>OY282558.1:330871556-333836667 GCA_958295665.1 Tipula vernalis | reverse complement strand
TTAAGAAATGGATTATATTTTTTTGAATTTATTGACTTTTGTATAATTTAATATAGCAGAAGAAATAAGAATAAGAATTATTAATTATTTTTTAAATAAATTATTTATTATTGTTATGGAAGAGGTTTTTATGCCTAATTGGAAGTGTTAAAATCACATTCAAAACCTTCCATATGGCTTTTCCTCTTCCGTTAACATTTAAAGAAAAAAAATTTAAATCGCTACGTTTTTTTTATGATGTTGTCAGTATGACCTGAACAAAATTAAAATCTGTCATTTGACATGATCAAAAATCTATCCTCAAAAAAAACCGTCCTTCAAAAAGCTCGAACCAATTACCGAGCAAACGGCGCAGTGGTTAAAGCTGCGGCGGTTGGATCGGGAGGTACCGGGTTCGAATCCCGATAGGAGCGGGATGCAAAAGGGATTTTTCATCATCTGATTACGATCGGTGATGAAGATGAACACATTTATGACCCCCTGTTGAGAGTGCGGAATCCATGGGCCGACCCACCTTTCATGTCAGCACTATAGGTTGGCATGAAGCAATGCAATGTGCAGGTGGTTTAAACGAAAACGGGTCTATAGCCGTACGTCCTCGATTTGGCTACTAAAAGGCGTAAGGTAGGACGTAAAAAGCGAACTGCGTAAGAGTTGGGAGTGCCTCGAGCCCCAGAACAGATTGCAGGGATAAAAACAAACAAACAAACAAAGAAGCTCGAACCAGAGAGGAAATCAAACGGCCAAAAATAATTGCTTTGACCTGGTTGAGAAATGCGACCAATGTAATTTGGTTAACACTAACTATACCAAGCACGTGTCAGTTGCCGATGTGGGAGCAATCCCTGTGATCGGCGGTACAATAGGTAAATCACTTGTAAATTTACCAAAAAAAAATTGTCTTTGCGCAAATCAAACAGCCATAAACACTTAGTTTGACCTGGTTGAGAAATGCGACCAATGTAATTTGGTTAACACTAACTATACCAAGCACGTGTCAGTTGCCGATGTGGGAGGCAAGCCCTGTGATCAGCGGTACAGTAGGTAAATCACTTGTAAACGTGTCAATTGCTGATGTTTGGGACGGATTGAAGATGCTAGATATAATGTTTAGAATTTTAACAAAATAATCTGAAATCAAACTGAAAAAAGAAATAAAGCCAAAAAAATGAATTTATTTATTGTCCAAATAACAGTACAGTATGTAAAATTTGCTCTCATTTGATACAAATTATATTATTTAACGTGGTTTACTTTGCAATATTAATAGTTACAAAATTATAATATCGAACATCAAAAAACTTAATGAAATAATTTATTTCTTTAGACACTTCTTTAGTTTCTACAAAATAAATACAATTTGTATTAAATCAATACATATTCGTATACTTTTTCTTATTTCAGGTAAAAATAATATTTTTCTGGACGAGGTGTTCTTTTTTTTCGTGCTGTAAGGCTTTTTTTTTGTAAATTTAGTGAGGACACATACAATTTTTTTGAAAAGGTTTTTTTTTCGGGATGGTTTTTCGGGCCAAGTTCACATCGGTGTCCTAAGTTGCCTTAAGTTGTCCTAAGTATGTCCTAAGTTTTTTTAAATGTGTTGGTGTAAAAGTTTCGTTATTACGAATTTCAAATCATATTGAAATAATAAAAATTATGCTTAATATTATTTACTCTTACAAAACAAATTTAGATTTTTTCTATAACGCGATTAGAGCTGCTGGTTCGAGCTAGCTCGAGCCGGAAAGATCCAGCTTTTGGGGGTAATTGCAGGGTTAGAGGCTCGATATTTTTGTTTGAAATACTCGATCTTTTTACTTCCGATGAACTTTGAAAAAGTTCGTCTATGAATTCGAAAAGTGTGTTCGTGTGTAGCATTTTTTCGAATTTCGAAAATTTGATTTCAGATTCGGATTCCTCATACCCAAGTTACTATTAGAAAGTATTGTTAAAAAGTTTGTAACTCTTACCATTTAAGAGATAAAGAGAATTTTCTTAATAAAGAGAGATAATTTACGATATAAAATTAATATTTTGGGATCAAAAATGCTTGTACTCTGAAAAGATCGAAAGCTCGAGCTTTGCAAAATCAGCAGATCTAGGCGAGATATGTTCTGATGATGAATGTATAAAATCAGACCATTTTCTAAAAACTTGGCAGAAACCCCGTGTTTAATCGTGTTTGTTTGCGAATTTTCTTGTGAAAATCCTAGGAAGCGGCCACCAAAATGCCCTATATCCTAAGTTGTCGTAATGTCTTATCTATTCGAAAAATAATGCACTTTTGAAAAATGTAGGGGATTAGGGTATTTAGGACAACCATGTTTGACATAATCTCGATAATCTCTAGATAAGACATTGCAACAACTTAGAATATAGAACATTTTGGTGGTCGCTTCCTAGGATTTTCTCAAGAAAATTGGGAATTTCATTTATACATATATTCGATGTATCATATGAGATTATGTCAAACATGGTTGTCCTGAATACCCTAAACCCCTACTTTTTCAAAAGTGAAGTATTTTTCGAATAGAAAAGACCTTGTGACAATTTAGAATGTAGGGCATTTTGGTGGCCGTTTCCTAGGATTTTTACTAGAAAATTCGCAAACAAACACGATTAAACATTGGTTTTCTACCAAGTTTTTAGAAAATGGTCTGATTTTATACATTCATCATCAGAACATATCGCGTATTAAGCATAATTTTTATTATTTCACTATGATTTAAATAAATTCGTAATAACGAAACTTTTACACCAACACATTTAAAAAAACTTAGGACATACTTAGGACAACTTAAGGCAACTTAGGACAAATTTCACGTATGTTAATTATATCAATTTAATATCTTCAGTTCTGGACATCCTGTATAAAATTTGAATTCGTTTTTTTTTTCTAGAAAAATGTTTTATTGCAATTCAAATAAAATTAGTGTTTTTAAAATTCTCGAGATAAAAACATTATTTCTCGAGAAACAAGAATTCCCGAAATTAGTGAAATGAAATTTCTCGAGAAACGATAACAAAAAAATTCTTTTATAGTCTCGAGAATTCTCGAAACGGGGATATCTGATCGCAATCTCTAATCATATTAAAATAAATTAAATAACTTATTTAAGTCCAATTATGTTGAATTTTTAAGTAAACTTAATTGATGGTTTTTTAACGGTCGCTTTTAAATGATTAAACTCTGTTTGAAAAGACGTCGGCGTGTTTAACTTAATTTCGCTCTCCAAGTTTATATTCTAGATCGAATGATAAATGCAAATATCTAAGTAAGTTAAAAACTAATTAAAATATTGTTGTAAAATTTTCACCGTGAACTTGCTTGAGTTGTAACACGTTAAGCATTCCTAAACTCCCATAATTTTGGAAAGTGAGTCTTTCAATTTTTTTTACTAATCTAGCATTTATATAAATATACTATAAATATTTATTAAGTGATGCTTTTATCGATCTCAATGCGAAAATTTCGAACTTAGAAAGTATATACAAAATTCATGTTTTCAGCATGGTTTCACCAGCGGAAAATGTACCACAACCAATCTTTTACAATTTACCAAATTCACTGTTGAATCACTAGAGTTAAATGCCACTCAGGTTGATGCAATTTATTTTGATTTTGCTAAAGCTTTAGGATTCAATAGACTTTAATATATTAATTGCCGATGATTTGAAGATTTACAAGCACAGATTGTTGCACAATATAAATAAGTGCAATATCATGTTATTCTATATAGAACATTGAATCCGGATAGATTCAATTATCTTTTGGATAGTACTCAGGAATACTCTTTGATCATAAAGTAAGTTTCGCTTGACATTTAGATAATATAATATTTAAAGCTAATTCTATGTTGAGTTCTATTTTTAGAATGACAAAAGAGTTTATTGGTATTTTTTCATTTGTAAGTTTATTTACATCTAAATAAGATCTCAACTTGAATATGCAGCTGTGGTTTGGTATCTTCACTATGAAATACACATTAGAAGATTGGAATCACTCAGAAACGTTTTTCTGATTGCGTAATCTTCCATTGTATGAAATTTGGTGTCAAAGTCTTTTGATTAATACTTTAGTGAAGCAATGTTTGGTGGTGATTCTTTGAATAGCTGTATAAAGTGTTCTAACCTTATTTCTGCATGGAAAATTTATTTACTGGGCAGAAGCTTCAGGCAGAGGGAGTTTTGTTTATTGTGTTTCAAAGAACTAATTATAAATTTTAAACAATGCATTGATTATATCATATAAGTTACTATAAATTAAGTTCTTTTTAACTGTAGAATAGACTTAATATAAATAAATGAATAAACAAATGTAAAACGACGAATAGCTTGTTATTCTGTTATGAATTAGTGATTGTAGGCTATTGAGAACATTAAAAATATATAGTTAGCGCTCAAAGGTGAAAAATTTAAAATATCATTATAATTAAAAAATCTCCTAAAATAATAACATTCTTGTTTTTAATGCTCTTAATCAAATCAGAAAATTCACTAAGAAACTTTGAAACTGGAAAGAATTGTAAATGATACACACAAATAAAATTATAGATCAATTTATTGACATTTAATTATGTCCACCGTGTTTTTGTTGATGTTGTTTCGCATCAACAATTCAGTTTGCTATTTTGTAAAATACACATGCACCACTCGATCTGTAATTATTACTGCAACATCCATAATTAGTATAATTACGGATATTACAAAGACTTAATTCGTAATGTTTAATCATAAAACATTGTAAACAAATTATAAAAAATAATTTAATTAAAATTGTTTGAAAATTTTAACATTTAGTAATAATAATGTCAAAGTTTTCAACTTACATCTAAACCACAAAATTATGTATGCAATACAGAACCATAATTTAAAATAATTCAAGTTAATCACCTTCTTGTATTAAAGTTCTAAATAATTGGGTTGGGGAAAACATGTTGAGAATTTTTTTTTTTTTTTTTTCATTTTTTGATTAAATTTTTCTTTTATTCAAAATTAATGTTATTTAAGTACATATTGGCCATTATTATCTATGACCTTTTGCCATTTTTCGCGGTTTCATAATTCCATCATTGTAGAACTTCTGTGGTTTATTTATTTATTTATTAGCCACACAGCATGTAAAATGCAATTGGTTACAAAACAAATTAAAAAATAATTAAAATATATACCATGGTATATCAGGGTTGCACCTCCTCGCGAGGACAACTGCTACACTTTCCGAAATAATCTGTAAAACAACGTTTTGGTTCCAAATATATATTTACTAATGAAAAATATATATTTGAAACCAAAACCATTGTTGTACAGGTCATTTCAGGAAAGTGTAGTGGTTGTCCTTTCGAGAAGACGGCAACCCTTCGTTGTTTTGTAAGACCTCATTATTTTTATATCGTTTACATAAATCCACCATTCAAGGTTGCTAACCGTTTGTTCATGATGTTAGGTAAAAGAATTAGAGAAAAATCCCAAATCCTACTGTCACTTTTTCTCCCACTCTCTTCTAAAGCTATGCGTATGAAAAAATGTAGTATTTTTTTACGTCAACTGAATAGGTACAACTGCTCTAATTAGAAAAAATCGTACAAAAAAAATATTATTTTGGCTTCAATAATGAGTACAGCCTCCTTTATTCATAATACTTCACAAATTCTGTTCGGCATGGAATCATAAAATGCTTTCAAATAATTTAGTGAAATTTTATTCCAGCTTGTTTTTATTGCTGCAATAACAGTTTCTCGGTCTTCAAATTGTTGACCGGACTCATAAACATTCCGGGCTAACTAACCCCAAACCTTTTCTAATAGGTTTAGGTCGGGTGAATACGCGCTTTATGGATGGGGGTGTTATCCCACGGGAAAGTCCAATTTAGGACCCAAATATATTTGAAAATTTAAGAAAATCCGTTTTAATATTCCTTTGTAAGACGTTGCGGTCATTTTGTTGTCTGAAACTCTAGTTCAATAGTTCCATAATACGAAACTGCACCACCAAACTATAACACCTACTTCTCGACTATGGTGTTGTTCTAAAAAACGTAGATCTTTCCTTAAATTGTGGAAGTAGTAATTATAGCTATCAGACCCATCGAAGTTGAACTTCTTATCATCCGAAAATACGACGTTTCGTCACTCATTACGCCATGCCATTTGATACCCAGCGAATTTAGCCTTTTACACTTTCTTAGTTGGTTTAACGGTGGTTTCTTTTTAATTTTAACCTTTTCAAATGTTTGGCGCTCTTCATCACTCTTCTAACTGCTGAAACACTAGCATTTACACCTGATTTTTGTTTAATTTTTGCCGCTGAGTAACACGAATTGGAAGCATGTCGCACTATTGATCTTCTATTAATGGTTATTGTTGTGGCCATTTTCTGACCTCCTTTCATGTTTTTACCGTAAGTTTCTTTATTTCTTAGGTAAGAATAAACTAAGTTATAGCTCCGTTCAATTTTTCCGCTATGTCGCACCCGATTAATCCTTGGACCTTAAGAACTTCAATTTTTAACTTTTCTATACTATTAAGGGCTGCTGCTCTAACCATTTTTCTACAAATGAAGCTTTAGTAATTGATTTTCACTAAGAGAACTTCACATTTTTTCATATGCGTAGTTTTAGAAGAGAGTGGGAGAAAAAGTGACAGTAGGATTTGGAATTTTTCCTCTAATTCTTTTACCTAACATCATGAACAAACGGTTAGCAACCTTGAATGGTGGATTTATGTACACGATATAAAAATAATGAGCCTAATGTATATCAAAAATCTTGTACCTATTCAGTTGAAGTGGAGTGTGTATCAAAATAATATTAAAAATACAAATTTAATTAATCTAAAAAAAAAGAAAAAACAAAAATAGCACTAAAATCAAACCATTAATTTAACAACCAGTTATAAAGTTAACTTTGATATGGAGTGTTTGAATACAACACGTGAAATATTAAAATCAAAATATTTTGATACATCATTGAGATCACATTGACTACGAATAACTGCACTGTAATAACAATAGTTAGTAGTTGTCGTCGTAATTAAAAGTAAATCCCCTGAATGTAAATAGCGCTGTGGAGCATAAATGTTAAAAAGTAAAATTTTTATCGGCGAAAAACTTGGCCAAGTGATTTTCAC
Source organism: Tipula vernalis (assembly GCA_958295665.1). Lineage (NCBI taxonomy): Eukaryota > Metazoa > Arthropoda > Insecta > Diptera > Tipulidae > Tipula > Tipula vernalis. Next base: position 333,829,540 of record OY282558.1, on the reverse strand, counting down.
AGTCCTTTTTTGAAGCATACTTAAGGCCATCAAAACTTCCCAGCCAATCTCTCAATTTTTGCCGGATCATCAAAGATGTATGTGTGGTCAGGCGTTGTCATGATGGAAGACAACTCCCTTGGAGTGGAAGCGAGCAAACCATCTATACACGCTGTTGTATTCGATATAGCATCTTGACCGTAAACACCACACATTTTTACCGGGCTTGGGCAGCGTTCTTGCCGTTTTCAGAAGTTAAAATTGATCCCAAACACCATCTGGTGGCAAAAGTCTCTCAATACTTTTTCCCCAATCTGTGGACATCGATTTTGGTCGCAAAATGGGGATTGATTTGAGAATTACCGGAAGGCAATAGTATTGGTAAACGTGTGTATGCACATTCTTTTTTAATTGATTTTCATTTAACATGATGCAAATAAGAGAGATAACATGACCCAAATAAGAGAGATAATATGATACCAATAAGAGAAGTATACTCTGAAGAGAACGAGTGACTGCGCTTTATTTTGTTCTTTATACTCACACACATAACTCAGAACGAGACAAAAAATTCCACGAATGTGTTACGAATGTCACCGGTTTGCTTTTATTGACGATCACGAGATTTTTTTTGGGTAGATATATTTTTTTTGGTTTTTTAAACCACATCAATTGAATATCTTCGGTTACAGCAACAATATCTACAAAAACATGAATCCCTCATTTTAGAAGAAAGAGTAAAATGACTCAAGGCAAAACTAACAAACAGCTAACAAAGCTTTTGCATCGAGATCTTCGTGATCATTCTCTAATCCATTTGTGTTTGGATGATACGGTGCGGACATAATGTGGTTCATTGCCTCCTTCTCACAAAAAGTTTTAAATTCCTGTGATGTGAACGAAGTTCCATGGTCACTGACGATTACTTGAGGCACTCCGTAACGAGCAAATAAACTGGAAAGCACTTTCTCAAGCATGTTTGTTGTAATGTTTGTCATTGTGTAGATTTTGTTTGAAGTGGATGTAAATTCGTTCCAGATTCGTGATGGAACGTTTCATGATTATAATGGTACTGCTGGTTGACAGTTTCGATTCTCTTGAAAACTTTGTCATCGTTTAACAAAATCGTCAATATCTGAATCGAGTTTGGGCCACCATATGTAGTATCGAGCCATTGCGCGTACAGCAACAATGTCCAGATGTCCGCTGTGTAAATGTTGTAATACGGCTGTACGTATTAATGTAGGTAATACCAATCTTCCCTCTCACATAATAATGTTATTATCTAGGGACAGTTCACCTCTGTGTTGTAGAAACAGTTTAAATTGTAGCTGTTGGGACATTTGTTGTGTCCAATCTTATTTTACTGCATTAACAATGCGTGTAATTTCTTTGTCTTTACTGGATTCGAATGAGATGCTTTTCTCGCAGAACAGAAGGTTATCTCATGATGTTAACGTCGTTTTCACTGTTTTGCCCCTCGAGTTGTGGTTCTTCCGTAGCACTCGGAATTCGCGAAAGAAAATCAGCGAAAATGTTTAATTTTCCCGGAATGTATTCCACGTCATAGCTAAATGAATTTAAATTCAATGTCCATCGTATTAAACGATTGTTAACGAGTTTTGGTAGATGGCGATTCCTGCTAAATATGTGAGTCAACGGTTTGTGACCCGCCAGCTAGGAATCTGTAGAACTTTTGCACTCCAAAAGCAATTGCAAGCACTTCTTTGTCAATTGTGCCGTAGTGTAATTGTGCACCTGATAACCTTCTTGATGCGAAAGCGATTGGTAAATCAATTCCGTTGTCGCTACGGTGACTAACAACTAATATGAGTGTAAGATTTGTGCGCGTGGTGCTGGTATTTGATGTCATCAAAAATTGCTTGACCTTGATTTGTACATTTGAACCGTTGATTTTGTTCGGAGAGTGTATGTAAATCAGCAGCTACGCCGTGCAAATTTGGTGTGACACGTTCATAGAAATTAACAAGACCCATAAAGGTAGGGATTTACTGTAACGCTGAAATCACCGCAAATTCGTATGTCGCCGTTGCGCTTCGACACTTTACAGTTGGTGTAGCCCATTCGACAGGTGTTTTGTATGGATCAACTGGTGTTAAAACACCTAATCTGTTGATTTCCTTTTTAACAATACAATTTTGTATCGCGAATTTAACATTTTAACATGTCGAAGATAGAAGCGTTTCGGTTGTGCACCGTCTTTCAAATATATTTTGACTTTGTAGTCTTTGATGCGTCCCGTGGCATCACTGAATAACTCACTGTAATTAATAAACATATATGATAGCGCTGTGTGTGTTTGTGATACATCTGTCGTCATATGTGCTTCAGATTTTGTACCTGAATAAACATGTGCAGGGAACAGCATATTGAATGTTTCACACCATGGTTACCCAAACCGAAATGGTTTTGCCTGTTCCATAACAATTACCGGTAACTTAAGTGTGTTATGTTGTAGGTTACGTGTATCTCTGCTTGACCTAATGTTTGTAGTGTATGACTGCCGTATGCCACAAGCTTAGGTGCCTGAACTAATGGTAACTTGCCTATTTGTTTCCAAAATTGCTCGTCAATGATCGAATGTGAGGCACCAGAATCGTAATTAAATGTAACTTTGATTCCATTGACATATATGTCAATTCGTTTACTTGATTTATTCATGTGTTTTATGGTGTAAATAAAAACACTAGACTCAACACTTATTGTTGTCGTAAGATGTAGATGTCGTGGACATATCTTTAGTGTGTATTGTAGTCACGCTGTTTCTTTCGTGTTGACTAATTTGTGCCCTGCCTGTTTTGATGCAACAGAAGCGTAGTGTCCAATTGGCATAAATGAATTGCATTTCATGTTTGTTGCAGCAACGTTTGGATTGGTTTACATATAACTTGTGTGGTTGTTGAGTGTGTGTATGTTTCCACGTTTCGATGTCATTCTTTTTACGATTTTGTTAACACTTTGTTGTTCACTGTTTGCAGTATTGTGTTTTAATACGTCGTTCACCCATGGTCTCTGTTTCTTTCTTAGCTGCGTTTCTGACAGTATATGTTGTTTTTTATTCTGGCCAGCGTTGTTGTAATTCAATTTCGGCATGTTGGTGACGAATTTCAGTTGCGTACGGGTTTTGTTCGAATGGTGTGGTGGCATCCGTAAAAGACACTTTAAGTTCGTGGACTCTGTGTTGGAACTATTGAGCCCCTCATACGACATTGCGCGTCAAAGATATCCACAAAATTTTCCGCCAATGATTCAACATCGATGCGGTGTATTGCTCGCATTTAATTTTTTTTTTTAATTTCACGTACTTCCTTTTCATCAGAATTTTGCGGAGTTGGTTGTGCATCTCGGTTTTGTGGTCATATTTCTTGTCTAATTGTATTCATGAGCGTATCGTGGTTGCGGCTTATCAATTCCACAAATTGTTGAAATTGATCCAGATCCATCTTGTTTATGGAGATAATTAATCGTGATTAGGATTGTTACTATCCTCGTCGCCATGTGTTATGTTTAGTGTTTCAAAACATTAAAATAATAAACGTGGATTCTATTAGGTTTATTCTTTATTTTACTTGTGTACGATATAGTAATGTGTTATACGTTACAGGACAGGAAAACGAACTAATAATCATAACCTAACTTTTATCACAACTGTCATGAGTATGTTTTATGTTTAAAAGGTGGTTTCACATGAGCGAATGAGTTAAAACCTCAAAATACCTAAACTGTCAATGACCTCGTAATTCATGTAATATATTCTTTGGTACTTAGCTTTTAATTCTCAAGCCGAATTTAGTTACTTAATACTCCGCACTCTCAAATTATGTTAAGCAAATATCGTTGATTTGTTTAAAAATTGGTATAGAATGAACAAGTTATGCTAAAATAAATGTTTGGTTCTGTTCAAAACGAAACGAATAAATTTATTTTATTTTAGCTTGCCCTTTGTGTATGGACTGTTTACTCCCATCCATGAAATGTTCAAAAAAATCGCTTTACCAAACCTGTCTTGTTTTGAATGTTGGAAAATCGTTTGAAGGTCGATTAAATGCAAAAAATTGGGGTTTATTATCAATACCGAAAACTTTTCAGCCTATATAGTATATCGTGCAACATACTATGCAACTTTTATCGCGCAATTTCAACGCTACATTTAATTGATAATTTCAATCGGTATTACTGTTGCAATAATTTCAATATATATATTTATTTAGCCAAGCTTCCTCGAAAGGTGTACATACTTATAATTCAGAACATACATATAATCTTCATACATTTACGGATTTTATACCGGTTACAATAACATTTGTATGCTAATGTTATAAGATATGAATGTTTATCGAAATTCCAAAATGTCTACAAAAACATAGTAGTAAACCATGTTTACCTAAAAATGACTTTTACAAAGGTATCATCATAACACACTATCACACAATGTTGAGTATATAGGAAATCAACTTTTAAAAAGTTAAATACTGCGTCGTCCACGAACTTATTCTTAATATTAGAGATAAGATCAAATAATTTATTTTAAATTTGATATCGGAAACAAATGTACACACTGAAGAAGGTCACAATCATAAATTAAATTTGAACTAGACACGTTTTGTTTATTTTATAGCTAATATTGCAATAATGCGATGAACCGTTTTAATTAATTTAAAGGACATAGAGTCTATGACTCTTGGAGTTCGCGTAATATAGTATTTTAAGTGATGCAACCACGAAATTCTTGGAATTTATTTAATTTTTTATTATTTATGTTTTATAAAAGTGAAAGACTTCATCCAAATTTAATTACATATCGACGATACGGTTGCAGATACATTTTGGTACAATCAAGGTTAAATTTTAGCAATGATGTTTTTAAGGTGCAATAAAATGTAAATAGAGAGGAATACTTTGACCTTATAGCTTTAGTCTGGAATGACCAATAAATTTTATTAAGGTGATTTCATCCAACAAGCCTTCATTTACGGTAGAATTTTTAGTTGTGTGTTGTCTTTTTGAGAGATACAGAGGGGTAGGTAGTTAGTTTTGAAAATTTTTGTCAAAGTCAAAATAAGTTTTATAGGAAATCATTCAGTTTTATTGGATGTTTCGACCCACAACGGTAAATATATCGACAACAATCAAAAATGTAATACATTTTCTTATCTGGTACGCCCAGAAACTGTGAGGTCACCCGTTGAATGGTAGATCAGTTCTTTAATACGAAAAACTCAGTATAAGGTTAAAAGTAAATGTAAGACAATCTATTATTGGTTATAATCGATGCCAAACAATGTTACTAGATATACTTGGTCCAAATAAATCATAATTAGCACAATAATAAATATTTGTATACGATTAAAAATAAAAATATCAATACATGTTGATTCTGGTCCAAAGCTTTCTACTAATCTAAAATACTTATATTTCTTGTTTTTGCTCAGCCTGTAAATCTATAAAATTTTCCACAGTAAATTTAACTATTAGTTTTTCTAAACATTTTCAAACCGGTTTCTTTATTCGTATAATGTTGTTATTTTGATTTAAAAATAATACCTACTATACAACCTTGGAAAATTCTTTAAATTTTAATTTTTAAATCGTTTCTAACATGGTATTTTGAATTTGTGGGAATTGCTGAACAGTAATTCAAACAATATATTCTTGAGGTGAATGACCTTACTGGATTAGTCTTACTTTGTAGAAAAAATATGAAAGTCGTATGGGCGCATCAATCCCTTTCCAAAAAAAAAGCCAAGTACAACCAGAACATTATTATTACAATATACACATGACCCAGTGTTCCAAAATGATAACTCACAAACATGTCGGACCTTGAAAGCACTCATAATTTAATTAAAACTCTATATATGTATATATAGAGTATCTATAGAGATTGTGTAATCAAATTATGATTCCATCCATTTACACAACATAGCCCTTGTCCTTTATGTGTCACGTTTACCGAAATGCGCCATCATTTCCACCTTTCTACTCGACGTCCAATTATAATTCACATTTTGGGGCCAATCCCTTTCTTGCCCCCAAAATAAATAATCGTTGTTTCGTTTTCATTTAACGTCTCGTTTAACATTCCATTCATATAATGGAGTAACACATAATTGACCATTTAGCATAAAATTGAGTTTCAACTACATATGTGTTCAAGGCCATTTACTTTACAGTTGGTTTATGTTATGTATAAATCGCGAGATTCTACTTTCATAAAATGCATTAATCGTGCGATATTATGATAATCAAGATACAAAACGGTTTGTTTTTATTTTATTAAATGTCGCCTCGAAACTATAGAAAATTAATGAATGAACATAAATACATACGTCAAAGTAATTATAAATAATGTAATTAAATAACGATTTACATATTTTATACAAACCGGTCATTGTCGTAATGTAAAACTACGAGTTAGTTTGTTTTAAAAAGAACAATCATCTTTTACATGTTCTTAGTATACAACTAATTTTTATTTTAATAACTTATAATTCTCAGTGCGAATTATATTAATGTTTCTAATTACATATATACTACGAAAGATGTACTTACTAGGAACCATTCTTAAAACTTTTGTAAACTGATTGTGTTCGATGAGCACATGCGATTGATGCGAATACAAGTGAATTAACACAAAGGAAATATTATCGGACTTAAGCTGCATATGAAAAATTCGTGCGAATATTTTTTGTCTACTAAACAATAAACAAATAAGTAGGCGGTACTTAGTGTTTTTCCCAAGGGCGACGGAATTATTAAAGCGGTTGAGTAATTTTGAGATTAGGTGCGTCATAATTTCTAATATAATTTCTCTTTTTGTAAAATTTATTAAAACCGCCGGATATAGGGCAAGGCTGGGTAAATTTGTTTTCAGTTATCAAAATACTTTTACGAATCACAGTAAACTCAGTAACTAAAATACTCGTTTGTAGAATTATATATTTCATTTGACGAATTTATTTTTAGTATAAGAACAGTTCATACAAAAAAAAAACTCACTTTACGGTATATTGGCTCAACCAGCGAATCTGTAACAACTTAACGTAATAATGCGATAAATGGGTTTGTTACTGCCCAGCGAAAGTTTAACAACTTTTTCGTTCAGTTTCGTTACTTAACAGAGCGCAAAATTATGTACGTGCAAACTGAAGGAAATGTTCATACACATTTTTATTATTGTCGGTATACATTTTATTTTTTTCAGTAAGTAAAATTAATTTTCTTAATAAAATTAATTGTGAAACATTTTATATTAAATTTTTTGTAATGGGTTTCCCCATTTTGTTCAGAATTTGTAATCTCAAAAAGATTTTTGTACATTTTTAAGATTTTATTGTATTTTTGATTTGCTGTGGAAAGCTACAAATGCCTTTACGACAAGACCGACAAATATTATAAAAATATATGATACATAAAGAAAATAAATGGATCGAAATTACAGAAGTCACTGGAATATCAAATAAGTTAAAATCTTAACATTACGTATATATTTACAAAGGTGAATTCCGTACTCTAACAATTTTTTTTTCTTTTATTCATAGAAGATGATTGCAAGAAACGATGGGGATATTTAAGATAAAAAATTAATAAAGAACTAAAAAGATGTGAATATGAATCTCATTAGCTCTTTTAATTTTCCAAACACTATAAACAGCTCCTGCAACTCTTCAAAGGCGTCCCCTCTTTTTAAAAGGTGAGTGCGAGTTTACGACCATTTTCTGGACTGGGATTTTGCACAAAAGGCGAGAAGCGAGTTTTCGTTTAATTTTAGGCCTTTCAATTTTGTCCGACAGTTTTTTTTTCGATTTTGCACATATGGACAAAATAAAAGGCGAGAAAATTGAGCAACTTTGATTTAGCTGTCAAAATTGCATTTTCTTTATAAAAGTGTTTGTGATTATAAAGTGTTCATTTTTTTTTTTCGTAGATTTGTTTAGTTTAAATTTTTGATTTATAATTTTTAGGTGATTCAGGATATGCTTTACAGCCGTGGTTGATAACACCCTTCCCACGATCAAGCGACGTGAGACAGAGTGAATTTGATAAGAAACATGCGAGTGTACGCGATACCGTAGAACGGTGCATTGGAGTTCTTAAAGTCCGATTTAGGTAGATCTTTATTTATAGAAAAACTTCTTAATTTATGTGATTAAATATTGTAATATAAATTTTATTTGCAGATGTTTAATGGAAGAAAGGGGCTTGCGGTACAATCCCACAATTGTAGGTCATTCTGTCAACGCATGCTGCGTGCTACATAATTTAATGGTAGCGGTAAGACCAACAGTGGCTGAAGTGGAAGAAATTGCTAGCATTATAGAAAGAGAGAGATTGATTGCAGAATCTGATTCCAGCATTGACGAATCTCCAGGAGATGATACTACACATCAAAAGGGTGTTCGGAGCCGAAATTGGCTAATGAATCAAATATTAGGATAAAATAATATAACAAATTTTTAATTTTTCATTAAATTTCATTAAAACTAAAATATACATAAAAATAAATAGTTCATTTTAAAATTAAAATATACATAAAAATAAATAATTCATTTTAAATAAAATAAAAATTTGAATTAAAAAATTAAAAATTATGTGCGATTTATGCCTCCATAAATTTTTTGCAATAAAGCGTTATTTGCTTCTAATGTAGTAACTATTTTGCGTAGTAATTCGATGGTTTGAATCTGATTGTCCATTGATCTATCAACGGCTGACGCTAAATAAGGGCTTCTTCGAGTCGAAGAATTACTTACGTTTCCTGAATGAGTCGATGTTGCAACTGTTGTTGACCCTGCAAGTGATGTTGGTATTGAAACGGATCGATGGATAGGTGTGGCTATACTCGTTGGTGTTGATATCAGTGTTTGTGTGGTTGTGGCAATTGGCAAGGATGTGACGATCGACGTATTTAATGCTGTGAATGGTTCGGTTGGTGTCGGAGAATTGATCGGTGTAAATTGATAATTGTATGTAATTATTGGTGTGAAAGTTAGAGCTGGTGTGGAGGAGGAAATTATACTTAGCCTAGATACTTGCGCATTAGTTGTTGCATTAAATAAAGAAGTTGAAGGACGTGAGACAAAAGGTCCGGACGTAGTTATTGTTGTCGATGATGTGGCCGTATGATTTGCTGCAAATGAGGTTGTGAGAGGAGGAAATAAATGTCCATCCATCTATTATATATATATATATATATATATATATATATATATATATATATATATATATATATATATATATATATTATATATATATATATATATATATATATATATATACATATATATATATATATACATATATATATATATATATATATATATATATACATATATATATATATATATATATATATATATATATATATATATATATATATATATATATATATCAAATGATAAACAAGTACTTACATTTTTTATAATACACATACCTCAAAGACTTCTGGACCAAACTAAATGGTAGAATTTGGTGATTCCTGCTTCAATGGTGGAGTCTATCATCAATTGGGAAAATATGGTAGTAACAAATACATAAAAACACATATAAATCAAATACTTACTACCATATTTAGACCTCCTTCTGGAACATCCGGAATACCGTCGAATCCTTCAATTCCAACCATGCCTATTATACATTCCTCCTGTTCAGATAACTTTATTTTTGAGGGCTTACCCCCGCCAGTCCCAGTTCTGTATTGCCTTAATTTCGTGGCTTTTGGTTTAACCCCGAGGCGCAAGTCTTTCCAGCACTTAACAAATATTAATAAATAAATTTACAAACTAAATTAACCAAATTTAATTACACCCTTACTTTTGTCCATTGAACAATCGATTTCGACCGCCTAATCGCATTCAACTGCTTCTGCATCTGCTCCCATACACTCTGTGTTAATTGCGCACCTTGTGAAGACTGGAACCTCCCGTTGATGAATTTTAAATTTGTTTCTATTAAATTTATTAACAAGGCTTTTTGGCTTTTCGAAATTCGTTCCATTTTGAATTTTCATAGTATGAAATCTAAAATAATTAAAAAATTAATAAATTCAAATAAAATAAATAAATACAGTCCTCGCCACAATTGTTTGTACCTCACATAAATTTCATATTGATCTAATTAAAAACTAAAAATTTTGTTGAAGAGTACTGTTTAATCCAAAAACTTTATTTGCCATTTTTCTTGTTATTTAATGATAATTTATTAAAAAAATAAAATTTTTTAAAACGAGTTCAGTTAATTAGATAAAAACGAAAATTAAAATGCCAAAATTGTTTGTACCCTCAAATTTGTTTTCAATATTATTTGTTCAATATGGAAAAAATCAAAATAAAATAGAAAAGCTCTGTCTTGACGCTATAATTAATTGGATCATAATTCGAATTATGATCATAACTTTTTAAATTTTAGTACAGTTTAGTACTATAATTAATTATCCTAAATACCCATAGTTAATTGGCACATAACTTTGACTTGCCGGAAAAAGCGCGTGGATCGCTTCAATCGCTATATGAAAAGTGTCAAATATTTGTCAAAATAAATTTATTAAACAAAAATTTGTTAAAATTAAAATGGCTCAAATACATAAAAAACATTTTTGTGATGATGAAACGTCAAAATTAATAGATATGGGGCGAACACCAAATAATCAACATGTTCGAAAAGTGTAAAAAGCACATCGTTATATATACCAAAATTGCTGATGAAATGAGTCTGTTTAGTTATAATAGGACTCCTAAAGAAATTAGAAACAAAATAAATAACCTTAAACAAATCTACAACAAAACAAAGCCAAAATCAGGTACATATAGTTTTTATCAATTAATAATTGAAATTATGGATGATGAAATTGCAAAAAATTGAAATTATGAAGGATTGCATTTCAAGATGATGTTATTAAATATTTTAGGTGAATCAGCACCAGCTTGGAAATTCTTTGACAAGTTACATGAGATACTTGGAGTCAAAGACAAGTACAATAGTCATCTAGGACAAGATAGTTTCATAGAAGGATCTAATAGCGACACAACCGAAATCTCGTAAGTTGTTTGACTATACATATACATACCCATTCACACATGTCAAATACAATTATTTTTATTTTAGATATTCGAATGCCAGTATTGATATGGCATAATTAAACTCTTAATCGGAATATGCGTACCATCTAATGCGCCGAATGTTCCGGGAAATTTCCAGTTATTTAAAAAAATTTTGCTTATGAAATCCTGTTCGATTTCTGTCACGGGAAAACGAACCTCTTGCTCATATAAATTTTCCACCAAAGAATCACAAAATTCTTGTAAAATATGACCCACGCTACTTTTACCAACCTTATACAGGTCCGCAACAGTACCTAAATCGCAGTTGCTTTTCAATATGTGTAGAGCAATTATTACACGTTTCTCGACACTCGTAGTTTCCCTCATAATGGTATTAGACCGATACAAATCTCCACGAACAACATTACATATATAGTCGCAAGTTTTCCTATTTACACGATATTTTTTTTGAAATCTGCAGTCCGGCAAATTTCGACCTACCATTTCCCAGTGCCCTTCTGACTTTGGTGGCAACAACTCTGGCATCACCCAAATTTTGTTTGAATTACTGGACCTTGATGTTACTACACAAATTATAGCCGCATTTATTTTCATTTGAAGGTCAGCACAGTGATTAATCAAAAGTCGAAGCCTTTGATTTTGTTTTTTCCTGATCTTTTTGTTCTTTAAACTTCTTAAATATAAATTATTCAGATTTGGGAACTCCCTTGGATCCATTTTCTTTAAGTAAATAGTAAAGATATTTTTAAGATACTTTAAACACTTTTTGACGCTTACTAGTACAAAACAAACTAAAAATATTTTTTATTCACATTTTGACATTTATAACAATAAATATATTGGTTCGCGTATTCACTGATAGGAGGGAGTATAGTAGTTTACTTATACCGTCAAGACGGAAAATCCAATTTATGATCATAACATTAATATTTAGTACTGTAATTAATTATAGCGTCAAGACAAGGCTTAAATCAAATAAATTTAAGATTATTTTTTGCTAATTAAATAATGATATAGTCACTCATATTTTGTATGCTGATAGTCGGTTTTTGTTTAGCCTCTATAAGATCTAGCAAGTTTTTCAAAAATTTGTTGTTAACATAACTTAGAATCTTATCCCGCTCAGTTTTCTGGGCACCCTGCTACAAATTTTTTGTATTTTTAGATCATGAATATCTTACACTTTAATTTAAACCTCCGCAAGTTTAAATCGCAACCCTGCCCTGGCCAAGGCAAATAATTATATTCAAGATTTTTGTAGAATTTCGTAGCAATGACGCTTCTTATGTATGGGAGCATTATTGTGCTGAAGAGTAAATTGAAGATTGACTAGTTTATAATCAACCAGGAATGTTACTTCATGAAATACACCGAAATTGAACTATGGCCTTGAACAGTTGTAGTTTATAGGGCATACAGACAAGCGGAATATGATCTACCGTCAGGAAAAGAAACGTGAAGGGCATCATAAGATAAGCCCTTTGATCTACGGAGAACTGTTTTATGCCCAAATTAGTACACTTTTGTCCTAATTTGATAATATTTGAAATCTTTTTATTATTACATAAACATCGAGCATCAATTAGTGTGGATACTGCCTCGCTTAGTTTTCCACGGGCAGCAAATAAAAGGTTACACTGCTTTACAAACTAAACTATTCAAGGAGAATGTTCTATTTCGGTTTATTTGATGAAGTAACATTCCTGGTTGATGATAAACTAGTCGGTTCTCAATTTGCTCTTCAACACAATAATGTTCCCATGCATAAGAAAAGTCATTATCATGAAATTATACAAAAATCTTGAATAAAATTATTTGTCTCGGCCAGAGCTGAGTTTCGATTCAAACTTGCGGAGGCTTAAGTTCAAGTGGAATGTATTCACGAACTAACAAGACCAAAAATTTGTTGCAGGGTGCCAAGAAAACCGAGTGGGATGAGATTCTAGGTGATGTTAACAACAAATTTTTGAAAAACTTGCCAGATGTTATAGAGGCTAAACAAAAGCTGACTATCTACATACAAAATATGAGTGACTATATCAATATTTAATTAGCAAAAAATAATCTTAAATGTATTAGATTTACTATTTTATTTTGATTTTTTCCATTTTGAACAAATAATATTGAAAACAAATTTGAGGGTACAAACAATTTTGGCATTTTAATTTTCGTTTTTATCTAATTAACTGAACTCGTTTTAAAAATTTTTATTTTTTTATATAAATTATTATTAAATAACAAGAAAAATGGCAAATAAAGTTTTTGGATTAAACAGTACTCTTCAACAAAATTTTTAGTTTTTAATTAGATCAATATGAAATTTATGTGAGGTACAAACAATTGTGGCGAGGACTGTATGTATGTGTACTAATTATTTACATATAAAGAAATATATCATACCGACTAGAAATTCAAATACACTATGATGCAAATTTGTTGACGTTTATCACAAAAACAAAACCAAAAAACTTCTCGCCATGCCTTATAGGTACCATGATCGAAAATAAAAGCGAGAGCGAGAGTCTATTCGCCTAGTGCAAAATCGCTTTTTCTCGCTTTTAGCTAAAAGTCGCTCAAAAAAGTCGACTCGCTGTGTGCAAAATCCCAGTGCCGATGAACAATTTTCAACAGGCAACCAATCGACGTAGTCTATTTCGTAAACAAATTTCCCCTTCCGAACATAATTCTTTTGTTTTCCATATAAAATATATTGAATCTTATGAATGGTCGTAAACTCGCACTCACGTTCACATTTATACACTAAATACTAATACAAACACAATGTAATTACTGTGCAATTTATAATTTTTTTCCAATAAACATTCGTTTACGTAAATGATTATAAGTTCAACAAAAATCAGACGACCATTTGTGTACGTATAAAACAATTGACAATGACAAATTGACAAGTTGTGTTACAGCTTCACAAGTCAACTTGTCAAAATTTCCGTAACAAAAAACTTTCGTTGTTTCCCGTAAAGGTTTGACAAGTTGTATTACTGATTCGCTGGTTGAGCCATATATTGACCAGTAATACCAGAGCCTTCTAGAGTATAGAGCCATAATCATTATGATGTATTTTTTAGAAGCTTTTTTAGTGTTATATCTTTTCACTAATTTCCATAGGAACCCGCAGTAAAAATGGTGTTTTTTAGCTTCAAGTTTTTCAATGAAAAAAGCAAAACTATTGTTACGAACTCGGCTTCTGAGTTCGTCCGTATTTTGCAAATACAAACGCTGTGTACTTTTATCTATCTCACTTGACTCGGACTTTAATTTTATACACTTTAATATTTGCTTATTTAAATCTGTCCGCTTGCCACTGCTGGGGGGCTATGACAACCGATTTAATTCACTTGTTACTCGATTTAAAGTAAACCAAAAACTGCCCCTGCTTGTCATCGGGCGTGTTTGTATGCCAGGTTGATACTGCTCTCGAAATTTCCTTTATTTTATTGTGTGTCATAAATAATTCTTGTGTATTCTGTTTATGACCCATAATCACATCTGGAAATATCGTTTATGGCTGGTCATAATCATCATCATTCATTATTGTCGACGGGCCATGTGTGTGTTTTTGTGTTGTTCATTTTATTCATCAATCACTAAACCACGCCTCCCTTTGTACGCTATATCTCGGACGTTCTTGTGTTTACTAGATCTTTGTGCATTTGTGCGTTGGTGTACAAACATGTTTCGATGTCAACAATAAATAATTGTAATCCATAATCGGCCATAATCGTCACAATATTATAAAACGTTTATATAAAAGTTTTCTATATTTGTTTAACAACAACATATAAGTGGCTATATTGGTATTAAATAAATATTAATTGCAGCAATTGACGATTGGAAATAGACAGAAAGCACTACCTATCGGAATAAAATAAAGCTGTAATACCATACAAAAAATTAGCATCAGCGCTCGCCGAACGACTGAAATATGGTATAGAGGAAATTTTTTGAAGATGTAATGCCGACAAATATTTTGTCTAAAATCACGGTTCCAATCGTCAATTGACGATTGGAACCGTGATTTTAGATAAAATATTTGTCGGCTTCACGTCTTCAAAAAATTTCTACTATACCATATTTCAGTCGTTCTGCGAGCGCTGATGCTAATTTTTTGTCGTCGTTACAGCTTTATTTTATTTCGATAGGTAGTGCTTTCTCTATATTTCCAATCGTCAATATTAGAATTAAATTATTGCTAAAATATATTTTTCGAGCTTCAATTTTGAAAAATATACCTAGATTGGCTCTGACGAATTAAAATAATACTTGCTAAATGAATCTTTAGTTTTACTAGTGTACGTCAGATATCTAAGATGTTTACATATGACAAAAAATTATTTATGCTATGTGCCTCAGAAGACTTTTCAAACTAAACTTTTCAAATTTTGAAGCTTTCGCTATTTCCTCATAGATGCTTGGTGAAAAGGCAGTTTACAAGGTTACTTTTCGACGACTTTTCAATTTGTATTACATACTGTTTAAAATACGTAGTAAGTAAATATAATTGAATATCAAAAATAAATTACTAAAATATATAAAATAAACAAAAAATATGGCAAAGAGACCGTATTGTGTGCTATAAGTTTAAATAAATAATTTATTTGATTCGTCCCTTTTTTATTTTAATTACATTTTAATTAACTTTTTTCTTAAATAGGGGCTCAAGAAAAAACCGAAAGGTTCATAAAGGCCGAAAAAAATAAAACATGTGTTCAATGGAAGCTTTTCGATGTCCAATCCAGTTGGGAGTAAGGTAAATTAATTAAAATTAATTTATATAGCTAGCTATTTAAATAAGTCTTCATTCATTTTATTTACAGGAAAGTTGGAGAGGAGGCTCAAATGACCACAGAAGACTGTCGAAAATTTAAAAAAAAAATAGAGCAACCTATTGATTATATACGCTCCGCTTCATTTAATTACGACCGCCTATTGATTTCAAATGTCAATAACTTCAACATTTCTGCAATTAGAATATTATTTTTTACCTGCATTTGAGAGTACATTGTTGCTTTTTGAAATAACTGTAAAACAGGTAACAACAATAAATCCGTTACCACTGTTTTGTTCGTTATTCGTAATCTAGTCAAAAAACGTGCAATTTAAATGCGTCACTTGATTACGACCAGTAGTGAATAGTTGTAGCTTATGGAAGTTACGGTAAAAAAATTTGTTAATTAGTCCTTATTTATTATTTTTAATTAAATTTATCAATAAAACAATAGGATTCCAGGAAAATGTGTCAAGAAAAGACACTTCCAGAGGGCGAAAAAGCAAAGGTCGATGTTTTGAAAAAAGAAGGATTCTCAAATCGCCAAATAGAGGTAAAAATTGGTAGAGGGAAAACCATTATTGGACCCTTTATCAATAATATTGAAAATTATGGTAAAAATAGAAAAAGACACATTGCGGAGATTACAACGCCCACGGATAAACGGGCGATTAATCGTTCAGCTTAAAATTCATGCTTATCAGCCGTAAAAAATTAATGAAAAACCGAAGTCGAAGCTAGCTTATCAACGGTTCGACGTATGGCTAACAATGCTACGCATCTTAAATTGAAAATAACTCCAAAAGAAACCTCTTTTGAATGCATCACGCAAAGCAAACCGATTGAAATTGGCAAAAAACCACATGTCGTGTAAGCAAGAATGGAACCGGGTTGTATTTTCGGACAAAAAAAATTAATTTGGATGGTTGTGACGGTCATCAGTTTCATATCCATTAATCCGAAACTGCAACCCGGTTCCATTCTTGCTTCCATGACATGTGGTTTTTGGCAGATTCCAATCAGTTTGCTTTGCGTGATGCATTCAAAGGAGGTTTCTTTTAGAATTTTTTCAATTTAAGATGCGTAGCATTGTATTTCACACGTCGAGCCGTTGATAAGCTAGTTTTGACCCCGGTTTTTTTCTTAATTTTTTACGCCGATAAGTATGAATTTGATTTCGTTTATCCATGGGCGTTGTAGCCTCTGCCATGTGTCCTTTTCTTTTTACCATAATTTTTAATATTATTGATAAAGGATCCAATAACGGTGTTCCCTCTACCAATTTTTTCCGCTTCAAAACTCCAATCTTTTAAATCCACCGTCACCTAATAGAAAAAAATCCAGAGGAGGGAATGTTTGTTTGCGATACAATTGACTATTCCGTAGGACCCTTTGGTCATGTACGGAACCGGGGGGTATGCACAACAAATATTAATAAATTTACCAGAATTATTTTTAATAAATTTATCGAATTATTATTCAATTAATAATGTAATCAAATTTACGATTTATATATTGACAGTGTAACGCAGTTGGTACAACAATTTTGATGTGGCATCCATCGATAGCACCTAACGCTTTCGAAAATATTGAAGTGCCCAATCGTCGATTAAATTGTTTGCTAATAAGACTTTATGAATCTAAACTTGGCAATACATATCAATAATTTTGTGAACAATTGTTCTCACGGTATATCAATATATCAATTGAAACTTGTACCAGTGACCCTATAGCTCGCTCCACTGGTCAGTCGATATAGAAAATAGAAACACGGAATTTTCAGACAGCCGTAAGTGTTTCTGGATATAAGCATTATCATTAGCAAATATATGCTTGTAAATTTCAGTTTTGTTATAGTTTCGTGATATCTACAAATAAAATAAAAATGTTACCTTACAAATTATATATATATATATATATATATATATATATATATATATATATATACATATATATATATATATATATATATATATATATATATATACACACATATATATATATATATATATATATATATATATATATATATAAAGGGTGTTCAAATTTGAAGTATCTTTTTAAATACTCCGCCATTTATATTTTTTGTACATGTTATTTGACAGAGGACAAGTACAAACATTTCGGTTAGTTAAAATGAATCGCTATATGAGTGAACAACAAGTTTTCATTATTAAAACTTATTTTAAATATGGTGAAAGTTATTCAGAAGTTGGAAGAAAATTTCGTTCAAAATACGGTAGAGAAAATGTTCCGACAAACCGTGGTATTAAACTTATCATTGATAAATTTGAAGAAACTGGTTCAGTTCAAGATCAGAGAAATAGAATTTATTATAGTGGTCGTTCAAGTGCAAATATTGTAGTTGTTAAAAAAAGTGTTGCTGAAGAGCCAAGGACATCAATTCGTCGTGGTTCAAAGCAATTAAGCCTCAAACCAACAACTTTTGTGGAGTCAATTGGAAGATATTAATGTGCAGATTATGTGGTTTCAACAGGATGGTTCACATGCCACACAGCAATGGAATTAATCCATCTTTTGAAAGTGTAGTTTAATAATCGAATAA
Organism: Tipula vernalis; assembly: GCA_958295665.1. Classification (NCBI taxonomy): domain Eukaryota; kingdom Metazoa; phylum Arthropoda; class Insecta; order Diptera; family Tipulidae; genus Tipula; species Tipula vernalis. The sequence continues at coordinate 333,811,128 of OY282558.1, read as the reverse complement.
TTTTTCGAAGAACAGACGTGAAATGATCTTGGTGATCATGCGATTTAACGCCATTGAATTTCTTCTTATGGGGCTTCTTGAAGAGTAAAGTTTATACGGATAATCCTCAAACTGTTTAACACTTCAAAGACAGCATCACGAGCAAATATCACTAATTGAACTATCAGTTTGAGAAAAGTTATTCAACATTTTGGTAAAAGATTGACAGCCTGCCGAGCTAGCGGTCACTTGAATGATATTCTTTTTCATTATGAACCGGAACCAATGTACTTTAATTTCCAATAAAAATAAATAAAGATTTCACACAATTTATCTATCATATTTTGAATTACATACTTTTAATAAATGACTCGGTTTATTTTTCATTAGACGTCATTTGTTTGAACGAGACATTAAAAAGTTTAGTTGGCTATAAGCAGAACCATCTTGATATGAATAGAGCCGGCATGTAAAAAATGAACTTAAAATAAAGGACATAGAAACACTAAAAAATAATTTATTTTCATAGAGTTTGTATGAAAAAACGCGATTTCGATTGACGAAAAAATATGAATTAAAAATTAAACGTAGATAAATAATTTTTTCTGAAATCACTAATAAACAACTCAATGACTAACTCATTTAAAGCACAGATTCTCAAGCTTCCCCATTTTCCAGATATAATCAAAAGAAAATAAGGGAATTTAATTAAAAAACGTTCTACAACAACAACAATATGTATTGAAAAGAGAATATTCTATTTAATGACGTCATCACTTATTCACAACTAAAATCAATGGTAAAAAAAAGACAATACGTTGAACAGCCAAAATTAAAATAAATCAAAGAGAGTCAAAGAGAAAAAATTATAATAATATGCAATATGCATTGAGCGAGAAGAAATCAAAAAAATCAAATCAACAATCAACCCAGATTGTTATGCATCACAAATAAACCACATAACCAAGAAACATTAACTGTAATATAAATGCCTTATTTATTTCTCAAATATTAAAAATATTATTTAAATTAAGTCACAGCTGAAAATAAATACAATATGATTAATATTTGGCATCGATTTTTATTCCCAAAAATTAATGACACATTCAAAATAAGTTTTTGTTTAGAATATTTGAATTGTCATAACATTTGAGAGCGGTGTATAAAATAAAATAGCTCTTACTTATTATTCCCATTCCTAGATGTCACTTAACACACAAATAAAAACAACAGGGATTCGAACTGAGTAAACGATTTCAAAGAAAACTTTTTACGTAAAATTAACATAATTTCTTTCATAGCAATGGTTTAATTTTAGTAAATTTATAAAAAAAATTATATTAAATTAATTATTATTACAATTTAGTTATTACTATAGACAAAAACCACCAAAAATATGGTTAACCGAATCAAAAATCAGACCGATTTTAGAATCCGACCGGTTCGATCACCTATTTGATTTTTTTATATGTTTTTAATTGTAGGCGATATCTATGGTTTAAACAAAAGTCGTTAATAAAGCATTGCCACATGATATGAATCTGTATTCGGGTAGATTTTTGTCATGTGGCAATGCTTTTAGAAGGAGACTAAAAAGAGATGGTTATAATTGTTTATAAATTTTATGTTATGACGTATTTTACAACAACAACATTCCATAAAAGTTTAGCAATAGTTTATATTCCAAGAGGATTTTCACTAAGAAATAAACATTTTCATGATTCGATTTTTCAATCAAATAAAACAGAACCATCTTGATATGAATAGAGCCGTCATGTAAAAAATGAACTTAAAATAAAGGACATAGAAACACTAAAAAATAATTTATTTTCATAGAGTTTGTATGAAAAAACGCGATTTCGATTGACGAAAAAATATGAATTAAAAATTAAACCTAGATAAATAATTTTTTCTGAAATCACTAATAAACAACTCAATGACTAACTCATTTAAAGCACAGATTCTCAAGCTTCCCCATTTTCCAGATATAATCAAAAGAAAATAAGGGAATTAAATTAAAAAACGTTCTACAAGAACAACAATATGTATTAAAAAGAGAATATTCTATTTAGTGACGTCATCACTTATTCACAACTAAAATCAATGGTAAAAAAAAGACAATACGTTGAACAGCCAAAATTAAAATAAATCAAATAGAGTCAAAGAGAAAAAATTATAATAATATGCATTGAGCGAGAAGAAATGAAAAAAATCAAATCAACCCAGATTGTTATGCATCACAAATAAACGACATAACAAACAAACATTAACTGTAATAAAAAAATATAAATGCCTTATTTATTTCTCAAGTATTAGAAATATTATTTAAATTAAGTCACAGCTGAAAATAAATACAACATGATTAATATTTGGCATCGATTTTTATTCCCAAAAATTAATGACCCATTCAAAATAAGTTTTTGTTTAGAATATTTGAATTGTCATAACATTTGAGAGCGGTGTATAAAATAAAATAGCTCTTACTTATTATTCCCATTCCTAGATGTCACTTAACACACAAATAAAAACAACAGGGATTCGGGCTGAGTAAACGATTTGAAAGAAAACTTTTTACGTAAAATTAACATAATTTCTTTCATAGCAATGGTTTAATTTTAGTAAATTTATAAAACAAATTATATTAAATTAATTATTATTACAATTTATTTATTACTATAGAGTGAAGCCACCAAAAATATGTTTAACCAAATCAAAAATCAGGGGCCCTATTATGAAATTTTCGATAGCGTTTTTTTTCGATAATATCGAGTGTTTCGATAGCGTCGAAAATACCTATTATGAAATTTTCGATAGAGTTTTTTTCCGATAATCTCGCAAGTTTCGATGACATCGAAAATATCTATTATGAAATAATCGATATCGAAATCACTTCAATTTGAATGTGAGATTATAGAGATATGTATTTACTTGGCATATATGTATTCATATGTATACATAAGACATTTACTTGGCAGATATGTAAATATAAGACATTTGTTTGGAACTTGGCCATTTCTTATCCGATTTTGATGAAATTCAGCATGCACGATGGAAATGGGATTCTAAAATGATTTTTAGATAAAATTCTGGAATATGGCAAATTAGGATGGAACTTGGAGATTTGTTATCCGATTTTGGTAAAATACAGCATGCACGATGGAAATGGGATTCTTAAATGATTTTTAGAGGAAGTTCTGGTATATGGCCAATTAGGAGGAAACTTGGCCATTTCTTATCCGATATTGATGAAATTCAGAATGCACGATAGAAATGGGATTCTAAAATGATTTTTAGATAAAGTTCTGGAATATGGCCAATTAGGAAGGAACTTGGTAATTTCTTATCCGATATTGATGAAATTCAGCAAGCACGATTGAAATGGGATTCTAAAATGATTTTTAGATAAAGTTCTGGAATATGGCCAATTAGGAAGGAACTTGGCTATTTCTTATCAGATTTTGGTGAAATTCAGCATGCACGATGGAAATGGGATTCTAAAATGATTTTTAGATAAAGTTCTGGGATATGGCCACTTAGGAGGGAACTTGGCCATTTTTTATCCGATATTAATGAAATTCAGCATGCAATATGAAAATGGGATTCTTACATGATTTTTAGAGGAAGTTCTGGTATATGGCCAATTACTAGGAAACTTGGCCATTTCTTATCCGCTATTGATGAAATTCAGAATGCACGATAGAAATGGGATTCTAAAATGACTTTTAGATGAAGTTTTGGAATATGGCCAATTAGTAAGGAACTTGGCTATTCCTTAATCGGTTTTAGTGAAATTTGACACTTGCGATTGAAATGGGATTCTAACATGCTTTTTGGATAAAGTTCTGGAATATGGCCAAGTATGATGGAACTTGCCTATTCCTTAAACGATTAAGATATGTGCGTTGGAAATGATATACAAAAATGGTTATTTGATGTATTCAATGACTTTTTTATAAATCATTTAAGAATCCCATTTTCAACGCACATGTCGAATTTCATAATAATCGGTTGGGGAATATGCAAGTTTCGTCATACTTGGAACTATTACAGAACTTCAAACAAAAATCATTTGAGAAACCCATTTGCAACGCAAATGTATAATTTAATCATAATCGGTTGAGAACTAGGCAAGTTCGATGATACTTGGTGAAATTCCAGAACTTCATCTACAAATCGTTTTAGAATCCCATTTGCAACGCACATGTCAAATTACATCATATTTGGTTGAGAACTAGGCAAGTTCCATTATACTTGGCCATATTCCAGAACTGCATCCAAAAAACATTTTAGAATCCCATTTGCTTCGTACATGCTGAATTTCATCAATATCGGATAATAAATGGCCAAGTTCCTTGCTAATTGGCCATATTCCAGAACTTTATCTAAAAATCATTTTAGAATCGCATTTCTATAGTAGTGCATGCTGAATTTCACCAAAATCGGATAAGAAATGGCCAGGTTCCTTCCTAATTGGCCATATTCCAGAACTTTATCTAAAAATCATTTTATAATCCCATTTCTATCGTGCATGTTGAATTTCACCAAAATCAGATAAGAAATGGCCAAGTTTCCTCCTAATGGGCATATTGCAGAACTTCCTCTAAAAATCATTTAGAATCCCATTTCCATCGTGTATGCTGAATTTCACCAAAATCGGATAAGAAATGGCCAAGTTCGTTCCTAATTGGCCTTATTCCAAAACTTTGTATAACATTTTAGAATCCCATTTCTATAGTGCGTGCTGAATTTCACCAAAATCGGATAAGAAATAAAGGCAGATCTCAGTGTACTCTGGCAAATCATCATGAGTAGACTCACGCTTGAAGAACGCTACGAAATTATTAAAATTTACTTTGAAAATCAGTCGTCGATTCTCGCAACTAGACGACTTCGTGATTTTTATGACGCACATAATCGTTCATCTGAGCAAGCTTTTCGTCGAACTGTGGATAGATTTCGTACCACATACTCTCTAGAGGATGCAATAACATCAACAAGTCGAAGCAATGTGCGTACTGAAGAGAATATCGCCGCTGTAAACGAAAGTGTGGAAGAAGATCCAAATTTAGCGATTCGTCGTCATTCGCAGGAATTGGGGCTCTGTCCGTCCACTACAAATATGGATGACATTAATCCGAACGAGATTTGGTTTCAACAGTATGGCGCTACATGTCATACGGCGACCGCAACCATCGACTTATTAAAATCAAAATTTGGCGATAAGTTGAATTCGTGAAATGGACCTGTCAATTGGCCTCCAAGCTCTCGATTATTTCCTGTGGGGCTACGTGAAGTCACTGGTTTATGTTGATAAACCAGCAACAATTGACGCCTTGGAGGCCAGCATTGTTCGTGTTATTTGTGACATACGGCCAGCAGTGCCCGAAAAAGTGGCCCAAAATTGGACGTCCAGAATGCATTTTCGTCAAGAACAGCCGCGGTGCCCATATGCCCGAAATCATTTTCAAATATTAATGCCATGTACATATTGATCTTTCGAATAAAAAAAAATGTTCATTACAATTTAATTTTTTGTGTTATTTTTTACAATTTCAAATTCTATCGGGTTTAAAAAAACACTCTTTAGAATCCCAAGAAAATTTTAATAAAAAAAATCATAAATGCTCAGTTCAACACCCCATTACAATGGACAACCTTTTTGGTCCCATTGATGTCCGTTGTAGAGAGGTTTCTCTGTAATATAATATTAATATAAAATAAAAATTTATTTGCAACTCACATTTTTGAAAAAAATATTTTTATTTATTAAATATTGCAATTTAATTCTATTAAACTACCTTAATGAAATAATATGGTCGTCACCTCAAGAGCAGTCGAAAATTTTCGATATTATCGAAAAAAAAAATACTATCGAAAAATTTCGTGATAGCTCATTTTCGATACTATCGAAAAAAAACGCTATCGAAAATTTCATAATAGGGCCCCAGACCGATTTTAGGATCCGACCGGTTCGATCACCTATTTGAATTTTTTATATATTTTTAATTGTAGGTGACATCTATGGTTTAAACAAAAGTCGTTAATAAAGCATTGCCGCATGATATGAATCTGTATTCGGGCAGATTTTTGTCATGTGGCAATGCTTTTAGAAGGAGACTAAAAAGAGATGGTTATAATTGTTTATAAATTTTATGTTATGACGTATTTTACAACAACAACATTCCATAAAAGTTTAGCAATAGTTTATATTCCAAGAGGATTTTCACTAAGAAATAAACATTTTTATGATTCGATTTTTCAATCAAATAAAATTACATGTTTTATGAACATTTTCGTATAAAAATAATGTAAAAGCTCATAGTTCTTGTAGACTAAAAATGTAAATGAAAACAATCGGTTTCCCATATAGTTTCATAGTAAAGAAAAAATTTTATGTACTTTATTTTAAGCTTAGTAAAAAATACAGTCAATGTGGAGGCTCTTATTTATAGAGTAGGCTCTGAATAAAACTACATGTTTTATGAACATTTTCGTATAAAAATAATGTAAAAGCTCATAATTCTTATAGACTAAAAATGTAAATGAAAACAATCGTTTTCCCATATAGTTTCATAGTAAAGAAAAAATTGTATGTACTTTATTTTAAGCTTAGTAAAAAATACAGTCAATGTGGAGGCTCTTATTTATAGAGTAGGCTCTGCTATAAGGCACAATTGAATACTTTTAACCTAGTGACTTCTATTTAAATATTGCATGAATTACTGGGTCTTACAAAAGTTTAGTTTGAAAAGACTTCTAAGGCACACAGGATTAGTCAGAAATTTATCACAAGTTCTTAATATTTGGTAAATTTGTTTGGCTTTTCCTATAATTTTTGACCTTAAAACTTCCCTAGGAGGTAATTTTTGGCAAGATTTTACCAAATTTTTACCGCCATCACTGCCATCTATGTAATGTATATTGACTTAATGACCACACGATTTGTAGTAAGCTTTCAGTTCAATTTCACCAGACAGAATGCTGTTGTTACGATTTTTTTTTATATTTTGGTTTAAATTCATCAATTATTACAAGAAAATGAAAACGATTTACTTAAACGATAGTCATTGTTGAAATTCAAACATTTTTGAAAATATTTCAGAAATCATAATTAAGTGATTTTGTATGGAAAATTTGGTTTTGTCCTCATTTCTAATTCCCTTATAAAAGCTTCGTTTTTTACACTATGGCTTTTTATAATCAAGGTTGCTTTGGTAATACAGATGGCTCTGGAAGCTAGTTTTAATCACTGTGCTCCATTGGAAACAATTTGCTACTGCCAAATAATTGTGAGTAGATGTTCAATGGAACGCAAATTTTTGTACAGTAGTAAAAAATAACCCCAATTTAAATAAAACTGCTAGATTTTGACAAAAAATATGTTGTTCTATTAATAATAATTAATAATAATAAAAAATAAAACATTAAACAACAACATAATTAAAATTTTTTTATGATTTAAAAGTTGCGCGTTGTATCATGAACACAAACAAAAATTATTTGTTTTTAACCCTAAACGAACCAACGTATTTTTTTTATGTCAGTAAATTCAAATTCTAATCAAATAATTTACTAAATTTTTACAAACAATACCAAGTGCATTGTATGGAAATGTTTCAAAATAAAATAGATACAAGTTTATAACTAAATTAACATTATTTATAAAATCGATGCATTTATCAAATGAGCCAGAAAGGCAAACTTGGTTGGATTAGGGTTAAACAATGACATTTCACACAACCAAAATTAGTATAGAGCCATCTATTGGAATTTTTTAAACTAAAATCCTGTGGTAAACTTTCTCACTTGAGCACTTCACATTTCACATTAAAAGAAAACTCCACTTTTTGTTTTTATTTAGATCTTTATTCTTTCACTCATACTTCCTTTCTGGCTACTGTCGATCAACGCGTTTTACAAAATATTTAACGTGTTAATCTTTTTAATGAATCATCATAATTTTACCAAATTACAATGAACTTAAGTTTATTACTCTATGGGCACACGTTTCTTTATTTTGCACCACCAAATACTTATTTTACCTTATTTATCAAAATACGCTTTTTTGATTAGTATACAATAATACAATGTAATAACTTATTATTAATACAAGGTAGTACATACACTACACCCCTGGCCTTTAAGGAAAAAATATTACTGATACTATTATTATTAGTAGATATTTTTTTTTATTTTTTTTATTTTTTTTATTTCACTATTGAATGCATTCATATTATTATATACTTTAGTAATTAACAAAAAATTTATGTTATACAATTATAAGGTTTTAATCTATCTTTATGTATTTCCTTAAGTTTATCATTAATTTTTATCTTTACATTTGCGTCATTTATTTCAATTATTTTGTATGGACCCTTGTATGGATTCTCATACTTTCGTTTATCTTCATTACGTAACAATACTAATTGATCAAATTTAAATTCATTTCTTGTACAATTGTTTTTAGATATTTCCTGTCTCTTTTGTTTCGCTATTTCTAATAGTTTACTGGCCTTTTGATGTGCTAACCCTATCCTATATTTAAATTCTTTTACATAATCATCTAAATTGTATAACCTATCTATACCTGTTGTGATATCGTCTGGTAAGGCTGCAATTTTTCCAAAAATTAATTCGATAGGTGAATAATTGGTATCTGTATGAGGTGTTGTATTATAACAGAATGCAAAGTATTTTACCCATTCGTCCCAATTATCACTGTCAGCAAATGCTAATAAATATTCATTCAAAACACGGTGATTCCGTTCTATGGTACCTAATGTTTGATGTTGATAGGGAGTAGATGTTCTGTGATCTATAAGTAGAATTTTACATAAGTTTTTAAATATTTCATTCACAAATTCTGTTCCTAAATCGTTTTTCACGCTTTTAAAATTACCAAATATTAGAATACAATGCTCTACTAGAGCTTTCGCGATACTATCCGCAGATTTATCCCTGATCGGTATTCCTATTACATACTTTGTTAATTCGCACTGAATCGTCAATATGTATCTAAAACTATTTGATGGTAGTAAAGGACCTACCGTATCAATTGCTACTACTTCGAAACTAGTATTAGGTGTGTCTGTTATTGTCATTATTTCCTTGTTGTGTCTAACTATTTTTGTTCTAGCACAAGTGTCACAATTTCTTACGTATGTACTTATGATTTTATTCATATTTTTAAATGTATATTTTTATTTTAATCGTTTAATTAAACGTCGTGTACCAATATGACCACCTACTGGCGTATGAATTAATTACTCTTTTTACTTCGTCTTCATTTTTTAATATTATCGGTGGTTTGTATATTATTATTTTTAATGTATCATTTGGATTATTTTTTTTTTTACATACATATTCATACAATTTTTTAAATTTTTCGCGCGTTATATACTTTAAAATGTCATCATTAATATCCATGGATAATTCTTTTACATGGTTCCTATTCATAGATTCAATCAACTTCTCAAATACCAAATCTAGCTCTGGTAGAGTTTCGTCAATTGTAATCATTAATTCATTGTTATTATATCGCACCTTAGTTAAACCTTTTTCTATAATAAACTTTAATTTCTTTAATTTCCTAACATCATTATACGATGTACTTTCCCAAATATGAAGTTGATCAGACCTCAATTCTTTAATTTCATTACTTTTGTTCGCATTTTGATTGTTGCTTCGGGATTTATTTGTCATCGATCTAGTTATAACTTTAACATCAGCATCTTTCGGTATTAATGCCTTGAGCATATCGGAATCCCACTTGATACGTGATAACGCGCCCGCCACCACATTCAGTGTACCTTTCCGATATAATATTTCATACTCATATTCACATAAGCTCTGACGCACCCTTGTCATTTTTGAAGAAGGTTTATTGTCTGTAAATAAACTGACTAATGGCCTGTGGTCAGTAATAACCTTAAATTTTCTGCCGTAAAGGTATGGCCTAAAGTAATTAATCGCCCAATGAATGGCGAGGAGCTCTTTCTGCAAGATATCTTTATTTATCTCGCTTTTATCAAGATTCTTACTTGCATAAGCAATTGGAAGATCTTTTCCAATTTCTCCCTGTCACAACACTGCACCGTATGCATAATTAGATGCATCGGTTGTTAATATGAATTCTTTATCCCAGTTGGGATATTGTAACACCGGAGCATTTGTTAACCTTTGCTTTAAATCCTTGAATGCAATTTCGCATTCTATTGACCAATTAAATGGAACTTTTTTCTTTTGGAGATGATATAGAGGTTTTGCAATTTTTGCAAAATTAGGGACAAATTTACGATAGTAATTACATAATGCTGTGAAACGATGCACTTCGTCTGCATTTTTCGGGACGGGATAATTTTTGATTTTTTCAAATTTAGAGGGATCAGTTTTAACGCCCTTATCTGTTATTAAATGTCCTAAATAGACAACCTCATTTTTTAAAAAATTACATTTCTTGGGGTTTAGTTTAAGATTGTACTTTCTTAAACATTCAAAAGTTGATATTAAGTTTTTGTTGTGATGGTTAATTGAACAACCATGGACTATAATATCGTCTACATACAGAAATGCTTGGCTTTGTAAACCGGAAAGAGCAATTGATAGAATTCTTTGAAAAGAATTTGAAGAAATTTTCAATCCGAAAGGGAGCCTTTTAAATTGATAATGACCTTGGTCACTCGAAAAAGCTGTAAGTGGTCTTGAATCTTTATCTAGTTCGATTTGATGAAAAGAATTGGACAAATCAAGCGTAGAAAAATATTTCGCTCTTCCTAACTGGTCTAAGATATCCTCCAAACAAGTTAGTGGAAATTTATCATTTATTACAACTTTGTTAAGCTTTCTGAAATCAACCACCAATCTCCATTGTTTTGTGTTGTCTTGGTCCTTTTTGGGTACCAATAAGATAGGTGAATTATAGGGACTAACGGACGGTTCTATTATTTTATTCTCTATTAATTTTGATATTTGTGTATTTATTTCTTTTTTTTGATTATATGGTTGCCTGTAGTTTTTAGTGTAGATCGGGGTATGCTCGGTCGTTATAATGTTTTGTTTATAGAAATTATTGACTGATAAAACGTCTCCGTTTAGGAAAAATATATCGTTATATTGTTTGCATATCTCCATTATTTTGTTGTTGGCATCTTTATCTAATCCTTCTATCTTTAGTATTTTTTTTAGGTTTTCTATTCGGTTAGTTGTGTCTTGTTTTAGCAAAAAAATTTCCTCATAATCATACATTTCTGCTGTTTTTGGTCTAAAGTTATTTATTATAATATCTTTTTCTGTGGTGTTTAGGAATCTGGCATGTGCTATGCCCTTAGCTGGTATTATGCCACTGCCCACATAAATTCCCAGCTGTAATTCTTGTTTTTCTAAAATTAGATCAGTTTTTCTAACAATATTTATGACATGTATGAGTTCACATCTTGCAGGAATATAAATATCATTTTGGTAAGATTCCTGAACTATTAGTGGTACCTCGATTAAGTTTTCGCGCAATCTTGCCGATATTAGATAGTTTTCATAGTCTATCTTGAAACAATATCGATTTAAAAATTTCTGCCTAGTATCCCATCAGTTGGAATTTGAAAATCATCCGCCACAACGTGAAGTTCCTGATGGAAAATATTATTATCTAATGTTAAATTGTAGTATATTGTGCCCAATGTGCAGTTCTCCTTATCGGTAATGCCTGTTATTTTGCATCGCTGCTCTGTATTTATTTTAATATCTTCATCACATTTGTTTAGTTTAATAAGTGATATATCTGACCCTGTATCGATTAAAAAATTAAGTTTTGTTTTGAGTTTGCTTTGTGAAGTATACACTTCAATGTAGTTATTTAAATTATTAGATATATGATATACTTTCAATAGGTTTTTTATTAAACTTGTAGGTCCTGAAACTTTTGTTCCAATCCCTGGATATGGTTTTCTCTCCTGGGGGGAGAGTTCATCTCGTTTTTTGAATCTTGATTTGAGATATAATTTATTCTGTTAGTTAGACTTGTACTTGGAATATTTCGGTACTGTTGACCTTGAAAATTATTATTAGAAGTGTTCCTAAACTCCATTGTTTGGTATCTAACCTTTGGTGTATATCTGTATCTTTATCTTTGATTACCGGCCCTCCGAGTATTTCCGTATGTTTGACCCCGATAAACTGCCCTTGGATTATTCCAGTGTCTTTGATCCTGATTATTGACTCTTGGAATGTTCCTATAAAGTTGACTACCACTCTGATTATTTGGTCTTCCAAATCTTTGACCCCTATAATTATTTGTCCTCATTTCTACATTTCTATCATATTTACTATATTGCGAGTTTATAATATAAGTAAATATTAATTGCAGAAATATTAAAATTAAATTCGAACTTTCATTTTGAAAAATACATCAAAGTTGGCTCTGGCAAATTAAAATAATACTTGCTAAATTTATCTTTAGTTTTACAAGTGTACGTTAGATGTCTTAAATGTTTACAGAAAAATACGAAAAAAAATTATTTAATCACAAAATTAACACAGGGTGCTCTGGTATTGTTCAATTAACAAAGTTAATTAACCGACCGTACAATTAACGAAGTTATTTATAATACATTTTCTTTATATCTTAATAAACCCATACAGTTAATAGAGAATAATCCTATTATAAATGATGCTTTAGATGTAGCAAACATCTTAAATAACTATTATAATACTGTGGGTATTAACTTCGACCAGTCCATCATTGGACATAATAATAATTGGTTACAAGGAAATAATGAATTTAATGGGACCGCTCTGAATGAATTTACGCCTATCACTGACACCGAAATCGTTCGGTTGATTGAAAATCTGGACAACAACTCTTCTAAGGGTTATGATAACATCTCAGTCAAGTTTGTTAAGATGTTATCACCTATAGTGATAGCATCACTCACTACAAAAGTCAGCCAGTGTTTAAAAGAGGGCGTGTTTTCTGACTACATAAAAATTGTGAAAATTGTTCCGTTACCAAAAACTGGTTGCCAATATGACAAATCGAATAAAAGGCCAATTTCAGTTTTACTCATCTATTCGAAAATTTTTGAACGTGTTCTCTATAATCAGCGAGTCAGCCACCTTTCACGTAACAATATTTGAAATAATCGTCAATTCGGCCGGCTTCCAAAAAAATTGTGGCACATTATCAGCCGTGTTAAATTTCACTGAGCAGGTTTATTATAACTTTAATTCCAAACAGCAAACAGCTGCTTTATTCTTAGATATTTGTAAGACCTTGGATTGTGTAAACCATAAAATTGTACTGAGTAAATTAGAAAAAAATGGAAATAGACAGAATGCATTAAAATTATTTAAAGATTTCCTGTCAAATCGCAAAATTTTGTGCAACTTGGAGATAACAAATCTAATTATCTGATAATGAATTCTGGTGTGCCATAAGGATCTGTATTGGGCGCTACGATTCAGTTATTTGCTAATGATACCTTTATTTTGTATAATTCTTCCTCACATGATCTAATTTTGATTGATTCCTGGCTGGAACAAAATTGTCTTAGTTTAAATGAAGCAAAATCTACATTTCTGATATTTCATATTAAAATTTCTGACCACCAAGAATGCTTCGAGAGGGTTGTCTTCTCCAATAAAGTTATATGTCGCAATGATTTTACTATTTATTTGGAACTAAAGTTTCGTCTAAGTTTGATTGGAACCTTCTTGCAGATATCGTAAAGAAAAAGATATCTCCGATGATTGGTGTGTTGAAGCGGATTTCTCACATCCAAGATGTAAAAGCTAAGATCAACATTTATTACACTCATGTGCTATCTCATATGTTATATTTATTGACAGTTTGGGGGTCGCTAACGATTTTACAAAATAAAGCTTTAAGGGTTGTTTTCAATTTACCTAGACTGACCCCCATAAAAACGTTATATATGTAGTGTTGAGCTCTTCCCATTTACAATGTTGATTAAATAAGAATATGCGTTTTTAATATACAAAATTGAGAATTCGTTAGTTAGATCGTCTAAGTTTCTAGTATCGAACCGATCTATAACTAGTCGTTCCAGTAGGTCATGTGATCAGTACCGCCCACCAAATTACACATTTGATGCTGCAATGAATAGCGTGTTTTATAATGGTCGACATTAAAAAAATGAAGATCGGTTCCTTTAAAACAACTGTAAAAGCCTTATTATAAGATGAATACTGCATGGAGTACAACCGTGTTCACAACATTATTTTTTAAGTACTCTCTGTTCTTTATTTAATTTTCCGTTTCTGAGATTATTTTATAGCCCAAGTTGTAATAACAATAATTGGTTGAGTAAATACTTTCTTTTGGAACTTAATTAAGATTGAGTGTTGTGCTGTTGTTCCCCTGATGTTGTTGTTGTTTATTATTGGTAATTTTAATGTAATTATTCGTTTTATTTCTATTTTTTTCCCCTTTCCTTGCTATTTTTTTGTAATTGAATTTTTTTTTTTTATTTTGTTATTTTCCGTTTAACCGTCGTTGTTTTGGGAAATGAATAAAGATTTACTAAAAAAAAAAATCGATAAATAGCGGAGTCCGGGTTGTGAAATCGGGTTTTAAAACAATCTCCATACCCTGTTCGGCAGAAAGTTAAGTCTGAGCCGAGATTATTGCCTTGACGTAAAGAAGCACGCCTCGAATTCGATCGAAGAATTATGAGCACGGACTGAAAAAAGGTAAACCGTTTTTCGCAATTTGAAAATTATATTTCTTTTAATGATTTAAGTTTCCCTTAAAAAAAAAATGTTTAGATAATTTTTTCAGATGAGAAAAAGTTTGATGTAGACGGCCCAGATGGTTTTTGTTCTTACTGGAGGGAGCTGCGCAAACCACCACACTATTTTGCTAAGAGAAATTTCAGTGGCGGTTCCTTGATGGTGTGGGGAGCTTTTTGTATCGATGGAATGCTAAATTCAGCTTTCCGATCCACCCGCATGAACTCCGGAGAATACACAACATTATTGAGAACCAATCGCCTTCCATATTTAGGGATGCACAGGGCAGAAAATTAATTTTTGAGCAAGATACCGCTTCCGTGCACAAGAGCAATAAGGCTCTCTCATGGCTAGAAATGCATAATATTGAGGGCCAACCTGCTCATCAGACCAAAATTCAATCGAAAACATCTGGGCAATAATAATAAAAAAAATATTTGCTGAAAACAAGCAATATGAAAACATTTTGAACTTATGAAAATGATCGTGAAGCTTAGTTGAGGGTATTCCGAACAGCATATTTGAGCTTATTAAGAACAAAGGAGGCCCTCCTACTCATCATGCAGTCATACCTTCATACCATCATAACATCATACTATTTTACCATAATACCATCATACCATCATACCATCGTACCATCATACCACCATACAATCATACCATGATACCAGCATACCATCATAAGGTCAAACCATCATAACATCGTACGACCATCAACATCACCATCACACAATTATACAATCATAGCAACATACATACATCATACCGTCATACCATAACTATGTTGAACTTAGGTTAGCGTTCATGGAAACGGGGTTTGAGTTGGATTTTCGTTGAGTTAATTCGATCTCAACGAAAATATTTAAGTTGAGTAGAGTTGAAATTCAAAATGGCGATGCGAATATATAATAAGGATTTTTATTATTAAAACAAAAAAATATTACAATAATTAAATACAACAAAAAAATATTGACAAAAAATTAAGAACGCTATACAAAAGCTTAAAAGTGTATTTATAATATAACTGGCTGTAAAACTTTCAACTTAACCTAACCCACTTCCATGGAAACGATCAACGCCATTTTCAAATTTAACGAAAACCTAATTTCAATCCAACCTTACTCAACCTCGTTCATGGAAACATAGTAGATGATGATTATGATGATAAAGATCAAGTTGCTTCAAACGAAAGTTCCACTCAAAACAAAGAATTAAAATACAGTAAGCTTAATCTACACGTTGAGGAGCTCAAAGATTTTTGATATTTTCCTGGGGTAGCTGACCATAAACCCCGGTACTTAGATTTATCTCTTTTAATTGCTGCTCGACCATTTTTTGTTTCACCATTATACATGCACGAAATCAATCATAGTCGGAATTAAATTAATCAACTTGACGCCATGATATGAAGCTCGGGAGCTCAAAGATTTTTGATATTGTTCTGGGGTAGCTGACCATATACCCCGGTACCTAGATTTATCTCTTGTAATTGCTGCTCAACCCATTTTTTTTTTCACCATTATAAAAGCACGAAATCAGTCATAGTCCGAATTAAATTAATCAACTTTATCCCCATGATATGAAGTTGGGAGCTCAAAGGTTTTTGATATTTTCCTGGGGTAGCTGACCATATACCCCGGTACTTAGATTTATCTATTGTAAATGCTGATCGACCCTTTTTTGTTTCACCATTATAAAAGCACGAAATCAGTCCTAGTCGGATTTAAATTAATTAACTTTATACCCATCGTATGAAATTGAGGAGCTCAACGATTTTTGATATTTTCCTGGGCTGGCTGACCATATACACGGCTACTTAGATTTATTTCTTGTATTTGGATTAGTGATAGATTAGCTAAGTATGTATAGCTCATTCAAAGTCTGTCAACGCTTTAGCGTCGAAATTATGCGTAACTGCTTCTAACTGCTCATATTAAAATAACTGGAGCAGTTACGAGTAGATAATTTAGCGAAGACAAAAACCATTTTATTAGCGGTTTGTTAGTGGGTGCTCACTACCTATATACTTTTTTCCATTCAAAATTTTGACAGCTAAATTCATCGAAGCCGTAGAACCGTAATAGTTTAATTTTTTTTTGGCTAAAACACAGAAATGAAGATATTGACATGATGTTTGCCCTACGCCTCGGCTTTCAATTTACGTCATTTGACGTTTGAGGAAAAGGTAAATTGTTGTTTCTTGTTTTTTTTTATTTGCTGAAGCTACATGTGTTTGTTTCATTTATGGGGGGTGGGTATGTTGACCTTTTCTATCCTTTTTGTTTTATGACTATTTCTATATCGTCCTATTTCCTATTTGGTATCTATCTCCGTTTTTATAAAAACAAATAAAATGGAAAAATAAAATGTCTTATTTCAATCCCTAGAATTTGCTTCATCGGACACCGATGAATCCGATATTAGAGGGTTTTTCTGATTTGTTGGTGGAAATAGAGGTGGCCGGCGTTTAGATAGTTGCGGTCGGTGGATATTAGATTTTACTTGTGTCGGTTTCCTATGGAGCACCGTTGATATATGACTGAGCGAGGGAGTTTTCTTAGAATAGCGACTACCCACGGCGTCAGTGACTTCTACATATTCGCTGTCCTTTAATTTTTTGAACTTTATCAAGCCAATGATATTGTTATAGTAAAAACATTGTTTGACGTTCGATTACAGTGTATCTTACTGAATCTGTTGCAATTTGTTCAAAGAGACGGAAAACGAAAGGAATGTTTTTCAATCTTAATGATGCTACTTAGTCTTTTCGATCTTAATGTGATTTACCATGATGTTAAGTGTGATCAAATTGCCTGTCATCACAGATATTGTAAAATTGGATTTGTTCAAAAATTCAAATGCTTCGGGCTAACTGTTGATAATACAATTATGGAAATATTCTGTTGATAAATTTCCTAATTATCTAATTCATTGATTAGATCAAAATACATTTTACGTTCTGTGTGCCTGTTGAAGTTGAAGAAAACAATTATTTTTCGTTTTTAATTCAAAATTATCGTGCGGTTTACCCACATATCATTGCTCAAAAGCATATCATTAGAATTGTAATTCAAAACGCCTTATGTAAAAATTTAAAAACTGAAGGAGATGGTATTTTTTTATTTGTTTCTTTGTTACCAGAAGTGGCTTAAAAATAAATAAATAAAAAAAATGGCAACAGGACGTTGCCAAAGGTCACGGAAAATAACATTATCCATAACATAATGCTATTTTAATTAACAAGAAATTAATTTGGGTTTCATTTAAATGAGAGCTTATTACCTTAACCCTCATCAGTATGGGTCATTTTACTTACATAAACGTAGGCGATGAGTCTCTCGGACTCATATGCTATTTTCACATTAAAATCAAGTTTATTAAATATTTTAATATTTATTTTAAAATTCAGCGTATAACAGCGCACAGTTTTTTTATTCACCTACGTTTTTAAGTACAGGTTCAATATCTCATCAATATCTTTGGTTAATTTGGAAAGACGCGCAGATCTACGGTTTTGAATGTTTGGTATTACCAAACTTTGCACTAAACCTTGCAAGAATAAATTACGGCGTATATTGGTTTCGGTAATCCTCCATTCAGAATATAAATTTATTCAAACCACCTTAGCTGCTACTCCAGCTACGTTAATTAAATGAAAAAATTGTATCAACTCTTTCTTTTGTACTGTTATAATATAAAAGATTGTTCAATTTATTCCTATTATCATTATCGGGCTTCTCATCGAAGTGGATCGATGACAATAAAATTATTGCACGATTATTTTTTTTGGAACGTAGCTCACCAAACTCATATTTTTCGGAAACAAGATTATACACTTCTTCTTTCATGTATCTTTTATTTTTTCGCAGAGTCCCAACACAAGTCAACTCCACATTTAGCACGGAATCCTCTTCAGCAAACAGCTAACCTAACCTTCTTTCGGTATTTTTCCGGCTTTGGCTTATTGTCGAAAAGATATTCTACCTCAATAGGGTGCCCATTACTCATCGATTAACAGGATTTTCTCTTCTGGTAAATTAGCATTTAGCCATTCTAGCTGTGCGAGTTGTTTTATTATCGAACCGAATATACTTGCACAACAACTTTACTCTGTGGCACGACATGCTTAGTTTGAATAAAAACGTTTCCAAATAGAGGATGCCAAAATTACTGCAAATCCGATATACCCTACTTATTTAGACCGGCGTTGATTCTTTTGGCTTCCAACCAATTTGAATAACTTAATCGCTTATGCATAGCGAAAAAGCATTTACCGTGAATCTACAAATTTTCTTAGAGGCAGTTTTACCTTGTTGATACCGCTTCTAAAAATGTTTCAAGCGGATGTCCCTCTTTTCGGAAATGGGTTGTTTTTTTATTGGGTCCCATCCTTCGCAGTGTTTTCGTCGGCAGGTGGTTCAATAACATTCTGAGCATGTTCGGATTCAGATTCTTCTTGCTCGTCATCACAGTCAAAGTCGCACATCATTTTCGCTATCAGATGGGTCAAAACAATCCAAAATGTTACCTTGGCTCTCATCGTCACTTTCTTCCAAACCAGCTCGAACTTCCTTTTCCGTTCACACATGCTTTCGTTTTGGCATACTGTAGAACACTAACATTTTTATTTGTACAACTTACCGCAAACTTATACCTTGTCCGTTATTTATTCTATTGCCGTTCATTTTATAGGTACGTAAATTAGAACTAGAAGAGAAATGAACGAGTACCAAATAACATAAGACAATTAGTCTTACAGGCTCATCTTGTACGGATTTATTTTTATTTTCAAAATAGTGTCTCAGGACA
Organism: Tipula vernalis; assembly: GCA_958295665.1. NCBI lineage: Eukaryota > Metazoa > Arthropoda > Insecta > Diptera > Tipulidae > Tipula > Tipula vernalis. The sequence goes on along the minus strand of OY282558.1, from coordinate 333,791,598 downwards.
TTTACCGTTAGGGGTATAAATTTGGCATTGCAATTTTTTTGATCAACATATACATTTGGCTCAATTTGTCTGAAAATAGTTTTTAAGATGATTTTTTGCAGATCAAACTTAAAATGTGTCTCCGAGACTTAACCAATACTGATTAGGGTTAAAAGAGGTCGATTAAAATCGGTTAAGTATAGTTTCTGAGAACGAGCATTGTGAAAATTTGAGTTTTGACGACAAATGAAAAAAGCCGAAAACTTCGAAACACCCTTTTTCGAGGAATTATGGCGTAGAACGTTTTCATCGGTTTTCGTCAAAATTAGAAAGGTACTAACACTATAAAAATTCTTGTGGAATCGATCTAATATATTTTTATGTTTTTGTAATGGTATGAATCGACACTGAAAAAAACGATCATTCCACCCTACAAAAGTAATTTCCATTTTCCTTACATTTAAGTTAAGATTATTACAACTGGTTTTTGTTTTAATTTACAATATTCTGCCTACCAAAATTGGTCCGTGTCTAGGGAGAATCTAATCTTTGTGCTACATGTGAGAAGGCCTTGAAGCTGACTTTCATAATGTCTTCGTGCCCATCCTAAATCTTGTTTCTGGGTACATTAGCGAAATTCAGTTTATCTGTTGTAAAACGTAAAGGATTTTACGGATGCTTTGCCAAATCGTCAGCTACGAGTCAAGCTACCTGCCAACTATAATTAGTCAATTGATCAAGATTATACTAGAACAAGTCGATGAATGTTCTAATCCAGGTTACGGCGGCGGATTTGTGAAACGAGTTGTAAATGAAAAATGTTAAAAACTGCCACAAGGTTAATTGCTATTTTTAATAGTAGTTGATTACTCTAATTAATATTATCTGATATTTTTGCAGCACGCAACAATTAAATTAAAATTTCAATAATATTTTAGTTTGAAACTGCCGAGTCAACTTTGGAAACTTGCTGAATATTTATTTTTTAAAGTTACTCATTTTCTAGTCGCATTGGGTACTCCTCCAAATTCAAAGAAACTCAAACTTGTCAGCTTAGTTTATTTGGGGGTTAAGTTATTCTGTGCAAATAAATTATATAAATGAGCGCTGTCCGCACACCTAAACCGATACTATTGATGTCTAATTTATTTTGGGTTTTTCTGTATTTGGTTTACAGTACATAGAATAAAGAAAAAATTTTACCACAAAGCAAAGTTAATATTTATTCTTATCGAATTGAAAAACCAAAGAAGAATAACCATTAAACTAAACATAAGTTTTACCTTGACTAATCTGTGTCTGTGACATATGACTCAAGCGGATAATTATTCTAATTGGGGAACTTCAGATTTATGTAGCATATAATTGACTAACTATTGACATAAATAATTTATATTGTACAATGTACATCGAATATTTATTGAACAAACACAAATTATCATTAATCATCCTATTTATGTATCAGAACAAAGCGGAACATTTTTAATTATTTAGACTTTGTAAAACCCTCATAAATCTATATTTATTTTAGTCGTTATGCAGTTTATAAACTAAAAGCGGGAAAAACGATCAAATGAATGATTGTTGTTATTTTAATATAAACATATATTTACCAGTTCCATTTATAATTTGGAAAGCAAGATGGATTAACCCAGTATAAATCTTGAAGAAAAAAAAACGCGAGGTTCATTTTCAAAAACTATCAATTTAAATTCATAGCCAAATGTATAGGTAGATCTGAAATCTTTACTTAATTTATTGTACTCACGTTTATTCTTATCCCAGAAACATTTAATATTTTATGTTCCGACCTTTTATAGCAATTATGTATCGTTGATAATAAAAATATTTACCGACATATTTTTCTCACTTTATGTTACGAGCTAATTTTTTTAAATGAAATAGTTTCAAGTTTATCAAGATTTAAACAATGTATGTAAAATAATTTATTTAATATTGGAATTAATGGCTAAACTTGGTGATTAGTAGAATATAAACAAGATCATGGTTAACGTGCTATGGCTGCGGTCGAATTCTCGGGTAAATCATTTACTGCGGTAAATGTAGATTTGTAGTGTTCGTTTTTTGTTAAATTACTCATTTTTTTTTCTATTTTATAATCGTTCAATTACATTAGCTAGAAATTAGCGGATTTACTCAAGAATTCGTCCACAGCCTATGTAATAATTTACAACAAACATCAAAGACCGTAAGTTAATCCGATTTTCTTAAATAAATATTTCTTTATTTAAAATCAACATTTTTATTACATCTGGTTGTTATTATCAAATTATAAAAATTAATGTAATTTAGTATAAGAAAGTTACACTTAAAAAATGATCGAACATTAATTAGTAACTCCCTAAGCATATTTCGTAACAAAATATAGTAAAATGAAAAAAATGTCAAATAACAAAAAAGCATCCATGAAAACCCTGGATAAGTGTATACAAATTTCGGAGCTCTTATTAGTTATCGGCAAGTGAACCAAATATAGATTAAAAAAGTTGACCGCCACAAACATAAATCAACAACTTTTATAATCGACCGACTTTTATTAAATATCACTAGAAAAATTTCAGGGTTTCGCAAGTACATTTTTTTACGTGATATGGCCAATTATAATTGACCGTGAATTGGTCAATTAATGTTTGTAATAGATTTAATGTAATATTATATATTTAATATTAAGTTTAATGTTTATTCGCAGTCAAATTTTCATTAACTTTCAGGCCGAAGGAGAATAATTTAAAGGTAGTCTACTTTACGTGATTGTATCATGCAAATCAAAGTGATTTATTCAAATTGCTACAAATAATGACATGAAATGAAATATTCAGGTTTGTAACAACTAGTTAAAGCAAAATTTGATTGGAAAAATTGAAGAAAACGCATTTTTATTATCAGTAAAAGCAATTATTTAAAGCATTTGCTTAATTATTTCTCCTTCCTTAAAGGTAGGTTTGCAAGGTGTGTTGTACATCAAATCAACGTTTCAATGTGTAGTGTTCTCTAAACATGATTTTAATTTTACAACTTTTTTATAAATTATTTTCTCAATGATAAGAAAGAATTTCGGATTTTCCGATGAAAATTTGGAAAAAAACAAAATTACCATCAATAAATGAATTCATTTGATTTTCGATTTTTCCCGCTGATAGGTGGAACAAGATTTGTCGACGTATGATAGGAAGTTTTTTATTTAATATAAACCGCGACCTTCGAGCCGGATCTCCAAAAGTATTAGACGGAGAATTTGGATTTCCAGCAAAAAATTTGATTGTTCTTCGAAAGTAATAGCGTCGCTTCGGCATATTTGGTCCAAATGAAGAGTAATTCATCTTTTTGTGAGTAATTGCATTTGGACAACCAATAAACTGTAAATAAAGTGAGTTTAGTGTAATAAAGACTTTAAGACCGCATTGGTTCGGCATATTGCTGTCACTGAAGCAAATTACATTGAGGCATGGGCCAAAATTAAGGAGAGGTGTGACAAAAAGATGCTTGTGATTTCTACACTGATTAAACCGCCAGCAATTACCAAACTATCAGCAAAAGCCTTTCATTCAATATTTGATCTTGAGAAAAGGGATCCATGCCTGTTGAGGATTACTTTCCCTCCTTAACTGAAATAAATGGTCACAACCAGAAAATAATTGTGTTAAAAGCCTATACGTTCCGCTTCAACAGAACCCGTGTGCGTCAAATGTTCTAAAGACCATTATCTCAGTAAATGTGATCAGTTCCTATCTTTGAGTATACATGAGAGGCGAGGTTTTGTGTCAGACAAAAAACTAAGTTTTAATTGTTTATTTCCAACCCACCAGGCATTTATATGCAGGTCAAAATATGGATGCAGTAAATGTCGTAGGGAACACGATTTGATTTTACATCCCGAAGATGTGCAGTTAATCGAAGCGAACGAAATCTTAAACGGCAATGTATAATTGACATCGAAAATAACAACGGAAGTTTACCGAATTACCAGTCATTACTTCCAATAGCGATGGTTCAAGTTTCGGATCGATTTGGAAATTTGCTAAAATGCTGATTATTGCTCGACTCCGAATCACAGGCGTCACCATAACGACGAACCGAAGAAGGCAGGTATATGGTGAAGATTCAATTTAAAAAATCAACACGTCAGTCATCACCTGGTAATTCAGTTAATGCGACCAAACGGAAATTTCTAGCATTGGAAAGAGAGTTGCAAAAGAATATACAAAATTCGTAAACGACTATATAGATTTGGGATATCTACAGCCTATTATGAATGGATATCTAGAGTCAACTAAGTTAAGAATGGTGTTTGACGGATCTGCGAAATCGTCGACTGGAGTTTCTCTCAATGAAACCATGATGATGGGACCAACAATTTAACCTACATTGTGGTTCATTTTAATGAGGGTTAGATACCACAAGGTAACATTGATCGGAAATATCGAGAAAATGTACAACCAAGTTGCAGTTGCTGAGCCAGATATGGCTGAGCCAGAAAGTGAACCATCGAACGAACTCAAGCATTATAAGCTTGAGCATTACTGTCACTTCGGTTTAGCCAGTTAAACATTTTTAGCGATAAGGACTTTAAGTTTTACAAAACAATTAAAGTAACAAGTGATCATCAAAGTAAAAACACATTTTTTTTCGACTTTTCTCACAATTTTGCATTAGTTACTTATTAACCCTTAAGGATCGAGAGATTTTTTTGTAATACTCGCCCATAAGACGACAGCAAATTAGATGAAGTTTTGGAATGTGACCAACTAGGATGGAACTTAGCTATTCCTTAACTGATTGTAATGCAATTAGACATGTCCGTTGGAAATGAGATTCTAAAATAACTTTGAAATGAAGTTCTGGAATACGGCCAACTATGATGGATATTGCCTATTTCTCAACTGATTATGATGAAATTTTACATATCCGTTAGAAATGGAATTCTAAAATGATTTTGGAATAAAGTTCTGGAATATGGCCACATATGATGGAACCAAGCCCGTGGATCTTAAAAAAAATGGAACATTTTAGTCTTGCGCTATTTCTTATGATTACGCGATAACGGTATCTCACAAAAATTGTCTGCTAAAAAATCTCGAAACTAGAGACTTGAAGTTTTAAAGTGCTTTTCTTCCTTTTGTTTTTTCTAAAAACACTACAAAAATTGAGAAAAATGTTGGTTCCTTTAGTTTGTTGGAATAGTGTGTAAGAAAGTGGAAATCAAATCTGATCTGAATACTCAAGAGTTTTTGATCCTATTGGATGGCTGTCGCCATCGATCATCGTGATGTAAATTGTGTTCCAAAATCTATGACTAATGAAGCTGATGATGAAGTACCAGGGCATATCTCACAAATATACAAACAAATCCGAGATGAGTTAAAGCTGCTAGAAAACCTAAAAATTAAACGAGTTATTAAACAAAACGGTAAAAATTAGATATACGGTTTTTTGGATGCAAACAAAAGGCATACAGTGCAGTAATATATTGCAGAGCAATTGATGAGAATGGTATCATACGCGTGAATTTAATGGCATCTGATTGCAAGATGGTGCCGATCAAACAGATTTCTCTTCCTAGACTGGAGTTATGTGCGGCATATTTAGTTACAATAAACGTAATCCTGGTGAAAGAAACGATAAGCTTGCGATATTTATCAGTCGTCGGCAGGTTTTCTAATTTGTCTTGTATTATCTCGCAAGCCTTGGTTGGAAAAAAATTATCAATTTTTGCCTCATCCTTACTGATCCTGTTGACCGAAAATTGGATTTCCGCTGTTATAAGAGTATTATTGAGCTAAGCGTACTCCATGACCTGACGCTGCAACTTCCGCCAATGAGCTGGGCTTATGATCGTCCTAGTTCTTACGTCTGTAAGTGTGAAGGAATATTTTATATCTGAAATGAAGGAAGATTAATAATTTTAAAATATCACGTTTTGTACCATATCACGTTTTGAAATATCGTATTTTGTACCACATCGCGTTTGGTACCATATGCCGTTGTAAAATATCGCGTTTTGAAATATCACGTTTTGTACTTTATCTCGTTTCGTCATATCGCGTTTTGACATATCGCGTTTTGAAATATCGCGTTTCGAAATTATCCCTTATTTGTGTGTTATTTGTTGTAGCGTTGATCAAGTTTAATGATGATATTGCAGGTTATGTGTTGATTTATAAAGATGTGATTATTATATCACATAATAAAGTTGAATGTTGTATTATTGTATCGACTGTTGTTGTATAGATGTGTTATTTATAGAGAAATAATGCCGCGTGCTCTCCAATAAATATTTTTGAAACGAACGGTTTAATTCACGTTTTTTAATGTGTAGTCAATTTTTAACCCATTGTAAATTTTTAGGACTCCGCACGGTGTCCGTTGTGACTGTCTTTTTCAAGTAGATTGGAAAGAAAAAATATGCCGGCAATAAAATTTGAAAAGGTTTCACGGTTCTTTGATTGAAAAGTCATGCATGGTTTTCTTGTTAATGCATCGGATTAAAGACAGTATATTCGGAATACCCGTACAAGGCTGCGTTTTCTTCCTCTTAGAGTAAACGGACCAGAAGTCTAATCGTTGTCACTGAAATATTATACAAACTAGACGTATGTGTAAGGTTTTTTGATGGTTTTGATAATACGGGAAATTGTCCCTGTATGTAGCAATTATCCCACGCTTCGTGGAACTAATTTGTACGTGAGATAACACACTGTGGCGACACTGTGTTCCACGCAACGTGGAACGTCTAGTCAGTTTATCTTAGAGTTAGCACTTTGTGTCATGTTCTAGTGTTTACTATTTCAGCTAACTTGGCACAGCAACACTTAAAAAACTGTTCTGCTCAACAAATTTTTAAAACTAGTTTTAGGTCTACTTTTAATTTATATATACTAAAATTAATAAAAATTTATTTCCCTTTACGGATTTCCAGAAAAAGCTCTCATTCGGTTTGAATAGTTCGAATTGATGACAGAGGCAAACATTTTTAACTTAAAGCATAAAAGATCTTTTAGGTGCAGTGCGAGTGCAATGTGGCTTGAACGCCCACATGGTCCTTCAGTAATAATAATAAACATTATTTTAATTGGAGCCAAGCGATGATAATGACAATTCAGAATAAAGAAATTGATAAGTGAGCAGAATTTTAGCTGGGTCTCACTGTGCTATACATTAGTCTCAGTAATGAAAATACAAATTACCAATTACAATTTTAAGTGAAGAAAAAAGTAATTTTACAATTTTAATAATTCTAAATAATAAGAGAACAGCCTCCCTACCAGTGAAGAGGTACACAAACTTATACTATATTTTATACACGCTTAACGGTTATTCATTTAAAGTTGCTAATTGTTTATTTTTGCTGTCTATAAATCATTTAAATTTTAGTTCTAATGAGAATCAGATGATGTCAAATTTGAACAATATCAACATCGCAGTATCTGCATCACTGAGCAATATCTATTATTAAATTAACATATAAAATTAAAGGTGTAACCTTGCGATTGAATTAATTTTATCATAAATTACTTAGTTATATACGTGTTGAAAAATCTTTATTCAAAAATATTTGGTTAAAAGTTATTGTTAAATTTAATTTTTGTTACATTTAGATTTTTTGGTAAATCTCAAAATAAAACTCACACTTTGCTTGATTTACGAGGGCTGATTCATCAAATTTTTCGAAACAGTTCGTCAAGCTATGTGCAACTACTTTGAGCTAAAAATAGGTTATCTCGTGACAACAACATTTATTTTAATTTTTACTCATTCTACAAGAAATATTGTATAGGTAAGTCTTTTGACAGCTACTTTATATATTTTTTAAACATTTACAGAAGATCAAAATAAATGTAAGCTACTACTTTTAAATACCCATTCGGAAATATTCCCTTAGTACCGAAAAAATTCCATAGCGAATTCAAGAATACATGAATTTATATTTCCGAACGTTTTTATGAATTTTGACAGATGTTCACATTTGGAAAACAGTTGTGGAATTCCAGAATAGGGCCGCAGGGGCAGTACGATAATAGTGTCATTTTAAGGTCAAAATATCAGGCTTTCAAAAATACACTGTCTTGTGAAAATCGGCTAAGCTGTTTTAAAAAAATTCGTCTTTCTGTGAGCGCTGAAAGTTTGAGTCGATTTAGTTGCTCGGGAATGTATTATATTAATAAAAATATTTTAAAAAACAATTATTTTTAATTTTCTTTTTAACTCTGACAATTAGGTGGTTAATAAAAATTCCGAATGATTCAAGAATGTGAAAAATGTATATGGAAATACCAACCGGAATTATTAAGGGAATTTTGACAAATGTCCACAAGTGGAAAATGGATATGGAATTCGAGAATAGGGCCCCAGACCAATATCTACTTTTCACATGTGGACACCTGTCAAAATTTCCTTAATACTTTCTTTGGTATTTCCTAATTGTTTCCCTTCCAAATTGTGTCAAATTTCGTAGTGCTTTGAATTTATTTTTGATAATTGTTTGTGTTTGGTTTGTCAGCGGGATATAAAATTAAGAAAATTTTGTTTGTTCTGATGATGATTTATTATATTGCTTCGGTAAAATTTTTGGTTTAAAGTGTTTTAACTGTTTTAGAATTATCCAAAGCAAGATGAACAATTTTATTTATTTGTTCTACATGTTGTGCTTTATTGGTTTTGTTTTACGTAAAGCTGAATTTTTTTTTCTTTTAATTTTATTGCTTTGTTAAATTTACAACTACAATGTAAAGTCCATTTTAAACTAACCCAAGTGTTTGTGCCTTCTCAGTGTCAATGCTGGAGATTTGCAAAGGAAGTGAACTAATGCGTCTTCCTCTTCATCGTCCAAACAGGTTCTACAAAAGTTATTTGCCTCCAGACCCAGCTTTCTTGCATGTTCTTCAAAAGGGCAGTGTCCCTTTGAGAACTCCTACGACCATTCCTAATTCATATCTACGTAGGGATATTATTATTATAGTGCGGAGCGGCCCAACTTTCTTGTCGGAAGAAGGCGCAACTAACCTTTAAGGCACATATCAGTGTCGACCTCAATACACCGCGTACAAGCATACATGCCATTCTTGGCACCTTCTTTATCTTATTTTCATGTTACCCTGCACAGAGCTGGCCGCCACACACTAATAGCATACATGAGTGCAGGTCTCACTAGGGCAGAGTAGAGCCAGTATAATATCTTCCGCTTTAGGTCCTATCTATTACCAGTGGCGTTCTTTCAGGAGCGCCTAGCTATAGCAGCAATACGGCCCAACAAAGCTTACTGTCCAAGATACAACTCAGATATCTTGATTTTGTATTTCTTAGTAAAGAGTACCAACTCTGTCTTGGACGAATTAATTCCGAGTCCAAATTTGCCAGCCCATTTAGTAACGACTGTAAGCGCATTCTGCATTACGTTCACAATCGTGTCCAAGAATTTCCCGGTAATAACTATCGTCACATCATCTGCATAAGCGATAGCTCAATACCCTCTTTCTCTAGCTCCAGCAGTAACCCATGTACCAATATGTTCCAGAGAAGAGAAGAAAATATTCTTCCAACCCCCCCACGGAGTCCACTAATTACTCGCCTGTCCCAGCTCCTAGCTAACAATCCTGCTTATCAGCATATGATTATATAACCTGCTCACAGGGAAGTTCACATCCAAAAACGACAATCCCTCCCTGATTGCCTCTGCCTTCACATTGTTAATGGTGCCCTTTACATCCAGGAAGGCCACCAAACAGAACTCCTTCGAGTTAATCGATTTCTCAATCGTACTCACTAAGGAGTGCAGAGCTGTGTCCACAGATCTTCTATTAATAAATGCATGCTGGGACAGGGCCCATTTAAATGATTTTACTTCCCCTCTAATGTAAACATCCAACAGCCTTTCCAAGCTTTTCATTAGAAAGGATGATACGGTTATTGGTATTAGGTCTTTAGGATAGACATGTGAGCTTTTCCCCGCTTTCGGGATAAAGACCACATTAACCTCCGCCTAGTACCTAGAGATATAATATCTCCAAGCGAATCTCCAAATACTCTTCACTAGAAGCTGTCCACGGCCCGTCCGGTTTTAATAAAAAAACTCGGGCTTACTGTGCTTTTGGAAGGAATCTTCCTAAGGCCAGTGGTTTCAGAGACCTCTTCCATTTTATCAAATAAGAGTTTCGACGACCTCCTTTGTGCTTTCCTTAATTCTCTCTTATAAATTCAGAGTATCAGCTCCTCCAGGTTATCCGGAAGAACCTCCACTGAAACCAGCCAGAATCTGCAAGTGCCTACTTTCGGACTGACTGCCGTTGTGCCACCATTGCTGTTTTGAGAAAGTCGGAAAAGATTTAAATTATTTTTCTTAAGAATTTTTCTTAAGAATATAAGATCTGAGCTTCCCAGACTTTTAGAGGACATAATATTGTACCCCTTGGTTCTGAGGCCACAGATACTTTTGTTTTAATCTAAGATCCCACGTTCCAACCGGAGCTTGTCAGTCTGAGGAGTAGACCTGCCGAAGCAGCCCTAGAGTGGTGAAGGGATATTTGAGTTATCCTAAGCGTCTTATACCTTCACATAGCTCCATAAATATTTTCTGTTACCGCAGGCCAATATTGATTAACGGTAGTTTGAGATGCATCGGCTTTGCCCATCTCGCTATCGCCATACCTTCCGTAGTGGTCTTGGCAGTGTCCACTTGTCTGGCCAGGCTGCCAACATTCTCCTCGATCACGTCCTCTCCCACTCCTCCAAATGAATCAGCCCTAGGCCAAAATCTCTGAATTCACTAGTCTCGCTACGCTCAGCCTCTTCCACCCGCTACTGGTAGCCCGTTCAGGTCTGGGCGGGTTGCCACCAGTCCCCGGTTGGCCCATGTGCGCGCTTCCGGTCCATCATTCTTCCTTATTTATTAATTTAATTACAGAAATCGATTTTGTCATTAACATTTATGATTTCATATAAAAAGAAATAATCACCAATTGTTAAAATTTAAGATTAATATACAACAAAACAAAAAATTTAGAAAATAAAAAAATTAAGACAAAATTATAAAAAAATTAAAATGGTCTTGTTCAAAGTTGAAGCTATCTCTGCGGTATTAAATGATTTTACTAATCTATTGATTGGGTTGTTATCGCCATAATTGGTGGAATGATTTTCTAGCGCCAAAAATAGGTGATTACGAAATGTCCTGCTGAATGGCAAGCTGCATCGTTGTGACCAAGTAGGACGCTTTCGATAAAAGAAGCATCAAGAAGAAGTTGTCAACGTTTTCAAGGGTGCAAATTTTATATTCTTTGCACTTTGTTAAATATGCAGATAAGCAAGCCACATTTTGACAGAAAGGTACTTTATAGTTATATTCCCAGCCAGTTTTTTTTAACAGGAATATCCAAAACAATTTTTTTATGCTTTCAATCCTTTTGATATGCACATTATAATAAGGATTCCAGACGATTACATCATATTCCACTTCAGATCATATATACGCGAAATATAGCGTAAATAAAGTTTGTATATATCTGAATTCCTCTCGCGCTTTAGCAATACAATTATCGATGTGCCTGTTAAAACTAACATTTTCGACGAAGGTGACTCCTAAATCAGTAATCTCTTGTACTCTTTGAACTACATTATCTCGATAGACAGATTGAAAAAATGAAGCAAACGTGCCCGCTATCTCTTAGGCGTTTGAGGTGCTGATATTGTTGAAGGTCGTATTGGCAGAGTACCCCACGATTTCACGTTTAGGCTTAAAGTATTTCTTTTACACGTTGAGGGTGATCGACCCGAAATCAAAGTCAATCATTTCCTTCGTTTTTTCAAGGAGGACTAGGGACTCCCTGTTTATTACCATAATAGATAATATTCTGCCCCTTTTTGCTTCTTCTGTTTGACGATCTCCCAATTACCAGTTGGAAGATCCGGATTACTGGCTTGAATAATCTTCAAGACTTCACAAGGGCTAGCCGGTTTGGAAGGCACCCAGACATGTGCCGTTCGCCTGCTGGGAATCTTTTCCCGGCTAACGACCGCAAGCATACTTTGGCTATAACTTTTTTTATAAAGATCCACCGATCTCTGGTCTGATCATGCAGTCAACTTCACACGCCCTTGGAACTATCCCGCATCTCTGCATAATGGGACCAACCTCAGGGGCGTTTCTAATGATTTTTCACAAAAATTAAGGTTTTTCTGTTTCTTTTTCAATCATTTTGATTTTTCTCAAATAATGGTTTATCACTTTTAGCACTACTGAATGAAAATTAATAAGTGTAAAAAAATATTGCACGCCTATGAAATTAACGTCAACATTTAATTTGGGCACGTACTGTGTAAGTGATGCTTTTAAATTAAAATTATGAAAACATTTTGTGGTTCAAAACGTTCTAACATATAAATAATAAAATAAAATAGAACAAATAGTAATAGTACCTCGAAATAATACATCACTATATGTATCCGCCATATTTTTTCTGTGCGAGAACTGTCAGAATTCCAGCGAGATTTGAATACTACTATACCTCGATCGTGATTTACAACATGAGTGTTGTTTTTCTTTATTATTTGTACCTTACATGAATTTTTGTTGTTGTTCTATTACAAAAATGAACTTAAGTTTAGGTTAATTAGCGACCACATTGCAATTCTAAATTATGTAGGTATGCGCTCACAAGATCACTAAATCTCGAATCACTACCTATTATTTATTGCTTTTACTAAAGCTTAAATTTTCCACCTCTACCGTTATAGTTTATTACCTATTTGGATATTAAATTTATTTTTATTATGTTTTAATCACTCAAATATATTATTATTGTTTTTTTTTCACTTGACATTAATTATAATTAGTGTTAGATAATGTTATTATTTACTTTTTAGGATACTTTAATAATAAAATTTAATAACTATTAAGATGCAAACCAAATTAGCACACTGTTTTTTTTATTACTTTTACGGTTCTATTCAAATTTTAAGTTCTTGAATGTTTTGAGCGTTTTTTTAATGATAGATAGTTTACTCCCTGTTACGCGGTTAGATTTTTCCAGTTTTTATTCGTTTTTTTTAAAGATCTTTGATCTTGCAAAACTTGGAACGCTAATTTTAACAGCAAAGATATTTTTGGCCTTTTTCTAGTACTTTTGTATGTACAAAATGATTCTTTACCAAAACTCGGTTTCCGGAAGTGAATTAAAATTACGTTGGAAGAATAATTATATTTCAATGAAAATATTTTATAGTACCATTTGTGGTACTAAGAGAGAAAGCTGTAAGAACGGTAAAAAATCTTTGATATGTGTCTTTGCAAGGTTGACGAAACAATTGGTGTAGCTGTTAGCAAATTGGCCTCAAATACTAAATATGTTAGCAATATATTATTTTTGTTCTTTGGTGGTCTCTTAAAACTTTTAAGGCCTCAAAACCCTCTATATAACAAATAGTTCCAATGTTACCAATTTAATATGTTTTGTTACAAAGAATTACCCTAGTATTAAAGCAGAATAATTTTTCATTTAAAATTATTAGGCCTTTTGGTATTTTCGGTTACTATAGTTATCGTCGTGAAGTTTTTGGACAAACATTTATGCCCATGTACATCTTTTAACAGTGTATTTAAAAAATTAAAATAACCATCAAAAACATCTAACATCAATTTCCAGTTTTCTTGCTACAATTACCTATTTTTAAATTCTCTGCAAATCATCATTTTATGAGCCGTTGAAGTTGTTCTCTATTATACCAAATAGCACGAATCTTTTGAGACTAGCTCATTTAGTGATCATATAGGTTGTCAAGGGTATACATTCAGGAATTCAAACCATTCAGTGTTATTTTCTTATGAGCCGTAGGGCTCTCACAAACAACTTTTTAATATTAAAAAATTGACGAATTTAGTAAAAAGTAGAAGTAGCACAAATCTAAAGATTGGATAATATGGTGACTATATAGATTATAAAGGGTATAGATTGCGAAATTCAAATCACTCAGTGCCGTTTTGATATGAGCCGTAGTGCTCTTGCAAAATGTTTTTGGAAGTTACTAAATCGACTAATTGCAAGAAAATTGGAAATGATGGTTAGAAGTTATTTGAGGCTTATTTTAAAACCACATTATTTTTTGTTAAATACACTGTTAAAATATGTACAGGTGAATAAAGTTATATCCAAAAACTTAATTTGGTCTAAAATCTCAATTTTGCCCAAAAAGTTCATAACGTTTACTCGCATACATTTTTGTTCCAAAAAAATTGTCCAAGAACTTCATACCGGTACTATAGTTTATATTAAAAATCAAATTAAACCACGTTGCAAAAATACTCTAAAATTTTTTGAAAAATTTAGCCAAATTTCTTGCTAATTTTTATGTTCTTCAAATATCTCAATCTTATACAAATATTCATTTCATCTCACTTATTAAATTTTCATTTTTCATCTGGACTTTTTTTTATGTTTTTGTGCATTTTTATGCATTGTGGTATAACTGGCATTCGCCTACCCGTTTAACCAAGAGTCATAACTGCTGTTTATAACGTTTATCTGGATAAAGAAACACGCTAAACGTATACCTGGCATAGTTACTATTGATTTGGAGTACAGATACCTGTACGATAACTTCAGCTTTGCTACAGTTTCAATGTTTTCTCAACTCATTTTGAAAAAAGTCTATAGGTGTCAAATGTGTTACAAGTTTTGCATAACTAAAGTAACATTAAAACACGTAAAATTATGTTTTTTGGTCTCTAAAATGTTACAGAGAAAACATTTAAAGTATATCCATGTTTTTATTATTTGCGGTACTTCACTTATTGAATTTTACTTATCTTCACCGTTTTGTCTCAGAAAATTCATAATATTTGACTTATCGTAAAACTCGTGGTCTGAGGCTTGAACCCGGGTCCCATTCGTCTCTCACATCGTTCTATCTTGATAATTTCTGCCTTAAATCCTTTAAATTGAAAACCTTAAATCAAGTTATCTTGTATTCATTGTCTAATATTCAGTAAAGTTTCTGTACTCAAATCTTTTACAGTATCAATATTAAAGTAATGTTGAAGAAAATTCAACATGAATATTGTAGGTTTTGTATAAAGCTTCTAAATTTTAATTTGAACCTGTAACTTTATAGTATACCTTTAAATATACGTCAGCTAGTTTATGATTTTTACCAATAAAGAAACTAAGTACAGCAAAGAGTTCAATACTCAAAAAATAACCTCCTAAACAACTAAATTTGCTGTACGCATTTTTGGGGATACGCATACACGAAGAGATGAAAGTTGATGTACAATATATTATACAAGGCGTTCGAAAGGGTTAAATTTCACAATGCAACATTTGCATACAATGAAAATAAATAGTTTAATGCAAACGCGTTTGACATTTGCTTTAATATCAATTCCATATAAGACTGGTTTCACAAATAAATAGCCAATCTTGTGTTAAATATAATTTCCTCTTTCATGTGTTATGAAACGGCAAAACAACATTTGAAGATTTTAAGTAAAGAACTAAACCTTTCACTGCCCAATTTCGTTCAGCTAAACATTTAGCTGAAGGACAAATACATATTTCTATGTAAAACGGAAATATAATCAACTCGTATTTATTTGTATTATGAAACAAACCGAATCTTCATAAAAGAAACTCCTTGAGTGTTTCAACACACTTTTGTTTATCTAAACCCCTTGGGTGTATCAACGCAGTTGGGTTAGTAGTAGACTACTTAAACGAGTTACGCTAACACCGTTTATTTAAAGCGCAGCCTGTCAAGGGTAGTAGGCCCGACTGAATAATCCGCAACCCAGAATTTTATTTTTTATTTTTAACCTCATTTTATTGCACAATTTACATTTTTTGTAGTTTGTATATTTTATTTGTGTTTTGAAATTAATCATAAAGATAAATTTAAAATAGAAAAATAAACAATTAACGTTTAATTTCCATTCGCACTCACAAGGCTACTGACCCGTAAAAATTACGGATTGCACATTTATTGAATGCAACTTCATTTATTATTATTTAAGTATTGTTTTGGACATTTATGATGACTTAATATGACCACAAAGTGATTACAAAACAGTACTAACATATTAATAAAAAAAATCGTATTCAATAAATATAAAATCCGTCATTTTGACGTCTTGATAAAAGCAAGGAAATGATCCTCCGAAAAGAGTCAATAGAAACAGTGAATAAAATAAAATCCCATGGTTAATTTTTTTTTTATCGTCATTCATAAAATAAAAACTACAACTACGATAAATCCGACGATTAATCTTCTATTTGTGTTCATACAATATAACCTGTGGCAGAAAAAACTCGTTAGGAATTAAACGCAGTTTTAAATAAAATGATTTTCAAGCTTGTTACACTACATTTCGCATATGTAAAATTTCAAGTGGAATATGTTGTAATTGGCTGGAATTCTTACTACGATGTGCACATCAAAAGAATTGAAAGCATACAAAAAACCTACTTGGTCACATCGATTAAGTTACGTATTGGAAAACATATTTGTTAATGTTTCAGGAAGGGCATTGACTAGAATAACATTCCCCCAACTGTGACGACCACAACCCAATCAATAGATTAACAAAATCATTTATTCGCCCACGATCAATTCGATTTTAATTTATTGAAAAAGAACGTTTTTTACTTTTCCCGCTATAACGAATTTATATTGGGTAAGTACTATAATCGCGAAAAAAATTTTACAAAACATAATTGACGTTAATTGCAAACACTAAGTAAAGAATTATAACAGTCAATTCTCACGTTGCTCACATACTCTTCGTAGCAGTGAAGCAGTTCCCCAGCCGCGGTCATTCTTAAATATCTACTACCATAATTCGAATAGTATCAGAGCCAAATCAAAATCTCTGTATTTGTCAATTTTAGAGGAAGACTTTGATGTTATTTGCATTGTTGAAACGTGGTTAACATTCCACTTTAAAACTGAGGAGTATTTTCCGTCATCTTATGCTGTTTTCCGGAGGGACAGGCATCTGCAAAGGGACACTTACGAAAAGGGTGGCGGTATTGTAGTCGCAGTCTCTAACAAATATTCATCCAGTCTGATAACGTTGGCTAATTGCGTTGCCGAAATTGTTGCTGTACGTATACAATTCCATTCATATTCGCTGATCATCTGTGTTACATATATACCCTGTCATTCGAGTATGCCAGTTTATCAAAGGTTTGTGGATACTGTCAAATCAAATATTGCTCCACTTCTTCAGCCGGAGGATCGTCTATTTATTTTTGGAGATTTTAACATTCCGGATATTGTGTGGGAGTATGTTGATCACAATTTGACTCCTATTAACATGAACGATGAAATAGATAACTTCATATCGGAAATATTTTCGTTGCGGTTAAAGCAATGTAACAGTGTTACGAATAATAGTGGTAATGTGTTGGATCTGGCTTTTGTACCATTTGATCATGAGGTGACCGTATCGACGTGTGAGGATTTGGCTGGATCGTCTAGTATTTTCCACTCTCCACTGAATATTTCAGTTATGTTTGAATGTTGCGAGTTAGTCGAAGAAAATGTTAATTCATGGACTTACAACTTTATAAAGGGCGATTACAATTCTTTAAATGCATTTCTGGATACGTATGATTGGTCGTTTTTTTATGCTTGTAATAGTATTGATGACATGTTAATCGAATTTTATAGAATTATTAATCTAGGTATTGAGAAATTTATCCCTAGACTGAAAGCTTTTAGCGTTAAGAAGGAACCGTGGTATAATAATGAGTTGATAAATCTAAAAAATAGAAAGGACAAGGCTCACAAGAAATATAAATTGCATCCTAATGTTGTTAATTACAACTCGTTTGATGTATTACGTAAGAAGTATATATGTCTAAACCGATTTCTTTACAGCTGTTATATTCTGGAAATTGAATCATTAATTAAATCGAAGCCAAATAATTTTTGGCATTTTGTTAACTACAAAAGTAAGTCTAATGGTTACCCTTCTACGATGTATTTGAACGACCGTTCCTGTGATAACATACAGGATACTTGTAATTTATTTGCTGATTTCTTTCAGAGTGTATATAGTTCGAAATCAAATCTTGGTAATTTCAGTAATGTTGCAAGTAATTCTAAGTTTTCAATGTTTCGTCTGGAAGTGGATACTATTTTATCCGAATTGTCTAATATTGATATTAACCAAAGTGCCGGTTTCGATTCTATTCCACCCATTTTTCTAAAATTAACCGGTAAGGTAATTTCTTCCCATATCTCCGTACTATTTAATAAAAGTCTCGCCGAGGGTTGCTTTCCTATTGCATGGAAACGCTCACTTATTAAGCCGATTTTCAAATCCGGATCTCGAAGCGATGTCGAGAACTATAGAGGTATTTGTATTCTTTCAGTTTTACCAAAGCTTTTTGAGAAACTAGTTAAAGATCAATTATTCTTTCATGTTAAGACTTTCATTACTTCCAAACAGCATGGATTTTTCCCTGGTAGGTCAACTATTACTAATTTAGTTTTGTTTACTAATTGTATTTCAAGTGCTCTATTAAATGGTAATATTGTGCAGGTCGTTTACACTGATTTTTGTAAGGCTTTTGACAAGATCGATCATGACTTGCTGTTGCGGAAACTTATTTCATTGAATTGTAACTACTTGCCAGTTGATTGGATTAGATCATATCTAAAATCCAGAACTCAATTTGTGAAAATTGGCAGCTTCACTTCAAGAGTGATTGATGTTTCTGCAGGAGTTCCTCAAGGCAGCCATTTGGGTCCCATGCTCTTCATTCTTTTCGTAAACGATGTGGTCAACTGTCTAAGTCATTCCGACATTCTCATTTATGCGGACGATATAAAAATCTTCAAAACTATTTCTTGCGCCAATGATGCACTTGACTTTCAGTCTGACCTGACAAACTTCAAGGCTTGGTGTACATCGCATTGAAGTAAAATTACAGACAGACACAATTTCGAAACCCGCTTTTTCGGACTCAAGGGACCTCAAAACAGATAAATCTCCAAAAATCAATTTTCATGATAATTATACTTTATTTTACTTACGTAAAAGAAAGTAAAAATCAACTTTGTCAATTAGGATGGAACTAATTGACAAAGTTGATTTTTACTTTCTGGCTAAGTCTTAACCGATTTTGATGAAATTCGATATGTAGGATGGAAATGGGATTCTTAACCGATTTTTTTGATGAAGTTCTGGAATTTGGTCGATATTTGCGATGGGGATTCTTAAATGATTTTTTGACAAAGATAAGGAAAATGGTCATTAGGTTTGGACTTGGGTATTTTTTAATAGATTTTGATCAAATTCGAAATTACGATGAAAATGAAATTCTCGAATGATTTTTTGATGAAGTTCTGGAATATGGTCAATTTGAATGGAATTTGTTTACTTAACCGATTTTGATAAAATTTGACATGTGGAATGAAAAAGGAGTCGTGAGGAGGAGAAAAGGAAAAGGAGTCGTTCGTCAGTGATTTTTAATGAAATTTTAGAATTGATTTTGACGAAACTGGACACATGCGATATAAATGGTATTCTAAAATGATTTTTTGATTAAGTTCTGAAATATGGTCAATTAAGATGGAATTTGGCTATTTCTTAACCGATTTTAGTAAAATTCGATATGAGGGATGGAAATGCGATTCTTAAAAATTTGTTGATGAAGTTCTGGAACATGGCCAGTTAGAATGGAACTTGACAATTTCTTCTTAACCGATTATGATGTCTTTCGACATGTACAATGGAAATCAGACTATAAAACTGGTTTCTATGATGTTCTGGAACATGGCCAATTCGAAGCTTAGCTATTTCTTAACCAATTGTAGTGCAATTCGACATGAACGATGAAAATAAGGTTTTTAAAATATTTTTATTTAAGGTTCTGGACTAGTCGCATATTTACGGGTTGAGTTGAAGTTGTGTTGGAGTTGAGTTGGGGTTGGATATGATATATTGAGCTGTTGGGGTTGGATTAGGATTTAGTGAGCAGTTGAGCAATCTTTATACAGAGGAACCTCACTACAATGGCAATCAACGAGACTAAAAAAGTTGTCCGTTGTAGTGAGGTTTCCGTTAAACTGAGGATTTGTCATTTTTTTTTTTATAAACATTTTATTGGGATTCTATATCTTATCCGATTTTGATGAAATCCAGCATTTCCAATGGAAATGGGATACTCAAATGATTTTTAGATAAAGTTCTGAAATATGTCCAAGTAGGATGGAACTTGACTATTCCTTAATCGATTATGATGAAATTTGACATGTGCGATGGAAATGGGATTCTAATTTTTGGATAAAGTTCTGGAATATGGCCAAGTGTGATGGAGCTTCGCTATTTCTCTCATCTTTAAAATTGGATTCCAATGGCCAAGAATGATGGAATAAGGCCAATTATGATGGAACTTGACAATTTCTTAACCGATTATCACGAAATTTGACATGTGCGATGGAAATTGTATTCTAAAATGATTTTTGGATAAAGTTCCGGAATATGGCCAGGTATGATGCAACTTGGCTATTTCTCAACCTATTATAACGAAATTTGACATTTGCATTGAAAATGGGATTCTAAAATCATTTTTAGATACAGTTCTGTAATAAGGCCAAGTACGATGGAACTTTGCTATTTCTTAACCGATTATGCTGACATTTGATATGCGCGTTAGAAATGGGATTCTAAATTGATTTTTGGATTATGGCAAGGTAAGACGGAACTTGGCTATCCCTTAACCGATTATGATAAAATTTGACATGTGCGTGTAAATGGGATTCTAAAATGAGCCAATTAGGACGGAACTCGGCTATTTCTTAACGGATTTGCTAAAGTGATTTTTTGATAAAGTTCTGAAATATCATTTGTATGATTGATGGTACGATGGCATGATATTTAATGGTATAATGGTATGATTGTTTGTGTTTAAGAATTGTGCGATGGTGATAATAATGGTAATTATGGTATGATAATGATGATGATATGATGATATGATGGTATGGTGGTATGATGGTATGATGTTATGATGGTGATATTATGATGGTATGTTGGTATGATGGTATGAGTTGAGCAGAGGGTTGAGATTTGGTTCGAGCTAAGTTGAGTTGAAGTTGAGCTAGGATTTAGTTAGCCTGAATTGGGGTTAAGTGAGTTATCCGGTTGGGGAATTATTTAAGAGTTGATTTAGAGTATATTAACGGTTGATTTGAAAGTTGATTTGGGGTTGATTTAGTGATAGATTTGGGAGTTTGGTTGGCGGTTAATTTGGTGATAGCGCTTAGAATTCTGTTGCAATCGAGATGGAGGTTGAATTGTATATTGAGTTCGAGGTTCAGCTGAAGATTGAGCTAAGAGATTCATTTTGGGATTGATTTGGGGGTTGAATTAATCAAGACCGAAATTCTGACCACCTCACGAGGTTTCAGCCTTTTATATTTTTATAATTGAACTAATTTAGGAATTATTTAAAAATTTTGGGTACTCGTATACATACATAATATATGTTTATTATTTGCAATAATGATGTATAAAAAATTGCTTTCTGGTATATAATTTGAAAATAAAGAAACGAGAACCCTAACAAAATATAGAAATCATCCGAAATCGTCGTAAAATTTCTAGTTTTAATGAAAAATTCAATTATCCGGAATTTTCGATTATCCGGAATGCCCTCATCCTCAAGCATTCCGGATAACTGGGCTTTTACTGTATTTTCATTTTTTGTCGTTCTTCGTAATACGGATAAAATCAAAGTTTCAGTTTTGTCGTTCCCTTTCTCTGACATCTACTCTCCGCCTGCCATTAACATCCAGTTATACAGTTAAAATTCGAACAGTTTCTAGTGGAAACACGAAACTGCAACGACTTGCCATATGTCATGCAATCATTTGTTGCCAAGAAGGCATAACTTGATTGTATACCTAAATTTTAACGTTTCTTGACTGCATTGAAAAACATAGCTACAAGTTTCGAATAGAATTTTTCTAATTTGTAGTTAGAATCCATTATACAAAGAATTAAAAGGTATACTCGACAGCTGAATTACGTCATCCGGTGATAAAATTTTTTTTTTTTTTTGTTTTTGTTTTTTGTACAAATTTTTTTGTATTTTAGCATTTCATTCGGTGGTATCGTGGTGCAGCATCGAATGAAGTGCTAAAAAACAAAACAAAATAGAGAATTTTTTACAAAAAACAGCAACTAAAAAACAAATTTTTGTCATCGGATGACGTAATTACAGCTGTCGAGCATACCTTTTAATTCTTTGTATCGTCGTTGGAATCTATGTACTAGAATTTTTGTAAGATGGTGTCGCACCTGTCACGAGAAGATTTTTTTCCAAATTTTTTTATTTTTATTATATGTGATAAATTTTTAACTGTGGGGCGCTTTTTACCATAATATGACAACGAAACAAGAAATAATTTAATAATTTAATTCAGTTGTACGGAAACAATGAAGGCCGTTAAATAAATTAATTATTAATAACAATGAAGTTATTAATCTTTTAGTTTCATCTCTTGCAGAAATTTTAATTCGCGCAAAACCCTTAAACCAAGCGCAATTTATATTTTTTTTGAGACATCACAGGCATCACATCAATTTTTGTTACCAGGGGTCCTATTTTCGAATTCCACAACCATTTTCCACATGTGGACATCTGTTAAAATCTATGTAATTTTTGACGTTTGTGGAATAATGGAAAATGGTTGTGGAATTCGAGAACAGGGTAATTATAATGGTATAATTTATGTCAGGTGGAGTAGCCAGGTAAAGCGATAAAATAAAATATTGAAAATAAATTTAAAAGGAACAAAATTATTTTATTTTAATATTAGCGGAAATGATGAACAAAACACATATTAAGAAAATTAAATGTTTAGTATGGGAACAAAAAAAAGGAAAAAGAACGAAAAATGTACACTCTGATTTTATGTGTAAAACCTGTATCAATAAAAGACTGGTTGTCAATGTCAGAAATGACATTTCCCTGATCTGTCCTTGAAACTATAATCTAACTATTATTTCTTAAAAATGCTTTTGCCTGTTTAACTTAGCCTAAAATATGATTTTGAATTTGCTCCGTTTTTGTGATTTGTTATATTATTAATGAAACGGTTCCAGATAACAATTAAATCAAAAATCGCACTTTCAACATAGACTTGAAATAATTTTGACATGGAGGAGAAGATAAATATTTGTTACGTTAATTAACTAAACGTTAACTATTTAATAAAATATTTTGAAATTTGGCCACTTGTCTCACCTTGATTTTATTCAAATCAAACAAAATTCTTCAAATATGAGTTCAGGTATATATAAAATTAATAAAAAATTTCTAAACAAATGTTTGGCTTCCGGGTTTTTCTATTCGTCCTATATTGGCAAATTTATTTATGTACTATAGAAAATTTAGCGCTAAATTCATTGGATTTTTAATCATTATGTAGGTAACATTATAACGGCTGCCCAATTGACGAAGTTGATTTTTTTAGATGTTTTCAATTAAATAGAACCTAAAATTAAATTCACAATAGGAAAGGAATCTGACAGCAAAACTTCATTTTTGGATCTTGATATATTGTATGAACCTTATTCATAATTGATATACAATGGGAAAATAATAAAGTTCCAATGGGATATGGCCATATAAATCGCTTTGTCATTAGTCGTTATAAAAATATTATGACGGTGACACCTAGTGTGTAATAGGAGAAGTTAAATGAATAGCTCAATGTTTAACTGCACTAAAATGGAATTTTCCATGATAAAAATTGTTACGTAATGTTTCTTCACTAGAAAAATCATGAGCTTTCGAGAAGTTTGGTTTGTGTATATAAAAAGGCGAACAAGATCGAATTGGATTATTAGTATTTGGAACGCGATAGAGTAAACTTGTAAGATTATTAGTAATATTTGGTAAGCGATAGAGTAAAGATTAAAAAGGAATTAAAAAGTGAATTAAAACGTGTTTTTGTGGAAAAAAATTTATAAGTGTACAGTAAAAATTTGAGAATAATTTATATAAAGTGATTTTGTGAATTTTTATTAATAAACTGTGTTGTAATAATTCTTGTGTGAAATAAATAAATTCGTTGAAGATAAATTAAATTGATTTTGTATTATTCACAATCCAGTGATACGAACCTTTATTAACAAGGCAAAAACGTAACAATATTGTATCATGCTCACGTCCTTTTTAAAGCTTGTAAAAAAACTTACTTTTTCTACTTACACTGAAAATTTAAGTTAGCTGTGATTTAGGGTTTACTAATAGATTACCACGGGTGGGATCTATTTGCTAATTGAGAGTAAACCACTTGTTACTACACCTAGAGTTGAATTCACTTTGTTTTATTTTATTAAACTTTCACCTTTTATATACAATTAAATGTTAGTATTAACAACTTAGATAAAAGATATTGTTACGTTTTTGCCTTGTCAATTAAGGTTCGTATCACTGGATTGTGAATAATACAAAATCAATTTAACAGCAACGAATTTATTTAGTTAAACATTGAGCTATTAATTTTAGCTTCTTCTGTTACACACTAGGTGTCACCGTCACAATATTGTGACGGTGACACCTAGTGTGTAATAGAATAAGTTAAATGAATAGCTCAATGTTTACTGTACTAAAATGGAATTTTCCATGATAAAATTGTTACTTAATGTTTCTACGCTATTCTAACTGGAAAAGTCATGAGCTTTCGCGAAGTTTGGTTTGTGTATATAAAAAGGCAAACAAGATCGAATTGGATTATTCGAATTTGGAGCGCGATAGAGTAAACTTGTAAGATTCGGAAGAGGTTCCGATCTAATGCCTTCATAATTTCAATATAGCTGTTGCGATCTTTTCCCGGAATTGTTTGTAAGGCCTCCGCTGCTTCACCTTTAAGGGCTACTATTAACGCTGCGACAAAATGTTCGTCATTCCAACGATTTTGATTGGCTGCCCTTTCAAATTGAAATTTGAAAATGCCGAAAGATGTTGTTCCGCCGAATGTTGGTAGCTTTAATTTAATCGATTGAACGGTCTAAACCACTTGCGTCGTTGTTTCACTTGCTCTGACATCAGTTAGATCTTTCTCGAGACGTTTAACCTCTGCTTGTAATTTATGTTGCACCCGTTGAATATCCGTTTGAAATTTCTCTTCAATCTGTTGAACCTCCGTTTTGACAAGATGAACTTCCGTTTGCAGTTTGTAGACATTCTTGAATTTCTCGTCCATATTCTTTTGACCTTCGGAGATTTCTCCCATCTGACGCTCTATAATTTGGTTTGACTGTCTAATTTCGCCCATCTGTTCTTTCATTTCGTGGTTAGACTGATTTATAGTCTCCAACTGCCACACATTTTGTTGTTCCATTTCATTTTTAATTTCTTGGTTTGACTGCATTGCTTGTTGCGCCATCATCTGCTTCATAGCAGCCATTAACTGGGACAAATCGAAACTTCCAGATGGTGTTTGTGTTGTTTCGGCTGACGGTTGTTAATCGCCTTCTTTCTGCTCTACGGTTGCCGCATCCGTTACTTTCTCTCCAAAATCATGTTGATCCGCGTCTAACCCTTCTTTCTCCATGGCATCATATAGTCGCGCTTGTAAAGCTGCTTTACTACCATCAGTAGCCAAACCCCAAGCCCAAGGTTCGTATCACTGGATTGCGAATAATACAAAATCAATATAATTTATCTCCAACGAATTTATTTATTTCACAAAATTTATTACAACACAGTTTATCAATAAAAAATTCACAAAATCACTTTATATAAAATATTCTCAAATTTTACTGTTCACTTATAATTTTTATTTCGCACTACAACACTTTTTAAATCACTTTTAAATTAGTTTTTAATCTTCACACTGTCGCTCACCAAATATTACTAAATCCAATTCGACTTCGTTTTTCTTTTTGTATACACAAACCAAACTTCTAGAAAGCTCATGACTTTTCCAGTTAGAATAGCGTAGACACATTACGTAACAATTTTATCATGGAAAATTCCATTTTAGTACAGTTAAACATTGAGCTATTCATTTAACTTCTTCTATTACACACTAGGTGTCACCGTCACAATACCATTTGACAGCTCTACACAATCTTTGGAGAGTTTTTAGTACATAATATGCCCCAATTCCACTGTGAAAAATTGACTGAGCTGACTTGAAGTTGGAAGAAGACAAAAAAAAAAATAATCCATCAGGGTGACAAAGACAAAATATTTTGTTATTGTTTTCTTATAACAAATTTTATGGATACGTTTTGACAGCAAACAAAAACATAACCAAGAATAACCAAGAATTATTAAAAAAATTATTTATTCGTGATAATTCGATTATTTTCACGTTTCAAAATAATCTAAAAAATTAATTATTATTAAAACTCATATCAGAATTATTTTATCCAAATTATTTGCGTCATAAAATACAAAATTAAAAAAATCTTCCCCATAGAAATGCCAAACTAGTAAATTTATCAGTGTGTGCGAAAACTATTTTTCATCGGTACACAATATTTATGTACATGTATTAGTTGGACTGCCATAAAATGTTCTCGATATGATACTTCGATGGCAAAAGTGCAAAAGCGTCTATCTACATTTTTGATATTTTTACAGGAGTCGAAAAAAATCGGAAGAACTTGCCATATAGATACACTACAAGGAACTAACCAAATTGTATAATTGTTCATGTTTGAACGTTTTGCGTGCACAAATTTAATTATAAAAGGAGGCACACAATAGTTTTCTTACCGATAAACCAATAAAACGATTTTGGAAAATTTTGCAGATACACGGTTATACCCTAGACAGACTATAGTTTAATAAATCCGATTTAGCTAAACTAGTTTAAGTATTCGATGCCAAAACAATGGGATTAGCTAAATCGAGGTTGACACACTGCGACTAATCTCGAAAAATTCACTAAATCGTGTTTAGGGGTACTAAGCACTTTGGCCATCGAATTTTTTTTAATTTCGATCTCAGTGCACTAACCCAGGCACACATTTTTTGTAAGTAAAATCCTGACTGACTCCGTTGTGTGTCTCGTTCACACAACCACCGATTTTATATTTTTATCTCAAGTTATTTTTACTGACAAACTTTGATTTATAGTGTATTTGAGGCATAAGACTATCATCGCCAGAATAAAAATTAAGACTTTCGTCTTAAAAAAAAAAATTAACAAACTGGGTCATAGCTAAGAGAGTCTTAAGAGTCTTATCGTCAGAATTGGACTGTTAACCGTTGCAATATTGATGAGTCCCGGTTGACATAAAATATTGTGTTATGTTACCCTGTTGATCTCAACAAAGGGAGTTTAATATAATGTATTTTTGTCATATTCAGTACGCTTTGTTCCTTAAAATAAGGCTTTTTTTTTATTAGGAGTCCAGTTTTTTCTCTTGTTGCGTTCACATGAAATTTGTAATAGTTGCAAATTGCGGTTCGCAGAGAGTTTTATTTTAAAAAATAAAAATAAAATTGAAATAAAAAAGTTGTCATTTTTTTATTAACGACGTACAATTAATTTCAAAACAGTTTAATCAAACCTAATGGCAAAATTTCCATGGGTTGGTTTCAAAAAGACATTGGTCTGGAAGATATTGATATTTTCACCCTTGGCTCCATTTTTCTTAAAAAATTAACACAATCAAAGAAAAACAAATTTCTTTAAAACAATTTTATTTCATTACAAATCAATTTTACTGTTTGGAAACAAAAAAATGTTCATAGAAACTCTGAAGTTATGGCCGAAAATAGAAACCAAAATTATTTGTCGACTCCATAAATAAAAAATCTTTTTGAGGAAACTGAACACGTTAGAAAATAAAAAACTATAATTTCAAAATTGTGGGAAGCGTTTTTTTCCAAACTTAAGAACCCAGTTCCTCTAAGGAAAAAAATCAAATGATACCTATCAGATTCTGTGCGAGTATGACGTAATAAACGAAACAATTTTTTGAAAATTTTTTTATCAACATAAAATGGTGCTTTAACTCAAGACTTCAGAAATACAAATCAAACTTTGAATAATTTTAACATTTTAGAACAAGAAAAAATTGTTAGGAAAAGATCGCTTTTGCGAATGTTTCACATAAAGTCCGGTGATAATTCAATAAACTTTGTTGAAGCTTATTTTGGTTAAAGCGCTTTTGAAAATGGATTCGAATTGAGTCCGAAGGCTTAAGTTATAACTATTCTCAATTCTTGACCGGTTTAAAAAAATTTTAAAATCATTTACCATACGTTTGCCAGTTTATCATATTAAAAAAAAATAGTTTACTAAATAACAATAGGTGAAGCAATACTTCGTTCGTTTTGATTAAGCACGTCGAATCCAAAACGTAAAATCTTCATTTTACCATTCGCTTTCACATTTATTTCTGATGAAAATCGCGTTGCACAAAAAAAAAAAAAAAATTATTTATAATTATTTTTCATTTTACCAAGCAATGTTACCATCAGTTGGACGAATTCAACATTTTTAATCGAATATCAAACTTACACAGCAATTATATTGTATGATTTATGACGTTCAAATTAATTTAATTTTGGACTTCCGAGTACGTTGTTGTGCGTAGCAGATTTATTTTGAGTTTTCAATCACCTTTCTGACAACAATTTATTTAATTACTCATATAACACATTGAAAGCAAGGATCACTCTGCAGCTAAAGAAACGTGTTATTTATAAAATGTAATTACTTTTAAATATTTTAAACAAATATACGATTATCTATAGTAAATAAGAAAATAAGAAAAATCCATTAAACAATTTGCAATAAAAAAAAAATCGTTTTTGATATGGTATTTTGAAGTTTGAGTTTACTTACACAATTTCGTCATTTAAATTTAAGTGACTGATTTCATTCATAAAAATAGGAAAATATATAATTTTAGGTTCCTCGCTTACTCGATTAGATCTTTCGTATAAGTAAGATCCAATAATCAGATGCAAAATATTTATGAGCGATTTGATTCCTGCATCATAAATTACAACAATTCCTGATCAATCAAGGTTAATCTGTATTAAGATGCCGCAGTTTGTCTTTAATTAAAAAAACAACAAAATTAATCATCGACACCCATCCATGTTCCAAATTTATGTGACACCTCAAATTATAAATATCAATAAAATAATCTTCAATAGTTCATGAAAGAGATAAACTGCGGTAAACTCTTAAATAATATAACTCCTTATATAACAATTGTTTGTTACATTATACGGTGACTGTCAGTGCTATTTTTCAGTTTCTTCGTGTACTTCTTTTTTATAAATGGCATAATAACAACATAAAGACAAAAAGAAAACAATTTTTACAACTTATATGTATATATATATGTATGTAAAAAAAACTGTATAGAGAGAAGAAAACGAGCTAGCACAAAAAAAAAAAAAAAAACAAACCGCGACTTAACAGAAAATTTATTTTCTTTAATTCAGTTTGATTTCTGATGCTAATCGGTTCGGACGAATTTAAAATAAACGGAATAAAACAAAAAAACAGTTAAAACTTAATTGTATATTTAAAATTTTAAAGTGCTTTTTTTGTATTAATCGCATTAAATAATTTAGTCAAATTTTTCAATCGATCTTCGAAATGATTCCGTGCAGTAATAGTAAATTAGTTTATCTTAAAATATTTCTTTTAATTTTATGCATTCATAAAATTGAAATGTTACATGAAAATGTTGAGAATATTAATAGAAAAGTGATGAATGAAAATTTATCAGAAAACATACAAAAAATTATAAAAAGTGATCAACCGCAACATGATGATCATGAACATAGTGATAAAGTGATGTTAAAAATTAACAATGATATAAAGAGTGATGATGATAATGTTGAACGTAATCAGCATAATATTTTCAGTGAAGATATTGATTTTATTATGAAACAATTACGAAGTGGAATTATTAAAATTAAAAATACTGAATGTATGGAACATTTAGTAAGTGCCATCGAAGGCTTTTATCAACGGAAAGAGTGGGCAATTGCAAGTAAGTTTTTTTTTTTTTATATGCAAATATTTTGTGGATTAACAACTTTTTTGTGTTTCCCTTTTCTAACATATATAAATTGGTATAATTAAATTTTAATTAACTTTCTTTTTCATTTTTACCTGAAATATTTTAAAAATGTTTTTGAAATATTTGTTTGTTTAATGCGTATACACTTATGCTGCTTATACGATCTCGTTGAACCGCTCGGTACTACGTACAATGTAATTGACGTACTTAAATATTCCTAAACAATATTGAAGAATTGTTGTTAAATATTTGTTCGTTAATAAACTTTGGCAATGTTATTTTCTGCACTTTAGCACATGACGTTTTCCTGGATAAAAAGAAAATCGCGATAATCTAAAATAAAGATAAAATTCTCCCGCTCAAAATTAATAACAAATTAACAATTCATATATATGTAAGTCTCAAGGTTTTGTGTTAATTTTGATGAATTTATGGATATCATTAGATTGATTATTTATTTACTATAAACCGAGTTTTATTATATTTGTGAGGTATGTCTAAATACCAAAGTAGTTTTCCAGTTTTTTAATAAAAAATTTCGTTTGGATGAAACTTTTAATCAATCAGAACATAAATTAGCGGTTATTTGGACTGTTAAGCCAAATAAGGCTTTACATTGAAGATTAAATTTTTGTTGAGAACTATTTTAATAAAATTTTGGCGGTAGTTTAGGAAATGTCTTAAACGCTAATAAAAATATTATTAAACGAACATTTAACTTAAATTAATTAATTAATATAGAGCTAACCATAGCTTTTATGATTGTGCTTTAGCCAAACATTTTGCAAATAAATTGAAGGTGAAGTTCAATAAAATGAAATGCCCATATAAACAGGATCATGATTATGAATTTAAAAATTATTTCATGCAATCATACCACTTATTATAAAATAAACCATAATAGCTAAATAAAATGTAATATATCGCAAAATCAAGGTAAAGTTGTAACATGTTTACGGAAAAGTATAACACCTTATAAAAACTATAACAAACTTAAATACATAAATTACCATCACGACCTCGAAAATCGTACAAACTTTTTATGTAAACATAAAACTATAGAAATGTCTCGTGCAATAAATACCATATGTAATTTATTTCATAAACTTATCCACTTTTCTTTTCTATGTACTCGGTTTTTTTTATTTTGTTGTACTCGGGTAATTAAAGAACATTCCAGAATATGAAAAACAAAACAAAAAACTTTATACGAAAAACCAGATTTCATTGAATTAAATTGTGTAAGAAGTTTATATAGTTAATTACAATAATTATTTGTATTTTAATGCCTTTTTATATTAGAAAATAATTGAATGCAAATTGCTTGCGTCGATCGAAGCGTTAACGCACCAAACAGTGTCACTATTTACTCCAGCTATTTGAAAAAATTTCCATTCTATATCAAAACAGAATAGCTAAATCAAGAATTTTATAAGGTGGCAATTAATGTTTTGCGCTGTTCTAGCCGGTATTATGTATTGGTGACGTTAATTTTTAATTTTATTAATTTATGTATAATCTTATTCAAGGCTAATTCTTTAAGTTACATCCGAATTCACTTTTTGTTTGTCAACAACAAAACAATGCTCTTAATTTATTCAGCTATAAATATTCCATGTATTTATAGATTTATAATTTATACTGTTACTTTTAAAATATTTGAAATATTTCGTTACTTGTAGAATACATATTTTCCTGAATTATTCAAACTCTCGTAAATTTGAAAACTTTTAGGTAAATTCGGAAATTTTGATTTGTGCAGTTTTTGAACTTTTCTGGTCTTATGAAATTATCGAATTTGTGGCGATATCTGTAGAAGATTGGGATTTCGAAAATTACTTGTGTGTTGTGTCTTCTTATGTATTTAAAATTACTTATTTAATGTATTTTTCGATATAATTCCAAAAGTATTTCTTTGTTTTCGTTAAAATCTTCTGGTTCTTGACCAAGTGTACCATTCAATACTAGATTCAATTTAAAAAATTCAAAAAAAAATTTATTTAGCTGAGAAAATAAAAATTTAATTTTTGTCCTCCGAAAAAAATTGTTTAGAACCGAAAAAATTAAATTTTAATTTTCTAAAAATGTTTTTGAATTTTTTAAATTTAAAATGATCTTGTATGGTATACTTGGTCAAGAACCAGAAGATTTTAGCGAAAACAAAGCAATACTTTTGATCCGATTTTTCTTTTCGTTTTTCAGTAGGTAAAGCGCTTAAGACTGTGTCCGAAACCTGTGATAAATATTTGAAGTACACAACCGCATACACGAAAATTATCACGGTATTTTGCTATAATAATTTTTGATAAAAGCAGAATAAATTAACTGTTCGATCCTATAAAATAAATTTAAAAAAATTTGTACTAAAATATATTTATCACAGGTTTCGGTCACAGTCTTAAAGGAAACTTTAAAATATTTGCAAATAAAATATTATTCGGAAAAGTTAGTTTCTAAAAATTTCCAAATTCTGTATATTGTCAAAATTAATTTTTAAATGGGTTTCAATTCCGAATTTGAATAACTAATTTGTAAGTTAAGCATAGTTTCCACGATGGCGAGGCGAAAAAATTAGTCAAACTAAATAAAGGAAGGAATAAAAAAAAATAACGTAAGAGTGAGTGAAACAGCAACAAGTCGTAACTCCGAATTTTTATTTATTTATTTTCGACGTTTCGAGTACCGTTGGTAGCGAATGGGAGACCGTTGGTGAGAATGGCAATGGGATAAAATTGAATACAAATTTTAATTTTTTTTGTAATTCTATGTTTTTTTAATGATTATAATAAAAAATGTAATTAAAAGTATACATATTGTATTATTCGTCGTTGCAATATTAATCGAGTTCCTTATATATATATATATATATATTAATTGTCTTTACACAACAAAATCCAAATTAACGGTTTTATTTTGAAATTTGATTTATTCCGAAATTTTTCTCAAATTGACCATATGAATTCCGAAAATCAGCGGCTAATCCGAAAAAAGATGATCCATCTAATCTTCTTTTCGGGTTAGAAGTCCTATTTCGGAGTGCTGAATTAAAATATTAAAAACTGGATGTCCCAATTTTTATGTCAAAATGATATTTTCTCTCTATCGAACTATTGGTAAATTTTTGCTTTCTCTTTTTAGTTTGACTAATTTTTTCGCCTTGCCACCGTGAAAACCATGTTTTAATTTAAAAGTGCATTCCCCTAAGTTTATACTTCGTATATCCTTGTAAAAAATGCAAAATAAATGTTAGTTTCCAATTTGACTTTTTAAGAAAATTGTTACGTTACTTTAGTCAGGGATAGTTAAATTTAGGTATATTGAAACTTTTCAAAAATTTTCAAATTTTTCAATCGAATTATTAAAAATTACTTTTCTTGTTAAATATGGTATGGTTTAAATTTCCAAACGGTTTTGGTTTTAGTACAACGAAATTCTGCAATTAATGTGAAATTGCTTCTGCAATGGGTACTTGCAATTTATATTAAATTAATTAAAACTGACATCTATGTATTTATGTCAAGTAAATAAATAAAATAAACTTCACAATTTATATTTAAAACTAAAAATTTTGATTTTCTTAACCCTAATCAGCATGAAACAGTTGACTTACGTAAATGCATGCTGTGAGTCTCTCGGACTCTCTAAGCTAGACTTCCGATTGAGACCCGGCCCTCCTCACACCCTTTACACAAAACAAAACCAGTGTTAGTAATAATGATTCGACCCGATTCCAGACACCTAAGTAATCGATAGTTTGTATGTTTTTGTTAGTAAAATATTTTTATTAAATTATTTAGCACAAGACAACACAATTTCTAACTAAAGGTTAAGTTCCGTTTTTAATAACGAATGTAAAAGTAACTAAGCCGAAATAAAAATTTTCAAAATAAATTATAAATTATTTTTTTTGCACTACAAATAAATTTAATATAAATAGTCTTTGTTGCTTGACTACTTCTCAACTATGTGTCTTTCCAAGGGATTGAAGTAATTTTATTACTAATTTGATAAATTAAAATTAAATAACTTGAGTGTGAGTCAATAATTATTCTACAAAACAAACCCTATCAACTAATTGAACTCCGTTGAATGCTTGTATTTTCTGTATTCGCAAATTCTAAATCACACGGAAATTCAATATTCTTAATTATTCTTAACTTTTTTTCTAAAATTATGAAATTTGAATTTCTAAATATGTATCTTACATTTTAAAATAAAAAAATTATGAAATCTTATTTCTAAATTCTAAAAGTCTGAAACACTTCTATAAAATATTTATTTCTATATTAACAACTTAATTAACTAATCATTCCAGAAAATAACTCTAAAATTAAAACCAAACCAACCGCTTATTATTCCACAGCACTGAAAAGCCCACTGCAAAACAAATTAAATAATAACAGTTTAAAATTATGCACACTAAATTAAATTAAACAAGCATAAATCAATAATTAGTATATTCCCATTAGTAGAATATGTGTAACATAAAAACCCGTTAACTATTAAATCTCCGTTGGATGCCTGAACTCTCTACACTCCAAAACTCCAAATAACAATGCAATTTGATATTTAAAATTCTAAATATCCGTAATATTTTAAGCCAAAATTCTAAAATCCGAATCTATAAAAATCTTCTAAAAAACACAGAAACCCTATAAAATTTTCTATATCCACAACTTAATCCAGATTCCAGAAAACACCTGCTTAAAATTGCAGTGCAAAAAAAAAGAATCAAATTAAACCTTGGCCACATTAAACAACTTAAAGACATCCGAACTAAACAGTTCAATAACCCGAGTATAAATCAATAATTAGTATTATGACAAACTAGTTAGCACAAAACCCATGACTGTGGCACACAAAGTAAAATTCCTGTTAAAGGAAGATACACAAATTTAAATTCAGATTGATTTTGTTTCAGGAATCTGAAACTTCATTAACCTTGCTCCAATGAAAAATGTTACGAATAAAGCATTTGAACCCTGAAAACTTCGGCATTTTGGACGTTAAAAAATATAAATTTGATTAACGCATTTCATCGAAATAAAAATTGTTTTATACCCATGTCCAAACTACTTTCGTGCTCGATGCCATTGCACAGTAAAAAAACGAACAATCTATGCATAGAAAATACGACCGCATTTACATATGTTTGTTTATGTAAAAGTGCAACGGTCGGAAATCCTCTCTATGGATAACAGTAATTATAGAAACCAGCAACACATCCAAAATATGAACGAGATTTTTCAACAATAAATACAATAATAAATGAGAAACTCTTTACTTTAATAAACCTTTACTATTTGAAATTTTTACACACACATTATACATTATAAGGATTGCATTCATTATATGTATGTAATATAATGAAATTCCCAGTAACAAGTACTTACTGTAGAACTTCATCATACTACGAAACCAACAAATAATTCTAATATAATAATTGTGTTTACTACTTAAAATGCTTACAGCGTGAGATTACCTGCCTAACGATACCTTAGCAGTGCCGTTATGAAAATTGTGAATATGACTATCTCGTCTCATCAAATTTTGAATATGTCACACTCGTTCCATTAACTCATTTAACAGAAAATACAACTTGATACATTTTATCCACTATTTCAAATAAATATTTATATTTTTTTAAAAATAATTTTAAATAACAACTCTAAGCAAAACACAACACATAAAAACACCTTATACACACCAATTCCAATTATAACCATTTTTAATGAACTTGTCACTCACAAGTAAGCTACACAAAACACAAATCACTAAATCAAACTTAAAATTAAATTAAATTTAAATTCAATTGACGAAGAAAGACAAAGACACGTCTTTCTTCGTCGAACATCACCGCCCTAGAAGGCCTAGCGTAGTTATATTTCTATATCATAAGTAATTTTTAAATAAAAATAAAAACATTTACTACATTTAAAAAATTATTTATAAATTACAATAACAAAAAAAAAATCAATTTGGCTGTTACCTAGCTGACGAACCTGCCCAAAAGGCATCCCTTAAGATATTTATATGTTAAAAACCAAATAATCGTCTCACAATATTTCGACAAAATTTAGTACTAAACAAAGGCTCAGTAAGTGTCTTTTGCAACTTATTGCATTAATTCCTTTGTTATATTTTAGAAATAAGTATTGGTTTGGTATCAACCATCCTTTCATTAAGTCTGTACTATAGCATAAAGTAATATTTTTAATTTATTGTGGTTTTCAAAAGTAACATTTTGGTCTTGGTGCATTGGCGTTGTAAACTAACGGCTTGAATTTGTTCTTAAGCAAGGTTCTACTTTGAAACCGATAAACATTTCATTCATTAGGCTTTCACGCTTGGGAAGAAAATCCTCTGGATCTTTTGATTTGTCAAAATTTTAACAAATAAAATCCTATATTTAGCACTATCTGTACTACTCGAAGTATGGAAAATAAATCACTCATATGTACGTGTGTACTTTTGTAGTCATGGAATTTGAAACTGAAATAGAATTATTTGTCGTGGAATTTTCTGTGACATACATACTTGCACATACCAAAAAGAAATTTTCAAATAAACGGAAAACTGTGTATTTTTTGGTGTGTATGAAGAAAAATCGACAGTTCATCAATAAAGCTTTTTTTTGGAATCTAAATAATTCACAAAATCTGGTGCGGGACATAGTAAAAGGATCGCTACCATCTTTTAGTCTTAATAGTTGTCTAAAACTAAATTATACAAACTAGGCACAAACTATTAACAAGAATACAAAAAACAAGCACAAATGGAAGTGAAATAGAATTATTCTATTTTAATGAGATTTTTAAAATTGAAACTTTGGTCTGAGAATATCGCGATCATCTCTCTGTCTGTCATATTACGTTTATTGTACCGTATTTGTTACAAAATATTAGACCAATCGTTATTTAAAATATTTCACAAATAAAATGGTGCTATTTAAGAATTTAATTTAGTTTATCTATAAATCTATAATTAGTTTACTTTAGTTTAATAAATAAAATTAAAAATTTAATTCAATATTATACACATCGAACCAAACCACAAACATAATTAACGACAGAGGATTTTCGTTTTTGTCATTTTGTTTGATTTAGAATTAGTACTAACTATTATCTCGCAAAAAGAACGAGAATACAAATTTATAGAATGAAATTATTCAGTGAGAAATCGAAATTCGAGACAACTAAAAACCACATTCCATTTTGTTACATCTCATTAAACCGGAATCTAAACACAGTATGCAAATTTCTATTGTTGTTATTAACCAAAAAAAATCATTTGTCACCATTTACTTTTGCAATATGCATAAAATCAAGATGCATAAAATGATATAAATACACCTTTACATTGAATTTGCATTCTATCATTAATCAGTAAAAGGACTAAAATGCTGAATTTAGGGTGCCGTCTATATTTTTAGTTCACTTGGCAATTTATTAAATTTCCCATGTCTTCACTTAAACAAATTATTTTTCCCACATACTCGTAGTTCAACAAATTGATAGTAGCCTTGCTTTAGAGATTGTTTAAATATTATTTGCATGAAAAATGAAATATGGAGACGCAACCATTGTATCGAATAAAATTTAATTACTAATTAGATCGAAAACAAAATGCAGATACTATTTATATCGAATACAACGGCAATAAGCGCAGTTTTTAATTAGGGTGTATTTACATCAAATTAAGTTATTTTGTGTATCGTAAATTCTTTATTAATGTGTGTATAAAAAAATGTCTTTCTTTCTAATTAGATAGATATATTTGAAGTTACAAAATCTGCTAAATGTTGCCAGTAAACTATGCCAGTTTACGTTTAATTTAACTCCTTTTTCTTTCCTATAATGTTATCGACATACCAACCTTCTTCAAACCGTGCTGAAATGTATGTAGACGTTGCTCCTTTTTCTAGGTTAACTCCGGTCTTCGGCAGAAGTGCTGAAATAATCGATTTTATTAGTTGATGGCACGAACTGTACCTAAGCTTTCACTGTAAAAATTATAATATTTCTAATCTTCATATTTGTCCAGCAGATTAGAGTTTATAAAGGGAATAAATTGTTAGAAGGTTTTTTTATTGAAGTGTGACGAAGTCGATGATTCCCGAGGTCGGCCGAATGGCGTAAGAGGCGATAAAAGAGTTTTCACCCCTTTTCGAGGGTTGCAGTCACGTTTTCGCAAATAACTCTCTTATTTTGCATTTTACAAAATATGTCAACACATCAAAGTTGTTTTTTAATTAGATATTTAATAGTTTTTTTTTAAACTAAGCTAAACTAAGTGAAACGACCTTGACAAATATTGTTTTTTCGAATTTGAGGAGCCTGTGCCGAAAGTCATTCTAAATTTAATAGCAAGTGGATGCCATAGAAGATCATCAATTTGTAAAACGTCTTAAGGGGCCAGTTATAATAATATCCTTTGTGAGGAAAATAGTCGGGAAGACAAAGGAATTGAAGAAAATAAACAAGAATCAGATTTCTTCAGGCTCGTCATTATATTCTGATACTGAGAGTGATAAAGAATAATTTTTTTAAATTGCCTATAGCTTTATTCTTGAGTCAGTCCTGTCCATGAAACTCATAAGATTTAATCAAAACTTACAAACTAATTAAATACAATTGATTAAGATTTAACCTCGCATTCATGCTTTTTTCTTAATTCCTTGTACGCCAGACATCCTCTATTGTTTGCGGTGTAATTTTGCCGACAATTAGTACACTTTCCTTAGTTCCACATACCAGCCATATTCTTGATAGTTGGTACATTGTAAAACTGATTTACGTTCCAACCTGATTCAGGTTCCAGCTTAACTTTAAACAATGTTTGAGGTTTTCTGTGACGATTTATACTGTTAATTACGTTTTTCACCTTAAAGTTAGCTTTTGTTAGCTTTTCGCTGATTTCTTGTAGCTGCACAGTGGAAAGGTACTTTCTATTTTCCAGATATTATTCCGCGCGAATTTACTTATCGCTGTTCAGGTTTTCATTAACAACATAATCATTGTTATGCTTATTGCAATGTTTTGATGAGTTAGCACTTTTTGATTGGAATTTTGGTATTTCAAACAAATTTGTTGACACTACATTGTTTTTATGTCCATAAGTCTTTATCTCTGGGCTATTCTCATTAGCGTTGTTAACGTTATTATGTTTATTTAAGCATGATTAGCGAATTTTAAACGACGCATGTATTAATCCCTTACAGACATATTTAACTTTGTTATAAAATAACAATTTAGGTATTGTGGTCAAAACACGACTTTACGATACCCACTTTTTTGTATATAGTATTCAGTAAGAGCTTTAAGACAAAAACTAATTTAAAAGAATTAAATGACAAACTACTTAGATCGAAACTCCCGTAAAACAAATTAGTTGTCTTAATATGTTTTCCTAAATTACAAAAGAAGGTGGTTTACTTATTTGGGTTTTCATAAATTCTAACTAACTTTTAATAATTTTGTCATTAATAACAATTTTGTGAAAAATTAGAAATATCGATTTAAAATGTCGAACCAACATGTTTTTAGGGAGCAAGGCCCTTAAAAGTTTGACAGTTTTATTGTTTCAAATTAATAAGTATTAACTGACAAGTTAACCCTGGTAGCTCAATTTGCTAAAATGCGCGTTTCTAAATATGATTCCAGTATTTTTGAATAGGCTGCACTTCTAGTCGAAAGCTTCACCGCTTCCTAACCAAAAGAAAATACTTTTTTTTTGGACTGTACCAATCGCTTCATGTATTCTTAAATTCTTTCTAACAATAATTGGTAAGTTACTTGCTGCATAGATAAAGACATTTGTATACGAAATATCTTATGTACCTAAACGATTTAGAAGAATTCAGAAGTCATCTAGTAAGAAACTACCACATATATTAACACTCGTAAAAAAGAGAACAAAAAGCTTGTTAAGTAAAGAACCGATTAAGTTACCTGAACCGTATTTTCATTTCCTTGAGTTGCCAAAAATTAAAAAAAATCTAAAATCAAAATTTCGTTAAAAACGAAGCCGAAAATATTTAATTGAACATATCACTGATGATAAAATTCGCCGCAGAAAGCGCGCTAGTGTTATGGTTCGGGTTAATCGGTTATTAAATTCTTTATGAGCTCCTAAATAAATACGCAGAATTGGTAGGAGCTACACGTACCAATCGATATTATTCGACAGTATCTTATCATTTATCTGAATGATTTTGTAGTAAAACAATCCAGGTGAAGGACTTTTATAAGCATTAAATTTAAAAGGCTTGATCAAAGCTATACAGACTACTCCAATTTCATCCTAGTTTTAATGAATTAAATGAGTGTTTTATTTAACAAATAAAAATAAACAGTTTTTAGTGATTTTGGTATTTATTGGCCTTAAGTATATTTATTTTTTTTTTTTTCATTTTTTTCGGAAAAGGTTCCACTACAATTCGAAATTAGTTTCATTTATTCCGTAAAAGGTTTCAGTGAATTCGAAACATTTTTCTTTTAATTTGGAACAAATTTTATTCATTTAGGAAATAGCATCGTTTGCATCAAGAATCATCTTTGATAAAAAGTGTTGAGTACCTAGATTTCCAAATTTATGTAAAGCCAAAAACGCGAGAGATGTTAATATAATATCAACCTTAAGCTGCATTATAGCTTAACCATCGTAAGGTAATGTTCCTGATTCGAACATAATCACAGAAAGCACAGCAGAATAATGATGTTTATCAATCTGATGCATTGCTACACTCTATAATTATTTCCAATTCAAATAAAAACAATGCATTTCAATTCAAAATCGAGAAATACCCAAGTCTTCTATAGTATTTACTCGTATAATTATTATAGCACAAGCATTTCGCTTCAAACTTCTGGCACAAAATAAAAATGTTCTTAATAAACAGTATTATTTAAGCCCTCTCAATAAAAATGAGGCTTTTCGTTAGCCATCTGGTGATTAATAGCATAATGTAGCTTAATTTAGTTTAGACACACCACATTTGTTTTCTTTGCATTTATTTTCGTTGTAGCCTTACAACTAATATCGTAGTAAATGAATCAAGTTTATTTTGAATAGCCAACCTTACATCAAAATAAGATTTGTATTACGTCGAAAGCATCACGATGAACGCTAAAACTCTACAGTTGCACACGCGCATTATTTACTTGGATCTTTAGATTGAATATGACTGTAATTGTATGAAATATATTTTTGATGTACGCATTAAGCGCTTAACCCCACCCTCCTGAAAAATGAAAAGAAAAAGATTTCGTTGTAAATATTTTAACTGTGCAGCCTGGTACCAGTTCAAAATTATTTTTAATACAATTGTGGATAATTTTATAGATTAGTATTAGTAGTTCCTTTTTGACAGTTATGGTGTAAGACGTAAATTCTCTGAACAAATCTCTTGTTGGTTATTGGCCCGTGTATAATAAAACTCGATACTTTTTTTTGAAGATTTATAATTGATTCCTTGTGGAACAATTGATTTATTGAATGTATTATTAAAAGTATATTTAACAACTTTAGCAGATATTTGATCTAACCAGAAGTTGACTCAGTTTTTAATTCTTTAATTATAGTTTGGAATAAAAACAATTAAATATATTTAAATGAATGTTATCACCAATCTTATTACTGATACACTCATTACTATAATTGACATTTCCTAAACAAATATTTCCATTCGATTAACTCATCATAGTAAATTAATAAACAAAAAACTGAAGAATTAATACTATTAAATTGGAACGCCAAGATACCAAACAACATAACCGGAATTGTGATATTCATGTAATTTTTGTTAGACATTTATTTTAAAGCTTTAATAGGTAATATTAGTTTGAAAAGATTTTAAGTATGATAAAAACTAATTGTACAAGAATCGAATAACAAAAAATAAAAATAAAAGAATTTGTAAAAAATGATTTTGAATTACATATTACATACATGTTTCTTCATTTATGCTGTTGGTGCTTTCAATCATTGCAAAGTCATTGATTGTATTTTAATAACTTTACCTTCTTTTATTTAGTTTTGTACAACCTTAATCAAAAAATGGTTAATTGGTCTCTAAAGAGTATAGGGTTCTTGGAATTTTTGCAGTGAAACACAACTTCATTAGTTTTTTTTGATCTTACAAGAGTTTATCAAGATAAATTGGTTTTTATTTTATTCAACGTAGGCCATACTTGAAATATCCTCCTAGGGCGTTTTTATACAGCTTAAATATCTTCTCAACGATTAGGCGTGGTTCGTTTGTTGTGCCTGCTGATATACCATCAATGACGAGATTATTTTCTGGGTCATTCAAAGTTATTATTGTGAAGTACAGCTTTTAGTTAGTGAATACAATATAATCAAGCAATTAAATAAGAAATGTCGAAAAAGTTATAAAACAAATTTCAATGGCCAGAAATAGGTAAAACAACCCTTAATAGGTAAAACAACCAAGGCTGGGCAAATTACATTACACTGAGTAACTAAAATACTTTTACAAATTACAGCAAACTGAGTAATTAAAATACAAATTACAATTACTTTCGAGTGGAGTAATTAAAATACAAGTTACAATTACTTTGAATTGTAATTTGTAATTAAAATACAAATTACAATTACTTTACATTTGTAAATTGACAAATTTTATTTGACAAAATTCGTTTAGTGAAAAAACGTATCATTAGAACAACGAATATTAAGATTAGGTTTTATACTGATGGCTCTGGAACCAGATTTTAATAAGCCTTGTAAAAATTTAAATAAGAAATTTTAAAAACTAAAGTAATTAAAATACAAATTACAATTACTTAGAATTTAAGTAATTAAAATACAAGATACTGTTACTTGGAAAATTAGTAATTAAAATACAAATTACAAATTGTAATTTGTATTTTAATTACGTAATTTAAATACATGTAATTCGTTACTGCCCACCCTTGAAAACAACCCTATATACATAATGACTTCAAAATAGAATTCGATGTGGTATTAAACAATCAGCTTAGTTGGAATTCAACAAACTTGGATGAGCGTTATTAATGTAATATAAATATTTATTTGATTTATTTCGAGCATAGGCTCATTACAATAGAGTGGGCAGGTTAAACAACAACAAAAAAAATCGTAACTAAGTAAATGACATAACCAAGTTTATGAACCAATTTACTAAAATTTATTTTACCCCCCAGACTTAGATTGTACGTATAAATTATCACATGTTTTTATGTAAATATTGTAAAAAAATGTGATTTTATGCAACTTTTATTTTTATTTCGCTCAAATTAAATTACATAATTTTACCTTTTAAATTTTTTGTTTGTTTTTCATTTTCGTTATTTATTTTTAGTTTTTGTGCTATGTCTACAAAAATACAAGTGCGCATAGGTATAAATTTTATTACTAAATTTTATAATAATTCAGTAGAAAATCAATTGCCTCGAAGCATACAACGAACGATGTTTTGAAATTAGTTCACGAAAAATTCAATAATCATCTCACATTAGCCGTATTTCATTCACGCTTTATTCCTTAAAAATAATTACTTTGGATACTTTAGATTTTATAGATTACTTAAATTATATCTGAAGTTATGTTATAGCGGTAGGAAGGCTTATGGTTCATGTGGAACATTTCAAAATAAAATTACATCAACAAATAAATATTTTCCAGTTAATTGGAGAAATATTAAACCAATAACTTTTGATTTTGGTTGATTTTGAGTGTACGACCAAGCATTAAGCATGATCTCGCGGTTGACACCGGGCCCACCGTACACGCTTTTTACATTTACTTGGACGGATTAGATAGGATTGTTAGTATAGCACTGAGATCGACCCGGTTACAAGCACATTG
The DNA here is from genome assembly GCA_958295665.1 of Tipula vernalis. Lineage (NCBI taxonomy): Eukaryota > Metazoa > Arthropoda > Insecta > Diptera > Tipulidae > Tipula > Tipula vernalis. The sequence continues at coordinate 333,747,734 of OY282558.1, read as the reverse complement.
GCGTTTGATTGTTAGTAGTTACATTTTTTCTAAAAATTACTTTACTACATTTTTTCTATAAGCTGCTTTCAATGCTTCGTATCCTAAAGTAAATATTAATTAGTTATCAATTACCCCTTATATGTTTCCCACCACCTTACTTCCTCCGGCCGTTTTTAATTGATTGATTAATTTTTAAATCACTAATCATACTTTCAACCAATTAAGTTTAAATTTAAGTTTAATTTAATTTCTATAAACCTGTTAAGAATTAATCTTTAAGTACTACAAAACCTTAATGTTTAAAAACCTTAATGCTTCAGATCCCAGAACCCACCTCCGGAAATTTGTTTTTGCAGTATAATTATTAACTAACTATCTAAATCTAATTTTGTAGTTTGTTAGACTGACAACTGCATTCGGAAGTAACATTTATTATTTTGCTGGGACAGATTTCTGTACACTTCTTAAATTGTAATCATTATTAACAGTAGTTTGGAGACGATCTAACATAATAAATATAATTAGTATCAGCTACTTATTTAAATGATTTCATCCTTACTGGTCACTATAGCAACTAAAACTACGGTTTAGCACAACTGCTATTATAAAAGAAGCATTTCCGAGGAAGTGCCATTAAGATTATAGGACACCACCAGTAACCGAAATCAAAATGATAAGACTCTAATTAGTTAGCGAGTGAATTAAGATGACAAAAATCAAGACAACACAATTTCTAAACTACCTGTCCGCTGGGTGCTTGAATTTTCTGGAATTCTGCTTTAGGTTCCTCCGATATTCTGAAAATCCATATCAAAATTTGTTAATTATCACTAGGAACTACATACTATAATTATAATATGCATTAAAAAATGTTCCTGCCGCCAAAATCCATATTATAAGCCAAGCCCATAATTCTGTCGAAATCACAACCTAACATTTTTGTCATCGCTTTCCTTGCGACAACGTTCATAGTAAATCCTATAATAAGTATTGCTGACACTATTGCTGAAAAAAGACGGTGCTAAAATCTGCAAAATATCCGAGAAATACAAAAACTTTTGGAAACAAAAATACTTGGGATAAATCCCAAAGTAAGCAACTTTGTATCCAAACACCAGCATAAGCAAGATTATCCCGCTTTAGACTCGACCAGCAGCAATCGATATTGCAGCAACCCTCCAATGGGACAAATCAAATACCTTTAAGCCACTCTTGTAATATTTAACCAACATACACATCACACATGTGATGTGTGTTGGTTAAATATTATAAGACAGACCTTCTGTTCACGACACATTCCTCACTAAATCCATTCGAGGAATTTAAACAACATTGTTTCAATCCGACTACAAAGAAACCAGCGTATAAAAACTTGATTGGCGCTATAGATGGAACATATGTTCCGCTTTCTGTTGCGATAAAGGGTACACGTCTATGAATTTATCGGATATTTGTGATGCTGAAAGGCGATTTATAGATGTTTTTATAAGATAGCCAAGTTCAGTTCCTGATATATGAATTTGTTAAAAATTCTGTTATTTTTCATTAAATAGATCGAAAAAGTCGTCATTTCGGCTACGATGCAAAATCACTCACAAAATTTAAAATTCACCACTCACTTGTAATTTAATTTAAATTGTAAATTATACATTAAAATAATTTTTAATAAAAATAAATTCTTAAGGAAAATTAAAAACAACCGCATGACTCGAAAGTCATGGCCAACCTTGGAGAAATATTAAACCTAATCTTTTATTACGAAAGTTTTACATCTTTTGTCAATCGTTGGTAGAAAAAAGTTATCGTTAGAATTTTTTGTCATTTACTTATTTTAAGCATTAAAATAATAACAAGTACAATTAATCCATTATATATTTACGTGATACTACATCTATCTAAATAAATTACATTAGGTACTTATCTGTTAAAATTTAATGCAACATTCAAAACTAAAAACTAAAATACTTAGTTGAAAATCAAGTATTTATGAAATATTTGATTAGGTCTATTTTATTGACAATTTTACAATACCAATGCCATACATTTTATTCCACTATCGTATGATTTTTAACGAGTAAAGAATTTTGATGAGAAACTAAATTTAGTCTGATTACAATTAGAGTTAAGTTGATTATAAGTAAACTTTTCTGTGTCTATTGCTTTTCGGCGGATATTCTTACCAAAACCGGTGCACCATTAATTTTATTAGTTCGGCAGAAAAGATCCTATTGACAATTATACTTCTGTAATAAGTGCCTCTGGTAGGCAATTAAAATTATTTTTTATCTATTGGTCCTATTAAAGTGGAAACACCTTAAACATGTAAATATTATATCTCCACATTATTGTCGTTTGATTTTGATCGATTGTTTTATTTTTTTACTATCAAGCAATTTGTAATGTCAAATAGCACTGTTATAAAAACTGTTCGTGTCGCTAGGTCGTCGATAAAAAAAATTCAAGATAGAAAAACAAAATTTGACTGACGGAAACGCCAAGTGTGTTTTTACGATGAAATTGTTACAAACCATTAGAAACAAAAGAAAAACTCTTCTTGGTGGTATACACTGTGTTTACCATACATTTGCTTTCTTCCATAACGATTCTCTGCTTTCAAAAAATTAATTATCATGTAAATACAGTGATTCATATTTATATTCCTGTGAACAATAAAATTCTGTCTATTATAATAATTCAAGTCGTCTGGGAATTAATATTAAAACAAAATTAAAATCTCGCCTAAGCCTCTCACAACTGTCGATATATTTAAAGTGTTGAATTTGAATAAGTTTTACGAATAAACAATTTTAAAATGTGCATCGAATGACGTACTTATTCAGACTAATGAGAGAACCAGCGAATCAGTAGCAACTTGAAGTAAGAACGTGATACACAGTTGGAAGAAAAAAAATTATCAGATCCAATCGGGTTAGTAGCTTCTTGTAGGTAGTTCGGTAATTTCGGAAATTATATTAATGAAGCTTTTGTTTATTTTGTACGTGTATTTATGTATGAAAAACATTGAAAAAATTAGATTTTATTTATTAGACATAATTAGGTGGCAATTCTGAACAAGTACTGCAATTTATAAATTACTACGAGGGATTTATATGTAAAAATAACCAAAATTACGCCTAATAAGTCTTAAGAGACTCTAAAATCAGTTTTCCTTGGTAAATTCCTTTTATTATGACATTCGTTAAAAACGTGAGAAAATTTTATTTTATCAAATTGATACCCCTTCTGAATATTTTTCCGCAAATAAAAAATATTTTAATTGGGAGGGCGGACTTTTCAATAAGGACGGATGATTGTTTAATGCAGTTGAGTTGAAACATTCGAAAGAAAATGTAAATGTTAAGATTTTCGTTGAATTTTCAAATGTTAATTGTAAGTTAGCTTGGGAAGGGATCCAAACTTGAGTTTGGGTAACAACAATGGCAATTTGTGCTCTTTTTTCAATCGTCGTCACACGGCCCTCTTACGGGACATTTACCATTATTTGAACATTTGTTATGTTGGCAATTCATAAAATCTTGTAAGTTAAAAGTAAATTGTTTTGCTTTAGAGTGCGTTCACGAATTCTACATTGTAACAATATTGTCATTGTTACAATACCGTAACAATGTAAAGTTCATCATCGGGCTCCTGATATATTACAACGGGCGATATGATATTTATTTTATAATATGTAAAAGTCCAAGTAACGTGGCACCATATTATGATTTTTGAATTCAAAACAAAAAATATACGATAAGCTAAGTAATTTATTCGTGAACATCAAAAATGCTGCATTTGCTTCGTCTTCATCGTTTATCAATTATGTAAATTCAAATTAGAATAACTCGTTTTTCTTAAACATAGGATAAACGAGACTTACAATTTATTCCAATTGGAATTTACATAATTGATAAACGATGAATATGAAACAAATAGGTTTACACTCCTAATAACGGAAAAATAATTTTCCCTACACCAAATCGTTCTCTTTGACTTATTCATCTGGCAATTCAATACAAAAAATAAAGTTTGTTTATTTTCATTTATTCAATAAAATGGTCAAAAGAATTAGGAGTTTGTTGGGGCCTGTGGTTTTAAAATGCCGACAAAATTACAAATATTTTTAATTTAATTATCAAATGTATTCAAAGAATAGGAATACCAATATCGTTCACAAATTATGCCGGACATTTTTGTGAAACATATGATCAACATGTTAAATAATAAAACTTTGATGTAATTTTCAAAATAAAAGTTCGAAAAATATTATTTAGATATAATTCAATTTTATTATTAGAGAAATTAACGTTATCAATTGTTTTCTTTTATGTTTTATTAAAGAAATCTAGAAAACTTTTGTATACAATTTTTATAAGACATTGGTGCTTTTTTCACTGAAAGCTAAAGCTAAAAGTTTTATCTTTGATTTCGTTTTAAGAATGACAAGTTATACCGCTAATATAGCTTTTAAAAAAAATTAGAACTTATCATTAAGACTTTATTATCGAGATGACTTAGTTGTAAGACGTCCTTCCTCGCATTTCAGAGTACATACTACTTTCCGATCTTGATAAAGTAGTAACCATTATTAAGAAACGTTAGAAATAATTTGAATGTGAAATACCCTTGATTTTAAAGATCTGTTGATTAGTGTATAAAAATATTACAGCAGCTTTACCAATATGTCGGACACCGTGTCCGAATCGAAAAATTGAACAATTGCTTCCTGATTATTTGACTTTTTAATTACACTACGAAATTATCAATATTAAATGCTGAACTACGATTATTTTATTTAGTTAACTTATGTATCGTTAGTTAATATCCGTAAACAAAATTTGCCCATAAATTTCGGCTTTCAATTTCGTCGTAAAAATACGTTTATGTAAATTTATTTTTTTTTCGGATCAATGACTCAATATGTTGTTTGGTTATGAACTTGTTATTTCTTCGTCTTTATTAAAACAAAATTGCGATTCGTCAAGAAACCAACAAACATCTTTCTATGTAATAGTTTATTATGAAAAATATCGCGGAATTTAGCCTTTTTTAAAATTTTTTTGTTATTATTCAATAGGGGGGAATTGATGCACTAAAAATCGTTATAAAACTTCAAGTTTAATTAAAAAATAGTATAAAATTATTAAAATATATTTGTTCAACTTAATTCATTATAAATTTATAAATAAACACATAAAAATAATTTAAACAATTTAGATACAAATTAACATATTAAAAATCGTGTAATCAAAATATTAACAAACCAATATTCCATATACTTGGTTTTATTTAACTAATACAACCAACTTGGGTTAAAACTCCTTGTAAGCGTTAGAGATAGAGAGGCTTATTTGAGCACAATGACAATTAATTAATTTTCCAGAACAAATAGATTCTTTGTCAATCCGTTTTTATGGTACATCAATCCTTGTTATTTTTATCCCTTATAAGCTTAATATCTAAATATGGGATCTCATTATTTTTTTCAAGTTCTATAGTAAACTTAATGTGACCACGAAAGTTTTCCAACGTTGTGTTTGTTTTATCTACTAAATTACGTGGAAATGCCATAATTATGTCCGAATAAAATACCTATACAACAATAATACAATACAGTGTATGAAATACCGCGAATGCGGTAAAGCCAAACAAAACGAATCCTCGAATATATCACAAATTCAAAAACATCAAAAATTTAACAACAGCTATCATAATACCTTGAAATATGGAAGAAATCAAAACTAATCGTAGAATCTGCTTTTATTGACTTAAATCCATCGAAAAATATGAATTTTGAAATTGACAATTTGACACTAACAACCTCTGTCCATTTCGAGAATATAAATTAATTAAAAAATCTTTCAAAAATAAAAAAGATAAGTAATAGAAATTAAATTATTGTACACATAAATAAATCTCCCAATCTCTAACGCATTCAAAGGCTTTTAACGCTGTCTTAATTAAATATAATAATAAAACAAAGCATATATTGGTCGCTTGTCAATATTTTATTCAAGACATGATTTTTCATACGTTAAGTTATATCTAAATTATTTTTATGAGTTAATTAGTTTATAATGTATTAAAGTTTTACAAACGTATTTGAATAATTTTAAAGTCTTTTTTTAATATTAGAGTTTTGTGTAAGTTATTTATTATATATACATATATAAGGAGTTTTAGTGTATGTCACAATCAAAAAAGTCAACCCAAGCCAGCCCAACCGTTTGGCCAAATTGTATTTGTTAAATTCGATTTTGACAACCTAATGAATAAGTAATACAACCTCATTTATTAATAACAGCAACTAAAAATAAGTTACAGTAACCCGTTAACTGTCAATTGTAACGATCGGGTAATTTGGTATCATAGCTGGCCATTCAGTTTGCATAACGCAATAAAAGAGTTGCTTTAAGGCATTGCCACAGCTATGTATTTTTCGCGCGACGCGTTTTTTATTCTATTTTAAAATTCTACTGGAATTGAAACAAATTTAATTGTAAATGTTTGACGAAACTATCAAATTCAATTTCAATCTATAACATCTTTTAATCATTTTTTTGAAAAATAATAATTTTTATTGAAAAAACAAAACAAAATTTAAGATTTATAATTTATCAATAAAAATTATTAATTTACAAAAAAGTTAATAAGACGTTTTATAGAATGCAATTTAATTTGATAGTTTCTTCAATCATTTAGAATCAAATTTGTTTTAATTCCAGTAAAATTTAAAAATAGAAAAAAATCGCGTCGCGCGAAAAATAGCTGTGGCAACGCCTTTAACCAGAAACATTGTTATCATGAATGTAAATAACATTTTGAGGGAATCGCTATTTCAGTTAATAAAACCAATCGATTGTCGTGCCTGAAATGTTCGGTTCTCAGAATCGTTTTATTCAAGTTATTACAGTTGTGAGAAATTCTTATTCGGTTAATTTGACTAAACAAATATTTTATTTATTTACAAATTTTTGATTTGTGGCATTTTTACATATGTATATAAGATGTATAACATACAATACTTTTTAGATCTTTTACCATATTTAAATCAGATACAAATAAAGTGTTGCTTAATCGTAAACTTAAAAACACCTTTTTCTCACATATTATTATTGCTAATATGTATAAGCGATAAAATAGGTTCATCATTAATGTCTGAGCCAATATATGGTATATAACCATACTTGTTTTAGTAGTGTACCGTAAAAATTTATGTCTGTAAGTTGAAAGCTTTGTTCTATCAAAATTTTATTATCTATCTTTTTATTTGCGATTGGATGCTAAACGGGTCCTATCCCCAGTTTCTTTGTAGTTCAAGATTATATTTGCAATTTGGAATTGATTTTTTATGTGTAATGTTTTCAAAATATTGATGCGGTTGCAAGAATTGTAACCAACTTTTTTATCGGATTGACACTTAGCTTGGAAACGCATAGAATTTATAAAAACAATACGTCCAATATTTTCTATTATTCTTGCATAGTGCAATAAAAAAAGAAATTTAGGTTTCAAGAAACATTTACTGTTCCAACCAAGTTTTCTAAATACTTTGTGGAATTTTTGGCATGTACTTTTCCAAATAATAATAATAATACTTCGCTTGAATAAATTAATAGTTGCCATTCCTCTACCTCTAAAGGAACCAAATCTCAATTATTAAAGGTAAAAAAGTTATAACTGTTTTCATTTTGGAAGAAGAAAATTTGAACTTACTTTTTATGAGGCAATCTTTATTGAGTGGTGGTGGTAATTTTTTGTAATACTAACATACTCCTTCTAAAATATCGTGCATACAGTAAACATTAAAATTTCTGTTACCTGAAAGTTTTTTATGGAATTCCAAATAGACAATTCGTGAACTCCAATTTCCTTTGGATCATTTAAATTTACATTTTGTTCAAAAGCTAATATATTTCTGAGATTACCGCTATTGACCTTAACCAATTATTTCATATCGTTTTTATGGCAATTACAGAACCTACAATAATGCAAAGAATTAAGAGTTTCTGTAAATCCTAATAAGGAATTCACTCCCAAATTTTCTCCAATAATTACACAAGGAATTAAATTGACAACGGAACAATTTTTTTGATTTACAATGATTATTCCCAAACTGTTTCCAGTTCTCAGTAAAAAAAAGCGTAATAATTTTGATGAAATACATATAATCCGGAATATTTAGTATTTTAGCATAAACTGCACCATGTTTTTGAATACTATTATGAGAACCCAAAGGATTAAATAAGATATTCAAAATCGTCGAAATAAATTGAAATTGGTAATAAGAAAATAGTTTCTAAATTTTTTGGATTGAATTCTAATTTTTTTCTTTTCCCATAACGGCGTTTGAACTATACCATTGGTATTCGTTATATTTGAACTTGGTTTTTCATAAATTCAATTATTTGATTTAATAATGAAGTTTTAAAAAATAAGGCAGAAAATAAACTATCCAGATCTATCATTTTGTAATGAAAAGTCGAATGTTTTGTTTACAATTGAATTCGAATTAAAATTCACTAAAGTACCTTGCGATCCTAATTTCACATTTTTGATTTTGATTAAAATATTCATATTTTTCAATTGTTTCAATATCAAATATACAGAAGTATAATATTTTCGAGCTACTAGCAATTCTAAGATTGAAGATATTTGTGGGTTTTCATTTTTTACATCATCAATTAATGAATTTACGGCAAATTTGATATGTTTTTCGTAAATAGAAAATAAATCACGAAATATTTTCATCGTTACTTACCTTGGAATTCTATCATTAGAAACGGTTTTAAGAACAATATTCATAATATCATTGTAAAAATCTGTTTCTAGTTCATTTTATGAGTCAATTTTAAAAGAAGCAATTTCCGTTTGAAATAAATTTTCTTCATTTGAAGAAGCAGTACTAGTAGAATTTTAATTTTGTTCAGTTATACTAAAACAAATATTCCTTTTTGTGTGTAATATTATGTTTTCGTAAATTAGAAAATACTGTTTGACACTTAATATTAGCACAAACAAAACGTTTAATTTCAGAATGAAAATGTTTGAAATGATCTGAATATAATTTAATTGAAATAAAAGTATTTTTACAGTGAACGCAGATTAAATTCATTTTTGTTTAATTAAAAAGTTAAAGGTTATTTAAATTAAGAAATATTTTTTAAATTATAGAAAAAGTTAAATTAAGATATATAGATTATAAATATGTACATAATTTTCCATCAGTTTTTGATAAACGGCCTTAATTGAAGGTTTATTCAAACCATACATAAATCGTATAAATTCCAAAAATATATCTTTGTATAAAGTTCAAAACTATTGTGCTTTCTTCTGGATATGTAAAATTCAAAGCACAATACAGTATGAATCCTATTTCAACAGCTTTAATCGCATCTTTAAAATTATATTTCTTGTCGATTAAACTGACGTATGCTGCTAAATTGCTACTTTCTCCAACAAAGACAATTCTTGGTTGTAAAGCACTTTGTCTCTGCGAGGATGTTATTTGCGTTATCGGCTTCTTCTAAAGTCTAAATAAATTATGAAAATAAGTTGTCAATTTAAATAAACCTGTATATACCTTAAAATATCCCACGAACTTTTCTTCTATCTCCACCTTGGAGGCTTTGAAATTTTTTTTAAATTTTACTTGGATATTAGTTGCTGGGAAAAAGTATGGTAAAATTAAAAAAGTAACCGCTTTTTTGTATCTAAAATTAATTAAAATGTATAAATCAGTGCTACTGCAGAATTTATTAATTTTGATCTTACTTTCATTAGAGTTAGTAGTTAATTTGATCCACTGTTGGACTAAAGGATCGATTAACTTTGTAGATTTTTTCAAAATCCTATTAAAAATATCATTCCATACAAAATTAATGTCTTGAATAAGTGGGTATCGTTTTCTATCTTCAGTCATAAACTGTCAGATTGAGATTGTGATTGATTTAAACAATATTTTTACCAGATGAAATACAAAATGATTGTTTGAATTAAATATTGGAAACATTGAAATATAATCATGTGGTGAAATCTTGTCATACTCAAGAATTTTATATCGTTGTGCAAAGCAATTATTCTGTTTTTAAATTAAGACATCACTAAAATCTTCATTTTTCTTAACATACTCTAAGTCCAACAGTTCATCTAAAGCTAGGATAAATACAAAACAAAAAAATGAAAAATATACAGCATTGATTTTACTAAATTTAGTGTTTTGAATTCTCTAGATTATTAATATACTATTTAACCATTACACAAATAAAACTTTAAGTCTTACAAATCAATAACATTTTTATACGAATGGTCAATCATAACAAGCCTAAAAAATGTCTACAAATAATATTCACGTTAATATTTGTATTATTAACGTAGCATTAGTACTGTCAATTAAAAAAAAAAAAAAAATTATAACTTACTACATTTTTGATGTGTAATCCATGAAACCTATAAATTTTGAAAGTAAGCTTGTTCGGGAAATATGCGACTAAAGTTTAGAAATAGCAAATTTTATTTGTTTTGAATTGTCCACAAAAAATTTGATTAATATCACAATAGGATTGAAATATGATTTCTTCATCTTTTTAAAAATGAGCTTTTTTTGTAGATACCTTCTAATTATGTTAAAATTGACAATTAATTTATCCTGTAAGTTAAATAATATAAATGTAATTAAACAAAATCGAACCTGGTAATGAAAAATCTGCTTGGACAATTTGTGTTGAAAATGTTATACTTGTAATCAATCCCGCAGCACTTAAGAATCTTCGATAATTACTGTACGCGTCGTACAGTTTTCCAGAAGGTTTCTGCGCAAAAACCGTAGCGGTGTAATATAGCTCTTTGATTTCACTTGGGAAAACTTGGCTGATGATATCGGATAAATGAAGAAAATCTGGTTTATTTAATCTAGATGCACGAAAGTAAAATAAAAAAATCAATAGAATAACTAAAATTAATAAAACTTTCAGGCAAATATAGAGTACATTTCAAATTTAGGCTGCGGACCAATAGGCGGGGTGAATAGTCTAAATTATGTAAATGCATTAACTTTCTTAAATGAGGGAAAAACGTATTAAAACACAATAAATATTTTACGCTTAGATAATAATTTTTTTATTGATCTATAACTTTTACCGTAATAATTGATTTATCCGAGAATTGCTCTGCAGCCAAGTAGGGTAATAATAACAATTCACCCATTCAGTCAAATCAGTGAACTTTGCCATAAACCCAATGTTTTACATGAGCAACACCTCTATACTATATTTACAAATTACTATTCTACACACCCATATATTTAGGATTTGTAGTAAAAGTACATAAATTTAAATATTTTGTATAAATATTATTTAGCTGGCCACCAACAATGAAAATACAAATAATAAAATCAACAACCTGGCAAAACCGTATATAATGTAAAAAGTACAGTATGTAAATGGTATCCAACCAAAAATAAATAAATAAATTCGAGTATTGTATTTGTAGAACAACAAACATACTAACACAAACATTTGAATAACAAAAAAAATTTCTATTTTTTTCAAAAAGTCGCATCTATCGAACATTTATTAAATTAAAAGTTAATAAAAATTTATTTTAATTCAATTTACAAAAAACAAACATTACCAAAACCAAAATATGTTCTCGTATTATTTTCGTATCAGATATACACAAAACGAACAAATTCCTATTCTTATTATTACTATTGCTGTTATCATTAATATTATTATTTTGTCAGCTTTATTCGTGAAATTTTCATTTTAAATTTTGTTATGTTCATTGTTGTATACATATTCCCTTACCCAGAGACTCCCAGGGTGAGGGCGAATTACAAAACAAAATATTTACATAAATTTGGAATTTTGTTTCTAATTATTTTATTTTCTAGCGAAATATTTTGGTGTAGTCGGAATCAACAAATGAATTAATTTAATTAATAATTAAACGACTACAAATATTTACACATAAATAAAATAGAATTTTTGGAAGATATTTTCACGCTTTTTAAACGATGACCGGATATGGCCATGGGTATTAATATGATTATGGAATGAATGGTATTTATTGTTGGGGCTGTTAAATTATTGTATGTGACAACTATCAACAAGGAACATTTCCTGCAACAATTAAGTTTAATTTCAACGAAGGCATTTAATCTAAAAAAGATTAATAAAATGAACTTTAATTTGAATAAAACACAACTATGGAAAATACACAGCAAACATCGTTTTTCAACCAAACATCGAAGTTCTAAAACTACAAACAAAAGTTACAAGCCAGAAAAATATCAAATAATTTTAGTTCAACATATTTATTATTTGGAATCCATCTATACCACATTTAAACCCAAACTACACTAAAGAAACATACAATTCTGGAATGGTTGTATGGTGTATATAGTCATTTGGTTTCGTCTAACATCGGAACCTAAATCCAAATCTCAGGCAAGTGATGTTAATAACCCCTTAACAGTTTCAGTTGAAACCGTAATATGTATACATTTCCAGATTAATTTATTCCTTGGACTACAAGAACATTTATGGCTTGGTTGATGAAGAATCTAGTCATCTACGTCATCTGCTGACGAAATTCGAGAACAAGCTTCCGATAAAGAGTGTTAACAACATCTTAATAACTTAACATTTAATTTAACAACAAATATCAAAATTAAATTATTCCTGGAGTTAGGAAAAGGAACCGTAGTTCAAATCTCTGGCGAGGGATGCTAAGGCCCACTTAAAAGTTTCTGTTAAAAACTGGTACATATATGAATGGAAATTTTAATTTAATGGACTAATATATTCCCATACATAAGCGGTAGCATTTGGGCTTGCTGGACGTAGAAGTAGGTCACAGCTACTATTTGTACTATCAGAATCTATCAGTTCAAATTTCTGACAAGGAGTGCTAAAGCCCATTTATCAGCTTCAGACTAATTTATTCCCCTGTATAGAAATTAGGTTTGAAGCTCGATGGAAGAAGGAGTAGGTTAGTTACTATGTGTACTAACGGAAACTCAATTTAAATCTTTCCCAGACTAATTTATTCCCCTGGATAGGATGTATTTTTGGGCTCGATCGACGATGGATTAGTTCAGTTACTATGTGTACTATCGGAAACGGAATTCAGACCTCTGGCAAGGAGTGCTTGGGTCCCATTTATCAGTTTCAGTAAAAACCCAAATTTAAATTCACACATAGTAACTGACCTATTCTCCGTTCGTCGAACCTAAAAACTACCCCTTAAGGCTGATTTAAATTTAAAGATTTTCGCAGATGCAGACGTCAAATCAAAAATACGTTTTCTTTACACATAAAAAACAAATTTGAACAAAAAATGTCATGAACCAATACAAATGATTGGTTTTCTTATTTATGTAACCTTACTATAGTTATTTATTCACGCATTGGCGATTTTACAGAAAAAATATGAAACTCGACATCTGCAAAAATTAGTAGACGACGACTTTTGGGTTTGTTTCTCGGGTTTCAATTGACATTTTTAAGCAGATGAATTTTTTTTTCTCTCTTTTTGTCTTTGTACTTTTTCCTATGTTGTGTCTCAATATTTTTGCAGACGTCGAATGTCATTGAATGTAAATCAGCTATTATCCATCGGAATAAATTAGTTTGGAGGCTTTAGGAACGAACTGAGATTTTGACTGAAACTGATAAATGAGCCTAACACCGAATGCCAGAAATTTGAATTCAGTTTCCGAAAGCACACTTTATGGTTGATCTATTTCTCCGTCCTTCGAGCTCAAAAACTCCCCCCAAACCAGGGGAATAAATTATTCTAGGAACTTTAGGTTCGAGTCGAGATTTTGACTGAAACATAAATGGGACTCATTCCTTCCCAGAGAATGTCATTCCTTGCCAGAGATTTGAACTCAGGTTCCGATAGTAAACTTATGTAGTAGCTGACGTACTCTCCGTCCAGCGAGTCCTAACAGTATCCCTTATCCAGGGGAATAAATTAGTCTGGAAACATTATGTACCATGTAATTTCGACTGCAACTGTTCCAATGGCCGTTACCACCTACTACTAGATAATTGAACTCAGGTTCCGATAGTGCATAGAGTAGGCGCTTAAATTTTTTGTCTAAACTTTTCCAATTGGAATTTATTTTAGCAGTGCGAAACTAATACATTGTATATAATCTGTGGATTTGTGGAAAACTTCTCATTGTGTGATATGTGATATTAATAAAAATAGTAAATATGCAATTAAAATTATACGTAATGTTATAATTTGCAGTTATTATTGACGAAAAACAGGAAAACAACAGATACAAATTGGAGCTATGTAGTGGAATCGTTGTCAGTTCGACTTTCATATATCACGGAAAAGCTAAAAAAATATGAGGGCGACATTTAATTGTAAGTGATTACATTTATATTTGTAAAGTTCTACTGATCTTGCGGTTGTGTTTATTATTATCTTTTTGTACCCGGCACGTATTATTTTGAACTGGTTTTGATTTAGCTTCAGTATATCTGCCTTATGACTCAGGTTATCTACAGGTAATGAATGCTTCAGCAAATCTTACCATATGGGATAGTACGAATGTTAATAATAGGAGTTCTGCTCTGCTTAACTATTTAAGCACTGTTGAACTTGAAATGCTCAATAAAGGCTGTGAACTATCTTTTGTTAATTGTAGCCGGCGTGAAGTGATGGATATCAGTTTGTATTCGATGTCTATTTTTGATTTAATGATCATAGGTGTATTTCTCTTAACATTAACCTTAAAAGATCGCATCTAAAAAAACCTCCAAAAGAGAACAATTATAAACAGAAATCGAAATCATATGATTATAGTAAAGGATTTTCCAATAAGAGGTTTCAGTTTGATATTCATTTTGCAAAATTGCGATTGTTTCGTTGCTTGTGTGGCACGTAGCGCCGTCTTGCTGAAAATAAACGTCGTCCACATCAATATCTTCCTATTCCGGCCATAAAATCATTAATCATAGTTCGGTAGCGCAATCCATTCACCGTAACATTTGCACCAGCCTCATTTTCGAAAAAGTAAGGTTCAATCACACCGCCAGCTCAAAAATCGCACCAAACAGTGACACGTTGAGGATGGAGAGGCTTTTCAACAATCATTCTTGGATTTTCTGAGCCCCAAATGCGACAATTCTGCTTATTAACGTAGCCTCCGAGTAGAAAATGGGCCTCATCACTGAAGATGATTTTTCGATGAAAATCCGGATCATTTTGATGCATTTGAAGGACCCAATATACCCAAGGTATCGTACCATTTTTAGTAATGGCGTAGTTTTTACTTGTCAAATGTCAAAAGATGACAGCTTCAAAATTGACAGCTGCCCAAATAGCAGGGTATTCAAAATGAAAAATCTTATTGGAAAACCCGTTATTTGACATAGTTTTCAATTTCCGTAGGGAAAAAATGAGTGGAGGATTCCTTAAATCTGGCCAAGTGGATTACATGTTTTTTGGGTCGCTGAAACCGAATCCGAAACCTGTTTTGCCCCCTAACGTCAGCGTTTTTTTTCTTGCCTCAAATAACAGATTGAAACTATAAAACCTAACAATATCAACCCTTAAACCTTATACTTTCATAGCTCAATAACTTTGAGATCGATAAACGATAACCCTAAAACACATAACCTCAAAACTACAATCCAAAAAATGCAGCAAAAAAAACGCTTCTAGCATTATAATTCCATACGACCATCACTTCATAACCTCAAAACCCATAAACCCCACAATCCTGAAGTGTAACATAAGAAAATTGCATGTCACAATAAAACTCCGAATCATGTAGAATTAAATTTCATAACTCCACATTCCTAAAACTCCATACAACCTAATACCTCAAAACTCCATAACCCTAATAGTCCATAATCCTATAACACCACAACCCCATAGCCTTATAACCTAGAAATTCCATAACCTTATAGCCCCATAACCGTAACAATAAAAAGACTTACAAGTGAGCCTTCAAGAGCCTGTAATCTCAGAAAGCTACAACCAAAACTTATGCTCGAGACTTAATTCTTGTTTTGCAGAAAGTTTGAACCAGATATTTAATCTAATTTCACATAAACTTTGTGTCTCTAAAACTATAATTCCAATACTCAATTAGGTCAAGATTTCCTGCATTGTAATAACCTACATTTAGCGATACCCAGCAACAACGACGTGCACGTAGAAGGCTTCTGTTCCCTTTGGGGTGCTTGATTTACGTGAGTCCTCTCGCCTATCACGATTCTCTAAGAGCTTTTCGACTTTGTAAGTAGCCATTTGATGTGTTTTCAGTTTTAGAGTGATAACGCGTTCGTTTATTTGTAAATGACCTTCGTAGTGTTTTTCTCTTATGTTACTGATATTTATTTTCAATATCCTTTAAACCTTGGTGGCATTTTTCACACTGCTCTTCACTAAAATCGTCTAAATCTTACTCAATATGAGAACGGAGAAGGTGCAGCTTTAGATTCATTAGGCATCCCATATTTTTAAAATTGTTTACCATATTTTCAACTATACTTACGTAATTACGATCTTTCCTATTTCCTAGAAATTTTTTCGTAACGTCTCTAAAACTAAATATTTTTATTGTTACGATTATGGGGCTATAAGGTTATGGAATTTCTGGGTTATCCAAGCTTCTTCCTCCACCTTAGTTATTCTTTCTTGGAATTCATTGTCTTTCAAAAGGCAGATCAATTCAAAAGACAGTTTAGAAAATTTTTCAAATATGTACATAAAAGCTTTGCTCTCCGTAATTTTCATTGCTTTGACGAATTATTTTACAAGTTCCAGCTTTATATGTAATGGTGGAAGGATTACTTTATCTGTTGGTATTAGACTCTGTTTTATGATATTTTTGGATCTTTGTAAATTTTCACATATTTTCCATTTCCGTTTAGCGTAATCTAATTTTTCGAGTAGGAAGCAAAGCTTGTGGTACTCCTCATTTAACACAACCGAATGACCAACAGGTAGCGGAGCAAGATGGTTGCCATTATGAAGCAAGTCTTCTTTTAAACTACCTGTTGAAGATTCTATGAATAAACGCCAGTCATTAGTTTCATAAGAAACATTATACTCTTCAATATTGCTACAGTAAACTAAATTTATTACGTCTGTAAAATGTTTTTTCCATTGGATATCTCTTTCGCGATAAAAAGTTAAACGAGTTCCTGGAGCTAGGCAATTTTTCTCTTTTAATCTTGATGCGATTAGTTCCGAAATTTCTTTTGAAAGTCTAGCAGTCAGCGACGTCATCAGCTTCGATATCCGACATTTCTATTGCACTTTTATATTCGTCGCTAGTAGTATTACTTTTGTTACTCTCTTCAGCTTCAAGAATGGTAGGACAAGACACAGATTCAACAGTTCCATAAGAATTTTTGGTTGTGTCCAAAAACTTTCGTTAAACAAAAATAGCAATCCTTCTCATAATTTCTTGGTAAAAATCATATAATCCACTTGGTCTGATTTAAGGGACCTTCCACTCATTTTTTTTTTGTGGTCCTGTGTTATCGAAGCGAACCAATCATATAATTTTATTAAGGTTGATTAGCTGATTTAAAAGCTTATCGCGAGATAATTTTAAAATTATCGTATCCGTCGAATTAAATTCCTTTAAACAGTTAATCAACATTGTTAAAATGATGTGATTTGTTTTGTTCGATAATAGTTTATAACTTACCTTTGTTACAAAGGTAGTATACATTTAAATAACATCTTGTTTCTATGGCTTATTTTGCTCTACAGTTTTTGAGGCTCACATGTTTCATCAATTCTAATAATTTGAAGAATTCTGAACTATTCTGGCCTAGTTAAGTCTTTAACTAATTTTATAATAAAATATTCAAATTTTTGTAGTTTCATTTGGTTCGCTTATATTTGGCTTATGAAATCGATTAAAGTTGCTATGTATTTTGGAATCATTTTTGGGGGTTTTGGAAATTATAAAATGTGTTAACAAGTTGATAAATCAATTGAATTACAAATCAGTTTACTTATTGATGGAAAATAGTAACACTTTTTGGTGCCGTCAAACCATCTAAACCAGAAATATCACCTTTAATCTTCTTAACGTTTATTAAAATTTAAAAGAGTTATTAAACATTGAAGTTTACATGTCACTAAGAATAATACCAAATATACTCGACCGTGCGTGACCTTCTAGTGTGAGAAAGGCCGGCACAAAAGCTAAATCTTATAATTGTCACAATCCCATTACAATACATAATTATATTCTATTATTGCTACCTATTATTATATTCTGTTAACTATCGTGATTGAATAAAGCATGATAATCAACTATAAGTATGATGACTGGCAATTTGTTTGTATAAATATATGTACATACTATAAAAATATCAAAAGTGTTAACAAAACAATGTTATTAGTCTGGAGAGTTGTTTTTTTTGCTGGAGTTTCAAAATTTCACAATAAGCTTTTCAAATTTGAGATTCCTCTTTTCAACACCGTTCAATAATTTTGTACAAACAATTTAAAATCAATAAATTCAATATGTAGTCTGATTTGGGTGACTATGTTGAGGTGGGCGAAGAGGAAATACCATATAAAAAACATCGTTTGCAAATAATTGTAAATATTTAAATGTAACATTTAATACAGTATTTAACTTGTGATTATTTGGTATTATATACTTGTGCTATTTAGATAAATATTTCCTGTATCAACCTTTATAGTTCTACGAAAAGGAGTTTTTTTTTAGAGTTACTAATATTTACATAAAATATTTAAAAAAGAAAATTATAAATGTATTTCAGGAATTTCAATTTTAAACTCTAAATAATTCTCAAGTGGAGTGAGCATAAGAGCGCTCGCAAACTCGCAAAATTATTGAATTTCAAGTTTTTACTATATAAATATGTACGGGTACATCTTCATACCGACATACTTAAAATGATACCGAATTCTGTTCTTATTAACATATTTAAGAACACTTAAATTTGTCGTTTGTTTAATATGTAATTACGATATACGTTGAAGATTTAAAGTTCTTATTAGCAAAATAAATAAGATCATAACACACAATGGTGACTATGCAAATTTTGTCCTATAATGACACAATTCTATAAACAATAGCTGACATACGTAAATTTAAACTGCATGCCTGTACCTTCAACCCGTATAATAAAAAAATTGTCTCTAGACTTATGTTTATAAAACACATTAATAATTTTAATTTATGTCATACCAATGACAAATTGTTCGGTCAATATTGATTAAACAAATTTATTATGTTGTTAATTCGATTAAAATGTTATTTGAATACACAAAGAAAAGTGTTGAGCAAAAAAAACTAAAAACCGAAATTATGATTTGTATGATATTAGAAAACAAACGTCGTGTTCAATGTTTTTGTATAACAACATTTTGTAAATTAAGATAATTTTTGTATTAATTGGTAAGTCCTTTGATAGTAAAATACGATTCCAATAACAATGTTTATGTGGTAAATGGAGCTTAAACTAAATAAACTGATGATCATATTCTCAAGACTCTTAGATTATAATGTACTAAGCAATATTCTTGATTATAGGTCTAATCGTGATTTATTTATTAAGACGAATCCGCTAATTTAAATACATTAATTATGATAATCTTTACTTTTGAAATTTCATTATTTTTTGATAGAAGAAGCTGAAGAAAGGGCGTCTCTCTTCTAAGGTTACTGCGTTTAGAGAACTGCTTCCCTCGTTGTTGTTTTTGTTAGTTAAACGCACATACTAAAAAGTTAGGTTGAGCAAAAGAAGATCCACCACGGCAGAGCTCTGCTTTAAATAACTGGAGTTTCGTGGTAACGCCAAAATATTCTCAACTCAAAATGAAAAATATTTATCTAAACACAATGATTTATGTCTATACCTTTGTACCTTGAATAAATTGGCATTCTTTCAATAATTTAAATAAAATCACACGCATGTGTGAACGCTTGTAATTATAAATGTAATGTTCAAATTTCAAGTGTTTATTAACAAAAAATAATTGTATAATTCGATTGGATAAATGCAAAATTTATGTATTTTTAGGATTTACTACATATATGTACTATATTATATCATAAATAACACTTATTTAATTTTCAAATAATAACTTACACAACTTTACATAAATTAATGTATAAAAATTCGCACATTTAGGTATGTTAATTTAAATATATGTACAATGCCGCAAAATAATATTTCTCTGTTTACTATATTAGTTTAAATGTTTAAAATATTTATTTATTCAATAATATGTGAATTTAGTTTTATTTATGTTTTTCGCGAATGCATGCAGCAATTTAGTTTATTGCTTCTTGTGTAGCATGCGACACGCAGCGAAATGATTAACACTTTTAATCTATACGCTTGCCTTCTAAATATTACAGACCATGGCTCGTTGCCGAAATAATTAACACAACTAATAGAAACGATTTATCTTAAAAATTTTAAAAATCATTTGCGAAGTCAACGATTTGTATATACGCAGTATTTTCATTATAATACATATACGTACAATAACTGTGACCAGCTATAGGAAGCATATTTTAACGACAGTAAATAGTAAATAACCAAATCAACGTAATAGAATCAGAGTGGCAATAGCCCTAAGAGTATAATGCCTGTTTGATCTTAGCCAAAACTTGCCTAGATCTATGCTAAAAATAAAATGTGTTATTTTTTATTAAATACTCTAGTCACTAATTTTAGTGAAGAGGCACCAATTATTTTTAACTATGTTAAATAAGTAGAAGTTGCCAAGGCAGTAATATTTGAATTGGCTCTTATTTTGTCATGAAGACATATTATTATAAAGACTGTTTTATTTTATAAAATAAAAAGTTTAAGCCATCATCGCCATCATCGTCTAAATACTCAATTTCGCAGAAATCGTTTTCGGATAAACAAATATTGTGTAAAACACATGCAGCAACAATACTGTTTGAGATAAAGCCTAAATTTGGGCTTTCAAAAAACTTAAGTCGGCGAAAACGGCATTTCAGCAATCCAAACGCGTTTTCAACAACTATTCGGGTTGCTGAATGCAGGTAGTTGAATTTACGCTGTTTTGCGCTTAAATTACCCAGATCATTTCAATAATGGAAATAAGTAGTTGGTTTCAGGGTAGGCTGAGTCGCCAAGTAACACATCTTCTATAATTGATTCGTCTTCACTGATACGCCAGTAAAAAGTAGATTTTTGAAATAGTAGGGCATCGTGCATGGATCCTGGTTCACCACAATGCACGTCTACAATTTTTTTTTTTCAGTATTTACAATTTCCTACAACAATAAACTATAATTCTTTTTACGGTTATAGTATGTTTGTTTGTTGTTCTTGCCACGCCAAAAAGGCAAATGGTTATTTTGCATTTGTAGCACTGTTGGCCATTTTATATAATTGTGGCTTTCTTTAGTTATCCGCTTCACGACACGGTCCAGAATTCTATGTACTGAACTCTGGTAATATTGAACCTGTGCGAGATTTACCTGTATGTTTCCGTGTTGGCAAGAAACTACAAGGTCACGCTGCACAGAAGTGTTATATAAATCTAAAAATGATCAAATTTCGATTAGTATTTCGCGAAAAAAACAATTAACAATACTAATGACAACACACCTATAATTCTTCCAGCCACAACTCTAGATTAGCGGAATTACTGCTTAAATTCCAAGTCAATATATTGAATTACTATTTCCAAATAATTTTCCACCCATATTTTTTTATTGAGGATATCTTCTTCAGAATCTGATGATATCCAGGAAGATGATGATGAGCTGGAAGATTCCTATAGCAGACTACTCTCACTGCAGCTATCGTTCAGAACATGCATGGCAATCTTAAAAACAGCCAAATAAAAACTTTCCAAATTTTAATTTGCATCCACTTTTTGTTTTTTAATCTGACATTTACCATAAAAAAAAAACAAAAAGCCGTCTATTGGAATTATTGCAACTAAAATCCACCTATCGTAAATTTTATGCGTGAGTACTTTTTATCTACACCATCATTTGAGAATGAGTAGTTGTGGATAGATAGAAGTACTTGCGAGTATAGTTTGCTTTCGTCAATGGAAGACACTTATAGTTTGGTTTTGGAGTGTGCAGATAAAAATCGCGGGACCGCCACGTTTTCTAGAAAGATCAAGATAAAATCAATCAAATATTTTCAGACGATACTGGGATACGGTGAACAATTTTGTTGGTTAAATATTTTCGTGCAAATAGTATTCAAATTCACCAAAACAGTCGCCGGTGACTTTATGTAGTATACATCAATTTAAATTTTCGGCTGCACTAGAAAATCACGGATGACTTTTTACGGGTAAATTTCATGAATAAGGGCGTGGGTCTCATATTCTTGAAATTCGATCAAACAAAGTCGCCGGTGAGTATCTTGTAAAATACGTCATTTCAGTCAAAAATATTAATTGTTTTAAGAGACCGGCGGTTTTCTCGGTGAATTTGAAGAATGCAGGCGCTGTGTGCCCACTCGAAAAAGTCACCGGTGACTTTGATATAAACAATTTCAATTTTCGACTGTTCGAATTATGTATTGTTCAAGAAAGCCACCGAAGACTATGGGGCCTGGCCCCTATTCTTGAAATTCGTTCAACAAAAGTCGCCTGTGATGTTCTAGTGAAATGAGTCATTTCAGTCGAAAATTTAAATTGTTTCATAACAAAGTCACCGGCGACTTTTTTTGGTGAATTCCAAGAATATGGGCCCTAGTCGTTATCCATATTCTTTTTTTCTGCACTTACTACGATTTTTGTTTCAATAGAGATATTTTTAAGTTGAACATTTTTCACTACGCTTTGCCTTAGAAAACTTTGGGGTTATTATGTGTAAGTGTAATTTTTACAGAATTGACTTCATTAGTATTGTTAAGTGATAAAAAAGATTTAAAATTGATTGTTTAACAAATTAAAGGTTATCTTCGGCAACTCGACGTTTATTGTTTGTGCTTCTTTTATTGTTCTTCAATGAAGATGAAATTGAGGTAATTGAGGTCGTTATCGTTTTGACGGTTCAACATAAAATCCAGTTATAGATTCATAATTAAAAAATTTGAGTTTAATAAGAAAATTAGAAATGATTTTTAAGTGGATGCAATAAACTGTTTCATCCTCACTGTAAGGGCATAAAGGGCCAACATAAAGCCAGAAAAGTAGTTGAACCGTTCTGGTACTGTTCGGACACATGAAGTTGGAGGAGATCATCTTGAAACTGGTAAATCTAGTAGTAATGAATGTGTGTCTAAATTGAAAAAAATGTGATGGTCAGTTCGAAGAAATTAAGTCAATTATTGTGGAAATACAAAAATCCCAAGAATTCATGTGGCAAGAATACGAAAAAATGTGATCTAATTATCAAAAAGTTATCGCGGAAAATAAAGATTTACTGCAACTAATAAAAGAAACGAAAGAATAAAACAAAAGGCAACAGGATCAAATAGAGCAATTAGAATGCAACCTGGATACTATTCAGCAAAAATCAACAGAAAATAATCTCATAATTTGCTAGAATTCTTAATGTTAATTGTGATGCAAATGTAATAGTGAAAGATATTCTCGCAACATTAGAAACATTAAAATTAAGAAGTTCATGGCTGAAAATCAGATTACTTCATAAATGCTGTCTTAAGGTTATTTTATTCATTTTCGTATTCTGAGTAAACTAGTTTAACCAGACTCAATTTGTAAGCATTGTAGTTGCTTCTGTTTCGCATCAAATTATTATGATTGGATCCAATATTTTTTATTTTTTCATTATTTTATTTCTTCCATATCAAGTGGCGATTGTTTTTTGTCATCGGGCATAGTTATCTTAACACCAAAACTTATTCTCAATTAATATTTGAAAACAGTAAGATAATTAGTTATTTGTATTTTGCGTTATGTCGGTACACAATTTATAAGTTTTATGCACTTTTCACAGCTCTGTTGAATATTAGAAGTTCATTCTCAGATTATAACGGCACACGTCAACGAAATTGACTGTCAAAACGTCTGCTATGTCAAACACACAACCGGTTTACAACAAAACAAAAATAAAGTCGATAATGCAGATTTGAATATTTTGTATTTGAATACGCAAAGACATTGAGATATTGCTTAATTGAGTTGAATTAGAAATTTGGATTACCAAAGATGAGAATAAATTTTTCAATGTGAAACATTTAAAAGCTTTTTTTCGAATATAGGCACGGTGGATATGGCGGTATTGGTATCTTTGTTAAAACCAATATCCAGATAATTAAAACAATAGAAGAGGATGCTGATTTTTGTCAAATTGTTGGCGTAAAATTGGTGGACAATAATATTAATCACACAAAAGAACGTCACAAAAGAACAACATCAATAATTTCTTCTCATTATTTGAACGATGTTTAAATAAAAATCGTTCCAACATAATTTTAGGAGATTTTAACATAAATTTGTTCTGGAAGTATTAAACTCATGTGGCCATGTATGTATAAATAACATTAGCGTGCCACATGCTGGAAGAAGTATATGGCATAAATACTTTGATAGATTAACACAAGTTAAAAAGTTTGGTGTCCTGAATAAGAGAAGCGAAGTTCAATTAAAAGTTTTTAATTATGATAAGATATTTTGTGATCCTCCTATATGGGTGAAATCCGTAAAGTCGTCGAACATAAGTGAGTTTATCTATTATTTGGAAGAGCTTATTGTTAGAAATACGCATTCATAGTACGTAAAAAGTGTAAGTTCGGTAGCAAATTGCCGTTATCTCAGGAAATTGTTGATCTTATTAAAGAAAAAGAATTTTTTTTTAAATTAAAAACTCTACATTCCAATGATCCATATTTGGCAAAGAGGCATAAAGTCTTAAGCTCTATTATTGCTTCGAAGATTAAAAAAATAAAACGCCAGCGCAACTATAGCTCCGTAAGGCAATATATTAATAAGCGAAAAGACTTATGGAACTATTTGAAAGAAGTCGTATTCAACAAAGCGATTGGTCCGGATTGTTTTTCAGCAATAAGACTATAAAATGAAGTTGTTACAGATAGTTGCATAATTGCTGAAATATTTAGTCAATATTTTCTAAATTCAGTGGCAGTAGCTAGTAGCCAATTACGTTTCACAAAAATTTGATCCAACATTTACTAACAGTGAAGAATTTAAAAATAGTACTAAAAATTATCGTCCTATTTCCATATTTCCATCTGTATCCAAAGTATTGAAAAAAATCATACTAAATAGATTAAATAGTTTCCTAATATGTTATAAGATATTAATTAGTCACCAGTTTGGATTTACAGCTAAATCAAATACAACAGCAGCGTGCTTAAATTTAATCGATTTCATTAGCAGACAAACAGATCAGAAATTGTTTTGCTTACATTTAGACTTTCGAAAAGCATTAGACATGATTGATTAATCCACAAATTTTATTACTTAAACTAAAGAAATTGGGATTTACTAATACACAGCTTAAACTATTTCAAAGTTTTCTTTTGCAAGAATACAATTAGTGAAAACTAATGACCAATTCAGTGATGCTGTTATATTTAATACTGGTGTTCCTCAAGGTTCAATCTTAGGACCAACCCTTTTTAACATTTATATCAATAATATAGTTTTTCTTCAACTAGAAGGACAAATACAACTTTATGCAGATGATGCTGTGATTTTGTACTCCACAGATTCGCTAGAACTTCTGCTTTCACAAATTCAAAATGAAATTCAAATTCTCAAGGAGTGTTAAGTCTAAGTTGTATTTGAGAATCGGTATTTGGATGAAGAAGTTCTAAATTATAATTCTATAAAATTTGAAACTTTTTCACTTGAACGTGTAATCAAATATCAATATCTGAGTCTAGTAATTGACAGCAAACTCAGCTTGTCTCATCATATAGAAAAAGTTAAGAAAATTATTTTACCATACGTATTCGCTATAAACAGAACAAAACATATACTTCTGAAATACACGCTATTGCTGTTGTACTACGCATGTATTCAGTCTTATTTACTCTATCTGAACCCGATATCGAGTGGATGTGCAATATACCGAATGCATGAACTGGAAATCCCCTTCCATACAATTTTATTGTATTTTGTGTTAAAAACTATTTAATTAAATTTTTTTAATATAAGAAATTTGTTGTAATATAATTTTCTCAAACACCTTAATAAAGAAAAAAAAGTTGTTTAAGTTTCTTTTGAGTATGGTCATTGTACAAAACAGGAATGTGCATAAATCCCCTTTCTTCCTCTTTTGAGTAAATTTTTAGAAAAAAAAAAAAAAAAAGTTTTTTAGATTTCACCATGTTAAAAGGAATCAAAATTTCTCGTTTTCTTGGCATTTACAGTTTAGCTGACAGTCACAGTATAGACAATATTTTGATTTTTTTTTAAGAGTTGATTCTGTTTGTCTGTCATTAAAGACCGAATTTGATAATGTTAATGTCGAATTAAAAAAAAAAAAAAATTGGAAAAATTGTTCATGGTCACTTACGTGCCACTTGATTATTGATTGGCGTGAGATATATTATGAAAAAAAACCTAATATAATAGATAATTTATTTTTCGTTTTTTTAAGACATATCCGAACCATCACAGATTGCTGTTTTTCAATCTGAAATATAAATCAGATAGTACGGAGAAATACATAGCTGTCGTGAACCCGTCACAGACTTACCCAACAATAATGGAAAATTAATTTTTTAAAGTATCTTTCTGACATCTCTGGTCTCTCCGATGTAAAAAAAACAGGCCATACACAGCTTAATAAATATTATCGGGTTTGATTAATTTTGAAAATCTTAAATCGTTCGAAATATTATACAATTCAACGAATAATATCAAAAGCCTAAAAATTCTCAAATAAAATTTACATCATACATAAACAACTCAGGGGCTATTAACATTTCTAAAAAATCTTGAGCAAATATTCAAAATTTCGAAATAATTTTTAAAAGTTAAAAAGAAAATAGAATAAAAATTTATAAATATTTATTTTCATGTTATCCGTAAATCTGAATTATGAAGCAAATCATTGTTAAGCGCAAACCTTTACTAGGGAAATCTCTACAAAGTCTGAAAAATATTGATATTTCTGTAACCCATGAAAACCGATGAAAATTTCGAAAAATTACGGGAACACAAAAATCCGAAAAGTAGTCGTAAAATTATCCAAATATTTGTGAAAGTCATAATTAATATGAAGCAATTTAACATTGTATAAACGCGCAACATTATGTAAATCTCAAATAGGCTCGGATAATTTCGAATATATCGAAGAATCTTCGAACAGGTTCTAAGAATCTATCTAATAATATTGAAAAATCGAATAACTCGGCAATTTCAAACAAACAAGCGGATGAATTTAAATAATTTTTAAAATTAATATCGTGTCTGGTATAAACTCCAAAACTGCACCATTTGTACAGTGCAAATCACAATTTAAGATTTAAAAAACCGTATATACGACTTAGGAATAATTATTTTGTTATATTCGAGTAAACTCGGTTCGCGGTGAAATATGTACATCATGCATTGCACTTTACAGAAATCTATTAACATTGAAGGTAAACAACTAACGATTACGGTATGCAACGATTTATCTAAATTTTCCATAAATTGAAGTAGAAGTTAACTTCGAAGCCTTGAATATAAAGTGATAATGAATTTAATATTGGGCTGTTGGCAATCGTTATTTAATCGTTATAGTTCACTGATATTTTCATCGATATTAAACAGATAGCAAAGTTCAGAATTAGATCTTGCTTTAAAAATAAAAATATTTTATTACGTTCACGTAGAACTGTAATGTTGAAGTAGTTTTCTGTGCTTTCCTTTCAAAATGTTAAATTATTCTTGGGGCTCTAAAATAACAACTCCGATGCAGTTGTTCTGTATAGGCTTATGAATTTTTTAATTGTCTCAGTTACTGGAGATGAAACCAAATATTTTCCAATAATCATAGATCTAAATACTAATACTAAACAGTGATAACACTTCAGTAAGTGAAATGGTATAAATCATGTGTTTGTCTATTTATTATAGGATCGCATAGTTTACATATATAGAGTACCGCTAAAAAGATCATGAAACGTACGAGTGCGTAAGCCTCCGTTTCTGCAGTTTCTCAATGTTTGGTATGAATTTTGATGTTTATTTGTTTAAAATTGAAGATTCAATTTACCATGTTTAACTTTTATTTATAGTCCAGGGGGCCCTATTCTAGAATTCCACATCCATTTTCCACATGTGGACATCTGTCAAAATTCATCAAAATGTTCGGAAATTGTAATTCGTATATAAAACACATGGGACATTGACATTTTCCTATATGGAAAATTTCTTCCACCTACTTATACACATTCGGAAATATTCCCTTAGTACCGAAAAAATTCAATTTTTATGAATTTTGACAGATGTCCACATGTGGAAAATGGATGTGGAATTCGCGAGTAGGGCCCCAGAATATGACGGTTAAAATGGCACATTACCTCGGAATTTTTACGGACAATATCGATTTGCATAGAAATTCGTGAGTAAGCTAATTTTCTAATGAAAATTAAGTAAGCTTCGAAAATATTCTATCCTCTAAAACAAAAGTTATATACTTCGGATGTGCGCTTCTTGTTTTTTGGGGGTAAAAACTACGCTAACTATAAGGGCCATAAGTTGGAACCAAGGATAATCGAAAATCAAGAATTTATCCAGCCATTATTATGACCAAACAGTGAATAAATTCTCGTTTGTGGATTAAACCTCGTTCAATCTTACGGGCCTAAATGTAAGTATTTTTTCGGTTAAAATCATATTGAAATATATAGAATAAATATTGTTTCATGTTTTGGAAAATAATTTACGATTTTTCACAACGTTGCAACCCTTAGAAACCACCCCTTTTGACGATAATCACTTAAAAAATTTACTTTCAGCAAACACTGATGTTTTTATTTGCATATAAATGAATTTGTCTCTTTATTACAACTTATAATTTATTTAGTTATTTATTTTATCTCATCATCTGAACTGCCACTGTCGGCTTCAACTTCCTGATCCGTAATAGGAGGACAATTCTGACATGTATCATCAGTGCATGTTCCGCATGTGGAGTTACACAAATTCAACTCATTAACCTACATGGAGGTAAAGTCACGTTTCGCTTTGCATACCTTTTCAAAAGGTAAAAGGGAATCTAATGGAACAATCTATTGTATTCTCTTGAGCTCCCTCTGCCATGTTTTGTACTCCGCAACAGTGTTCTTGGTTTACCTTTTTGGCCTGTGGTTCTTGTCCCCACTTTTGAATTCGCTAAACATTTATTTTTGAAGCAATTTAAATGATGAAAAAAAAAAAAAAAAAAATCTTGTCTATTTTTTGAGAGTTGATGGCCCACTTTACCTCAGGTTATTTATTTTTGGGATTATTTTATTTTATTTATAGATCGTATTGGGCTTTAGCGATCGAAACGTTTAACATCCGAATTAGTTTATTCCCTTAAAAATTAAATACAAAGACATATGTAGTGTTTTTTTATTCGCTCCGGATAGCTGCTATCGAGAGCCGTCATATGAAAAGTGGCTCCGGATAACGCTCCGTATAAATAGGTAGAGCCAAATATTTTTTATATCAAGTTTTCGCTAAACAATTGAATTAAAAATGATAGTTTGATGTTAAATAAGTTTAGTTTACCAATAAATAGCGCGTCAAATTTAAATTTAGGCGTATAAAAATGACGGCTCTCGATAGCAGCTATCCGAAGCGAATAAAAAAACGCGCTTATAGTTTTACGTCAAAAATCATTAATTAATTTTCTCTACAAATTACGAGTAGTGAACAACTAAGAGTCCCGCTAACTCTTTATTAGAATGTTTGTCGATCACGGACACAAATTTTTTTTAATTTAATCAAATAAAATAGAAATAAATAAAACTTAAAATACCGCTTAAATACATAGAAATCATTATTCACAGGTTATGTTCAGTTTATCGTGTGAAACCAGTTTCATTAAATACCCTATTGGGTAGTAATGATAAAACTCTAATTTTACGCGGAAAAATAAATTATTTAGCCTTCAGAAAACCATCACTAAATAATACACATAAAGATTAAAGATAGAAAGATAAATGGTTTAGAGATTTTTGTAACTTAATTTACATTTAAAATCAGGAAGTCAAATTTGCATAAAATTTAATTTTTTTTGAAATTCTGGTTAATCGGGCAATTTCTCAAAATTTGTTTTTTTTATTATTATGTATATGTATGAGCGAGCCCTATCTATTAGCATACACAAAAAAGATTTTTTGATTTTTCATATAAAGGTAATTTGTTTATGTACGAGTACATAAAAGATTTTATTTATCAAAATTAAGTCTGTTAAAAAAATACTCTAAAGGTTACTTTAGGTACATTTTTTACAACGAATCTTGTTCGTTTGAGTTAGATTCTATTTGCAAAGATTTTTTAAAGTCAAAAATGGCGATCGTCAAAGCGATTTGACGATATGTCAAAGCGATAACAAATTTTGCTTTTAATCAACATTCTATCGAAATATTTATCTATATCTGTACGCTTAATTTCGTTCACAGAAACGGTACGCACCATGTTTTCAAATTAACGAAACCTAAACCTATTTGAACTCTGTTTTTATCTGTCGAAATAATTTTTTAATAAAAATTCCATTATGTTTTGTGTACCCGGCTTATAGAAATATTTTATTTGGTCGTTTCTGGTCATTTCGAAAAATGATAAACTTAAAAATTAAGAATTAGCAAAACTTCAAAATGCGGTCAAATAAGAAATTTAACGATGCTTCCTTAAGTTAAGATTTTGGGTTCAATCTTAGGTTTTCCTGTGTGATTAATTTGTTTGTTAATTTGGCAACTCTGCCGAATTTTTTTCTAAGACCATTTCCAAATACTGTGATAAATATTCACACGTAATAATTTTTTAACACGCTCATCCAAATTATTGTAGTCTTTCCCTATAATACTTTTTGACAGATTCAGAAGGAATATTGTAGTGTATACATGATGATTATGGTAACATTTTAACGAATTAAATGAAAATTGAAGTGAGCCGTT
This sequence comes from Tipula vernalis, assembly GCA_958295665.1. Lineage (NCBI taxonomy): Eukaryota > Metazoa > Arthropoda > Insecta > Diptera > Tipulidae > Tipula > Tipula vernalis. The sequence continues at coordinate 333,716,682 of OY282558.1, read as the reverse complement.
CAAAATTTTAACGCCTTTGAATAAAAGGACCATACAGTACGACAATGCCACGAACATTACAGTTTTTGGATTATTTTCAACAATTTAAAAGAAAAAACATGCCAGCAAAAGTAAATAATGGCTACCAAGGGGAACATTTCTCACATAAATGTCACAAATTATTATTTATCACAGAATTATAAAGGTATTCGTGCAGGGCCTTTATGGCAAAAATGTAAACAATTTGGTGTTTCGTGTTTATGAATTACATAGCCTCATTTTGGTTGCACGATTCACCTTAAGTTGTACATAATTTTTTTAACCCGATGAAATCCGGTCAAAACTAAAAGAAATCTATTGAACGTTTTCGTATTCTAAAAATGGTCTATAGAAGGAAAAAGATGGTTTTGCAGAATCGCTATGAACTTATTGCCGCCGATAAAAGAAAACTAGCTATTGTTTATGCGGCTTTCAAGAGGTGAATTTCAACTGACAATATATTTTACATTTTTTTACGGTACTTCAATCGTAGAACGTATTATGTAACACCTTTTTAGTATTTTATAACACCTTATACAAATTTATTTCATATACAAATATTAGTAAAGTGAATCATTTACTGACAGTATAAACAAGATGGGTATAATGTTCGTGTGACATGCGAGGGGAACAATAACACTGGGTAGTTTTAAATATTCTGCAGTTTTTGCTGGTATTTTACCAAAAGTATTTATCCCTATTGGTTGACATGTACACTTTCCTTTGCGGTGAGGAGTACTTTTTGGTCTTAGTGAGACATATTTCCTAAAAATGTCTACACCACTTGTCACTGTAAAAGTTCGAGGCATAGGAGTTTTTGTATCTGGTATGTTCAATACTAAAAAACTACCGTTGTTAACTACCGTTATTGTGTGTATCATCCAACATCATTTTAAAAATTTCGTCTCTACGACAAACGCCGGCCACTCCTATATTACAAACAACCTGAAATGTTAATTTTATTAGTACAAAAATTAGTGATTAATATTTTAAGAATTTAAATTATAAATGTTTACCTTCATCATTAAAAAATCATCGTCTGGTGCTTCTCCAATAAATTATACAATATCGGGTATAGATAAGGTCATAGATTTTTTGGGCAGTATCCAAGAGCTTTTTGTTTCAAAAAAGAAATTAATTTTGCAAATATCGATATTGTCTTGCACTACCAACGTGCTTCTCAGCATTGATTACCAGCAGCAAAGCGTCGAAGGTTTCATAGTATTTGATTTATCCGAGAAAAACACTTAAAGTGAATATTCGTTGATGGATTTTACATTTTTAACTTCACACCATTTTAAAAAACTTAATCTTTCGTTTTGGTATGTTGTCCTTGATTTTTTCGACAGCAAATCAAGAGAAATAATATCCGCGATTTTGGCCATATCCACTTCGGCCATATTAATTTTATAAGGCTTTTATAATAACTGTAACGTTCACAAAAAAATTGAAATATTTGGGTTTTCACAAATTGGGTGGCAATTGAGAAATCATTGTATAATGAAATTGCAATACGATTTATGCAAAGGATATAGTTTAAATTCAAAAATTATCATCGAAAGCATATAGGTTACTGCACTATCGTAGAAAATAGTATATTGTATACCAAGTGAAGAAAACGGGTGATTGCAATACGAAAATGAAATTTGTAGCCTGAGCGATAGCGGGGGCTACAATCACTTGAGTAATGCAATTACAGGTTTTCACAGAAGTTATACACGCTATTTTTTCTACGATACAAAGCTCCTCAATAACTGAAACGTTCACAATATAATTAAAACGTAGGGTTTTCATCACAAATCGTGTGGCAATTGAGAAATCGTTGTGCAATGATATTGCAACACGATTTGTGCAAAGCACTGCACTATCGTAGAAAAAAATTATTAAAACCTAATTTCCATTATGAATTCCATTTAACAGAAAATGATCTCTCTCACTTTCATTTTTCAAATGTTTCATAATGGAAACCAGGCTTTACACTTTATTTTTATTCAGTAAAAAATACTGTCAGTAAATGTAAAACTATTCGATAATCATAATTAGATTAGGGTTATAAAACATTTGGTATACATATCAGTTCCACATCATAAGAGAAATGGAAGCTTTACTTTTCGACATAGCCAATTGGACCTAAATGAATCTCCAATTGAGACCTCAAACCTTAGTCCTAACAAGGTGTGTTTTAAGCGCTCGTTGGCTCGTTTGTTTCAGTTTCCTTTCAATAGCGGTTTTTGTTTTGCAAGTGATGATTTTTGTTTACTTAAAGCTTCCTGCCATAAAAAATACAATATTTATTACCATAAAGAAGACTAATTACAAATTATTGCTGTAATCCCAAGCTGTGATGTTGCTAAGGCTTGCCAAGAATAATGAAGACTTCCTATCATGCCATAACACAAAAAGAAGCCACAGTTGAGAACTGGTGGTATTTGAAAGTTAAAAGTGTCATTCAGGTCATCCAACATTTTGAGAGTGGAAATCTGTTGATAAAAAAAACGACATTTTAAATTTATTACAATTTAATTAGCGTATTTTACTCAACATGTATGCCTTTAGATAGAGTAGATTTATAATTACTCGTATTTTGGCCTTCTCTTTGGCATTCTGTTTATTCATGAAATGATTTTTTAAATAGAAAGAAGGGGGAAATATAATTTTGGTGATTTTCATTTCGACATACATATTTAATTAAAAAGGTTACCTTTTTTGAGGAAATACTTGAATTATAACTTTTGGCCGGAGTTTAAACAAAAGACAAGAAGCAAGTTTTTGTCTTTTTTCTTATGCTATTCAATAAAATTTAACTAAACTGCTTAGCACTTTATTAGTAACATAAGTCACAGAGTTACAGTTTACTGCATTCACAACTTATTTAATTTAAGTTGGGTTTAATGATTTTCATTGAATTGCTTGAGTGCCGACATTTAATTCGCTTTTTGTGAATTGTTCCTGATTTGCCAAGAAATCGAGATGAAATTCTTAAGACTGTCTGTTTGTTACGATTAGGCTCAAGACACGTACTCGTAAAATGTAAGGCATAATGTATATTTTCTTAAAAATGTGTTGGAGTTACCAAAAATTTCGACAAGTTCATATCATAAGAATTAACTCCCGGCACTGTCTTATCCTTTCTTGAAAATATATAATAAAAACCTTTGTTTGCGCAACTGATGAAATTATAAGCCAAAATGACACAAAATTCACACGACTTTTCCTGAGCAAAAATTAATTTAAAGCACAAGAAAAAAGTGCAATTGATAAATATAATCCAGCAAAAAGTCGACGAAATGAATGAATGGGTATTCATTTTCGAGAAGTTTACGGCAAAATATAACCACGAGAAAATAATTCTATAGAAACAGTTAATCACTTTCACTATTAACAGGAATACAAACGAAACCAAAACCAAAATCAATGTTGTATAAGTTTTCTTCAACATAAAAAAAATGTTACGATGTAAATTTGTTGTCGAATTGGTTGTCGATTCGTCGTTGTTGAAGAACAATAAAATTGAAGAAATAATCGCAATTTGTGATGAAATTAATCCGATGAATAAAATTGATCCGACTTGTACGATGGCAGAATGGAAAAGAGAATCATTTTTTCTTTAACACGACAGTCGTCAATTTTGGTTGTCAAAGACAAGGATATAAAAATTACAGACATTCCATAATTTGCTGTGAGTACACATTTCACAAAGAGCGGCGAATTCATGCAACAATTTTATGCTGTTAATTTTCTTCATTTAATTTTAATGTCTGTATCAGGCAACCTTTAAGCGATATTTTTTTGATGATCATCTTCTCTTTTTTGTAAGCGTGCACTATTTAGTTAATTTGTGTGGCTTTATTAAAAATTTCGCCCAGCTTAAAACTATCTGTAAAAGTCTATAGAGGAAATATCAATTATCTTTTAAAAAACTTAAAAAATATTTATCCGATTCAACATTTTGCCGAAAAATATAATAACTCAAAACTTAAATATTCTCGATTTTATAGAATTGCAGACACAGTAAACATGAAAAAAATCAAAATGTCACTACTAAAATTCGAATTACAAAATTACAAAAATCAATTTACATCAGATTTTAAATTTTATTATTTTTAAAAATGAAAATTTTAATTTAAGCTTTAGAATACAGAAACCAAAATTAATTTTAAAAATAATTTTAACACAAATTATTGGGTTTAAGCTTTCTTTAGTTATGAAAGAATATATTTATTTCTAAAACAACAACTAGTCTCGAGCACTTGCTGCTCATCATCAGGTTATTTTCTTAAAACTCGAGTGTTTTAAGAAAATAACCTGATGATGAGCAGCAAGTGCTCGAAACTAGTTGTTGTTTTAGAAATAAAAATATTCTTTCATAACTAAAGAAAGCTTAAAATCAATAATTTGTGTTAAAATTATTTTTAATATTAAAAGTTGTGAATTATTTTAATTACTTAAAATTTTGCAAATATTCCGGAATATTTCGTTAAAGAAAAAATTTAGATATTCTAAGACAATAAACATTTAAATTAATTACGAAAATTAAAATATTCCAAATCACAAGCAATTCTTTACTAAAATTAATCAGTTTGTCAAAATTCGAGTTTATTTTTAGCTTTCACTTTATAAACTGCATGTAAGTAATTGCATGCAGATGTTTTGATGAAAATTTCAAAGGGTTAAACTGGAACGTAGGAGTGTGCTCACAATTTAACATAACACTCGTTTAAAACGTAACGAATAATGTAACCCATAAATCAGTGACTAAATTAAAATTCAATATGACAACATGATTAACATACAATCAATTTAAAAAAAATTAAGCGGAGCTATAAACAAGGTGTAATATTTTGAATTTAATTTAAACCTTATCTTTGTGTTTAATTTAAGGTGAATTCAAAATATTTAGAAAGGTTTTAAGATTAATTTAATTTTTGTTATAGTTTCTGCATGCATCAAATTTAAGGCAAAATTACTGTGGGTTAACAAAGAAATTCGCGTCCGATCCACCACTACTAATAAAAAATAATCAAATTAGACTGGATTTTGTTGACGAAAAATAATCAAGATATCATAGTTATTTTGTAAGTATTAGTACTTACATAAGGACGGGAATTTGGTTTATAAACCCACTGTTAGAGTTTATTGTCCATTGAAATAAAAAATGACAGCGCCCACCAACTGAAAATGCTACTCCTTGCAATGTTGGTTTCCGACGTAATTTTAAATTCAATCATACTATTGGGCATATCCAGCGCATATGTGTCGATTCAGTTAAAAAAGAATGGGTCCGTACAAATTTCATGTGCTGAATCCAAATATTTCAGTATAAAATTTAGATTAATCTCACTGTTTTTAGTTATTTTAGTTTTTTATTGCTAAACAAAAGGAAAAGTTATAATTTTGCAAGGAAAAGTTAAAGTTTTGGTATTTGTACATGCGAAAAATATCAAAAAGGACTATTTCAGTTAATGAAAAGATTTAGAGGTCAAAAAACGACTGTCGAAGACATAAACCTAAATCTAAACGTACAAATTACATCAAGCACATGTGGAAGCTGTAAGTGAGATTATTCTACTTTTTAGTAATATCTCATTTGTAGATCTACTTGTGCTACATGTGCACAATGTTGAATTTCTAATTTTTGTCTTAAAGGGATTAAAATGGTCTAGTTGACGCGACCAGTCTGTTCACAATCTTTGGATTGAACAGAATATGTTCTGACGTCAAAACACTTTTTGGAATTAATTGTCAAGCCCTTAATCAAATTCCCTTCCGGTGACGTTTGAAAGCTTGGACAAAATGTTCTCTATATTTTACACGCTACTATTGGATAAAAATAAGAAAATCTATAAAATCTAAAAAATTGGATAAACGATACGTATAACCCATTGCAAAACCCATTTTTTGAATGACAAATTTTCTTTCAGTTTCGCTCTTGATATTATTCCTTGCTTAAAGGCAAAAATTGTACATGTAGCGAATTGGCGAATAGAACGGTGTGCTCTAGCGAACAAAAGTGAAATATGTGATGAGGTATAACAAAAATTTGCTCCATGAAATTATATGGTAATAGTGTCTTTTGTGAAAATTGTAACAATTGGAAAATTTAGTTAATCCAATATGTAGTTTAAAGTGAGATTTTTGTACATCTGATTCATTTGGGATATTATTATCATTTTAAATTTCAGAAACTTGTGCTTAAAAACTGTAGAAATTTAATGTTAATCTCACTATAAAAAATTTTATGAGCTTTAATAGACCACCGTTGCTACGCTTTGAAAATTTAATATTTTTAAAACATTTATGTTTTTAGTAACACAGTGCTAACTGTGTTTATAATGTCTGAAATTGTATCATATTTCCTTGTTTCGTCTCTTACTTAATTAAAATCGATCGGCGACTCCCTATTTTTACTAAGGTAACATAAATATCTAGCATCTTTATTTAATTTTGTCCATTTCGTTTCTATCGATAATTTCGACAATATATTTACAATAACTAAACAATTAGACAATAGTGGCTTATGGTCAGTAACTAACCAATTAGTCGGTTAGTAACTAACCAATTAGTGCTTACCAATTAAATGCGAATTCTATTGGTCGTTCGGTAACTTAGTCACATGTCAAAATCAAAGGCAGGTTTGTATCAAAATCAACCAAAACTACTTACATCTGAAACAATTTCTTTTTTGACTAATTCAAACGCTTTCTGAGATTCGTTACTCCAAACAAACCCATTACATCTTCAATAGATCATAGATTTGACTCATTTTGGTAGCTAAATTTTCGATAAGCAACCCGCAAAATGGTTTCTCTTCTGAAACATTTTCAGGAGGTCATGCGTCCAAAATTGTATCTTTATCTATCTTCTTAAAAATTCCCTTTTCGGAAATAATACTACAAGAATAGCTAATTCTAAATCGATCCGTTCGAAAATCCGTTTTAATGCTCAAACTATGACATCATCCAGAAATACCGTTACCCCAGGAATGGTATTTCCTCCTCTATGTGTTCCAAGTCACTAACTTTTCGACTCATCTTCTAACTGAAATTAATTATAAGCTCTAGCCAGATCTCTTTTCGAATTTTTTTTTTAAATATGTCAGCTATAAATTCTTGGCATTAGATATTTTTTTTTTACCTATTTAGCGTGATCTTATAATCCGCGCAATTTCTGGTATAATTATAAAAAATTTGGACTGACCGATCCATTTTCGTTACCGATTCATATCGTTTTGAACTATTTTGTGATTGTGTGGCTAATAAAATCGAAGATGCGTAATTGAAGCGAGCTACATTTGATTTGCTAGAAAACCTTATAGTTCCCAAAAAGGTTAGTGATTTTGTGAGAAAAGAGACTATGAATGTTATCTATGGTTCCTCTTGAACATCGGAAATTGGGGCGTCGTCTTCAAACGTGATCAACGTTTGAGAGAATGCATCGTTGATTACGTAGCCAAGCTTCGACGTCTTGTCAAATGCTGGAACTGCCACAAGGATGGCCTAGATAGAATGCTAAGAGGTCGCTTGGTTTGCGCAATATTCCGTTATAACAAATGTTTTTAGCTGAAGAGGATTTACGGTTAGGTTATGATGTCAATCGCAGCGTTGCCGCAGAAGCTACCGAGGAGAACCTACAGATCATCATACTGAGCACATCATGTGAAGCAAACCATGCTTAAACATTAAGCAGAGTTCCAGCCAAATTTAATCAACCGGCCGCATACCTAAACCAACCATAAGCGTTCGAATCGTCATTACAAAGAAGTGAAAATTATTTCCAACCCTTCTTTCCGAACACGCACTTCGTGGCAAATTTGAAATTGATCGAATTCCAATGGAAATCAGCTCGAGAGATCAGCTCGAATAAGTAGTTTTGGAAACGAGCGCCTCATATTTACAATGATAAAAATGTCCCAAATGAATCAGACATGCAAAAGTAACACTTTAAACTACATATTGGATTAATTCAATTTTCAAATCATTACGATTTTCACAAATAAAATACAAATTAAATAGACGCTGTTTTCCCGTAACTTCATATAGCAATTTTTGTTATACGCTATCACACATTTTTCTTTTGTCCGCTTAAGTCGCTTTTTAAACTTTTCTGTTCGTCAAGCACTAAACATTTTTTTGTAATCTAGTATACTTTGAAAATACTATTGAAAAGTCAGGAAAATGGAAAATCTACAATTTACGTCATTTTCCAGTTACAACAAAGAGCAGCGAAAGAGTAGAAAAGGAGTAGAAAGAGCTGTCAAAAAGACAGTTTTTTGACATTTTAAGTGGAACATACAAAAAAATATTTTTAAATGACTTTGGTTTTTTGTATGGGTGTGTGAATAAACTTATTAATTGCCAAATTACTATTTTGACTATTAATACGTCAACTTTGCAATACAATGCAATGTGAGGGTATTTCTGTTTATTAATTTATCTGTTTTAAAACAAATTTATTGGGTTTTTATGTGCTCCATAAGTTAATCGATTAATCTTCAAAAATAAAAAACCTCATGAAGCAGGTTATTAATATTCCGCATTTTATTTATTTATGATAAACCATCACAAAATAAACTTGAATAATTTTCATTAGCATATTTAATTGCTGAACTATTAGACCTTCTCGGAACCATTAACTCATATGTTTTCTTTAATGTGTTTTAATATCCGAAACAAATAATCAAAATTTATGATTCTTTTAATGATTTCCTTAATTAAAAAAAAATTAAACAGAGTAACAAATGTCGCATTCTTTAGGACCAAAAAAACTGATCTAATTAATCATTTTTAATTAAGAAGAGCTCAGTTTTTTTATTTAGATCAGAATTATTTTTGCCCTAGATTTCGAAAAATTCTGAAAAATCTTCTGTGAACTTCATTTATATAAAGAGAATTTCTCATCTCTTGATGTCTTATCAATTACAAAAACACGATATTTTTCTCAAAAATATCAAACTCAAAATACCCGTTTCTTATTTAATTCATGCCATGACGCAAAAATATTAAACCGATAATTTTTAAATCGGTTCGATGACACCAAAAGTAATGAAAATGCAACCAAAGTGCTTGAGGTGTTTTTGTGTTGTGCAGCTTTTAATACAATATTTCGAATATTTTTAATGTTAATCTGTGTCGTTTTGAAATAATTTTGAAAACATGTTTTTTTGGTATCAAATTTGTAGACACATTTCAAATAATTATAATAATATTCGTAAAGAATAACAACCCTGAAAGCCAATGACTCATGTGCTAGGGTATTATTCTTGCAATAATCTTGCTTAAAAATTAACAATAAAACAAACAATGAAATCAGTAAGTTCTCAAAAGCCCATAAACAACTATCAAACGCTATACGCATTTTTCGGCAAAATAAATTTTCTCAACATTAAACCTTAAACGTTGTGCTGTCTATTTATGTATGTGTTATAATATGTGTTCTGCTTCGACTGATACACTTGAGAATGGAGTTTTTTTTTCGCGCTCCCATAAAAATAAATACGGATCCATAAAAATTGTAACTTATTTATTTATTTATATAAATATTTTTTTTTTTAAGTTGGTTCAATAATACACAAAAAAATATATTTTATTATGTTTCAATTCGATAACATAAAATAAAATATCAACCATTTAAAATATGTATGTATTCACAAAAATATAAAATAACATAAAACATAAATAAATAAATAAAATGTTTTGTCGCGTTGCAAATAAAACATTAATACTGTTTTTTATGTATAAACTCGTATGTATGCATGTACATAAAAAAAAAAATTCAATTTTTACGATGTTAACAAAATTAAGTTACATATAAATATATGTATGTACATATATAGCTATGTTGTTTATAAAAAATAATATTAAAAATCATAAATATATATGTACGGTTTTTGCATATATCTTAATACATATTTTATGATTTAGTCTAGCTCGAATTGTATTACAAGTATACATCATCCTCAATCAATTCACAGAATTAAGAACTTTAAAAATGTCATTAATTAATTAAATAAATTTTTTTTTTTTTGCAGTGTTCGATTCTTCCGTAAAAATACCAACAGGCGTTGAATATGGCGTCACATACCAATTTGGTAATTTTGATCAATGTATGGATATTACAACAAACCGAAATTCCGATGGCGTTGATATCAAACCAAAATATTGTTTGGCTGATGTTGTTGTTGAAGGTTATAACGTTAGATCGATAGCATCACGACATTATGTGGTAAGTTTCGTTTGCATTTATATAATTTATCTGTTTTAAAATAAATTGAGTGGGGTTTTTACGTATCCTGTCAGTTAATTAATTAATATATATTCACATATATGAAAGCCTCGTGAAGCTGGTTATTATTATTCCGCATTTTATTTAGGATAAACCATCACAAACCTGTATAATTTTTCGGAACTATATACTCTTTCTTGTACGTTAACAGTGAAATTAAGGTGAAGTTTTTTTTTAATGTCGAAGAAATCAGAGACATCAGGTAAATTTTACGTCAGAGTTATTCGATAACTGTCTTCTCCGAAATATATCAGTATAAATGTTAGCATAGAAACAAATAACACAAATTTATGACTATTTTAAAAAATCTGTATCCGATATTAAAAAACGTTCATATCTGATTTTTGACATTTAGATTATTTTTCCGTTCTTCCCGCCATTAACAAAAACATGCCCTAAATGAGGCACCTTAGTAAAGAACGCACATTTTTTTGTTGTTGGAGAATTACAATCCGAATTACAATCCGATTTTCAGAGGCGGTTGCTCCATGAATGTAATGCATTCATTGCATGTGTAAAGAAATTTGGGTTTTTAATACAAAATAAATGCGCAAATCAAAATTGTTTTTTGTTTATTTACCCATAAACTCTTAGAGTGGCCATAACCAATCGACAATCAGCCTCTCATCTCTTTCTCTTCATCTGTTTTTCAGTTACCAAAATCTCCAATAACTTTAAGGCAACATACATTTTTCAATCGTATTTTTATATATCACACACATGCAAACACGTATATTACCTCTTTAAATGGAGAAAAAAAGTAATTTGAATTGTGCACGCGAACTAAATCTCGAATAATCTAGCCGTCGAGATTAATTAAAAACTTCAATATCTCGAATCTCGAAAATCTCAAAAAATAATAAAATCTTAAACCATTTTTATTACATAGAATACTCAACACCAAACAAATCTGAAATAAGCTTAAAACCTCGGAAATCCCTTAAAATATCGCGAAACTCGATGTATCACTACTATCGAATCATCTCACATCATTTTAAAATTCTAGAATAATCTCGATACTCTCAAAAAAAAATTCGAATATTCCCGAAAATCTCGAATAGACTTAGAATCGTAGAATAATCTTCAAAAATCTCAAGGTTAAGAGATTCAAAAGGAACAAACACTATTTTTCTAAAAATAACGGAAAGTTGAAAATTTTGAGTAAAATCTATATTAATCCAAAATTCTGGGATTTAGAGTTTTACCTAACTCACTGCTAGACTTAATTCAATCCAAACAACACTCAAACAATATCGACAATTTTTAATAATCTCTCAACCACAAACAAAACTTGAATGCGCTTTATATCTACTTGTGATTCGGCTACATTTGGCTCAACTTAACATCAAAACTCCAGAAATTCGTGTAAACTGGAATCGAAATGAGTTTTTAACTTTTTTTTTTGAAAATGCGACAACGCAATATTAAAACACCGAGTTGTCTTGATAGCTGCGTTTTTTTATTCGCTCCGGATAGCTGCTATCGAGAGCCGTCATATAAAATGTGGCTCCCGATAGCGCTCCGTATAAATAGGTAGAGCCAAATATTTTTTATATCAAATTTTCGCAAAAACAATTGAATTAAAAATGGTTGATGTTAAATAAATTTAGTTTACCAATAAATAGTTCGTCAAATTTAAATTTAGGCGTAGAAAAATGACGGCTCTCGAATAAAAAAACACAGCTAAAGCTTATATACATAATCGTGTTTTCTCGCAATCTCGTCTTTGTTAATTACGATTTTTTAACACTCTCAGCTCGAAATAAGAAAGATACATAACCAACATACATATATGTAGGTGAAATTGAAATGTGGATGGATTACAATAACTATACAACTTGCTGTGAAAGTGAAGCAATTTATCGCATTATTCGATTTGATTTTGTGACGGTTATTCTCCGATTTACAGCAATTATTGCATGTGAACGATGCGATGTATATCGTTTTTTAACCTTAACCTACTCAAAACTTTAAGAATAACTTTTCAGAATATTGAACGTCAATTCCCGTGAGCATCTACATACACATACTCGTATATTTGATGACTGGCAGGAAGTGCGATATGCCTTCTAATAAGGTATATTCAAAACGCTGTTAAACGTGATTGAAATTTAGGAGGATTGGAAACCTTCACCACAAGACAAATATTAAAAACGTTATAGGCATATTCTCTACACCATCTCAATTAATATTGAAGCTACTATTCGACACTTAAACACATCTCAACCACATAATTTAGCACGCTGACTACGATGAATTGTTCAATGGCCTAATTTATTAAATTTTTAACTAGTAATAATCCGTCAAAAAAAGACGTTGTTGGTGAACTTATTGTAAGGATCTTGATTGCCAAACATGTTCGGGAACTTGTGTTTTTTTTAGCTCACGAATCACTTTCATATTGTGATCAGGAAATATTTTCTTTTATATAATGAAAATTTGGAAAGGGCGTTTCCAAATCATTCAGGCTAAAATAGATTATGGACAAATATGAATCTTGGACAAAATATTAGTTTTTACTTGGTTTCAGTTCACGTTCTCTTGGGCAAAATATTAGCTTTTACCTGGTTTCACATACTCCATTTCGCGATTGCAATTTTCATAAAAAAATAGAATAGTATATTGTATAACAAGTGGAGAAAACGAGTCATTGCAATACGAAAGTGAAATTTACAGCCTGAGCGATAGCGAGACATATGTAACTGTTAAGTTTGATTTTCCAGCCCCAGACAACTTTTTTCCAAAAACGTAAAGCCGATAAATTAAATAATTTAATTAAAATCGTTTTGTAAAAGGGAAAGTGGTTTTTATTTAAATTGAGCCAATTCTTAATGAATGAACGAATTATTATTTTGGTAAAAACAAATAATAGTTGTGGTCTTTACGCTAATAATTTTTTTCGACTTCCAAACCGCGATTTAGTAGAATATCGATTATTTGCCCCAATTTCGATATTTAATTTTGAGCCTGAATCATGGAATTACGAAATTAAATTTGATTCTTAATTTAAGTTGTTATTTAGTTATGTCTCTTAATGAAAAATATCGCTTAGGTACTCATAGTTAGAAGTAAATATTGGTGTTATATGTGGCTGAGCAACAAAGGCTTCATAGTGGCTTATGCTCAAAAACACGTGGCCTATCTTCAGCTTTATTGGTTTTTTTAACACTCCTAATAAATTTTAAAATAGATTTTATTTATTTGAAACTGAAAGAAAATTGTTAATAATGAACACCTAGAAATAAAAGAATAATTCAAAATTTATCTCCAGAAATTATAAGCAATTCAGAAATAAAGGTTCTTTCAATAAGGACACTGCACGAAATAACAGAGTGGCATAAGCTGTGGGGCACGCAGCGCCGTTTTGTTGGAAGCATATGTCGTATTATCCTGTTTAAACCACAAAAGCGCTGATTTTCACACGTTGTTCAACGCTATAACCTTCCATGGTGATTTGCCATACACTACTAAATAATTCACAACAAATTTAACAGGTGTTGCTTTAACAAGATTTCTGCTATAACCTAACAAATTTCGAGTGTCCCTATTGAAAGATTCTTTACAACTTCGTAGTATTTTGTACAACGGGCAACATAACTTGCCTTGCGTATTTGAAATTGTCCCTCTTAATGTGCACCTTCCTTAAAGAATTTCGAAAACGACATAAGTAATAAATGTGTTTTAATTAAAAAGAATCAAATTATAGGGGTACATCTATGATGCTGAAATTTTAAATTATACCTTCACACACGTACCTAATCGAGACGTTTCGAAATTAAAATTTGCCACAATTTTTTTCAAAAATTAAATTCAACTGTTTCTACTTTTACAAATTTTAGTAGTTTTAGTACTTCAAGAATTTTCAAAATGGTGAACTATTGAAATGAACTTTAAAATTTAAATATTTAACTGAAAGAGACTAATTTCGAGAATCCAAAATATTGAAGAATTTAAAAACCCTAATTACATTTGAAATTTTCAAAAATACTTTAAATTGTGTACCTAAATTTTTAAAAGTTTGAGTTTAACTGTAATTGTCTACAGCAACCAAAATATTATAATATTTGTTTTGAAAAATAATGTGATCTCCTATAGAAAACACACAAAACTCAAAACGAGATAATTATAAAATATTAGTTGTCAAAATTCGGGTATCGGAAATAGACCGTCGTAAAGTAATTTGCAAATTTTGTGAAAAGAACCCAGGCAAGAAGAAAAGTGAAACTTTTCACCATTTTAAAGATCTTGGATTTAAAAAAACAATTATTTATAGAACAATTAAATTTTTTGAGAATTCGGCAAGAGTGAAAAGAAAACCCGGGAGCGGAAGGAAATGGGCTTTACAAGACAAAAATGTTGTAGCTTAACTACAGGCCGAAACAGCCGGCCGCGTTAGGGAGAAAGTGTAAAGTTCATCTAAAAAATATTATTTTGAGTCTCCTGAGCAACAAACGCCTGAAAAAAAAATATATTTCCAGAAAACAAAGTTTTCTGGTAAAGTGTTGGTTTGTTAGCCATTAGTAAACGTGGTATATAAGCGATCCCATATTTTAAAATCAGGTCTGGCCGATAATTCATCACAATATGTCAGCAAATGTATTCCTGCTTTACAAAAATTTATTACTAAGGCTGCGGTCGAATTATCGGGTAAATCATTTACTACGGTAAATGTAGATTTTTAATATTCGTTTTTTTGTTATATTACGCATTTTTTCTACTTTATACACATTCAATTCTTATAACAATAAAGAATAAAGTACCTAAACGTGAAGCATTTACCTTTTTCTATTTCGTTTACCCTCCATAAAAAAAAGGTAAATGCATTTACCAAATTTAGCGAATTTGCTCGAGAACTCGACCGCAGCCTAAGTATCATAAAAATGAAAAACTGGCTTAATCAGACTACGCGAAAGATGCGTTGTCCTCTTTGCGGAAACGCGGAATCGAGTACGTTGAAAAGGATGTGAGTCCGCCGAATTAGCCGCAGTTAGCCTGTTGGGTCATTTTAAAGGGGCAGGTTTATAGTAAAGGATACAAAGAAAAATATAAAAGGAACTATAAACAATTGATACAAAAAGAATTCAGAGGGCCATGAATAACGTGTGCTCAAAGTGGGGTGGAAAGCAAATCGACAAGGGGTAACCATTTTTAATAGTGATTAATAATGATTTTAAATAATGTTTAAGTTTTGGAGTTGATTAATAAATAAAAAAATTGTGATAATTTAGCTAACGTTTTAATTTTTTGTTATTTTCCGTTTATTCTGATTTTTTCCAAATCTGAACATTATTAATTTAGATTTTTTGGTGTTTGAATACTTGCGTCAAATATGGTTCAAGTATAACTCATTTAATTTTAATTTTTTGTCTGTTCAGTATTGCATTGGAATTTGGAAGTTCTGATCAAGAGAGAGAAAGAGAGAGAGAGAGAGAGATTTTAGCGCAATTGTTTATGTTAGTCACTAAAATTTTGTATTATGTCTTAATGCTTCTCGTATTCGTTGAAAAGTCCAGAACTCTAAACTTCTTTACGATAATTGTAGGCGTTTGCCACTTTGATTTGTATTAGGTCGTTACGTATCAACGTTTTGCAAAAATGCTTGGAACAAACAACAATTAGTTTAACAGTTACCAGTATTTCTAAATTCCTATGTGCAATATTGATTATTATCAAATTTCAGAATTTTTGCATATTGCTGATTTTTCCCAATTTTGAATTTAAGAAATTTTTGGGTGCATTTTAAATCAACCTATGAAATATAAAACAATCAAATAACACTTAACTAACTTAGATATTCACTGCAACAAATGTCTGCTGCTAAAGTAATGTATGATATAATTGACAATGAGTTTCAATAATATTTTAGAGCATGGATTTCGAATAGCTGTATCGTCGGTTCTTTTTAATAACTGTTATTGTAATTTATTAGGTATAATTATAATACAATTATACAATTATACTGTATAGTGTAACTAATCAGAATAGTGTAACTAATAATGTACAATTAAAAATCTTTGTTACATAAAGCAAACATTTTTGCAATTAAATTACACTTAAAAACACAACTAAGTTGTTTTTATTATTAAATTGGATAATAAATGTTTGACAAATACGTAAGTCTCACAATTTGTTACAATTTTAGACTGTTTTTTTAAAATTCTAAATTGGTCTGCATGCTGCAGTTAGTCATATTAGATGAAAATGTTAGTGGTTTAAATGAATTTTGATTTTTATCTCACAGCGGCCAAAAACCAAGGTGTTACCACGCACTCATGTCAAGTTTACTATCAAATCCACAATAAAATATTTTATTAGGCTACAACAATTGATCTATTGCTGCCAATTCTGTTTTTACACGGTCCTTTTTGCGCGGTTTTTTGTTTTTAAATGATCACAAATTATAAAGCCAATAAAAAAAGGATAAAAGTAATTCCGTCCGTTAATTTCCATTGTTCCTATGTGCTAATAAATGAGTACAAGCTAAACCTGGTTTTACACGGTCCTTTTTACACGGTGTGAAAGCCGAATGTCGAATTGTTTAATGATCTCTTTATATTAATTATTATGAGTGTTTCAGGTCGGTTTGAAACCTAACTTTTTCTATTCTTTGAAAATTACATTTAAATTTTATTCGAGAACAGATTATATTGAAAATCAGTAACTTTATGATTTTTAATTTGAATAACAAAATGATAAACAAAATAAAAAAGTTTGGTTGAATCAGGTGATTATTAACGAAATAAAAAAAATGGCATGTCATAGTGAAAATATTAAACTATTATTATTTTTGTTGAGTAAATTCGATTGGTATAAAAGTAAAGTCTGCTAATTTGTTGTCTACATAACAAACAACCAAATTTTAACAAAAACTGCGTAAAACTAATTTACAATATTTAAATTCATTCTTAAAAATATTTATAAATATTTTATAGTATTTTCTGTGATCTTTATTGGTTTAGTAGTATATGAATAAAAAAACCGGTTTGTATTTATTTTTAATAAAATGTGCCGTATTATGATTCATCATAGCTGTGATTTTGTAATAAGCACTGCAGATGTGATGACTTGTTGGACTGCTCGTTTTCGATCTAAATAAATCTTCCGGTTAATTAATGAAAATTTTTTTTTTTTTAATTTCGTCCCCCAATGAGTAAAATACGAATATTTCAAAGTTTAACTAGTTCGAACAACTACGGTTCGATTTTTATTTTTTAATCAAAAAATACAAAACATGTTTTTAACGTAATAAATGTCATGTAAATTTCTAAGCACATTAAAATGTTGCCTCGTGAATTAATTTGGTCTCGTTGGTTTTTCTTTATTCTTTTGACAAAATGTATTTTATTGATTTATCAAACAAACTAACTGGTTAATTATGATGACTTTACGTAATTTTTTCTGTACAAAAATTTTCAGCAGAAAAAGAATAACCAATCGACGTAGTCCATTTTGTAAGCCAATTCCCCTCGCAATGTAAATATTTTTAAATTGCAGAAAAATATTCAGAAGAGGTGACAAATTAAAAAATTCTAATTGACAAATTTTCAGAAGGGGGTACCAGACTGACAAAACAAACTTTGCTAATATTTTTTGCTGGATCTGTCAATTCATAATTTGGCTCTTTATTGTTTTGCTTTTTATATACCCTGTCAAAATGACAAAAAAAAAAAATACGAAATGGCCAATGACATTTTTCTTGTCTACTGTTCGACCTCTAATTATGGGTAATATGGGAGTTTCGAAATAATATTTTTTGAGGACAGCTTCTACAACGTATGTCAATTTCCAATTTGAACTAGCGTCAACAGACTTATTCTAATAAGAGCATAACCAAACGAAGGCTTACTTTATTATTTTACTAATCAACAAGAAAAAACGGAAACTAAATATATTAAGTAGATAATAGTAGCAAAATATTCAAGAAATAAAATCCCCCTATACCATTCATTTTTTCTAAACAATACTTCCAATTTCATACCATAAATTGTAAGAATTCAATTATCCAAACGTTTACTAAAGTAACAAAAAATATTGATTTGATTACCATCAACAATTTACAAGCAGAAAAATTACATCACACCACATCGTCCAAATCATTTTCTTCCATAGCGTCGAATGTTAAATTATCTATAAAAGCAGGCACAAGAAGAAGATATTTAAAACAATAAGATAATAATGAATGATATAAAAAACAAAGTGAATTTAGGACCCACTCCACGTAACTACCTTGACGTGGTATGATTTTTTAATTTGAGCCAATTTTTTTTTTTGTTTACAATCTTTCATCGACTTAATTTTAAAATTTGGTTTGGCTCAATCGCATTTTTGACTTTGATAACACTGTCATCACCAGCAATTTTTGATCGATTTATTTTAATCGGTTTTTATAAAACAATCATAAATTAAATTATAATTTTTTTTTTTTTTGGAATTATACATTTTAATCGAATATAAAGGTTTTAATTAAAACGCCCGCTATTAATTTCCTGTTATTATATATATACATATATGTATATGTATTATAGGAAAAATCGCTTTTTAATTGTTGGGAAACAAATTTTTTTATTTTGTCGGTTTTTTGGTTCAAAAATGTGTCGAGTCGATAATCCATTATGGAAATTGATTTGTGGATTGGTTTTAGTTTTACGCTAACATTTGTTGAACGAATTTGTTAATGAATGTACATACATTTTTAATAATCATTTGAATAATAAAATAATAAATGTAAAATTTGAGTGAGTCAAAGAGCTTTCTGACATTATTTATGCTTCAAATGTTAAAAATATCAATAAATCGTCAATTCTGTGGTTGAAATCCTTATTTATTAAACGATCTCGTTCGAAATTGTGACCCCTCAATTTACAGAAAGTAAATAGAGTAATCCCCTTAATTTATTCGGAACATAAAATTTTAAACAGCTTCTTTTAAAATTGAATCCCTTGCAAGCTTCTTTGAAGATTTTTTATCAATAAACTTTTCAACTTTTTGAAATACAAAATTATCTGAAAAAGAGATTATTCAAAATTTTACAAAAATTTAATTTTTTTAAGAGATTTTCCTAATTGTTGATCGTCCAAAAATCGAATCGCTGCGGTGCGAGAATGTGATCAGATAATCTGGGAGTTTCCAAATTTTGCGGCAGATTTTCTAAGAATTTTGTGAATTTTTTCAAATAAAGTTTTTGCTTTGGAAACAATTACCCAAGATACTCAATTGCATGGCATCTAGGCGATACGGTAATAGTTATTTACGTCAAAAGGAGGGTAAATTAGTTGTTACAGTAAGAGGTCGATGTTTATTTTGAAAAATTTTGAACGTTTTATTTCGTATAACGTTTTATTTCATACTACAAGGGACAATAATTCGATTTTTTCATTTAAAATTTAATTTTAAAGTAAAAACATGAGTTTAAAATTTAAAGAAAATCAATCCAAATGATTTTCAAATTATCAAGTTACCCTAATTTATTTTGGGTATCAAGTGGCCTGGGATTTTTCTAAATGGTAATGGCTCGTTTTCCGGACTGTGTATTTTGTACCGTAATGATTCGATTTCTGGACTGGATAAACACTTAACGTAACGTTTTCCAAATTTATTTTTTCAGTACTCATGAGGTAAATCGATATTGCATTTCTAAAAAAAGCAGGCTATAGGGAATACCGACAGAACATGACAGGTTTGTTTGAATTATTACTCAAATTCAATTTTTCTAGGCTAACGTCGTAGTGTATTTTAATATTTTTTTCTATTTTTTGAAGTAGTATCTATCATGTGATTATAATATGCTCAAAATATAAATTATATAATGAATTACACCTAAGTTCCAATATAAACATTTAAAAAGATATTAATTTCACACCAAGGGCTGAAAACCCGATAAGGAATAATAGTACATTACAAAAATATTGAATATTCCGATCTTTTCCTCTCTTGAAAAAATTTCAAAGCGCATGCTCAAATCCATTTTTGTGTAAGTATTTTACAAAATGTACTAAAAATTGTCACGAGAAAAAAAAATGGACTAGATTTTTTCTTTGTCAAGAAAAACATGTAAGTGGAGACCAGCCATGGCTATAGGCAGAATTTTATTGTTTTAAATTAAAAAAATTTATTGACTATTAGTATGTATCTCTTTTTGCCAGCATTTATTCGTCTTTCCGGGAAACAAGACTGCTTCAGAGCACAAGCAGTTACCAATCTTAACAGTGCTAATCAGGACAATACAGTCCTAACTATACCGGTTATCTGCAAAAATAAAACTAAAATCCCAAATGTTGTGGAATTATTATATTCCATTCAAGCACTCTTTTTATATTTGCCTTCTGAATATTAGTATGTGGATGCTGGAGAGTTGAAGATGTTTCCGCTTAAGAGTTAATCTGGGTTTTATTTGTAGTAGCTTTGACGGTTGCTTTAGTAGTGCACTCAGTTTTCTAATTTTGTGATAATCCCTATCCATGCCTGACATATTTTACGATTACAAGCTGCGACGTTTCAAGCAACCTTGTTATAATCGATTTTCGTTCACTAATTTCATGTGACACCACAAGTCTTTGCCTTTACATTTACAATTTTTAAATCTTCCGTTTCAATTAGAGGGTTTTTCGCGGAAATTCCCGGAACAAATTTCTCGGGAAAATAGGTACATTTGAATACACTCGACTCCCGGGATATTCATCATAAATCCCGGGAATTTTCAATTTATAAATTTCTTTATTTAATCTATTTATAAACGAAACAGTGTTTTGCTAAGAAAAAAAAATGTCTAAGTTTTTCAAAATTGTTGTATTCCATTTGATTATTTGTTATTTTACAATAAGTAAATGATTTTAAAATTTTTTATGATGAACCTTAATCGCTCAAATTCATTTTTGTCACATTAGAAGCTTTGTACGATTCAAAACTGCACCTATTAAAGACCCAATCAGGAAGTTGTTTACCTAATAAATCATTTACCTAATTTCTTTAAACAATATCAGTTACGGTTTTAGGTAAAGGCGGATCCATGAATGCAAAGAATGCATTGAAACAATATGTTTTTAGGAGTATTTTTCAACAGGCCATCAATTTCATTCTTCTCATCTCTTGCTCTACACCCCAATTATAATACTTGAAAAATTATCAGAAAGTTGCGAAATACTCCGATGGTCATACTTTTGACAGCACTGGTTGTGCAGTCAAGCGTAAATAATTCTAGAATAATATTGATATTCTCAAAGAATTTGGAATCTTCCCAAAAACCTCAAAAAAACTTAGAACCCTAGCACAATCTTAAAAAATTTGAACTACAAAGCGAATTTAAAAGTAACAAAACTATCTTTACGAAAAATAACAGAAAGACCTCTCACGTCTCACCTAATTCAATGCTATGCTTAATTAAATCCAAGCCAAACTAGAATAATCACAAAAAATCACGCTTAATACCCCCCTCCCTTCCCCCCTCCCCTTGCCCCTTCCATTGCTTGTTACGAATCATAACTAAAAATCGATAGATGGGTCTTCAGCTGCTAAAGGCGCTTTGGTCCAAACCTTATATTGACAGTTCCAAGTAAGTTTTTTTTGCCCTTGTGTTTAGTGCAAAATACCTCGCTGGTCAACGAAATTAGTATACTTTCAAGCCTTAGATTTCTTTTAAGGCCTTTTTGATTTTTCCTGAAAATATATTTCAAGCATCCTTCCTTTTCTAGGGATTGAGAGGGCCAAAAGTTTTCTGAAATTTCAAAATTTTAATACACATATTTCACGCCAGTGAGCACTATCTTCCAGTGATGAAAAGTTCAAATTGTTTTACCAAAGTTTTACTATAATAAAGTGAAACAATTTTAAGCGATGGCTGCATCTAAATAACGATTTTGGGTTTTTTGAACTACACTTTGTCAGACCAAATCCACCCCAAGAAATTAGCAATGAAAAATGTTACATCGATCTTATTGAAGCCGCAATTTTTTAGATTAATTAGACGACTAGGAATTAGAGGACGAAGTGTGGGATTCAGATCCTGATACAGAACATTGTACAATGTTCGTGCTCAGAAAAAAAAATGTTTAACATGGTAAGTAAATTGTAAAACATCTATTTCTTGCAACAATGCAGGTTCATTAGAGAAAGAATTCAATTTTACCAAAAAAAAAGGAAAAATACAAAAAAGTGATGCTTCCGTATTTGGTTGATTTCCAGAATTTTTAGTTAATTTTCCAGGATGCCGGGAAATTAGAAGATTTCGCTCACCTCGAACCCTCTAGTTTCAATGCAAATTTTCTATTTAATATTTTCTTCTATTCTACTATTGAGTTTTTTCGTTTATTCATTCCATAGAGAATGAATGGAATTTTGGTCATGTGAGCTCGGAACATTCCACTAGGGATATAATAAAAGGCGGATTGAAATAAATGGATGTATTTTTGGAAGCAGTCAATTTTTTCATTGTTTTTTTACAATTTTACTATTTAAATTTAAACAATTATTATATCATAATTAATAGATTCATTTTTCATAGTACGATTTAATTCAATTTCAAACATATTACAAAACGTCAAATAACGTTTAGTGACGTAGTGTTCCAAATGTTTTATTTGAAAAATTCTGATTTCAGCCCAATTGTACATCTCTTACGCAATATTCCTTGAATTGGGCTCTTATTTTATTTAAGAAATCCGACCCAAAAAATATGAGCCAAGGAATTCTTAAGTGGGTGAATAATTCGGTTTTACATTAGGAATTACTTAAAGAATCTGCTGAATAACTTAAATATAAAATTTCACTTATATCGATTGACAAACATGCATGTTCCATTTGGTGCTGGGAATGTAGTAAAGGTCTCGATTGGTTAATTACAATATGTAAAAACAGATTTTTTTTTTGGCAAATCTAATTTATTTATCTATGCTTTGTATTTATGTATCAAAGTATCATATTAGTAGTTTTCCGCAATATTTGTTGAACGCTGGCCATATATTATTTTAGAAACTCAATCCCTGTCCCAAACGGAACATCAGCGATTATTCATCAATTCCATTTAAATTTGGTATCTGACTTAACCAACATATTTGAAGATCTTTGAATTAGTTGCAGTGCATCCAAATGAATGACCAACATATTTGAAGATCTTTGAATTAGTTGCAGTGCATCCAAAATCAATGTAGTGGGTTTGATATTTTTCAAGAAGAGATTTCACATACACACACACACACATCTGTTTTGGAACCAGTGGATGATCGTCGCCACCAAACCAATTTTATGTAGCATTTTTTTAATTAGATGGGGGAAATGTTGCGGAAGAAGATTTCGGAGGTTCACTAACTTATGGATAGTACATATTTGTAAACTAAGCAAAGAGCTCCGTTGTTCGTCTAATTTCGAATGAGACAAGCGAGTTGATGGCAATCAATGTTCGTCGAAATTATTCAATTTTTTTGTAGGTTTTTGATACTTAAATCGATTGATGGAGATCAATAAAGGATTTAATGCAGTTTCGAGAGCAATTGCTGTAATTTTTCATCACTTCATTGCATCGCCTGTCAATTTTTACCTTGAAAAAAATAGTTTGTTGTTCTTTCAATCAAATATATTTGACTCTTAAATATTACAAATTCAACGTTTTGCAGGTTGCTAATTATCATAATCTCGAAATCTAACATTTTTAATTATATTTGCCAATTAACAAAGTTTTATCGTTTTTCAAATTAATTATACTAATAATACACACAACACAAGTCAATCAACTCAATATTTAGCCCTCCAACTATGGGCAATGTGAAATTAGCTTTCCAAATATTTTGTAAAATTTAGGCGAGCGACGCGAGGTCAGCGCGACAATAGCGTGGCCCGCCAAATTTTAGAAAAATTTTTAGAAGGCGGATTCCACATTCCGCGCGATTACCGGTTTAACAGGAAATTGAACGAAATTGCGAATTACTATAGATACATCCCATTTCGTTATTTGACTGACCATAATAAAGTTCTTCAAATTAATTAAATTGAAGATTAATGAAGATTAAATTAATTTATTATTCCCACACTGCAAATTAAATAAAAACTAAGTGATTCATAGCATATTGTAATCAATAAAATTTGAATTAATTAAACACAAATTGCTTTTATATTCGATTGATATTGAATTTAATCTGTCTTTGTGTATTGATGGCAATTACGCTGAGTATTATTATTTTTTTTTTTTTTTTTGTAACTTTGAACGAAATAAATCAAATTCATTTGTTGCATAGAAATTGTTATTTTACCCTAATTTCATAAAATTGTTTATTCTTTTTTTTGCAGAACTACAATAACACATTTTATATGTGTTGGCAATTAGACAAAGAAATTTGTATAAATGCAAATAAAAAAAAACATTGAAATGCTTAAATTTATATTTTCTATTAAAATACTCAAAAGTCTGCTCCCATTTAACACGATTTTAATATTACGTAATGGTTCCAAGAATTTGACGTTAATATAATTGGGCTCAAATAATACAAATTATGTTGTATTGTATATGTTGTAAAATATACTTAATTTAACTGAAGAGTATCACCTAACAAGCTATACCATAAAAGTATTAGAAAACAGGAATCTGTTTAACTTGCGTTTTTTCTACTTATCGATCCCTTAAACACACAAGTGATATGTTCACTTTTTACAATTTGTGTTAAATGCAAAATTAAGTTTTCGGAAAGTTATTCTTTATCATTTATGGTTCTGTTTTTTGGTACTATAATTTTTTTGAACGCAATTCCCAAGGTCATTCCAAATATTTTCGAATTTAGAATTTAAAACATCCGATATTTAAGACTCCGCGGATATCGGTTCCAATGTTTCAAAAACGTAAACATTTTCATTTACTTGTTTTTTCGTTTCGAATTCTTTTTATAGAAAATCAGACAATTTCGTGAATAATCCCAAAAATGGGCCCGAAGTTTACCTCAACTGTTTGAGGGCACCGATAAAATGATTAAACACCCATTCGACTTCGGTTTTTAACCGTTTTATTTTTATAAACAACCCGTCCTTGATAATGCGGCTGGACTTTTCATTATTTTCATATATTACAAGCACATTAATTGCAATATGTAGTATCAGAGCCTTCTAGAGTATAGAGCCATAATCATAATGACGTATTTTTTAGAAGCTTTTTTAGTGGTATAACTTTTCATTGATTTCCATAGGAATCCATAGTAAAAATGGTGTTTGTTAGCTTCAAGTTTTTCAATGAAAAAAGCAAATATATTATAAAACGTTTATATAAATGTTTTCTACATATCTTTAACAACAACATTCAGGAAGACTATATTGTTATTGAATAAATATTAATTGCAGAAATATTAAAATTAAACTATGCCTAAAATATATTTTTGGACTTTCCATTTTGAAAAATAAATCAAAGTTGGCTCTGATGAATTAAAATAATACTTGCTAAATTTATCTTTAGTTTTACTAGTGTACGTAAGATGTCTAAAATATTTACAGAAAAATACGAAAAAAAATTATTTAGTCACAAAATTATCACTCGTACTTAATGTTTTGTGAATTTGTTTTACTTTTCCTACAATTTTTTTACTTGAAATTTCCTCAGGTGGTAATTTTTGGTATGATTTTGCCAAATTTTTACGGCCATCACTGCCATCTATGTAATGTATATTGACATAATGATCAAACGAATTGTAGTAAGCTTTTATTTTAATTTGACCAGAATGCTGTTTTTTTTTTAAATTTTTTTTATATTTTGCTTTAAATAAATCAATTAAATCAAGAAAATGAAAACGATTTACTTAAACGACATTCATATATGTTGAAATTCAAACATTTATGAAACTATTTCAGAAATCATAATTAAGAATTTGTAACGTTTTCATTTAAAAATGTGTCTTAGGAAAAAAAGTGATTTCCCATATGTTTTGTGTATTTTACTATGAAAAGTTTGGTTTTTTCCTCGTTTCTAATTCCTTTATAAAAGCTGTGTTTTTTAGACTATGGCTTTGTATAATCAAGGTTGCTTTGGTAGTATACGCCGGCTGATCTTTATAATAATGGTGCAACCCTACTTAAGTGTTTTAGGTAACGATATATAATAAACTCTTGTTTCTAATTGTTGCTTTGATTGGAAGTATGGATTTAGTCGCGCGGTCAAGGTCGAGCAAGCAAGTTGGTTATAAATTCCTTATTTCCTTCTTTACTGTATATACATATAACCCAAAAATTTAAAAGATGACTTAACGTTTTTATTAACCTTCAGTTTTACAATTCTTCTTTGTTTGTTATAAATATTCTTAGCATAAACGCACCATTAAGTTATAGTAGTTCCGCCCAATATTTTTGAATGTTTATGGCGATTTCTGGGAATTATTTATGATATCGCTTCTCAAATAATTTAAGTCTTCAAACTATTCAATTTCTTTGGCTTTATAGTAAATAGTTTTTGGTGTATACATAACTTATTTGTGTAAATTTCTGCAATACGAAATGTATATTTTAAATCGTGCTGATTCAAAGTTAGAACGAAACGAATATTATTACTTTGTTTATTTCGTTTATTTGATTACTAAAATTTTTGGGTGCCCCATTTTGGACATGAGCTCATTCTTATTAAGCCAACTTATTTACAAAAATTCTACGCAATATGAGGCAAGTAGCATAATTCAGCCAGCAACGTGAATCCTTCGGGAAATACCTAAGTATGTATAGGTAATTCCATCCCTATCTTTATATTCTTCAATTTATTAAGGGAGGAGGGAGTCCAGTGCAATATTTTGAATTTTAATTTAAGTTTCAGAAAAATTAAAGTTTCTTATTTTGTATAGAAAACTGAAAAATGAAATCGTCCGCCTGACTTGAAAATCAAAGCCAACTTTGTTCACTTTAAGCTTTCGTGCTTTAAATTATAATTTGTAAACTGAATATTGAAAAATATTTTTGGTAATCGGAACAGCAATTGATGAATGTTTTTAATATTGCCAAAAACAAACATTAATTAGAAACATAAATATATTTAAAATTGTTTACTCTACAAACAAATTAGTATACATATCCATCCAGTTAATACAATACGAAACCAAATGGTACGTATTTTTTCTAGGTCGTTTGAAGGTTGTGACCTTTTAAGTATCGTTCTTGCTTTTAAAAGTATTATGCGCACTTATATCAATTTACACAACAGCTTAAATAAGCAGTATAATTTCGAACAATGAAATTATTTGACAAATGCATACTAAAAGCAACTAATGCTCATCACCTTAATTTTAATGTTTATTATCTTGAAAATAAGCAAAACAGACAGTCAGTTACACAGTCAACATGTTTCGTTTTATCATAAACAGCATTTCGAATCTCTTTAAAAAGTTGAATTGTTTAGACCTATAGCTACGTATAAGGAACAATATTGCAACGTATTAACCTTTACGTCATCAAATAATACCACTTAAACGGATTACAAAGGTACATACGTTTGTACCTATGTATATTTTCTGTGAAAATTCCTAAAGACAGATGAAACAAATAAAATTAAAAACACAGGTAGTACACTCTATTTCCGATTTAGTGGAAAAATAAGCTACAATTTTTGGATTTTTGACCAATCTTACAGAAAAATGTGTCGACTTTGTGAAGATTTGGCACTTTCGGAGTTGTTTTGACTGACGATTGTAAATGCACTATATTGGAAATCATAGCCTGCGGTCTCCAGAGCGTCCTACGTCCTACGTTTTGTCGTACAATGAATCACCATCCTATCCATGTTATCGACCTCTTCTTTTGTGGCATTGTTGTACAAAATCATTTCGGGTTTATTTTTTGTACCATTCGTATTATTTATAGTCGGCCTCGTCGACAGCAAGGTTACTACATTGCGATTCCTTTTTGGAACATACTACTCCCTTTCCCATCGTTGCTGAACCCAAACTGGGATGAATATTCTTCCTTACCTGTACTTTCTTGAATTCTCTTGGGATGTAAGTTTTATTTTTAATGCGGAAAATTGTCCATTGTGATATTCCGGCCAGAACCTTTAAATTGGTGGCACAAATCGCGTACAACAGCATTTTACTGTGGTGCTTCGAATTAGAATGATCTACACACATTGTAATAAGCATTCCAATATAGGCGTAAAACTCTTTTGAGTTCAAACACTTCCAGCTTTTAGCAGGTTTTCCGGGATTACTAGCGTTCCATTCTTCAAATGTTTTGAGAGTTTTCGAAAATATAGATTTGAATGTGTTTGCAACAGACAAAAATTTAGTTGCAGCGACTGATCGTGGTTTATAATGAA
Organism: Tipula vernalis; assembly: GCA_958295665.1. NCBI lineage: Eukaryota > Metazoa > Arthropoda > Insecta > Diptera > Tipulidae > Tipula > Tipula vernalis. The sequence goes on along the minus strand of OY282558.1, from coordinate 333,688,127 downwards.
AAATATTCTACTTTTGTATCCGAGTAACAGCCGGTGGGATTTGCGTCCATACCGTACCATCTTTAACAACAAAACCGGGAATTGAAGATACGCTTTCATCAAAAATTTCTTCGTTAATATCAATATCTTCATTTGGCCCGTATTCATCGGGAACATGTTCATCATGTAGGTAGCTCTATTTCAATATAAGATGCTTTAATTTCCGATAATTCATCAACAAGCTGAACAGTTACCTTTCAGACCCATAATTACCGTTATTTTACGTAATTTTTATTTAATACGAATTACCTTTTCCACAGTGCTGTGGCCCTATTCTGGTAATTCTCGGGGAATATAAATTTTAAATTTCGTTGCAGTCTTATTCCATTTTCCTCAAAGTGTATTCTGGTGCTTGGGAAAAAAATTTTATTGGGAAAAAATTATTCCTAATGACAGAAGTTTTGACGTTTGTTCTTCCGTACCTATTTTATGAAAGAATTTATCTGGAATAGATTTTTTAATGAAAATGTTTGTCTATCTCTAATTCATATTAATAATTAATCATATTAATATTATTTGTAAGGGTTAAAATGTTAAGTTATGTGTCTTGTACGTGCTATTAAAATAAATGCCGTTACACTTCACTAAAACTATTCTTGTCGCATTCGATATAGTTTAAAGAATTCATCTTCGTACAAACTGAAGGAAGGATCCTGTTGAACACCGCCAAGGCATGCCAATGAATCTACGAATTATATCTTCGGAAGTCGTTGTCATCATCAATATAATGAAGGACTCTTCGCAGATCTTTACTCATTTTAATTTGATTCCATGTCGAACACGTATATCTTAATTTATTTCCCCTGTATATTTATTCCCCAATTGACAGAATGCACTATTGGAAATGGGGAATAAAAAGTTGGAAAAAATTATCTGGGGAATAATGACTGTAAAAACCAAATATTCCTCATGCTCCGGAAATTATCAGATCACCGGTGTTTAAATTGCTTTCTAATCGTAGTCATATTATGTAAACGCAAAAAATCACAAAAATAGTGCATTTCTCATACAAAACGTATGAAGGTAAAAATGTGAAAATAAAAAACTTTTTTTGAAAATGTGGGATTTTTTTGCGATTTGTCCAAAAAACGGAAATGATCTATCATTCTAATTAAATAAGAACCACAATACCCAAATTAAAAGAAATGTAATACCCAAGCATAAACGAATACAGAAAATATAGAAAGAAAGATTCCATTTTTAAATAATCTGGGAAAGGGAGATTTCCATTCTAAGTTTAAAATTAAGCCTCTCTGTTAATTTGTTATTAATGGGATTAAAATAATTTTGATAAATTAGTTACGTTACCACGGATGGGACCTAAAATGACCATTTATTAAAGGAATCAACTTTGAGTTTAAATACAAATTTAGAAAATGCTTAGTAAGTACTTTTTAGATAGTTGTATGAGTAGTATGTAAGCATCAGTTGCATAGTTGACAAAAAACGGTTTTGCATATTCTGCTTTATTAATATTTCACGTGTTGTAGCCTAAGCATTTTGGGTATATACATGATATTTATTTATTTCTAAAAATTAAAATGTTGACTTAACAAATATGGACTGTTCACAAGTGAGATGAATACTCACTTTCCAGAATATTTGAAAATGAAATCTATCTTGTGTAGAAATTCTAGAAAAGGAAGATTTAATATTATAGAAAAGGGAGATTCCTATTTTTTCATATATTGTATAAATTGAATACACTTAAATACGTGTAAAAGGTAAGCTTTCCAATTTAATTTTCAATGGACAAAACAGACCATTTATAAATATATCTACCAAAAAAAAGCAGAAATATCAAAATCCCCCCATACTTTAACCCGAGGTCAATACAAAGTGTATGGAATGCAAAAAATGAATACTTTCCTTGAGCTTTCTCTATGGTAGTTTGGTTTCCTATTCGTACTGAAAAGCTCGTGCAAACAAAAAGTTTGGTCTACTCATCAGGCAGCTACGACCAAACTACAAAAATACAATTCTAACTTCATACATTACGTATGAGGCAAGAACGCATTGACTTAGCGAATTAAATAATTCACCAAATCAAAAATTGAATTGCCAGTACAAAACCAAACTACCACAGAGAAGGCTCAAGGAAAGTTTTCATTTTTTGCAGTCGATACACTTTGTATTGACTTTGAATAGATAAATTCTGGAAAAGCGGAGGTTTGAGGCGACAGCCCTATCCTCTAAGATTTACAACAAAATAAAGTTGCATTATCATTTGTGGTACTATCAGAAGAAGCGATAAGAGCGATAAAAGCTCTTTGATCTGTGTATACCAGGTTGACGAAGAATTGAAAATTTTCTCGGAAAATTTGGCTTGTATCCTCCTAAAACTATAGACCCACAATCCTAACATTAAAAAATATACGTCTTAACTGATTTGGAAAAAGAAATTGAAAAGTGACAATTTTGCTAAAAAATGAGACAGTTTTCGAGAAAATGGGCTTGCACCTCCTAAAAGGAGGATTTTCTCGACGTACCTAGCAAGTGAACTAACGCCTAAACTTATTAGGTAATTAGGGATTTTCAATTAACCTTTCAAAATTTTGTATGGGATCCCTTTACTCTGGACCCCAACCACTTTGAAATCTTAATGGAAAGTATTGATACCGAAGCTACGAAAATGTAAGCATTTTCAGATTCTTATAAGTTTGATCTAAGAGGTGGGACGTCATTTTCCACTTCATTTTTAAAATGTTCCCTTGTCCGATTGTAACCAAAATAGGAGATGCCCATTTTCACATAATATATTATGCGAATCCAGTAATGGACAATTTTGACTCCTTTATACTTATGATGACCATTTCCATTAAAATCTCGAGTTGTAAAATTTTCATGATCATCGTATAAGAAAGTAAATATGGAATCTTCTTATTTTGACACGTATGACGTCTTTACAATATTCGTATTTTTTTTAACAATTTATTATTTTCCAAAACAAAAAAGTCAACCGAAAATACAATTTTATATTTAGTTACAATAAATAATATGGCTACGGACCATTTTTGTGTCTATGGCTGGTTCTAGTGGACCGCCACCTCAACCTACAATAAATTATATTAAACCCTAAAGATTTAAACTAATCATAACATTCCTATTTAAACTTAATCATCAAGACAACAACAAGCGCAGCAACAAAGCAACAGCAGTTCGTATTAAAATAAATTCAGCTTATGTTGCTTATATGTAGATATACAACCATCAAGTTCAAATTAGAAGTTAAAAGTTAAAATTATCACATGATCCCTTATAATTAAGTAGTAAGTAGTTCAGTCAGTTCGATCATATTCTATACAAAACTCATCAAATAACAATTACACTGCTGTTATGATTCATTTGTAAAATGCACTATCCATTGGAGTCACAAATTTAATATTAGGCAGACGATCTTGTAATGCGACTATAAATAGAATTGTTAGTAGTTAGGAAATTAGTGGATTTAATAAGAGATTTCTCATCTTTATAAATTAATGATACACATATTCATCATAATTAATCAATTTAGAGAAAGGCAAGATTGCGGAATTACAAATTAAAATATGAGAAATGCTCTTTAAAATTATCGGTGCAATATTTTTTCTTAATCATATCAGCGTGTAAGGACCAGTTAAACTTAGATTGTGACCGAAACCTGTGATAAATATTTATAAGTACTAATTTTTGACATTTACTTGAAAAATGCACCCCTACATTCACAATTTTTCTTATGCTACCCGAATAGCGTAATAAGTTTTGTGGTATATTTCCCTGCCTTATCAATTTTGGAGCCAAACGTTAATTGGAAATTCGAAGAGCAAAGTACTTCTCGGTTTTTGTGTGTTGCACGGTTTTTAAAATTTATAAATCTATTTGGACTTAGAGACGAAAGTATGACAATCCAACGGATGATTATTGATTTTATTGGAAACGATATCTGGCATTTATTCTGGTGTTCAACACCAGTTTATCCAGTTTATCCACTTGCGGTTTTCGCATTACACGAGCAGCTCACTCACATAATTTGGTTGGTGCAAGCACAGCCGAATATTGTTTAATTATTGACGTTGAAAGGCCGAATGTCAAAAGGCCAACCGCCGAAAGATCGAATTGGTCGGAAGGCTGAATGTTGACAGGCCGAATGTCGAAGGGCCGCTTGTTTCGAAAGGTCGAATGCCTAATGGGCGAAAGGCCGAATGTCGAAAGGCCGAATAGTTCAAATAGCCGAATATGAAGAAAGGCTGATAATAGGAAAATTAGGTTAAAACTATTTTTTAATTATGTGATTAAATTATTAAATATTCCTTAATAGGAATTACGGAACAATTGTAGTGAAAATCTTAAATTACTTTATAATTCGAGCACTGTAGTTTATAAATGATTCTTTTGTTTTATTTAAAAATAAAAAAAAAATAGTTTTGTGTACTTCATGGCAACAAGATGATCAGATCGTTCTTTGAAAAGGGTCCCGGTCGTTACGGTATATTTCAGGTCATATGGTACAACGTGCACTATGGCATATTGAAGTACGGCTTATGATACAATATGGCATATGGTATACTATGGCATGTTTCATTTCGGCTAATTTCATTATGCCATATATATACTCGTATATAGTTCACTATAGCGTATAATTCAATGCTGCATATGGTACACTCCGGTATAATTCAGTATGGTATATGGTACAAAACGGTACATTTTAAGACTTGGCTAGTTCTTAGCAGAGTTCATGATTAAATTCAATTTGTGAGAGACACGTGATTAAATGATTTTTTTGATCTTTTCTGGAGTATGGCCAATTAAGGTGTAACTTGGCTATTTTATAGCCGATTATACTTAAATTTATTTACTTAATAGAATTTTTCTTCACCTATTGGAATTTTCTTTGACTTTACATAATTTTCGCTGGCTTAACAGAATTCTCCTTTACCAAATCGAATCATCATTTACTTTAGAAAATTTTCCTTCACTTAAAAAAAAATGAAAAAAAGAAAAAATCCCGAAAAAAATTTAGAAATAAATGAAAAAATTTAAATTTTATAGGCATTTTTAGATCTGTGTCATCATTTAAAATGTTTGTAGTACATCTATCAGTAGAAGCGATACAAGCGATACAATTCCTTTGATCTGTGTCTGCAAGGTTGACGAACCATTAACGAAGCAATAAACTGCCATTCGCTTCATTACATTCGTCGATACCATAGTAACCTAACAAATTAAGCCAACCACAACACAACTTGAAACAATTGTGGTAGAACTATCCGTAGAAGCGATACGAGCGACATAATTTCTTTCATCTGTGTCTGAAAGGTTGACGATGCGATTTCCATTATCATAAATATTATAAACTTTGCGGAAAACTCAAATTTTATAGACATTTTATAAATTTTAATGTTTCAGCTTCTTTATTTTATTTTTCTAGATAAGGTTTCTTTCGACACATTCGCCCTTTCGACTCAATCGGGCTATCGACATTCGTCGTTTCGGCACATTCGACCTTTCGGCATTTGGCCTTTCGATATTAAGGCCTATACGACATTCGGCCTTTTCCATTCAGCCTTTCGACATTTGGCCTTTCGATATTTGGCGTTTCGGCCTTATTCTATTTTTTGAATTCATATACAATACAATTAACGAATCAGACACTGCTTTAAAGACTTTAATCTGGAACACAATTTGAATCAGAATTGAGTCTTTGGCGGAGGGTTAATATTGATATTATGCTGAATATTGTGCAACTTTATCGTTATTTAGAAGATTTCAAAACGGTATAAAATTTTGTAACATAACTCCGGTACGTGATAAATCAGAAGTGTTGGAACTGTGGGGTGTTTCTTAAAGGTCTACGATAAAGATCTTTTTCGACGCGTTTTCGAATTAAGAACAACTTATGCAATATACTCTTACAAAAACGTATAAATGCATTGACTCTGATATAAAAAAAAAGGAAACATAAAATAAAAATATAAATTTGACGTCATTTTTAAGGGTCCGAAAATTATTTCAGGTGTGAAGTTTTTTACAGAAAGTGTAGCTACACAAATTCACATAAAGTGTACACAACAAAAAAAAAAGAGTAGTCTAACATAAAACAAATGTAGCTACAAATTATAGTTACTTATTCTTACAATGGCGTCTACTACCACTGACATTTTTGTAGCGAGTAGCCAAGAAAGAAGAGATGCAACAACTTCCACAACAACGTCAAAACAACATTTCCTATAGTTAATACTAATTTGCGTGACCGCGAATGAAATCTCGCCCCTCCCCCAACCGCCGGTGGGAACAATTGTGAAAATATTAATATTAGTATTAGTAATTAATAAGTTCCTCACAAATTTTTTAGAACTTGCGGAACCTGTGGGGGAATGCTGTATTAGGAGAATTGGGTTGTCTTGTGCTTCAACAATTTGTCATAGAAAAAAAAAATCTAAGGAAAAATGCATACTAAATATTGACTCCTTAGTTGTCTGGAACCGGGTCAATTTCTATAATTATTAATATACCTTGCCTTTCCTTTTGGTCTTGTCATTTGTGAAGAGTATACTCGTTGTCATTCGGGGGTCGAATCTAGGCTTGGTGGCACAATAAATTACGTTTTGAATATTATTCGAAATTCATTGATTGATCTCAAATTATTGATTCCACTTTTTTTAGTTTGTTTTCTTTTTACCAGAATTTTATGGAATGAAGCGTCGACTGGTTCAGTGTAGGGGCAGTTGACTATCCCACCACAGGTAACTCGCCTTCTCGCAGCGATTAATACGTTATAATTTCTTACCCATTCCTCATGTTTTTCATAACCTAATGGTCCAATTCCATTGCGAATAAAAGTTTGTCAGCCAAATTAAAATGAGATAAAAATATAAAATCCTTGGTTGTATGAACGAGACACCCAACAAAATTCGTAAAGATTTTACTTACAAAAGTGGTGTGTCTGTGTCAGTGGACTGCCATAATTATTGACAAAAAGTATCAAATCGAGAATATTTTACGGCGGTCCAACTAACACATGAAAATATATAATGTATAGGACTGATGATAAATATTTCTCTCACACACTAATAATTTTAATTATATGACATTTTTATTGAAGAGATTTTTTAATTTTGTATTTTATGATAGTATTAACCCTACAACTCATGACTGGGGTCCACAGGTGGGGTTCATGATTCTGGTTCAACTGATGACTGGGGTACAGAGCTAGCGAGGAATATTATGTGTCAGGTCAGTGCGTTACGAAATCGTGTGTGGGCTGTGAAAAAACCCCAGTCATGAGTTGACGTTTATCTTTTGTGATCGTTTGAACGGTTAAAAAAGGACAAATTTTTATAAAAAAAATGAGCTTTTTGCTGATTTTTCCGGTTTTCAGTCTTCGAATGGGTTTTTCATTAACGACCATTCTCTTCTTTATGAAAAATCAAAGATAACCAGGTATGATAAATCTGTTTATCAGCATATAGGATCGATTTTATGATCAAGAAAGACGTGGGTAGCGTTCAGACCCCAGTTATGAGTTTGAAGGTAACGAAATAAAGTCATGAGTTGTAGGGTTAATAATAATTAGATTTTTAGATAATTTTGAGTCGTGAAAATAATAGAATTAACACTAACACTTATTTTTAACACACTTATAACACAGTTCAGTCAATTATTCACTGTGGAATCGGAGCATAAAGCTTAAAAGACTGCACTTTCTTTAGATTAGAGTTAAGTCTCATTTTCATGGAGAGAAACGGTTATTATTTCAAATGGATCGTAAATTCATATCCAATTAAACCGTCGGTTATACATAAGAAGGTTATTCATCAAAAAAAAAAAACTTGAACTATGTTCGGTTCTCATGCACTTTTATTTATCAACTTAAATTTTGACCAACAATCTTATATTTATAACAGAAAATAACGATGCGCCAGTTATGTCCGGTATCCAAATAAAAAAAACTTCAATTCTAGTTGGCGTTTTTCAACCAATTAGAATCGTAAATGAAATTAAATTTCATAAATATGCAGAATAATTGTATAAATATTTATCAATGGACAATATTGTTTTCGACAACAACACCAAAACGTATGTGTTTAACACCAAGACGCGTTAAAATATTATATGAATAATGGAACTCTGGAACCATCTTCTGTGTACTCAGAACTTTTATTAATTAAATAAAAATATTTTTGTTTTAATAAATTGCATTTCGGAAATTTTTATAGTTATTTACTATATATTCGCCAATTCGTCAACACGTACTGGTACAGTGGAAAGTTTTTTTTTGACGTCTGTGAGTGTTGTGTCTACATTAGTCAAACTAAAATTTAAACTGGGTTTGTGCCTATGAATCAAATACTAACACTCAGTACAATATATGTATATATATATATATATATATATATATATATATATATATATATATATATATATATATATATATATATATATATATATATATATATATATATATATATATATATATATATATATATATATATATATATATATATATATATATATATATATATATATATATATATATATATATATATAAGAGCCTTGCTTCTTGAGTACATAGGAATTTTGAGATGTCGTTTAATTCAGTACGCTATTTGAATTTTAAATTAATTGAAATATCAGTTAGGATTATTACCTTTGATATATTTGATTATATTTTGTATCAAACTTTTAGGTGATTTAATTTTAAAATGCAATGCATGTTCCAATCCTAGCACGTGACTTTGGACTTAACTGGAGTTTAAAATCGATTAAAATTCAGAGAACATCCGAAGCTTTAACAAATAACAAAATAATTATTATCAACGAATAATTCATATATTGTTGATTTAATTTTTTGTTGTAAACGATTCATCTTACAATTACAACATTATTGATCTACACATGTCGTAGTTAGATTATTAAATAAATTTTATGATATGAGTAAGATTAAACAACTTTTAATGTACATTGTCTACATTACATACTCGTATATAAATAAACAAAGCTGAAAGATTTGATGAACTCATATTTTTTTGCGTAAAATGACAAATTTTAGTAATTCTCTCTAATTAAAAAAAAAAAAAAAAAAAAATTGGAATTTGCAAATAACTCAATTTTGACCTTCAAATATTAATTTCTATTTATTTTCTGTTTATTTCTAGGAAACCAATTCAACACTAGTCCATTGGGGCGTCTGCATACCTGAATCATGCTCATCTCGTGACATTGAACTATATTTAAGCGCAGCAATAGGATATAAAAATATTTCGGTAACCAATGACAAGTGTACCGTAAACGAACCGTTAAGAATTGGTAATGGTGACATTATATTTGCGTAAGTCGCTATAAATTTTGCAAATTTACATATATTAAATATTTAATTAAGATTTTTTATTTTATTTTTACAGTTGTGTTTTAATATCATTTGCACTTATGGTAGTGGTTAGTACCGTGTACCATATCTTCCTTGTTTACCGACCAATACCGCTTAAGGGACGATCAAATGGATACTTTGAAATGATTACAAAATCATTTTCAATTGTAGAAAATATACGTAAAATGGGTAAACCAAGTTCTGATGAATTAGGACTTGGATGTGTTAATGGTATAAAAGCATTATCCATGATATTGATTATATCCAGTCATGCGCTAGTATTTATGGTTGGTGGCCCTGTACAAAATACTGAGTTTTATAAAAGTCAATCAACACAATTACAAAATGCCGTACTATTAAATTCACCATTGTTGGTCGATTCATTTTTACTGCTTAGCGGATTTTTATTCTCTCGTCTGATCATGCTTGAGCTCAACAAACGTAAGGGACAAGTTAATTTCTTGATGTTGTACATTTTTCGGTATATTCGTTTAACACCGGCATATATTGCTATGATCACGTTGTACCTGACATGGTTACCAAAATTGGGAACGGGGCCACTATGGAATGCACGGATGGGAATTGAACAAGAACGGTGTGAGGAGTCATGGTGGTTAAATATTTTGTACGTCAATAATTATATTGGAAGTGATAAAATTTGTATGTTCCAATCATGGTATTTGGCAGCGGATACGCAGCTGTTTATATTGGCGCCGATCCTTTTGTATCCACTATGGAGATGGCGAAAAATGGGATCTATACTTTTAGGTATGGCTGTTGTTATTTCAACCATTATCCCTTTCGCGTGGACATCGTTTTATAAACTGGATCCTACGTTTTTAGCTTTCCAAGAGTAAGTTATTTGAATTGTTATTGACGGTGAAAATTGGTATTGACTTTCAATTATTATTTTAGTGAAGTCGCTGATTTGGCTACCAATGAATTTTTTGTGACATCATACGTTAAAACACACATGAGAGCAACTGCCTATTTATTCGGTCTCCTAACAGGGTTTTTGGTGCATATTATGCAAGAAAAAGAAATTCGCCTATCGAGGTATCAAAGCTTATTTTTATGGATTGTGTCACTCGGAGTTGGCGGTTTATCAATGTTTTCGGTGGTTAAATTCTACCAGAAGGGATATGAATTTTCCGTTATAGAAAATTCACTGTACGCCGGTCTACACCGATTAGGTTGGAGTATATTCACCAGTTGGTTATTACTTGCATGTGTTACCGGATATGCTGGACCTCTTAAAACATTTTTCACTTCACGCGCCCTAGCACCAATCAGTCGATTGACTTATTGCGCATACCTAACAAATGGATTGGTGGAATTGTATCAAGCTGGAACATTACGAACACCGAAATATATGAGTGTAATAAATTTATTCGGTGAAACATTATCACACCTGTGTCTGACATTCATTGCGGCCCTGGTATTGTGTCTTCTTTTTGAGTCACCAATCCATGGGATCGAAAAAATATTTTTAAGACATGATGTTCAAAAACAAAAAAAGCAGGAAGGGTCACCAAGCACATCTGAAGAGTCTGCATAATTTTTAAGCTTTCGTTTTTAAATTTAAATTATAAATTTAGTTAGGTATACGTGTTAGAGATTAAAGATGTTGTGTAAGATTTCTTGTCATACTAGTTACTATTACTATTTAAATAATATATATATTGTATAGAGGCGCAACGTTAAAAGTTGTGCAGCCTGTACAAACGGACCAAATGTATTAAATTATAAGATTTTTTCTTATTTTATCAATCTTTAGAATTAAGAGTATTTTTTAACTATTTTAAATCATAATTGTTAGAAAAAAGTTTAAAAAAAATCGAAAAAAATTGTTATTATTACATAAAACATATTATATGTATATTCCAGTGCTGGAAATTTCTACAAACATAAGATATAGTTACTTGTGATAAATTAAAAAAAAAAAAAAAAAAAAAAACGAAGAAAAGAAGATAATTTATATTAATAAAATAAAACAAAACAAATCAAAAATGTCTTTTTAATTTTATTGTTTTGGATCAAATCAATTAAACCATCGGCACACATAATTCATCTAAATGTCATAAAACATCCAATTAATACAATTCACGTAACCATTATAAAAGAAACAAAAAACATTTCAAATTTGTTTTTGTTTTTAAACTTGACATATTTATATTTATTTATTTATTCAAATTATTTGAAAGTGAAATTTTCTTGTTTTTCATTTATCATTATCATATTAAAAAAATAAAATGACATAATTTGGTTTTTATGTATGGAAATAAATATTTAAAAGAAAGTAAGTTAAGTATATATAAATATTATATGGATTCGAGTAAAGTGAAGAACGTAACTATTTCGTAATACTTTATTATGCAGCAGCGTGTTAGTGGGTCATTGGTTTATTATGTATTTTAAGTTTTTAATATAATTTTATCGAAAGTAACCAAAACATTTTTCTTTTCTCGCAGTAGTCAGCTCGCTTTTATATCGCAGTAGTCCATACTCTTGTATGGGGTAATAGTCCGGTGGCCTGCTCTACAAAAAACTGTCAACCAAAAGCTGTTGACGAAAGTTCAGAGAACAATCTCCCTGTGGATTAGTGGTTCACTGAGGAGCACATCCACTCAGGCACTGGAGACTCTGCTATTTTTGACTCCTCTAGATATTTTGGGGAAGCAGTTGGCAGCATGTATTGCCACACGACTGAAACCTCAATGTGAACCTGCAACAAAATAGGACACTCATTTATATTGTGCAACAAACAAATTCCCAAGACCACCAACTATACTCTCTCGTCACTACCTTTTGACACAAAGTTCCGGACTAGGATCCCATCTCGGGAGGACAGGATGATGGGTGGAGTTTTGGAGCCCGGGCTGTCATTAAAGCGCTTCAATCACACTTCCTCACGTCGAAAGTAGTCCAGGGCTGTCTCTCATCTGTTAACGAGATGGCAGATCAGTTCAACATCCACATTATATAGGTGTCAAGGCATTTCAATAGTACGGGGAACAGAAAAGCCGATGAGCTGGCTCGACGTGGAACAATAGACCACATTTCAAAATGCTGAAAGATATTGAAATGCCTCTTGCGTTATGCAAACTACTGCTTCAGGAAGAAGCTAGTAAGTTGACGAACGATAGATGGTCAAATAGTACCTAATGCGTAATAACTCGGTAGGTCTGGTTAAAGTTCGACTTGGCTTGTAGTTTTTGGAGCGTTTATGTGGGGATGCGTAATGCCCCACAATTTTAAATATATAACTGTTTACAATAAATATTTATTTAAGTTTTATTGAATACCAATTTTACCATTTTGGTTGTAAACTACGGTTTGCGTTTATTTGCTTTCAAGAACAATATCTATAGTAATTCCGCATTTGTAATATTAACGGTTATGCGGTAGTTCTTTCCGTTGTAGTTAGATCGCGAAGCACATACACATATATTGTGTCGTGGATGTTCTGTGCAAGCGACGGTAAAGGATTCTTTCATGCTTAATGAAAATTCTCATTTTATAACCGCAGTATTGTTTCGCGCTGCTATCGCGACGAAATATGTATTTGCTAACCCAAATTTACCAAACTTTCAACTTGTTTGTCGGTGTCGACGACTAGATGGCATGCTGCTCGGGAAAAAGACGAAAGTACATCACATCACCTCCTTACCAGCGAATTACTGATGAGCGATATCACGAAACGTGCCGGCAGTTTTGTAGTTCTTCCAGTTCTCGTTGTGACTGGTTTTGGGTTGATGTTGGTTGTCTCGGGGCCTTTTAAACAGTGTTTCTGCCTGCTTTCGTGTAATTTCTCCGACGGTTAATGTAGCATCGGATTTTGTCTAGTTAACAGCTTTTGTTTCGTCTCAACCTGTCGATTGAAATGTTGCTGACTAAAGGCAAAGTCAATGACTGGAAACGGCCCTTCATATGGTCTCTGCAGTCAGTGACTCCTTGCATAGGTCGACTCGCACAAAAACATGTGTACATTTGTTGAGTTTCTGTGAGACAAATACGTTTTAAACTACAGTGTCGTGTGGGTGGAGCCGAACGAATTTTGCTAAAATGTTCCCTTAGTTCTTTGACGAATTCCGATTGCTCTGTATGATTTTTGTTTCTACCAGCAATTAGCTGGGGATGTTATTCGTCAAAAACCAATTCGGCCGAGGTACTTTTTAAGTCCTCACGGTACGTCGTGTGATGTCCCAACAAAACAGCAGGAAAACCTCATGTCCAATCGTTCCTGCCGTGACACATAATGGCCGCCTTCAATGTCTTGTGCCATCTCTCCACGAATACGTTACACTTTGGGTTGTATGCTGTAGTTTGCCTGTTCCCGAAACTCAGTGATTTGGAGAGTTCAGCGAACAGTTCTGTTCCGGGTTCGGCTGTGATGTTTACAATTGGAATAGTGAAGCGGTCTATTAATGTCACGCAGTATCGCTTCCCTTCTGATACAGGTAACGGATCGACGATGTCTAGATGTATTTCCGCAAATCGCTTCGACATCGGTGTGTAATTTCCTAAGGGACTCTTGGGGTGGTTTGCCACCTTTGTTTTACGTCTTTCTTTATCCCGATCCAAACAAACTAATCCGTCATGGCTTACACCGACGAATTATGTGTAGCCTCAAACACTGTTTTCTGAAAATCTGCGGGAATATAAGGCCGTGGTTTGCCTGCGGAAACATCGCATAACAATATTTTCGTGGAATTTAATGCTACTGGTATTTCTCTCCAATTGAGCTCACTTAGTGATTCTCGTAATTTTTGCAGGTCCTCAACCGCTTGCTGTGCGTCTGCGATTGCAACGTAATTGATTGATTCTGGTAACCCGATGTTGTTCAATCGTGACAGGGTATCGGCCACCATATTATCGCATCCCGAAATGTGCTGAATATCGTTTGTATATTGGCCGATAACGTCTAGGTAGCGGAACAGCAGTGGTGACGCCTTTGCTGGATTCGGGCAAAACGCGTAAACCAATGGTTTGTGATCCGTGTATAACATAAATGGACGCCCCTCAATCATATGCCGAACTTTTTTAAGTACGCAGCTAACAGCTCTCGATCATATGCGCTGTACCTCTGCTGTGTGGTAGATAATTTTATTGACAAAAATTGTAACGGTTGCCATACGCCGTTATCCTTTTCGCTCATCTGTTGAATTACGGCTCCAATTGCCGTATCGGACGCATTGGCCATCAGGGTTAACCTGGCTGATGGTGATGGATATACTAAGAGTGTGGCTTCGCTTAGCTGTGATTTTGATCGTTCTTCCGCCTCTTTGGACCACTCGATGACTCTGGAGTTGTTTTTCCTGCTACTCTTTAGATAGTCATTGAGACTCGCCTGGTGTTTGCTCGCTATAGGGATCTATAAAAATCCAAAACTCCAAAAACCCGCCGCAACTGCTTAACCGTTTTCGGCTGGCCAAACTTTGCTATGACTTCGGCACGTGTTGATTACCAAGTGCTTCAAGTCCTCTAGATGTCTTGCTTTTTGATGCTACCAGAATGTCATCCAAATACGCGAAACAAAAATTTAGATTGTGCAGGATGAAATGCATGAATCACTGGAAATAATTACCAGCGTTCCTCAGACTGAATGTCATACGCGTAAATTCGTATAATCCAAGTGGTGTAGAAATCGCTGGTTTGGCAATGTCTGCTTCCTCTATTGGTATCTGATGGTATGCTCTAACTAAATCAATGGTGGTAAACACCGTGAAACCTTCCAACTCATGCGTAAAATCTTGTATGTTTACGGGATTGGGTACCGATGTGGCACTGTGACGTTATTCAGAGCTCGGTAATGCCCGAAATGTTGCCACCATTCAATCATGTAACCTAATTCTTTTTAGCTATCGCTAGTTTTTCTGTCCACGAGGCACTATGTGATGCGGTTTAAACACCTGGTTCTCGTGGGTTATTTCTTGGTATTTGTCTAATATGGGAAGAATTCGATTGTCGACTGTATTGGAGCTGATCACTCTGACTAACGCGGATAATGAAGTTAGTAGATCCAGTAATCGCAGGCGCTGGATGTCAACTAACAGACCCGACTGGTTTAAAAAATCTGCCCCAATTAACGGCATTGTTACCCCGGCCACCACGAACGTCCAAGTGAAGAACCGCCTGAGTCCCAGATCCAAACTGATCCGCTAATTTCTGAACGTTTTGAATTGCGACCCATTCGCTGTGTACAAGTAAAACTGTGGATTGTGCTTTTACTGATCGCCTGTAGATGATGGTACGACAGATATACCGGCACCCGTTAATATATCCGAATTGGGACAGTTTGGTCTGCATAGTGCCGTGCTGTCTCCTTAATCTGTAATGGAAAAAATATAGTCGTGGTGCATTATTGCCTGTTGACGACGACTAACGATTGTCTGACTGATTCCTTGTTGTTCCCTGTTTGCACTTGGTGAGCGATTCCTCTGGTAAGCGTGCTCCATGTTCTCCAATCTACGAATAATCTTGTTTATCTGTGTTTCGAATGATAAATCATTGCTCGTGTAGTGTATGTACTACCCTGTATTAATAATAAGATATTAGTATTACATTGTATTATTGTATACTAATCAAAAAAGCGTATTTTGATAAATAAAGTAAAATAAGTATTTGGTGGTGCAAAATAAAGAAACGTGTGCACATAGAGTAATAAACTTAAGTTCATTGGAATTTGGTAAAATTATGATGATTCATTAAAAAGATTAACACGTTAAATATTTTGTAAAACTCGTTGATCGACAGTAGGCAGAAAGGAAGTATGAGTGAAAGAATAAAGATCTAAATAAAAACAAAAAGTGGAGTTTTCTTTTAATGTGAAGTGCTCAAGTGAGAAAGTTTACCACATGGCGACCGTGACAAGTGATCGTAAAAAAAAAAAAAAAAATGTTAAAACCCAGTTGTACTTTGCGTGAGCAATCGCGAAATTTTGTTTGAGATGGCACGTTAAAACATGAAACGGAAGTATAAAGCAAAAAAAAAAGAAACCTTCGGCTTTCTTTAATTTGTTTTTCATGTAGTAAATTACAATGTTCGCATTTTTTCCGTGCTATTTTTACGAAATATGGTATAAAGTGATGATCACGGTGAGGTATAAGAGAGCATCACCGTGATTGATCATTGATCGCTCTTGGAGCGCTCAGTCGTACAACAGCCCTGTTGTACGACTGAGCGCTCCAAGAGCGATCAATGATCAATCACGGTGATGCTCTCTTGTACCTCACCGTGATCATCACTTTATACCATATTTCGTAAAAAAAGCACGGAAAAAATGCGAACATTGTAATTTACTACATGAAAAACAAATTAAAGAAAGCCGAAGGTTTCTTTTTTTTTTGCTTTATACTTCTGTTTCATGTTTTAACGTGCCATCTCAAACAAAATTTCTCGATTGCTCACGCAAAGTACAACTGGGAGGGAATAGAAACAAATATTTAAAACGATGAAAAAGACGATGATAAAAAATAAATATAATAAATAAGTTACAGTGAATACAAAGAAATAAGATACTATATATACATATGTACAGATAAAAGTAAGTTGATAATAGAAAAGTTACTTCGTGTAAGCCGCGTATACACACAAGTAAAATAAAACTTGTGGCATGAGTTTAGGTTTACTTACAAAACCAAAAAATATGTTTACATGAGAACTAAAAATCAGTTATTATAAAAAAAAGGTGATTGCGAAATCAGAAAGCCAAATATTAAACCAAAAATTGGGTTTACATGAACAAAAGTTATAAAAAGATTGTGAAATCAAAAAATAAATAAAACAAAAACAACATGGGAAGTGGTGGAAGTAAAGAACCCGTAGTGAAGGAAAACATCGTATTAGACAACAACAGCAACAACAGTAATGATGACGATAGAACCGCCAGAACAACAGTGGAAATAGCAGTAATTGCAGTTGCCGTGTATTTTATTGGTGAGTTGGTCAAATATATACATTTATAGAAGACACCTAAATAAGATAGAAAAATTAGCCAAACAAACTGCAGAGACAGTATAGAGATAATTAGAATTAGAATATGACACATTTTTTTTATATATATATATATATATATATATATATATATATATATTTAAGTGCCACGTTAAAATTAAGTACAATTTTTATATAAATGCAAAAATTGAGAGAATTAATAAATAGATTAAAGGCTAGGAAAGAAAGTTTTTCCAAAAATCCAAAAAGGAATTTCTCGGATAAGTTTATATTAAATAGCGTAACAATTTTAAAAGAAATAGAGGCACAATATGCGACAATAATAAGTAAATTTGACTTTAATGACTTAGAAGTACAAACTTTAAACGAAATATGTATATACAAAAAATTACAAATTACTTGAAGGATTTGTCACAGAACGAAAAATTAAAATTTTAAGTGAAACAATAAATTCTAGTAATCTTGAGGAACATATAGAAAATAAAATGGCTAACTTTGACTTGTATCAGTCCATGAAGATAATTCCCGAATTTAAAGGAAAATTCGTGGAACTGGAAAATTTTTTAAATATAACAGAATTGGTGTGCGATTCTTTAGCAAATGACGTAGAAAAGGCAAAGTTAATTAAATTTATTTGGTCGATTAAGATAGAGGCTAGTTCTAAAATAAGGTTGGGAAATAGTGCTGTTCCAAAAGATTTTATTGAATTAAAGAACTTATTAACAAATTACTATCCCAATAAGGATACGGTACAAACATTGCACAGTCAGCTATCGCGTGTAGTGCAAAACGGGTCGACAATAGATGTTTATATATCAAAAATAGAATCAATCATTTCAAAATTAAGCAAATTAAATAAAGAAACAATAGTGAATGGTGATACCAATACCACCGAAAAGTTAAATGAACAATTAGCATTGAATATTTTCAAGGAAGATCTATCTGAACCTCAAAAATCATTCATCGTTGCAGCCAGACCCACCACTTTTGCAGACGCTATTAAGCTCGCAAAAAAGATGGATGGGGCAAATCAAAGTGTTGCGAAAAAGAACACTAAAGTAAATTATATAAACTCGCAATATAGTAAATATGATAGAAATGTAGAAATGAGGACAAATAATTATAGGGGTCAAAGATTTGGAAGACCAAATAATCAGAGTGGTAGTCAACTTTATAGGAACATTCCAAGAGTCAATAATCAGGATCAAAGACACTGGAATAATCCAAGGGCAGTTTATCGGGGTCAGACATACGGAAATACTCCGAGGGCCGGTAATCAAAGCCAAGGATACATATATACACCAAAGGTTAGATACCAAACAATGGAGTTTAGGAACACTTCTAATAATAATTTTCAAGGTCAACAGTACCGAAATATTCCAAGTACAAGTCTAACTAACAGAATAAATTGTATCTCAAATCAAGAGTCAAAAAACGAGATGAACTCTCCCCCCAGGAGAGAAAACCACATCCAGGGATTGGAACAAGAGTTTCAGGACCTACAAGTTTAATAAAAAACCTATTGAAAGTATATTATACATAATATCCAATAATTTAAATAACTACATTGAATTGTATACTTCACAAAGCAAACTCAAAACAAAACTTAATTTTCTAATTGATACAGGGTCAGATATATCACTTATTAAACTAAACAAATGTGATGAAGATATTAAAATAAATACAGAGTGGCGATGCAAAATAACAGGCATTACCGAAAAGGAGAACTGCACATTGGGGACAATATACTCCAATTTAACATTAGATAATAATATCAGGAACTACACGTTGTGGCGGATGATTTTCAAATTCCAACTGATGGGATACTAGGCAGAAATTTTTTAAATCGATATTGTTTCAAGATAGACTATGAAAATTATCTAATATCGGCAAGATTGGGCGAAAACTTAATCCAGGTACCACTAATAGTTCAGGAATCTTACCAAAATGATATTTATATTCCTGCAAGATGCCATAAATATTGTTAGAAAAACTGATCTAATTTTAGAAAAACAAGAATTACAGCCGGGAATTTATGTGGGCAGTGGCATAACACCAGCTAAGGGCATAGCACATGCCAGATTCCTAAACACCACAGAAAAAGATATTATAAAAAATAACTTTAGACCAAAAACAGCAGAAATGTATGATTATGAGGAAAATTTTTTGCTAAAACAAGACACAACTCACCGAATAGAAAACCTAAAAAAAATACTAAAGATAGAAGGATTAGATAAAGATGCCAACAACAAAATAATGGAGATATGCAAACAATATAACGATATATTTTTCCTAAACGGAGACGTTTTATCAGTCAATAATTTCTATAAACAAAACATTTTAACGACCGAGCATACCCCGATCTACACTAAAAACTACAGGCAACCATATAATCAAAAAATTGAAATAAATACACAAATATCAAAATTAATAGAGAATAAAATAATAGAACCGTCCGTTAGTCCCTATAATTCACCTATCTTATTGGTACCCAAAAAGGACCAAGACAACACAAAACAATGGAGATTGGTGGTTGATTTCAGAAAGCTTAACAAAGTTGTAATAAATGATAAATTTCCCATCACTCGTTTGGAGGATATCTTAGACCAGTTAGGAAGAGCGAAATATTTTTCTACGCTTGATTTGTCCAATTCTTTTCATCAAATCGAACTAGATAAAGATTCAAGACCACTTACAGCTTTTTCGAGTGACCAAGGTCATTATCAATTTAAAAGGCTCCCTTTCGGATTGAAAATTTCTTCAAATTCTTTTCAAAGAATTCTATCAATTGCTCTTTCCGGGTTACAAAGCCAAGCATTTCTGTATGTAGACGATATTATAGTCCATGGTTGTTCAATTAACCATCACAACAAAAACTAATATCAACTTTTGATAATATCAACTTTTGAATATTTAAGAAAGTACAATCTTAAACTAAACCCCAAGAATGTAATTTTTAAAAAAATGAGGTTGTCTATTTAGGACATTTAATAACAGATAAGGGCGTTAAAACTGATCCCTCTAAATTTGAAAAAATCAAAAATTATCCCGTCCCGAAAAATGCAGACGAAGTGCATCGTTTCACAGCATTATGTAATTACTATCGTAAATTTGTCCCTAATTTTACAAAAATTGCAAAACCTCATCTCCAAAAGAAAAAAGTTCCATTTAATTGGTCAATAGAATGCGAAATTGCATTCAAGGATTTAAAGCAAAGGTTAACAAATGCTCCGGTGTTACAATATCCCAACTGGGATAAAGAATTCATATTAACAACCGATGCATCTAATTATGCATACGGCGCAGTGTTGTCACAGGGAGAAATTGGAAAAGATCTTCCAATTGCTTATGCAAGTAAGAATCTTGATAAAAGCGAGATAAATAAAGATATCTTGCAGAAAGAGCTCCTCGCCATTCATTGGGCGATTAATTACTTTAGGTCATACCTTTACGGCAGAAAATTTAAGGTTATTACTGACCACAGGCCATTAGTCAGTTTATTTACAGACAATAAACCTTCTTCAAAAATGACAAGGGTGCGTCAGAGCTTATGTGAATATGAGTATGAAATATTATATCGGAAAGGTACACTGAATATGGTGGCGGACGCGGGATTCCGACATGCTCAAGGCATTGATACCGAAAGATGCTGATGTTAAAGTTATAACTAGATCGATGACAAATAAATCCCGAAACAACAATCAAAATGCGAACAAAAGTAATGAAATTAGAGAATTGAGGTCTGATCAACTTCATCTTTGGGAAAGTACATCGTATAATGATGTTAGGAAATTAAAGATATTAAAGTTTATTATTGAAAAAGGTTTAACTAAGGTGCGATATAATAACAATGAATTAATGATTACAATTGACGAAACTCTACCAGAGCTAGATTTAATATTTGAGAAGTTGATTGAATCTATGAATAGGAACCATGTAAAAGAATTATCCATGGATATTAATGATGACATTTTAAAGTATATAACGCGCGAAAAATTTAAAAAATTGTATGAATATGTATGTAAAAAAAAAAAATAATCCAAATGATACATTAAAAATAATAATATACAACGCACCGATAATATTAAAAAATGAAGACGAAATAAAAAGAGTAATTAATTCATACCATGATATGCCAGTAGGTGGTCATATTGGTACACGACGTTTAATTAAACGATTAAAACAAAAATATACATTTAAAAATATGAATACAATCATAAGTACATACGTAAGAAATTGTGACACTTGTGCTAGAACAAAAATAGTTAGACACAACAAGGAAATAATGACAATAACAGACACACCTAATACTAGTTTCGAAGTAGTAGCAATTGATACGGTAGGTCCTTTACTACCATCAAATAGTTTTAGATAGATATTGACGATTCAGTGCGAATTAACAAAGTATGTAATAGGAATACCGATCAGGGATAAATCTGCGGATAGTATCGCGAAAGCTCTAGTAGAGCATTTGTTGGGACACAAGCCTTTTTGTGCCGTTGGTAAAATATGTTTTTAGTTGAAACAGTGAATTAAGTTGTTTCCAAATTATATTTTTCTTATTATTAAATTATTTTTATTTTTTCTATAAATTTTCACACGGTTTGATTTTGTACCAATGGAGGTTAGTTTTTGAATGACAATTTTTATTGAATTTTTACAATAAAAACTTTCTTTTTGGAATTATAAAATTGACAGATGGACGAAGTGTTACCTAACGTTTTAATATTTAACTATAAATTTGCAGTAACAATACTGATGACAAAGTGTCATCTAAAATCGAATATTCGAACTATTATCGTAGATTTTAGTACATAGCTATGTGGTTCCATGGGTATTATTTATTATTTTTGTTTTAGTGAATTTCAACCATCTGTCAAATTATATGTAAAAAATTACATTACATAAAGTTGTAAGTAAAATTATGTTATGCAAATTAACTATTAATTCTGATCTTTTTCTTTTTAGGTAGCAAATAAATTATATAAAGAAAGCCAGTGAAGCTGTATTGAAGTAACGATCAGATAAGTGTATAATATTTATTTAATAAGAAATGATTCTTTGTGTGTTTTTCTTTTACCTTTCAGGTTATGTTTAAGTTTGATGAGACGATTTTCCTGTTGCCGTTCGTTGTTGCTTCAACATTCTCCCCGCCTTGAAACAGCGTAGTTGTTTCAATTTGATTTGATGGAAGGCGGCATATTTTTGAAATTCCTCGTTTATACGTACCATTTGCGGTTTTGACTATGGCTACGCGAACTAGCCCGTCG
The DNA here is from genome assembly GCA_958295665.1 of Tipula vernalis. Lineage (NCBI taxonomy): Eukaryota > Metazoa > Arthropoda > Insecta > Diptera > Tipulidae > Tipula > Tipula vernalis. The sequence goes on along the minus strand of OY282558.1, from coordinate 333,665,516 downwards.
TCTCCAGTGTGAATTTTTTCTACTCGACCGAGCTTCCATTTGAGTGGTGGTTGATTTTCGTCAACAAGGATTACTAATTCACCTATTGCAAGATTTCGTGTTGAATCGGTCCAGCGATGCCGTTGCTGCAGTGATCTTAAATATTCGCTTGACCAACGATCCCAAAATACACGATGATAGAAATCAATTTGTTTCCAGGTGTCAAGCGGTGGTTTATCGGTTAGTTCAGGCACGGGAAGAGCATTGAGCGGTCGCCCAATCAAAAAATGGCCTGGAGTAAGACAATCCATGTCGTCAATGCTGGTAGTAATTGCTCCGAGTGGCCGAGAGTTGAGAACAGCTTCAACTTGCTTGATTAGAGTTAAGAGCTGTTCATAAGTTAGTTTGGCCAATCCTATTGTTCGACGCAGATGAAACTTGGCTAGTTTGACAGCTGCTTCATGAAGACCGCCAAAATTTGGAGTTGAAGGCGGTGTGAATTTCCATTCAATCTGGTGGTCTTCGCTTAATGATTGAATGTCTTCCTTCAACTGTTGAGATGACAACATTGCATATAATTTTCGTAATTCTGAATTGGCGCCGATGAAGTTGGTGCCATTGTCAGAAAACACTCGCTTACAAATACCTCGAGTGGCTATAAATCGTTTGAAACATCCTAAGAATGCCTGTGTGCTTAGGTCTGATGCCAATTCCAAATGTACGGCTTTGGTGACGAAACATATGATGAGGCATAAATACGTTTTTGTTGGTGGCTTACCGCGGATGCGATAATGTATAAAAAATGGGCCAGCGAAATCTATGCCGACTGTGTAAAAAGGTGGTGCGGCAGTTACCCTTTCAGGAGGTAGGTTTCCCATTTGCTGTGTCATGATAATTGGTCGGCATCGATAGCATTCCCTGCATGTTCTGCATACCTTTTTGCACACCGTAGCACCATATATTGGCCAATACTCTTGACGAACAGCTGCCAATAGCGCTCGTGAACCGGCGTGAAGTAGCTTCCGGTGATAAAATGTAATTAACGTTACAGTAAATTGATGTGAATTAGAAAGCAGAATGGGATGCTTTGATGTGTATGCGAGCGTAGTATGAAGAAGACGACCACCGACTCGAATGATATGATTTGGATCCAAAAATAATGACAATGATTGAAGTACAGGTTGCTTGATGCGAAAGTCTGCTTTTTCCAGTCCGACGTATTCGACTGGAAAACTTTCTTTTTGGACTATGCGGATTATGACGTGAAGCGCCCGCTCTAACTCTTCCAGTTTTAACGGTCCACTAAATTTGAAGTTTGGATGTACTTTGAATCGAAGCATATAGGCAACAGTTCGTCGCAGCTTCTTGAAGTCGTGATAAAACTTAATCTTGCTAAGTATATTAGTAGTATCAGATGATACTGTGTTAACTGCTACAATTTTCTTCAATTCCGAAGGCGTTTCCTCTGGTAATGGAAATTCTTCACGTAATGTTGGCCAGAACGAAATCTCTTGTTGAAGAAACTTAGGCCCATGTAGCCAGAGATCGGATTTAATGAAATTTTCTGGAAATAGTCCTCGTGAAATTATATCGGCTGGGTTATGTTCGGTTGGTACGTGTAGCCAGCTTTCCTTTAGTGAGACTTCGTTAATTGCGGTGACTCGATGTGAAACGAAAGTCTTCCATTTCGATGGGCACGATTTTATCCAATGCAATGTGATTGTTGAATCGGACCAATAAAATGTTTGATCCACATTAAAATTCAACCTTTTGTGAATTTTGTGGGTTAGTTCTGCCAATAGCACTGCTGCACATAATTCTAGGCGCGGCAAAGTTGTTTTCTTTAATGGAGCCACACGTGATTTTGAACAGAGGAGCTTGATGGATACACTGCCATCGACCGTTGTACTGCGAACATATAGCACAGCACCATATGCACGCTCGCTTGCATCGGCAAATCCATGTATTTGGATGCTTTGTGGTCGAGTTGAGTCAAATAGATGACGATCTATCGTAAATTGGTTGAGTATTGTGAGACTCCTTTGAAATGTTTGGCAGTATGTATGCAGGTGTTGCGGAAGTGCTTGATCCCAATCTAGCTGTAATTGCCATAATGACTGAATCAGCAATTTTCCCAATATGACTACGGGTGCCAACAGACCAAGAGGATCGTAAATTCGAGCGATTTGTGACAATATGACTCTCTTGGAAACGGTTGCATCTTCGTTAAAGTTGACAGCAAATGTGAATTTGTCAGATGTTGGATGCCAATAAATCCCTAGTGTTTTGATCAGATCATTTTCGTCAATTTGCAGCGATGTTTCTGTGAATTGTGGTGGAATGTCCTGTATAATTTCAGAGTCGTTGGAACACCACTTTCTTAGTTCCATACCTGCCGATTTCAATATCTTCGAAATGGAGTCCTTCAGTTCAATGGCGGCACTAATGGAATTTGCACCAGTCAGTACATCATCGACATATATATCACTTTCAATGGCGTCGGCAGCGGCAGCGAACGTATGTTTGTTGTCTATAGCTAACTGCTTCAAGCATCTAGTGGCGAGAAATGGAGCAGAGGATGTACCATACGTCACAGTTTTCAGTCTGAATGTTGAAAGTGGTTCGACTGGAGAATTTCTCCACACAATTAGTTGGAATTTCTGGTCATCTTCATGTACCCGTATTTGCCGATACATCTTGGCAATATCGGCGCTGAATGCGTATGCGTGCGTTCGAAAACGAAGCAATATCGAAAACAGGTCGTTTTGAACCACTGGACCCACCATCATGATTGTGTTTAATGATTTTTCGCTTGACGTCTTAGCGGATCCATCGAACACCACACGTAGCTTCGTTGAGGAACTTTCAGGCTTCATGACGCAATGATGTGGAAGGAAAAAATTCGGTGATGTGATGGATTTTGAATCGATGTGCTCCATGTGGCCTAATGACTTGTATTCGTCAATAAACCTTATATAACCGGATAATAATTCTTGTGAATTGTGGAGTCGCCTTTCCAGACTATAAAATCGCCGTGTAGCTAAATTTTGTGAATTACCCAAAATCATTGGATCTGATGAAAATGGAAGCCTCACTATGAATCTTCCCTCACTATCACGCGTGGTGAATTTAGTGAAATGATTTTCACAATCAATTTCTTCGGACGAAAGTGGTTTGATGGAATGAGGGAGATTTTCGATGGTCCAAAACTTCTCTATCTGCTCGCTCAATTGCTTCGAACTGTCAACAACTGCATGGCAAGTGTGGTTTGATTGTGTGTGCGACGACAGTTTTCCGGAAACAACCCAGCCTAATACGGTATTCTGGAGCATAGGAAAATGATTAGCCAGCCTGATTTGACCCACCGACAGTAGTTCTTGGTAAATTTCTGCACCTAGCAGCAAATCAATATCTTGGAATTTAAAGAATTCAGGATCTGCTAACTTGATATTTGATGGTATTGACCAAGCCTTGATGTTGTAAACTGTTGTGGTTGGTTGATAGCTGGTTATTCTTGGTAATACTTGGACATCTAGCGTGGTGGAAAAATTGGTCGTGGTTGACCTCAAGGTGATTGTTACACAACTGGAACATGCAATGGCGTTGGATCCAATCCCATGAATTTTTGTAGCACTATTGCGACGTGGTAACTTCAGCAGCGATAAAAACGACTCGGTCATAAAATTTAGTTGGGACCCGGAGTCTAAGAGTGCCCTCCCAATCACTGGATGTCCAGCATGATCAAGAACCTGAATCAGTGCTGTGGCTAAGTACACGAATGATGGTGACTTTGCTTTTGAATGGTCAGCAGCAAGGGCTGACTGTGATGATTTGCTTGCGGTTATTGAGTTGCTTGCATCGCAAGTCGTAGCCATTGATGATGATCCAGGCTTCGATACTGCAGACAGCGGTTCAGCTTTGGAATGTGTGGAAATAGGTTCATTGGCAACTCTATGTAATAGTGAATGATGTTGAGAATTGCAGTGTCGGCAACGCATGGTGACTGGACACGACGAAACCGTATGATCGGAGCGAAGACAATTAAAACATAAATTTGACTTCGTTATGAAATTGTGACGCTGATCAACGGTGAAATGCAGAAATTTGAGACATCTAGATAATGAATGTCCATTGGTTTTGCAGTGTACACAATAGTAATTAGCATTAGTGCTAGCAAGCGATGTTGCAGTCGAGCGATTGTAGCGATTCTCGGGTTTCAATGTTGACCCGATTGCCCCAGACGATGGTGGTACAGCCCTTGATTGAATGTAGCGATTAGCAGTTCTTGATGATGGTTTGGTTGCACCAGACGATGTTGGTACAGACCTTGAGTTATTGTCTAACCGATGTGCACGGGAACTGATAAAATTGCATAAGTCGTTTACTGTTGGAAGGTGAGTTGACGGGGCAACATCATTCCACTTGTGTTTTGTCTCACGATCTAATTTGGAAAGCATTAGATAGACTATCAGGTCATCCCATTGCTTCACCGGTCTTTTTTGTGCTTCTAGAGCTCGCAAATGAGATCGAAAATGGTCTAACAGACCCAATAGTTGTTTGGAGTCTGGTTGATCGATCGGTTTTACGTTAAACAATTCTTGAATGTGTTTCTCGATGATGAAATTTGGCTTGTCAAAACGATCCTTGAGAATGCTCATTGCTACCTTATAATTTTCTTCACTCAACTCAACTGCTGCGACAGCACTAGCAGCGACACCTCCTAGCGCAAGCTTCAAATACTGAAATCTGGTTTGATCAGTCAACGATGGATTGTTGTGAATGAGAGTGTTGAATGTGCCAATAAATGAGTGCCAGTCCAAATATTCACCACTGAAAGTTGGTAACTCGACTGTTGGAAGCTTGGCGCTCATTGTTGGTAAAATGGCATTTGCTTGAGTAGGCTTATCTTCTCCTATTTGTGCTTTACGGCGTGCCTCTTTCAGCTCGTCTACTTTGTCCTCGAATTCTGCCATAACGTTGATGTATAAATTTTCGATTCGCTCTCGAACCGCGTCTGATAATAATTCAGTGTCCATGATGTCGTACGGTGGCAACATTCTCTGGTACACTGACCAACTTTCATTAATTTCGCTAATGCGGTATTGTATTTGTTTAATTTTTGCAGTGGCGAGTTGAGTCTCGGCAAACGTTTCATATCGTTCCAATTTTTCGATGAAATTGTCTATGAATTGCTTTGATCGACGTGGATCCACGATTGGCGCCATTATACGAATATAACTAAATTAATTTTACTCACGAGTTAAAATTAATATACTGTAGATTACGGTTATCCAGAATGTGGAAAATGAAAACGTGGTTTCTGTTGTTGAGGGCGTGGGTTCATATCCCACTTCTGACACCAAATGTTGGGACACAAGCCTTTTTGTGCCGTTGGTAAAATATGTTTTTAGTTGAAACAGTGAATTAAGTTGTTTCCAAATTATATTTTTCTTATTATTAAATTATTTTTATTTTTTCTATAAATTTTCACACGGTTTGATTTTGTACCAATGGAGGTTAGTTTTTGAATGACAATTTTTATTGAATTTTTACAATAAAAACTTTCTTTTTGGAATTATAAAATTGACAGATGGACGAAGTGTTACCTAACGTTTTAATATTTAACTATAAATTTGCAGTAACAATACTGATGACAAAGTGTCATCTAAAATCGAATATTCGAACTATTATCGTAGATTTTAGTACATAGCTATGTGGTTCCATGGGTATTATTTATTATTTTTGTTTTAGTGAATTTCAACCATCTGTCAAATTATATGTAAAAAATTACATTACATAAAGTTGTAAGTAAAATTATGTTATGCAAATTAACTATTAATTCTGATCTTTTTCTTTTTAGGTAGCAAATAAATTATATAAAGAAAGCCAGTGAAGCTGTATTGAAGTAACGATCAGATAAGTGTATAATATTTATTTAATAAGAAATGATTCTTTGTGTGTTTTTCTTTTACCTTTCAGGTTATGTTTAAGTTTGATGAGACGATTTTCCTGTTGCCGTTCGTTGTTGCTTCAACAGCATTGTATTCTAATATTTGGTAATTTTAAAAGCGTGAAAACCGATTTAGGAACAGAATTTGTGAATGAAATATTTAAAAACTTATGTAAAATTCTACATATAGATCACAGAACATCTACTCCCTATCATCATCAAACATTAGGTACCATAGAACGGAATCACCGTGTTTTGAATGAAAATTTATTAGCATTTGCTGACAGTGATAATTGGGACGAATAAGTAAAATACTTTGCATTCTGTTATAATACAACACCTCATACAGATACCAATTATTCACATTTCGAATTATTTTTTGGAAAAATTGCAGCCTTGCCAGACGATATCACAACAGGTATAGATAGGTTATACAATTTAGATGATTATGTAACAGAATTTAAATATAGGATAGGGTTAGCACATCAAAAGGCCAGAAAACTGTTAGAAATAGCGAAACAAAAGAGACAGGAAATATCTAAAAACAATTGTACAAGAAATTGATTGATTGATTGATTGCAATGTACGATCAAGCATTAAGCAAGTCTCCCGTATTATAAATGCGAATACCACACCAACCTATGTTACACAACACACGACACCATTCTTCATTAAGCCAAACCCCGTAAAGAAAGGCGCCAACATCGATAACCACATAAGTCTAATAGTTGTGATATCCGCCCCTGGCCAGGCCGCCATCGTACACCGTTTACATATAACAAGATCGAGGGATGGGAAAGGAATGTTAGCAACAAAGACTCACCCCGGCTCCAGACACCTAAGTAGTTGATAGTTAGTAAATTTGTTAGTAATATATTTTTTAGTAATTTATTTAACACAAGACAATACAATTTTTTAAAGTTCATATCTCTATTGCTCCAACCTGTAAGAAGACACAATGACAACACAAACTTCCTGGTACCGCAAAACTCTTTTTTCTGAAAATCTGTAAATAACTATTTTTATTCCTCTCCACCATTTTTTCCATCGGCGGTTGTGAGAGGGGGCGAGATTTCGTTCCATCATCATGTTCCCATGCGGTCACCCAAATTTGTACTAACTGTAGGTAGTGTTGCTTGACGTTGTTGTTGAAATCGTTGCGTCTCTGCTGTCCCTGCTACTCGCCCCCCACAAAAAACAATTGTACAAGAAATAAATTTAAAATTGATCAATTAGTATTGTTACGTAATGAAGATAAACGAAAGTATGAGAATCCATACAAGGGTACATACAAAATAATTGAAATAAATGACGCAAATGTAAAGATAAAAATTAATGATAAACTTAAGGAAATACATAAAGATAGATTAAAACCTTATAATTGTATAATATAAATTTTTTGTTAATTACTAAAGTATATAATAATATGAATGCATTCAATAGTGAAATAAAAAAATAAAAAAAAATAAAAAAATATCTACTAATAATAATAGTAAAATAAGTATTTGGTGGTGCAAAATAAAGAAACGTGTGCCCATAGAGTAATAAACTTAATTTCATTGTAATTTGGTAAAATTATGATGATTCATTAAAAAGATTAACACGTTAAATATTTTGTAAAACGCGTTGATCGACAGTAGGCAGAAAGGAAGTATGAGTGAAAGAATAAAGATCTAAATAAAAACAAAAAGTGGAGTTTTCTTTTAATGTGAAGTGCTCAAGTGAGAAAGTTTACCACACTCGGCATTGCTGATGGAGTAACCTCCATGACCTGCGTTTGTGCCATTGTTTTCAGGATTCTGTCTGCTAGTTCAGCTAGTTTTGCCGCCGTTACTGCATCGGCTCGACTGGAAGCTGCTTCATCTATATGGGTTTTATCAAGTCGTCGTTGACCTCAGACCCACCAATAGCTTGTAATTTTCTCAGTAATTGAGATTGCTAGTCGGTAGATCTTAGACTGTTTGGACTCGCTCTTTGGAGAAACCTAAGTATCGAAATCTCAAATCTTTAACTTTTTGAAAGCAATTCAACGCTTTACAAATGAAAATCTCAATAAAGTCAGCCAACACCAGCATCTCCAAACCAGACAACTATCGAACTATCTTACAATTTCCTAAAATCATGCAAATTAATACCAAGCCAAAGACCAATACTGTATTTATCACTAATGTACCAGAAACCTGAAAAAGTTGTACGTTAAGTTTCGACGAAATAACGATCAAGAATGATTTAACTCACAATATCTTAACCGATAGAATACAAGGATTTTATGATGACGGTGAAATGAGGAAACCCGAATTAACAACTTCAGCTTTATTTTTTATGGCCAGATCTTTAATAGGAGACTGGAAATACGTGACTAATTACGTATACTTATCAACAATACATTCACTGCTTCAAAATTAAGTGAGTTGATTAAAAAAAAATAACCGTATGTTAGGAAAATATTGGGTTAAACGTAATAATGTTTGTAACGCAATCCCCCAAGGGATTGCGTTAACAGACTTGAGAATAGCGGTCTGATGCGGTATAGTAGCTGGCTAGAGCTCACGGTGCAGCGTGGGGGTTCTCAGACATATTTCTCATGCTTGAATAACCGCATGAAGAACAAAATTAGAGGGGCAAATGGAAATTAAAATTATATTGCCACGGCCTCAGCGGCAAAAGAAAATAATAAGCTGGGAGTGATCGATCCGGAGTGACCGTCTCAATCCCAGGCGACTACCGCCGTGACTGCCACACGGGCCTCCCCTCATCGGCCCGTCTACTGGGATGCTGTTTCCCAGTCGCGACGGCCACCGATGCCACTATGAGGGAAGGACGCCCGCATGACAATCCCAGCGACAATCCCCCGGAACGGAGACTGTCACCCCGACGCGTTCAACTCATGTGGCGTGCCGCCCTCCAGCACAGCCTGTCCTGGAGGAACGAACGGCACGCACGGAAAAGGGTGGAAAAAGGCCGACCCTTCACATGACCCCACCTCACATCATTCGATCAATTATTTGTTTACATGGTGCGGCGTAGCACACTACAGTAAGAAACTCAAAGAAACAATTTTTAGGTTACGGTAAAAGAGCAAAAATTTAAAATTAAGCAAGATAAATTACGTTAACACTGATTCTACGTTAATGTTAGATTTCACTTTCACTATCACTGTTTTAAGAAAACCAAGAAAAATACCTGAAAGAAATGAACCGTTATGGGGTCGAACCACACCCAAAACGGACATCCGAGCCAAAGCGAAGAGAGAAAAAAAACGGAAACTCCAAACGCAATTAATCAAAATGACGGAAAAGAAAAATATAACCGGACAATACTTTGCTCTGAGTGGGGCTTTCACCAAGTCGGTGCACCACCACGAAACGCCGAAAACGAAGGTAAAAATAGTAGAATATGTACAATATAATGAAAAATAGCGAGGGAGAAACAAACTGTTACATAACTTGTATAATTACAATTTACAGTTAGCCAGATTGTTTGTCCCTTTATTGTTTTACCTTTGATTTTTAAAGGCCAGTCCGACCACTGCAACCAGCGCCGACGCAGGATCCCCCTCACAATTGATTGCCTGCCCCCACGGGCGGGAATACAGGTTCAATATAGCAACTGTGGCAAACTCCACTTAAGTAAAAACACATGCAGGGTTTTATTTTATGTATCTATACAGATGTGTATTTGCACTCACTGATGGTTAATTTTTATTCAAAAAAAACAAAATCTACAAATTACCATTCGAATTTATTTGTATTTCATTATTTTATTTAGCTTTTATAAACAAAAAAAACAAAAATGAACACCCTTTTTAATACAGAATTTGTTTTTATTCTTATTTTTATTATTAACAAAGTATAATTTTGTTACCGTTTTTTTGTATTACAATTACAATATACTCAAACGATATAAATATCCGTTTATTATTTTTTTGTTTTTTATATTTAACAACAATTATTATTTTAGTTTTAGTTAACTGTATTTTTTTTATAATATTTTATGCAACCAACTAATTTAACATTTCAGATACTGTATCTACCGTACCGTATCTTTTAAAAATACCACACTCGACTTTTTTTTTTTTTGTTTTCAGTCTATATCGAGTGTAACTTAATTTATTATTATTATTTTTTTTTTTTTTGTTTATTTATTTAATTATACACATAATCAACTTTATTTTTTTATTTAATTTGCAATTTAATTTTTAATTACACTCGTCTTTTGTTTTTAAATTCACCACTCGACCAACTTATTCTCAAATCAAAAACCTAGATTTAATCAATTAAAAGTCAAAACTAGACTTTATTTTATTTATTTTTATTTTTTTTAGACTTAACCTCCACAAAACTCAAAACTAGACTTTTTTATATAAAAAAATTTGGACTTATTGTCCCAAATGACAAAACTAGACTAAAAATCTAAAAAAAAAATATTTTACATCAATCAAAAAATCAGAAATTTTTTCCTCCTCCTATTTTCCACTTCGCATCTCTGTTCGTCTCATTCGTTGTATTTGTGCACATCTTCATCATTTTGTTTATTTTTTTATTTTTATTAGTGTAAAATCTTTATTCGTATTTAACTTTTGTTTTTTTTTATGTACACAAATACAACGAATAAGACGAACAACGACGACGAACATATGTACATACTTATCTGTACGGCCGCATCGGATTCATGTTGGATACACCGATCGGCTTGTTCCCCACACAGAGCAAATATCACGCGTTAATTTAAGCCAATGATACCAGAAAGAAAAATGGAATATTCCAGATTGAACATTTTAATAACGTAAACATTCCATCTTATACATACTACACAATACATGTACACACACCAACTCGCAAGAGATATGTATGCTTGTACATGACAATATAGAAAACAAGTAAATGCAAAAAAAAAATTTAAAATATGTTTACATAGCAATCGGAGGGAATATTAAATTTAAATTTGGAAATCATAAAAGCGAGCATAGGTATAAACACCATGGTGGTCAGGGTATTTTATAACGACAAAAAAAATTCAAATTATTTGAGCGGTTGAAATCTTCGCAAAAACTTCTTTTTCCTCTGTATGAAGTGGAGACGTATGCCAGTCGTAATATGTTAATCTTCAAATGTTTTTGTACGAGCAACTAAAACCTGCATAAATGTTATTAAACAATATTCTCTGAGGTTTATGTATGCCTTTAGAAGGATCATGTTACGAACACTTTAAATCCCTAATTAAGTTTTTTATTCGTATTCTAATAAGAAAACATTCCAAATGGTTCATATATAAAAAATAGAGGTACATTAATGTCAACTCCAACATATTGTGACGGTGACACCTAGTGTGTAATAGAATAAGTAAAACTAATAGCTCAATGTTTACTGTACTAAATGGAATTTTCCATGATAAAAATTGTTACGTAATGTTTCTACGCTATTCCAACTGGAAAAGTCGTGAACTTTCGAGAAGCTTGGTTTGTGTATAAAGGCGAAAAGGCGAACAAGATCGAATTGGATTATTAGTATTTGGAACGCGATAGAGTAAACTCGTAAGATTATTAGTAATATTTGGTAAGCGATAGTATAAAGATTAAAAGGAATTAAAAAGTGATTTAAAAAGTGTTTTAGTGTAAAATAAAAAGTAAAAGTGATCAGTAAAATTTAAGAATAATTTAGATAAAGTGATTTTGTGAATTTTTATTGATAAACTGTGTTGTAATAAATTTTGTGAAATAAATAAATTCGTTGGTGATAAATTGAATTGAGTTTGTATTATTCACAATCCAGTGATACGAACCTTATTTGACAAGGCAAAAACGTAACAATATGCTTCAAAAAGATTAAAAATTTTAAAGAACTAAAAACTAAATTTAATTGGTTTAGACCGAAATACATAAATACATTTTTTTTCTTCGTTCTAAAGTTCAAGCCAAGTTCAAGCAAGCTTAAGCAAATTAAAAACTTGTCACCGTCTGGCCTAGAGGTGACGGTGTCCACGGGTTATACCATACAGGGTGAACGTAGAGCTGCTTTGTTGGCGGATATGACTTCTTGTAATTATACCTGTCCAAAAATATCTTAACTAATTCTGTTGCTCCAACAAAAAAAATAAAAAATAAAATGCTTACCTTGTTCAAATTTTACTGAAAAATGCAACCTAGTATTTGCTTATTCCATTCCCAACACTAATTTCCATACACAACGTAGATATTAGAAAACCGGCACAACTCAAAAAATGAAATTTTTCGTTTACAATTAATTACTTGTATGTTACATAGTTTACCGCCCACTAAAAAATTAGAATAAATTTTCCACAATTTGATTTACTAATCACTTGTGAATCAAATTGTGAAAAATTCATTCTGATTTTTTTGTAGGCGGCGGGACAATGGGGGGCAGATACGTAACTGAAAAATTTTATAAGTTATAGCCGCTTTTATTGAATATCGATATGTACAACTGAGAGAGAAACAAACTCATCAACCAAATCGGTAGTGGAACGAGGTAATACCAGAAATAATCTACGAACAGTCGAACATATAAGAAGCCAAAAATTCCAAAAATAAGTGTTGAACAATTTAATAGAGGAATAGTTCGAGCAAAGAATCTTAACAAGTGGTTGAACGAACGGAAAGATTCTTGTATCGTAATGGACGACGAGACCTACGTCAAAATGGATTTCTCGACACTTCCAGGTCCCCAATATTACATCAGAAAGAAAGATGAAAAGCTGGACGAATCAATTACATAGCTGTTGAAAAATGCAGCAAGGAAGCTATCAGTCCTCATATCAGATACCAATTCTAAGTGTACGGCCTTGGTAGCCATACATACGAACACTACAATGTATCCTTTGTAGATGGTGGCTTTCCTTGCTTTGTAAGTTTTAAGCATATACGGACTAGCGTAATCTACACTGGTCTGTAGAAATGTGCGGATTAAATTGACCATTGGTGTTGCAATATTTTATTGTGACGAGCGCAGTGAATACAGTCGTGGATTACACGTCGAACCAAATCCTTGCAACGCAAAATTGTATGCTGCTGTTTGATGATTGACATCAGTAGATTTGGGCCTGCGAGTAAATGTTGGATGTGCATTCTTCAAATAATTTACGTACCAAATTATAACTGCCCGATAACATTATTGGGTGCTTCACGTTGTATTGTTCGTTGGCGTTTTCCAATCGACCGCCAGCACATAAGATACCTGCATTATCTAAAAATGGATATAAGAATGAAATATTAGATTTTTTTATGGGCATATTCTTGCTCAGGCTCGTAATCACCTCAGTGAAACTTGAAAGTTGAGCTTCCTTTATCCGCAATTTGTATGACTTATCGACTTCTGATACAAAGGGCCGCCTACGCCAGCGTTTAAATTTTTAAAGTTGAATTTCACTCTTTGCACCCAAGCAAAGATTCGTACTGCTCGATTGACACTTGAATATCTTTCGAAGAGTTCAGCGGTTACCAAATTTTTGTTGTGCTCGGGTTTTTCTAATTTCTTTGTTGTAAAGTTGGTTGTTGCTTCAGACTTTATTTTGTTTGATTTGTTAACTGTAGACTCAGAAGTTTGAATTGGCTCTTGCCGTAGCCAGACGGGCCCTTGCCACCATATTTCATCTTCAAGAATTTCATGAGGCAGAACACCTCGAGACGCAACATCTGCTGGATTGCGGTTCGATGGAACATAGGACCATTGCTGAACATTCGTTGAACTTAATATTTCTGTTACTCGGTTGAGGACGAATATATTTCCATTTCTTGGTGGGTTTGCTAGTCACGCTAGGACGGTTGTAGAGTCGGACCACAAAGAAACATTTGGTGGTGGGTCAAATTCCAACGGTTTGGTTACCGAGGTTCAGCATTCTAACAAGTAACAGGGCTGCACACAACTCGAGTCTTGCCGTTGTAAAGTACTTTATTGATGCAACCTTGGTTTTCGCCGATATGTAGATGTAGATTTTTATCAGAGTTTAGCCATCTTCATATTTTAAGATCTTTTAAAAGGCATAGTTTACTCCGGATAGCGATCCATTGCTTCTCGACGTCTGTTGGGAGCTGGTCATCCCAGGGAAGTTTCAGTAGTCACAGGCCTTGAAATAAGATTTGTATTCCAATTATAGGGTTATGCTTCGGACAACATGATCCTTTTGGTAAACCTGGTAGTGTTTGGTAGAGAAACGGAAGAGGAAAAGCTATCGGCTTGTGGATCGAATTTAATTCCCGAAATAGAAATTAACTTGGTGCCTTCAGTTATTTCTCTAATCGAGAGTTCTCGGTTGTCTTCTGGCACGCTCTTCAGTAGCTTCACGTTATTTGATGCCCATTTCCGAAGGTGAAATCCACCGAGTTGGCATAAACTATTCAACTCGGTTTGTGCTTAAATATCTTCTTCGAGTGTCGACGTCCCAGACATGAGGTCATTTATATAAAAATCTCTCATCATTACCTTTGCTGCGTTGAGGTAGGTTTTAAAGTGTGCGTGCCAATTTGTTGAGTGACTGTGTAACCAAGAACGAAGCTGATGCTGTTCCGTAGGTGTTGGTCAGAAGTCTATAATGTTTAACTGGCAACGTTGATGTATCGCGCCAAAATATGCGTTGGTAATTAGTGTCAGAAGTCTATAATGTTTAACTGGCAACGTTGATGTATCGCGCCAAAATATGCGTTGGTAATTAGTGTCCGGCTTATCAATCCACACCTGAGGAACATCTTCTCGATGTCTGCCGTGAAAATATAGCGATGTTTCCGGAATCTGATAAGTATCTCTAACAGGGAATTTTGGACGGTCGGTCCAACCTTTACCAATCGTTTAATGATACTCCATTTGATGACTTCGCTGATGCATTGAAAACCACACGCAACTTTGTGGTTGAGCTAGGCTCCTTCATAACGGGATGATGCGGCAAATAATATTTCCGCTCGTTTGATATGGTGATTTCTCCTGGTGGTATTAACTCCATGTGCCCAAGTGCTTCGTATTCTGCCATGAATTTGGAGTAGGTTTTACGGAGTTCTGGGATTTCAGCAATCTTTGTTCCAGCGAGCTGAATCGCCTGAGCGCTTACCTTAGTGAGTCTCCTAATTTTGATTTATTAGGTGTGAATGGTAGTGGAGCTATAAATTTTCCTGAAATTCCTATTTTTAAATGGTTATCGAAATCCTCAATACACAACGTTTCTTCATTTGTGTATTGCTGAACTGGCGGTAGCTCTTCTGTCTCCCAACACCTTCTCAATGATTTATCAATGTTGACTTCTTATTGGGCAGACAAACAGGTTATGACTTTCCCCGGTACATCATTCAATTCATATTCACCTTCTACAATCCAACTAATTTTGTATTCTGCGCAATAGGTTGTTCAGGGCCGTTAGTTGTTTGACCATCAGATAACAGAGACAAAAATCTGTCGCAACCAATCAATATATCAATCGACCAAGGTATGTGAAAATTGGGGCGGCTAGTGGTAAGCGATGCAAATATGTTAACTGATCAAGATTGATTGGTGTTGGTGGTAGGTTAGATGTATTTTGGATATTACGTACGCATTTACCCATATGGAGAATTCTGTGTTGTTCCTGGATCTTATTATTAATGTTATCCTTCTTGAGCTGCTAGCCTTTCCTCCATTCAATGTATTGATTTTGAATCTTGCGTTAGATCTTCGAACACTTAATCGATGTGCACACTTTTTTGTGATGACCTTGTTGACGCTGAATTCAATAAAGCACGACAATGTTGCCAATTGCCTAGCTTATCGCAAACTTCAACCATTGCTGTCGGTAATAGGGCATCGGCATTACGTTTGGGTGATGAATGTGAACTGGTGACGAAATGGTCATTGGCATGTTCAGATACTTTACATAAGCTGTCTATTGGATTGTTTCAGCTCAGATGAGACATTCGAATCATTTTGTTCAGCATGAGTTAATGAATGGTGTTTCTTGTTGCATTGGTGGCATCTACCCTTTGATCGACACTGGAATACATTATGCCCTTCTGCTAAACAATTAAAACATCTGCCACTCTTGTTGACGTACTGTCTACGTTGTTTTGAACTCATTTCGATGAACTTGGGACAGTCGCCTAAACGATGATGTTGATCACTCACTATATAAGCTGCATTTTAGTAATTGCTTCGGTTCTGCAAATAATGATCGCGGATTGGGCCTTAATTCCTTCTAGAGAATTCATAAGTTTATTTAAAAATTCGAGTAATGCTCGATCTTGGGAAAGTCTAATTCTGACGACTCATGTCGCCATAATTGCGATATGACATCATCTAATTTCTATTTCATCTTAACTCGGCACTTGGTCTTCTACTGTTTCAATAGATGGCTTAGTAATTTGTGGCTGCTTGAAATATGCCTCAATGTACTCATTGACAATAGATCGTTTTCTGTCGTATCTTTTAATTAGCTTTTGAAAGGCTTCGATGTAGCTTGCATCGTCCACGGAAAATTGTCGCACTAACGTTTCAGCTGGACAGCGCAATTGACAAATGTAATACTGACATTTTTGCGCCGGTGAAAGGTTTGTATTTTCGTGAATAGTGTTTTTAAATAAGTCATAAAATGACAGCCACTCTCAAGCTTTGCCGCTGAATGTAGCTAATGTTAGCCGTGGCAGTTTAAAATGGCTTGATGGTACTGTAACCGATGCATTCAAAATGGTGTCGTTCAAATTTCGAGGTGGCGTTTGAATTGTTGCCCTCATCAGTCGTTGCACTGTGGCATAGCAATAAATAGTAATTGTCATCGATGGCATCCATATCTGATTGTTGGTCGGCATCGATGGCAAAAATGTCGTGTAATGTTCATTTAGCTTCTCTAGTCGCCTTTGCATCTCATCGTATGGTGTAGTATCCTTGCATGATTTGACATAGGTAGTTAATTTTGTTATCCGCCCTTTGATTACTGATCTTCTCTTTAGTAGACCATCCATCATAAATGTTAACCAATAAAACGTGATAACTTTCTATACACTCACATTTGAAATCACTGGAACTTTCACGACAATATTAATTTGATAATAATATACCGAAAAACCGAACGTGACTTTATGTTTGATATGTAATGAAGTGGTGTTAATTCTAACTTGGTGATAAATAACAGTGCAAATGGTGATGCTTTATTTAGTTGTGTCTAAATTAAATTTTTTAGTGATATTAAATTTATACTCAAGTATTTTAGGTTATCCGATAAATTTCTCCAAAAACGGCTATCCACGAGGCAATGTTGTATTGTAAACCCCCACGCGGTCCAATTATTAGCAATAAATTCATCGGATCCGCGTCGAAGTACCAATGTTCGATAACTCCCTTCAATTTAATTTATTTAGCATGATTTCCACGTAGGTGTAGTAAAAATCCAAACACTATTATTTTCTTTGGGAAACTGTATTATTTATTTTGAATTTATAATTAATATTTATTTTGTAATGTGCTTCTTACTCGAATCGATATTAAAAAAAGATTGACGATTCAAAATTGTTCGCTGTCATCTATACAAAATATAAATAGAATAATTGATGACAGGGTCATCTATGAATCGATATATTAATTCATGCTCTTAATATTGTAACGGTGACACCTAGTGTGTAATAGAATAAGTAAAACTAATAGCTCAATGTTTTACTGTACTAAATGGAATTTTCCATGATAAAAATTGTTACGTAATGTTTCTACGCTACTCTAACTACAAAAATCATGAGCTTTCGAGAAGTTTGGTTTGTGTATATAAAAAGGCGAACAAGATCGAATTGGATTATTCGAATTTGGAACGCGATAGAGTAAACTTGTAAGATTATTAGTAATATTTGGTAGGCGATAGTGTAGAGATTAAAATAAATTAAAAAGTGATTTAAAAAGTATTTTTGTGCGAAATAAAAAGTAAAAGTGATCAGTAAAATTTAAGAATAATTTATATAAAGTGATTTTGTGAATTTTTATTGATAAACTGTGTTGTAATAATTCTTGTGAGAAATAAATAAATTCGTTGGGATAAATTAAATTGATTGTGTTTTATTCACAATCCAGTGATACGAACCTTAATTGACAAGACAAAAACGTAACAATATAGAAAATAGAATTTATAGTGTGCTTATAAAATTTGTGTTGCCATGAAATTACTATCTTTCAAATTATACAAAATAATTAATTGATCGAATGTCAACAAACAATGAAAATGGTATGTTACAATTAAATTAATTTACAATCAAAATTAAGTGTTATAATAATTGGGTAAGTAAATAGAATTTATATAATACAAATGGTTAATCACTAAATGGAATTTCAAATATTATTTCTTGCAGGTATGGAATAAAAAAAATATTGATGACGCCGGCGTATATTTGGATACTACAAAGTACTTGTAAGTTTATTTGAACGCGATTGTTTGATATTGTGACGGTAACACCTAGGGTGTCATAGAATAAGGTAAATTAATAGCTCAATATTTTACTGTACTAAAATGGAATTTTCCATAAGAAAACATTTCTAAATGTTTCTACACTATTCTAACTGGAAAAGTCATGAACATTCGGGAAGTTTGGTTTGTGTATATAAAAAGGCGAACAAGATCGAATTGGATTAGTAGAATTTGAAACGCGAAAATGTATACTTGTAAGATGATTAGTAACATTTGGTAAGCGACAGTGTGAAGATTAAAAAGTAATTAAAAAGTGATTTAAAATGTGTTTGAGTGGAAATAAAAATTATAAGTGTACAGTAAAATTTGAGAATAATTTATATAAAGTGATTTTGTGAATTTTTATTAATAAACTGTGTTGTAATAATTCTTCTGTGAAATAAATAAATTCGTTGGTGACAAATTAAATTGATTTTGTATTATTCACAATCCAGTGATAGACAAGGCAAAAACGTAACAATATGTTTTCTTTTCCTTTTTGGATCTCATCATTAGTATTTACTGGAGTTTTGATGATTCCCAACACTGTTTATGACAAATAATCATCTGGAAATATCGTTTATGGCTTGTCATAATCATCATTATTCATCATCGTCAACGGGCGGTGTTGTGAACGTATTTGTGTCGTTTTTAATTTATTCTTGAATAACTAAACCACGCTTTCCTTTGTACGCTACATCTCGGACGTTCTTGTTTTTACTAGATCATTATGAATTCAAGCGTTGGTGTATAAACAAGTTTTGTCACGACGAGCATCGAACCGTCGATCTTCCTGTTTATACCACGCGCCAACCGTCCAAGCTATCGCTGTTCACAACGTGGACCTGCTGTATTATGGCCATAATCTTCACGATATATTTGTAAATAAATAAAATTGTGTTGTAATAACAGCGTGGCCCAAGTCATTTAACTTAATTTTCAAATATTTAGTGTTACTTCATGGTAGGTCAGCTGGTAGGTTTTGTTCACTTTCTATTGGAACGAATGGAATTAGAAATCAACTTTTTAAAGCGAATAAATTCACCATATTACTCAAGAACACAATATTACCAGACGTCAAAAATGGATTTCACAATTGCTATACAATTGCTTTCAAAGGTTATTTTCTATGCGGTATCAACAATTGCATCGCCTTTTTATTGGACCAACTTCAGTATATAAATTCTATCTTCTGAATGTTATGTATGTTGAAAACATACTAAGCTCTTACAGTTAATAAATACACCTTTCTGAACGTTAAACAAAACATAGAAAAATTCAATAAGATGTAATTCCGCTATAAGAAGTCACCCCGATGTAATGTACTAGAAACTAGACAAATTAATAATCACAATACCAACAGTATAACAATAATACGATTATATGAGATCCAGAAGAAAAGATTAACACAACAATAACAAGAAAAAGGTAAGTGAATGTAAATGAATACAACATACCTAGAGAGATAAGAAAATGAACAAACGATAACTTTCGTCTTGATAAAAATCAATTTGTACATTTCTTATTTTTGTATTTTTTTTTGTTCTCCACTCTCTACTACACCAGGTACTTTGCCATAGTTGGTGGGGTAGTATTATTTGTTGTTACTTTTGTGAATTGAATAAGAAATTCTCCTAATACAATAAAAAGGTTACAAATTATCGTAAATTATTTGGGATTTGTATTAAAATGCTTAATTCAAAATCAATAACATTTATACCGAAAGCAAGCAAACGAAGAAGAAAAGTAACAATCATCATCTAAAAATTGGTTTGCTGAAATCGAATGTACAGCGTAAAACATAAAACGAATTCAATAACACAAAGTTTTTTATTTAAAGTTAGCTATTTGGGGAAAACCTGAAAAACTTTTATTTCACAGTATTCAAAAGGTAAAAGGAAAATTTTTATTTTTATTTTTATTATCTTAACAAAATTAAAAATGGATTTTAAGCGAAAACGTAAAAAAAATAAATTAATTTATATTTGCAGTGAAGTTCTTAATAAAAAAGGTGTAAAGTTAATTAAATAAATTAATTCTTTAATTAATTTTAATTAGCCCTGTGCTATACATATGTTGAGTACAAGATATTAGCCCATTTTCTTGATTTCATCCTCAATGGCGTGTGGGTATTCTAATACAATAATTACAAATCGACTGTTATTAAAGAACGATATTAGGACAATGCCAAATTTTGAAATAATCATGCGATTTATAATTCAGATAATCATATTCATAAGAAATTCATATTTTTTGAGAATCCAAAAAAAATGTGCGATTTTTTTTTTTTTTTTTTTTTTTTTAATAAATTACTGTAGTTAGTTTATCCTTTTTCAAATTGGTAAAAAAGATAAAAATTTTCTAATTTGTTCGAAAAATAACTTTTCTAAATTTTATTCTCTTAAAATATTATAGTCTGGGAGATAGGTACATTTATAATTTTTACTTTATCCACTGTAACGATGTTATATTGGCTAAGCACAGGTGGCCGAGTAAATTACACTATGTAATTTTCACAGTTCTTTAAAAGTAAAAAAACATGTAATTTACATAAGGCAATTTTATACATAATGTTTGTATAAAATGTGAAAAAATTGAGACTGACGGTGACACCTAGATTGTAATAGAACAAGTTAAAATTGTTGAAGGTTGGCAACCAAGATTTGCCAACGCACAATTGGAAAGTTGCCAAGCTCGAGGAGACAAAGGCTGACCATAGATAGGTCAGCTGCTATCATCTTAAACAGAGAGTCACTGATTGCACTGGAAAAAAACCAACGGTTTGTGGCGGTACAGAGTATCCGCTGGTAAAACAGAATCGCTTTCGGTTTTCGCGGTTCAAAAAGTCCGCTAATATCACAATCTGTTTGCAGTCTAGATATCGGCCGTCAGGGTTAAATCTTGCCGCTTTTCTGTTTTTGACAGAAAGAAAGAGAGCAGCCATGATATATCCAAAAACGACCGCGAAAAGTAGCGTCTTAAGAATAAAAATAAAATCATTTTTTGATCCGAGTAAAATCAGTTTTCGAGTAAGCGCTAACCGAATTCGCTAACCGATTAAGCGTAATAATTTTGTAATGGTTCCATTAAATATTAATTAAGCTAAATAAAACTTTTGTAAGTGTAAAACAAACGCTTCGGTTTTTTTATTGAATTATATTGTGGAAGGTGCGTCGACCGCCATTACAACGAGCAAGCCGCTCATATACGGATGAGATTAAGATCATCGACCACCATCACCACAGGTTTAATCAACTATGGTTTCAGTGCAGTCACACTCAAGGTGTACAAGAAGGACGCGGACAAGCCGGAGGCACCAAGGTCATCTTCAGAAACTACCGCGGTGCTTGATAGCTCATCTGCGTTCGCGAAGGTAACCAGCCAAGCTTAAACTCTCTCCACGGATACGGAGATGTCAACATCCATGGAGTCTTTAAAGAGGTTCTCAGAGGACTTCTCATCAGGGGATGACTTTGATGTTACTGTGGTGGAGAAGAGGCTGCAGAGATGACACTGACATTTCTGCAA
The DNA here is from genome assembly GCA_958295665.1 of Tipula vernalis. Classification (NCBI taxonomy): domain Eukaryota; kingdom Metazoa; phylum Arthropoda; class Insecta; order Diptera; family Tipulidae; genus Tipula; species Tipula vernalis. The sequence goes on along the minus strand of OY282558.1, from coordinate 333,643,663 downwards.
GTCAACATCCACCACTTTAAGGCAGCACCAGCTGCTCTAGGTTGGAGCAAGGTTGGAGTCATCCTTGGGAATGATGCAAATGCTCATCACACGATCTGGGGAAGTACGGACACAAATGAACGAGGTGAGTTACTCCTTGATTACATTTTAAGTACTAACCTTCATATATGTAACATAGGTAATAAGCCGACCTTTATAACTAGTAATATACAGGAGGTATTGGATATTACTCTTGTCTCAAGCTTTTTGAAGATTAGTCTATTAAACTGGAGAATGTCGGAGGACCACTCCTTTACTGATCATTGTGATCTTCAATTTGAAATGGACTTGACTTCTCCAAAAAGTCCAATCTACAGAAACAGGAGGAAAAGCAACTGGGATACCTTTAGAACTATTCTGGGTAATTCACTACCAGTTCCGGTGCCAAAACCTCCAAAAACTGCGCAAGAGCTCGATGGCTTGGTGGACGAGTTGTCGAGCGCTTTTAATAAAGCGATACTGGGCTCTAGTCCCCTTAGCAGGCCTAAGGGTAAATCTCGGCCACCCTGGTGGTCTAAGGAGATTCAACAAACACGTCGAAAATGCAAAAGACTCTTCAAAACAGCACGGAAAACAAAAGCTGCTGTAGACTGGGACTCCTATAAGAAAGTCCTCAAAATTTACAAATATGATTCATTAAACTGTCTAAATCTCAACATTCCTATTGCAAGGGGAGATCTGTAGAGACTGCTCTTAATTCTCTTGTATTTTCCATTGAAAAATCTTTCGAATATAGAGACTACGCAATAGTAACCTTCTTGGATATTGGGGGGGGCCTTTAACAATGTGCTTCCAGGGGCTATAACTCGGGCACTTTCAGATCTGGGAGTGAATGAATCACTCAAGGACTGGATAGATCAGATGCTAAAAGGCAGGATCAAAAATGCTAGTTTTGGGGAATCCTTCGTCAGAAGATTTGCAAGCAGAGGTACGCCACAGGGTGGCGTACTGTCCCCCTATTTTGGAACTTGGTCATAAATGACCTGTTGCTGAGACTGGAGGACGGTGGCTTCAAGGTGGTTGCCTATACTAATGATGTTGCTATTGGTGTCCGTGGTAAATATCCCGGCACCCTTAGTGAGCTTATGCAAAATGCCGTGGGCACTCTTTCATTAAGGGCCAATGGCTGTGGGTTGAATGTGAACCCACACAAAACCGAATTGGTTCTAATCTTTAGGAAATATAAACTTCCCCACATCGATCCTCCCACTTTAAATGGGATTCAGCTTGACTTTTACAGTTGAAGCGAAGTTTCTGGGTCTCGTTTTGGATAGCAAATTATATTGGAAACCTAATATTCTGGAAAGGGTAAAGAAAGATACAGTAGCGCTATACTCTTGCAAAAATGTCATTGGGAAAGATAGGGGCTGGAGCCCCGCATCGCGCATTGGCTTTATACTGCAGTAGTCAGACCCATACTCTTGTATGGGGTAATAGTCCGGTGGCCTGTTCTGAACAAAACTGTCAACCAAAAGCTGTTTACAAAAGTTCAGAGAACCATCTCTCTGTGCATCAGTGGTGCACTGAGGAGCACATCCACTCGGGCACTAGATACTCTGCTATTTTTGACTCCTCTAGATATCTTTTGGAAACAGTTGGCAGCATGTACTGCCACACGACTGAAAGGATGATGGGTGCAGTTTTGGAGCCCGGAATTATAAAGTTCTTCATTGATGGTTCAAAGTGGGATGGAAAATTCGGGGCTGGGGTGTTCTGCGAGGAACTTCTGTTAAACCTCTCCTTCCGTCTCCCCGACTACTGTAGCATTTTTCAAGCTGAAGTAACTGCCATAAAGGAAGTCGTAGACTGGTTGAGGTATAATGTAATATCAGTTTGTGATATTCGCATATATACGGACAGTCAGGCTGCCATTAAAGCGCTTCAATCACACTTCCTCACGTCGAAAATAGTCCAGAACTGTCTCTCATCTCTTAACGAGATGGCAGATCAGTTCAACATCCACATTTTATGGGTGCCAGAAAATTTCATAAGTACAGGGAATATAAACGCCGATGAACTGGCTCGACGTGGTACAATGGACCACTTCTCAGAAAGCCGAAAGGATATTGAAATACCTCTTGTGGTATGCAAACTGCTACTTCAGGAAGAAGCTAGCAAGCTGACGAATGACAGATGGTCAAGTATCGCCTCTTGCGTAATAACTCGGCAGGTCTGGCCAAAGTTGGGCTTGGCGAAATCCAAACAACTGATCTCACTTCAGCGAAGTCAGATCAGTGTGGTTGTCTGTCTTATAAGGAGGCATGTGAGTAGACTAGGTGTCTTCTCACATGAATACTGTCGTAGTTGCGAGGACGAAGAGGAGGAAGAGACAGTACTTCATCTTCCTTGCACCTGCCCTCGTATGGCACGAAACAAACTAAAGTTTCTAGGGGCACCCCTCTTCAAAGACCTGACGGACCACTGGAGGATGGGCGTCAGGAGTATCCAGCGCTTTGTTAACAGCTCAAAATGGTTCCAATGAGTTGGAGGAAATAATTATTCGCAGTACGGCTACGGGCCATTTTTGTGTCTATGCCTGGTTCTAGTGGGCCGCCACCCAAAGCTAACCTAACCTAAGTTAAATTAATAGCTCAAAGTTTTACTGTACTGAAATGGAATTTTCCATGATAAAACTGTTCTAAATATTTCTACACTATTCTAACTCGAAAAGTCATGAACTTTCTAGAAGTTTCGTTTGTGTATATAAAAAGGCAAACGAGATCGAACTAGAATTCATTAGTTTTTGTTAAGCGAAAGTATAAGGATTAAAAGGTGAATTAAAAGAGATTTAAAAAGTGAATTAATGAAATATAAAAAGTAATTGTGATCAATAAAATTTGTGCAAGTATTATAAAAAGTGATTTAAGCTGAAGGGTTTTGTTTTATTCACAATCCAGTGATATGAACCTTGGCTGACAAGGCGAAAACGTAAGAGTATAAGTTAAGAATTGGTAAAGAGAAAAAAGAATTGGTAAAGGGAAAAAAGCGACAGTTTGTGAGACACGACCTTTAAACCCAGAAATATCTTTATGATTGTCACGTGGGTACATCGTACATCTTGCCTAGCAACCAGTGTAAGTCGTCAAATCGTTATTCAATCAAAGCTAATTGTGCAAAGTTACATTAAAATTAAATAAGTAGCATGAATTTGATAGTTTGGAACTAAAATTAAGTCTCTCTGTGACGTTAATAATTTTCAGCAACCAACAACACAAAAAGAAAAGAATGCAAATTGTAAATTTTTAGAGCTACAAGATATAAATATTGAATTGAATTCAACATGGTAGAAATTTTATAATTTTATAAAAACCATCTTGAATTAGTAAAGACAAAAATTGCTTACTTCCTAGCATTCAAATGAAAATAGGTAATTTTATTATTTTTGCAGAAGCGTACTCTAAAAATTCTTATTTATTTGTCTTTTCAATTAGTTTTGCATTAATTCCGCTGAATTCAGACACAGCCAAAGGCAGTAAAATGAGAGTTAATAGATATAGACACCATAATTAATATTATATGATAGCACAAGCCTGCTTTAACACCAAATCAAAAGTTAAATATGTAAATTTGTACAAACTAATCCTACCATAAAGGCATCGAATGTACACCTTACAGGGTTAAATAACATATTGAGGTATGATCTTAAAAGGAATGGCTGGAACAAACTTTGGATTTACAAATGCAGCTCTAAGTTTTTTGGATTCACTCTGAGCCTAATAATTTATATCGCATTTATCCCAAACTACTGGTATTCTGTTTCAGGTTTATTAAGGCTGTCATATGACACTAAACAATTACAACGATTAATTTAATTTCCTTCGCGCATTTCAACAGTTTACTATTCATTTGCCTTTATTTTTCATTACTATTTTTCTACCCCATAAGCTTTCAAATAACACGAACCTTACAACATTAAATTGGGAAAGCCTGACAAATGTTATTTTAACCATTTGTGTCTTTGCTAAATCTGCGTTATCATTTATATTTTATTAACATTTGTCAGGTTTACTTTACTTTTAATATTTTAAATTTAAAATTTTGTTACATTTAATGAGTTGAACTAAAATTTAACTAATAAATAACGATTTAGAGAAATATAAGGATAAAATAGATAAATTTAATATTTGCATATTGTTCTTATTTTATGTAGTTTGGATAAAAATAACTTTTATTTCCACCCAAATATCTCAACTACATAGGTATCTATTGGGAGAAGGGTAAATAGAAACGAGAAATGGGTACTGCAATTCTATAATATTATTACCAAAATTTATAGTCAAAAAAGGCTTATTGAATAAAAAAAATAAAAAATAAAATTATCAACTTTATTTCTTTTAATTACTTTGGTATATTAAAAAAAAAAAATATTTTAAAGTACAAAAATTAATGACCATGCCATTTGTTACCATAATCATTATTTTCTCAAATAATATTTTTAAGGTAGCAAATTTTGAGTCATAAAATTATGAAAATGATTGTGATAAAAAAATATTCATAAAGTTCTCAATAATTTCTTAATAGGATTTAAACAACATTAAAGTGCCACTCCCGCACGCTCTCAATTTTGAAAAGATTTTATCATTTACATATTGATTGTTGTTTTGAACGGAATATTCAGGTTGTATGTAAATTTAAACCGAATAATATCTAGAGTGACTCAACGGTATTAAAGGAATACATAATTTTATAGAATTAAAGTTTAATTCTTCAGTACAGATTATCATCAGTCCTTTCCAAGCATTAGTGGCTATTAAACAGCAATTCTATGTGTGGAGGCTTTCCTACTGTACTTAACCATAAGTTTCTACTGACGAAGTTTTACTTACGGTCTACTCCTTGTGAGCCGGTATACTTTTTTCTGATGATTTCTGAAGAGCTTTACACACACTATCCAGAAAGAGTTACGAAATTAATGAAGAAACCGCTATCGAAAAATTTACAGTACGAATTGAAACCTTGAATGAAACCATGCCAGTTTTTCCGCAAAAACTGAAGATACAATTATGTCGTGTCCAGAGTAAATTTCTGAGATGCTCAACTTGCAGCAAACCAATCAAGGCTTAAAGCATTTACAAATGTAAATAAAACTTCATCTGCTGTTAGATTGTCAAAAGTAGCCATTCAGTCTTTCGGTGGACAATACGATGAATATCCAGTATTCAAGAATCAATCAGCAAGGTTCACAAGTTTCAATATCACAAAAAAGTTTTGCTTGATGAAGGCGTCGTACCTATTAGACACATCAAATGAACATCTGCTAATTATGAAGAAGCGTAGAATAAAATCGTAGACCGCTATGATTTTTGAACAGTTATTTTTGAATATAGCACCAGTTACAAAATCAACTTAATCCAATCTCCATTCATTGTACAATACAGTTGATGAGGTCAAACGGGATGGCATGCATTGGGAACTAAGGCTGAAAAGGGAGATCCGTGGCTAATAAATATTTTATTTAGCAAGGTTGATGCAAATACACGACAATTGTGGTGTTTGAAATTCATTGGTGAACAGTGTGATACTATGGAAAATAGTGAAAGTGTCTCGACCATGATAGGAAATAAAACGCCATTATTACATCATGCCACCAACTCACCCGGAGTTAAGCGAAGTTTTCATCCATTATTCAAATGCCAACAATTCAAGTCAATGAGCATTCCAGATCGGCGGAATTTTGTGTTGAAGCATAATATGTGTTTTAATTGCTTATTATTAGGGCACTAAGCACAATCATAAAGGTCACATTTTCTTTGCTATTACTGCAGAGGAAAGCATCATTCATCACTTAATTTTCAGCAGCAACTAAAATACCATCGGATCAATCAGAACAGCCACTGGTTACAACAGCTACCATCACAATATCTTCACGAAAAAATAATTAATTCATTCAAGACTCAAACATCACAAGAACATCCAAGCACACTTCAAATACAGGCAAATTTTACTCCACAATTGCTATACATAAAAGGAACTGTTTAACTCAATATGGTTCATATCACGGTTACAGAACATTTATTGCCAACAGCTATCGTCAACATTGCAAATATACAAAGTGAACTTGGTTGTGAGAAAATTGCAAAAAATTGCTCACTATCGTGAGTGCAGTAGTATCAAATACAACATCACGATGGGCATCAACCTCATAAAGAGAAATCCTACTGGACGGTATATTAAAAGTTTACCATTTAATTAGGTTCAACAGCAACTAGGCAATTTGGTAAGATCTACAGATCCCAGATTATTAAGAAGTATATCATTCCTATAATGTTTAAAACCTAACACTACACCACATGGAGAAAATTCCAACCAACCAGATCATCATACGAACATTTTTATTTAGCGCATCACTTTGTGATTAAAACTGATGCAATAACAACAAAGTTACACGTGTAGTATTTGATGAATCTGGACTCTCATTAAATCAGAAGCTACTCGTAGGTCCCACAATTCAAGAAGTATTTAACATTATTAGTTATGGGATTTATAATGCATACCATTTTGTTTTGCGCGTCGTTATAATTGACAGAGATTATCAGCATATTGTTTGGAGATTCGGCACAAAAACACTGTTACCAACTTCACGGATTTTGTGACGCCAGTGAACTAGGGTCATCAGCTTTAATCTACTGCAAAAGCTACGACACAAATGGCCATCCACAAATTCGGATAGTTGGCGCAAAGGCCCAACGGGGCTTTACTGCTAGCACGTCTCTTTTTACAAGCGACACCAGGTTTCAACGAATACAAACCTGAAATATTCGCTGGAGAGTTCCGAAATAGTTATCGTTTGGCTGTCCAGTTTGCCCAAGAGATGGAAGACATACGTGGCTAACAAGACGTCTGAAATTCTGGAGAGATTTCCACCCAAGAATTGGAATCATGTTCGTTCAATTGACAATCCAGCTGATTTAGTATCAAGGGGTAGAAAGCCGGCGGATCTAATAACTAACAAATTTTGGTTTTCAGAACCTAAATCGTTAATGAAGAGTAAAGTTGATTATGCCCAACGAAAATCAACCAAGTACTTCAAACTATTATACTTATTCTTTCGGACGTCATTTTTGTCAAAGTTAAAACGTGTTATTGCCCTTTGCATGAGATTCATTCAGAATTGTGAAAAATTGAGAAAATATGATTTACAACTATCGAATTGCAGGCAGCAGAAATAATTGTCATCAACGCTATAGACAGGTTCAGTTTTTCTTCTCTAACATTTTTACAAAGGCTGAGCTGAGCAAACATTTTCAAAATATACGATTATTTGGCGCTGAAAGGAAAATAAATCACATCCGGCAGCACCACGCTTTGAGGGAATATGGGAAGCGGCGGTGAAATCGATGAAGACCCACCTCCCCATAATTACAGGACACAGTTATCCGATGATATTAATTCGTTAGAAGTGATTCCACCACGACACTTTCTGGCAATGGGTCCTCTTACAGCAATATCAGAATTTAGTTATCCAAGTATTCCAATAAATAGACTTACAGTATGGCAACAAAACCTTCAACATTTAAATAGTTTTTGGGTTAAATATCATAAGTATTACTTAAACACGTTACAACAACATAAAAAAGGAAAATTGTTAGTTGTGTTTGTTTGAACGGTGTGTGCGGTCGAAAATAGCTTTTATATGAAATAACACATTATATAATTTATGTACAAAAGAACTAAATTTAAATAAAGAAAACCCGTTAAAAAGTAAAGTAAATCATTAAAGTTTTTATATTCGTACAAAATAGTTAAATTTTTGGCCCTTCGTAGCCACCAATAGAAACATAGTGGCGTAATTTAAAACAGAATGTGGTGTACGTGATCATATCAAATATCGACAGTGAGAAATACAAAACGAAATAGTGCGAATAGTGCACTTAGTAATTATGCTTGAACCAATTAAATCGTGCAGTACTAAACTGAAACAACAATCGAATGGAAATAGAGTTGATTCGGTAAAATTACCGGAAACTAAGCTACCATAATTTAAAGGTTCATTAGAAAATTGGACAAAATTCGGAGACTCTTTCGAGTCTATGATAATGAAGAACGGCAGTATTACGGATGTCCAACGATATCACTATTTAGATGATTTCTTAAAGCTAAGCGTATAGAGAGGTAGATGCGTTGGTATGGAGGTACGACAATCCGTGTGCGTTCATTGAAAAACATGTAAGTGCATTATTTGATTTAATGTATATTCCAAAAGAATCCGTCATTGATTGGAGAAAATTATCGGATGATTGTGTAATTCACATTAGTGCATTCCAAAAATAAAATCAAAAAGTACAAGAATGGAATATGATTTTAGTCTATATAACAAACAACACAAAAATTGGATAACGATACTATAAGACCTTGGGAAGCAAACATTGACTCATCTAAATTACCAACTTGGAATCAATTACATCGGTTTTTACAAAACCGTTGTAGAGTTTTAGAGTCAGTGGAAAATAAGAGAAATCAAAGTACTTTGTCACAATTTAATGTATCTCTGAATATAAAGTTTTAACAGAAATCATTTGTGACCGAAACGACCGAAGTTCAGATGTGTGTCGACTTTGTAACGAACAATGTACATCAACATTTTTTGAATCTTGCACGTCAAGAAAGACATTCGGAACGCAAACAACTCACATTGTTACATATGGGATCGTATACGAAGAACATAAACAGTTTCAACATTAATTCGAGTTATCAATCAAGTAAACACAAACCTAACGATTAATATTCAAAAAAAAATAACTCGAGCCAATTTTAAAATCATCATCGCAATCCAAGACGGAAATTTCAATAGTAACCAACAAAATTTCAAATATAGTGGAAAATGTATGTATACTTCAACCGAACAGTTATGTTCTTCAAATCAAGTTCCAGTTAACAGATCAGCAAATTCAAATATACAACAACCCCAGGGATAAATAGAGAATGTGAAATTTGGCATTCAACCGTTTCAAATACAACCAAGTTCAAATACGCTTACATGCCAGACAGAGGAATGCTGTATGGTTTTTACCCCTAAAAAGGTCTTGGTTGCCGATAAAAAAAATGATTACGTTAATATCTCACAGAGTACTACTACTTAGAATAATTTTTATAATGTTTTGAATTTGACAGTTCAAAAGGTTCCCTTGTAAGTACGAGTACAAACAATTTATTTTGTTGTGGAATTGATTATTATTATGTTACTGATCGACAAAACCAAAATAAATCAAATTACGTATTAAACCAAATTAATTTTCACTTGGAAACTTTCAAGTTCCGTAACTCGCAAACTCAAAAGTTTTTCACCCTGATTTTTACGACTGTACGTTTTACTATAATTGCACAAGTTGTAGAGCTTATGAAATACGCAATATTTTACATTTTGAGAAAACACATTTTTTGGTCGTTTTTATTTTTTACTTTTCCCACTATAACGAAGTTATATTGGGTAAGTATTGTAATCGCGTAAAAAATTTTGTTTCAGATTTTTACATTTCTCGACTAATTAGGTTACCAGGGCCTCGAAACATCCTGTGTTACCAGGGCCTCGAAACATCCTTTCGTCCTTTCAGTCATACGTTTTTATTATTTTTGTTTTGCCTCCCATTCTGACAAATATTGATAGTTTTTGTCGAAATTTTGTACAAAGATAGATTTTAGTAATAAGCAGCTTGTGTTAACTTTTAAGATCATTTGAGTCTGGAATAGAGGCGGTTGTTGTGGAAGAGTAAACTGCCAAACAGATTTTCTCAAAAACGGGACCGACGATTTTTTTATTCATGCGAATTTGACAATTCATCGTCTACCTTTTCACAAAACTTGGAGTCGATTGAAGCATTGAGTGGGGGTCATTTTAACCCTTAATCTCATGAATTTTTTATCAATAAAAAAAAGATTACTGGTGTCAGCCGATTCAACTGAAATAACAAAATCTCAAAAAAAATTCAATTTTCTATTTTCCGTTTTCGGGAAAACGTGAGTTTTCTTAGCTTGCATATATGCAAGATCATGTATAAAAGACAAATAAAATTAAAAAAATATTCTTTTTTATTACTATATATCACATTTCTGATCATTTAAAATAATAATAATAAAAATAAATAAAAAACCGGAAATATTGCCGGAAGCAATTGCGGTCTATGTTAAAGCAAAGTGCCGTATTACATTTTCCAAATTTGGCGAGGGTATAACCCTTACAATTAGGAAACTTACACTGAAGTCGGTTATTTCTCCATTCAGGCCAATGACTGAATTCATCAATTCGTACTTCTTTCGAGGGCATCGGGCTACTTGTAACCTTATTTCGTTTGAACTGTAAGAATTTTTTAATTTCGGAAGGGCGTCCCGCTTGCTTCGTTTCTTTACCAGTTTTGTGTACTATTTCGGTTATTATCAAACGATATTATTCCAGAGATAATTTAGATTGATTTGATTCGTTAGAATTTTTCAAGACCCGCTTATGAAGTAGCAAAGAATTAACCGTCGCCATATCGAGCAGATAAGAAAAAATTCGTAGGTATAATTTTTTCGAGCATAGCTTAATTTGGTACCTTCCGATCATACTTTCGAACAAATTCACCCCTCCCATGTACGAATTATACCAGAGCACCCTGTATTTTATAGAGCCATAATCAAAAAATCTGAGCTTTTATAAGAGAATTAGAAACGAGGAAAAAACGAAACTTTTCATAGTAAAATGCACAAAACAAATGGGAAATCACTTTTTTTCCTAAAACAAATTTTTAAATGAAAACGTTACAAATTCTTAATTATGATTTCTGAAATACTTTCATAAATGTTTGAATTTCAACATATATGAATATCGTTTAAGTAAATCGGTTTCATTTTCTTGTAATAATTGATTTATTTAAACCAAAATATTAAAAAAATTCATAACAACAGCATTCTGGTCAAATTGAAATAAAAGCTTACTACGATTCGTTTGTTCATTAAGTCAATATATATTACATAGATGGCAGTGATGCTAAAATTGTACTAAAAATTACCACCTGGAGAAAATTCAAGTTCAAAAATGGGGCATGCATATAGTAAAAATACTTGCCGCTATTTTTGTGGCAGCACGTTCGTTTCCAGGATAGAATCAAAATGTCGTTTGTGTTTTCCATCAAAATCTATAGTAAAAATAAATAACATGAAACAATTTTTATATTTTAAAATATTTCTAAGTAGTGTCAATAAAGAGAATAGTTTTAAATAAGTGAAATGTTTTATGGTTAACTGTTTTAAACAAAAAAACCATTCGGGTTTTTAATTAAATTCTATTTAATATAGTGAAATACCTTTAACCTAAAAAAGTTTTGTTTCCTCCGTTTCTATCGCACTACTTATAAATACATATTTAAAAATTGTTTCATGTTGGGTTTTTGGTTGCATATTAATTGCTTGCTTAGTATTAAGTTTTATACATGTAGTTTAGTGTTGTTCATCATTTAAAATATTTTCAGAATATTTGAGTACATATAGCAGTGAAAATGGCAAATGTTGTTGAATTAAACAAAAAAAATTAAATCTCTTAGGAGCGAAAACCACAGGAAATAAAAATGATTTATTAAACAGGTGATTTTTATTCTGTTATTACCTAATCAAAAATCAAATTATAAACAAATACTTTCTAGATTAAACTTATGGCAAGGTCTTGACCTAAGTAGGAGCCGATGTCCAATAAAAGTTGTCCCTGCAGCCTGTCAGCAGCCATTCCCAGTTGATAAGGAGCCGTATCAAGGCCTCTCACTGTTAAACTACAAAGAAGTGGAATGGTTGACTCCGACAGGTATTCAATTATATTTTAAGGAACGGGGGGCAGTTAAAGGTGACCAGTAAGGCAGAAGGCTATTCCACTCACGCTTCTGTAAGAAAATAACATTTTATTCAATTGGTTTCGATATTTTTTTGAAAATTACTTGTAGCGCCGAGACCAAAAAATCGGTCGACTATAACATTCACCTTCATGTAAATAAAGCAGACAGAATTATTATGAAGGCTTCATGCACTTGTCCTGCTGGTTATGGCATAAGTTCAGCTTGTAAGCATATAAGTGCTACCTTATATGCTATAGAATCATATGGTTTAATTGGCGAGATTAAGTTAAATAAAATTTGTACAGATCAACTCCAAACATGGCAGCAACCTAAAGCTGGGCGAAGCTTGAAAAAAAACAACCGTTGATGAAATGTTAAATTCAGAAATCATACTCGTGTACCTTCTTCTTATACATCAAAAACGGATGATTTCGCTAATGGGCTGATCAATTTTGGGATTTCCTCGCCCGCATTACATTGCCGTAACGCCAATTTAAAATACATATTTCACGACCACACGACTATACAGAATATTCAATGATAACATATTTAAATAAAATTAATTATCACAACAGGTTGTAACCATTTTTGTAGTCTTCTTTTCAATAAAATTAAACGAAAGAACAACAATTTTTTTAATAAACAGGAAAGTAACAAATATTTTGTATATTTTTCTCCTGTGCTGTTATTAATTTAACGTTTAATATAATAAAAATGAATAAATTTAGTAGATCCACCTAAATTTAACCATATATTACAGTGTAAAATCGAAACACAAATTTAAAGCTATCCTTTAAAATGACATGCTGCCACCTGGTGTCTGGTAAAAGTAATAATGTCGTTTTGCATGCCCCATTGTAGGAAAAGCAAAACAAATTCACAAAATATAGGAACGTGTGATTATTTTGTGATTAAATAATTTTTTTTCGTATTTTTCTGTAACCATTTTAGACATCTTACGTACACTAGTAAAACTAAAGAAAAATTTAGCAAGTATTATTATAATTTGTCAGAGCCAACTTTGATGTATTTTTCAAAATGAAAGTTCGATAAAATATATTTTAGAAATAATTTAATTTTAATATTTCTGCAATTAATATTTACTTAATACCAATATGGCCTTCTTGTGGGGTGGAGTGCGAACATTCAAAGAGGATAGACGTATTTTTTCTATCCTCTTCAAAAATTTAATTTAATTTAATTTTATTTTATTTTTATTTTTTGTTTCTTATGTACTGATATGTATATACTTTGTATACATATGTATTTACATTTTAATTTTAAATTTTAAATTTAATTCTAATTAAATTCAAGTTTAGTGTAATGTGTAGTGAAAATAATTAAACTAAAGTGTAATTTTAGAAAATGCAATCCACCGGGATGCATTTGTCAGGCAATGTTTTTTATTTTTGTAGATAGAAAAATTAAAAGTGCATGATTTGATATTTTGTGGATTGTAAATACAATCAAATTTCAATTTTTAATTACTAAAGTTTAATATTTAGATAGTATTGAAATAAATTTTAAATTATGGTATATAAAATAAGTCGCAATAAATTTGGTATTATGTAGAGTTTATTTTTACCCACACTTATTTGGTTTCTTATGTGTGATTATAACGCACAAACTACGCCAAAAAGAGAATTTTTGCGTTACATAGTTTAAGTGTGTTTATATGTACTATAAGGCCTACTAATACGCACATGAAAGATGGTAGAAAATATTTACCGTCAATGTGTGTTGGTGGTTTTAGTATGTTTTTGGTTTTAGTATATAAGATTTTGTTACTTGAATGCAGGTGTTGTTAATCTCCTTGTGTTTTTTGTGTATTCACGAAACAACTATGATATTATTGAAATCATGTATTATGTAAGCGCAATGAAATTTTGTATATTCGACTCAAATAGGATTTTTATACTTTGTATAATCGAATTGGTTTGAGTCGAATTGGAATTGGGAGCTGTCTTATACAATTCATTTGAACGGTTTATTTAAGTAGGATTAATAAAATTTTTTTTACAGGGTATTACATACTGGATCAAATTGTTTTCTAATTAATTTAATTAATATTATAAATTATAAATTGTCTAAATAAATAAATAAATACGAGTAGATAAATGAAATGCGAATTTAGAAATGTTGGTTTAAATTAAGTTAAGATTTGATTTTTGAGTTTAATGGTTGTCTTAATGGATTTATTGAAATTTAGATGGTGGGATGTACACATAATCGTCATGATTACGTATATGACACTCGATACATTTTTAAGAAAGTAAGGGTTAATTTTCATTACATTTATTTATTGTTTTATTTACTTTGCATGCTTGATTTGGCAGGGAATGAGGTCCGTGAACTTAGTTAAAATTTTGGATATATTTGTATTTATTTATTAATAAAGAGATAAATTTCTGAATTATTGATTAGGTTCAGGTTTTTGGTGGCGGTGTTCTCTTCAATTGGTAAATGATGCTAATTGGATTTTTATTTAGTTAGTCTAATATTTTATAAGTTTTATTTTTGAGTTGCGCAAATGACTAAGTTGAAGCAAATCATTTGAATATGTACACTATCAGACATAAATATTTGGATGACGTCCGGGATTAATCATTGGAGCTGATTTTGGGGTAGCTGATTTTGCTACTCGTGCAAATTACCGCTCAGTCGACTTAGTTAAAATCGTGTGCGTTTACAACGTTGCTTATTTGTGTTGATTTGGTTTCAATAAATTTCTTTTTATGAAACTGATGCTACCGTTTGATATTACATATTGTAGGGATTTATTTTAATAAGTTTCTTGTCGTTGCAATTATCAAAAATTATCTTCTGCTAAAATCAATCACTTTATTGGTATTTGATTGTAATTTATATTAATGTTGCTATTTCGTTAAATATTTATGTATATAGATTGAAATATTATACTAATTACGATAAATGAATAGCATCGTACGTTATCTAGGATAAGGGAAATTCCCTTTTATATGATATTGTAAACTGCATTGCATTGCAAAATTATTTGAGGTATTGATGAAAATATTTCAATACTTTTTGTCAGTTTAATTTAATGTAATTATATCAAAGTGTCATAGTTTGTTCGGGTATTTTTGTCTGATGGTCTAGTTGATATTAAGTATATATAATTACATATATATAATTGTTAGATCGTCTCTAAGCTACAGAAATATTGGTGAATTCTCGCTCAACATCCAGTAACTTCAAGCAGCAGTTATGTAGCGTAGAAAATGTATTGTTCTTGTGTTATCTATTTTATTTTATTTCTCACTAACTAATTTATATAAGTTAATTTCTATTAATTATGTAGTAAACAATTTAATTTCCAGAGATATCTGGGAAACTCTAATTGTGTTTTATTAGTAAATATCATATATAGGTACATGTAGTACTTAACTAAATTATTGATATTCTAGACTTTTTAGCGTGTTATTATGATCAATGTTTAAATTATATTATATGCTTTTATAAATGAATTATTTATTTCTACATTATTAATTTCCTTTTTTCTAGATTTGTAGGAAATTGCCGATTAGTTTAAATTTAATAGTATGGTTAAATATAAATTTTCAACTTTTATTTTTAAATCTAGTTGCAGTAGGTAAACAATTAATTAAATATTTACAGGAGAATGGTAACTAATGGAACAAGTGCTGTGAATTTAAATTATAACTTAATATTTTAAAATTTTTAAACGTTCTTTTGGAATTTCAGCTTAGAAGTGGGAGAGTTTACATAGGCAATTTCATAAAATGTTAATTTTTGTAATACTTGTATGTAATATATTGTGTTTTGCTCATTAATATATATTAATTAATTTAGTTTAAAAATATTTAAAGGTTTCTCTTATATAACATAGATCCAGAATCAATCTTTAATATGGAGATTAAATTAATCCTGAAATTCAGAATTAGCTTTAATATTATGGTGATTTATTAATTAAAATTAGTTTTCAGAATTGCCTGGGAAATTATATATTGATTTTATTTGTTCATTCTTGATATACTACTTATAGTACTAACTGAATTATTGATGATTTTAGGCTGTTGTGGTGCTGTAACATTATCATTTTTAAATTATTTATTATACATTTTATAAAATAATTGAATTTTTAATTATTTGTTCTCTTTTTCTTGATCGGTAGGAAATTTCTGATTAGTTTTAAGTAAAATTTTATGTTTAAAATAGTTGTTAACGTTTATTTTAATTCATGTTGCAGTACGTAATAATTAATTAATTAGATATAGAAGGACCATGAAAAATGAAATAAGCGCGGTTTTTGTAATCTTAGCTTAGTAATTTTAAATTTTTCTTAAATATTTTATCAGGTAACTTAATGAACGGCGGACAGGAAAATTACAACATTAATAATTTTAAGTCCCGATTCAAATTTAGGGAGTCTTGAGTATCCGGCCTTGGATTTCAGAGAAATGATCATCTAATAATATAGTTAGATTGTGCTGTCTTGTGCTAATCTATTTATTATATATTGTACTAATAATTTACTAACTATTGATCACTTTGGTCTCTGTAACCGGGTCGTGTCTGGCCCAACTAATAATCCTATCCTATCCTTCGGTTTTTTTATATGTATATGGGTGTACTGTGTGTGCCCGGGAGTCCGGGAGATCCTGCTATAATGCTTGGCCGTACACTCTCAATCAATCAATCAATCAATAAAATGTTAATTTTTTGTAATGTGTAATATATTCTGTTTTGTCCATTAATATATTTTAATTAATTTAGTTTTAAAATACTTAAAGGGATCTGTTTTTTTTAATTTACTAATAAATAATCCAATTTTCAGAATAAACATAGTTCTAGAATTAATCATTATTAGGTATAGGGATCAAAATTAATCCCGAATTTCAAATTTAAATTTTAGTTTGAATCAACCCTTCAGGATTAATAAGTAGTGAATAAGCTGTAGTTTAGAAATTGTGTTGTCCTGTGCTAACTATTTTTACTATATAATTACTAACAATTTACTCTTATCCTTCGGCTGGAGATGGATAAATGGGTGTACGAGGTGTGCTCGGGAATACTGAAGATGCTGTTATAATAATTATTCATTTAAGTAATAAAATTGGTTATTATGATGTTTATTAATTAAATTTAGTTTTCAGAGTCGTCTGAGAATTTGTATGTTAATTTTTTTTGTTGATTCTTAATATACTTAGTACCTAATTGATTTATTGAATTATTAATAAATCTATATATTGTGGTGCTCTAATATTATCATGTTAATCATTTTATATAAATTTTATAAAATAATTGAATTCATAATTATATATTTTCTTTTCTTAATCGGTAGGAAATTTCTGATTAGTTTTAAGTAAAATTTTATGTTTAAACGGTTTAATGTTTATGTTAATTCTTGTTGCAGTAATTTTTAATTGGATATAAAAGGACCATTAATAAGGAAATAAGCGCTATTATTTTAAAGTTTTATTAAATATTTTATCAGGTAAATTAATGAAAGACGGACAAGGATGAAATTACAACAATAATAATTAATAATTTTTTAAGCCCTGTTTTAGATTTAGGATTTAGAGAGTCCTGAGTATCCGGCCCTGGATTCCAGAGAAATGATCATCTAAAAATGTAGTTAGATTGTGTTGTCTTTTGTGCCGTCTATTTACTAACTATCGATCGCATTGGTGTCTGTAACCGGGTCGAGTCTGTCCCAACTAATAATAATATCCAATCCTTCGGTTTTGTTATGTGTAAACGGGTGTACGGTGTGTGCCCGGGAGTCCGGGAGACTTGCTATAATGCTTGGCCGTACACTCATAATCAATCAATCAATCATCAATACCAATATGGCCTTCTTGTATATTGTTCTTAAAGATATGTAAAAAATTTTATATAAACATTTTATTATATTTTTGCTTTTTTCATTGAAAAACTTGAAGCTAAATACACCATTTTTACTATGGATTCCTATGGAAATCAGTGAAAAGTTATACCACTAAAAAAGCTTCTAAAAAATACGTCATTAAGAATATAGCTCTATACTCTAGAAGGCTCTGATTATACTGCTTAATAAATTGGGGACACTCTCGGTGGCCGACTGACAAAGTTCGAAATTAAGTTGGCTTGCTGTTAATCTTTCCGAGACACAGTCGTCAATGTCACGTCATCGACCGTGTAAACGACGGATGAATAAAAATTATCAAAATATACTCTGTAATTTTCGAGCTTTGGCACAGGCCGTAACATACGAACTACTGTATTTCCAGTCGCTCCTAAATCAGGCTCACTGACCAGTCTATTGGTAGCGCTATTTTCTTGCCCAGTGTATATTTCAAAATTATATGTGTATCCTGAAACCCCCGATAATACACATACATAGTTTATAACCCCATTTATGAGGATTGCTGAGAATGTATTGTTTCAAGTAGCTTTTGGCTTTTGTTGAACACAACTGCTCATCTACTGACAAACATTGTTCGGGCGGGATTTTCTAGAAATTCATTATTAGGGCATCAAGTAACGGCCAAATTGTCCAAATCAATATCGAAATGCAGGGCGAAAAAAAAAAGTGAAGTTACATGGAATCGAACCCAATATCGTTTTGCTGCTTTCAAAAAAACCAATCGTCGCTTAGACGAGGTTTCTTGAAACGGGTTTCTTTTGAATTAATTTTCTATGTTTGTGTAAAATTGTTCCACAAAATTATGGCAAACAAAAAAAAATATTATGTCCTTGAAATATTTTATATTACTTTTTTATTTGTATTAGTGCGAAGCAATCAGAGAGTTAATTTTTTTTTTGTCCCACAAAGAATTACAAATTTCCCCACCCTAAAATGATGTCGAATTCGATTGAAAAAAAATTTCATTCGAAGGGTAAAAATAGTACTCTTTTGACTGTCAAACTGTCTCATTGAAAAAAAAAATAAAAAATTGCATTAAGTGCGAGTTTACGACCATTTTCTGATGAAAAATTTTCAACAGGCAACCAATCGACGTTGTCTATTTCGTAAACAAATTTCCCCTTCCGAACATAATTCTTTTGTTTTCCTTATAAAATATATTGAATCTGTTGAAAATTTTTCATCAGAAAATGGTCGTAAACTCGCACTGAGGGTAAAAATTTTTTGTACTAGTTTTGCACTAGTGCAAGTTTTGCTACTCTAGCTTTTTTAGTCGAGTAACCCCTATTTTTACACACA
This sequence comes from Tipula vernalis, assembly GCA_958295665.1. Taxonomy (NCBI): domain Eukaryota; kingdom Metazoa; phylum Arthropoda; class Insecta; order Diptera; family Tipulidae; genus Tipula; species Tipula vernalis. Next base: position 333,624,640 of record OY282558.1, on the reverse strand, counting down.
CACCAACAAATATGACAATGATATTTTGTGGGACGACATTTTGATTTTAGGCGGCATTTTGAATTTACCTTTAAATTGTTCTGTCAGTTACAAGCGGCTATTTGAATTATGTAAAAAATTGTTTTGATTGAAAATTTTTCTTCGACATACATTATTCAATAGAATTCATTATTTAAAACAGAATAAAAAATTTGTGTTTAATAATTAATTTGTCAAAATATATAATTTGTGTACCTAATTTCAGTTCACCGCCAAGCCCCCACTTTAATATTGCCTTCGTTATCTTGGACCAAATTATAATCGTCCAAGTTAATATTAACGTTCTCCGTTTTTTATAAATATTATTATTATTATGGTATTTTTGACATTACACACGAACACATGCAAACACTAGTGCAAATAATATTTTCATTCGATTGACGTAAAAAAAATAGAGTACATACTCTGTTGAGTGTACTCGAATGAGGGGAAAAAATCAATCGAAATCGACAGGAGTTCATTGGTAAAGAGGAAAGAAACGGGGAAAGAAACGTAATGCAAGAAAGCAAGTGTAAATTGGCGGATTCCCATTTCTGTGACGTTGACATTTCTGACATTGAGATTTCTGTGACGTTTAATTGACATTTTAATGATTGAAATTTCAACGACATATTGAGCGATAAATTATTTCTGAATTGCTTTACTAAAATCGCATTTAAAGGTATTATTTCTGAGTAAAAAATTCTCTTGGTATATAAATTTAAATACGAAATTATTATGCCTTTAAAATAATATCATGGCGTTAGGTTAGAGTAAGTTTAGGAGAAAGGCGTTATAGTATTCCCCCGTAAATAACGCCTGAGAGTTTTATTCGAAAGTGGCAAAAATATTCATATTTTAAGAATCTCTAAAAAATTTCGTTTAAAACGCCCATTTGAATGAAACGCCTGGGCGTTGTAACTGAAATTTTCAAATTCAAAATTAAAACAGTTTAACACAAACCAATACACCTATCGCAAACAAAATTTTTTATATACTGTATGCATCGTAATCTTGGTAGAGTGAATAAAAACAAGTAAATGCTTTCCTTTGCTTCGGTTTTTAAAGTGTGTGGTTTAATATTTTAATAGTTTAGTACTTTGTGATTTACAAAGGTTGTGTAGAGGGAGAATTAAGTTTAGCTTTGAGTATATTTGGATCAGAGTTGTCGGAATTTTTATTATTCGATAAATATATACAATAGATACAACCAAAGTAAACAGAAGGCCATTTCTAGATACGATACAAATTCAAATGTATAATATTCATATTTGAATTGAATGAAATACGAGTCTTATATATTCGAATTCGTCTAATATTCTTCAGGGAGGTTCTACCTGACCCCCGAGTGTTTAGCACCCCATCTAAGGATTTTGATAAAAATGACGAATGGAATGGTTTATCCGTAGTTAGGTCAGGATTGGCCACCAGCTTTTGAGTTTGGTTGCTTGTAGTTTAAAAAAAAATATTATTTTAAATTCAGAAGATTGGTCCAGGTTCGCATCCCATTAACCCCTTAAGGACCAGACCCGAGATATCTCGGGACATAATATAAGGTCCAAAAAGACCGTACCAGAGATAACTCGGCCGGTCGCATATTGCACATCCCGTTGTATTTGCCCGAAATGACTTGTGAAAATAATCTTATAACAATATTATTATTATTATGTAATAATTATTTTATTACCTATTTTATTTTTACAATATTATTTGAAAAAAATTCGGTCCTAAATGTGATATTTCCAGTTGGAATATATTTTATTTGGTTATTTTATTGAAAGCAATTAATATAGTAATAATTTGTAAGGGTTGCCAACTGAGCCATTTTCGGCGTGAGACTTAGCCTCCGGTCTCTGGCTCTGGATTAAGAAGCTCTAGGCCAAGCTACGCAATCGATTTTGGGCTTTTAAATTGTATCAATGCGTATGGAAACATAACTATCGAAATAAAAGCCATCTTATCTAAAGCCTAAATGATCCCATGCTTTCCATTGAAAGGAGTAACTCCAAACAGTGTAAAGAGATGACCGAAATAGAATGGGATTAGATCTAATGGAAGTGGCGTTGTGTTATCATATAAATTAGAAAATGTGCTGCCATCAAATTTGCTATATTTTTTTAGAAACTTCGGAACAGACAAAGATAATTTGGAAAATTTACTTAGAAAGTTAATTACTGTAATAATTCAATGGTTTTGAAATTGTAGGTTGTATAAAAACGACGGAAGAATAGTTCGTTTATCGTTAGGTCAGGATTGGTCATCATTGGTCAATTTGTTTTATTAACTTTGCAAGAAAATTTTCAAGTTAGCACACCATTAAAATAAACCGAACAATTTTATGCACCATATTAATCAACTTAACATGAAAATGGTCCTGGGTTTAGTATACAATCAGCTCAAATTGGAGTCCTCGAAATTAGGATTCCTAAAAGATCTTGAAACTGTCTTAAGTGATCTTATGACACGATATAATGAGGTCATTATTGTTGGTGACTTTAATATTGACTGTCTCGTTTCAACACCTACGGCTAAACAATTAAAATCATTAATGTCATCTCATGGGCTTGGATTAGTATCAAAGGTACCTACTAATTTTGTGGGTGATTCTGCTACTTTAATTGATTTGGCCTTCGCCAATCATCCTAACAACATTAAAACTTTTACTCAAATCTCAATTCCTGGCATTGCAACCACCCATGATATGATTTATGGGTCGTATGTGTTCCCTGTTGACAAAAATGTTAGTAACCAATTTATTTACGTGAGAGATTTCTGGAATATTGACAAGGACGCGCTACTGATGGCTGCTAATTCATTAAATTGGGCATCATTATATCATTTTTGTGATGTTAATAAACAGTTATCATTTTTAAATTCATTTATAAGTTATCTTATTGATAACTTTGTACCACTAAAAATGATTTGTGAGAAGCGTAAAGTGCGTGGTCCGTATTTTAGTAATGATATTTTATTGCACCGTAATATTAGTGATTTTCTACTTGAGAATTGGAGAAAGCTTGAAACTGACATTAATAGATTAAAATACGTTAGAGCTCGTGATAAAGTAAATTATATGATCAAAGCTGCCAAATGCTAGTTTTTTAATGATCGTTTTAGCAATAATACTACGAGTAAATTGTTCTGGAATAACTTCAACACATATGTAAATCCGCCAATTCCGGAGTGTAAATGTGACATTACCTCTGATGGGTTCAATAGTTACTTCGGTTCGGTTTTCAACTCTAATGATGTAAATTTTGTTTGTGATGCAGTTCATTCTGCCGCTGACGTAAATGCTTTCTACTTTAAAAATGTTTCTGCTGAAGAAGTTTGTTTCCATCTGGATAAAATCAAATCGAGTTCCGTAGGAGTTGATGGTATTCCACTTAATCTCATTCAAATTCTACTTCCGGTTTTGCTACCTCGGTTAACTTGGCCTCACAAAATCGATATTTCCTGATGCGTGGAAAATTACAACAATTTCGCCTATTCCAAAAATACCGAATCCATCTACAGTAACTGATTTTCGTCCTATAAGTATATTACCAACATTATATAAGGTTTTTGAAAGAATTATTCATGCTCAGATCAGTGGTTTTATTGCTAAACATAACCTATTGGATGAACTACAATCTGGATTTCGTGCCAAGCACAGTACTACAACTGCCTTGTTGAAAGTTACTGATGATATTACTATTAATATTGAAGATGGTAAAGTTGCAGTTTTGGTTCTCTTAGACTTTTCTAAGGCATTTGATAAAGTAGACCACGCTATGTTGTTATCGAAAATATGTTATGAATATAACTTTTCCAAGAGTGCTTGTCAACTTATAGGTTCTTACTTGCATCTGCGACAACAATCTGTAAAATATCATGGCAACTTTAGCGACAACATTTTTGTCACATCTGGGGTTCCTCAAGGATCTATTTTAGGACCGATTCTGTTTTCATTGTACATAAATCAAATTTGTCAATCAATTAAACAAACGGGAAACATTTGCTATCACCTTTTTGCGGATGATTTGCAAATCTATTCTTTCGGGGATATTGATTCGGTTGACGCTGTGATTAATAATCTAAATCAAGCTTTGTGTAATATTTGGGAATGGTCCAAAGTGCACAAACTTCATATCAATCCTGCGAAGTCACAAGCCATACTAATAACTAACAAAAAACGTATAAATTTACCGATAAACGGTCTTTTAATTGACCATCACAGAATTGAGTTTTGTGACGTTATCAATAGTCTGGGGTTGATCATAGACACTAAATTAAATTGGAGTACCCATGTTAATAACCTATGTGGTAAAATTTATGGTATCTTAGGTAAATTGTGGTGCACGGCGAAATTTATTCGTACTCTTGTGGGACCTTTACTTTCATATTGTTCTTCGATATATTCGCAATGTTCCAAGAAGTCCCTACGAAAGTTAAATGTTGCTTTTAATTCTTGTGCTAGATACATATTTTTGAAGCGAATGGGCGATCCAATTTCGCACCTTTCTGAACAGATATTTGGTGTAAGCTTGAATCAGTTTTTGGAACTGTCGGTGTTGACTGTGATGTTTGGTTTGACTAGAAATAAAGTTCCGAACTACCTTTATGATAAACTGAAATTCTCATCTATAAAGGCAGCATATAATTTGCGTGGTTTCAAGGGACTGTACCTCGAGGGGCTGATTGGCACATAATTCGTTTCCATTAATTCGTTTTTTTTTCTTTTTTCCATTATCACGTCTTCTAATGTTTTATCTTTTGTTCTTAATCTTTTCTTCTGTATTTTTAATTATATTATATTTAATTTTAATTATTGTTCTAATTATTTTTCTGTGCAACTGCTGGAATACACATAGGAATATATCCCTGGATATTGTAAAAAGGCTGTGCCTTATTTGTGTATAATTAAATAAATAAATAAATATTTTGATAGGAAATTATTAGATCAAGACTAATTACCATTTTTTATCGTTTGGTCGCCAATAGATATCATCCGTCCTCATCCAACTAACTCAGCCCATTGTTGCAATTTCCATTCGAATGTCTAATTAAGTACAAATCTGCGTATTGAACACGGATTTTCTTAAATACGATGTGCTACATGATTCACAATCTTCTTGTTGATCCATTACATTTATCGACTCCTCCAACTTTCTACAACCCTTCTTCCATATTAATTTATCTCACTTCCACGACATACTTTGGCTTCTAGCTGAGTAAAAGCCGAAATTTTCGCAATTATAATTGTGAAACATACTTAAGGTATTGATAAAAAGCATGTTCTCCAAATTACGTCAAAACCGCTCCTAATGATCCTACTCCATACCTAATGTGTAAGGATATAAGCGGAATCCAGTTCCGACATTCCGGTTAACTCTTTCGCTAAATAATTTTAGTCAGTAAAAGCGTGCACTCTCGATAAATTGCTGTAGGTTCATCTTCTTTTAGGAACCGTTGGATACATTTCAAATAAATAATTGGACATTAATTGGAATTCCGAGAATATTCGTTAATAATAGGTTACCTATAACGACCAAACATTAAAAGCAGATTCAAACCAATCGTAACATGACGTAAAGTTCCCTGCAAAATACAGTAAAAAAATCTTCCGACAAATTTTAAATCGATATTTTTTTTTTTTAAAACTATACGTAACCGACAAAGCCTGGTGACCACTCCTGACGTAATCATGAACAAACGATTCCATTCGTCATTTTTTTGAAAATCCTTAGATGGCGTGATGAAAAGTCGGTGATCAATGACCTTAAAATTAAAATCAATTTTTTTTTTAAACTACAAGTAGTAACGACAAAAACTGTGACCAATACAGATTTAACGATGACCAAACGATCTCATTCGTCATCTTTATCAATATATTAGATGGAGTGTTTAAAAGTCGAAGCTCCATTCCTGCAGGGCTACGAAGTATTGGATTCTTATTTAAATTGAATCAGAGTCGTCCATTTCTTGTTTAAATCAAATACGAATCTTATACATTCGAATTCATACCGTATCCAGAGGACCTATTATGAAAATAATGCGATTTTGCAATTTACATGCGATATCGTATTTCTTATTACACAAAGACATTTTCGCAAAAATGCTTTCCTGGTCGATTGATTCGCCCTATTAGAAAATGCGATAGCGGATCTTTGCGAAATCAAAATTGACAAATACGCCTACTCAATAGCAGTCGGATATCGCATTTGCGAAGTGATTATGTCAATAACTAGTTTGTGTATTTAAATGTATCTAATTAATAAACATTAAACCTTTTTGGTTAAAAATATTATTATTTTTTATTTGCTAATAAAAAATTTCTTATAGGAAGTGAATCGCATCCACAAAATGGCAAAAAATGCGAAATAGGATCCATTTCAATGGGAGCCTTTCAGCTTTTTACATTTCATGAAATGAAAATTCAAAGTTTTTAGCGAATTGCATTTTTGTTGTTTATATTGGAGCATATACATTTTACTGACAATTATTCAGATTGTTCAGATGAGAGATTTACCAGCCTCAATGTTCTTTGGTCAGGAATTACTCATGACATAGTAAGATTTGAAAACGGGCTTTTGATTTAACACCTTTGTTCTTAACTTCGTAAACAATTTAACTTAATTTAATTTAATTTAATTTATTAATCTACGACAATTTTGTATTACATACCAACATCATGCTCTCACTCTTCGTATTGAGCAGGTGCTCATTCACAACAGATTGTGGAGCATGAGAAGGCTAACAATATAATAATTAAAAATAAAACTGCAATATTGCAACCCTGATGGCACACCGCTTTTCAAATTACGTACATATTCGAACTTCGCTTTGGTGGTTGTGCCTTCAAGATTACCGTCCATTGTCACTTACACATCTCGCTATTTTACGCTCTGGATATATATGTACATAAGTTAATATGTGCAGGAATTAATGTATGTAACGATGACGGTTCGTATTATATCGTAGCGACATCACCATTGAATCTGTAGCGGCAGCAACCTACCATTATGCACAATTAGCAAGTTTTAAATTTATTTTGATCAATATTTGAATCAATTTAAAATAATTTTTACGGAAAAGTATAAAAATAAAAGCCCTAACAGACAGGAGAAATGCTACCGAAATGGGTTCAAACGTTGCTAATTTTTAATTTTTTCCAGTTATTAATTTTTGAATTAATCATCAAACGTTGTAGAAACCAATTTTATAATTTGAAGGCCAAAAAAGCAAAAAAAAATTACAGCCTTTCACCGTGTTCAAAAAATCAATGGCTATTTGTCTAAAAAACTGGTCGTTTTCCATAATTATAAATTATTTGAAGTACAGAAATGTTTACCAAATATAACCCCTAGGGCGCCGTATTTGAATAAAACGCCCAGTAAGCGTACTATTCGTACGAAAATGAAATACTATGTGACAAGGAAGAGGGATTCGGTGACAAAAGATAAAAAACGGTAATTTTAATTTTTTACTGCTTGCATTTTATTATTCTGAATTCTTGAATGTTCCACAGCACTGCCCCGTTCAGACTGAAGCACTGATCAAAGAATTATATCGGCCGATTCTCACATTGCTCACATAATATTGTATTGTGAAGAAACGGGACAAATTTTCACAGAATAAATTTTGAAAATTGTGAATGGAGTAATTTAAATTTTTAGTTATAGATATACATAACTAAATATACTTGTCGAAGGCCAAAGATGAAAAATGGCGAATGCGACTTTGATTGCTGTTCAACACGTGTCTAAAATAATCTAACATTATTTGTGAGTCTGTGATTTGGCGGCATGCGAGTAGAAGATTTATATTGCCATAGCCAATTATCTTACTGGGGAAGGGGTCTCCAAATTTAAAAGAAGCCGTGACATCTTTTAAGTAGTCGGATAGACCAATTTTTTTTTTATAACATTAAATCAATATGGCAAGCGCGGTTTGATCAAGTTCACTGCTATTTACGTATAAGTCAAATAATTAAATATATAATTTTTCCATTTATGTAATTTTTATTTAATTCACAAATTTATTTTTAATTTTATTTAATTTTTTTTGTAAATCGTTACATATTTTTTGTACAGTGGGCCAAATAATTTTTTTTTTAAAAAATGCAATAAAACATAAAGTTCTCAATATTTTTTCAAATTTATTTTTTCATTGTAAAGAATAATCCTTCCGATTAATTATGGAATACTATTTCATTCATATGACTGCCTCGGCTGGCCTTGACGTACCCCATACGGTCGGTCCAATTTTTGAGAACATTTTATATGGTATGCGGCATTACTTCAATGGCAATGCGAATATTATTCTAGAGAGCGTCAATCGTTGCTGGTTTATCGGCGTAACACTTATATTTGACGGCCCCCCAAAGATAATAGCCCAACGGCGTCAAATCACAGCTCCGAGGCGGCCACCGTTTATCATGGCGCGGTAGCGCTCACCATTGACAGAAACGGCGGCTCCTTGCTCATTTAAAAAAAAAATGACCCAATGATGCCACCGGACCTAAATCCGCACCAAACAGTCACTCGTTGAGGATGCATCGGCTTCTCTACGATCACGTGCGGGTTTTCCGTGCCCCAAATGCGACAATTCTGCTTGTTTACATAGCCGCCAAGATGGAAATGCGCCTCATCCGAAGAAATGATTTTTTTTGCCAAAATCGGCATCTTCTTCAAGTCGATCGCAAGCCCACTCAGCGAATCGAAAACGAAATGGGTGGTCTCTTTGCTTCAATTCCTGAACCAATTGAACTTTATATGGTGTCATACCAAGGTCTTTATGCAGAATTCGTCGCAATGTTGTATGCGAAATGTTCAATTCTTGAGCACGATGACGAGTTGACGTTCCCGGCGACTCACGCACATTCTCGGCTACAGCATCAACATTTTCAGGTGTAAGCTTGGTTGGCTGCTTCGCACACATTCTGCAACATTACCATGCTTTTCGAAATAATGTTTCAATATTTTCCAGCGTTGTTCAAGCGAATACACAACCATTTTCGTGCAGCGGAAGGATAAAACTAACTTTCTGTAAAATCAAAAGTGACATAACCCTTACCATACTCAAAATAACCGCTAGTTCAAAAAAAAAAAGTTAGATGGTCCACCCTATACATTTATTAATAAAAAGACATTTTACGACATCATTTTTGCAACACACCGAAATTTAGTTTTCTCCCCCATATATAATGAAAATAAACGTATAGTCCTACGTCCTACGTAAAAAAAAATATTATTCTCGCCTTGTCGTAATCAAATTAACGTAACAGAATTATTGTGTTTAGCCAAAAAAAAAAAAACGGGTTGCCAAATGAAATATTTATAAATAATTTTTCATTGGAATTATATAACAAACAGCAAAATATTTTATGGAGCTTTGGTAAAGCTTTCAATTTGAAACATTTTTATTTTTAAAGTCTATACGAAACATCCTGTACTTAAACATCAATTCATTCGAGATAAATATTAAACAATGCACAGTGCTACTTAACAAATATTAAAAGTGTCCACTCTAAATACATTAAATAAATGATTGCCCCAAAATAATTTTCATTCGTCTCATCTCCTTTTTTCATCAAAACAAATAAAACCAATTTTCAATTTAGTGCAATTTAGATTTAGAATTCCCCAATGATATATTTAAAGTCCTATTTAATTTAGAAAATTAATTATGATAGTCTATAGAATACCTTGTTTAATGAAATTTTAGCTTCTTACCAAAAAAAAATAAAAAATGAAACATAGATCCCCTTTTCAATATTCGGTATCCCTGACATTTTATCCCCTAAATATACACCAAACAAAAATGTAGTGGTGTAATAAAAATAATAAGTGTTGTATGTACAGAACAAGAAACCATCTAATTGGAAAAACCTGCGATAAAAAAAAGAATCCTTTCTCCTCCTCTGCCGTTTACTACATACTCCTGTACATGCACAAAACCCAGAGTATTCCTCCGTGTTTATTCTAAATATTTTTGTTTAGAATCTGTTTTTTCCCTTTTTGTTTTTTTCTAAAAATAGAAAAAAAGGATGTCTACGGAGCGAAGGAAAATTGTACATGAAAATAAGGAAAACAACAACAAGTGTGTTCACACAAATATTTGGTGTGACATGATTTATTAGCTTTTGAAATGAAAAATAATCGAATAATGGAAAGAATTTTAAACGAGTGACGAGCAAGGAGTAGAAATTTAATTTAATTTTTGAAATTATTGATTGGATAATGATTTTATTTTTTTTGTACTCGTATACTCGTACAATAAAGCTTTATGTTTTTGTTATTTTTTGCCAAATATTTTCGTGCTATCGAAATTTTATAAATCTTTAATTTAAGAAAAACAAAATATGTACAAATCTTAAGATTAAATTTTATTAGTTTAGAACTGATTGAATAAATTGGCAGATGATGGAGGAGATAAATAATACTGCAAGATTATTCAATTTACGTATATCTATGTATACCATGTGCAAATTGAACGAAAATTGATTATGATGTCGTTTTCTTTGCTTACATTTATATGATAGATTCCATTTCTTGAGAGTATAGTAGCCGTAGTCAGCGGTCGATCGTATGTCGTATCCATGCAGGCGAAGCAAAATTTTTAATGTGTTTTCTTAATAATTCCTTATAAATACAATATGTTATGATTAATGTTGTAGTAATATTTTGAGTAATGAATTCTCGCTTAAGGAAAGCATATTGATATATTAATATATTTAAGTGCCGCGTCGGAAGTTTTTCCCAATAATGAACCCCATCGGTTTATAAAGAACTTTAATTGATTGGCAAATGTAAACACCGCAGTATTCTAGAATTATTTGATTTCGCTATCATTTCCGAAAGAACATCCAATAATTTGGAATCTTCTGGGGTTTAAGCTTTACAAGATTCTAAATTATTGGATGTTCTTAGAATCGATCTGATTATTTAGAATCTTCTGGGGTTTAAGCTTTACAATACGGTTTTTTTTGCCGACAAGGGTGATTGGTTCAACTTGGCTCAGGTAACAAACTAATTTAGCCGGGCCAATTCCAGAAGCAAGATGGGACGTTCACTGAAAACCGGAAGGAAACCTTAGAGGTACTGCTAGAGATCCACTTTCCGGATTAAGTAGTGGTAGGAGCCCAAGAGGACTCGCATGATCCCTCAAGTGAGGTGGCCTATTCGCCTCACAGTAGGATCTGGTGTCTCTCTGGGAAAATTTTCACACCCAGCAAGGTGCGATGGGCTATAGGGTCTTTCCGACCTTTCAAATCCGCTGGAGGGGATGGTATCTTTCCAGCTTTACTTCAGAAAGTTATTGAGGAAATATTCGATAGCTTGATCCAGATGTTTCGGGCAAGTTATGCTTTTAACTAAATTCCGAAACTGTGGAGGAAAGTAAATATGGTCTTTATACCAAAGGGGGGGAGGGGAGGGGTCCTCCAGACACCCAGGCCAGGGCATATCGGCCAATTAGCCTCACATCGTTTCTTTTGAAGACAATGGAAAAAATCCAGAAGTGAGGTCAGTTTGCGTATCAAACTGGTAAATCCACGGTGATGACCCTTAGCGGTCTAGTCACGAAGATTGAAAAAGCAGTGATATATAAAGAAATTGCCCTTTGTGCATTTGTGGACATTGAGGGTGCGTTTGATAATACCTCCTATGGATCTAAAGAGAGGGCAGCTATGGGAAAAAGGGTTCCGCTTTCTACAATTAGGTGGATCCGTTCCATGCTGGAACATCGTGAGATTACTGCCAGACTAGGTGGCGAGTCAGTAACCATCAAGGCCGTAAAGGGCAGTCCCAAGGAGGCGTACTATCTCCTCTTTTGTGGTTATTGGTTATTGACCGACTACTGGTCCTTTTGAGCGGCCATGGGTTTGATGTCCAGGTCTATGCGGATGATGTGGCTATCATAATCAGAGGCAAGTTTGATGAGGTCATTTCTGATCGCATGCAAAATGCACCCAAAATAATATGGAAGTGGTGTTACCAGGAAGGACTCAGTGTCAATCCAAACAAAACTTTCATTGTTCCTTTTACGAGGAGGAAAAAGCTTGCGCTTACAGCTCTCTCGTTAAACGGTACTTCTGTGCCTTTTTCCAGTGAGGTTAAATATCTAGGGGTTATCCTAGATCAAAAACTGAACTGGAACCAACATTTGTTGAAAGTTCAAAATAGAGCCACCAAGGCTTTCTGGGCCTGTCAAAGACTCTATGGACCTACTTGGGGACTACAACCAATAATGATCTACTGGTAATTTCTTACAATGATTAGGCCTATGGTCACCTATGCATCAGTTGTATGGTGGCCTATAACTGAGCAGAAGGCAACGCAACCCTTATTGAATAAGGTTCAGCGTGTAGCATGCATCGGTGTTACGGGCTCAATAAAATCATGTCCAACCGCGGCGATGGAGTCACTTCTCGGACTGACACCGCGTTACACCTGCATTTTAAAAAGGATGCTGCAACTATGGCCCTGAAAATGCAGGCGGAAGGAAATATCAAACCAGGCAATATGGTGGGTCATCTGGAAATCCTTAAGGAATTTCAGACAGACCCTACCATAGGAATGCCTACCGACTGTATGCCAGCTAAACTGGACTTCCACAAACCATTCTGTGTTAGGTTACCTGGCCGGGATGTGTGGAGTGCAGGTGGACCATCCTTTGAGCGAGGGTCCATGGTATGGTTTACAGAAGGATCAAAAACGGAAGATCGGGCGGGGATAGGAATACACGGGAGTGGCACTACCCTCTCGAAGTCCTTGGGTACCAATGCTACCGTTTTTCAAGCAGAAGTACATGATACAGAACTTTGCGCTAGGATAGGCATAGCAAAAGACCTAAACGATTCAAAGATTTATGTTGTATCAGACAGCCAATCGGCCTTAAAGGCTCTTAGGTCTTGTACCGTTGAGTCAAGTCTGGTATGGGATTGTCTGAAGGGTATAAAACATCTGGTAGGCTCAAATAAGGTAACACTTATGTGGGTGCCAGGTCATACTGGAATCGAATGAAACGAGGCACCTGATGGCCTCGCCCGTGAGGGTTCTGCCTCTCCATTTATTGGACCAGAACCCTTCTGCGGCGTCTCTAGAGGGACACCTTAGAGCAGCGGTAAAACGCTGGGAGGATGTTCAAAAGACCTCCTACTGACGCAGAATTCCAGGTTTACGACAGGCGAAGAAATTTATATCACCTTCGTCTGTCAGGGTTAAGGAGTGTCTTGAACTTAGGAAACCTGAGTTGGGGCTGCTTACTGGCTTCCTCACAGGTCATATCCCCTTAAGGTATGATCTTAAGAAGATGGGCCCAAGTACGTAGATAGATGGGTCCGCTTCTGCGATCTGGAAGCGGAATCAGCGGAACATGTTCTGTGCCATTGCCCAGTCATTTACCAGCAAAGACTGCAACATCTAGGAGGGAGAACAATGAGCCCGGATAGTATGTATCTTGAACCGGCCAGTAGTATTATCAGATTCATTATGAGCCTGAATATTGACTGGACGGATAATTAAGTAGGGTCCAGCACAATAGATCTTTTAAGTCGCGGTGCGAGGTGGCTTATCGCCCACATGGCCCTTCAATCAATAATAATAATAATAATAGCCGAACCAATTATTTTCGTTTTTAGCACAAAGAATCGAATCAATAATGTATACAGCAGCGTACGGACAAATAGTTAATTGAAATCCATTGATTACCCTGAAATGGACCAGTACAAAATAAATATTATGGTTCGGAAATTTTTTTCCGGTATCCTTTTAGGTTGGTGCTGTAACGGGCACTTGTCACCCCCTTTACCAAACATACCCAATCCGCAATAACTATACAAAGAAAATTGCAACCCAAACTTGAAGATGTTTTTATTCACCAAGAACCTAGTGACAATGTCCGGCTGCTGTTAAAATTTCATTTGTTTCTACGTGATCAAGTTTCATGAACAACAAATGAATTAACTTCCTCCAATTTCATTTACGTTTATTTTGGAATCTATTTGTACACAATAAAAGTGTACACTCAGGTTTCCGTAAATAAGCGTAAACAAATTATTTTTCCTACTCAACTATTTTATTTTGCGTTTACCCGACCCAATTTTTAAACTATGCATGTGAAATACCATAAATAGGTGAAGAAACGCAAAAACATTTTTTTTTTTATATTATGCGATTATTCATTTGGGAACATTTTCAACGGGGTGAATGCCTTAAGGGGTTAAATACAGTTGTAGCGGGCGAAATAACGATATTTATTTGGTCGATTTTTTGTTGACAGCATAAGCACATTTTTATTTAAAAACTGGTAAAAACATTGATTAGTACAAGTTTTGTGGTACTTGTTCAATTTTTTCCATAGTAAAATATTTCAAAATAGCGTAACTACAGCTTTATTCCAGGAGCGCCGTTTTTGGGCATCACTTGCATTGGACATGTAACTCGAGAACGGTTCATCTCAGATCGAGCAGAGTCCGGGCGAACAGATAACAAAAAAAATTCCAACCAAATACTTAAAATTTTTTTTAATAGTACCAAACAATTTTATTCCATTGAACTGAATTCATAAAATTGGATAATTGGAAAATCAGATTTCGCCAGATTTCTTACGGGAAACTTGAACTGAATTTTTTCTCCGCGATAGCTATTGAAAAGTCACATCAATGCAATCCATTCCCAGATATAACACTCTAGAGGCTGATTTATTCAAACTTTCTAATGATTTTTGGAAAACCGAATTTTCCCAGATTTCCCCCGGGAAACTTGAACCGAATTTTTTTCCTGCTATAGCTAATGTCATATCAATGGAATCCATCCACAGATCATTTTATACAAATTCTCTAAAGATTATTGGAAAATCGAATTTTCCCAAATTTCCCACGAAAAACTTAAACTGAGTTGAACTGATTTTTTTTTCTGCGTTAGATATTAACAAGTCACATCAATATCCAGATATAACACTCTAAAGGCGGATTTTTTACTTTCATTTTTTACTTTCGGCTGGAAATTTTCTTAAATTTTCCCAGATTACCCACAGGAAACTTGAAATGAATATTTTTCCTGCGGTTGCTATTGACAGGTCACACCAATGCAGTCCGTCTTCAGATATAACATTCTGGAGGCTGGTAACAATTTTGTAATGATTTTTGGGAAATCGAATTTTCCCAAATTTCCTACGGGAAATTTTTACTGAATTTTTCTTACGATAGTTATTGACATAACACTTTAGAGGCTGATTTTTTATCAATTTTAAATATTTTTTGAGTTTCGCTCATTATCCACAATTTTCCACGGAGAACTGGAGGTAGGTTTTGCTACTTAAAAATATTGACAAAAGCCTTTAATGCTGTCCATGCATAAAGAGTAATTTTCGTCTAAACACTATCGACTTATTATGACTTAATTTTTTATTTTCTGCAGGGAAAACATAATCTGGATTACCGATATTTCACTTTCGGCTGACATTAACAGGGTTTTGCATTATCGGTTTTTCACTTTTGGCTGGCCACTTTCGGCTGGCAACTTGCGGCTGACTTTAGCAGTATCAAACAATCTACTGTGTGTTTTTTCTTCTTTTTCTTCTAAGCTTTATCTTTATTAGATCCCTGACGTTTTCGATCGGATTAGCATTTGGACCCTGTGATGGCCAATCAAAAGTTTAAATGCCATTTTGCTCTTTCCACTAGGTGCAAGGACGACACCGATATTTAGCGTCATTATCCTATTGTAATATCCAATCTTTATTTGCCGATATCTTGTTTTTCTCGAACAGCTTCAAAATGACCTAATGGTCCTTCACCGAAGTGACTCTATCTAAACCTATTCAAGGTAAGTCATCCACATTTTCACAGTCTCCTTACTGTTTAGTCCACTTCTTCACACATCGCGCAGATGTTTTGGTTTATTTTGCTAACTGCTTCACACTCATTTTCTGTCGTTTGGCATGGGGTAACTAAGAACACCACTTCAAAACTTTTCTATACACGGAACTCACTCTCACGAAACTGAACTGAAGTTAGAAGTTATCAAGAAAAACGTAATATATTGTAACTGTTATATTGTGGTGAGGTTAAACAGATAGAATAAATTGAGATACTGTCTGGCAGAACATACTGTATTAATTATATTATTTACAGAATTTACAGAACTACAATAATTGTGTTATGGCTAAAAAAAATGGCTATTTATATTGCCATTAAGAAAACTGAAACAGACGATTAATATTCCTGTTTTCAAAACAAGCAGCAATTCAATCCGTTTAAATTACTGCCCCATAGACAGGGTAGCCCATTCAACAATCACAATGCTTCTTAAATCACACTAATACCACCTTGATTAAAAAGTTCCCGGAATTTATTCAGAAAATTAAAAATACAAGTTTATTAATCTAAATCTATATTGTCCCCTTCAAAGTAATCCCCATCGACTACAACACACTTATGCCAGCGCTTGATCCAATCCTCGAAATATTTTTTATATTCGGTTTTCGGTAGGTCCATCAGTGCTTCCTGCGATTTTTCCATTATTTCCTCTCGGATGCTGAAACGCGTTCCCCGTAAAGGGTTTTTAACTCGATTGAACAGAAAGAAGTCATAGGGAGCCAAATCAGGTGAATTCGGTGGCTGTTGGATGGTATTTGTTGCATTTTTCGTCAAAAAATTACGAATAATGATGGCACTGTGCGACGGTGCGTTATCATGGTGCAAAATCCACGAGTTTTCTGCCCACAATTCTGGTCTCTTTCGGCGAATTGCTTCACGCAAACGTCTCATAACGCCCAAATCATACTCTCTGTTTAGGGTCTGGCCTTCTGGCAAAAATTCATGATGCACTACACCGTTGTAATCCATGAAAACCGTGAGCATTGCCTTCTTTTTTGACTGAAAACGACGTGGTTTTTTTTTTGTGAACGCCATTCACTTGCCTGATGTCTGGATTGCGTGTCGTACTCATAAACCCACGTCTCGTCTCCAGTAATGATCCTTTTGATGAATGTGGGATCGGATTCAGCCTCGCAAATCATGTCTTTTGCGACGTCAACACGGTCTCTTTTTTGCATGAAACTGAGGTCTTTTGGCACCAACTTTTCTGCTACATGACGGAACCAAAATGTCTTGGACGGATCCATAGGCAATGTTCAAGTCCTCCGCTATCTCTCTGATGGTTAATTTGCGGTTATTGACCAACATTTCTTTTACTTTATCAATGTTTTCGCCGGTTTTCGATGTCGATGGTCTGCCACTGCGTTCATCATCTTCGATTGACTCACGACCACTTTTAAATCGCTCGCGCCACTGGTAAACGACCGTTTTCTTTAGAGAATCGTTGCCGAAACACTTTTCCAACATTTCCAACGTTCCCGCACCATTAAATCCGTTTTTTACGCAAAATTTAATACAAGTTCGTTGTTGCAAATTTAAATCCATTTCTAAAATTGTAAATAATCGCCAACACACACAGAGATAGATTTACTCTTGACTACGTAACTTTTGCAAATGTCAAGCTATGACGCTAAGATTTAGAGGGAATGTCAACAACAGATGTACCAACTTAACAAAAAAAGCAGAACTCAAATCGGAACGATGGGAGCGCCACACGGTGGTTATTCCGGGAACTTTTTGATCAAGATGGTATGCTAAATGACTTACTTGGCTTCAGAAAATCTATAAGTACTGAAAATTCTTTATTACAAGTGACTAAGTTTTTGTATAATGGTCTCGATCAAAAACGACCTGTCGTATAATTCTTTGTAGACATGTTTTTTTATTAGATCGGAGAGACCAGAGAGATCAGAGAGATGATGTATCTGAAATATCCGATAATTTTTTTTCTGATAGTTATTTTTATAGATTTTAATATGCCAAAGTGTTTAAATTGGCTAACCACTGTTTTGTAACACACTACATGACCAAACAATTTATTTGATTCCTTTCAATGTGGCATTTTAAGATGTTATCCCACGGCAAGCAGATCAGATCAAGCAGAGGGGGATGGACTACGTCCAGACCGTACGGTTTGGGTAGCAGTGACATTAACAATACAGGTGAGCACCTTTCTGATTTTTTGATGTCTAATAATGTGGACATTATATGTCGATGGAAAGCCCTACTCTCAGAAATGCGATTAGACCAGAGGTCCTTGATTTGACTCTTACCAGCTCGCATTTGAGTTCTTCAATAAATAATTTTCATGTATCTGAATAGGTCTATTTGTTCGATCACATGCACATTAGATTTGTTTGACATAGCGGCCATGCAGAGGCAAGAAATTAGAGTTCCGAAAGTGACCGACATAGAAATCCCCTTAATTATGGAGAAAATAGAGTCCCCAGAGGGGTTGGAGTATAGAAACAGTACTAGACTGAAGTACAGACGAATCAACTGCACAACTCTATACACTAAGTGTTTGAGAACTGCTTTTATGTGAAGCAAAAAGTGTCCACAGGACTGCTTCAGAGGGCAGACGGGAGTTGGAACCGGAAAGAAACAGTTGAAGTATTTGTATAGATCCATTTTCCGGACTCTACATAGTGACGGAATCGGAGGAACGCTCCTACAATGATGTAAGTGAGGTAGTTTACTCGCCACACAACAGAGTCTGGTCGGTCTTTCTGGAAGGATTTTTACTCTCAGTAAAGTGAAATGGGCAATTGGCTCTTTTAAACCGTTTAATTCTGCTGGAGGAGATGGTCTTTTTCCAGCCTTACTGCAAAAAGTTATTGAGAAAATTCTCTTCAGCCTGGTTAGGATATATCGAGCAGGTTATGCGTTTAACTAAATCGGAAAACTTAGGAGGATAGTAAATATGGTCTTTATACCAAATGGTTACGGCTGCCAAGACATGCAGCCCAAGGCGTAACGCCTAACTAGCCTAATATCGATTCTGCAGAAACCGATGGAAATAGTTTTGGATCACCAAATCAAAAGTGAGAAAATTATAGGAAATCCGTTTCGTCGCAATCAATTTGCATATCAATTTGATAAATCCATAGTGATGGTTCTTAGTGGCCTAGTTACTAAGATTGAAAAAGGGATAAAGAAGCTCTGTGTCTTTGAGGATATTGAGCAGACTTTTTATAATATCTCCTATAATTCTATAGAAAGGGCAACAGGGGAGAAGCGGATTTCACCTCCCACGAATAGGTGGATCCGTTCCATACTGAAATTTAGGAAGTAAGTCAATAAACATTAGGGCCGGAAAAGAAAACTCCATGGAGGCTTGTTGTCTCCGTTATTACGGTCATTGGTTATTCACAGACTACTAACCCTCCTAAGTAGCCATGAATATGAAGTCCAGGGATGCGCGGGTGATCTGACAATCGTAATCTGAGAGAAATAAGATGATATTATTATTATTATTATTATTGGAGGGCCATGCGGGCGATCAGCCACTTTGCACTGCGACCTAAAAGATCTATTGTGCTGGCCCCTGCTTAATTATCCGTCCAGTCAATATTCAGGTTCTTAATGAACCTGACCTTACTGCCTCCCGGTACGTGATACATACGTGATACATCTGGGCTTATTGTTCCCCCTCCTAGATGTTTACTACCGCATGTAGTTCCGCTTGAAAGACGGTAGCATTGGAGCCCAAGGAGTTCAAGAGGGTTGTCCCACTCCCGTATATTCCTACTCCTGCCCCGTATTCCGTTTGATTTTACTCTTACGAGTTGCTGGGAATTGCAAATCGCCTATAGGTCACCCAGCTTTACTACAGGAAGGCTAAATAAGACTGGAGGGTGCCTGGTATCCAGAGTCCGCATATTTTGGACTGATTAACCTATCAGCCATTCATCCATCGGCATATGCTGTTCCACCTTACATTAGGGTTGTTTGTCAAGGTTTTCTCCTTTAGCTCCGTACATTAGCCTGTGCCAAATGGCCAAAAATGTGCCAAATGGCCTTAGTTACCAGTGGTTGCCACGAGGAGGCAGTACGTACACTTGCGAATTGTGAACAGAAAACCCATTACACAATTGTACCCATCATGCAGCTGCCTAATGACAAGATCAGAACAGCTCACACGATGTGCACCCTACTGGAAGGTTACTGAGCTGGTAGATTAATCAACTCAACTTTGGTTCCCCGCGCCAATAGACGCCAAACCACCAATTAGATGATATAATGTCTGATCTCGTGCAGGATGCACACAACATAATATGAAATTTGTTTGTCCAGGAAGGACTTACCGTCAATCCAAACAAAACTATTATTGAACCATTTTCGAGGAGGACAAAGCTTGCGCTTAGAGCTCCCCCGTTAAACGGTATTATGGTTTAGTACCCCAATGAAGTTAAGTATCAAGGAGCCATCCTTAATCAAAAATTGAATTGAAAACAAAATTTACTTAAAGTTCAGAATAGAGCCAAGCATTCTGGGCATGTCAGAGATTCTTTGGACGAATTTTGGGGTTACAACCAAAGATAAAGATAAGTATCCTAAAACTGAGGAGAAGGGAGTGAACAAAGTTCAACACATAGCCTGCCTCATTACTACAGTCTCAACGAGAACATGCCCGACTGCTGCGATGAAGGCACTTCTTGGACTGACTCGGTTGCACCTGCACATTAAAAAGGCCGTTGTTTATACTAACCTGAAGGTACAGGTGGTAAGGATCTGTGAAGCCAAGTGACCTTAAAGGCTCTTAAATCCTATACCGCTAGGTCAAGACTGGTATGGGACTGTCTAACTTCAGTTCAACAATTGGCAGCCACAAATAAGGTAAGACTTATTTGGGTGCCAGAGGACAATGGAGTTTATTGGGTCAGAGCCTTTCTACGGGGTCAGTAAGGGTCATCTTAGAGCAGTGGTGATTCGCTGGGAGAACATTTAGCCCAGACGATGTGCTTTCCCATTATAACGAAGTTACATTGGGTAAGCATTATAATCGAGAAAAACTTTTGTTCCATATTTTCACATTCCCAAAACATCGATTAGTAAATATCTTGTCCGTCCTTCTCATCACACATTTTTATTATTTTTTTTTGCCTGCCTATTTTCGCAAATAGCTATTGATAGTTTTGGTCGAAATTTTGTATACAGATAGATTTTAGTAATAAGCAGTTTTTGTTAAACTTAGGAATTACATTGAAAGAGAAAACTGCCAAACAGATTTTCTAAAACCGGAACCGACCATTTTATGTTGATGATAAACCTACCTATTCACAAAATTTGAAGTCGATTAAGGCATTATGTGATTTCATTTAACCAAAAAATTGTAAAAACACTTGTTGAACTGTTTTCGAAGAATTATTTTTCACGATTAATAAATCTACCAAATTTCAAAGTGGCGTTAAGATAAAATGACCGTTCACAATCCTTGACCTAATCAAACTAAATTTTAATTCAAAATGCTATTGGTAGATAAACTTCTACAAGAGATATTCAAGTTTTCTACATTCGGATCTAAGGGGCCATTACACATTTTACTTTCTTTTGCACTAATAAAAAGTTTCGTAATCATAAAAGTTTTCGGCCTTGACATTTTGGCGATTTACCCATTTTGGACTCCCTTCAGCTCGAAAAAATTGGGATCCGAGGTGCTATCTATCGGTTTGTCTTAGTTCTCCCTACAGCCCAGATGGTTTAACCAATCAAACTGAAACTCCATAGTAAAACTTTTTTCATAAATTGCTAGGTCCCAGAAAATTTTAGTGAAAATCGGCCTACCGGAAGTGGTAACTTCCGTGCACCTGAACATTTATTTTGCAAATATCTCACAAAAAGTAAAAAAATAAAATAAAAGTAAAAAGCAATTTGTCTAATAAATTTCTCAAAACTCCCCGCCTCCACTTAAAAGGATGATGGGACCTGGGCAAGAGGTCACAAAGAGAAGGCTGATCTGTTTGCGGAGTATCTCTAGGAAACCTTCCAACCACACTACCAATACAAACTGCCAATGAAAATAAAATGTCAATTCACAAGCTAGATGAGTTTGACATACGGCCAGTAACTTTCAAAGAATTAAAAGAAGAAGTGAATAGTAACATGAATGTTAAAAAAGCCTCAGAGTATGACTTGATTACTTGCCAAATTATCAATTCTCTACCTGACAAAGGATTTCGTAAGTTATTACACATAATCAATGCGACTATTCGGTTAAAATATGTTCGATAAATAGCAAAACCTGATAGACCACCTAACGATAAAAAATCATACAGGCTAATTTCTTTGCTGCCAATTATGTCAAAACTCGTTGAAAAAATATTACTAAAGAGACTTAAACCAATAATTGAGGACCGACAACTAATTCCTCCACATCAATTTGGATTCAGAGAAAAGCGTTCTGCAATTGTACAGGTGCATGGAATCACAAACATAATTGAAAGAACGTTAGAACGTAAAGAAGTGTGCTCAAGGGTATTCCTCTGGACGACGCTCAAGCATGCGATAAAGTTTGGCTCAGTAGTCTGGAAGAAAAGCCACATAGAGATCTGCCAGGTAATGTTATGTCATACTAAGATCTTATTTATACAATAGACATTTTCGAGTGAAATGTGAGGGTACATACTCCAGGCTAAAGAAAATCTCTGTCGGTGCCCCGCAGGGGAGTGTTTTAGGACCAATCATGTATTTACTAATACAAGGGACATACCAACCACAAATGAAGGAACAGTAGTCACTTTTGCAGAATAGCTTTAATGAGACAAAATCCACGCATATTAAATTTATGTATCAAAAGGCTTACCATCTATCTACAGAAATTAACTCGCGACACGTGCCATATGCAAATACAGCTAAATAAATTGGCACGACTCTCGATGCCAAGCTCAATTGGAAAGAACATATCAAAAAGAAAAAAAAAACGACCTTAACATAAAGTTCAGAAAAATGTATTGGCTCGTAGGTAGAGGCTCTGAGCTCACAATTCACAATAAGTTGCTGTTATATCGGCAAATTCTTAAACCGATATGGACTTTCGAAATACAACTCTGGGGATGTACCAGCCCAACAAACGCCAAAAGATACAGACGTTTCTAAACAAGCTTCTTCGTATAGCATCGTCAACGCTCAATGGTACATAAGAAATGAGGACCTTCACAGGGAACTACGGATGAAATACGTAAACATAAAAATTTGTATTTGAAAGAAAAATTCCTAGATGAGCGCAGTCTCAGTTGTAATAAAAATAAAATAAAGAAAAAAAACTCCCCATTCTTAAAAGAAAGTAATGTGCCCACCTCAACTTTTTTCTAATAACATTGCGTTCAATCAACTCTCATTAATAATTAATTTAGAGGCGCTAATTCTGGAGTTAATACTGTTGATAAAATTAATTCCAAGAAATTTGACAATTTTTGTCTGAAAATGTTATTTTTGGTTTCCTCCGTGTATATCATTTTATACCGATATTCCAAATAAAGTAAAATTCTATAGTTGGCTTCCTACTAAAGTAATTCTTCGAGAAATTTTTTTTTACTAGTATCGGATTTTTATTTATTGACTATAGTTAGAATAATACATTTGATCTGTAATAACTTCTTAATTTTGTACATGCCAGTTACAACTAAAATAAATTTATTATTTATGGCTAACATTAGATTTTTATTCGAATTTCCTTACGAATGGATGTTATTTCAACTTAATGTGTTGACTTTTCAACATCTAAGGCACAAACTCGTTTCCATAGACTTACGTATATTCATAAAGAATTTATGTGAGTCGATCATAGAACATGAAAATATTTTAAATCAAATGGAAAAAATTAACATGTGTCGTATGTTTTTAGTACTGTTAGACACTAGAAAGTTTGTTGGAAATCCCTCATTTTATTTTTGTTGCAGTTTGATAACTTGTTTTATTTTATCCAAAAGCTATTTTTGTATTCAGCTTATCCTGCCAACTACCAAATTATTCTTTTTAAGTAAATATTCCGTTGAATAAAAAAAAAAAAAAAAACATTAAAAATCCAATTCTATATTTTGAACCTGGATTTTATTTTGTATTCGATTCGCTATTTTATGGTGTTCTAATAATTTAAATTTCGTATTCACTTGGAGTATTTCCGTATAAAACAACTCAAATTAATTTACATGTTGCTCGCACATAATACAAAATTGATAACTACATATGTACATGGTACATAGTAGAACGTATCATGTACATATAAAACAAATTATCGTGTATATTATCATGTTCATGTTCAAATACGAGCACATAAATACATAATCAACAAAATCGCTTCGACTAAAAAGTACAAAAATGAATTTACATAGCTCTCTTTGACACAACACAATGGGTGGTTCAAGTTTTACGCCATTAGTACAAGAGTTTTCAACAATTTTCAATCAAGTTTTTTTTTTGTCATCACACTTATGCAAGTTTCAAAATATTGTTAGAAAACTACACTGTTCGTACGTTATCGTATTTCCATCTACACAAAATGTTTATAAAATAATTTAACAATTTTTTATATCAATCGTGTTAATTTAATAATGTTTACCGACATGTTAACAGCGAAGGTTGCATATGTAAGTTTCCCACTGTGCTTAATAACAAGTATATGACACAAAATAATTACACGTAAGGTATGTACATTAGAATATATTTAGCGGTAAAGTTGAAACTAGAAACGTTTTTTTTACTAAACACATTTTTTTGATACTTGCTGTCAGCCATTAATTTACGATAAACGTGACATATTTAAAATAGATATCGCTCTATAAAGAAAGAAGCTTTAAATCCGGAAGGAATGATTTTAGAGAAGAGCAACAGGCAAGGTAATCTTACAGAGGAAAGAAGTTACACAAACGATGGTCGAAGCATGGTCGTAGCTTTGCTACGGCCTAAATGATGGATGAAATTAAGCAAATAGACGGGAGGAAATAAAAGCCAAATTTGAAGCGAAGTTGCAACGTCTTGAGAAAAAGTAATTAATGTCAAGGGGAATGGAACAAAGATGAAAATATTTCAGATAGCCCACACGTATAACCCAAAATCACCAACTTCTTAGAGTACCACATGTTTTGCCAATAAAATAATTTGCCAAAAATAATTTGCCAATTTAATTTTCAATTTGAAACGGCGGCTAAACAAAATCATTTGAATCTTGACCATCCTGTTGCAGCGTTAATAGTCGCATGAATGAACAGCAACAAGATTCGGAAGCGGCAGCCTCAAGATGGGCTATACCTTAAGAATTTGTATTTTCATATTCTTTTTTTAAATGTTATGTTACTCTTCCAGTGGGTTTAATGTCCTTTGACTTACTGGATTCCAGTAGATTTAATGTCCTTGTATTAAGTGGCGTAACTACAAATTCTGGGCCGCCCCCGCAAAATTTTTCTTGGGCCCTAAAAATTACTTGTGCTTATGAGCAAGTAAAGCTTTTCGATAAACACCTATTGCTTCCTACTGTTTAGCCTCGCATTATTTAAAAGTATCCAGTTTCGTGACTAGACGAAAGAAAACTTGACTCATTTCAATGGCCGGAAATAAAGCGAAACATCTAGCAACTCAGTGCTATGACGTTTTCTAAATATATCGATGAAGCATCACAAATTTCGAATATTATTGAAAAATATCAAGAATATTATTAAAGATATAAAGTATACATACTCGTAAAATATAAAGTATACATACTCGTATCTTGAATATTCTTGTAAGTTCTGAAATATCGAATTAAGTACATAGGTAAAACGAAGGAAAATCCTCGCCATGTAAGAAATATTGAAATTTTGGCATAATCTCGAAACATCTATTAAACATTGCGATTCAACTTTATATGTGTAACTCTGCAAGTCCTCAAACTAAAATCTAATCGCAGAACATTGTCATACAAAATTCGAATAAATTTGAAAATCTTTGACAGTCTCGATTAATCCTAGATATCTCGAAAAACTTAAGAAATTTAGAATATAACGCGGAACAATCACAGAAAAATTCGAATAATCTCTTTATTATGTGAATCTCGATTGATCTCGAAAAATTTCAATAATACCGAAAAATCTGGATATTAATGAATAATTTCGGAAAGCCTGTCATAATTTAGAAAATCCCGAAAATTTCGAAATATTCCGAAAGTTCATGTAAATATAACTGAATGTTACTAATACTACTAGGCAAAATGCTACTAAGCAAGTTAAATCTAAAGATATGCAATAAGAATGGAACCCTCAAATAGTATCGGATAATTTGTGAAATATCGAACAAACATATTCTTAGAATAGACTCTAAGGTTCTTGACATCGCACTACACACGAATGTCGTAACAAAGAATCATCAACTAAGGCAAGAACATCAAAATTTCATTTCCATGCTAAACTCCAATAATTAAAAAATTTTCTGAGAACAAAGTTTCAATAATTTCTTCTTGATTTTTATGAACATCAAAATGGTACTTCGCAATCTGCTTAGCAGTATTGCTTCCTTTTACAAATCAAATTCAACCTTTTCCAATCAAAACTTGATTTGTAAAAGTTTCAATTGATTTTGCTAAATGGTAAAAGGTTAAATTTGAAGGGCAAAAGGGGTAAACATGGAGTACAAAACGTATATTACAAATAAATGAACCCAAATACTAAAATTCTTACATTTGAAGGCGAAAGCTTTAATTTCAAACGAGTTTTGCAAATTTTCTTCTTAATCTACAGATCTGTCAGAATCTAAAGGTACTTTTATTTCTATGGAGTCAGATTAATTAAAATATTTAATAGCAACAGGAATCATTTCTCCTTTCTCTAAAAATTAGACGAGCCGCACCTTATCTTAAAAATTTCCTAGAAATGTTCAGTTTTGTAAATTTTAAATGGTGGTCTACTTTAAGCTTAATCTGAGCTACAATCTATCTAATCTTGAATTTGAACTAATATTCATACGCTCGATAAATCGCGTGCGCCCCAATAAATTGCGGGTGCTGTGGAAACCTAGTTACGCCACTGCTTGTGTTATGTTAATTTTTGTGTGGTGTATAATTTAGATTGTGTTGAATTTGAAGTTGTCGTTTTATTCACGTAATCTTGCACCAAGAAATTAAACTGCAGCCATATTCGTTATCATAAGTCTTAACTGGATGAATGTGACATGGAAATTGTAATATCGAAGAACCTCCACAACTAGTACAGAAATCGAAAATTTAATTACAGTTTGAACGTAATGGCAGTATGTAACATCAATGGAAAATAAAAACTTTCTTGTTTTCTTGGTTTCTTAGATATTGCACCCAGTTGCGTTAAGAAATACACCATTTTTACATAAAAATATCAATAATGATGGAGATATAGATATACAAATACAGAAGGTTTTAACATTTTCCTACGCTATAAAACTCTAATTCAGATTGAAAATTAGTATATCTGAGTAGCTTATGTGATAGCTTCGTTCCGTACAAAACTTGGCTGAGCGAGTACGCCGCTGATAATTGTTATTCTTCAGTTTTACTCTCTTAAAAGTGAAGTTCGTGAAAATATTTTTAATGTATTGCACTGCAGTGGTACACTTTTTAGTATATGCTTATGCTGTAATTGAGGCCAATCGACTGAATCTTGCCTGTCGCCCAAATCAGCAAGGCTTAGCTTTTGAGATAGTTAACTTGCTGTTTAAGGATTTAATGCAAAACGAAGAGCCATTCGGTGGGAAGGTGATTGTTTTAGGAAGCGATTTCCATCAAGTACCACTTGTGATTCGTAGACGCAACAAATTGTCATTTATAAAATCAACCATTAAAAAATCTCATATGTGGCCAAATTTGTTCGGTTGCTGTAACTTCTTCTATCAATGTTTGTTTCTCTGTGATATTTTTTTCCGATAACTGCTTCTTTAGAACCATCCAAACATTTTCTATTGAGTTCATGTCCGGAGAGTTCGCCGGCCAATCCAATAACGGTATGTTTTTAGTAACTCAAATAGTTTTTAACCGACTTGTCGGTGTGACAAGGACCTTCATCCTGCCGAAAAATGTACCTTTGCCGACGGCGAAATAATTGTGGGAGTTTATCAGCATTCATAATGGCACCTACTAAATGAAGACGCCTAGTACCTTTTGCGGTGATACACCTCCAAACCATGACATATGTTGGATGTTTAACTTTTTGTACAACACAGTCTTCATTGAAACGTTCATGTGAGCGGCGTTTAACAAAAATTCTCTCGGCAGGAATACGGACAGACAAATTTAGTCGTTTACGAAAATTTGTAAACATGAAACGGCAAAGAGGAATTTCCACTTGCATTAGACCAATCTGACACTGAAAATTGCTTATATTTCCAATGCAATCCGTTAAGGTATCAGTAATAGTCGGATGATACTGTTTTAGTTCAAATTGCTTAAAGCGGCGTCGCAATGTTCTGCTCGAGATGTTGATGCCGTATTTCTTTGGAACGTCATTTATTGAAGCCGTTGATCGTTTACGAATCTGTAAGGTTACGACCTTTCCATTTTGGAGTGATTTCTTAATTCTACTTACAACATGTTTACTGGTTCCAACTATTTTGGCCATTTCATATTGTTTTAATGATGAATGTTCCAATAAATCAGTAATACGCTGTTTTTTCATCAATGTAATATCAGCTTTTCGTCCTATTATGACAGTAACGCGAAACTCGCAAAAATCACTTACTAAACGCAATTGAAAATTATGGAATGATATCAAAGGGCCGAATGTCGAAGGGCCGAATGTCGAAGGGCCGAATTTCAAAGGGCCGAATATGTCGAAGGGCCGAATGTCGAAGGGCCGAATTTGTCGAAGGGCCGAATGTGTCGAAGGGCCGAATGTCGAAGGGCCGAATGTCGAAGGGCCGAATGGGTCGAAGGGCCGAATGGGTCGAAGGGCCGAATTTTTTTTTTTTGTTTTGTTTTTAGAAATATAATTTTTAAAATTTGTTGTTTTAAGAGATATATTTGGTAATTTTTTTTTGTCAAATATAAATTAATTTTTTATGAGTTTATGTATTTTATTATATTTAATCTTTGGATATTCTATCGACAAAAATATTGCATTAATTGAGGTTGTTTATATTTTGCGTTCCTTTTGGTATTATCAAGTGAAAAAATATTTGTACAAAATAGATATTTTACCAAAACCAAGTCTTATTACATCAATATAAATGGAATATATATGTAGGTATGCACATATGTATGTATTACTTTTGTAGTATAACCCGCTCGTATATAATAACAAAAGGCGAAGGTTATTTTTTTCTAATATGCGTACCAAATGTAAATAGATTTTAAATAAGAAAACGGAATTTTGTCATAAAATGTCATAAAAATTCTTTCATTTACCAACGATGTTATTTTCGAGAACATTATATAGTTTATTACTATTGTTTTAGAAAAAAAAAGTAAATAATGAATCCTAATTATCGGTCGGCTTTCTTTCAATCTCACTATACGATGTATTTTTTTTTCTCTACACGACGAACACATAACAAACAAAGGGATGGAAAGATTTTTGAAGGGTGGATTTACAAAAAAGAGTTTTATAGATGTTTTCCATTCATCCAGTCATAAATTACAACATTATGTATTTGGGTAATCCTTTTATTCTATATAATCCGCTCCTACGTGCGGCACGCAGTGCGACATGTTTGCTGATCCCGGCTCCTACGTCCCCCGAAGCTCAAATCTAAAGCCCCTCGGAGCTAAGCGGGGGGGAGCGCAGCGACCTCCCGCGTGCCCGTGAGAGTTACCGAAGCCGTTAGCCTCTACAATTCCAAGTTAAATTAGTCGATGTCATTTTTCTTCAATTTATTTTCCTCAGAATAAAGAAAAAATAGTACGGGAAATTGTTATGCAAGATTTTATATTGCAATATTTTATAATTGCAACTTTTTGTAATTGCAATATGTTGTAATGCAAAATTTACATACCAAAGTCAGTTTTCCTATGTCCATTATTTTAAGTTGATTTTTTATATGAGTGGGCATTTATCTACTTACATCAAGATGGTTCAGATTCAATTAATAAAAAAAAATTGCAATAATTACACAAATTTTATTTAAAATTATAATTCCGGATGTTAGTTTCTCTTCTTGAGCTTTTCTTCTTTTTCTAGATATTTTTTATATCTTTCTCTTGTCTTTTCTTTTTCTAGATATATTTGTCCATGATGCAAATAGGTATATAGAATAACCAAAACACATAATACAACATTATTTATTTATGATTATGTTCATGGACACATCAATAAAACTCTTTTTTGTAGATCCACACTTTAAAAATCTTTCCATCCCTTTTTTTTATGTATTTATCGTGTAGAGCAAAATAATGCATTTTCGTATAGTGAGGTTGAAAGAAAGCCGACCGATAATTAGGATTCTTTGTTCCAAAAGACAAATTCCACTTTTTTCTAAAACAATAGCAATAAACTATATAATGGTCTAGAAAATAACATCGTTCGAAAAGAATGAATATTATCATCAGTTTAAAGAACAGAAGTAAATTGAATTTTTATGACATTTTATGACAAAATTCCGTTTTCTTATTTAAAATCTATTTACATTTAGTACGCATATTAGAATAAAATAACCTTCGCCTTTTGTTATTATATACGAGCGGGTTATACTACAAAAGTAATACATATGTGTATACCTACATATATATTCCATTTATATTGTTTTAATAAGATTTGGTTTTGGTAAAATACTTATTATGTACAAATATTTTTTCACTTGATAATTCCGAAAGGAACGCAAAATATAAACAACCTCAATTAATGCAATATTTTTGTCGATAGAATATCCAAAGATCAAATATAATAAAATACATAAATTCATAAGAAATTAATTTATATTTGACAAAAAAAAAATTACCAAATATTCCTTAAAACAACAAATTTTAAAAATTATATTTCTAAAAACAAAAAAAAAAAAAAAAAAATTCGGCCCTTCGACCCATTCGGCCCTTCGACCCATTCGGCCCTTCGACCTATTCGGCCCTTCGATATTCGGCCCTTTGACACTTTCGGCCCTTCGACACATTCGGCCCTTCGACATTCGGCCCTTCGACATTCGGCCCTTCGACACATTCGGCCCTTCGACCCATTCGGCCCTTCGACATTCGGCCCTTCGACATTCGGCCCTTCGACATTCGGCCCTTTGAAATTCGGCCCTTCGTACCCATTCCAAAATTATAAGCTATCGCACCAATACAGAACCACAAACGCAATACTTAATAAAAAAATAATGACACTTCATTTATTACACTATTTAAGCACACGGTGAAGTACAAAAATTAGAAAAATTTCAATAACAAATTCCAGAGAAATAACGCAAATTATTTTGTGGGTCATAAACGGCGATAGATAAGTGAGACTAAAGGTCAAATTTCCCGTAAATTTCTTGTATTAACAGTGAAATTTTCGAAAGTCAAAAGTTCATTATTCAACGGACCCATCTGATCAAATTTGACCACGCTTGAACAGAACTCGTCCATTAGTGTGAGTTTGGCAGCCATTTGTTTACGACGCGAAAAGTTTATCTGGCGATTTTTACTATGGAAAAAAAATTGAACTACGAGTTTGTACGAAACAGGAAAGTCACATGGAGCCAAATCTGACGAGTATGGTGGCTGAGCGATGTCTTTTGTTTCGTGTTTGGCCAAAAATTCAGTTACAATCAGGCTGGAATGTGACGGCGCATTATCGTGGTGAATCCATGAATTGTTTGCCCACAAATCCGGCCGTTTATGGCGAATTGATTCACGTAGACATTTGACGCTCTGGAACGAATTCATGATGAACCACATTACCTCGATTTTCGACGGACTTTGACGTGGTTTTTTCGGTTTTGGGCTATATCGTTGGGCAGCTTCGACATCATATTCATAAACCCACGTTTCGTCACCATTATTAATACATAATAGCTATAATTCCATTCGAAACACAAAATTTCAAGCAAACTCGTTGTTCAATTTTGTTTTCCATAGTAAAAATCGTAAGACAAACTTCTCGCATCGTAAACAAATGGCTGCCAAACTCACACTAATGGACGAGTTCTGCTCAAGCGTCACACGAATATCAAAGAAGGTTGTACCAACTTTGAAAAAAATTAAAATTTACCGAATCGGTTTACGCGCGCCGTTTAAATGGACCAGTCCGGGTCAAATATGATCAGATGGTATGATATACATATGTTGACGAGGTAATATTGTTTTTATTGCAGACAAATTTTACAAAAAGAAGTACGCCTGTGGAATAAAACGGAAAATGAGAGGTGTGTCAAATTCTAATAACTCATCAGAAAAAAGGATAGCATTTTCAAAGTTCATAAAAAAAATTGTTCCTTCCCTATTTCGTCAAAAAGTGTTTACAAAAATCTGACGGCTGCAGGAAAATTTTTGTACAAAATAATTTGCCGATTAAATGTAATATTGTATTTAAAACTCCCTGGGTCCTCCGTAGCCCAAGTTCGGTAGCTGTTGTGCAGCCTTATTAGCAGATTCTTTATCAACTAATAGCCATCTAGGACATGTTTAGGCAATACATACTCAATATCATGTTTTACAGGTTAAATAATGTTGATTAAAAAAAATTATCAAAAATTGAATGAAAATCACGAGCCTAAGGTGTTTATAATTTCATTTCTGTAAATATCACATAAAATTAAACATCACAAAACTTACTCATTAACAAGATCCTAGATAAAGTTGAGCCTAATGAACATTAGTTTATAGAGAATCCTATAAGGAAGTGGATGGGCCTAAACACCTCGAAAATACTATTGCTCTTAGAATATAAGCCAAATCGTTCGGAGACATAAGGGGGTTGGCTTGGTTGGCACTGCCTAACCCCCCAGATTGTTTTTAAATGAAACTATTGTCAACGGAATCGGTAGTTCTGGTTTGGCGGCTTTTATTGTGCCGATTAGGGCAGAGTTTCGTCTTTTCAATTCTAAAGCCAACGGCACGGAAGTAAAAAAGTTGTCCATCTTAATATTGACGCTATTATCAAGATATTTTTCTGATAATCGAATCACAGCTTCATGTGATACTCCACGGGATCGGTTCTCAACTGGTTGCTGGCTTACATAAACTTTCCATGTAGTGGATAATTTTTTTTTTGCGTTGGCTATCCAAAAATCTTGATTCCATATTTACCGGATTTACTCGGAATAAACTGACGGAATGAACATCTGCCTCTGGTCGAGACTAATTACTGGTTAGGAAACTTCAGGTAGGGTTTGTTAAATTGCATTCCAAACAAGTCTGAACGCAGCCAGTTCATCTGTTCTAAGGCACAGCGGTCTCGTACAAGAATCATCAAAACGATTAAACCGGCTAAGTTGCTCGATTCGCTCAAGTCCTTTGCAAGAGTCCCCTTGCAAGAGTTTTCTATACCAGCATGACAATACAGCTATGTATGCGTATATTTCGTCTTCGCCTGTGTCATACCATCAACATAATTGTTTTGAATTTTGAGATAATCGTTTACTCTTATAAAACCTGTTCGCTTTTCTGTTAGTTTCGAGCACAACACCTAGAACAAGGGTTGAACGAAACAAACGTTTAAATGCATCAAATTTGTTCTCAAATGTTACCAAACAAGCCACATATTTCAATCGCTCATTGCAACCGCTAATTTCTCTTTGCTTTTCAATTGCATTGGGCAGTGACCACCAAATATCTGAATGCTTGCTATTTGTTACAATGTACCGCATCCCACGGTTTGGTGCAATCGTTTCCTCATCCACTATTTCCCGTTGCCGTTCCTCTGTACTAGATTGTTGATTCTGTATTTCTTGTTCTTGTGCAATATCATCACCTATTTGTTCGTCGCGTAAGTCATGCATGCATGACAGGTATAAAATCGGGGGAGTTATCGAATCTTTCGACGAACCTGTCGAATGGCTCTACTCGAATGACTATCTGCACCACCGATATCTATGGGTGCAAAATCAACGTGGCTCATATGCAAAATGTTTATTAATAAACTTCGGTTCATCTATTAACAATTTTAGAACAAAACTATCGTTCAAAAAATACAAAACACGATTATAACAAATAATTATCAAGATAACTTCTTTTACTTACCAAATACGTTTATGATTTCTATCACTTATCAATGTTTTTACACACTTCAACAAAATTTCCAAGAATAACACATTTTATAAGGAACTATAACAAAATTCATCAAAAACTGCATTTCCTTTTATAGAAAAAACAGCAAAACGCATTTCATCAATCACAGGAAAATCAATTGTATACTCAGTGGTCCAGTATACGATAATATGTTAGAAATAGTGCTGTCGAAGTGAGTACAATCGGAGTAATTGTACTACAATTGCACAGTGCCTGCTCCTGCACTTCGCTATTTCATTTGCTACTTCCCTATTCTAATTACTGTTATACTAATAATAATTTTACACACTATTTTGACTTAACGGCTTTTGCTTGCAATAATTATAACATTCTGGGACATACCTGACTTCTTCATAAAGCATTTTTTCAAAGCTAATTTATAATGGGTTCAGTCATTCTTCGGCGAAAGCCCATAAAACAGATTTCTTGCCATTCTCATGTCAGTCAGCAATTTTTATTACTTCATTCTCAAAGCATTTTTCAGAATCTAAAGATTTGTTAGTAGAACTTATGCATACATAATTTCGAGTTTTATTCAACTTATAAAAACAGCAAGACACTATGTAGGATGTACTAGATAAACTCAAACCTGGCAGAGATTACCTGATTTTAACAAAAAAAAATCTTATCTGCTTTGGCTAAATATTTAGATTAGAACCTCCTGAATACAAAAATTCTGAAAAGTCTGGAAAGTCTGGATTTACAATACTCTCAAGTCCTTCCTTAAACTAATACTAGGACCTCTATATAAAAATAATACTGTAAGATAATTTCTGCAGTCATTTAACCTTTCCAGACTAGTAAGTTATATGAAAGGCTGGATTTTTGCAGTGTGATATGGGAAATTGTATTCCTCCAATAACCCTTGACATCAGTATTCTCAAATCCTTTGTTTGCATTTGGCAAAGTTGGAAAAGTTAAATGCTGACAGCAGAACTTATCTTTCCGTTTTATTTTGTTATTCTCCTTCTCACCTAGTTAGGATCAATATTTATTGATTGAATTTTCCAAAGCCGGAGTTAATCAGTTTATATTAGGAACTATTTAAAGGATCGACTTAACATCTCGAATCTCAGATATAAATTGTATTAAAATCCATCCACAAATGTGCCACCTAGTTCCATTTGAAGCTGGAGAAGTAGTACACTGTACAATGTACGTAGTACAATGGGTGCGTTCGAAATGCGAATTTAAATGCACATTTTTAAAACGCGCATTTTGGATTAAATTAAGGGTACGTCCGGAATGGTAAACGAGCATTTAGCGAAGACGCAATTTAAAAAACTACATGCGGTGCAGTTTTGTGTGTTAATACGTTGAATTAATCAAGGATATGAAATTATACGGGTATAATAGCGGGTTTAAAATTTTTAACAGGAGATTTCACTACGTGCATGTTTTGTAACCTATTGTCGCCACCAAACCAATTTTATATCGCAATTTATTCTAAATCAAATACAAGTACATAACATATTTCGGGGCGTAATAACTGTCCTGTTTTTTTAAAAGCGAATTTTACACACTTCGTTTAGGTTCAATCATTTTTGACCTGATGATCCTAGGTACCTACTGTGGAATTATCTACTAATGACATTTCTTTAAATTGCGCCAAAATACCTTTCATTTCTGAAAAGCTAGATTTGTGAAAATGACGAACTTGTTGGCATATTTGATATTTCTGAATTGGAATATCTGCCAAAAATTAAGCGTAATAGTTCGAAGCTAAAGTTGCTTTAAGATTAGTTTTCCATTTACCACGTAAAATTTAGCTAACTAAAAATAGCTAAGTAGGACCCTAAAATTAAACATTTTGCTTACGGTTTCGCTAATCTAAAAATATCTATGATTTCGTGGAGAGCGTACAGAGAGAGCTTAACGCTTAAACAATAAAATAGATAAGAAACAGTTTTCTTTTAAAACTTTTTTTTTTAATTTGGCAATACTTACTTTTTATTTCATGAATTGCAATAATTAACAACATATATCGCAGGCATAGTGATATCAGATTTTAAGGCTGTGTTTCAAACGAATAAAAACCCGCAAAGAAAGTTAAAAAGTTAAATTTTTGGCATTTTATTCACCACAAAAATTTGTTAAAAATTGGTAGCTTGTAGTTTGCTTTTCACTACGCAAAACAAAAATAAAAAACGTCACAATTTCAACCAGTTTCATTTAAAACACCAAAGTTATTAAAAAGTGAGGAAAATTTAATATTTGTTACCTCAGTTAAAAAATTTAACTCTAAACTTTTACGATTGAAACACAGCCTTACAAAGAAATATATTTGACCCAGCGAGAAGTTCGCTTGGATAAAAATTCCTCCATCGCAAAGGGATAAAATTTAAATTTGGCTCAAAAATTGTAATTTGCTAGCTCATAATTTTTTTTAACACAAAACATCAATAATTATTTGTGTCTAAGTTCTAACTAAGGTATTTCGTATGTACATACTCTCTTCTGAACATTTGAAACATACTCCGTTTAGAGTTTTCAGAGCGACAGCACTGGTTAGAAACTTCCAAACCTTGGGTAGCCAATAAATACACTGGTAAATGTTTCGTACTTTTGTGTTCAATGTATGGAATATCTTTCTGAAAATAATGCATTTAAAGTAAACCCTGGAAGAAAACTTACGGTTTTCAATTTAAAAATCGATTGGGGCACAACAGTACCAAGTAGACGAGATCTAGGGTTAAAGCACAAGACAACACAATCTCCTATACAACGTTCCCTCTCTTAGAGATCGCCAGTTCTGAAAAGCTGTGAAGTACTTAATTAATTAATATTATTTAGCACTATCTCTTTTATCCTTTCTTCTTTTTTATTTGTTTTTTTCCCACGAGTTTTCCACCGGAAGTTGGAAAAAGGGCCGAGATTTCATTCCATCATCATCATGTTCATCATGCGGTCACCCAAATTTTGCAACCATAGCAAATGTTGTTTGACGTTTTTGTGGTATTCCGTCCCTTCCATGTACAAAATTTCACTATAACAATCTATCTCTCTTCAATTCGACAATCGCTGGATTGACAGGTTTTAAGCAGCATGCTTATTAAACAATTTGATTGAGGAAAAATCCTTTCTCAAATCGTAAATGACATCATTTTAACACAATTTCCAAAATAGAAAGACAACCGTGTGTGCTAATTACGAAAATAATTTATTGTTCTGATTTTTATAGGTTGGTTTGGTTTTGCCAATGGAGAAAGGAAAATAGTACTAATTAGTTTGGTTGAAAATCGGCGGTTAACTTAACTTCTTTATTAAAACTACAACTTGTGGCATCGACTGTATATACACAAGAGGGTACATATATTTCAGTTTTTTAATTTAAAACCTCATTTATATATTTAAATGTGTCACTCATTTGTAAGGGAATATTTTCAAATGTAAGTCCTCCCATCCTCCTCATAAATATTAACTTAAAATTTCTAAAGAACAAAACAACCAGCTCCGAGGAAGATAGATAACATTAAATTTAAAACAATCAAATCTGTATTCGAATTTTTATTTATACATTTTCCCCATCATGTATGTGGGTAGTTTACGTATATACCCGTATATTGTTATATGTATACCTGTACACATATCACATATGTGAAGAGGAAAACCAAAACAAAAAAAAAAAAATGTTAGAAAAAATATTTAAAATAGAAAATTTGAAAAATCTACTCAATGTCGTCTAGCTAGCAGGGATAGTACAATAGCTGTAAAATATGTACAAACAACAAAAATTCAAATTCAATTTCAGTTTTGTGTCGTAAAAGTTGACAAATGTTGTGTAATTTTGTGTATTTTTTACACTTTTTTTTATGTCGATTTTACTGCTGTTAGTTCTCGAATAAAAACAAATAACGAATACAGACACACACGATGAAAATCCAATGGGAGTAAAAAAAAAAAAATGCCAGGTTACAATCTAAAAATATATAACAGCTATTTTGTGTTAAATTACTGTTATAAGAAGCAAGAAGATTTGATAGATTTCGATTTCTACGTACACGAGATATGGATGAGTGTTGTGTATTATTTAGAAGGATAAAAGAATTTTCGTTTATGGAAATTACATTTTCTGAAAGAAGGATATAAAGATAATTCAAAGTTTCTGTTTTTACTACCCTGCGTTGTTTTGGGTTTTTTTACGGGTTGTTCGAAAAGAAAATATTTAAACTGTATAAATACGTACATATATACATGATGTACATTCAATTAAAATGATGTGTCAAAGAGTTTATTATTTATATGTATTTGGCAAGAAAAGTACGAATAATCCTTCTTTTATACGGTAGTAATTCAGTGCAATGCCATCTTTTCTTTTTGAAATTTTCAGTTGGTTTTGTGTTCTATTTCTGTAATAAACCCATTTTAAAATAATAATATAAGCTTATGTAGTCAAAAAAAAACCAAGGGTATTAATGTGCTATTTATTGCACTGCAGTCGAATACTATTTGATTGTTGATTTGTAATTTAGTTTTTAACATGATCATCCATCATTTACAAGTCTGCTAGTTTCATTACATAAATTATCAAAGGTTGTTGTACAAAACGGTTAGATCAAATTGAAAAATTAAAGTATTTGAGAATGTTGTAACGAGGTCTATGGCCAACGTCTATAAACAACGCACAAGACTTGATCAATATTCTCTGGTTCTCACCCTTGAAGCTATTTTTGGCCGAACTAGTAATTTCACATCAATATTTTTATCACGAACCAACAAATTGTGAAATAGGCTTCATTTAAATATTATTTTAAGCTCACTCACTGGCCATTTTTTTTATGGTGTGGTAGCGTTCAGCGACCCTTTGAGAGATACTGGGGTTTGAAGGAATTCTTGAACGAGAATTCTTGTCGCTCTAGACCGCGATAGAAATTATTCGAATTTTGTTAATTGCTAAATTAAATACGGTAGATCAAAATTTCAACATTAAACAAAAAATCTACACAAAATATTACTTACCTTTCTTGTTAGTCTCTTGTTCTGGATAAATTCTCGAATTGGAGAGATAATACAGAACTAGCATATTGCATAGCAACTATGTAAATGTCTTTTGAATTGGTATTACTTGAGTCATTTGAAAAGTGTCATATCGCCTGAAATAACAATTTCATTGATAGTTTATAAATATTGTAATTAAGAAAAATCATATATTGTATGTTAAAAATCAAATTTATATTTCTGATAAGATCAGCAACATCAACCCAGTGAAATATGCGCATCTATTAAACAGCCACCTTTTGACGCAAATTTGTAAAAAGTGTTTACGATTTTTTTACAGAACACAAATGATAATATTTCCTTGAGCTTCAAAAGTCAAAATTCCGTCAAATAATAATAAATTATTAGCGTTGCCTAAGGCGTTCTGGTTTATGACATTTGCCATGTCACGGCACTTCGATCGACTTGAAGAATATCTATTCGTATCTAAAATGACACGACAATTGTTACTATTTATTTATCTAAATAATTTGGTGCTAATTTTGTGCCAAATCAGTAAAGATTTTTTGTATTTCATCCTCAGGTTTTTTTTGTTGGCCTCGAATTCGTATAGCTGTTCATCTCTATTCTCGTTGTCTCCATCGAAGACCTTAACGTAATTGCTTCAATTGTCTGTATTCTCCTCGATTAGATAGTTTAAATGCTTTACCCTGTTATGTAGAACTGTACATCAAATAACAGCCATCGAAAGATCTTTATGGAGTTACAAACATATCCACTGCCTCCAAAGAGAGAAACAGGACCTGTAAACTGTGCTAATTTTGCTTGTACTCGTATATGTAGGTTTGGGTAACTTTTCTGTTAATAAAATTGTCAATATTTTTACGTGGGAATGATCCAAAGCTATAAAACCATTAAATGAAACGTCTTACAAAAGGTAGTTCTTTGTACATATTACCATATCTTTAGGAAGATAACTTTTTTTTACTCTTCCAGTGGATTTGATTTCCTATGAAGGAAAAGCTAGTAACGCAATACTTACAATACCAAAATCAGAGTGATAAATTTCTTCTTACTACCACCGGGATCCATCAGGAATTAAAAGCAGAAAAAATTAGAACCTGACAACCCTAAGCAGCGAAGGAAAGCTTACTATACTTACTGTACATCGATATTAAATTTTAAAAAAAGTAATTCCCGCTATAATCTTTTAATTTATTACTTATATTTATTTATTTATTTATATCATCAACGGGATGAAAAATCCTTTTTTGATTACAATTTTATTTTACAATTTTATAGTTTAGTTTTTATTAATTTTTTAAAAGAGCATTTAGAAATATTAAAATCAAACACATCAAAACTACAGTTAAATTGTCGACAAATCGTCGGGACAAAATGTCGGCAAATATATAAAATTCCTAATCCGAGTAGGTTTACAAGGCACATGAATATCAATCTTTGCAAGTAGTTTTGGGAAGTCAATCGAACTGTTAAGCAGATCAGCGATGAATGTTGAAGCAGCACATCTACGCCTTACAAGCAATGAATCCAAATCAGCAATTCTACAGCGGTCACCGTAGGATGGTAAATTCTTTTTATTCAGCCACATTGGAAGGTTCGGATCAAACGACCAATTTAATTTATGAAGATAGTAAATAATAAATTGCTTCTGTATTCGTTCAATTCTATCGATATAAATATTGTAAGCAGGATCCCAAATAATCGACGCGTATTCCAAATTAGACCGAACAATGGAACAATACAAAGTTTTAATTGATTGTGGATTACGAAAATCTTTTGTGATACGACGAATAAAGCCAAGTAGAGAATTAGACTTAGCTACTATTAAATTAATATGGTCTCGGAAATTCAATTGATGGTCCAGGACAATACCCAAATCTTTAAATGTAATAACTCGTTCTAGCTGGTGATTACCAATAAGATATTGATGAATAATAACAGTTTTTTTTCCTGGAGAAGCTCATAATCTTGCACTTTTCCAAATTTAACTTCAACTTATTCATAACTGACCATTTATACAGCAAATCAAGATCACTCTGCATTTCATTACATTGTTGCGGGCTACATACACTTCTTGATATTTTCAAGTCATCTGCATATAATTCACAGTCGCAGTACTGAAACAAAGAAGAAATTTCATTGATTCAGGCATTAAAAAATACAGGTCCTAGGTGGGAGCCTTGAGGCACTCCAGAATGAACTTCAATCATCTTAGATGTAAACCCGTTAATTTGAACTACCTGCTTCCGATCACGCAGATACGATCCAATCCAATCCAAAAACAATTTACTCACTCCAAATCTGTCCAGTTTGGCAAGAAGTAACTCAAACTGAGGTGAGTCAAATGCTTTCGCAAAATCAGTGAAAATCACATCAAGCTGACATTTAGAGTCAAAGGCACTGAATACTTTAGATGTTAAACTTAAAAGATTTGTAGTGGTAGAACGATGCCTGACGAATCCATGTTTTTGAAGTGATAATAAAGGTTTAACATTAAAATACAAATAATCAGAAATAATAAGCTCAAATAATTTTGGAATTGATGATAATATAGATATGCCACGATAATTTTTAATGTTGCTCCGTTTTCCGGATTTAAAAATGGGAATTATAATTGACTTTTTCCATACCAACGGAAATACACCACACTTCAGAGACGCATTAAATATCAGAGATAGTGGTAATGATAGCGAGCTGTTAAGATCTTTAAGTATTTTTGCAGGTATGTTATCAAAACTACATCCCAATTTCATCTTGGATATACCAAGGCTGACATCTTTTACTGAATAATAAGGTATTCCAATAAAATTTTGATGATGCGAACTACGATTATATTATAATATAATATAATAGGCCTTCGCGACAATTTTTCATTTTTCGAATATTAATAATTCGGACCAATCTGACCAACATATATTTCTAAACTAATCTGAAGTCTCCTTGTACCCAACCTTGTAAATCATCAAGTAATTACGGAAGAAGTTATGAATTTACTTTTTTTTATTCATAGGTTTCTAAGTAGGTACCGGGAAATTTTTAAGTGTTTGCTTATAGAGAAAGCAGTTTCTTAAACCTCAGGTATCCACTACTCCATCAAGAAGATTCATAAATTTTATACGATTGTGAAAATTTTCCTAAAACTCCGAGATATTCCTAAAAAATTACAACAACAACTAAAATTTTCAGAGTATTAGTGAAATTGCGAACTAATGAATAAATTCCAAACTACGCAATAAGAAATTATAAAATTTTATTAATTCACGGAGAAAAAAATATAGAACACATTGCCATAAATTATAGAAGCCCAGGCATTTTTGGCTTTTTATCGGAGCGCTTACTATAACATTATGAGAACCATAAATGATGTGAATAGAATTGGGATCATAAAAATAGTAAAATTTCATATAACATACACATATAGTAACCATTAATAGAAAAATGAGTATTTGATCAGTGTATAGAATAACGAGATTTACCCTAATAAAAAGGAAAAATTACAATTGATTATATGAAACACCTTTATATTATATAATTAATTTGTTTATTGTACAGTAGTGATTCCTATATAGCACATACAATAAAGCAAATAGTGAAGTCTGCCGTACATGCAGCGCATGCTATAATTTGAGTACATACTATATTATATAGTAAATCGTGACCTACTCAAAATAAGTTTCCGTTAGAATGGCCGGTGTTTAGGAACACCAGGAAAATTCCGGGAAACGCGATTTACGATAATCCTCTATAGAATATTCAAAAATCGTCAATCCGAAGCGCCAGGGACCACAGCATTTTCAAAAATTGATATATTTTCTGTTAGAGTAGATCGTGACCCACTTAAAATAAGTTTCCGTTAAAATAGCCGGTGTTTAGGAACACCAGGAAAATTCCGGGAAACGCGATATACGATAATTCTCTAGAAAATTCAAAAATAATCAATTTTAAGTGCCTGGGACCACAGAATTTTTTAAAATTGATTTATTTTCTAATAAAGTAGATCGTGACCTATTCAAAATAAGTTTCCGTTAGGTTGTACGATATTTAGGAACACCAGGAAAATTCCAAGTGGAAATTGGATAGATTTTGTACAATAATCCTAAACGCAGAAAAGCATTGGTTGATTTAGGCCAGCCATCCACATCAGTTGCAAAAATAAATATTCATGCCAAGAAAGTGTTACTTTGTGTATGGTGGGATTGGAAAGGTATCATTTACTATGAGCTTCTGGAACCTGGTCAAACTGTTACAGCTGAACGTAACCAGGTCCATTTGAATAAATTAAGTGATGCTCTGGAGGAAAAACGATCATTCACGGGCCAAGGAACGCGATTTGTTATATTGCTTCATGACAACGCCCATCACTCACAGCAAAAGCAAACCGGTAAGTGATCTTCAGCTTAGGGTAGGAAGTTCTCCCGCACGCGGCGTATTCTCCTGACTTATCCTCTGTTGACCACTATTTGTTTAGATCGATGCTTCTTATCGTCTTATTTGACTAACCAGCAGTTATCAAAAAATTGATGAGTGTGAAGTTTATGCTAAAAAAAAAATAACAAAAAATTACACTGTTAAATTAGCTATTTTCCAATTGGAATTTAAATTATATGAAAATAATAATAAATAAAAAATAATAATAATTTTGGATTTTTCGTACCACCAAACAGGTTCTTTTCATCCTTTTCAGATAGCTGGACCATCTGTTTATATCATTAACCAAGAGCATCCAATTGTGTTGAACATTACTATATTTCAGATAATTTAAAAGTTGACTGAATTTTGATGGTTTAAATAATTATTTAGCGCCGATCCTGGAAATGTCCCGAAGGCCTCGCACATTTCTTAGAATAGCTAAGCCATATAGCGCTCAATGTCACCAAGCCGATGCAATTATGATGAACTATAATATATTTCACAGTTTTTGGAATTTTTAATAATTTTTCGTTATTTTAAAAATTTTATATCGCATACCACAAAAATGTCAACAAGGTCTTGCCCATATTTTCGGATAACTTGACCATGTGCCAGTCTACGTGGTAAACCTTATCCAATTGTGATGAACTATACTATACTTCACAGAATTTTTAATAATTTTATTAGTTTTAAAAATTGTTGTATCTCCGATCACAGAGATGTCCACAAGATCTTGCCTATATTTTTGGATAACTTGGCCATATGCCAGTCTACTTGGTCAATCTTATTCAATTGTGATGAACTATACTATACTTCACAGAATTACGAATTTTTAATAATTTCATTTGGTTTAAAAATTGTATCTACAATCACAGAGAAATCCACAAGGTCTTGCCTATTTTTCGGATAACTTGGCCATATGCCAGTCTACGTAGTAAATTTTATTCAATTGTGATGAACTATACTATACTTCACAGAATTTCGAATTTTTAATAATAATTTTATTGGTTTTAAAAATGTTGTATCTCCGATCACAGAGATGTCCACAAGGTCTTGC
This sequence comes from Tipula vernalis, assembly GCA_958295665.1. Lineage (NCBI taxonomy): Eukaryota > Metazoa > Arthropoda > Insecta > Diptera > Tipulidae > Tipula > Tipula vernalis. Next base: position 333,580,195 of record OY282558.1, on the reverse strand, counting down.
CTATATTTTTGGATAACTTGACCAAATGCCAGTCTACGTGATCAATCTTATTCAATTGTTATGAACTATACTATACTTCACAGAATTTCGAATTTTGAATAATTTTATTGGTTTTAAAATTGTTGTATCTCCGATCACAGAAATGTCCACAAGGTCTTGCCTATATTTTAGGATACCTTGACCATTTGCCAGTCTACATGGTCAGTCTTATTCAATTGTGATGAACTATACTATACTTCACAGAATTTCGAATTTTTAATAATTTTATTGGTTTTATAAATTGTTGTATCTCTGATCACATAGATGTCCACAATGTCTGGTCTATACTTTTGGATAACTTGACCATATGCCAGTCTACTTGGTCAATCTTATTTAATTGTGATGAACTATACTATACTTCACATAATTTAGAATTTTTAATAATTTTATTGGTTTTATAAATTGTTGTATCTCTGATCACAGAGATGTCCACAAGGTCTTGCCTATATTTTTGGATAACTTGACCAATTGCCAGTCTACATGATCAGTCTTATTCAATTGTAATGAACTATACTATACTTCACAGAATTTCGAATTTTGAATAATTTTATTGGTTTTAAAATTGTTGTATCTCCGATCACAGAGATGTCCACAAGGTCTTGCCTATATTTTAGGATACCTTGACCATTTGCCAGTCTACATGGTCAGTCTTATCCAATTGTGATGAACTATACTATACTTCACAGAATTTCGAATTTTTAATAATTTTATTGGTTTTACAATTGTTGTATCTCCGATCACAGAGATGTCCACAAGGTCTTGCCTATATTTTAGGATACCTTGACCATTTGCCAGTCTACATGGTCAGTCTTATTCAATTGTGATGAACTATACTATACTTCACAGAATTTCGAATTTTTAATAATAATTTTATTGGTTTTAAAAATGTTGTATCTCCGATCACGGAGATGTCCACAAAGTCTTGCCTATATTTTTGGATAGCTTGACCAAATGCCAGTCTACGTGATCAATCTTATTCAATTGTTATGAACTATACTATACTTCACAGAATTTCGAATTTTTAATAATTTTATTGGTATTAAAATTGGTGTATCTCCGATCACAGAGATGTCCACAAGGTCTTGCCCATATTTTAGGATACCTTGACCATTTTCCAGTCTACATGGTCAATCTTATTCAATTTTGATGAACTATACTATACTTCACAGAATTTCGAATTTTTAATAATTTTATTGGTTTTATTAATTGTTGTATCTCTCATCACAGAGATATCCACAAGGTCTGGCCTATACTTTTGGATAACTTGACCATATGCCAGTCTACATGGTCAATCTTATTCATTTGTGATAAACTATACTATACTTCACAGAATTTCGAATTTTTAATAATTTTATTGGTTTTAAAATTGTTGTATCTCCGATCACAGAGATGTCCACAAGGTCTGGCCTATATTTTAGGATACCCTGACCATTTTCCAGTCTACATGATCAGTCTTATTCAATTGTAATGAACTATACTATACTTCACAGAATTTCGAATTTTGAATAATTTTATTGGTTTTAAAATTGTTGTATCTCCGATCACATAAATGTCCACAAGGTCTTGCCTATATTTTAGGATACCTTGACCATTTGCGAGTCTACATGGTCAGTCTTATTCAATTGTGATGAACTATACTATACTTCACAGAATTACGAATTTTTAATAATTTTATTGGTTTTATAAATTGTTGTATCTCTGATCACAGAGATGTCCACAAGGTCTGGCCTATACTTTTGGATAACTTGACCATATGCCAGTCTACTTGGTCAATCTTATTTAATTGTGATGAACTATACTATACTTCACAGAATTTCGAATTTTTAATAATTTTATTGGTTTTATAAATTGTTGTATCTCTCATCACAGAGATATCCACAAGGTCTTGCCTATATTTTAGGATACCTTGACCATTTGCGAGTCTACATGGTCAATCTTATTCAATTGTGATAAACTATACTATACTTCACAGAATTTCGAATTTTTAATAATTTTATTGGTTTTAAAATTGTTGTATCTCCGATCACAGAGATGTCCACAAGGTCTGGCCTATATTTTAGGATACCCTGACCATTTTCCAGTCTACATGATCAGTCTTATTCAATTGTAATGAACTATACTATACTTCACAGAATTTCGAATTTTTAATAATTTTATTGGTTTTAAAATTGTTGTATCTCCGATCACATAAATGTCCACAAGGTCTTGCCTATATTTTAGGATACCTTGACCATTTGCCAGTCTACATGGTCAGTCTTATTCAATTGTGATGAACTATACTATACTTCACAGAATTTCGAATTTTTAATAATTTTATTAGTTTTATAAATTTTTGTATCTCTGATCACAGAGATGTCCACAAGGTCTGGCCTATACTTTTGGATAACTTGACCATATGACGGTCTACCTGGTCAATCTTTTTTAATTGTGATGAACTGTACTATACTTCACAGAATTTAGAATTTTTAATAATTTTTTTGGTTTTAAAATTATTGTATCTCCGATCACAGAGATGTCCACAAGGTCTTGCCTATATTTCAGGATACCTTGACCATTTGTCAGTCTACATGGTCAGTCTTATTCAATTGTGATGAACTATACTATACTTCACAGAATTTCAAATTTTTAATAATTTTATTGGTTTTAAAATTGTTGTATCTCCGATCACAGAGATGTCCACAAGGTCTTGCCTATATTTTTAGATAACTTGACCAAATGCCAGTCTACGTGGTCAATCTTATTCAATTGTTATGAACTATACTATACTTCACAGAATTTCGAATTTTTAATAATTTTATTGGTATTAAAATTGTTGTATCTCCGATCACAGAGATGTCCACAAGGTCTTGCCTATATTTTTGGATAACCTGGCAATATGCCAGTCTACGTGGTCAACCTTATTCAATTGTGATGAACTATACTATACTTCACAGAATTTCGAATTTTTAATAATTTTTTTGGTTTTAAAATTATTGTATCTCCGATCACAGAGATGTCCACAAGGTCTTGCCTATATTTTAGGATACCTTGACCATTTGCCAGTCTACATGGTCAGTCTTATTCAATTGTGATGAACTATACTATACTTCACAGAATTTCGAATTTTTAATAATTTTTTTGGTTTTAAAATTATTGTATCTCCGATCACAGAGATGTCCACAAGGTCTTGCCTATATTTTAGGATACCTTGACCATTTGCCAGTCTACATGGTCAGTCTTATTCAATTGTGATGAACTATACTATACTTCACAGAATTTCGAATTTTTAATAATTTTATTGGTTTTAAAATTGTTGTATCTCCGATCACAGAGATGTCCACAATGTCTTGCCTATATTTTAGGATACCTTGACCATTTGTCAGTCTACATGGTCAGTCTTATTCAGTTGTGATGAACTATACTATACTTCACAGAATTTCGAATTTTTAATAATTTTATTGGTTTTAAAATTGTTGTATCTCCGATCACAGAGATGTCCACAAGGTCTTGCCTATATTTTAGGATACCTTGACCATTTGCCAGTCTACATGGTCAGTCTTATTCAATTGTGATGAACTATACTATACTTCACAGAATTTCGAATTTTTAATAATTTTATTGGTTTTAAAATTGTTGTATCTCCGATCACAGAGATGTCCACAAGGTATTGCCTATATTTTAGGATACCTTGGCCATTTGCCAGTCTACATGGTCAGTCTTATTCAATTGTGATGAACTATACTATACTTCACAGAATTTCGAATTTTGAATAATTTTATTAGTTTTATAAATTGTTGTATCTCTGATCACAGAGATGTCCACAAGTTGTGGCCTATACTTTTGGATAACTTGACCATATGCCAGTCTACTTGGTAAATCTGATTCAATTGGGATGAACTATACTATACTTCACACAATTTCGAATTTTTAATAATTTTATTGGTTTTATAAATTGTTGTATCTCTGATCACAGAGATGTCCACAAGGTCTTGCCTATATTTTTGGATAACATGGCCATATGTCAGTCTACGTGGTCAACCTTATAAAATTGTGATGAACTATACTATACTTCACAGAATTTCAAATTTTTAATAATTTTATTAGTTTTATAAATTGTTGTATCTCTGATCACAGAGATGTCCACAAGGTCTGGCCTATACTTTTGGATAACTTGACCATATGCCAGTCTACGTGATCAGTCTTATCTAATTGTGATGAACTATACTATACTTCACAGAATTTCGAATTTTTAATAATTTTATTGGTTTTAAAAATTGTTTTATCTCCGATCACAGAAATGTCCACAATTTTGGTTTGCTTGATGCAGAGAAAAGAAAATTTCTCGAGATCATTTACTTTTAACCAATAAAATTATTAAAATTCTAAATTCTGTGAAGTATAGTATAGTTCATCACAATTGAATAAGATTAACTACGTAGACTGAGGATGGCTTTGACTTTCAAGTCAGATAGTCGCATTTTTTTTTTCCTAAAATATTTATGTTTTAAATTTTTTAAATTTTATTATTATGTATGTTATAATTGAAATTAAGTTATAATTGTTACAATGCCAAAATTAATATAAGCGGAATGATCGGGCGATTCATGTATTGTGCGCGCTATACGAAAAAATTTCATTGCATCAAGAATTTTGCATAAAATGCCAACATGTACCAACAGTGTGTCGGGTGTCCTGTCACACCGTTTGAAGCGATTCAAAATTCGCGGAACGAAGCGTTTTGTGTAAATAATGTCAGACATTCATCCATTACTTGAAAAATCCAAAATCTAATGTTCCAAGCGGCAAATATACCACTTTAAGAAATATACAACTTCGGCTTCAAAGTTTTGATGGTTATATTAATTCCCACCTCATCTTGCATAATCTGCTACGAATGAGCTTTAGCTCAAAGTATATTGTGTAAGTGGGGTTGGTTTACCTTTATAAATTTGTTGGAAATAAGTAAATAAAAATAAATAAATAAATAGACTGGCATATGGCCTAGTTATTGAAAAATATAGGCGAGACCTTGTGGACATCTCTGTGATCGGAGATACAATTTTTAAACCAAATAAAATTATTAAAAATTCGAAATTCTGTGAAGTATAGTATTGTTCATCACAATTGGATAAGAATAACCACGTAGACTGGCATATGGCCAAGTTATTGAAATTATAGTCGAGACCTTGTGGACATCTCTTTGATTAGAGATACAATTTTTAAACCAAATAAAATTATTAAAAATTCTAAATTCTGTGAAGTATGGTATTGTTCATCACAATTGGATAATAATAACCACGTAGACTGGCATATGGCCAAGTTATTGAAATTATAGGCGAGACCTTGTGGACATCTCTTTGATCGGAGATACAATTTTTAAACCAAATAAAATTATTAAAAATTCTAAATTCTGTGGAGTATAGTATAGTTCATTACAATTGGATAAGGTTGACCACGTAGACTGGTACATGGCTAAGTTATCCGAAAATATGGGCAAGACCTTGTGGACATCTCTGCGGTCGGCGATATAAAACATTTAAAATAATGAAAAATTACTAAAAATTTCAAAAACTGGGAAATATATTATAGTTCATTATAATTGGATCGGCTTGGTGACATTGAGCGCTATATGGCTTAGCTATTCTAAGAAGTGTGTGGGTCCTTCGGGACATTTCCAGGATCGGCGCTAAATAATTATTTAAACCATCAAAATTCAGTCAACTTTTAAATTATCTGAAATATAGTAATGTTCAACACAATTAGATGCTTTTGGTTAATGATATAAACAGATGGTCCAGCTATCTGAAAAGGATGAAAAGAACCTGTTTTCTGATGAAAAGAATCTGTTTGGTGGTACGAAAAATCCAAAATTACAAAAAATTTAAAATTTCATATAATTTAAATTCCAATTGGAAAATAGCTAATTTAACAGTGTAATTTTTTGTTATTTTTTTAGCATAAACTTCACACTCATAAAAATTGAAGATGTACGAAAATGACTTGGTGAATATTTTGCCTCCAAACAACTAAGTTTCTATCGCGAGGGCATCCATCAACTTTATCCAATAGATGTCAAAGTACCATAGATAGTAATGGTGAATATTTCGATAATTAACCTTTATAATAAGTATTTTTCAATAAAGTTGAATTTGACCAAAAAAGCCGAGTTTCTACTTGCACACCTAATATAACGTATTAATGTTTTATAAGTAATATTTTTTACAGCAAGAAACGTAATAAACGAATTAAAAAATATAAATTTCTGTTTAATATGAATTTTATGTATTATTTACACTAACACTTTCATATTTATCTAGGAATTGGAAATACTTCACAATTCTCCACACACGCGTGAAGTTTTTCCTAAAAAAATTCCTAAAATATTTGTTTTGCCGTTTAGGAAAAAGTTCACGTGTATGATCAGTTTTCAAATTAATAATTAATTTTCCAACTTTCCATGTTACACGTACATTTTTTTTAATTTAATTTTATTTTCGCAAGTAGTTTTCTGCGTTCCATTTACCATCTACCCCCAAGTACTTATTTGTACTTTACCACGTCAAATGGAACGCAGTAATTGTTACGTTTTTTGCCTTGTCAATTAAGGTTCATATCACTGGATTGTAAATAATATAAAATCAAAGAAATGAATTATTACAACACAGTTTATTAATAAAAATTCACAGAATCACTTTATATAAATTATTCTCAAATTTTACTGTACACTTATAATTTTTATTTCCACTAAAACACTTTTTAAATCACTTTTTAATTCCTTTTTAATCTTCACACTATCTCTTACCAAATACTACTATACCAATTCGACTTCGTTCGCCTTTTTATATACACAAACCAAACTTCTAGAAAGCTCATGACTTTTCCAGTTAGAAGAACGCAGAAACATTTAGAACAATTTTATCATGGAAAATTCCATTTTAGTACAGTTAAACATTGAGCTATTAATTTAACTTATTCTATTACACACTAGGTGTCACCGTCACAATATAAAATAAACTATAAAAATGACCAAATTATTTTTAAAACTTAACTAAATTAATTATTTGGAGGCTTCTCTTAACTAAATGAAATAGATTTACTTATTAGTTAAGTTTAAAGTGAATCATATTTGCTGCGTTCCATTTGACGTGGCAAAGTACAAATAAGTACTTGGGGGTAGATGGTAAATGGAACGCAGAAAATTACTTGCGAAAATAAAATTAAATTAAAAAAAATTTACGTGCAACATGGAAAGTTGGAAAATTAATTATTAATTTGAAAACTGATTAGCAATTTCTTACCGATTAGTTGTATTAAATATTCTGGTAACAAAGTCGCCATAAATTCGAAAAGCAAACTAGTCATAAAATTTAGCAACAGTAGCTGCATGCAGTCAGAAGCACTTGTGTGTACTTTGCCACGTTAAAAGGAATTCAGCAATTATAGGCGCGTTTTATTTGACCAAATTCAAATTGGTATTCATTTAGAAATCGCGTCCCTGCTGAATTTCGAAAAAAAAACATCACCGCTAAATTTTTGAGTCACATTTCTGATATAAGTACAATTATTTTGTAATTTACGTTAGATACTGGCACGAAAAATAAAATATCACAATCACCAAACAAGAATTTTTTTTAATTGAAATAAATTGAATGTATGTGTACATATGTAAATAACTGTATCGACAACCTTTAGAACTTTAAAAATAAAGTTTAGCGAAGAATCCATGAGCCTGGTGCTAAACACAATAACTAAAAAATATTATTGGATTTTGAATACCACGTAGACAGCGGGTATTCACGAATACCAAAATGGTATTGGATACAGTTATAAATTTGATTGATTGATTGCGATGTACGATCAAGCATTAAAGCAAGTCTCCCGTATTATAAATGCGAATACCACAACACCACTCACTATTATACCCATGTTACAACACGACACACCATTCTTCATGAAGCTAAAAAACTCCGTAAAGAAAGGCGCCACACCACATAAGTCTAATAGTGTGATATCCGCCCCTGGCCAGGCCGCCGTCGTACACCTCTTTTTTACATATAACAAGATCCGAGGGATGGGAAAGGAATGTTAGCAACAAAGACTCAACCCGGTTCCAGACACCTAAGTAGTTTGATAGTTAGTAAAATTTGTTAGTAATATATATTTTTTAGTAATTTGTTTAGCACAAGACAATAACAATTTAAAGTTCATCTACTGCTCCAACCTGTAAGAAGACACAATGACAACACAAATTTCCTGGTGCCGCAAACTATTTTTTCTGAAAAGCTGTAAACAACTATTATTATTCCCTTCATCATTTCTTCCATCGGCGGTTGTGAGGGGGGCGAGGTTTCGTTCCATCATCATGTTCCCATGCGGTCACCCAAATTTGTACTAACTGTAGGTAGTGTTGCTTTTGCTTGACGTTGTTGTTGAAAGCAGTTATAAATGGTCACATAAAATGCGACTTATAATTTCAAGCACATTTAATGCTAAAAATGCCAATTTAGTTTTATAGAATTTTATTTGCATATTTATGATATTCTCACCGCCAAAATGGTCGGTGAGAAAGTTTTATTCATATGAAATGATTTTGACGTCATTTTTCCTTCTCAAGGAACATGAATCGGAAATGCGTGTTTCTCAATGAAAATACTTTTCATTATACTTTTCATGGAACGCGAATTGATCCCCTGGTCTAGTTTCAAATCTTTCCCCAAAAATATAGCCTTGGTTTAGAATGTGATATGGCAGTGTAATCTAATGTAATCTCACATGAATCGGATTAAATAAATTTGAAATAATTCTCTTTATCCAAAAAAAAAATTATGGGCATCAAACATTATAAAAACTGAAATTCATTTAACAAAATAATGTAACAACTACTTAAATAAGAAGTAGAATGAAAAAGATTATCCAGTACACAACATCAAAATTCCTTGAAATTTGATGAATTTCATCCCAATCCCAAAATAAAATAATTGTTTTTAACTATGTACATACATTTTGTTGTTTTTGTGTGCTTCCTATTGTTTGGCTGTTTCATTGCTGGTACATTGTTGTAAATATAACATGTAGCAGTTCTTTTGTTTCTAAAAGAAAAAAAAAAAAAAAATCTCTAAAAGAACAAGTAACGAACCAACCAACAACAACAAAAATTGAATTTTCCTGAAATAACCGAAAATCCTCCTACTTTTAAAATAAATATTGTAAACAAAAAGGGAACGAAAAGTCTTTCGAATTATTATGATTATTTTTATTAATATTTTAATATGGATATTTTGCTTTATTTTATTTTTTAATCAAATCATATTGTTTGAATATTTAATAAATTACATTAGCATTTTTTTATTTTTTGACAGTATATAAATAATGCAATTATTATAATTTTTCTCGCTTTAAATTAGTATACATTTCTGTATTTATGTAATCACAAAAAAACAAATAAACTTTTCCTTCTTAAAGTACTTATTTTGTTTTTTTTTTCTTGTAGCTACATTTTCTTTTTGTACATAGTTTGTTTTCACTTAACTTTTTTTTAAATAAATAAAAAAAAAAAAAAATTTGATAAATCTCGTGTTTGAACTGTAAATCTCAAAACCGTTAGTAATTTTTAGTAACTAAAAGTTTTTTTTTTATATTTAGTAGTTTTTATTTCAGTTCTTTGTTTTTTTCCTTTTTAATCCAAGTAGCTAGATGAGAATGTTTTAATAATGTGTTGAAATAATTATGATTTTTTTGTCTTTTTAATGTAGATTTGCAAAATATTTTATGAAAAACACAAAACTGATTATTATTTTAATTTTCTGTTTGGTACGAGTAGTTTGTCAAGTTTAACATGAACTAATTTTTAATTGCTTGTATACATAAATTATGCAATTTTCTATATTAAATTTCAATGAATTATTATTTTACTAAACTGTTAATTTGTAATTGCTATTTAAATATTTTATAATGCAGAATCCAAATCTCTACATGTGTCATCATATGTTTACCGTTTGCCTGGTTTTGTTGTCAGCGTATAGAACTGGCATAAAATGTGGCTCATCCAATTGTAATTGCACTCCAATAGTAACTCAAAAAAGTGTTCAGATGATCAGAAATTTCTCCGTTGCTTCACTCTTTGTTGGGATTAGAACAATGAACAAGTAACAAGGTACCTCCTTCACGATCCAATCGCCACAGTTTTTACCAATCTGCTCTTTCCCACTAAACAATTTAAGCGAATTCGCAAAATACGTCGCATAAACATACTATAAACGTAATACTTTTTTGCTCTACACTAATACATTCTCCAACTTAAATAAAATATAATACCATATGTACAAAAATATTAATAAGAGCAAGGACAAAGAAAAAAATTATTTGTTCTTTAATTTTCGGTCGCCATTGTGTGTTTTTATAGTTATCTTTTTTAAAGTTTTCTAAGTAGTGAAAAGTAATTATAGTGAATAATAATTATAGTTTTCGTGTAAAACACTTAATAATTTATTTATAAACGTATATAAATTAAAATTAACTGTAAATACTATAAAGTAGTATAAATATTATGTATAACTGGATTCAAACAATTAAAAAGTAGTTACAGTTTTCTTAAAAAGTGCAAATCGCGAAATAAAAAAAAATTGCGGTGAAAAATTGAATGAATCCCGTTTCGAAATAGGCGTAAATAATTTATTCAATGTTGTTTATAATAATATGGAAAACCACGACAATGTTAGTTCCGAGTTCAGTAATAATTCGTTTATTTCCAATGATTCGAATTTTGGATGCATTGAATTCAATTCCGGAGGTTTAAATCTCTCCCCCAAGATGTACGAACATTAACAAGAGATTCTAAAGAACCTTGTGACATTATAAATATAGAAAATGGAGAGTATACCCACATTGGTTTAAAAAATTCAGTGAAAAACTTTTTAAAAAATATTGATTATGTTAAATCAGAAATAAAAATTGATATTGGAATCGACGGAGTGCCTTTGACAAAGAGCTCAAACAGCCAATTTTGGCCAATACTTGGTAATATTCCTCTTTTTGAAAAGGTTTTTGTTATCGGCATATACCATGGAACCATTTATTAACGAATTTAAAGTTTTAAGCAAATCGGGAATACAATACAAGGAAAAAATTCTTCAAATTTCTTTAAGAGCATTTATATGTGATGCTCCAGCCCGAGCATTTATATTAGGTATGTATTATCCAAGATATCCAACACACAGAGTGCGAGTGTTTTTGAGGAGATACTGGAAAAATGTATTGGTCCTATTGACAGAATATTTCTGATACGCTATCTTAGATAAGTATGAATACAAGTATAAAAACGAACGCCATTTTTATTCAACAAATTTAAAATGAAATTCAATTCTCAGGATGAGCTTCGAATCATTTTAAATTGTTTGAATTTAAATGGCTTTCGTTTTTATGCACGTATTTGTTGCGAATATCGTGGATTGAAATATGAACACATTAATTCACTATAGTTTATTTAATTTATTGGAATATTATAATAATTATCTATTAGATTATTTATTTTAATGAATTTTATTTATTACAAAAAATGGTTTTACATTACAATTTGGTAATGATTAAGTATTTGTATTAGATACAGGAATTCAATATAGGGTTTTAAAATGTAGGAAATATTATAAGTAAATCTAGGAATATTTGTTATTTATTATTACCGTGTTATCACGTCCAAGAGCAATCCCAAAAAAAAAAAGATTATTATTTTATTCTAATTTACAACAACTCGTTATTGCTCATCAACACCAACCCATACACACATAACATCTATAAAAGACAATTACGTAATACCCAAAAGAGGTATAGGGGATAACAAAGATGAGTGGTACATCACAACACTCCTCCCTCCTTTTAACAAAAGACGACCTATGGTTGGCTTTTGAGATATGTGTATATGCCTTGCTGTTTTGGACTGATATTATAAATATAATTTATAAGTATAATAAGTATAAGTATTCTTCAAATTTTTATTTAATTTGAAAAGGCTTACGCTAATCTACTGTATTTTTCACTTTATTTAAAATGTATTGTAAAATATTATACAAAATTAACATTAATACCAACTTAAAATACTAATATACCTAATATTTGAATACATATATACAAATGTCAACAGCTTTTAATTTCCATCTTAATGATATAAGAAAATTAATTATTTATTTAAGTCTAAAGTATCAAAATAGTAACAGATTTTTCATTATATTATAACATTAGTAAGTTAATTAAAAAAAAATTTAAATAATCATTGAAATCAAAAAAAAATATTATGTTACGCGTAGACGAGAGACCAAGCTATTATGTGTGACACATCTTTAATCGATTGTTATGGATTATTTTTGCACTACGACCAATTAGGATTTTAGTATTTTCTGGTGAAATAATTTCTGTTATGGTATAAGGACCTATCCATAGTGGATCTAACTTCGATTTCTCGCCTCGTTTTTGAGATAAACTTGATTTCCAATCTCAAATGATTTACTGGAACAATTCGTATCATAGTATTGCTTTGATTTTTGTTTACATAGCAAAAGATTATCATGAGCTATTTTATGTGATTGCTGCAGTTTATATTTAAGATCATAGAAATAATCATCATTCATAATTGTATAGAAGATCGACATTTTTAGAAATTGAATCAGGAATATTTGGTTTATAACCAAAAACCGATTCAAATGGCATAAATTCAGTGGATGTATGCGGAGTGGTATTATATGAAAATGTAGCATATTGTACCCAAGAATCCCAATCAAGAGGATCATTTTCATCGTAGTTCCGAAGATACTCAACTAAGGTTTTATGGCTACGCTCAAGTGCGCCATTAGATTGCGGATGATACGCACTTGTATTTAATTTTTGAATTTTTAGCATTTTGCAAATCTGTTTAAACAATTTTCCCATAAAATTTGACCCTTGGTCAGTTAAAATTGATGTAGGACAACCGAATATACAAATAAAATGTTGCATGAAAGCCGCAGCGACAGTTTCGGATTCCTGATTAGGCAAGGGAATTGCGAGGGAAAATTTCGTTAAATCGCATTGCATTGTCAGAATGTACTTATAATTCCGATGTGAAGAAGGTAATGGGCCAACGATATCTAGAAATATTTTTTCAAACGTTTTAGACGATGTACTTGTTATTTTCATTGGAACGTTTTTATTTTGAAAATTTTTATTTTTCTGACAAAATGTACAATTTTTAACATAATTTTCAATTCTTGCAAACATTCTTGGAAAATAGTACAAATTTCTTAATCTTTTGAAGGTTCTATAAACGCCTTGATGCGCTCCTAGAGGTCCGTCGTGATACTCTTTAATAATTGTATTAATATCGTCTTCATTTGTTAAAGTAATAATATCCTTTTGTTGCTGATTAGTAACTGGAATATTATTATTAGAATTTTTTGATAAATTTGAATTGTTAGGATTTGAAAAAGATTTTGATAATGATGTAGAATTATTAAGTTCAGAATTTTGAATATTTTGAACAGACGTATTGTTTTCCACAAGTGGATTTGACAACTTAGACTTTGAACGAGTTACAATGTTGCATTCAGGAATATCTACCACAATTCGGCTTAATGTATCCGCGTTACTATTCAATTTTCCTGATTTATGAACAATTTTGTAATCGTATTCATCCAATTTTATTCTCCATCTGACAAGTCTTGATGAAGGGTTTTTAATGTTGCAAAGCCATACCAATGGTTTATGATCGCTTACAATTTTAAAACTTCTACCATAGATATAAGGACGAAAATGCTCCGTAGCCCAGATTATCGCTAGAAGTTCCTTCTCTATTGTGGCATAATTTTTCTCGGCACGATTCAGAACACGACTGGCGTAAGCGATCGGTAAGTCAGCACCGTTTGTCTCCTGAGACAAAACTGAGCCTATCGCAATGTCGCTTGCATCGCACGTCAGTATGAACTCCTTAGAGAAATCCGGAAATTGTAATACCAGAGGATTGATAAGAAATTCTTTCATTTTTGTAAATGCTTCATCGCAAAACGCATCCCATACAAAAGCTACATCTTTTTTTAAAAGATCAGTCAATGGCTTAGACATTTTAGAAAAATTAGGACAGAATTTTCGGTAGTATCCAATGAGACCAAGAAATGATTTTACATCACGAACTGTTTTTGGCGTTGGATAGTACTTTATTGTATCAATTTTCGTTGGATCTGGTTTAATGCCTGACTGAGTTATTAAATGCCCTAGATAATAAATTTCTTTGGATAGAAATTGGCATTTTTCAGGATTAACTTTTAGATTAAAGTTTCTAAGATTAGAAAATACGTCAAATAAGTTTTGGTTGTGATCATTAAGAGTTTTACCATAAATTACAACGTCATCAAGGTACACTAAACATTTTAATCCATTGAGCCCACATAACACATTATTCATCAACCGTTGGAAAGAACTCGGAGCATTACGAAGTCCCATACTCATACGAGTAAACTATGGTAATGTCCGGACTCCGTGCTAAACGCTGTTTTTTCGCGGCCTCTTGGATCAATAGGAACCTGATGGTATCCATGAGCAAGGTCTATTGTGGAAAAGTAATGAGAACGACCCAATCTATCTAGAATATCTGTGATATTAGGTAATGGAAATACATCTGGAATAGTGACGTCGTTTAATTTCCTATAATCAACTACAATGCGCCATTTTTTTTTTCATTAGTCTTTGATTTCTTTGGTACACACAATAACGGAAAATTCCATGGAGATTTCGAATCTTCTACTATTCCATCAGGTTTCATGTCAGAAATTTGTTTATTGACTTCGTTTTTTACTGCTTCTGGTAGTCGATATGGTTTACAAAATATTGGATTAGAATTTGGAATTGTGTTAATTTGATGAGAAGTTGCGTCTGTGACGGACAACTTATCTCCATCGAGAAGAAATATATCATTGAACGAACGACACATTAATAAAATTGAATCTTTTTCCTCTATATTTAAGTGAGTTAGATCAATTTTGGATTCTAGTAATGATAAACGATTTTGAATATTGGGATTTGTACAATTTAATTTAAACACATTAAAATTTTCTAAAGGTTCAATCTCAATATTCAGATCGGAATTTAATTCAACGGCGTACTCATTCGAATTTACTAGACTAACAAGTGCAGAGTTATCTTTAATTTTTAACACAGAATTTGCAATAAATACTCCAGGGAGTATTTCTTTGGAATAACAAATTTGTTCTGAATTATTAGCCGATGAACATTTTATTTTAACATAAGTTTCTGTGCGAGCTGGAATTGTTAATTTTGTTGGAAGTTTCGAAAGACCGTAAATGACTGTGAAATTATTAATTAATAATTGAATGCTTTTTGATTCAAAATCTAATTTACAGTTATATGCGTTTAACAAATCTTTGCCTAGTATACCGGAATATTGTATTGGGAAATCATTTGAAACAACCTGAACGTTTTGTTTACACGAGATAAAATCTGGAAATATTAATTTTAATGTAGTTAAACCGATCGTCTCAAAAGTATCGTTCGAAATTCCTGATACTGTGCATTTAGATTCGGGATAATACAATGAATTTGGATCTAAAATTCCTATTTTAACTATGCTTAGATCTGCACCACAATCTATTAGGAAATACAAAATTTTATTTGTATTATGTTGCAAAGTTAGTTTTAAAAACATCATAGGATAAGAATCAGTGTCAGAATTTTGAAAAGTTGAAATATTATAATGTTTTTGATAAATCGGTGTATCGGTATTTACTAATTGAAACGTAGAATTTTTAAAAATAAGGTTAGCAAAGTTTGAAGTAGTTGGTTTTGAATAGACAGTGGTGTCATGTTTATTTGAATACTCTATATATGGTTTCGGATCCGTCGAGGAGTACCCAACTGTTCGGATCCCTGCAAGTTTCCCGTATCAGGAGGAGAGCTAGTAGCTACGCTTTGTTCATTTATTCGTTTCTTTTCATTGAATTGTCTTTTGATACAATTTTGAATGTGATGTCCTTTATTATTACAATATGCACAAGTGGAAATATTTGTATTATTGCGGTTGTGATTGTGATATGTAGAATCATTTACGTTTGAAGATACAAATGATTTATTCTGTTTTGAGTTATCAGAGGATTGCAATTTGAAACACGTTGATGCTTTGTGACCTATTTTGTTACATAGTTGGCATTTCGAAACATTTCCAAAGTTAGAGAAAAATTGTTTGGGTTGTTGCGAATATGGTTTTGAACTAGATAAATAATTTGAAATTGAATATTTTTGCATTGCCTCCTCTTCTAAGGCTTTAGTTATCGCTTCTTTCAAAGTTGGAAATCTACAAGCTTTTACTAACAACTTAATCGGATCATGTAACCCTTCTTGAAATGATCTAAGGGCCATTTTACCATTTATTTTCTTAATATCCTTGACCGACTCAATACCTGGTTCTAATAAGCATGCCTCGTTCAACTGGAAAAGTAAAGCCTCGACGCGATTTGAGAAAGTTTTCACTTCTTCGAATCGTTGCTGCTTCACAGAATTTAATTCGACCTGAATTGAATCGAGGGAACGCTTTGAACTAAATTGAGCATTAAGTGCTGCTTTAAGATCTTTCCATATTTCAAAATCTTCAAATTTTGAAATTTCATACGCTTTTCCCACAAGCTTAACTTTTCTTTCCATATTCTAATTATTTTATTTTGTTATTGTTTTTCGACTCGACTCCGTTTATAGTGCATTTTTTAGAGTTAACTTGACTCGATTCTACAAATTTTTTTTTGATCAAGTCGAGTTAACTACAAGATTAGTCTACGCTGTCTATGGTGAAATATAACCTATTTTTAAGTCAATTAAATCCCCCAAGTTAAAACGCAATACATGAAAATTGTTATCTTTCTTTTAGGAGTGAAAACGCATTCAGGGTACTACAGCTGTACAAAACGCAACATTAAAGGGGTATATCTATCACATAAAGTATGTTTCCCAGGAACGAACAACACATTAAGAACGGATAGGAAGTTTGAGGAAAACACTCAAGTGGATCACCACGTCAGATATTCTACATTGTGTTCATTAAATATTGGATGCGTTACTAATTTCCCGATTGACTACATGTACTGTGCATTATTGGGTGTCACAAAACAGCTGCTCCATGTGCTTATTAAAATAAAAAGGAAACCTTTTTCGTTAAACGTAAATGCTATAAATGCTATCAACAATAATTTGATGGAAATAAGACCATGTATATCATCGGAGTTGGGTAGAAAGCAGAGACCATTTGAAGAGCTGCAGCATTGGAAAGCAACGGAGTTCAGAATGTTTCTGCTGTACACTGTTGTTGTAGCATTTAAAGGAATTTTACCAGAAAAATTCTATACTCATGTTCTGCTTTTGGTTTGTGCGATTAGAATTTTATGCCACCCTGTAAATTCAAAATTCAGAAATGTTATCTGAATTCGTTCAAAAATTTTCAATTTTATTTGGCCAAGAAAATACGACATTTAATGTGCACGGCTTACTTCATTTGTCAGAAGATGCCAAATTATTAGGAAATTTAGTCTCTTACAGTGATTTTAGATTCTAAAATTATCTACAAAAAATTAAAAAAAAAGTCAAGAAAGGATCTTTTCCGCTACAACAAGTGGTAAATAAGATTAATGAAATGGAAGAATTCCAGACAAATCCAGAAGACACAATGCACGCGGCCTTCAATTTATTTATCTTCATCTTTTCCAAATAATTATTGTATGGTTCGAAACCAAATAATACAAATACAAATAATGGAAGCTGATAAAATTTATGGCAAAATTCTCAAAAATATTGAAAGCTTTTTCAATTATCCAATAGAATCTACTAATGTAGGAATATATTGCGTAGATTCAACAAACGGGGAACAATTTTCGGAATTAAAAACTTTTCGACTTGAAGACATTGACACAAAAAACATGAAGATCAAAACAAGCTCCAATTTAGTGTACTTAGCATTACTCCACCTTACTTAATTAAAATAATTCTCGGCTTCTAGATGGAAATTTTTTAATGGTCGAGGATAACATTAAACCTTCAACAAGCACACAACTACCAGCCACGCAAAAAAAATTTATTTTAAGCCAAGGCCATACGATAAAGAAAAAACTTAATTTTCGAGTGAACCAGCTACCCCATTCGGATCTCCAAAATTAATAAATTCGCCGGTATCAAAAAATATCAGTGAAGTACCAGTCTTATCACGAAGCTCCGATCTACCAAGTGCATCACCACACGAGCTCACAATAGCAGATGTTTGCAAAATTCTAAATGAACATGGAAATATAATGCGTGTTTTATTGAGGGAAATGAAACTCTTGCGGCGCGAGCAGCGTTTAAATAACACCAAACCAAGGACGTGTTCGAAGTTTGTAATAAATTTGACAGGAGTGAAATAATTTCCTCTTCCATATTTTGTAATAAGTTTTATTTGTACTATTTTTTTAGAAATACATTAACGTAATACGGCTTAATTATTGTTATTGCGCGCTTTTGTTTATGAATATTATTACAGAAGAGTCAAATTAACAATACGTAGTGGCTGTGATAATTTGGTTGCATACAAAATAATGTCATAATTATTACAGCTGGAATAATTATCACAAACTTCTAAGACGTCCCAAGTGAGCCTGAAGAAGTATTCCTGCTACCTCCCCCTCCCAGTTTGAAGATCTGGAAATAGAAGTTAATCAAATCAAATCCAAAGAATTTTTCATGGTAAGATTTTATAAATTATTAAATTATTTTAATACAATTTTATTAATAATTATTTAATTTTACAAATTAAACTATTTGAAAAGGTAATTGATCAGAATTTAGACAAATTTATAACAGCTTGTCTAAAACTCTTAATAAATGATCGTAGTATGGCCGTCACAATAACATTGTAGCGGAGAACTTTCATTTAATGAATTTAGTTTCAGGTAAAAAGTTGGTATCACTCGTAAAACAACAATTACAATATATTGAATTATTTTTTTTTTAGAATGTGCCATGCGTAAATTTCCGACTTGTAAAACTGCAGAAATTACCAGTATAATCAAACGGTGGTTCCAGTGCGCCAAAGATCGTGTAAAAAAATCGATTAAATAATGTAATGTTTAAAAATCAGCTTTAATTATAAGTTAACATTTTGTTAAATTTTATAAACTGAAATTTCTTTTTGCAATTTAATTAATTTTTGACGTAATATTCTAAAGGTTACTAAGTTTTTAAAATGAATTTTTTTATAAAAATTGTTGAGATATTTAAATAGTATATTATTCAACGAGTATATAATGATAGTTGTTATTCACGAAGATGAAGTTTACCGACACGAGGCGATAGGCGAGTGTCGTAAGTCATCTGAGTGAATAACAGCCATTATATGCGAGTAGAATAAGATGCTTTGTCCACGACCGATAAAAAATTGTATTTTATTATCAAATCCTTTAAATAAACCTAAAATAATTTACGTCGACATTTTGACGTCTCAATTTAATAATAATGAAAATAGCAAGCGATTACTAGATAAAATTTCAAAAATGAAATTTTTATTTGGTAGTAGTGAATAATGGAAGAAGGGAATACTAGATAAACTAGCAGTGAATAATGGATATCATTATAATTGAAGAAACAAACGCATAATGAGTATATTATACGTTAGTCGTGGACAATAGTATATTATTTTACAAGCATATAATGATAGCTGTTATTCATGAAGATGAAGTTTACCGACACGAGTCGATAGGCGAGTGTCGTAAATCATCTGAGTGAATAACAGCCATTATATGCAAAAATTTTGTTTTATTATCAAATCCTTTAAATAAACCTAAAATAATTTCCGTCGTTATTTTGATGTCTCTAATGAATAATAGAAGAAGGGACTACTAGATAAACTAGCAGTGAATAATGGATATCATTATAATTGAAGAAACAAACGTATAATGAGTATATTATACGTTAGTCGTGGACAATAGTTATTTATGGTACTAGTGAGCAAAACGAGATATTATCCATGAGGGATACGTTTGTCCCACGAGGCGATAGCCGAGTGGGTCATTATCCCGAGTGGATAATATCTCTTTGCTCACGAGTGGCATACAACGTTTTATCCACTTTTGTTCAAATAAATTTCGTTAATTAATAAGAAATAGTTCCATTTTGTGTTTTCACACTGGAGCATTGAATTTTGAAATACATTTTATCATAGTGACAGTTCTTTAAATTGTCATGGTGTACTTTAATTTAACTACTTGTCGGAATATAGTTTTTCATTCAGTTTGGCTACGAATGATTTTCCAATGACTACTCAACATTTTGTTATACAAAATATAACTCACGTTGCCCCTAGCAGCGTGGGTTATACAATAACAATGTGTTATTTTACATTTTCTTTATTTGAAATCAGCATAGTTATCGGGCTATTATATATCAAAAGTCGATAAACTATATTTTTCCACGACTAACGTATAATATACTCATTATACGTTTGTTTCTTCAATTATAATGATATACATTATTCACTGCTAGTTCATCTAGTAGTCTCTCTTCAATTATTCACTACTACCAAGTAAAAATTACATTTTTGAAATTTTATCTAAGTAGCTAGTCTTTACCATTCTCTTTATAATTAAATTGAGACGTCAAAATGTGAACGGGAATTATTTTAGGTTTATTTAAAGGAATTTGATAATAATATACAATTTTTTATCAGTCGTGGACAAAGTATCGTATTCTACACGCATATAATGGCTGTTATTCACTCAGATTATTCACTCAGATTGTAAACTTCATCTTCGTGAATAACAACTATCATTATATGCTCGTTGAATAATATACTATTTTTGAACCGTATAATCGAATATTCAGCTATTAAAATAAATTGTGCGTTTTTTTATTTTTTATAAAAAACATTCGGTCAGTATCATTAGTATATTATAATAAATTAAAAAACCCACATTTAAAATCAATTTTGTTGAATTAATTTTTTGAATTTAAGTAATGCTTTATATTTATGTATATAATTAGAAAGCGTTTTTGCTACCTGACTAATATGATAATTTACATGTATCTAATTTAACTATAATTGATATTTTACTTAATTAGACATATTTATTTTATTGAGCCAATATTAAAATAATTAACAAAACTTTTTACTGGTTCTGGGCTCTATTTTAAACTATTTTAAAGCTTTAACATTCAAACCCTATTCGAGTTCATTTTCAAAAGCATCAATGTATTTTGTATACTTTTAAAAATAAACCCGGATAGGGTTCAAAAGCTAGCTGTCGTTAATTTAAAATAAAAAGTCCTTGACTAATAAAAAATTGTATTAAGAAATTTTTCTTATTTATAATTTAATATGCATTAAGATATGAATTCCCAAAATAAATTTAAATTTATTATCGATATTTTTTGAATTCAAATCGATGTTTAAAATTGATTGATTGTGTTTTTAATTGCTGCCTTAAATACGTTACGTTAATTCTGCGCTATAAACGTAATGTTACTATTTCGCAAAATTCGTATCGTTAATGTTGCACTAAATTCGTTATGTTAATGTAATGCTAAAGCGGACCGTTTGCGAACTACTAACACAAAAGCAACTCCTCGCAAAAAGTCTAACTATCATAGAATGGGAACAACATAATTGCTTCGTTTTTGCAACATCAAAGTGTTTCTACGTAAGGCCTATGTCAACTAAATACAAAAAATTCAGTTGTCTCGAGAAATACATTCAAAAATTCTTTGATTTTTTGGGCTCTAGAAAAGTTGATCGTGACTACTGATGAAATCATCTTAAGGCTATAGCATCAGCTGAATATTAGTTTGGTCTCAACAACCACACTGATCTGACTTTGCTGAAGTGAGATCAGCTGTTTGGATCTCGCCATGTCATTCGTCAGCTTGCTA
Source organism: Tipula vernalis (assembly GCA_958295665.1). Classification (NCBI taxonomy): domain Eukaryota; kingdom Metazoa; phylum Arthropoda; class Insecta; order Diptera; family Tipulidae; genus Tipula; species Tipula vernalis. The sequence goes on along the minus strand of OY282558.1, from coordinate 333,558,265 downwards.
GCTTCTTCCTGAAGCAGCAGTTTGCATACCGCAAGAGGCATTTCAATATCCTTTCTGCTTTTTGAGAAGTGGTCCATTGTACCACGTCGAGCCAGTTCATCGGCGTTTATATCCTTCCCCCCCCCCTCTCACTTCGTATAACCTTCACATAATTTCGCATTTAAATTTTATTTGCGTATTAATTAAGAGTTTGGTATAGTCACAATAATATCGTCTACATTTTTAAAAAAAGAAAATATAGGTTCAAGCGAAGATGCGTTCAAAACTTTAGTCTCAATTTATTCCGTGAGTAAATTAGATACTGTGAGGGCTAACCGAACTCTTGTTTGAATCATTATCCGTTAAAACTAAATACAAATATAAGTTAAATATAAATTTAAACTGGTATTACATTTTAATGTTATATCATTCCATAACTTGTTAATCAACTTTAAAGCTAAATTGGAATCCACATCTAACGAAACTTTATATAATTTTGTATCAAACTAATATTTTTGATTTTAACTATGAAATCTTCAGCAATTTTTATTGCCGAAAATTATGGCACATAACAATTGGCCTCAAAGGATTGCTGTCTTTATGCACTTTAAGAAGACCATACATATCCTTGGAGTCATCCCATTCTATTTCCGTAAGTCCTTCCTTAGGAATATAGAAATATAGAAATAATTCGATTTAAATTTGTTTGAACTGACGAAATACCAACTTTTCTTATGTGTTGTTGTCTGGTAAGACCAATTCCATTTTCTCAATATAGGTACTCGCGGCTTTTTTTTTTAGTACCGTAACGTTAACCTTACCAAATTTCTTTACGTACAGATCGGGATTGTCACATACATTGAATTGAATATTGAATTGAATTGAATTGAATTGAATTGAATTGACATAGAGAATTGAATTGAATTGAATTGAATTGAATTGAATTGAATTGAATTGAATTGAATTGAATTGAATTGAATTGAATTGAATTGAATTGAATTGAATTGAATTGAATTGAATTGAATTGAATTGAATTGAATTGAATTGAATTGAATTGAATTGAATTGAATTGAATTGAATTGAATTGAATTGAATTGAATTGAATTGAATTGAATTGAATTGAATTGAATTGAATTGAATTGAATTGAATTGAATTGAATTGAATTGAATTGAATTGAATTGAATTGAATTGAATTGAATTGAATTGAATTGAATTGAATTGAATTGAATTGAATTGAATTGAATTGAATTGAATTGAATTGAATTGAATTGAATTGAATTGAATTGAATTGAATTGAATTGAATTGAATTGAATTGAATTGAATTGAATTGAATTGAATTGAATTGAATTGAATTGAATTGAATTGAATTGAATTGAATTGAATTGAATTGAATTGAATTGAATTGAATTGAATTGAATTGAATTGAATTGAATTGAATTGAATTGAATTGAATTGAATTGAATTGAATTGAATTGAATTGAATTGAATTGAATTGAATTGAATTGAATTGAATTGAATTGAATTGAATTTAATTTAATTTAATTTAATTTAATTTAATTTAATTTAATTTAATTTAATTTAATTTAATTTAATTTAATTTAATTTAATTTAATTTAATTTAATTTAATTTAATTTAATTTAATTTAATTTAATTTAATTTAATTTAATTTAATTTAAATTAATTTAAATTAATTTAGTTTAATTTAATTTAATTTAAATTAAATTAAATTAAATTATAAGTAGTATAAGTAATAAATCAAAACTTTGACTAATTAAACTGCTAGGAATTGTCGACGCGCATTGTCTACATTGTTTGCATTGTCAACGTTATTTTTGAATTGTCTACATACATTGTCTAGACGATTAGACGGATGGTGGACGAGAGTTCGTCAAAGAGGATAGACGTGTTTTTTCTATCCTCTTCAAAAATTTAATTTTATTTTATTTTTATGTTTTATTTATATAGTAATACGTATATACTTTATATACATATGTATATACATTTTAATTTTAAATGTTAAATTTATATCTAATTAAATTCAATTTTAGTGTAAAAATAATTAAAGTGTAGTGAAAATAATTAAAGTGTAATCTTGGAAAATGCAATCCACCGGGATGCATTTGTCAGGCAATGTTTTTATATTTTAGTCGAGGCAATGAACTAAAAAAGTTCAAAAAATTTTAGTACAAAAATGCATTTTTTGAGACGCCTTTTGGAAGATTTAATAACTTTGTAAATAAGAGGCGGAACTGGCCCAATTACCGGTCGGATACCCGGAGGTTCTTGAGGTCGCTGATCACGATTATGATGTTCAAATTGACCTACAGCCGACCTGGAGCTCAGGAACGCCGATGAACGTCATCTCCGTGGGACTCGCTGAATTCAAATATGGCATCGGCAAACACCTCACGGATACCTGGTGCGCGTTTCCATTATAAACAAGCAAATGCGTCTATGGCTACCCCGGGGGTAAGGAAGAAAAACAAGACGACGAATTGATTTATACAATTTGGCATCCTGCGCCGTATATAGAGTTTTTTGGAAACCAGTTTGGGGTTAACAATTATTTTCAGGTTCCTGGATATAACTGTCAAGCATCCAGGGTGCACATATGATACAGCAGTGTTAAAGGATTATTTCATTTATAATAATATCAAAAATTTTGAAAAGCTAATAGGTGTACTTAAGTAATTATGTATACATTTTGTTAATTATACTACCTTGATCAACAAGTTCTCGGAACAATCACCGTGTGGCGCTCCCATCGTTTCGATTTGAGTTCTGTGTTTTTGTTAAATTGGTACATCTGTTGTTGATATTCCCTCTAAATCTTATCATCATAGCTTGACATTTGCAAAAGTTACGTAGTCGTGAGTACATCTATCTCTTTGTGTGTTGGCGATTATTTACAATTTTAGAAATTATTTACAATTTTAGACATGATTTGCGAGGCTGAATCCGATCCCACATTCATCAAAAGGATCATTACTGGAGATGAGACGTGGGTTTATGAGTACGACACGCAATCCAGACATCAGGCAAGTGAATGGCGTTCACCAAAAAAAAAACACGTCGTTTTCAGTCAAAAAAGAAGGCAATGCTCACGGTTTTCATGGATTACAACGGTGTAGTGCATGAATTTGCCAGAAGGCCAGACCGTAAACAAAGAGTATTATTTGGGCGTTATGAGGCGTTTGCGTGAAGCAATTCGGCGAAAGAGACCAGAATTGTGGGCAGAAAACTCGTGGATTTTGCACCATGATAACGCACCGTCGCACAGTGCCATCATTATTCACAATTGACAATTGACTAATTACTTCTTGTAGACTATGCGGCACAACTCTGTTGTTCATTTTCTAGTTAGGAGACAAACCACTCGTTTGATACGCCCCTAAAACTAATGTCTTACAGAATATCAAAAAAAAGGTTGTGTTCAACCTTAGAATCAACAAATAAACCAGCACAAAGTTGACCACAGTTCGGTCCGAAATGAATAGATTATTGATGGATTTTGACCCAGTTACAGACACCTTGGGGGTGAATTTTTTTTATAAACTTTTGTATTATAATTAATTAGGAATGACTTCCAAGAGATATTTTCACAAATCCAAATTAAAACAATTATTTATCCGTTCAGACTGCTTAATAAAATTATGTAAGTATTATGGAACTTCCTTCAATCTTAATTTGTCACTGAATACCGAATTACACATCACTTAACAAAACAACCTTAAAATAATACCTGGAGTATAAGGATTTAAATTAAACTAAAAACTTATTCAATAGAGAATTGTTCATAATGGTAGACTTCAAAAGCTTGGAGGACTCACCACTAATCCGATCGAGACGATAAATCTGTTCCATAACGCGAGTTATATAGGTTCGATGTTTGATAATAATTTATTTTACAGTCGTTTATTATTATTTTATTTTTATATAACAAATTTATATTTATTTTTATCAAGACTACGTCTTGTCTACTGAAGTTACAATTATATACTCTGTTTCATTATACATTTTACGTTCTTTATATACTATTGCATTTCCTGTGTGTACACAGTGGAATGCATTTATTATTTATTGAAATATATATTTTTGTTTTAATTTGATTTTTTGTTTATTATCCCATCGTCTGCAAGATGATCTGCTTATGTTTAGTCTTCATTGTATTTATTATCTTTACTTGATTTTAGCGTGAGATCTTTTTATATTAATTGTGTTTCTTATCTTTGCTGTTTTTAACATGCTGACTTTATTAACATGATGATTGTCTGGGTAGTTCGGTAAGTATGACTGGTGAAGCTGGGCTGCGTAACTCCTCCCCTCTAAGAGATGGCCAAAATGTGAATTTCTTGGATTTGATGTTTTGGTCATCATTCTTGGTGTTATATAAACAGTACCTATTTTTGATAGTTATATATATTATAATTATTAGAATTGTTAGTATTATGAACAGCCATGATATATAGTGGTGTTCTTGAGGTAACGTATTATGTGATAATTGTTCAGTTTTTTCTATATTTTGAATTGTCCAATCATGTAGTTTATTGATGTTTACAGGTATAATGATGTTTGTTGTATTTATTTCATGAAATGGGCTGATATTTATTAATTTTTCGTTGAAAGTAGACATTTCGTTTGTATATGCTGTCCCTTGGATTACGATGGAACAGTTTGAAAATATTATTAGTGTAATATTTTCAATAAATCTTGATTTTTGCTGTCCGCAATTTGAATTATATTCTATTGGTGTGTTTGTTTGAGCCAATAAATACTGGAATTGTATTTGTGTTATTGAATCAGGAACTCGTTGTTTTATTAGATCGCAGTGTGCTTCCTTGTTTAGTAATATTTGTGCTATACAACTGTTATTGCTGAATTGTAGATCCTCTTGTTTACAGTATGTTTGACCCTCGATTTCATCACATGGTTTTGTGACATATTGAAAATACTTGTTGTTTAGGATAATTAATTTATTAGGAATAGGGATGGAATATGAATCGTTAATAGTTATAGGGTGTAAATAATATTGTGTATATACTTCTTCGTGAAACGTTGGAATTTCAATTGAAATAACTATAATTGATCCGTTGTAATAGGCTTTTAAATGTAGAAATTCATATATGTTATGCTCAGAGTGAACATAAATGTTATAATTGTGTAATTTTTCATCAATGAAGGATAGCTCGTTTTTACTCAAAAGATGCCTTGATATTATTTGTAATTTTGCAAATATAGCTAATTACATTTTCTATATCGTCTAAATGGTTTTGTAATTTGAATATGTTATAATTTAATTGTTCTATATTATTTTCGAATATTGCTAAATTTTTCATGCTTTGTTCTATCTTTCCTAAATTTTTTAATCGTTCTTCTACCTGTGATGTAATATTATTTATTGTGTTTTTTATTTTATCAAATCTATCCATCATATCTGCGTTAAGGTTTATTTGCTCGTTTATTTTATTTGCTAATTTATCTTCATTTTTATTAATATTACTAATCGCTTGACTAATTTCCTTATAATCTTCTGCGTCCATATTACCTGTTATTGGTTTAATAATAGATCCTAGTCCGTCAATTAATGATCTTTTTAGCCGTCGGGGTTTTAAGTGGTCCAAAGTTTCTTGTGAATGTTGGATCATTTCTAGTGTCCTAGTTATTTTACTTCTAAAGGTAGTACTATGATAATCCGGAATTTTTCCGTATTTTCCAGATCCCTCGTTAGTTATGATTTGATTTACATTGTTAAGAAGATCTGTGATTAGTTGGTCGTATTGTTCTAGGTCTATGATGTGAAGTAGTCTTGTATAACCTTTAATTATTCTTGCATTTCCTAGTTGGATTGGTAGAATGCCTTTGTTTTTACTGTAGTCCGTGATAACTATTTCTCCTAGTACTAGGTTTAACCTGAAATTATATTTTTCTTTATTTTATTTTTGTGTACTTTTCGGTTTTTTGTTGTGGTTATGGTTACTTTGTTATTTTTGTCTACTATATGTCTACTGTATCTAGGTAAGTGTTTGTTTCTAGGTTTCTTTCTTTGAAACATTATGTCTCCCTGGTTAACTTGTATTGGGTCCGTCCGATTTTTATTTAAATGATTAATTTTGTTTTCCTTTAGTCTTACGTTTCTATGATTTATGAGATTACAGAGTTTTTCATATTCGTTTTTGTGTCTTTTAATATAAACGTCTAATTTTTCGTCATTGTATTCTGGGAAAATTTCTGTTTTTTTATAATGTCCGTTTTTTAATTCAAATGGGGTAAATTTTGTGGATGAATGTATAGCGTTGTTATAGACAATTAAAGCTTGAGTCATTAATAGTTTTGGATTATTACTTGGATTTTTCGCTAAAAGTACCCTATAGATTTCAATTAATGTTGAATGCAATCTTTCTACAATTGAATTTCCTGTAGAATTCATAGGTGTGGTGTAATGAAGTGTTATTTTATAACTTTTGCATAAGTCTTGAAGGATTTTGTTGTTAAATTCTTGACCATTATCTACTACTATTTTATTTGGGATTCCATGTACCGAAATATATTCTAATAACTTTTCCATAGTTTCCTCACTATCATGTTTAATTGTGTTATATGCTACAGCATATTTTGAAAAACTATCTATTATTGTCAAGTATTGTTTGTTACAAATGGAAAAAGTATCCATGTGGATTATTTCTAAGGGTTTGTGTGGTGTTTCTGTAATTTCAAATTTAGTATTATTTTTATTCCTGTCATATTTATTTAATTGGCAAATGTCGCATTTATTGATGTATTGTTGTACTAGATTAATCATTTTTGGAAAATAATATTCACGTTTTAATTTTTGCATATTTTTATTAATACCTCGATGTCCGTTATCATCGTGTATTTTCTTGATGACGTGTATTTGATCTACTTGTTCTTCTATATCTTGCACTATAGTTTTACATCTAACTATTTTATATTTTATATCTTTAAAATTTGATTTTAATAATTTATTTATAATTTTGAATGTTTTATTGTCACAAGATATTCCTGTTAAATTTTCAGGTATGATATAATCTTGAAATATACTTGTAATTATATCTTCGGAATAATTTTGGGATTTGAACGTATATCGTTTTTTTGTACAAAAGTAGATTCTTGAATCTACGGAGAATGTTAATTGTGTTGGGTCCAACAATAAAATGATTTGTCTTTTGAATTCATTCAAATGGGTTTCAGTAGTAGGGATTAATTCCTTGGAATTTGGTAATTCATCAGCAGTGGAAGGTGATTCTGATGCTTTACTAGTATTTGATGATTCACTAGTATTAATCTCTATTCTAGACAGAGCGTCTGCATTAGAGTTTAATTTACCTTTTTTATATGGTATTGTATAATCGAATTCTTCTAGTTTCAATCGCCAACGAACTAGTTTTGAGTTTGGTTCTTTTAGGTTGAATAACCAAATCAATGGCTTATGATCGGTAATTATTTGAAATTTTTTTCCGAATAAATAAGGTCGAAAATACTTTGTAGCCCAAACTATTGCTAGAAGTTCCTTCTCAATTGTGGAGTAGTTTTGTTCTGTAACCGTTAAGGTTCTTGAAGCATAACAAATGGGTAAGTCTTTTCCTACTTCTCCTTGTGATAAGACTGCTCCTATAGCATAATTGCTAGCGTCTGTTGTTAAAAGGAATGGTTTGGAAAAGTCTGGGTATTGAAGAATTGGTTCATTGCAAAGTAATTCTTTGCATTGATTAAAACATTTGATGTAACTTTCATCCAAAATAATTTTTTTATCTTTGCGAAGACATGCTGTCAAAGGCTTTGTTAATTCCGCAAAATTTTTTATAAATTTCCTGTAATAACCTAAAAGCCCTAAAAAACTTTTAATTTGTTTTTCCGTTTTTGGTATAGGAAATTCTTGTACAGCTTTGATTTTGTCCTTATTTGGTTTTACTCCTTGTTCTGTGATTATGTGACCTAAAAATGCTAATTCCTTATGGAGGAATTCGCTTTTATCTAATTGTATTTTCTTCTTCTTTACAGTCGTTTATTATTATTTTATTTTTATATAACAAATTTATATTTATTTTTATCAAGACTACGTCTTGTCTACTGAAGTTACAATTATATACTCTGTTTCATTATACATTTTACGTTCTTTATATACTATTGCATTTCCTGTGTGTACACAGTGGAATGCATTTATTATTTATTGAAATATATATTTTTGTTTTAATTTGATTTTTTGTTTATTATCCTATCGTCTGCAAGATGATCTGCTTATGTTTAGTCTTCATTGTATTTATTATCTTTACTTGATTTTAGCGTGAGATCTTTTTATATTAATTGTGTTTCTCATCTTTGCTGTTTTTAACACGCTGACTTTATTAACATGATGATTGTCTGGGTAGTTCGGTAAGTATGACTGGTGAAGCTGGGCTGCGTAACTCGCGTTGCTGTTTTGAATGATATGTGTTAATCCCATTTGCTATTAGGGCAGGAGCAGTTTGTAACATAATCCAAGGTCAACTTCAACTTGTCTATATAGCAATTACTATCAAGAGTAAGGCAAAACGAATCACTTTTCCGTTGCTGCAAATATGTCTTCAAACGTTCAACATATAAATTAAATCTGTACAATTTGTTTTATCTTGTTGAGAAACAACATTAACAGGTTTACCCTCAATGTAGGCTTCTGTAACTGCGTTGATAGATTTAGTATAGAAGTTACTTAGTTTCATACCCTTTTTAGCCAAATATCCCTTCAAAAGACATTTGTCTAGTTTGGCTTGCATAGCAACGCAAATCATGAGAGATGAAGTTGGTAAATAATTTCCATTTATCCAAGAAGAAATTTCAGGTTCAGCATCAATAAGAGTATGAAATCATACCGATTTGTAAAATCCTCATTGTAAACAGTTTTGCAACGTTTTTTGCCAGTAACTTGGATCTTAAAGGTTTCAGAAGTGATTTATTCTTCAATTTCCTCCTCAGTCTGATTGCATTAATAATTGCATTTGATTTCTAATTCAAGATTTTAGCGTCCTCTGCAGATAATGGGTGGCCACACGTACGAAAATGATTTGAAACAATAATTTATCTAACTATGAAATATGTAAGAGATATTTAATTTTTTCAAAAAGATTATTTTCTTCAACATTAGTTAGGCAAACAGTACTAAATTACATTTTTTATATGAGCAAATTGAATACGGAATTCTAAGTTCACACACAAAAACAAAATTACCTACAGGTTAAACATTTATCAATTAAATTGTCTACTATAGCTCTCATCCAGCAGGATAATATTGTTAGAAATTCAATCGCGTTTTACATTTTATGGTATTAGCATCATCATTACATTTTCTTTCACCCCGAAACAGCATTACGTGGGATTTACAGATAAATCGTATTGCTAACAATTTATTTTCAAAAGCCCTAATTCAATGCTATATTGAACAATGATATTCTTATCTACTAATCGGTTCATGAACTTGTCATTCACGAAACAACGATTAATTTTTGTCGTTTTGAATAGCATGTACAATTTACATATAGCACAAAGAGTCAAAATATTTCTTGGAACTAAAATTATAACAAAAAATTGAATTTCATTTGTTAGAGAAATGGATAAACCGTCAACCCTATTATGCTGAAAATGTCAATTTTCAGTCTTCTTATATCGAAATATCAACTTTTGTTTTATAAAAAAGAGACAAGTACATACATTGTATAATAAGTGAAGAAAACGAGTCATTGCAATACGAAGGTGAAATTTGCAGTCTGAGCGATATGAAACGCCCGAGACTTGGGTTAATAGTAACAAATCAAGTTTTTGGTTTTATTCACTGGCTTAACATTATATTTATTTCCGAATTTCCGATAAAATAATGCAACGGCTTTCGGCTGATTTAAAAATTAAACTTTTATTTATTTATTTCGGTTCTAGAAAGACAAAAACAATACAATTTATTCCTCTTTCGTTTTTGCTCCTTTACTTCAAAACGTTGCAGTAGTCCGTATCTCGGAAAACTTAACCCTATTTTCATGTTTTCTGTGCTCGTAGCCACCGTCTTTCGTCTCATCATCGACCACAAGCCCATTTGGACTGTTCGCTATTACGTAATTTTCGAGGTAATATTTTGGGACTGGTCGCTTTTACTTGTCCGTCGTTTATTCCCTTATAACTTCTGGATTACTGAGGTTAGTGCGTGGTGCCCACAGGCCACTTAAATGGTGTCGTCTTGATTGTATGCTGATAAATGTTATTAAAGAACTGTTAGGTTGAAAATAGAAAGCTTTGTCCATTTAATATCCCTGATTAGCATGTGAACAATTAGTTGAAGATGCTTGCTATCTTCTTGAGCATTACTAGGATGATAATGCCATCTTTAAGTACTGCTTTAATATCGCGCGTAAACTAATACATATGCCTACTGGCATACACATAATTTTTTATAATTTTATTTGTTGTATTCATACGCTTTAATGTCGTTGCGGATATTCTATCATCAGCAAGAAGCCGGTTTGAAAAAAATGAAAAGTTACGTAAACTAAATGGCAACATGCAATATTCTTACACATTGATGATTATTCGTTTGATTTCATTTTAACAGAAAACAGAAATGATATAACAAAAGACAGAAGAAAAATTAGCGAATCGCTTTGAGATTTTTAGCAACTAGCGCGAATTTTATAGAACTTGACCTCACTTCCAAAATATCAAAGCCTTTTTATCAAGTGCGATTTTGGACGTCTGTATATTCAAAATTTTAAAGGATCAGTTTTTACAGCTGATTTAAACAATATTCCAGCTTTAAACCGCTGTATCTACACTGCATATAGATAATCTTGTGAGAAGCATATAGTGTTGTGCTTCTTGGCCTTGCGGGATGCCCATGCAGTATTTATTTTTGTTGACGTTTATGCAATGGTGGATCAAAGCTCTTCCATTACTAGAAAATATGATGACAACCTAAGCTTTTAGAAAAAAAAATTTCAGAAAAAAAAAATGAAACATGAATTTTGTGAAAATGAACACTTCACAATGTCACCTCGTGTGAAAAGGTAGATTTAAAAGCATTTTAGACCCAGTTTTTTTTGGTTTATTTTTATTATTTTCATTTTCCGTATTTGATGAATTAATGATCTTAGTTCAGTCGTATAAATATTTTCTAGTGCTTGCATAACATTTAAACTTTTTAATACGGCATGTGGTACACTACGGAATAGGTATGATCGCTAACTGGCCGGTTTTGAACCGTTCCGGCCGGTTTTTACAGCAATAAGCCGGTCACCGGTCGGAGAGCTGACCGGCAGAACAATTGATCGATTTGAATGAAATTCAGTTAAATTATCGTTTTAAATGTATAGAAGAAAATTCGATTTATTATTTTAGTAGAATAAAAATTTCGTTATTATTAGAATTTATTAACAGAGCCGGTTGGTATATGAAAGCAATGCATAAATTGCAAGCATAAAAAATTCAGTTCAACAAAGCGTAAAAAAATATTTTTATTTATTTGCACCAAGAACTTCTTGAAAGCTGAATAAATGCTAAATTAGCTAAATTTATTTAAAAATGCATGATCATCAACACATTACTGTTACTTATCTACTTGTGCTCATAACATTTAAACATTACCTGCAAAAAACCAAGAACACTGTAAGATGATCACGTTACAGTTTCTTTATGCAAAGTTATAAAAAAACTCGAAAAAATACCGAGTAACATCTAGGAGCAGGTAATTTCAAATATCTCAAACATTTCGAATTATCTTCAATGTTAAGCTTTGAGTTATTCGCCCGTTCAAATTCACAATATCCGTAGTAATCAAAATTATTTCAAGGAACTGGGATAGTATCAAATATTCTCAAAAAATATCACCTTTGTAAATCAATATGCTCCAAACTTAAAACTTTAAATAACTCGACGCTAACCATATCATTAATTCTGACACAAGAAGCAAAGAAGCAACTCCATCGCCTGCAAATTTCGATGAATTTCGAAAACAATCATAAAAACTTATTCAGGAGCTTACAACTTCATTTGGTAAATATCGTTCTAAACAACAATTGGTTAAATAAAAAATTTGGTGGATGTGATCCTCCAGATTTTACGTATATAAAGAAGTAACTAGAAGCTATTCCAGCATCAAAAACACTTGCCTTATTTTTGCGGATCGGCCAAGGCCCTACGTAACTTCGTCGGATGTCATATCGAATAGGAATTTTGCCAATTGGCCACATACATAATGAAGTAACTAGAAGCTATCACAGTAATCAATATAAACTTCCTTATATTTGCGAATCGTCAGGGGCTTACAACTTCGTTTGTTACCATAACGTTCTAAGCAACAATTAGTTAAATAGAAGATTCTGTGGATCTGATCCTAGAGATTGTGCCAATTGGTCACAAAAATAATGAAGTAACTGAGACTTAGCCCAGCACCAAAAGACAGTTCCATTAGTTCTGCGGATCGTCAGGAGCTTACAACTTTGAGATTATTTAGGCAAACTCCTTTGGAAAGTGATTGATTTATGATATTCGTCAATATTGGGGTTAATGTATTACTGTTTCTTTTTATAATTGATGTTTGTATTCCATCCCATCCGGTAAATTTGGTGTTTTTAATTTTTTATTTTTTTTTGCATCTTTAACTTCAGCTTAGGTTGTATCGAATAGAATTGTATTTAGAGCAGCTAGTAAAATGGTGCATGGAAATACCTCCTGAATAATTGATAGATTAGACGAAACTCTTGCAGCAATAGTGTTGAAATGCAGAATGAATATATCTGCTACTTGTTGAGTCAGGTCGTCTATTAATTTGCTGTCACTTGTTAAGCAAATAGGTTTACATGATATGGTGTTTTCGAAAATGTTTCTTTGGATACATGCCCATGTTTTTCTGGGACTGTCGAGGCTTGCTGAATTGCTCTACATTGTAATTGATCCATTTCGTTTTCTTCATAGTTTGTAGCTTCTTTTGCCAGATATTCTGTTTTTAAACTATTCATAATTATATTCAGCATCTATAAGGTTTACACCTTAATTTGTTTACACGAAAGTTTTTTTCTCATATATTCGTCCGTCAATTTTGTAAGCGCAATAAGAAAGCCATTATAATTGTCTTCCACCGGTGCTCCTTAAAAACAGGCATTCAATTTTTCTTTATTTTAAATGTATTAACTATTTCGTATTGTTTCGTATATTCTTGATGTTGATTTACTTCGATAAACATCAAATCATTTTTGGAAATAAAGTATTTCAAATTCGAAATAATGAGCTTCGTCGCAAATATGTTCATTAGTATAAGGTCAATACTTATCTTGTAGAAACATTCATATTACATACTGAAACCCCATGTGAAGAAATTATATCCAAATTTTCTGCCACTCAATTTATACCCCAATTTTTTAATGATTGTTGCATAGGAGCTGATGTCCTGCGATAACATAAAACTTCCAATTTTTTGTTTGTGTTATAAACATCCACTTTTACAATACTATCATCGTTGTTATTCCAGTTTAGGTTTAGATTTTGTTTGTATGTTATGCCGTCTTTAATATAAAGAGATACACCACCTCCAATCCTATTAAGCCTATACGCAGATATTCTTGTGCCCGTCTTGTATCACGTTTCAGTCACCACAATGATATGTAATTCGTCTATGCTATTATTGATAATATATTCCACATCTTTGATTTTATTGCTAAGGTTCCTTGCATTCAAATATAATAATTTAAGCGTGTTTCTATTTTTAAATTTTAATGATTTTAGATTTTGTATTTTATAGTTTTTAGTATTGCATGTTTGATAATAATTCAGATTATTCGGGATCATCGGGATAGTTTACGATTTTGATGCGGAATGTAGGTCCGTTATCACTTTTTTGACGAAAATCTTGCCAAATTTATACCATACATACTTAATCTTATTATTTCTTCTTAAATCCTTTGTGCACTTTAACAAGTATTGATATTCTCTAATCATCAAACCTGTTCATTTATATAAATATTTCTATAATTTCTTTAATGTTTAAAGGTAGCTTTACTACTATAGTTGATGGCATAGTTTTTAAGCGATATATAATTTTTTTATTTAAATTAACATCTATTTTTCAAAAAATCTTTATGATAGTTTCTTGAGGAATTCCAACGATTTCCAGATTTTCTTTAATAAGGTTTTGTTTCAGGATATTGTTTTCAGCTTTAAACTCCCTAGATAGTTTAAAATTATTTACAGTTTTTAGATAGCAATCTTTTAACATTTCCATGAAAAATTTTATTTTCTTCTGAAATTGATATTAGCATATCATTCATATCAATTAACTTTTTATTATTATCTTTCTGCTCATGTAGTACATTATCAATTCTATCAATTAAGCTTTTCAATAATTTAATTGCGCTTGATGATAAATCAGTATTATTTAGTTCTTTTAAAACATCTAGTAAAAACGCTGCTGAAATTCGAATGATGACACTATCAGCGCCGTTAGAAAATCGTTCTTTTTTCTTTTGGTCACTGCAGGATGGACAAAACCAAGCTTTCCGACTTTGCTTTAAATGTCGACATCTAAAAAAAAATGTATATAATAAAACACAATATTTCGGTTTTGTCACTTTCTTTAACGTAATATTTATTTTATCTGTAAATGAAATTACGATCGTTTCGGATGTTACTCCTTTATCAAATTTCTAAAAAACATTAACTAAAATTATGTTAAAAAACTGCTTTTATACCCTATTTTTATTTTTTGTGTGCCTACGTGCCTTTTGAATGTTGTTTCCCCTTTATTTTATTTTACTTTTTAAAGCTTACCTAAATATGCGTCACACCTTTCGTTCAAGTTTTTTTTTTGCAATAAGCCATTAGTGACACCTACTTATAAACTCGACTAATTAAATAAGTTTAAAAAAAAAAAAAAAAAATGGCCGTGTAGTTTTCGTGTTTGAAATCAGATGGCGGTAATAAGAAATTGAAATAAATTCACATTTCAGAAAAACAATTCAAAATAATGTTTTAGCAAGTTAGGAGTATAATTAAGTAAATAAAAAGTTTAACGAGCATGCGGATCTATTTCTTCCGAACATTATTGATTTGAAGTCGAAAAATTCGGACTATGCGTTTGTTTTCAACATTCAAAAATTGCAATAATAATTTGAATGATTTATAAAAATAAACTATAATACTTACCAATTAAGTACTTTTCAAATTGAGGTCGTAATCCAAAACTTTAAAAAAAGATTTTCAAGTTTTGATTAGCTCTGATAAATTGTTTATTCTTTATAAACTAAAAAATATTAATAAAATTATTGTTTTTTTTTTAATTGATTAATATTAATGCACATAAATTTCGCACATAAATTTCGCACATAAAAACCACTCTGACATTTGATTGCTCTATTAAGCATAATAAGTCCGGGGAAAACAAAATAAAACGGATTATTAATTTTTATAACTCATTCGAACAGAAATAGTAACCGAATGTATTTGTTGTGATAAACTACAGATGTCACTAATTCCTCACTACATCTGACAGTGTACAAAATGGAAAAGCTAATTTTTTGACATATTCTCAACGAATGTCATACTTGTCATTGGAGAAAAGTAGTAAGTTGAATTTTTTTTTTTTTTTTAAATTATTTAAATTAATTAATTTATTTAATTCTTCAGGATTATGGTCTTCTTGAATTCGGAATGAAAGATCTTGGAGTTTATTCATCCGTACTAACGTTTTTACTAAATTTAGTACACGACAAAGATGATTCCAAATTTAGGCGATTCAGTTCAAACGACCAACTCGTGCAAACTGTTAAAGAAACTTATGTATGACTGTATTTTGGAGCGGAAAATTTTAAAAATTTTGATCCCATTACCACATTTATAAAGTATCACAATCACCAGATAAAGTAACAGAGGAAATATTATATGAAATTTTACAAAAGATCGAGAAAAAATCGATTATATGGTTTCCCATTTAACAGAATTATTGCACTGTTAAAAATATTTTCAAAATTTAAAAAAACATTGTGTAGCCAACTTCATAATATCAAAAAAAAAATTATTTGCTTTTACAAAACAAGATCACGTCATTGATTTCGTTTTTATAAGTTTATATTGTATTTTTTCCAATTTTTTCACATAGACATACAAAGAAAATTTGTACAATTTTATTTTAATTATATTAATCAAACTACTAAATTTAAGTTATTGGTTTTAAAATATGTTATACTCAAACCAATTTTACATCAAAGGTTTGATTTAAATATAAACCTAAAAATATTTTCTGTTACCAGTATTTTTCTTCATAAAATTTTAATCAAAAATGTTCAATTTTACATGGGTTCTTATGGGAAATCTTAAAAGGTATCCCCCTTAAATTAAGCTTCTTTTAAAATAGGTCTGAACCTGACGGCTTGTATATTTAGGTAAGCTTTGTATATACCATCTGGTGTGTACTTTATGTTAAAAACAGAGAAGAATTTGTTGACCATCTGGTTTTTGTGGGTGTGTATGTGCAAATTCCGTCGTCTTTCCCTAAGTACTTTCTCAGTCATGTTTTCAATCTTTTGTAAAATATTTTCGTACTCTAGTCTATGTATGGTCTTTGATAATAATAATTGATAATATTATACCTTAGATGTTAGAACACTCACTCTTTTATATATACATTTTTAATTGTTTCACTTATCCACGTATGTTCTGCTTTGTGTTTCGCTTTCACTGCTCTGCTGCACTAGTTTTATTATAAATTCTTTCACTAATAAATGCGGGCACTATTTTTAATTTTTTGCACTTTCTATTAAAAAAAAAAAACAATTTTACATTCTTTGAGTTTTTTAATATTTCTATAATATTATTCACATGATTTCTCTTTATTGTTTTCTGACACATACACATAGACGTGCTATTTGTATTTATTAAAGGTTTAACTCCCTTGAGAAACAATAGGTTATTTTATAATTTTATTTGACAGTTCTACTTCTTAGTTTATGTACTAAACTGTTTTCCCATTGTTTCATCACATTGTCAAAGTTTTTATCACGATTTTTAAAAAACTAATTTTTATAAATATTACCACTAAAATAAATCACTTTTATTAAACTTTTATATTTTTATAATTAAATAAACATCTGACAATATGTATTCATAGTTCCAGGGCTTTCAAACTTCTCCCAGAAGTGGTGGAACTACTAGTGGGAGTGGTGAAGACTTATAAGTTGTAAGTTCCTGATAATCCGCAAAAATAAGGGAGGTATTTTTAGATACTCAGATAGCTTCTAGTTTTTTAATTAATTTAAAGAATTTTTATTAATCTAAGTTAGGTTTGGAACGATATGACATCAAACGAAGGTATAAGCCCTTGAGTACTCGCAAAAATAAGGAAGGTGATTTTGATACTGGGATAACTTTTAAGTCTAGGACTTAAATATGTATTTGACCAATTGGGAAAATCTCAACCAATTGTGGCTTAGAAAATAAGAGAGGTATTTTTTGATATTGGGATAGCTTCAAGTTACTTCATTATGTATCTGGTCAATTGGCAAAATCTTTAGGATCAGGTCCAAAGAATATTTTTGTTTAACCTGTAGATATTTGTTAACAATGAATTATAACAAATGATTTTCTTTGGGTTTTTAATTGCTCATAATACATATTAAGTTTCCAATTTCACTTCTACGTTTGTTACTTCATTTATTATCTCGATTTTTGTAATTTATGCATTCAATTTGTAGATGTCTTTTTTTTGCAAATTATGTCGAAAACAAATATTAACCTTTTTGAAATTAGATTGTCGTAACAATTTGGCAGACAAATAAATCAATTTGCTATTAATAAATATTGATTAAATTATTTTAAATTTTTGTTCAGCTGAAATAATTGATTATGCTTAGTAAACTTTTTAAATGAATGAACATTTATAAAGTTCATTTTCCGTTTAACTCAGGAGTTGATTTTTACTAATAAATAGACAGTTTAAGAATTTAGTAAACAATTTTAAAAAAAATTCGCCCTGGTTAATACCAAAATTATTAAATAATGCTGATATTTTCGAATAACTTCGGTGCCAAGCAACTTCGCGCTATTTAAATTGGGAAATCTCAATTCCAAGATTCTCGAAAAAAATGAAAAAAAAAAAAAAAAAATCGATAAATTTATCAAATCCTTAGTAATATCTGTTACATAAAACTCAGTGAGAGAAACTAGATAACCTTTATACATATTTTCGAGAAATTCAAAATGTTTACGAAGATTTCGAATAAAATTATAATTCTAGAATAATATGTAATAAAAACACATCTCAGAGCTAAGCAATTCAAAATCACAAAAAAACTTCTTTCTCGGAAAATACCTAGAAGACGTCTCTGAATCTCGAAAACATCGAATAACTTCGATCGATGCCAAATCACTTAACGCTAATCAATCCGATAAAAAAATGTGTACCAACGGTCGGCCAATATACCAATAAATAATGAAAACCAATTTTTAGATTTAGTTAAATGCAGCAATCAAATTGATGACGCTTTTACTTTTACTACTGAGTAGTTGTTTTACCCGAGAAATTCGAGCTTTTTTGGTCCGCAACCTCAGTATACAAATTGGTTCTCAAATAATTTGTTCTTCCCACATGAACGTTTTTTTTTTACCCCAATAAAACAACAGTCGTAAAATATACGTCGATTTACTCGTATATGTTTAAAATTTGAAATGAAACAATCATAATCCCAATCCAATTTACAAACTATAAATCCGTTGTTAAACCAAATCCATACAATAATTCTAAATCAATATTTTTTAACTTTGCAATTTGATCAATATTTCTAAATTGGTGTGTAATTTGATCACTCAATTTGGTTGGCATCGAACGCTATAAATATATGAATTTTAAATTATTTACCATAACGAAATGAAAAAAAATTTAATGGAAAATTAAGTAGTATATCATATTATTATTTAGTAGTTGTCAGATTTTATTTTATTTTTCATTTTTTTTTTTTTTTCAATATCCACCCGTATCGTATTTATATACTTGTGCTTAATAAATGCAGTATTAAAATTTTACTTCTTTTGTGCTTAAGTATTATAGAGTTGAAAATCTACTGTATATTTGTACGTATTCAATTTTCTCATATTGAATAATTTTTTCTGTTTACTATTTCCATCGTATATATTTCTATTAAATGTATTTTAATTTCGTTTTTGTTTGTTAAAATAACAACCAAGCAAATATACAGTAGTTTAAAAATATTGAAAAGATTTAATAATATTTTATGTATATATGGGAATAGTAAAATATACATAATAATGTTATAATTGTTCGACATGTTGATTTTAGTATTCTAATGGAAACTATTGTTGTTGATGTGAAACCTGATCGATAATCTAATTCTTGGTATTCGACACAGTCAGTAAAATGAACTATTTGTGGTTTTTAATTAATTTTTTTTGTTGCTATTGTCATTTTATGGTACGCATTTTTGTTAATATTTCCATTACACTTGTGTACATACATACATATGGTATCGTAATTAAAAAATAAAAAAATTCTTTGTACAAAGATTTAGTAAATATATAAAACTTTAAATAAAATGTCTCTTTTATTTGTCAAAAAATATTTATTTTTAACAAAAATTCGTATTTATTTTATAAAATTAATATTTTTAAACTTTGTATTTGTACAGCCTTTACTTTGTGCATACTATATTACTTTATCTATGTATAAAAGTATGTAGTATTTATTGTATATGCAAATATGGAAATTTAGTAATTATGAAAAAGTTTACTATATTCATATTAATTTTCTGTTTTTTACTAACTTAAAGTTTTTAATGTTTAAGGTTTTAAATTGCAACTATAATAACATTATACTATATTATGTGATTTTGTAACAAATCGATTAAAATTAAAGGAAATGGAGTTAATTTAGATAGTTTGTGATAATATGGTGGTGGTAATGTTACATTTTGGTTTTTAATGTTTTTCTGCAATGTTGCGCACTCTATACAGAATGCAGAGATTCTAAAGTTTGTTTTATTTAAGTTAGAATAATATAATTTTTGTACAATTTTTATTTTACCTTGCAAAAGTTAGATCCTTAGCATATACCAATAACGAATAATTTTTATATAATAATATCCCAGGAGGCGTTTAGTCATTCTTCGTATTGAATCCAACTACTGATAGTTAAATACTAACATAGATTGACGCATTTTATGTAAATTAGTGGAATGAACTCTTTGTACACATTTTCAAAGATTTTATGGTTCCGAGAATATTGTTCATATTGTTCAAATTGGTTTGTTTTTGAAATGTTTCACAACCAAACCCAATATTAGAAAAATGGAATATGGTATGTTGGCAAATTCAGTAAGGAGAAAGATTTACTCTTTGAGGACATTACTTTCAAGTCTAAAACATTACTTTGATTTAGAAACATTCAATATTTGGCAGTAGAGTACTGATTTTTTTTTTTTTTTTTTTTTTTTTTGGAGAAATTGTAACAATTGAAATTCGTCAAGATTTAAAATATTTTATAAAAACAAAATTACGTGACCAACATTGAGAAAACCCAAAATTGTTTACATTTGCTGTTTCCCGCCATATTGTTTGATTGCACAGATTATTACACTGTAAAAAATATTGCCATTGAAACTTTAAGTAAAAAGCAAGCATACCATATAACTCCTTACAAAAATTGTTATATGATTTATACCATATCATCTTATAAAATTTGATAACACGATTTATAATTTCCATAATAGTTGGTATGCCATCCTAAGCCTGGTATGCCATCCTCTTCCAAAAACTTCATATAAACCAATTTTATACGGTAAGAAAATAGAGTGTATAAGAATTTGGCACAGGATTTTAAACAAATTGAAACCACTTGATTTACTTTCGAATTATAGTTCTTATACCTTGAAAGTATAAATATTTTGTATACTATAATTATATAAAATTTATAAATATAGTTAGTTGGTATATTAGGGATTTAATCAAAACCAACAAAAATGTCTATACAAGTCAAACAGTACAAACACTTAAGATGTAAAAAACTACACTATATTTGTATATATACACATCCGAACAAATCTGTTTTTGTTGTTGTTTAAATATTATATGACACAACCAATATTACAGTGTACATTTTCTTGATAGGATCTGTGTAAAGAGTGAACGCTTGTATAAACATTTTTGTTGGTTTTGGATTAATAAATCACATATTTTTAGTTTAATTAAACATTAGTTTAATTCAAGATAATTCAAGACGTCAAAAATTCCTCGTTTTTAATCATTCCGGAATTTTTAGGAGTTCGTTATTTATTAATAAATAAGTTGTATTATTAAAATAATTTGTGTGACAAAATCTGTGTAATTTTGTGCATAATCAAACTAAAGATTTACTGACACTTGAACTTACCTAAATTTGGTTTACAATTAACATCTGTCAAATTAATTGATTAGGTAGAGCAACCCAATCAACCTTTTACTACGAGTTGGAATTTTCGGTACGATTTTCGCATGGAAAAAAATTATTAAAATCTGAACTTCATTATGTATGTATACACAAATACATGTCTATATACATGCATATAGGATAACTAAGAGGTTTCAGTATCATTTTCAAAACTGCGTTTCGATGATGAAGTTATAATAATTAACGTAACTAATAAAACAACTCATAGTGTCAATTGTTTTTATTGTGTGATTATCATAATTTAATTGATTAATTTCCAAGTAAAGATACACTTAGTTTTAAGTTGAATTATATATAAAAAGTAAAATATAATAGTGTAGTATAATAATTTTGATTTGTTATTTTACATAATGGAAGTGATTCCCATAGAAAATGAAATATTTAAAAATATTAAGTAATCGTATAATAACACAATTTTTTGTAATTATATTTACAATTACATTCCAATTAAATATTTTTGTAATTATTGTATAATTGTAATTACATTTGTAATTAAAATTAAAATTACGATCGAATTTTATTACGATTTTGAAATATGTATTTTATTTTCTATGGGAATCACCCATTTATCTAGTGTTTGAACAGATGTTATTGTAGGGATCGGTACGTAATTCTGTTTTAAAAAATTCTGTTTTATAAAATTCTGTTTTACAAAATTCTGTATTTTTAAACATATTAGTGGTCACTATAACTTATTCATCAATTATCTACTCAGATAAAATATTTACTGTTCGGTACTGAGTCCATTGTTATAGAATATTTTGTATAATAGTGGGCTTAGATTTCGCTTAAGTGAGGAAGCAAAAGCTGGGGGTGTTGCGGTTAAGTTGGTTGCCAAATTTAAGGCCGAAGAAGCCCCACCCCCCAAAGAAATATCAAACCGGTAAAAATCCGGCACTACTAATTACACGGGCAGTTAGTGTATTTCAAAGATTTTCACCCACCTACAGGTAAAAGGACACACACACACATCTTGAAACACCTAAGCTTTTATAATTCTTCAAAAAATTAATTCTGCAATTAATTTTTTTGCGGTAGAAAAATTAATTGCAGAATTAATTTCTTACAGAATTATGTGTAACAGAATTTTGTGAAACAGAATTATGTAAACCAGAATTTTGTAAAACAGAATTTTGTAAAACCGAATTTTGTAAAACGGAATTATGTAAAACAGAATTTCATACCCAACCCATTATTGTACATATATACTGTATATGAATATCCCTTCTCTTACTTTTAATTTTTATTTTTAGTTCGGATTTACGATTTTTGGTATTAAATAAACCCAAATATGTATAAAAGCTGTATAAGTAGGCTTTGACTTTCGAGTCGAATAGTTGCTTTTATTTTTTATTTTCCTTGAAAATTTTATTTTTTTATTAAAAATAATTATTTTAATTATTATTGTATTATAGTTTTATTAGTAATTTATGAGTACTTATAGCAAATAAAATTGTATGTCGAGATTGTGGTGCCATTGGCCCGGATGATGTAATCCCTGATATAAGGCTATCAGTATGTAATAGTAAAACAACAAAGTGGTAACTATGGGATATAAAGGGCTGAAATGGGACCAAAAGTAATATCGAACGGATAATGGGGATATTTTACCAAAATGTGCAGTACCATAATCTTTGCTTTATTTTTATTTTTTATTTTTTTGTATAAATTGAATCTATGTTTTATACTATGTGATTAATGAGCCAATATGCTCAAAATGGAGTGTACTACATATAATTAAAATAAATGTCAAATAAATAAATAAAAATAAATAAATAAATAAAAAATAAAAAAATTAATAAGGAAGTGAATAGTCTATTATCATTTTTTGACAGTTCGAAAGCTAAAAAAATAACTAAGAGACATATAAAAGAATCAGATGATGATTATATGCCAGCTACCAGTATTAAAATCAAATATATTGCTGAAAATAGTGTTTCATCGGAATACTGCGTACCTATTTCAGATGAACCTGACGAAGATGATATGTTGACCAGCTCTGGGGGCCTATTTGGGAATTCGATTCGAACGTGATCTAGTCTTCGATATATAACATTCATATTTGATTTAAATGAGAAACGAATGAATCTGATTCAATTCAAATGGGAATCTAATACATCGAAGACTCGATCACGTTCGAATCGAATTCCCAAATAGCCCCCCAGGTGTTGATGAATCAGAAGCGGAAAGTGAAAGTGATATAAATAGTTGCAATTTACAGAGTGATTTGGCGGAATGGTTCATAAAGTACAATGCAACAAACGACGCAATGAATGCTTTGTTGGCGTTACTAAGAAATTATCATCCGCCATTACCAAAAGATTGCAGAACTTTAAAATCAACGCCAAAAAAAAACTGAATTTATTTCTTTGTGTGGTGGATTATATCAGAACCATCTTGATATGAATAGAGCAGGCATGTAAAAAATGAACTTAAAATAAAGGACATAGAAACACTAAAAAATAATTTATTTTCATAGAGTTTGTATGAAAAAACGCGATTTCGATTGACGAAAAAATATGAATTAAAAATTAAACCTAGATAAATAATTTTTTCTGAAATCACTAATAAACAACTCAATGACTAACTCATTTAAAGCACAGATTCTCAAGCTTCCCCCATTTTCCAGATATAATCAAAATAAAATAAGGGAATTAAATTAAAAACGTTCTGCAACAACAACAATATGTATTAAAAAGAGAATATTCTATTTAATGACGTCATCACTTATTCACAACTAAAATCAATGGTAAAAAAAAAGACAATATGTTGAACAGCCAAAATTAAAATAAATCAAAGAGAGTCAAAGAGAAAAATTGTAATAATATGCATTGAGCGAGAAGAAATCAAAAAAATCAAATCAACCCAGATTGTTATGCATCACAAATAAACGACATAACCAACAAACATTAACTGTAATATAAATGCCTAATTTATATCTCAAGTATTAGAAATATTATTTATATTAAGTCACAGCTGAAAATAAATACAACATAATTAATATTTGGCATCGATTTTTATTCCCAAAAATTAATGGCCTATTCAAAATAAGTTTTTGTTTAGAATATTTGTATTGTCATAACATTTGAGAGCGGTGTATAAAATAAAATAGCTCTTACTTATTATTCCCATTCCTAGATGTCAGTTAACACACAAATAAAAACAACAGGGATTCGGGCTGAGTAAACGATTTGAAAACCGAGCAAACAGCACAGTGGTTAAAGCTGCGGAGGTTGGATCGGGAGGTACCGGGTTCGAATCCCTATATGGGCGGGATGCAAAAGGGATTTTTCATCATCTGATTACGATCTGTGATGAAGATCAAAACATCTTTGACCCCCTGTTGAGAGTGCAGAATCCATGGGCCGACCCATGTTACAGGTGTTGAATATTAGGAAATCTCAACATTTTGTCATCCGCGCAAACAATTACAATATATTGCACAACCCAATATTTTGATCAATGTACTCTGTTATGCCAAAAATTTGTGCAAGTGACCTAGATAATTTAGTGTAGAGTGTATTTTATAACTTGTTGTTTTTTATTTTGGATTAGTCATAGCTTTGCTACCATCATTTGGATTCCCTTTACAAAATAAAGTTGGTATAGGTATATAGTACTTATGTAATAATCTTTTATGACCCGATCGTATGATACTAGAGATGTATATAAGCCTCTTTGTGTTAGCATCAATTTGGTTTAAAAAAAAAAAAAAAAGAAAAACGATTTAAATTTCATTTTGAGTGAGGCCGTCGGCAACGAATGCCATATCTAATATCGCCCTGTGAAAGATAATAAAAATAATTTTGTTTTTTGTATGCTTACTGAATGGTAGGTTTGTGCTCGTAGTGGGCTTTATAGTGATTTGTCGTAAGGTTAACTTAACGTTCCTGATCATTTTTGTAGAGAACTAGGACTTCCAAATAATTGCTGAGTAGTTAGTAGTTACTAGTTACTACAATCAAAAAAAAAAACAGTTATATAGTTTTGGCCGGTGAGTTCAGCTAGTGAAAAAATTAGTGTTAAATCCTTAAATAAATATTTTATTTAACAGTTGGGCCTCACATAATAGTAGTGGAGGATAAATTATACATTAATAGCTGTATAAATAAGACCCATCTTATAACACAACAGACAGATTCAGTTTTGATGTCAACTGTTTGCCATTTTTGTGGCACAAAGTTACCGCTTGCGTGAATAGGCAATCAGCCGTTATCACGGTTCATTGCTATATCTTATATGGCGTAATGCAACTACGCAACTATAGTTTTTGACTTATGGTATAAATAAGACATCTTATTATCACAAGTATAAGTACCATAGAGTAGTGAAATTAGTGCAATAAATTAGTGCATTAGTTCAATAAATAAAAAAATAAAAAAAAAAAAGGAATTAAAAATACAAGAAATAAAAACTGTTCTAAGAAAGGTGGTGGTTAATTAGTAATTTGTTTTAAATCTTTTCTTTCATTGTTAAATGCTAGTGAAAATGTTAATAGTTTCGTTCACTTAAAAAAAAAAAAAATAATAAGAAATAAAGATTAGTAATAATAGTAATAAATTGTGTGGTGAATTGGATAAGTGAAATTATCAAAGAAAACTATCTCAAGGGCATAGCGTTTAACCAACTTTTTTTTCAGTCACGCATATGGAAACCGAGAGTACTCTGCGGCAGATTATATGGGTGAGTGTATAATATTCTAGATTTTTTTTTGTATTGCCCAACAAGTTATTTGATGATTTTTTCTTTAATCCAGTTCAATACGTAATTAACGGTATTATAATTTAAGTATCTTAGTATTTAAATATTTATTTGTTTACTTTTGCGATTAATAAATAGAGATAAATTATGGAATAGTGTGATATTTTAATTGATTGATGGTGGTGTGATAGGTTGTGAAGTTCCGTTCGTTTTCAGTTTTGTTTGTATACATATACCATATCTATCAACATGAAGTTTGTTGTGCCTCATTCGAATATGATGACAAAACAACCCTCCCTTACCCACTGAGGACTATCCTGTTTTAATCATGTTGGTCAGTCATAGGGGCACGTAACATAATGGCGCCGAAACAGGGACCAGAAAGAGTCATTAAATGGTGTTTAACCGGTAAATAGAATGATTTCAAGGTCATAAAAAAAAAAATTTTTTGTTGTTTTTGTGTGGTTAAGTTTTTTTTCAGATGTGTTTTCTTTGGGTAATTTAATTTTCAAGACGTGTGATTCCACGGTGCATGAACAAGCAATGGTTAGATAAGTGTCGTGCAATATTTATATTTTTCTTCAGTGGTAGACCTAATAAGTCATCCAAGTGGCTTCTCCGCTTATCACAGACAGCTATAATAACCGCTTGTTAGTTAACAGGTTCCTGAAAATTACAGTTTATTTTTTTTTATTAAGTTATGTTGGTTAGTTATTTTCATTATTTGAATTACAATTCTTTAATATTTTTTTCTTGTGAGTTTTAATTATAATTTCATATCTTCAAAGCGGTTTGTTGTCTTTTTCTTAATTCCATTCCATTTTTTTTTTCTTTTACAACGTCTTATGCGACTAATTTTAACATTAAAGGACGGGCTTTGTTTTTCTTCCTTGATCAACATTGGTAGAAACATAATTATTTTATGAGTTCCTAATGGTGATCTTGTGAATAGGGATAAAAGCTTTTTCACCACTTTTCAAAAAATCCTTTCCTGATTTTCCTGATGAAATAGTGCATTGATACAGCGTCACATAATCAACAGTTGATACATAATGATTTTATGAGTTCCTGTTGATATTTGACTTCTGATTTCTGTACAGAAACGTTCATACCAGCATCCTTTCAACTTTCCAAATACCCTACTCTATACCTTCAATAATCATATTAATGAAGAATTGGACATTCATCGGATTTATCGCAAAACCTAGTGGTTGAATTTCCCGTGAATCAGGATTTCTCACGATGGGTTGTTATATAATTGATGAATTTAATTTTTTCTAGATATGTTATAATTTTTTTTTTGTTTGTTTTTGTATCGTGGATAAACGTCTATCATAATAAAATTTCAGTTCACTCTTAACCGCTAATCACTTCTACACATCGCCATCAGTCATAATTGAATTTACGTTTCTTTAATTAAATATTTTATTAATATTTAGTACTGATTAGTACTGATTGTGTTTAGATATAGATTTAGTTTTTTATCATTTTTCTCATATTATTAAAATTTAAGCTTATCTCCTAAGGCCTAACAATTTAAATTGTGCTGCCATCGCGGGCTGATTTGCTTCCTATACAATTTTTTTTAATTCGAAGATAACATAAAGCTTAACTAGTTAGATTAAATTTTCATCCGTTTTGTATCGTTTACTGTTTTTTTTGGTTGATACGCTAATTATTATAAAAATAAAAATAAATTTTTCAAATAAAATGGATTCTCTTACATATCTCACTAATTTGTCTATTGGTGAACAAGAAATTGAGTATAAAGTCAGAGGGCTTTCGAGTAGCACTACTGACTCAAAGAATATTCTATGTAATCTCTTAACAGCGGAATATTCTGACAGGAATTTAGTTCCCAAAGAATCTCACTTAAGGTCAAAACCAGAACAGGAAATCGAGCTCTGTAGATTAAAATGCGAGGAATGGTCAAATTTATGCGAGCAACGCGGAACCTCACCACCGCTAGATTTTATAGGCGTAGGACT
Organism: Tipula vernalis; assembly: GCA_958295665.1. Taxonomy (NCBI): domain Eukaryota; kingdom Metazoa; phylum Arthropoda; class Insecta; order Diptera; family Tipulidae; genus Tipula; species Tipula vernalis. The sequence continues at coordinate 333,530,137 of OY282558.1, read as the reverse complement.
AGCCAAATCAATCCACTATAGGGACAGAACACAAAGAATAATCAATAGCTTTGGTGATTCTGGCAACCTTATGAGTGTTTTAAGCAATTGGCGTAGATTGTTTAATTGGTTCAAAAAGCTATGGATAGAAACCCAACAGGCTCTTCAGAGCGAATCCATTAGGGATGATGTAACTCCAGGCTACCATATTAGTTCACCAATTGAAAAGAATATACCAACATCTAAAGAACAGACCTCAAGTGAACAAATATTTTCCCCGGTGGAAAATGGTATTTCCGTCGAGAAACGTCACAATCCAATTCCAAATATTCCTTTGATGAATGATAAGGAGTTAAACCAACCAGTGGCAGATTTTTTTTCTAAAATTGATAATAGACGATTAAGTAATATGCAGGAGCCGTATATACCTAGGATTTCGCATCCTTTCAATCAGCAATTCAACACTTCCGCAAATGTTCATCTGCCAGGGCCATCTCAATACCAAGAACATCCACAAAATTATAAGCAATTACCACGTTCAGATCATCCAAGTGAATTACAGTATAGATTGAGCAATTTATATAAAATTAGACAGACTTGGAACCTTTCTTTCGACGGCGGGAAAACAACAAGTGTACATGATTTTATTCACCGTCTAGAGCAGCTTGCTAGAGATGATGGACTTCCTGAAGCCGTACTAACAAAAGCGTTGCACTTGTTTCTAACTAAAACTGCAGAAGATTGGTACTGGGTATATAAAATGGACCATCCAAATGCAGATTGGGTTTCAATGAAGAATGCTATGTTGTCGTACTTCAGCAGTTACGACTACGAAGATCAAATTCGTGAGGAAATACATCGCAGAGTACAGGACAAGCGTGAATCCTTTTCTAGCTTTATGCTAACTATCCAAAAACTGAACACCAGGCTTGCGAATCGCTTAACTGAGAGACAATTAATCTATAGGTTGTGCCAGAACATGAATCCTGCACTCAAAAATGTCACTTTGCCGTATCAAAGCTCCATCGGAACGCTAGAAGATTTACGAGTGCTTTGCCAACGCTATGAAGCAATGTGGGACCAGACAGGATATGACCCAAGGCAATTTTCAGATGGTTCAATTAGAAAAAGATTTGTGAACGAGATAGACTCGGTTAAGACAATTCCTCAATACATACTAACAAATCCTAGATTTAATCAGGTAGCAGCTCCAATAGAACCAGCAATTGAAGCGTTTAATAGAAATGAGCCGAGGCGTAATCCTATACGAGAATCTCCTATTTCATTAATCTGTTGGAATTGTAAAGATCTCGGGCACAAATATCAAGATTGCCACCAGTCTTTTAATGAAATTTTTTGCTTTGGTTGTGGTGCGGCTAACGTGAGAAAGCCATTTTGCCCAAATTGTCAAGCTCGCTCATCGGAAAACTATCGTCCGAGTGTGTCGGTGGCGAGGCAATCACATTCGGGATTGACGATGCCTCAAAACTCAACAACTTAGGCAAATCAGTTACTTCTAAAATCGTCAAAACCAAAGATAATCATAAAATACGACGAATTATAAATTATTTCAGACAAAAACGATCCATTATTAAACATTGTATATCGGCAATTATTAAGTCCATGTCACCTACCGATCCCAGACTCAAAGCAGAAGTTACAATAGCCTCCACACCAGTGTATGGACTGCTAGATACCGGAGCGTCAATAAGCGTTTTAGGGAAAGATTCCTTGGAGTTTTTGCGAACCTCAAATGTGAAATATAATAAACTGAATTCTAGTATTTCAACAGCTGACGGTACTTTAAATAAAATCGTAGGCTATGTGGTACTACCAGTGACATTCGGAGAGGACACTAAAAACATTAAATTCTGTATTGTTCCCTCATTGAAATTTCCTGTCTATCTTGGGATCGATTTTTGGAATACGTTTAACATTACACCAAAATTGTCAATTGATGAAATATCGCAGGTTATTCCGGATGATAAAATGCACGTGCTAAGCCCCCCAGATAATGCTAGATTAATAAAAACTATAGCTCTTTTTCCGTCGTTTGAAAAAGATGGCCTAGGTAGGACGACCAAACACTGCCATGAGATAGAAGTTAACCCAGGATATAAACCTATTAAACAACGCTATTATCCCATCTCACCAGCGGTACAAAAAGATCTCTACGATGAAATTGACAGGATGCTGAAGTTAGATGTCATCGAAGTCAGTAAAAGTCCATGGAGCTCTCCGGTTACGCTGGTAAAAAAACCTAATGGAAAAAGTCGATTGTGCCTTGATGCCAGGAAATTAAATTCTGTTACGGAAAAAGATGCTTACCCCCTCCCAAACATCGACGGACTGCTAGGACGGTTGACGGAGACAAATTACATTACGGGACTAGACCTAAAAGACGCGTTCTGGCAGGTACCGCTTGCGGAATCTGCCAGAGACAAGACAGCATTCACTGTACCAGGGCGGCCACTCTATCAGTTTAAAGTAATGCCGTTTGGGCTGTGTAATGCAGCCCAATCCATGTGTCGCTTGATGCACAAGGTAATACCACATGAATTACATGAATACATCTTTGTTTATTTAGACGACTTGTTGATCATCAGCGGCACATTGGAACGGCATTTTGAACTGTTAGAGTTGGTTGCAGACCTTTTACGGACGGCGGGACTTACTATAAACATCGAAAAAAGTAGGTTTATGATGAAAGAGATCAAATATCTCGGCTATCTGGTCGGAGAAAATGGTCTAAAAACTGATCCTCAAAAAATCGATGCGATACTTGACTTACCGGTACCAACAAACGTTAGACAGACAAGACGACTCCTTGGGATGGCGGGCTGGTATCGTCGGTTCATTAACAACTATTCGGCAGTGACAGCTCCAATAAGTGATTGTCTCAAAAAGGGTCGATTTCAGTGGACTTCTGAAGCACAGGTAGCATTCGAACATCTTAAAAAATGTTTGACTTCAGCTCCAGTCTTGATCAATCCTTCGTATGATGAGCCCTTTTTAATTAGATGCGACGCGAGTACAGAGGGAGTGGGAGCGGTTCTGTTCCAAAAGGATGAAGAGGACAATGAAAAACCGATAGCTTACATGTCGCAGAAGCTAAACAAAGCCCAGAAAAATTATACCATCACTGAGTTGGAGTGTCTGGCAGCCATACTCGCCATTAAGAAATTTCGACCATACATAGAGGGGTATGAATTTACACTTATCACAGACCATGCAAGTCTGAAGTGGCTTATGAGCCAACGGGACTTAAGTGGCAGGTTGGCCAGGTGGAGCCTAAAGCTACAGGGATATAGGTTTACTATTCAGCATCAGAGGGGAAAGGATAATGTGGTTCCAGATACGTTATCTCGAGTGTATTGCGATTCTATTGAAGAGCTCAATAGCAGTGTTTCAAAAGTTTTAATGGGATGGAATGAAAATACCACAGAGATTCAGGATGACGAATACACAAAATTAAAAGAAAACATCATTGCCAATCCTAATACTTTCCCAGCTTTCAGGATACATCAAAGTAAAATATTTATCCGTCTAGAACCGAAAATGATGGATAATTTGTCAGATTTATCTGTGTGGAAGATGTGGATTCCGGTTGGTATGCGACAACATCTAATTTCAGAACATCACGACGACCCGATGTCGGCTCATGGAGGGATAGCAAAAACGTTGGAAAGGTTAAGGAGGTTTTATTTCTGGCCTGCTATGGTAAAACAGGTGAGAGAATATATATCAAAATGTGAAACTTGCAAGACAACAAAACCCCAAAACCATATAACGCGTCCGCCAATGGGAAAACTGTTTGAGATTGAGAGACCTTGGCAAAGGGTTTACATCGATCTATTAGGCCCATATCCCAGATCAAGTCAAGGGAAAACTATGATCCTAATAGTGGTAGACCACTTGACCAAATTCGTACTATTAAAAGCTCTCAGTAAAGGAACTGCGCTACAGATTACTGATTATCTGAAAAATGAAGTTTTCTGTGTATTTGGGGTACCTCATACTATCCATTCGGATAACGGTAGTCAATTTAAGAGTGATGAATACAAGAGATTGTTGACCGAATTTAGCGTTGTCGACTCAAAGACAGCATATTATTCTCCGCAGTCTAATGCATCTGAGCGGGTGAACCGTTCGATTCTGTGTGCCATACGATCTTATATTGCAGAAAAACATACATCGTGGGATAAACATCTGCATGAGATTGCTTCTGCTTTAAGGAATGGTGTTCACGAGACCATACGAAATTCGCCTCACTTTTTGTTATTCGGGTACCACAAAATAAATCACGGTTACGATTACAAGATTCTACAACAACTAGGTGATATATCTGAAGGCGAAATATTGTTACCTTTACCCACGAGACTTAAACTCATTCACGACAAAGCAAAAATTAAAATTGCTCAGGCATATGATAAAAGCTCCAAAAGGTATAATCTCAGAAGTAGGCCCGTTGAGTTTAAAATTAAACAAAATGTATTTGTTCGTACTCATCCACAGAGCGATGCTACAAAACGATATTGTGCAAAGTTTGCTCCCCAATTTATCAAAGGAGTTGTCAGTAAGAGGATTGGTAATGTGATGTATGAGGTAAGAGATCCGTCGAATAAGGTACTCGGTGTATTTCATGCAAAAGACATTAGGCTATGATGAACAGTCCTGTGTATTTCCAGCTTCATCTTCACAGCAGTTTCTGTGCAGAACGAACCTGCCCTGTTACAGGTGTTGAATATTAGGAAATCTCAACATTTTGTCATCCGCGCAAACAATTACAATATATTGCACAACCCAATATTTTGATCAATGTACTCTGTTATGCCAAAAATTTGTGCAAGTGACCTAGATAATTTAGTGTAGAGTGTATTTTATAACTTGTTGTTTTTTATTTTGGATTAGTCATAGCTTTGCTACCATCATTTGGATTCCCTTTACAAAATAAAGTTGGTATAGGTATATAGTACTTATGTAATAATCTTTTATGACCCGATCGTATGATACTAGAGATGTATATAAGCCTCTTTGTGTTAGCATCAATTTGGTTTAAAAAAAAAAAAAAAAGAAAAACGATTTAAATTTCATTTTGAGTGAGGCCGTCGGCAACGAATGCCATATCTAATATCGCCCTGTGAAAGATAATAAAAATAATTTTGTTTTTTGTATGCTTACTGAATGGTAGGTTTGTGCTCGTAGTGGGCTTTATAGTGATTTGTCGTAAGGTTAACTTAACGTTCCTGATCATTTTTGTAGAGAACTAGGACTTCCAAATAATTGCTGAGTAGTTAGTAGTTACTAGTTACTACAATCAAAAAAAAAAACAGTTATATAGTTTTGGCCGGTGAGTTCAGCTAGTGAAAAAATTAGTGTTAAATCCTTAAATAAATATTTTATTTAACAGTTGGGCCTCACATAATAGTAGTGGAGGATAAATTATACATTAATAGCTGTATAAATAAGACCCATCTTATAACACAACAGACAGATTCAGTTTTGATGTCAACTGTTTGCCATTTTTGTGGCACAAAGTTACCGCTTGCGTGAATAGGCAATCAGCCGTTATCACGGTTCATTGCTATATCTTATATGGCGTAATGCAACTACGCAACTATAGTTTTTGACTTATGGTATAAATAAGACATCTTATTATCACAAGTATAAGTACCATAGAGTAGTGAAATTAGTGCAATAAATTAGTGCATTAGTTCAATAAATAAAAAAATAAAAAAAAAAAAGGAATTAAAAATACAAGAAATAAAAACTGTTCTAAGAAAGGTGGTGGTTAATTAGTAATTTGTTTTAAATCTTTTCTTTCATTGTTAAATGCTAGTGAAAATGTTAATAGTTTCGTTCACTTAAAAAAAAAAAAAATAATAAGAAATAAAGATTAGTAATAATAGTAATAAATTGTGTGGTGAATTGGATAAGTGAAATTATCAAAGAAAACTATCTCAAGGGCATAGCGTTTAACCAACTTTTTTTTCAGTCACGCATATGGAAACCGAGAGTACTCTGCGGCAGATTATATGGGTGAGTGTATAATATTCTAGATTTTTTTTTGTATTGCCCAACAAGTTATTTGATGATTTTTTCTTTAATCCAGTTCAATACGTAATTAACGGTATTATAATTTAAGTATCTTAGTATTTAAATATTTATTTGTTTACTTTTGCGATTAATAAATAGAGATAAATTATGGAATAGTGTGATATTTTAATTGATTGATGGTGGTGTGATAGGTTGTGAAGTTCCGTTCGTTTTCAGTTTTGTTTGTATACATATACCATATCTATCAACATGAAGTTTGTTGTGCCTCATTCGAATATGATGACAAAACAACCCTCCCTTACCCACTGAGGACTATCCTGTTTTAATCATGTTGGTCAGTCATAGGGGCACGTAACACCCACCTTTCATGTCAGCACTACAGGTTGGCATGAAGCAATGCAATGTGCAGGTGGTTTCCAAAGACGGATCTGTAGCCGCCCGTCCTCGATTTGGCTACTCCAGGCGTAAAGTAGGACGGTAAAAAATAAATCAAGAAATCAAACAAACAAACAAACAAATAAACGATTTGACAGAAAACTTTTTACGAAAAATTAACATAATTTCTTTCATAGCAATGGTTTAATTTTAGTAAATTTATAAAAAAAATTATATTAAATTAATTATTATTACAATTTAGTTATTATTATAGAGGGAAGCCACCAAAAATATGTTTAACCGAATCAAAAGTCAGACCGATTTTAGAATCCGACCGGTTCGATCATCTATTTGATTTTTTTTTTATATGTTTTTAATTGTAGGCGACATCTATGGTTTAGACTAAATGTCGTTAATAAAGCATTGCCACATGGTAATGAAGTTCTTACTATATTTTACTAAATTGCTTTTAGTTCTATTTTAGTAAATTCTTCATTGGAGTATATAGATCAATGAAAATTTTACTAAAACATACTAAACAAACAACTTTTGCTACTCAATTAATGACATTTAGGGGAAATGTGTTATTTTAATTAGTTTCATATTTCTATTAAGGTGAATAACATTATTACCAAATATCCGCACTTAATATCGTTTAATTAATGATCTAGTTAATTCCTTACTAACAGGAAACATTTAAAAGAAAGGATAATAGTTGAGCAGTCCTATCGCATAGGGCAAAAGTACCAAAAATTAAAGAGTAGAACATAACATACGACGACTTCAAATAAATTTTGACTGTGAATATTTAAAGCAATAATAAAGAACTTTTCCATAAGCAATAATAAAGAACTTTTATGTGTCGTTTATTTATACTTTTAGACGTTAACATGTACTTAAATTTCAAATCAATGTAAGTTTACTTAACTGTGAGTTCACAGCGCTATTCAAATATGGTATGGCAGCGGCAACATGGGACAGGTTCTGTTGGTTCAACGGTAAACCATCTACAATTGAATTTGCTAAGACGAATAAATTGAAAGCAATTTGCGTCGATCAATTGAATTTACAAAAACGAATAAATTCAAGAGATTTCAACTGGTGACAGTGATGACTGACTTATGTTGTATCTATACAAAGGAATTTATTTTAACGAATAGATAGATCAATATCGATTTCACCTTCATGAAGAATAGACGTAACATCGATGTGCGCATAATTAATTCAAATTAATATAATAAAAAAGTGCAGTGTACAGCCCGTACCGCAACAAAGATCGCGAACTGTATTAGACAAGACTAAATAGAGAACTTATAGGTAAACAGTGAAGCTAAAATGGACAAGCGCAACACATCCCAAAGAAACAAACAATAATGTACAATTAATATACACCAATGACAAACTTAACTATACCTTCGTCTAATGCAACAGAAAACCGCAAAGAAAAAATTGCTTCAACAGCAAATTTAATATAATAAATTACGATTTAAATGAATACAAAAATAATGAACCCAGTGCGACAAACTGACAATATAAATTCTGAGTGACCTAAGATGGGTGCGTCGGAACTGCGAATTTAAATGCACATTTTTGAAAATGCGCATTTTTGGATTAAATTAAATTTCAATAAAATCACTAAATTAATTCATACTGGACAACTCTTAATTAAAAAATCGATGAATATGGTTAATTAAAAGATAATTTGACATCAAAGAACGTTTTAAAAATGCACATAGTTTATTGAAACGTGTCTTCGCTAAATCCACATTTTCCATTTCGGGCGCAACCTGTGTAATGTACAAAAATTAGTGCAGACGAAATCGGACAGGAATTTGACTGATCAGACCAAGCGAAAACGATGTCCAAGAACCGCGCAACTCGCTAACAGAAGCAAAGCGACAAGGATGGAACTATGGGTGCGTCCGAAACGCGAATTTAAATGCACATTTTTTAAAATGCGCATTTTTGCATAAAATTAAATTTCTCTATAATCATTAAATTAATTGAATTTCGACAACTCTGAATTGATAAATCGCTAATTATGATTAATTTAAATATAAATTGACATCAAACAACATGTTAAAAATGCACATAAAAACTATATCGCATGTAATTTTTTGAAATGTGTCTTCGCCAAATGCACATTTTCCATTTCGGACGCACCGAAGGGATGGACCAAATATCTCTCAATAACAGTTATTGCAATTTAGAGGTAGAAGCTCCCGAAGCTATGGCAGATAATGTTACGAATGAGAAGCCTCCGTAAATTTACTTAAGAGAGGCCTAAAATAATAAACTTCTGGAAAAAATCAAGTCATTAACCAATTTAAAATTTTATTTTACCTTACTTAAGAAGGGTAAGATAAACTGATGAAACTTAATGGGTTCATAGCCTTAGTTAATCATTTCGACAAGCTGTTGAACGGTACAATATAGCTAAAAAGTAAAAAGGGGGTAACTGTTATCATAAGAGGAATTGAGAGCAATGTAGATGAAAGCGAAACTCACTCTGCTCTTAATGAAAAAGGCTTTCATGCCAAATCGAACGAGTATCATAAACAGCGAAAAGAAACCTCAACCTATGTTTCGCCTAGAACTAGAGCCAGATGCGGCAAAAGAGAAAGGGTACGGTATATACAACCTGGAATATTAACTCTATCGCAAAATCACGGTCGAGGAACCCAAGAGGAGGACCGGACCAATTAACCTCGTTCAATCCGTCAATAGCCGCAAGAATACGGCCACAGCAAAGCTTACTGCACCTTGCACAAGGTTTGTGTAATATGGTGAACTTCACGATTCGAAGCAGTGCAACAAGGTAAAAAACGATCCTACAGTAAAACGATTGTAACGCTGGCGAAAATCATACCGCAAATTATAGAGGTTGCCCAGTTTATTTAGATTTGAAGCTTAAAAGTATCCTAAATTGCGATATGAGCAAATAGAGCTCAAGACAAATTTCAATCAAAGAACTTTGACGCCAAGTACTTCAATTGTCCAACAAACCGAAAATTCGGACGGATCGCACCTAAGCAAACATTCTGAATGGTGCCGCTGCGAAAACAAAAATTAATTTTCTTGAAGAAGAAGTATCAATTTATGCAACGGTAAACAAACTAACCGAAATGATTTTAAGTTTCATGATTGATATATGATGGAGAAACAAATGAGCATGATAATGCAAAATATGAACACACTAATGCAAATTATCGTCAAAAACCAAAACTGACTATGCTAAAAATGGCTATTTGGAATGCGACTAGTCTTCACAGTACAAAGCTGAGTTGCAAGCCTTTCTTCTCATCGAGCACAAATAGTAAGCAATATTACATTTAGTGTGTTATTCAATTTACATTGAACATCTTAAATTAAATAACTGTAAATTATGCGAATTTACCATCGATCTCGTAATGATTTTTCGTTAGCATATCAATGGTAAATTCGCATAATTTACAGTTATTTAATTTAAGATGTTCAATGTAAATTGAATAACACACTAAATGTAATATTGCTTACTAAGGGTAGTAAAACCCATGACAACTTTTTGAAAATTTGCACATACATAGCTAATCCGATATGCTAACCAAAAAACATTACGAGATCGATGGTAAATTCGCATAATTTACAGTTATTTAATTTAAGATGTTCAATGTAAATTGAATAACACACTAAATGTAATATTGCTTACTAAGGGTAGTAAAACCCATGACAACTTTTTGAAAATTTGCACATACATAGCTAATCCGATATGCTAACCAAAAACATTACGAGATTGATGGTAAATTCGCATAATTTACAGTTATTTAATTTAAGATGTTCAATGTAAATTGAATAACACACTAAATGTAATATTGCTTACTAAGGGTAGTAAACCCCATGACAACTTTTTGAAAATTTGCACATACATAGCTAATCCGATATGCTAACCAAAAAACATTACGAGATCAATCGTAAATTTGCATAATTTACTGTTATTTTTATGATATTCAACTAAAATTAGTTATTTTCTCTTGGCGTATCCCAGTGTAAAATCCAAGAGAATTTTTTAAAAATTTTCACATATAATGTTGAACTCATTGACAAACGGTAAATCATGATATTATGATATTAATGCTTAACATATAATTTTATATTTCGATCTTACCGGTAAATTATGATTTCTAGTTTTAATACTAAAGTTTCCAAAGTTTAATTGATTTTCCTGAGTTTTTGCAGAGATATAACTGAATTTAAACTTCTAATTTTATAATTGGCTTGTAGTTTAATAAATCAATATACATTTTAGTTTATACTAAATAGTCCTTCTATTTTATTTAAACAAGTAAATTTAATATTTTATGACGAGATTATTTAGAAAAATGTAAAATTATCAATATTAAAGTTTAAATTTGCAAAATTAAGTGAGATAATTCTATTTCTTGATGAAATACCCCAGAAGGTATGCATTTGAGTAGCTACTGACGCCATTTTTATTTAGTAAAAATTAGTAAAATATTCATTCGCGTATTACCACTTGATATGAATCTGTATTCGGGCAGATTTTTGTCATGTGGCAATGCTTTTAGAAGGAGACTAAAAAGAGATGGTTATAATATTGTTTATACATTTTATGTTATGACGTATTTTACAACAACAACATTCCATAAAAGTTTAACAATAGTTTATGTTCCAAGAGGATTTTCACTAAGAAATAAACATTTTCAAGATTCGATTTTTGAATCAAATAAAATTACATGTTTTATGAACATTTTCATACAAAAATAATGTAAAAGCTCATAATTCTTATAGACTAAAAATGTAAATGAAAACAATCGTTTACCCATATAGTTTCATAGTAAAGAAAAAATTGTTTGTACTTTATTTTAAGCTTAGTAAAAAATACAGTCAATGTGGAGGCTCTTATTTATAGAGTAGGCTCTGATTATATACACATTTCGCTCTTAAAAAAATATTAAAATAATTTTAAATTCCCAATCAATCATATCATTCAAATAATATATTTTCAATTATTCTACCACCAAACAACTATGTACTTCTGTTGCATTAATAACAGAAAATTTCAAATTTGTAATATAAAAAAAAAAAAAAAAAAAAATTATGATGTACTGGTAGCTGGACACTTTTTAGTAAACGTAAAACGTATTTACAACGCCAATAGCATCTTCGAATTTAAATATATACTGCAGTTCCGATGAAATTTTTGATGAAGCTATAGAGGAATTTGAAGTCAATCGTATTCAATATAAAATTATTTCACTAAATAATAATTCTTAAATGATTTATTTACCCTTATTGCATTAAATTCTCTTTTTTTATCCCGTCAGCAATATGGCAACAAATTCAGATTCCGAAAGTATCTTCAAATTTATAAGAACAGGTACTTATATGTTTTTGTTTTATTTTTGTAAGTTCATTTTTACAAAACAATTATTCCAGAAAAGAGCGGTACATTAAAGAGATCAGCACCAGAAGACGATAAAAATACAAGTATGATTTTAGATATGGTTGGTTTAAAAAAATACTTTGAACTTTTCTTTATTTTTTAGCGGATGGCCCTTTACAAAGAATCAACTCTACAATCAATGATACATTTTGCTCGTCAGACAAAGAATTCAGATACCAAAATTTTTTTAAAATAAAGAAGATTATGCCTACTACTTCTACCGAAACAAATAATAAATTTGAACAATCTCCTGAACAGCTACTAGATTGTTCAAATATGGAAAACGTATGCAGAGAAAGTATTTTAATTTTAAAAGTATATAATTACCGTTAAGTTTTTTAATGTGGTTTCTTTTTGCAAAAGAACTCAATGTAGAGGAAAGAATCCAAAACATTGAAAATCATGTCAAAAACGTGAAGGATATTTGCAAGGAAATGAAAATCACGCAACGAACAATATTGAGGGAGCTAGGTATGTTGAAACATCGAAGTCGTGATAAAAGTAAAACTAGCGAAATTAAAAATCTCCCTATCGACATTCCCTGCAAAACAGTCTTGCAATTTCAAGATTTAGAATCGAAATCCAAAGAGAGTGAGGCAATAGAAAAACAATTAGTAAAAACTATTGACAAGCTTAGCTAAAATTATAATTTTATAATAATTATAGGTCAGCTTATTTGACTCCCAAAAGAATCACGATATGAGCAAGTTTTTAAAGACGAACCTACAAAACCTCTTAATAGACGAACTCGCTACAAAGTTCTCGTGGTTTGGTCAGCATGGGAATATTGCAGTTAAGGACTATTTAATTTTAAAACTTCTAATAGGCCCGAATACCAGAAAAACTTGTACCTTAACATTCAAACTAACTTGTATTTTTGTTTTACAGACTCAACACAAAAGAAATTTCCGAGCACATCGCGTGATGAAGTGGTAGCCTTTGTCAAAAAGTGGTTCCAATTAGCGAAATATCGGCAAAGGAAACGGTCAAAGGCAGAATCTAAACGATCAAATCAGAATCAGAACGAGTAAAAGCTCAATAAAAATTAAATAATTAAAAAAATTAAAATTGTTTTTTTTTTGTTTGCAAGAGAAAAAAATACTGTTTTCTTACAGAAAGTAGTTGAGTTATCTTTGAAAAAAGTTGACAAAAATTCTTACAGTACGGATTAAGGTTTTCCTACAAAAAGGAGTAAAAATATCTTACAGAACTGAGTAGGATTTTTATACTCAAAGAAGTAAGGTTATCTCACAGAAACTTAATTTAAAATGAGTATATTATGTTCACAGAAAGACGTACTATATTTACACGGAAATTATCCTCCAAATTCCGATTATTCTTTCACTAATACATTGAAACACTCGGAAAAATTGTCAATTCTCTTGGGGACAACGCACAGCTTTCTATATGAAAATCGATCTGGAATCTGAGTTCCGTGTGCTTTATTCGTACTGATTTTCACACGGATTTCCGTTCGAAATGTCTATTAGGAAGTGGTAAAGTAATATATACATTTTATAGTTCGATGTTGATAGGCCGAACGCCGAAAGAACGAAAGGGTCGGAAAGGCCGAAAGTGTTGAAAGGCCGAATGTCTAAAGGCCGAATGGTTCGAAAGGCCGAATATCGAAAAGCCGAATGCGTCGAATGGCCGAGCGTGTGGAAAGGCCGAATAGGTCGAAAGGGCGAATTCTAATTAAATTTTCCTTCACTTAATTTAAATAATCCTTAAAACCATTGAATTTATTTCTTAATGTAAAATGATTTAAATAAAATACGTACTAATAAATCCTGTATATGTAGCATATTAACGTGATCAAATTTTGTCTGAAAAAAAATCTATTGATTTTTCTTTTTTTATTATAATTAATTAATTTTTAATTATACGACATAAAAAACGTAAGAAGATATCTTTATACAAAAATTTTGATAAAAATATAAATTTTGAAAATTTTCATTCATAAAAGTATGGAAAATTAAAATCAATTCCGACATAAACGGCCTTTCGACACTATCAGCCTTTCGATATTCGGCCTTTCGAAATTCCGTTTTTCGAAATTCGGCCTTTCGACCCTTTTGGCCTTTCGACCCATTCGGCCTTTCGACACATTCGGCCTTTTGACATTCGGCATTTCGGCGTTCGGCGTTCGGCCTTTCGACATTCGGCCTTTCGACATTCGGCCTTTCGGCCCTATTCCCATTTTATAATTATAAATTATTTTTTGTTTTGTATATAATAACCTCTTTCTCGGATTCATTTTTTTGTCATTACTGATTTATCCAATTTACAAAAGAGACTCAGGCAAGTATTTTTTAAAACAAAATAAATTAATAAAATAAAAATTAAATTCGGTAAGATCTCTGTTTTTGTACTTTAAACAGAGAAAAATAATGATTTCAATTGGCGGTGCGATATTCTTGGCGACATATATATTATATATTTTGGCGGTGCGGATTTTCTTAAAATTGGATTGTTGGATAGACTAATAAGCAGTTTTCATAACACGATTTTATGGATTGGAGAAAATCCAATTAAATAAAATTAAAACAGCACCTTCTCGAGGAAAAATAAAGTGAACTCCGACAGGTGATCATTATCACAGTTTGTCTTCCAACTGAAGCTTCAACTAATCCAGTTTGTGGTCTCAACAATAATTTAAGCGTTTGTAAAGTGCTTCCTCTCTCTTGATAAAAAATGACATTATTAATCATTTCATTTAGTTTTACAAATACTTTAATACAGCGCCTGCGAAAGTTGGAATGGATCCCATATATAATCTTAAAGCAATACCTGTATTTTACTTAGGTATATTATTGGCATTACTTGCTGTTATTATAAATGAAGTATAACCTGAAGAGAAATGGTCACTTCAAACATACGAGAATGTGGTTTGAAGTTGCAAGAACCGCACGCTTACAAATTGTAAAATTGCAATTCACAAATATTCTCCTATTTATTGTTTCATTGAGGAATACAACAAATTCTCATTTGTATGATTATTATTTTGTAACAAACTTTACACAGTCTCAAGAAGCTTAATAAACATAAATTATGTAAATAAACTGAAGTTCAAAACACGAGACATAACCTCACAAATATGAAAATTTTGCTTTTTTCAGTTATCATTTTCTTAGACAATAAGTCTTGAAAGAATTGTACTATTTTTAAAAAAAGTATGTTATATGCTTTTGAAAATAAGTAATTTAATGTTGAATTTTACATCAAGATTATTTTAATTGACAAATTTACAATTTTATTAGAGCTGTTTTTAGCGAAACTCCATAAAAAAAACTGTAAACTACCAATTTTGTATACGGACTACTGAAACTAGCGAAAGTTGTTTCAACTAATTTCAATATCTATAGATCATGCTTTTAGTATTTCTTCTTATTAACAGAGTGTTATACCGTAGATACACTACGATTTAATAAAACCGATTTAGTAATTTTTTCGAGATTAGCCGCAATGTGTCAACCTCGATTTAGCTAATCCATTTCTTTTTGCGTAGAAACTGAATCTAGTTTAGCTAAATCGGATTTATCTAGGGTATCAGAGTATTTAAATTTGTTTTAAGGAGTTTGATTAAAAATCATCCTATTTAAGTTTTTAAAAAATCAATGAAAATTACCAAGAGATAAGAATTGCAATTTGCAAAACAAAATTATTGATTAACAAAAAATAAAGACTGATTTACACAGATGCAAATATTTTCGTAAATGCAGATATCAATTCAAAATATCGCTTGCTTTTTACACAAAAACGGAATTTAAACAAAAAATATCATAAAACATTATAAATGTTTGGTGTTCTCATATATACATATAAGCTTATTAGACGTTTTCGGAAATAGATCCTGAGTAACTTCAGGCTTTTTTCTTACTATTGTAAAAAATTATCCAAGCTATCCATCACATACAAAAAGTTAAGGATTAATTTTAATATAAAAGCAAAATTCGAAAATGCATTTTAAGAGGTAAGAGGATTCATATTAATCCTATTATGCATGATGACGATTTTTGGGTTTGTTTCTCGGGTTTCAATTAAGCAGATGCCTAATTTTTCTGCTTTTGCCTTTATAGTTTTTTTCCATATTCAACTTTTTGCGAACGTTGAATGTCGTTGAAAATAAATCGGGTGAAGTTCTTATATTTTTTAAAATAATATAATTAGAAAATCTTTTAATTTACTAGAATTTGATGAATTTGATTGACCATTATTTGCATTTTGTGAGCTTTGTCACATGGTGTAAAGCCACTAGATTGGGTAGGTGTCTTTTTACGTCTTCAAACCCCAATTCCTCTAATCCCACAATGTTTGTATGTTTTGCTGTGATCGCTGTAGCACGTTGAATGACCGCGTAGCTGCATTATAATCTCAAAATCCGGTTGAAAGCCAATTCAAATATGTTTTCTTGCGGTACCAAATCGTTGTACAGGTTCAAAGCGGCGTCAAAAAGTTCGATGGGGTATGCGGATAATCCAGGTAATGCGATAGTAAAATTAATAAATTTCACGGTATATTTTTCTTGCTCCAAATAACGATTCGCTGTATATTTTATTTTTTGTTTTATTTTTTTTGTTTTAATTGTTGATTTTAGATTTCGTTTCCTAGTAAATTTAATTTTATTTCAAAAATAAACAAATACTTCTCGTACCCTCTAAACATGGCGAAACGTTAACGTAATGCAAGCGAAGACATTTATATACGAAACTCTTCGCAAGCGTAACAACCAGGAGAAGCAAAAACGTAACGTTTTTACAGCATCTATTGTATGAAAATTAAAATGAAGGCGAAGAAATTTAAATATCTGTTGGTATGGGTAGTTCGCATTTTTCTTCGCTTTCTCTTCAATAATGTACTGTTTGTAGCACAAAAGCGAAGCGTTTTTGCTTTGAAAAAAATTAAATAGTTTTAATTTTGATATTATGAGCCAAAGATCTTAAATATTCTAGAGGGTCAGTTGAAGAAAATTTCACTACGATTGTCTTCAATTTGGCATCAAAATCCTTATAAATACGTCTCTTGGGTGCTGATGGGCCTCCACTCAAATGTTGTTCATATATGAATTCAAAACGAGATTGTTCATCAATTATTTTTTTGAAAAAGGTCCATGTACTATATTTGGATTTTGAACACTAACTAAATCTCTGAAGCCCCTATGCCACCCCTCTACTTTATTGTTTGTTCTGTCATCTTCCATAAGCGTATTGTGGTATACATTCTATAAATTTATTGGAAATCTTGGCTGGCGACGCTGTGTGCTTGATATCATTCTACCAATGTAATTGTCTTCAAATTACATGATAAAATCGTCAACTTCAGTTAAAATATTCGAGGAAATTAGAAGATCAAAATATTCTGGAACTTTTTCTGGTTCAACAAAAGCTAGAGAGGCTACCATATTTATATGCATTGCAAATATTGGTTCATTATCATAACGTGATTTGAGACCAGATGAAGCCAAATTTCTGTATAAGCTTTGCTTAAGGTGAAAATAACCACA
Source organism: Tipula vernalis (assembly GCA_958295665.1). Lineage (NCBI taxonomy): Eukaryota > Metazoa > Arthropoda > Insecta > Diptera > Tipulidae > Tipula > Tipula vernalis. The sequence goes on along the minus strand of OY282558.1, from coordinate 333,512,780 downwards.
AGATACGGCACATTCTGGGAAATTTTTTCTGAAAGCGTTAACTTCCGCGAGCTCAAAATCAATCATGATCTTTTCTGGAGCAATATTAGGTTCATGTTTTCGCAATATCTCCAAAACTTTACAATATATTTTCTTTGATTTATTTGGTAAAACAGCGTAAACTATTGGAATGTTGATTCCATATTGTAGAGCATGTATAGTGAATACTTGTTTGAATAAGTATTTCAAAAGTTCCATCGGCATACCAGAAATTACTTCTTGCTAATATGTATGTATATTCAGAAACTTTTTAGTTGCAAATATTATGAATCGGTGCTCGTGGTTTTCTCCATTATTATAGGTTTCATCGGTCAGTGAATCGTGAAGCAAAAATGTGTCACCTTTCATTTTGCTTGTATAACATTCCGGAACTACAAGTGATTTTCGATCCTTTGGAAGTGGTAAATGTGGAACATCGGAATGTTTATTACGTATTCTTCGAATAGTACGCTTGATCGATCTCTCCAGTAGCATTTTTGCAGTAGCAGCATCGGAAATAGTCGGTATTTCTTTGCAAATTACTTGTTGTGTGCTACCAATCTGAGAATTTCTGGAATTCGGAACAATATTTGCCATATGCATGGTTGTGTTCAAAAAGGTCCGGCAGTTTCTTTTCAGTAACGTTATCATGAATATGTAAGCGAGCACGACATTTTGTGGAGTAATACTGAGCGCACTTCCAAATTATTTTTTCATTTAATGTTTTATCCAAATAGAAAACGAATCCCTGATATATCAAACAGTCCTTATTCTTATCCGTTTTTAACAATTTTATTTGTTCCTCCATTTCTTTCTTCTAATTTCTGGTTAAAAATTATGTTTTTTTAAAAATAAGTTTTAAAATTTTTTTTTTTAAACTCATAAAATTAATAAAGCCATACTTACTTAAATTAAAATTAATAGTTAAAATGGCATAAATATTTTATTAATATTTTCCAATTTTTAATATATTCCAGAAGACACGGAAATTTATAATATTTAATGTGTTTATAGATATAACTCATGACACACTAAAAAAGAAGAATTTGAATAACCATAAGGGATGAATTGATTTGCGATGAAATGTGCGAGATGAATCAGCCGGTTACCGTTTAAACGAATGTTTTTAAAAATAGTTTTGTAATTGAAATAAAAAAAAATTATAAATGTGGTTAGTAATATAAAAAATTTTATTAATTCACTTTAAAAATTTAAGAACTTATTTTGTTGAATTATAAAATTATTTGTTTGTTTTCAAGTAGCTATCCACCGCGTTAATGCTTGCAGCCGCAAAACGTTCTAATGTGGTTTCTGGAATAACTAAATAATTTGAAGGATAATCTCAAAATGATTTTAATATCATAATCATATTTACCTTTGATAAAATTCATTATATTGAATGATTTGGCCTGAATATTAGAATTCTGTCCAAATCTCAAAAAGCAACAACCGAAGCAAATACCGAATAAAAGAAATACAATACTCTTTAGTTTAAAAGAAATACATTACACATATCAGTTTAGTAAAACTCGAAATTCAAAATGTCATCTCTACATAAATATTTGAAGAATGAAAATATTTACTAAGTATATGTACGCGCAATGTAGAATGAATGAAAAAAAAACGAGAAGTAAAGAAACTACACTGTGAAAGTGTGGTGGTGTATCAAAGAAAAAAATTTTCGCTTACGCTTCGCTTTGATAACGCCTAGATGAGACTTCGTAAATTTATTTGAAGGGTAAAAGTAAATTTCCTTCATTCCTTATATTTTTGTTAGAGCTGTTTCTGACTAAAACATATTGACTCCGTATTGAATAGACGTCCGGCGAGGAAAAGGTTAAAGCTGTATGCTAAAATATGATCTATAGCCAAATAAAACTACAAAAAACTAAAATATAATTTAGTGTTTTTCTATCTATTTAAAAATTAATAAACAATAGTTCTAAAATTTAAAAACTATCTGAAGGACAAGGCACATCATTACTCGTCAACTATTTTCCCATTAGATTTATTTGATTTTCCTATAGGAATTCGGTGTCACCGACACTGCGCACAAAAGTAATCTTATATTCATTCATGGTATTTCAAGTAAAATCTAATCTTAATTACACTTTTTAAATTATAATAAGTTTTTTTTGTTTTCTAACAAAAGTTTAAAAAAAAAAACTCGAAAATGTACTATACATTCAAACTCGAGTTCTGATTGTCAGAGCTGACAGAGTAGTACATGTAAATACCACCGCAATGACCATCATCTGCACCAAATATATTAATTTTTTTTCGTAAAGAATTTTTATTTACTCTCGAAATGCAACAAGCCGGCTGATCAACATATCGTTTGGCAAGCTCCAATCTTTACTTTATTAATTTTTTGTTGAAATGTTAATTAATCCATGTAATTTCTAATATGCTATCGGTGATTAAACCATTTTAATTGTGATTTTATTAACACGAGAAGTATATTAGTATTTATGAACAATCATTCAACGAAATTGACTAATAGACAGAATTCTAGTTATTTAATTTTTTAATTTTTATATGATTTTAATACGTTCCGAAGATTGTAAGAGAATTCAATCCAGTTTCGAACTGATGTGCTTATGATTATGAAAAAATCAATCTTCTCATCAGGCCGCGGCGACTGAACTGATTATACCACAAAAAAAAAAAAAAAAAAAAAAAAAATTAGCGTACACTGAAATAGAGCTGTGTGAATGTCGTGAAGAAGAAAAAATTGTAAGAAAATGTATCTGTATTAGTTATGATTCGCTAGTACTTTACGCACAGCACATTCTGTATATAGTATAGAATGTAAATTGTGGTATAATCAGTCTAGTCGCCGCGGCCTGATTAGAAGATTGATTTTTTCATAATCATAAGCACATCAGTTCGAAACTGGATTGAATTCTCTTACAATCTTCGGAACGTATTAAAATCATATAAAAATTAAAAAAAAAACTCCAATCATTTGGATACGGGCTTCGAAATGTAAGGGAATCGATAAATTACGATTTTTTTTAAGACCTGCACAAATTTTTAATTTTCTAGGAATTTTCTCGCACTATTTAAGTGAACATTAATTTAAAAAGAAAATGCAATGTGTAGTTGTAGCTGAGGACACTCCTGAACGGCCTTCATTTGAGGTAAGCTTCCAATGTAATCAATAACTTATGAATTCAACAACCTTATAAATTATAGTACCATAATTCTAGAAGCAATTCCACAGGTAATGCTGTTTTAACCGATTTCAAAAAATAATTACATCAATTCTATGAATAAACAATTTACAATCGGTTAACCGAGAAACCGTACTCACACATTTAAAACAGAAAAAAATCCCATTTCTAACCGCATATATGTATATATATGTACATGTTAAAATTGAGCTAATATTTATGTTGTTCATGATGTTAAAAATATGTTTGTTTCCCGAGACTACCTATCGTAATACACATGTATTTGTAAATAGTGTATCATGATAAACACAGAAAGCGTAAACATAATTACGTATGTTAATCACATTTCAATATAATGGATATGCAGCAAAAATATTCAAGGCCGTTTTATCATATAAAACCACGAAATTGCATAATAAATCTTTTTTAAATTTTCTTTTAACAATGATTAACTTTTATGTTTTTTGGATCTTTTTTTTTCAAGTAATTTAGATATTTGACTTCTATAACTGTACATTTCTCGAAATATTAGAGTAGGTACCTAAATCGGACATAAAAAAAATATGAAATAGCTTTGAAAGGAATTTCCTTCACTTTGAATTTTAAAAAGGAAAAAGCAGCAAAAAAACCAAAACGAAAAACAGAATGAGAAAAATAAAGCAGAAAAACAAGAATGAAAAATTCTCTGCCATGCGCTGCGCTTATCCGAAATAAAATAGGAAAATCTTTCGTTTCGTGTATAGTCTGTTTTTCCTAAAAATGAAAATGTGTAAAAAACAAACCAAACCAAAAACAAACTGAAACAATTATTTTTTTATTTTGATTCAGTTGTGTTATAAATTTTTAACGAAAAACTTTATGCGGATTTTTTCCTTTTTCGCGGCGTCTCTCGTTTTTTATTATTATTTATTTTTTTTAAGTGGTGTGTGATTCCCAAAAAAAAAAAAAATTTGATCCTTGAATAAAAAGTTTTATTTTCGATATTAATTAAACAATCGGGAAAATCTGTTTATAATAATTATGTAGTGTGTTTTGGTTTTGTAAATTAAAGTTATTTGTGTACCAAGTTTGATTCGTACAAAAAAAATATTTGTGGAATTGTGCTTATTAAATAATTAATTAAAATTTCAGTGTTCATAGCTATTTAGAAGATTAAAGTGAAATTTAGTTAATCTATTGGAAAATATTGTGTGATAAAAGAAAAAAGTCAAGGCGAAAATAATCCTCGTATGTGTCTTGTTTTCAATATCTGCTCTACAACTAATTTGAAAAATTGTGAAATTGAATCTTGGAGATTATATCTGTGTGTACTTTAAAATAATTTTTTTATTTTACACTCAATTAAATTATGGACTATCGCATTTATTTTGTTTTATTTTATTTTTAACGAAACTTGTGTGCTTTTGGGCAAGTTTCAGTCGAGTAGTTTTTCTGGTTTCACATCTATAATATAAATTTATACTAAAAAATAATATTTAATATTAATAATGAGGTGGTTTGAGATGATGGAAATTTATATTATTTTACTTTCATCCACGAGTGTTACAAAAGATTGATGATTTTTCTTTTGTATTTGTTGTAAAAAAGTTCTTTTTTTTTGGTTTAATATTTGTCAATTTTATTTTATATGTATAAAATTCAAATATATATAAAAAAAAATATTAATTGAATTTGGTTTTTCCGAATTTTATGTTTGATTAAAATATTTTTATATAAATGATTTATATTCATTCATTTATCATAATATTTTATATAATACATTTAAAACAAAAAATAAAGAGTTTTCTTTTCTTATTTATTTATTTATTAAAGTGAGATTTATTAAACGAAAAATATTAATAAAAGGGGGAATTCACCTTGAACTTTTTTTTTTTTTTGTATTGTGTTTGTTTAGTGATGACAATGATAATGGTATTATTGTTGATGGATTATCAAATAAAACTTAAATGTGCACCGAATTTAAGTATGAATTAATTTAAGCGATATGGATATAAATTTTTGAAATACCTAAAATTTAAGGCGAACATCACAAACTATATGTATACGCACACACACCAAAATAATGTAAGTGAGATTTTTCTTATGTACAAAAGTATTATTGAATTGGATTATGTGATCCAACAAAATGCGCGCACACAGACAAAGGCAGACTAAACTGGATTATGTTTTGAGTGATAAAATTTTTTCTTCGTTCCTAAGCTCCTATCATTTAAAAAGGGATACAACGAGAAAAAAAATTTGGTTGCGGAATAAAAATAAATGACTGATTATATATTTATTGCTTACCCTTTCCAGTCATCGTCTCGCGCTTTTATATTAATTTGGCCCAATTTATTTATTTATATTTATACGAGGAATTAATTGGAGCTTTTCGTCTCCGTAAATAAATGTTCAAAACATCAAAATATTTTACAAAATTGAATGTTTGAATTGTAATTAATAATGGTTATTTTTGGGTGGTACACAGTTGTTTGATTTATGTGTTGTGTTATAAATAAACATTTTTTTTCTAGAAAAATTGTTCCTATATTTCGTGAAAGTTTTATTGATTTAGTTTTAGAGATGAATATGGAATTTATGTATTCGGTTTAGTGGGGATGATGATTCTGTAAATATCGTCCATTCAACCAACAGCTAATGCGTTTAGATTACCGTGTAATGCAAATTTAAAATAGATTTCAGAGCAGATTTGTGGCAAGCAAATTTATTTTATGATTTTTTTTTTTTTTTTACTTAAACGAATGGTTTTGAATAGTTATTCTATCTTTAATTGAAATATAGATTTTGCGATTTTTATAGGCCTGAACTCTTTGAACTAGGGTACCTTTTTGCAGAAATCCGAATTTAACTACTCAAAAAATAACAAACAATAACAAAAAATACAAAATCTCGCAATTCAAAATTACCCATCGATTAATTACGAAAATCTGGAGTACGTCAGAGACAACCCAATGATGTGCATCGTTGCGCAAAAATGTCAAAATATTTAAAATAAAACTCGAAAATCTCTATCATAAGCTTGTAACGCCATGCAGGTCAACGATATTCAACTTATCTCTAAACCCAACTCACATCACTCATAATCTCGGTAATAATCTGAAAACTCATCCTTTAACTCAAAATTAATTCTTGGGAACCTCGATTATTCTCAATCTTTGTTGGATCCCAATCCACCGGTCAATGTTAACGAGATTTTTCCTCTTCTGCTTACGTAGGTGATGGGAACGAAACATTTAAAAATCGTATACTGCCTGGATGTCTGAAATATCCAGTAACTTAATGTAAGCCCTCCATTGCTATATACAAACTTCGAAATTTCGAGTAATTTAGAATGGCTTCTCGAAAAATCTCGACGCTTCTGCGAAAAATAACAAACAGAAAAATTTCGGAAATAACGAATACCTATGTATGTACATATCTACACTAGATTCCCGCATCCCCATATGCAAGTATTAATTAAAACATTGTAATAAATATGAACTAAATTCATTCAAAAATGGCAAAGATTTATCATTTAAAAGAACTAAGTAGTATACAACTTAAAACTATGTAGTATACTCAGGTTTCCTATAAACCAGGATTTCTCTTAAAAACTGCATCAACATTTCTGATCATTGCAAGTTTTTCAAAGTAGAGAACGACACTGTCCTTGTAAAGTGAAAAACTCACTCACTGAGGTTGATAATTTCATTAATGCCATTACCAAAGCTCAAACAATGATCCAACAACTGTTACTGAAACTTCCTTTTGGCACAGAACAAATTTGTAAAGCAAATGATTTATTTGTCAAATCTTTCAGATCAGTTAGATTTCTCAAATTTTTCTAAGCACCTGCGATTAACGAATATTGAAATCCGAAATAGCCCATGTTTTTAGTGTATACCTTACCTGCCTATCACGCTTTTATTATTCCAGAATTCATTACTCGAGAGGCCGTGCAAAAAATGTTGATTCTCACAAAACACCAACATTTTTTCATGGCGGTTTAGGGCAATTCTTTCATATTGAGAAACACTTCGTAGTTTTCGTTACTTTTAATAAGTTTTGGTCATAAATAATGAAAATTAACTTCACCTATTCGAAATCCAAAAATAGTGTAATCTTTAATTTTCCTCTATAGAATAATCCCCGAATAATCTTAAGTAATATCGAAAGCATTAAAAACATCGAATTAAATAAATAACCTAGCAACTACAGTCGAAAAATATCGAATAAAACTGGAAAATTTCAGGATTTTAAAAAAATCTTGAATTAACTGTAAATTTTGTAACATCGAGTGACACCAATAAAATTTTGAAAAATCTCTAATAATCGTGAATAATCTTTATAATAATAATGAACAGTTTTTTTAGGCCTTTGCTAATCCCATCGTTTTCTATCCAGAGACATCTCTTTGTGTTGTCCTAGATAACCAAATGATGATAAATCGTTCTCTATGCCGCGGAGCAATCATTGAATATTGGTTTCATCAAAATGAAATTGTTTTTCAACCACAAACGTTTTTTCCTCAGAAATCTCTATTGAGCACTATTCATGTTTTGTTGGGGCACCTTGAGATACAATTTTCCTTCTTGATTGTTTATAACTTTCCGGGCATTTTCTAGTTTGAAGCGTGCCTCAAACAGTAAAACAATCTCATTTTCCGCAGCGAACTCAAACATTTCGGCACTGCTATCTAAAATTAATAGGGTTTTCCCGTGTAGTTTTCTGGGTGCGAAGTGGTTTTTTAACCAACAAAAAATTAGTTTGCTAGTTACGTAAGCTAGTTTTTTATCCATGTAGAAGTGCGATCCTGGGGCATACTATCCTCAAATTTTTATTTTTTATTTTTACCTGCAACACACAAAACTAATGAATATAGATATAGTAAAAAGCTCTCCCGCCTCCGACGTAATGGCCGCTACGTTTTTTACCAGCTCTGGACGATTATTCAACTGGTATTCAGTCTCGTCCATAAGATAGATATTCCGAGGTTTGGCCATCAGGTCATTTTCTGTCAGTACTTTTTCCAATAAATTGAAGTTCGCTTTAACCTCGTCTCGATTCATTCCAACTGAAAGAGGCTCGCAACTCTTACTGATTTTCTCATGGTAGAAGTTGGATGGCGTTTCAAATGGATGTTCGATTTTACATTTTTCGGCAATCCATTCAGTACGCCATTCAACAAGCTTTTGCTTGCGTTGGCGCGAACTCATAAACCTGCAATTTTTTTATGTGGCCTTGCAGCTGCATTCATGGACATCTGTTTTCATTTGACACTTTCAATGGCAGTTTTTAGGTCACTTTCCGACCATAAAGCCCGATTGGCGTTGGCCTTTTATTTATATATTGTTGGCAGTTCTGTTAGAATTTTTTTTAAAATTAGAACAGCTACACATAATCAAAATAAAAGGAAAAGAAAAGCAATGTTGGAACCGGAAATATCTACCTGATATATTGAACGACAATGAAATGGGACACATGCCTTATCACCATCACAGAAAGATGCCATTTCTCTCTTTTCGCCGAAATTCCATTTTTTTTTTTGTCCAAATTCACTTATTGTTCATTACCACCCAAGAAATAATTTTATTTCAGTTGAATTTGTAGTACTGGAAATTTTAATTCATCAGCTATGATTTTATTTGGTGTAAACATATTACCCAAATTTTTATTTGGTGTAATCATATTACCCAAATATTTTATTTTCTGCCTTAATAACAGGCATTTCAAATCGTTTAATTTTAAATTATGTGGACGAAATCGCTTTAATACATCTTTTAGGCTGTGATTGTGTTCTACAAATGTGGTTCCAAAAGCCACGACATCATATAAAAAGAAGAGACATTATTATATTATTTAATCCTCTAAGTATACTGCTGATCACTCGAAAGTCGCTGATGCGTCCTTTAATCCCAACGGAATACAGATAAACTCTTAGTAACCCTCGTCGTTACTAAAAGCAGTTTTATCTCTGAAGGCCGAAAGATAATGTTTTATTTGTTGGTATCCGCTTTGTAAATCAAGCGTAGAAAAATATTGAGCTTTTCTATTATTTATTTTTATTTATTTATAGTATTTTATAAATAATTTAGTATTAAAAGGAAAAGCACACATGGAAACAAAGCAATCAAAACAAAAAAAACAAAAAAAAAATGAAGTTGCTTCCATTAGGCATAAAAACATCTTAAATATTTTCAAACAATTTCCACCTCATGCCTACACATTCTATTTTGACAGTAGCTCATTTACAATAAAATGTACCGTACGAGGTGAAATAATATTAAAAATTAACAAAAATAACATAGTTAGTTAAAATAAAATAAAAAAACTACGTATTGCCCATCAATCACGCCACCCCAAAAATTTTGACCTAAATAATTTTGCCGATCTTAATCTCTTAATTTCCAATGGAATTAAATTCCAAAGGGAAACTCCCCTAACATAAAATGACGTGTTTAGCGACCTACAACAATTTTTAGCCGGAATTAGGCGGAAATTAGAGGAATGAAACCTACTAAAAATTAATTTCCTATATAGATAACAAGGCTCCTTAGCTTTGAGAAGTTTAAAAATAAAAAGACAAACGCGAAATTCGTAAAAAATAGATAAACTACATTCTAAAACAAGGCTGGAGTAGGCAGAAATATGATCGAACTTCTTAACACCAAAAATAAACCTGGTACAGGCATTGAAACATCTTTGGAGAACATTCATATTTTCCTGAAGCCTACCGAATAAAACTATGTCACCATAAATAAACTGAGGAAGAAGATAAGACAAAAACAATTTTTTCCTAAACTGACTATCAGAAAATCTAACTACTTTATACAAACAGCTAAGCATGCCAAAGAACCTTTTACTAATAGTAACTAAATGGTCACCCCAAGTAAGAGTTTTATTAATAACTAAGCCTAAATCCCTAACAGTATTTGAATATTCAATTAGCGAACCCTGCAGAAAAATACCAGGAAAGGACGAGGTATCTAACGGTTTTTTATAAATTATAATCGACTGAAATTGTATTGTTCTGTTAGAGACCGACCAGCTAACGATATTACTTAAATCTTCATTTATCAGAGAAATATTCCTAACAATAGAATCCTGATCTAAACAACTATTTCTATTAATTTGAACGTCATCATCGAAAATATGAAATGAACAATGTTGAATGGAGGATTCTATGTCATTTCTGAACATAGAAAATAATAGAGGACCCAGCACTGAACCCTGAGGCACGCCGGAAATTACAGGAAGGAAATCAGACAAGGAATTGTCGAAAAAACTGCCTGAGAACGATTAGAAAGATAGTTAAAAATCAATTTGGCAGCAGAAAGCGAGAATCTAAACTGAGATAAGAGTTTATTAAAAAGAATTCTGTGATTAATAGAATCAAAGGCCTTAGAAAAATCTAACAAAGTTAAAGAAGTTAATTCCCTATTATTCATATTATGCCTAATATCATCACATACATTTAATAACGCAGTAGAAGTGCTATGAAATTTTCTAAACCCAGATTGGAAGCAACTAATTAAACTATTGCTATGTAAATGCGATTGAATTTGATTTTTAACAACTATCTCGAAAGCCTTAGAGAGAGAACTTAAAATGCTAATTGGCCGAAAATGGGATAGCTCTAAAGGATTACTGATCTTTGGGATCGGGATTATTTTACTTAGCTTCCACTGATCTGGATAGGAAGAGGACGTGAGAATAAAATTGAACGTATGTAACAAGTATTTTGAGACGAAAGGGAAAACTCGCTTAACGAATTTTAAATTGACGTTATCCAGACCAGAAGATTCCGATTTAATCTTCCAAATACCAGATTGTAAATCCTCGAGAGAAATATTTGAAAACGAAAACGAATATGAGGACGCGTTAGAGAACAAATCGACGGAACTACTGCCCGAGTTCAGACTAGAGCAAAAATAACTATTAATTTAATTTGATTGGGTTTGAAATCCCCACTTGAACTAATCTTGCATCTGCCTAGAGACCTAAATTACGAACATTACGCCAGAAAACCTTGGGAGGAAGAGAGGAGTCTAACTTGTCCTTGAAAAAATTACGTTTAGCAATTCGAATTAACCCTACAACTTTGTTACGAGCCTGCTTGTAATCTAAATGAGACTGACTATTAGGACACCTTTTCCATACACGATATTTACTAACTCTATTATTTATGGCATTCGAAATTTCCTGAGACAACCAAGGCGGAGATTTTGCTTTGCAAGTAACCTTTTTAAGCGGAACGCAACTATTAAACACAAAACTAATATACGAGTTGAAAAATTCTATTTGGCTAGTTGCAGAACTAAGGCAAAAAATATCCTCCCAAGGAACTGAGTTACAAACTAAGTAAAGGCGGGAATTGTCTATACTAGAAAAATCTCTAAAGCTAAAACTCTTAGGTTTATGTGGAGAGTAAGAGTTTACAGAATAAACTAAAAGATCATGATGGGATCCCATACCGAGAGACAACTGATTGAAAAAACAAATAGAGTTATTAGCAAAAGATATGAAATGATCAATAAAATCAATGATATGATTCTAGGTCTACCTAAAGTATCTAATATATTGGAAAGAGGAAATGTATTATCGATGGTGGTTTGATTAAGTCGACGATAATCAACTCTCCAATTTTTTCCGTCGTTTTTTTATTTTTTTTGGCACTAACAAAAGAGGAAAATTCCACGGATTCATACTATCCTTAAAAATTCCTTGCTCTTCCATTTCATTTCGGTTTTTGTTAAATGAGCTTGGCGGTGAATTTGGCAAAGTGCGTATTTCATGTTTCAAAACTAATTCAGAATTTTATAGTAAAAATTTCATACTTGTTAATTGATTCGATATTAAATTTCATATTTTGTATTAAGAGTTCCTACCATTTCGCTTGAAATACCCTTTAGTTAATATTTTATTAAGGATAAACAGTATCCTCTTAAAAACATGATTTGTTTACTAAGCAAATACCGGCACCTGTGCCGATTACAAATGGTATCTGTTTATATTTACAAATGTCAATATTGAAATTAATGTATTTGTTTAGGGTATCAGTGGTTGTGTCGGTCATTTTCAGTGGTTGTCTCTCGAAGGGGTCTCTCTGTCTGGCTTTGAAGGTCCCCTAACATTTCTCGAACCTGAGGGAATTTGTGATAACATGTTGATGTTATTTTAATTTTGGTAATTCTTAAAAGAATCGTTTCGTTTTTGCGAAAGCAATCTTGAATTTTATGACCTGAGACTTATACAGCCGTCCTAAGAAAAAAGCCACAAACGCCAAAAGTCGAAAAATTCGTTAAGCGGATATTTGAATTCTGTAAACTTATATCTATTTTTATGCTTCTTAAAAAAGCCAAATATCCTTCTTCAAATGCCATAAAATCCATGAAATTCTGCGTTTGTAGTATCAAGGCCGGTTTTAAACTAATAAATCAATCTCTAAGCAAACACCTCAAACGTTTTCTTCAAATATCTCAATTTGGCAAAGATTTGGAATGCTGTGTTTGTTCACCTGGTTTTTTGCGGTAAGCACAATGTATAAATAATAACAGGGTTGATTCTTCTTGAATTTACAGTGTATTATTTTAGGTTGAATTAAGTTTACTACTGCAAGATTCACTATGGTGTCCTAATCGTTTGCAAATAATATAACAAAATTTTGTGACTTGCGAATTAAGTTGTTGCTGTTGTTACTATCAAATAATTTTGCTTATTGTTTGACTGTAAGCTCTTCTTCCATAGCTCCATTAATGGCTCCAGTAAGACTTTCAAAGCGAGATGCCTTGACTAAAATTCTATAATTTTAATTGAATTATCCAACCCTTATAAACCTTTTAGAACAACCTTCGAATAGTTTCAGCTGCAGTTATTCCTTGCGATTTTATGCTACAGCTTTATTTAAATCATGGAGTAATGCATCCAAAGGATTAGCAAAAGATTTAACATCTTCAGTTTTCCTTGTATCTAAGACATTTCCATTTGGAGATAACTAATCGATCTTGTTTCGGTAAATTCGGCTTCAGTAAATTTTTGTAAATTTTTTCAAGTGTCTAATATTTAATATTTCTTATAAGATTGAATAGGTTTCTCCACCCAATTTTAATTTAATTAACGTCAGAAAATATGGCACGTTTGCTTACGATGCCCAGTGTGTATCATTTCACAATCAGTGACAAATTTATGAAAATTTCCTAGATTGCCTGCAAAATTTGGAACTAATTTAAGAACACATTTTGTGTAACGTACAGCCATTTGATTCTAATGATGAAAATTGTTATGGATGAAAATTGATTTAACAAAGAAGATTCAATTTCTGATTGATTTGCATCTATTGATTTTAACTTGTTAAAGGAATAGCTTTCTGTGTTGGATGATCCTGGTGAAAGGTGTTCAGAAAAATAAGAGTATTTTGAAGTCTCTTAATTTTTTTATCTTTAGGTTAATTTGTTTGATGTTCGATGGCAATATTAAGTAAATGCAAGAAACTGGCAGAACTTTCTGATTCACCAACTAATTCGTCAATTTTCTCCCACAATTCTCTTCACGTATAAATTATAACAACAAATAAAAAAACGAAAAGTGAAAAAAAAAAAAAAATAACGAAACAAAAATGTTTTATTCGCTTTTCCTCTCTTTATTTATCGGAATTGTATGACGTCACGAACACATGGCTCGAAATATCGAGGTAACTTGGGGCGATATCATGAAATCCGGTACCAGTGGAATTTTGACGGAAATCACCGCTTTCACGGTAAATTTACGTCAAAAATCATCCGGTAGATATTAGTTGACGGATCGAGCGATTTGAGAAAGAGAGAAAACTCAAAATTTTCAAACCAAAAATTAGTCGATGACAAAAATTAATTTGAAAATGTTAATCTATTAAAAAACCAACCGTTAACTTTTTATAATATTCTTTAGAATAATTTAATACTTATAAACTGTTGACGAACGCCATTTAGAAAAAACCTAATGAATGATGATTGAATAAATATGAAAACAAAATAAAAATTGGATACTACGTAATCTAATTTTTTAGCTAATCAGGCACACGGGACACCCAAATAATAATGATTATGGGCTATAGTCCCAATGAAGGGCCATTTTAATGCAAATTAAAAAAAATTACCCCAAGTCAATCGTAAAGAAACACCAGTTTGTTATTTTTATTTATTATTTTGACAACTCCATAGTAAAATATACAGCAACATAGAAAAATACTATATACACTGAACGAAAATTTGCTCAATATTTTTACCGACCGGATTTCATGTAACGATATTTTTTTCCGGTCGGTTTTGCTAGCGGTGACATTTCATAAATGACCGGCATTTCCGACCGGAGTTCATGATCCCACCCCGGTATTTATTGAATCGTGGTTTGTGGTGCATTTAACCGAAATTATGCGAAAACGAAATTACTTTTTTAATTTATTTGAAATTGATATTTTCGAAAATTTTAAGAGAATTTAGTCCAGTTTTGAACTGATGAGCTTATGATTAAGAAAAAATCAATCCTGTTATCAGGCCGCGGCGACTGGACTGATTGTACCACCATTTTTATTCTAAATATACAGAATGTACTATGTACATAGGTAGTATTAGCGGATTATACTAATACAGCAAACTTCCTTACATTTTTACTTTCTTTTACTCTAGTAAAATAAAGTATAGTAATCATGAAAATTTTGGACCTTGAGATTTTTAGAGATTTATCTGTTTTGAGGTCCCCTGAGTCCGAAAAAATGAGTTTCGAAATGGTGTCTGTCGGTCAGTCTGTCCGTCTGTCAGTCTGTCAGTCTGTCAGTCTGTCCGTCTGTCAGTCTGTCAGTCTGTCTGTGTCCTCTCCACAGCCCAGATGGTTTAACCAATCGAACTGAAACTTCATATTTAAGCTTTTTTGATAAATTGGGAGGTCCCAGTGAATTTTATTCCAAATCGGTTAACCGGAAGTGGCCACTCCCTTGGTCCAGAAAATTTATTTTGCAAATATCTTAAAAAGTATAAGATTTATAAAATACTAATGAAAACAAAATGTTTCTAAAAATTAAAAACAAATAAAAATAAAAAAAAAAAAATTTAAAAAAAAAAATTTAAAAATTTAAAAATTAAAAAAAAAAAATTAAAAAAAAAAGTTATAAAAAAAAGTAAAATGTCTCAAAATTCTCTGTTCGTAAAAGAAAGTCGTGTGTTGGCCACATCTCAATTTTTTTTTTTCGTCACACAGCTGTATTCCTATGAAACAAATTTAATAACTTCTAAGGAAATTTAACATTTTACTCTAATTTCAATTAAATAATTAATTAAAAATTATGAAATTACTTTTTGAGTAGATTAGAAAATGTATAAACAAAATGCATGAAAGAATAATAATTGATGAAAGTAACAGCTAATATTAAATTCAAACAGCACCATTTAAATTAGAAATTATTTCAAATATTAAAGTTAAATGGTATTTTGTTCTAACGTTGTGTTTCAAAAGAGTAAAAAATTAAATTTTTTAACTGAAATAAAAAATATTAAATTTTCTTCACTTTTTGTGAAAATTAAAATACAAGCTACAAATGTTAACTTGTCCGTGACCAGTTAACATTTTTGTGGTGAATAAAATGCCAAAAATTTAACTTTTTGACTTTTTGGGCGGTTTGTAATTTGTTTGAAAGATAGCCTATTTATTTAAATTTGAAACAATTAATTTAATTTGGCTTCGCGATTTTTAAAAATTCCATTTTTAATTAAGGTTTGATATAATTTAGTAAAAAATTATAGTAATTTAATAAACAAAAATTAAATTAAGAAATATTGAAAATTCCAAAAAATAAATACTATATAATGTATCACAACAAATTTGTTATCCATGGGTATTCCTGACATGATTGCTGAACCAGGCATTCGGAGCGAAAGAAATACCACTCCAGCTCTGCTCTCACTCAGCTTGGTTAGAAACTCGCTCCGAGCAAAATTTGTCCGATTCGCCCCGCTCCGTCACTCCGCCACGCTCTTTCAATCCGCTCCGCTCCAACGTCACTGGAGATATTTATGCTGATATTAATAAAACATCAAAATAACTTTATAATAATTCATAATACTGCATATCACAAAAAATCAAAAACAACAAATACAAAATTAATTAATTCATAAACATAAATGTTCGGTAATTGTTAAAATTTAATCAAATTAAATTTATTAAGCTTTATAAAACGGATGTCCTCAAGGACAGATAGTAGTTATAACCAGTAGTTATATTTTTGGCGTAGAAATATATTAAGCCCAAATAAAAAAAACATACAAGTGATATTGGGTTTTTCTATTAAGCTTAAAATTCAAATTTTCTAGAGAGATAGTAAAGGAAATATAGGAATTAAGGTTGGGAGAGCGAAAATATATTTAATTTTTTAAACGCTCCTCGCTCATTTTGACTCCTACATTAATCGCTCCAACTACACTCCACACTTCGATCAAAATCGGGTCGTTCCACTTCACTCCTCGTTCCAATCCGCTCCGCTCCGAATCGCTGGAATGTAATAAACCCTTTAAAATCCAATTGTAATTATGGGTTATTGCCAACAATTTAATTTAATGTAATTTGGTGTTGCGCTTTATAACAAAACTTAAATTTGTTCTTACACATGGTTGAATTTTATACGTATTATATTAATTAAAATTATTTTTCATTTTTTAGATATTATTGGTAAATTTATTATTATGTAATTAATTATTATAATTCATTATTAAATTCGTTGATTATTATTATAGTTATTATTAGGTGACTGTTTTAGAGCAAATGAAGTTAAAGTTTTATCGTGTTGTATTTACTTTACAGCATTTTAATTTGTTCTGTGTTTTATTAATTTGTTTAATTAAATTTATTTTGCTATTGTTTTATGGAGTTAGCATTATTTTATAACACGAACAAATACTTGATATGTTTTTTTATTGTGGCTTTTACACTTTTTGCGATGTTAACGCAATTAACGCACTTTACTTTCTTCACTTGCACCTGATTTTTTTTTTAACTTAATTGACTAAAATTAAGGTTTGGCTAAGCCAAAAGCTCATTTTGTTATTTTCATATACATAAAAGAAAATTCACTATCAGAATATCTGGTCCATATGCCAATAATAAAACAATAAGTATGTATAATGTTAATTTATCCAAAACTTTAGTTATTAAATTACTATACCTAGTACAACTAGTGCTTAATTATTATCGATACTTTTTCACGAGTTACAACGGTGCTGAAAATTCAACGAGTGTGTAGCACGAGTTGTATTATCTGGGCCTGTTTCAACGAATTAAAAATAATAGATCGTTAATTATAGCACCTGTTGTAGCAGTTGTTGTTATAGCATCTGCTGAACATTTTCGGTTCAGCGACTGAATCACAATTCATCCATTTGTTTTATGTTTTATGCAAATTACTTGAAATAGTTTTGTTTACATGGTTTTTTCATTTGGAGGGTTGTGGATAAAGAATTCTATAATAGTAAAAGGAAATTAAAATACAATTGTAAATTTAGATAAAGTGTATAATGTCTTAATTAAACATACATAATTAAGTTAAGGCATTGTATAATAAGAAAAAAAGTATGATTGTATTTTAATTTGTTTAATCGTGTTTAGTAAACATACTTTATACGTGAAAAGTGCAATTTTTATAAATGAACTCCGTTTTTCCCATTTTATCGCATATGCCTAAGCCTTCATACATACAGCAATGTAATATTTTGATGTTATTTTTTGCACCGACATAAGACAAAATATTTATTGTTTTGTTCATTGAAATAATTGCTTAGCATTTCTCTCTTATTGCTATGGCAAAGTTCGTAATATTTTCGCTGTAAAACCAAATCTAAACTGTACAAAATGTACAGGTAAATATTTCTTAATATTTATTTATTTCCATGATAAACAAGTGTCAGCCCAAAAAATTATTTATATATAAAGACGCTATTTAAGGTCCCCCCCAAAAAATACTCTTATGACAACTAAAGCTATCGCGCCGTGTCAGATACTAAACATGCCATAATTTGAAAGTAAACTTTAATAATTTATGTTAATTATGCATTTACGCGCACGCATATTTTCGCAAATTGTAAATAACGACAATAAATTGAATTGGAATTTAAATATTTGTTTAAAAAATTTATTTGGTCATTACAGATTAAGTAAACGTTACCATACACCGGAACTTGCCATTCAATTAGTCTCGGTTCGAAATAATTAGAGTATCAATCAATCGATTTATCAATCCAGAGTATCTATGGCAATCAAAAGTTTTTGTGGAATCGGAGTTCTGAGGGTCCTTATGGCAATATACATATGTGAACAGTTGCAATTCAATTTGTTTCAGTTTCGAAATAATTCGAGTACTATGTCAATCAAAAACTTCTGGGGAATCGGAGTTCTTGACTGTCTCTTATGCCAATATACGAGTATGTGAACAATATACCATTCAACGGAACTTGCAATTAAATTTGTTTCAGTTTCAAAATAATTCGAGTACCGCTCCTCGATTTGGTATCCAATTATATTACCCGGTAATCTAGGGCATCTATGGCAATCAAACATTATTGGGGAATCGGAGCTTTGGACTGTCTCTTATACCAATATATGTGAACTATTAATGTTAATTATTAACCATATACGTATGTTTATTATTGTTAACTATATACGTATGTTAATTATTAATTATAGGACCCGAAGGGGCAACAAAACCGTCAACCAACTGACTACTGGCAAACCAGACGTTTCGTTTGTCTTGAATGGTATACTGTTCACATATATTGGCATAAGAGACAGCCGAGAACGTCGATTCCCAAAAAATGTTTCATTGCCATAGATGCGCTGGATTACCAGCTAAAATAATTGAATGACAAATCGCCATTCGTATTTCGAAACTGAAACAAATTGAATTGCAAGTTCCGTTGAATGGTATATTGTTCAGATATATTGGCATAAGAGACGGCCCAGAACTCCGATTCCCAAAAGTTTCTGATTGTCATAGGTGCTCTGGGTTACCAGTTAATATAATTGAATGACAAATCGATGGGCAGTACTCGAGTTATTTCGAAATTGAAGCAAATTGAATTGGAAGTTCCGTTGAATTCTAACCTTTTCATTATACTGGTTTTTGTACTCATAAGTATTTTAAATGTTGTTATATACAAGTACATATACTTATGTTGATAAGGGTTTTGCATAAATAATATTTCTTTTTAAATATAATAATAGTTTGCAAATATCTTCTATCGTAATAGATTTTTTATTTCATATTAATTAATTTAGTATTGCCATAGTTTAAAGTCATAATTTTTTAGGATAGAATTTTGGGCTAACTAACACAGACGTCATATTTTGCACGGCAAAGGCAATCTAAATATTATTGCTGTAATAATAACTTTGCCGTAAAATTTTGCATGACATATTTTTTTAAAGTTGTATTCTCTCGATAAATAAAATCACGTTATCGACTACTTTTTAACAACTATATTTTTCAATGATTCCGGTATTGTTTTATGTGACAATATCGTTAATACCGTTGATTTACAGTAGCGTAGTACATTCTATTACTCCATCCCACTGATTTGTATCTCATGGATAAGACATGCACAAAAAACTGTGGTATGCAAAAGAAAACTAAAAATCGTTCTTAGTGTGCGACAGAGAAAGTAAAAATGTATCTTCCTAGTCAAGAATTCCGAATTTTCGGAAATCAAATTCAAATTTATTTAAAAACGTGGGTGAAGAAAAACACGAAATGAAATATATCTGGATTATTTCAACAAAACCTTATATCATCATTTTAAGAGAATATTATCGGATACATTCGTGGTTTTAGTGGTTACGTAGTGACAATGACACACAATTCGTAAAATGTGATAAATGCATTAATTCACTATACTCTGTACGCAAGGCTGGGCATTAACGAATTACATGTATTTAAATTACGTAATTAAATACAAATTAAAATTTGTAATTTGTATTTTAATTACTCATTTTCCAAGTAACAGTATCTTGTATTTTAATTTATTAAATTCTAAGTAATTGTAATTTGTATTTTAATTACCTCAGTTTTTGAAATTTCTTATTTAAATTTTTACAAGGCTTAATCAAATCTGGTTCCAGAGCCATCAGTATAAAACCTAATCTTAATAATCGTTGTTCTAATGATAAGTTTTTTGACTAAAAGAATTTTGTCAAATCAAATTTATCAATTTACAAATGTAAAGTAATTGTAATTTGTATTTTAATTACTGAGTTTGCTGTAATTCGTAAAAGTATAATTACTCAGTGTAATGTAATTTGCCCAGCCTTGTCTGTACGGCGGTGCCCATCCAACAGCACCATTTTTATTTAAGAAAACCAGAGGAAGTCTGATTATCCCATCTAAAGATATCACTGATTTATGTCTGGTCACAAATAAATACTTCAAAAATGCCGATGTAAACTTTAAACTAAAACATCAAGATGAACGATTGGCACTAAATATTTTAATTGATTTAAATATATCTGGATTATTTCTAGCACTACACGATCATCAGTTTGATATTTAAATTAACAACAAACATATTTACAAATTGGCTAAAACAATAATATTGTTGTTGCCAATTTGTCATTTTGTGTTTCACAAATATCCAAAGAAATTAATGAATCAAATACCACACATATCCGGCAGCAGCTAAGGAGGTTAATTTTCCAATACGAGTGAATTGAATTAATTGACATATTATATAATTTATTAGGCAGAGTAAATATTTTTATTAAACACTTCATAAAACAATAAATCTTGAAATACTCAACTATGTTTATTTACGTTTGTCTGACATTGTTACTCAAATTTTTCATTTGTTGTGGTTTTTAAAGTTCATAATTCAGATATGTACTTAATATTTCAAGGGAAAAATATGAAAAAATAAATTTAATATTTTGTGAAAATAGGCAGCAAAGTGTTTTATTTATTAAATTGTGATTTAAAAAAGATTTTGAATATCTTTCTGTTTATCTAAGTTTATTAGGAAAAAAAAACGATTTTGAATAATTTTCGCAAATATAATTATTCCAGTGCGGCTCTTACTTTACATTTTCGGTAATACGATTTTAGAGTAAGAGGTATATATAATTCAAGTGAGTGGAACATATAAAAAGTTGTACCATCGTTTGTTGTTGTTTTCTATAGTAATTTAGTTTTGTGTCTTATCCATGGGATAGAAATCAGTGCTCCACCCTGAGATGGATCACAACCGGCTGTCCGTGATTTTAATCTCTCTGATCGCCGAATTCGTCCGTAACATTTGGTCCAAATGATGGTACGACATCCGGTTCGACGATGGGTGAAATATCTGTATATCTGCTGGAAATGTCATGTCATTATCACTCACGATCATCTCCGGAATGCCTGGAGTAGCAAAGATAGGCCGAGCTAGCCATGATGTGCTAACCATGAATTGCAACTTCAACCATTTTAAATGATCCCACAAAATCAACATATATCAACATAGACTATGGTCTCTTTGGTTTTTCCCAAAATTGAATGGGTAATTGGCGATTTTTCCGACTTTACCATTTTCGCATTTCAGCAATAAATTTGCTAGAATAATGAGTATGTAGCCCCTATATCTCTCCCTAAATGCAGACGGATAAATCTTTTCCAAATTAGATGAAACAATTTGCAAATTAAGCCAAACATTTTAGATACTAAACGAAACTATTTGCAAACGAATTCACCTGCACCAAACGAATTCACCTGGACCGATTTTGTGAAAGAAATTAGGCCAGCGGTTCTCCAAAATGCAAAATAAAGTTGAAACAGCTGGTGGCTGTAACAGAATCTACGGTCTGTTTAATCACATCGACAAGATTTTGATCTATTTTAGAAATGGAAGAAATTGGATGTAATTGGAAGCAAAGCTCCTTTATTTCTTGTTTTATGAATCTGGCCATTATCCATTGTAAAATAATAATTGGTACCTTCCAAACTAGAAATTAATTTTAAGAGGAAACCGCAAAACTTATTTTATAATGGATAATATTCTGATCAGTTAAACTCTCTATAAGCATGACATTTCTACCTCTTACTGAAGGGAGAATAATACGAATCGGGTAAACCGCATTCATCGATGAATTTCACGATTTTGTTGAGCTCATGCTGAAATTTTGCAATAATAATAATCATTCGTAAATACTAATATACTTCTACGTGTTATCTGTAAGACACATTAAAATGATCTTAGGATCGGTTGAATATTAAAAATTACGCGAATTAATTCATTAATTAAAATTAGAGTAAAAATTGTTAATTGTTATTTAAAAAAATATATTTTAGCTCTATTATGTATGACAAGGGGAGAAAGTTCAACATGCAGCCAAATATCGCCGAAGTAAATATTAACTCTGCTTAAACTGTGCTTAGTCGTTAAATACAAAACGAGTGCGAATTATTGGTAAAAAATAAAGGAGGAAATCGACCGACAAAACTAACCGTAGTAGTGCTAACCAAAGTTTTAAGTCAGTTATCAAGAAAAAATAATTAAATTTTCTAAATATTGTTTAATAAGTATTGCAATATTCCAGCATGGGCTCAACAAAACCGTGAAAAATTGATATTCATCGATGAATCCGGGTTTAACCGGCTCACATTATTATCCCTTCAGTAAAAGGTAGAAATGTCATGCTTATCACATATCAAGCATTATAAAATAAATTTTGCTGTTTCCTCTCAAAATTAATTTCAAATTTGGATGGTACCAACTATTATTTTATAATGGATAATGCCTAGATTAATAACCCAAGTAGCACGAGTGGGTTGGGATAACGTTGTACTGTGGTTGGCTAAATGACTACTGGTCGGCTAGCCAACGTTGTGACAATGGTATGAAAACTGAGATACAACGTTATTGGGGAATACATTTTGGGTTGTAACAACGTCGTAATAACTGTTATCCGACTTATCAATTGACCATAGAATACAAGTCACGAAATAGATATATTGACTACTATTTTGTTTGTAAAAAAATGATTTTGTCTCACATTGTGGTTATATTTTAGCAGACAGGACAACTATTTTATATAAAATATATAAATAATCATGTTGTCTTTTTTTATCTTGTAAATATAATAATTATTTGTCTGTTTCCTTTATCATCTATTTCATTATTTACGACTTTATGAAAATTTACTTCATAATAATTGTAAATGTAATATTCACATTCCCTGTAATAATGATAACCCAAAAATCTGGCAAGATACGACATATTTTTATAAACAAAGCAAGTTTTATCGTAAATGTGCACCTATCAGTGAACTAAAAACTCATGCGCCTTATAAATTCGTCTTTTTTAAAAATATATTTCTGTTATTTCAAAAATATTTTTAATTTAGGTTGACTAAAATTTTCTAAAATCAGTTTAAACCGTATTGAAATAATCCCCACCATTAAAATAATGATATTACAATAATATTTAGTCATGAGGAGTATGAAAATCAGAATTTTATTTTCAAAAAATACAAATTTTTATATGCATGTGTAATTAAAAATGGCGAACTTCATATTATGTATTAAAATATATTTAAACCACTAAAAAGTTAGATTAATAACCAATTTATAACAAATTCGACTCAAAAATTACAAATTTGTTATTTTATTTCCAAAAAAGTTACTGTCACGACGGTCTAGTCATTCTCCCGACGATTTATTCAATTTTATTGCCAAATTTTCAAGAATTCAACTGTAAAGATATTTGCACAGCAAAAGTTATATCGAAAAGCGCTGTGCATTCACCAAAAATTCCTTAACGACAAAAAAGAAAAACTTAACGAATGAGATAGTTAATTTAAAATTCCCTGAAAAAGACAAAGGAGACTGTATGGATACAAATGTATTTGGTCCGCGAATTATAAACAATATGATTATAATTTCAAAAACGTAAAACATTAATACAATTCAATTTTAATTAAATAGAACTGTTGATAATTATTCATTAATTAAATCCTTAGTATAACAAAAATGATGATTGACCTATTTTGGGAGATAAAAGAAGTTGAAGTCAGAAAAACTTTTTTATATTAAATTATTTATATAAAAATTGACATTGACATGACACAAGGTTGTTTGCCGATGATGTAATAATGTCGGTCACAAAATATCTTTTTTGTCAATTATTTCACTAAATTGTATGCATATGTAAAAAATGTTATCTTGTGGTCGTGCAGGTAACAACAAAATATTTAGGTTGGGTATTGGTTTTTATACGACAAAAAAGTTGCTAGGTAGTCATTAAATACCACATATTACGACAACATAACTAAATAATCGGTACACGGTTATAAAATACATATTAGTCGGTCAATAGTTGAAAATAGTCAAAAAAAGTTATCAAGTAGATATAAAATAACGCTCTGGCGGCTGCTAACATATAACGTCGCATTGTGGTCGTGCCGACGAAAAAATAAAAATTGTTAGTTCGATGTCAAACAAGTGAATTTATAGAAATTTGTGACGTTGTACCGACGTCGTAAATGGGTTATAAAACTATTAAGTTATTTGGTGCTACTTGGGAAAACTTTACTCCACGTTGTTAAACCCATTAGAGAAAGCGTTCTCAAACATTAAATTAAAAGCTCGAGATCTGTTAATTTTTACAATAGACCAAAATCTTGTCGATGTGAGTAGTCACATCGTTATGCTCTGTGTAAACAGAGCGTAAAATTTGTTACAGCCACAGGCTGTTTCAACTTTATTTTGAATATGATGATGACACTCCCATTAGCAGCAGTAGGAGAACCGATGACTTAGAAGTTAAAATTAAAGTTCAAAGGATTTTAATTTCTTTCGCAAAATCGGTGAAAGAGAACTCGTATGGAATGGGGTATATGGCCAATTATAGTAAATTTAAATAAAATTCCTTTATATTAATTAAGAAATAAAATTCTATGGGTTTCACTTAATTTGCAAATTGTTTCAGTTAATTTGGAAAAAGTTTCACTTAGTTTGTAAATAGTTTATCGTTTAGTTTGGAAAATATTGCACTTAATTTGTAAAATATTTCATTTAATCTGAAAATCAAGCAATTTTGCTGTAAGAAAATCCAGCGTTTACCGTTTTGCGATTTGCGAATTGCTAAATTATCGAGTAAGTGGATGACCCATTTTCTAGAAGCTATCACGTTGTATGCGTAATGCATTTGGTGAACTTCGTTGGTTGTTCAATAAAGCAACACGAACTCTTTAAGATTATGTTTTACACATAAAACGTGCAACAGTTTTTTGTTTTAATAGGGTGATTTGCAATAGAGAATTAAATAAACACAATAATTTTCTACCAAATGGCCATAGGAATTTTCTTAGTAACGTAATAAATTTAATATAAATATTTTTCGGAGAAAGGTATTCGCAAGCCCAACGTAGCATCCTTGAAAGGTTAATAATCCAAATTTCATCGCAACGTTAAATAATATTGAAGAAAGGTTGTTACTCACTTCCTCTTAATTGAACTTTCTTTTTGTGTGCTTTTTTCTACTTATATAAAAACATTGTGTAAGAAACACAATCAATTTAATGTTGTCGGAGAATAACTGATAAGAAACTTTACTTACTTTTCATAATTGTTTTTGAGATAAAATTTTTTATTTTTTTTTTTTAACTTGAAGTTAAAACATAAATAATTAATTTATATTGTTGAACAAGCGAAAATATAAATGATACTGGTAGTAATGGCTCGTATATGTACATAATCGAAGGTGACTTTGAATGTATAAAGTTTGACATTTTATTCATGAGTACATATTTTTTTAGAAGTTAGACTATATTAAGATTCTATTTACTTTATTTCCTGAGATCTAAATCTAACCTTGCAAATTTTCAATTACATATTATTCTTCACATCCAAATTTTTTTGTACTGCATACATATTTTGTGACACAAATGTTTCTCATCTTCTAGTTGTATATACTATTGTTACATATACGAGATGACACGATGATTGTATGCCACAATGATAAAACGAAAATATCTGATTTTAGGGAAAAGTGTAGGTGTGTTTTGTTTTTGTATTGTATATTTACGTCCAATCCGTTGAAAAATCTCTATATGTACCTCTGTTGTTGCTGCAAGTGATATAAAGTCAGTGAAAAATTCGATTTTTGGCAAATTTTCAATTTCGTTATATTTTTGCTACGTTTTTTCATAGCGAGTTCTATTTTTAAAGATTTTTTTTTTTAATGGAATAGTACTCGTACATACGCAAATGAAATTGAGCTTTTTCATAAATATAATTGGCTAAAAATAATATTATGTATGTACATATATGTGCATAAGGCGTAGATACTTTTTTTCTAATTTTAGTCTTCAAAAATTTAATACAATTTCAATTTTTTTTTTACTTGTTTATTTATGGGTTGGTATCGTTACTCCAAAAAACTCCAGAAAAGAAAGTTCGGTTTATCATATCGTCTTTTTATTACATTGTCAAGCATTACTGGCGTATCTTAAACCGGCGATATGAACCGAGTGCGACTGGATAATTTTGCATTTTACAAGCAATAATATAAATACATAATTTAATTTTAATTATAAAAAATTAATAAAAAACACTAATTAAAATAATTATTTTAAAGAATAAATTGACACACAGAAAGATTTAATATATTTGCATATTAACAATTCACCATCTCGTTGTATTAATTCTTATGCCAAATCTTATGCCATTTTCTTATTCACAAAAAATCCAATCTACAGTTAAATAATATTTACTCTCTTTCTTCTTTTATAAAATTGCGGCTTGTTTCATGATACAAATTCAATGCAAGTTGTTTGTTCTTTTACATAGAAACATTTATCCTTTAGCTAAATATTTAGCAGAACGAAAATGAGCAATCATAATTAGCTTGCTTTAAATTTGTAATATGAAACGAACCGCAATTTTATAAAAGAAGAAAGACAGAAAATATTATTTAACCAGATTACGACTTTTTTTGTGAAACCGGCCATAAGTAAGTTTCTAAAGGACGATTCATTAAAAAAAGGTGAAGTCTTAACTAATAATTTTTCTAAAGGATTTTGTTTGTCTGAAGCATTTTGGAATAGTTGAGAAGTAAGAAAAGGGTACTCGTTTATAGAAAACTAGGTGAAATTAGGAAAAATTTGAGAAATATTAATCTTTTGACTTTTTTAAAAAATGAACAATTTCAAATTAAAAATTTTCGAGATGTCTACTTTCTGAACGTAATTCGTTAAATTTAAACCGAAATCCGGTGTTATGAACATATGACTAATCCAGAAATCTGGTTGACCTAATGTAGTCGATTTATCTGCATATAAGGCTTGCATTTCAGCTATGACACGACTTCGTTACTAACGACAAACAATAATTAGTTCTTTTATTTTAATTTTTCGGTCAATTAGTGCCTTAGTCGTGTAGTGTTGGTAAAAAGGAACAAAAATACTCTAAAATTGGCCTTGCAGTTCTACTTATATTATTTGTTTGTTGGCTTATATCTTTGCAATCTTTTCTGGTGGTAGAAGCACTCTCAGCAATTTCGTTGTATCTCACGCAGGTAACCAAATCGAGGACGCAAGTCATTGGGCTTCATGGTTCGATCCATGAATATTAAATTTCGCGTAATTCCTTGCCCTTATTTTATTTGAATCTGGTATTGGGGTTCGCCCATTTCAAACACTACAGTTTTAAGAACATAGTTTGATTTTGATTTTAAATTAGAATTTAACTTAGAATCGTTGTTTAACTTAGAACGCTACATGAGTAACTAAATGGTTTCATTAAGGGTAAAGAGGATTAATTAAATGGTATCACAATGGACCGACACCAGTCGTTAGTGTGGCTCAGCAGCCACTCCAACCTAACCTAATCTACCCTAGAATCGTTATTCAATTCCATCCCGACCTATCAACATGATCATCTTGTATTATTTAGAAAGGACATTCAACAGCATTAAAAAATTGTTCTGTTTCAGAACAACCCCCTAAATGGCCAATCCGAAACAACCCTCAAGGGTCAACTACAAAACTACTTACTGTTAATGTTTAACTGCATTATAGGAAATAGGAATTCTGTGGATTTTTTGAGAAACTATGTAACTGTATTTTTGTCGATCTAGAGTTATGCATGAAAGCAAACCGACATAATAATATCTATAATTGTACGCTTTTATGACATTTTGACATTGGTGATCTGCTTAAAGTTTTATTTATTTTTTTTTTTAATTATTTAATTTTTGTGATTTTTGTTAAGCACTTAAGTTTTCGTAAAAGCCCTTACAGATTACTAAATTAAAGCGATAAGTGAAAATTTTAAAAAAATCTTGTATTGAAATATTGAATAAAGCAAATTCAAAATGCACATTAGTAATGGGTACGTCATACTAGTTCATTTTCTTTAAAAAAGTATAACTGGTAAAGTGGTAACTCTAGAAGTAGGTTGCTCCCCAATAGCAGTTTTTTGTTTCACATCGTCGTCAAATTTAATCTATTTTATTGTTTTCTAAACATATTTCTGTTGAATCAGCTATAGTAAATATTGAAATATTTTCTTGATACAGTTGAGCAAGGTAAGAAACTTGTATTGTGCGTTTCTAGTAGGTGGGGCAGGGGTGAATTTGGAATTTTAAATAGGAACCCCTATTTTTTTGGCAGATTTTGGATCTTTTTTAGATTCATGATTAATGGCGCTGTAATCGACGAAATTCAAGTCTTCTCAATTTATACTACTGAGAACCTATACGTAGGTACGACTCTGTATTATATTTGCCATACAAAATAACACGATTTCATTGTAAATACTCAACCCGTCGAGCAACAGTCACTGAGGAAAATAATGAAATTAGTGTATTGGCTGCAGTGGCTCATAATTATCAGCTTAGTGCACGAGAAATAGCTCGCGATTCCAGATTTTCTCAGACCTGTGTTTGGAAAATTTTAAAGTCTTCTGCCGACATGTTACACCAAGTAACTTTTTGTCTGTGGGCACGTGAACAAATCCTAATTTTTTTTCGTTTCATATTGTTCTACGACGAATCGTCTTTTACAAACCACGGAATGGTTGCCAACTTAATTGTGATTTCCGTGATCGCTGGTCGTGCCAGATTACCAGATGTTACTTAGCCAGATTTATTTTTGTGGGGCTATCTCATAGACAAAGTTTACAAACAATAACCAACAAGACGTGAGAATACGATTGATCGAATCAGAAATGCTTGTGCCTAAATTTAAGCAGACGCACTTCTCAGTTGTGTACAGTCATTTGAAATGCGGATTATTAAGTGGATTTAAATCGAACGCCATCATTTTGAGCGCTTACTTTAAGCTAAAAGTAGTTTATTCTTCAGCCATTTACATTTTTCAATTGAATCTTCCTTGAAAAGTAATTGAAAATTTGAGACAATTTGTTTTAAGCCTAACTTCTAGTATTTACAATTAGAACGTGTTTTTTTATAGCAAACATATTGTAGAATCGTATGCATCAGTAGGAGAAATCGAAAAAATTTAAATTCATCGATCAGAGCGCCATCAATTAACTTTTACCCGTAAAATCCGAATCTGAAATAAAAAATAGGGGTTCCTATTTAAAGTTTAAAATTTACAAGGAGGCGAAGGGGTGACTAATTCAAGCACTAAAGTGTTGCGGAATGATAAAATTTTGATTATGGACGTTTTTTACGTAGAGTGCTTGTTTTATCAAGCTATTTAAAAGCTTTAGTTTAAAAAAATCTCCGGTATAGACATACAAAAAAAAAATCGAAAAGACATGAAACCATCTTGTGAAACCCCAAAAATGTCAATTACCAGTTTTCTCTCAAGCAGCTACCTCAATTTTGCGTCTGATATTTACTTTTATTTTCTTCTCCCACTGATTTAATTAATAACAAAAAATAAATAAAATTTTAACGAATAACTGTGGCTGCCTGGGGGTTGCATATTAAATAAACCCAAAGCCATAAAATTACCTCTCTATACTGAGCTCAAGTTAAACCTATAAAAGTATTTAAATTTTAGTATGGAATCATCCAACAAACATGCAAGTATTTATGTTTATAGTCAAGGCAGAGCCAACACCGGCGGCCTATTGAATGCAATTACAATAGTTGCATGTGGCAGATAAGGATATATGCTTGAGAAGGCTGAAAAATAGTAAATATATTCAAACACAGTGTCTTAGTGAAAACAATTTTAAGAATTTAGGATTGGTGGAAAAAATAATTCTTTAAATTACAGAAATTTAAATTAAACCATTCCTCCCACTAAAATTTTAAATTTTGGTTTGATAAATAATTAAAATTCTTGAATAATCCAAATGTATATAGCCAGCCATTACAAAAAGCTTATTTGCAAAGTAACCGTAAATATTAGAATTTGGTGAGTTTTCACAGTATTGGTATTTCATGAATTCGGAATTTAAAAAATGTTCATGAAATTCTTGAAAATCTGATTGGTGAATTAGGTTAAATGTTGTTTTCTAAGTAAAGGAAAAGAAAAGTAAAACTAGCAACGTTTAGAATTCTTTTTGACACATTGAAAGAGTGCTAACGAAGTGCCTAGTAAACCATATATATCGATAAATGGTTCAGTTTTACTGTAAAGAGTTTGATATTAAATTTAATTTGAAGCCAAATTTTTACTTTCGGTTTTTAAATAAAATCAAAATTTTCAAAATTATAAATTTTTATTTCTCAATTGGATATTATGTAGAATTTGTGATTGGTTGCGAAAAAAGGGTTTAACTTTTTATTGGTTAAACAAAGAAGTTTATAACATACCGCGTTATGCGATTTTTTGGTTTCAAGAGAACTCACTGTAATACTGAATAATCTACCTATAGATTGATTGATTTGATTGATTTCAATGTACGATCAAGCATTAAACAAGTATCCCGTATTATAAATGCGAATACCATACCACTATACCCATGTTACAACACGACACCATAACTCTCCCTCACCAAGGAAATATATACCATCATACTCAGCTTTTCATGAAGCCAAACATAGCAATATTCACCCCGTAAAGAAAGGCGCCACATCGATAACCACATAAGTCAGCCATCGTACTCCTTTTTACATATAACAAAATCGGGGAATGGGAAAGGTATGTTAGTGAGGACAGACTCGGCCCGGTTAGGGCCCCAGACACCTAATACAGCCGATAGTTAGTGTTTTATGACAGCACAATGACAACACAATTAAAATATTAATAATAAAACGTTGGAACCTGATCGATCTGAAATAATATCTTAAACTAGAATTTATATTTATATAATACTCCAAACTTCCGATTAACTAAATTGATGATAAACCAAAAAACAAATTAGTTATTTATTTCTACTCTCACTTAGTCCAACCGCTCTATAATTTCAAATATTTAAGTATTAGCTTTCAACAATTAAGATAAATATTAAAACAGCAATAAATATAATATAATATAATCTGTGATCAACAGATATATGTAACTTTATTCATTGATAATCAAAGTGCTATTAAAATTATTAAAAACGGGATTTTAAACAAAAGAAGTAAACACACAAGATGTTAAATATCATTTTATTAACGAAAAAGTAAATTCTGCAATAATTAAGATTTATTATTGTAAATCCGAAATGAAAAATGCGGATATTTTAGCAAAACCTTCAGGAACAAAAAATTTGTTCAATTTAAAAAATCAATCATGACCTAAATTAATCAATAATATAATGATTATTTTATATAATGTTCATTTTATTATTTTATAATTTATAACTTCTTATAATAATAAAATATTAAATACTTAAATAAAATTATTTGTGTAAAATATTTAATGACCTAAAGCTTCCAAATAACCAAAAATTTGAAGAAGAGTACCGAAACACGGGCCGCTAGAAACCTTCTCTCCGGATAACGTTGGTTATATCCAAAACACGAAATAAGAATGTATTTATTTGTATTGTCTACTCTTACTCTTACCACCGTTGCTCAAACTTGTACTAAAATATATTCAGGGGTAGATTCTGATCAAGTGACAAATAACATTTTGTTATGACTTTGTACTAAAATTGTAAATTAGTTTTAATTTCGATGACTTTTGATCTATGTATTTTTTTAAATACAATATGAGTCAGTAAAAATGAAGTTGGAAATCTAAACTTGTCTAATTGTCTAAACTGCTTTAAAAATGAAATATCCCATTTCATCAGAATCGCAAATTTTAAGTGACTATATTTTGTACTAATTAAAAAATGTCACGAAAAATACACAAATCCAAAGATACTATACTACAAAACTAATATATTAATAATTAGACTTATTAACTGTTTTTTTTTACAATCACTTACCTGAATAGAACCATCCAAATCAACATTTTGAACATGATTAATGCGGTATCGGATCAACTATCAAATTTTTTACGATGATTCACTAAAAAAAAAGATCAATTTATTCACATTTTTCAGACAAATACACAACAATATGTCATATATGACCACATCACTTCATATCGCAACGATGCACTTTCAATAAACTGGTTCAAATCCCTTTAGCATTAAGAATACCGTATTAATATCACTCTAAAAAATAACAATACACAATACAAAATTCACCAAAATCACAACATATTTGCACATAAACGGTAAAATAAACGTTTTGAGTGTATTAATGAAACACATCACAGTTTATATGTATGTTAAACTGTTAATTATTATTATATATTAAACGAAAATAATTTAATTTAATTTAATTTTTTAATTGCACAATAAATAATATGACATGAGATCACAAAATATACATAAATAAATATGTAATAATATTAATAATTTATATCAACACAAGAATAAGTAAAAACGACATACGTCATTAAAACTTATCTTAATTTTTGATGCAAAGTGCACGCATTTTGGGGCACAGTTCTTATATGCATCTCCCAGTGAGGCATCTTTAAATTTCGCATACGAAATAACAAATGGGTATGGTATGGTATGGTATATGCGCATTTAAAATAGCTTTTCTTATAAAGCCATCACACAGAATTATTTCACTTTCATTTAAACTGAAGCTAAAATTACACAAATAATTTAATTTTGAAACCAAAAATTATAATTTTCTCGCCATCTTTTTAAACATCATTTTCACAAAATAAATTTATCAAAATTGCTAAATAGCCACTTTTAACAACACTTTTATATTTAAATCGAACACTAACACTTTTAATTGGATTGCACACATTTTTTTATTATATATAGCGTTATTTATTTAAATTAAAACTAATTTTTATTTAATCCACTAAAATCACTAAAAAAAAAAGACGTCAACTCTAAACCAGGGCTACCTACGGCCCTGAATAATCTACCTATAGAGAAGCAAAAAGAAATCGATGCATAGATGAAGTTATCTGACGTGATTTGGAACTATTCCAGTGTATCATTGTCATGTGTATCTCTTTTTATAGCTAAGAGTATCAAAAAACAATTTGCTCATTTTTGAATTTGTAGAAAATAAAAAAAATTAATTTTGTATTTAGTATAAAAGTATTAAATTTAATTTTAATTTATCAACTCTAATTACTTGATCCTTTGAAGATTTGGCCCAAATTTAAACTTAAAAACTTTACTCCTTTATACAATTATTTAAATGTGATAATGTACAATAATATACGCCGATGTGTTCCGCTAATTGTAGCAATAAACGTTAACCCTTTACTGCATGACCTCTCTATTTTTTGAATAATAATTGTTTTTCGATGTATTTTTAATCACTGATTACTAAAATGAAAACGAAAAGTTGGGAAAATTTTTATTTTCCAAGGAAATCTGATGATTAAAAATAATATATCATTTAATAAAATTTCTTTATTTCAGAAATTATCACAAAAAATTTCAATATAGTATAATAAAATAATTAATTCAATTAAATAAAAAGCAGTTTTAAAATAAATTATTGATCACATATCTGTTTCTTTAAGTCTTAAATAGTTTTGGTTTTGTCTTATTATGAATGGAACTTTACATAGCAATTTCTATCCTTGTTTAAACACAACTGGATATTGCACTTCGAGCAGCTAATAAAACCAAGCTTGTTGCATCTCGGGAGCTTGCATGATAATCTTTTATCCGTCCAATGGGGTATATGCCCTATATTATCCAAACGAATCTCTTTTGGAGGTAACTGTGCAGCTGTTGCTTTTTTCCTTTTTAAATTTATGCGATCATTGATATCTCGAGATGGTCTCCCCACTTGTAAAGGTTCTGAGAACTTCATCAATGTTTCTGATAATTCAGTCTTGAAATAAGCGAGACCCAACACTTCCTTATCACTGGTAACACGTTGTTTTTCAACTCGTCTAAAATTAAAAAAAAAAAAATTATAGTCTATAATATCCAGGCATTTGCTGCGGTTACATCCAGTATATGATAAAACACTCTCATGTACCACTTTTTGTTACAAGTTTTGTGTCCTTCCATTGTACTGCTGTGATATCATTTCCATCGATATTAGCCACAATCTCGAAAGACCATCCTCGTTGCTGCTTTTTCCAGTAAACGTCGTCAGGCAATTTGGAATTTGGTAGCCGGTTTTTTCGGGCAGTTTCTAAACTATGGATTCCCCTTTTTGATAATTCGATAATCAATGGAATCGAAGTATAATAGTTATCAAAAAATAGTTTATAATTCATGTGTGATGGTACTGGTCTTGAGAGACGTATAACCACATTGGAAGCTGCTCCTAAATTTAGTTCAGTCCGTGGCCGTTTATGGTGGTCATTTTCTTGACCAGTATTATTATTTCGATGTTGTACGCAAAACCCGAAGTTCCACAAAGCACAAATAATTTAAATCCCCATTTGTGGGGTTTAGCCGGCATATGGTATATTGTTTCATAAATGATCGGATCTTGGTGGAACACATTTGTTCATCAATGGATAAACATTCCTCCAGTGGAACTTTTTGAAAATTTTCAATGAGGCTGCTGAACAACGTTCTTAGTTTGTGGAGCCGATCGTGGTCTTCATGGGTTTTTGGATGCATTGTCTCGTTATTATTAAAATGAAGATGTTGTCTTATTTTTTCAAATTTGTTTAAAGGCATCGTTTCTTTAACCATAGTATATCCTAGTTTTTGATGCCAATATCGCCGTGTGTTTGGAAGTTGGGCAACAGAGGTAAATATGCATATTCCAATAAAATGTTTTATGTCCTTACCGGTAAATGAAATATTACTGTTAGGATTTTTTTGAAATCCATATAAATTGGTTTCTTCCACAATCTTGGCGATGATATCATCGTTGAAAAAATATTTAGAAAATGCGTAAGGTGTACTCAAGTCCATTTGCTCCTTGGTTAGCTCGGAGTTTCCGAGAAATTTGAGTTGTTCCGAGGAAATTTGGAAATCTTTATTTTTCCAAATGATTCTAGCACATTTTTCTTTAATTTGCTTTAATTCATTTAAAGCAGTGATAGAGTCGCTAAATTCAGGTATATCATCGGTATAAATGATTTTCATATCTTCAATATTAAATCTTTCCTCTGTAGGTTCGGAGACAATGGAATATACAACGTCCGATTGCACATTTTCATCGAATGCCGTGATTTTATTAACTTCTACTTCTTCGTAAACGTCATCTTCACGATCTTGATCTTCCCCATCAAATTCATCTTCACTATCTGACCAGTTATTTACGATCTCCTCTACCTGCTCTAGAGTTAAATACCGTGGTCGGGAATCCATTTTTCCTAAAAACAAAATGCTTTACTTAGTGCATAATATATCATATTTGATACCATTTCATATATGATAGACATTATATTTATTTGTTACCTGCATAAAATATCATAAAAATCATTGATTTTATAACATAAATTTGATATAATATGAAAACGAAACTAAATAAAGTAACTAAAACATTTAAAATATTTATTTTAATACTTACATTGCACAATTAATCCGTTAATCTTTAAAAAAAAATAAAGAAAACCTAAAGAACTTTCCACTAAACTGCTTACCGTAGCGCACTAGTCGAAATAAACGTTTCCCGCCAATATTTTGACATCTAATTTACCCAGAAAACGACGATTTATATAAACTAAGACAATGAACCAATATATTTGTATTTGTATTATATGAAAAAAGTGTATCGTTTGCGAAATTGCAAATTTATGAAATAAACATATGTATATTATATGATCAACTATGCAAAAAAGAGTTAAGACATTATTGGCGAATTTTCCTTCCTCCCACTCGAACCATATCCTGAATGTGCTAAATCATACTTTGAATATAATTTGTAACGCGTCGACTTGTTATAAGTCAACTTCTCACGCAGAGCTACTCCGCCTCCTGAACATATTCCACAAAGATAAACTTCTTCTTTTGAAATATTTTCGAAAACGTTACAAAAACCAACATCTTATTTAAAACAGATTAGTTTCGTGAAAGGTAAATATTTTTATTTAATTGTTTCAATTCTTTTCACAAGCTCCTTTTATTGTGATGAAAACTGTTTTGAACGTCTTACAATTATAATAATTTATGCAAATTGTGTATACAATATGATTTTAAAATTTTCCAGATTTCTTTAGAAAACCCTCAAGTGAAACCACCGGCGATTTTGCGGCAATTTTATTTTCTAGTCCCTGTACAATTTAAAGCTAAGCTACTTACAAATATCTTTTAATTAGAAAACAATCATGCCTATAATAAGCCAAAAAAATGTTTGAAGATCGTAGTAAAATTTATACCTACACATAAATATGTCATGTTTAAACTTAAAGTTCCAAGTTTGAGTTACAATATTCTAATTTTAACTAAAGTAAAAAATCAAAATTCTTTCCCTCCGGTTCTTGTTCTATTTCATTTTGCCATCAAGCTAAACAGCAAACAACGTAAACGTCACAAAAATGGCTAGCATTCTACGCAGCTAATTGACGACTGTTTCATTTTATATGAAACAATCATCATTTCTCTCACGTTTTGTGAATACGATTTAAATGATGGCTATTTTGGTGTCAATTGAGAATGTTATTAATGCCAATTTATTGTCGAGCGGATTCAAGTGATGTTTATCAATTTGATATATATTTTATTTAATTTCAAAATATATTATTACAAAATTTAGAATCTTCCTTGTCTTAAGAATATTGTGAGTAACTATAAGTTCTACCGTTTCGTCATTTTAAAAGACATTACATATTAGTGGAATCTCAAGCTTTCATATTTACAAGGGAACCTTTTTTTTAAACTGTCAAATTCGTAGTACTCTGTGAGACAACAACCAAACCATTATATTTATCGACAACCAAGCCTTTTTTAGGGGTTAAAACCATCTCTTAATTCAACCTAAAAAACGTTTTTTTTCGATATATATCTCGGCTTCTCCGCATTTTTTGATAAAACAAATTGGTAATTATTCCTCATAAAAAGTACAAGTAATCCATGGTAAAATAGATTATGAGAGTTGCATCTCTGTTTTTTAGGCTTGGTTTCCGATAAAAAAAATGGTTCGGTTAATGAATAGTTTTTATAATGTCTTGAATTTGACAGTTCAAAAGGTTAGCAAAGATGGTGACATAGAAAAATAAATTTTTTTCAGGCTCATAACCTTCGTGATACAAGTTGAATTCAACATTGAAAACAATTACATCTAAAATTTTTGAATTCTATACACTAATCAAAACATTCCTTCGCTACAAACTTAGATATTTTATATTTATAAACTTAGATAAATCGATATTTTGGTTTTGATTTTTCGAAACTTTCGAAATTGGTGAATAGAACTTTTGTTGAAGTTGTAAATTCAGAAAATTTCCTGAAAAGACTAAAATTTTAAAAAAATTTAACCGATGTTATACTTTAGTATTTTGCTCCAGGTCTTGGCGGAGCTGAATATGCCTACTTACAAATTTTAGTAAATCGTAAACCTTAGTACATATAATTTATTCAATAAGTTGATTTTTCGGCATTTTTTATAGACAAATATATTAATTTTTGCAGAGTTGTACATTGGTATAACTCTGGGCCTTCAGCCAAAATTACGGGGGGGGGGGGAAGATATTTCTACTTTTTTCAGTAGATATATTATGAGCGATTGGCCTCTATATTTTTCTGATTTACCAAATCGAAAATATTGGGATTGCCATGAACAATTAATATATTTGTCTATAAAAAATGCCGAAAAATCAACTTATTACAGACAGACAAATTAAATTCTTAACAAATATAATTTCTTCATAAAAATATGGAGTTATGATAGATACTCGATTACGTAGCAGGCAAGCATTTTTCATACGAAAAAATAAAATATAGGTAAATCAATTTCATTAATGGTTTTATAACAGGGAGCTATGTGTGATCTAAGCATATCGTGATTTAATCATATTAACTAAGGGTACCGAATTACGCAATATAAAAACAAATTGTTAACATTAATTGTAAAAATATTTCATTGCTCTTTGGGGCTGGAAACTAGTTTTCAAATTTTTATTTGGTAATTAAAGGATAGAATTGTCCAACTTGACAAAAGCATATATAATTACAATTTTAGAAGCATATAATTACAATTGAAAATTTCTTATCAAATCCTTATTTTCTAAAGTAAACCCCCTTTTAACTGAATCGAAGAGTTGATAGAAATGAAACAACTGTTTGATATTCAAACTCAATTTTACCTAAAGGTGCTTGGTATAGAATAGCAAAATATCTACTGCGTGCGAAACTTGGCAGAAAGCTATACAGTAATTATTTACTAATCATGCCATCCATCATTCTTGATTAATTTATTGCCGCTATGACAAATTTTTGATATATCTCTTCCCTCCTACTCCAGTTTTTGTCATTATTAATTTCACTAATTTTAGCGACAATAAATTTAAAATTTTATTAAAATCAAAAATTATAACAGGAAATGCTAAATTAAATTATTTTAACAAAAAACATTGTTTCCGAAATGTTATCAATTAAATTATCCCAAAATTGATAATAGGTCAATTAAAATAGACAATAGAATTTAATTGCTTTGTAAATTAAAAATTTATAATTTTTGAGCGAAAATTATTTTAATTATTTTACCCGACCGAACCTATACACAAAATTTCAACAAAAGTAATGATGAGTAAATATTTTAAAAATTACAATCATTTATTTTGAAAATAAAAATACAATTTTTTGATTGAAAAATTTTTCTATCTCTTGGCACAAGAATATTATAGAACAACAATCCACAACATTCTTTTTGATAAATTTAAAATCTAAAAACTCGCAACAAATAGTTTGTGTGGTATGATGTAATGTTAGACTTTGGTATTGCATACAAAAAAATAAAAATAAATATTCAAATCACTGTAAAGTGTAGAGTATAGGATATGGTCATTTCATACGGTACACATTTTTTTTTTTTGTTTACAAAAATTTAATTCCCGAAACATTTCGCATAGCAAAGCACACACCAAAAAAATTCAAATGAATGAAGATGAAGATTTTTTATTTTATTTAAACTGACCTAGTTATAAAATATGCAAACCAGGACTATCAACGAAATATTTAAGCAAAGCATACAAATAACTGATATGAATATTTTAGTTTTGGAAAAGATATACAGCATCCATATAATGTATGTAGCACGTACATAATACGTAAACAGTATTTTGGTGTAGATAGAAAAATTGAAAATACTTTTTCCGATGGTTTTATATACATATAGACAAATCACCAGTGAAATGAAAATCATACCAGTCTTTTAAACGTATATCTGTATATTGGTACGTAGCTTTGTAAACGATAAAATAGCTCAGGGGTGATGGACAGATGAATGATAGATGGAAAGTTCGTAAATACCGTGTAATCAAATATGTATAAAGATGTAAACTAGCAAGTTAAACAAAAATATGTGAGTATGTGAGATATAGTACAGCTTTCAAAATATATTTTATGTTTTTAAATCTGTCTGTGTATCTTGAGCCGCGATCTCAATTAAAATAAGTGCAAATTTTAGTTTTGATTGTTTTGTTGAAGGAAGTACCTTCATAAATCACAATATTGGGTTTTAGAAGCTTTGAAAGCTCCGTAATTATACTTTAATTAATTTAGCATTCAGTGGACCTCAATTTTATCAATAGCCAAATTAAAAAATTTTTTAGTGGGGTTATTATCAACGGTCTTAGTGATTTTGTGGTAGTTAATCTCAAAACATCCACAAAAAAACTTTTGAAAGATGAATTATCAACGAGATACGCTTTCGCGGGTTCAATTTTTAACACTGTGTTTCATTGCTCGACTTTTACTTCAAGAATTTTTCTTTACTTCGAACCTTGTCCTCTGTTATCTCTTTAAATATAATACCGTCAGTGCCGGTCGCCCTTTATATTTTATATTAATCTGGGCATTTATAATTTTGTATCTAACAAGATTTCTTAAAATAATTTATTTTGTATTATTTGGAGTTTCTGTAAGTCTACTTTTGCAACCGTTATATTTTGAGGAAGGATGGAAAAATAGACTTACAGAAACTTCAAATAATACAAAATAAATGTTTGAAAATCATTTTAAGAAAAAAACCACAATTTCTTTTAACAGGCTGTTGCCTGTTTTTTTTAGTACACCTTATGTATATTAGAAGTTTACTTTTAATATTTATTTTGATATGTTTATTAAAGGATACAACAATTTTACAAGATTATTGCATTTATTTAGGGATACGTTGATATGACTTTTAGAAATAGGCTTATAGTCTAATTTATTGAATGCCGAGATAAAGAGCACTCGAAAATAACATAACGCAACAAAGCTTGTATTAAAACTACAAGGAAAAATGATCGAAGTGTTCAATGTTTTGAAATTCTGGCAAAAATGACCAAAAATTTAATTGATCCAAAACACTTTTCTCGACGTTTTGTTCCAAAAAATAAAAATGACATTCCGTCTGTCGGGATGTAAAAAGTATAAAGTATAAAGTATAAAGTATAAA
Source organism: Tipula vernalis (assembly GCA_958295665.1). NCBI lineage: Eukaryota > Metazoa > Arthropoda > Insecta > Diptera > Tipulidae > Tipula > Tipula vernalis. The sequence continues at coordinate 333,471,673 of OY282558.1, read as the reverse complement.
GTATAAAGTATAAAGTATAAAGTATAAAGTATAAAGTATAAAGTATAAAGTATAAAGTATAAAGTATAAAGTATAAAGTATAAAGTATAAAGTATAAAGTATAAAGTATAAAGTATAAAGTATAAAGTATAAAGTATAAAGTATAAAGTATAAAGTATAAAGTATAAAGTATAAAGTATAAAGTATAAAGTATAAAGTATAAAGTATAAAGTATAAAGTATAAAGTATAAAGTATAAAGTATAAAGTATAAAGTATAAAGTATAAAGTATAAAGTATAAAGTATAAAGTATAAAGTATAAAGTATAAAGTATAAAGTATAAAGTATAAAGTATAAAGTATAAAGTATAAAGTATAAAGTATAAAGTATAAAGTATAAAGTATAAAGTATAAAGTATAAAGTATAAAGTATAAAGTATAAAGTATAAAGTATAAAGTATAAAGTATAAAGTATAAAGTATAAAGTATAAAGTATAAAGTATAAAGTATAAAGTATAAAGTATAAAGTATAAAGTATAAAGTATAAAGTATAAAGTATAAAGTATAAAGTATAAAGTATAAAGTATAAAGTATAAAGTATAAAGTATAAAGTATAAAGTATAAAGTATAAAGTATAAAGTATAAAGTATAAAGTATAAAGTATAAAGTATAAAGTATAAAGTATAAAGTATAAAGTATAAAGTATAAAGTATAAAGTATAAAGTATAAAGTATAAAGTATAAAGTATAAAGTATAAAGTATAAAGTATAAAGTATAAAGTATAAAGTATAAAGTATAAAGTATAAAGTATAAAGTATAAAGTATAAAGTATAAAGTATAAAGTATAAAGTATAAAGTATAAAGTATAAAGTATAAAGTATAAAGTATAAAGTATAAAGTATAAAGTATAAAGTATAAAGTATAAAGTATAAAGTATAAAGTATAAAGTATAAAGTATAAAGTATAAAGTATAAAGTATAAAGTATAAAGTATAAAGTATAAAGTATAAAGTATAAAGTATAAAGTATAAAGTATAAAGTATAAAGTATAAAGTATAAAGTAGTAAAAGTATAAAGTATAAAGTATAAAGTATAAAGTATAAAGTATAAAGTATAAAGTATAAAGTATAAAGTATAAAGTATAAAGTATAAAGTATAAAGTATAAAGTATAAAGTATAAAGTATAAAGTATAAAGTATAAAGTATAAAGTATAAAGTATAAAGTATAAAGTATAAAGTATAAAGTATAAAAGTATAAAGTATAAAGTATAAAGTATAAAGTATAAAGTATAAAGTATAAAGTATAAAGTATAAAGTATAAAGTATAAAGTATAAAGTATAAAGTATAAAGTAAAGTATAAAGTATAAAGTATAAAGTATAAAGTATAAAGTTAAAGTATAAAGTATAAAGTATAAAGTATAAAGTATAAAGTATAAAGTATAAAGTATAAAGTATAAAGTATAAAGTATAAAGTATAAAGTTATATAAAGTATAAAGTATAAAGTATAAAGTATAAAGTATAAAGTATAAAGTATAAAGTATAAAAGTATAAAGTATAAAGTATAAGTAAAGTATAAAGTATAAAGTATAAAGTATAAAGTATAAAGTATAAAGTAGTAAAGTATAAAGTATAAAGTATAAAGTATAAAGTATAAAGTATAAAGTATAAAGTATAAAGTATAAAGTATAAAGTATAAAGTATAAAGTATAAAGTATAAGTATAAAGATAAAGTATAAAGTATAAAGTATAAAGTATAAAGTATAAAGTATAAAGTATAAAGTATAAAAGTATAAAGTATAAAGTATAAAGTATAAAGTATAAAGTATAAAGTATAAAGTATAAAGTATAAAGTATAAAGTATAAAGTATAAAGTATAAAGTATAAAGTATAAAGTATAAAGTATAAAGTATAAAAGTATAAAAGTATAAAGTATAAAGTATAAAGTATAAAGTATAAAGTATAAAGTATAAAGTATAAAGTATAAAGTATAAAGTATAAAGTATAAAGTATAAAGTATAAAGTATAAAGTATAAAGTATAAAGTATAAAGTATAAAGTATAAAGTATAAAGTATAAAGTATAAAGTATAAAGTATAAAGTATAAAGTATAAAGTATAAAGTATAAAGTATAAAGTATAAAGTATAAAGTATAAAGTATAAAGTATAAAGTATATAAAGTATAAAGTATAAAGTATAAAGTATAAAGTATAAAGTATAAAGTATAAAGTATAAAGTATAAAGTATAAGTATAAAGTATAAAGTATAAAGTATAAAGTATAAAGTATAAAGTATAAAGTATAAAGTATAAAGTATAAAGTATAAAGTATAAAGTATAAAGTATAAAAGTATAAAGTATAAAGTATAAAGTATAAAGTATAAGTATAAAGTATAAAGTATAAAGTATAAAGTATAAAGTATAAAGTATAAAGTATAAAGTATAAAGTATAAAGTATAAAGTATAAAGTATAAAGTATAAAGTATAAAGTATAAAGTATAAAGTATAAAGTATAAAGTATAAAGTATAAAGTATAAAGTATAAAGTATAAAGTATAAAGTATAAAAGTATAAAGTATAAAGTATAAAGTATAAAGTATAAAGTATAAAGTATAAAGTATAAAGTATAAAGTATAAAGTATAAAAGTATAAAGTATAAAGTATAAAGTATAAAGTATAAAGTATAAAGTATAAAGTATAAAGTATAAAGTTAAAGTATAAAGTATAAAGTATAAAGTATAAAGTATAAAGTATAAGTATAAAAGTAAATAATTAGTATAAAGTATAAAGTATAAAGTATAAAGTAAATAAAGTATAAAGTATAAAGTATAAAGTATAAGTATAAAGTATAAAGTATAAAGTATAAAGTATAAAGTATAAAGTATAAAGTATAAAGTATAAAGTATAAAGTATAAAGTATAAAGTATAAAGTATAAAGTATAAAGTATAAAGTATAAAGTATAAAGTATAAAGTATAAAAGTATAAAGTATAAAGTATAAAGTATAAAGGTATAAAGTATAAAGTATAAAGTATAAAGTATAAAGTATAAAGTAAGTAAAGTATAAAGTATTAAAGTATAAAGTATAAAGTATAATAGTATAAAGTATAAAGTATAAAGTATAAAGTATAAAGTATAAAGTATAAAGTATAAAGTATAAAGTATAAAGTATAAAGTATAAAGTATAAAGTAAAAGTATAAAGTATAAAGTATAAAGTATAAAGTATAAAGTATAAAAGTATAAAGTATAAGTATAAAGTAAAAAATTAAAAAGTAAAAAGGAAAAAGTAAAAAGAAAAGTAAAAAAGTAAAAGTAAAAAATGTAAAAAGGTAAAAAGTAAAAAAGTAAAAGTAAAAGTATAAGTATAAAGTATAAAGTATAAAGTATAAAGTATAAAGTATAAAGTATAAAGTATAAAGTATAAAGTATAAAGTATAAAGTATAAAGTATAAAGTATAAAGTATAAAGTATAAAGTATAAAGTATAAAAGTATAAAGTATAAAGTATAAAGTATAAAGTATAAAGTATAAAGTATAAAGTATAAAGTATAAAGTATAAAGTATAAGTATAAAGTATAAAGTATAAAGTAAGTAAAGTATAAAGTATAAAGTATAAAGTATAAAGTATAAAGTATAAAGTATAAAGTATAAAGTATAAAGTATAAAGTATAAAAGTATAAAGTATAAAGTATAAAGTATAAAGTAAAGTATAAAGTATAAAGTATAAAGTATAAAGTAAAGAAAGTATAAAGTATAAAGTATAAAGTATAAAGTATAAAGTATAAAGTATAAAGTATAAAGTTTAAAGTATAAAGTATAAAGTATAAAGTATAAAGGTAAGTAAAGTATAAAGTATAAAAGTATAAAGTATAAAGTATAAAGTATAAAGTATAAAGTATAAAGTATAAAGTATAAAGTATAAAGTATAAAGTATAAAGTATAAAGTAAGAAAGTATAAAGTATAAAGTAAGTAAAGTATAAAGTATAAAGTATAAAGTATAAAGTATAAGTATAAAGTATAAAGTATAAAGTATAAAGGTATAAAGTATTAAAGTATAAAGTATAAAGTATAAAGTATAAAGTATAAAGTATAAAGTATAAAGTATAAAGTATAAAGTATAAAGTATAAAGTATAAAGTATAAAGTATAAAGTATTAAAGTTTAAAGTATAAAGTATAAAGTATAAAGTATAAAGTAAAAAGTATAAAGTATAAAGTATAAAGTATAAAGTATAAAGTATAAAGTATAAAGTATAAAGTATAAAGTATAAAGTATAAAGTATAAAGTATAAAGTATAAAGTATAAAGTATAAAGTATAAAGTATAAAGTATAAAGTATAAAGTATAAAGTATAAAGTATAAAGTATAAAGTATAAAGTATAAAGTATAAAGTATAAAGTATAAAGTATAAAGTATAAAGTATAAAGTATAAAGTATAAAGTATAAAGTATAAAGTATAAAGTATAAAGTATAAAGTATAAAGTATAAAGTATAAAGTATAAAGTATAAAGTATAAAGTATAAAGTATAAAGTATAAAGTATAAAGTATAAAGTATAAAGTATAAAGTATAAAGTATAAAGTATAAAGTATAAAGTATAAAGTATAAAGTATAAAGTATAAAGTATAAAGTATAAAGTATAAAGTATAAAGTATAAAGTATAAAGTATAAAGTATAAAGTATAAAGTATAAAGTATAAAGTATAAAGTATAAAGTATAAAGTATAAAGTATAAAGTATAAAGTATAAAGTATAAAGTATAAAGTATAAAGTATAAAGTATAAAGTATAAAGTATAAAGTATAAAGTATAAAGTATAAAGTATAAAGTATAAAGTATAAAGTATAAAGTATAAAGTATAAAGTATAAAGTATAAAGTATAAAGTATAAAGTATAAAGTATAAAGTATAAAGTATAAAGTATAAAGTATAAAGTATAAAGTATAAAGTATAAAGTATAAAGTATAAAGTATAAAGTATAAAGTATAAAGTATAAAGTATAAAGTATAAAGTATAAAGTATAAAGTATAAAGTATAAAGTATAAAGTATAAAGTATAAAGTATAAAGTATAAAGTATAAAGTATAATGTATAAAGTAAAAAATTAAAAAGTAAAAAAGGAAAAAGTAAAAAAGGAAAAAGTAAAAAAGTAAAAAGTAAAAATGTAAAAAGGTAAAAAGTAAAAAAGTAAAAAGTATAAAGTATAAAGTATAAAGTATAAAGTATAAAGTATAAAGTATAAAGTATAAAGTATAAAGTATAAAGTATAAAGTATAAAGTATAAAGTATAAAGTATAAAGTATAAAGTATAAAGTATAAAGTATAAAGTATAAAGTATAAAGTATAAAGTATAAAGTATAAAGTATAAAGTATAAAGTATAAAGTATAAAGTATAAAGTATAAAGTATAAAGTATAAAGTATAAAGTATAAAGTATAAAGTATAAAGTATAAAGTATAAAGTATAAAGTATAAAGTATAAAGTATAAAGTATAAAGTATAAAGTATAAAGTATAAAGTATAAAGTATAAAGTATAAAGTATAAAGTATAAAGTATAAAGTATAAAGTATAAAGTATAAAGTATAAAGTATAAAGTATAAAGTATAAAGTATAAAGTATAAAGTATAAAGTATAAAGTATAAAGTATAAAGTATAAAGTATAAAGTATAAAGTATAAAGTATAAAGTATAAAGTATAAAGTATAAAGTATAAAGTATAAAGTATAAAGTATAAAGTATAAAGTATAAAGTATAAAGTATAAAGTATAAAGTATAAAGTATAAAGTATAAAGTATAAAGTATAAAGTATAAAGTATAAAGTATAAAGTATAAAGTATAAAGTATAAAGTATAAAGTATAAAGTATAAAGTATAAAGTATAAAGTATAAAGTATAAAGTATAAAGTATAAAGTATAAAGTATAAAGTATAAAGTATAAAGTATAAAGTATAAAGTATAAAGTATAAAGTATAAAGTATAAAGTATAAAGTATAAAGTATAAAGTATAAAGTATAAAGTATAAAGTATAAAGTATAAAGTATAAAGTATAAAGTATAAAGTATAAAGTATAAAGTATAAAGTATAAAGTATAAAGTATAAAGTATAAAGTATAAAGTATAAAGTATAAAGTATAAAGTATAAAGTATAAAGTATAAAGTATAAAGTATAAAGTATAAAGTATAAAGTATAAAGTATAAAGTATAAAGTATAAAGTATAAAGTATAAAGTATAAAGTATAAAGTATAAAGTTTAAAGTTTAAAGTTTAAAGTTTAAAGTTTAAAGTTTAAAGTATAAAGTATAAAGTATAAAGTATAAAGTATAAAGTATAAAGTATAAAGTATAAAGTATAAAGTATAAAGTATAAAGTATAAAGTATAAAGTATAAAGTATAAAGTATAAAGTATAAAGTATAAAGTATAAAGTATAAAGTATAAAGTATAAAGTATAAAGTATAAAGTATAAAGTATAAAGTATAAAGTATAAAGTATAAAGTATAAAGTATAAAGTATAAAGTATAAAGTATAAAGTATAAAGTATAAAGTATAAAGTATAAAGTATAAAGTATAAAGTATAAAGTATAAAGTATAAAGTATAAAGTATAAAGTATAAAGTATAAAGTATAAAGTATAAAGTATAAAGTATAAAGTATAAAGTATAAAGTATAAAGTATAAAGTATAAAGTATAAAGTATAAAGTATAAAGTATAAAGTATAAAGTATAAAGTATAAAGTATAAAGTATAAAGTATAAAGTATAAAGTATAAAGTATAAAGTATAAAGTATAAAGTATAAAGTATAAAGTATAAAGTATAAAGTATAAAGTATAAAGTATAAAGTATAAAGTATAAAGTATAAAGTATAAAGTATAAAGTATAAAGTATAAAGTATAAAGTATAAAGTATAAAGTATAAAGTATAAAGTATAAAGTATAAAGTATAAAGTATAAAGTATAAAGTATAAAGTATAAAGTATAAAGTATAAAGTATAAAGTATAAAGTATAAAGTATAAAGTATAAAGTATAAAGTATAAAGTATAAAGTATAAAGTATAAAGTATAAAGTATAAAGTATAAAGTATAAAGTATAAAGTATAAAGTATAAAGTATAAAGTATAAAGTATAAAGTATAAAGTATAAAGTATAAAGTATAAAGTATAAAGTATAAAGTATAAAGTATAAAGTATAAAGTATAAAGTAAAAAAGTAAAAAATTAAACAGTAAAAAGTAAAAAGTAAAATGTAAAAAGTAAAAAGTAAAAAATTAAAAAGTAAAAAAGGAAAAAGTAAAAAAGGAAAAAGTAAAAAAGTAAAAAGTAAAAATGTAAAAAGGTAAAAAGTAAAAAAGTAAAAAGTATAAAGTAAAAAGTAACAAGTTTCAATCTAGGTGTCTGGCGCTTGAGATCGTCTTATCCGATTCCGAATTTTTTTTCGGTAATCTGTTTCTATTGACCATGGAAAAGCAAAGAATTGAAAAGCTTTTGAAAACTGTACCTCAAGAAGGTCGATACCTCCCATAAGAATTGATCCAAAACCACATGGTGATATTTCCACGTTGACCAATTTTTTATGTAAGCTAGTTTTTTGTTGAGTTGGGTTTCCTTTGCGAGTTATATTGGGGTTGAGTTGGAATTGAATAATGGATGAGTTAGGGATTAATGAACAGTTCAGCTGGGGATTTATTTGTGATTTAAATTGACGGTTGAATTATTTGAGGGTTGATTCGGGGTTCGGTTGTTTAACAGTTTATTTGGGGTTGAAATGATGATTGAGTTGATGGTTGGATAGTCGGTTGATTTACTGATTACGTTAAGATTTGCGTTGAGATTGAGTTGCAGATTGAGCTGATTATTGAGTTAAGAGGTACAGTTTGGTATTGATTTGGGAGTTGAGTTAATTTTCAGAACCGAAGTTCTGATTACCTCATGACGTTTAAACGCTTTATATTTTTATAAGAATATCTTCGTCTCTTTATACACCCGATTTAATACGGGTCACAACAAACGTCGAGAATTGAGCTAATATGGGCTACTGCAGAATGCAAGAGAACTTATTGGAAAAAATATTCCCTTATTGAAAATCGGTAAAACCGACTTTATTGTAATTGGAAATTCTGTGGAATTTATTCCGATGGGATCGAATTCTGAAATATCAAATTGTGCGAATGAATTTTTTCCCATCGAAACCAACTTCCGTAATAGACCCGAATTTTTCGATACGAAAAAAAAATCCTTGGAATATAATTTTGTCACACGAAAAATAATTATTTCTGGACCAGCTTTCACACAATTAAAAAAATTCAAATTTGTATTATAGATTATTTAAAGGTTTAATATTACAGGGTGGGCCAAATAAATTTTTTTTTTTTTAAATGCAATAAAACAAAAAGTTCTAAATATTTTTTCAAATTTATTTTTTCATTGTAAAGAACAATCCTTCCGATTAATTATGTAATACTATTTCATTCATATGACTGCCTCGGCTGGCCTTGACGTACCCCATACGGTCGGTCCAATTTTTTAGCACATTTTCGATGGTATGCGGCATTATGTCTTCAATGGCATTGCGAATATTGTTCTTAAGAGCGTCAACCGTTGCTGGTTTATCGGCGTAACACTTATCTTTGACGGCACCCCAAAGATAATAGTCCAACGGCGTCAAATCACAGCTCCGAGGCGGCCAAATCACATTAGCATATCGGCTGATAATTCGATCTTCGAAGACGTGTGCTGTGTGGCACGGAGCGCTGTCTTGTTGAAACCAAATGTTGCCTATGTCCTCCTCTTCAAGTGCCGGGAACAAAAAATCGTTTATCATAGCGCGGTAGCGCTCACCATTGACATAACGGCGGCTCCTTGCTCATTTTCAAAGAAAAATGACCCAATGATGCCACCGGACCAAAATCCGCACCAAACAGTCACTCGTTGAGGATGCATCGGCTTCTCTACGATCACGTGCGGGTTCTACGTGCCCCAAATGCGACAATTCTGCTTGTTTACATAGCCGCCAAGATGGAAATGCGCCTCATCCGAAAAAATGATTTTTTTGCCAAGATTTTCGAAGTAATGTTTCAATATTTCCCAACGTTTGTTCAAGCGAATACACAACCATTTTCGTTCAGCGGAAGGATAAAACTAACTTTCTGTCAAATCAAAAGTGACGTAACCCTTACCATACTCAAAATAACCGCTAGTTCAAAAAAAAAAAAAGTTAGATGGCCCACCCTATATGTACGAGTATATTTAGTAAAAATATAAAGCAACAATTAATTATAAATCTTGAAAATCTAGAGTACTTTACATAATCTTGAATAAAATTTTCTTGGTTAGACAATTCTTTTTTATATTGGAATAATGAGATGAGGATAAATTATTTTAAAATCGGCCACCACCGAAACTAGGATGCCTAACAACCTTAATATGTACGGATGCGAAATTTGGATGGTTATGATTTCTAATTCTTCATGAATTTTTTTAATCATAAACAATTTTATTAGGTAAAAAACAGTTAGTTTGATTTAGTTATTTTGTTATGGAAAATATTAAAACTGTAAAAGGTAATCCATTTTCAGATTTCAATAAACTTCCCTTTAATATGTGTTACAAAAGAAATGCTATATTAAAAAGCTTAGGCAAGCCAAGCCCTAATTTATTTTTTATGTGTTTTGGCTTACCAACTTTAAAATAAAGTTGCTAAAACTTTTTAAAATAATGCTTTGTATCGCATTAAAGAAAGTAAACAGAAAAGTTGAAAATTAAATTATTAAATCAGCGTGAAGAATATATAAATTTGACTTCGTTAAATATTGTCATATTATATATATAATAATATGGTAGCTATATAAACTATATAGCTTTTTCGCGAGTTTAATCCCCTCCATATACATTTTATAGACGGTACAAAACATGTATGCGAAAATAACTCGACTGTGTTCATGTACAGAAACTACACAAAATATGTGTAAGACATAAAACCTTAATGTTTGTTCGCCTAATATTGCGGTTGATATTTCTGTAAAAGACGACGAATTCAACGGAGTCTGAATTTCTTAGCACATATATGTATGTTAATACACACACAATTTCAGTTAATAGACAAATTGTTTATTTCTTATTTGTGTATATGGTAAATATGTCAAAAAAATTACATACAATATTTCTTATGATACCGAGTACGTAAATACGTAAATACATTGACATACGTAGCTTAGAACCAACATAAAGAATATGTATTTTGATAAACATTTGGAAAAATGTAGTCTCTCGCCATTTTTAAAATTCTTTCATTTTTAGTTACTGGGAAATCCAAATTATATCCAATATAAAGAATTCCGTTCTCGTATATAACTTTAACAATAATTACATTTTCCAGTAAAGAAAAATCATCAAAGAAAAATCAATTTGTAATACGTATGTTTATGTACCATATATGTATTTACAAATAATAACAGTCGTTCTCACCAACTGTCTCGCTGCTAAGCGGAAAAATAAATAAAAGCACAAAAATCCTATTTTTGTCTTGTTTTTGTTTTTTCGAAATTTCTATCAACATAATAATGTTCCCTAAACACCATATACAAATACACATTATATATAGTAATACTGTGTTGTGTAGGTATGTTCATACTATATATGTATATTATATACATAAAGTCTGTGTTTAGAGTCGTATTGATTTCAAATAAATAAGAGTATTAAGGAATAATTCTTTAAACTCGCAAACAAATATTCATAAGTATCCTAATTGAAAATTTATATTTAGAATTACTCAATGTATTATTTCCTTTTTGGAATTATTTAGTATTGAATTCATTCCTTTTTAAACTTAAAAAATGTTAATAAATCCAAACAAAACGAAAAATACTTTTTATACTTGCTTTAAACAAAAAAAGGGAAAGTTTAATGTTGCGTTAAATATTTCTAAAATAAATTTCTTTTGTTTTCTTTTTTGCCTCTGATCGTGCTTTGGATCCCCGTATATGTATGTGCGCCGTTGCAACATGAACGACTAAGAAATTAAATTAAATTATATTTTGGGGGTTAATAAATTCGAAAGAAATATGTATTTGATTTATCGTCTTAACATCGGCTAAGGTTCCATAAATAATAATTTGCTAAAACTTTGTTAGTAAGGAATATAATTTAATATTTAACCGAGTGCATTAAAACTATTAATTCGAAAATATGCAACAATGTTATGACGTAATCATGTTTCAGATTACCGCGGTTAGAAGTATTACGTGTCAAAAAGTGTCTGCTTGTAATAAGTGCAGTCACTTTGCTTGAAGTTCTGTCAAATTTTTTACCATAACAAATCTACACAACCATTCATTGATATGAAATTTTGGTTTTTTTAGTTGGGATATTGAACCGGGAAATAAATCATTGACAGCAGCGTCGTCCACGATGAATCTTGGAATTTTATGGAATCATCATGAAATTTATCGTGCTATTTGAGCCTGTAACGAAGACCTTTTGGGAATCGTTAACATAATTTTACTCGGTCAGAGGTTCCAATACGGCCATATTGAGCCGGCTAAATACTCAGGTTTGGGGGTTTTTTGAAACATAACCGAGTCTTGAAAGACCGTCGAAGGGGAAAAAAAATTTCGTCTTGAAACTATACCCGATTCATCCAACTGTAACTAACTCACGTAGGTTCCATTCTCCTGTACTTCCGGTTTATTCCATATCGGAAAAATTTGAAAAATTAAACAAAAAGCGGAGTAACATCAAAAAAAAATCGTAATGACCAATCTCAAAATCACGATGACGACTACGGAGGTTATAAAAAAATTATGTGAATTGCGCTTGTAAGAATCCTTAAGATTTTTCAGTACGTTGTTTTGGGCTAGACCGAGTTGGTCACTGTTTGAGATTGCAATATCATTAAGAACCATGATCTATAAAATATTGACCAAAAACCAGGTAATATAGCGAGAATTTCGTACTTTGATGAATTGTATTTCGTAAAGCGGAGCTGATTTCGTGAATGTGACAATCGCAATTTCGATGTTCCTCTTTGATATATGAACGTATAGCAGCAATTATGAACCGATTGACCCTTTCCAAAGCGTTAGCCTGGGGAGAATATTTTGGACAGAAATTGCTTACCATTGTCACTCAATAAGGTTTCGGGTACTGAAAATAAATGAAATATTCGTTCAGGGTGTTCAATAATTCGTTCAATAATGTTTTTCGTAGTTGCATCTCTCATCGTTTCCAACAAAACAAAACGAAAATATTGAACAAGGACTAAGAAAAGATAACTATTTCCAGACGGCAAACGTGGATAAGGTTCTATGAAATCTATAAACAATTTTCTACCATGGTCGATCGATCTCAGTATAAAACCCCATATACGGTCGAGTAGAGTAGTTGAGAGTTTTTGAGGTTTTACATAAATCACAAGATCTAATAAATTCCAAGACATCACGACTCATGTTAGGCCTATAATAATACCGTCGCAAAAGCTCAAGTGTTTTATTGAAACCCATATGTGAAGCTGTAGGCGGACAGTGAGCTTCGAAAATTAATATAGAAGTTAGTTCTGGTAGAAGGTATACTTACGGCTTTGAAATATATTTTGTTCTCTAACACTCGAAATGCATGGTTCATCTTAGGTTGATGTAGGATGGATTTTACAAATAATAAATATTCACTACTTTTAAATGCTGCCTTTATCACCAACAATATATCCCAGATAATGAATTTCACGAAGCATGAATTTGGTGTTGATAAAATATTTCGTTTAAATATTTACGATTTGCGCATAACATTTCGGGAACCAAACCTGTCTGTAACCAAGTGTCTTCGTAAGCCAAACTAACTTATCTTGTAATCCAGCTGTTATGTTATGATGCATAATATTTATAATTTGATTATTACTTAGAGGATTTTCACACTGAAGTGCTATGTTCAATATGTCGCTGTAAAATTCATTGAATCCATCTGATTCCTCCATCTAATTTTGTCATCACTACTTCTGTCTTGAGAACGGTTGATCAATGCAATTTTAAGTTGAGACCCAGTAGGCCCAGGGTTTCTTTCTATAAATGTCCAATAATAATCTGCTGCAGTATCTTTTAACAAATAGTTAAGGTGGGTGACCATTTGAAAAAACGGGATATTATTGTATAGTTTTCAACCTTGAACAAAAATGGCTTAATATTTTCTCCGCCAGAAGAACCATCGAATCGAATATTTCATTTCGCTGCCTATATACCTTTGTAAGTATGTTGAATGTTGTGCGAGATTGATCGTCCGCCGCAACTGGCTGATGGTATCGGAATTGCATCACGGTTTTGGCGGCGGTACTGACCCTTAGAATTACCCGAGTGATGGTTTATGGCTGGTAAAGATTCGCACGCTGGATCAATTTGGTTGTGACGTTCGAAACCTCCCTCATCATGACTCACGCTTGAATTAGCTGGAGTAGACATATCTGCGAAATTTCCTGAATTTATTTGTCCTTGTTCTAGATTCGTTAAACCGGGTTTTATGTTTTTGGTTGCAAACTTAATTCGATTTACAGTTTCTTTATCAGAAGAATTTTCACTTTGAAGATTGTCTACCATGACCTCTCTTAATGAGTTTTTGTAGTCATCCAAAGAAGATTGCTCGTTGATGATGCGATCTAAAATGTCTATTAATTTTTGAGTTTTATCCTTAACTTCTTAAACTATATTAGATATGCTTTAACCGACTAACTAATTGTATACGTTGCGATTTCCCATCCTGGTTGTCAAGATTAAGAGCGTCCTGAATTTGGATATACAAAATCTTCAATTTATTTTTAATTCGTATAATATCTCTTTTGGGATTTTTTTTTGCAACGTATAATGAGGCCGAACTGGAATGAGTACCGGATGTTCAGTTTCTTGTAGAAGTCGGGCTTTGATGCAAATGCTCAACGTTCAGTGTGATTATGTATAAACTATGCTACTTGATATACAGTATAAAAATATAAAAATTACCCAGACTCAATGCACGACACGAAAACGAAATCAATCCCTTGATTGATTATATATAGGAATTCGGAATTTTCATCACATTAAGGTATCGTATATATGTAGTGAGTCAGTCTTTATTAAGCCTGAATTCCATTGCGAATAAAAGTTTGTCAGTCAAAATAAAGGGAGATAAAAATATAAAATCGGTGGTTGTGTGAAAGAAACACAAAACGAAGTCAGTCAAGATTTTACTTACATCAAATGTGTGTTTGTATTAGTGGATCGCCATAATTATGGTCAAAAATTATCAAAATCGAAGTCATTTTATGGTTATCCAACTAATATATGCACACAAATTTTGTGTACGAACGCAAATTTTTTTCCGCACACTAAGTTAATTAAAAGTTTGTTATTTTTACGGTAATTGTCATAATTTTTTTTGGTGGTTGCTTCTAAAATAGCTGTGATAATACAAAAATATAAAGTTTGTATACAGTTAAATTGTGATAAATTGGGATCAATTGTGATAATATCGCTAAATACTATTATTGGCAGTTTTGTAAAGTAATCGTTTTTTTTTTAAATAATTTATTGGTGGTGAAAAAGCCAAATTAAAACTCCAAGTGATAACCAAAAATTTATTTTTTTTATTTTTTTTTTTGCTGTCGCTGTCAAAATTTATCAAGATATTTGTGCTATAAAAAAAATAAAAAAAACATGCTTTTTCTTTGTTACCCCAATGCATTTCTTTTTTTTTTGTCTTCTTTCGACTTGAAGTCAGTTCAGTCAATTATTCACAGTGGAATTCAAGCTTTATAGTTATTTATTCACGCATCGATGATTTTACAGAAAAAAGATGAAACTCGACATCTGCAAAAAAAGCAGACGAGGTTTTTTGGGTTTGTTTCTCGGGTTTCAATTGACTTTTTTAAGCAGATGAATATTTTTTCTCTTTTTGTCTTTGTACTTTTTCTTATGTTGTGTTTCAATTTTTTTGCAGACGTCGATTGTCGTTGAATGTAAATCAGTCTTTACGAGGTGACTTATTTTCTATCCCTTTCTTACGAAAAAATCTAAATTGCTTGTCATTTTCCCTATGAATATTGTTCTAAGGTAGCGTGATACTGAAAAATTTAAAATTTTCTTTTGACGAACACTGAAGTAAAAAATGAATTTTTCAGATAATTAATTATTTAGGAGTCATCAAAATTCAATACTCTCATTGTTTTATCAATCGTTAGTGTTATAAGCGTATTATGTTGCGATTTTGCGAGTAGCAGTGTCCTTAACTTTAAAAAATTGACAACAAATAAATTTATGTTGTTGCTGTCAAAATAAGTAAGTAAAATCAATTCGAATGATTTTACTTACTTATTTAAGATGGCGTCGAATAAGTAAATAAGTATGAAATAAGTATCGGTTTCGAAAACAGCCTTAGGCCATTTCCGAAAGTTATACTTATTTACGGAACCTAACTTATTCAATGTAATTTCATATGGAATAAGTTAGGTTTCACAAATAAGTATAACTTTCGGGAAGGGCGTAAGGCCCTTTTCCAATTATTTTCTTATTTGGTGTAACCAAACTTATTTAAGATGGCGTAAGAAATTAAAACATAAGAAATTATATTGAATAAGTTAGGTTCCATCAAACAAGTAGGTAATTGGAAAAGGGCCTAGGTGTAGAATGCGTGTCGAGAAACCTGAAGTCTTTTGGCATGCGCCTACCTTCACGCTTATGTTTCACCTTTTGTTGATGAAAATCGCAAATAAACTACAAAGAACAAACATAATTTTATATTGTAAACGAGCCGCTTTGTTCAAAGGGTAATAAACAACTAAACTCAAGAATCAAATGCCGCCTTACTTTGGTCACTTGAACAGTTATTGGTATGAAAATAAAAATGCAAATTACGCTCAAAATAAAAACCGAAAAAAATTTTCTTTTACTTTTATCAGTTGACAAAGATGGTTGATTAAAAATTAAATAAAAAAACAAAAAAAAAATTCAAAATTATTTCTAGAATAATTCTATACCAAAAAAAAGTTGGTTTGACACTATTCATTCCGGAATGAAAATACACGGCATTGTTGTTGTAGAATTCCCAAAGTAAGACTAAAGTATGACAAATTCACAGCTAAAGACTTTTAAATGAAGGTTTAATGTAATCAACTTTAAAGAATAAAATTAATTGGATGCTAATCATTTGCCGAACAAAATGATTCAAATGATATTTTCACTGTATAAGGAAAATGAAAGTAGGAATTAATCCAGTCTAACAAATAAAGCAAACCTAAAATTTCGTAGCACATTTAGAAAAGTTTCATTTCAGTAACAAATTGAAGAAAGAGATTCGAAAATTTAAAATAACCAATTTTATATAACGCAAAACGAGGTCGTATTACTTAATTTTTCCGAAAACCTCATAAAATTTTCTGTACAAAAAAAAAATTGTGCCCATAAATTTTCCCTATATTAATTTGTTGCCAATAAATTAATTTTGATGATAATTTTTGTCCCCACTTTATTTTATTTGGTTCATTAAAAAACATTTTTTGTATAGACATTTGTAATCAGCCAAATAGTTTATTTGATAACTATTTATTATTTTTGTTTCTAATGGTTGACTCTCAAAACCTTTAATTCAATGCCCAAAAATAATTTTTTGTGTTCCCTTCAAATTTTTGTGTTCCCGCCAAAAAATAATAAATGTTGCCAAATTATTATATTTTGTTCCAAAAAATTAATTTTATGATGCCAAGAAATTTTTTTTTGTTGCTCATAAATTTGTGCCACTTTATTAATTTTTTGTATCTGAAATATTAATTATTTGTGTGCCGCTTTATTGCCAGCCAATTTTTAGTAAGTAAATAGATTTGCGAGGTGATGGAGCACGCTAATATGAGCAATCATCTGTCATTTAAGTTTTAGTTCAGATTAGTGTGCTCCATCACCTCCCAAATTTATTGTACTTACTTAAGAGTCACCCCTTGTATATATAATAAAAAAACAAAACAAAAATGATGAGACAAAACAAAAAATACAGTGACGATCATTCTACTTACTCATTAAAATACTATTTCAGGTTATCGCACCTGGTCTTGAAAAAAATGGCGCCTACAACTCAACGAAACTAAACATATACAAGTAAACTTTACCAACAAAAAGTTTAATTGGTTACCTGTTCTGCTTAATTCCTAACTGAAGTGGAAAGAGCCTATATCTTGGTTGTCAAACTCAAGTTGAAAGAGCTTATGAAACAGAAAAAAAGAAGAGATAAACATCAAATATGGAAAATGTATTGGTTCATAAGAAGGAACTCCGAGCTAATATTACATAATAAACTGTTCTTATATCGGCAGATATTTAAATCTGTATTGACTTATGGTACACAGCTATGGGGGTTGTACAGAGAAAACTAATGTAAAAGTAATTCAAACCTTTTATATAAAGTTTTGCATAGTATGGTGAACGCCCCATGTACGATAACCTTTATAAGGATCTAAAGATGAAATATGTCAGTATGAAATTAAGAAGCATGTAAAGAAACACGTACAACGCTTTAATCATCCTAAAACATCATAAACTATCCTGACCTTATTCGATAAATACATCATGGTTTTCGTAACCGAAGTTTCGTTGACATATAATAATTTAAAAACGAGAGTTGTTGAACGTACAAAACACATCTCAAATGCCGAATTATGTTAAATTCCGTGTTTTTTTTTTGGAATTGACCGAAAGAAAATTCACTAAATTTTGTGCAACAACTCAAAGTAGCCAATTCGGAACATGTGTTTAGCACGGTTTAGACTAAAATGCTGTGATTTGGGAAAAGTTATGTTTTTTCGAAAGTGACATATGTGGGAACTAAAGTTAACTAACTAAGTTTACCAAATTTTAGCTGATTTATATTCTAAAAAATATGTCGAAAATGCCTTAACAATTGTTTTTCTTTTTCGAAACATGTTAAAGATAATCAATGTTTTGCTGAAGTAAATTTCGCGATTTGTAAACTATAACCATGAATACAGACAATACACAAGTATGATTAGTATGATTAGCTGCATGTACCATTATGTGTACTTTCCAATTTGTATATCAATGGAGAAACAATCTCGTTTCTTTTTTTGTGCTACCTGAAACCTGACAAATGAATAAACCCCTCAATATAATGGTTGTAACTGAGTTTCCCTGTCGATCAACATTCTCATTTTGAAATGTATTTAAGCTACCCACCGAAAAAATATGAAAATCAAACAAGTTGTCATTAAATTTTTAATTAAATCAATTTCACGGTTCTTAAAAATGAATATAAAGCTAAAATAAGTTGAAGATGACAGGTTCATTATGAATGAAAAAATCCACTTTTGTTTTTTCTTTTGGGTAAACAATCAACAAGCAAATGAGAGACAGTATGATGGAAGGCAACATAAACATCACATCTTTAGGGAACAAGGCATCGAAGAAAAATCCTAAAATAAATTTAAGACAATTGAAAGAAAATTCTCGGATTACTGTTTTTACAGAATATCTACGAAAACATTTTGATGGTTCGATGTAAATGTACATTGATGGATATTCGTAAGATGCCTGAAAATTCAAAAAATGAAAATAATAAATTAAAAAGGACGTAAGCAAGTTGAAATGCTTTTAGAATAAGAAGCAGATAGAAATAAAATGAATCAAGAAGGAATACTTTTAAAAGGTAGATTAAAGCCCTTAATTTTTTCGACGAATGGTGTCAATTTATACGTGTTAATTGAGTTATATATAACAATATAAAAGCTATTGCAATCTAACTAGCTGTTTCAAGTAAATAAATATGAATAATGGAGCTAATCGCTCACCTGAGTTGAAATATTTTTCATTGGGCTGAGTAAAACTGAGTTGAATGCAACAGTGTCATAAGAATTTGACAAAAAAAGTGCACATTGAATCATCTTACATGAATTATTGTTAATTTAAAAAGAGCGACCATAACAAAAACATTCGCCGATGGTATAATTTTTTCATACCATAATCTATCCACAGTCTGCCGTTAGTAAGGTGTCTGGTAAATTCTTGTCAGCTTTAGTTACAAAAAAGATTATGAAATCCCAAAGAAACAAAGTGTAAATGCAAACGCGCAAAATTACCAAATAATTTCAGAGGTTTTCAAAACATGCAATCTTTATTCACACCGATAGAAGTTATGGAAATTAAGATAATACAATAGGGATGAAAACATAGTTGGGCGATCAAATTACGCTCTGTAATTCACACAGTTTTTACACGTAAAATGTGTGTAATTTACTTAGATGCATTTTACATATACTTACATAGTATACGCAATGTAAAAAATCAAAACTTTATATTTTAGCAACCGTCAACTGAGAATTTTCCTGATTATTCAGCTTCAACATTTAAGTTACATAGGTAATCTAGTAACAAAATTACGCTAACAAAAATAATTGTATAAGATGTTCCGTTTCAAACGCGTTTTCGTTTCTGTTTTATTTTCCTAGGTATTCCTCAATCACTTTCAAATTGGTAGAAATTAAATATTTTCGTCCTAGTCCACCTAGCCTTTTAGGGTGTAAAGGGAATTCGTGGATTTTCTACGGTTTTCTTTACTCCAATATTGGTCCATAAAAGCATTGTACATAGTTGGAGGAAAAAAGTGGTTACAAAACAAAAGTATCGGAGAAACAAAAGTGGACATTAACCTAACCCGTCATCATATTTTTTATGTTAAAGCGTCATCATTTCCCTCTAAAAATCAATATGTGTTATTTCGCTGAAGTGTAAACAACATATTTTTTTATGTGCTCTAACCATATCAACCTTTGTGCCAACAAAACACAATTTGCGGAAAGCGCTGTTTTTTGGTTTTAATTTGAAGAAAAGTGTGAAGCATACGAGGAACAAAAAGCATGTGAGTACTGGCTCCGGCGTTTTAAAAGTGACGATTTTGACATCAGTGAGAAAGAACGAGAAAGGAGGCCAGTAAAGTTTGAAGACGCCGTCTCAAGGCCATGGCTATGGTGAAAACAAGGAAACTTGGTTCCGTATGAAGTCAAGACAATAGACGTCGAACGCCATTTTTTCACGTTCAAACAACTGGTCCAAAAACATAATCGGAAGGGTTTTTTGCATCGAATCGTGACAGGGGCCGAAAATTAAATCCACTACGACAACCCAAAGCGCAGAAAATTGTAGCGAAATCCTCAGATTTCGTTAGAAGATACGGGATCAAAGGTCTGGTGTGGTCTAGTACGACCAGTCTGCTATGAAGGCCCCCTTATCATCGGCCTGCCTACCGGAATTGCCTTTCCGGTCGCGGCGGTAACTGATGCCGATTATAGATGGAAGAGCGCCTTCTTAACAAATCACTCGATTATCTTACGGGCAAAATACCGTCATCTCTATGAACCGACTAACACATGTATCGTGCTGCTCCCTCCGACAGCCTGCCCAAGTGAGCCACATGACCGGAAAGAGATGGAAAACCGACCCGATGCAAAGACCCTAACTCAGCACACATTCAATCACTCCATCAGGAATCACTTCCTCGTGGCGTGACTGAACATGATTTCAAAACCAAAAAAAAAAAATGACAGTAGTAAAAAAAGGAAATTCCCAAAAAAAAAAAAAAGAATTAGAAAAATCACTAAAACCATAAGCACTCACTAGTAAAATAAACAACGGAATTATTATCAAAAAAGCAAAAGGAATGAAAATGTAACTTTAGTATTTATTGTGACTAGATATACGCAAATTAATAGCGGTTGAAAAACGCTGAAAACCAATTTTTGCAATAACGGAGATGATACATAAGTTATTAAAGGAAAAAAATGAAATTATATGTGTATGATCGCGCCGCTACAATAGCTGAAACTCAGAACGTTATATAATGAAAAAGAAATATTATAAAAGAAAATTCGACCAATTCGTCAAACTAGGTTCATGAGATTATAAAATTACCAGGGTGGTCATTTTGTGGTGCTATATAACACCTTTACATCACTAGTGGAGACTTTTTTTGTGTGATATAAAAAAATGGAGAAAGTCTACAAACACAACCCTGCAAAAAGAATTTTAAGGGGAAAATAATGAATCAAAGTGATAAGTTGACGTTTCCACATAACCTCAAATGACATTATATGAAAATTTTATACGAAGTGCTATTTGTGTGGTGATAAAGTAATACTTTAATGCAAAGGTGTTTATTATTTAAATAAAATGTTAAAAATATAATAATCAGTCCTTTGTCAATCAACAATTTTATTTTGCACTTGATTTCATGATAAGTTTCATTCATTTTTTTAAAACCCCAATTTAGTTGTTTTCCATCAAACTATTTGGAGTTTGATCAAAAACAACTAAATTAAAGTTTAAAAAAAATGAATGAAAATTATCATGAAACCAAGTGCAAAATAAAATTGTCGATTGAAAAAAAAACAATTATGTAATATATTTTTAACATAACATAACTAGAAAAGCCTTTGGTTTGTTAGAATTTGATGTGTAAACATTTACCAATATTTGCATTTTGTGGGGTTATGTCAGATGGTTTATGTTGATTTTTGTTTAACAATTTTTTTTTTGTCCTTTGCTATTATGAGCTCCCGATGAAATTTGTTATTCTAGGCAACTAGAATGTTATTTTTAACAAATAATTTACTACACAAAATTAAAATAATTGTTGATTTTTGTATTTCGTTTTTCTTGTAAATGTAACAATCACCCATTGATTTTATTTCAAAAATATATAAATGATCATTTTGTTAATAAATATCATTCAATTATATTTCGCGTCAATGTAAATTTCATTCATTTTTTGATATTTTTATTAGAGCTTTTTTTAACTAAACTCCATATAAAACAAATGTAAACAACAAAATAATTTTTTTTTTCCACTTGTAAAAGTAAGACGGAAGAAGTTGTGGTCTTTTTCATTTAAATCATTATGTGAAGTGACGCTATTCATCCATGACAACACCGTAGTTAGCTACTACAATTTATTTTTCGCACAATATCGCTAAGTAGTGATATATTACCACAAAATGACAACGCTGCAAAATGAATTTTAAGGGGAAAGCAATGAATCAAAGTGATGATTTGACACTTAACCTCAATTGTTGATTTTTTTTATTACTATGGCCGTGCCCGAATACTGTGATAATACCGTGATAAATAATAATTTATGACATTTAATTGAGAAATGTTCTCCTTCGCAGATATTTTTTTATTTTTACTGCCCGAATTCAATAATAATTTTTGCGTGATAATTTACCCGCCAATTTTTTTAAATTTAATTAAATGGATCAAAATTCCGAAGTAAGCAAAATTATTATACATTATTGTTGTAATGTAAAAATGCTTCGGGAATCAATACTAAATTAATACGAAAATTATCAAGCGATTACATTATACACCGCGATCCCACAATCCGATTATTAGTCAAATATTAAGTGCAGAAAAATTTAAGGATTTCTGGGGTATGTTTCACGAAATCACAGATTTTTTATTACGCAAAATGCATGGATGGTAATTTGAGTTAGAACTCGTGGCTTTATTTTATTGCGGCTTGCCAGTGAGATAAACCGTAGAATGGTGGGAGCATTAATAGAAATGCATAGCGAAACAGTTACTGAATCAATTACGTTCCAAGTTATTAAAAGTAGCCGAAGAGGTTGTACACCTGTATTGAAAAATGTGTTCGGAGCTTACGATTAGACTCATGTTTTTCCTTCAAATTTATTTTGTTGGTTGCTATATCACATTCACTCAAATAAATTATAATTCTATAACGGAAGCTAGGTTAGAATTCGCGCACCAACATCTGAGATTTCTCGTGTTGTATCACCAGAGCGGCAGTACTAGCTACTTAACGAAAATTCGGATTTTTTTGTTTTTATATTTAACGAATTGTTTATTTTATTTTAACGAAATATCTGTCACAAAATGTATACAATGTACTTATTGTTTTGTTAAATTTTATTATTATTGCTGTACGTAATTATTAGTATATATCTTAATTGGATTACGTATAACAAAGTCGTTTTATTTGTTATTTGTGTTGTGATTACTATGTGCATTTCTATAAAATTGAGGTTATGTTCCTCACATCACAATTTTAATTTGTTAAAGCATCGTAAATAAGAATTTTTTATTAATTAAGATTAAGAATAGATTAGAATTAAGATTTTTTATTGGTGATCGTGTGTCAAGAAAACATTTCAAGGTCATTGACCTTAGTAATCAAAACACAACATAAATAAAACAACATGCAATTACTGATGCGATAGCCATGAATTACGAGACAAGTAAAAAAGATGAGGTTCGATTGGTACTCGGAGGAAAGGAAGGACAAACCTGGAGGCCTATTATGAAATTTTTCGAATTCGATTTTTTTCGATATCGAAAAAATTCGCCCTATTATGAAACTAAAATAGAAAAATTCGCGGCGAATTTTTTCGACCGCACTTGTTATCGAAAAAATTCGACCTATTATGAAACTAAAATGGAAAAATGGAATCGAATTTTTCCGAATGCACCGACAAAATTCGACTGCTATTTAGTTGACGAATTTTGTATACGACTGATCGCATTTATCAAACTGTTTAATAATTATTAGTTTTCTTGTAAAAAAATATATTTTAAATTATTTTTAAAAATAATAACTAGGTGTTCAAATAATAATAATCAATTAGATGTTCAAATAATAATTATTGAATAAAGTTTATTCAAACAATTTTTTCAGAATTTATTTAAGAAATACAGAAATTATGTTTCTTATATTGACTTTATAATAAAAATTTCGATGTAAGTTTTATTCTAATTATTTATGTTTAAATTGATTAAGAAATATAGAACACAACTAATAAATTTTTTTAATTCAAATATGTTTATCAGGACGACGAACGCCAACCAATTTAAAATGCTAGTCTCTTTCATGGAGAAAACTGAGGGGATAGCAAAAAATTATTTAAATTCTCCTCAATTTAAAGAAACTAGTAACAAATTATGGGAAGATTTGACAAAAGGGCTAAATGACGAACGCCCTCCAACAAAAACAGTAATTGGTAGGAAAAAAATGGAGGTGTGGCCAACACACGACTTTCTTTTACGAACAGAGAATTTTGAGAAATTTTTTTTTTTTTTTTTTGATTTTTAAATTTTTAAGTTTTTTATTTTTATTTTTTTTTTTAATTTTTGGAACCATTTTGTACTAAGCAGTTTTTTGTAATCCTTATACTTTTTAAGATATTTGCAAAATAAATTTTCAGGACCAAGGGAGTGGCCACTTCCGGTTAGCCGATTTGGAGAAAAATTCACTGGGACCTCCCTTATCAAAAAAGCTAAAATCTGAAGTTTCAGTTCGATTGGTTAAACCATTTGGGCTGTAGAGAGGACACAGACTGACAGACAGACACCATTTCGAAACCCAATTTTTCGGACTCAGGGGACCTCAAAACAGATAAATCACTAAAAATCTCAAGGTCCAACATTTTCTTGATTACTATACTTTATTTTACTAGAGTAAAAGAAAGTAAAAGTATGGATTTCTTGAATTGTTCAAATGTTCCACACAAATCAAAGAATATTTTTTTTATTTTAATTACTATTTTTAATTAACATTATTAATCACAAACTAAAACGCAAAAACTTTCTATTTATTATGGTTAATATGGGCCTTATCGAATTTTTTCGATATCGAAAAAATTCGAAAACTAATTTTCATAATAGGACAAATCCGCATCGAATCGAATTTTTACGATATCGAAAAAAATCGAAATCGAAAAATTTCAAAATAGGCCCCCTGAGCTAAAACCGCCCAGAAAAAAACATCGAGAACCCTGACCAATTTAATTCTTTGGGCTATGGATTTATTCAATTCAAGAAACAAAGATGCAGAAAAGGTTCTTCGACAGATTCCCTATATAAACACTAACGGGAATAAAGTGGAATTGAATCGAATTCTAAATACGCACGGTGGTAGTACATCGACAAGAAGAAACGTGGGGAATACCGAACAAACGGCTTTTCAATTTAACCATAGATTTACCACTGCCCACATCCATATCATCGAGTTTCTCTTCTTCGCATTCTTTCTCGGTCTGCCGTTTTTCCTCTTCTTCTTCGCGTTTCTGCTTGCCTTCTCGCCGAGCTTTTAATAGTGTCATAGCATTACTTAGTTTATCATCAGTTTTATTCGGTTCAACATTTTTCTTTCTTTCTTTCGAACGTTCTTTAGTATCAAAATATTCAACGGAAGCAGATTCAGCTGGTGAATCTAAAGGTTGTGGTTATAATAGGAACACCTTTAAAATTTAATAAAACACAAATAACTTCTTCAATTTTTTCTGGGGGAGATAAAGGAGACTACACAGGAGAAAGTATATGTGGTACTTCTTTTGGTGGCGGCTTTGGCATAACAACATTTCAATGTCACCAAAATTACACTTAAGTATTATTTATACCGGTTGCGTTGAGTTTGAACTTTAAAAATGAAAATTCGTTTTGTAACTTTTAAGTTTTGTTTGATTAACAGTGTCATTCTTTAAAACATGACACTGTTAATAAAAAAAAAACTGATTACAAAACATAAAAGTTAGAAAACAAATTTTCATTCATAACAATTAATATGACTCTTTGACATTTAATTGAAAACAACAACAACAAAATGTTTAGTTAAAACTAATGGAGCGACGCCTGACGAGAGAACCCCAAATATTTTTTTAACGAAAAGATGTGGGCAGGCAACTTTACTATGGAAACATAACTTCATTTCCCTTATAGCTATTATAATTTATTTGCATTCACTACTAAAATATTTCACATGGAGATGTCAAAATGTATCATAGGGAACGATTGTAATAATTCGAATGAGTGCGTTTTATGCCAAAAACTATTACGTGTGAATATTTAACATGGTATTCGGGCACGGCCTATGTAATATAAAAATCAACAATTATTTTAGTTTTGTATATTAAATTGTTTGTTAAAAGAACCATTCTAGTAGCCTAGAATAACAAATTTCACAAAACCAATCATCCTCCTAACAGAAATGGACAAAAAATAAGCAATTCTTTTCTCACTCTCAAATAAGAAATAAATTAGGGCCCTACAAT
Source organism: Tipula vernalis (assembly GCA_958295665.1). Taxonomy (NCBI): domain Eukaryota; kingdom Metazoa; phylum Arthropoda; class Insecta; order Diptera; family Tipulidae; genus Tipula; species Tipula vernalis. The sequence goes on along the minus strand of OY282558.1, from coordinate 333,445,648 downwards.
GCGCAATGATTCATATTTGAATCGTTCCTGTATTCAGCGTTTACCTTTTTTAAACGGCCATTTTATACAAAATTGAGGCTTGATTCATATTCAACCCTCATGCGATCTCTGGGTGAAATTTCACCCATTTTAGATTTTAATGCTTTATAATTTTTTTTACTATTGAGACTGCCTCGACCAAACTTCATGTATTTGTTTACTAAGCTCGGCAACTTTATAAAATTATTAGGGTTTAAATATCAAGACAACATATTATTCGAAACAAAAAAAGTACACCGGCGAACTTTGGGTGAAATTTCACCCATGTATGTAAGTATGTATGTACATTATTATTATTGAAGGGCCATGTGGGCGATAAGCCGCCTTAATAATAATAATAATAATGGTATTGCACGTACGAGATTCAGGTACATGTTTGAATTTACTCAGAAAAAAATGAATTAAAATACATATGAAATCCAGTGCAAACTTCTCATAATAGTATTATAAAATCAAAACCAACAACAATAAAAAGCCGTGAGCAAAAGTTCGCACGCATGTAGCTAACCACACTACTTTTATTGAGCCTGTTTACATTTGTATTCTTGCATCAGTTTTTCTCGTTTCTTACCTTGAAATTTGCTTGGAACATGCAGGTATACACTGAAAAGGAATCAAATGCAGCACCTGTAACAAATCAGGGTCAGAAGGAGACACTAGACCTAGTAAAAGACTTAAAGGGTCGCAATATCACGTGCAATAACTATTTTACAACTCTCAACTTGGCTAAAGAACTATTCAAACATAAAAATACAACTGTTGGAACAGTACGCTCAAATAAAACATTTTTACCAGCCGTCACGAAACAGGAATTACGTTGGCATCCCGTATTTTCCAGCAAACTTTTATTTTTACGAAAATATATCGTTGGTGCAATATGTTCCAAAAAAATATAAAAATGTCACAGTTTTAAGCACATTTCATAACACAACAACTACTTCTATGGATGCAAAATGTTTACATGAAATGATCAACTATTACAATAAAACCAAGATTGGTGTCGATACCTTAGATCAAATGGTTGGGACCTTCACAACAAAACGAAAAACCAATCGCTGGCCTTTCGCCTTATTTTGTAACATGATAGACGTATCAAGTGTCAATGCACATGTTTTGTGGCTGGAAGTCGACCCCCACTGGAATAAAAACAAACTATATAAGCGACGTTTGTTTCTAGAACAACTTGGATCTGACCTTCTCTATCAACAAATAATAAGAAGACCCAGATTACCAAGAGGAAAGTCTTCAACGGACCTTGTCAAACATTTACGGCACAATGCTATATTGCATCTGATATAGCAGAAACATCTAGCATAATGGAAGCGTCTGGTGCCACCCTGGTGCCCACCCAACAGGGCAATGTTACAGAAGAAGCCGGTGTTAAAAAAATGAAAATCTCGGGGTCTCGTTGTGAGTTTTGCTCCAAAAAAGACAGAAAAACTTATTCAGTTTGCCATACCTGCCAGAGATCCGTCTGTGGTGAACACAAGACCGTTGTTTACTATTGTCCGAATTGCAATAAAACATAACTTAAAAAATAAATAAAATTAACTGTAACCAAAATGAAATAAATAATTATTTTTCTTTATTTCAATATGTGGGTGAAATTTCACCCAAGGGTCACATGTGTAACTTTTTCTAAGGGTCGTATTAGGGTTAAATGGTATTCTCCTTTATCGCTTTTGCTTTTTCCTTTCCACCGAAGCATTGCTAGGTGACTAGACTAATAGTCTTCGTGTTAACATTATAAGCAATTTCGTGTGGTTTTATTTTGTAATAATTAAATTTCCAGTACCAAGCTTCGTGTAAAAAAATTAAATACTATTGTCTATGTTGTTGAATACTTATTTGTATAGTTTGCTAAAATAAAACTATTGTAGTGTTTTTTTATTCGCTCCGGATAGCTGCTATCGAGAGCCGTCATATAAAAAGTGGCTCCCGATAGCGCTCCGTATAAATAGGCAGAGCCAAATATTGTTTATATCAAGTTTTCGTTAAACAATTGAATTAAAAATAATAGTTTGATGTTAAATAAGTATAGTTTACCAATAAATAGCGCGTCAAATTTAAATTTAGGCGTAGAAAAATGACGGCTCTCGATAGCAGCTATCCGGAGCGAATAAAAAAACACGACATAGAATAAACAACAACAACAAAAGTACATATGTATATGTCTTAAAAAGTATACATTCGGGCGAATTAATATAAAATATTTTTCTATAATAATATGTGAATGAAATATATTTATTTAATACACATGGGCACACATGTCGCACATGTCGTCGGTAGGCCAACACGTTTAAAAAGTTATTTGGTTTACCTAGTTGTTCTTAGATTATTCGAAAATGTGAAAAATTTTGTCTTAAGTATGTCTAAGAAAATTAATATCTCGAGATTTTCACTGATCGGCAAACATGTCACTATCATATTTTGGTAGGCCTATGTCTGTGCTTTGATCATGCCAACTCATTTAAAAAGTTATTAGGGTTTACCTAGTTAATCCTAGATTATTCGAAAATGTGACCAATTTTTATTTTAACAGAATGTTCAGATAACCTACCAAAATATCATAGTGAGATGTTTGCCGATCCGTGAAAATCTCGAGATATTGATTTTCTTAGACATTCTGTTAGGATAGAAATTGGTCACATTTTCGAATAATCTAGGATTAACTAGGTAAACCCCAATAACTTTTTAAACGGGTTCTCTTGATTAATGTAGACACAAAGGCCTATCGACGACATGTGTGCCGATCGTTGAAATCTCGAAATATTGATTTTCTCTATCGATTTAATAAATATATTTCATTCGCATATTATTATAGAGAAATATTTTATATTAATTTGGAAATATAAATACTTTAATAAAGTTCAGTCGCATTGTTTCTGAATTTTATGTAAAGTGTCTTACCATTAAAACCGTATGGTTCATTACACTAATTAAGATGCATATTTGAATCGCCGCGTACTCTCTGTGTTATGTATAATAATAATTTACAAAAACGGGGCGAATTTATAGATTTGCAGAGTCTGAATAGCGAGGGTTTATTTGACTTATTCAAAAATATTTCTGATGACAGTGATAATGAGATAGAAGAGGGTAGTGATGGAGATGAAGCCATATTGTTGCTTCAAAAGATTTATTAGACAGTTATTAAGAACAAAATGGAATCACAGAACTAACAATTGTTATACCTAACTCCAAAAAAAAACTTAGTTTGGAAACCTTCAACATACAATTCAGTTTCAAATGTGGAACCGACAACGTCAAACCAAAAATCTGCTGTAGCTTCTAAACCAAAAGAGCTACAATGAAGACATAAACATATACAAATCGTGCCTTGTACAAACATGAGAATGTATTAGAACCAGATTGTTGGGATTGACATTATTGAAGATTTGATTAGCTTAAAAGGCTAATCAAATCTTGAATAATGTCCATCCCATTAGACATCATCTAAAACAATATTTGTCTCTGAAGCCATACAAATTGGACTACAAATTGTTTGTACTCTCAGGAGTTTCCGGTCTTTGTCTTTCAAACGAATCCTGATTTGAGCGCAAGTAGATACATCGCTTCCAGTAATAAGGTATCTATAGCAAAACAGAAGCTGTTACAAAAAAAAATTAAAAAGGGGAACGTCTGATGAATATGTTTGTGATTTCGAGGGAACAAATACATGTAACATCTATTGGAAAGACAATAAGGTTGCCACACTATTGTTATCATTTTTGTGGATATAGAACCAATTCATATGGTTAATAGGTACACTCCGTCTCACTTGTTAAAAAACACTTTTTTTTTTTAAACATCAGATTGTTTCTCCAATACTATGTATAATTAAGTAAATTCTAATTGTTATATCGGAAGAGGGCTATATTAAGAAAATATTCCATACCGTAATTTGCGGGTACTTTAGAGAACCGCTACTGTTTTTTAAATAAAACGGAATGCACCTTTAAAAATTGCAGATTTATTTGTCTCACTTGTTTAAGAACAACTGAAATATCTCGTTTCAAAAGCTAAAAAATAAAAATAAAAGAGTGTAAAAGAGTGTAGGGTATCAGTTCGTGATTAAACCTTGACGTCTGCGCAACTATGCCTAAAGGAAAGTTCTTGAATATAGAAGAAAAAGCCCAAATTCCGGCTTTCAAGGAGGACGGCCATAGTATCCGGGAAATTGCTGCTAAAATTTGAAGAAGTTCAACCGTTGTGCATAATTACCTAAGTAACATCCAAAGCTATGGAAAAAAACAGTAAAGGACGAAGGAGAAAGGAGAAGCTTCAAATTCTACCCTGTCGATTAGCAAAATAAGGGCTAAAACCGGTGTTTCGGCCAGCAGAGCAACTGTCCATTGTATAATACAGCGTTCCTCACATTTAACATTTCAAAAAATTAAGAAAAAACCTCCGTTAAATGAAGCACGCAGGAACCAGCATCTTTGCTTTGCAAGTCAACACATTAGATGGGACAGAGAGTGGCATAAAGTTGTCTATTCCGATGAAAAAAATTTAATTTGGACGGGCCAGATGGATGAAATTATTATTTTCATGACCTAAGCAAAAAGGAAATTATTTATAGCAAAAGGCACAGTAAAGGGGTGGTGTAATGGTGTGGGAATCAGTGTCTTTTTTGGAATAATTGATTAAGATTTTCAGATAGTAAAAATGACAGCAAATACCAATAAAACCGTTTTGGAACGAGCTTTTCCAAAATTTACCGAATATTTTAATGGACAGCGTTGGATTTTCCAGCAGGATAATGCCCCGATTCATACTGCCAGGATAATCAAAGCGTGGATTCCGGTGCAAAATGTAGAACTATTGCCTTGGCCGCCTTATTCACCCGACTTAAACATAATGGAAAACTTTTGGGGATGGCTATCACGAAAAGTCTACGAAGGAGGAAGGCAGTTCGAAAATAATGATGAATTAATTGAAGCCATAAAATCAGCCTGGGCCGAAATTTCCCTTCGCTATTTGGGGTCACTTTACAACTCAATACAAAATAAACTTCTTGAAGTTATTGAACATCAGGGTGGAAATAGTCATTACTAAATGACTAAATAATAATTGAAATTAAATAAAATTTATAAACATAAAAAAAAAAAAATACGAAAATTGTTAATTTTAATTGATTTTACAGCTATTCTTAAACAAGTGAGAGAAATAAATATGCAATTTTTAAAGGTGCATTCCGTTTTATTTAAAAAAAAGTAGCGGTTCTCTAAAGTACCTGCAAAATACGGTATGGAATATTTTCTTAATAGAGCCCTCTTCCGATATAACAATCAGAATTTGCTTAATTATACTTAATATTGGAGAAACAATCTGATGTTTAAAAAAAATAAGTGTTCTTAAACAAGTGAGACGGACTGTATGACCGAAAAAATAAAGGAAGAATTGTAAAGCAATAGAACCGGCATATGGGAGGGGTTGATTTACTGGATAGCCTGATTAAACGATATAAAATACAAATGAGAACAAGGAAATGGTACATGAGATTGTTCTACCATTTGCTGGACATCACTATTATAAATGCATGGCTTCTAGACCGAAGTTCTAATAAAGACCAACAATCGATGAAACCAATGGATTTCAGAATAGAATTAGCTCGGGCACACTGACGTACAGTGCGAATATAAAGAAAAAAGGGTGAAAACAAATGTACAACTATTACCTACCAAAGATGTTCGATTAGATGGCATAAACCACTTTCCAATTTGGAACGAAACCCGTTTGCGTTGCAAAAATCCAAGTTGCAAATCCCAAATATACGTGATTTGTGGGAAATATGGTACGTCGTTCTGTTTCAATAAAGCCAAAAATTGTTTTAAAATATTCCATACGATATTCCATATTGTGTCTTGTTTTTGTCGCTATTCTATATAAGCCTAAGGAAGTAGTGCTTGAGTAGGTCTAATAGTTAAGTTTATTTTGCAAAAGGAGCAAAATTCATTGGATGTAAGTTGTAAAGTTGACTTCAAGTATAAATCAAACATAGATGAACTAAAATATAAAACTATTTTAAATTTAAATTATATACGAGTTCAAAGTGGAAACCATAAATCCTACCTTATAAAACTCATTTTTTTATTATTTTAAAAACTTAACAGAGTTTTCGAGAATTTGGAAATAAATGCAAAACTCAAAGCTATTTCCATTACAAATTTTATTTTTGTATTTGTACGAGTTTGTATCAAAAAGACTCTCGTTGCTTTACAAACGTAAAATGTATTTAATGTCAAATATGTATGTATGTACATTGCAATTTCGTTCAAAAAAAGAATAGTAAAGCAAAAACCTAAATTATAATAGTACTGGATCACTTTCTGTTTAAAAAGTATTTATTTTCATTTCAATATCTACACACTGTAACAATACGTGTGTTCATATTCGATTCAATACTATGTACTCACCAATTGATCTATGTACAATCTGGTAATATGTATGTATCTAAACAATAACCTTCTTGCATATTCATATAAGTTTTTTTTTCTTTTTAGTACTCGTATGTATGTTATACAGTAATTTTTTGTCGTTTAGCTTATTCCTAAACACTTACATACTCGTACACGTAAAAACGAGAAAACGTTCATATGATTGCTTCTTCGGTGAAGAAAAACACTTTTTCGGAGACTAAGGTGAAAAAAATTCCATGTAATTTAATACACAAAAAAAATACATTTGGGTGAGTTTGGTTTATGTTTTGTAATAAAAAAGAGGAAAAAAAAAGGAAAATCAATTATTTTTTATTTTTTACTAAAAGGATTGTCGATAAAAGTGTTTACTGATATAATTTTTCAAAATAAATTGGTTTTAGACATACATAAAACTTTGGCTGTTTCGCAAAAGCGGCACTGGTTGATCCTGTTATGAACAAATTTATATATAAAACATCGATTTTAGATTTTAATTACATTTTGCTTGCAAACTGTTGTTAGGGGTTTTTTTTTATTTTTGTTTTTATTTTTATGAATGTTGTTGCGGTTTGCAAAAAACAACTGACTAAAATTTCGGGGACAAAAAATTTTTTCAACCATTGTTAGTAGCAGTCGGTCTTACAAAAAAAAAATATAACGTTCATAGAAACTTTTTCCTCATTCAATGTTACAAACAAAAAGTGCTTACAGCATCATGAACACCTTGGGTAATAACATTTTCGTGTAAGTATGTATGAATAAAATTAAGTTCGATCAGTCGTTGAAACACTGAATTAGGCAACAAATCGTGACACGGCAAAACCCCACTAGAACTACTCCTGCATCTGCCTAGGCCTAAATTATGAACATTACGCCAGAATGCTTTAGGAGGAAGATACGAGTTTGTCCTTGAAAAAATTACATTTAACAATCCGAATTAACAATACAACTCTATTGCGAGTCTGCTTATAATCTAAAGGAGACTGACTATTAGGATACCTTTTTCATAAACGATATTTACTAATTCTAATACTTATAGCATTCGAAATTTCTTGCGACAACCAAGGCAGAGATTTCGCTTTGAAAGTAACCTTTTCAAGCGAAAAGCAACTACAGTCAAACACCAAACTAATGGCTAGTTGCAGAACTAAGGTAAAAAATATACTCCCAAGGAACCGAGTTACAAAGAAAGTAAAGGCTGGAATTATCTATACTAGAAAAAAATCTTTTAAGCTAAAATCTATTAGGTTTAGGTGGAGAGTAACAGTTCACAGAAAAAACAAATAGAGTTATTAGTAAAAGAGATGATATGTTCAATATCAGAGAAGATAGAGGCACCGCAAGCGGTTGGACAACAATACGTTGGTGCCACAGTCTTGTGTACGGATAAATTAAGACTATCTAAAAGATTCAAAAAATCCGGGTAGGATTCCGGGTCGACTGTACACCCTTTTACACAACAAAAACCGAAGGATAGGAATTAGGAAAGGTAGACAGCTAACTAGTCGATAGCTAGTAGGTTTTTGTTAGTAATATACATACATTATAAAATAATTTGCACAAGACAACACAATTTCTATACTACATGAGTGAGGTTTCTCCGGTATTTATGAAAAACCAAATCGACATTAATTAATTAACGCTCACGTTGCTACAGTTTTTACTAAGGACGACATCAAGCGGCCTACAGTTATTTTCGTTCAAGATGTTCCAGGCTGTGGAAAATCTACGTGGATCATAAACATCTCATGTGCCACTAAAGAAGGACTAGCTGATCTCAAATCTAAAATTACTGCTCATTGCATTAAGTAGAAGATTGGCTTCAATAAAATCGTATTAAACTATAAAACGATTGCTTCCTATCTAATTAATGGAACCCGAAATTATGATACGGTATTTATTTATGAATACTATATATGATGATAAATGCCGGTTATATTGGATTTGTGGTCATGCTTAGTGAATTCAATTGCATTCTTCCAAACAATATAAAATCAGATGCAGAATCTTTGTTCGTTGATGCAATGCCTGGTTATAATTTAAACTAACTCCATTGCTAATAATCTGGGGAGGTTTTTAGATCTTGTCTTCTAAATGCAAAGGATTTGAACGAAAATGTCGACAAATTTCACCAACAAATAACCAAAATCATCAACTTAAAAATTTAAAAAATCGTAATTGTCAGCCCTATACTAAAATGATGAAATCAAGTTTGGAAACAGAGAAGCTCTCTTTTTTAAAACACAACGAATTTGTGGTCTATTTCAAATTTAAGTACAATTCTTGTTTGGCTGGCATTAAAGAAATATATAGAACAAATCCAAAATACTTCTGGAAATATTTTAGGTCTAAACGTGAAATCGAGGGGTGCCCTACCAATATGACCTTTAACAATATCAACACCTCAAACACGAAAGAGATAGCGAACATGGTTGCTACATTTTTTCAATCTGTCTATCGACCAACCGCCAGCACTGATTACAACAATCAATAGCAACATAAAAATTATTTCTCCAGTCGTATCTGTTGAAGACATTCTATCAGCTTTGAAGGGTTTTGGAGACGAATGTGGGCCGAATGATGTACCCTCATCTATATTAAAAACGGTTGCGAATATTTTGGTAAATCCGTTGTGCAAACTGTTCAATCATTCTGCAACCACTGATGTGTTTCCCGATAAATGGAACATTTCTAAAATAACTCCAATCTTTCAATGAGGCAACCGAGATTATATCATATGTTACACATGAATAAAAACATGAATAACCAATTCTACAATTTGTAATAATTGGCAATAAAAAATCCAACGTTATCAACGTGGCATCGGGTGTTCTTCAAGGATCATATATTGGACCCTGGATTTTTATTGTTTTCATTGATCGTATATCCAAGATCATAAAAACCAAAATGTTCTCATATTTGCTGAAGACGTAAAAATGTATCGTATAATTGAACAAATTTGTGATTGCAAGATGACACTTAATAAAATTATGTCTTTTCATCGTAAAAGGAATCCGATAATAACTACTTATAACTTCAATGGCAATGTAGTTCAAAGAGTACAAGAAATTATTGATCTAGGAGTCACCTTCGTCGAAAACGTGAGTTTAAACAGACACACCGATAACTGTGTTGCTAAAGCAAACTCTGTGTTGGGGAAACACAAACTTTATTTACACTATATTTCGCTTATGTAAGATCTGAAGTGGAATATGATGTAATCGTCTGGAATCCATATTATGATGTGCACTTCGAAAGAATTGAAAGCATACAAAAAAAAAGTTTTTGATATTCCTGTTGAAAAATCTGGCTAGGAATATGACTATAACGTAAAATTTTATCAAAATGTGACTCGCTTACCACCAATTTCACAAAGAAAAACAACAAAGGAAACAACATATAGATTTCAACAATACAAAAACCGCCAACCAATCACTATAAATTCTATAGTTTTAATATATTATAAATTATTGCTGTATTTCATTGGTAAACTCATCACAACAAATTCTAATTTTTTTTATTTTATTTATTAATTTTAATTGAAAGCAGCCAAATGTTCTGCAACCCACAGTGGCAAACTAACAAAACTTCATTGCTGTTGTCTTGGGTACCTTTAAAACAGCAAAAACAACCAAAATTATACTAAATAAAATAAAACAAATTTTGTTTACTCTTTTCACAATCACATGCGAACAATTCGTATGATGTGAAAATACCTGTCTAACGGTACCCGACCAGTACCGTTAAATATTTTTTGTGCATGTTTATTCCATTTACATGTTTAAAATCCACTTTTACATTATGAATCTAATTTTGACATTATGATACATTTGATCAATTATTGTAAATAAATATTTATTTTTTTAAATAATTTTAACATTAGAGAGCAACACACAAAAACACTTCGCAAAATAATAAATATTTTATTTTTATTATTTTTTTATATATTTTTTTTATATATTTATCACTCACAATACAAATTATAACATAACACGTTTTGCTTTGTTGAGCGTCGATGATCCACATCCTATAGAGCCTAGAAATACCTTAAAACAAATGGACTTTCAACGTTTTTAAAATAATTATGTAGGTATATGTTTTGTGATATATTACTATGTGAATGATAGTATGCAGTTAAAATTCGTCCAATAAATTGAAAATACCATTTAATGGGCAAAAGAGGTTTAAAATAAAGAAACTGTAAGAGTTTCGTAAATATAAATTGCCTAATAATCCAAATCATGGATTTTCATTGCCCTAATGATGAAATATATACTTAATGCGATAGCATTAATTCGTACTAAAATGCTACATAACTTGTATGTACGAGTATATCAATATTCATCCTATAAGAAGATTTAATGTTATAAATCAATGTGTATTATGAACGAAGCAGTTATACAATTAATTATCAAGCAAAAAATTAAGTAAAGTGGAGGGATATTCGTCTTCTTTTTGCATTAATTTTTTGCCGCATTTCTATTTATAAGTTGGAATTAAATGTGTATGTATATATGCATACAGTACAAAAAAGGATATGTATTTGTATGTGTATAACAACATTTTTTCTACAGCAAAATTTTAATTTTCTGATAAATTACCAAATCAATTAACCTTTATGAGCTATATACACATATATATGTATGTATATACCTATATAAGTATCATAAACTCTCAAGGGAGCTTGGCTCGAACAAAATCATTATTCAATCAGAAATAATAATTAAAATGAATATTGTTCGTGAGTACACAAAAATGTATAATAAATAATAATATTATAAAATCCTCCAAAGATTAATTATCATTCATAAAATGAAAAATAAGAAAAATAAAAAATTTACCATTGAATGACACATTTTGTTTATAAAATTTCGGCTCTTGTATTGATAAAAAATAAATAATATTTTATATTAAAATATTATTAAAGTAATTTTTCATAATTTTGTGCGCTAATTTTATTTTTTGGTGTACCTACCCGAGTATTTCCCTTTTTCATGTCATTTACCATACACATACAAAATAATATTTTCTTCTTATAACATTCAACTTGTCATTTTCAGGAGGAATTATTATTAGGGAAGAAATGTTATCAAAATTAACCGAAAATGCTAACCATTTTTTTTTTGTTGGTATTGATTAATTTCTCTTAATTTTAACATGGTTTTCTATTATACACGTAGCTACACGTAAAGCTAATTATTTGTTTTTTTTTCTTAGTTGCGTTACAAGATAGATTTTGAAAACATGCATAATGTGGAATGAGAGAAAGATTTTGATTGACAAATTATAAGAAAGAAAAATTAATTAATTAATTATTGTGAAATTATGTAGCATAATTTTGAAATGAAGCGAATTCAGACACTTTAAACAGGGATAAGCCAAATCATTTGCTTCGGCGTGTTTTTTTTTTTTTTGTTTGAGAGATTAAGCCAGTTAAAAACTTTTACATGCCAATAATTTAAGAGTTTAATTACTTAAAACGTCACTTGGATTTGGAAATATTAGTTAAAATCTTAGATTAGTAATTCCATTGGTATTGTTACACAGCATTTTTAATGGTCAACACGTTTACTGTTGGTCAAACTCAGTAGGCTTGTTTGGGATTAAATTTTGCATGATGCCATCAAAGCATTCGTGTTGAAAAGAAAGAAACCTCGGATTTTGGGAGTCGTCTTAAAACTTGTTCGAACTATATTTATTCGTTTTATAAGTAAAAAAAATGTATATGTACATTAAATACTACTCTCAAAGTTTTCTCATTTTCAAGAAGTATATGTAGTAGAAATCTATTCGCAATAACTTAATAAATTATGATTTACAAATAGGAGGTTCAAATAAAATGGCTTCGTGGAATGTGCGTACAGCAATTATTTAAAACTGTTTTTGCTTCTTTCGTTCGTATAGTTTCAAAATTAACACCAATGCATATTCAACCAAATACATTTCAAAAAATTAAAGTTTCATATGCTCTACAAGTATTTAGTTGGAGTGCGGTTTCTGGTATAAGGACTATGGATCAGCTAAAATTATATAACCCCGAAGTTTCAGCATTGGGAAGTGATAAGATTTCAGCTGATTTCATACAGAAAATTAATAAAATATTCGATGTTTTAAACAGTAAAAGCTTATTTAGTAAAAACCCAAATAATGTAGCATTACAAGACACGGAAAGCGATAGACAAAAAATGAGCAATTTTATTCTGTACCTATCAGATTTAAAATTTTTAACGGCAAAGCACAAACACATGTTAGTTGCATCAAAGGAAAAATACAAACTATTAGAGGTATATTATTAATTTCGAATGACCTATTCAACGAGCCAAACGTTTGGAAATACATATGCAGGAACAGATTAAATCAGGATGCATTAGAAAATTTATTTTCTATCATACGCTATAAAAAAGCGGAAACCTCCCGTTAAAGAATTTCGAGAAATACTGAAGCGAATTATGTCAGGGAGTTGGGAATCCTTCGTTCAGGATGTAGAAAAGCATTCAATAGAGCAAAGGGCTCTAGGGAAGCTCAGGACTGGGACTCCTATAAGGAGCACCTTAAAATGTATAAAAAGGAAATAAGGAAGGCGCGGAGGAGGTCTTGGAGACTATTCTGTGATAAAATGGAAGGTGTTTCGGAGACTTCACGCCTCAGGAAAATCTTATCTAAGAGTCCAACGAGCCCTAGTTACTTAATTAAACCAGATGGGCTGTGGACAAGGTCTAGTGGGGAATCATTGGCGTTTCTGTTGGATACCCGTTTCCCGAGTAGTGTGGGTATGTCGACGAAGCTTGGTAGGAATGGGGAAAAATTATCGTCGGGGTGCAATGAGGAAATCGTGTGCAAAAACCGAATCCTATGGGCACTAAACGGCTTTAAACCCTATAAATCGGCAGGCCCGGACGATATCGTCCCAGCGGAATTGCAAAAACACTCGTCGATCATTCTCCCATGGCTGGAGGTGATCTAAAGGGGGTGTCTAAAACTGAACTATATTCCTAGGAAATGGACGGAGGTTAAGGTGATTTTCATCCCGAAAACGGGGAAGAATTCACAGGCCTACCCAAGGGACCTAAGACCTATAACTATATCATGTTTTCTGTTGGAAACATTAGAAAGACTGATCTACGTGTACATACGTGCAAAAATAAAACCCAGTAATTGGGCGACTTCTCAGCCTGCGTACTGGAAAGGGAGATCTGTGGACACGGCTCTGCATTCCCTGGTGCGAACAATTGAGAAATCCACTCGAAAGAGTACTGTATGTTAGCCTTCCTCGATATAGAGGGCGCCTTTAACAATGTCAGGACGGAGGCAGTTCGGGAAGGACTGTCTTTCTTAGATGTGGACTACCCCTTAGGGAGGTTGATAAATCAGGTGCTAGAATGCAGGATTATTAACGCGGATATGGGGGAATCTACCATTAGGAGGCGAATAGTTAGAGGAACTCCGCAAGGTGGTGTCCTATCACCTCTTCTCTGGAACATAGTTGTCAATGGATTACTTTTAGAACTGGAGAGGGAGAGAATAGGGATGATAGCGTATGCAGATGACGTAGCAATCGCGATCTCGGGGAAGTACCTAGGCACAATTAAGGAAGTCATGCAACACGCGCTCGTAATCATTACAAAGTGGGCCAGCAAATGTGGGCTGGGTATAAATTCTTCCAAAACAAAGCTGGTACTCTTCACCAATAAATATAAAATTCCGGTAGTCGCCCCTTCTACCTTAAATGGCACGGTACTGGCCTTTACTGATAAGGCAAGATTTCTGGGCATAATCTTGGACCATAAGCTAAATTGGATGCCCAATATTTTAGAGAGAGTAAAGAAGTCCACCATGGCTCTGTACTCATGAAGAAACGCCGTCGGTACGAGATGGGGTCTAAAACCAGAGCTGGTACACTGGCTCGTCACCGCTGTAGTCAGACCGATTCTGATGTACGGGGTGAGTGTGTGGTGACCAGCACTAAACAAGAAAACTTTTAAGAATAAGATAGAGAAGGTACAGAGAACGGCCTTCTTGCTTATAAGTGGGGTACTGAGGACAACCCCTACACGTGCTCTGGAGGCTGTGTTCTACCTTCTTCCTGTTGACATCTTTGGTAAGCAGAGAGCGGCAACTGCGGCTGCACGACTCTCTGCCGTGTTTGAGTGGAAATGTCTTCAGACGGGCCACTCGACGATTGGCAGGTCGCTCAAGGCAGATGTGAAGAATAGTGAATACACGATACCGATTGTATGCTTTGAAAAAGGTTTCCGAACTCTTCTCCCCTCAAGGGAATCCTGGGGGAACAGGTCAATAACAGAAACTGGAAGTATACAATTCTACACTGACGGCTCCAAACTAGATGGCAAAGTCGGAGCAGGAGTCTATTGTGACAAATTAAATGTGAATATATCCGTTCATCTTCCTGATCACTGCAGTGTGTACCAGGCGGAGGTGGTAGCGATTGAGGAAGCGCTGGCTTGGTTGAAGTATAATGTCATATCCACAAGGGATATAACAATATACAATATGTGGATAGTCAAGCGGCAAACAAGTCGCTGGAATCAGTTTCTCTGACGTCCGTGGTGGCATTGAAGTGCCGCTCATCTCTTAACGAGGTGAGTGAGCATTTCAATATCCAGATAGTCTGGGTCCCCGGTCACTCGGACGTACTGGGGAACTGCAGGGCGGACGAACTGGCAAGGCAAGGTACAACTCTCCAATTGAAACCGGAAAGAGCAAATCTGGAGAGGCGATAGCCTCCGCACAGAAGAGGTGGACTAACACCGTAACATGTTAAGTAGCGCGGCAAGTTTGGCCGAAACTGGACATAAAGCGCTCCAAAACACTACTATCCCTACGTAGACCTGACTTAAGTATAGTCGTGAGGATGCTCACAGGACACTGCCTCATTGGGGAGCATGCAAGGAGGCTTGGGTCAATAGCAAATGACTTATGTAGAAGCTGTATGGATGAGGAGGAGGAAGAGACTCTGAGCCACTTCTTCTGCTCATGCCCGGTGCTAGCTTACAGGAGGCATAAACATCTGGGCAAGTATAGTTTGGACGGCCTTATGGATCTCGAGAACTGCAATGTGCGAGATATCATACGCTACATAAGTAGCTCAAAATGGTTCCAATTAAGGTGTAAGGGGAGTAGGATCCCTTGGTATCACACAGGACCGTCATCAGTCTAAGTGTGCGTTTTGGCAGCCACTCTATCCTAACCTAACCTACCCTATGTCAGTGAAGCATATTTACAGTTCGAAATATGCAAGTATGCATCCGATCCGGTTAATGCAGAAGAAATACAAATGAATTTCAATGTACTGAAATTTCTGTCGATGATTGTGAAATTGAACAAGCTTTCGATCAATAAAATGTAGATATCGATTCGAGCAACATTGAAATAAATTGTGGAACTTTAGGCGATAACGCCCTAACATACTTTTGTCATTACGTCATACATCACAAAATACAAAACGCTGTTTACAATCAAGAACAAACGGCTCTAATAAGGAACTGTTCTAAATGTGACCATCAGAACTTGTTCGTTTGACATATAGACGGTAGAAAAAATTTGATATGACCTTCTCAATAAAAGAATAAACTTATTAAAAATTGATAACTTGGCCGCCTCAAAGATGTTCCTTCAAATAGTCCGATCCACGACAAGATAACAACAACTAACTAGTACGGGGACTTGTCTTCCCAGAGGTCCTATTTTAAATGGTACCGTCTCTACGGCATGTTTGATGTTCCGATTTTGAGAACAAAGAAAGAATTCTAGCCATCTTAACTGTGAAGATTTTATGAATCCTACGACGTCTTAATACTAAGTGTGCTATGTATTAATTTTCTTGAAAAAGCTTTTAATAAGTTAGTCAGATATACCTATAACCTACGCAAATAAATAATATTCTTAGTTGCAGCTTAAATGAATTTTTTATTTTTTATAAATTAGTATATCTATATAAGTTGCATAAGGTGAAACAGCCAGTCTATCTCTTTAACAAGTTCAGAATGGGTAGGTCTGCCCGAACTCAATGTAACAATAAACATTTTTACCGCCAAATATACAAAATAATATTTTCAATTATTCACCATTGGTTAGAGGTTAAGTTTTATGGAATCGGTTGCCGGTGGAAGTTACATAGATGTGTAAGCTCAATTAATGTTTTTAGAAAACTTGTTCTTGATTATATAAAAATAAATAATGTAAATACTTGCCCAAAAATTCACCAAGCGTCAGAATAATTATTATAGTAATTATTTTCGCGTGATTCACCAGCTTACTCCCTTGACGCCCTGTTATTGGCTGCCGCTACTCAACTAACTCGACCGTTATCTAATTTCTCCCCTCTTTCTATATACATATATATTCGTTCGTCCACTTTCGTCGTCCACCGGTATTCGTCGTGTACATGTTGTTGTATTCTACTCTATCGTTTATACCGCCGATGATAAGTCTCAGTAGTAGTATTCTAATCCTCTTTCCCCTATATACTTGTCTATATATCTTCCTATAAACCCTACAACCGACCCAATCAGTATTTCACCGCGCCAACCGTCAAAAGGAGAGAGCAATGTGAAATCACCATGCCCTAAACACCAAATACGCCAACTTCGACTGAAGGGATTTTTCAGTCATTACAGCTCGGCCAACCTACTATTTCACTGCCCCCAGTGAACTTCAACACATGCCTCATATATTGTTCACTCAGCATCAGTCAGACGGTGTTATACGAGCATCAGGTCCAGCTTTGACCTCTGAGCAATCATTTACAGCTTTAATTGCTACGCTTCCCTTGTTATCACCGTCTCACTGAACGTCGGTTCTACAGCATACCCCGATCACCAACTATAACAAAAGAATTGACCCCCATGAATTTCACATAATTCATGCGTGGTATTTACAGCCATAGTTTTCGTTCATATTCAGCATAATGAACAGGAAAGCTTAAAAACGAACACGCGTAACTTTCTTCAATTACACAACAATATTTTATTCAGTTAACATAATAATTGAATTAATTCGGCAGCTCAAATTATATAATGTAATAAAATTCAATAATTTTCATAAAATTTTTTTTTTTTTTTTTTACTCCATATCCATGGTGTCTGAATCTTCGTTTCGATCATCTGAGTCGTCATCAAAGTTTAAATCCTCTAATTTACACCCAGGTTTCATCCGATCTGCCGACTGAACGCCCTCATACGGTTTCTGCGTAATCTGAGTGTTGTTTGTGTCTGTGACTACATATCTATCGTTATCAAGCACCGTTTTAATCTGGTATGGTCCCCTGTATCGAGGTTGAGTTTTTTTCGAAACCCCGGCCAGTGGTTGCTGCCTGATCAATATAAGGTCTCCCTCTTCGTACGTCCTTGGAGATCGGTGAGTTGCATTGAATCTGTCAGCATATTTCGTTTGCTTCTTTAACATTTGCTGACATATTCGATCCCTCAATTCAACCATGGAAACATTAGTTTCAATCTCACCATGCAACTCCTCTTGTAAAGCAATCAAAAGTTTATTCTTCAATATACTTTTAGGCGTATAACTCAATAATAGTTGTTGCGGAGATTCACCAGTCACCGAATGCTTTAGACTATTAATTCCCCATTGGATTGCTGTAATGTGTTTATCCCAATCTATTCCTTCGGCATCAGTTGACATTGCTGATATAGCTGGAGAAATGGTTCGAAAATATCTCTCAATTTGTCCATTTGCCCTAGGAGTTTGAACAGCTGTTGCTACATGTTGGATTGCGTTCTCTTCACAATATTTTCCAAACTCTTTAGACATAAACGATGTTCCTCGATCCGTGATAATCCTTGTGGGCATACCAAAGTATTGCGTAGCTCCATCTAACATCTTAATAACCAGTCCTGTTTTCGTGGTTCTTACAGGTTTTAAAATTAGGAATTTGGTGAATGTGCAAACGATCCCTAAAACATACAAATTCCCGCTTTTGCTCTTAGGGAACGGTCCCGCGTGATCCATATGAATGGTGTGAAATGGAATTGGTTCTCTCTCCACCACATGTAAGGTATAATTCGTTTCATCCCTTCCACGTTGATGATATAGGCATTCCACACAGTTGGCTATATATCTTCTCACAACTGATCGCATCGCACTGAACCAAAAATATTTTCTAATATATCCGAGTGTCCTCTCGAGACCACCATGGCCCAAATCATCATGAGCCATCTTAATTACTCGCCATCGAACGCCACTTGGAACCACAAACTTCTCTCCATCATCACACATTCTATAAACTCGTCCATCTTTCAGTTTATAGGTATCTACATATGATCTGGTCTTGCTATCGATTCTATTCGTTCCATCCAATACCCCTCTTAAGTGAACCAGGTGTGGATCTTGCTGCTGCAATGTTGCAAGCCAGTCATACTTGTCAATACCAATCGACAACACCCTATCACTAACCGTATCACAGTTATGGCCAACCTCATATGGGACGCGGCTCAAAGCATCCACATGGGCCATTTGTTTACCGCTACGAAACTCCAACTCATAGTCAAATTCTGATATACGAAGCCACCATCTAGCTATTCTGGGATTTATATTCTTCTTTTCTTGAGTTAATCTCAGTGAGTTACAATCGGTAACTACTTTGACATGTTTGTTCAGTAAATAATGCTTAAAACGATCGAGACTTTCAACTACAGCCAAAGATTCCAACTCGTAGCTATGGTATTTCGATTCACTTTCTGTCGTCGCTCTGCTAAAATATGATAACGGCCTCATTTCTCCATTTGTTTCTTTCTGCAATAGAATTCCCGCTAACCCATGGCTGCTTGCATCAGTGTGAAGCTCATGATCCGCATTCACGTTATACAAAGCTAGTAGCGGTCGGTTCACTAATATTTCCTTCAATCGGTTAAATGCCCTGTCCTTTTCATCATCCCAACCAAATGGAGTGTCTTTCCTCAATAGATCGTTCAATGGTCGTGCTATATTTGCAAATCCCGGAACAAATCTTCGAAAATAACAACATAATCCCAAGAACTGTCTCACCTCTTTAATCGTCTCTGGCTTTTTGAAATGTTCTACAGCTGCTATTTTTGCTGGCCCCGGTTTAATTCCCTCTCCCGAGATTTCGTGTCCCAGGAATTTAATCTCAGTCTGTAAGAAGTTGCACTTCGCTAAGTTTATAGTGAGACCCGCTTTAGTCATTTCGTTCAACAACTCTTCTAAAATTGCCAAGTTTTCCTCGATTGTCTTGGTGGCAATTAATACATCATCCATATAATGAACAAGGTTATCCGAATTTTTCAGACCGAGACAAAGTTTCTTCATTAGTCTCATGAAAACAGCTGGTGCGTTCGACAGACCAAATGGCATTCGGTTATACTCGTAATGGCCATCAGGGGTCACAAATGCCGTAAGGTGTTTTGACCTCTCGGAAATACCAATTTGGTGATATCCATTCATCATGTCCAAATTCGTGAAATATTTCCTATTGGCTAGAGAATTCAATGTTTCTTCAACATTGGGTACTGGGAAGTTCTCTTTCTTGGTGATAGAATTCAATTTTCGGAAATCAACGCACATTCGGTACTCACCGTTCTTTTTTGGAACCAGTAACACCGGACTAGCATACTCCGAAGCCGATTCTCGAATAATGCCTTGTTGTAATAACGTGTCGACAATTGTTTTTATTGTAGATTTCAATCCATATGGCACTTTATAAGGACGATAATTGATGATTTCATTACTTTTCAATACTATTTCCATCTCCAGTAGAGCCGTTCTTCCAATTTCATCTGATGTCAAAGCCACACAATTGCGATATTTATTTAATAGTGATAATACCAATTCGATCGCGGCGCTCTTTGAATTTTCCCCGATATTAAGGTCGCATACTTCGATTGGTTCACAACTTGAGTCAGCATTTGTATTATGCTTCTTCACAATTTCAAAGGTTTTGTATGACTTAACAATCTGTACATCTGGCCTATCAAATAAATCACGTCCGATGATAACAGGGTAATCCTGAGAAGAATCATCCACCAAAATTAATTCAATATCGAACGTTTTATTTTGTAATGTCAATTTGCTGTTAAATTTCCCTAACGACTGAACTCTACTGCCACCGAATCCCTTCAAAATCATTACGTGCGGTTCGATCTTCCATTTATTTTGGTTTACAATGCTCTGCCAAATGGTAGTACAGCAACTTCCCAAATCCATGAAAGCGACTAATTCCATACCTTCGATCTGAATCAGAATATGATATTCATCTTTCGGATATTTGTCCAGATTATTGATGGTCATTTGTTTTAACCTACAGTCGTTAGCCAGATGCCCCTCTTTTTTACAATTAAAACAAATTCTCACTTTGCATGGGCAACTATTCGCTAAGTGGCCAAGTTCCCCACATTTGAAACATCTACGGACATTGGTTTCAATATTTCTACGAATAACTTCTTTATTTCCATTCACATGACAAGGACGACGTTTATGATTATATGGGTTAAACCGTTGAGTTTTCAATTCAGCACTGTTAAATTCTTTTCTCGAGTTATTAGAAATCCGGTTCCGATTACCAACTTGTATATCAACAGCTTCAATCTTTTTAATTTGTTTCAGTAAGTCATACATGTCAACACAGTTTGAAGCCAAGAGAACGCCCTTTAAATGTTCATTATCTAATCCCGAAATGATATACCGCATGATTGCTTCATCAGGTAAACTGATTTCCTTTCCCAGGCTAACAATTTCGTAAAAATAATTTTCAATGCATTCATCCATTTTCCGTCTACGGCTCATTATCTTGAATAATATGTCGCCATCATTACAACACTCGGGAAAACTCTTAATAATTTCGATTTTAAAATCTTCCCAGGAACAAATTTGGCTTTGTACTGCAGTAAACCAAAAACTTGCTGGCCCTGACAACCTGAGTGACGCGTAAAATAGAACACTCATGTCGTCCCACTGATAATTTATTTTCAAACGTTCAACATGTCTTACCCATGTACCCGCAGACAATTTACGGTTTTTGTTGAGGATCAAACATTGGGATCAAAACACTGACTTCGTTAATTCCCATACGAAAAGGTTTTCCACTCACCTGAGATGCCTGTACCCCAGTTGTGTTCATTCCCGACGAACGACTTTCATCTTCTAGACGATCAGGTAATTCAATTTCCGAAATCACATTTTCGCCAACACGATTCATTTGCGATCGTAAAGTTTCGTTGTCTTTTCTCAAACGACCCATTTCCGCCATTGCTGTATCTAATTGAGCTGTTACTTCTTTCAATTGTCTCGCAATCGCCATTTTGACTATTAAACACTTTGATTTGATTTTGTTTTTGTCTTTTGTTATTATTTTTTTTAATTAATATTACGCAATACGACACGCGAATGTACGACCCCACATCTGAACTGTAAACACTTGCCCAAAAATTCACCAAGCGTCAGAATAATTATTATAGTAATTATTTTCGCGTGATTCACCAGCTTACTCCCTTGACGCCCGGTTATTGGCTGCCGCTACTCAACTAACTCGACCGTTATCTAATTTCTCCCCTCTTTCTATATACATATATATTCGTTCGTCCACTTTCGTCGTCCACCGGTATTCGTCGTGTACATGTTGTTGTATTCTACTCTATCGTTTATACCGGCGATGATAAGTCTCAGTAGTAGTATTCTAATCCTCTTTCCCCTATATACTTGTCTATATATCTTCCTATAAACCCTACAACCGACCCAATCAGTATTTCACCGCGCCAACCGTCAAAAGGAGAGAGCAATGTGAAATCACCATGCCCTAAACACCAAATACGCCAACTTCGACTGAAGGGATTTTTCAGTCATTACAATAATTTAATTTGATTTGTATAAAAATTGTTAATACTAGTTTATAAGAAATTTTTAATTATATGAATTTGGAAGTTGAATAAAAATAAATGTTCACTTTATCGAGATCATCTTGGACCTCGTGATTCGTTCGATCGTGTATGTGCGTCCTTCTTGAATAGGCCTGAGAATTATTCGAATGATGTTACGTCTAGTAATAAATGGTTTTATCAGCGCTTTGAAGATGTCTAATTTTAGTTTATGTGATATACGAGAACAGTTGAATACTTTGATTTTGGCATGAAATGCTCAGTAGCCTGCTGCAATCATCGATGAAATCTCCACAGCAACAAAGTTGTGCTCTTTGATCAGAGATGTGCTCTGTATGCCTGGCTAGAAGTCTGTGAATAGACCATGTACAGAGGTGTCCTCAGAATACGGTCACTACACAATTTAACAGTGTACTGTCATCGAAACACATAATTTTCAAAAATTTAATGAGACGACCAAGATCAACGACAAAATTTTGGTAATAAAACTTGATAATTTGGTCTAATTTAATTCAAATCACGCTGTTTATTTTAGTGTGTGGTCTTGAATTCGTTTATTACCACTTAGTAAATTAAATTTATTAATAGTAGTAGTAAATTAAATTTATTATTAATTAATTATTTTCAACAAGTATTGAATATTGTGACCCCAACAAAATTCGTGATACGACCATTATTCCAAGTCTAGTCGTCGATCAGTACGCATCATTCTTTATTAATAGTAAATATATTCAGAAAGTTGAATTAAATTAATAATAAAAAATAATAAATCAGTTTTATAAATCTATTTAATTGGTTCTAAAAATTTTAATGAACATTGTGATTTATTATCATTTAATTATTGTGTGATTCCTAAAATAAATAAGAAACAGCATATTTTTGATAATTTGATGATTCATTGAATTCGTTTTTTAATGTTAAACTGTTAAACTCAAGTGTGTGTGAATCCAGTTACTGTGAATTTATCAGTGTTTCCATAATAGTATTCATTGTCTATATTCAATGATAAATCTAGAAAATAAAACTATTTAATTGACTCTAATAATGGAACACTTGGATTATAATCATTAGAATAGTGTTGTGTTATAACCTAGTAACTGTTATCAGTGTTTCAATAACATTATTGTTGATGATTATGAATCAATAAAAACTTAACCTTGATCCCATATAAATCTGTTGTGAGGTTGCAGTGCTAATATTTTATTTTTTTTTTGGGTTCACTACTGATTTACGGTTCTCAATAATCCAGCTCCAATAATTTTTTATATTGATTATTTGGTCAAAATGGTTAACTGTAAAAAGTGTGCAAGGCAAATTATGTCATCTAAGCTGTGCCAATGTCACATATGTTTACAACTCTACCATCCTAACTGTGATGAATTGTTAAAACTCAAAGTCAATGACATTGACAAGGGTATAATTAATTTTTCTTACTTTCGTTGTACTGATTCCAACTTAATTCAGGCTTCTTCTTATGCGCATAGTGATGATAATGTAAATAGTGCCTGGAGTGACATTTAAAAGCAAATTGCTGAGTTGCGCACCAACCACTCGGACATGGCCAAAATTCTAAATGAGAAAATCGAAACACAAAGTACTGTTTTGGAGAGGATTACAAGTAAGTGTGATAAATTTGCTAAACGTGAAGCTTCAATTCGAGCTAATTCACGTGATGTAATAAATCTGAAAGATGACAATACAGATGTAACTTTTTGGAGAAACTTATCAATTCATCTAGTTCCTTAATTTACGGTGTTGCATCGGTGAATAATGAAAATCTGTTCAATGTTCTGCAAGTTATCTGTCATGCAATTAAATTCAATCTTGATGGGAATGTTATTAGTGCTATATATCGTGAAAAATCTAAATCTAAAATTTAAGCAATTGTTGTTGAGTGGAGTAGCAGGATTTTTATACAGCAATTTAAAACACTATCAATGCAAAGTAAGGACATCTTTAAAAAGTTTAAGCTCTTTGAGCAAGATTGTAAGATAATTAATACGGATTATCTGCCTAAATATAAGCGCTCGCTACTTAATCAAATCAGGAAAGTATTGCTTGCTGAGCCGCTTAACTTTCAATTTGTTTGGGCTACTGATGGTGCCATTTTAGCTAAGAAGGATGAAACCAGTAAAACATTTGAAATTACCTCAGCAGCAGATTTAACGGATTTAGATAAGTTTAAGAATAATTGTAATTGATTTATTGTCTTGATTTAATTTTTTCTTTTTTTTTTGTAATTTTAGTATCATTATTGTGTACTATGGATATCTACTACCAAAATTGCCGTGGTTTGAAAACTAAATTATTATATTTTAAGCTAAATGCTTTGCAGCATAACTACGATCTAATATGTTGAACTGAAACCTGGTAATGACTCCATTAATAATTGTGAATTCATTGATAATAGGTATTATGTAATTCGTAAAGATAGAAACCTTATCTAATAAGATTGATGGTGGTGGTGTTGCCAATCTATTGAAAAAATCTATAATGGTCTCTGAACTTGATGCGATTGAAGATATTTTTGATAACATGTGGATAAAAGTTAAAACATTTGATGGTAAATTTTTGATAAGTTGTCTTGTTTATTTCCCAGGCTACTGTAAGTTAGAACACTATGAAGCATTTTGTAATAAGCTTTCTAACTTGATATTAGATTCTCCTGTTGACTGTCAATTATTAGTCCTTGGGGATTTTAACTTGCCTAATATACCTTGGAGTACTGATTGTGATACTATTTCTCCAGCGCCTTCCTTTGGTCGGATAGTTAATCAATTACTGGAAACAATGATATTTACTGAATTAAAGCAACATAATCATGTCAAAAATATTAATGATAGAATCCTTGATCTTGTCTAATCTAACCTTCATCGTAGAATTGTTAATGTCTATCAAAGTCATCGTTCACTGTCAAGAATAGATGAGCACCATCCTCCTCTGATTGTTAGATATGAAAAGAGTTTATTGAAGAGTTTACCCTACCAACAGTTACCTAAGCCTAATTATAAAATATTTAACTATAACGCTATCCGAAGTGATTTGGAACTTGTTGACTGGAACCCCCTGTTTTCAAATAGTAGTGTTGATCTAGCTGTTGAGAAATTCTATGATGTTCTTTATAGTTTTGTCAGGCCTACTAATCAGATGTGTGCTAAATTTTACCAGTGTGGTACTCAAATAAATTTATTAAGTTAGCTAAGTTAAAGCAAAACTATCACAATCGGTATCGTAAATTTAAGTTTCCCAATGACTATGCGATATTTTCCAAACTGCGTAAGAATTTAAAATTGGAAAACCTTAAATGTTATTTTAATTACACAAAGTAAATCGGAAGTCACATAAAGAAAGATCCCAAATTAATTTGGATCTATTCTCAGGCTCTTACAAATAAATCATTATACCCATCATGTCTGAAACTAGGTGATGTTGAATCTACTAGTCCACTTCATATTTGTAATTTATTTGCTGATCATTTTGAATCGGTGTATGACTCAACTGATCATTTTTGTGATGTTGTTTATAACAATTATAATATAAATTATTCTGTTGAAAGTTCTTTCAACATTGAATACGAAGAAAGGTGTTGGCTCAGATAATATATCTAATTATTTTATTTACCAACTCAAATCTCAGCTAACCAAACCGTTAACTATGTTATTTAACTTATCGTTAAAAAATGGTGTATTTCCCCATTAGTGGAAAAAACTTATTTAGTTCTAGTTTTCAAAAATCTTGATGCGAGTAAAATAAAAAATTATAGGCCCATCTCAATTTTAAATAGTTTTAGCAAAATTTTTGAGAAACTGGTATATGCAATAACCTTCAATGAAATTAAACATATAATTATTAATACGTTTCAACATGGTTTTTTTCCTAAACGTTCCACAACCACCAATTTGATTGATTTTTCTAATTGTATTTTCAGCAGTGTCGATATGGGTGGGCCAGTTGACTGTGTTTATACTAACTTTGAGAAAGCATTTGATAAGGTATCCCATAAGGCTGTGTTCTTACCTCTCTGAACGTGTACAGCAAGTAAAATTTAATGGTTTTGTTTTTTGTATCAAGGGAAATTGTGGCTAAATCTGGTGTGCCTCAGGGTTATTATCCAATTTTGAGGCCTGTCGGTTTTTTATGCAGTCACAAATATGATTGTTTCATATATATTTTTGGTTGCTTTTTCCGGACATGGGCAAATTAATCACCCTGTATGATATTATTTAAATTACTCTCCCAATAATTATATTGCTCAATTTTGCGTACCGGTATAATTAATTTACATTGCACAATACACAGTCAGTCATAATAAGTTGTCCGAATCGATCGACCATAAAATAAAATAAATACTTGGTGATTAGTTTTTATATAAAGAAAACTGTATTTTAATTTTACTACCGGAACTCTACCGCTTCATGGTTTGGTGTTTTATCCTTAAAAAGCATTTGGTAGCAGAGCGAAGTTGTTTTAATAGTTTCGTGGAGTTCTTTTGTAATAAGTGTTAAAGTTTTCTTTATTTGATTCGGGCGAGAAAGTAGTTTTGGTACATGTGCGTTGCTGTTACGGTTTATTGCATTACATATCGGTGAAAAATATTATATTGTTCGTTCATCGCTATTCATCAGCTGATTCACAGTCATTTTCAACTGGAAGAATATTTTTCTTAAATTTGTTTTTGTGATTCAGAACTTTTTATGTTTTGCGGTATTAACAATATACGTATAAATTCTAAAAGTGTCCGAATAAGTAAACCGGTGAATTGTATTTTGTGTGGTCAATTCACTGAAATTTTGAATAAGATCTATACACTCGAGTACATTCTAGAGAGTAACCGTTTTCAACAGTATCCCGTAATTGTTTAGCAATTAAAATTTCGAACACGTTTTTTTTGTGGTTCACGGACACCATCAATTAGTGGGCATTACTGGACAGTTGTTATTGAGCGTTAGAATTATCAGAAATGGCAGACAAAGCTAAAGTAAAACGAACTACTGAGCGAAAGAGATTACTCAAGCTACGATTTGAGTGTAAATATCATCGATAATATAGCGATTTGGGTACCAGCTCACGAAAAATCGGCAACCATTTCCAAACTTAAGGTTCAATTAGAGCAACTTGAATCGCATTACACGAGGTTTCTAAATAATGAGAAGCTAATAACGGAACAGGTTGATTCAGATGATGATGACTTCACTTCGAAATATTCTAGTTTTGAGGAAAAGTACATTGACACAAAGGCCGAACTTTTAACATTGATTGATGAAAAGGCGGTCGCTGCTAAACCAATCCAGGACACGAACACTTCTCAAAACCAATCGATTGTATTTTCTACGAAGAATGTTAAGCTTCCCAAACTAGAGCCAGCAAAGTTCAGCGTATCATACAGCTATTGGACAGATTTTAAGAACGAGTTCACAACAATGATTATAAAGGAGACTGATTTAAACGATGTTGATCGTTTCAGATTTTTGAAATCATGTTTGGTGGGTCGTGCAACACGAATCTTATCAAGGATGGAAGCACCACAAGAGAATTTTCGAAGTGCGTGGAAGGCTCTTTGTGTTCGATATGAAAATAAGGCGTTAATTTTACAGTTTCACATCAACGAGGTAATTCAGATGAATAGTGTGAATAAAGAATCTTCAGAGTGTGTTCGGGAAATGGTCGATCAAGTAAGTGCCCATTACCGTGCATTAAAATCAATGGGGTCCATGCAAGAAGTGGCTGAAAATTTCTTGATTTGTCTGATGTTAAAGAAATTGGATGCTAACAATGTGGAGAGATGAGAAGAGTCCACTAATAAGGAGGTCCCGACATGGGATGGTTTTTGTTCTCTCTTAGAGAAACGTGCCACAACTTTAGAGAAGATTGAGTATAACAAAAAACAATTTAGTAAACCAAAAGCATCCGCAACACGAAATGTCCATTCACCTAAGTCTGAGAATACTGCCTTTACGACATCGAATTCGAATGAATTCGTGTGCTAAATGTGCACCTACCGATCACAATTTGCAGCTATTCCCACAATTTCTCGCCATGGCGCCTGTGGATCGATATAACGAGGTTAAACGATTGCATTTATGCATTGTCTGTATGAAAACAAATCATTCTTACCATTTTTGCAAGCTTTTGAAATGCGATAAATGCCAAAAGAGATATCACACATTGATTCATTTTGGAGCAGCCTGTTACTCAACCTCCATTGCCTTCCGGAGTGAAACACAAAGCACTGGTAACTTCAGAATTATTTGTTGATGAGCCAGCGTTTCTTACTACAGCCATAGTAAATGTATTTGATGTGAATGGATCGATTATTCCTGGCCGTGCTCTGTTAGATAGTGGTGCCACCACAAATTTCATATCTGATCGATTTGTGCAAACGTTAAATGCGAAAAAGCGAAAATCATACATTACTGTAGGTGGAATTGGCACAACGGCTACAACATCAAAGGCTTCGTGTTATATCACGCTGACTCCTCATTTCGATGTGATACTTCCAAAAATATCGGGCGCTCATCCATCTCATCCAATATCATTATCGAACATTAATATCCCCTCTGAAGTCACATTTTTGGCTTATCCTCAATTTTATAAGCCTCAGAAGATTGACTTGTTGTTGGGTGCTGGCTTATTTTGGCATCTTCTGTTACCTGGTAAAATTCGTTTGGGCGGAAATTTACCGACGATGCAGCAGACCAAGCTGGGATGGGTCATTGGTGGTCCCATGATGTCGAATAATGGCCATAAATTAACGGCATTGACTAGTAACGAAAAATGTTGGTCAACCGAACATGATGAAAGTTTAGTTGAACTTGTTCAGCGATTTTGGGAAGTAGATACTTTGCCCATTGGCAACGCCACGGAGTTGAGCTCTAAAGATCAGGAGTGCGAACATCATTATACGCTTCATACTCGTCGAAATGCCGATGGATCATACGTCGTCCGCTTACCATTTTCTAAGGATCCATCATTATTAGGAGAATCATACCAAATCGCAATTCGACGTTTGTTGAGCTTAGAAAAAAAATTGGAGAAGCAGCCTGAAATGAAGGAAATGTATTCATCCTTTGTCAACGAATATCAGCAACTGAACCGTTTGGAAGTCGTTCATGAGTTTAACCCGTCAACCCTGCATTGTTTTTTACCTCATCATTGGTGTAATGAAATTATCGAGCTCTACCACGAAATTGCGAGTGGTCTTCGACGCATCTGGTAAGACGTCTTCTGGCGTTGCATTGAATGATATTCTTCATACTGGGCCAAAACTGCAAGATGACTTGTTCATTATTTTGTTGAGGTTCAGACTGTTCGAGTTTGTCTTGACTGGTGACATTCAGAAAATGTACCGCCAAATTGAAGTGGATGTGCCGGATAGTGACTATCAATTAATTTTATGGCGCAACAATAAGGATGAACCAATCAAGACACTCCGTCTTCGTACCGTGACCTATGGTACGGCATCTGGGTCATACCTTGCTGTAAAGACGTTGCATCGATTAGCAGCTGACGAGCATATTAAATTGGAGCTCAAGTAGTTCGACATAATTTTTATGTCGTTGATATGATCGAACTCGATTTCGAAGCTGCGAGAAATGTTGCACCAAACAATCGGTATTTTGAAAAGAGGTGAATTCACGTTGAGCAAATGTTGCACAAACAATAAGACTATTCATTCGACGATCGAGCCGCAGCATCGCGAGAAGTATCTTAGCATTGAAGATAGAGATGTTGTTAAAACTCTTGGTCTAATTTGGCAACCAGAGGCAGATGTTTTTCGGTTTAGTCACCAACCCAAACCATTTTCAGCAGCAGTTACAAAGCGAGTGGTTTTATCGGAAATGGCAAGCTTATTTGACCCGCTGGGGTTAGTATGTCCTGTCATAACTTTGGCAAAGATTTTTTACCAGGATCTTTGGAAGCTCAAGATCGAATGGGACCAGCCTCTAGATAATGATCTCACTGCGAAATGGAGTAAATACAGGTCAAGTTTGTCATTAATAAAGGATTTCTCGAAACCTCGTTTGATCATGGCTAAGGGTGAATGTAAATTTATTGAAGTTCACGCTTTTTCAGATGCTAGCGAAAAGGCGTATGGACCATGCATATTATTGCAATGTGGATACCACAATGATATTATCTCGTCCAGGATTTGATTAGTAGAGGTATGATGCCGGCTGATATTGCAAACTCTGAGTTTTGGTTTTGCGGCCCTAATTTTCTGAAAGGAGACGAATTATTTTGGCCACCGATTTATAAACCACCTCAGCCGTGTGATGAAATTCGTGAGAAGCGTACTGTTCAGTTTGCTTTCTCCACAAAAGTTGTCGAGGATGTAACGAGTAACATGCACTACTCGCAGAATTTTAGAGGCACTATTCGTGCGTTCGCATACGTAACGCGATTTATTCGAAATTGCCATTCGAAGCGGATCAATAAAGAAAGGCAAAAGTCGTTATTGAATTTGACCCCAATAAAGTTGTACACAAAAGTGGAGAGACCCACAATTGCTGAAGAGGATGAAGCCGAATTGCCATTCATTCGGAATATACAAAAATCGTCGTTTGTTCAAGACTACCAACTGCTGAAGGCTGGTCATACTGTGGCTAAGAATAGTCGACTGAAATGTTTGGCACCTTTTCTTGATGAGTATGGATTGATAAGAGTGGGTAGACGACTAAAAAAAGCCAAATTTCCTTATAATTCCAACCACCAAATCCTTCTCCCCAGAAATCATGAATTTACCAAGCTATTAATACGATTTTTTCATCTTCATAGGACATTTCACGCAGGACCGCACATCGTACTAACCGCAATTCGAGCAAAGTATTGGCCCATCAATGGACTGGCTCAAATCAGAAGTATTATTAACAAGTGCATTGCATGTTTTCGAATGCGACCTAAATTCGTATCACAAATTATGGGAAATTTGCCCGAGGATAGACTCGATTACAGGAACATTCGACCATTTGCTGTTAGTGGTGTTGATTTTGCGGGGCCTTTAAGCGTGCGTCATCATATTATGTGCAAGGCTCTA
This sequence comes from Tipula vernalis, assembly GCA_958295665.1. Lineage (NCBI taxonomy): Eukaryota > Metazoa > Arthropoda > Insecta > Diptera > Tipulidae > Tipula > Tipula vernalis. Next base: position 333,414,290 of record OY282558.1, on the reverse strand, counting down.
AAAAAGGATACGTAGCTCTTTTTATTTGTTTTGTGACAAAAGCGGTTCATTTGGAGCTGGTGATTGATTTGTCCACTGAGGTGTTCATCCGATCCTTGAAGAGATTTATCGCCGATCGAGGCACGCACGGTCAACCAACTGGATAAAGTCCAACAGATTATGATTAACAATAAAGACGCAATTTGGAAGGCATGTGATCAATTATTCGTCGAATGGTCATTTATTCCACCTAGAGCCCCAAATTTTGGCGGACTTTGGGAGGCGTCGATAAAAATCACGAAGCGCCTTATCAAAAACGTCATTGGCAGTATGGAAGTTTCAGTCGATGAGCTGCACACTGTTTTACGTCAAGCTGCAACGATCATTAATTCTCGTACAATCACCCCGCTATCGGCTGATCCGAATGACTTGGAACCTTTCACCCCAGGTCACTTTTTATATGGCGGAGCGCCAATTGCTTTGCCGGAAATGCCGATTGTGGAAGAAAATATTAACCGCGTAAAAATGTTTCAACGAATCATTTGGATGGTTCAGCAATTTTGGGCTAGATTTCACACCGAATACCTAGCAACTTTACAGCCTCGAACAAAGTGGATGGCAAAAAACGAAAACATTGAAATTGGTCCTATGGTAGAGATGATAACTCACCTCCGTTAAAATGGTCCTTGGGACGAGTTGTCGCAACTAAGCCAGACAAAGAAGGTAATGTACGAATGCTGACGATTCGCACATTGGCCAATACTTTTGATAGATCAATCTCGGGAGTAGCAGTTTTGCCAATTGATGAGGATGGTCAACACAATGGTTGAACTGCCACGGACAGTTCAAGGCGGGAGCATGTTGAATATTGAACTTTTTTATTATTTATAAATTATTTTGTTATTCTTGTTTATCCAATTGGTTTTTTATGCAGTCACAAATATGATTGTTTCATATATATTTTTGGTTGCTTTTTCCGGACATGGGCAAATTAATCACCCTGTATGATATTATTTAAATTACTCTCCCAATAATTATATTGCTCAATTTCTCGTACCGGTATAATTAATTTACATTGCACAATACACAGTCAGTCATAATAAGTTGTCCGAATTGATCGACCTAAAAATAAAATAAATACTTGGTGATTAGTTTTTATATAAAGAAAACTGTGTTTTAATTTTACTACCGGAACTCTACCACTTCATGGTTTGGTGTTTTATCCTTAAAAAACAGCTGATGAAAAATTTTCACGCCTATCATTACTACAGCAGACTGCTCTAGGCTTCCGTTTGACTTAGATAAACTTTTGACTTGGTCCAATCTTAACAATTTAAAACTCAATATAACGAAATATCTTGTGATGTCATTTACGAGGAAAATTAACCAAATTCACTTTCCCTATAATATTAATGGTGTCAAATTGGAAAGGGTTCATGAGGTCTCTGATTTAGGTGTTTTATTTGATTCAAATCTTAAATTTGATATGCATATATCTGTCACTTGTGCTAAAGCACTTGAGTTGCTTGGTTTTATCTTTCGACGTGGGAATCCACGATCAATATCTAACTGAAATCCCGGATTCGCCGTGTGAAACGCGCATGCAGATCTGGGCAACTGAAAATTGTAAACGGCTCTTGTAATATTTATTTCCACTATTTTCTAATTTTTCTATAAAATTAAATCTTTCAGTATAATCTATGGATTTAATACGACAATTTTTTGTGGTATTATAACCTAATTCATTTTGGATATTTAATTCGTCAACATAAAGCCTCAAATCGTTTTACATTTATTTATATTTATTGATTCTGTAAATAGAACAAAAAACTAATTTACCAAACTTTACAAAACGATATGTTCTTCAATGAATTTCGTTTTTTGTTGTTGTTGTTGCTATTGGTGAGTGGGAAAGCAACGTTTTCTTTATTTTCCTTAAATTGTAAAATACATATTTTTAGATTTGCGTGATAATTTCATAAAACACCGGCAAATTTATTTTTCAATATAGAACAAAAAATAAATTACCTTTTTACCTAACTTACGAGTATTTAACTTTTTTTTCTATTCGCCGCCGAACCAAATGTTCCAATCACAAGTGTTTCCCTCGCTTTTACCACACAAACAAAAACAAAATGTATATTTATAGCAGAAAGTGAAAATGTTTGTGTTTATTACCTCCAAATGAGGTGGGTGCGGGAGCCTGGAAAATAAGATATGAGTTTATATAGTATTATACAAAGATACATATATTTCCACAAAAAAAAAATGCATTAATGTTATGATCACCATAAATTTAAATAAAACGGATATTATCTTTCCAGCGATTATATTGTAATATCTTAATCATTTGACACCTGTTTCCAGCTCATTGAGGAAGACCCATAAAATAATCTGTTTCTTGTTTCTTTTTTTTATTCAATATTATATTACGAGTTTATGAACAGAAGACGAGGAGACACATCTATATCGCTTTCGATTATTATTATTATTGCATATTAAGATTTTATGCATATTGATCGTTTTTGATGAATATTTTTTTAAAAAAGATAAATTTGTTCAATCAATTTTCCATGGATATTTGGCAAAATAAAATTCGATTAAGTATAATGTTACAAATTCATGAGCGTAGCAGTGTACATACGCTGGTTGACTGTCTTGAGTATAATACATTATAAGTATATAATACATATGTAAGCTTTTATAGAGAATATGTTCCATCTCTTATTTTGTAATTTATGGATTTTTATACAGATCAAATTTATAAAATAAAGTATTTTGGTTTTATTTCCGATAAGAAGCATATGGTAAATTTATATGATTGCAAGTGGTCAAAGCTTAATGACTCCTTTTCGAAGGACATGATTTTAATTTATTATATACAATTATCCATTCAAAAAGACTACAAAATTAGCGCATTTTTGAATTGCTGCATGTGTAAGAAGCTTTTCTTTCAAAACAACTTGTTTAACTAAGACGCAATCAATTTACACCATTTTGTTGAAATTCTCAACTTCAAATCCTTCTGTTGAATAATTTTGTTTCGACTTATAAGTATAGTTATTTTGAATGTATATTACGTAAGAATTTAATTAAAATCGGGCATTTTAGATATCAACGAAATATTTCATGTCCGGATATTAGAAAATATCGTGTCGAGAGACCATTTAATTTTAATACCTAGTTCCTTTCTAATTTTGCATAATTTTACGTTTCACATTTTAATGACTGTATACCAATTTTTGATTGAATTTATCATTCAACATAGGGTGCGTTTTTTAATTAATAAATGTTCAAAATTATTTGGTGAACCAAATTTTGTTTGAAACAAAAAACTAAAAAAATAGTTGATACCGTTGTGGCGTATATCAAAATGTATAATTTGAAGTTTTTAAATTTAATCGTAAATTTGAAAAATTTCATGGTACGACATCACTTTCGATTCGTTTTCGATCGGGTTAATATCTCTTGCTTCAAGAATAAAAATATAAAGGGCTGAAACTTCACGAGGTGATCAGAACTACGGTCTGTATTACGTACGTTCGTGAGATTATATCAAGTCAACTCAAATAATTCCCGAATCAATCAATCCCTAGCTGAACCCCTTAATCCCTTACTTAATATAAACTCAATCTCCAACTGTACCCCTTTCCAATTCAATCACAGCGTAATCTCCAATGAAATCACAAAATCCAATGGCATCACCATCACCCTCGCCACCACCATCACCATTACCATTAGCTGGTTAAAGAAATATTTACAATTTTTTTATATATGCCGGTTTGAATATTGATTTGGGTATTTTTTGGGTATTGAGTTTGGGGTTGAGCTGGAGGTTAAGTTAGGGGTCAATTCAAACAAGCCGAATTTCGAAATAATTGGTTGCAAAATAGGCTAGTTCCATAATACTTGGCGATATTCCAGAACTTCACCCAAAAATCATTTTAGAATTCCATTTCCAATGCACAAGCCGAATTACTTAGCCATATTCCAGAACTATATCCAAAAATCATTTTAGTATCCCACTTTAAATGCACAAGAATAATTTCATCTTAATTGGTTGAATTCAATCATACTTGCCCATATTCAAGGAATTCCTCCAAAAATCATGTTAAGATCCCATTTCCAACGCACATATCAAATTTCATTATAATGGGTTGAGAAATATACAAGTTCACCCCATTTGAGGTCATCTTCCAGAACTTCATTCAAAAATCATTTTAGAATCCCATTTCCAATGTGCAAGCCGAATTTCATCATAATTGATTAAAAAATAGGTAAGTTCCGTAGAATGGAAGAGTAGAATCTCGGTTTAGATATAGGCAAGTTATAATCGGTTCAGAAATAGGCAAGTTCCATAAAACTTTGCCATATTCCAGACTCACATGCCGAATTTCATCATAATCGGTTGAGAAAGATAACGCTTTGTATATGTCCAGTTTTATTTTGCGCGATAGATGGGGAGACTTGAATATTTTGATATTGGAAGCTAAAATGCTCAGTAGCCTGAGTATCCCAGGTAGGACAATAAGTTCCGTAACGAATTCCTCTTAATGCAGTCGTATGCCCGTTGGAAGTCTGTGAATAGACTGTGTCCTTTTCCATAGCACAATCCTCATCGCAAAAGTTTGATCGGTTGTTGATCTATTTGGGCGGAAACCAAAATGATAATCACCCAAGATCTCGCTATAAGTTGATAACTTTGCCGCGACTACGTTGGCCAAAACCGTATAGCCTATGTTCAGCAAAGCTATACCGCCATAATTGTTGCAGTTTAATGGATCTCCGTTTTTATGAAGTGGACAAATAAGAGCCGTCTCTCACTCTACTGGGATTTCTTCTGTATAAATTATTGATATTAGCTCAAACTTGCAGTAGAACAGATAATCACCGCCATATTTGAGCATTTCGTTACAGATAGCATCCTCACTGGGTGTGTGTCTTGTAATTTCTCACCTGCGATATCACGTTCCGCACTTCATCCTATGATGGAGGAGGTGGTGGTGTCATCTCGTGATGCCTATCTATTTAGAAGTGAGGAGAAATAATTCCGCCACACTTGAGGGCGGTTTTAGTGTCCATTTTGAGTTGACCGGATTCGTTTCGGATTGCGCTGCTTCGTGGATGAAAGTCCGTAGCTATTTCTCTTATGCAAAGATATCTATCTCTCAGGTTAGAATTTTGGATGTCGCGTGCCTGTTAAAATCGTCATGTGAATATTTCAGTAACCGATACGTTATCTGGAAAGCGTTTAGGACTTTTATTTTTTTTTTCTTAATTTTACAATTTTTTTAAACATACCGATTGTGTTCCTGTCGATACATGATAATAAGCCACATAGTCCAAAACTGTCGACAGTAACTTGTTTGGTAATTTCGCAACAGAGGAACTTGACGGCTAGAAATTTTTAGTAATTTTTGAAGCTCACTGGAACCGCGGGGAATAAGGCTACAGATGGTCTTGCCCACATGGGTCCTTCCTCTCTATTTATTGGGCCAGATCCCTTCTGCGGGGGATCACCTTAAGGCAGCGATGCAGCTACCGCCCGAAGATGTTAAGTAGGGTCCAGAGCACACATAACTTTATAGGTCGCAGTGCTAGGTGGCTTTTATGTCCGCATGACCCAACCATATTAATAAAAATATAAAAAAAATTACACTGGTTTTGAATACAAAGTGGTGATTTGTATGGTTTTCCAATATCCAAATGTGACAAGGAAAAAATTAGCAGGTAATAAAACTCCTATTAAATTTCATATCTGTAATCCAGGCGTAATTCAATTTGTGTTTTTAATGAGGTTTATGGATTGTTATCAACTATTACAATAAATATACAGTAAAAAAAAATTGTTTCAATTAAGTTCAAGAAAATGAAACATATGTGATCGATCAAGGTACAAAATTGTTTGTTATTGTTTTCCATTTATTATGCTGTTACATTTATAGGGTGGACCATACTTAAATGGATGATCAAAAGGTGGCACCATTTTTATATTTCTTGATATTTCTTAGTACGATTTGATTTTTTGTGAAGTGTCTTCTCACACATAAGTGGACGAACTTCGTGTGGAAGGCACACGCCTTTGCCGTCCTAAAAGCTAATATTCGTTAAGAAATTGCCAACATTTTGGCCGAAACGCTGTGCCACGACATGCAAAATTGCTAGAGGTGGCCGGACATAATTTTTCATACCTATCAATAATAATTTTGAATAATTTTCTTTTAGTTACTTCGTTCTCAACAAACAAATCATACATTTAATTACGGCCCACCCTGCATATGTATGCAAATACATGTATTTATTATAAATAACACAGCTATTTATCTATGCATATCTATGAATTTAATTTATACCTGTGGGTGATATTTTTTTTTTGTTTTTTTGATAGATAGAGTTATGATACCTAAAAATATGTAAATTATTCATATTCTCATAAATGGGGACCGTACGGATTTAATTATATTTTGGAATTTTGTTGAATATTTGCTCTAATTAGTTTTGATGATTTGCTTTAAAATGACACATATCAATTTTATTTACGAAATATTATCCAATCAGGTGTACGAGTACTTATGTATGTATAATGCAAAGTTAATTGCTAAAGCATAAAATGTGTCGAATAATGTGTTTGTATAAAATACTTTTGCTTGAACATTTTATTTATGTTTTTATTTGCTTATACAAAAACAATAGATGAATGATTAAATTTTACTGTTTATACGAATATGTTCTAATTATGATTTATGTTTTTAATGAATTTCAGATTGATAGAATTAATGGAAAATATATGTATGTACAGCTCCGAAATACAACAATATGTTAGATTCGTGTTAATTGTATTACAAAATGATTAATTGGTTTAAAGAACCGTAGCAATAAATTTATACATCTCTAAGGTCTGGAAATTCGTCCGGTTTTTTTCAATTAAGTGCTTTGAAACCATTCAATGATTTTTGTTTTTCATTACTTACTTAAGCATTGACCAGCGACTCTTTAAGAAATTAAAGTAATAATGCGACTATATGAACTTGCACGTTACTGACCAGCGAAACTTTAAAAACTTTTCTCCAAACTGAGTGAAAAAACTCATATCGAATGTCCCATATATATTTTAAATATGTACATAATATATTATGTAATGTAATGTGATAAAACAATTATTGCATATATGTATTAAAAATAATAAATCACGGTGTTTTGCTTCCAAAATTAAATTTCCATTTTCCAAAATGTAGGTCAGCTACCGCCGACTCTTTATATTTTTCTCCTTTCTTTTTATTTAGGAATTCAGGCCCATCGACTTATTTTTTCACATTGTGGTGAAAATTATGGAATAGGAGAAATTTAATTTAAAAAAAGAAAAAAATTTTAAAAAATATGTTTTAACTAATCCATTAAAAATAAATACAATAGAATTAACTTTAACTTTGGTTACAAGGTTTAGGTTTTACGTAAAATATTTCTTGAGAAAGATTTTTGGAGTTTGATTTAATTTTATAAACAAAACAAAATATTAATTACTGAAATTCAATTTGTAACTACCTCTAATCTTAAAAAAACTATGATATTAAAAGAAATATGATTTTACTAAAGATTATTATTAATGATAGTATTGTGTACATTATTTAGTTGTATAAACTATTTTTGCGTAACATCAGCTGCATATACATCACTAAATTTCATGTTAGTGTCACCACGTAAATAAGTTTTAAGGACTTATTTTGTATAATTTATAGCTAAGTTTTAATCATTTTTTTTGCACACCACTAAATGGCAGAACCATATATAATATGAGTACCATAGCTTATAAAATAGTAACTTATTTGCAATTTTACTAATTAATGACAGCCAATTATTGAGTTTACTATTTTACTAACGATAGCATTATTAAAATCTGTGGTCAAAAGGCAAAACGGCCTAAATCAAATTTGATAATTTTTCTAGAGAGGTAGAAAAGATTGAATATTAAATTCATTTTTCAGTTATGCCGACTACAGCTACTACGGCTTGTGCCCACCACCTTTGGCCACAAGGCTTTACCAGTTTAGTGGAGTTAAAGGAAGGCTATAAAATGTTGAATTTGGAAAATATTTTTTGTCTTAAGTCGCTGTTTTGCCTTTTGAGCACAGAATAATTTACAAAAGACTTAAAGAATTGGTTCCTTTGAAATTGCTATATATGGAACGAAAATATATCAGGCATATGTCACTAAGTTGTTTAGCAATGTGACAAGTTTATCGATATCATCGGAATTTATAGGTGGAATTAATTGAAAATGTAAACTCGTCGGAAATAATTTTTCAGTATACCCAAAACTGGGTGACGATTTTTGAAATGCATTCGGTGATGATGACGTTGATTTATATTTCAACATAAAGTATTCACTTTTTTTTGGATATAATGGAATTTGCTAGGTGATTTCCTCCACAGTTATGGCATTGGATGGTTTATCCTACAAACCTATAAAGTATAACTGGAAGAAAGTTAAGAATACAATTAAAACTTGCATAAGCCCGAAAAAGGCACCAGGACATGATCTTATTACTGGAAAAATGATAAGGGAATTGCCGGATAAATGCATAAAACTAATAACATTTGTATTCAACGCGGTCATGCGAACCAGTTATATTCCTCAAAAATGGAAGATATCTTTGATGACAATGATACATAAGCCAGGGAAAAAAGAAACGCAAATCTCATCATATCGTCCAATAAGCATGCTGCCCACAATCTCAAAGCTATTTGAAAAAATGTTACTAATGAAATTGAAACCAATATTAGAAGAACGGCACGTTATTCCAGACCATCAATTTGGGTTCCGAAACCAACATGGTACTACAGAGCAAGTACACAGGATTGTAAATGCAATCAAAATCACCTTCGAGGAAAAGAAATATTGTGCTGCTGCCTTTTTGGATATCGCCCAAGCTTTTGATAAAGTTTGGCACGATGGACTAATTTACAAAATTAAGGAGCTTCTACCGAAAAAATTTCACTCAGTTCTGGGAAACTATCTTCTTGAAAGGCAATACATGGTCAAACAAAACAGTGCAACTACTTGCTTAAATGATATTAATGCAGGTGTCCCGCAAGGTAGCGTTCTAGGACCAATATTATACTTGTTGTACACAGCTGATATACCTGTAACCAACAAAGTGATAATATCAACATTTGCCGATGACACTGCCATCCTGGTGTCTCACACTAATCCTGAAATTGCCTCAAAGGAATTACAGAATCATTTGAACAAGGTCGCGGACTGGCTAAAGGCATGGCGAATAAAAGTGAACGAAAACAAATCAACTCACGTCACATTCACGCTAAACAAACGCACCTGCCCACCAGTGAAACTAAACGATAAAAATATTCCTCAACAAACGAAGGTAAAATACTTAGGTTTGCATCTGGATAGAAGGTTAACGTGGAAAAATCATATTGAAACAAAGCGCAACCAAATAAAAATTACATTTTCCAAAATGTATTGGCTGATGGGAAGAAAATCTCAGTTGTCATTAGCCAATAAAGTTTTACTGTACAAATCAATAATCAAACCCATATGGACTTATGGTATTCAGTTATGGGGATCCACCAGCGCTTCAAACAGAGAACTCCTGCAACGAACCCAAGCGAAAATACTTCGCAGTATCACCAATGCTCCTTGGTACATTCGAAATAGTAATATACATCACGACCTTGGGATTAAAACCGTTAAAGAAACAATTAAAGAATTCAGTTCGAAATATTATTCAAAACTAGAAGCACATCCCAACGAATTGGCCAGGGAGATACTAAAACAGCCGCGATTTAGACGTCTGAGAAGAACAGATCCACTCGAACTAATGAACCTGTGAACCTGTAAATTTAACTCGATATATACATATAAGTGTAGTCTAAATTAATTAAATTGTGAGCCCTAACAATAAGTATTAACATTGGTTAAGACTTAAAATATGTAATAATTTTTAGCTTAAGATTTGATTACTTCTTGTTAGTTTCTTATGTTGAAAGATTCAAGAATAAAGCCATTGGCAACACTTAAAAAAAAAAAAAAAAAAGTTATGGCATTTATATTGTTCTGTTTTTTTCTTTTATTGTACACATAACACCTTGCTAAGATGAGTTTGTGCACAAAACTTGCATTTAGGTTTCATTTGACAATTGTACTCAGCATGCTTAAACATAAGGTAACGACAACATTGTGTATTCCCCTTTTTTTTGGAAGTAGATGTTACAAAATTTAACTATTTTATGCGCTATACTTGTGTACACGTAATTGAATTAAAGTAAACGCACCTTTCTTAAAAGTAACAAAATAAATTCCAGATGAGGAATTTATTTTCTTTTTATATAATTTAGCCTTTAATTGGGTCCAGCCACACCCTTTTAGACCTTCGATAACTCAACATAACCCCCGGCCATTTGATCTTATTTTGTTTCTTTTTTGAACAAAAAATGTCAATGAATTGTATTATAATCTTTTGTTAAGCTTTCGTCATCCATTACCAATGCATATAAACTACTACTACATATAAATACGTATCTTCACCATTTATCAAAATTTTGCAAAGCGCTAAATGGAAAGTAAAAGTTTTTGGTCATATAGGTCCGGCAGACATTGAACTACTATAAAAAGAAAGCTTGAAAAATAGTTCAGCAAATATTATTTATTGGTATTAGGCAGCTCTCTGAATCTTTTTAACAATATACGTTTTGTATACAGTTTTCATTCAAAAGCTTTAACCTATAAAACCACTATTTTCTAAGGGTTTCTATGGAGAAAAGTTAAAAGTGATATCCAAATAAAAACTCAAAAAAAGTAAGAAGAATCATTACATGGTAAATAAAAATTCACTAGATACGACCATATTAGACATTAGACAATCTAGTTGAATCAACCAAAATTAAAAATACTAGGTTTCTGGTTGTAATAAAATCTGGCAGTTTTGCTTGAAATACAAAGATGTAGTACTGAAAATCAAGTAAACAATACTACTGGTTTTTGAAGCTGGAGTTGTGGTAAAATTATGAGATATATATGAGAGTAACACCTAATTTGACTAATACTACAGTTACCATATTTTACAGTTAATATATTTTTCAAGAGTGTGAATGCTATGAATTAGTTCATTAGAAGGGGAAATTATATTTTGACTGAAAGTGTAACCTTCTGGTGTATGTACATATTCAATTTGCGATGTATTAACATCAACTTATGAAGTAATTGCAACATTAGTGGTTTGATAATTGAAATGTTTTTTGAATAAATGTCTTCGATAAATTCGAAAAGATTTGAATATATTTTGATGGGAAATAAACTCCAGTAACCAAGAATGGTGATCACAAAATCTTACATCAATTTGTTACAAAATGTATGTTACTTTTAGTCACAAAAAAAGTGGACAATTTAGGACATATTTACGCGGATATTATGTGATAAATTACATTTTGATTTGAAAGGTTCACAAACTAATTCACCAAAAACCGACAAATTTGTTCCGCAAAATGTTCGTTTCCGCGTGATAACCACCGTAAACCTCATCCACCAAATTTTATCCATTTTGGCATCCATTCAAATTTTTTCCACACATTTTCCACCATTCACTATTTTATGTGAAATTTTTCACGTTTTTTCGAGACGCGTGGTTATTCGGGAAAATAAATATGCAATACCGTTTAAAAATGCGCTTGCAAATTCACAAAAGGTATTACTTTAGAACACAAGCAACAGTTAATTTCGTTCATTTTCGTAATGTATCAATAAAGCTTAGTTTATTTTTCTGTTATCATTGAGATATTTAAACTAGAAATAAAAGCATTATATAAATATACATTTATTGTTATCTCTGGTAAATATTTAAAACTGTACACTTTTGTTCAAGATTTTTTTATCCAGAGCTATAATTATTACAAAAAGTGAGAGGGGCTCGCACCAAATCTGAACCTCGTAAACCTCGATCCCCTGCCCCTTTCAGCACATTTACCTCAGCTTAACCCCTAGCAAATCAGCATCTAACTGAAGCGTTAAAATGAAACAAAACACTACTCTAAACTTAACCCAGCCCCCTAGCCCAATAATACAATCTCCTATTCAACCTCTAATTTCACTAATAACTTCATATCTAGCTAAATCTCAATACTTACCAATAATCCTCAATACTTATAACCCAACTCCAAATTCTACCTTCAACTACATCCTTCTAATCTGATAAATCAATCTCCAACTCTGCTATAATCTCAATACCTAACACAATTTTATAACTCCATTGCAGCTCAACCCTTAACTTAGCTTAATCCCAACCCTACTCTAAACTAAAGCCCGCAAGGCCTCAACTGAACCTCTATATCTCAATTCTTCACTCATTTCACAACTCAACCGTTAACTGAAATTCTAACTCAACTCTTAACTATACCTTATACCTCGAACTCATTCCCAAGTCTACCATGAATTTAACCTTCACCACAACTTCACACCCAACCCTCAACGGAACCCCTAACTTAACAACCTCTAACTTTAATTTCAACTCAATCCTCAATTAACGCAATACATACTTAATTCAAACACTACTCCCAAATGTGTATCTAACTATACCCCTCCAACCCCATAATTAAATTTCCTATTCAGCCCTCAAATCAAAAACTAACGTAATTTAAAAGTCAACCTCTAATTCAATAAGTAACTTGATATCTAACTAAATTTCATACTCCTTACCCAACCCAATGCGAAATTCTAACTCTCAGTCTTAATATTCGCTCAATGTCCAACTAAATCACTAAGTCAATACAATAACGAACTTAATGCCTAAACTAACATGAAACTTCAACTTCAACTCAAACCCTGCAATTCCACAGCTAACACAATTAGTAAATCAACGCTCAAATTGACAACTAGAATCACCAACTCACAAATACAATTTCAAACTCAGCTTTCAACTCGATCCTCTTAAACACCATTGATGCGTGCGTCATCACCCCATAATTCATTTAATTTTTAACGTTAATCAATATAAGGTAATAAATACTAATTAATATCAATACTAAGTAATTTTAATATAAGGTAATCAATATTTATCAATGAAATCTCGTTTCTTATTAATGTATTTATTATGTAAATATTATTTTTTGGTATTGGTTTAACTATTGTTGGGAAACAAATTTAATTGTATTTTTTGGATTCTGAAATAAAAAAATTATTTAGATCGATTACAGAAGTTACATGGTTAACATCTATTATTCTTAAATAAAATTAAAATAAATAAAAACTAAAATTAAATTAAATAAATTAAATTAAAATTATAGTTAGTATTTTTTAATTTTATTGAACATTTATTATTGGAGTCAATACCTAACTATATTGGTGACGGCGACGAGGACATACTCGTAATTACAGGATAATTTTATCCGGATGTACGATGAAACAGTGCTATGTACGTTTTGTTTTTGCTGAAGTAGTGTTAATTTTTGTGATTTCTTCAAACCTAAGACAGTAAATTTTAAAATTAAAATTTGTTTGCGTGATTTTTCAACTTTACAAAGTGCACAAACACGTACAATACAAACGGAACAATTTTTTTTTGTATATCGTACGCCTAACACTATGCAATAAAAAGCAAAACCATCAGTTACGCCAAATAACTGTATATGTTACAAAACGGTACAAATCCAACAACTGTACACCGCATATTTAGTCACATTAATTGCAATAACGCAAAGGATATACTAGCAGCAACGTATACCGAAATAGCAGCAAATTGTAAAAACATAAATAGCAACAAATTGTACCAATACTGCAAGGTCGAATCTATTTATACAAAGTCACAACCACATGATCGAGGCTATATCTACAGCAGCTGGAACGAGAATTAATAATTATACTTCTATAATCATCATTGGCTGTAATATACATCATTTTCAACAATTATATTTGTCAACATTACTTGCAACTTTGGAGAAAAATTTCATTAACACGGGGCGCGGTTTATATTAACCACATATTTCTGTTCCTTTCCAAAATTACGTATATAAAGTGTTTTACGCATATTTCTTCTAATTTCGTCCATTCACACTTAGTCGGTCGTATATCAAATAAATTTTTGAAAAATATTTAAAAAGTGAAGTGTTGTGAAAATATAAAATGGGTTCAAACGATGAAAATACGCTTAATGTAGAATCCGCGGTTTCTCTTCCATTTCCACCATTTTGGCACGAAATGCCGGGTCTTTGGTTTGCGCAAGTAGAAGCCATATTTAGCGTAAAACGAATCACATTGGACAATAAACAGTATTTGCTAACGATTGCGGCGCTACTTGTGGATATAATTCCAACCGTGTCGGACGTAATATCGAATCCACCAGAAACCGGAAAATTTACATTGCTTAAATCAGAAGTGATAAAAAGATTAAGTTTCTCGGAAACCCAACGGCTCGAAAAATTAATAGGTATCACTACAATGATTGCAACAATTAGCAGGTTTTTCAAAATGCAATCACAGAACCTGTTATTAAAAAATTCTGGCTAAAACGATTACCAGAACAACTACATTCCATTATATTAGTCCTATAATCAACCAATGGACAAATTGACTCAGTTAGCGGATAAAATTTGGGGGTTCCAAGCCCCATTAACGTCGTCAGCCGCAATTTGTAGTGCTTCAAAATTAAGCGAAAAGTCCACGAATGGAATTGTATCATTGGAGAGTCTTGCCATAGCAATTTAACAACATATATCCAGACGACAGTCAGTCACGTAATCGGTCGCGTTCAAAATCAAATAACCGTTCGTCGTCAGGAAAATTCTGTTATTACCACTATCGGTTTGGCACTGTGGCTAGAAAATGTGCCGGTGGTTCCTGTGAATTCGTTGGTTCATCTCATACAAAGACAAATCAAAAATCGGAAACATTTCAGTTATCCCTTCAACGTTCTTTAAAAATACTTCTCTTGATTCTTCAGACAGTAAAATTTTCGCTGCTAATGGTTCTCCCATAATTACTTATGGCGTATTAGGTTACTTAACGTTGACTTAGGTTTTCGCCGCGATTTTAAACACCCGTTCGTACTTGCGTCAGTTACCAGGCCTATCACAGGTGTTGATTTTTTGACCAAATTCGGAATCGTGCTCGACGTCAAAAATAAAAAACTTCTTGACTCACATACGTCTTTAATCGTCAATACTACGGATTTAGAGGATCCATTTATCTACCCCATATTCATAACTTTTCCCCAAACTTGCAGAGTTGTACTATCTTTTCAAAGATAAACCTGGTTCGTGCTTACCACCAAATACCAGTGGCCGCCGAGGATAATTTTACAACCGCTTTCACAACTCCTTTTGGACTCTTTGAGTTTATGAGGATGCCATATGGTCTGGGAGAAGCGGCACAGACCTTTCAACGTTTTATGGACGAAGTGACGAAAGGGTTGAATTTCATCTACGCTTACATCGATGATATAATCGTGGCTATAAACGATTTCCCCCAACCAACATTTATACGGCAAGTGCGGCGCTTTATCGGAATAGTTAACTACTATCACCGATTCATTCCTCACTTGGCCGAACTACTTGCTTCAATACATACGCAAATCTCAAAAATTCAGAAAGATAAGACGAAAATATTTATTTGGCCACCTGAATGCGAAGCAGCTATGACTAAAAGCAAAGCTGCCTTGGCTGAGGTTACTCTATTAGCACACCCCCTAGAGCGTGGAGTGTTCAGGATAACCTTACTAATGCTTCGAACACCGCGATAGGAGCTGTATTGGAGCAGTACAACAGAGGATGTTTGGAACCATTGGGTTTTTTTTTCCAAAAAGCTTTCCGCATCGGGACGTAAATATTCTGCCTTCGACCGTGAATTGCTAGCAATTTACTGTGCCATCAAGCATTTCAGGTACTTCGTTGAAGGTAGGATATTTACTATCCTAATCGATCATAAACCGTTGACTACTGCCATGGTGTCGAACCCGGAGCGGAGTCCGCGCCAGTCGCGTCAATTAGACTACATTTCGCAATTTCCTTTGGACATAAAATATATAAAAGGTGTTAATAATAGCACAGCAGACACTTTGTCCCGCAAATGAACACGAACTTTCGCTGATATGTCACACAGGCCTAGACATGGAAAAGCTCGTTTTTCTTCAAGAAACCGACTTCGAGCTCAAAAGTTTACAAACCTACACACAGTCTGGTTCTAAGTTCAAATTTGAACTTATTTGTGATTCTGCATCCGATCTAAAAGTATTGTGTGAAACATCAACATGCACAAATCGTCCATATGTTCCACTCGAATTACGTTCCCAAGTATTCCAAAAACTTCACGGTTTATCACTCCCCGGAATACGGTCATTGCGTAAGTTGGTCGGATCAAAATACTTCTGGCCCAATATGAATGTCGATACGAGATATTGGTTCAAAACATGCCTCGCTTGCCAGAAGTTGAAGGTGAATCGCCATACACGTTCTGAACACGGACGCTTTAACATTTCTTCTGGTAGATTTGAGGAAATATACGTTGACTTGGTTGGACCACTACCACCGTCAAACGGTTATTCATATATGCTAATCATAATATACCAATTTATTCGATGGCCAGAAGCTATTCCGATGGTGGATATGCAAACAGCCACAGTAGCGCGCACATTCGTAGACCGCTCGAGATAACGACTGACCAAGACAGTCAGTTTGAAAGTAATCTTTTTCAGGAGTTTAACAATCTGTTAGGTTCACACAGGTTACGGACTACGACTTATCACCCACAGGCAAATGGTATGGTGGAACGATTCCATCGTACCTTAAAAGCCTCACTGTAGGCTAGAGAAAACCCTTTCAACTGGAGCACAGAGCTACCATTTATTCCCCTTGGTATTCGAACTTCGGTCAAACCTGACTTCGGATGCACTGCAGATGATCTTGTCTACGGACAATTACTAAAAGTCCCTGGAGAACTAGTAATGCATTCTACCCTTGAGTCATCGATAGATCCTACTTCACTGGTCGATCGCTTAAGACAGTCGATGCGTAACGTCGTACCACAAAACAATCGAAGTCCCCCTCAAAAGAATATTTTATTATATGCATATTTTTATTCATCAGAGTGGACAGAGTTAAGACGGGCTTAACTCCTCCATACGAGGGGCCATTTAAAGTAGTGAAAATATTTCGAAAGTATTTCACTATAGATACACTCCATAGACCGACTTAAACCAGCATACATGACGAACTCTTTACGCGATGAGTTACTATTTACACCAACCTACAATAGAAAAGTTAATTTTGTTAGCTTTCACTGCGGGGTGAGTGAATGTAGTGAACTAAATAAAATTTTAATTGTTATTATAGCTTGCATAAAATATGCGTACAATCTTTATTTCACATCTTTTTCCTGCACCCCATAATTCATTTAATTTTTAACGTTAATCAATATAAGGTAATCAATACTAAGTAATTTTAATATAAGGTAATCAATATTTATCAATGAAATCTCGTTTCTTATTAATGTAATTATTATGTAAATATTATTTTTTGGTATTGGTTTAACTATTGTTGGGAAACAAATCTATTATATTTTTTGGATTCTGAAATAAAAAAATTATTTAGATCGATTATAGAAGTTACATGGTTAACATCTATTGTTCTTAAAAAAAAATTAAAATTAAATTAAATAAATTAAATTAAAATTATAGTTAGTGTTTTTTAATTTTATTGAACATTTATTATTGGAGTCAATACCTAACTATATGTAATTACTTATTTTCCTTTATTTACTTCTTATTAGTTTTAGAATTTATTTACCATCCTGGTAAATAAATTTGCGAAATATTTTCTTTACACTACTTTAATGGTAATCCTCTTATGGTTTTAGGTTTACCCTATGTTTTCAATACAAAATAATTCATAATTTTAGTGGGCTGCTTGTTTGAAACACTTAATTTTTTCTCTGGGTATATAACCAACTTTTGCAGGCGATAATACATAAAGCAGTGGCGGAGCGTCAATTCGTATTTGCTTGATGTACCCATTAATAATTAAGCGTAATATTTCAATTTCAATACTCACTTTATATGTTATTATATTTTTATTATTTTACCTCCTTTACCTTTACACCACGACCACAGCACAAAATTCAACGTATTACTGACTATCAGACGACGAAAATGAAATTAACGTGCGAGCAAATGGCTAATTTTACTAGAATTCTGATAATATTCTAATATAAGATAAAATTGACTAGTTTCATTTATTTTCATTTATTTTATCCGTTTATTACAGTAAAACTGACCATCTAGTATTTTTCTAATAATTTTTTATGCTAAATAATCGCTAGAAATTTTTCTGGATTTTTAACTAGAAATTCATTGGAATTTTACTAGAATTTGCCAAACCAGATAACGAAGTAGTCCATTATCGGATTTTGTAATGGACATGTAGCTGACTCTGGATTATCACAATATTTTTGGTTTATCGGAAATATAAAGTAAAATTTATCCAACCATAATGTACCATTATGGCAGAAGTTCGATTATATTTTGTTGATTCAAACATTTTTATAAAGTCACGTTTAAATTTAAAGGATTTACAAATCCAATTGACTTCAATTGTTCATTGATCTCTTTTTGAATGACTGATTATACTTTATGTAATGAGTTGTTAATCATCCTCAAAAGGGCAATTTTCGATTAATTACCAATCTGTTAAATAAATGTATAATGTCATTTGACGGTAGAAGAAGTTCATATAATGAAAACATTGCTCAAGAGAGATTTAAACATAAAACCATGTTCCGCAATATTAAAAAATATTAATTATCACTAGCTATTGCTAAATTAATTATTTGTAAATCATACTTTTCAATGATATTCGATTTTAAACGCAACTATAGCTATTATTTTTACAGCAAACAAATACAATATTAATTAATTTGGGTGTAACTGATATGTTTGTGTCCAACATAATTAATTTTCATTAATAAATGATTCGCCCAGTTTTTTACATATTAAATATTTTATCTCATTTAAAACAAATAAATTAAATTATGTTATTTATCACATTTCGTCGACACACACACACACACACATATTACTCTGGATAAACGTTTAAGCTTATTTCGGTTTTTTTTCCACAAATTTCCAATTCATTACCAAAGGGGTTAACAAAAACGGAAATGTTACATTTTGTGTGCGTGGGTATGTGTTGCTGTTCGTTTATTTATTTCTAATTTTGTTCACTTCAATCAAAATCTTTTTAATATTCCTGAACAGCCGAAAAAGACGAAAAATATAAATAAAATCTATCAAAAGAAAATTAAATTACCCGAAATTATTAAATTAAGTTCAAATAAATAAAAATAAGACGTACCTAATTTTCATTGAATTAAAAAAAAAAATATTTTTTCATTCTGATATTTCCCATTTTCCTGGAATTACTTTTTTAATTTAATCGCTCAGTATATTAAATGTATTTGGGATAAACACGGGGCATACTAATATTATATTCATTGATTTTATGATGGGAACTTATTGGGAAATTCTACGTCTTGTATATTAACATATTTAGGTATATAATGGGCATACCGGTTTTATGGAATTAAATTTGTATATTATTATAATTTATAAGCCTTTTAAATATATTATTGCGTGAGCCAATAACCGTCCACGCAAAAATTTCCAATTTATTTTTTGTTTATTTGTTAGGTTTGGTTGGAAATACAGATACAGAATTTGTTGTTCTAATGTTTATGGGGACAAATCGGAATATAAATATGTGGTATATATAGATTCCATAAGTTAATATTTTGTGTGAATGGCATAAAAAGAGTTTATTTTCCATTTTTGTCAATTTCAAAATTTATTAGGTCACGGTTGTTTATTTTACACACCAGCAACACTCAAATTTCTTAACAAATAGAGGTGGGTATTTTTTCGGTTCAGCGGTATGAAAAGCGTTAATAAATTTTCAATTAAGGTTTAAATAAATTTTATTTTTATTTTTTAATTTTATCACTTCAATTCTTTATAAATTGTGTTGCTGAAATAGGATTAAAAAATATATTGACGTGTGCAGAATATTAATAGGCTTTAAAAAAATTGTGTTAAATTGTCCTTTATCAAATACTTAATTTTGCTAATTATATAGACCTTTTTCAATAGATGTTGTTAATACAAGTGTCAAAAACACTTTTGTACAACAAAGATTAATATAAGTTTTTTCTTGCTGTTTACTCATAGTGGTATCCCATCCAATCTTGATGTTAATACCGAAAAAAAAGAAGATGTTCGCGAAAAAGTCCAACTGTTATTTCCTTGAATAAACAACAGTTACAGTTACAGATCATACCCAAGAGGAAAGTTCTCTAATGAGACACACTAACGATTCGTTAATGATAGGCATGCACGTTTAGCTGTCATCCGAATCAGTTGTCCTTTGGGTATTGTTTGTTTGTAGAGTAATGGTGTGTTTGGGTTGTTATTACAACGGGTGGCCATTGGTAGATGTCGGTAATAAATAAATTCATGGTTCGATCGCCGCAGTTTTTTGGGTGTATGAATTGGCGTATAAATGCTATGTCATCAGATGACAGTGAGAGAGAAAATTTGCGAAACAAATCCGTCATTACTAGAACACAAACTAACAATAAAAATTAACACCAATCGAAAAGAATAGGTACAACAAAAGGAGTAACCAATTTAAACAAAAGTGAGATAAAACCACAAGATTCGCAATATAGCATTACGCTAATTAAAATAACGACGGAAACATCTACTTGTACTGTAGCTTTATTTGTGTTCAAAATTATGAAAGCTTTTTTCATTATTAATGTCAATGCAGTTTGAGAAATGTTCAGTTTATTCCTATTCAGACATTTACAACGACCTACTTTCAAAATTCGTTTTTAATTCTTGCTCCGAATGTCTTTATTAACCTTCCGGTTGAATTGAGAAATTGTCGGAAACTTAATATATTTTCATCTGGCTGAAAAATATTGTTGTTTAGTGACTCAAGGGTGAATGGTCGGATGCATTTTCAAGTGTAGTTTAATATTAATGTATTATCTCATTATTATGTTATGTTGGTATCGTTATCCAAAAAAAAAAGAAAGCCCAAGTCTTCTAAATATAACAAAAGTTTGAAATATTATTTTAATTCGTTTTATACCTTAGAGGATCAAAGCTGCCGCCCCCAAACCTCCGCCTTGAAGATTTTTTAAAATTATGGCATTCATACAAATTAGAACATTTTTGAAAAATTTGTGTTTTTTAATAATTATTCACTTACTAAAATAGAGAACTCCTCAAAGCCCCTTTAACGACAAGGTATAACACATTATTATTTTTTTCTGTCAAGGTTATTGCCACATCTGTTAAGGAAAATCTTGTCTTTTCCTTTATTTCATTTTACTAGATAAATGTATAGTACTTATTTGGACGGCGCGGCATTTAAAGTACAATCTAAAGGTCCTTACGTCTTAACCGGTTCATCCTTTCAAAATAACTTGTTTGTAACATCACATAAAGTACTGAAAATTTAAACTTTAAACTTTTAAAGTTAAATAATTTAAATATTTTTGAATTTTTTTTGACTTTTTCCTGTCATCCTTGCGCAAAGAGGCTCCTTGAGATCTATTAACAATAATGTTTTGCAGGTTGAAAATTAAAATAGTTCGGTCAAAATTGCAACAAAATGTGTAAACGTACCATACTCTTTGAGAGAAAAGTTTACCATATCCAAAAAACAATTTAACGGAAGGAAATATTACTATTTAAGTTAATCAGGTAAATACTAGATCGGTTAGCAAGCAAACCATTTGCTAGTGAAAAATTTCACTACTCGATTGATTAACTGAACCTCACAAATTTAAATTTGAGTTATTTTCTTTTTGCGATTATACAGTAAAATAACACGAATAGTGTGCTTTGCAGTTTATGAGCCTGCAAATAAAAGTAAATGCCTTACATGCTAGCCATTTGCAGGTGTACTCCTATATCAATAAGGAGACGCTATTTTAGGTTTGTTTTGCTTGGTAGATATCAAATCAAGCTTACGACAAGGGAAGGGTATGGACACGGCGCTCATTTTAAGAACCAATGTTTTGCAACGTCAAATCCTGCGGAATTTCGCCTTGAAAATGTAAAATCTCTGCCTGTTGTAAAACCTGCTTTAGTTAATTATTACATAGGGCTAGCCACACAATCATCTTTAAATTGGCAATATCGTAGTATAGCACTAATGCCGGGCCAATATATACTTGATATGGCTACACCCGGATTCAGTTAAAATTATCATGGTGAGATTAACACATTAAAATGTCTAAAGTACATTACATACCCAACAAACATTTTTCCCAATGTTTGGTGAGCATAAGTTTTAGGTTGAATTAGGTGTGAATTTATACAAAGGTGAGATGTTGTAAATAGTAACGTTTATGTTGAAGATTCGGAATCTGAATTTGAAATTTATAATCGACCCTTTCGGCTATGTTTCATCAAACTTTTTAATTTTGATCAATTTTTTTCTACACATTTTCCGACATTTTGTCGTTCGATTTTTTTTTCGACGATTACAAAATGACCCAAAGTCTTTGGGATGCTGTAACGAAATTCTCAGATTTCGTTATCAGACACGGGTCTGGTGCGGTCTAGTAGATGGCTAAAGCTCTCGGTGTGTCGTGGGGGTTTCCATACATGACCCCATGCTTGAATAACCGCATTAGAAAAGGAATTAAATCAAAAAACAAACAAAAGGAAAAACGAAACATTATGTGCCACGCACTCAGGAGAGTGAACGCAAATAATAAATTTGGTGCAGACGGTCGAGGTGACAGTCCTATCCCGCTCGATCCCCACTTATCATCGGTCCGGAATCATTCTTTCCGGTCGCAGCGGTAACCGATTTCAATCATGGATCAGACCACTCGATTATCTTACGGGACAGAAACCGGGACCACACACATCATAACCACTAAAACAACAAACACTCAGCGGAAAAATAAACAACAGAATTATTATGAATTATTATCCAAAAAGCAGAAGGAACGAAAATGTAGCGTTACTATTTATTGTGATCAGATATGCGCAAATTAATAGTGGTTGAAAATCAAATTTTGAAAATAACGGCAAAAAAAATGATTCGAGAAAATTAATTTTGAATCACTGAGATGATAAATTATTAACGGAAAAAAAATGAAATTATATGTGGATGATCACGCCACCACAACACCTGAAATCCAGTACGTTATATAATAAAAAAATATATATATAATGGAAAAAAAATATAAAGAAAGAAAATTCGAAAAATAATCGGTCAAATTCGGCTCACAATATTATATTGTATATGGTACAATATTATTTGTGTATTATATAAAGAAACTATTAAACATTTAGCCAAAGAAATTGTCAAATTTTAAAATTAATCAATGATAATTGAATATTAAAATTACGTTAATAAAAGTGGAAAAAATATAGTATGATTACAATATATGACATGACTCAAAAAAAAAATTATTCGCAGTAGTTTTCGTCTTACCTTATCTCAGATCGGCCAGATCTGCTCACTGTTGGCTGACGAGGTTGCTGCACCGCAATTCTCCACACTACTTTTTTTTTGTAAATGGAACACCCTCCACATAGGATGATGTACACTGAACGATGAGATACACCTCACTCATATATCACCGCAACACACAATACAACTTTGGACGTTTGGTCCCCAATAGTACCTCCGTCTTAAAATAGCAACCACTCACCAGGAGGTTCGCTAGACAGAGTTAGGCTTTTTCTCTCGTGTTTTTCTTTTCACAATTGGCACTAGAACACTCAGCTCCGTTTATTCGTTTTAACCCGTTATTATTAAATTGTTTTCACTGTTTTGTTTAGTTTGTGGTGATTGAGCCCTTTTGGCAAATTATTAATGCGAAATGTCATCACTAACGTCAAAACAGAAAGGGTTGAACAATGCGAGCTCCGAATAAGAAAATTTAGTAACTTTTCGGTATTGTCCATAGAGCTCATTTTAAAAAGGTAAAATATGGAAACAATTATTTAAAAGAAAATACAGAAACCGTTTTAAAAAAAAAAAACAAGAATTTAAAAAGTTGTTTTTTACGAATGAAAAAATTAATTAACTAGGGATTCGAACAATAAAAGCGCTGGTAGTCAGTCGCATGAGATTTACAAGATACCAGAAATAGCCAAGTCTCTATATAAAGGGCAAATCAAAATATTTGTAAATTTTTAATTCAGTTTAATATTCAATATTCAATTAATATTAAATAATAAAAAAAAAACAACATAAAAATAAAATACGTTCTTTGATTACAAAAAACAATAACTAAAAAAGTGAAATAGCGCAGCTCAAAAATACACATCGTCTACCAGAGTCCACCGAAGAGACTGTAGACTGTTCCAGCTTGTGTTCACTGGAAGAGGACGCAAACTGGTGTTAGTTATCCGTGAGAATCTTCCAAAACTGGTGACCCCGACGTGATCGGTTTTGATTGCAGCCAAATATATCAGCGAGCGGAATTGTACTGATAGCTTTATTTGTCTGAGGTCATAGCCCTCACCAGCGGTAAGCGCTCAGACAAACATGTTAGCTTGGTACTACGAGCAAGCAGACGACCATCAGGCCACACAAGGCCAGCGAAGGGGAAGTGGAGGACACAGAATTTCCAGCAGTTAGTACGGTCTGTAAAAAGCATTGTAAAAGTAAGTGTTTCCACAATTTTCCTTTTTTTCTTTTTGAGCCAAATAAACGAAATCTGTTTTTAGTTAAAATTGCGTACAAAATTTTTTATTTTATTTTTTTTTTTGTTTTTTTTTACTCGCATTGTTCACCCTTACATATGGTTTAAATTTTCGATTATTGTTTAACCATTCTTGCATCACAATTATTCAGTTTATTTTTGTTGTGTGTTATTTTCGGATTTTTTGTTTTTCAAAAAATGAGTTTCAACACAAACGGTACCTCCTCTTCGAGTGAAGTAACGAATGACACGACATCGACCATTGTACATCAAATGACAACTGAACAATTGCGGGAGTATGTAGAAAACCAAATTCGGTTGAGGCAGGCAATTGGGGATTGCACTTCCAACACGGAAGTTGCGGGTGACAGTCCGATCAGTCATTTGACTGCGCACCAAAACCCACAAAGCAACAACATAATGTCGATTGCGTTTAAAGCTCCTCAACCGTTGTTCAGCCAGAACCCAATAGTATGGTTTAGCATATTGGAACAATCTTTTCAGTTGCCGGCGATAACTACGGAACGGACGAAATACTCTCATGCTGTAGCGGCATTAGATGCACGTCACCATGACTCGTTTGCCGATCTAATAATGAGAGACAAAGGTAACAATCCTTACTCTGTTTTTAAAGAAGAGGTGCTTCGTGTGATTGATTGATTGATTGATTGATTGATTGATATGAATGCACGGCCAAGCTTATGAAGCAAGAAATCCCGTGTTAGTGATGTGGTCATTAAACTGTCACACCAACTTTATAACACAGGTGAATGCTCTCCTTACTGAAGATACCTAAGCACCATTACAACAAGGAGAGCACAACCACTCGCGATATCACATAAATGTGACAGCATCATGTCCACCCCTGGCCGGGTCCCACCGTGCACTCTTTCACACATAACAAAACCGAAGGATAGGATAGGATAGTTAGAAGTGACAGAATCGGCCCGGTTACAGACACCTAGGTATAGCCGATAGTTAGTAAATTTTTAGTAATTATATAGTAAAATAGTTAGCACAGGACAACACAATTTCTAAACTACAGCTAATTTACTACTTCTTGATCCTGGAGCGTTGATTCAAGCTAAAATTTAATTCTGAAACTCAGGATTAATTTAATCCCTATAATAATTATTAATTCTGGAACTATGTTATATTCTGAAAATTGGATTATTTATTATCATATTAAGGAAGAGATCCCTTTAAATATTCTCTTAACTAAATTAATTAATATACATTAATGAACAAAACACAACATAATAAAAAGATTAGCACAAGACAGCACAATCTAACTACATTATTAGATGATCTTGTCTCTGGAATCCAGGGTCGGATACTCAGGACTCCCTAAATTTATAACAGGACTTAGAAAAATTATTAATAATGTTGTAATTTCACCCCTGTCCGCTTATCATTCATTTACCTGCTAAAATATTTAAGAAAAATATAAAATAACAACACTTATTTCCTTATTCATAGTCCTTTTATATTTAATTAATTAATTATTACGTACTGCAACAAGGATTAACATTAACATTATAAACCATTTAAACATAAAATTTAACTTAAAACCAATCATCTATTTCCTACCGAATCAGAAAAAGAAAATACATAATAATAGATCCAATTATTCTATAAAATTTATATAAAATGATTTAAATGACAATGTTACAGTACCACAACACCTAGACTTATCAATAATTCAATTAGGTACTATAATTATATGAAGAATCAACAAATAAAATTAATATAAAAATTAATATAAAAATTTCCAGGCGACTCTGAAAACTAAATTTAATTAATAAAACACCGTAATATTTATTACTTAAATGAATAATTATTATAACAGGATCTTCAGTATTCACGATCACACATCGTATACACTCATTTACACATACCAAAACCGATTAATAGAATATGATTATAAGTTGGGACTGCTAAGCGATTGATATATGTATAGCAAATTATTAGTACATACAATAAATGATAAACAGGTTAGTACAAGATAGCCATTTTAACTACATGATTAGATGCTCGTTTCTCTGTAAACCAATGCCAGAACTCAGGATTCTTTAAATCTAAATCAGGACATCAACAATTATTATTATAATTAATGTTTTAATTTACTAATTTTGTTGACATAATTAAGATAAACAAAAATCAAAATCTACGAAATTTATACTTATTATATACCCCATAAAACTTCGGCTCCGTTTATGGACGTATTACCCTGCAAAATCAAGCATGCAATGTAAATAAAATAATAAATCAATGAAAGGAACCTGAAACGTTATTTTCTTAAAAATTTATCGGTGTACCATTTCAGTAAAATTGACGTTTGTATGTAAAAATTGCAACCTAAACTTCAAAAAATCCATTAAGTTAATTAATTAAGTTCAATACATTTAGCATAACAACTTGTCTTTACATAATTCCACGTTGTTCACATTCGTTTAATCAAAATTTGGCATGCATAAATAAATACGTCATTATGTGTTGCAAACCAAATCACAACTCAACTTAAAATTAATATTTCAAAATTAGTATTTAATTATCTAACTTAGTTAATTTATAAACTTATAATATTAATAAAAATCAATTAAATATAATTTAATGTAGTTTATAATACCCTGTAAAAAATAAATCATACCCAAATATACTCTTAAATAAATCTAAATATAGTATATCCATAAAACTTTATCTCATTTCTCGTACATATTACCCTGCCACTAAATTATGCACACATAAATCTTAAACTCAAATTATCATTTTCAAATTAGCATTTTATTTATATATTTAGTTACTTTATAATTTTATAATATTAAATTAAATTAATTTAAAATCAATTTGATGCAATTTGTAATACCCTGTAAAAAAATTATTAATCATAAATAAATAAACTATTTTCAATGAATTGTATAAGACGGATTCCAATTCGACTCAAACCCATTCGATTATACGAAGTATAAGAATCCTATTTTGTATAGTATCTACATTATATGCATACAAATAGCGTCACAATGCCTCGAACTAAAATTATATATAAAAGGAATACCAATCCATACATACGAACGATCACCACTGCCAGTATAGGCACTATCATTTGTGCTACCATACATTTACACCGCTTTTATTCAGTGGCAATAGTTATACATATGTAATTTCAAAAAACCAACAAAAATGTCCATACAAGACAATACATACAAAGAAAATATATAAATTTATATTATCTTCCATGTGCGTAGCAGGGGACATAACAAAGCGTACGCGTATTATCTATAATACCTATAGACAATTCACTTATGAATAACAAAACCCAATTATATGCATACGTATAGATCCACTCAAAATACAAATTATATAAACAAAAAATCATACTAAATTCCTGTTCTATATAACAAACAATATTCAGGAACATATTTGTGTCGATTGTCAAAACCAACATTAATGTACCACAAACCTGATTGTCACCAATATTAGAAATTTATTTTGCGCTTATACATGAAAGTATTGGTGATCGACAGATTATATAAATGAGTGAGAAAAACAAACAAATTGTAGATAAAACAAAACAAACGAATTGTGTAGGGAGAATTGGGTATGTTAATAATGAAAAGAAAAAACTAATTGGGATTGGTTAGATGAGAGTATTTTATTCTATTTTTGCACCAACACTTTCAACTATAAGCTATTAAACGTAAGAGTGCATCTGTGTGCTTTATCACTGAATTAGGCCTGTAGTATTACATTAGTGTTGGTTTTGCGATTGCACATACAATAAAACACAAGAACACTTATAAATATGCGTAAAAATAAAATAAGATATGAAAATTAACTACGTACATTATATCAAATTAAACTAAAATCAATTTTAATACAATCCAATTATTAGATTTTAGTAATTAAATTGTATGTACAACCCCAAGAAAATTTAAAATCATGCACTTAATCAAAAAATCAAGAATTTTGATTTCTTTAGCTATAAATACAAAACATTGCCTGATAAATGCATCCCGGTGGATTGCATTTTCCAAAATTACACTTTAACTATTATTTCACTTTAAATAAATTGAATTAAATTAAATTAAATTAAATTAGAATTAAAATGTATGTCTATTTGTATATAAGGTATATACATAACACTTCACACTAACACATAAATAAAAAATAAAAATTAAATTAAATTAAATTAAATTTTGAAGAGGAAAGACAAAATACGTCTATCCTCTTTGAATGTTCGCTCGATCCTCTAAAGAAGAGGTGCTTCGTGTGTTAGGAAAATCCGAGCGGTCAAAAATGCACAACATTCTGCATGGTTTGACTTTGGGAGATCAAAAGCCATCACAGCTGCTAAATAAGTTTCGACTAAATGCCGGGCGAAGGTTCGACGAAGACGCACTCCGTCAATTATGGATGAAGCGGTTACCATCACAGGTACAAATTATCCTTACCACTTTCGAGAACGACTTGCCATTAGACACATTAGCAGCAAGGGCAGACGCTATGATGGAAACTATGTCCCAATCCAACAATTTTAACATCTCCAAGATTGATGCACCAGCAACTTCGGTAAAGACTCAAAATTCACAGACATCAACGTCATGTAAACCAGGTGTGGAGGAGCAATTGTCACAACTAACATTAATGATTTCAGAACTTTGTGGAGCTTTCAAGGGATCGCGTGCACGATCTGCGGCACCGGAATCACAAAACATCAGGAGAAGTCGCTCAAGGTCCAGTTCAAGATCAAGAATAAACCCGAAGTACGAACAATGCTACTACCATTTTAAATTTGGAAATAATGCCAAAAAGTGTGTTCCAGGGTGTAAATTCTTTGCTGAACAAACAGCAGATTCAAAAACAAATTTTTAAACAATCATCAACGGAGCGCGGCTATCATTGATGATTGTTATACCAGCCGTCTTGTAATTTTTGATTCAATAAATAAATTTAAATTCCTCATCGATACAGGGGCAGACGTGTCAGTAATTCCTGTAAAATTTTTGCAAGGATCGTCAACTGTGGCGACTTGTAAACTATTTGCAGCGAATGGCTCCCCTGTTAATACTTTCGGCACTAAATTCTTTAAATTAGATATCGGGCTACGACGTGAATTTAAGTGGGAATTCGTAATAGCAGATGTGTCGACACCCATGATAGGCGCCGATTTTCTTAAACAAACGGGACTGCTTGTAGACATCCAAGGGCGGAGGATTATAGATCCGTTAACCTCCTTGGTCGTACAAGGCACCATCTCAAGTAAACCAAATCCAGCATTATCCTTTATTGACAAATCTACGCTACAACCACAAATTCAAAATTGACTTACTAAATTCTCCGAAATTACAAACATGGGGTTAAGTTCAAAAAAAATAAAACACACAGTCACACATCGTTTAGAAACCAACGGACCTCCGGTAGCTTGCAAGACACGACGATTGGCACCGGATAAATTACGAATAGCAAAAGAAGAGTTCGAACACATGATGGCACAAGGCATTTGTCGGCCGAGTAGCAGCGCATGGTCCAGTCCACTACATTTGGTCACAAAAAAAAACGGCACCTGGAGGCCGTGCGGGGACTATCGAGCCTTGAACAATATCACGGTGCCGGACAGGTATCCGATTCCTCATCTACAAGATTTCTCTTTTCAGCTTGAGGGTTGCACAATTTTTTCGAGTTTAGACCTTGTCCAGGCGTACCACCAAATTCCAATCGAACCAACGGACATACCTAAGACAGCAATTACTACACCTTTTGGACTGTTTGAATTCACCAAAATGACTTTCGGACTTCGGAATGCAGCACAGACTTTTCAACGACTAATGCATTCTGTATTATTAGGACTAAAATTTTGCTTTGTTTACTTGGACGATATTTTGGTAGCTTCAAAATCTACGGACGAACATTTAGAGCATCTGCAAATTATTTTCAAAAGATTTTCAGACCACGGGCTGATAATTAACACAGACAAATGCGTATTTGCAGCAACGGAAATTTTATTTTGAGGGCATATGGTCACTGGACAAGGTATCATTCCAAATCAAGACCGCATCCAAATTATAAAAAATTTCAATCGTCCGGAAACCGTTGATGGCATCAAAAGGTTTCTCGGTACTATAAATTTCTACAGACGTTTTGTGCCTCACGCGGCAGCTGATCAGATGATCCTCAATGACTACCTGAAAGGCTATAAAAAGAATTGTAAAACAAAAATTCAATGGTCAGAGGAATCGATACGCGCGTTCGAAACCTGCAAACAGAAACTCTGCGACGCCACTTTACTAGTCCACCCATCTTCATCCGCACGGCTCGCCATTATGGTTGACGCCTCAGATACTGCACTCGGGGCTGTGGTTCAGCAGTTAGTCTCCAACGTATGGCAACCACTCGGGTTCTTCTCTGTACGTCTTAACGAAACACATCAACGGTATAGTGCTTATGACAGAGAGTTGCTTGCAGCTTACTCTGGAATTAAGCACTTCAAATATTTGTTGGAAGGACGAGAGTTTACATTGTTCACTGATCATAAACCTTTGATCTACGCGTTCCAACAAAATCCTGAAAAAGCATCTCCGCGTCAATTTAGACATCTAGATTTCATTGGTCAATTTACTACCGATATACAGCACATCTCCGGCATGGATAATGTCATCGCAGATACCCTTTCACGCATTAATCAAATTTCTATTCCTGAAAGTATTGATTATGCGAAAATAGCAGATGCTCAAACCAATGATGTTGAACTACGAGAACTTCTAAGTAACCCACTTAATACAAACCTTAAATTTGTGCAAATACCCATCACGTTCAACTCAAATAAATCCATTTGTTGCGACGTTTCAACCGGTATACCAAGACCTTTCATTCCAATTGAATTTCGAAAAACAGTTTTTGAATCTTTCCACAATTTATCACACCCAGGTGTTAAGGCCTCCACCAAACTATTGACCAGAAATGTCATATGGCCAGCTATCTCGAAAGATTCAAGAATAATGGCTAAAAATTGTATACCATGCCAAAAATCAAAGATTTCTAGACACATTCACTCACCTCTCGGCTCATTTAAAGTTGCATCGCAACGCTTCGCTGAAATTCATCTTGACATCATTGGACCACTTCCAGTTTCCGGAAACAACCGATATTGTGTTACGTTAATTGATCGTTACTCACGTTGGGCTGAGGCGGTTCCTGTGCAGGACATAACTGCTGCCACAGTTGCATTTGCAGTATTCTCCCAATGGATAGCTAGATTTGGCGTACCAGAGTTCATAGTCACAGATCAAGGAACACAGTTCGAATCGTCACTATTTCAGGAATTA
Organism: Tipula vernalis; assembly: GCA_958295665.1. Taxonomy (NCBI): domain Eukaryota; kingdom Metazoa; phylum Arthropoda; class Insecta; order Diptera; family Tipulidae; genus Tipula; species Tipula vernalis. The sequence goes on along the minus strand of OY282558.1, from coordinate 333,382,256 downwards.
TCCAAATTGATAGGATTCCAACATCGACGCACTACCAGCTACAACCCGAAATGCAACGGAATGATTGAAAGATGGCATCGCACCATCAAAGCAGCTATAATGTGTCACGACCGAACTGATTGGGCCAATTTGTTACCACTAATTATGCTTGGACTTCGAACTTCGTTCAGCGAAGAATTAAACACAACACCGGCAGAATTGGTATATGGAGTTTCATTGAGAGTATGGGGTCAATTTCTAGGCGAATCATCAGAGTCCAAAATTCCTCAAAACGATTTTGTTGAGAAACTAAAGAATCATTTCGAGGAAATACGACCAACACCAGCTTCTAATCATACCACTTTTAAAAGTTTCGTATCAAAGGATTTAATGACCACTACACATGTATTTTTACGAACCGACGCACTTAGAAGAGCATTAGAGCCACCGTATACCGGACCATTTAAGGTCATTAAAAGAGACACAAAGACTTTCGATATTGAAATTAAGGGAAAAAACGTTAAAATCTCCATAGACCGTCTAAAACCCTGTCATTTTCAAAATTTAAACGATTCTGGCACAGACATACACAAAGACGGACACCAAACAAACATAACAGATAACAACAAAACAGTCCCTACACCAAAAGTTTATTTTGACCTTGACGATAAAACTTCATCTACAACACAACCGACAAAGACTAGAACCGAAAGAATTGTTCACACACCTTTAAGATACGCAAATACACTCAACTCATAACAGAACGTGAATCGCCGTCGATTCACTGGAAGGGGAGTATGGTGGTGATTGAGCCCTTTTGGCAAATTATTAATGCGAAATGTCATCACTAACGTCAAAACAGAAAGGGTTGAACAATGCGAGCTCCGAATAAGAAAATTTAGTAACTTTTCGGTATTGTCCATAGAGCTCATTTTAAAAAGGTAAAATATGGAAACAATTATTTAAAAGAAAATACAGAAACCGTTTTAAAAAAAAAAAAACAAGAATTTAAAAAGTTGTTTTTTACGAATGAAAAAATTAATTAACTAGGGATTCGAACAATAAAAGCGCTGGTAGTCAGTCGCATGAGATTTACAAGATACCAGAAATAGCCAAGTCTCTATATAAAGGGCAAATCAAAATATTTGTAAATTTTTAATTCAGTTTAATATTCAATATTCAATTAATATTAAATAATAAAAAAAACAACATAAAAATAAAATACGTTGTTTGATTACAAAAAACAATAACTAAAAAAGTGAAATAGCGCAGCTCAAAAATACACATCGTCTACCAGAGTCCACCGAAGAGACTGTAGACTGTTCCAGCTTGTGTTCACTGGAAGAGGACGCAAACTGGTGTTAGTTATCCGTGAGAATCTTCCAAAAGTTCTTGTTATAACGGAGAACTTCACAACCAATTTTACGTGGTAGATATCATTCACTGAACAAGGAAGATTCCATCGAATAAATAAATAAAAACAACCGATATTACGGTAATACTTTGACTATCTTTTATCTCTTTTATAATTAATAATTATTAATATCACAAAAATGGTCAATATTCTTAAATAAAAAACAAAACAAAATTATTATCAATAATATGATGTCTATACTGAATCAATTTTGTGTACATCCCACACTAAACTCCAAACTTGATTGACCGAATATTTTTCTTTTATTTCATATTAGATTGTTTTTTTCATTTTCGAGATAGCAAAACCAATTCCGATTGGCTGCTATTGCCATCGCGTGATCATACTCATACACATACATCAAAAAAAAAAATTTTTAAACATAAAACAAAAGAGAAATATTCGCATGCTGCATTTCGTAGGGAAATAAAATTATAAACGAGAACAATCATAGTATATAAAAGCATCTAATTTTAAATAGTCAACATTAAGGGGTCCATGAATTTGAACACTGAATAGAGCTGGGCAAAGCTAGTGAGTAATGCTCATAATATGAGCCGTAACAAGGTGTGTATGGTTATTCCGAAAAACAAAATAATGAAAATCACATCTCGAAATATGCTGCAATACGAAATTCCGAAAAATATTCATATGAATTATTGGAAATTTGTTCCAACACTATCCTAAATCTTTTAATTCTTAAAAAGCAGTGATTCAGGAACTGAGCCGCTTCCTCCCTAAGGAGCTATAGCGTTCATAAATTGCGTTTTAGTTTTATTTATTTCAATATTTTGATTTTTAGTATTATTTTTTTTAAATTCCTTCAAATTTGTTTTCTATATTTTAAGTTTATTTGGTTTTCGGTGTTCAAGTTTGGAGGGATATTTTTCGCCAATTGCTTCCACTAACTTTAATTTATAATGATCGCACGTAAGGCGATTCCGTTGCAGGTTTTGCTTTACACATTAAATTGTTTATTCTAAATTGTATTTAAAAGAATCTGGTCTAATTACTTCAATTATTGGCATTCTTAATACGAACGATGTTCGTACACTGTTTGCTATATTAGAATGATGCTTTTTGGCTTTCTAATTTATAGACAAATTTTTTAAACAAAATATAAAAAATACATCGAATCTGAAAAAAACAAAAAATTCGATTATAATTTTCTTTATTTTGACGTAAAGTATAACTTCTGTATGTAAGCTTAGCTTCTCTTTACCCAGCATGGTGATTCGTTGATGAATTCATTGATGAATTGATATCAAAGTTATGGCTAAAGTTTATTTTACGTATACATCGGGAAAATCATTTAAGGAGTATATATTTCGGAAATTTTTGAACGTAGGATTGTGCAACTATAGTTTTTAGGAAGGGGAAGCGAAATTTCACCAGAAAATTACCTCATTTTTCGGAGAAATTTTCACTTTTTAGTTGAAAAAATTGTGTATTATTTTATTCAAAATACGTAAAAACGTGCAATTTTTATAAAAATTTCGATATTTGGATTATATCTTAACCATTTTTCGACAGTCCAAGTAATTTTTCCGGGAAAATTTTGCAATTTTTCCAAGAAAATTTTGAAAAGTTTCCACTTTTTTACTTAGTTTCATATGATGAATAAAATTTAAAACAGGAAGAATAAGCGGCAGTTTGGTGCGGCAGCCCCATCCTCTAAGGTATGCAACGAATTAAAATTACATTAAAATAATTGTTATATTTACAAATTTAATATTTGTGGTACTATCAGAAGAAGTGAAAAGGGCGAAAAAAAACTCTTTGATCTGTGTTTGCAAGGTTGACGAAGCAATTATAACTAATAAAAATAAATAAAATTAATATTATTTTGCTAAATTATTTGTTAAATTATATTTGTTAAATATAACATCTTACCTTATTTTAAAAAAAAAAAAATTGGAAATTTTCCCGGAAAATTAGAGAATTTTCCGGGTAAATTTGGCTTACATTCAAAAATTTTCAAAATGTATACTCCTTATCTGATGTTCCCAATGTAAAACGTAAAGTAAAATAACGCCCAAAGCTATACTTAGGTTTGCTTGATTTTCACAAAAATTTAGATACTATTTAGCTTAAGGCTAAAATCTTTATGATCATTTTTCTTTTCAATTTTACCTTTGCATATGTTTTCAAATATATCAAACTTTTATCACCGATGGCCGTACAATGTACACATATGTAGTTTACATTACATCCGTCTTAATCGGTGATATTATGAATTACCGTAGGAATAATAATAAATAATAATGGAAATTTTTTTAAAGGGAATGATACCATAAGTCGTGGAACGCTTTGGAATTGTCTCTTACATAAAATGCTTACTTGACATTTTAAAAAGAATTCGGATTTTGGGGCGTAAATTGGGGTTACAACAGTTAAGTATTGTTCCTTTGTTTTCGTTAACTTAGCATTTATTATATTGGGTGATTTTTTGTTTCTTTTCGTTTTAAATTTCCAGTTATCCCGTTCATTTTGGATGAAGCGTTCCTTATCTTTATTTGTAAGTATTGCGCATCAATCACGTCGCGTCGTGTTTACACTTGAGTGTAATGTCTTTTAACAACCCCAATGTAGTTTTAAAATCTATGTTAGTGGTTTCAACGTGCAAAGTTTAGTCCCAAATATTGACGAGATTCGTCACGTACCATACCGTCTTACATTTCGGAATTGTTAGTATCGGATTTAGAATTTTTATTTGTCAATGTTTTCATTAATGGTCGTAAAATCTTATTCGGTACCGTCTATAACCCACCAAAAACTAGTAAGAGGTCGTATGCCCAATTTAAAAAATCACTTGTAGATTTAGAAAGTTTATTTAATTATTTCTCTTGTAGATTCGATGGAATGTATATCAGGTGACTTTAATTTCGATATACTCCAAAATTTTGGCTTCCGCAAATCGTTTATGGAAAAGGTGTCCTAATAGTCAGTCTCATTTAGACTACAAGCAGGCTCGTAACAGAGATGTAGGGTTAATCCGAATTGCTAAACGTAATTTTTTCAAGGACAAGTTAGACTCTTCTCTTCCTCCCAAGGTTTTCTGGCGTAATGTTCGTAATTTAGGCCTAGGCAGATGCAAGATTAGTTCAATTGGGGATTTCTTGCTCTAGTCTGAACTCGGGCAGTAGTACCGTCGATTTGTTCTCTAACGCATCCTCTAATTCGTTTTCGTTTTCAAATATTTCTCTCGATGATTTACAATCTGCTATTTGGAAGATTAAATCGGAATCTTCTGGTCTGGATAACGTCAATTTAAAATTTGGAAAGCGAGTTTTCCCTTTCGTCTCAAATACTTGTTACATACGTTCAATTTTATTCTCTCGTCCTCTTCCTATCCAGATCAGTGGAAGCTAAGTAAAATAATTCCCATCCCAAAGTTCAGTAATCCTTTAGTGCTATCCCATTTTCGGCCAATTAGCATTTTAAGTTCTCGCTCTAAGGCTTTCGAGATTGTTGTTAAAAATCAAATTCAATCACATTTACATAGCAATAGTTTAATTAGTTGCTTCCAATCTGGGTTTGGAAAATTTCATAGCACTTCTACTGCGTTATTAAATGTATGTGATGATATTAGACGTAATATGAATAATAGGGAATTAACTTCTTTAACTTTCAGACAGAATTCATTTTAATAAACTCTTATTTCAGTTAAGATTTTCGCTTTCTGCTGCCAAATTGATTTTTAACTATCTTTCTAATCGTTCTCAGGCAGTTTTTTTCGACAATTGCTTGTCTGATATCCTTCCTGTAGTTTTCGGCGTGCCTCAGGGTTCAGTGCTGGGTCCTCTATTATTTTCTATGTACATAAATGACATAGAATCCTCCATTCAACATTGTTCATTTCATATTTTCGCTGATGACGTTCAAATTTAAAGAAAGAGTCGTTTAGATCAGAATTCTATTGTAAGGAATATTTCTCTGATAAATGAAGATTTAAGTAATATCGTTAGCTGGTCGGTCTCTAACAGGCTCGTTTTAAGCGCGAATAAATCTCAGTCGATTATAATTTATAAAAAACCGTTAGATACCTCGTCCTTTCCTGGTATTTTTCTGCAGGGTTCGCTAATTGAATATTCAAATACTGTTAGGGATTTAGGCTTAGTTATAAATAAAACTTTTACTTGGGGTGACCATTTAGTTACTATTAGTAAGAGGGTCTTTGGCATGCTTAGTTGTTTGTATAAAGTGGTTGGATTTTCTGATAGTCAGTTTAGGAAAAAATTGTTTTTGTCTTATCTTCTTCCTCATTTTATTTACGGTGACATAGTATTATTCGGTAAGCTTCAGGAAAATATGAATGTTCTCCAAAGATGTTTCAATCCTTGCAACAGGTTTATTTTTGGTATTAGGAAGTTCGATCATATTTCTGCCTAATCTAGCCTTGTTTTAGAATGTAGTTTATCTATTTTTTACGAATTTCGCGCTTGTCCTTTTATTTTTAAGCTTCTCAAAGCTAAGGAGCCTTGTTATCTATATAGGAAATTAATGTTTAGTAGGTTTCATTCCTCTAACTTCCGCCTAATTCCGGCTAAAAATCGTTGTACATACGTCGTTAAACACGTCATTTTATATTAGGGGAGTTTCCCTTCGGAATTCAATTCTATTGGATATTAAGAGATTAGGATCCGAAAAATTATTTAGGTGACAATTTTTGGGGTGGCGTGATTGATGGGCAATACGTAGTTTTTTAATTTATTTTTATTACCATTGTTATTATTGTTAATTTTTAATATTATTTCACCTCGTGCTGTACATTTTATTGTAAATGAGGTACTGCTCAAAATAGAATGTATAAGGTGAAAATTGTTTAAAAAAATTTAAGAGGTTTCTATGCCTAATGGAAGCATAACTTCATTATTTTTTTTTTTGTTTCGATTGCTTTGTTTCCATGTGTGCTTTTCCTTTTAATACTAAATTATTTATAAAATACTATAAATAAATAAATACTTACTAAAAAAAATAAATAAAAAATAAAAATAAAATAAAGGAATGGTAAGTCATTGAATTATGTATACCGCCTCATGTTCCACAAGGACAATGATAGACGTCCTTGTCTTAATTTTAAATCACGAAAAACATGTCTTCAAAGAATCGCAATACTACCAATATCATTAAATTTAAAGCTTCAAATGCTTGAGTCAATCAATAAACACACATAATTGTATAAACAAAACTAAAATTTGATTTTGAATTGTTTTATATTTATTCCAGCCCTTAGAACATAAAAAAGTGATAGATTTTAATGATTCACTAACAAAAATAAATAAAAACGAAAATAAATAAACCATTTTCCAAATAAAATTGGTTTTCGTTAGCATATTTACATTTAGAATTGGAATGTACTCGTACCAATATTAACTAATGGAAGTTTTCGTAGAAGAATAAAAATGAATTATTAATTTGTATTTATTTATTGTTTCTAAATAATCAATGTTACCCAATAATACCACTTCATTTGAATGGCAATATGATATCGCGGTGTATGTGCAGGGTGAGTGGTAATTGGGAGACGAGAGTTTTGTTTATTTCGTAATACATAATTTATGAAATTTATGGTTTTCGGAGGGGTCGGCAGGTGCCGTGATAATGGTTAGAAGATCAAAACGTTATGAAATATGTCTAAAAAAATAAAAGCTATGTTAAACCAATAAAGAAATTGGTTAATTGAAGATTGGAAAAATATAGAATGCGATACGTATCGGAAACAAAATAAACCATGATAAATTACCACCTTTTCCATGCAAAACGTAAAGAAAGTGCCGCTACTGGAAATAAAATGAACACCGCCAATTATCGATTATAAAAGTACAGTAAGTGCCTCTTGAAGAAAAAAATAAAAATGTGCAACTGATAAACTGGCACTTGTCCAAATACGATAAAACAAATTTTAGCAGTCTTTCAAATTAAAAATATGCATTGTTTATGTGGCAATAACTCCAAAGCATGTTTCTAGTAATGAAAAATGTTTTTTATCAATAATCTTACACGTCAAATTATCAGCAAGCTCGCAGTGTAAAATTTTTCCGCTACATGGAATCAATGGTGCTCCAAAAAAAATTTTATCGTCCGGTTGAAGGTATGTAGTATTTGCACGAAGTGCATTCAAATTTAGGATCAGTTGCAATTTTTAACTTATTTATACAACTGGTATGATATTCAGTTGTAGAATTTGCACAGCGGAGTCCGATTTCATTTTTGTGGATAATGTATGTGTAAAGGCTAGTACATATTTCCCATTGGCGGTTCACTGTCGCCATAATTCGTTCTGTGTTTATTCAGATGGAGGAACTCATGATCTCTTAAAAATTCCTACATGTGATAGGTTTTACATCCATCCAGTAGCATATAATGGTAATCTTTTTTTTTTTTTTTTTTGCTGTTGTTTATTTATTTATTTTTTATTTATTTATTTGTCTATCTACATAAATTTTGCTTAGAGACTACCCTTTACTTTCACAACCTATTTTGAGCAGGAGCTCATTCATAACGGATTGTGTAAGATGAAGTGGTTTAACATGTTAAAAATTAATAAATCTGCAGCTTCACTATTCATGCAACTTCAGCTTCAGCTTCACTGTAGCTTCAGTTTTACTGCAGCTTCAGCTTCACCCATCCACTCAAACTCCAGCCAGTACAGTAGTATACATTCGCTTTATTTCGTATTGGACACGCTATTTTTTTTTTACCAAATCTTGACGCACATCTTCTTTTAGAGTTTTGAGGTCCTTTTCGAGCATATTTACTTTTCAGCTTATTCACAATAGAATTCCACTGTAATATAACCAAATAACACGATACAGACCGGTCCCATTTTTTCTGCAATATTGCATTTCGTATCGTAATCCCATATCTAAAGAACAATTAACGAATTTCCTGCTGCTTGCTGGCAATTTCTTTTTCCAAATGTTTCAACGGGCATCACAAGTTCCCCAGGTTCACGCATCAAGACAAATGCATAAATTTTAAAAATAACATAGAAAATAAAAAATATAGGTAATTAAATTTTTTGGATAAACTAAAAACAAACAGGCCCAATTGATTCAAAAGTCAAAGCCTATTTTTAATCGCTTCAGGTTAACGTGGTACGGTAAGCCTTGGTGGTAATCCCATCTGTCTTTCCACGGTATATACCGTATAAATTTTTTTTGGACAGGTTCGTCGTAAAAAGGACACCAGACATTAACAGCGTTTTCAAGTTGCGACCTGGCGTAGACATAATACAGGATCTTAATTGTCTCGAGACCATAAATATCACCAGTCCAACGCTTAATAAAACCAAGCATGGAATTAGCTCTAGCGATGCATTGCTCGATGTGCTTAGTAAAGCACATGTTTTCAACGAAAGTAACCCCTAGGACCTAGGTCATTAATCTCGAATACTTTTTGTGAAAGTATGCCATTAATTTATTTGATATTGTTGTATGACAGAGTAACTTTCCGGTGGAACGATAAAGTTGATGTTGAGACGGAGAAGGTTAGACTCACACCTTTTCGCTAGATTGTAGATGTCTTCTTGTAGCTTATTGCAAACAATAATATTTTAGAATGTTGCGGTTACTCAAATATGATTTAAACCACGCAACAAACTGTTTAGAAAAACCGAATCTGTATAACTGTTCCAACGTTTTACAATGATTGATGGTGTCAAAGGCTTTGGCAAGGTCAGTAAACACCACAACAACTTACTTATGCTTTTCAATTTCTTTAATGGTATTGCTGGTAAATTCAATAAGGTTTGTTGATGTTGATCTTTTGAGTATAAAACCATGCTGATGTAATCCCTCTGTAACAAGAAACATAATTTCTTGCTCCTACTTTGAAAATTGGTGTTACTCTATAGTTACCATTTCTCTCCATTTCTTTGGAAAAACTACTAGTTTTAATGATTGATTAAATTGCCAACAAAGTGAAATATTTCAATAATGAAGCTGGAATCACATCATGACCACATCCATCTCCAAATACTTCTACAGCTCGATGAATATCCTCGGTTTCAATCCTTGGTGCTATCAATGTTATCGAGCGTGTCGATACCACACACAAAAATAAATAGCACTTAATTAATGTTCTATGAATTTATTTATTTTTACAATTTAAGAAATGATTTTTTGAACAATTTTATTAACACGAATAACAATAATATTGACCAACACTATCAAAATTTATTATTTTATTATTTATGTAAATTTAACGCGAACGAAATTTATTAAATTTTTATTTAGTTGCGTTGATTCTTTTTTTGGTATGCACATAAAAATCGAAAAACCTTTTTCTAAAAGATTGAAGAAAAGGTGTGTCTATATAGCGGAAGCTAAAAAACGAGATTGTGTATTTTTACTGCGCGCGAGATTTTTGACAGTCGTTTTACATCCAGTGATGCCAACATAATATTTTGTAGGTGCATTCATGTAAATGAATGTAGGTGTGTTCATGAAAATGGATTTGAATATGAATGCGCGTATTATGTTGGTGGTGTGTGAATGTTTGCTTGAATAAATGTACCGGTGTTTTGAATGAATGTTTTTAATTTATCATGTTTTATTAAATTGTGTGGTGTGCGCGCCAATATACATGATTGTTATATTTTGGCGATGAACGAGTGAGTCGCTACAGGACTCCCCCGCGAGTGATTTTCCCCTCCCTATGGAATGATTGTAGGAGTGGAAGCAATACGGACGGTTTTGTGAACCCGATGGCTTGATGTTTGCTCCGCCGAACTTAGTATTCCGTAAGCTGGTTTAAGTCGATCGATTGAAACGTTGGAATTTTTTCCATTAATCGATACTACGAAATGTTTCCTAAGTCTGCGTATAACTTTAACGGACCTTCATAGGGAGGAGTTAATCCCGTGCGAACCTTGTCTGTTCTTATGAAATCAAAATCGCAGTTGCTGAGCAATTTCGGAACAAAAATACGTCATTTTGTTTGGATTAACGTGGTGTTTTGGGTATGAGGTTGCGTATGGTTTTTCGCAGTTGGTCGATGATTGTGTCGGTAGTTGGAAGTATTGAAGGAGAATTTTCGATAAAGAATTCACCGGATAGTTTGATGAAAAACGCACTTTGAGCTCTTGATTTGAACGTCAAACTGTGTGAGCCTGTGGAAGAGTTGTTCCAAGTGCAGTTTGTGTTGTTCCTCAGTTTTTGATGCTACAAGATTGTCGTCAATGTAAACGGAAACGAAGTCCAAGTCACGTAAAACTATGTTCATGAAACGCTGAAACGTTTGAGCGGCATTGCGTAAGCCGAACGGCATCCGGGTGAATTCGAATAGGCCAAACGGTATTGTGATTGCCGTTTTATGAACCTCTTCAGGTGCGACGGGAATTAAATGGTACGCTCTGACAAGATCAATCTTGGAGAATATTTTGCATCCATGAAAGTGCATGGAGAAGTTTTGAATGTGAGATATCGGGTAGCGATCCGGTGTTGTCACCGTGTTTAAACGCCGATAATCCCCACATGGTCTCCAATCTTGATCTTTTTCCTTCACCATGTGAAGTGGACAAGAGACGGGAGATGCAGATGGCTTGCAAATCCCTAATTCCACCATGTGCTGGAATTCTGTTTGAGCGGCTTTATGTGTCACTTGATCTAGCCGACGTGGTCTTGACACGGGCAAATGGCCTGCTGTGACAATATTATGAACCACGTTGTGTCGAACTGGTAAGTTGTAGTTCGGCTCTGCTGTAAGTGATGGGAAATTCTTCAGCAGAGTGGCATAACCGTTGTTGACTGAATAATGGATCGGAGTTGGTGTGTTATCCCGAACCATGGTGTCATTGATTGACAGCTTAGCCGCTGTATCAAACAGCCGTTTGTTTTTTAGGTCAACAAGGAGGCTAAATTTACACAAGAAATTGGCGCCAATGATCGGACAATTCACATCAGCTAATATGAAAGCGCATGAGTGAATGTTCTCTTAAGACCGATATTCACCTGAAGGAATTTGCTGCCGTAAGTGTGGATTGTGGTATTGTTGGCGGCCAAAACGAATTTTTAAAAAATTGAGCTGGAATGACCAAAAGGTCAGCGCCAGTGTCTATAAGAAATACTAATTTGCTTTGTCGATCGTGGAGGAACAAATGACCTAATTGATGGGTGTATGATGTTGTCATCTCTACCCGGTGAGAGACTCGTTTTTTGATTGACTGTCAACGTCCATGCTGGATGCGGATGTAAATTTAAAATTGCATGGTTCTACACATCTGCGCGCGGTTGCGCCGAATTTCCAGTGGTACCAGTATTTTTCGTATCGAGGTTTGTTGTTTCTGGGACTACGCGAACTAGAATTCCGTCTGTATACGGATTGCGATGCTGGTCGACCCCTTGAACGGCTGCGATTATTATTGTTGGCCAAGTTATTCAATCGTGCTTCGATTCTTGTGAGGCGGTCCCCGATAGAGGCACTAAATGATGTGCTCGCAGCGGGTTGTTGAAGCTGTGCCAACAACGCTATTCTTATTATTTCAGGCATTTTTCGCACCCACAAAGATTTTATGATTTTGTTCGTGAATTGCGAACCCGCTAATAGCTTCATATGGCGAAGTGCTTCAGATGGCCACCTGTCTCCTAGGTTTTGATTTGATAAAAGCGCTTCGAGTTTTGATTCGTCCGTGTGCGTTAAACGAGTTAGGAGAGCTGACTTTAATGTCTCATATAAATTCTCGTTTGGAGGACTCGCCAAAATATCCGAGACGACCTCGCAAGTTTGGGGAGACAGTGCGGACAAAAGGCTAACGAATTTCTCGTTCTCCTTTTCGATTCCGGTAACCTGGAATTGAAGTTCCGCCATATTGAACTAATTTTTAGCATTTTCCAGCCAGAACTGTTGCAATTTAATTGTTTGAGAGGTGGTCTGAACCTCGGATTTGATATTTTGGTCGTCCATGACCTGTTCGTTGTCTGACATTGTCAAAATTGAAAATGAATAAAATTTTGAATGGCAATTTGATTTAATCAGAATGGGTACCGTGTGATCACAAAAATAAAAAAAAATAATACATGCTCTTAGCTCTGTTGTCCGGCCAGGCGTCCCCAAATACGGGACGAGCCGTCATCTTTATCTTGGGGCACTCCTCGTTGGATTTCAGTGGTAAAGGAAACAAAAAATATTTTAAATCGTTAGTGAGAGAGAGAAAAATAAAAATCAAGTGAATTGCGGAATGGGTACCGTGTACTGACGAAACAATAAAAGGAAATATAATGTAAAATCTGTTGTTGACGAGACGTCCCCAAGTAAGGGACCGCCATCTTCGTCTTGGGGCACTTCTCGTCAGCTTTCAGTGAAAGTGTGAAAGTATAGAAAAATGGTTAAATGATTATGATGTGAACCAAATTTGTAGAAACGCAACTAAATAACTTAAACCTGTGTAGGGTTTTTTATATTTTGTCATAACCAGGACCGAAACCGTAAGAACTAGCAAAAAGTTTATTAATGAATTATGTGACTAATTGCTATACTATATATAGTATTATGTAAGTTAAAAAAAATTAATTTATTCACTACTCGTGATTTTAATTTTACTGCGAAACACGAAAAGGATCTTTTGATGGATAGTGTTGAAAAATTTACAGAATAGTTAGAAAAGAAACAGTAGAAGTTTATAAATGTTGATTAAATTTAATGTACTTTTGAATAAATTTAATGTACTTAAATGAATGAAATATTTAATAAAAAAAAAAAAATAAACTTAAGCAAAAACTTGCGCGGTCTTAATTTTCCAATTGCTTCGGTTTATGCTGTCTGCTACTGTTGGTGCTGTTGCTCCCTCGTTCCTGTCTATTATGTGACAGTTTATTAACTTTTTCAGAACTGCTTATGCCAGGTGTAGCCCTTTCAGCGGATAATGTCATGCCATTTGTTAGATTTTCTGCCGCCGCATCAATATCAGCTGGTGTGATCAGAGGAATATTAAGTAGACGGTTTTGTTCGTCTAGCCTCCTATAATGATCCCAATTAGTTTGCTTGTTTGTAAGACGGTTCGGTATTTCGTTCCTTAGGACATCCTACTCATTGTTACTATTACCGGTGAGTGATCAGAAGACATATCATAGCAATCGATGGCCTTAGCATATGTATGTGGAATGCCCTTAGTTACACAAAAATCAATTAAATCAGGAATTTTCTTTTTATCCGTAGGCCAGTAAGTTGGGTTACTAGCAGAAAAATAATCCAGGGACTGTTTCTCTATAGCATCATAAAGCTGTTTGCCTTTCGGCGAAAATGTTTAGCACTGTGATCATCCCTCTGAAATGTTGTGCTAGGCCGTTTGCATTCCATATGGCTATTTTGATGATGATCATTTTTCCCTTTTTACGACAATCTGCATCAGCGCATTCATATTCTGCATCATAAGTTAATTTGTTTAAAGCTTAAGCGTGCTTACACGCAAGTTAAGAACAATCGCATATGAAAAATCTTGGTTGGCGCTGCCGTTTACAGTTGCGTACTGTTTTCCATTTTGAGCGTTTGTGTTTACAATTTCTGGTCGTGCTTCTTTTCTAGCTGAAGAATGAAGATTAAAGATTCGTTGCTATACTCGCTGCTTTGGATTTCTAGATAAATTGTTCACCCTCTATAATTAGCTGTGTGATTTAAAAACGCAGTTGCTGCATTTTCTCACTGATGCTTCTTTTTTTGCTTTATTGCAAACCTTTGAATTATGGAATTCACCACATATAAAACAAACATCGTTCAAAGTGCAATATGCTCTAGTGTGCCCATATTCTTGGCACTTAACACACTGTACTGGCCCATTTCTTTTCCTGGGTTCCTCGATGGAAACCCTTTTGTACAGAGATATTTTAGGTCAAATATTGCATGTTTGCCTTTAACCTTTATATTGTCTGGTTCTAATTCCAGGCGAAACAATGGCTGAGGCACCTTCTTCCGATTAAAATTATTGGTAATAGTTCTGTATTGGTAACCTTTTTCAGCGAGAGCAGCTTGAATTTCGTTTGCATCCATGTAACTCTCTATTCCTTTTAACATAATCCTTTTTGCCTCTTTAGTTGATAAGTGTAGTAATGTTTACCAATTTTGTCAAAAGGTTTAACTAAATCTCTGTAATCATCAATATTGAGCGGTTGAATTTTTGTTTCTTTTATATCTCCTCTTTTTATCCCGGAAATATAAAATGCACGTTCAGTAATAAACTCGACGGCTTTTGTAAGTTCTCTATTTGATTCTTCCCTCAAATAGATTGGTGGCGACTTCTTAGTTTTTGGAGCTTTTTCGGTGTTTGTACTGGCCGCTGATCTAGGGCTCCTCCTTCGTTTTCGACCGACATCACTGTTTATTTTATTGTCATCAGATGTCGAGGCACTTTCATTATTTCTTTTATTGTCAATATTTGGCGACGATGCACTTTTAATTTCATTATATGGTTCAACACACCAATGTTATTTAAATTAATAAGTTCACTTTGATTTAAATTTACGTTAACAAACGTAAACAAACGTTAAAAATAAATGCGGAGCATTTCATTTTATTCCGGATTATGTTTAAATTAAGCGATTCTAGATCAATCCCTTCGCATACAGGTGCCTCTTCATTTAATTTTGCCCAATATAACAGACCAATAATCGTTGTTACTTTTTTACTTTCTACCATAATTCATGAACATAGCTTAACCATACTCACCCCGTAAAAAGCAGAATATTTAGATTATGGGTGAAAATTATTTGATCGTCTGTCTGAATAACTGGAGAATTAAAACAAAATATTTACTGAAAAAACATTGTGTCTAGGAAATCAATATTTATTTTACATTTCAAATATGCAAATATTTAATATATGTTTTGCATTGTATGGACAAAGACGCCAGTTGTTTGGTTCTAAGAATAAAAAAATAAGCACCTAGATATAAGCTCAAAAGATAAAATGGAAATGGTTTAGCACAAATATATTGCCATAAAAAGCAACAAATTTAATAACTCCCATTTTTTGTTTGAAATTGACACGTATTTAGTTATACGAGTACGAATAAGAAAACTTTACAAGTGACAATTTAAAAAATTCATTTATAGATGAATGCTCTTCAGGAACTAAATCATTCCTACTAATACCAAAATATATGTCCCAACACAATTGGTGTTTTAATGTATTTTTAATAGCTTCGTATAATAGAATTTAATCAAAATACCGTTAAAATTACGACATCATAACACTAAAAACTATTTTTCTCCTCTTGATGCAGAAAAATATTCTTTTAACGATTGAATATGGCACTGCGAAATTGTTTCTAATACATAAAACTGAAAAATACAACAGCATGAAATAAAACATAAAGTTTTATGTGTTTTTTGGAAGGTATGAATTGTTAGAAGTCAGAACGGAACAATACATGGACACTTATGGTGTCTGCAATAATTTTTTAATGCCGCATGTAATATTATTGGCTTAATTTGATAATTTATATTGGTTGAATATTTTATTTTCTGTTCAAACATACTTATGTATATACATTTTTAAATATAGTATGTTGTAGTCAATCCGTTTATTGACAAAAGTTAACATGTGGGTTTTGGGACCGCCCCATTTGTATTATCTCCAATTCTTAAGTATGAAATTCTTCACTCTTCAATTTTAAGTGAAAATTAACATTTAAGTTTAACTCGTGCTGAAATTCTCATTCAAATTTTAAGGTAAAAAATGTATCCATTTGACTTGAACAAACATGAAACCAGGCCAGTTATAGCGGTAAAGTGTGAACAAGTGAACAATGTTTCGATGTATAAAGGAATTTCTGGATTTTAAAGAAAAATATTTGTTTTTTGGATATTGCATAATTGTTCAGCACTTTTTCCAAATGGCATCCGCGCTTTCTGTTGGATCATTTGATTGGGAATGTGTGCAAAATTCTTCAAACTCACAAGACGTGAAACAAGACGCGCAACGTCCGAAATTTCGAAAATACATCTGTTAATATTAAATATTCAGTACCTTTCAAACGACCACAAAAATTTACGTGAAATCGCTGGAATGGGTTTTCGGGACTTGGCCATGTTACAAAATTACGTTTATGTGAAACCTTCTGTGTTGCGCTACGCACGCAACACACTGCCGTGCTAGATTCATCAATCTTCGGCTACCGAAAAAATATTCTAACCAAATTAGCCTGATTTTTACTATACATGTAGGATTTGAATGAATCCTTGTCAACGATAGCTTTCCAAATTTTTAAGATATTTCAACCTCATAACAGGA
Organism: Tipula vernalis; assembly: GCA_958295665.1. Classification (NCBI taxonomy): domain Eukaryota; kingdom Metazoa; phylum Arthropoda; class Insecta; order Diptera; family Tipulidae; genus Tipula; species Tipula vernalis. Next base: position 333,365,635 of record OY282558.1, on the reverse strand, counting down.
CTCCTGAGTCAAGATACGATTTGTTTTTGCGACGTAAATATTGTAACAGCTTATATGGAATTTTATTCCTATTTTCGTGAAAACATTATGCTTAATACTAGGTCTCTGTTTATTTGTTCAGTTACCTCTTTAGTAATGAAGTTCAGATCTGTGAATTCTTCTTCTTGGTTGCCCTTTTCCGCATTCCAATCTTGAAAGCGCACATAAATCAGAAATATAAGTTATTTGCATACCGATATGCATACCATCTACGGAAATCCTTTTTATTTTCTAAGTAGTTAACAGAGATTTATCATCGGTGGCAATCAAAAATGTTCTTCCCATAAAATATTGATCAAATTTTTACACAAAACACGATTAACAGAGGCTCCTCTATCTATTGTCGAATAACTCTTTTCACTTTTCAAAATTATACCTACCCCTAAAGGTAGGTAAACATATACCTACCTACCTTTAAACATATACCTACCTTCAAACATATAGTTACCTACAAGTCGCACAATCGAATTTCATACAACCGGTTAAGAAATGGTGAAATTCGAACCAAATGGGCTATATTCTACAACTGCATCTGAAAACCACTTAAGAATCTCTAAGCTGTTAAAAAATAACCAAACTCCTTCCTAATTGGAAACATATTCTAAAACTTCATCTTGAAATCATTTTAAAATCTCACTTTCCGTTAAGAGAATTCAAGTACAATCCTTATTGGCCATAAGAATCTGATTGGTTTGAATAAATGGTGCACCATTGTTATTACGGTCAAAATCCACCATTAAATTCTGAGCTGTACATTGCAGGTTTGTGGTGTTTTTACTTACATCTTAAAAGAGTTGATCTTTGGTTGGGGGGTTGATAAACATTCTTCCCAGATCCGCTACTTGTGATAAAACAACATACGTAAGTTGTTCACTTTTTTTACCGTAAGAGTAAAATTTCGTAAAATCTCCTTATAAGAATCACGCTGTGGTGCATTAATCGTGGTGGCTGAGGCATTAGTGAAGAATAAATAAATTTTGAAAATCAAGTATTTATTTATAAAAAATATGGGTATCCAACGTAAGAGTTACATTAATGTTGAACTTTTACTTGTGCTTTCCAATTTCTATGGGTGTTCCAAAATGACAGAATTCATTATTCTTTTCGTATTCAACGGCCCAAAATCTATAGGAATCCAAAAAAAAACTGTTAAAATCAAGTTTATTATAAAGTTAGAGATTGAATAAAGTAATAAGCTTTTTTTTTATTTAATTAAAACAGAAAATTTTTATTACTTAATTGTTTTTTTTTTTTGCTAATCAATAGTGATTTAGATTTAGTCCCTGTGACTTATTGCAAGTAGTCCAAATTTTTTTTGAGAAAATCATCTAAAGAATCTTTCGTCACACGTTGTATTAGTATTGCTATAGATCGGAAATATTTTCCGCTTGGTTTTAAACTATCGCAAGTTTAAATCGCAACTTTGTCCTGGCCGGGGCAACCCGAGTAAGCGAAAATGGTGATCATCAAATTTTCGACCAAAATTGGTCACACAAGTTAAATTGTTTTTTGTGACAAATTATTGTGGAAAATTTTTCGACATAGGAATGTTTATGCGAAAAATTTGCATACTAATCCGAATTACACCAAAAACCAACTCCAATCAATGTCAACCCTATCCACCATATTTTATCCATTTTGTCACAAATTGTTCCTTCCTAATTGGCAATATTGCAGAACTTTTTCTAAATATCATTTTAGAATCCAATTTCAATCGTACAAATCGAATTAGAATTCCATTTCCGGCTAAAAAACATTTCCTTCCTAATAGGCCTGCATTTTACTTGATGGATGCTATTGATGGATAAACTTCTATACGAGATATTCAAATTTTCTACTTTTCGGTCTAAGGAATAATCGGAAAAAAGAGACAGGCCAATCAACTAAGGGCATTTCAGTGTTTCCAGTGCAATAAAATTCATTTTGTGTTATTTTATTTACCCACTTCCTATTTGAATTTGTCTTGAAAAAGCATAGAGAACATCAGCCCTTAAAAATGTAACCTTTTCTTCAAATTATTGCCAGCTGTACTTCCAAGAGTTGCTCTAGTATTTCATTGAAAATTACAAACGCTTGGAGACAAACGCGTATTAGTGACAATCACTTAAATCCTCAGAATGAATGTATTTTCTCTTTTACTAGAAGTATAGAGTGCTGCTAATCCGTTGGATATAGTACTGCAGTTAACAATGGTAGTTGCTAAAAATTCGATGTGCGCATATGAAACTGAATTGCCATGCCAATTCAGGTTTATCCTCCAGTTGACCTTCTTCCATTCTTTCCACGAATTTGTCGATTAGAGCTCATTGCATTTGTTTGAAGTCTCGACAAAAACTTCCCACATTTCTCATCCGGCTGTTAACTCAAGTCGTAGAATTTTTTTTTCTCAAAAAATCACTCTCTGGTCTACCATTTTCTGAATATGCGCTTTTTTAGAGCTTGTTTCCATTTACATAAAGTGTTGTTAAAAATGTACCACTTTTGAAACCTCCCTCCTCTTCCATATTTTGGGTGAGAAGGAATAAAATCAGCGTGCATTGAATTTGTATTATGAAACAAACCGCAATTTCATAAAAGAAACAAGGTAGGCAATATGATTGAAACTTGCCAACCGTCTCGCTTTCGACGAGACAAACTAGTTTTAGAAACGAATGTCCTGCGTCCAGGCGTTACTATGAGCGGGACGCTGTTTGTCCCATTTTGGTCAAATTTATTGTATTTCAGCAATTTTGAAAAACAAAAAAGGGTAAAACACAAAGTTATCGTCATTTGTAGTTTCGCATTGATTAAAATTTTCTGATACCGAGAATTAATTAAGAAATTAAACGAAATGATAAACCGCTCAATTTGGTCGATTTTTGTATATTTGTAAAAAATATGAAAGCTTTAGAGGAGGAATTTATACAAATTTCTTTAATGGAACCCGACAATTTCCAAATGCATCGAGAGAAAAAGATTTATTTTTTTAGGCTATCGAATTATTTTAGAAAAGTTAGTTTCACTCCCTAAGTGCCTGAGTTTCATTTGTTTCTTCCGTTATCTCCATTTAGGAGCATAAGGGTTTACTAGGCTGGACCACCTCACTTTTTGGGACTATTGCCTTCAGCTCTCCCCATGTTTTGTTAAGTTCTTTCCAGGCCATTGCTGGTCTTCCCACCTTCCGCTTACCTTGCGGATTACATTCTAATGACAACCGGGTTATGTCATTTGGAGTTTTCCTCAATGTGTGTCCGATCAACTTTTTTTGTTTTTTCTCAATGGAAGGACTGACGCATTCCAAATCTTATAAAGGGTATTCAGTATGTTTCTTGCTTTATTGATCCGCTGATTGATTTCATTTGTACAAACACTGAATTGTTACCGAAAGTGTAAGACAGATCTTCAACGCTAAAATCGGTACCTTTTGATGTTGAAAGTTGTTTTTTTCAAACCAGTTTATCGAATATCGCGTAGTACTAAAAATCCATCAACCATAATGGTCATTCACTATCTTCAACTGAGAAGATGTTGTTTGATCCTTTCTGCCTAGACTGTTTCCTGATACTGATAAGGCGGTTGGAGTTCGTCGTTCCAATTATAAGTATTTAGAATTTGATTTGGAAGGCTTAAAATAAAAAAAAACTATATACAAACAAATTGAAACGTCACCGCATAGCTGTTGGAAATATTAGTGGTAGGGAAAGGTTAACCGATTAATTTAAACATTTTAATCAATTCCATATTAACCGATTTTTATAGAGTATACAATTTATACTCAATTATTTATTAAATTTTGTGAAAAAATTGTCACAAAAATTAATTCTGCAAGCAAATTCTCAGCCTACTGCTCTTCCATTGCCCAGCAAGCTGTAATTAATTATAATTCATCCAAATTTTAATTTCATCTGCTAGGGTTTCTCGTCCGGCGGTATAATTTTACAACGTTAACAGAGGTACGATTGTACCCGTTATGATGTAAAAATATCTCGACTCCCTATCTCCGAGGGGGACGGTAATTCTTTTTCCTGAATAAGGCCTATATGATCTAGACCAAAAATGTAGAGATCTCACGAAAGTTTCACCCTCCACGGCTTGTGCAAGGAAAGTTATTGCAATTTAAAAACGGAAAAGGTACAATTGTACCTATGCCGCCTGACGAGAGTTAAGAGAAAGACAAGTTCGTCTGTGTATTAAATCAATAAGATTCTTTCGGCTTTTTATAGACAAAATATATTAACAACAATGGCATTCACAAAATTAATCCAATGGTTAATCAGAAAAAAATGAAGAGACCAATCATTTATAATATATCTACCAAAAAAGTAGAAATATCAATCCCCCCCGTACTTTACCCCAAGAGTTATACAAAGTGTATAATCCTTAACAAAAAATGAGAAATTTCCTTGAGCTCATTGTGTTGGTAGTTTGGTTTCGTACTGAAAAGCTTGGTCTACTCATCAGGTAGCTGCAACTCAAGATATACAGAAAATAAAGGTATAATATTGCGCATGCTGTTGCTATCTTTTTTCGCAATTTGACGTCACGTGTAGACAAAAATGCTGATATTTATATGGAGTTTCGTGATATTTTTATTAATTTTTTAAATAAATGGAAAATAAATGAATATTTTTTTATTCTTGTCATTAATTGTTTTTCGACTTTATGTTAAAATTAAATATTTCAATTTTTATTTTAGTTATATAGTGCAATACCTTTGGAATTAAATCGCGAAAAGAGGCATGTTTTAATATTTGTGCCTAGAGCAGACTGTTTGAGCACATTGCATAACAAATTTCGGAATCTATGAGTATAATTTTTTTGTTAAATGCAGAGAACGTTTAGATTTTAATTATTTAATTCAAAAATTTGGGAGTGTTCGATTTTAAATATACTAAATTTGAATAATTCCTATTGCAACAAAACTATCAATTGTACTTCTGATAAGAACACATATAGAACACTAAACAGTGAATGGGTGTTCTGATTTAGTTGTAGCGAAAACCATAAGACAATAAATGAAATAAGCCAGAGATTTAATTTTAATTTATAGTTTTATTTAATTTCCTTTTTTTCAAATTTATACTTTCTATTAACTGGGCGTTTAATAACCGAATTTTAAAAAACATTTTACACCTAAAAAACAATTTTTTTATTTTCAAATCTAATTCGACTTCGTTTGAATATGATATTAAGTTTTTTATGTAGTTTCTTCCAACTTTCAATATCGTCGAATTACTTTTGTTGAAGATATCCTCTAACTTTTTTAAATTTTGAATAAATTCGTCGCTTAAAAATAGATGGCAAATATTTGAGTACATAACGTAAAAAAATAAAAATTTTAATAATTGGTACGGCGGTACGTATGTATGTTCAAATGACCAAAAACATTTAATAATTTAATTGTTTTATGTAATATACTCATAATTTTGTCTAACCTTTTTTCCATTTATCTTAGACATTATATACTCAAAGGAATTATTTCTCAAATATTTGGACCATAAAAAAATATAAAGCATAAAAAGGGTCTCGGTAAACTATCATAATCAATTGTAAATACGGTTTGTTAAAAAAAAATACGATTATTCTTGATTTATTTAAAAAATTAATCAATAAACCGCCAAACTTAATATAAATGTCTGCTTTTTGTCTACACGTGACGTGATGCGCAAAGAAAGACGAAAATGAGACACGGGAATATACTACCTTTATTTTCCGTGTATCTTGGCTGCACCTGCAATCAAACTATAAAAATATAATTCCTACTTAACACAGATAGTGTCAAGTACGAACGTACTGATTTAGCGAATTATATTCACTAAATCAAAAAAACTCAAGGAAAAGGATTTTTTTTTCTGATTAACCAATCGAAAAATGTTGTGAATGCCATTATTGTTAATATGTTTTGTTTATAAAAAGCAGTAAAATTATATTGATTGGTTTTTAGATACGTAAATGTTTTTCAATATTTTTAGATACGTAATTGTGGATTGACATCTAAAATATATAACTATAGGGCTCGTCACGAGCATTTCGTATTTGCGTATTTCGTATTTCGTAAATTTGACGTCTCTTCTGATTGGTTTAAATTATTTCCACTAAATAAGCAAGAAACGTCAAAAATAAACGCGCTCACAGGCTACTTATTTTCGTAATTTCTTCAGCGTATATGGTTATTGCTGGATTTAAAATTTTTTCTGTGATTACTAGTGATAATTTTGAGTAAATTAAATTAATTTATTGTTTATATGTACTTACAGTCAGTCAAGTAAGAGCGTGGTCGTCATTACCGACAGGTAATGAAAGATTTCGCTCTAATTCCTTTGCGAGCCGATAGAGGGAAGCTTTGTCCTTGATGCATTGTCAACAAAGATTCAGTTGTCGTTGATCTTTTGAAAGAGAATCACGTTAAGCGCCATGAGTGCTAAATACGCGTCGCGCTACGAGGCTGTGTTCCTTTGCACCCATCCGAAAGGTCCCAAAATATCGCAATCAGCGGCTGCTAAATATATGAGAAAGTCGAAGGCATTTGTACATAAGTGGGTACAGCGATATAAAGTGGCTAAAAATGTCGATGATTTAGCAGAACGTGGCTCGATAGGAAAAGTGGACAAAAAAGATGAAACAAGAATAGTGAATCTGTTTTCGCGGAATCCTGGTTTAACACTGCGGCAAGGACAAGCAAAATTAAAGGCAAAAGGTTTAGATATATCCTACGAAACTATCCGAACCCATCTCCGTACTCATGACCTGAAATGGCGCAACACAATGAAGAAGCCTCTGTTGACTGGAAAACATGTGAAAAAGCGACTCGCTTGGGCGCATGAGAATATCGATAGAGATTTTGAAAATGTCATTTTTACTGATGAATGTTTTGTATGGGCACGTTGTGTCCTCACGCGAGCCTGGTCAACTTCCACCAATAGGCTTGTTCAGCGGACCGTAAAACACGGAATAAAGGTGCATCTTTGGGGCTGCTTCTCAAAGCAGGGATTCGGCACTTTGTACCTCTTTACCGACAACCTAAATGCCGAAAAAATGATTAAAATCTACAAAAAGGCTTTACTGCCATCTGCCAAACGTTGGTTCATCAGCAAAAATGAAGATTGGATTCTGCAAGAGGACAACGATCCTAAACACCTCAGCAAGCTCTGTACTGAATGGAAGACTCAATCTGGCATCGTTACATTGGATTGGCCGTCGCAGTCGCCTGATGCAAACCCTATTGAAAATGTGTGGGCATAATATATTAAACAGAAACTTCGTGGAAGACGCACACACACTTTGAAGCAGCTATCTTGCGATCTGGAGATCGTTGCCACTAGAATACGCCGTCAAATTAGTAGAAAGCATGCCTCGGAGATGTCAGGCAATTATCGACGCCGATGGTGACTGGACACAATATTAACCGAATTGCATCATCGTTTGTAATGTGTACAATATATTTATAAATATGAAAGTTTCACCAAATAAATTTTTTTATAAATTAACCCGACCACGCTCTTACTTGACTGACTGTAGCTTTACTGTTGATTGCCTTCAGTAGGTATTGCTTTTTCTTGTGTGAATTATATATTACATCAAAACGAGCTGTAGACAATCTTGCCCATTTCGCAAAATTTGCATTCTTATTTATTAATATTTATTAAAAATCACAAGTAATCATAATCACAGAAGATCCATTATTCAACAGCTAAAATATGTTTGATTTAACTGAGTGTTAAGGGAAAAACACTACCTAATTTACATGAAACTATCTTAACACGTATGAAAATAATTTAATTTTAATAAATAAATCTAAAGAAAAAATCAAACGACGAAAGATCCAATCAAAAGATTACGAATTTTCTATTTATGTGCGTTTTTATTTTTGCACTTGATTTTCACAAAACAATTTATCGGGTTTGCTTAGGAGGAAGACATTTCAATTAAATTTTTAATAAAAATCATTTAGTAAATATTTGTAATAATCACAACAAAAAACTTCATACATACTTCAATATACATATATGAAAAATATTTCAACATTTAGTTTGTTTTTCAAAAAAGCATAGGGAATTGGTCTAGTTTCAATCAATAATTTTAACTCATGCTGAAAAACATTCTTACGAAAATATTTACGCAAATAAGTAGCCTGTGAGCGTGTTTATTTTTGACGTTTCTTGCTTATTTAGGAGAAATAATTTAAACCAATCAGAAGAGACGTCAAATTTACGAAATACGAAATACGCAAATACGAAATGCTCGTGACGAGCCCTTATATGTTCTCTTTATTTTTTAAGTTCGTCAAATCGAGTTAACGACTCTTAGCTCTTATGAATATTTTAACACATTTTTTCTCTCGTTTCAATTAGATTTTTTAGCGGCTAAAAAAGTTGGAAAAAAGCCAGTGTCATAATAGCCAGAGAAGAGATTACCGAAGTTCAAGATTTTTGAATTTATGTAGATTTCCAGATCTAAATAGCGTTGGTTAAGCTTAGCTTAATATCGACTGCGCAGATTATTACACAAGATTTTCTTGGAATTTGTAATGGTGTTGGAACAAACAAAAAAACAAAAAAATTGTTTTTAAACTCTTGTTCGCAAAATAAAGCTTAAGTACCGTAAATATCACTTGCATCTCCAATTGAAATTACTGTTTTTCTCTATATCTGAGTTTTTATATTCGCTGCTGATAGCTACTATCGAGAGCCGTCATAAAAGAAGTGGCTTCCGATAGCGTTCGGTGTAGTAAGTAGAGCGAAATACGTTTCATATCGAGTTTTTGCTAATAAATAGTGCGTCAAATTTAAATTTATGTATAGAAAAATAACGGCTCTCGATAGCAGCAGAACCATCTTGATATGAATAGAGCCGGCATGTAAAAAATGAACTTAAAATAAAGGACATAGAAACACTAAAAAATAATTTATTTTCATATAGTTTGTATGAAAAAACGAGATTTCGATTGACGAAAAAATATGAATTAAAAATTAAACCTAGATAAATGTTTTTTTCTGGAATCATTAATAAACAACTCAATGACTAACTCATTTAAAGCACAGATTCTCAAGCTTCCCCATTTTCTAGATATAATCAAAAGAAAATAAGCTAATTAAATTAAAAAACGTTCTACAACAACAACAATATGTATTAAAAAGAGAATATTATATTTAATGACGTCATCACTTATTCACAACTAAAATCAATGTTAAAAAAAAGACAATACGTTGAACAGCCAAAATTAAAATAAATCAAAGAGAGTCAAAGAGAAAAAATTATAATAATATGCATTGAGCGAGAAGAAATCAAAAAAATCAAATCAACCCAGATTGTTATGCATCACAAATAAACGACATAACCAACAAACATTAACTGTAATATAAATGCCTTATTTATTTCTCAAGTATTAGAAATATTATTTAAATTAAGTCACAGCTGAAAATAAATACGACATGATTAATAATTGGCATCGACTTTTATTCCCAAAAATTAATGACCAATTCAAACTAAGTTTTTGTTTAGAATATTTGAATTGTCATAACATTTGAGAGCGGTGTATAAAATAAAGCTCTTACTTATTATTCTCATTCCTAGATGTCACTTAACACACAAATAAAAATAACAGGGATTCGGGCTGAGTAAACGATTTGAAAGAAAACTTTTTACGTAAAAATAACCTAATTTCTGTCATAGCAATGGTTTAATTTTAGTAAATTTATAAGAAAAATTGTATTAAATTAATTATTATTACAATTTAGTTATTACTATAGAGGGAATCCACCAAAAATATGTTTAACCGAATCAAAAATCAGACCGATTTTAGAATCCGACCGGTTCGATCACCTATTTGATTTTTTTATATGTTTTTAATTGTAGGCGACATCTATGGTTAAAACAAAATGTCGTTATAGAGCATTGCCACATGATACGAATCTGTATTCGGGCAGATTTTTATCATGTGGCGATGCTTTTAGAAGGAGACTAAAAAGAGTTGGTTATAATTGTTTATAAATTTTATGTTATGACGTATTTTACAACAACAACATTCCATAAAAGTTTAGCAATAGTTTATATTCCAAGAGGATTTTCACTAAGAAAGAAACATTTTCATGATTCGATTTTTCAATCAAATAAAATTACATGTTTTATGAACATTTTCGTATAAAAATAAAGTAAAAGCTCATAATTCTTATAGACTAAAAATGTAAATGAAAACAATCGTTTTCCCATATAGTTTCATAGTAAAGAAAAAATTTTATGTACTTTATTTTAAGCTTAGTAAAAAATACAGTCAATGTGGAGGCTCTTATTTATAGAGTAGGCTCTGATAGCAGCTACCGGGAGCGAATAAAAAAACACAGCTTATATAAACATAGGATGTAGTTTTTTACAGTGAAATACAGTCTGTAGTTTGAAAATAAAACGAAAAATGTAAGTCGAACAAAACTTAAACAGTTATTATAGATTGTGACAATGACAACATTTTATATATACTAGTATTGTACCATTGAAAATGTTCCATGTTTGTTTTAAATTCCTCTAAAAATCTCCAAACAGACGGAGATACAATCATCAAACAATTTTTGTTGGAGAGGCTAAATAGTTGAAATTATTTCCACAACAAATAATATGAACGTACGACACAAAACTCTAATGGGTAAATACTTTATAAGCTACTCAGTTACCGTTGAAGCAATTTGGATGGATACATTTGAATTGTAACCAAAAGCAAACATTAATCGTTTTATCCTCTAAAGACCCAAATTTTCGGAAATTGTTTTTTGCTGTTTCCCCCTATTTGGTTTAATTCGTCCGTTTGTCGAATATCCCGATAAAATGCTGTCAAAATTAGATAGGCACCAAAAAAAAAATGCCCCTTTATGACACTAAATGTGTTTGTAATTGAATCGATTATTAATGAGCCTGCAATATTTATTCTTTATTTCTTTTTTTTTTTACAAACTTATTATTCCATTCAAATACAAATAACTTGTTGAATTTATGTTTGAACGAGAGCCAACATTTTCTTTATTTCCTATATAATATACACTCGTATTTTATTGCGATCAACGTCATAAATTAATTTATATGGCTCGCCTTCTTATCAACAATAAATAATTGTTGGTATGTAAAGCGCGGAATGAATTTCGGTACACACCAAATTGTATATTTTATTGCAAATTAATAATAATAATAATCTCAATAAACATCAACGTCTTAACTTCTCCATCCACTTGTACAAACGTTAAGCTTGTATAACGGATGCAATAGAAACTTCGGTCCATTTTATGTTACACATTTAATTTGTAGTTTTATAAATGTGTTTTATGTATGTAAGTTATGGTAAATGAATTATGTATGTTGACTATTTTTGTACAAAAAATCATTTTTTTCATCAATTCTATGTTAAATTTTTGTGTTTTTATGGTGCTTAAAAAATGTTTTGTTTGTTTTTGGTGTTTTTGGTAGTGTCAAGAAAAAAATGTTCTGGTGTCATATTGTTAAAAGCTAACATACTAAAAATGTATATAAATGTCGAATGTGTATTTACGTTCGTTTATATACATTTATGTATATAGTATATGAGATATGTTACAATACAATACCGAAAAGAAGGAATGGCAAAAATAATATAATGTTTTTGATATGAGATTACAACAAAAAAAAAATTAAAAAACAAAGGAAGAAAACACTAACAACATGAAAAACAATTTTCACTATAAAAACCATATTGAAAATATTGGAAAATATTAGAACAAATGAGAAAGATAAATTTCATGAAGCAAAAAAATATAAAAATTTGGGAGAAAAGATATAAAACCCAGAATTTATTTGTGTTCGAACGATGAATACTCCCTATATGTATATATCGGAATTATTTGTAAAAAATATGTTAAGTTTGTTTTATTGATTTTAATTTTGTAGGATTTTGATTTGTTCAATTTATGTTCTGTTCTTTTTGTTATACACACAGTACATATTTTATACACATCAACATACAGAATATATATTATTATTAATATTGAAATTTTCCAAAAATTTCCAACTTTAATTGGTTATAAAATACAGATTTGTTTCTGCATTTTAAGTATCTAATATATTGTTTTGCCTTTGTACTAGAAAAGTAATAAAATAAATTTTCTTATACGATTCCTAAACTGTTCGGTATATAAGCCTTATAAATATTTATAACCGTAACTTGGCAATATTTTCCATATAAAGACATTTGGCACAATACATAGTTTAATTGCAATTTTTAGATATACATATTTATGTACTCGTATGTTACACCAGCTTAACAAACAAAAACTACTAATAAAAATGTGTGAAAATACATTCGGCAGTTAAAACAAAGCTGCCGTTTTTCTATAAAACAGTTGGTAAGTGAAAGATATTAGTTTTATTTTATATCTAATAAAATTTAACGATGAAATAACTAATTGGAATTTTAAAAAAATGCTGAAACAAGAAAATACAAAAAATAAACACTTTTTACGTCTTTTAAAAGTTATTGCGAAGAATCGAACTTCAACTTCAAAATCTTCATAAAATTGCATGCGGAAAAGAACATACTTTCGGTTCCCTATTTCACACAAGTTTTGCGAAGACGTCAAGTTGCAAAGCTACATAAATGCGAAGAAGTAAGGATCCCTTATGTAACATTTTGGATTGCTATCCGAATATGTGACATTAAATTTCGGACTAAAGAAACTTCGATAAATCTTTTTTGATTTTACACGAGTGGAATTAAGCTGCAAGGTTTTAATTTTAGCAAACAAATAAAAATGTTAAGTAATTACTAAATACTTTATAACATTCAGGCTAAGGCCAAACTCGGATAAATCATTCATTTCAGTAGCTGAATTTTAGTGTTTAGAACAATAAACGATTTAATTAAGAAAACCTCACATTTTGACGGGTGTGAAGTTTGTCCTAAAATTAAACATTTCGTCATGTTAGTTAACCACTGGTTCCGGTGTTTTTGACCATGCTGTCTCAGAATTTTTATACACCACAAAACCTTGTTGTTTATTGGGCAATTTAATTCTATTTGGTCCTATGTGTTAAATTCTTCCAAGTAGGTCACAATTATATTCAAGTTACGTAATTTTTATTATGAGTTGTTAAGTGTCCTTTATCGAAAGAATACAATATTTTTTTGTGTTCACATTTTTTTACAAATTCGTAAATACATTTCGGAAGAGAATCCTGCAATGGCCTTTATTGAATTTGACAATTTTTTTCAGAGTAAAATTCAGAGTAAGTTCCGACCATTAAATTTCACTATAATGGTCTGCCGGACTACTACGTATTCGAAACTAAAAGAAATATAAAATAAATTAGTTTTTCTTGTTTTACTATGAAAATTCAGGAAAATCACTTTCAGATCAAAATACGGAGAAGGCCAGGTAGCTCCTTTTTTACACACCTGAAACAAAAGCAAATTATTATGTTATAGTGGTAGTTTCACTATAATATAATGGTCTAATTTAATAGCCGAAACTTACTCTTATCTTTTTGCAAATGTTCCTAATGTAAGTTAAATTTTGCCACAAAAAACTTGAATATGCAAAATATTTGTGGATTTTACCAACCAAAGAAAAAAGATTTTGATCACAAATGTATCACAAAATTTATGCTGTTTTCGTAACAAATTATGATTGACAATTTTGTGACATATTTGGGCGAATAACACAGACCCAACAAAACAAACAAAAATAGAAACAGAAACATAGTCTTTTCCACCGTATTTTTCGATGCTCGATCTTTATCTGTGTGTGACAATAAGTTTAAAATTGGAAATGAGAGGGGATGACTTTTAGTTTAAAATAGCACCATTGGTTTTTACTGCTAAAATTTGCTAAGCAATGATTGCGCTAGCCTAATTCGCTTGGAATTTCAGGTTAGGTTATCCCAAAATCCTGACGACATAGGGCAATTCTGCGGCCAGGTTCGAATTCAACATTAAAAAATACGTCGGAAATGACTATTCTTGTTTCTGCTTACTGACCCTTGTTGGCCTGTGTAATTTATGACAATATATGTACATTTTGATTCGAAAAGGTCATATTCTACCAAAAACGTCAAATTTTTCCTACAAAATATTCAAGCAACAATATCATCATAAATTTAGTCACTAATTTTCCACATATTTTTTTCACCAATTACCATTTTATGTGAAAATTTTGTCGCGTCACCCTCATCCAAAAATAGTGATCACAAAATCTTAGAAAAAAACAACAAAAAGTTGACAATTTGGGACAAGCGGATATTTAAACGGAAATAAAAAAAATTTTGTTCATCAATTTGCCATAAGATTTATGTAAATAATTTGTGAAAACTTAGATTTTGATTCGAAAAGTTTACCAAATTTCCACCAAAAACTGACAAATTTGTTCCACAAAATGTTTGTTTTCGCGTAACAAGCAGCGTGTTCACGACGATCTGGAAATAAAAATAAGGAAACGAAAAGAATCATTTTAGCAAGTAATTATCATTTTGTACTTATCTAATTTGTAATTCCAATAGTGGCTGATTTATTATATGATTTTTGTTGTTTGCCTGTAAAAATTAGAATCAGTATATTTAACGAAAAATTTATATTATATAATTGTAACTTAATATTTTTATTCAATTTTCAACTCCAGTAACATATTGATAGTTTCCCATAGGAATTCTAACCTGAAAATAAATTAAAATTTGTATTAAATTTATCACCATATGCTATGTAATATTATATCAAAATACTTATCTTTGAGGTATCCAAATGTCCATAATTATATATTTTATTAACTATATTCAATACCTGATTAAATAATTGTGAAAGTAAACAAATAAAACTTATTCATTTGTTTACTTAAAACTTTGACGTTTATTCAAAGTGTTATAATTTAATTTGTATTACAGTTACAGAGTAAAGTATATATTTTTCTGTTAATTTTATAATAATAGCCACCTAGACTTAAATACGAAAACTAACTGTAATTATTTTGTAAAAAATAAAATTTATATCTCTCTGTTACTTTGACCGTCATCGGGTATACATAAAAAAAAAAAAAAATAAACTTAAATAGAAAATAAAAATTTATACTAAAAAAAGACCTTGGTATTGCTTATCATCACGGCGACAAAGGGAAATTAAATTGGAGACAGCAACCGGGTCTTTAGGTTACACATGGTCCTTCGAGCCGGATAGGAATTAAAATTGGTAAATATTAAGCAATTTTCTTTGTTAAGTTTTTGGTGAAAATGGCGGAGACTCGTGCACTAAAGCGCATGTTAAAAAACTTGGAATATATTAGTGAAAGGGCTGATAAATATGGCGGACATACTCAAATAAACGAGGTAAAGGCTAATATAGCGATATTGACCGATGAGTGGAAAGACTTTCAAAGTATTGAGAAAAATCTTAACGGAAAATTCAGTGAAGTGCAGTTAGAGATAGTGAATAAAATTGAGATTTTCTATTTTGCGGTTAAGCAAGTTTTATATCAATATGAGAAGAGTTTTGAAACGGAAAATTCACAGGCGAATAGATCAATGGATGATTTAATGGCAAATCAAACTCAATTCGTTCAGGAATTGACAATGTTAAACAAACGAGACAATGAAGTACGTTTGCCACGTGTGAATATACCGCAGTTTTCGGGAGACTACTCGGAGTTTCCCTCTTTTAAAGACCTGTATGAGACATCTATAGATAAGAACGAGAACATGTCCAAAGTTCACAAATTACAATATTTAAAATCATTGTTAAAAGGTGAAGCTTACGCCTTAATCAAGCATTTAAATGTGACCGAAGCTAATTATATTCAAGCTTGGGATAAGATCAAGGCGAGGTATGATAAACCAATGCACGTGGTTCATACACTAGTTAAGCAATTCATGGATCAGCCAATATTGCATCAAAGCTCTGCAAAGGGCCTTCGTCACCTCACAGATGTGTCTGACGAAGTCATTCGGGGTTTACATGTGCTTGGAGAGCAGTCAGATAAGCGTGATATTTGGCTCATTTACATATTGGTCAATAAATTGGATTATGAATCAAGGGAAGCATTGGTGCATGATTCAACAAATCAAAATTTTCCTTCTCTTGAAACTTTTTTCAAATTCTTAACGAAGAGAAGTGACGCATTGGAATCTATTACTTCTACTCAAAGGCAAAGGCAATCGTTACCCAAGAAAGTGAGAGTAATGACGTCACAAGTCTCAGTTTTCGGAGTCTGTCCAATGTGTTCCGAAAGTCTGTAGTGGTTTGACGAAATATTTGCGGAATCTTCGCTTAACTAAAAATGGCCCTTCATATGGTGGTGTTAATCCTGTTTTAACTTTGTCCACCCGGACGAAAACGTGGTCGCAGTCCGTTAAATCCTTTGGAATGTAAACATTGTCCTGAGGGCTATTCCGCGTGTCTTTGGGAACGACGTTGCGCATCGACTCACGTAATTGTTCGACCAGTGAAGTTGGATCAGTCGATAACGCAGGATTGGGATGCATTACGAGTTCTCCTGGGACCTTAAGCGGTTGTCCGTAGACAAGATCAGCAGGAGTGCAACCAAGATCAGTTTTAATCGAAGTTCTTATTCCAAGAAGAATGAATGGGAGTTCTTCACTCCAATTAGGGCAATTTGATCTAGCATACAAAGAGGCTTTTAAATGGCGATGTAGACGTTCTACCATACCATTTGCCTGTGGGTGATATGTCGTTGTCCGTATTCTGTGAGAACCCAACACTTTGGTAAGTTCTTTGAAAAGATTGCTTTCAAATTGACTGCCTTGGTCAGTCGTGATTTCGAGTGGGACGCCAAATCTCGAAATGTACTGGTCAACGAAAGCTCTAACTACGGTGGAAGCTCTCATATCAGCCAGAGGTAATGCTTCTGGCCAGCGCGTAAATCTGTCAATTATCGTAAGAATGTAGGAATTTCCGTTTGATGGAGGTAATGGTCCGACCAAATCTAAATGAATATGTTCAAACCTGCCAGAAGGAATATTGAAATGACCATGTTCTGAACGTGTGTGTCGATTAACTTTCGACTTCTGGCAAGGAATGCAAGTTTTGGACCAGTACCCCGTATCTACATTCATACCTGGCCAGAAATATTTTGACGCAATTATTTTGCGTGTTGCACGAACCCCTGGGTGAGAAAGACCGTGAAGCATTTCAAAAATACTTCGGCGCATTTCGTTAGGAATATAAGGACGTTTTACGTTGGTTGACGTTTCGCACCAAATATCTAAGCCTGAACCAAAATCAGGTAACCTCTCCAGTTTGCGTTTCGCGCAGCGTAGGTTTTGACTGTCTGCTATTAGTGACCTAAGCTCGTCGTCCGATTGTTGGAGAGAGACTAATTTGTCTAGATCGAGCGCGGTATGACAAATAGCGGCAATTTGAACTTCTTGTGGTCGTGACAAAGTATCTGCCACCACATTACTGTCACCTTTGACGTACCTTATGTCACTTGTAAATTGCGCGATGTAGTCGAGCTGACGACTCTGGCGAGGGCTACGTTCTGACTTAGATGAGATTGCGGTAGTCAGTGGTTTGTGATCAGTGTTGATGAAAAATATTCTGCCCTCGACAAAACACCGGAAGTGTTTAATGGCATAATATATAGCCAGAAGCTCCCTATCGAAAGCTGAATACTTCTGTTCAGGTGGGGAAAGCTTCTTAGAGAAGAAGGAAAGAGGTTTCCAACTTTTATCATAAAGTTGTTCTAATACAGCCCCCACAGCAATACTTGAAGCATCAGTGCTGATGCGCAGTTGTCCGTGATCCACAGGATGCGTGAGAAGAGTAGCCCGAGCGAGGGCAGCTTTAACTGCATTTAAAGCCGCTTCGCAATCATGTGGCCATGAAAATGGGTTTCTCTTGTTGACTTTTCCAAGTTTACTGAGATGGCTATGTATTGGAGCTAAATGTTCGGCTAAGTGAGGGATAAAACGATGATAATAATTAATCATGCCTACAAAACGCTGCACTTGCCTGATAGAAGTTGGTTGAGGAAAGGATTGTATTGCCACGATTCGATCCGCAGATGGTTTGATGCCATCCTTGGTGATTTCGTGGCTAAGGAAATTAATGGAAGCTGCACCGAATTCACACTTAGAAGGTTTGATTGTTAAACCAAATTCGTTTAATCTTTCGAATAGAATATTTAAGTGCTCGCGGTGCTCAGATTCGTTTTTGCTTGAGATTAAAATGTCGTCGATGTAAACATAAACGAAATCAATACCTTTCGTTACCTGGTCCATTAAACGTTGAAACGTTTGTGCCGCGTTTCTAAGGCCGTATGGCATTCTAGTGAACTCGTAAAGTCCAAACGGTGTAGTAATGGCCGTCTTGTGGATGTCTTCCGCATTAACCGGAATCTGATGATAAGCACGCACGAGATCTATTTTTGAAAAGACGGTGCAGCCTTGCAGGTTGGGGGAAAAATTGTGGATGTGGGGGAGAGGATATCTATCTGGTACCGTAATCGCATTAAGTCGACGGTAGTCTCCACAAGGTCGCCAGTCGTTGCTGTCACGTTTTGGCACTAAGTGCAAAGGTGAAGCAGCGCTGGATGAACTTTGTCTGCACAACCCCAATTGTAACATATACTCAAATTCAGTTCTCGCTATTTTGTGTTTTTCACAGTCCAAACGTCTTGGACGTGAAAATGGTAAGTGACCTTCTGTGACGATATGGTGCACTAAACTGTGCTTCACAGGGAGGTCATAGCGAGGATCTTTTGTCAGGTACGGATATTGACGGAGAAGTTCGCCGTATGGCCCATCAATGGTAAATAGACGTGGTATTGAATCAGTGATAACCATGGTATATATTATACTGACAGACAGTTTCGTACATGTGTCTATCAGACGCTTGTGTTTTAGATCAACAACTAATTCAAACTTTACAAGAAAATCGGCCCCAATTATTGGTTTAGTGACTGAAGCTACTACAAACGGATGTCGATACTCACGACGCAAACCCAAATCTATGTGTAATAGTCGGGTGCCGTAAGTACTAATTTTAGAACCGTTTGCTGCCACTAAACGGCTTTCAGAATCGCTCAGAAGATTTTTGAAATGGATTTTGGGTACGACGGAAACATCTGCGCCAGTGTCGATCAGAAAACGCAATTTTGTTTTAGGGCATCGAATGGTAAGGCGACGATTTTGATGTCCCATCGCTCGTCGCTTGTACTATGGGACGTGTTAGTTTTCCAGATTGGATTTAGTCTGTGTGTTCGGCTTTTGGGCAAATGTGCCACCTCCGCATTTTTTGGCTCGATTTCTAAATTTTCGATGGTACCAGCATAACCAGTAACCACTTCTTTGGCTAGATTCATTGCGGGATCCAGAGCGCTGGTTGTCTCTACTATTCGATCGCTGTCTGGATCGTGACCTGTTATTAAATTCTCGATTGAATCTGGACGTTAGTTGGTCAATCGATTTTTGGAGATTAGCAAGGGTGATTTCTGTTTGACTTAACGTTTTTGGTTGTTTCGAAGGTTTCGATTCCACGGTATTGCAATTGAAATTAGGCTTATTTATTTCAAATATTCGATCTGCGAATTTTATTAATTCATTGGTATTATCAGCCTCGCGTATTGCAACTATCGATCTTATCGAATCTGGAAGTCGACCTAACCAAAGAGTTTTTAAAAGCTGAGCATTTACAGCAGTCGAGCTACCTGCTTTCTCTTCAAGATGTCTGTAAAAGTCAGATGGCGTGAAGTCTCCCATATCAGTTGATTTAAGCAGGGTTTCAATTCTCCCTTGCTCTGACATGGAACGCCGTTTAATAACTTCATCCCTGAGTGTGTCGTATTTATTGATATCCGGTGGGTTGCGAACTATGCTTGCTACCGAAGCTATGACATCCACCGGTAGATGAGCTATCGCAAAATTAAACCTGTTCTCGTCAGTATTAATTCTTTTCACCTTAACTAATGCCTCGAGTTGTTTAAACCACAATTCTGGAAGGTCTTTCCAAAACTGGGGAATAGGGGCTGCTTCATTTACCGAATATTCTTTTCCAACCTCTTTTTTTTCGTCCGACATGTTGTTTTTATTTTTTTTAGGGTGCGGAATTAATGCGAAGTGGAAAAGTAGAAAAATAATTTGAATGAAGTAATCGAAAGTAATAACAAACTAGAAAATATAACGAGAAAAAAAAAATTGAACAAAAAGAAAATGGAGCAAACGAATGAGAAATTACGCTAAACTAAACATACAACTCACCCGTTTCAGTATGGTTGCGATGATTGTTTTATTTAGAATTCGCCTTGCTTCAAGGATTGCGGCACTTCAATTCAATATTTCTTTTTTTTACAATTTATTATAAGCAAAATCTAAAATAAATAAGACAAAAAAATTATGGTAATAAAATAAATCACAAAACCGTATTTAGGATGGAACGATACGTTAACTTTAACTAACATGCGTCCAGTGCGGTTGATGACCTTGACAGTTATACTGATCACAATGTTGTAGCTAGATGTATAAGCCTTAGCGAGTAGCTGTTAAGAAGAGTGTCCTTAAAACTTTGATGATTTCCCTTTTTTTTATCAGATGTTTGATTTCAGCTTGCTGTTGTAAAATGTTAAACGGCAACAGGATGATAAATTTTGTTCAGAGGAATTTCTCGTTGAAATTTTTTTGCCTGAATTAACTCGTTGGCAATTGAGCTGCGAGTAACTAATACGTATGGCTGCGTTGTATATTTGTGAAATATTTTGCAGGTTGCGGCAACAAATAAATTTTGTTTTAAAATTTTTCGACGAATTTTTTTTGATGTAATTTGTGTGTGGATTTGGTGGTGCAAATTTGATTTTGAACCACGCTATTATGAGCGTTATTTTAATGGTAAAACGCGTTTTTATTAGCACTATTCACGTTACTGTTGGAGTGATTTGAGTAGCGGCATTCAACTCGGCGTCACCAATTGTAGTGGTTCCTCTACAATACCGCTAAACTGCGCGGTTCTAATTTGATGTCTCGGAAACCACTAACATCTACTTGTTTTTTTTTTCTGACTCCAATTAATTAAACACAATCACCATTTATAATAAATAATAATAATTTTATTTTATTTTAATTATAAGTTTTTATTTTTATATTTTCACAATTTATAAAATATACAAAATTTAGCGTGTATATAAATTCCATAAGATGGTCACCGCAATAATGATCTTTTTTCGTTTTTTTTAATTCATACCTTTATTGTTTATCCATTATCATTATTGCGATGATGATAGAGATACATACATGAGTTATACAATATTTATTTCTTATTCTAAATAAATGAATCAAATATACATAATATAATTAGAGAGAAATACTGAACAAGAATTTAATTTCCGTCATTCTATCCATTGTAGCAAGCGATATGGCATACTGGAACACATTGTATGTTATGTCCATAACAATCTCTCATTCGTTTTTGTCATTCCTTTTAAAGATTTGAATTTTTATATTTTTGTTTGATCGATTAACTTATTCAACAATAGGGTGCAACTGGGCATGAATAATGCACTTGTTGATTGCACCATAAGTCATTACTTAGGGAAATGCAGTAAATACCTAGAACTATCTAGTGAAAACCGCAAAGGCTTTGTGGCGAAAAAGGGTCTTTGCTTTAATTGTTTATCGTCAACGCACCAATCAATAGTCTGTCGGTCAAAATACTTGTGTAACATTTGCAAACGGAAACACCACGTCACTTTGCACATCGATTCAAAGGCAAGCTCAAGTGATGATGATCAAAACAAGTCTAAAAGTTCGGTTCCTGTCGAAACTACGGAGTCTACGGTTCACGTCGCCTTTAAAACTGGGGTCGATTCTGTGAAGGCACCGCAACATCAAGCCATTTTACCGACAGCACAATTACTAATCGAAGATAAATATGGACAAATGCGGCAATGCAGAGCCTTACTAGATTCTGGTTCGCAATCCTCCTTTATATCGGAAAATTGCGCTCAGAGATTACAATTAACGAGGCAGAAGGCGAACGTACATATCACGGGATTGACATCACGAAATCTTATATCTAGAAGCAAGTCAACGATTACATTACGATCAATGTATGACCACAACATGAAGACGACACTGGAGGTTCTTATAATAAAACATCTACCTACTCAAATTCCGAAGATAAAAATATACTTGGATAATACCGATTTCACAACAGAATTGAATTTGGCCGACCCACACTTTGATATACCATCTCCCATTGATTTAATGATTGGAGCTGATAAATTCTTCGAAATTCTGGAAAGCAACCAAATACGATATAATTCATTAATATTAAATCAGACTATTTTCGGATGGATAATTTCAGGACAACCACAAACAGCTGATATTGAGACTTGTAGATCATTCAGCACAATTACGCATGATAACACGGGATTGGAAGAGACATTAAAGAAATTTTGGGAGATCGAGGACGTATCATTTGACGTCGATAAATTTACACCAGAAGAAACGGCATGTGAAAGACTTTTTATGGACACGCATAAAAGATCAGCAGATGGACGATATATAGTGAAACTACCATTCAAAGATAACGTGAAAGAATTAGGCCATTCAGTGCATACATTAACAATAAATACGAAGCTACGTGAAGCATACGTAGATCAAATGAGAGGTTATATCAATTTGGGTCACATGATTGAGGTACCAGCGAACTACAAACACAGTGAAATCTATTATTTACCTCATCATTCCGTGACAAAAGAAAGCAGCCATACAACAAAGATTCGAATTGTATTTGATGGATCCAGCAAGACGAGTAATGGTGTATCTTTGAACGACAAATTAATGGTGGGCCCGACCATTCAACCAACGCTCTGGAACATACTATTGAGATTTAGAACCAACAAAGTGGCATTGATTGCCGATATAGAAAAGATGTATCGCCAGATCTTAATATCTGAAGAACACCGAAAATATCAAACTATTTTATGGCGAGAACGACAAGACGATAAGTTGAAAAGTTACCAGCTCACTAGGGTCACTTTTGGTCTTGCATCATCAGCTTTCCTTGCCATTAGGGCAATGCAACAACTCGCGATGGACACAGAAGATGAAGAAATCAAACGATGCATACTCAGCGATTTTTATGTCGACGATATATTAACGGGAAGTGAGGATGAGACACAAGCTGCAACATTAAAGGAAAAAATGATAACTACGCTGGCGAAGGGTGGGTTTTGTCTAAGACAATGGAAATCAAATATGCGCTGTTTATGTGATACAATGGAGGAAGTATCTGTCAGTGATATCGGTTGTGAAGAAACCTCCACTGTCAAAACTCTTGGGCTACAATGGCAGCCGGTGAACGATACCTTCACTTTCAAAATACAACCAGAAAGAGAAGGCCGAATCACCAAACGCAAAATTATTTCCGAATCCTCCCGTTTGTTTGATCCTCTCGGTTTCATTTCCCCATCCATTATCTTAATAAAAATATTGTTTCAGAAATTGTGGCTCCTGAAAATGGACTGGGACGACGAATTACCAGGTGAAATACAAGAACAATACATAAAAATTCAAAGCAAATTTGTGTGCCTTGAAAGTATTATGATTCCGAGATTTACAAGCCAGCGAAACGGGTTCCAGATACACGGATTCGCAGACGCAAGCGAACTAGCCTACTGCGCAGTGATATACAGTAGGACAATTCACGAAGATGGTAACATCACAACACATTTATTGACCTCCAAAACAAGAGTAGCTCCGATTAAGAAGATATCCTTACCGCGACTGGAATTATGTGCTGCTCACTTATTAACGAAATTGATGTCTAAAGTCAGAGAAACAATAAAAGTAGATACGGAATATTTTGCATGGACTGACTCGGCAATTGTTTTGGCTTGGCTTTCTACATATCCTATGCGTTGGAAGACTTTCATCGCCAATCGAACCAGCCAAATTTTAGATCATTTTCCTAGACGTCATTGGGCTCACATTAAATCTAAAGATAACCCGGCAGATCATGGTTCACGAGGTGTGGAACTAGATAAAATAATCAATCTTACACAGTGGTGGAGAGGTCCAGAATGGTTGAGTCAACCGCAAACATCATGGCCAATAAATGAGACATCTGAATTCAAAGAAAATGAATATAATATGGAATACAGCAAAGCAACAATATCGTCTGTTACATTACACGTCCAATGCGATAAGCAAGAGGATTCGTGGTTAGAAGAACTTTTTGAAGGAGAATTTAGACTTCAAAAAATATTTAGAATAATTGCTTATGTATTGAGATTCATACGTGCATTAAAACAACCCCAACGGAGAATAAGTACGCAGTTGACAGCAACGGAGATCAAGAACGCCCAACTGAAGTGTATTATGTGGGTACAGCGAACCGAGTTTGAGAAAGATATTCAAAGCATACAACGACATAAAAGAGTAAGCAGCGGGTCGAGACTTTTATCATTAGCCCCTTTCGTCGATGAAGAGGGTATTCTGAGAGTGGGTGGTAGGCTGAAAAATTCAATTTGTGATTTCGACAGTAAGCATCCCATAATAATTCCACAGAGACACATATTTACGAATAGACTTGTGTGGGATGTACATTTATCAAAATTACATGCTGGTCCAACGCTTACATCAATACATGTAAGGCAGAAGTATTGGGTAATAAGCGGAAGAAGTCGGATAAGGAGCATTTTGATAAAATGCGTTATTTGTACGAGATACGCAGCGAAAGTAACAACACAGATGATGGGGAATCTGCCGCCTGAAAGGGTTACACCCACGAGGCCATTTGAGAATTGCGGTATTGATTTTGCGGGACCGATTCATATTCTGGCAAGAAAAGGCAGAGGGCATACAATTAAAACAAAGGGATATATATGTATATTCGTCTGTTTATCTGTAAAGGCGATCCATATCGAAGGTGTTACAGATATGACCAGCGAAGCTTTCCTGGCTGCGCTTAAACGTTTTTCTGCCAGAAGAGGGTTACCTAAACGAATATATACGGACAACGGTTCCAATTTTGTTGGTGCAAAGCGTGTCCTAGAGCAAGCATTTAATTTAATAAAAAACATTAATAATAATTATATAATTGCAGAATATTTAAGTCGAAATGCTATAGAATGGCATTTTATCCCACCAATGTCACCGCACTTTGGTGGATTGTGGGAGGCTGCCGTGAAATCGGTCAAGAAACACCTGCTTAAAGCCACTCATAATATAAACATTACATTCGAAGAGATGACTACATTACTCTGCCAAATCGAAAGCATACTAAATTCGATACCGTTGTATGCTTCGTCAACGAATGATGACTACGAGGTATTAACTCCATCACATTTCTTGATTGGAACATATGTATCATCGGTTCCTGAACAAGACGTGAATTCGAAGGAATATCTATTAACAAGATGGCAAATAATACAACAAAGGGTTCAAACATTTTGGAACAGATATTATTTCGAATATTTAAATAACTTGCAACAACGTCAAAAATGGCAAAAAATCCAAGACAATATCAACATCGCCGATATAGTGTTATTGAAAGAAGAAAATACTTCAGTATGCAAATGGCCATTAGGTCGTATTATTCAAATTCATCCTGGATCAGATGGTATGGTGCGAGCTGTAACCGTGAAAACATCTTCATCCACATTTCAACGGCCAGTCGTAAAATTATGCAGACTACCTATAGGTTGACGATTGATTCGTCAACGGGGCGGAGTATGTTCACGACGATCTGGAAATAAAAATAAGGAAACGAAAAGAATCATTTTAGCAAGTAATTATCATTATGTACTTATCTAATTTGTAATTCCAATAGTGGCTGATTTATTATATGATTTTTGTTGTTTGCCTGTAAAAATTAGAATCAGTATATTTAACGAAAAATTTATATTATATAATTGTAACTTAACATTTTTATTCAATTTTCAACTCCAGTAACATATTGATAGTTTCCCATAGGAATTCTAACCTGAAAATAAATTAAAATTTGTATTAAATTTATCATCATATGCTATGTAATATTATATCAAAATACTTATCTTTGAGGTATCCAAATGTCCATAATTATATATTTTATTAACTATATTCAATACCTGATTAAATAATTGTGAAAGTAAACAAATAAAACTTATTCATTTGTTTACTTAAAACTTTGACGTTTATTCAAAGTGTTATAATTTAATTTGTATTACAGTTCTTTAAAACATAACAAAAAAAAGAGACATCTAGAGTAAAGTATATATTTTTCTGTTAATTTTATAATAATAGCCACCTAGACTTAAATACGAAAACTAACTGTAATTATTTTGTAAAAAATAAAATTTATATCTCTCTGTTACTTTGACCGTCATCGGGTATACATAAATTAAAAAAAAAATAAACTTAAATAGAAAATAAAAATTTATACTAAAAAAAAGACCTTGGTATTGCTTATCATCACGGCGACAAAGGGAAATTAAATTGGAGACAGCAACCGGGTCTTTAGGTTACACACAGCGTCAAACCCATCCACCATATTTCATATCAAAAAAAATTCCCACATTTTCTTTAACAATCACCATTTTATGTGAACGTTTTGTCATTTTTTTCTGCATGAAAATTTGCATTTTGCGGGTTAACTATTCTACCGTGCTAAGAAAAAAGTCACATTTACCTTTTTGTAGTTTTGAGGAATTTTAATTTTACTATTTTTGTTCTACTAAAAGCAAACAATAATATGGCATACTCAGATTTACTTAGACATCTCTAGGATTTCTTGAAACTGGCCAACAAGTGACCACTACACTATTAGTTTTAATTTATTTATTTTACTAAGTGAAATTTTATTTTTATTTTATTAGTCATATGTATGTCTGTGGTCATTAAAAATATTTTTTAATTTTACACTTGGTTTAATTTTTTTCTGCACGAAAATAAATATAAACTTATCCTGCTACATTTTTTGTGTACAACTACACTATGTGCTAAATTGTGTAGGTACATTTTTGATATCTGTTAATTTGTGTAGCTACACTTCTGTGGAAAACTTCACACCGGAAGAAAGTCAGCTAAGCTCACCTGGAATACTTTCAAAAGAGAAAATTAAAGACAAGAGGATTAGGAATTTTACAGTATAATTTTGAAAAATACTGCACCAACGACCTAATTAATTTAAATTTCGCGGAAATCAAATTATTTAAATATTGATAGAAATATTAACATTTTATTAAATATTGATAAAGTTAATAATTATAGGTTAATAAGTAAATTATTCATGTATGTATTATACACAATTGAATTTTTTTATAAATTTTCCATATTTTTATTTTGTTCTCCTTTTCCTTCTTCTTTGATCCTCTCTGACATGCGTTTTATTATTATTGTAACTTTAAAAAACAAGTTTTAACATAACTATGGGAATGGTGCTATATCCATTTAGACCATTTTTGCTTCAAAAAAATTTTCCTTGCTTCAGTTTTAGGGCTAGTTGAACTTTTTCCACTGGAACATGGAAAGTAAAGACTAGACTTTTTATAAAAATAAATAACAATTCAAAATTATCTTGAGAAGGTAACCGTATTTTTGCTAAAACTTTATAATTCGATTTCTGAATAATTTTTCAAATGGTGTATAGGTTAAGAGGGAACTCACATGACGATTTTTAGAAGAGTTAATTGTAGATAGAGAGTGAGAGCAGTAAGAATGCATTAAGAATGTATTAGTATTAATAATAAATCTCTTATGAATAAATTATTATGAATTTTTACGTGAAAAAAATGGTTGTAATTATGTAATTTAAATTTACAAAGAAATAGTGGCGTAACTACAAATTTCAGGTCCCCGCAAAATTTTCCTTGGGCTCTTAAAAATGCTTCTTTTACCTATGAACAAGTCAAGCTTTTATTTCACATAAAAATTTGCTTTACTTCGTTTTTTAATTAAAAAATTATCCTTCCTATTATCTAGCCTGCAGGCTGCTAGTGCCTGAAAAAAATCTTAACTAAATCTTATCGACAAACTTAAATATTTTCCATTTACCTGAAGTTTTTACCAGTAATTAAAATTTATCAAAATATTGCTTAAATTCGTTATTGAATAGAAAAATATTTAAAACCGAAGGAAATCCTATACGCGATAATCACTGCCATGTGAAATGTAAATAAGCTGAACATTCTTGAATAATTTCAAATATCCTAGGAAATCGAAGAAATATCGAAATTTTGGCATAATCTCGAGAAATCTACTAAATATCACGATTACCATATAAAATTCGAATAAATTCGAAAATCTCAAATAATTATAAAATTGTCGAAAAGCTTAAAAAATCAAGAATAAACCGCGGGATAATCTCGATTACCCCAGAAAAATTCAAATAATCTCTGTATTATATGAATCTCGATTGATCTCGAACAATTTCAATAATACGGGAAAGTCTGGATATTAATGAGTTGACTAATTTCGGTAAGCCTGTTAGTAAACTCTGTAAGCAAGATAAGACTATGCTCAACCAAACGAGTAACATCGAACAATCAAATACATTAGACAATCTCATACATACTCGAATCATTTTGAAAATCACGAAAATCTCGAATAACTTGACTGTTTCGAAACACTAGATCACCAATTAAGCCTCGAACATTATGCATCTCATCTTGGTGTTAACCTCCAAAAATTTCGAGAAATTTTAAAAAGTGATCAAAAGATGAAATCCGAGAAAAGGGGATATGAAATCGGGAAGCGACGAGAATTTAAAAACCAGGAGAATCTCAACGGAACAAACAAAAAAATACACCATCCGGTTTACAGTTAGTTCAATTTGTATTTACCGTTTATCGATAATCAGAAAGAGCCAGTAAATGAGATACTATAAGTCAAACGAACTCTAATTCATTGTAGAGACTTAATAGTTTGGCTCAAATATCCATTGATTCCTTCTCTAAAGCAAAGCCGCTTCTAATAAGCGAGATTGCTTTCAATCGTGGTTAGATATTTTCCTAAGAAGAAAGTTTTAAAAATTTATTTCTTCTTGATTTGTATGGACATCACAAAGATTCTTCGCTAACTGCTTAGCATCATCTAGCTCTCTTTTGCAAATTAGATTCATCCTTTTTCAAATCTTATTCAACATTTTTTGATCAAAACTTAATTCGATTTGTAAAAGGTTGAACTTGAAGTAGAAAAGGGGTATATTTGTAGTCCAAAATTTATGTTACAAAGAAATAAATTCAACAAACACTGAAAGCATTAATGTTAAACGAGTTTATTGAATTTTCTTCTAACTCTAAATATCTGTCAGAACATAGAGGGATTTTTATTTCTAAGGAGTCGCATTACTTGTAGTTACTCAGGCAATAACCTTCAGCAACCATGAAGAAAGTATTAGGCCTATCTTAAAAAAATACCCAACACTGAGAGAAACCCTATTTATTCTCTAAAAATTAGGCCACCGTTTGCTAATTTGAAAATGTGGTCTAATTTAATCTTAATCTAATATTCGAACGTTTGATAAATAACGTACGGGTGCTGCGAGTACCTAGTTGCGCCACTGAACAAAATCTAGGTTTATTCGAAATTTGATATATAAAAATCTCTCAATCTGGCCCAAAAATCGTAACCAAGTGGACATATTTTATTAAGGGTAGTGGGCGATCCTCTCAATCTACAAAATATTACAACCTCCAGAATCTACAAGATAAGTTATTTAGGACCGATATGTTGAATCCTTATCTACAAAATATTACAACTATCAAAAATTTAAAAGATAAATGACTTGGATTGACACATTTTTAAAAATATTTCGTATGAACCCTTACAGGGACGGAACATGCCTAAGTTTATGTGTAGGGACACAACACACCTGTCCCAAGTCACTTATCGTCTAGATTTTTGGAAGTTGTTATATTTTTGGTTAGAAAAGAACTCCGACTACCCATAAAATTATGTGTCCACTTGGCTACGATCTTTGGGCCAGATTGACACATTTTTTAAAATCAAATGTCGTATGGACTTACTCGTACATATAGGGACGCACCACCTTTGTCTTACGAAACTTAATGTCTAGATTTTTGGAAGTTGTTTATGTTTTCATTAGTGGCAATCCTTAACTCCTCAAAAAAATATGTGGCCACTTGGGTACGATCTTTAGGCCAGATTGACAAAATTTTTAAAATCTAATTACGTATAAGCTTACATGTAGCAACGGAACATGTCTGTCCTAGGTCACTTATCGTCTAGATTTTTGGAAGTTTTTATAATTTTTTTTGGTTATAAAGTGTCTCTGACTATCTATAATAATACTGGGGTATGATAGTTATTTGGGCCTGATTGACAAGTTCTTTTAAACCGTAAAAAATTACATATACGAAAGGACACCTATCTCGAGAGGCCGGATTCAATTTAGTAGCTTAAATATTTTATCGGTTGGAGTGCCGCAATATGGTATTTATTGAACATTATAGTCGTGTAAAATCCATAAGTTGTTTCCCCATAATTCCGGTCGCTTTTTCGCGCCAGCTTAAGAAATTTTGTTTACAACACAAAATTTAAGGCAAACAAGTAGTAATTCAATAATTACGTTCATCGTAAAAATCGGCATGCATTAATGAGGTCGACTGACATAATCAACTGCTGTAAACAAGCGGGTTGACAAATCGCGCTCAAAGTCGGCATCGTAATGAAAGACAGTCCTTCCAATCTAGGAAAAACAAATAATGTTAAATCCCTTCAGCGCGGGCATTTTAAATTAACAATACCGAGTACTTTTTTGACAGAATGTATTTATCTTACTAATACCATATCTTACTAAAAACATTGTGAGTACAAAATCAAAGAAAGTGGGTCAGATACTAGGTGACACATCGTTATGAAAGTGACAATTGATAGAATTGGAAATTCTGGATCGCAACGCGATCAAACATTTAATGTGTATATTATCTGAGGACTTAATTATTTGTTCAACCTGGTTGTTTCACTAATAACAAAAGAATAACAAATTAGCTCTCACGTAGCGATTTCTCTCAATGGTTTCGCTATTCTGCTGCTGCTGGTTTCCTTGGGGAATTGGAAAATTGGGAAAATAATTGCTATAAGTCTGCATAAATTCCCTACTTTTACTCCCTATTTGTGAATAGTGTAATTCTGGTAAATTGAGAATAAATGCTTATGTAAAAAAATAATATTTCAAATGTTTAACACCACGGAGATTAATAATTTAAGAAAACCTGTCGAAAATTTGCCGCTTTGTTCTCATGTAAAATTTCTTCATAAGAGCTAATACGCGCAAACATACAGAACTTCTTTGCTGAGTGTCATTATGGCCTGCCGAAAAAATATTAGCCTAATTATGGCGGCAATTATTTTTGAGCAAATTTTTAAAGGAAATATTTGCCGTTCACAGCAACTAATATGTTCGCAAATATTTGCTACGTATGTACTTACCTTAATTATTGCTAAATTTATTATTCGGAATTACTTCGACACCTAAATTGAAAAAAATGAAAAATTGAAAATTGAAAAATCAAATTCCAAAGTTGTATTATAGAAGACAATACGAAATATTTAATTATTTATAAAAATTTTGTGTTAAGGGCAACCATACTTAAATAATCTATTTTGAGCACGAAGCTAATTCACAAAAGATTGAGTAAGCCATTTAATATGGTATAACAATAAATTAAAAAATTGTGGCTTTAGAATTACAGGACATCACCCGCAGCAGCATTAAATTTTCACATTCCATCTATGATGCTTTTGTAGCTTCAAGTGAGACGGTCTCCAGCCAAGGTTTTTTTTTTTTTGGTTTTAATCTATGTAATCTGTTTTGGGGCTCAAGGCACTTCCAACTCTTTCGAAGTTTACTTTTACCGTCCTACTTTACGCATTAGTAGCCAAATCGAGGACGTACGGCTATAGACCCGTTTTGTATAAATCAGCTGCATATTGCACTGCTACATGCCAACCTATAGTGCTGACATTAAAGGTCGGCCCATGGATTCTGCACTCTCAACAGGAGGTCATAAATGTGTTCATCTTCATCACCGATCGTAATCAGATGATGAAAAATCCCTTTTCCATCCCGCCCCTATCGGGATTCGAACCCGGTACCTCCCGATCCAACCGCCGCAGCTTTAACCACTGCGCCGTTTGGTCGGTGCTCCAGCCAAGGTTGAAGCATTTTATATTATAACAAGATTACACATAATTCCACTTCATTGCCTCTCAGCTCCGTTCGACTAAACTGCTCCATTTTCGTTAAATATTCCACTAGTTTACTACTGGAATATCGTCCAGTTATTAAATTTCTGGTATTACGGCAATATCTTCAGAGCGATGACATCAATCGAGTCATGCGGTCATCTACACATACATAGATAATTTAATTTTATTATTATACAATTAATAAAAAATACTAATTAAAATAATTAATTTTAAAGCAAATAAAAAACAAATTCAACTTTCTGACTCGATATTCTAAATAATTAAATTGTCTAATTAATTAAATTGTTGGGGTATCTAATTAATTAAATTGTTTCGTAAGATTTCAGGCGTGCATACTAGGTGCATTTTATTTGACCATTTTCATTTTCACCACCCCTGTGTATGTGTTATTCAAAATCTAATAATATTTTTTTAGTTATTGCATTTAGCACCAGTCTCATGGAATCTTCGCTAAATTTTATTTTGAAAGTTCTAACAGTTGTCGATACTGTTATGTACATTCAATTTATTTTGACATAACAAAAATTGTTGTTTGTTTGATGATTGTGATTTTTTAATTGTCGTGCCAGTGTCTAACGTAAATTACAAAATAATTGTTGTATAACAAAAAATGTTGTCACATTTTCAGCCGTGATTTTTTTTTTTCGAAATTCTGCGAAATTTGGTCAAATAAAATGCGCCTATTAGGCGTATTTCATTACAAATGTCAAAAGAAAAACAGCGACGATACAAACAAAAAATATCTACTCAAATGTAGATTACATTTTTTTGCTTCACTAAATATGTAGTGATAATATTTACATTTTTTTAGTGACATATTTTGCATCCAGCACGTTAGATGAGATATCTACTTTTTCTAGTAATGAATCAATGTGCTGGATACGCTCAATATTTTAGCAAGTATAATTTGAAACGAGTAGAATTTATTAGCCAGTAAATAAAAAACCGGTTTGGAT
The DNA here is from genome assembly GCA_958295665.1 of Tipula vernalis. Classification (NCBI taxonomy): domain Eukaryota; kingdom Metazoa; phylum Arthropoda; class Insecta; order Diptera; family Tipulidae; genus Tipula; species Tipula vernalis. The sequence continues at coordinate 333,332,501 of OY282558.1, read as the reverse complement.
CATTATACGTATTATGAATATGAATCCATATGCATCTTGCTGAAACGAAATTTTTAACTTATTTGTTTTAGGCCCTTTCTGAAAGTTATATTTCCATAATAATTCTTGTTTCTGTGCCGGTGAAGTAAACAAAATAAGTTTTATATAATTTAATTTAATTTTATTTATATAATATAATAAGTTCCAGCATTCTCTAGTGTCCAGCATTTTGTGAACAATATCACAAACTGTGGATCTTGACATGTTCATTGCTGCACCTACAATTCTATAACTAGTCCCACTTGCCAGCCACAGCAAAAATATCATTAGTTCCATTTCCGGTCCCCAACCATTATTTTTATTGGGCAAGAATTTGCTAATAGTGATAAATGTGTTAGACGGTATACTTAAATGCATTCTCGTCACAGGATCATTATAACTAAGTATTGAATTAATAATACTGTTTGTTAGGCAGCAATACATACCTGTAAGTTTAAATATATCATACCTGGGAGTTTAGGAGATCCATTATTAAAGGTCGCGCAAAGTTCCGTGTCCTTCTCATTCTAATAATACCATATTGGGATCAAATTCTGCATCTATCATTTTTATATATACACTTTTAAATAACTCTCTACGCACAATTTGTCGTTTGTTGTATTTCCAAATGTCAATTTTATTATGTCGAAATTATTTCAGTATTCGAACAGCAAATGAACTTATTTCAAATATGGAAGAGAAAATTATTTCACTAATGTCAAATTTATCACAAAAAAATTATTTCGCACAGAAATCAGACACGTCCTTAGCTATGCTTATTTGCCGCCATCTTAAATAAGTATGTAAAATCATCCGAATTGATTTCAGATACTTATTTTTTATTTTGACCTTAATTTATAACTATAAAATAATTTTTAATTAAATTTTTATAAAACTTAATTACTGCATAATATCACAATATGTATGCAATGAAATTAACAAAATTTTGGTTTTCTTTAAGATTTTTTTTTTGTAAGAACGAACATACTTATTTTAAGTTACCTCGCCAACATACTTATTTAAATAAGTAGGTTCAAATAAATAAGTATAGCTTTCGGAAAGGGCCTTAGCTGTTAACACTTTAAAAGGCCGATACACATTGCGAACGAGTAACAAGAACGATATTCCCTTTTTTACTAAATTATGTAAGAAAATTATGAAAATAGTTAAAACTGTAAAATTTTAATTAATTTTAGTTAAAATATCGTGCATTTACTAAAAATAAAATTTAAGTTTTAATACAAAATTTCAATTTATCGTCGATAATTTTTAATTTACGACGATAAATTGAATTTTTATATTAAAATCGTACGGTTTTCATTATTTTAATAATTTTCTTACATAATTTGGTAAAAAAAAGGAATATCGTTCTCGTTACTCGTTCGCAATGTGTACCGGCCTAAAAGGTATAATTTAAAAACAATTTCAATTCAAAATGACATTTATTTGGTTATTAAAACGAAACATTATAAATAAAAAATAAAACAACAGATATGAACGATATTTATCCATGTTTTTTCCGTGCACATTCGTTAGTTTGTAATTTGTACGCAAGTGTATTAAATGTGCACGCGTATCATATTCGAGAATACACAAAAATACGTAAACGAAATAATAACGATATTTTGTTGAGAAAAATTTAAACCAATTTAGTTTTGATTCATTTTTTGTCCTTTTCTTACCTATCTACTACTACGAATTAAATAAAGAATTTTTTTTGTTCTTTTTTGACTTTATATCCATTGCAACTGCAACCGCAACGTAACTTTGTCAACAAAATACAGGATTAAAACCGGTTTTTACAACAACAATAATGGGCGCCTGAAAAATATTATTTGTTTTGCAATTTCGAATGCCATTTTGGTTTTATCGAAAATACCTTTCTGACATTATGCTCTATGCTCCTACATATTACAAACCAGAATTAATCTGGGCAAAAACTAATCAAACTGGTCATTAATTTTTATAACTCATTTATACAAAAATATAGCTGATTTACATTCAACGACATTTGGCGGCCGCAAAAAAATTGAAACACAACATAGAAAAATCCATAAAGACAAAAAGAGAAAAATTAATCATCTTCCTTAAAATATTCAATTCAATTCAATCAAAAATTATGGGAATATATTCCTATAATCTCTGATTCAATTGAAACCCGAGAAACAAACTCAAAAATTGTCGTCTGCTTTTTTTGCAGATGTCGAATTTCATCTTTTTTCTGTTAAATCGTCGATGCATGCAATATTAAGCTTACGTATACAAAGGCACCAACTATTTATCATGTTTTATGATATTTTTTGTTTGAATTTCGCAATTTGGGTAAACAGAAAAATTTGGTTAAATCAGTCTTTTGAAACGAAATAAGTCATTTTTGTGGTAAACTATAGATGTCACTAATTCTTCAAGCGAATAACAAATGTCTTATTGGAAAATCATTAAATTATTATTTTGAAATCAATTAGTTACATATGTACATAAATCTATATTTTAGGTTTTATTTATTTTTATTATTAAAACCGTACAAAGTATCCTCAAGTGGTGCACAATAAAATTAAAGCCGTAATTTTAATGTAAATTTTTTATTTTGTTTAAAATAATGACGGTAAATAGTAAATGCCCCATCTATAACGAAATATTTGTACTAAATTATTTGCAATTTATTTTACAAAACAAGATCTTACGTCATTGATTTGGTTTTTATAAGTTTATACTGGCTTTTTCACATAGCCACACCAAGTAAAACTAAATTTGTACTATTTTATATTAATTGTATTAATCAAAATCAAATTACTAAATTTAAGTTATTGGTTTTCAAATACGTTATACGCAAAGCTTTCATTAAATATTGTGTAAACCTAAAAATATTTTCTATTACGGACTTACGGTCCGTCGTTGATGCTCGAAGAGGATAGACGTATTTGTGACGTCCTCTTCGAGTAAATTTAATTTAATTTAATTTTATTATTTTTGTTTAAGTTTTAAGTTTTTTCGTGTTTTGTTTAGTGTAATAAATAAAAAAAACATTATAATAAAGTACATAGACATTTAGAGTTCAAGTACATAAGTGAAATAAATTAAAATAATTCAATTAATAAAGATAATATTAATATATAAAAAAGTGAGTGAAAGGTTATACCAGGAAACACGAGGAAACTTGGTATCTTTATACAGGTATTTTCTTTCCACATACTTACATACATACATAATCTAAATTATGTAAATTAAAAAAAAAGAAATTTTTTTTATTCTTTTATATATTTTATTATATAATTTGCTTCGGTAGGGACAATTTTGGTTTTGTATGCATATAAAATCAAAATTTTTCTTCCAAATGTCTATGCAAGCCGTAAAAATAGATAAAAAAAACTGGGTCGTTATAAAATTTCTGTTCTTGCGTGAACAGGTTTTATTTTCTCTTATTTACTCGAATTTATTTTGTATTTTGTTGCTTGTCAATATGTACAATAAATATATAGCAGGGGTATATAAAGATTACACTGCGTCACGACTTATAGAAGTATGTAGTAGGTTTTATTTGTGTTTTTGTAGATATTGTGTGGCTTGTGTAGGCATTTTTTTTGTTGGTTTGGCATATTATCATAATACTGAACATGAGGAAAAATGTTGTTGTATTTTATATAGAGATATTAATGTATACATACATTTAATAAATGCATGGCTACATACATAAAATTTGTGAGTTTTGATTTTTCGTTGTCAAATTTAGGCTCTCGTATGTGGGTGTATGTACCTATATATATTTTATTTGAAAATTTGTTAATTTGACTGAAACTTTATTTATAAAGGTAATATTGAGTTGTAGCTTGTAGGAAGGTGAATGAGAAGCTTTCAATTGGGGACGTGTACAACAAGTGTCGCCTTTTGTTTTGATTTTTTTTCTTGGATCGAGCGTGTATATGTTTACAGTGCGATACGTACGAGTCGCGCTTACGCTGTTGCATTTCTACCTCTTTGCACTGCTTTTGCCTATAAACTAAATTTTGTTTAAAGGCAAAAACAGTGCAAAGAGGTAAGAGACGAAGAAACGCAACAGCGTAAGCGCGACTCGTGTGGAATGGGTGGTACATATTAGTGTTGATATAATTGGGGTAAAGCAAAACCAACAAAAATGTTTACACAAGCCGTCTCGTTCGCTCTTTACACAGATCCTGTCAAGAAAATATAGGTGGTCATTTTGTGGTGCTATATCACATTTGGTGATAAAACTGTGATAAACTGACATTTGTCGTAGCTTACTGCGGTCCCATCTTGGATGAACAACGTCACGTCATATAATGATTTGAATGAAAATGACCACAATATCTTCCGTCTTACTTCTACAAGTGGAAAAAATTGTTTATTTTGTTGTTTAAATTTTTTTTATATGGAGTTTGGTTAAAAATACCTCTAATCAAAATTTCAAAAAATGAATGAAATTTAAATTGACGCTAATGATAAATATATGATATTTATTAACAAAATAATCATTTATATATTATTGAAATAAAATTAATGGATTATTGTTAAATTTACAGGAAAACGGAATATAAAAATCAACAATTATTTTAGTTTTGTGTAGTAAATTGTATTTTAAAAGAACCATTCTAGTAGCCTAGAATAACAAATTTCACAAAAACAATCATCCTCCCAATAGAAATGGACAAAAAATAAGCAATTCTTAAACGAAAATCAACATAAACCATCTGACATAACCTCACAAAATGCAAATAATGGTCGGTGTTTAAACATGAAATTCTAATAAATCAAAGGGTTTTCTAGTTATGTTAACTTAGGAATATAATAATTAGTCTTTTGTTAACAAACAATTTTGTTTTGCACTCCATATCATGGTAGTTTTCATTAATTCTTTTAAAATTTTAAATTAATTTTTTTATTTCAAACTATATGGAGTTTGTAACTAAATTAAAGTTCTAAAAAAATGAATGAAAATTACTGATACGAACTGCAAAAGAAATTTGTTGATTAACAAAAGACTAATTATTATATTTTTAAGTTAACATAACTAGAAAACACTTTGGTTTATGAGAATTTCATGTTTAAACACCGACCATTATTTGCATTTTGTGAGGTTATGTCAGATGGTTTATGTTGATTTTCGTTTAAGAATTGCTTATTTTTTGTCCATTTCTGTTAGGAGGATGATTGTTTTTGTGAAATTTGTTATTCTAGGCTACTAGAATGGTTCTTTTAACATACAATTTAATACACAAAACTAAAATAATTGTTGATTTTTATATTACATAGTAATATAAAAATCAACAATTGAGGTTACGTGTCAAATCATCACTTTGATTCATTGCTTTCCCCTTAAAATTCATTTTGCAGTGTTGTCATTTTGTGGTAATATATCACATTTGGCGCTACTATTAGCTAACTATGGTGTTGTCATGGATGAATATCGTCACGTCGGATAATGATTTAAACGAAAAAGACCACAACTTCTTCCGTCTTACTTTTACAAGTGGAACAAAAAAAATTATTTTCTTGTTTACATTTGTTTTATATGGAGTTTAGTTGAAAAAAGCTCTAATAAAAATATCAAAAAATGAATGAAACTTACATTGACGCGAAATTTAAATGAATGATATTTATTAACAAAATGATCATTTATATATTTTTGAAATAAAATTAATGGGTTATTGTTAAATTTACAAGAAAAATGAAATACAAAATCAACAATTATTTTAATTTTGTGTAGTAAATTATTTGTTAAAAATAACATTCTAGTTGCCTAGAATAACAAATTTCATAGGGAGCTCATAATAGCAAAGGACAAAAAAAAATTCTTAAACAAAAATCAACCTAAACCATCTGACATAACCCCACAAAATGCAAATATTGGTCAATGTTTAAACATCAAATTTTAACAAACCAAAGGCTTTTCTAGTTATGTTATGTTAAAAATATATTAATTGGTCTTTTTTCAATCGACAATTTTATTTTGCACTTGGTTTCATGGCAATTTTTATTCATTTTTTTAAAACTTTAATTTAGTTGTTTTTGATCAAACTCCAAATAGTTTGATGGAAAACAACTAAATTTGGGTTTTAAAAAAATGAATGAAAATTATCATGAAACCAAGTGCAAAATAAATTTGTTCATTGACAAAGGACTGATTATTATATTTTTAACATTTTATTTAAATAATAAACACCTTTGCATTTAAGTATTACTTTATCATCACACAAATAGCACTTCGTATAAAATTTTCATATAATGTCATTTGAGGTTATGTGGAAACGTCAACTTATCATTTTGATTCATCATTTTCCCCTTAAAATTCATTTTGAAGGGGTGTGTTTGTAGACTTTCTCCATTTTTTTATATCACACAAAAAAAGTCTCCATTAGTGATATAAAGGTGTGATATAGCACCACAAAATGACCACCCTGGTGTGGCTTGTCTAAGCATTTTTTTATTGTTTTTGTTGGTTTGGCATATTTTCATAATACAGAACATGAGGAAAAATGTTGTTGTATTATATATAGAGATATAATACATCATCATATAATACCTCCTGGACAAAATTAACGCCTATTTTTTTTTGTAATGAAAAAAAATCCCGCTAGTCAATTTCAGTGGAATTGGTATTAAATGATCCCAAATTTATATTTTTCTCAAAAGAGGCACAAATGTGGCGTTATGCAATTATAGCGGCTATTTTTCATTGCAAAATGTTAAAATGTGGCGAACTATTTTTTTTTTAAATTTTCAAAAGCGGTTTATAAACATTAAAATTAACTTTATTACAATTTAGTTTGATTAATTTAGTAATGAGTATTTCCCCCCCCATGCGTTTATTACAGCTTCCAACCTTCTGGGCATACTAAGTAGAAGGCTTTGTATCATTTCTTGCGGGATGAGATTCCACTCTTCTTCCGCTGCAACTTTCAGCTGTGCTAACGAATCTGGTGCGGGATTTCTAGCTCTAATGCGGCGTTTTAGAATGTCCCATACGTGTTCGATCTGATTAAGATCGGGACTCATTGGTGGCCACTTAATATCGATATCTTGGAGATATTGTCGTACCGTTGCAGCTACGTGGACTGGAGCGTTATCATGCATTAACATAAAACTGTCATAACCTATGAAGCCCACATATGGCAAAACGTGAACGTCAAGAATATTCCGAACATACCAGTCTGCATTCATCCTCAAACCAATCTCCACCAGCTCCGTACGGCCCTCCTAACTGATTCCACCTCAAAACATTATTGAACCTCCACCAAAGTTTACAGTTTGCACCATTTTTCATGGTGCGCAGCGTTCTCCAGGTCTTCTGTATACAAGGTTACGTCTATCTGGTTTCCATAATTGGATTCTGGTCTCATCTGAAAAGAGAACAGTGGCCCATTGATCAGTTCCCCAATTTGCATGAGTATGAGCAAATTCTAAACGGCTAGATTTATGGCGGGGAAGAAGCCGTGGAACTTTTACGGGCCGTTTTGGAGTTAGGTTCGCTTCTTTTATTCTTCGTTTAATAGTTCTGGCACTAACATTCACTTGGCGCGCACTAAGTTACTCATTTTTTAGTTGAGTAGAAGTACGCTTTCGATCTCGTAAACGAATTAATTTTAAAAAATCGATCGTCATGCTCGGTTGTGCACCTTTTACGTAAAGCTTGTCCGGGCTTTCTTTTATACTCTCCGGTCTCACGATATCGCTTAAGTATTCGTAAAACCGAAGACTGGTTCACTTCTAATTTTCGTGCGATTTGCACTTGAGTATAATCTTTCTGATACAACATGATGACTTTAACCGCCTCCAGCTCACGAAAGGATGCCATATTATAATGGATCTTATTTTAGGTTTTGCTTTAGAACACATTTACAAGAACTAATGGTACTGCATTTACAAATAATTGATATGCAATGGAACAAAAGCTGATCGTTGCATTGGATTTTAAATAGAATGCACTTTTGATGAAGCATTTTTGAAAATTTTAATTGATTGGCTTCCAGTGGAATTTATTCAAGGTGGTTTCTGATAAAAATATAAATGTACTATCATTTGACACTAGTAGTATTAAAATTGACCAACGGGATTTTTTTTATTACATATTATTATTGGTTTTTGTCATATAATATTTAAACAACAACAAAAATAGATTTGTTTGTTTTGTGTATATATACAAATATAGTGTACTCTTTTATATCTTAAGTGTTTGTACTGTTTGGCTTGTATAGACATTTTTGTTGGTTTTGGGTAAAGCAAAATATCGTGTGGTCGTGTGAGTCTGTGGATGTTGAGTCCGATTGTTCGGGTTTTAATTTTAAGACATTTTCTTACAAATTTATTTGAAAATTTTGAGATATATTTCATAATTGGAAAAATTGTATACTGTTTCTAAAGTTATTATTTCTGCCATAATGTCGTGAGCGACAGTGTCGCGATAGTGATATAAAGTTTTGGGGAATGGGTTTTTCTAATAAAACTTTGTAATATGAATTTAGATAAGTATAACTTTGGGCGAACTAGTGAGTTCTAATCAGGGCTGTGGAGTCGGAGCCGGAGTCGCGGAGTTTATGTTTATTTTCGTATTTTTAAAGGATCCGGAGTCGGAGCGGACTCCGGCTCCGGATTTTTTTTTGCTTACGTAGCCCAATTATTTATATATGCATTAGCGCAGTTCAAATTGGTATTCAAAATCTGACTAGCCGAAGTTAGGGTTTCTTCTCGAAAAATTTTCGTCTTTTTTAAATCCTAGTACGCTGTACAAAAAAATGCAATTTTCACTGGTCTCCAAAAATATAGGAAGATAAATCTGCTGGGAAAATTTAGTTTGACGAGTTTTGTAAATATTTTAGTGCGTACAACTTCATGTTGTCTCTGACAACGTATTTCATACAATAAAATTCACTTCGATCCTAAAAACGCAAAAAGTCAAATGAAATTGTCAAAATTTATCTTCACATTTAACGTCCAGGGGGCCTATTCTCGAATTTCACATCCATTTTCCACATATGGACATCTGTCAAAGTTCACAAAAAAACGTTCGAAAATTGTAATTCGTATATAAAACACATGCGGCATTGACATTTTCCTATAAGGGGAATTTTTCCGCATGCTTATACCCATTCAGAAATATTCCCTTAGTACCGAAAAAAATCAATTTTTATGAGTTCTGACAGATGTCCACATGTGGACAAATGGATGTAGAATTCGAGAATAGGCCCCCAGGAAGATGAAAATGAAGTGAAAAATCTCTATAGATAAAATAGAGACATCTGTATTCTGATATAAAAACTCCCATTTCGCTAGCTAAACTGCGCATTACAAAATTAAGTTCAGCGGTGAAATTTTCATTTTCGTTTTCGCTTGTGTCATCTTTATATGAGAAATTTGATTTCACTTCAGCAGCGTACCGGGCTTAACTCTCGAAATCTCACGAAATTTAAGTCAGTATCTCGAGATACTCGTAGAAAGTCGAGAAGTCGAGGAATTTGGGTTAAGCGCGTAAATCTCATTAAGGAGTTTGTCATCACGCTTTCATGGTTTTTTGTCATTTCATAATTTTTTGTTTGGTTTAACATCAGTAATTTTCATTCATATGAAAATTACTGATGTTAAACCAAACAAAAAATTGTAAAGAAAAACATAAAGAAGAATTAACAGGGACTTACTGAACCTGATAATAAATCAATAGAAACGTAGTAGTTAAAGCGCCGCAGTAAATAAAACAAAAAGAAATATCATCTCTTGGGATTGAGCCGACGACCTTTGTAAATTAACACCGAGACACTATCGTCCAGCTACTGCCTGCTTGCCAAATATTCACAGTTTTTCAACATATAAATAACAGCGTTTCACGGAAATGAAAACCTTATTTGATTTACACATCGGAAGACATATTTTTGATGTCGGGGGAGGAGCTGGAGTCAGAGCCGGAGCCGGAGCAGAACATTTTTTCTCGGACTCCGCAGCCCTGGTTATAATCTATTGTAGTCTTACTTTGGGAACTTTACAACAGCAATGCCGTGTATTTTCATTTGGTTTCGAATGGTGTCGGACTAGGTTTTAGCACAAATTAAATATTAATTATTTTTTGATTTGTAATTTTAGGTTTTTACTGGTGAAGATTCTAGCAATAATTCTGAAGATTTATTATTTTGATTTTGATTTTTATGTCAACGGATAATGGTAGAAGGAAATTATTTTCGGTTTTATTTTGAGTGTAATTTGCTTTTTATTTTTATTCTTATACGAATTACTGTTCCAGTTACCAAGGTAAGACGGCAGATATATTGGTTTTGGTTTGATATTTTGTTTTTGGTTACTGGTGACATAAATTGTAATTTATTCATCAGGGCAGTATTCAACACAGAGCAAACTTCTATAATCTTAGTGGCAGGTTCGCGGTAATGCTTCATTGGAATAGTAGCTTGAGCTAAACTGTAGTTTTAAGTTGCAACAATAACTAGTTTGGCAGAAATTATTTGAATTAGCAGCTGATTCTAATCTAATTCTATTTATTATGTTAGGTCATCTCTGAGCTACTGTTTATAAGTTTTAAGTGAAATTTAAAGTAATAATGATTACGATGTTAAGAAGCGTACAAAAATCTGATCCAGCAAACTAATAAATATTTTTTCAGAATACAGGTGTCATTCTAATAAATTAAAAAATTAGATTTAGACAGTTTTCAAGCATAACAACAAATTTACAGTAACAAGTTCGGGAATCTGAAGTAGTCAAGAGAAACTGATTAATTCATAACGTGCGTATGGAAATTAAATTAAACTTAAATTTAACTAAGGAAACTATTGAACTTGCCGTGAGAAATTGTGTTGTATTGTGCTAACTTATTTAGATTCTTTGATTCTTCGATTCTTTGTTACTACTACTTTCTTCTATTCTTTGTTACTAACATACCTTTCCTTTCCTTCGGTTTTATTATAAGTAAAAAGGGTCTTATCGGGAACCTTACTTAGTCTTGATCGTACATTGAAATCAATCAATCAAAAAAGTTATCCTAATTAAAATTAAAATCGAGTCAATTTGATGTATACATTGTATTTTATTTTATGTATTTAGAAGTAAGGTGGTAGGAAATATATAAAGGGTAACTGTTTAGTAATTAATATTGACTTTAGGATGGCAAGGATGGAAAGCAATATCAAAAGTAATTCTTAAAAAAGTATATTGTCCTAAGCATGAACTAAAACTACTAACTATTTTTATTTATTTTATTTATATATTTACTGATTAATTTAAACAGCTTTTGGTAAACTCTATTTTGAGCAAAAGCTCATTTACAATGGAGTATATCGAAAGAAACAACCAACAATATTTAAAATAAAATAAAAACGAAAATTTTCTGCTCTGAATTTGTGCGAGGCGGAAGCCTTCCGTTCGGCACCAGTAAACACTGCGTCGAAGGTTAGGCTAAAGTGAGGGCTGCGGTAACAACATTTAGGGATATTTTGTCCTATATTCAGCCAAGATTACAGCGTAGTCACTCAACTCAAATAGCCTATATTTCAATCCTTGGACGTAAATATTGTTTTAATAGCCCAATTAGGAACGTCTGGTATCAGTAATGACAGGTCTCCAAGTTATGGCTAATTTAGCGTTATAATTATTTTGCACAATATAATTCAAACCATCCTATCCAATCCTTCCAAGTGAATGTAAAAAAGGGTGTACGGTCGGCTCGGCGTCAATTTAAATACCCTCAGCCCTCAGATCTTGGTTAATGCTTGATCGCACACTCAAAATCTATCAATCAAAACCTAAAAATATTTTCTGTTACGAATATTTTTCAATCATAAAATTTTAATCAAAAATGCTCAATTTAACATGGGGACTTATGGGAAATCTTAAAATATATCCCCCCTTAAATTAAGCTTCTTTTAAAATTGGTCTGATGCTTATGGATTGTATATCTGGCTGCTTAGATTCATATATATATATATATATATATATATATATATATATATATATATATATATATATATATATATATATATATATATATATATATATATATATATATATATATATATATATATATATATATATATATATATATATATATATATATATATATATATATATATATATATATATATATATATATATATATATATATATATATATATATATATATATATATATATATATATATATATATATATATATATATATATATATATATATATATATATATATATATATATATATATATATATATATATATATATATATATATATATATATATATATATATATATATATATATATATATAGCCATGGCCAAAAATATAAAGCACCCCTATCTATTAGCATTATATATTAATATTATGTCTTTCTAAACAATGGGTGTTAACGAACGAGTCATCCCACCGAATGCGACCCTTAATTATTGAAAATCACCAATTTTTGTTTTGTTTTAGGTTCTTAACAAGAAGTTGTAGCGTCGTAAAATTTTTTTATTTTAGTTTTGTATTTGATCGTGTGCAGTCTTCACATAAAGTGTTTTAAATCAAAAAGAGTTTTCCTAAGTTTTTTGAGAAAAAAAGTGTGTTTGTGATAATTATGCCTAAAGCGTGCCAACTCAGTGAAGGAATAAGGGCACAAATTGTGTTGTTGGATTACCAGGGTGTAAGCCAAATTAAAATATCCCAAAAATTAAAATGCTCTCGTGGAGCAGTTCAATCTACATTGAAAAGGGTTAAACAGACCGGGGACTATGCCTATAAACTACGCTCAGGCAGAAATCGTATCACTTCGGTAAGAGACGTACGACAAATTGTGCGAAAATCTCTCAAAAACCGAAGAAAAACATCTGCTGAGATAGCTGCAGAGCATTTAACAGAACAAGAAGTTCACATTTCGGCACGGACAGTTAGAAGAAGGCTCCTGCAAGCTGGATTGAAAGGTTGTAAAGCAAGAAAAAAACCTTTGCTCTCACTTACCAACATAAAAAGTCGCTTGAGATGGGCTCGAGAACACAAACATTGGAATGACGTGGATTGGGCGAGAGTTGTTTGGTCAGATGAATCTACTTTTGAGGTAAATATAAAAAATAAATATTAAAAAATAATTAGTCAAAAAAAAAAATAAAAAATTGTGCTATGTATTTTAAAAGAATTAATAGAGAAATTTATGTTAAATTTGATGGAATTCTTATAGATTTTTGGAACTCCTGGCGCAACCATCGTAAGAAGAAGAATCGGGGAAGCATACAATCCTGATTGTATAGTGCCTACCGTAAAGCATGGAGGAGGTAAACTGATGGTGTGGGGTTGTATGGCATCATCAGGGGTGGGAAAACTGTTGTTTTGTGAGGGTCCGATGAACAGTACCAACTATGTTACCGTCCTCGAGGCTGCATTGAATGCCTCAATTCGGCAAATCTTTGGGGAAACGGATAGTTCTTCGATAATTTATCAACAGGATAATGCCCCCTGCCATACTTCCCGCGTTACGATGAGTTGGTTTCGAAAAAAACAAATTCGAGTCATGGACTGGCCCGCCCAGTCCAGACCTAAATCCCATTGAAAATTTGTGGTCAATTTTAAAAAAAAAAATCAAGGATCGCAGTATGACTTCAAAGGAAGACCTCAAACGTGCGCTGACAGAGGAATGGAAAAATATATCGAGAAATACCTGCGAAAAATTAGTACGGTCGATGAATAAAAGAGTCCTGGCTGTCATCAAAGCCAAAGGAGGACCTACAAAATACTAAAATTAATAAAATATAAAAAGTATTTCCTAAAAATATTGAGTTTTAATTTTTGTCTTCATTCGTTTTGTAGATACTGCAATTTGGGAGGGGTGCTTTATAATTTTGGCCAACTCTGTATATATATTTATATATATATATATATATATATATATATATATATATATATATATTTCGGCTGCGAAAAAAGATCGATTTAGCCCATCACTACTTGCATAGTATCGATGATTTTACAGAAAAAGACGAAACTGAACATCTTTAAAAAAATGCAGACGAAAATTTTTTGGTTTATTTCTCGGGTTAAAATTGACTTTTTTAAGCAGATGATTTGATGATATATCGAATATCATTGAATGTAGATCGGTTATTATTTGTTGTGTGTTATACGTACCATTTACTTTTAATTTTACTACTGAAAATAGAATAAGCGCTATTTATTGTCCTCTTATGAAATACAAATTTGTTTTGTTTCAGAGGGTGGTTAGCTATACATATTGTATTTAGTTTTTTTTTTTTGTATAATAGCGACCTAAATTTAACATAGGTGAGGCTGCTGTCAATTGTTTGCGTTTTGTTTAAGGCAATGCTACGTGCGTTAAGTACAACACCGTGATCCAAAAGTAGCAAGACTTTTTAAATAAAATACGAACTGCTTATTATTGTTTCAATTTTATTCCATCCACTTTAAAGTAATTCCCTTAGGATAGAATACACTTAGGACAATGTTTCTTCCAGTCTTCGAAACAGATGTTAAAACTGATTTCCGAAACGGCCTTTAAAACCTTCGTTGATTCGGTTTGTATCTATAAAATCGAGTCAAAACGATGTCACCGAAGTGGTTTTTTGAGTTTCGGGAATCGCTAGAAGTCAGACGGAGCTAAATTAAGCGAAAAGGGCGGTTGCAGAACATTTATGGGTCGAATTTTTGTTTAAATAATCACATACAATTTATGAAGTATGAAACGGGGCATTATCGTGATGCAAAAACTAAGAGTTGTCTGTCTTAAATTCTCACCCAAACGATATTTGCGTGATGTTAACCAGATCAGCAAGAGCTCTAATTGTCAATCGAAGATTTTTGAGTACCAAATCCTGGCCTTCCTTGCTGTGGTATCCATCGGTAGACGTCGAAGGACGGCAAGGAACTTATTCCAATCAAAAACAGTCGCTCTAGACAGTGCATGGTTACCAAAAGCCCCGTACAACATTTCCAACGCTTTGGAAGCCATGGAATTTTGTCTTTTGAAGCAAAATTTGATGCAAATTCTCTGCTGAACTATTTTTAAAATCAAAAAAGCATATTTTTAGATGAAATAAACAAACGTATCTCATTAACTGAAAAAGATATTGAAACGCGATTTTACACAGATGTCGGTTAGGGTGCTACGAGCCTTAGAAAAAAAACTCATTTGGATAAGATCGCGCGATTTAAATGAAAAAGTCTTACTGCTTTTTTATTACAGTAGTATATATTTTTATGGATTTGGAATAATTTTCAAATTTATTGCAGTAGTATTATATGTTTTCCTGCTTTATTCTGCTTATAACAAAAACGTGCCTATGATTTTTAAGGCATGTCCTGTATGCAGTGCCTGTACGGATAATGCACAGGAGCATTCATGAAGGTCCTCATGGGAGATGAAGGCAGATTGAAAAATCTGTACTATTAAATATAAGTTGTTCTTACAAAAAAATGAAAATTAAATTTATTTTTCGGTTTGGGCAGACCTTAAAAATAAAGTTTAAAAAAATGCGAAAGGAAGCGTTGGACCGTAAACAAACTGGGTGGTGCTACATACTCTGTGGTTCTATCTTCCTTCGAGGAACGGGTCGCGTCATTAGCCAATATAAACGATCACATTTATGGTTTTGATGTTTAGAAGATTTGGTACGATATATTTGGCACCTCGCTTTTCCTATCATCAAACACATAATCAAAGAGAGAGAGAGAGAGAGAGAGAGAGAGAGAGAGAGACCTTGAGAAAACTCAAGGGGCTAAAAGAGCTGCCTTTCAAAAGAATTTGTATGATATTATGAAAGAGACTAACAGATAAGCCAATAGTATCAATGTTGTGGAAGTCAAAGTGGAGGAAGATCCTCTCCCTCTTAAAAAGAATAAGCCGTTAAAAATATAGTGTGTTCAAAAACGTGATTTTTTGTTTTATGATTTTGTTTTTATTTTTTTAAAGCCATTTGGTTTTATAGATAACCTATGTTACGTCGCACCTTCTTATACTTTATTCGTCCTTCGGTCTCATGGTGTTTCTAAGGGCAATACGTTGAGTTATGAGAATTTGTTTGTGTTGTATAAAGTTAATGAATTATAAATGGTTCGTATAATCGATGTGACCACAGTTACTATAATAAACTATGAGAAAAACTAAACCTACTTTGATTTTTGTTTGAGTGAGTTAGTCGAGCTTATAAAATCTTTAAATTTCGCTCTGAAAGCGGTTCAATTCAACTAGGTGTGTCTTTCCATTTATTATGAGGGGTGGTCTCTTTAGGAGACTTCAAAGTGAACTTCTTGAAGCTAACATTTAATTTGAAGTTACGGACTCCAGCGAATTTCCGATAAAATTGAGCCAAAAATAAATTTATCGGACGGTCAGTTACTTTAAGCCATTGAGCTTGCCGCGTTTTCACAAAAACCGTTTGCTAGTTGAGCGTGAATAGTGCGGTAATCCAACATTTTAACGGATACAACTGTAATGTATTATTGCTGAGTGATTGCTCACAATTTATTGAAAAAGAGACTGTTTCACTGTTCAGAAAAATTGAAAATAGTTGCTTTGTTATTTCTGATGTTTTATAACTATTTAAATTTTACTAATTCTAAAATTTGATTCAAATCTAAAATAAGAGGATTTCAAGGTACTTAATAGAATGAATTTTGCAAATCTTTACAAATGTATAATTCAACTTAAGAATTTTGACGAAAATCGAATTTTAACGGCTCTGTTGGCTAACATAGAGGGCAAAAATAAACAATGAAAAACCCTTTCTGGGTTTATCTATATATATATATAAAAATTAATGTTTGTCTGTATGTCCTTTATAGAATCGTAAACTATGCATTTGATCACGTGATGATCTTTAGTAAAGTTGTTGTGCATGAGCCCACGAAGGTTTCTGAGTTAATACGACCAATTTTCGACAGATGGCGCCACTGTCATTCCAATGAATTTCATATATTGTAGTGACAGTTCATGTTGATTTGAATTGAAACGAAAACAGCGAACGATTGATGACGTTTCGAGTTGTGGGTGACATAAAAATTTATTTAAATTGTGAAATTAATGTGCGTATTTTTATATTTGGGAGCGTTTTTCGAATATTTTTGTGCATTTCATTGTGAGTTAAATTAATTTAGATAAATAAACAGATGGCGCCACTGTCATTCCAATGAATTTCATATATTGCCGTGACAGTTCATGCTGATTTGAATTGAAACGAAAACAGGAAACGAATGCGCCACTGTCATTCCAATGAATTTCATATACTAGTATTGCCGTGACAGTTCATGCTGATTTGAATTGAAACGAAAACAGCGAACGAATGATGACGTTTTGAGTTGTGGGTGACATAAGAATTTATGTAAATTGTGAAATTCATGTACGGCTCATATTGAACCGACATTGTGCGTATTTTTATATTTAGGAGCGTTTTTCGAATAGTTTTGTGCATTTCATTGTGAGTTAAATTAATAATTTAGATAAATAATTCAATCGAATTGAATTTTCGTAGTTTCCGTGAGCTGATTTTATTCATTCTCTACAGTGAATTCACGAAGATCATCGAATGTGTATAAGGATCTGACTGCTGATTGACGTTTCGAACGTATTTGCTGCGCAGTTTTTTTCGGATATCATCGTGAGTGGAATTAAAATCGATTTCAACAATTCTCGAATGCTGATTTTTTTCACTTCAAATTTCCCTCAGCGAATTGGTGATCACCGTCAATATTAACATTTCCATCCGTGGGTTCAATTGTATTGGATACATTGTGAGATTCGGATTGCTGATTGACATCTAATAAATTCAAACGCATTTTTCACGTCGTTCCCGTACAATTATGCCTCCAAAGCGACAAGCAATTGGCCGATCTACACCTCAAGCACGGAAGAAAAGAGCATTTCGAGCCTCAGAATCAGACGAGCAACGAGCATTAAGGCTGGAAAATCTTCGAGTACATGCCGCTGAGACCCGTTCGATCCGAATGCCAGCCGATGACTACGCAGTTGTAATTCGAGCAGACAAAAGACCCGTTGGCCAACACAAAAGACAGTTCAATGCACCAACAATCGATGAAGTGGTGATCGTGATAGTTGGCGAAGGATAGTTGGCGACGGATTTCAGTATTCGATTATGTTTTGGCGAGGAGAAGATGGATATCATTTCAACATCAAAATGAGAAATCCACAAACAGACGAGGAAACGAATAAGAAAATCAGTGTCATGAATTATTATTCTTATCGACTGATGATTCATCAAGACGCTGAGAACCACATTCTGAAATGTCGACAATTGTTCCATCAATACATCGTCGATATGTACGCGAAGATTGAAACCGAACGACTCCTATATATTCGATTGAATCAAACCGAGTTGCGTTCTGAAGAGTACATCCATTTACGAGACGCAATCGTTAATGATGGTAACGTGAATCCAAACGAAATGGGAAGAATGGTCATATTACCGTGTACTTTCACGGGGGGTCCACGCCACATGCATGAATACGCACAAGATGCGATGACATACGTTCGCGCATATGGTCGTTCAAATTAAGATATATGTGAAGATGATTGTCCAGCTAACAGAAGTTCTTTAATGAAATTAAAGAACTTCTGTTAGCTGAACAATCATCTTCGAACCGCCATGACATTACCGCACGCGCATTTAAATAAAAATTGAAATCTTTGATGGATTTTATTATCAAGCATCACGTTTTTGGTGAGACACGCTGCTGGATGTATTCCATTGAATGGCAGAAAAGAGGATTGAAACGTCCACATATTATGGCTTGGTTAATCAACAAAATTACGCCAGATCAAATTGACCAAATCATCTCAGCATAAATACCAGACATTGATCCAGACTTATTCGATGTCGTTACCAAAAATATGATTCATGGTCCATGTGGCGCATTCAACAACAATTCACCATGCATGTCTGATGAGAAATGCACGAAACGATACCCAAGAAACTTGGTTTCTGATACCATCACTGGCAATGACGGATACCCACTGTATCGTCGACGATCAGTTGAGGATGGCGGCAAATCCATCGTTCTGAAAGTACGAAACGTTGATTTCGAAGTCGATAATCGTTGGGTTGTGCCATATTCACCGTTGCTTTCAAAGACCTTCAAAGCACACATTAATGTTGAGTATTGCAATTCAGTGAAGTCGATCAAATACATTTGCAAATATGTTAACAAAGGAAGCGACGTAGCAGCCTTCGGAGTAGGGAATGTAGCCGCACCGCTCGATGAAATCAACCAATACCAACTTGGACGCTACATTAGCAGCAATGGAGCAGTATGGCGCATCTTATCATTTCCTATCCATGAACGACATCCAACAGTAGTACACTTGGCGGTTCATCTCGAGAATGGACGGCGCGTGTACTTTACAGCAGATATGTACGTGCAAGAGCATTGGTTCCACCGGCAACAACTTAAACTGCATTTTACTCATTGTGCCAAGATGATATTTTTGCAAAGACTCTACTTTATTCTGAGGTACCGAAATTCTACACATGGAATGCATCGGCTAAAAAGTTTCAACGTCGCAAACAAGGTATAGCAGTTGAAGGACATCCCAATTTGTATTCCGGTAACGCATTGGGTCGTCTGTACACTGTTCACCCGAACAATACAGAATGCTCCTATCTGCGATTGCTGATAATTAATGTACGTGGACCGACATCTTTCCAAGATTTAAGAACAATGAACGGTCAGCTGTGCGCCACTTATCGCCAAGCTTGCCAGGAACTAAATCTTCTTGAGAATGATGCACATTGGGACACTGCACTCGCTGATGCATCAAATACTGCTCGACCACAGCAAATACGGACGTTATTTGGCATAATATTGACAACCTGCTTCCCATCTAATCCAAAAGATCTTTGGGAAAATTACAAGGACTACATGAGTGAAGATATTCTACATCGTTTGCGCGCTGCGAATCAATATCCGGATATTCAATTCACACCAAACGTGTATAATGAGGCGTTGATTTTGATTGAAGACATAGGTTTGGCAATCGCTAACAAGGCACTGGTGCAACTGCGAATGCCTGCTCTGAACCGACCAGCGAACGACCTTTTCGATCGTGATTTGCAACGAGAAATACACTTTGATTCTGACGAACTGGGGACATTTGTTCAGGCAAATCTTCCGTAGTTGGTTCCAGAACAATGCATTGCGTATGACAGAATTATGCATGCAATCAAAGAACAAAGCGGTGGACTGTTTTTCATAGATGCGCCCGGTGGTACAGGCAAGATTTTTCTTCTTTCACTCATTTTGGCAACCAAAGGATCACAAAATAATATTGCACTGGCCATTGCATCATCTGGAATTGCGGCAACTCTTTTGTATGGTGGCCGAACAGCGTATTCAGTATTGAAACTGCCGTTGAATTTACAAAACACTGAGGCACCAACATGCAACATCAGCAAAAACTCTGGAATGGGCAAAGTACTCCAAACGTGTCAAATTATCATATGGGACGAATGTACAATGTCTCACAAGAAAGCATTGGAAGCGCTTGATCGTACACTGCGAGATTTGAGAGGAAACCCACGGATCTTCGGTGGCGCACTCATTTTATTGTCTGGTGATTTTCGACAAACACTGCCGGTTATACCACGTTCAACATTCGCTGATGACAGGCATTAAGCCTGTCTCAAATTATCAGTTTTATGGCGTCATTTACAGAAATTGACTTTGAAAAGCAACATGCGTGTACAACTACAACGGGATGCATCGGCTGGAAATTTTGCAAAACAATTAATGGATATTGGAAATGGGCGAATGCAAATTGATGAATCTACGCAATGCCAGCAAACTTCTGTAAGATCACAGAAAGCATAGACGAATTGGTGCAAAAAGTTTTCCCAAGCATTGCACAGAACTACAAAAATCATCAGTGGCTCAGTACGCGTGCTATATTAGCGGTCAAAAACATCGATGTCAATACCATCAACTTCACCATTCAGAATGGAATACCCGGCGAAACGACAACATACGAGTATAAGTCCACCGATACTGTGGTGAATCAAGACGAATTTGTCAACTATCCAACTGAATTCTTGATTTGCCAGGCATACCATCGCACGTTCTTACATTGAAAATTGGCGTACCCATCATTCTTCTTCGAAACATAAATCCACCACGACTTTGCAACGGAACCAGACTCTCAGTCAAGAAAATGATGAACAATGTTATCGAGGCAACAATTTTGACTGGAAAATTCAAAGGTGAAGACGTACTGTTGCCACATATCCCAATGATCCCGACTGATATGCCATTCGAATTCAAATGTTTGCAGTTCCCGGTGCAACTCGCTTTCGCAATAACTATCAACAAAGCACAAGGATAATCGTTGCAAAACCTTCTGATTTATTCGTTTACGCACCAGATGGAAAAACAAGAAATATTGTGTATCCCACAGCACTTCAATAAATATCGAATTGAAACGAAACGCTGCAATGTCACAATTTTTTCGAAATGAACAAAATCAATAAAATGACTCAAAATGAATTGAATATTTGTATAATGTCTTTCCTTCAAATTTATTTTAGTTTGTAGCGTAGAAACGCGCGCAGGGTACAGCTAGTACATTATAAACTACATGTAGCTAGAGGACCAAGTCTTACAGTTATATAAATCAAAATAATGTAATCTTACCTATATAATTTATAAAAACTATGTATTTTATAATCTATGAACATACATATTTTATTGTCATGTAACATAAAGCTCATTAATTAGTTTCTTTATGATTATTTAATTCATGACTGCCACACTAAAATAATAACTAATTTTACTCACCGATTGTGATAAGGTTAACAAAAAATTCATCTCTAGATTATATATGTACCTATATACTGGTACTCGTTTACGTATATTATAGTTTACCTGAATACTATGATGTTAAAATAAAAACTTTATTTTCATTAAAACTGTTTCGTTAGAGTTGTGTTGCAATGATAATGATAAGTGGTAAAAACTAAATTAGCAAGTTAAATTTATTCATTCAAAATGTTGATGGAGCGTCAACAAAGAGTGTAATTTTTGCTATCTAGTAACAAAATAAAATAAAATGTATCTACCGAAGTACAGTAACCATAAACTGGGTAATTCTGTTTAATAATAAACTTAATTTTTAAAAGTTTCTCTTCCAGCTTTTTGTTGTAAGATTATATTTATTATATGTACGTAGATCAGCAATTTAGGCCTGGAAATAATGTTTCTTTAGCAATACTTGTATATATATGAAGGTCTCAAAATAGTCACCAACCTCCTTTATAAATTAATCAAATTTAACCCTGTCCCATATTTGGAGCCAAAATAAAGAGTCCGTCATTTTCAATTTATATTTAAGGAATCGACTTATTGTAATTCCGATTCGAGTATTAAAATTTAAGCTAATATAAAGCTATCGAAATTAAATTAAATCGAAATTTGATTTTTTTTAAAAGACCAATCAAATGTTACTTTCGAACAACCTGTACTTTTTGAATGATCTGTTTTGAATTATGAATTGTAAATATGTATAACATATGTATTTAGTAAACTCTTTTCTAATTTGAATATTAATGTACATTTTTTTTCTTTTCAGGTAAGTGAGGCGTTTCTATTTACGTAAGTGCTTTTTTAAAATGTTTTCAAATTTTTAAGAATCTCCATAAAATTTAAATTGCGTATTTTATACATTAAGCACGGAGGAAAGGTAATAAAAGCTATATGATATATTGCTTTATTTCTATATCAGGCTATAAATTTAATATTTCCGTTAATACTCGTAAACAAAAATCTATTTTTTTAATCGTGTAAATTCCATTGAAACATAAAATTTCACATTGAATTTAATTGATTTCTTTCTCTGTAGCGAGAAACTCAACTAGCAAATAGATAGAGCCGTCTAGTTGTAGTAGTACCATTATAGTAGTTATTATCAAAAGCTTCGCTATTTCTGTTTAATTTATATGTTCACCTTAAGTTTTAATGCTTTTATTCATTAATTTTAATTGGAATAAGATAAACAAGAAACCCCATTTCAAAGTAGAAAAATAATACAAAGTTTCCAGTCTGACGATCCATTAAATACGAAAATCGGGGGGAGGGGGGGGGGGGGGGGAAATTTGCTTTTATTGCAAAACTCTAATTATCAAACTTTTACACTCTCATTTGCTATTGTATACATGTTTACTGTACGTTTAAAGGAGATTTGGAAGGTTTAGCGTGTATCCGCTTTAATCGAAAATTTTTATTTTTTAAATAACATTAGAGGATTTTTTGTACGAGTATATGAAGACGTGTACGTGTGTACGCTTATATATTATAACTTCTATTGTTTTTATGTATCATACTCGCATATAATATGATTGAATAAAATTTATTACCCTGGTAAATTTTTCCATTCGGTCGTGTAAGTACATACATATTTATACATGTACAGACAGTTTTGAAATATATACATTCACTATACTAGGAAAATCAACACAGTACAAATTAAATTAAGATATATTGGTATATGAGTATGTGTGTATATCCTAGGATTACATATAGCTCGCTTTTCCCTCAAGAAAAAGACGAAAATCTTTGAAATCACACATACATTTTTTTGCTGTAATTTATTGAAATTTATCACATTTTATGTTTTACTGTATACTGGGTGACCCATTTTAAGAGATCCACTCAAATAATTCCCAGGGGAAGCCCTAAATCAAAGAAAGCGTAGATAAAAATGTTGGACAATTTCTATGACCTTTTAATTTGACGTTGAGGCCAAATTTCAAGGTCAAGTCGGTTTTTTTAATTCAAAACCCTATTTTTGACTCTGGATTATGAAAGCGCGTGAAATTCTACGTTCAACCATACAGTATCATTATAGGGATCAAAGGTCGTTTTAAGGTCAGGCTCTTTAATAATATCAAGTAATTTTTTTTTCCTTACAAAACATAAAGAACCAAACGATCAGTTTTTTTTACTCAGATTCATATTCCAAAAGCTTTTATATAAATAATAAATTTTTAATGAAATTTTCCCTCTTCCTGAAATTTGTATTTTTTTGGGGGGATGGATTTTGAGTAGGGTGTGCGTTCCGGGAATTCCCGCGAATTTAAGAAACTAAAGGTATTCCCATTTCCCGGGATTGTTGTGAATATTTCCCAGAAATCCAAAATTGAATATCAAGACTCCACCATGTCATTTTTTAACTTCATGGAATTAATCTGAAAGTCGTCGATAATGGGTGCAACGCTATAAAAAATAAAAACACATTATAGAGTTAGATAGAGTATAAAGAATTAAATATTATGTTAGACAGCCATATCTGCTGGAACACTTTAGAGTGTAAGTTGGAACAGTTTGTTAGTAAAAATAGCACTTCGCGAACCGAATATATACGAAATGGGGATGAACGAATATTGAGCAATGCCATGTTAACTCAAATACCCAAAGATATAGTGATTTCGGCATTATTGTTAGCAAATTTAAAAGAACAGGCAACTATTATTGACCATTGACGCTAAGACTTCTAAAAGAAAAATGGCCATTAGAAGAAATAAAAATGTTGCCTCATTAATAAACTTCGACCAAGATTCAAAGTTGGAGATTAAGGAAATTATGGATGATGCATTTAGAATGAGCTCAAAATCCGAAATGGCCTGTTTATGATAGGACCATTAGAAGTAAACATGTATTTGAACCACGAATGTTTAATTTCAAAAATTGAGCTACTGATTTAATACATTAGGAATCGGTGTTCTAATCAGTCAAAAAAAGCGCAATACCACCGCATTACCTAATCAAGATTTTCAAAATAATAAAAATTTGAAAGCCCAGGTTATGCGGTCAAATAAGCCGTTCAATAGGAATATTAATTTTGAGCAAAACCAATTAAACTAAAGTTTACATAGAAAATTGTTATTTGGTTTAACAATGTACATTAGACGTAACGACCGTGTCTTGGCCATCCGTATCCAATATTATTATTTTTATTAATGCGGATGTGAAAAACCTTAAAATAGCGCAACAGGCGCCAAGCCCTAAGGCGACCTTTGGCTTGGCAACACCTGTTGGGTTATTCTTAAATGATGTTAAGGGTTGGTGATTAATAAAAACAACTTACGAAACTGAGCTACTGTTGTTACTGTTGTTTAGGTTTTCGACAATTTAAAAAACTCTTAACAGGGGTTTAACCACTTTAATATTCAATAAAAAATTAAGCAGCCAACAACTACATGAGCTACATATTTTTAATAAAGACAAATTTTTTAGTAAAAATAGAATTTGCTTGGTGTAGAAGATATCAAAATATAAAACTGAACAACATATTTATAAAATGAGCAACTTGTAAAAACTGCATTACCAAGTTAACTTCCTCTAAATTATTAGCAATTTAAAACAAATCAACTTTAAATTAGAGTGATATAAATAGACAATAATACATTTTCAACAGTTTGGTGTTACGTACTTCGAACATTGCAAATTTCAACATCGCAAAATGTTTTGCGTGCGACCTCCTTCTTTATTTTTAGCAACTTCATGAACTTAGGTACAATTCAATAAAATGAGGTATTTTCGATGGTTGCTCCATGGTTTAATTTTAATACATAACCTAAAAATTGATAAAAACAATTAATTTAGCAAAACTCAACTTTGATTTAAGCAAAACTAAATAAGCTAAAGATTGCATAATTTTTTTAGCCATTTTGGAAACTGAACTGTTATTTTTAGCCTCGAAAATTAGAGTGCTAAATAGGTAATCAAAGTTGTTAACCAAAATCAAGGTCACAGGTCGCTTAACCTCAATAAATGTTTCACACACAATAATTGAGCAACCCTCGAGAGTAAATTTCTGATAATAAGTGAAGCTTGTTTTACTTTTCTTGTTTTAATTATACTTAGTACGATTAAAATTAAAAAAAAAAATTGTGCTACTTTGATTTTATAATTCCTTACCATTCAGAACGAATTTAACACTAATGGGTGAACCAGCGAGTCAGTAACAACTTTAAGTAAGAATGCGATATACAGAAAGTGCATGTTACTGACCAGCGAATCTTTAAGAACTGTTCGTTCAGTTCGGCTGTCACTTAAGAGAGCGAAAATTAACGCACAAACTGAAGGAAATGTCAGAATACACCAAAATTTTCACGGCACACTTTTCTTAAAAATAATAATTTTGCTATTCACATTACAATTTTAATACTGTATTTGTCAGTTATTACAGATTCGGTGGCTGATATGTCAAATATTCTGTAAGGAAATATTTTCGTCAAATTCTGTAACGATTCTTACTGATTCGCTGGTTACCCCTTTACTCGTATATTGCTTAACCGTTTAGAGAAACTAATAAGTTAAAACAGTTTTAAAAATTAACCGGAAAATAGGGCCAACGGGTAATTTAAATTTTTGGCTCGGTGGCTCGGTTATAATTTATTAAACCTTAAAGTTGCATAAACAAAATGTAAAATACCATTTTCCACTCAAAAACTGTTTTTATTTAGGGACCGTTTGCATTGAAACTTACTATACAGAATGCCATTGTTAGGCACAACCATTTTTTTAATAATATTTTTTTTCATGAAAAGATGATTTAGGGTACAGCAGCACTACTTAACTACTCTTTCCTACGTTCAGTCATCGATGAGAAACTCGATGGCCAGGAGGCACGACGAGAACGTGGCAGGATGGATTTTCACGTCCTTTTGGGTTCTATCAATGAATATAAGATCCGAAAAATACTGGCCAATCGATGCATAAATCATGTTTAAACAAAGAAAGGTTCAAGTGAAAAAATAATTTTACATTTCACAGAATTAAATGTTCAAAAATTTCTGCAGATATCAATACACAGTTGTATCTGTCGTTCAAAGATTAGAGCAGTTGACAAGAGCACATGCTGCGGTATACTTCTGCAAGCATTCGTGATTCGTTCCATCATATTTTCTCTAGTTGTAGCAGTCTTTGCATAAACTGTATTTTTCAAATTTACCCACAAAAAAAAAATCTCGGTTCATGAGATCCAGGGATGGGGGAGTGGCCGTTCAACATGATTAATATCACGTCCAATACCTATCCACCGATTGGGCTACCTTTGATTTAAAAATGGTTGAACCGTTAAACTTCTATGAGCAGCTTCTACTGATAGTTCTACCATGAATGTTTCAAGTTGTGTTTTGGTTAGCTTGGTTTAGCGTTGAAGAAGTTGAGTGGCTCTCTTAAGACCTCCATAGCTATATAAAATATTTCGCACTTACGAAAGCCAGTTGGTGTAGGTGTGTTGGCCTAAGATCTTGAACTGTCTCTATCTGGCGTTTTTTAGGGATAGGAATTAAATTTTTTATTTATTAAAATATGAGCACCTCTACAAATTCCATGCGTAGCTCTTTATATGTTAACTTAGATTCATTCAACCAATGGCATTTTCAACCCTGAATTAAACCATACTGAATACTTTTTAGATTTGGGTTTAGCTTTTCTTAGTCGAACGTAAGATGCATAGACACTCGTTCAGATATTTAATTTGATCATTCACATTTGGCAACTCATACAACGTGAGAACAATTTGTAAAAATGGTGCTTTCTTTAAATGTTGTGAACTAAATTCAGATTCCTTGGCTATATTTTATTAGCAGATTTGAGGACTAGGTTGCTGTTCTCTATGCTCATGCAAAAACTCGTGGTATTATTCAACATTAACTATCATTGACGATGTCTATGATTTCACTATTGGTTTCGGTAGATTCTTTGACACACATATCTACTCTTTGCATATTTCTGTCCAAACGCGGACGGTGATGGTGTCAGGACAATATTAGCAGACTGATTACAAGTGAGGCCATCAAAATGAGAAACATCTGCAGATCGATGAGAGGTTTTTGCTTAAGACCTTGTTTGATTTGCTTAGTTGCCTATTCAGATGATGAATTAATTTATTTAATGTCGATTTGTGATGACTGACTCAGCAATATTACAAAAACACGCCTCTTGTTTGCTGTTACTTTAATTATTTTATTTTATTTTTGAAGAGTTTTAGCTCGAAGAACCGTCGATCGTTACAGGAAATTTTCGTGGCAGCAACATATTTATTTCAAATATTTATAGAAGAAGAACAGTTTGTCTTATTTAGTTCAAAATTGTATTATGATCGGTGAGGTGTATGCATTTCTCCTGTTTTTCCGAGTTGGTTGAAATAATAACTAAATCATTAGACATATTATAGCTTTCCATTTAACGAACCGTTTTGTGCCTCGACATTTATGATAGTATTCAGTCGATTCGAATTTTAAATAAATATTTCAAATCAATTTTTTGTGTCTTCTTAATAGTAACCAATATAATACAAAAGATAGCCACCAATATAATACAAAACATATAACTGTTCTACAGAGAAACAAACCCAATTATGCAGATTTTAACTCAACAGATGTAGAGTTTACAAATTAGCTAATTCATTTTAGAATATCTCAAAAGTAAACCTCATGGTAGTGGGCCTATTAATGTATTAATGCCAAGTTGCATAAAAAAGAACCAACATTAAGTAATATGCTCTCTCTTTTGTACTTGTCCTCTACAACCAAGTTGTATTGGGTAAGTACGGTAATCGCCAACAAACTTTTGTTCCAGATTTTCACATTTCTTCACGACTTAGGTTAAAGAACTGCAAAATATCGATTAAAAAATGTTATGTCCGTCCTTTCAGTCTTACATTTTTATTATGTTTGTTTCGCTTCCCATTCTTACAAATATTGAATGAGTCATCTCTAATATGCTACGTTTTTTGCTTTTAGGTTAATTCGAGTTTAGAATAGAAGGGGTTAGTAGAAGGGAATACTGCCAAATAAATTTTCTCAAAAACGGGACAGACGATTTTTTTTATGTTGATGATAAATGTGACAATTCATTATCGACCTTCACAAAATTTTAAGCCAGTTGAAGCATTACATGGAGGTCGTTTTAACAAAAACAAAGTAAAGAAAATTTGTTGATCGGTTTTCTGAGGTAATGTCGAACTTTTCGAAGAAATATTTTCTACGGTTAATACATCTTCTAAATTTCAACAATTGTTCTCTAGGTGTCTTTAAGGCAAAATGAATTGGTTACGTTATGGTCATCGGTTATGTCTTCTTTATTATGATTCATTTTTACATTCCTTTTTATCAAAGGCTACTTTCTTTCTTACAGTGGCGAATTCATTATGTATTTGTTGATTGCGGCGAAATTCTGACAGTTTGTGTATACCAATTTTTAATACTATATAATATTTGCTCTATAAGGAATTTCTGTAAAGTTACAGCTATGCAAACAGGTGAATTAAATATTTTACTGTCCGATTGCGTTCCACTATAATATATTATGTAACAAGTCCAGAAAGTGGTATTTTACTAGACGAGTAGGGAATTTCCTGAACAAGCGATAACGAGTCCTGGATGCCTCCGAGTCCAGTAAAATGCCTTAACAGGCGCTATAAATAACCAGATTTACATCAATTTTTTTTTCTATACAACAACCAGAATAAAATACTAGTTTCAGCCTATACATATTACTATACTATATTTTCAAGCTGAAAAATCACACTGAAAACTCTTACTAACTATTTTCTAGAGGACTTAACTATTTTCTAGAGTGACGATTACAGAAAACAAATTGATGTCTTAAATAACAAAGCCTCTAACCCACATTTGCATAATTTTAAGGAAATTCACAAACAATTATTTTTTTAGTCATTAATTCAGTTATACTTGGTTGAATAAAATTCAATATGGAACGTAACGAATTGTGATTCAAGTTAGTACAACAACACAGAAAGGTGGAATATGTTGGTTTCTGCATTTTAGCATCAAAATGATATTTTTGATAATGTGTAGTTAGGGCCGATATTAATTAAGCCACCAATATATGACTTAATTAAGCTAACAATTCAACATATCTGATACAAAGGTATTCAAAAAATGTATCCGTAGGTTGTAGATTTCAGAAAATCTGTATGGTTTTCCTTTAGAGTAGCTCCACAGTAACTCATAATTGGTTCCCCTACAATGCGCACTTTTCAGGAACAGCAGAAAATTTTTGAAAAAATCGATGTACAACCATAGTGGAAGAGAATTCAGAAATGTTCAATCCTAACTACCTGTTCCCCTAGATTTCGGAAAATCTGTATGGTTTTCCTTTAGAGTAGGTCTACAGTAACTCATTATTTGTTCCTGTTAGAAGACGGCTTTTCAAGAACAGCAGAAAATTTTTGAAAAAAAATCGATGTACAACCATAGTGGAAGGGAATTCAGAAATGTTCAATCCTAACTACCTGTTCCCCTAGATTTCGGAAAATCTGTATGGTTTTCCTTTAGAGAAGGTCTACAATAACTCATAATAGGTTTCTGTCAGAATCCGCGTTTTTTTGGGACAATAGGACAATTTTGGAAATACGATATACAACCATGGCGAAATGAATTCAGAAATGTTCAATCCTATACCTGTGCGTGTGTTTGTCTTTTGATTTTTTAAATTCTCAAAGCTAAGGAGCCTTGTTATCTGTATAGGAAATTGCTGGTTAAGTAATAGATTTTATTCCTCTAACTTCCTCCTAATTCCGGCCAAAAATTGTTCTAGGTCATTACGCAAATCCTTTTATGTTTCCCTTTGGAATTCAATTCCATTGCTAATTAAGAGATTATGATCGGCAGGATTATTTAAGTCAACATTTTTCTAGTGTATTGATTGATGGGCAATAAGAAGTTTTTTAAATTATTTTTATTACCGTTGTTATTATTATAGAATGGTTTTGTTGGTTTTTTAACTTAATTCATTTTTATTTTTTATTAATATTTTACTTATCAAGTATCTCAGCGTCATCTATAGATAATGAGTGATTACTTCCACGTAGATGATTCGATAAAGCGCTGTGTGGCAGTTTAAACTCATACGTAGAATCGTAAATATGTTGATGAACCCGTTTTTTAATATTTTGTTTAGTTTGACCCACATACTCTTTTCCACACGAACATTTTAATTTATATATTAAATTTGATTGTAATTCTATAGGATTTTTGTCTTTTAATTTATTGAATAAAACCATGTCCAAACTTTGAAATGCTCTACCAACAAGTTGTATATCATAATTTTGTAAAAGAATTTTAATTTTTTCGAACAAAATTTTAACATACGGGACCGAAATGAAAAGTTTGCGATTATTTTCAATGAATAAATTTGGATTTTCACGCATATTTTCCACAATATTTTCCGAAATGTTATGTTTGTCGATAGCCTTTCTAATACCTCTAGTAACTACACTTCTCCGATAACCATTTTGTATTAGAACATCCCTTAATATTTTAAAATTTTCGGCATCAAAAACCTCATCCGATAATTTCAAAATTTTTTCAGCTAACAAATAAACTGTGTTATTTTTGTAAGATGATGGAAGCCAAGAGTTATAATTTAGATACCGACCCGACCAAGTTATCGTATCTAGAAAGGCCAAACGACCTTGATTTTCAATTTCACATGTAAATTGAATTCGCGGGGTAAAACTATTAAATGAGTCCAAAAAATTATCAATTTCCGAATTTGGAATGTCCGCAATAATATCATCAACATACCGGTAAAATAAGATAGGTTTGGCGGAAGATGTTTTTAACACTTCGGTTTAAACGTGTTCCATTACTAAGTTTGCCACTGTTGGACTAACTGGCGAACCCATCGGTGAACCAAACGCTTGTCTAAAACATCTTCCCCCGAAACTAAATTCAGTATGATCTAACACAAATTTCAACGCTTCTACAAAATTTTTTGGTTCCAGATTTGTATTACTACATGCTTTAATGCTATTCCACAATTTTTTAACCAAAAATATTACCAAAGATGAGCCAACGTTTGTGAACAGCGAAACTACATCTAATGATACTAATATATAGTATAATTCATTGGTAGAGAAACATTTTAAATTTTATTTTTAAAATCTTCCGCGTTTTTTACAGCCGAAAAGTTATTTCCCAAGTAATGATTTAAAATGTTAGACAAAAATTTGGATAAATTGTATAAAGGTGAACCTAAATAGCTTACAATTGGTCTCAAAGGAATACCAATTTTGTGCACTTTTGGTAGACCATATATTCGTGGGGTTGTACCATGATAATTTTTAAGAATTTAGCCAAATTTTTCTCGATTTTTCCTAAACGTTCCCAAAAGCCAATGATTACATTTAATTTAGATTGCATTGAAGAAATACCTACTTTTCGAATTTCAATATAAGTGTTGTTGTCTGACAAGAGTAACTCCATTTTTTATACATATTCAATTTTTTCCATAAGTACCGTTATGTTACCCTTGTCAGCTTTCAACACATACAATTCGGGGTGCTCATTCAAAAATTTCTTTGCATTTTGAGCCCCTCGAATCCGTTGGATTTCTTCAATACTCACAAATGTTTTACGCAAATAATTGTTTGTTTTAAAATTCGTCAACATATTTACTACTCTGTTTCTAATCGTATTATAAGCTGTCTCATCTAGTCCTGAAATACCACTCTCCACATCCGCTATAATTTTATGATAAGGAACAAATTCTGTTTTAAAAGGTAAACAAAACTTGTTACCTCACTTTAAAATTTTTATGATGTCCACAGGAATTTCCAAACTTGTTAAATTTACGACCCACTTTTCCTCGGTTATATCCCTTCCTTCAATTTGCCCTTGAGTTGGTTGAATCTGTGAATTTTTTCATGCCGAAAATTTTAAAATATTAAGGGATGTTCTAATACAAAATGGTTATCGGAGAAGTGTAGTTACTAGAGGTATTAGAAAGGCTATCGACAAACATAACATTTCGGAAAATATTGTGGAAAATACCCGTGAAAATCCAAATTTATTCATTGAAAATAATCGCAAACTTTTCATTTCGGTCCCGCATGTTAAAATTTTGTTCGAAAAAATTAAAATTCTTTTACAAAATTATTATATACAACTTGTTGGTAGATCATTTCAAAGTTTGGACATGGTTTTATTCATTAAAATAAAAGATAAAATTCCTATAGAATTACAATCAAATTTAATATATAAATTAAAATGTTCGTGTGGAAAAGAGTATGTGGGTCAAACTAAACGGGTTCGTCAACATATTTACGATTCTACGTATGAGTTTAAACTGTCACACAGCGCTTTATCGAATCATCTACGTGGAAGTAATCACTCATTATCTAAAGATGACGCTGAGATATTTGATAAGGAGCAAAATCTCAATAAAAGATTAATTTTGGAAAGCATTTACATCAAAAAACATCAAAATTTATTTCAAAATTTGTTAAATATCCAGGAAGTTTCAAAGTATTTGTTAAATAGTACGACAACATTTTATAGATCTTCTAAATTTAAATTTGTTTCACCCTAATTGTATGACTTAAACTATTTTTCTGTTAAACTGAGTAATTTCTAAATTTCAAATTGAACTCTAGTTACTTTAGGAAAACATTCGAAACGTCGGGTTTTTTTTTTATTAAAATATTAATAAAAAATCAAAATAAATTATTAACATTTTAAATAAAACACTTGTTTAATATTTCGCAAATTTCAGATATAATTTATTTTCAATCGATTTCGACTTGCTAGGTCATCATCAGGAGTTAAACTGACAGTTACTTACAAAAATGGTGGTTTAAATATAAAAGTACTAGTAACAAAAACACACAAAGATTAACAATCATAAAAATTTTTTTTTTTTTAAATATATATATATATATATGTAACTAAAATTTTAACCATAAAAATAAACTAATACAAACCAAAAATATAAGCAAATTGAAGAAAAAGACATAACATCTATCATAAAATAATTTAGGGGTGCGAGTAGAAATAAAAGAGAGAATCAAATAGAAATAAAAGAGAAATATTATTTTATGAAGGCCGATTATGAAACAACACAGGATCAGTGAGGGGTGAAAATCGAATCTCTCTTTATTCATTTAAGATATTTTGGTTAAAAAATATAGCTTTCCTAATTTCGTACGATTCTAGGGTATCTAAACGCCTACCTTTATTTTGTATATGGAAAATATCTAAATTATTTATGGATGAGGAATGGTTTTGTTGGATTAAATGATTATGAAAAGAAGACTCTTTACGCCCTGATAAATGTTCATTGGCTCTGATTTTAAAATTACGTCCTGTCTGTCCAATATAACTGAAACTACAATCATTACAATCAATTTTGTAAACACCTGACTTGGAAAGGATATCTGTTTTTTCTATGTTGTTAAAAATTAATTTCTTAATAGTGTTTCTATTAAAAAAGCAAACCTAATGTCACTAAATCGGGATACAATATTATTCAGTCTCTGGCTAGTTTTACCGACATAATCTAAACGACGCCAAACCAGGGATGATGTGTTGTCAATGTGTTGTCAATAATTTAATTATGGTTTGCTCTGTATAACCGTTATTGGTGGCTATTTTCAGAATAAACCTCAATTCTTTATTATAATTTGTGTTCGTCAATGGGATGTTAATTAATCTGTCCAAAAATGAGCGGAAAGCTGACATTTTAATGTTATGAGGATGGTTAGATGAACTAGGGATGATGGCGTCCGTATACGTTGGTTTACGATATATGCTAAAATCTAAGGAAGAATTAGTTCGTGTTATCGTCATGTCCAAAAAATTCATTGAGTGGTTCGCTTCAATTAAAAGTGTAAAATCTATGCTGGGATATTGGGAATTCAACCAAGTAAGAAAAAAATTAAGCAGTCTGTCAGTACCGTTCCAAAGACATAAAACGTCGTTAACATGTCTGTACCAAAAAATAATATGTTTATAGTATGGGTTGTTAGAAGAAAGAATTTTTTGTTCGAAAAAATTCCTGAAGATCTCCGCTAACAAGGGTGATAAAGGAGATCCCATAGGTAAACCGTCTGAGAACTTATAAAATCTATTGTTATAACTAAAATAATTTTGTTTAATGCAATTATTTTAGTTATAACAATAGATTTTATAAGATCTCAGACGGTTTACCTACGGGATCTCCTTTATCACCCTTGTTAGTGGAGATCTTCATGAATTTTTTCGAACAAAAAATTCTTTCAAAATTTAAAATTTCGTTGTTTGTTCCGTAACCACCTCTATCTTTCAAAACAAATATTTAGTGAGCGATCACACTAAATGAGGATAAAGAATAATGATTATTTCATTCTACCTGTAGTTGCAATATTTACCACCAGAGCAACTATTTAAAACTTTGTTAATTGTATTTGTTTTCTAGCAACGAACTGACAATTTTTTGAGATTTTCTAGTGGTAATATTATAATTGAGATTAAGCCTATTTTGTTGGTTATGTTACAACAACTATCATTTTATTACATTTTGATATTATTTTGTTCCAACGTTTTGGTGTAGAATAGTTCCACCTTTATTCCACTTCTAGTTACAATGATTAACACCAGATACACGAGTATTCACCATTTTAATTTCTAATGGTTTGGATCGTGGAGAAAGTAATATATTTGAAATGTCATTTGTCGAAAATATAATGTCGACTGGATGACAGAAATCAAACTAAAATAGCAAATATAATTTTTAATGAGGAACAGCACAAAATATCACGGTCAAGAAGTCTAAAACAAACCTGGTTTTTCAAGGTAGTTTTTTGTACACAAAAAAAAAATTAGTTTTAAAAGTGTTTCTTTACAAAATACTTTTTGATGACTTACGTGTACAGTTTATTCACGGGAATTAATTCCGCCGATACAAATTAATTCATTTTGCGACATTTTCGCGGCGTAATTAATTTATTTTTAATTATAAATTAAATCCTCCAAGAAATAATGATAGAAAGAAACTATAATTTGTTTAATTTATTTGTGCTAGTTTGATAATAACAAGCACTTTAAATTCATTTCAATATTTTGTAAACCAGTAAGTCTCTTAGTACTTTTTTTCATGAAGGTGTAATGTTTGGGAAACATTTCAAGTTCATTACAATTAAATTCATTTCGGATTTCGTATTCCAATAAGTCATTAATTACTGTTTTGTTAAGGTGCAAAGTAAGCGTGACATTTCAAGTACATTTCAAAAGTTACATTCATTTCAATTTTGTCAATGAAAGCCTGCTTTGTCAATAAGAATTAAATCCACGATATTTAACCTTAAAAATTGAAATAAAATAAATTAATTTCGCCATACAGAGAATTGGGTCTCCCTTTATCAAACAAAATGCGTGTTTCTTTTTTAAAGCTTTTGACTTTTTACAGATTTTAATGCCAAAGAATATCTTATAAAATTCTACATGTTCCTGATAAATTATTTAGAACTAGGGGGAAAGCCCGTAATACGGGCGTAAACAATAACAGAAAGAGAACATAATGATATTGCACTTGCACCATGACATTTATTTTGAAAAAATTTCTTTACACACAATATTTTTGGTAAAAACTGCATTTGATCCAGCTAATAAGTTCCCCTGATAGGGGTCATCTAAAATTTTAACTTTTGCATCCGTGGATTTTCGGACTCGTGATAATGCTACGTATAATTGACCATGGCCAAACACATGTTCCGGTAAAAATAAACCCACCTTTTCTAATGTCTGTCCCTGAGACTTGTTGATAGTCATTGCAAATGCCAATTTAATTGGAAATTGTCTTCGTCGTAAAATAAACGGTAAGTCTGTGTTGATAGGGGCCAATTCAATTCTGGGAATGAATACAGTTTCCTTTTCTGTACTTCTCGTTAAAACGTCGGCAATTATTAAATTTGGTTTCAGCTGTCGAACAATTAATCGAGTTCCATTACAAGACCTCGCTTCGTATTAAGATTCCTTAATAGAATTATGATACTTCCAACTATTAAGTTCAATTTATGAAGCGGCATCCCAGATGGCGTTAAATCATTTAAGAATTCTGTCGGGTAGTTCTGAATGTCTTCATCATTTGTATCATCAATCGAGTCAATGCTGTAATATGTGACGGAGCTTTCCACAAAACGTGTCAATACTTCTTCGTTGATCAAGTCCACATCTGCATTTTTTGGACATAAAATTGCCATTTTTGAATAGCTTTCGGCATCAACTGGTGACAGTATTTCACCAAATGATTGTTAGTTAAAGTTCCATCGCCTAATTTAAGTAACCAATTACTGTATTGTGCCACTGAACGTACGTTATTCTGAAGCCTGAGAACATTAAACTTTTCCCAAACACCATGAAATTTTAAGCTAGCTTCAACACTTGCAGGCTGACTACCATGTATATACAATCAAACAATAAAATTTCTGTATCACAGAAAAAAGAAAATTAAAAATGGATTTAAAAAAAAAGATTACAAATAGACTCCGTTAAGCGTAAACTCTTTTGTGAAGTTTATAATACAAGAAACTGACGTTTTCAAATGCATAGGACATTAAAATTTATAATTTTTAATTAATAGTCTTATAATATTATATTAATTCGTATCTATTGCAAATACAAAATTAAATTAACAACAATATTTTTTATTTATTTTGGCTACGCATTTAACAATACACCTGTAAAACGTGTTTTTTTAATAGGAACAATTATAAATTGCGAAAGAGAGAAAAGAGTACACATTTTTAGTTCATGCTGTCTTATTTTATTGCTTCACGCTGGCATTTTATATATTAGATAGTCAAGTTGTTGTGTCAAATTTAGTTTCTGATAGTCATTTTGAAGTGAATAGATTTTTCACTGAAATGTTTTTCTACCATGTTCTACCAAATTCAAGCGTATAACGTTCTTCGTTAAAAAAGAAACAACTTTTGTGTGTAACTTGTATCCTTATTTATGATAGAGGATATAGTCGAGATGAATTTTTTTTAAATTTCGATATTCTAAATATAAACATGTTGATTTTGAGAATCTTTAATTTAGTTGTGTACTTCTTCCTTAGAATTTCTCACTCCAATAATAATATAATCTAATAATTGTGTTAATTGATCTGCAGAGCCTATGTATTCAAAACCATCAATGAGTTTCCATTATTGCTTAATAGCTTGGTTATAAATCTCGTTAAGTAGGCCTTCTCTGCCCCCTAACAAGTTCCCTTCTACAGTTCGGATAAAAAAATCAGACAGTAAGTACCAAGGGTATTTTTGATAAATGATGGTTAAATGTACTCTTGGCTAAGGCCAAAAAGTATGACGCGGCCATTAAACATATTTTTTTGTGAATTTTGTTTATTTATTTATAATATAGGTATTTTAATAGGTAGGTACTTACTCTAAATGCTCTATCTTATGTGCATATACATATTCCGTAAAGTGAAATTCATTTTTTTTTTCTATACCATACGAATAAATAATGCTTCGTATCTCTAATTTAATATAGCGTTCAACACAGAGAAGGACTATTTCCGCGCTAATGTGTCAAATTTAAATAATGCCAGCAATATTTCGCGTCGAAATACATTACATTTATGATAATAATACACATAATAAAATCGAAATTCACAGAACGTAACGACTCGAAAAAAAAAAAATAAAATTTATTACGCATATAAAAATTATTGTTTTTCAATATACACAATTTTCAAAAACTGAGATCAAATTTTCTACGAAAATGTGTACGTAAATTACATATCATGATACTAATGAACACTCACTCTGTTATTAAATGTATTCATTTCCAATTCGCTGTGAAATTATAGGCAAAAAACAACTTTATAAATGTACTCACATACATGTACATATATAGTAAAAGCCTCGACAAAGAAAGACATAACAACAAAAAAGCTAAAACTCCCAAATGATTGATCAAAATTACGAACAAAAAAAAAATGGAAAAATGATAAAACTGATGATATAAAAAAGGGTAAAAAATCGGTGTAAAATAAAAAGAAAATCGTAATAAAATTTCTGTAACATTCAATGATCGCATCGCAGTTTTTTTTTATCAAATACACTGTTTTTATGTACTATGGTAGCTATATAAATACAGTGTGCAACAAAAAAAAACAACAAGTGAGAATCAGTGAATCCGTATGTAAGTTACATGTACGTATGAATTTTCATTTTATTTTTTTTTTTTTTCGTTCAATTGAATGGAAAATTTCCATTATTTTCTACATTTTTTTTACTTGGTTCCTCGATTAAAGAGAACAAAAAATTTATCGCAATGATTTTTCCCTTTATGTATAACGATTCTGAATTATCGTTTTTTATACGTTTCCACATATAGAAAATGGCACAGCAAAATGTTTTGATAAAATTTAAGCTACATAATACCTATACAACATAAATACATACATTTAAGACGACATTTTTTTTTTCTGATTTCCACTCAAAAATTTTAATAGTGTTTTAAACACATTCACTTTTGTATTTAAGTACATGTACATGGGGAATTAGTTACATGCGAATAAAAAATGTGCACAATCAATAATCTATTGTACTTCCACATCAATAAGCTTTAAAAGCGAATTACTTTACTATTGTACAAGGATTATTTTAAAAGCACAAAATAAATCGGTGCTAATGTACTTTAACGATTTGTTGTAATCAAAAGGTAAAAATGTTTGGATTGTTTATTTCATTACCTCTAACGAATATTGGTGCGGGCGAAGTTGGACCTAAGGAATCTAATCGTATACCGTTTTTATGTATTTACAAACACTACAAAAGTATATTTCTGGTATTACGTTTATTATTAACCATAGTTATAATAAGCTGTTACTAGTAAAAAAATACTATTTTGTTTTTGATGTAGATTTTCGTTGAACTGAGTGATTTGGTTTTATTATGACCATGCGATTTCCACAACCTTTGTATTTCTCATTTTTGGAATTTTCTTTATTTATGAATAATTCTTAATTTTCGTATAAAAAATAGCATATATAACCAAAGTAACCTTGATTTTTAAAAGTAATATCAGAGCACCCTGTATTTTATAGAGCCTTAATCAAAAAATCTGAGCTTTTATAAGGGAATTAGAAACGAGGAAAAAACGAAACTTTTCATAGTAAAACAGAGAAAACATATGGGAAATCACTTTTTTTCCTAAGACAAATTTTTAAATGAAAACGTCACAAATTCTTAATTATGATTTCTGAAATACTTTTATAAATGTTTGAATTTCAACATATATGAATATCGTTTAAGTAAATCGTTTTTATTTTCTTGTAATAATAGATTTATTTAAACCAAAATATTTAAAAAAAATCATAACAACAGCATTCTGGTCAAATTGAAATAAAAGCTTACTACGATTCGTTTGGTCATTAAGTCAATATATATTACATAGATGGCAGTGATGGCTGTAAAAATTTGGAAAAATCGTATCAAAAATTACCACCTGGGGAAATTTAAAGTTCAAAAATTGTAGGAAAAGCAAAACAAATTCACAAAATATAGGAAAGTGTGATAATTTTGTGATTAAATAATTTTTTTTCGTATTTTAGACATCTTACGTACACTAGGAAAACTAAAGCTTTTTTAAAAAAAATTGAACATATGATACCATTTAAGCATTTAAGTTTGAATCTTGACACCAATTTAAATTGAAAATCTTACTATCCGAAGTTAAAGGAACAACTCAATTCTGATCTACGAGCTATTTATTTGTTACGAAAATTTTGTCCAACGCAAGTTTTGCTTGACAAATCAGTGATATCTATTCGAGCTTAAGCCGGTTCCATGGTTGCCTTCTTTCATTCGATCTGATTAACAAGGTATCTGCAAGAACTTTGGAAACTACTCGATGTCTGACTTTTGCCACGGGAAGTTATAATTAACCGCAAAGGTATAATAATAACGTTAGTAACACTTAACTTCGAAATATTTTGCACATTTTAAATCTAGCAAAAGTTGAACCACACGTGACCAAAAAGCTACTAAAAATAATTAGAACTCTATAATCTACAAATTTCTTTTTTTTTTTTTTAAACAATTAAATTTATTCCGAAATTCAATTACCATTTTAGTTTAGGTATAGTATACATCAGGTTCTTTTTTTTTTTTTGAATGTGTAAGCATAAAAGTATTTTCAAACTTAATACTACCAAATTTCCATTTTTAATATAAACAAATTTTTTCGCAAAACAAACAGACACAAAATATTTGTATTTTACTTGAAAATTAAATTACAATCCCACAAAAAACCTTAAGTAACATAAAAATTGGTCCAAAAAGGTTAATCTCCATTTATAAACTATAAAGACTTTTAAAGATATTTACCAACTACAGTTGTTTATACAGTTGTATATGTACCGGTTAGTAGTGTAGTTAACTTTTATACATTCGTAGCACACAATTTTGGTTCTCCTTATTTTGCAGATCCAAAAACTAGATTTTTATTTTTTTTTTATTTTTTTTATTCATCAAAACCAATTTAGTGATGTTAGTTTATTTATATTGCTGGATTTTAGTTTTGCTTAATTTTAAAATTTTTGTTCAATAGAACTATGTACATAACACAAATAGAAATTTAAAGATAAAGTTATTTCGTATTTTTTTTTTGTACAGACCAATTTTCAATTTCTTTGTTTTTTTTGTTCCTTGTTAGTGATTTGAAAATGCTTTTTGGAAATTCTTGAATTAGAAAATTCTTTAATTTATAAACAAAAAACTGTATACATACATGAACAGTACGTTTTTATATTCGTTTATATAAAGGCAACGAATAAATTGTATAAATTACAAGAACAAAAATTAAGAATCTTATTGTTTAATAAAATTTATTTATTTTCTAATTTTAAAACTTTAGTTGTAGATGTTCTGAATTTTAAAAATCTTTAATATCTTTAAGACGTTGGGTTTGTTCGAGGTACACAGTACAATTTCTTTATTGGGCGGTTGCATGCTGAAACAAAAAGGGGATTGATTCTGAATTTATTTAATCGATGGCAATCATCCAAATCACGGGAGAGGAGTACACGGGTTAGGTTTTGGAAACATTTTTTTTTAGCCGTGGATTGAAAATTGAAATTCTTTTTCTAACACTGTATCCGAAACCTTGTGATAAATAATGTTTAGTACTAGATTTTTTACATTTACTTGAAAATTATTCCCTTACATTCTCAACTTTTTATTAAGCTGTCCGAAATGTGCAGTAATTTTTTTGGCAAATTTCCCCGCCTCATACTTTTGTTGTCTGACTTTAAATACATAATTTCCGAGAAATACGGAGGTTTTTGGATATAAATTGGCAACTTTTGACGTTAATGTTTGTTACGCCGCCCTGATTGCGTAACTATCCGCGCATTTGTTTTCGTGGTATGAATGGTGTATAGGTTTCTATCTCTGTTCTTATTATTATTTTTCTTGTGTATAATCTACTCTTATACTAAACTTAATGTTCGTTTATTTTGCTTCATTGTATTATGAGCGCTGTATAGGGAAAAAATTATGATTGATCCCAATGTGCACCAATCGTTTGTTTTGATTTGGGTGTGTCGTGTGGAAAAAGAGAGCATGATTGTTATACTATTGTTGTGCGTCATTCTGGAATATTCGTTTAAGAGAATATTTAGGTTTTTTTTTTTGATGTTTGGTTCTCGGTGTGTACGTGATTATACGATAGAGGGAGCGTGTGGTTCGCGGCGGTATTTTGGTATGGTAAAGTTGAAAAAAAGAAAGACAGTCAAATTTGGAGTTTTGGATGAACGGTCGATAAAAAATATATATATCTAAAAAATACATATAATCAGAAAAAAAATTATTGGAATAAAGTTTTAATAGTTTTAGTGCCGTGTGGCCATGTTAATATTTGTTTCAAATTCAAACAAGTTCATTTCCAGCTATTAATTTACAATAAGAATGATTTGTCATGTTTCCTAAATTACATAATATTTTTCATAATTTTGTTGTTTTTTCTCTTTTATATAAAACTTCTCCTGGTTAAACTTGTGTTTATGGACTGATCCAGAAATTACGGGATAATTTTGGTGTCAAGTTACAAACCACTGAAGAAAAATTTCTGTGTTTGTTGGTTTTTTGTTTGTTTTCCAAAGTTTATATGCTTACATAATTAACAATATCCAAATAATAATAAAAAATGCATTATTTAAAGTTTAATAAGAATAGTGATATCTTAACGTTATGGGGAGGACTTTTTATTAAAAAGATGGTAACCATACCTAGTTATAATATTGAGTGTTTCCGAAAACTTGCAGCAACTCTGTCAATCAAGCGAATGTTGACGGTGCGCGAGGGGGAACCTGGGTCGGTTGAAGCGAAGACAGATCAGACCGAAGGTTCTGAAAAAGATATCGTTTTTTGAAAAAAATTGAAACGAAAACGATATGAAAATTTTCCTTTGTGTCATTTATGAAAATTTTTATTTTGTTATTAATTTATATTTTTATAATCTATTTTTGTTATTATAATCTATTTTTTTTTTATTTTGATAATTTAACGTAAAGTTATTTGAATTTCCAT
Organism: Tipula vernalis; assembly: GCA_958295665.1. Taxonomy (NCBI): domain Eukaryota; kingdom Metazoa; phylum Arthropoda; class Insecta; order Diptera; family Tipulidae; genus Tipula; species Tipula vernalis. The sequence goes on along the minus strand of OY282558.1, from coordinate 333,289,160 downwards.
TGTATATAAACTAGAATTTTCTTTGCTGGGCCTCATTTTGAGGTACCGTTGCTATTTACTTTTTATTATATACATATACATATATTGGTTTAATACCTTTGAAAGACGGCCTTGACTGTCGCGTTTTCGTTTATACTATATTTACTGTCTTTATTATACAACGTTCTTTTTGCAGCTTTCATCATTGTATAATCACGTATGTACTGTTATTTATTAATTTTTTAGGCTCAGTTATTATTGCTTACCACTGTTATTTCTCACATACATTTTTTTTAAATATTTTTACATTAGTTATAGTTATGCTTTCATCCACTTTCTTTTTTTTTAAATTATTGATCATATTTTCATTTATCGACCTTACATTAGCCTCATTATCCCATTTTCGTTATTATTTTAATTCTTACGGGTTCTTCGTCGGTTTTCGTTTGTCGATTTGCTGTTATTTTATTCTTTTATTGAGATCATGTTCGTTCTCACCGTAAGGGAATAACCCGCGATGGTGAGATCGGATGAGTTGTGAATAGGGTCCTAGCGGGGGGTCGGATTTTTCATATTCATCCGGCCGTGTTTTTCTCTTCGATACGGCGAAGTAACCCCAGTATACTGATCAATGATAAAGGGGCCTTCCCAGCAGGCTGCGCGGGGGTCGAGCGGGGTGGTGCTGTCATCTCGAACGAACGCACCCTACTTATTGACTTATGACTGTTGATTTATGACATTGTTTCGTTTTTTGTTTTCTTCTGACTCAAGCGGTTATTCAAGCATGGGATCAAGTCTGGAAACTCCCACGATACACCATAAATTCTAACCAGCTACCAGACCGTACCAGACCTCTGATCCCGTGTCTGCTAGCGACATCTTTGATTTCGTTGCAAGTTATATACAAAATTTAGTTTCGTGGCTGGCTTTTATATAGTGGCTAAAGAGACTGGCATATCTATTGCATATTTTTTAGATTCATGCTATTGAATTGTAAAGAATTGGTTGAGATCGAAATCCTGAAACATTTTAATACATACCGGTCATTGCCAGCGAAGCATTCGGAAACCAAAGATAATGTTTTTGAAAATTGGACTGTGTGTAAAAATAAGCGAATAGAACCAGCAGATTATAATCACCCGCAGTAATAGGAAATTCGCTTGAACTGTTTCACGACCAATTTATACACCACAAATCGAACTATTCTCATCAATGAACAATTTCCGATTTCTGGATATTCATCGAATGTTCACGACACTCACAATAAGATTCATTAATACATAATCACGCAATTTAATTCGACAATAAAAATTACGGCCAGACTACCGGATGACGCTGAACTCTCCGTACACCCTTTACACGTAACCAGACCGAAGTTTGAAAGGAAAGGTATATTAGTATTACAGACTCAACTCGGTTCCAAACACCTAATTAGTCGATAGTTAGTACATTTTTATGTTAGTATAATTTTTTTTTTGTGCGGACAATAACCACCAGTGACCCAAATTTGTACTAAGCATAGCAAATATTGCTTGACGTTGTTGTTGCAGCTGTTGCGTCTCTTCTTGCTTGTCTATTGCCCCCCCCCCCTCTCCACTATATCCACAGTAAGAGTCAACTTAAACGTCTGCTCGAAGAAGAAAGGAGGAAACTTCATCCTTGGAAGGAAGCAACAAATGTATTTTGTAGGGAAACCAAGAGGCCTTAAATCGAATAAGAAATATTTCACGTTAAATTTAGTTAAAATAATTCAATGGAGAGCTTGCTCGAAGCTCAAACACAGCATGGCCGGAAACAATGGCTACTAAAACCATATATTTGAAATATTTTAACGTATAAAACTTTTGTACTGGAGGTATCAAGCAAAGATCAAATAAAACGACCGAAAATATGAAACAAATACAAGATTACCAAGCCTATTTAAATACTACTGCGACCTTTGTATAATGAAGGAATTGGTACATTTGATGTTACAGTAAAAGTCCGATTATCCAGCATTCAACCCTTATTTTATTTATTTTTGCTTCATACAAATTTTTTAATATTACATAATAAAGTTGACTGAGTTGGTATTAAATAAAAATTTTAAATTTTATCAAATACCACTTGGGACCATTACACTCCATTCAATAATTTGTTATCGCTATTTTATATTTGTAAAAACTTTAAAGAAACCACACCTTTAGAGCCTCGTGCCAACTGTTAGAAATAAAATAAAAAATCATTCTTGATTCCTACTTTGGACAAAATTCTATTCCCAATCGAACGGGAATAACATTCACCAAAGTAAGACGCTACATATTTCAATTTTAGTTTTCGTACATACCTATAGATGCCGCCGCATTTTATTTTTATTTTTTATTTCTTTTGATATTTTATATTTTTTTTCAGATGTTGTTCTGGTAAAGACGTGACATTTCCCATTTAATTTAAAGCAACTTTTCAAGTTTAAAGGGTTTTTGAGCAATTTTTGTTTTAATTTCGCATTTTAAGTAATTTGTTTCAACAACAAAGTGGTATGCAAATGTAGTATGAAAAATGTAGTCAGGTAGGTAAAGCAGTATGCAGTTATTTATTTGACAATTAAATTATTTGCGCTACCAACTTGGGGTAGCCTCCGACTTTCAAGTCAGGCGGATGTTTTTTTTTTTTTTTTTTTTTTTTTTTTTTTTTCCTAATTTTTCATGAAAAATAATTAATTGTTTTTTTTAACGAGTTTAAACATGTACGAGTATAATCTAAAATTTGTGCGCGAATTGTGCCGTATGAGTGTATGCCTATATTAATAACGAAAATATGATACCATAGGGAAATCTCTTTCGAATGGAAGTTGACTGTTGTCCGGGAAATTATGTATGCCGCTCTGATGTGATCTAAGCTGGATTATACAATAGACATTGTACATATTATTACATTGTTCACCTCCACATTATTACATTGTGAATTGACATCCTATTGTAAATGAGCTCAGGCTCAAAATGGGGTGTCCGAAAAAATTTTGAAGTTAACAAATAAATAAATAAATAACAAAAATAATCAATCAAAAATAATTCTTGCGACTGATTTCTTGGGAAAAATCAAAAACAAAATCTAAAATAAATCCGAAATAAATCCTATTCCATTTTTTCTCATTTAAAGACGACTTTAGAACTGACCAACGCAACAACATAAATATTTTTTTTTTGTTTTATGTGTTGTTTTCCTGGCAACACAACTATATTCTGTTGTTTTGACATTAAATATAAATACTCTGAGCACACCACACAGACCGAAAACTAAGTGTTATTTACACGCTCCAATAACCCTTCCCAACAAAAAATGAAGAGACTAGTATATCGTGAATTTCAACTGAAAGATAGGAACAAACATATAAAGCAAGAAAAAATTGTTGGAGTTTTGCTTCTTTTTAAACTTTGTTTCCATAAAATATTTTTGACTATAAAACATGCTTGACCCGAGTATATTTTTTGAAAACCAACAACAACAAACACAATAAAAATGGCAATTTTAAAATTTTTATAGCGTTGTACTACGCTAATCGTAATTTTAAAAAATTAAGCAGTTGCATCACCCTATTCGTTAAAAATATTACATCGTCGATTTTATAGCACTACAGAATTATAGCATGCCCGGCGTCTCTGTGTCATACTTCTCAATTTTTAGTCCATGTAAACTTTTGCAGAAAAAAGCTTTAAAAAGAAAAAAATAGTTGCTGGAACTCTTCATTTTTGATAAACCTTTATTCTTAATTAGTTATAACAAGTATAACTTATAGAAACAACTAGTTTGTTTAAGTCCTTATGATTGAAGAGACCAACCCTATATTCCCTGATATATCCCTCTCTCTTCAACTGTCTGCAAAAACATTAAAAATTACATGCAAAAAGTAATAAAGTTTTAGTTGACGCAATAGTTAAATTACATGAAAATATATGCGAATTGATAAAGTCGATGGACGGAGCGGAGCGCATTAAACTAAGTACTAAAATTATAAATACATTAGTTATAAAAAATAATGTGATGTAAGTCACATTAAACGGCTTACATATATATGTATGTGTATGTAGCTAAATTATTAGTTATTATAATAACTTGATTAGTAGATTTTATACTAAGACGAAAAATTTAAATCGGTCAAAAAAGGGGTTTACAAAATAGGATTCACAGCTTCATACAAGTTGTTAAATATTTTAAGATTTTTTAATGTCAAAAACGTGCGTCGAGATTGTCAGCAAAATTTTTATTTTTACAGTACTAAATTATTTTTTGCGTTCCGTGCGTAATTAATTCCGTTCCCTTCCCGTCGAGATTGTCTCTATCTTTATTTTTACATTAGTACTAAAAATAATATTTCCTTTAAGGGAATTTCGGTTCATCCTATATTCAATGCCATTTGACATTTAGATTTTATCACGAACATCAAATTTTGATTTTAATTTTTAATCATTGTTTATGTTGTTGGAAGGCTGGGGGCGCAGATTACCGTGATTGATTGTACTGCTACAAGATGAAGCGATAATATTTGTGAAATATTCAGTAGTCCACACAGGAGAAAATCGCTTTAAAATATAAATGCAATGACTGCCATAAAATTTACACCACGGAAAATTAAATCAAGCAGCGGAAACCTTTCTAATATATGTGACAAGAATTGCTCACAATTATCCATTCTACTACATCAGACCGTTTATCTCGATGCAATGCCATTTGAAGGTGATACTTCTATTGAAATAAATACAATACGGTCACTCAAACTCACATAAAGAGCCGCACAAACCACGGGTCCACCGCAAATTTAGAACTTATGTCAAGAAGCTGATTAAAACCGCCCACCAAAATATTCCTTTGTGCGTATTGTGAAAGCAAAACCAACAAAAATGTTTACACAAGCAGCACCGCAACTAAGACGCACACATACGATTAAATCCTTATCATACTATTTATTGCTGTGTTTTTTTATTCACTCCCGATAGCTGCTATTGAGAGCCGTCAGTTTTCTACACCTAAATTTAAATTTGACGCGCTATTTATTTTTAAACTAAATTTATTTAACATTAAACTATCATTTTTAATTTAATTTTTTAGCGAAAACTTGATATAAAAAGTATTTGGCTCTATCTATTTATACGGAGCGCTATCGGGAGCCACATTTTAAATGACGCCTCTCGATAGCAGCTTTGGTTTTCAGTAATCGATAGCAATGTCACCTGCTGCACTGACGAAAACCCTTTTAGTTTATATATATGGCCAACCCTACTATTGCAGACCGTGTACGAAAAAAGTGGTTTAAAACGACATAAAGTGGTATACAACACACAGCAAGCAAACACAATTCATTTATTTATTTGAGTTGGAACATATTCAATGGAAAATAATTCAGAATCATATGGCGTATTATGGAAGCGTTCGTATTTACATTACGATCCTAGTTTTTTTGATATATATTAAGTCTTCCGTCGAAAATTAGTTTTAACCTGATGCTTTCATCTTTTGAGCCATTTTTTTTTGGTCAAATCAATATTAAAACCCAGCTTCGGCTGAAGAAGAGTGAGCGAGCAAACCCATTCCTGCTCAGGGTCACGCCATATGCAGGTGCTCAACGTAATTCACATAATTTACCAAAAACAACCGCTTACCTTACGGACCCACTATCGTTTCCTCGGCAATGACGTTTGGTTTTAGTTTTAATATTAATTCTTACCCATTTTCTGGGACAGTCGACAGATCTATTTTGCGATTTCCCTTCACAGTGTTGTGGAGGTGCGGCTCATAAAGGTCACTCAAAATTTACTGCATTCCAGCGAGATTTCGGACAACCAACATACTCTTTTCTTCTCACCTTCGGCACTACACCTATAAACAGAAGTTTGTTTTATTTGACTCTGTCACTTTCCATCTGCTCGTGTTTTTTTTTTAGGTTAGAAACATTTGCAATTAACGTGAAATATTAGTCGCACAATGAAAATTTTTATTTCCACGGGTCCAGAACCCGGCGCCGAAATTAATAAGTATCTTTTTAAAGTTAAGTTAGGACCAAAACACGAGAAAATTTATAACTTCAAACTTTTTTCAATCGCCCTGTAAAACAAAATGATAGAATAGTTATTTATATAAATAGTTGTATTTGCGCATTTTTTAATTTTAATATTAGACAAAATATTGTTTGCCTCTTGGGAGAAAAATGTTGCATGCACTCGAATAATCGTTAATCTCGACTGGCGCACTCATTAAGAAATACCCAATCTTATGCAAAAACATACAATTTTATCTATATAGTACACATATATATATATATAGCTTGGACATATAACCGGTTTCAGGACACCGTATGAAGGAATTGAGTCGCCGGCTATACTTTCGTATGGTAATTTTATGATTAGAAAAAATAATAAAAAAAGGAGCTGTGGTGGTGACAAACAGTGTTTTAATATCTAGACTAGAGCACGACAAATATGTATGTATTTTATTTTTTTACGCAATGAAATCCTGCAATATAAATTAATTATGACATCTACATTTTTTTTTCTACAGTTTCTACCAATTTTTCAATCCTCAATGAGCATCGTTCAAAAACTCAAATAACTTTTTGATTTCATTCGTCAAACAAAAAAAAAAAAAAACTTTTCACTGATTTATTGGAAAGCCAAAATCACTATACCATTAAACGGGGAAGACAAAATGATGGATTATACAAATCCATCCCTAATGAGTTAATTGATTTTTGTTTGTATAGTATGTTCAATTTTTTCTTCACACACAGTTCATATGTATGTTATCCATTTTATTCATATATCACAAAAAATAAAATGGAAATAAATAAAAGTTATGTGATAATTGCCTCTTGTCAGTAATTAGATTCAACCCATTTCTACATTAAGCTAAACATAATTAAACTCAATATGACATTTAAACCAATCGATTAAGTTATTTAACTCAGCAAGTAATTAGGACATGAATAATGATTATGGCATGATCCAAAAATTTAGTTTCATCTCGAAACCGCGATAGTAATAAAAACGGTAATGCGCCAAAACTTATACTATTATTATTACTGTTGTAGACTACTAAGAGATTATTATTTTTTCGGTTCTGTTTCCTCTACACAATTTTCATGCCAGAGTCGCGTTTCTTTCCAACTGTAAAAAAGTTAAACTACAGTAAAAAAAAAAACTAACTCAACTGCAGAGAGTAGTACAATTCCCAACCTCAAAATACGCTTTTATATGTTTATAAAACGTACATAGTCGAATACTTTTATATAAATGTTAAAAAAAATTTCGGTACGTAATATTCTTGATTCTATGTACAATGTTCATACGTATACGTACCTATATACATAAATAGTAAGTAATTTTTCTTCCTATGGGGAATAAATTAACTTACTCGAAATGTATTCGCTGAAAAATAAAACGATTAAAAGTATTAAGGGTACTACAAATATAACAACAAAAAATCTAAATAAATTTATGTATTACGTACTTGTATATGGCTTTGGATTAAAGATTTTTAGTATAAAATACATACATTTAAAATCAGGAAGACAACAATTTATTAAGGTTAATTCCTTGTATAATTTATATTCGATTAAAAAGTTTCATCCTGTTTACATTACTTTCATAATAATAATCATGTATGTAAATGAATATCAAATAAGGATTAGTGTTTACGATATTGATGCAAACATAAGAAGCAAAAGGCGTAACGATAATCAAGCAACTGGTGTGCTGCAACAGGATCTAGGGCTTTAATAGAACAAGGCCTTGTCTCATAATTTACCATGTTTACTGAAATTAAATTTTGCAGCCTTAACCTTAGACTCATTTTACAATCTGATCAAAACTTATAATTCATTCTGCATAAATTTAATATCGATTCTCAAACCGGTGTCGTAGAAAAAAAAATCTGATTTTCGTAAATCTATTAATTTGATTCTCTTAGAAAACTTACTATAAACGCCAGCAACAATTTTTTTTTTTTTGTATTGGATTATGATGATACCAACATTTTTTTTTCAGTTTACGAACAGTTTGATTGTATTAGTAGTTACAGTCAAAGTGAAGTCAATCAAAAAATCTATCCTTGAGATAATTTCAAAAGAGATTCCAAATCTAATTTGAACACTGGTTTAAATTTCATCTACTTGATGAAACTTTTGATATTCGATAAAATTTTTAAAGTTTTAACAATTTCAATTTATTTAGAAAAGATTTTTGAACCTTTGAGATACTGTGTCTTGAGGGAATACATTACAAGTATAAGCAAGTCAAATGACCTGCTTGCACAGCATAATTTGTTTTAATTAAATTTTTAGATATTCATACACATATGTAACAAAAATTATTGGATATAATAAACTCCTTAAAATGTTGTTGGTGTGTGGTTTATACCGAATTCCCCTCAGATTTTAGCAGCACCGGATTCCTCATGTTGTAGTCGTGCTTGTGTGGCTTTATTTATAAACACAGCAGTTCCTAATATGGCTATTCCGATTAGATTATATATATCATCGTTTAGTGGTATGCATCGTGATTCGAGATTGGTAGGCTGATGTCTTCCACCTCGGCTATCCTCTAAAGTCGAATACTAAAGTCAGTTTCATTTGGGGGAGCTTGTAATGGATATGCGCGGTTTTGTGACCTGTTCATCGATAGATTGAGGTTCGGCAACAAAGATAAGTCAATTCTACTTTTGATTGTTTTTTGAGTTTTTAATATGCCCAAGCCAGCCCTTATTGTATATCCCTCCTTGAGAGAAATTTTTTTAGTTATTGGTGTAATTGCCGTAGATATATTTTCTTCACAAACTATGGTTACTATCTGCTTAGTATTGGTCACGATGTAATGTTGTCGCCAGGTAATCTATTACAAGTTGTATGAATGTTTACTCTGTTGTTGAGAACGCTAATGGTTTAAACAAAAGAAATTTTTCTTTTGATAAAATTGGCAGCTTTAGCTCGAAAACAACATGTTTGCCCATCTTGACGTTCAGGCAATAATACGTCTGGAGACATGCTGTGTGTTATTTTGTCGATTCCCCTTTGTAGTGGATAGTTGTGCTAATTTATTTATTATGAGTGTCTAAAATAGCCTCGATTAAGAGCTGTGCCAGAGCTGTGAACCTATTGCCGTTATTAAGGTCATTTAGCTGCTTAGTAATCTGCATTAAGTATCCTTGATTCATTTTACTTGATTCTATTCTTGTTTGTAATATTCTGCTTCACGGCTATCGAGTTGCCTATCTTTTTTGTCTGTTGTTCTTCTCTTTACGGTTGATTATCTTATTCCTTGATTCGATGTCGGCTAAGATGTATTAAATCTGGTTATTAATTGCCTAGCAAATGTTATGACTACTACTGCTAAGCATGGCTGGTTCAAATTTTCTCATCCAGATTCGAAACATATTCAGCTCTCTATAGTTCATTGTTAGATTTAAATATGCAATGATTTTTCATTGATTATTAGTGAATCATGTGTTTCCATAATGTGCTCGAAGTAGATCCTCGGTTCATAAGAAACATTTTGTTAAATTGTGAGGAACGGCGTTCATTGCGGTCCCATTAAATATTCTTGGCATTGTTACTAAGCATAACATAAAGAATGGCAACAGTTTGACGCTGGAGATTGTACAGGAATACCTACTTCGAGTTTCCTTCTGTAGCTCATTTTCTGCAGTTCGTGTGTTAGTAATAAGAAGAGGGATTATCTTCGTAATTGGTCGTTTGTATTCGGCGCCGCTGCTGTTTCTGATCGTCACGATTCTAGTTAATTTATAATTACCCGGATGTAATTCGATAATACGTCCAAGAGACCACCTTGTAGATGGCATATTGTTGTCATTGATCAAGACGACTTCATTTATATTTAGCTTAGGTTGTTTTGGGTTCCACTTTCCGCGAATTTGGAGGCTTGCTAGTTAGTCGGTTGACCATCGCCTCCAGAATTCTTGAACAATCTTTTGAGCCAACTTTGCTTCTGGCCAGGCTTCTATGACCAGGCGTTAGTATTAATCATTCGGATCTGCTCGAGACATGCCACATAACACGTCACTACTATCTCCCAAAGCACTCTCAAATGTAGTGAGGGTAGCATAAAATGCCACATCGTACCACTTCTGTCAACCATTTCTTGGAGTTGTGGAATAGCTTGTGTGAAAGCAACTAACTTTTCCTGTTCTAATATCGACATGCTGACACAGGCCTCTGCGAGCAATACACCTTTTGAATGCTGCTATAAAAGCGATTGAAGTCTGATCGCTTACAATCTCTAAGTCTAATTCTTTGGTTGAAAAACATACAAATACTGCTACATATCCTTTGGTGGATTTGGCCACTCTCACTTGAATTGAGCCTTGCGAATTCTACGCGGCTGTGTGTGAACGGTCAAGAAGGGACTATTCTTTCTTTTGATAAATCTGATGACATTTTAAGCATTTATTGATTTCCGAACGCATTCTTTGTTTGCCATTTGTAAACCAATAAAACCTTCGTAAATAGGCCAGGGTTAGTTGGATTCCTCCATGAAATGTTCGTAAATGTGTGTTGGAAAATAGTAGCTTCATTATATGATCTTTAGGTGGCGGCAGAATCGGATGTTTCACTTCGAAATCTAGCTCGCTAGATTCTTTATGTTGAATTCGGAATTCTTGATGTTTAATTATTCTACATAATACTTTTTGGGCCCCCTTTAGCTCCTTGCTCGATATTATGGTACTTTGTGAAAGATCGTCGTGTGGTCTCTTTAAATATCAGAGATCCTGTCTGTTAACTACCCAAACGGATTTATGTTTGCAGAGCTTTTGACTGAGAATACCTGCTTCAATTCTAGACCTATATTGCCCTTCAACGAAGTCTGCTGTGGCCAGTTTTGACTTGTTAATTTAAGCCATAAAGGAGCAGTTCGCCATAAACTGCGTTTCTTCAATTCAGTTGGATGAACTCCTCTAGAAGCACAATCAGCAGGATTTTTTTTAGAGCTTATGCATTATGATTTGATTTCTTGATAATTATCTCATCTAAAGAGGGTAGAGAATTTTTGAAATTCTTTCATTGAATTGATAGAGCTGGAGGTAGTAAAAAAATTAATCTCAGGGGAGTCTGGCTACTCAAGAACTCTGGGCCATCATTAGTTTAGCTACTAATTTATCCTAAGAGCGTATTTACCCTACGTTTCCTTCATGTATCCTAAGAGCTCATATTCATCCATAAACTGTTGTTATTGTAACGCCAGTTCTGTATGTTTGGCAAGACGTTTTTCGATTTGCAGTAGTCGAGCAGTACCTAAATTCTTACTTTGTACCTTCCATTGCTTGGTGGAATTCTTACTTTGTATCTTCCTTTGGCACCAAGCCAATGCTTTTTGTTGTAGATTTCCTCACATTCAGTTTCTTCTTTGGTGAATTCCCTTTTACATATTATTGCCTTCTTCAAACTCCCAGAATTTTTTTTGCTGCCAGTCGATCTCTGCTGTCGTTATCATAGTATAAGTGATGATATTATGATGTTTATGTTGGCAGTTGTGTTACCGGTCCTAATTTGGTTTGTTGCGCAATTGGGCCAGCATGGTTTCAGCAGATTCGCCATAATTACTTGACCGTTAGTAATCAGCTCCATCAGTCGGATCTGCCCAGATAAGACTCTTGGTGTGGCTCCAGTTGCTTCGTTGAACCACCCTACTGGGCAGGCTTCCGGTTGTATTCTTGAAGACCATAGCCTTGACTTTAAGCTTAAAGTTTGATGAAAACCTCTGTTTAAGAGTAGACTTCGCTGTTTCCGCTTCTATTCGTCCCATGCCGGCAATGTTTACTTGAACCATAGTCCTTGTTAAACTGAGTTTATTTGCCACTTTTTAAATGATGGAAATGGCTTGGGAGCCCTATCTGAACTAAAGTTTCTCCAATGTCGTTAGTTATCTCGCCCATAGCGGTTGCCAATAAGATACTACCTGTTTTGGTTGAAGCTTCAGGCTTCTTTAGTGGCTTCTTTTGAATGTCATGGAGTACCCCGGAGACATTTTTTGCATAGTGCTTTCACCATTACAGTGGCCGTCCTCTCCAAAACTGACAAGGCTTGGAGTTTTTTGCAACTTGTAATTTCATGGTCACTATTACATTGAGCACAGCTTGGAAATGAATCAGTCAATTCAACATGTTTTATTTAGGGTTGGTTTGTGGTGAATCATTTTTTTTCGTAACCTTTTTTCTAGCGATTGTAGCCAGAGATTGGAAACTTGTTTCCAAATAGTCAAAGAAACTTTCCTTTGATTGGATTTGTTTTGGATTTTTGATGGTTGATTCTTTAAGTTATTGAGTGCATTCAAGCATTCCAAGGCGTTGTTCTCAGGCTGCTTGCTGATACTACGCTTAAGCTGGGTTAGTCCCATAGTGTGTTGATACGATTGCTGGCCAACATCAGTTTGTCTTCATATCTGGTGGTGAGGTATTCCATGCAGTGAGTTGTCTTAATTTGAGCCCACAGTAAAACTTGTTAAACTTTTTAGCTTCGCCATATTGTAACATGCTGCTAAAATTTTGCTTTGAGAATTTAGCTATTGCTAGTTGGAACATGTAGCGTTTTGCTAGCTCTACGGATTCTCTCATCTTCATTTTCATCAATTATGTATGAGGAAATATCGGCTATTTCAAATTAAAATCGTGCTTTGGCCTGGATATTATTTTCTTCAGATCCGCCTGGTGTTGCCTTACCTTTTGCAGAAAGGAAGTTTTTCATGTATTGCCTTCACTTGGTCAAAATAATTTTGTGGCCGGTATGTATGTTGCTGATATATTTTGTTAATTAATTCTGCATCGAGAGTGCAAAATTTGTCGAAGAGCAGTTGAAGGTTTATGAGTTGTTCCTCACAGTATTTCTCCGTTTTTTTTGTGTGGTCCATCATTCCTGATGTTGGTTTGTATTTGGCTGATTAACTATCCAGTAGCTGTTTGTTCACTTAGAATTTTAGCCGTATCAATGAAACATGATGCGATTTTTTATTCTTTTTTATAGAGAGAATGCCAGATTGCATTGTCGAATGAAGTTAATGGAAATTCTTTTTATTTTAGATATTTCTCCAATTACAGGATTATTTGCAAAGTTGAACGTACCTATGAAGACAGCGTTTAGGGAAATTTTCAATTTAAAAATATTCTTGGACATTTTCTTAATTTTAATGCTTTTATAGAATTTCGGAAGTTTATTTGCAAAGGTAAAATAAAATTAAAATCAAAATTAAATAAATTAGAAACACAAAAGAACTAACATCGAACATTTTTCTAAACTTCGCTAAACCTTTTATGAGCTTTGAGAAGTAAGAATTTCAGAATTTAATAAAGTTTAATTAAAGCATTAATTATTTCGAAAAATTGATTTCAATTTAAGAAATTTATTCGTGTATCAGAAAAAAATTAAAATTATAACTCAAGCGTGTTCTTAAGCCATCCTTAACGCCAAATGTACATTGACTCCTATAAATCAAAAATCAAGCCAAAAGTACAATGGAATTTGCGTTCTTTATTTAAATAACAAACCAAATGAGCAGAAAAGGTAAAATAATTGTTTCCGGAAATATAACAAAAAATCAATTCAGTTGAAAAGTTATAGAACATTAAAAATTATTTTACTTTAATTCGTCCAAAGTTCTCAAACAACGTCCCAACAAATTCCCATTATCAAAATTTACTGTTGCTTCAATAAGTACGAACTCGTATTTTCTGGGATCCAACCAATGTGTTCAATTTTATTGTTGTTATTATAGTATGATAGTCTTCGCAAACACAATAGATGTTTGGCTTTCTAAAACAATTTTTTTCGGTATCGATAGGACACCTAAGAGATAACAACAATGTGGTACCGGTCTTATGATATGAATATTTTTCTGATCTACTTAATCTTCCTCATGTGTCACACACTGTAGATGGAGAACTGAGCCGTGAACTTGCCGTCTATTACATTATGATGAGTTGGCGCAGCCTATAAAGCCAACATCAGCCTTTTAAAACGCTTTATTATTTACATATCAATCGAATATTTTTGATTATCTTGCCTTTTATGTATTATAGTTAGTTTCCCCTTGTTAAAATAAAGATAACGCTGATTTTATTTTCACAACTGTACTGTATACGCGTATTCCCATTTTAGCCTTCATTTCCACCATCCTTCTTAAGTTTTTCTTGTCTGTATCAGTGTTGTTGAGTATGATAACGATTTTTTTTAATTATCCGGTTTTATTTTGTTTGCAGTTAAATAGAAATGTACGATAAGAGTTGAAATATGTTTACTAAGTTTATGTAAAACACGTGTACACTGCATTAAAACCGCGTAAAGTTCATTTTAATTAAAACGTTTGAAATTAAATTATATAGCTTATGTAGCAAATATATACCTAGTGGTCGTGTTGTTAGTTTTTGAAAATTTACAGCAAACCCTTATTAATTTAATTCAACAACAAACAACTCATTAACAATGTAATCAAATTTAGTTATCTTAAGGCTGTGTTTCTCATCCCATAATGTAAGAGGAAACTATAGGTTAGGTGTTTCATAAAGAAGCATTAACGCCCATACTGTTGAGTATTTCGAAGGTGGTTTTATTAGGATTTTCCTTATATATTGATGAAGCATTACAACCGTGAACACATTTTTTCCATTAGTTGTTAATGTTCTAAGATTTTTTCATGAATTCACTTCAAGTCTATCAAGGGATATTGTTATTTGGTAAAATATCATTATTTCTCAAAAATATATTACTTATCATTAGGTTGTGTTAATTTGAGATAAAATCTAAATTAGAAAAGCCAAAACTGTTCATTTTTTATCAATAAAGTAAAGCAGTGTGATTGGTAAATTATGGTTTTTGGGTAGAATGAGTTTGATGTTTGGCTGAGCTCAGATTGGTGTTTCTCATTTACAATCCAAAAACAATGGATAGTTACTAATCAGAGACAGACACTAAACAAATAAAAATTGTTTAATCAAAATTTTCAAACAATCGATTTATTTTACTTCCGGGTTTGAATATTAAATTTTTTTTTTTCAATACAATTAATTCAGTGGCAAGTGGTTTATCAACATAATAAATTCAAATTAATTGATAAGAGCTTAATCACATATAATGCAATGTCAGTCAAGAATTGTATTTAGTACCTGTAATACAGTGGTACAGTACAAAACGAGAATATAGGATATTGATTTGTAGTGGGTCATGCTGTGTGAAATCGCTTTTCATTATTTGTGCTTGTACAGTGTTCATTGATTTTTTTTAAAGAGGACGCTATTGTTGGGTCGTGATAAACGGAACATTAAACGTATAATTATAAAAACCAAACAGTTGGAGAGAAATGCTGATAGAACAATTGATTTGTGTGTACTAATTGTGTGTATTAATTTTTATTTATAAGAAAACTAAGTACATATGTTGTATTAAAAAGAATTAAACCATTTATGAATAAATATGTGGTAACAGTTTATGTTATTATACACAAACGATATCTAGCATCGGCCAAGATACAATGGAAAATCGTCAATTTTTTCATAGAATCATGGATAATGTTTCTGACAAAGTTTCAAATATTATGTGCATTTTTCTCAAGGTTACGGATGCCATGCGATGTAGTTTTTATGTGCATTTTTGATACATCTATTTGATGTCAATTTATATTTTAACTAACCATATATCGATTTATTAATTTGGTTTGGCATTTAAATTCGCATTTCGAACACACTCTATGCCAAATTATCGAATATTTTTTGCCTTCCTAAAAAGGAATTTTCACATTCGAGTTTTCTTTAAATAAATTTAGTAAAGTGTTAATTATGCCGTTGCTGATAAAATATTTTGATAAAAATGGTAGTGGAATAAAAAAAAAATGGTCAAAACTTGGTTAGAATTATGTTGCGTATCGGATAAGCGTGTGACATGCTCTTTGACAGGAAGCCAATCATTGCCATGGTTTGACGTTGAAAAGTAGCTACACCTTTTAGAAAGGTGAGGGTTTTGTTTATATAATGCAATTCAGTGTAATAGTTATTTATGGTGCTAGTGTGTAGTGTGAGATGTTGTCTGAATGGGACATTATCCCGAGTGGATAAAGCTTCTTTGCTCAAGAGTGCCATACAACGCTTTATCCATTTTTGGTAAATACAATTTTTTAAATTAACATAATAGTTCATTTTGTGCTTTGAAATTATAGGCATGTTTTTTTTTTAATAAAGGAAAAACCGGAGGGATAATTTAAATGTCAAAAGTCAGATATGTGTTCTTTTTAATATACGAGACAAAAATTTAAACAATTAATTTAAGAAATCATTAAAAATAAACGTACATTTATATTTTTTTTATACGGTTAACATTTATTACTTGACTGAAGGGGGTTGCTTCGAGGTGAATCTACGAGGTGGAAGGCAGTAGTTTTGTTAGCTTGTTTTGTTGGATTTTGGTTTACATTGATCCCTATTTGTAATTTTAAATGTGTCATTTAATGTCGAGCTATAGCCTTAGGGACCGTTTTTCATTGTGAATATTTGACTAAGCAGACTTCAAGTCGAAGGAAGACAAAGATAAAGCTTTTTTTAATTTTTTTTATATATCAAGATTTTATGGGTAAATTTTGACATCAAACAAAAACGTAACCAACCATTTA
Source organism: Tipula vernalis (assembly GCA_958295665.1). NCBI lineage: Eukaryota > Metazoa > Arthropoda > Insecta > Diptera > Tipulidae > Tipula > Tipula vernalis. Next base: position 333,272,550 of record OY282558.1, on the reverse strand, counting down.
GTATTAACTCAATTATTTTATCATCTCAAAATTATCTAAAAATTTAATCTGAAACTACAATCTGAAAAGAATATAAAAATGCTTTATCTTTGTCACTCTAATGGATTAGTTTTTTTTGTCTTCTTTCTACTTGAAGTCAATTCAGTAATTATTCACAGTGGAACACAGGCATTAGTTAAACTGATCATGATTTAATGCTTTTTGTCAATAATTATGGCAGTCCACTATCACAGACACATCTTTTTTGTAAGTCTAATATTGACTAACTTCGTTGTGTGTTTCGTTCATACAACCACTTTTATCACATTTAATTTTGACTGACAAACTGTCATTTGCAATGGAATTCAGGTTTTATACTCGTAAGTTTTGCTGGGCTAATTAGTTGAATTCTGCTAAAATTATAAATGTTACTTGTGTTGGAACTGTAATGGGGTCGAGTAGGTTGGTAAGGGCGGCTGTATTTTTTCCACTCCGTAATTTTTAGTGAAATAAAATGTTTTGGTGCATAATTAAATTGATTTAGGTTAAGTGTTGCATGTCTGTGTATAGTTTTTTGATTAAAAGGAGCCTGGTTGATATTAACTGGGTAAATTAACATGTCGAGATTTCATATTGTATTTATTTTTGTTTGAAGTGTGAGCTTTTGTTACCTACAAATATATTTGTGGACAGGAGTTATGTTGATACAAATATATTTTATCTTTAATAAAAACGCGCACGAATTATCTTTTATACATTTTTATTTACAATAGTTTTTATAATAAATGTTTATTTATTTATAACCGTTACAAAATGTTGTTTCACACTGATCGGTATTTAATTAATGAACTATATTAATTGTATCTCACGACTAGCAATATGGATTTTTATTGATCTCATTGCTCGCAACCGTTTAGCGATTATTTAGTTTTTCTTTCACCATTTTTCTATTTATATAACGTTTATTGTTTTCTTTCGGCTAACGCGACTTTCCCTGCTTGGTTTGATTGTATTCACCAAACCACCCAAAAGAATGTTTTTTCCTTTATGGACTGCAGGGTAGATGTCACCCTACGCGACTGAGAAGAAACTTTATTTTTCCTCATATATGTATTGTTATGACGTTTCGTTTTGTTTATTAAACAAAACGTCATCTCGTTATGACCGACTTGTTTCCCTGTACTACGTGCAAGCGGATAGCTGAAAACCAAGAGAAAAAATGGGAAATATTAGGTAAGAAAATTCTAATAGTTTTATTGGGAAATCTCCCGATGGAAATATATATTCCTGTTTCTACTGTATCTGTAGCCCGCCACATCACCCCTGTAACGGACAGCTATCGTAAAGGTATAGATAACCGTTGCAGACTTCCTAGAAATACATTGTTGCAGCTTTTTCGGCCGGCTAGCGTGCAGCGCGTGGGATGGGTTTTTATTACAATGTTTCTAGAAAGTATGAAATGCTGCAAAAATAATTTGTGTTACTGTCACGAGGCCGCGATTACCTTACCTACCCGTACTAAATGGCTTTATTCAATTTCCATTAAAAAAAAAAAAAAAAAAATAAAATAAATCAAACAAAAAAGTAATTTAAATACTAAAACTAAACAATAGCAAAAATTTATTATTAATTATTATAAACTAGAAATTTCTTATGTATTCTAAGATTTTACAAATGGTACCTGATTGATGATACTCGTATATCGTGGTAATCCAAAGTGGTGTTAATAATTGCGATAAAATCATAAATCGCCCGAAAATAGTCGTAGATTATTTATTTTTAGATTATTTAGCTTTTAGTAATTCACTAGCTAATTATTAATTTAAATAACATTATTATTATATATATAGTTCTTATTATTATAAATTGTTTTTAATTGCAACATTAGAAATATTAAATTGTTCATACACTAACTGTCTGGTTATCAGTTTTTTTTTTTTTTTTTTCAAGAACTAAACCTTAACAGGAACTTTATCACTTTATATCCACAATTAACACATAGTTCATAGTTTTTTTATTTAAACTATTATTTTTAAATATATTATATTTATGTATTATAATTAATTTTAAGATTAAAAATATTATTTATCCAAAATATTAACAAAATATTATTTCTTAAAATTATTAAAAACCTCAATTATCGTTTTTTTAATTTTATTCTATTTTTAATCTATTCACCTCTGCGGTCCAAAAACAAGAGAGATCCTCTTCTGCTACCTCACCATCATCATTCACACCAACACCAAATTTTTTGTTCGTACTGCTATTCATATACATCATTACCATTTCAATTATTTTATTTTTACTTATTCGTTTTATTTTGTTTTCCTAATTACAATTACATCTATACTCATAACATAACAATTTCGCTTTAGATAACAGATTTTTCTGTTTCAATACTTTCAATGAAAAAAAAACCGAAATATGCAGAAACTATTTTTTTTTTGTATAAAGAAATTTACTGGGTGAACCAAAAAAAAATTGTCCGGTTACACCCCCTTGCCAGTGAATCACCGATGAACAAGACGTTCGCAAAGCGTACTGGTACTTTGGTGTGTCTTCCCGCTCGTGTTATTGCTGATTCCGGAAACATTGAAGGTGTCTGTTTGGGTCATCCTCGGAGAAACACGGTTTTAGCAGGTCAATCGAAATGTTGCTGTTTCTGCCTCTGATGTTTACTATGAACGCTTTTTCACTACGTTTACGACTGGAAATGAGGGTCCATAAGGCGGCTTCAATGCACGTTTGCATAAGTCTGTCCTGATGAATACGTGTGTATACGTATTTAGTGCTTGTGATTGTGACACGAATACCGTTGGACTGCCGTGCCTAGATGTTGGTGTTGGACGAATTCGGTCAAAGTGTTCTCGTAATTCTCTTACGAAGTCTGACTGATGGCTATTGGTTTTTGTCTCGACAATCAGCTGGCTGGGTATTCGGATTTTTTCGCCGTATACTAACTCGGCTGCTGACGCTTGCAACTCCTCTCGGTAAGCTGATCGTAATCCCCTGGTACTTCTCCCCTGGCACATAATAGCAGCCTTGAGTGTTCTGTGCCACCTTTCTATTAACCGGTTGCACTTCGGATTGTACGCGCTCGTTCTTTTACGTTCGAATCCCAACATCTTCGAAAACTCGGCAAACAATTCTGACTCAAATTGTGGGCCTTGATCCGTTACTATAGATGTTGGGACTCCGAAACGTGCGATCCAGTTGTTTAGTACCGCTACTGCGACAGTCTTGGCTCGTATATCCGGTACTGGTGCTGCCTCGGTCCATCGTGTGAACCGGTCATTATTGTCACGCAGTATCGCTGGCCATCTGACACGGGTAGTGGACCGATTATATCTAGATGTATTTCCATGAACCGCGTGCTTACTGGTGCAAATTCTTCTGGTGGGCTTTTTGTATGTCTTGATACTTTCGCTCGCTGGCATGCGATACAGCTTTGAACCATCCTTCTTACATCCTTTTTTATGCCTGTCCAGATGAATTGGTCGGTCATCGTTTTTACGGATGCTGCTACGCCCGAATGTGACAGATTGTGTGTTGCTTCGAAGACCTTTTTGCGGAACTGTACTGGAATGTATGGCCTCGTCTTTCCTGAACACACGTCGCAGCACAATAACTTATCTGAGTTGAATGTGATAGGAATGTCCGTGAAATTTAAATCGGATGCAGATTCCTTCAGCTCCCTTAATTCCATGTCGTCCTGCTGTGCGTCCGCGATCATGCCGTAATCGATAATTTCTGGACATTGTATAATTTCCACTCGTGATAGTGCGTCGGCCACCACGTTCTCACTACCTGCAATGTGTTGTATATCCGTAGAAAACTGCCCTATAAAATCGAGGTACCTAAATTGCCGCGGCGATGCCTTTCCGAAAAAAAACTGCAAGGGCTACCATCCGACATCTGTGTCCTGGTCCTACTGTTGGATCACCGCTCCGATTGCAGTGTCGAATGCGTCGACCATTAACGCTAGCCTGGCTACTGGTAATGGATGGACCAACAGAGTTGCCTCGCTCAATTGGGTTTTTGTCAGGTGGAAGGCTTCCTCAGCCGCTTCGGATCACTCGTTCACTCTGGTGTCGTCTTTCTTGCTGCCCTTGAGGTAATCGTTCAGTATCGACTGGTTTCGGCTGGCGTTAGGGATAAACATTCGATAGAAATTGATAATCCCCAAAAATCGGCGTAAGTGGTTTATCGTTTTAGGTAGTGGGATCATCACTATTTCCTCGACGCGCTTCGTAATCGGCTTAATTCCTTCCCGTGAAACCTCATGTCCGAGAAAATTGATTTTCGACTTTGCAACACAGCATTTCTCGGTATTTATACTAACCCCGCGTTGCTTATTTTTGAAAAAATTATCTCCAAGTGCTTTTTGTGCTCCTCCATTGATTTAGATGCTATCTGTAAGTCGTCTAAGTACATGAAGCAAAATTCTAGTACTTGGAAAACCGAGTGCATAAAGCGCTGAAAGGTATTTCCAGCGTTACGCAGACCAAAAGTCATCCGTATAAACTCGTAGAGCCCGAAAGGAGTAGAAATCGCTGTTTTCGCTATATCCTCTTCCTCGATCGGGATCTGATGGTATGTTCGTACCAAATCTATTGTCGTAAAAACCTCTGATCCTCCCAAATGTTGCGTAAAATCCTGGATGAATGGAATTGGGTACCGATCTGGTACCGTTACCTTGTTAAGCGCCCTGTAATCCCCACAGGGTCGCCATTCGCCGTTTTTGTTTTGCACTAGGTGCAATGAGCTGGCCCATGGGCTGTCGGAGCGTCTACAGATCCCTTGCTCGACCATATACCGGAACTCTTTTTGTTCTATCGCCATTTTTTCTGTACTCAATCTTCGTGGTCTGGCGAAAACCGGTGGTCCACGAGTTATAATATGGTGTGTGTGACTTGATGTTTGGGCGGATTTGACGCTTGATTTTCATGTGTCATTGCTTTGTATTTTTCCAGTAGCGTCAAAATCCATGTGTCGACTCTGGCGGTGTCTATCACTCGAACCGTAGGTGCTTCTTCCGTGGTTTTTTTGCCACTGTGAAAAGGGTAGTGATCGGATCGATTCAGAAATGTGTTGTCAGATGTCGATCTGAGTCAGAAATGTGTTGTCAGTGCTTTATACAGGAGATTGAAACAATAAGTGAATTTGGAGTGGCGGTTTTGTTATTTTTTATATGGATCTAAAGTCTTAATGTATTTGTTATTTTTTATATGGATTTCAAGTGTGGTGCGCGAACTGAAAAAATCAGTGCTTATAAAATTATTCACACTGGCAGGTTATTAAACAAATATTTTAAAAATGTTCACTTCGTGAGGAATTTTTGTTGTATACGAGTATTTTGATAGCTGCTGTCGAAATCCGTGATTTTTCCATACCTAAATTTAAATTGTTTAGCGAAAACTTGATATAATAAATTTTTGGCTCTTTCTATTTATATGGAACGCTGTTGGAAGCCACTTTTTATTTCACGGCTCTCGATAGCTGGGAGCAATGGGGTTTAAGCCAACTGTTTATTTATTTCACGTTGATTTTTTTTAAAGATATAGTCAAAGTCTGCATGTAATCAGATACCTATGAATTTTAATAGAATTCAGATTTTAACATTTAAAATACTTGAGTTGCTTGTAAAACTGAATTTGTGTAATCTAAAATTAATTTTTTTTAATTTTGGCCCGAAGACATTTACGAACGGTATTCTAATATAAGGTCTAATTTAAAATTTTGAATAAAACACATAAATTATAGGTATTCTTCCTATATCTTTATTTAAAGTTAAAATAGAAATGTTGCGATCAGGAAAATCAAGATCTGATAAATGACCTAATCTGCCAGCTCCGCTAACCAGCATTCCTTTACCAAATTGCCAATAACATTTTTTTATAATTAAGGCTGAAATTTGGTGGTATGCTTAACTACAATATATTACCTTTGAGTTGAATTGTTTGAGGAGCGTTAGCAGAAACCTTACCCTACAAGAAATCCCTTAGAATAAAGTCTAATGGTATTAAATCACACGATCTAGGCGACCAATTAACATCTGTTCAAATTAACATCAAAAGATCAAGTGTCGCAGTAGCTGTATGACACTTGGCAAAGTCCTATTGAAATCTAGTCCGTATTTTCTCAACGTTATTCGCTTTCAATACATCTCATAAAATGTCAAAAAAGTCTAAATCAAACAGTTACATTTTTTGATTGCATATGTCCGTCCTCATGTTTTTCACCCCAGATTCGAGTGTTTCTTCTATGTGGAGACCTCTAAGGCCCTCTAAGATGAAAATGAACTTCGTCTCTTTGCCGAAAAAATCTTAATTTTTTCTGATTTTGCTTTAGTCCAATTGACAACTGTACGGCATAATCCACGGTCAATTGATTTTAATTGTTTAGCTAGCTGCATGTTGAATTCCTTTAGAATCCTTATGCAAAATATTGAATAAAGCCATTGGTTTAATGTTTAATTACTGTGAGCCATGCTGGCGATTATTTCTCTTATAATTTTCAGAATATTAACTTTTAATTACAAAGCTAAAACCAAAGAGTTTCTAATACAATATAGACTCGCTTATTGTCAATAATCACAATTCAGCCAAAATTGCAAATTTGCGAAATTGTTGCAACTATCGGTTATACATTTTTACTATGAAATAAATTTGGCAACTTACCTCTTTATTGCGCGCATCCAGCGCTATGAGACCTCGCTATAAAACAAGCAATCTCACACATTTTACGTGCGAAACACAATTTTATGTGAAATCCTCACGATACGTTTCATTCATATTATGATTTTAACGGAAGTTTTATAAGAAAACGAACAAAAAAATATTGCAGTTATCGATGTTTACAAATTCTAAGCGATTCAATTCTAAAGATTTTTAGGGTTTGTTACCTATGATGAAACTATCGAGTAGTTGCAGTTATCGATTATTGTAATTATCGAATTTGTACTGTAGTTTAATTTTAGCATGAAGAAAAGATATCAAAATATTCTTCCAACTCCAACCACCTTAATATAGGTATTTCGTTTACGAACTATTTTTTTTTTACAAAAATAAAGTTAATTACTACCAAAATTAAACTGTAATTAATGGTTTTATAAAACAATTTTACATTTGTATATTATACCAATTAAACAAAATTAGGAAATCATTAAAATAAAAAATTATTCAAATTTAGTAGAGTAAATAAAAACAACAAAAATTTTGAAATTATAAAATTTTTAAAAAAAATAAAAAAAAAAACGCAATTTTGTATTTTATCGGATGAATTTCAACCTGTTGACTAACGCAATTTAATACTTGTATTATGTTATTGACTTTTACTTACGGTGTAAGATCTGGTGAACGTTTCATTCGAAGAATTTTATACAGGTTGAAAATTTGTGAAAAGTTAGTTTTTCGACCCTAACAATAGTAACAACAATCTGGCTGAGCCTGAGCCGGCCCGCCATTTTCAAAGTTGCATTAAAACAAAGGGATCAAATTGAAGTATGTGAACCACTCGAATTTTGCTAACATGTATTTCAGAACTATTTAATTTGACAGGCGATCTGGCTGGGCTTAACCTGTTGGCGGCCGAGTGTAAAGTTGCTTTATTGAGTTTTTTTACATTTTTAATGTTTTATATTGCCAGCCACAACTGTGCGAAATTTTGTTATAAATGTTTGCACAGTCTGTGTTTTAATGCAATTTTTTAAAAATCATGAGCATGGACAGGAACAGAATTGCCCAGCTATGGATTGAATCTATAGCTTCCTTCCATAGATATTGTAAACTCTACCAACAACAATCTCGAATTTTTTTATATTTCGGAGATCGGAAAAAATAATCATAGAGTAAAATTGGTCAAGGAGCGAATTTTGTTTCGCGAGTTTTACATAAATAATGTAGCGGTTCACTGTATGGTTCGAAAAAAAAAATGTCTATACCCAAATATGATTTTTCTACACCGACAAAATTTGAATTTTAGTTTTTACGACGAGAGACATCTCTATGTAAATCGTTTTTGGTATAAGCCTTCCGTTTAATTTATGTGGAATTAGATTAGGTGGTTTGTAGACCGAGGAAGTATATAAATGTTTGGGAAGCTGGTTTGAGCAGATGAATTTGGAGTGATGGATGCTGTATTCATTCTATCTACTTAGATGTTAATTTACATAACCTATTTTAGAGTTTTGGCTGCAATACATACATATAACAATTATTTATTTAGTATACCTTATTTTACAATTATTTAAAATTTTTAATTAGAGTTCAGATATACAAATTAATAATATATATCTTCTTTGTCTTGCTGGGAAATTAATTTATGAATTAAAAAAAATGAGGCCTACGTATGCAGAAAAAAGGAAAAGAAGCAGATTTCTTGGGTATAAAATACTTTTTTAAAGCTAGGTCAATTTTTAGTACAGTCGATTGTATGCACAAAATATTTGTGGAAAAAAGTATTATATAATCGACCGGTAGGAAGTTAGCACGAAAACTTAGCATGAAGTTATCAAAAAGTTTAATCTGGTAATACTGTACTAGAAAATTTATTAAAAATTAATCCTAGAACTAAACCATTAAACATTTTAGCACATTAAATTTAAATAACTATTAAGAAAATCGAAGAACAAATATAGATTTTAGCTTAAATTAAAAATACCCGATAATAATAATAACTAAATTGTAATGATTTTATCATAATCAGCGAAACAGAGGTTCAAAAATTCAAAATTATTCTGACTACGTTAACCGTCATTTTATCAAACCAAGTTCTGGTTTCATTGTACATGCCAAGCCTTTACCATGTTCCAAAAGAATTCTCAGAATTTTTGTAAGATCCACTTTTAGAACAAGTTAGCACGGAAATGGTTTGAGTAGTAGATATAATTTTAAAAATATTGTGTGGAATTAAGCAAGATAAGATCAAACCTAAATATATGTTCATCTAATAAAAATATAAGAAAGAAATTTGGCAAAACACATTCTAAACCTACAAACAAATATTTTTATTTTCTATTGGTAATCTGTGAACCACAGATGTGTTTTTATGATCCAAAACATCCCTTTACATTGTTATAAAGTTATTTCAGAATTATCAAAAGGTTGGTAAATGATAAATCAAATTTTTCAGATGATTAATTTATAATTACTAAGGCTTTCTGATTAACTGAACCGTTAATCCCAGTGATGTCATATAAAGGGACCTCGTTAACTTCTAATTTTAAAATTTTCGTATGAAAAACGCAAAAGTGCTTAAGGCTCCTGAATATTTTAAATGTTAATTGGACAACTTCGGTTGTGATTTCATTGTATAGGGCGACAATTTACCATGTTCCACGGCAACATTCAGAAAATTCGTATGACCCCTTCAAAAGATATAAACGCGCATCTATTTAACTTCAACTTTCAAATACTTCATATGAACCAAGCATAATTAATAAATGCTTTTGATTAAATTGAACCGTTAATTTATCAACTCCGGTTGTGATTTCATTGTATAGGCCGACAACATTCAGAAATTTCGTATGACCCCTTCAAAAGATATAAACACACATCTCATTAACTTCAACCTTCAAATACTTCATATGAACCAACCATAAGTACTAAATGCTTTTGATTAAATGAACTTAATTCGGATCGCGGGTTCCACATTAAGGACATCAATTCATTTTTCGAAATTAAATTGCATTATTATAAATTATGCATACAGTGATATTTAATTTAAACAATCAGCTATGTTACCGACTTAAAATGGGTCTTAGCTTTGGTTTATATTTAATCCACAGGTCATCATTAAAATTCTCCAATTTTAACTTTTTTTTACACATTCAATAAGAATTGCTCACACAGTACAATTCGCTAGATTCAAATTAGCTCACCAAGATAAATCTTGATGTCCTTAATGTCTTGATGTTCAAAAGCATTTAGTGCTTTTGCTTGGTTCATATGAAGTATTTGAAAGTTGAAGTTAACGAGATGCGTATTTATATCTTTTGAAGGGGTCATACGAAATTTCTGAATGTTGTCATGCAACATGGTAAATTGTCGGCCTGTACAATGAAATCGGAACTAGGGTTGTCAAATTAATAGTTCAATTATTCAAGAGCCTTAAGTACTTTTGGGTATTTCATATGAACATTTAAAAATTAGAAGTTAACGAGATCCCTTTATATAACATAACTGGGATTAACGGTTGAGTTAATCAGAAAACCTTAGTAATTCTAGATTAATCATCTGAAAAATTTGATTTATCATTTACCAACCTTTTACAACAATGTAAAGGGATAACTTTATAACAATTCCTAACTATAGGAATAATAGTCGAACAACAATTTAAATTTCAGGTTTTAGAGATCCAGCTGAATCTAATTTAAAATCTTAATTTTAGATTGACAAAAGTATTGGACGCTGATTCTGTTCTAGTTTTAAGACAAATTAATAGATTTGAATTGTGTTGTCATTGTTTTATCTTAAATTACTAACTATCGGCTATACCTAGGTGTTTGTAAGCGGACTGATTTTGGCACAAAAAAATGGAGGTGTGGCGTGGCCGATTTTTTTTTACAAATGGAGAATTTTTATTTTTTTTATTTTTTGGAAACATTTTGTATTACGTAGTTTTTTGTAAACCTTGTACTTTTTAAGATATTTGCAAAATAAATTTTCTGGACCAAGGGAGTGGCCACTTCCGGTTACCCGATTTGGTTGGAACCTCCCAATTTATCAAAAAAGCTTAAATCTGAAGTTTCAGTTCGATTGGTTAAACCATCTGGGCTGTAGAGAGGACACAGACTGGCAGATCGACAGACAGACACCATTTCGAAACCCACTTTTTTGGACTCAGAGGCTTCAAAACAGATAAAACTCCAAAAATCTCAAGGTCCAAAATTTTAATGTTTACTATATTTTATTTTACTTACGTAAAATAAAGTAAAATATGGAATTTTATCGTTGAATTTCCGACTTGACGTATTAAAGATTGGTATGGGGTGGTAGTACATTTTACTAAAATCATTCGTCTCACATTTCTTATTTACTAAACTTCCATAATTCTCTAAACTTCTAATATTTTCACATTATTGAACGGAAATTGGTGAGCAGTATCAAAGGAATGCGGTTACAATTTAGTGGCCTTAGCGTTCTGATTGGTGGTTTCAAATCATATTTCTGTTGGAAAATTCGATTTTTCAGAGCTGTGTTACACTGGATTAGATAGCCACTATCAGATCAAATTGGTGTAATTTAGGTGTACAATATTTAATGTTGCTAAAATTATTTATTATTGAATTTGTCGCTTAAAATGTAATCCTACAGTTTACGCTAAATTTATTTACGTAAAATAATAACCGATGTACTCACTAAGATGTTTTACATAATACATAAATTGATTTAAATGTTAGATTTTGGTTGTTAGGAGGAGCGATGTTTAACACCTTAGAACCATCAACATTTCTGCTCGAATTAATTTACTAAGTAAATATCGGTGAGCAAATATCAAGAATTATCGTTGACCATACTGTAGCTTCGGCGATCGAATTGGATAATCAAGTATATAAACTATGCTAACTTCAATCAACAGGCATCAATTGGACATTGATGAAGCTATTAAAATCTAAAATTAAACGTGTCACTCTGTTAAATGTTTAATTTCTAATCTTAATAAAAAATAAAAATAATTAAATTGCTAATTAACTGCATTTTTGATGCTGAACTACTACGTATGTAAGTTTCAGTATTTCATGCTTTAGGTGTTCACTATCCCATCTGGCTAGTATTGTGCGAAAATTGAAACAGCTAGAGAGATAATGTACCATCGGATAGAGGAAGGAAGAGGTTCAGAAAATAATTATGGATTGTTCTGGTGAATTGCTCCTGAGCTATGTAGGTGGAAACGTTTCAAAAATGACCGAGATTTTTTAGCCGATTTATTTTCGCTGTCTTTGTTTTACTTATAATACCACTAAAATGGATGGATGGATTTTAATACAATAAAAACCCGCGCGTAACGGTTTGTGGTTTCTTTAAAAGATATTTTTATTTGTGAAAATCGGTAATAAAGCGGCGAAAAATGGAACTACACCTGTCCTTTCAATTAACACGGTAATTAAATTCCGCCAAATTACTGTGTTACTCAAAACCACGTTAATCGCGACTAATAAATACAAAAAGTACAAAAAAGGTACTTATGTATTTATTAGTCGCGATTAACACTGTTTTGAGTAACACGGTAATTTGGCGGAATTTAATTACCGTGTTAATTGAGGGACAGGTGTATATAATTTTTTATTTTTACTTTTTTATTTATATTTTGGTAACGTCTAAATCTTTGCACGGGACAAAACCCGTTTCCCGCGGCCAATAAATTGTGCCACTGAAGGAAAGAGAAAAAGCAAAATATTTTTTTTTTTTGTTTTATTGTTTTCAAATTTTTATTTATTTCCCGATAACAGCTACTTGAAGTTTTAGCACTGCGTGCTAATAAAAAAACTTGATTTTGTTGAACATTAAACTTTATTTTAGTGTTGTTTAATTTATAAGTTTTATTTATTTATTTAGTTTTAATCTATTATTTGCTTTTAATTAATTAAGAAAATGAATTTATTTATTATTATAATTTGTTATTATAATTCACCACAGTTGTTTTTTTTATGTACACCGTTACCGTATGAGTATAGAATTCCGACTGTATCGAGTTAAAACCGAACCTCTCTTTTTTTATTTTCTTTTCGCGCGAGATTTTTTGACAGCCGTAACAAAATATAAAAGGAATGAAGTGTGTCGCGTTGGTGGTTGACTAAAGTGCGTTCATGTGACTGGTTGAATTGGATTGTATGAACGGATGGTTGAATTGTGGCGATGAACGAGTGATGAATGTGAATGCTTGAATTTATTTGTGAGTCGCTACAAAGTGTTACCACTTTGGATACAATTGTATCCATTTGAAATATTTGCGTTCTCTCAGATACATTTTTCTGCTGAAAAAGTACTAAAAATTTGGTGGCATAAGCCTCCTTATAATAACCATCAATGAGATTTAGATTGGAAACATATGGATTCCTCTCTCCTGATCAAACGGATACAGCTCTTGTATCTCTCATACAATGGGAGGAACCTTGATTCATGCTACCGATTTGATTAGAATATAACATTCAATGCAATTAATAAGAATTTGACCACAATGAAAAATTTGCTTCTGATTAAGAAAGATGTACTCTATTAAAGTATAGGTGTAGTTCTACGGTTAAAGGTCGTGACTCACATCCGGTCGCTTTTTTTATTTACAGAAATTCTCAATTCATTTAAATATATTTTATTAAAAGAAATCTTTGATTATTAGCAAGCAACTAAAAATTTAAACAAATAATTTGACACAGTCATAAATCGTGTGCAGGCGTAAAGTAAATAAACAGTAAATAAATTTACTAAGTAAGATATTTCTTTGTTAAACCTCATAAAGAGAAGTGTCAATTTGTAGATCAATTGATTCTTCCCGTAATTTGTACTTCTATAAGGTAGCTGAAAAAACGCACGTCTTCTGAAGTTATGGGACGGTACATAAAACGAATAGAGCTTTAAAAACTCAAAACATTCAATCTGTCCCAGTATCACATCACGTGTAATCGCTGCGTCCCTACGAGCACTATGCGATTCAAGAGCTAATAACTGGCATCGCCCATTGTAAGGTAATCCGGGCCTCGGCCGTTACAAGGCAAGAAGCGAAGCGCATATTTTAGAAAAAGGTTATGAATGCTTTCGATCCTATTCGAATAGTTATGATAAAAAGGCGACCAAATGACAGCAACGTACTCAATATGGTATCTAATAAATGCCATATATAAAGTACGCAGCGTGTGTGGATCTCTAAATTCCCGGCATTGTCTTTTCAAAAAGCCTAACATACAGTCAGCCTTTACAATGACATTGTCAATATGAAGATTAAAAGACAAGTTAGGTGTGCGAAGTAGTCCTAAGGTTCGAATTACGGAAACTCGATCGACCAGTACCCCTTCCATTATATAACCTATTTGGAAATGTTAAGCCATATGGAGTTTATACTACACCATTCAACGAAATTATTGATACCATTTTGAAATGATAAGGCATCTGAAATGTCCCTAATAGATTTAAAGATTTTTAAATCGCCCGCGTATATAAGAAATTCTGACGAAGTGGACCCTGCTACCTGTCAATTATGATAGTATCCATTGCACTGGTATTTGAGTTGAATCTAATTGATAGAGTTTATTAATCAACAAACCGTGATCTACCTTATCATGTGCCTTACTGAAATCTGTATAATTACATCGGTTTGGAAACTTAACTCAAGCGCTTCTGTGACATAATTATTAAAAATCGCGAGATTGGTAACCGTAGATGGACCTTTATATAAACCGTGTTGTCTTATCATAACATCTATAATTATAAAAAATAGATTTGCAAAAAGTTTCGGGAAAAATCTTTGTCCCGCAAGGACATCAGCGGAACTCACCATGAAAAAAGGAGGAATACCGTCAAGCCCGGCCCTCTTTTTACAATCTAACTGATTTAAAGCTATTAAAACATCCGGATATGTTAAAATTTAGTTCAAGTTAATACTTGTCTTATCATTACTAACCAAAGAGCAAGTTTTGTTATTCTTAGAAAATACTCCTTCAAAAAAGTCAGCAAATAGATTATACATATGTCACTTGGTTATCATTTGAAACTATTCCATCGAGATAAACATTTGAACAGGATATCCACTAGGGTTCATTTTGTACTTCATGTAACACCAGAACCCTAGATCGTTTGTTTTTTTATTTTCGATCTGCATGACATAGCAAGATAGATTGCTATATAACCGATAGTTTAAATCAAATGGATTCGATCTATATATTTTATGCATTTTGTTCCTTCGGTTTTTCAAATTTCCTGATATGTTTTTTCGATAACTACGTCTTTAGAACCGTCCAAACATTTTCTATTGGGTTCATGTCCGGAGAGTTGCCCGGTCAATCTAATAGCGGTATGTTTTTGAAACTCAAATAGTTTTTAACCGACTTGATGGTGTGACAAGGAGCTTTATCCTGCTGAAATAAGTACCTTTGCCGACAGGGAAATAATTGGGGGAGTTTTGGTAAAAAAACGTTATCCAACATCTGAACATATTTATCAGCATTCATAATGCTATCTACTAAATGAAGAGGCCCAGGACCTTTTGCGGTAATACACCCTTAAACCATAACAGATGTTGAACGTTTAACCTTTTGTACAACAAAGTCTTCATTGAAACGCTCATGTGAGCGGCGTTTAACAAAAATATTTCTCTCGGCAATAATTTGGACCGAAGATTCATCCGAGAAACAAACCTGAAAATTTGGCTGTTTAAGAAAATTTGTTAAAACGAAACGGCAAACAGGAATTTTTGCTTACATTAGAGCAATCTGACATTGAGAAGTGCTTGTATTTCCTTCCCCATTCAATTCGTTTAATTATCGTGTTGGACGTCAATTTTTGTTTAATAGTCGGACAAATTGTTTAAAGCGGCGTCGCAAGGTTCTATTCGAGGTGTTGATATCGTATTTCTTTATAATGTCATTTATTGAAGCCATTGATCGTTTACGATTCTGTAAGGCTAAATTGAAGATGATTCTGTCTTCCCCTTCGGATGTTTTCTTTGGTTTTCTGCAATTTTCCCTGTGCGGTGGAGTCGTGACTCGGACCTCGCCATTTTGGAGTGATTTCTTAATTCCAGACACAACATGTTTACTGGTTCCGACTATTTTGGCAATTTCATATTGTTTTAATGATGAATGTTCCAATAAATCACTAATACGTTGTTTTTTTATCAATGTAATATCAGCTTTTCGTCCCATTCTGACAGTAACGCGAAACTCTCAAAAATCACTTACTAAACACAATTGAAAATTATCGCACAAATAAAGAACCATTAACACAATACTTAATAAAAAAAACTATGATACCTCATTTATTACACTATTTAAGTACTACCGTTACCTAATGTTCATCAATCGCTCGTTCGGGGAAGTACAAAATTTAGAAAAATATTCAATAACAAATTCAAGAGAAATAACGGTAAATAATTTTATGCGTCATAAACGGCGCTAGACTTGTGCTATAAAATAAAGATAAAATTTCCCGGAAATTGCTTGTATTAATAAATAGTGCAATTTTAGAAAATCAAAAGTTGCTAATTCAATGGCCATGTATGTATATCAATCGGTTGTTATTATAACAAAATCTATTAAAAAATCAAATAAAATTAAAATTGGATTTGTGCATATCAAGTAAATTGGGCAACGTTCCACCTGAGGTAAATGTCGATTTATTGGGCGGGATGATTAGCACCAGAAGCGAGGAGTTAATTAACAATCTACAAACAAATCCATATTTAAAAGCAGGTAGGAGGATACAACAAACTATTGTGAGACAATATTTAACAAATTAAACAACTTCATTCGAGGCTCAACAGGCTTTCAAATAAATCTTTTTAGTAGTGACTAGACATTTTAATGATACTTATGGGTGTATTAATGTCCAAATTATTGGAAAGGTCCTGTCCTCCTCCTGTTTCTGTTTCGTGCTTCTTCTTTTTGCTTAACTTTTGCTGAACATCAATTTTAATGTCTCGCCAACGCTGTTAAAAACTGTCACAAGATTATATAGTTTGGTCGACTGTTTATTCTTTAAAGTATTATTCACTTTTTGTTTAATTAATTAAGGATGATTTTCTATTAAATCGACTAAAGCTTCTTTTGGGGTTTTGGCAATATGTCCAAATCTTGCATTTGTTCCATTTTTTATTTCACTTTTTATAACACTTTTTTATTTTCAAAATCAACGAGCTAGGCGAAAAATTTCGTTGACTTTTTAATCGAAATTGTTCGATAATGAATTTCAAGAATGCGGCAATTTACATTTTCGGCTGAACTGACGTAATTTGACAGATGTTCGTTGTTGGCGTTTTTCAGGTGAATTTCAAGAATAAGGGCCTAGGGCTCGTATTCTTGGTATTCACCGGAAAAAGTAGCCGGCGACTTTAGTATAAATCAGTTTAAATTTTTGACTGAAATGACGTATTTTACACAGTTGAAAAAATATTGCTTATATAATGCAAATTGCATTATATGTAGGTCCAGTGCAAGGCTGTATTACAAAATGATACAAAGCTTGCATTAAAAATTAGTTTGATACAATTTGCATGGATTAAATTTTAGTGCAACATTCTATTAGAATATAAAGCAAATTGTAGAAGAACCGCCAATCAACTGCATTAAAATTTATAAAAGACTGCATTAATAAAATATCGCAATCTTACTTTACAATTTAATAATAACTTCCATTACATAAGTCGTAATGCAAGGCTTGTATTAAAAATTAAAGTTATTTTTTCAACTGTGTACGAGAAATTTAGGGTAGGTTAGGTTAGGGTGGCTGTCCTAAGGACCGGCGTAGCCATAGCGCATACAAATTTTTCAATTCTACTCATTCAATCTGCTTAACGCTAGACGGGAAAAGTGCAGAGCAGATGGAGTATTTTTTCTTCCTCCTCTATATCTTCGCAACTTCTACAGTAAATATTAAAAGAGGACTCCTAATCTCCGCACATGCTCACCTATGAATCAGTGTACTGGAACAACCCCCACGACCATACTAATAAGGCGATGCTGAAATGTTAACAGCTGTCTAGTTCTTTCGTGATCTATTTTTGGCCAAATCTGCCTAGTTAAAACAAACGTGGTATCTGCTCTCCTAACTTCTTCCTGAAGCAAGAGTTTGCATGTAGCGAGCGGCATTTGAGTATTAACCTTGCTTGGTAAAGTGAGGCAATTTGTACTTTGCCAAGCGAGTTCATCTCTGACTGCCCCGGGATATGCCCCGGGCATATTTTATTTAAATTAAAACAAACGAATGAACTTTACGGAGCCCGAACTAAAATTTTAAAATTATCAAGTTACCCAGCTTAATTGTCTGCTAAGCCAAATATGATAATTTTATAACGAAATGATAATTTTGAAATCATTTGCAGTGATGTTCTTTAAATTTCAAATTCAGGTTTTTGCTTTAAATTTTCTTTAAATGACAAAATCGAAGTAATGACATGGGTAAGAAATACAACATTGTGTTTATTCAGCAAGTCCGAGTATTAATGTAATTTAGCTGGTTCGTGTAGAAATATACAACAGACATGCAGATTTAAGTGACACAATCAAGTACACACAATTTATGTAGTTGCTGTAAGAAAAAATATTGAAGTCAAACATCATTGTTTTTGGTTTCACATTTTACCGACCTAATTTGCATACCAATATTTTCAGGTAATTTCAAATCTAATTTCTTAGGTAGATGAAATTACCTGAATTTTATTAAATAAATGCCAAACGTTTATTTTGCGTACAATTAGCCGTATTTTTTTTTATTTAAATACAGTGCCCAAACCAATCTAGTCATGATGATAATCTAAATAAACTCTACCCAAAATGAAAAAAAAAAAAAAAAAACATTTTTTTTAATAATAAAAAAAAATTTCTTTATTTATATTTAGCTCGTACAATAAAATATCGCAAAACATAAATTCTGTATAAAAACAAAAAAATAATAATTAATTAAAATAAAAAGTTCCCGAAAATTTATCCCAATTTATTATTCGGACAAAAATTTAATTAAAAACAAAATCTAAGTGAAAATTTTAAATTACTTGTATTTTTTTATATTTTTGTTTGCCGAGTTTTTTAATACATCTTTTAATGGTCCTTTTAGGCGAATTGATCGAATTTTTATAGCCCAAATTTATCACATACTTATGGGTTTTACACAAAAGGGAGTGATAAAATTTTCATTCTGTTTTGTGTTATCATATAATTTTGATGCGTAAATTAGGGTTCATGATGTACTGCTTCCTTTGTACACCTCACAGCTGACCGAAAAGGTCAATATACTAATAAATCTGTGCTTTGCTAAATAGAATAATATGGTGACGCAGATACTACTTTAATCGTATGTTTTCAATGTTTTTGTATTCAAATTAAGTGTGCGGTTTGACGACGAATCAAAAATATGTATGTTATTAAATTCTACTGACATTGTATTATGAAATGTTATCTGTAGAGTGATAGTGATTTTGAAAAGTAGAAATATTTCAGTGATTATCATTAAAATTATTGAACTTCACAGTAGATCACATAATAATTGTTACATTTTATGGGAATAATATTAAAAGTACACAGGTACAGGTAATATGTAAAAATAAAAAAAAATTACAAACAGTAAATCAATTTAAATTAAGAAATACACGTGTCTGATGTACGATAAACAATTATGCGTAATGCAACACTTAGTAGTTGGCCAGAGTCAGTAAACAATCACATATCAAATCATTAAACATTTTAATAAGGGACAATTTAAATGAGCAACTTAGCAAAATTTTGTGGCGACAAACATTAGCATACAAAATAATACATTGGCAACACAAATAATAATTAAATCCTTAGCCAACAAACATTCGGCATCAAATTTAATAAGTTGGCGATAAATAAAATATTTTGGAACAAATATAGTAAATACAAAAAAATTATTTTTAGTAACAAAACAAAAAAGAAATCGAAACAAACCATCAAATTTAATTGATACAAATTTAATGTTTTATCTGTGTCTGCAAAGTTGACGAAGCAATTTTGAAATAAACCTCTCCTTTTTCAGAATATTTTAAAATTAATTTTAATTTTTTAATTTTTCATTTCAGCAACATTTTTTCAACAGGTGGTAAATTTGCCCCAAATATTAAATTTGTTATTTTTGTTTGTAAAAAAAATAATTTTTTGTGCTCCCTTCCAATAGCCCCAACAAATTATAAATGTTGCCAGTTCGACCAAAAAATAATATTTTGAATTCTGTTTTACAATATTAATTGTTGGTGCCGGTTTATTGGCAGATAACGCTTTCTTCGGGTTTACATCCTTAAAATAAAGGAAGTTTTGTTTTTTTCGATGATGTTTCGTGTATTATATTTCGTGTACAAAATTTTCAGGTCTACGTACAAACCAACCACAAAATATTTTTATTAAAGAAATCATATAGAACTTTCCACGCATCACTTAATTTGGAACGTACCGTTAATTTTCTTAGTTTCGGGCAAAGTGGAAATGGGCAACCACGGGAGTCTGAGAGCGCACTTTATGAAATCAAATCAACCTTAAAAAAATCGAAATCAACATAAAATACTTTGTATTTATGTTTTGTCCAAACAATCAAAAATAAATACAGATATATTACCGGCTAAGGCCGGATTCCAAGAATTTTTGTTCGAATCATTTTAGGATTACTGTTAGTCTGGGAGATAGCTGGATTTTTCATAAAGCATTTTCTCAAAGCATGATTTCATTCTCTCGCAAAATATAATAAAATCGATTGTTTTGCAAGAACGTGTCAGTTATTTTAGCAGATATGTCAATTCAAACCTATCGAATAAGCAAACTAAATTATTTGAACGCCAAAAAACTATTTTATTAAAATAGGTAATATTTGTTGGTGAACTCTATAAAAATTTTTGGGGAAAACTGATTCCGCAGTCGATAGGAGGCGCGAGATGTACTAAAACATGCTGGAAATTGAAACTGTTTTACTTCATTTTAACAAAAATCCCTGATCAGGTTGTAACGTGAATTTCTACAATCTTTCATCCTTAAAGGTCAACATTTAAAGAAGTAAGGATTTTATGATGCATGATATATTTCAGTCGTGCAATATGCTAGGCATGTCGAAACCTTAAAAACTATTATCAGCCTAAAACGTTCGATTCAAGCTTCCTAGCCACAAAAATATATGTGTGCTTGACAATTCCTGCAGTAATTTAACCTTGACAGCAGATAAAGGTATGTGGGTGGCTGTATTTTACGCGATATGGTGAGTTTCTGTTATGAAATACACGTTGAAATCCATGTTTCCAAATTTTTTTTTGCTTATTGTTTAAATTAGAACATCATTAGTGCTATCCTAATATGAGACCCGCCCATCCTAACACCTTTCTTTTCTGGCAATGTTGAATGACTTAAGCGTATTCCACGATTTAAACATGTTATAACGCACTGCACAGAATTCAGAATTTCATAAATTTTTTTGTCTGACAATGATGAATGCCTGCAGAGATTGCATTGCAGTATAATTTGTATGTTCAGGATGTTTTAATGCAAATAATAAGTCAAAAAAAGGTTTGGGGAAAATTACGTCATACATTGCTCCGATTTGTGGCAATTTTTAATGAATTTAAAGCCTCCTGCCTACCTAAATTATCTGAAATAAGCAAAAAACCAGCTACAAATCTCCTAGGCTGTATACTTTCACATTGTAGTTTAGAAATTGTGTCAATAAGACCAGAATGAAATTTGCTGAGGTCCTTAGTGTCACTTTTTTTTTTGTTCACGAAAATTTCTTGTTGTTTGCCGAGAATATGGGCCGTCCCTAAAACCAAGCGATTTTTATAGAATTTCTCGTACTCCACAAAATTTTAACTTGATTAAATTTAAAAAAATAGTAACCAAATACGCTAACAAGGAAGACATCCTTAGTGTATCTCATCGATTGTTTCGAAGTTTTACAATATTAAAGAACAAAACAAAAATTTGAGTCACGTATTTTGCTAACTCGCTAATATAAGAAGTAAAAACTTCACCCAATGTTCGACGAGCTAAACACATTTTTATAAATATTTCGTATACCATTCAAAATTATTTGATAACACAAAATGGAAAATGGTCAATCGGACCTTAAAGGTTCCACCCCCTATTTTATCGGAGGTGAAAATACATATTTTCAGGGGTAGTTATTCATAATAGTTGCGAATTAGCACTAAAAAAATACTTGACTAATATTTTGTTATGTTCTTTGACATTGCAAAACTTCGAAACAATCGATGATTTACACCTGGGGTACCTTCCTTGTAAATTAAACTGGAGTAGCTTCGGTCTACTACTGCCTTTTATTTTACTAAAAATTTTGTTTTTATGGGTGCCTGAAGAAAAAATTATTGGGATGTCTGGCCTTATTCTAAATTCAATAGTTTTTATCCGTCAGATCTAACTATCAATAATGTGTTTGGATTCATAAATTGTGTCAAGAAATTCACAAGTTTATACCCAAAAAAAATTATTTGTCAGAAACATATACCCAAAATAATTAATTAATAAGTTGATTAATCGTTTTAAATATGCAAGACCTTAGTTTCAACATAAATTGCAAAATTACTTTTTCGCCGCAAATCCACTTCGGAACTAAATTTTTACTCACCTATAAGATAGCCGGAGATACTCTGATCTTACCAAATATATTTGGTTTCATGTGGCAGCCTTAAATATGTTCGCACCACAAAAAAATTGCTAAAAAATCGATAAGGCCAACACAAATCTTACAATAAAGTATTAATAAGGAACCCTTAAGCCACTTATGGTGAGAACATTCGCATGGTACTGGTGGACAAGTTTGGGTCTAAGTTAAAAATCTGGAATATGGGAAATTCTATGAGAATCTTCTAGAAGTGATAAAAAAAGTGGCGCTATGACCTCAAAAAAATTGATTTTGTCTGAAAAATAATGGGTCCAATTCTGACATCTAAAATTTTATGCTATACTATTGTAACGGTCGATCTGGTAATGAAAAATAAAAACAAAAAAATATTTGCGGTGTCACCCGGTGTGGAGAAAAGCAGGAAAAAAAAGAACCAATGAACTAAAAAAATTAAAATGGAGATGATCGAAGAATGTGTAGAGAGAAGGTAGAGAGGGTAGAATGAGATGTTTTTTTTTGGTCAGTTAGTAAAGTAAAGTTTTGGGAATCGTCTCGTGAGTGAATATAAAATAAAATAAATAAGACACAACAAATAATAAAAACGAAATTATAATGTAATAATAAATATGTAATAATAAATATGTAATAATAATTTGTACAGTTTTCCATATTTCATAATTATAAAAGGAAAAAAAAAATGGAAAATTAATAATGTATATAAACTTATGTGTTTGAATTAAAACCAAAATAAAAAGAAGTGAAAATAAAATTTTTATTTTGGCATACACTAATTTATGGTGTTTAGTAGAAAAAAAAACAGTATTTCTTTTATTTGCGAGTGTCAAATTCCCACGTTGTCGAGTGCATTTTCGGTGTGTGAACTGCAAATATATTTTGTCATTCGATTGAGACGCCGTTATTACTACGATACGAGACATCACTATATGCGTTTGAGGTACCGCAAAACTGGTTCGGCTGAGTTACTAAATTGATAACGTTATTCATGAGTTAAAATTAGTTCCGGTGCAGTGAAGCTGTATACTATCTATCAAAATATAAGCTGCATATTGTTAGCTATTTCTACGTTTCAATAGTGTTTGAGCTGCGCATTACATATACAATACGTAAAATTATACGTATGTTGATTTTCAACTTGGCGCAGTGGTGGTTTTTTTACCGGTCAGCTGATTATGAGTGTTCCAGCGGTATAATGCAGTTATTCAGGTGTGAATCGATGTTGTTGCAGCCGGGAGGAAAACAATTGAAAGAACCGTGATTATTTATTTCAATTTATTTATTTATTTTTATTTTTTTTTTCATTATCATTCACTTATACATCATTTATTTTTGTGTAAATTTAAATTTTTATTTTTTTTTATTATCATTCATTTTCTTGAATTTTCGCCATTTATTTTCTTGTGGTGTTCTATTTGTACTAATTTCTTCTTTTCGTGAAGAAATTTGTTTTTTCTTTCTTTATTGTATGATTAACCACCATGGAACAGTAGAGTAAAGTGAAGTGTTGTGTGGATTGGGAGCATGGAGCATCGTGACGCGTGGAATGTAGTTTTATTATTATGGCACATGATGCAATTTTTATTTCTGTGGCAGCGGTTGCAATTATTTAAAATGAACCCCCCCCCCCCCCCCCTCTGACTCATCCAAGGTTGATAAACAAATCTAGCATGTGCCACCATAGCAACTAAGCCGTTACACTATGTTATTTAACATAAAATCGCGCCCAATATTTCAAAAATAGTTAGCCTAAAAAGATTCGAACAAAAATTCTTGGAATGTTCGAAAGAAACATTGTTTAGAATATTTATAAGAAATTTCTATGTACGGTTCTTCAATAAAACATTTTATGGTTGTTTTTTATATATACATATGTAGACCTGAAGAAGATGATATAATTTTCGAAATGGACCCGAAGAAAGCATTAGATATTTTATCCAGCTATTACGAGAGTGTTTAATAATTGTACATAATCTGATTATAATTTCGAGATTATCACGAGCAAAATACAAATAAACAGTCACAATTGAATAAAAATATCTTCTGTTTTGTTATATTATTTCTTTATGGAATTCATTAGATTTGCTCTAAATGAAACTAGCTGCTATAGAATATTCAACAACAAGTTATTTTTCATTATAAACGTCCTTGTGTCATGAATAGTTATTTTTATTAAATAAATTTTGGAAATTAGCACAAAACGACTAAGTGTTTATTTAAGAAAATTTTAAAACTTTGGCTGCGGGCCAATACTCAGGGTATAAATGCACAACATTAAGTTAGAGTTAGAGTGTAAACGGAATAAATAACAGTAAGTGCGCTTCTTCGTTACACGATATATCTTTGCCGATATTGGTTAATAAATTAGATTTGAATGCACAATAAAAATTCGTTCCTTATACTTTAAGACATTTCAGGAGTGTCAATATCTTATTATTAATTGTTATCGGACAAGAAACGGTCGATATACTTCGTTAATAATTGAAATAATGATGTTGTGAAATGTTTCAAAGTGCACCGGGTTTCGAAGTAAAATGCTAATTTTACTCCACTGTAGGTTAGTAAACTTAAATGTTGTTCTACATTCCCTAAAATATTAAATTCAAAGCAATGCCACTCTTAAATTATTATTCATGTTGTACATAACATGAAAATATTCTTTAATTTTAGATTATCTGTAAAACCTAATTTATGTTTTTGGTATGTATAACAGCTAGCAAAACACGTGGTATCTCGCCTAAAGCCACACATACAATTTTTTACTTTTACCAGTCATTGGTGTTCAAAATTTTACATAAACTATTTTTGGATAAGAGAATTTCGTAAAATCGAGAACTTATTCTCCGACCGTCATGCGAATATTATCACATATAACGATATAACGATAACGCCTTCGAAAACCTGATAAACGTGCAGTTGCAACATCATTTTGCATTGATCTCAAAACATGTGGAAGCCAAGCCAAGTACAATTCAACACCGTCTGTCTCAAATAATCTCGAATCTTTTTAAAATTTCTGGAAAATCGCGTCCTATTAGAAAACGTGTAGCATATTGCAACTTAAGCTCAAGCAACCCAAAGCAATAGGCAAAACTTGGAAAATCTCAAAAAACTTCGAAAATCCCGATAATAATTCTGAAAAATCCAAAGTTTTGAAAAAAAAAAATCAAAATTACAGTATTTAAATAATCGTGTAACACAGGCTGGGCCATAATTAAACGGACGATTTGTTTGTTGAAGAACTCAATAACTAAAAAGTCTTCAAATGTACGATTGATATCTTTTATTGGCATCGTTATAATTCGTTTCGCTTTGTTGCGGATCCAATGGCATCAAATTGCTGGTTATTCGAATTTTGATGCGTTCATTTTCTAATCATACTTCAAAATTCTACGCAAATTAGTTTGACTAGTGCAAACAACCGATGATTTATTATAATAAAAGATTTGGAGCTTTTCGCGCTATAACAAATTGAACTCGTCTGTATATAAAAAAAAATCAAACCATATTTCTCATTTAGAGGGATTCTAGAAATACGAAAATGGCGCCACCTTTCGATGGTTCACTTAAATGCGCCCCACAAACAACGCCAAAATCAGGATTCTTAGACACCGGAACGATTACCTGTGAATGACCTTTAAAAACCGTCTTATTTTTTTCCCGATCAGAAAGACTAAGCAAAATATAAAATTGTTTACCTGTGGGCAGTGCAACCGTTTCGTTAATAAACATCGAAAATCGATTTACTTTGACATTTCTACCATCATATCTCTGTTATTGGTAGACAAAACCACATCGAAATATTTTTGTGGTATAGGGTATTTTAATAAAGTTATTAAATGTTTCCTAAAATTTCTAATAAAAATAACAAATAAATAATTTCCGAATAAATTTGCCGCGAATTCATCGCCCTTACCCCCTCTTCTATGAGACCACATATTATTTCGCAACCTAACTCTTCGATGCGACGCACAAGATTCAGGCCTCGATTTGTTGCTAAAGTTCTCGCATATTACCCTAATTGTTTTTATAAATTGTTCCTAATGTTTACTGAACCGTTATTTATTCTGCTTAACCGAAAAAAGGCAACATTCATTCTACGTAAATGTATTAGAATAATTAAAAAAATTAAATATAAACATAAAATATAAACTAACCCAAGTATTTTTGAATGCTTATAATGATTTGTTTACTACTCTATATGAATATTAAAAACTTCCACCTAATCTTGATCTCTTCATCCGAGGACACCCCTTTTCGGAAAAATTTTGCAAAGTCAAAATTTTTGGGTTGACAGGGGCGTCTAGGTGTAACTTTAGCTAAACAGTCTCCATCGGCTGAAGATAAAGGAATTCTGCACACACAATGATCCCAGAAGTATGCGGAAATTGACAATTAAATCTCACTTAGTCCTAAGTAGTGTAACGGTATGCAAAGGAATAAGTGGGGTAAAAATAACTTTTTGTGGAAGAAAATCTCCTCCTCTCCAATTTTTAAGGGATCTGAATAATTTTTTTTTTGAATCACTCTGGAAAGGGCAGGTTACGACCCGTCATTGCTACTTTTCCGTTAACCTGTAACCTAACCTCAAAAAAGGCAAAGGATGAATGTATGAAAATTAATAATGATAGAAATGTAAATAAAAACATAGGTTTTTGTTCTTTATAATTTTAAAGATCTATTCGAAATATTTTAACGTACCGAAAGATGCCGAAATAAGTTTTTTTTAATGAAATTATAAAATATTACAAGAGAAAAAAAAACTCACGTAAAATTCATTTTCATCCTCTAATTTATGAATATTTTATGATAAATTGAATTCTATAACTTTTTAAATTCATTTGGAAATAGTTTCACATTTAGGTTAGGATATTAAGAAATCATGACGTGATGGAGAAATTCTGTCAGCACACAAAAGTAGGTCGAGAATTACTTACCACTATCAAAACGAAAGAACTTCCAAGTTTAAGTTATGCCTTAAACCAATAAAAATAAATTTTTGGCTGTTAGGAGCTTTAGGAACAAGATCAAGGTTATCTTTCTTATTAATAAGCAGTCACGTAGCAGTCACGTTTTGTAGCCTACATTTGCATCCGATTGCTTTTCTTTCAGATGGTAATTTCACTAAATCCCACGTGTCCATCGTGTCCGATTTCAAAGTCCATTGCCTGGGCCAATACTCTTTATCATGACTGGTTATCGCTTGATTATACGATGATGGTTCATTATTTTGCGCTATAACAGTTGTTCACACAAATTAATTTCTTTAATTAATCTCTTTGGCGGAACGCTTTTGGTCATTCCTAATATTTTCAATTGATTCGCTAGTGTTATCAATAACTGGTTTATTTATACAGTCAGCTGGTTGATTTAATCTTCCTCATCAGAATTAATTGAGATGATGTCACTTATTTCATCTGGCACTGCTTCTGAGCAGTATCCTTAGTATCAGCTTTTGGAATTTGAACATCATCGTAGAATTTTACGTTCCTTGATATGATCAATTTGCGATGTTCGGAAATAAAACGACTGTATGTCCAGGATCAATCCATCCCATTTTCCAACAACAAAAAGAATTCTGAACTCGACACACAATTTTGATCAATTCAGTTTGCATTATTTTTATCCTTTTTATTTTGAAGCCATATTTGACCATACATGCCCTTTCTTTTTGCAAAACAAACAAGTGATCGTTATATTCGCCGTCGATATTATTCTATAATTTTTGAAGGAACGGACGATGAGCTTTATATCTTCTTCTTTACGTGCCTCTAAAGCTATGATTACCACTAAATTCTGGCTTTGACTTTTACGTCGATTGGACGTTTTTTCTGTTTCTGTAAAATTAAATGGAACAAAGCTATGCTGTCCCAACCTCATCCGCCGAGAGATCATCTAAAAGAAAAAACTGATTCACAGCAAGTGTATCAGATAAGGTTTCTGGAAAATAATAATCCGTGGTCGTCCGGCCCGTGCCAAAAAAAGAAAATTCAGGCGAAGTTTACTAATTGATGGGCGGAAATTAAGGACAAACTGACATAAATTTGTTGTTGTAATTAAATAAATTATGTGTTTTGGCAAGCCGTGTTGTGAATGAGCTATAGCTCAAAATGTAGTGTGCCAACATCATATAAAATGTAAATTTATATGTACGATTAAATACAATAAATACAATAAATATGATTGGACTATCATACGAACTTGGTCAATGAACCCTAAAATTTTTTTCATGAAAATCTTGCGTGAAAGTGATTTCCATGCGTCCTTAAAATACATACAATAATTTCGAAACATAGATTTTATAAAATCAAAATTTTCCATTATATGATTTTTTGTTACACCATTTTCTTTATCTGTTTCGGCGATTTTGGGTAAACCAATTAAAAGATTTTGGACGTTCGGAAACTTTGGGGCGATTTATCATAAGGATTCCTAATAAGGATCATAACCATCACAACTGGTGTATTACTGTATCGATCCTACAATTTGGAGAGACCTTTATAAGTCACCAGAATTGTTGGACAACTACTCGAAAAGTTTAACGATTTGTACAAACTTGGAGGCCACATGAAATCTGTCGACCTGGAAATCAAAAACTAGCCGTATTGCAACTTTTTGCATCACCAATAAAATTTCCAAAATCATATTGACCTTTTCTAAAATTTATTTCGCTTCCGGTCACATCCCTCCGTCAAATTCAAATTCACAGGGATGATCAAAAATTCCAACTGATCTTTACCACTATATTTCTCAACTAGATACATATTCAAAAAAATATCTATCCCAATCATAAAGGCACCTTACCTCTCGCCGGCGACGTACTAGAGAAAAGTATCTTGTTGGATGTCGTACTACAAACAAATTCAATAACTGCTGCAGTACAGATGCGAAATACAAGATCGAACAAATGCATCAGTGTGCTAATATGGAATTAAGACTAACTGCCCCAAGAGTCTCTAAGATCTTCCAACACAATCCATCAACAACTTTACAGTACAAATAGTCTTCCGATGGAGTTCTAGTTAGTTTTCGATTGGAGCAAAGTGCAATTTTGGTAATTGGTAATTTACGAAATTAATTTCTGTTTTTCCATTTAATTTAAAATCAACCCTAGAACGTAACTAATCAAAATGGTGATATTTGTTTAAAGTTATAGACAAGAAACTGACATGTGAGATTAGCTTTATAAGACAAGGATACCTGAAACGAAAAAGAATTGGAGGGGCGTAAATCGATCAAAAACGATATTTCTATGTGAAAATTGTAACAGTCGTTAAACCTCAACTCTTGTGTTGCTGCCGATGTGAGCAGTTTGACCCACATCAAACACATGAACATAGTCGATCAATATAAGCTCTTCACATGTTTCGAGATTGTTGTTGCATTAAAAATAATATTGTCCATACTCGATGTAAATAAACAGCAATTATTGTTAATCATTTTATTTTTTTTGTTTTTTAAATTAATTGACGATAGTTATATCGAAATTGCCCGTATCGAAAAAAAAAATCAATTTCAATAAAATGTAATAACATAAATAAAAATAATAATTGATGGATCGTTTTAATTGGGCTTCAATAACTGAAAATCACATAAAAACAATATTTCGAAACGACAAAGAAATATGAAAATGAATCGACAAGGTTCTTGCATGGAAAACGTTTCAACACCCTCAGTGGTGTACCTACAAATTGCGGCCCCCGCAACATTTTTTTTGGCCCTAAAAAAGCTTTTTGTATCTATGAACAAGCAAACCTTTTAGTGGAAAACTTACAGTGAGCCAAAGTAGAACTCATACACTTAAAAAGTAAGTTTATTTTTACGGAATGCTTACTTTAAAGGGATTTTTCTGAAAATTCCTTTATGAAATTGTATCGCCTACGCGCCTATATAGTTTCTTAAGGAGATGGCTGAGATGGGCGAATATTCTTCAAAAATTTAGTAATTTTGTGTAGGGTATGGGTTTGACTTTGACTCACTGTATTTCTTCCTATTGTCTAGTCTCGTATTAATTAAAAGTATCTGATTTTGCGAGTAGATGACACGAAACATCTTGCAACTCAATGCTCTGACGATTTCTAAGTTTATCGATAAAGCATCACAAATTTCGAATATAATTTGAAAAATATCAAGAATTTCAAAATAATCTCAAAAATGTCGAATTTTCAAAGTATCTTAAATATTCTTGAAAGTTCTCAAATATGGAATTATCCGTAAGTTTTGTTAAAAATTGTATAAGCATACGAGTAAAATATGTATTTGCAAAAATTGTCAATTAGTTTTAACTTAACTTTTAACGTTGAGCCTTTTTTTTTATTTTTAGTTGTTTGCTAATATATTTTATGTATTTGCAAAAATGAGAAAGTTTTAATTTTATCAGCTTTCAATTATCAAAGCTTTTTTAACCAAACAATTTTACTCTGAAATATGATGTTACAAAGGGTGACGAAATTTTGGCTAAAATCCTAAATTTCACTCTAAAATTTGATATTATAAAGGAAGGTGGTATTTTAGGATTCATTTAGAATGTTTGTGTTCAATGGGCTTTAAGCTTGATAATTATATTATACCTTTTGCGTGTGAACTTAACATTTGAGAGCCTCTCCATAATTTCAGGTTTTTGTTAAAATGTTTTATGAGAAAAAATTATGTTTTGCAAAAAATGACAAGAACTATTAGTTTTAGGAGCTTTCAATTAGAAAAGCTTTCTAATCCAAACCATTTTACTCAGAAATTCGATTTTATAAAGGGCAACGGAATTTAGGGACAAATTAGTATATTTGTTCTCAATGTTAATTATCAAAAGCAATTAGTCAAACCAAACCATTTTACTAGGACATTTGGTGTTATAATATAAGCTTTTTTTTAATCAAATCATTTTACTCCGAAATTCGTTATTGAAAAAGGCGACGGAATTTTGGGATAAATTTAGAATATTTGTTTCTTGAGCTTTAAGCTTGATAAGTAATTCATACTTTTGAGTTTGAACTTAACATTTTTGAACTTTTTCAAGTCAAGAACTTTAGGTTTAGAAGCTTTCACTTATCGAAGCTTTCTAAACAAACCATTTTACATCGAAATTTGATATTGCAAGGGATGACGGAATTTTGGTTAGGATTTAGAATATTTGTGCTCAATGTAAACTATTAAGTTTGGGTGGCGGTCTACTAGGATCAGGCATAGACACAAAAATGGTCCGTAGCCATAATGCAAACTATTAAGAGCATTTCGTTTTAAGAGCTTTACAAAACAAAACATTTAACTTTCAAATTTGATATTATAATGGAAGGTGGTATTTTTGGATTAATTGTATTTGTTTTCAATGAGCTTTAAGCGTGATAATTTATTTATACTTTCTCGGTGATTTTTGTGGTTTTCCATAAATTCTGTCTTTCGTTAAAATGTTTTGTTTTACCTTTAGTTTTAAGAGCTTTCACTTATCGAAGCTTTTCAACTCAAATCATTTTATTCAGAAATTTAATATTACAAAGGGTATTTTTTGGAAAAAATTCAGAATATTTTTTCTCATTGTAAATATTTTTCATTCGAAATGGGTTTCCATTTTCGAGCGTTACATGTGTCCAGTTGGTTTACTCAATCATTCAAAAGATGAAAAAACTAGATGAAACAGAACGTGATTCATTTGAATGCCTCAAATAAAATGAAACATCTTGCAACTTGACTCTTTGCTATGACGAGTGCTAAATATATCGATAAATAAGCATCATAAATTTCGAATATAATTTGAAAAATATCTTGGAAAATGTCTTGAATATTCTAGAAAGTTCTCAAATATCAAATTATCCATAAGTAATGTAAAACCAAAGGAAATCCTTTAAGTGCTAATCACTGCCATGTACAATGTAAATAACCTGAACATTCTTGAATAATTTCGAATAATCTACAGGAAATCGGAGAAATATCAAAAATTTTGGCATAATCTCACCATGATCTTTTAAATATCACCATCTCGATTTACATGTGTAACTCTGCAAGTTCTAACAATTCAAAGCTAAGCGCAGAACATTGCCTTACAAAATTCGAATAAATTCGATTGGAATTTGCATTTTCCCTATATTTAAAATAATTTTCCAAAATAAACCTGTAACTTTCATTTTTATTTACCGTTTACTGGTAATCAAAAGATCCACTAAATGAGAAATTATAAGTCGAACGAACACTTATTGATTATAGAGACTGACTGGTTTGGCCCAAGTGAGAGAAACAAGAATTTTTTTTCAGTCGTGGTTATGTCCTTTTCTAGTTTCTGCTTAATTTTTATGAACATCACAATGACAAATCGGAAGCTGCTAACACCAGCAGTACTATTAGCTCCCTTTTTCAAATTAAATTTAACTTTTTGCAAAAGAAATTTTAATTGTTGGGAAATCAAATTCAATCTTTTCTAAGCTCAACTTGATTTGTGAAAGGTTGAATTTTGATAAATACAAAAGGGGTAAACTTGGAGTTACCAAAAGGTATGCATAATACAAATAAATCAACTCAGTAAACACAAAAATCGTTGTCGTTTGATGTCGAAAGCTTTTATTTTAAACGAGTTTAGCTAATTTTCTTCTAAATCTAAATATGGTTCAGAACCTATGCTTAACCGTAACTTTAGTCAAATCATAAATTTGATACTTGACTTGTTGATAATGTTTCCCTCTTGCTGTTGGTCAGGGCTAGACAGAAACACGATGATAGTTGTGTAGAAACTAATATTTATTCAATAATTCATATGGTTTATGTACAGAAATATCGCTTATAAAACCATTGACTGTGCAAATCATAAATTTATATGATTATAAAGGTGAATGCCCTAGTCAGCATAATTAATATAAAAAACTTACATAACTAAGGTCATCAATAAAATAAAATATGTGACATACAAGTACTTGGTCGAATATTAACTTATGTAGATGTTGTTGTTGTACATGTTATATTTTATTATTGATGTTATTGTTGTTATAGAACATAAAATTCTCCCTGGTCCTGATGTGAAGATTATTACACCTTATACCAGCGCCTCTAGAGGAGTGATTGTGGCTGTTGTATCTCTGGTTGCTTCAATCCTTCTTTTCCTGTTGATTGTTATAAAGAGTATGCTTATGAGTGCGAGCGCAATGAGTCCATATGAGAGTGCATAGTGGTGATCGTGGTGGTAAAATAAGATTTCTTCCATATTCATCGATGCTTCCTTTATTTTTTGCTGTAGTTCTTTGATTCCCTGTATTTTCGATAGGTCTTGAAAGTGATTAGAGTAATCTTGTGACTGATTTGCCATCTCTATTGAGAAATTAAATGTTGAAAACATTGAGGAGTACACCTTGAGGAAATACGTTTGCTTCGATGGTATATGCTTACGGTTCCTTTCAAGTTACAGCCAGAGCCTAAGCTTAGTATACCGCTGGTGGATATTTTGTTGACTCTTGTTGACAAACAATACTGATCGTATGCTCGGTTGTTACTGAATAAAGCCATCGGTGATCCTTTAGCTGAATCCATTTGTCGGGCATATTGGACACCTTCCTTTAGACTACCTTGCATTGTTTATTCACTCTTTCTTGTCGTAACAGGAGCGAGCAGCTCGCATAAACATCATCTTTTTGATGTTGATGCATAGCCTGAGTTAATTAGCATTTGTTAAAGTCGTTGGTTCTGATGCAGTTTTGCTATTCGGAATTTGTCATTGAGAAATATGTATGCCGATGCAAATCTGTCACAAGAAGCATGAATAT
Organism: Tipula vernalis; assembly: GCA_958295665.1. Taxonomy (NCBI): domain Eukaryota; kingdom Metazoa; phylum Arthropoda; class Insecta; order Diptera; family Tipulidae; genus Tipula; species Tipula vernalis. Next base: position 333,238,538 of record OY282558.1, on the reverse strand, counting down.
AGATGGAATGTTGGGAGTAGGCAGCGGTATGGGCTTATATATTTGGTATATTTCCTTATAAACTAAAGGTAATTCACTTCAAATATCAAATATTTTTCCTGCAGTCTTGTCTTGGCTGTCATGAGCTGGTACAGTGCCAATATGTCATCGGTATCTTCGATATTGGGCAGCATAAGCTCAGATGGTAGATTTCTAGTCATGAAATTTATTTCTTCCTTGAGTTGTTGGGTCGTCAAGAGCCTCGTGGTAATGACTCGGTTGTGCGTATCCAATACTGCTTCAGGCAGTGCTTCTATCAGTGTGTCTTGGATTTCTTTGATTGCATTCATCTGCAACATTATATGTCTTGATACGGCTAGAAAGTTGTCTTTTTCATTGTTTTTCTCTAAAGCCTCCTCTAACTGAGCCTTGAATACTATCCAATGCTTCTCCATGTCTTCCTGTCTATTCTTAAAAACATTTACAGTCGCATCTATGCAACTCATCCCTGTGCTCTATTTCTCGTAAGGGCTGCTCGAACGATGGTTCTATTAATCCACATATGTTTTCTTTAGATTTTTTAGAAATACTTGAGTTTGTAAAGTTATTGTGAGGATATGAGCAATATTTTGTTAGCCTGTCTATGCAGCGCTTATAACCAGCTAATTCTACATAATAGTTGGTTAGATTGTAATACACTATTATGTTCCAGTCGTTATTTGTCAGTTTGAGCTCTCCAATATCATGATGTTCAAACTTTCTGATATTGAAGGGTAGTGCTCTCGAATTGCATATAGTGAATGTAATTAGTAATATTAGCAGTGATGCATAAATCATTTTTATAAGTGTGACCTTCTGGCTGCAGATCTTGAGTTTTCCCATCCTGTTGTCATCTATTGTTGCATCCTCATTTGGTTTCCTTGTTAGATTTTGATTATCCTCAGTTGGAAAAGGACTTATCTTTGTAATAGTTCTCTTGAAGATGGTGTTTTTAGGACCTTTTATAGATACAACTCTGGTTAGACCATCTGACCCTGGATGAGTATCTGCTATCCTTCCCATTGCAAATTTTGTAAGTGAAAGTTGCTTATCCTTGATTAGAACTAGCTGACCAATCTCGTAATTTGCTCTCGGTAGTGCCTATTTGGACCTTTGTTGCAGACTGGTTAAGTATTCCTTAGACCGAATTTTCCAAAATCCTTGAGTCATTTTTGAAAGCGGGTCCACAGCGGTGTTGGGGCAGTTGGGTCCTTCTGGAATGGAATACGTATTTCGTAGCGCCCATCTTTCAGCCGCCTGTGCGTTTTATGAAAAAATGTTCCACACTCCATATCTGGTTTTGTGAGAATGCGTGGATGCAATTCTTCTAATTCCCAAAATTTTTTTAGTTGTTCATCTATATCAGTCGATGAGACGTGTGAGTTATATTTTAGCTCTGTTATCTTGCTGGGTGTTGATATTCTTCCTAAGATGACCCATCCAAATTCTGTGAGCTGCGCCACTGGTTCGTTTTTATTTCCTTTGATGATCTGCAGATTCATGATCCGAGCGTAAAAATCTGCATCCAATAGTATGTCAATCGGTGCTCGGTTGTTGTAGTTCGGATCGGTCAATAGAAGCTCATTCAGATGGTTCCATTCTTTAAAATTAAATGGCGTTTCTGGCAGATTTTTGCTTATTTTGGCTAGTACTAAAGCCTCAATTTCAATTGAATATACTGACGGATATCTTGATTGTAGGTTAATATTTACGATACTGATTCTACGCCCAACCAGATTTAAACGTTGTTTGGCTTCTGTTGTTATGAATGATGTTTGTGAGCTTCTTAAAAGCTCTTTCCTTCCATCGAACCTTGTGGTTTTGACAAGAGTTGTTGCTAAAAGCGTTGTTTCAAGAGTCTTCGTCGCACTGTTGGTTGAAATGTTTCTTGAAGTAGTAATTTGAGGTTGCTCCGTATGAAGTAGATTGTGATGCTTGCCATTGCATTCTTTACATCTTGCTTGATTGGAGCATTGTTGCACACTGTGTCCAGTAGTTAAGCATCTTTTGCAAAGATCATGCAAGTTGACAAGTTGCATCCGTTCTATGTGACTCATTTTGTTACAAGTTTAACTTGCAGCATTCCAAACTATGATTGTCCGAACATAAGATACATGACTGCTTTTTATTGCCATTGCGAAGAATGCCTGCGGTTTATAGTCGTTGTGGCGACGGCTATCATTTGCTGGTGTTACTTTTGGCGATCCTTTTGGTAAGGTTTCTAGCACTTGACATCTTTGTTCCAGAAATTCGAGAAATCCGTTGGTGGGTTGAAGCTCCCTTTGATTTTTAACGACATCTCATATGATTTGAGAGTTTCGTTATCTAATTGTTTCGATAAATATGGTAGATATGGTATAGATACTAACCAAGCACCTCAAGTCGTAATGTCGACTTCTAAATTTTTTATTGTGTGTAAGTTTTCCCTGACGATGTCATGCAATGTTCTAATTGCGGATGCCATTTCTGGTTATATATTGTGTAGGGCGAGAATAGTGTTGATATGATTGTTTACTATATTGTATTTTTATCTCGCTTTCATAACATTCTCCTGTTGGCTGCAAATGTTGGATAACTTTGCGCGCTCTTCCCCATTAAACTTTGGTATCTTAATTTGTTTTAACCTTGGCTGCTGGTCGTTTTTGATTCCACTGATTTCACGTTTTTTATAAACTGCCTGTTGTAACCTACCAATACAATCTTCAGTAAGGCTGCTAATCTCAAAATAATAGTTGTTTATAAAATATTCCTGATTTTCTAGATCCTCTTGTGTTGTTTCTAGGAGGATCTGTTTTTTCAGCGCATCAATTTTCTCTATCGCTTTATTTAGCTGATTGATTTTTTGTTTAAGAAATTCGGGTTCTTTTCTATCTTGAATTAAGCCGTCGTTTGCTTGCGAGATGAGGCTCTGCAAGTGGTTTAATTTTATAAAATGCTTTCTAAACAGCTTTTTGTTGGGATCATTGTTGTTATCTTGAACAGTCGGGATTATTAATTTGGGTGTGATCCTTTTTGATGCCATTGTTGTGCTGGCTGAATCACTATCCAAATTACTCAGCTCTGATAGCTTGGTTGTTGCTGATACTATCGGCGCTGTTTGTGTTGTGAAGTTACCTGTTGCTGTTGGAGTTGTTGCAGCAGCTTCTATCTTAAGGTTGATATTAGCTGCAATGTTTTCACAAGCATGTTTTATATGCTTACGCTCTTCTGTATAAGGCAAATCGTTTATGCCAGGGCAGCTTATTAATTTCTGGTCGTATATTTTGTATTTGTTGTACAAATCTGCAACTTCTTCTTTTTTTTCCCCCAGATGAGCGTTTGTTCTTCTGGCAGCTGGATCCTTTTTAAAGTTTGGGATTATTTTCTGGATATGTTCTCTCAGATCGCTTTGTTCGTTCAGCAAATTTTCCACATCTCGTTCTTTGTTTGGACGTAGAGCTTGGATTTTTCTCCTAGCGAAATTCTTTTATCTCGAAGGACCTTTGTTTGACCGTAACTTTATTCAAATTATAAATTTGATAGCTGACTTATTGAGAATGTTTCCCGCTTGCTGTTGGTCAGGGCTAGACAGAAACACGTTGATAGTTGTGTAGAAACTAATATTTATTCAATAATTCATATGGTTTATATAAAGAAATATCGCTTATAAAACCATTGACTGTGCAAATCATAATTTATATGATTATAAAGGTGAATGCACTAGTCAGTATAATTAATATAAAAAACTTACATAGCTAAGGTCATCAATAAAATAAAATATGTAACATACAAGTACTTGTCATGTATCAACTTATGTAGATGTTGTTGTTGCACATATTATATTTTATTATTGATGTTATTGTTGTTATAGTACACAACACCTATGTAAAGGCATTTTTATTTCTATCTCGTCAGAGCCGAGAAGAAATGGTTAAACCTCTCTTAAGAAAATACTTTATAGCAACAGGAACGATTTTTTATTTTCTAATAATTAGACCACCGCTTTTTCTTAAAAAATTCCAAGAAATGTACCGTTCTGCAAATTTACACTTTAAGCTTAATCTGAGTCTAATCTTAAATTTAAACTAATAAAGGAAATCTCGCGGGGTGCTGCGGGTACCTAGTTACGCTACTGACCACCCCCTTAAACAATTATTACGATAATATAAATATTAATCTACTACCAATCAACAAAAAGAAAAAAAAATCCTTTCTTTGATTTATTGTCCTCCAATACATAATTCTTTATTTATTTTAATTATGTGTACATATTTAAATTTTCTATTTACAAACCAAATCACGACTAATTTTTGCGTTTAATTCAAAGATTATTAATTATTTTCACAACATAATTATTATTTGGTTTAATAGGTTTATTAAAATTAGATATAAAAATAAAAATTATCTCAAAGCAACCAAACATCCTATAATCGGGATTAAATCCATATAAAGCGTAATTAATTATCTTTTTATTCATAAATTAATAATTCAGTCATGAAATTTTATTTTATTGAGGCGTCTTATAAACTAATTAGTAAGCGTAAACACATTTCATTTTACGAATAAAATTGATTTAATTATTATATGATAAAATTAAGATTATAAACATTGGTTTAGAGAAGTATTTTATCGGGTTTATAAAAATGCATTCTTATAAGTTCTGGTATAAAGCTAATATACCAGAAAAAAAAACAAAAAAATTCTAACTGATAAAATTGAAACCTTTTAGTTGACCTCAAAGATCATTAAATTTATATGTATTTTGATAATCTTACTTTACCAACACATTTATAATTAATCGAACATTTTGTTTTTTATTTTATTTTTCTTACAGTGATGCTACATTATTCAACCGGACTGTATCAATTTCCATCAAACACTATTAAATATTTTATGCTGCCTTCGTCAACGTTCGCCATCGTAAATAATAACAACCATATAAAAAAAAATAGTGATACATGAGCGAGACAATTATTATAATTAATCTCACTCATTAAATTGTTATAAATGTTTTAATTTTTAAAACAAATACAACCGTTTTTATTTTCATTTAATTATTTATTATTAATTTTTTTTTTTTTTTTTTTTTTGGTAATTTGGTATATTGTATAATTAAAAATAAAATTGTGTTGGTTCAAAAAAAAAAAAAATTATAAAATATTTATATTTTAAAGTTTATTATATTAAATTCAATTATGAGATTAAAAATTATTTTAATTAAATTTATTTGTAAAAAAGGGCAATATAAAATTTCTTTTTTTGTTTGATTTTGTTTTTGTTTATAATTTCATAGTTAAATACAAAAAAAAATTTATTATTTTTTTTTTTTTTTGTTTACCAAGTGAAGTGTTAAAAAATTTTAAATATATTTTATTTATATTTTAATTTTCCATAAATAAAATTTTTAAGTGAAAACAACAAAAAATATAAAGTTTTTAATATTACTGTGTGTGTGTGTTTTGTTTGTGTGTGTGTATAATAAAAAAGAAAAATCTTGTTTTGGTGGGTGGTGAAAAATTATATATAAAGAAAAAAATAATTCCTTATAAATATTTGATAAATAAATATTATTATATTACTTAAGGAATAAAATTATAAATACACCAAAAATATTAAAATGTGGAAAGAAATTAGAATGAGAAAAATATATCTTCTGCTACCAGCTTTTATACTTTTAGTCTCAGGTAAGGTGAAAATTATTTTAACTTTTTATCATTCTTTACAGTTTAAAAACAACTTAAAAATAAAACAATAATTATTATTATTATTAATATAAGTTATAATCTCTAAGATTTGAGTTCAAAATTTATTTCAAAAAAGTAGAAAACAAAAAACTACCAACACAAATAAAAGATAAAATATTGTTGGCGGTTGTTCTGTACAAAAATTGTAAATTTTTACGAATTAGATAAATTTAGGTGAAAAAAATTAACGCACGAGGATTTTTGAGATAAAACAAAATTCGAGTGTAATATGTACTAGTAAAGTTTGTTTTGTAGTAGGTTGATAGAGTTTTATTGTAATTTTATCGAGTTTATTGTTAATATAAGAATTTCGTGATATTTAATCTGGGGTGTGTCGCATAAATATGTCGGAATTCTTATCCATGCAAATGTCCCGTGTAATCAAGAGTTAAAACACCTGTAACGACATCTTCATCTGGATAAAGAATAGTCATAATTACTTCAGATTTGGGATACATATACCTTTACTACAATTCCAGCTTTGATAAAGGTTCAAAGAATATTTAGAAACACGAACAATTTTATATCCTATTTTGTGTTTATCAGGTCAGAAATCCCATTTTAGAAAATTCTATATATTCTTTCTATATATGTATATATTTCACACCTATGAAATTGTGCAATTTTGTGCCTGTAATTATACAATTTGTGCGTAGCGTACTTTAGGAAATAGGATGGGGCTTTTCACGTGATTATCACACCAGAAATCCCATTTATTCCGTTTACGAATAACAAACTAAACTGATTTTAAAAATAGTCTAAATTCTCCACAATCGGCCATAGAACCACTTGGATGGAGGACAAGTTAGTCATTTAACCCAAGTTGTTGTTTATTATTAGCTGAAACGACCGGCGTTGCTCAGAAAAAATTAATATTTATGTATATTGTAATACTCTCACGTCATGATCGGTTTATAAATGGCTAAATTCCATTTTGCTGCCTGGTTGATGGCATTTGCAGAAACAAATCTAAATTTTCTTTTTGCGTTTTTACTTAATTATATTTTTCATTAACATTTACTACATTTACAAAATTTTCTAAAAAATTATATTTGATTTACATTTTCTTTTTCTATAAAAATTATTAAATTTAATATTGATTTCCGTTTTAAAAATTATATTTTACTTTGAATTATTTTGGTGTGAAAATTATTAAATTTGATAAACTTTAATATAAAATTGTATCATGAGCATTTTCTATATATATCATGACTCTCTGATTCTATATATATAACTCGAGCGTATTCGAATTCTACGTTGTGTCAATATTACAAGTCAATCGACCGACTACTTTTCGAGTTTTGCAAGCACAAACGTACACAGGCTGAATTTTTATATACATGGATTTTGACAACTATACATAACAAAATATACAGTAACTTTCCAGGGATTTCCGACCGGATTTCATGATTCCACCCCCAGGAAGCGGCACTGCTCAATGTATTTTGGGAAGAACTGATAAATAGAATTTAATGGGTCGATTCTTGCGGCTTCTTCTCTTTTGTCGTAAGATACAACGTTTAGACTCTAGATCATTATTGTTACAAAACAATACTAATACATTTTTATATCAAAATTGTACCTACCAAAAAAATGTATAACGCCAGGTCCACCATTCACCCCTTTTTACATAAACTTGGAAGGAGTGGACAAGATGGTTAACACTAGATTTACGGGTGTTGAATATATTCCTATTTTTACTGAAGTAAGCCAATTTGACTCATACGACAAAATTGAAGCTTTTTGCAAAAAGAAAAAACAGTTCCAACTAAATTGAACTAAAAGATTTATTATTAAAAACTTCATTGAAAACATTTTTTACATATAAACTCTCTTTTTGAAATACATTTTCCGCAAACCTTTTTGTTGCACTTAGCACAAAGGCTCTTACATCTATTTCTCTTGCATAATGCTTGAACTTGACAATTCTTCAGTACGTCAGCAGCATGATTTTTCGACATGGGAACGGAAGTGTTCTCGACATCGTCTTTATAGTTTTCTCTTAGCTCTTCAGCTAATTGGAAAATAAAATCCTTTCTTGAAATCATTATTTGGGTGGTCTCTTTATATAGAATCCAAGCATTGATTGCTGCTAAATCTAGGATGTTATAGAAAACATGTGGGGGCCATCTGCGAGAGCCTACTTTAACGCTATCTCTTCTGGCCATCTGGTCAAGTACATCCACACCATACTTGGTGCTATTATAAAATGCTATTGTTTGCGGGGTAAATTTTTTATTTTTTTTAATTATTATATTTTTATGAGCTTAGTAGTATGACTTTTTTATTAGGCTTGCTTTTATAAATGGTTAGAGTACAATTCTCTACATTTCTCTTCATTTTCTTAGATTTCGCAATTTTAGGTAATTCTCTTCGGTTTTCACGTATAGTGCCAACCAAAGTAGTTTTCTTTCCAAGTAACAAATAAAAGGCTTGTAAAAAAATTGTCTGTTGTGATATTTCGTCCACAACCTAAATATGGCTCTGCAATCTTAGTTACTACAAATTCGCTCAAGGGAATGCTCGATTCGCGAGTTTCATCCTTGCCCAAGTATGGAAAACTATTTACAAGATACTTGCTTCTAACCTCGGATGCCAGCCAAAATTTGATTCCAAATTTATCAGGCTTGTTTGGCAAGTATTGTGTAAATCGGCAACTAGCTTTAGTTGGAAAGTAAGGTTTGCGTCATGTTTGTAACAAGCCTGACTATTTTCAATAAATTTATCCCATATTTTTGAGGCAAATTTGTCAGTTTTCAATCTTTCACTGCGTTCATTTTTTTTATCCAAATATATAAGAATACCTATGCGAAATGAAGGGGTCGGCGGAGGGGAATAACCTATATTTACCTATATTTTAGTACGTAACTAAAAACCAACATATGTATTTAAAAAATAATATTTCAGTTTTATATACGAGTATATATAGCAATAAAATTTTAAATGAGTCAAATTGGCTCGTCCTTAAATCTAGTGTTAAATATTGAATGAGATCGACCCGGTTACATACACTTTGGCGGTCAATAGTTAGTAGAATAGCACATGCTTAGCACAACACAATGCTTCATATTTATAAGATTTGTATTTGTTAAATTAAAATTAAACCAGGTTCGAATCCTTGACATCCTAAAATAAGTTAATAAATTAATTAGAGAACGCATAGTACCTAAAACTTCCCGGAACCTGTTTAAAATTAACCTATACCAATATTGCTCTTAACGGAATTGATTGGTAGGTGGTTCCCAGGAAAATATCCGTTTCTGTCAAAGCTTCCCGAATCGAATAATTTTAAGACTACTGCCATCATCAGAATACCGATTAAAAGTTTTGTCCTAAAAAAATACAAATGGGTTTAAAACAGTCTTAATAGGCATTTAGCACTGACGTGTGACTTAGTAAATTTTTCATGTTTAGCCGTTATTTGTCTTCAGGTCTAGTTAACGTTGTTTTATTTTGGATTTAAGTAGTGGCTAAACGAGTTTAGTGAAGTAATCCCTTAATATCTTGAAGTTTTTCTCGAAATAATGAATGTATCTAAAAATTTGTAAAATTTGTTATGGTCAGGTACTTCTGTTCAAGCTGACTAAACCCGTCATACCAAATATTGGAAAAATCTTAACTTTTGGCAAATTTTCAATTTTGAATAAACTGGATACCGTAATAAGCAACATTCTAGCAAGCAACTTCTATTGTAGCAAGACTTTGCGCCCCTTAATTATATTTAAGCAACTTTTTCTTGGTAATTTGAGAAAAAAAAACCATTTAAAATATTACAACAACAATTGCTTTTCATTATTACAAAAATTAACTAATTTTCCTCTTAATTTTTCTTTTTTTAAATTAATAATTCATTTTCAATTCAAACCCAATTTTAGCTTATTAGGGTATATTATACTTTAGCCAGAATTAGCCATAGAACCTTAAGTTCTATGCCCGATTTCCGGAAATCCTTTACCTTTTACTAAGGTACGAACTAAAATAAAGTACAATTAGTATATATTGCTTAAGATTCATGTTTGTGCATAATATACTTTAGCCATAGAACCTCCACAATTGATCAAAATCACAGTTCTTCGAAGAGGTTGCATGTGCGATATCCAGAAATCGAACCGTTTACTAAAGCGCTTTACCCACTGAAAAACGAAAAGCAAAATCGGATTTAGTTTTTTCGATATAATTCTAATATTATTGCTTTGTTTTCGTTAAAACCTTCTGGTTCTTGGCCAAATTTCAATTTAAAAAAATTCAAAAACATATTTAATTGGCTAGAAAATATAAATTTAATTTTTTTCGTCGGGGCATAAATTATTTTGAACCGAAACAATTTAATTTTCATTTTCTTAGCCAGAAACCAGAAGATTTTAACGAAAATAAAGCAATAATTTTGGAATTATATCGAAAAAACTAAATCCGATTTTTCTTTTCGTTTTTCAGTGGGTAAAGCGCTTATGATGCGAACTAGACCAAAGTAAAATTAATATATTGGCAAAGAATCGTGTTTGTGCATAATGTACTTTAGCCAGAATAAGCCAGAGAACCTCTCCAATTTATCAAAATCGCAGTTTTAAAGAGATTATATGGATGATTTCGAGAAATCCTACCTTTTACTAAGTAGGAAACACCGCAACCCGAACTCACCGATTTCCTTGAAACGTTGATATGCTTTAGTATATGCTAAAATTAGAGATTCGTATTTTTTTTATGTGCCAACATCCACTTTTAGGGAGCAAAAAGCACCCTACAGTTCACTCCCAAAAACCGATTTTTCTTTATAACTCGAGTTATAAAGAAAAATCTGGTTTTGAGGGTAAACTGTAGGGGTATAATCAGTTCCTAAAAGCAGATGTCGGCACATAAAAAAATACACACCTCTCATTTTTTCATTAACCACAGGAATTTGATAATTCGTGTTGGAATTTCCTTGTATTGACAAAGACTCTTGTGCATAATATTCTTTAGCCAGAATCGACCATAGAACCTCCACAATCTATTAAAATCTCGGTTTGTCGAAGAGGTTTTACGTGCAATTTCTAGAAATTTTGCCTTTTACAAAAACGCGAACTAAAACCAAGTACAATTAATATTTTCGCCAAGATTCATGCTTGTGTATAATATAACTGTAACCAGAATTGGCCATAGAAATTTCCCAATTTATTAAAATCGCGGTTTTTTGACGAAGTTATAAGGGCGAATTCTAAAAATCCCAACTTTGATTAAAGTGCGAACTAAAATAAAGTGTAGTTAACATATTGGTCAAGATTCATGTTTGTGCATATTACACTTTAGCCAGAATCGGCCAAAGAACTTGAATCTTGGGCAACCTGATAATGGTTCTTTTTTCTCACCTTCGCTTAGAAATCGCCCAAATAACATCTTTAATCATATGCACAATCATGAATCTTGGCCAATATATTAATTGGACTTTACCTTACTTACCATAGTAAAAGGTGAGATTTCTGAAAATTGCCCCTATTTTTAAGATTAGCTTACGCATAATATTTCACAATGATCATAAAAATAAGTTTCATTATGTAAACGGAATATATGGGATTTCTAGTGTGTTAATCTCGTGAAAAATCCTATCCTGTTTCGTAAAGTACTATATCGACAAATTTTTTAATTACAGTCAAAAAATTTCACAATTACATAGGTGCGAAATATACTATATAGAAAACTTGGATTTTCTAAAATGGGATTTCTCAACTCTCTGCCTTCTATAGCATGACGCTCTTACAAATTTCTGCATTAAATCCTTAGGTGTAGCTATGTGCAGGCATAATTAAAAGGTTATATCTAGTTTGGCATAAAACGTGTTGCAGAAACAATCCTATTTTGGTAGTTAACATCATCTATTTTGGTAGTCTGGTATCAATCAATCAATCCCGATTAATTTAATTTCAATTAACATTCTCTTTGACCCATTTAAAGTCATGTGATGGAATCGCAGGTTATTACTGAACAAATTTATGTAATTTTACCAAGCTCACTTATGGTTGCATCTGAGTTGTCACAGGCTACAGTTTAATTTCTTCGGTAAAAATAACCAGCACCACAATTACGAACAATAAAACCGGAATATTTATGTGTAGATGCACAATGGAACGCGAATTTTTGTGACAGTAGTAAAACATAACCTAACTTTAAATAAAACTGCTAGATTTTAACAAAAAATGCGTTGTTCCATTAATAATCATAAGTAATAGAAAATTAAACAACAAAGTAATTAAAATATTTTTACGATTTAGAAATTGCTGCGTCGTATCACAAACATAAACAAAAAAATTATTTGTTTTTAGCAATTTAAATTCTAATCAAATAATTTACTAAATTTTTGCAAAGAATGCCAAGTACGTTGTATGGAATGTATGGAAATGTTTCTAAATAAAATATTTACATGTTTATAACTAAATTAACAATATTTTGAAAATTAGTGCATTTATAAAATGAGCCAAAAGGTATACCTTGGTGGATTAGGGTTATAAAATGACATTTTAAACAGCCAAAATTCTTATAGAGCCAACTATTGGAATTTTTTAAATTAAAATCCCTTTGCCGTTAATTTTATGTGTAACTACTTCTAACAACTGCACCATCATTTGACCATCATTAGATACAAGTATTTGAGAGTTTGCTCACGCCAATGGAACACGCTGAAAAATACGAAGAAGTATTAAATGTTGGTTGTGTTCAGTTTTTGAATTTTTATTAACCAACGCAATAATTCAAATTTACTATTATATATTTGTGTTGGTTTATTTCTGATTATGAACTAACTTTAAATGTGCGTTCAATCATTTATTTAAAAACAAAATCGTGATGGGTCAGAAGCAGATTGGTTGATCCAGGGAGTGCGTTCACGAACTCTACATTGCAATAATATTGTGAACAAAAAGCGTTCATAAACTAACACTGTAATTTTCTACCCTGCTAAATACTGCGTTTCTGCCTGTCATTGTTACAATATCGTAACAATATAGAGTTCGTGAGCGTACTACTTGTCTTATGTCAATTTTTATTGTATTGTGAATATGGTGTAAATTTTATTTTTGATGAATTTGGTGTTCAGAGTCAATATTCATTAAAGTCTCTAAAATAAGGTTTTAAACTGTTATAATTTATTTCCCAGAGATTTTTTAATAATTAATGATAAGTTTTTTTTATTATAAGTAATACAACTGATTTATAAAATCCTCTAATAATAATTTCATTTAATATTCACGTTTAAAGGGATGTAAACCACATGCTAGTCCTATTATATTTTCAGTTCACCAGATCCATTGGCTTCGTTATTTCAAGCCTTCTTTTGGCGGTAGGGTTGTACCATGTAACATATCTCACTGTTTTTATGTACCTGAAGGCGTACCGCATGTTTCAAGGCTTGCTTATTAATTTCCCCGCTGACGTATACCTAACATTCTTAAGTCTCGTGGAAGATATACATTTCTTTTGTACCAAAGAACATCAACAATACTCGGTAGAATATTGTTTTGTAACGTCTGTATTGTTTTGATGCACGTTCTCTTAGTACAGCCCCAAAGCTGGATGCCGTACGTCAATATAGCCTTCAGAATTTGGCGATAAAGGACCACTTTATTGTGGATAGTTATTCTTAGTTTCGTCCAATAAGCCAATATATCTTTCTGATTCAATAATTTTAAGTTCTTCTTTAACTTGTACTTTAACTTAGAGTCAACAGTTATCCTTAAATATTTGGCTGTGTTGACATAAGGAACCTGTTTTGAATTAATTTCTGTTGGAATCCGTTTAACTTTCCGGTTAGAGAAGTTGACATAAATGGAGTTTGTTTCATTGAGCCATCATTTTGTCCAGTTACAAACCTCATTATCGATTCTCCGTAATTTTCTGATTGCCCCTTCGGTATTATCTCATATTGTCATGATCGCTATCGCATGAGCAAAACTATTACAAAGTTTCTTCTCTTGGTGTTGGTACAAAGTAGATTCAAACTTGGTTTCAAAACCCTACGTTGCATTTAGCAATCACCCATATTGTGCCACATTTACAAAAATACTGGACTATATTTTTTTTCTTTTCAGGGGTCCGATTCTGGTTCGATGATATGATAATGAAAAAACAAAAATATCATCGGATTTTTCATTTGCTTTTATCATTTTATTTTACCATCAACATAGTATAAAGCGATTCTGGTTCGATGATAATCAAAAATGATGTAATTATCATCGATAAAATACAAATGGCGATTCCGGTTTGACGATGTATGATATACTTATGTCAAAATTGGTGAAAAAAATTAATATTTTTTCATTTTGTTTTTGTCGCTGAAAAGTCTTTATGACCGATGATAAAAATTATTTTGCTCGCCCATTCGTGCTTTTAGTAGAACGTAGTTAGATTAATCGATTAATCGACCGTTTAAAATTGATTGATTAATCGGAGAATACTAAACGATTAATCCAAAATTTATTTTCTTAAAAACAAGTGTGAACCGATTTTAGTGTTTTGCATAATGTGATTTCAATCTACATTTACCTACTACATTTGGATAATGTGCACATTTACTAGTTAACGTTGGTAAATGTGGATATATAATTTAATGCAGACAATTTATACTAGTGTACTTTTCGAATTTACAACATTTTGGTAGTAAAAATAATTTTCTAAGATAATAATATTTAAATAGTGTTAATGTTTTAGTGATTTACTAAAAATTAAAAACAATAATTAATAGAGAACGAAGATTTAACTTTGAAATATTCTGGAAAATGGCAATTTCCATTGTAATTTTAAAACGAAATGTCCATTTTCCAGAACATTTTTAAAATAAATCTCTAAGAAAATTGAAATTTTAAAGAATTTTTGGGTTGTTATTTCATATCCGATATAATGAGAACCTGAATATTTACGATTGCCTAGATAAAATTTCAATGCACATGCTCAAAATGATTTTTTTGGAAACTAATATGAATATTTACTATTGCAAAGAGAGAAACTCTCTTGATAAAATTTTAATAAGCAGTGCGCATGCTCAAAACCATTTTTTTGGAAAACGAAACCAATTAACAAATATTTAATATTATCAAGAGAGGAAACTCTCTTTCATGAATGATAATTTTATCATTTTTGATTATCATCTAACCAGAATCGCTTTCGATATGTTGATGATAAAATAGACTAAAATGATAAAAAGCAAAGACGAAATCAAAATGACAAAAACAATTGAAAAATTCGATGATATTTTGTTTTTTTCATTATCATATCATCGAACCGGAATCGCACCCCAGTGCGGCTTCAATTTTGTTTGTGATTCTGTGCACCTGTTCAATAGTGGCGTGCTTTTCTTGGAATCCAAATTGATGTGATCGAATGAGATTTCTCCCCTCTAATAATGGCTTAATTTTGAAGTAGTAATTTTTCATACATCTTAGACAACGTTAGCAGTAGCGAAATTGGCATATAAGTAAGGTCTTTTGTCATTAGGCGGATTGCCTGGTTTAGCTATCATTTTTACTTCTGCAACTTTCCGTTGACCTGAAACATATTTCAACTAGAATGATGAATTGATTATAAGTAGTAATTTTCGTATTTTTCTCTGGCAAGATTTTGATGATTTGCCCTGTGATCAATTTATATCCCGGTACTTTTCTAGAATTTAGGTTAGATTGTATTCTTTCTTTTAATTCATGTAGCTTCAATCGGGTGTTATATTTTCATCATCAATTTGTTTGGGAAGACATTGGAAGATTGGGAAGACGTTGGAAGATTTCCTCGAGATGCTCCCCAAAAACATCAGCCTTTCTTTTAGCATTAAGGGCCCGGGGACCGTTAGGTTTCTTAATTGGAGGTATTCAAACTTTAGGTTTTGTTTTGCTTTCAAAGCGAGTATTGGGTGTTTAAGTCTATATATCTATTGATTGACTCATTCTTAACTTCTTTAAAAAGTGATTTTAGTTTATTACATAATTTTTAAGGTTTCATAATTCTTATCTGATTATCCCGTTGTCCAATTGTATCGCACTTCTATTTTTCTGATAGCTAGCTATTGTGGTGAGCCTTACTAAATTTCATAAAATTTAGAAATTTTGAAGATCATCACAATTGAATCACTTTTATGATATAAACTGGAACTTAGCCAGGCAATTATTCGAAAATGTCGTCAACAATATTTTTTAAATCGTACAATCGGTGCTTATTTGGCCAAAATTCTGTTTTCTGTGTAATGTAATAATATTCATCACAATTGGATATGTATGGCCACGTAGACGTAGAAATCTCTAAATTCTATGAATTTAGTCGGTGGTACAATTTTTTTTATTCAAACAAATTACTCAATGTATGCTCAACTATTAACATATTCAAATGTTTTATTTTTGTAAAATCACAAAAAATACCAGAGCAAAGCAGCTAGTAGATATTTTGTCATGTGATTTCGACTTTGTCCCATAAACCATTTTCAAAATTTTACAGGAATCAAATTTAATAGTTTAAACAGCGTTTATTGTTCAATGAAATTTCTAATGTTGGTTAGTTTTTGTATAAAGGCTTGATATTTCTTTATGAAATTAAACAAAAAAAAAAAAAAAGAAAGTATGAAGCTAAAGCTGATGATCGAGACTGCATAATTCTTTGAAATTATTTTTAATCTTGAAAACATAGCCGGTTAAACAATTACCATTTTGGATGAAAGGTTTCCTGAACGTGCTATTTGGAAATTCGGCGACATCAGATTGCCAAGTCCTCCGAAAAGCAGGTGTACATCATTAGTCCTAAGTTCTTGCCGATCGAACAAGAAATTGACAGAGAGAATTGTCAACATTTCGATCGGCACTACAGTGCTCATGGAAAGTGCCCAAAAACCAGCCATTCTTGAATCGATGCTAGAGTTGGCTATTTACCGGAAATAACTTTTCAATAAACGATTTCGAAATTTGGAAACTTTTCTTCTAATTATTGATTTATTCAATAAACCAATCGTTGAGAGAAAGAAGGAGGAAAATCAATCGTAACTTAAGATGGTAAAATCATTGAAAGTACCCTAAATAGGTTATCCTTAAGTTATTTTTACGTCGGTCGGATACACCCTTTCACGTCACCTGAGGCAATGAGAGATTACGATTGCTATAAAGTGGGAAACACCTAAAAAGAAGATGTGGAAATGCAAGTTGCTGCTCCCTAAGTATCGTATAAGCAACCTTACCTACATCTCTTTGAAGCTGACTTCAATTTATTGAGCAACTCTGACGTGTGTGTGGCCCCAGGTACGCGTTCAATAATTATCCGCCACACGAATATTTTGCTTAGCTGTACCAAAATCATACTTGTGTGCTTAACTTGAACCAATTGAATTATTATCATTTTGCCTACTACCTCAATAATCAATGTAGTACATCGTCCATATATTGCATTCACCAACAATACATAAGCAATATGGAAGTATATGGAGTATATCGTCGGCCTAACTGTGAATTAACGTATCTGATATTTTTTCGAAAGTTCTTTATTGGTACTAAATGTTTCGTCATGAGAAACTCTGTCTGAATTTTCCACCCGCGTTGGTTCACCGTTAGCACGGCGATGTCGTCCTAACAGTCAATTAACGTGGGTGCAGGAATTCAGGTGCAGTTTCTCACGACGAACATTTTAGTATCAGAGATGAGTTTTCGAGAAAATGTCAGTTACGTTAATTCACGGTTAGGCTGATGATATGGAACAAAATTCCAAATTATTGGCAGGTAGTAAAAAAAAACGTAAACAAAACAAAATCGGAAGGTCATTGACTGAAAGCAACAATAACATATTTTGTTTTTGTTTCTGTTATTATGCTTATCATGTTATCACCAATACAGCCGTAACAGGACAGATTGTAATGACCAAGAAGACGTGATTGGACAGAAGAAACTAAAAATATCAGAATGCATTGGATTAAATATGAGCCTACAAGGAAACAAGGTGGCTGGTATTATAAACGGATATCCTTACCCAAATTTTCTTTGATTTCATAATTTACGGTCCGTATATGTTCCTATGAATTATGCCGTTAATAAATTGTGGTGCGAACTTCGCGCAAAATTTATTTTGGGCTCTAACAAATACAGGTTGGTCAATTTTGAAATCAATTTATCGTGTACGCAAATTGTAGCGTTGTGCACTTTTCTCGTATGCATGTCTGATATCATCTCGGGCTTTACCATGTATAATGGCTAGCCTTGAGGGTAATGGTAACATGATTTCTACCTCCGAAATACTACCAAAATATCTTAATAACTTACACTCGTTTGCATATTTTTTGATTGTGTTATGTACTCCATTCCGTAAAGCAATCGCAATTTCGTTTAAATATTTGTCCCATTGGCTATGTTTATCTTTTATATAAGAACGTTTGCACAAATAATTGACCAATTAACCCTCGCCGAAGCATTAATAATTCTTTGTGTTCTGCACTTTCGAACCGGCTACCATCATCATAGTGTATAGTCTCAGGCACATTGGACATAATTGAGATTGACCATTCGTAACTATCAGAATCGGGCTGAAATAAGACGGCCCCGACCCCTTCAGTACTGGCATCACACCGAATAGGGAATGGTTGACCATATGATGGATTTACTAAAACAGGTGCGGTAGTCAGCAAATTTTTTAATCATTCGAATGATTTTTGAGCTTTTTCGGTCCATAGAAATTTCCCTTTTTTTCAATCAATTAATTGGTGCCGAAACGTCCGAGTACTTTATAATAAATGTCCTGTATCAGCCTGCCATTCCTAGGATACGTCCTGTTTGTTTGGTATTGGTTTGTGCAGGTAAATTTATTGTATCGGCAATTTTGGATAAGTCAGGTTTTAGACCATTTTCGCCTATCAAATATCCAAGATATCTTTTTCGCGCGTAACAAACTTGCTTTTCTCGATGTTGGGAGTTAGTCCGTAATATCTCCGTAGTAAGTTGGAGACCAACTCTAACAGTTCAAAGTGATCCTTCAATGTACCGCTGATGATGAGCAAATCATCTAAACAAACGGATATTCGGTCGTGTAACTCATGAGGGATTACTTTGTCCATCAGGCGGCACATTGATTGGGCTACGTTACACAAACCAAACGGTATCACTTTGAATTGATAAAGTCTTATTCGCGGTCAAGGCCAGTCCAGTAATGCACTTTATCTCAGTAAGTCGTTGTAATAGTCCGTCAATTAACGGCAATGGGAAGGCGTCTTTGATGGTTACTGCATTCAATTTTCGCCCATCTAACCATAACCGGCTCTTACCGTTACCCTTTTTGACAACAGTCTTGGGGGAACTCCATGCCCTCTTGCTAACGTCAATAACGTCTTGTTTTAGCATTCAATCTATTTCTTCATTCAACTCTTTTTGAATTGCTGGTAACACTGGATAGTGCCTTTGCTTAATGGGTTTGATTTTCTCTTCATTTTCAATTACATGTTTATGTAAATTTGTTCTGCTGAGTCCGTTTTTACTAAATGATTGAATTTGCGCTATAATTTTGTCTAACTTCAATTGATCCTCTGTGCTTAATTTGGGTACATCGGATTTTTCTTGAACGAGATTATCAGTGATTTGATTTATAGAAAAATTATTAATTAAGCCAAAAGTTATAATGGTGTATGAAGGGTTGGTACTACGCAAAACTTAATATTTCCTGTTTTATTGAGAAAACTTATCGGCAACCAGATATATCGTTCGATTTTGTTTGACAAGATTATTTGATGCCAAAAATTCCGTAGAACCTTTTCCCAACACACTTACAGGTACACACACGCCGCTATCTAACAAGCCATACATTTTGATGTTTCCTATTTTTACCTCTGCCTGGATTCGCGGATCAGTTGTGGATATCGTTTTAAGTTTCAACGCTATACGCTATACACTATACAATATTTTATTATTCTAGAAATTGGCTTCCGTTTTATTGTTACCTTTGTCTTTACAGGAATTTCCGTGAATTTATTTGTTTTGAATGAATTGGTTCAAAAATTTTCGGTGCTTATTTCGAGGGTGGTTCATTACGTTACCGCTCGGACGTATGTTTCCCGCTGCATACAGTTGGCATCTGGAACAGTTCGGATTTCTTACATTAGTTGCCCCACATCCGAAACAAAAAATATCGATAAATGGATTTAAGAACTCCTGGTATCTGTGGCCCAAATCCTTACAGTTGAACCATATCAAGGTGGTAGTTGAATCTCAAATTCTACCTTACTGATATCGATTAAATGCCTCAATTTCTAATTATCGGTCATTAATTGTAAACGACTGGTCACTGCTTTGATCTAACCTCAATTGATTCATTGGCTGGACAAGGTTTGCATATGCCTAGGATCGTATCCAGTTTGCTGCCACATTATTTCATAACGTTGGCACAACACTCGTAATTCTTCCAAGGATCGTATCGAACTTTGACTTGATAAGGTCGCATTTCTCAACGCTGGATTCATGTTCTGACACAAACGATAAATGGGTTCCCTCTCGGATAAACGACGCCCGCCATCAAGGGCGTTTAACTTTTGAATAATCAACGCAAAGTCTGAAAACGAATGTTTGCGGAGTATTTGTTCCTTAATTTCTTCTTCAAAATCAAAGGAGCTGAAATATGCTATCATTCCCGTCGTACCAATCTGCATCGGACAGGTTATGCGCTGCGACTATTTACAGCAAAATAATATCATTACTAAAATTTACTCGTTCAAAGATTCTTGGTGTTACCTTTAACTGGGACTTGTCGTTTCACAGACATATGGACAGAGATTTTCACGTTCCTAATATCATTAAAACTTTATACTTGGCTTTTGTACGTTCTCAATTAGAGTACGGTGCAATTATGTGGGATCCAAGTTTCAAACTTAATGTATGCTCTACGGGGACTTCCCATAATTTTTTAACGTCGTTATTTTTGTACTTGTTGTTACTTATAGAAATTTTAGGTACAAGTAGTCTTATAAATTAGGCTTTTGCCTGTAGATTTTGTTTTGACATTATAAAACTATCCAGATTTTTTATTTAAGTTAAATTTTTTTTAGTGGCGTGATTACAATACGCAATACGTAGTTTTTTAGTTTACGTTTAATAACCTTGTTATTATCGTTAATTTTTCTTGTTATTTCAAAACAGAATGAGGTGGGTATTGTTTGAAACAAAATTAAGAGGTTTTTATGCATAATGGAAGCAATTTCATTATTTTTTTGTTTCGATTACTTTGTTTCCATGTGTGGTTTTCCTTTTAATACTAAATTATTAATAAAATACCATAAATAATTAAAAAACAAAAATATCCAACTGAAAAACATCTCATACAATGCAGAAACTATCTAATATTAAATAATAAACGTATATATAAGAACTACCTAATTGTAAATAATAAATGTAAATAAAATCTTCACCACAGTGAAAAAATAAATGTTTATAAACTATTAAACTAAAACATGTACATAAAAAGTATTAAATGGTTGTAAAATAAATCATTTAGATAAATAAAATGTGTGGAGTGTTCTCGAAAAATCTAAAATAAATTGTTTTGCTCTAACTGCGGTTTAGTGAATCCATCTGAAGAAAATAAATAAATGGGGTAGGAGTCCAAACGAAGATACTACCCATAAACTACGACCTATAGTATGTCTCTAAATAACAAAAACTGTTAGAACGAAATGGAGCGGAACAAAAAGAAACTTGTTTGGCTCGGACTTTTACAAACAACCCACTTTGCCGCTACCACTGCCGCGTCACTACCGCTACCGTTACCGATTCAGCTTAAGTAAACCTTTATGCTGCAAACTTGGTTAAGTCGCAGGAAGATTCTTGCTAGAGTTCAAATAAGTTAAATTTATTTTAAGATATTTGTAATTGGAGGCTATATTTTGGGTTCAGCAAGGCATCCTAATTTGTGACATTTAGAGAATAGAAATTGGACAAGTTCAAGAGGTTTAACGAAAAATACTGATACAACAAATATTTTAAGCCATGCTTGTGGCAAATTGTGAACAAATTAATTAATGAGAATAAGGTACCAATAACAACCAAACTGGGCCAAGTTTGATAAAAATTAATGTTTGTTTTGGAAACGTTAATTATCAAAATTCTTTTCAAATCTAATTCTTAGCAAATTCCTTTGTATGTTTGTCAAATACTAAATTTAACTAAATTTAGAGATAAACAGATTAAATAGTACGAGTATAACAAATTATTTTATGTCAATTTTTTTTTAGAATTTTTGTCTAGTTGCAAATTATTTAAACCGTGATTAATTACATAAATTAAGATAATTACAGTGAAACATTGACCTATGCTGCTTTAATCAGTTCACCCAACATATTAACCCTATAACAAAAACAAATAAAAAATGTATTTATTCAGGTTATCGTTAATCTATTCCTAGTAAAGGGCATATTCAAATCAAAAGAAATTGGCATTAATTAAAACCTGACATAAGTACTGGTTGCTTTGAGCGAGTATGATGACAAGAATTCTACTATTGCATACCGATTCATAATATATAAATCACAATTAAACTAATCTCATAATTTGCTAACAAACGCAAATAACTCCCATGCTGTTTACCAGAAAAATATTAATTTTACCATTTTTTATTGTTAGTTACAGGCCACAAATTGTAATCTTGTTTGTATGTTTTTCTTATACACGCCATATAAGAATGTACAACAAATTAGAATTTATTGCAGCTTAGTGTGTATATAAAGAATTCTCAGCCGTGAAATTAATAATGGATTAAACAACAAAAAAAAAAAAGGATTCCAGAAAGGCGTATGTCTTATCTCTAATTAGCGCAACACAATAATTAGAAGATATTAATTTGAAAAATTGTACAACGAAAGGATAAAATCGAAACTAATGTATGTAAGTTAATCCAAAATGCTGTTTTATTTCATTTGCGGCTAAGCTTTGGAATACCAAATTTGTTATCGTCGTTATGCTTAAACTACTTAGGGTACAAATTACATATTAAAGTTATTGATAAGATATTTCAGTGAAGGTTGGCTTATAAGACACTTTCCCTATGGCAATCAATTTCTCTTAACGAGCAGTAAAGTTAAGTACACAGTAATGTTTCTTACCACGCTGCGAATCCACGCTTTAAGTTACAAATTGTAATTTAACATCATAAAAACTACTTAGTATGTATGAAGCTAGAATATTTGAGATTCCCTGATAGAGCAGCCGGGACGCCATCTAATCACGATTCGAAACCGCCAAACATTTTTGATATTCGATCAGGTTTTGCTAAATCTAGCTGATGTCCAATTTATCAAACAAGACCATTTGTGACCTTGGAAGTTCCCATGCTAGTTACCACGCAGAATTTTTTATTGAACTGAATCATTGACATCCATATCTACTTGAACTGAATCATTGACATCCATATCTACTCAATCCAGATTCACGTTGGTAGGGTTTCTTCAGTACGATTAGAACCCGTGGAGATTTTGTTCGAAGATGAGGTTATAACCATTTCTTTGTCTGGTAGGACGAATTTGGACATATGAAGGAAACATTACCTAGGTTTCGTTTACGAATTATTTGTTTCACTTCTTAAACTTCAGCAGTGCCTTATATATTATGGCTTTTGTGTCAGAATCTAAGGTTAAAAAAACAAGGATTCATATCTGTCCCAAGGATAGTAGGCTTATTCTCAATGGTCAGACATCAAGAATAACGCTGCACAGTGATGCAAGCACCGTTAAGATTTGCTTCACGGTTTGGACATTATCGGGCATCTCGACCAAGGATCTAACTCAAAATGATGATAGCAGAGTTGCAGGTGGATGATTGCAGAGTTGGAGTATATAGCAAAAAGATTGATATAATGTCCAAATTATTAAATGATATGCGAGTATTGATAAAAATACTACTTTCGATTTCAAATTTAAATATGTTTGCCGTATCGCTTAATTATCGAAGATAAACTGGATAAATAAGATATATAACTTGATATGTTGAGCGAAAAATTAGTGTTTCATTAGTCAGGAGAAGTCTGTTGGAGAACTAGCGGGAAGTTTATCGTGGTTGTGATTTATCTTATTTATTTACGGATAGTTGTGGTTATTGGGAGCGGTATTCGGTGTTGTAAGTGTAGTGGTGTTTTGGAAATTATTGGACCGGTAAAGCGACTAATAGAGATTAGAGAGAAATAACTTATATAGGTCCTTCTACTTGTGAAACTACACGTTAAAATATCGACACGAGGGACGCCAGATATTATACTTGGAGACGGACCCGTGAATTTGAAGCGGGGTAAATAGAAAATCAAAATATTTTAAGGCTCTCTAAATGGAAAACATGATAGAGGCGTAGGTTCTTCAAAAGAGTAGTTAATATTTTGTTTATTACTTTGGAGGATCAAACATCCGTATCGTTTCTCCTGGCATAAAGTTATGTACCTAAAATTGCAGATGGAACAATGTATTAGTACATATTACCGATCTTAGCTGTTCTATCGGCCTAATACGGAATACGGTTATTTATACGATTAGGTAGTCTTTTGCTTGTTCTCTTTATTTATTGATTTAAATGTTACTCGCGATCCTAATACAACACTTTTGCACTCGCTTTCTCATATTGAGCAACTTCTTCTCCTGTTGTGCTCGTCCTCATCTCTGATTTTGCGTTCCCTAAACGAAGAATAAAAAGTCCACAATCGTTTACCACTATTATGAAAGTGTAATCTCTCTTCGATAATTGGCAGATTTTTATTTTATGTTTAGAACAATAACTTGGTTTCTCTACCTTTATTCGGATTGAACTGAAAAAACAAAATTATATTCAATTTCAAGGGCTCTATTCTCGAATTCCACATCCATTTTCCACATGCGGACATCTGTCAAAATTCATAAAAATTCGCTATGGAATTTTTTCGATACTAAGGGAATATTTCCGAATGGGTAAAAGCAGGTGAAAGAAATCCCCATATACGAAAACGTCAATGTTTACATAGGTTTTGACAGATGTCCACATGTGAAAAATGGTTGGGGAATTCGAGAATAGGGCCCCAGGTTCCTTTCACTGCGAGTTTACTTAAATATTCTTCGGAAAAATGGTCTGCAATCAAAAACAATTTTGTTCGGAAGGGGAAATTTGTTTACGAAATAGACTACGTCAATGGAAATACTATGACTCAATGTTAATGTTACGGTGACACCTAGGGTGTAATAGACTAAGTTAAATTAATAGCTCAATGTTTTAGTGTACTAAAATGGAATTTTCCACGATAAAACTGTTCTAAATGTTCCTAGACTATTCTTACTGGCGAAGTCATGAAACTTCTAGAAGTTTGGTTTATGTCTATAAAAGGGCGGATGAAGTCGAAATGGATTCATTAGCTTTTGGTAAGCAAAAGTATAAGCATTAAAAAGTGAATTAAAAGAGATTTGAAAAGTGATCAATAAAATTTGTACAAATATTATAAAAGTCATTTTATGAATTATTATTGTTATAACTGTGTTGAATTTATTTTTGGTGCTAAATAAATAAATTCGTTTGTGTTAAACTGAAGTGTTTATTCACAAGCCAGTGCCATGAACCTTAATTGACACGGTGAAAACGTAACATTAACAAATCTGTCGAGTGACAACTATATTCAAATAGCGAAAGGTATTAGCCAAGTTCATATTTCTTTACAAAAGAGGTGAGGGTTCAATTTACTACGGATCATCTTTGTGCTCATTTCATTGACATCGCAATCGTCCATATTGGTTGCGATCTAACAGAGTTATGTACCTAAAACCATCGTAGAAACGATGAAACGACCTGTCTCGCCAGCCATGAACGTCCGACTAATTTGAGATTATTTACGGAGAGTGGGCTTCATTTTCTTTAAGTTGATATTCCTTCCCTGTAAAACTTTATTTGTACAAAAGTTATAAGCGATTGGCCACCTAAAACAAATCAAAATACAAGAATAAAATATTTACTGAAAAAAAGAATTTTTTCCACGTATTCCTTACGTAAATTCCTAATATTTCATATATTTTCCTTTACATTATCTTACTGACGATTCTCAGATGACGTAATGCGCAATGAGCTATGAACATAAAATACACGAAAGCGGAATTTACTATAATTGAATTGTGATAACGACCTCATTAGTACAAGACAATTATTTTTAAGTAAGCATACAATTCCTATTTCCTAGAACACTGACCTTTTATGGGTGTCCTTTTTGTTTTGCAGAAAATTAAAAATATTCGATCGGGCATTATCAGAATTGTGGCTAATTTTTGTTCTGCGTCAACCGAAACTTAAGCATTTTGCTTAATTTCTTTCCATTTGATGCAAGCACTTTTGTTGAACAATGCAAACAAGGAACCATTTATAATACCTCGATAAATATCCAGTTAGAAAAACTTTAATTTAAAAGTTAACACACAGTTAACAAAACTATTTAAAAGTTAAACTAAAACTTGTAAAAATAAAGTTATTGCTCGTTGTAGCTAGAACGTATTTTCCAAAACACATCACCACTAATGAAAAAGAATGTGTAGGTAGAAATTGTATAATCCAGTAATCCAAGTTTGCAGTAAATCATTAGTGGTAAAGGTTTTTTGGGGAAAAACTATTACGTGATCTGTTGAAACTAGTTCACCTGGCAGCTGTCACCTTTCAGGATTATTGTGAAAGTCAATTTTAAGGCCAAATATTTAATCACTGTCAAATCGTATTTAAAATTACTCGGCTCTTAAACATATTAAATTAAATTTGCATTAAGTAAATAGTTGGCTTAAAGCAATTAAATTCTATTTAACTGAAATTATTTTCCAAACAAAAATTTTAAATGGTTAAATGGGAAGTCAAGAGTTTTTAAAACTGTCGTACGTGTACATGCAGTACGGTATACTCGTGTAACCTTTTATAACGCTCGACTAGCCATTGTGTACTGCTTTGTTGAGTGGTCGGCTTGCAAATCTGTATTGGCTCGTTGGCCATAGTTAAAATCACCAGACTTTTTAAGGCATCGTGGCTTCTGAAAAATCTGATGATTTAATTTCTAATGAATGGCACCCTGTTCTGTATCCAGCCTGTTTTTGGTTAATTCAGATTCAGGCGCAGCAAAAAAAAATATGAATTTTAATTAAATGTTTATTTGCGTTCCCATTGGAAATGTATACCTTTGGTAAGCAATGACTTCACAAGCTCCTTTTGTTCGGCAGTAGCTACCCCTCCTCTTGCTATGTATGCCATTTTAGATTGACATGGCAACCGCATTATACTAGCATTATGCTACTGATTGCAATATTTTCAACCATTTCTGCTTTAGCTGAGTGTTACTTATGCCTTTATGGCATGGCCCATTAAAAAATAAATTATTTAGGATTACAAGAATTTAGTATTACCAGAAAATTTCAAGTAGGCACGCTGTAATTTGCTTGCATTTTCCAAAGTTGCCAAATTATCCAATGTAACTAACGCATATATCCAACCAGCTTTTACGAGTTCTTCTCGTGTTTTGGCTTCCCCAAATTATTCGACTAGTTCGCTCGATCAGAGTTTGTATGAGGCTCAAAGCAAGACCCTATATAAATAATGATCTTTTTTTATATAGGACAGCAATATTATTCGGGCATTTATGCCTGAAAAGGAGGGCATTTCTAGCAACATTTTATGTTACGCCTTGCTAGTCGGTAGAGTCAATAACACCTTTTGTGTTATTGTAAAATTCTATTATTTCGGGTAATTTTTTGGATTACCTACTGATTATATTGCCCTTCAAATGAAGTGTGGAATGTAAAAATAAACACTTATCTATTTTAGAATTAGGAAAGCATAGTAACATTCTTTCTATATCCGAAAATTGTTGATTTGATTTCGAAGTTTATTACAAAATGTATATAGCCCAGATGTTTGTTGACCACAATATACCTCTAGCTTTGAAGTATAGATCGAGGTGGAATCTACCGCCGAAAATATTTCGATCCCATATTTTCCCGGTTTATTTTGGATATACTGTCTAAAACAACAGCGCCCGCAAAATTTTTCTTATTTTTCGTCAATCGTGAAACATGACATCTAACGTTATAGTTTTCCTAAAAACTTCCCGGATCGGCACTAATTTGTCGCTCTTTGAGAGTTTCAATGTTATCAAACTGAATACAACGCATCAAAAACTGAAATCTTTCGAAGCTTATTGTAGCAGAAATAACTCAAATTCTGGGTCGTCCTTAGCCCCTAAATCGCGAACAAAACTTAGGATGATTTAGGCAAATCAAATAAGTAAATATGATAAACTAAACAAACTATTCATTTCAGTCATTCATTCAAATTCTCTTGCGGATCTTTTTAGAACCGTAAATATGTTTTCAGCTTGTGGCCGTCTTTGAATAAAAGGTTTTGTTTTCCAAGTGATTCCATCTTTCTCATTATAATGGTCTATTAAATTTTCGTCATCAGAATCTAACTTTTGTTCCGTGTCCGATTCATGGTCAATTATGGTATTTCTATAAAATCGTCATTTTCAGCTTCTCCACCAAGAACTCTCGCTCGTAGCATTTCCTGCTCTCTCCTATGCTAGGTAACATTTTCCTGACGTTAATTCTAATTGGGTGGATTACACCCATTTGTTGATAGTTGGCTATTTTGAAACATATAAATTGACATCAAACACGATGTTGAAAATGCACATAAAAACTACATCGCATGTAGTTTTTTGAAAAGTGTTTTCGCACATTTTCCATTTCGGACGTACCCTATTTTTCTTATTTCAAACCCTTCTTTATTTTGGTTATTTTTACAAAACGGGATTTTCGGACATAAAATATTGAAATTTTCAAATTATTCATCTATTTACGAACACTTATGGCAACTTCGTATTGAGATTATTGTTAATAAATATTTTTGAGTTTTTATTTAAATTTACGAATTTGTTGTTTTTTGGATTGATAAGGTAGCTTGTTAAACTAACAGTTTTCCAAATTAAATGTAATGGAAACCAAAGTGGGTCTGTATACAAATTTACACCATCTTTGTAGGGCCATTCCCAAAGATTTCCAGAGGTATGTGTGCATCCTCCCTCTCTTCCGTTGGCTGTACTTCCCTTGAAGGGATTTGGCCGTCTCAACGATGTTTTTCAAAATAGTTCGATCCGCCGCAAGAGAACGTTAGACACGATGACCGAGTATGTTTAAGTCCCATTCAACGTCGTCCATCCATCGGGTAGGTGGACTCCCACGTAGTCCTACTTTCGTTAGTGCCAACTCCAAGGTCTGTTTAGTGGTCCGATTTTGTGAACGAAGCACGAGCCCAACCTATCTTAGCCTTGACGATTTTATGAATCCAATAATGTCGACTTTATTTAGAGCATTTTCTTCTTGTTGGGACCGAGAATTATTCTTATGATCTTACGCTTAGGTTCAGCAATTTTTTAGATGTTTTATGCTGGCAGTGTTCAAGACTCGCAACCAAAGGTGATAACTGTTCTTACCAGCGCTATATATAATATGCCAAGTTTATGCATACAATTTAAAATGGTTGACTTTTCTTACAAACGCACTGTAATAAAACAGAAGTACTACTCTAGTCACATAAATTATGAATTTATAGATTATTGATAGACTGAATTTTAGAATTTTTCGCAAAAAAGTGTTTTCATTTTAATTCCACGGAATCAGATTTTATTTTAATTCTTATTATAAACGTACAAAAGCACCGACCTAAAATACTATAACCTAACTATTTACCTGATTTTCAACACAAAAAAAATTATTATATTACCACAGATAGGAATATCAGATGAACCAAGCCCGAATGATTTTGCGGTTGTTTGAACTGGAACCCAAAATCAAATGTGTCTGTAATATTTTATCTTGGACACAAAATAATACAAAAATATTTCAAGTAACACCATCTATCGTAAATAAAAATAAATATTTTTGAACAAATATTTACTTTTATTGAAGTTTAAAGTTAAATTATTAAAGCAACAATTCTAGTTGTAATTTTTTATAACAAAAATAGGCAAAATTACCTCAAAAATAATGAGCTTTTAAAATGCGTCTCTACTAACTGTCTTTCTTCTATTAAAGGTTAGATGGACCTCAGTAAAAATAATTTAAATTGGTTTGAGTTTCAGGTTTTGGGTTCCAGATTTAATTGCCAAACATTTTTTCGGCTTGAAACATCTGATATTCTTGTCTGTGATATTTCTGTCTAACGATTTTTTTAAGTACATATTTAAAATAGTCCTTTAACCCTCGTCAGGCGGTATAGGTACAATTGTACCTTTAGCGTTTTTAAATACTAATAAATCTTCTTGTAAAAGCCGGAGGTGGTTAAAGTTTCATGAGATCTCTACATTTTTTTGTTGGATCATGAAGACCTAATTTTAGACAAATATCCCCACCCTGTTCAGAGATCGAGTAGTTTTCTGTATCAAAACAGGCGGCAAAGGTACAATTATACCTTCATAGGTTTTGTATGAATATACTGAAAAATAAAAAAAAATTGATTACGACTTTTTTAAATGTTTTAATGTTATTTTATTATAAAAAAATGGAGGTGTGGCCAACACACGAGTTTCTTTTACGAACAGAGAATTTTGAGAAATTTTAATTTTTTTTTATAATTTTTTAAATTTTTTTTTTTAATTTTTTAATTTTTTTTTAATTTTTTTTTTTTTAATTTTATTTGTTTTTAATTTTTGGAAACATTTTGTTTTTGGTAGTTTTTTGTAAACCTTATACTTTTTAAGTTATTTGCAAAATAAATTTTCTGGACCAAGGGAGTGGCCACTTCCGGTTAGCCGATTTGGAGTAAAATTCACTGGGACCTCCCAATTTATCAAAAAAGCTAAAATCTGAAGTTTCAGTTCGATTGGTTAAACCATCTGGGCTGTAGAGAGGACACAGACAGACTGACAGACTGACAGACGGACAGACTGACAGACTGACAGACTGACAGACTGACAGACAGACACCATTTCGAAACCCACTTTTTCGGACTCAGGGGACCTCAAAACAGATAAATCACTAAAAATATCAAGGTCCAAAATTTTCATGATTACTATACTTTATTTTACTAGAGTAAAAGAAAGTAAAAAATTTAAAATATTTCAGTTACATTATATAAAAATAAAATAAGGATTGTTTTTATTGTTTTGATTAATTTTCTTTACAAATTTCGCACCTTGTCTTTACTATTACGTGTTGATCGCAAACGGGTTTCAAACAAACTCCACATGATTTCCTGGTTTTGCGTTGTTTACGCTTTAGCTCTCGGCAGACATAGCAACTACCCACGACTACCATGACGTGCTGGAGGGCCAGCTACTGCTTCCGATGATAAAACAATCCGTCGCTCAAACACCATTTCTATTGTAGTTCGAAGAAAATAGTTTCTCATCAAAATTGGCTTTATACTACGAGCTTCTTTCAGCATCTTTCAGGAACTTTCTTCGTTGATCCTTTATTCGGAATTGTGGGTTCTGTTCTCTATATATAATATATGATGCTAAACCAGTGATATCAATCATGTTGTAGAAAAATGTTAGAGGCTAACGTTATGTTTTTCGTTTCACTGAGTACTCTCCCAACATTTTATCCATTACGTCGACTCCGCCTTTGGTTTTATTATAGTACTTTATTATCTCTGGCTGTGCTACTTGTGTCTCCTCGACTACTCCTGTCCTATGCATTGATGATAGAAGCACGACTCATTTTTTTTTTTTTTGGCACGTATGAACAGAGTGTTACATCACGATTGTATGCAAATTTGCAAGGTTGCATATTGTTTGGTAGAAACTTTTTATTTTTTCTAACTGTGCCAATTAGTTACATATCCCAGGAGATTAACACTTTTGCCAGTTCCATACTTGTGAAAAAGTTGTCGGCAGTCACATTTGATCCAGAACCTTTATACGAGCTAACTAGGTCCAATACTGTACGTTCACCAACGTTAACTTGTTGAGGACCATCCAAAGGTTTTCCAGTGTAAATCTGACATTGTAATGGGTAGGCGTTTAATGCGTCACAAGCCCAAAAAATCTGTATGCCATATTTAGCTGGTGTTGAAGATGTGTATTGTGTAAATCTAGTATTACCTCTAAACGGAAACAGTTGTTCGTCGACAGTGATGCATTCATGCGGCTTATAGGCTCTCTTCAAATTACTGTTCAACATTAACCAAATATCCCGTATTGGTGCAGCTTTATCTGTTTGCATGCGTTCTGCGCGTGTATTCTCATTGTCAAATCGTATAAACCTTAACATCATTTTAAAACGATCACAAGACATGGCTGCACGCATAAGAGGCAGAGCATCTTTACTCCACATATCGCCCAGATTCTGTTTGTTGTCTCTGCGCAAACCAGCAGAAATTAATATGCCCAAAAAAGCATCGAGTTCCATTTCAGAAAATGGCTTGAATGTTTTTGTTGGTGGCCGTTTCGAAGAATCAGGAAATCTCTGTACCAGGCTATTGTTGTAAGTTTCACAAACTCTCTTCGCCTTTCGGTAACTGTATTTTTAAGATTTCTTCAGTATTTGAATGAACATGTATTCTTCTTGGATTCAGCCCTTTCATAAGGGAACCTCTTTGTTGGACATTGCTATTATTAGTTTCTATTAGTGGTTCCAATTCATTGCTTAAAATTTTCATTTAATTTATGGTATTGGCATCGAGGGAATAATAACCCGCAAGCTTTGAAACCGTTATGTAAATTTTCTTCAAACGGTTTCCCCAATGTATTGTTGTAATGCCGTTAGTATTGAAATCCAGATATTTAGTTATTTCGGCACTTCGAGTTAAATGTTGATTTAATTTCCACCACCACCACCACCAATAAAATAATCACGAGGATCCTATACTATCGGTTAACTAGTATACGCAGGTATTTTGCGAGAGTGTTGTTTTTGTTCTGAGTTTTTTTATTGTGTCTGTCTCAAATACAGCATGATGAAACAGAAATATACATTGAAGTTGGTAGCACTCGCGGCGTACTAAACAATTCATAATAATAATAAGCAAAAATGTATTTGCTAAAATATTGTTACGTTTTTGCCTTTTCAATTAAGGTTCGTATCACTGGATTGTGAATAATACAAAATCAATTTAATTTATTACCAACAAATTTATTTATTTCACAAAATTTATTACAACACAGTTTATCAATAAAAATTCACAAAATCACTTTATATAAATTATTCTCAAATTTTACTGATCACTTTTACTTTTTATTTTACACTAAAACACTTTTTAAATCACTTTTTAATTCCTTTTAATGTTTACACTATCGCTTACCAAATATTACTAAATCCAATTCGAATTCGTTCGCCTTTTTATATACACAAACCAAACTTCTAAAAAGCTCATGACTTTTCCAGTTAGAATAGCTTGGAAACATTACGTAACAATTTGTGCCATGGAAAATTCCATTTTAGTACAGTTAAACATTGCGCTATTAATTTAACTTCTTCTATTACACACTAGGTGTCACCGTCACAACATATTGATGATTTATATCGACAATAGATGGTGTTGTACTAAATGTGTCTGAGATATTTAAGATATTTATTTTTAGTACAAGGAAGTCAGGACAAAATCAAAATCCACAAAGTATTATTTGCTGCGTTCCATTTAACATGGCAAAGTACACACAAGTACTTCTCACTGCACGCAGCTACTCTTGCTAAATTTTATGAGTAGTTTGCTTTTTGAATTTATGCCGACTTCGTTACCAGAATATTTAGTATAACTAATCGGTAAGAAATGCCTGATCAGTTTTCAAATTAATAATTAATTTTCCAACTTTCCATGTTGCACGTACATTTTTTTAAATTAAATTTTATTTTCGCAAGTAATTTTCTGCGTTCCATTTACCATCTACCCTCAAGTACTTATTTGTACTATGCCACGTCAAATGGAACGCAGCAATTAGTGCGTCAATATACTCTGTAGTTGTCACTACCATGCTGAAAAATGTTGTTCAAATACAATAATATAATAGTCGAAATGGGTTACATTTCGAACAATTGTGGAGAATTTTAAGGAATAAATTGATTACATGGGTGAATCACTACAGTATGTTAACAGAGACCCTAGCATTCTTCCATATTGTTTTAAGTAGTAAAAATACAAAACATCCATTGGTTATAGTACAGATGTAGCGTTAGGTGGCAGCGAAATCAAAATTATTTTTACCGACTAAATGGTGCAGTGGCTAAAGCGCAAAAAAAATGTTCATCGTCTGATTACGATCGGAGATGGCGATGAACACATCTATCGACTCACCGCCTATTGAAAGTGCAGCATTTATGGGCTGACCTGCTCTTCATATCTGTTCTTAAGGCTGGCAGGTATGCAATGTGCGTTTGGCTTAGGAAAAATAAACCTATAGCTATCGTAATCGATTTGGGTATCTAGCGTGAGATAAGCTTTAAAAGAGAAATTAGCCTAGTTTTACGAAAAAGATACCAGAGAATTACTGCAAAGATAAAAAACAAACAAACAAAATAATTTTTTAGGGAATTTAATTTGTTGGAAATTTAATTTGTTTTTCCACTAAATACTTCGTCAGTCATCTATCAGTTGTTATATCTTCTTAGGGATTGAGGGATTCTCTTGTAGCACTGCCATTACGAGCGTATTTATATACATATTTATATTTATTCACCTTTGTTCACCAAAACGGAATTTTCCTTAGGGCTTATAAAGAAAGCAGTTTCATCGCAATGGAAGATTCGTCGCGGTGTTCAAAGATAGGTAGATAACCTTTTTTTCTAAATATGTGGTTATTTCATTGAACCAATTTCTAATTTTTTCTTCGTTGACTTGCGACAATCTTTTTTATTAAATACTGTGAAACATGCTTAGATGATATTGAGTCAACCACCAATATTCCCATAAAATAGTATTTTCCCTGATACTGATTACTTGATTTGATATCTAACAGGATACAAATTTAGGTTCGACTCCATTTTGTTTTGCGAACTTTACTAATTTTCAATCCAGTAGATTACCCTTTCCGGTATAATGAATCCAAAAATACAAATCTTAGTTCAGCTTTAAGCATATTAACCCTAAATATAATTTATTACACCAGATCTAAGCAAGTTCTTCAAGGTTGGTCGATATGTACAAGAGTATAAGTATATACGAGTATGTTTGTGTATATAAACAGTCGAAAAACTAGAAAAACTAAACTTATCTTCGTCTTTATTTTTATTTATTTTTTGGTTGGATCTCTCCATTCTCCATTTGGATTCATCTTGCTTAATAACTCAGAAAATTTAAGGTTGATAACATGTATTATTTAAAAATATAAAAAAAAACCGAAACGGAAAGAGGATTTACCAATTCATAAAATACGAAATTTATATCTTTTCTAATCCAAAATGTATCAATCATGATCTCTTAAATGCGAAAGTTAAACGACATACACACACCGGAATAAAAAAACAAAATATTAACCTAAATCAACCAAAATGCTTTGACAGAGAATAGTATAGTGTATTATATCCATCGTATGTACCTAATGAAAATGTATTTCTATCTCAACCAGAAATTTTGATATATGGCACACAAAACGTTGTGTATTATCAGGGTAAACATCAATATTGATACACACATTCGATGGTAATCTTCTAATCCTATCTGTATTCAATTTCACACAGAAACCTTTTCAAACTATCAAAAAAAAAAAAAAGTTAAAACATAATTCCTCCAAAAATAAACATTATTTGTTACTGTGTGTTTGTCATCTTGATGATGTGATGTGTAAAAGTGACAAATACTGTTATTCGTCCCTCGTGAAAATTTCGTGACGATGAAACTTTACATCAGTTAAACAACATAAACACTTCTTTTTTAAGACAAACAGAAGAAAGGTGAACATCGTTGAGAAAAGGGAAACAAACGAAACGTAAAACATTTATGCACATATTGCTGGTATCAAATATATGTATGTATGTACATAGATATACGGACGTACCGTTTATGTCATATCCTTTTTTTTGCATGGCTGAAAACAACAAAAAAACAATCCTCGAATTCCCAAATGGAATGAAAATTTTTTTTCCTTTTTTTGCTGCTTTTTCGGCTCAAAATTTATGGATTTTTATGGGATATTTTTCTGGAGATAACTAAACTCACACAAAAAAAAAATACAGATTTTCATGAAAGCGACACGAGGCTATAATGTGCATGCATATAAATACGTCAATTTTCATTCACGATAATCACGGGGTTTTGCATATTTTATACACCGATATAATTGGTAATATCTATCGCTACCAAAATAGGTTAATATAAATAAATCAAATTACGTATAGATTTTACGATATCGCCAGACACAAAAAATGATAGACAAATTTTAAAATTGGCAACTTTTTTTTATCCGAAATTTAAACGTCAATGAACGGTTTCTTCTGTGTATATCTTATATACATGAAATAAAATTACAGGTGTGTGTATCTTCCTACAAAGTTTGGTTGTCGAAATTTTGATAAAGGTTCTGTCATGTAGCATAAATGACATTTTAAACGTAACAAAAACAGTTTCTCCGTAAACTTTTAATTTCTAAGAATCAAAATTGAAGAGTCTCGTTTAATTAAGGAAGTTAATTATAGATTGTGCTATTTGGGTGGATATGATGATGGTAAAGTTGGAAAATTTTATTTCATATCTTATATTTTTAGCAAATTGTAAAGTTTGACATAAAAAAATTGTCTATTATTTTTCATTTTTCGAATGAAAGTTTAGTTTTTTTTTCTATAAATCATTGGCATATTTCATATATTGGCATACATTCTGTAAAAAAAGTATTTAAAATGCCCGCGCTGAAGGGATTTAAATTTTGAATGTTAATCATTAAGTAGCAGTGCGAGAAAACGCACAAATTTCCTTAAACTCTTTCAGGTCTGGACATCATCTGGAGAAATTAACCGTCTTTTTCTATAGTTTTCAACAATAAAATCAAATTGGATTTGAATTTTGTTTAGCCGGCACCACATCTCATAATCGTCAGCGTAAACTTAACGATTTGCCTCAACCGAAAATATACAAAGATGCCCAAAGACGGTTGCTGCGTTCCATTTTACGTAGCAAATTACTTTTGAGAAGATGGTAAATTGAAAGCACAAAATTAACAAGTTGAAAAATTATTTATTAATTTAAAAATCAATTAGTCGTTTCATAGGTATTAATTCGTCCTCTTAGTAACGCAAAAACGTATCTAGATAATATAAACAGATAATTTTTAAGGTTTTATTTATATGTTTAAAATTCAATAGTTTGGAGTTAGGTTCTATATACTTTGTTGTGTTGATATTTTTGTAAAATTTGATACGTCAGATTCCATTCTTCAAAGTTATATTTATTTGTTGTAGAACATAACGTAAATAGAGTGATAGAAGATAGAAAAGAAAAAATACATGACAAGAAGGAAAATTTCTAATCCGAAGATTTTGATTCCGAATTCCTTCTGGGATTAATTCTTCGCAAAAACTGTGGTGTGGTGACGGTATTAAGCTTTGTTCAAAAAAAAATTTTAATTCTTGTAATTTTTCTGACGATGGTTTCATAGGGCAGTCAGTCTTTATGCTCTTATCAGTTTCATGGAATCATAGTTTGTAGCACCTCCTGTCACTCGCCGTCTTACTTTAAAATTTTTAAAGTCTGTGATGTATTTTAATAAAGTGATATTGAGCCAATTAATGTTGTTACCAACAGTCTCTGTCTTTTTATTCTTAATAATTTCTTCTCTCGACTTAACAGCGTTAAAAAACAGCTCTTGGCTCATTTCAATAAAATCGTATTTCGTTGATTTTGATGCCATTCTCATTGCAGCGTACCATCCTTTAGGATGGTAAATATTTGCATAGAATCTATTCTCACCATGAAATGGCTAGGTTCAAAGTAGCCCTGTTCTATTTCAGGAATGTCTAATATTTGCACAATATAAAGGAGAACCGCAGGTAAATTGACGTTTCTATTCGGGCCGCAAGTATCACTCATCATAATAATTTGTTTCCATTAGCGTGGTCTGCTAAATATTCTCGATAACGCTTAAAACTTTTATTTTCTGCTAGTTTGTTGTAATTATCGTGGTACCGACATGCTTTAATCTTCCTCCGAATATGTTGCATGTGTAATGGAAACAGAGCTGGTTTTTCGTCCTTACTGCACTTATTGTATTTTACGTATGAATCATACATATCCTTAGGTTAGGTTAGGTTTGGGTGGCGGTCCACTAGGACCAGACATAGACACAAACAAAAAATGGTCCTTAGCCATTGGATCTCGCCAAGTCCAACTTTGGCCAGACCTGCCGAGTTATTACGCAAGAAGTGATACTTGACCATCTGTCATTCGTCGCTTGCTAGCTTCTTCCT
The DNA here is from genome assembly GCA_958295665.1 of Tipula vernalis. Taxonomy (NCBI): domain Eukaryota; kingdom Metazoa; phylum Arthropoda; class Insecta; order Diptera; family Tipulidae; genus Tipula; species Tipula vernalis. The sequence continues at coordinate 333,200,477 of OY282558.1, read as the reverse complement.
GAAGCAGAAGTTTGCTTACCGCAAGATGCGTTTCAATATCTTTTCTGCTTTCTGAGAAGTGGTCCATCGTGCCACGTCGAGCCAGTTCATCGGCGTTTATATTCCCTGTACTTATGAAATGTCCTGGCAACCATAAAATGTGGATGTTGAACTGATCTGCCATCTCGTTAAGAGATGAGAGACAGTTCTGGACTACTTTCGACGTGAGGACACACATATCATTATGTGGCTTAAGAAATTTCAAGATTTGATTATTAAAATTTTTTGTATAAAGCCAAAAAAAATTTCAGGTACAACATTTTGCTCCGTGCATTGTGTAATGTATAAATTATACATATCTCTCAAAGACAAATCTTCTGGCAAGTATTTATGATCCGTTTTTTCAGCTATAATGGAATGGCACAGAGGTAAATGACAGGATTTGTTTCTCTATTATTTCTTCGTTTTCGCTTGTTACAGTAATGCCTGGTTGGTACTTACCTCGCATGTTCGGAGCAACAATATGTGCTTCGTCCCTTCTTTTAAAAATATTTCTTGAAAATCCTTCAGATATACGAGTATCTAGCATTGCAAGAAAAAACTCTTAGAATACTTAGACTTTTCCTCCGTTTTTGTAAAAGAAAAACTGTCGCGTCTTGTTCCTTCTGGAATTTTCACCAGCAGTTTTAACTTGTGTTTCAATTTTATCCTCTAACGTTGAGACATAGTACTTTTGTTAATCTCAATCTTCTAAGTTGCAGTGCATTATGAACCTCTTGACTGTTATTTTCGTTAAATGATTGATTACATTTTCTGAGGCACGTAGTGCAATCCTTTGGTCTCGCTCTACGAACGTTCACTTTTTTACCCCTCAAAGAAACATATTCTTCTCCAGATTGTCTTAAGCACTTTTGATTTTGAGCAAAATTTGATTGCTTACAGGTCTCAGGAGCACATTGTTTGTTACGAGTTTTTTTTTATGATTTTTAACTTTCAGTGATTGGTCTGCAAAGTTTATTTCTGTTTCAATCGAGATAGCTTCTGTCATATCAAGTGTCGGTTGGTGAAGGATGCTAGGAGAATTTTGAGTTGACCATTGGTTGAATTGACTGCATTGTATTTCTCTAGAATTATCATGCGCCGGTAAATCAATGAAAGTAAGGTTTTACTCCATCATCAAATAATCCAATCTTGAAGGGATAACATTATGTTATGTTATTGAGAAGTTCCAATGCCCATTTTCCATCTCCCTTATCAGACCAGCTCGATAGTACCTACAGTATTGCATTGTCACCGTTTTCTAAAATAATTTAATTTAGTGTAACAAAAGCATATCTAAGCATTATGCAAAAGGTCATTACGAATTTGATCTTGCATGATTACCAGACTTGGATAACCAAAGAAACAACTAAAATAGAAGGTATTTTAATTTTGGGATTTAAAAAAAATGGATGAACGTAATTTAGGTAGGTACTTATCAATGTTTGGTTTCGTTCATGACTCAATTCACTATCAATTCACTAAAATAGCTTTTATTTTGTTATTCTTAGGTTTCTTGCCAGTTTTACCAAAAACTCATCAAATGCCGGTCACCGGTGACCCCATGGCATTCAACGTGAAAAACAAGAAAAACAGATTTAGAACAGATCTAGATCTATAATTTCTACCTTGTTAAAGGTAGGCGAAAGTTATAAAATGTCGGTAATGCAGATAGTGTCTTGGCTATCTCAGAAACATATTTTAAATAAAATGAAAAATTAGCAAACCATCCTATAAACTGGTATTTTCATGAAGTGATCTTACGGCTGAACATAGCCCCATTTTGCTTTGTCACTGTTTACCATAGGAATTATACTTTAGGTTCCATCAGAAAAGACATGTCTGGAAAATGGTTCAATAAAAGTGCCTAGCCAATAATAATCCCGAGAAAAATTATCAGGGCCAGTTACATGTGCGGAGCCCGGGAAAATTCGTTTCAATGAAAGACCCATAAAAAATTTAAAAATTTGTATAAATTCAACCTTTAAAGTGACATATTTTGAAAGTATGTATTTCAATTAGTGTGCCTAGCCAACAATAATCCCTAGAAATTATCAGGGCAAGTTTCATGTGGGGAGCCCGGGAAAAGGCTTTTGAATGAAGAGCCCATATAAACTTCCAAAATTGGTATAAATTCAACCTTTAAAATGTCATGTCTGTAAAGTATTTCAATCTTATTAATATAACCCCACATGAAACTTTGCGTAATAATTTTTCTAGGGATGAACTTTGGCTAGGCAAATTAATTGAAATACTTTCCAGACATGACACTTTAAAGCTTGAATTTCTCCAAATTTTTAAATTATATATGGGCCTTTCATTCAACCGAATTTTCCCGGTCTACCCACATGAAACTCGCCCTGATAATTTTAGGGTGTTTAGGATGTTTTGTTAATTTTTAATTTTATTTAAAATATGTTTTGGCTGAAATATGTCGGCTGGTAACTTTTGGCTGAGATAGCCAAGACACTATCTGCATTACCAACATTTTATAACTGTCTACTGAAAACTTTCCTAACTTTAATAGTATATACTTTCTGGGGTGGGATGTTGTGGCATCACTTTCAATCGTATTCGATAGAGTTTATGTCTCTTGTTTCAAGAATGAAATTGTACTATGTTTCGTTTTTGAATTATGCTTTTATGCTGCTGTCTCAGCTTGCTCGAATAAAACAACCATCTATTTCTAATTATATTCATGATTTTTTATCACCCAAATTTTTGTTTACTGTTATTTTATCAATGTGAAGGAAAGGAACAGTACGCAACAAAAAGAAATCGCAATAGAAAAAGCGTAACAAAAAAGCGAAATAGAGAACAATTTTATTCTTAAAACAAAAGACACTAACTCTATGGATTTCGAAGCGAAAGTGATGTTACAATATCTCACTTCTGGTTTATTTTACACACATCACTAATACTAAACCACAGAGTACTTCTTTATAACTTACATTTTCTTAAATATCTGTACTGTATGGCTTGTATAGACATTTGTGTTTGTTTTGGTTTTACGCATATTATAGATACGTTGATTACAAATTTAAAAATTACGTGTCGTCGTGACACGTGGCCTTGTGACTAAATGGAACATTTTATTTTCAGATAAGTTGTATATTTAACTCAAAATTGATCAAAATCGAGATAATTTTTTGTATTAGTAAGGCGACGAATTGTACCACCATAACCGTCCACGTTAAATGAAGGTATAGAACAATCTAATAAATTAAATTGTTCCCTACTAAGAAACAACCGAAACATAAAAAACAAAAGAAAAAATAGCTACGGGCAACAATTTTAAAAAATTACCGTTAATTAAAGTTTAAAAATGTTAATTACAAAACAGTGAACGGAATTCTGACGAAAGACCGAAGTTCTGATCACCTTATTAGGTTTCAGCCCTTTACTTTTTTTTATTTTACTTTAAATTTCAATTAGTTCGGGAGAAATTCTTCTAAATATTCGTTTTATGTGTTTTAATGAAAATCACCTACAACTGTAGAAGTTACACTTATGGATTGTCGTTATGATTAACAATAATTTTTAAAATATTCAGCTTCAATAGCTAAATATTTTAAAAATTATTGATAATCATAACAACAATCCATAAGTGTAACTTCTACAGTTGTAGATGATTTTCATTAAAACACATAAAACGAATATTTAGAAGAATTTCTCCCGAACTAATTGAAATTTAAAGTAAAATAAAAAAACGTAAAGGGCTAAAACCTAATAAGGTGATCAGAACTTCGGTCTTCATTAATTCAACTTCCAAATCAATCCCGAAATGAACCTCGCCGAATTTCATCAATATTGGTTGAGAAATACGCAAGATTCATCATACTTGGCCGCATATTCCAGGACTTCATCCAAAAATCATTTTAGAATCACATTTTCAATGCACATGTCAAATTCCATCATAATCGGTTGAGAAATATACAAGTTCCCTCATATTGGCCATATTCCAGAACTTTATAAAAAAATCATTTTAGAATCCCATTTCCAAGGCACATATCAAATTTCATCATAATCGGTTGATAAATAGGCAAGTTCCCTCATACTTTTCCATATTCCAGAACTTCATCCAAAAATCATTTTAGAATCCCATTTCCAATGTGCAAGCCGAATTTTATCATAATTGATTAAAAAGTAGGCAAGTTCCATACAATGGAAGTGTAGAACCCCATTTACACCCCCCCCCCCCCGACCAAGCGGCGCAGTGGTTAAAGCTGCGGCGGTTGGATCGGGAGGTACCGGGTTCGAATCCCGATAGGGGCGGGATGCAAAAGGGATTTTTCATCATCAGATTACGATCGGTGATGAAGATGAACACATCTATGACCCCCTGTTGAGAGTGCAGAATCTATGGGCCGACCCACCTTTCATGTCAGCACTATAGGTTGGCATAAGGCATTGCAATGTGCAGGTGGTTTATACAAAACGGGTCTATAGCCGTACGTCCTCGATTGGGCTACTAATGCGTAAAGTAGGACGGTAAAATTAAACTGCGAAAGAATTGGGAGTGCCTTGAGCCCCAAAACAGATTGCATAGATTAAAACCAAAAAAAAAAAAAAAAAACATTTCCAACGCATATGTCAAATTTTATAATAATTGGTTGAGAAATAGGCAAGTTCCATCATACTTGGCCATATTTCAGAATTTCATCCAAAAATCATTTTAGAATCACATTTTCATCGCGGAAGTCAAATTTCACTAAAATCAGTTAAGAAATAGATAAGTTCCATCCTAATTGGCCATTTATTTAATTTGCTAAAGGTTTATCTTGAGGTTTGAGATATTAACAGTGACCTTTCTTAAGTCTTAAACAATATTTGTTTAAGGTTTGGTTCAAATCGGTCAAGTCGGGTAGATTTGTTTAAATATCATACATATATGCTGTACATATATACAAACACTCACTTTATTTTATAGATTGCTCAACTGCTCACTAAACACTGGTCCAACATCATCTCAACCCTAATTCAACCCGCAAACAGCCCCAACTTAACCCGCAACCCAACCGCAAAGCCACTTTCAACTCAATCCTCAAACCAGCATATATAAAAAATTGGTCAACTGCTCACTATATCTTAACCCAACCCTACTCAAGTCCAGCTCAACTTGAACTCAACCCGCAAATTGACCCCTGGCTTAACCTTCAATTCAACGCTAAACTCAATACCCAACTCAATATTCAAACCAGAATATATGAAAAATTGGATTGGTAAATAATTCTATAACCAGGTATTTTGGGTCAATTCGTATTGCAGGTACCCGACCCTCTTAACGCACATGTTCCAAAAGCTTTTCAAATCTCAGAAAAAAATTCTAAATCGAACAAGCCGTTCTCGAGATACTATGGGCTCAGACATACAGACATCCAGACAGACGGACGGATATTTTTTTTTTTGCTGTTTTAGACTCAGGGACTTTGAAAACGTCGAGAAAAGTGGCTTTGGACCAACCAAATTTTTGATCATTTATGATTGGATTTCTATACTTTGGTCTTTTTAGACCGAAGTAATTTTGATCCATTCTTCTTTAGCGCGATATTCGCTTGATTGTTGAACTGTTTCTGGGTCATAAATATTATGTCCGTATCTCACCACCGCAGTAATTATGATTTTCACAATGTCATTACCCAAACAAAGTTTCTCTTCGGCAACTTCAAGACGAGACGAGCCTAAATTGTTTTTCAAAATTGATTGAATTGATCCAAATGATGTTCCAGTGATATATAGAATGTTTTTAATACTTAATCGGTGATTACTCAGTACAAGATCCTAGACTTTGGTAAGGTTTACTCCTTTGATCGACGTGGAGGATCTTACTTAATAGTATCACTTTTAAACATTTTTTTGATACAGCTTCATCGCCGTAACACTTTCTAAACATTTTTAACAAATTCTTTGCTCTATAAATTTACCCATTTTTAAAAATTTCTGACGAAAGTGCTTTATTCACTGATAAATTTTCACTCAGTATTCTCACTTCTTGCACTCTTTATTCACTGTATTCACTCGTCTTTACTATAATTATTATTCACAGATTATTAGTCATTATTCACTCATTATTCATCGGTAATGTACAATTCACTAAACTCGTCACAATTAAAAGTAAGTGAATAATGAGTGATTATTCTGTGGCAGTTGATTTATTTTCTAATTCGTTCACACATTATGTGTATTGTTGCGTGGTGCAAGGTGTACGACAACAAGGAATACAGTTATTCTGTCGAAAAATAATGAGTTACAAATAACAAATTCACCGGTTTTAGATCTGACGAGATAAACTCGCTTAGCTTTCTTCCGTTGCGTGTACATCTCTTACGTTTCCTAGGGGTTATTTTAGTGTCATTTGATTCATGAAAACTTCTTCATTCTTGTTCATTTTGCAAACCCACATTTTCATCACTACTTTTCAGTCACTAAATAACAATCATGGTAGCCTTTTTTATACAAATTTCGTAATGAACTTGTCTGGAAAGTTTGTAGTCTGTAGGCATTTTTCCCTTTGTATATGTCTATTTTAACTGGGCTAACCTTGTAACATTTTATCTAATGGCGTTTATTCGACAAACCAATTCGGTTGACGATTTGTACGCCAGACATGTTTTAAAAAGTTCGTGGTAAATGTCTCAATTTCGAAAATAGCCAAAGCCTTATAAGGCAATATGAGGAGTCAATAATAGTAGGAGTGTTGCTATTTATTATAAATTATAAAATACTTAGCAAAAATAGGAAAGCATTTAGTGATACACATATGTATTTGCGGTTGTTACTTTATTAAATTTGATCGGTGACACAGGAAAATATCTACAAAAGATAAATATATTGTAGATCTTCAGAGAATGTTGAATGAATTATAATTAACTAATAATTGATTTCGAGTAATAATTCACTCTAGGCTTGTTCAACTGCTATTCTAAGTGCATAGTTTATACAGATAAACATTTCGACAAATAATAGCACTGCTCCTTTGTTTATTATTATTTAAATCCCGCCTTCTTTTTAAGCATTGAAAAAAATGAATATTTTTGTGTATAGGTAGTAACAGAGACAGATTTGTGATTTTGCCGCCCATATTATATGAGTTATTGCCGCCCATAGTTTGAGTTTTTGCCGCCCTGTAGTTTTTTAGGTTATACTCTACGGTAAATAAAGTGTTTTGTGTTAGTTGAATAATTTCTAATAAAAAAAAAAAAAAACTCAAAAAATACATCAGACCAAAACCAACAAAAATGTTTATACAAGCCAAACAGTACAAACACTTAAGGTATAAAAAAGTACGTTAAGGCGTAGTATTAAGGCGTAGTATCTGTGTAAGGAGGGAACGAGACGGCTTGTATAAACATTTTTGTTGGTTTTGATCAGACGCTTAAATATCGATGCATTCTATTTTCCTCTCAAGTGTGTTCCCCTTCTCCGGCTTACATTGTTTTGATATTTTCAATTAACCGAGCTCAACGAGCTGGATCGATCGACGCCTTAAACGTCCGTGTCGGTTGAAATTTCTCATAGCTAGGACGCAGAAAACTAACGTCCAGGCCGGGAGAAATATTCTACGTGTATTCAGTAGTCCTACGTCTATATTGCCTACTGTTAAATATATATAAAATATCACATATTATGGGTTTTCTAGAAAACCGTCTATTGGTTTATAATTTTTACATTTCCGTGGGTATTCCTAAAATAAAAATATTTTTGGGGTAGCCTAGAACCGGATTATGTAAATACCATGAATTATAAAAAAAAGCTTATTGAATGTAAATTGAATTATGTGTTCTGATGGGGATTGAGCAGTGGCGTAATTTGATATTTTACTAATAAAGTATTTTTATACTTTATAGCTTGTGAATAATTGCAATGTTTGTAGGTATGGTAGCTATTAGGGTGGGTTGCTTGTATCTTTTACAAATTCAATATAATTAATTACCATAACTATCAATAAACCTTAAATATTTGGGATAATACTTCGGGTATGATTTAAATTGATTTTCTTTGTTTTTTTTTTCAAATAAATTCTATTGATTTTTATTTTGTAATATTTATTCAAGACCAATTTAGTATTTACGTAAAACATTATATAAATAATTCAACTGAAATTAAATAGAGTTACATCGTAATAATTTTTATTTATTTAAAAAAATCCAATTGTGTTATCGTTTCCGATCCTTTATACAGATAACTCGACCCATCAGACATATAGGGGGAAAATTTCATTTTTCTTAATTGAAAATCATAAAATGTTCGTTCTTCACTTAAGCATGAAATATATAAGTCACGTAGTAAAACTGTTTTTGACATCTGTTCCCAAAAATCAAGATAAATATGTTAATTAGTCGAACATTTTCGACTAAACCTAACTTCTTCGTATACATTTTGTATCCAGTTGAATAATCAAATTGATTAATATTTTGTTGAGTACAACGACTTAATAATACGTTTTGTTGAAATGTGTTTAATTGGAGTGTATTTTTGACAAAACTACGATATGTATTACAAACAAAACAAAAATAGTTCTTTATAGTTCTGTAAACGTCAAAAGGTCTAACTGTGAGGTCAATAAATTTATTTCAAAAAATGCCTGGTTAAATTAATTTCGTAATCAAAATATAAGAAGAATGCCTTTGTATAGAAGAAAACTTATTTATCTTGTATTTGATAAAATTGATTAGTTAAACGGAAAATGAAATAAATCATCTGAGAGAATATTTAGAAATAATAACATTCAGAGAAGCCAAGGTTCATTATTCAATTGTTTATGATAGGGGTAAAAATATCGATTGTAGTTTTAGATTAAATTTTTGGTTTTATCCACAATAAAATTGATAAATTATTGGAATCATTTACAATTTGATACTATTCACAAAATGCTATCAATTTGATTCCTCCGACGATACTTTCCGCTTTGGGTGAGTAAAATATAATAACCTCACATTATCTCATTCGTTCGGAATATTAAAGTTTAGCTCCTTCAACATGAAATGGGAAACCTTTAGACTCATTTATATTAGTGTTAATTTTTGTTTACCAAAGTGTATTATAAATAAATTCCCCTTATAGCCGGTTCGACGTTTATCATTCCATACCTGTTTTAGAAAGACATTTTTGGTGAAGAGAACAATCCTGGCCACAAACAGCATATAAGATAGCATCATTTTCATATTGTATTTGCAAATTTAATACCAACTCTAGAGAGTGATGCATATTAAATTTGAATAAAATTCTTTTCATACAAATCAAATAAATCAGTGGCTCTATTCCTGAAATCGGCGGAAATTTGCCTAAAGGGATATGAAAAAAAAAAAATTCGGAAATTTTAAATTTCGTATTCTTGAAGTCTTGAACGCTGTCTATCCAAACTAAGGGTAATACCTGATTAAGTTATGACCAATAAGGAAACCCCCAACCCGAACTCACCGATTTCTTTGAAAGTTTGATATGTTGTAGCACATGAAAAACAAAATGAGACACGTATAGTTTTTTTTGTGCCAACCTCCACTTTTAGGAGGTGACAAGCACTCCTAAAGTTCACCCCCATAAAACCGATTTTTCTTTATTACTCGACTTATAATTATTACTTTCGAACAAACCAAAATAAGCGGATGTTGCCACATGAAAAAATATGTACGTATCTCTTAATTTTTCGTAAACTTTAATTCAGGAAAGTTTCAAGGAAATCGGTGAGTTCGGAGGGGTGAACAAAACCCCTTTATGGGAATTGTGATTTGTCACATTTCAACCTATTTGGTTGTATATGTGAAATCTCTAAGTGGAAATTGCATGGGAGTTTGTAAGGGAATTGGGTAAAATTTCCACTAATATCAAGAGGCCCCAGATGAACAGTGTAATTTTTGTCGCTGAATGCATTAGTTTTTAATGCTATTTTATTTTGATAATCAAATTAAATATTGAGGTTTGAATATAGATCGGAAAAACTGGGATTACCATAATAGGGTCATTGGAGCCAAGACTCGATTTTCGATAAATATTATGCCAAGATTCAAATTGTTCCCTATTTTTCTTATTTCATAGCGCATTTTTATCTTCAGATGGAAATTCTCTTAGCGGTGACATGTTTTAATATCACTATTTTTGATGTTCGATAGACTTTAGATCATTTTATTCAAGAATTTTCATCTTTTCAATTAGGTACCTATGCTTTACACCTATTGCAATTTACAATCTCAGTTTATTAGAATAAACTTTTGTACTATCCGTTTACATCGTCCCTTTTGATTTTGGAATAGAAATAGCTTGTTGAATCGAACAAGATTAGATCGTCGATTTACTATTTAATGTGGTGCTACCATTTCTTGACAACGTCCTATACCAAAATGCAAAACTTATCGATCTCCTCTATCTGTTGAGGTGCGCCCCTAACTTTGATTCTTATAACTTAATGGTGAACGTTATAAGTGGTCAGCCATACGAGAGCTTTTAAGCACAATCGTCATTCTTGATTTCACAAAGTAAGAAACGATCTTAACCATCTACTCTAGACTCATCGACATTTGATGCGTAATGGCATAACTTTGTTTTTCTCTTCATTTACCTTCAAGCCATATAGTCCAGCATTGAATTCAAGTGAGTTTAATTTGCGCACCATTTCGCCCAATGATTGCGATCACAGACGGTGAAATGTAAGTTCCATAGTATTACTAGGTAACTTTTGTCAATGACTCAATCAACTTCGATTAAGGCGAACAATCGCAGAATGACCAAGATTGAAATTATTTTTATTTTGTTTTAAAGCTTAAAATGTATTCGTGTAGTAAAATGTGCTATTTACCCGGGGCATACTGTTGTTTCATTTTCTTATTCAAGCGCACGGAAAAGGTGTCATTTTATTATCCAGCTATCTCTGTCGAAACTTAAAATTGAATCAACGAAACCGCTGAACAGCAAGACCCAACCGTCTTTGTGGGAAGGCGAAACCTCATTTCGCAAGGAGAAACTTAAAGAGCTTTTATTAAGAATCATTTATTTCAGTAAGCTAATGATTAACCAACCGCATCTCTCAAAGCCCTACCTTGTCAAACCGCTTTAGTTGTTTCTAAAACGGTTGAATTGTGGAGCACCATTCCCGATGGCCATATGGTATATCTGACAACATTTGGTCTTACTTACTTCTTTCTGCACAATTAGTTTAATGCATTATATATGAAACATGGTGTTATCTTTGTGGTGCTGAGATGATTTTACGGGATGATGTTGGTTAAGATGGCATAAAAAACTCAAGGAGTACGTGGGTAGCTATCCGAATGCAAATGCTCTTGTCTCAAACAATTGGTATATTTCCATAAAACCCTCATCGAGAGTTAGATCTGAATTTGAAATATTTTTTATTTTACTAAATTAAAAAATTTTATATAATAAAACATAATATTTCGGTTTTGTCACTTTCTTTAACATGATATTTATTTTATTTGTAAAATGAAATTACGATCGTTTGTTAGAAATTTGATAAAGGAGTAAAATCCGAAACGATCGTAATTTCATTATACAAATAAAATAAATATCACGTTAAAAAAAGTGACAAAACCGAAATATTGTGTTTTATTATATAACATTTTTTATTGGTGATATTAGTCCACGAGTAAACAACAAATATGTTAAGTTACTAAATTAATAAAATAGTTTTAAACGTCTGAAATCATTAAAACTTGTTTAAGGAATTACTGTAGAATTTTTCATTTAATACAGGTAGCCTTATCTACATAAATAGCTTTGGATTTTTATAATTGTTAATATTCAAATTTGAAAAGTATTTCACCTATAATTTATGAAATTGAAATCTCACGTTTTTTTTTTTGGCTGAATAATGTTGTTTCTACTTTTATTATTTTATGAATATTTTAATTCTATAATTTTTTTTTTTGTTGCCAATCGAAGGTGTACGTAAATCTCAGAAATACCAAGATTGTCACGTATTCAATTCAATACTTCATTTTATATTATAACTTAAATCAAAAATACAACAAACTCTATTTTTACCATAGGAACGATAAAACAATTAAGCTTCCGGGTATTAGTAGACTACCTACTTTGAATGAAGATAAAAATTATGAAATCTGTTTCAAATTCTCTTTGATTTCTATTCTAACGTTAGTTAAGATTTTGTGTGCTTTTCGCTGTTTAATTCTGTTTGATAGATTTATCGAGAAAGTGCAAACATAAAAAAAAAACTTTTGATTTCCATTTTGAAATATCCTTTAACGATAAAAATCCACTTCCAACAAAATAAAATTAGATTAGAAATAGAAAAACCGATTTACAATTTTAGAGATGAGATTAAAATTGTAATACAAAAAACACGTTAGCTACAACTCGTATCATTTGAATTTTGGTTAGATTTTGTAAATAGTTGTATCAAACAAACGTACATAAGTACATATTAAACTTTTTACTTTAAATTAAATAATTTGATCACGAACTTTGAAATGGCTTTATTTTTTTCGTTTTTACAAATATTTATCTCGTAACATGTTGTTGCCTATATGTACATTATACCTATACTACACACTGTTCAAACTAATTTAATTTATTTCGATTGCACTCTCTAGTGTTAATACGACTGAAAAATCACGTGAAAATCGTACAGAAACAGTTTCGGTTATTGCTTAAAGTGTTTCTAAAATATTTATACGAATTGTTATTATAATTTAAAAAAAAAAAAATTGTATGTTGCCAATAACAAGTACATATAGTGATAAGAAACATGCTCTAATCTATATGACCCAAAACGAAAAAATTTGTATGAACATGTCTGTAAACTATTATTAAAAATTTAAATCTATACGTAACATAATATTTCTAGGTTCAAAATATCTCGTTCTATTACACCTCACTATGGCCGGCCAATCGCTGAAAAAGTCGACGATATTATGGAAAAAGTGGAGAAAGGCAGGCATATAAAAAACCATCATACCGCTAAAGGAGTCAACATTCACCATCAAACAATTTTAAATTATAAGGGAGCGAAAGGGATTTTTCATCATCGGTTTACCAGGTATCCGTTTATTTCCAAAAGTTGGATTTACCGCAAATGCAATGTCAAAATTGAGATTATTTCTTTCAAAATTTTTAGAAGCCTGACCAAAGCGTTATTTTTTGTTAGCTCTTGGAATGACAAAATAAACAATAACCGATATTTATTTATTTACTTATCTTCGTTATACAGAGGAGTAAAAAAAATTGTATGATTGTACAATCAAACAATTCTCTAAACTTGGCTGAGATATGATCATAGTTTATCTCTGGCTATGTTGTTCAACGTAACTTTTAAAATTCCTTCGAATTAAAATCGCAGTTCAATAGATAAACTCACAATGCAATATTTGGAGGATTACTATCGTTTTAGTTAGTACAATTTTAACGTTTTTATGACAGATGTTCTCATGGTGAAACTCATGGTAGATTTGTACTCCATATAATGTAGAATTGATTTTACTACATGTAAATATATACATTGATAACCTAATGATAATATAAATGGCTAAATTATAAAACAATTACATTTCGATTATTTGTAAACTGTGGTGGATCATTGACAAATAAGCAGAATAATAAAGCCCGCATGACAGTTCTCTGGAAAACACCAGAAGGTATACGTTGCGCATGCGACGCCTGATCGTTTATTATAACTTTGTCCACGACTAACGTATAATATACTCATTATACGTTTGTTTCTTCAATCATAATGATATCCATTATTCACTGCTAGTTTATCTAGTAGTCCCTTCTTCCATTATTCACTACTACCAAATAAAAATATCATTTTTGAAATTTTATCTAGTACTCTCTTGCCATTTTCATTATTATTAAACTGAGACGTCAAAATTTCGACGGAAATTATTTTAGGTTTATTTAAAGGATTTGATAATAAAATACAATTTTTTTTCGGCCGTGGACAAAGTATCGTATTCTACTCGCATATAATAGCTGTTATTCACTCAGATGATTTACGACACTCACCTATCGGCTCGTGTCGGTAAACTTCATCTTCGTGAATAACAGCTATCATTATATGCTTGTTGAATAATGTACTATTTTGATATCTGTCATATCGACCGAAAATGGTTAAATAACTTATGGCAATGCGTTGTTACTTTGTGTCTCCAATAGCAACTATTCGAATTACAGAAACGGTTTGAATAGAAATCGCATGTATTTAAAAATAGAGTCCCATATTGGTTACAAATGGATCCGTTCATACGGTACTGTGGAAAACCGAAAAATTTAATTTGGCCAACAAGATCGATTTTTTTAAGATTGCTTGTGCGGTTGTGTTATGACCCCAGATATCCCAGGGTCCCATATTTGTTTTATCGATAATTTTATGTCAGATTTTTTTTAATGCTACAACTCTTAAGGCTTCAATTCACTCAGAGCTCATCACAGGTGGGAGCTACTACCCGAGTGAATATATCTTAGTCTTTAGAAAAGACTAGTCTTTATGAATTAAAGTGTTGTTAGACGCAACTTTGGTATTTGTTGTGACTGCCTAAGTTGAATCGAGATGTTTGGTGTTAATTGAAAAAGTCTAAAATTTTATGTGTGGCAAGAAAGATATTTAAGCAATACTGCCTTTATTTATCCCTTCCTCTACTTTTCCATATAGAGTTAAGCCTGGTTAGAAAATATTAGTAATGCTATTTGTGTTAGTTGTTGCTCATACTTACCAGTTTTGTTTCTTATTACAGCGGCTGGGGATGATCCCGTCGATAATTATTACACTACTCAGTTCTTTTAGATAATTATCAATTATTATATTTTTATAAGCCCATTACAAATGGATTGTTGAATTGATAAAGATTTTTTATTATAATACTTAATGACAATGACAGTATAAGATTATAATCTTTTTATCATCCAATTTGATTTTGGTTTTAATTTGATGTAGGTTGCCAATTCAGGTTAAATATTGGATCAGGAGTTTTAAAATTCCGCCTAAAGTTATGCAAATTATATTTAATTTTTTTAACCGTTGTGTCTATACCCAAAAAATTATACACTATTCTATACCCGACCCACCCGGGTGGCCACATGTATTTTCTTGTTAATATCGAAAATTTTTGTATTTGCCAGTGTATTATTGCCTTTATTTATTTTAATATACTATTTTAAACGTTATAAAACAAAAAAAATAAATAAAAAATGGGGAATCCCCGGTTAATGCTAGTAAAACAAAACAGAAAAGAATCGTTTAGGTGAGCTGAGGAAATTAGAGTAGGTGTGGTATTCAAATGGAAAGGTTGATTGCGGAAGTGATTTTTTTTGTAAATAAATATATATGTGAGTGATAAAATGGCGGACCACAGAGACATTTCAAATGCTGAGTTTAGACGGTAAGATTTATTATTTGGATGATCCGTTCGGTTTTTTTACATTTATATACACATTTTTGCCCTAGTTTGTCGTATGAAGATCAACAAGCATACCTAAATCGTTTATTAGAGGAATGTGACGATGACGAAGAAGTGCTTGATTTTGTTGACGACGGCTCAGAAGATGAGTGGCTTCCTACAGCAGCGGATAGAAACGTTGAAGATTCAGACATAGAGGACGTTTATGAAGATCATGAAGTCCAAATTGAAGTGTCTGATGAAGAAATTTTCAGCGATAGTGAAGTTGAAGACGAAGGAGAAACTGGATGTGCAAATTGTAATAATTCGCCTTATCTAAAAGGAAAAGATGGATCGATATGGAGACAAAATCCTCCTCAAAGGCAAACATTGAGACACAATATTCTCAGGAGTCAACGAAGTGGGCCATCGCGATCGACCGAAATGTTATCTGTAAGAGATACCTTCAAGTGTATATTTACGGACGTCATGTGTGAAATAATCATTAGACACACAAACAGGAAGGCCAATGAAGTATACACAGAACACAATATTCTAAATCGGGATAAACCGCAGAAAATCTGGAAATTATTGACATTTCAGTATTCAGTATTCTGTATTCTGTATTCTGTATTCAGTATTCAGTATTCAGTATTCAGTATTCAGTATTCTGTATTCTGTATTCAGTATTCTGTATTCTGTATTCTGTATTCAGTATTCTGTATTCAGTATTCAGTATTCAGTATTCAGTATTCTGTATTCTGTATTCTGTATTCTGTATTCAGTATTCAGTATTCAGTATTCTGTATTCAGTATTCAGTATTCAGTATTCAGTATTCAGTATTCTGTATTCTGTATTCTGTATTCAGTATTCAGTATTCAGTATTCAGTATTCAGTATTCAGTATTCTGTATTCTGTATTCTGTATTCTGTATTCTGTATTCTGTATTCTGTATTCTGTATTCTGTATTCAGTATTCAGTATTCAGTATTCAGTATAAAAAAAATTTTTTTGTGTAGGACGAACAAGATTCACCCAGTATATGCCGTCCAAACCGGCAAGATATGGGATCAAAGTATGGTGGGTTTGCGATGCTGCTAACTCTTACCCAATAACGGGGCAGATATATACGGGTAAGCAACCATCAGGCAGGGAAATCAATCAAGGAGAGCGGGTTGTCAAGGACCTATGCGCCCGTTTCAAAGGGTCTGGGAGAAATATAGTAACTGACAATTTTTTTACAACATTGCCGCTTGCTCGTTTATTGATCTCTTGGGACTTATCAATAGTCGGGACATTAAAAAAAATTAAACCCTATGTTCCAAAAGAAATGTTGCCGTCCAGATCTCGGGAAATTTATTCGTCAATTTTTGGATTCAGCGATGATAATATTACACTTTGTTCGTATGTCCCCAAAAAAAATAAGAGTGTATTATTATTATCTACGCAGCATTATACGGATTCAGTAATTGGAGACAAAAAAAAACCGGAAATCATTCATTATTACAATGGAAAAAAAGGTGGAGTAGATAATATGGACAAACTGGTCACTCATTATACAACCAAACGAAGGACGAAAAGATGGCCTGTAGCATTTTTTTACAATATAATTGATGTAGCTTGCGTCGCGGCTTACAAAATTTACATAGAAAATAACCCGGCTAGATCAAACAAAACACACAATCGTCGAGAATTCTTGAAAGATCTTGTGCTTCAATTAGCTCTACCGCATGTGTCAGATCGATCAACCATACCAAATGTATATAGAAATTTTAATTCACGTTCAGGGATAGAATGCATACTTGGCAAACCGCTCTATGTACCAATAAACCAGGAATTGACAACGTCTGGAGTACCTAATGTGTTACGCAACAACGATGGCCGAATTCCTCAAGTTGGCAAATGCTGGATTTGTTTGTCTTCCGATCCCAAAAAACGACGAAATTCACGGAAATCCTGTAGTATCTGTAGAAGACCAGTATGTGTAGAACATACGAACACTCAAATAAAGTGTTCTAAGTGTTAATAGTTTTAATTTTTTTTGTAAATTTTTACCAAATTGAATTTCTTAGTTTGTAAACATATTTTTAATAACCAACTGAATTATTTATGTGATAATTTTTGATTTTTTCTGTGATGAAATGTTGATTTAAACAATAAAATGTTATACAAATAGCATATTCAGTGTTTTTTTTAAATGGCCGGGACTGACTGGACTGATTATACCACAATTTACATTCTATATATACAGAATGTGCTGTGCGTTATGTACTAGCGAATCGTACTAATACAGATAAATTCTCTTACAATTTTTCTTCTTCACAATATTCAACACGGCTCTATTTCTGTGTACGCTAATTTTTACTTTTTATTAATTTTTTATTGAATATTAATTAATTTATGTAGTCGTGTCTTCGGAACATATTAAAAAAAAATCATATAATTAAATAAATAGAACTCTGTCTTTTAGTCGGTTTCGTTGAATTACTGTTCGTAAATACTAATATACTTCTCGTGTTAATCGAAACACACTTAAAATGGTCTAATCACCGGTAGCATATTAGATATTACATGAATTAATTAATATTCAATAAAAAATTAATAAAAAGTATACATTAGCGTACACAGAAATAGAGCTGTGTTGAATATTGTGAAGAAGAAAAATTGTAAGAGAATTTATCTGTATTAGTACGATTCGCTAGTGCTTAACGCACAGCACATTCTGTATATATAGAATGTAAATTGTGGTATAATCAGTCCAGTCGCCGCGGCCTGATGAGAAGATTGATTTGTTCCTAATCATAAGCTCATCAGTTCGAAACTGGATTGAATTCTCTTACAATCTTCGGAACATATTAAAAAAAAAAATCATATAATTAAATAAATAGAATTCTGTCTATTAGTCGATTATCATTTTTGCTGTTATTACGCCGACAAACCAACAAACTGACGGTTTTGGTTATTTTTTAAGAAGTTATTATAACTAAATTGCTGTGAATTTTAAATGGCACAACGTTTTGACAACACCAAATTGTTACTTGGAACGTCATGCTGATTACGGCTCTATACTCTCGAAGGATGATACAAACATTACTGGGCTTATTGTTAACAGTACAGTAGTACAATGATAATTCATAACATATTGGCTACTAGTGTTGGGGGGGGGGAGGGGGGTCCATCCATACGATACAGTGAAAACCCGGAACAACTCAGTTTGGCCAAATTTTTTTCAAAAATTCTGTAGCTCTTTAGACTCGATCGATTTTGTTAAGGTTGCTTGTGTGGATGTGTTATGATCCCACATATCCAAAAATCAGGCTCCATTAATGGTTATTATACTAATATTTTGTGTATTAAGTTTTCGCAAAACAATTGAAAAAAAAATTATTGTTAGATGTTAAATAAATTTAGTTTACTAATAAATAGAACTTCAAATTTAAATTTAAGTGTAGAAAAATACAACAAAAAATTAAGAATATTCATAATTTTTCTGCTAGCTAATAAATAAATTCGAGCAGAAAAAGTTCTCCTTTGTTTTAGTGCTGCCCCTAGTGGTGAGTAGAAAAACTCATTTTTTCTGCTCAGAATTAGGTAATTTTTTCCTATCGTTATACACCATGTGAATAGTACTAAACGAAGAACGACGATTAAACAATTTCAAAACAATTCTCCGATAAATCGTTTACTACAGTTAAGCCCGTTGTATTTTTATGCTAAGCTAAGCTAAGCGATGTGAGCTATGTATGTTCGAAGCTCGTGTTTGAAAATAAAAGGTTTTAATGAAACGTTGCACAGTTGAGCTAAGCTAAGCGAGTTATGTTTTGCTGTTTTGAACTATGAAAGCTGACATTGCTCGAGTTGTCTTAACATTGCAATTTTCAGGCATATCGCTCACACATGCATTGACATTTTCCTATATTTTATTTTTGACGCACATACAAATTTATTTTCAGGCTAATCAATTTTATATCTGAGTCGGATTCTTCAGATGAGGAGTTCGAAGAAAATGTACTTTTATATATTTTATGTAAAAACGAAAAAGGAGTTTGTGGTGTTCACAATTTTTTAAAAAGCTCTTAGAAAAACAGTTTATTATATATGAGATTGACCCGGAAGCAGTTTGGATATGTCCACAAGTTAATTGAAAAGGACATAAAATTTCAAAGCCCATTTCTGCAAGAGAAAGGGTAGGTTTATGTTTAAGGTGTAACTGCACAATAATGTAACAAAATTGTGCTGGAATTTAAAATTAATTTAAATTTGTATTTTAGATATTTTGCAACAGAAAGCTCATTTCGTGACCTAAATTTTAATTTCCGGCTCAATATGCAACCTCAAGTAATGCCACAGGACCAAATTATTCATTTTGGCGTGAAAAGGCCAATAAATTTAATACGAGAGGCAATTTCCCAATTGCGTTATGGCCGAAGCCTATTTCCGGGTCATTTTTTTTCGACTACAAAAAAATATTTTCAGTTGTTCTCTTAGCGGCAATTGTTTCTTCTTAAGGCACGTTCCGCGATGCCAATAGGCTTCGCAACAATTTACTAAAATTACCTCCGCGTGAAGTGAAATGTTTGCCATTCTTCCTGATTGGAAACGAAGCTTTTCAACCTACCAAAAATCGCAATAGTTTCAGCTTCCGAGATTTCAGTAATATTAGTCTGTGTATCGCGTTTAGTCATACATTTTCCTAAAAATGACATTTGGTCATGAAACCTCCATTTCTTCGTGTTAGGTTTTGCTGGGCCACTTTTGGTTTTTGTTCTTTTAATAGATTCTAAAGAAGCTGTAAAATATTGAATTTATTTAAGTTTACGTTTCATTGGGAGAAATTTCCATTTAAGTGCTCCGAACATTTTTTATTATTTTGTCAGTTTCATCGGCAGGCATTTTTAAAAATAATAGGTATTAATATCGGGAACCTACCTCATTTTGAACACAAAAATATTGCAACAAAAATGTGAAAGTACTTTTGCCACAATCCAATAATATATGTATCAAAAATATCGCAAAATAAATATTTTGCAGACAAAAAAATTTACGATGAAATTTACGATAAAGTCACATGTTTCTCGCATGCAACTATCATCGCAAACAAAAATTCTCACGGCAAAAAATATCGCAATCAAATATTTCGCCACAAATTTAATCGCTTTACGTTGTGAACAATAATGTGACTTGTAATTGGGATGTATAAATTTTGGAAAAGTCGTGGTTTGCGGGTGGCAGCCCCTAACGAATTAAAAATGTATTAAAAAATTGTTATATTTACAAAAGTAGCTATTTTTAACATTTGTGGTACTATCAGATGAAGCGATAGGAGCGATAAAAACACTTTGATCTGTGTCTACGCAGTTGACGAAGCAATTATTATTAATTAATACGCGAATGAGTATTTAATAATTTTTACTCAATATAAATAGATTTGCTTTCCGCAAATATGGATCACTTCTAGTTTATTTTTAATATGACAGATAGATTGGTGTTTTCTACATGCATTTTAAATAAACATTTCAAGGGAATTCAGTTTAGTTGTATATTTGGTTTCGTACAAAACTGGAATGTATTGATTAACTACTATGACCGAAATATAGAATTAAATGTTTAATTAAAAAAATTTTACTGGCCCAAAATCGCATGATGGCTGTCGGTTAGGCCTGAAATATAAATGACCTTTGCTTTCGGTTAGGTATGAAAAAATGTGTCCGGTTTATGGCCACCTCTAGCATTGACGCAAACTTCGGTAAATTTTTGAGCACTTTCTATGACGTTTCTATGGCAGTGTTTCGATCGAAATTTTGTCAATTTCTAGGCTAATGTGGTTTTCAGATTGACGAGAGGTTGTGGACGATTGATGAACATACACCTTGCTTTTAAGATAGCTCCACAAAAAAGGTTTAGTGATGTCAATTCGGGCGATCTAGCCGAACAAGGTTTCTTCTTTGAAAAGTATAGGCCTTATAGCAAAGGGTATTCTAAGAGTAGCAAAGTCCAATAGAATTTCCTAATTTTTCGCGTAGATACAGCTGAACCTATAGCTTAACCGATAGCTATCATGTGATTTTGGGCCAGTAAAATTTTTTTTATTAAACATTTAATTATATATTTCGGCCTTATTAGTAAATTGAGATTTTTAGTTTTTAATAGTAAGGGGAGCAAAGTCCAATAGAACTTCCTAAATTTTTGCAAATGTGTTCTTTGGTCAGTAAAAAAGTTTTAAATAAACAACTAATTTTATATTTTGGTCTTCTAGTACACGCAATAACTTTGATTGAAACCTGACCAATTTAATTCCCCTAAATGTCATTATTTGTAATTTTAGTAAAATATAGTATGAACTTCATAGGAAATTAATTAATACACAATCCTAACGTCAAAAATTATCAATAAATTTACATCTTTAATACACAATATTTTTGGCTTGCAATATTTGTGTTTGCGATATTTTTGCCTTGCGATACGTACATACACATATGTACGCAACATTTATTTTTGATATATAAATCCTTGCGAAGAAAAATGAAGAAAATGCTTTCGAGATTTTTATCAAGCATTTATTTGGTCTGTTATATTTTTACTGCATTGTTGCGATATTTTATTTTTGAAAATAAGGTGAGCCATAATATCAAATAATTCAGAAGTTCGTTAGATTCATTTTACTTGTACATACATACCATATGCACGTGATTTTCGTTTTTATTCTTGATTGAATTTCCATTCCAATTTGTGTACGATTTTCTTGTACGAACGTGTCGAAAGTGATCCTTGTTTTTGTTTAAAGCGAGGCAGAAAAGTATGCTTTGTATGAAATCCTGATAAAATAATATTGCAAGACGATTTCTTGAAAGTGAAATTTGCAGCCCGACCTTAGCGAAGGTTATACAATCACTTGAGTATTTTCTACAGATTTATACATAATTAAAAAAAATTCTTTCAAATGTGTACATGAGAAAATTCATAAACAATTGAAACATGGAAGCTAAAATTATTCAGCTAGTGTCTTTTTTTATTACAGAAACATTACAGTCATTTATAAATCGGCCATAATTTTTTATTTCTTTCCTCTTTTGTCATATTTTCTTAGTAATTTACAAAATCGTCAAAAAATAGTTGATTAACCCTTTACGATAAACTAAAGACCTCAATGAATTCAATTTACAACTTTCACATTTTGACAAAGTATTTTTATTTTTTTAAATCTTTGATTAAATAAAATTTGGTTTTGGTTTACCGCATTTGTCTTCAAAACTGATTAAAATTAAATGTAATTAATTTAACTGTATTTAAATGATAAATGATTAAAATCGTTAAAACAAATACAATTTTTTTCATCATGCTAATAACAATAGATACAATTTTTATCGGATATCCATTTATGCTGATTAATATTATTGACAGCAAAATGTTCAAATTTGCGCAGACTAATTATTTTCGATTAGTATATCGGCCATTCCAAGGTATTTCACTGAAATTTTTAAAGTTTTCAACTTTCACCTCTCCAATTTCAATTTTTTGGTTGTAATCGTGTTCCGTTTCTTCTAAAAGACCGTTTCTTTTTCTGTTTTTTTTTTGACGTTAGGTTGTCCCGTTATTTGACTTTTTAATTTTGACAGTTTTCAAATTCTCATTTTTGACTCCTACATAAAAGGTTGTATCTTCGATTTAAGAGGAGTATTTTCAAGAGCGATATCATTATGGAAAGATATTCATCCTAAATTTTATAGCAACTTATTTTTGAAAAGTACCATTATTTAAGGAGTTAAGAACAGATAATTTTATAAATTATATTTTTGCCGCTAGAGGGCACAGCTACTAAAATGTTGAGAAACATTATACAACATTTGATAGATAATTGTTAAACGTTTCAAACAAGTGTTAAATCGTGTTTAAGGGGGGCCTAGTTCAGCCGCTAGGTAACTTCCAAATTGAAAAAATGTAATTTTGCTCATTGTTTTTACTTTACAATTTGTTTTAAATGTGTAGGTAACGTTATCCGTGGAATTTTCAGTTCTGAATTTGACAGACTACATATCTCTAATGGGAATACGGCAAACATAAGTCTTATTCTTCCGTTAGATGGCTTAAAAATTACAATAAATTTATTTTTACGCGTGTTTGGAAGCTAAGGCAAGAAATTCCTGCCTGCCTTTTATAGACAATGATCTGAAGTCTCCACCAAGTATATCAGCTTAAATGTTTAATTCATATTTGGACCACTAGGTGGATTCAAATTTGGAACAACACATTATTTTTTGTTATAAGAAAGAGAGAATATATCAAAGTAATGCGATTTTTAGTACAGATTTTAATAAACAACAAGTATTTAATAGCAATAGTTTGACTCTTAGATTGCTTCAAAGTTCAAATAAATTTACTTTGCCAATTTTTTAATACTAAACACTTATTAGTAGATAATAGTTTCGAGTACGAATTTGGAAATGAGCGCTATCTATATTTTAAATAATTAGAAATAAAAGGAGTAAATTAAAAAAAAATGGTTTTTATTTTTAGTATAAAGAACTTTTAGTTACATTATCAGAATTTGAATAAATTTTAGTTTTAATAAATTTTTTATACAAGGTTGGCATCACTTGATGTATTTGTCGAGTAGTATCAACTGTTTTAAGCTTTTGCATACTTTGTTTTAGTAAATCTATAATCGAATAAATGTGATACCACTTTTATTTTACACCAGTCAAAAAACTCTTTAGAATTATTAAAAGGGCTCTCAGCTGATGTTATCCATCTGATGGTCGCTTTGATGTGGCTTGTAGTGAAGAAGTTTCATTCGCAGTCAACTTTAAAATCCATTTCATGATGATTGATGTTGGCAACATTTTTTTTATTCTTGAGCTGTAATATAGGATACAACTCCATCCGAAAAATAATAAATTTTTTTTGGAACTGTATATACAGACTTTTTGCTTTCTAGAAAAACTTCTTTTGAAAACCATATACAGCTACATTATCATATGTCTCTTCTTCTTATATTAAGGCATACGAAATTATATTTTGTTTACCTGGTGCTGATTTGTAGTAAGCAACGATTGGAAATAATGTAGCTTGTTGTGTATACTAGTGTGCTGCTTGTATTTCATTTTATGTGACGAACTTATAGTTCTCCGAAAAAAAACAAAATTACAACATATTCCCGATACTAAAGGTTGCTTTTTTACTATCTATAGATGGCAATGTAATCATGTTTACGTAATTCTGCTAAACAAAACTTTGAGGAGTCTGATAAAATTTCGATAGTTTCTTAAATTGGAGTTGTAATTTTTTCCAATTTATTTTCTGCAGAGGCTTTTTTGAGTCTCCCGAAAAATGTATCCTATTGTGCGTTGCATTGTTCACATTCACCTGTAAAACCACAAGAATATAATATAAGCTACACTCTAAAAAATTTCTGTTGAAATTAACTACAATTATTGTAGGTAATCTATACACTTCAAAGGCTGAAAATCGCACATTAGAAATGTGAAATTTTTACCGTAAAAGTTCGAAAATACTTTGTTTCGGTGTGAACTATTTGGCTTCTCTAAATTATAAATTACCTCAAACTTGCAGTGAATTAAATCTGACGTACTAAAATCTGATATAATAACAAATACCCATAATAACAGTGGGAATTCTCAATTGTATTTATGGTAAAATTTACTAGGAATACTGCACTTTTTGGGGTAAAATACAACCAATAATGCTGCAAATCACACATTGATAATTTAAATGCTAATTAAACACATAAATTTATTTAAGTTATTCAGTGAATTCATTTTATTTTAAATACATTAAAAAAAGTAACGATGTCAGCAACAGTTACTGGTCAACATATAAACGTGTACAGGTTGCACCAGGTGAACATTGACCTGTTTCTACACTATTCTCGGTCTTCCTGTTAATGGCAAGTCTGACACTGAACCTTGTTGTCGGAACCGTGCAATTAAACGATTAATTGCGGTTTGGCTAGGTGCATTTCTGGTGTTGAAATAATTTCGATAGGATCGTTGCGTTAGTAAAATTCCACCACTTTGGTCCGTTGCTCGTTTGTGTAATTTCGCATGTTGGTGGAACAAGGTTCGATGAATAAAATCTGAAAATAAAAATTAAAAATAATAATAAACAAAAATGTTATTCAATTTTAACACGCAGGCGTGACTTTTGGCCCACCCTGTGCATATACAGCTATAGTCATTTATGGCTATAGTTTGGGCTCGAGTTTGGGGATGGTCTGAAATGGTAAGGATGTGTAATCGACCAGTAAAATTTACCATACTTGATCTGTCGTTTGCAGCCCAATGAACCGCCTCTTCGTTTGCAATCCAATGACCGCATTTTGATGGTTGGCAATCTACATATGCATCTTAAGATAGGAATTCAATAAACATTACAATGCTATAGGGAATGTAAGAGCAAGGGTTACGGGATAAGAGTAAATAATCTCCAAAAATTTGCGATTCTTCCTTGGTAAATCAAAAGTTTGACGTTTCAGATTTTGTGATTTTCGCAATTGCGTTAGGCAGTTTGAAACTGAGTTTGGAGATTATATGAAGGAGATAAAGATGTCCAAAACAAATTTTTTATGGAGTACACACACTTATCCTCTTGAAATCAGAAACGAAACGTAACTTTTTGGGAATTATGCGCCATTACAGAAATATGGTGTATTAGTTGGTATTTTCTATTTCACTTCGTCCAATGTTGTTCCAAATTGTAACTAAAATTAGGCAATATTTGTAAGTTTTATAGTAAAAGGACTCTTAAAAATATTTAACTTACATCAAATTCTTTCAAAATGTAGTTTACATCTTCTTTAAAATATTTGCATAACAATTTGAGTATATCTATATTTTTGAAGTCATTAATGTCCATGTTTTGATGATCGAAGCCTTGCAAAAATTTAATAATAACATTTCGCATTGCATAACAATTAGTTTTAAAAACATCTACATCAATTTCCATCAGTATTTTAAAATGCTGTTTCAACACTGATTTGTCAAACAAATACGGCCACTCGGTCAGAATATCGGCAATTCCTGGCACGTCTTTCGTATTATTTAAAAATAATCTTAGTGGAGTGAAACATTGAGAAGAAAAGCTTTTGTTACACCTAGGCAATAAACAAATAAATTGAGCGATTCTTAATCATCTATATGCAAGTATAAATGCTTATGGTATAGTATGACCGAATCAATTACACCGAAATCACAAATATTACATTTAAACATGTTTATATCCTTATCGTAAATAAGAATTATTTTTTTATTACTGAGCACTTATTTTATTTTAAAAAAACTTCACATACACGCGGTATTTCGGATTAACAAATAACAACACTCGTTTTCTATGATGGTCACGACTAAACTAATTGTATTTCCTTTATGCGAATGCATTTCGTTAAAACAAAACCAACTGCACATTTGTGAGTAAAGATACACAGATTAAATTTTAAAGAACTTAGAGAGTGGGGTGTAGTTGTAAAATCACGCTATTTTATTGTTTTTTACCATTTTATAAGTGTAAACGACAATAAATGAGTGATATACGGCTTTTTTGAGTAAATCAAACTTCTAAAATGTTTTGTTATGCTTCGTTATGTAATTAAACTTATTTTTTGGTGTTAGAATATCAATTATTCGTGTAATTTTAGAATCATTTCTTAGTATATTTATAAAATTACTTTTTACATTTTAAAATTTGACCGAAGAATAAGATCTATGTTTGCAGTATTCCTACTATAGATATGTAGTCTGGCAAATTCAGAACTGAAAATTACTCTAGTATTGTTATTTACTCATTTAACACAAATTGTAATGTAAAAAAAGAATCAAAATTACATTCCCCTCCCCTCCCCCCCTCCCAAACACGATTTAATACTTGTTTAAAAGGTTGAATTGTTATCTATCAAATTCTATATTACGTTTTTCAATATTTTGGTAGCTGTGCCCTCTAGCGGCAAATATATTAACACCGAATTATCCGTTCATAACTTCTTAGATAACGGTACTTTTCAAAAATAAATTATGATAAAATTTAGGATGAATTAATATCTTTCCAAAATGTTATCGGTTTTGAAAATAGTCCTCTTAGAACCGAACATACAACCATTTATGTAGGAGTCAAAAATTTGAATTTGAAAACTGTCAAAATTAAAAAGTCGCATAACGGGACAACCAAACGTCAAAAAAAAAAAACAAAAAAAACGGTCTTCTTATTTTCAATAAGTAACACGATTACAACAAAAAAAATTAAATCGGGTAGGTCAAGGTTGGGCTCCATTTGAAATACCAAGTAATGATTTAGCTTTTAAAATTCCGTATTCGAGTTTTTCTTAGAGGAAAAATTCTCATTAACGTGGCTCATCACATTAGAGTCAATTAGACATGATATAGTGGGAAATCATTCAGTCGTTGTGGACTGTAACATGATCATGTAGGCGTATAACTTTAATTTTTCTTTAATGTTTAACTATACGATTCACTCACTTTTGATAAAAGAAGTTGGTCATGAATTATGATTCAGATATCTTAAATTTAAACGATGCTTCGATCGATGGTACAAAAAATGTTTTGCCCCAAAGAATCACCATCTTATAGGTATTTTAAAATATTTTTGTATAAAATAAAGATAATATTAAAGCAGAACATCTGTGCCTCTAACTACACTTAAGATATTGTGACGTACACTCGAAATGTCGGTGAATGTAAAATATATACCGACTTACTCGTACGTATGTACAATTCAAAAAAAAAAATATGAAAACATGCTTCCTATCATTTATTTATCATTCATAAGAGTTGTTTTTGATTATGTACATGTTACAAACACGAAATATATATTTTGTGTTGCTGCTCTCGACTAGAACTCTGTTCTGCTTACAACAAACAAAAATTAAGTTACATGCCTAAACGTATATAACATATAGCTACATACAGTACAAACTTATACGAGAACAATGTACAATACAATTGGATAGAAATATGGTCGAAAATAAAATGTAACATTAGATTATAGAAATGAAAAGTGACGGGAATAAAATATAAGGGTAATTTTTTGACATTTTCCTTTCCACAAAAAAAAGAAAAACAAAACAAAAAGAAAAACATTTTCTTCGAGACAAGGAACACAAAAAAAAATATGATTGATGGTAAGGAAACAATTGGTTATATATTATTCTGTTATACTACTGTGTGTTACGAATGTTGTTGAATATGTTAGGCGTGTGATAGATGAAAACAGTAACAATTTATTTCAAAGAATTATGTTGTTTAATTAGAAAACATGTACAATATATTTAAGGCTTTTCAGAAAATTGAAATAATCATTTTAAATTATTTTTGTTTTGCTATGTTATATTTTATACATATAACGGAGATTAAACGAAACAGAGAATTAGAAGGAAAAATTAGGTTTCAGTTAATTTTGATATTGCCTTGAACAGAAGTTTGGATTTATAATTGAAATACGGAAAATGATCAATTATAATTCTTAATAAAATACAAATCCACAGATATTAGATACAAATTTCCACGAATTATGTAATTTTCAAATTAGTTTATGGATTTGGATATACAGTGCTTTGCAAAAAAAAATTGGTCAACGTATTTTATTAAAAATTGGGATCTTGGTTGACAAAATTACAAAACTTTTGGAAGCAAATGGCTTTTACATGAAAGACCCAATTTAAAAAAAAAAAAAAATACCATCAATTTAGGGGCAACCCGAAAAAATGCCAAAATATTGAAAATACGCTGATTGGTGCTAAAATAATGGAATACAATAAACAATTATTTTTTCTTTAATATTAACATTTTGTTTGACCGCCTTATGCTTTTATTACAGCGGTAGACCTCTGATTCATTGAGTTTCACAAATTTTGCAAAGTCGCAGAAGGTATGGATTCCCAGATGTTCATCAACGAACTATAAAGCTTGAAACGAATCTGGGCGCTTTCCTGCTACCTCTAACTTCAGTGTAGACAAACATTTTCTATTTGGTTTAAGTTTGGGCTATAAGGGTTTACCTTTAAAGAATAAACTTGCAAGACTCGCCGAAAACCTCTATCACAGAGGGTTCAAATTCGTTATGATTGATTGATTGATTGTGAGTGTACGGCCAAGCATTATAGCAAGTCTCCCGGACTCCCGGGCACACACCGTACACCCGTTTACACATAACAAAACCGAAGGATAGGATAGGATTATTAGTTGGGACAGACTCGACCCGGTTACAGACACCAATGCGATAGATAGTTAGTAAATAGACGGCACAAAAGACAACACAATCTAACTACATTTTTAGATGATCATCTCTCTGGAATCCAGGGCCGGATACTCAGGACTCCCTAAACCTAAATTAAAAATTATTAATGTTGTAATTTCCCCCTGTTCACCTTTCATTAATTTACCTGATAAAATAATTAAGAAAATCTAAAATTACTAAGCTAAAATTATAATTATAATTACAATTACAGTAGAACTCGCTTATAGCGAACACTCAAGGGACACAATTTTGTTCACTATAGCCGGCTGTTCATTTTAATCAAATATTTGTTTTACGTTTATAAACGTAGTTCTTTGTTTGTAGTGTATAAGAAAAAATATGTGTTCGTGTAAATTCAAGGCACACAACTATATGACAAAACTATATGATCATTATAAGCTTTTGTTCGTTATATACATGGTTTGGTATAAACGGATTCTACTGTATTATAAAAAACATCATTATAACAAAATAAAGATAAATTTAAATAAAATAAAGTTGAAATTAAACTTTCATGATTTATTATGAGTGTACGACCAAGCATCATAGCAGGATCTCCCGGACTCCCGGGCCCATGCCGTATACCCGTACACACATAACAAAACCGAAGGATTGGATAGGATTATTAGTTGGGACAGACTCGACCCGGTTACAGACACCAATGCGATAAATAGTTAGTAAATTATTAGTACAATATATAATAAATAGATTAGCACAAGACAGCACAATCTAACTACATTATTATATGATTATTTCTCTGGAATCCAGGGCCGAATACTCAGCACTCCCTAAATCCTAAATCTAAAACAGGGCTTAAAAAAGTATTAATTATTAATGTTGTAATTTCATCCTTGTCCGTCTTTCATTAATTTACCTGATAAAATATTTAATAAAACTTTAAAATAACAGTGCTTAATTCCTTATTAATGGTCCTTTTATATCCAATTAAAAATTATTACTTACTGAAACAAGAATTAACATAAACCTTAAACCGTTTAAACATAAAATTTTACTTAAAACTAATCAGAAATTTCCTACCGATCAAGAAAAAGAGAATAAATAATTAAAAATTCAATTATTTTATAAAATTTATAATAAATAATTTAAAAATGATAATGTTACAGCACCACAACAGCCTAAAATCATCAATTATTCAGGAATACGATACGTATCGTGTTACGATACGAATGTTATACACGTTACGATTAAAAATTGTTATTTCTGAATACGATCGTATGTGAATTTTTGGTTTGAGTCTTGGCTATAAGGAAATTTTTTTTTTGATTATTACTCCTTTAATAATATTCTCCCTCTTGTATTTTTTGACAATTTGACGTTTCTTTAAATCGGTTGATTTATATTTTGTGTTTGATTTTTTTTGTGTGTTTTGTTTTTAAATTTATAAAATATTTAGAAAAAATAAAAGTATATCCACGTTGAATATTTATAATTCTAAATACCTAAATATAATGGATTCAATCGTACATTTTTTATCGAGTGATTCGGAGGAAGAAACCGAACCAAATCCATTTCGATTAAGACAAATACGGGATAAATCCAATATTTTCAGTGTTTCCGATACGGAGTAAGTATTTT
The DNA here is from genome assembly GCA_958295665.1 of Tipula vernalis. Lineage (NCBI taxonomy): Eukaryota > Metazoa > Arthropoda > Insecta > Diptera > Tipulidae > Tipula > Tipula vernalis. Next base: position 333,169,254 of record OY282558.1, on the reverse strand, counting down.
CTATTAACGTATATGTTATTTGTACCAACAATCCTAATTTACATATAAAACATTTGTTTTAGATTTACGAGTTTGTTTAGATTATCAAAACACGCTTTTAAATATTTGCTGGGAGAGTTAAACGACGATTTGACTAGCAGCACAAGATCGACATCGATTTCCAGTATTTCGAAAATAGCCGCCACTCTTCGGTTCTGCGCGCAAGGTAGCTACCAAAAAAGTGTAGGTCAAGATTTCTTGATAGGCATGTCGCAATCAACAGTTTCTTCTGTGCTGAGTGAGGTGATCGACCTTATTGAAGAAAATCTGTGCTCGAAATGGATTTCCTTTCGACAATCTAATGATGAGAAACAAATGGCGGCAACGGATTTTTACAATAGGACAGGATTTCCAGGGGTAATTGGATGTGTCGATGGAACACATGTAAATATTGTACGACCTTTTGAGAGTGAGCACCTATATTTTAACAGAAAAGGAAGACACAGTTTAAACACGATGATAGTAAGTTTTTCTTTACTTCTGTTAAATATGTTACACAATTAATACAAATATTTTTATCGATTTAGGCTTGCGATCATTCAATGAGGATATTAGCTGTAGATTCAAAATACGGTGGCGCAGCCCATGATTCACTAGTATGGAGTTTGAGCAGTTACCGTCGTTATTTGCAAGATCAACAGAACAATGGCAACCATAGCTATTGGTTGTTAGGTAATAGAAAAATTATTCTGCTCATTATTAAGTAGACTTAAACTTTATTTTTAATTTTTTATTAGGAGATTCAGGGTACCCACTGGAACCGTGGCTTATAACCCCATTTAGAGCAGCAACCGAGGGTAGTAGAGAGGCATTATTTAACACGATACATTCCAAGACACGGAATATAGTAGAACGCACTATTGGAATGCTGAAAGCTAGGTTCAGATGTATTTTGGGAGCTCGGGAGTTGCATTATAATCCGAAAAAAGCATCCCAAATAGTAAATGTATGCTGCGCTCTCCACAATATTTGTTGTCATTTCAAAATTCCATTTGAGGTAGAAATCGAAAATAATTTAGAAGAGTATGTCGAATTAATGACTTCAAATGAACCCAACAACCATGTAGCGAGTCGAATAAGACAAAATATATTAAATTCAATAATATAAATTTATTATATGTAATTATATTCGTTTCATTTTAAATTGCATATAAAATAAATTTTCACATAAATTATTTAATTCATAAGTTTCATCACATTTCAATTTCATTTTCACATAATTATAGGAACTTATAGTTAAAAATGTATTCATAGATACATCTTAAAATTTATCTTCTTGTAATTCTAATTTTTTTCTTTTTATTTCTAATTCATCTAATTTTAATTTGTATTCTTCTAACCGCTGCTTCTCGTTTAACTGAAATGTTTTTTCTCGCAATGACATTTCTTTTTCTTTAATTTTTATTTCCCTTTCCCGCAATGAAAACGATTTTTCCTTTAATCGAACCAATCTTTTCATTGATTTATTTGTATCATTTAGTGTGGTAATAACTGACTCAAGTTTCTCTTGGATAGTGTTATGAAATTGCTGTTGAATATTTATTTGCTGTTGCAACGCTTGGTATTTATTTTTTGTTCTATTATTTGATGTTGATGGTGCTGATGTTCGTGTTTCATTATTATGGTCGATATCTGATTCTAGATTTAGTTCAACTGAAGTGGAATCAACATTATATACAGGTACATTCAAAATTGAGTCTCCAAAGTCTCTTGTAGCCTTCGTTCCATCTATAGAGTGTTGCAATTCACATATCCGAATAACCGTTTCTTCTAGGGGTGAAAATGTTTGTTGTTTATTTGGTCCACCTCCAGTTCCGGATATATTTAATTTATTTAATTTCAATTTTTTTTTAATATGGAATTTATAATCCGACCACACTTTCTTCCATCCCTCGAAATTTCGAACTAGAGGCCCGTGAGCATTTAATTGATCAGTAATTTTGATCCATAAAGATTTTGATGAAATACGTGCATCTGGGGTATTATTAAATCCTTTAGCTAAATCGGTGTGCGTCTCCATGAACGCCACTAATAGTTCATACTGTTTAGTGCTCGTTATTTTTGCCCTAAAATACACATAATTTCATAATGATTAGTATTATATATAATTGTAATAATATTTGTTATATTTATTTAAATTACAAAATACATTTTTATACAAAATAATTTTCAAAAATAAAACAAATATTAATTTTAATTTACTTACATTTTTATATACGAGCTCTTTATCTTTTCTTTTCGTCAACTAACTACACAACGAACACATCTTCGATCATGAACGTACAAAAATGACTCGTATTCGTATTGCCCGATAAGGGAAATTTTATATCGTATCATACTAACACGTATATTCGTATTCCAAAATACCAACTATACGAATTCTTTCATTTTCGACACGAATTCGTATTCAGAAATAAGGACCCAGTTAGTACTATAAGTAGTATATCAAGAATGAACAAATAAAATCAATATATAATTTCCCAGGCAATTCTGAAAACTAATTTTAATTAATAAATCACCATAATATTAAAGCTAATTCTGAATTTCAGGATTAATTTAATCTCCATATAAAAGATTGATTCTGGAACTATGTTATATTCTAAAAATTGAATTATTTATTAGCAAATTAAGGAAGAGAAACCTTTAAATATTTTTAATCTAAATTAATTATTATATATTAATGAGCAAAACACAATATATTACATAGAAGAATTACAAAAATTAACATTTTATGAAATTGCCCATGTAAACTCTCCCACTTCTAAGCTAAAATTCCAAAAGAATGTTTAAAAATTTTAAATTGTTAAGTTATAATTTAAATTCACAGCACTTGTTCACTCAACTCAGTTCACGGACCTCATTCCTTGCCAAATCAAGCATGCAAAGTAAATAAAATAATAAATAAATGCAATGAAAATTAACCCTTACTTTCTTAAAAATGTATCGATGTGTCATATACGTAATTATGACGATTATGTGTACATCCCCACCATCTAAATTTCAATAAATCCATTAAGACAACCATTAAACTCAAAAATCAAATCTTAACTTAATTTAAACCAACATTTCTAAATTCGCATTTCATTTATCTATTTATTTATTTATTTAGACAATTTATAATTTATAATATTAATTAAATTAATTAGAAAACAATTTGATTCAGTATGTAATACCCTCTAAGAAAATTTATTAATCCTATCTAAATAAACCGTTCAAATGAATTGTATAAGACAGCTCCCAATTCCAATTCGACTCAAACCAATTCGATTATACAAAGTATAAAAATCCTATTTGAGTCGAACATACAAATTTCACTGCGCTTACACAACACATGATTTCAATAATAGCTGTATTTTGTTGAGAAAAAATTAATTCGAATTATTTTGGAGTTATTTTTTTTCTTAACAGAACAAGCCGCGAAATATTTTTTCGATTAAATTTTTATATTCTATGTTGGTATTTCTTCGGTTTTTCATTCAAGCAGTTACGTATTTTATTTGTTCGAGCTCGAATTAAATAATTCAAATTTTTTGTTCGAATTATTTAATTACTGTCACTTGCAATTGTTGTTGTAAATTTCTCAACAAAATACAGCTAATATCAAAGTTGTTTCGTGAATACACAAAAACACAAAGAGATTAATAACACCCGCATTGGGGGTGTTTACATTAGGCATTTTATTCCGGATTCTTCGGCAACAAAATCCCTCATCGTTTACACTAAGCATTAAAAAACCGGAATTTTTTCATTTGAATGTGTAAAAAATATTATCATTTCGTATTTGTTCTTCAAATCTGTAGGCCCTTTCCGAAAGTTATACTTATTTATTTAGACATACACTTACTGTACTTATTTGCCGCCATCTTAAATAAGTATGTAAAATCATCCGAATTGATTTCACATACTTATTTTTTATTTTGACTATTTTGTAACTATAAAATAATTTTTAATTAAATTTTTTATAAAACTTAATTACTACATAATATCACAATATGTATGCAATGAAATTAACAGAATTTTGGTTTTCGTTTAAGATTTTTTTTTTGTAAGAACATACTTATTTTAAGTTACCTCGCCAACATACTTATTTAAATAAGTAGGTCTAATTAAATAAGTATAACTTTCGGAAAGGGCCTTAATAATTTTTGTTTGTGTTGGTGCGAAGAATCCAAAGAAACCAACAAAATTTTGGTGTAAACAAAATCCCAAAAATAAAATCACACAAAACTGGTTTTGTATGAAAAGAGAAAAAATTCCAGGAATAAAATGCCTAGTGTAAACACCGTAATTCAAGTAACAAAATCCTATATACTAATACCAAAAACATACTAAAACCACCAACACACATTGACGGTAAATATTTTCTACCATCTTTCATGTGCGTATTAGTAGGCCTTTTAGTACATATAAACACACTTAAACTATGTAACACAAAAAATTCTCTTTTTGTTGTGGTTTGTGCGTTATAATACATAAACCAACAAAATATATTACATTTCCTTAACAGAGTCCGTGTAAAGAGCGAACAAGCAGCTGTACAACCATATTGTTGATCCTACCATATATGAATCAAGTTGTATGGATGGATTAGTGCCCATTTCACACAACAGTAAATTACTTGTGACTGCTGTATCAAAACCAACGTAAAGATTCTCTTTCTCGTTGTTGTTTGTACTTTATAGTACAAAAACCAACAAAACCAAGCACACTTCCTTCACAAAAAGCGTCTTCCTACACAAACATATTTATGACCCTTTTATATACTAAATTATAAGTATGTATTTGTGTCGTAAAAATAAAATCTAATACCAAATTTATTGCGACTTATTTTATATACCATAATTTAAAATTTATTTCAATACTATCTAAATATTAAACTTTAGTAATTAAAAATTGAAATTTGATTGTATTTACAATCCACAAAATATCAAATCATGCACTTTTAATTTTTCTATCTACAAAAATAAAAAACATTGCCTGACAAATGCATCCCGGTGGATCACTAAACTTGAATTTAATTAGAATTAAATTTAAAATTTAAAATTAAAATGAATATACATATGTATATAAAGTATATACATATCAGTACATAAGAAACAAAAAATAAAAAGAAAATTAAATTAAATTAAATTAAATTTTTGAATTTTTGAAGAGGATAGAAAAAACACGTCTATCCTCTTTGAATGTTCGCACTCCACCCACAGAGGGTTCAAATTCGTTATGTAGATAAACAGCTGTTGTGACTTTGGAAATAAAGAAGCATGATTTTTTCTCCAGAAAGGCATCACCAGATCATAACTCCTTCAGTTTTCTGTGGAAGTCTTAACAGATATTCGTTGTTAAGCCTGTCGCGGGTTCTCTCATGTAGCTTGATTTTGGATTCATTGGATAAAATACCGATGTGAACTTGGTCCGAAATTCATCCCGAAAAAAACCTGTTCATAAAATGTGTCCTGGCTAAATATAATAAGAAATATCTCACAATGTAAAATACATTCTATCCCGAAAATAAACGAATGAATATTTTTATCTGAATAAATCTACAGTTAATTAATGAAATTATGTATTTAGATGACGATTTAAGTTATAAAAATATAAAATAAGAATCTAATAAATGCAAGTATGTATAATATTTTTTATAGACTCTTAAAAATAAAATAAAATATTACTGATATCACTAAAATATAAAAAAGTATTACAACAATTCGCATATTGAAAAGTCCATTGCTAAGTGAGAAGTTAAACCTCATTACCATAATATTTGTGGGCCGATATTCCATCAATGATTTACATTAAAACTGCTCATAACTTCTACTGCAGCATCTCTGTTCCCAAAGAATGCTAGACATATCGCGACCTTAGAACAACAGGGTTCTAGTTGCATCATGACATGAGTTTCAAGTAAATTAAGTTACAAACTTTAAGGCCTAATATTTTCGAGGCAATATTTATTTTTGCAAAACCTTCTTCCACGATTTGGTTCAATTTATTATAATCACATCGAAAGATTAGCCCTTAAATATTGATCGTTTTAGATATTAAAGTGAAAAAATTTAGGTAGTACTTTGGTGCCGAATGATGATACTCATTCTTGTGGAATAAGATGGTTCAATGTATCAAAAAGAACTCTGGGGGAAATGAAGAGCTTTATTTAAGTACTTAGAACTACGTTGCCTTTAATTAAAATAACCCTGATTGATTTATTTAATAGAAATTCAGTTCAAACGTTTTGTACTTAAATATAATGTATAATTTAAATCAAAAATATACAATAACGTGTTTAAAAAATATTTTTTTTTTTAATTAAAAATGCTTTAAATTCACAGCGCCTTGTTATTGTTGTATCACATTAATTTGTTTTATTCGGTGGTTTCCGAAATGTTACCTAAAACATAAGGAAGAAATTGAATTAAAAGGTGTACCACAAAATTCATTATTGTTGAATTACCTAATTTGAGAATAACTTGGTAGTAAGCTATATCAGCTAAACTCATGTATTTAAATATAGATTTTAAATGTTACTCTCGACGTCTTTCAAAATGGAATCTTGAGGAATTCCTGGTTTATTATTACGATGTTTCGTAGCGTTCCGCCGGATTCCAATAGGTTTTAAATTTTCAAATTTTTATAGTCGTAAGAAAATTCAATTTCATACTCCGTTTGAGTAACTCACAACATTTTTAATTTTGTAAAAGGAACATTTTGAAAATCAAAACATATTTTTGTGAATCTACCATAGTTTTTAAAATCTGATGGTTTCATTTGAATTATGATGAATGGTGATAACTCCCATTGGAGAAAAATATTCATTTTTCGATAAATGCTTCTCGATTTGAGAGTGTGCAATGTCCACTTCTTGAGGTGCTGAGTGGCCTGGTATAGAATATTTCATCAAAATACCTTGGACGTCAGAGTGTGACTTGAGAAAATGTTTCACAGCTAATGCCATTATGGAATTTTTGTTTTGAGGAACATACAAATCGCTCCAAGTAATTAATTGTGTAATGTCGTTGTCCTCAAAAACTTTCACACGAATCTTAATTCATTTCCACTTCTCATCTTACTCGTTTCCACTTCTACCAGCCGTATGTTCGGTCCATATTGCGCACTAAATTTTTTTCGTTGATAAAAAATTTGTTGTCAAATTATAAATGCTCAGCTTCGAATGATATACATAGGTTAAAGGACCAATTTCAGCTCGTGGACAAGTTACAACATTTCCTAAGACGAAGATTAGAATAGTGACTTCTGCTCTCTCATCATTTTTTTTTCAGGTTATCGTGCTCTTCTTTTTACTGAATCATTTCCTCGGTCATTATATTTTCCTTCTCAGCCACAATATACGTTTCACATTTTCCACACCTATCCGATTTTGGGCGATAAAAATCTAAATTAAAATTGTTGTTAAACACGTGCCAATCAAAACTTTCTTTTACGAGATTTTTCCACTTTATCTTGGTACAGATGATACATTTTCATAATGTTTAAATTTGGATCAAGGTAGAGCTTGGATGTATTGGCGCGACAGTAGTGCGATTCGATGGGCGAGAATGAAGAGATATGGTTTTTGATTTTCATCAGTTTAAGTTCAGGTATTTTTTTGTGAGATTTTAACCATCTTCCATTTTTTTGGCAACTCCAGTTACAATATTTTTAGATTTATGCGCATTGCACACTGGTTTTTGAGAAATGGCAAAAGTTTTTAATCAATACGTTTTACATGCTTGTACACGATTCCCATTTAAGTCAACAACAAATCCAAACGAATCCTGGTGTGATTTATAACGCGTATTATGCAAAAATGCCAGTTAGAACCTTGTTGTTCTAGGGTCGCGATATTGGCATACGACACTAGCTTGGTAAGTTCATTGTCTAGTTAAAACTTTTAGCCCATTACCACACGATGTGGTTAGGCATATTTATGGGCCAAGATTCCATTAAATATTTTTATTAAAACTGTTCATTATTTCTACTACTGTATCTCTGTTGACAGAGATTGCTACTACCCATAAGCGTACTCAGGTACCTTTGGTATCTTATGACGGGAACAGCTGAAAATCTGAAATGTTTTAGCGCCTATCACACTTTCGCTATAATTGTACTAGCATAACAAAGGACAAATTAGTACAGGATAACACAATTTCTTAACTACAGCTTATTCATTACTTGTTGATCCTGGAGGGTTGATTCAAACTAAAATTTAAACCTGAAAGGATTAATTTCAATCCCCATAATAATGATTAATTCTGGAACTATGTTTATTGTGAAAATTGGATTATTTATTAGCAAATATTAAATATTTTTTAAACTAAGTTAATTAATATATTGTACATTAATGGACAAAATACAATATATTACATATTAAAAAAATTAACATTTTATGAACACGTATGGAGACTTCCCGATTCTAAGCTAAAAAAATGTCCAGTGGTATGAATTGAAATAAAAATAATTATTCGATTTCTTCTATCATTAGAAGAACTTTCCAATGTATTGTGGACGCTCGTCATGGCCTGAATATATTTGCTGGACACTTCTATTTCAGGGTCAGCAGGCGCGGCTTCCTTTGTGTTATGGCAATATTATGCAACACCGCAGTAGAAACAATCATTTTTAGACTGTTCGAAATGTGCAGTCTACTTTTGGTTGTAATTGAGGGAAACCATCGTTTCCAAATCCCGATGAACCTTTCCACTAAATTCCGTGTGCTGCTTCAAATTATATATTTTTTCATTTTCATTTTAAAAAATAAGAATTATTATAATATTTCAACATGTACATACCATATATGTATATCGTGTTTAATCTACATCGCAAACCAACTCACAATTTTTTGAGAATCAACCTTTCCTATTTCGAAATAATTCAGCATTGGCACTACCAGGTGAAACTATAGGAATATGTGTCCGTGAAATAACCCAGCTACTCTCGGAAAACCATACATCATGTAAAACATTCGCATTGCCGTTTTCTGCTCAACCTCCTTTGGAATTTTTATAAAATCATGAAATTTCAATACAAATAGGAAATCCCCTCATGCTACTCTGTTGTAGTTCACTTTTAATAAAATCGGCGATGTAAAAAATGTTGGCTTTTGAAATCGATACCTTCGTCGTTATTACAATTTTTATAAATTTTTGGGCGTTGGATTTTGTACACAAGATCCAAATCCCTTTCTAAACTATCGGAGTCCGAGATCATTTCGATTTATCCTCTTGGGAAGAGTCTCTAATGTGGTCAAGATTTTTTTTAATAAATCAATTATTTGGAGATGGTTTTGCGTTGATCTGTCCACTGCTGTTCCTAGATAGGGGCACTTCGGAATTGTCTAATTAAAGTGGAGGTCGGAGCGGATATGTCGATGGGTGCGAATGTGACGCTCGGTCTGGATCTATCGATGAGACGGATGTAACGGTTGGAGGCGACGTTAGGGTTGGAGGTGAGGTTATTATTGTAGCAGGATTAGCAAGAGTCGAGGTGTTTGTAGACGTCGCTGTGGTAATAGGCCGGAGAATTAGTGTGTATCTGTCGATTGGTGCGGATGTAACGGTTGGTGTATATGTTAGGATTGGAGAAGTTATCATTGTAGTAGGATTTGAACGATTTTGCCTGATTATGGATGTCATTGTTGGAAACGGTCGGCGAATGGCGGAAGTGGGATTCGATTTGATAGAAACTCTAGATATTGCACAGAATGTAGCAGCTATGGTTCCAGGTATAGAATTCGGGTATGGCTATGCAGCAGTTGATGACTCTGTTGCTGTTTCACCATCCTGATAAAGTAATGATGCTTTTTAACTTGAAAATCTTCCTGGGAGAATGAGATGGTTTCGTCGAATGTCGTCTGAAATTATCGGGAAAGATAATTAATGTCTAATAGAATACAAATAGATTTCAACAAAATACTTACAATCAGCCCATCAAATCCCACTACTTAAATCATCCCCATAATACGGTTATCTTATTCGGTTAGAAACAAATTTGATTTTTTGTCCCACCAGTGCCAATACGAATTTGGCGTATTTTACTTGCCTTGGCTATTACGCTAAGGCGAAGATCTTTCCAGCACTAAAAATTAACAAACAATTAGTTTACACTTCATACTTACTACAGAATTAATTTAGAGAAGTTATACTTACTTTTTTCCACTGTGAAATAGGCTGACGTCCGACTGAAACCTTTCATTTCCGTAGTCCAAGCTATTTTTTGGACTGGAGGAAATTCTTTCCGTTTTTTATAAGCTTATACGAAAGGTAATTACAGAAAATATTTCAAACAATCATTTAAATAAATAAATAAAAGTAAAATAAGAGAAATCCTGGCGTAAAACTCAAATTAAGTAAATTTATTTTTCACGTTTTGGTTAAAAACGAAACCTAAAAAACTTGTCGCTTACTTCCCACCATATTCATACATTATCAAAAAAAAAGGGGGTAACGAGTGTCTCTCGCATAGTGCAAATCGGCTTTTCTCTCTTTATGCTAAAATTCGCTCATAAAGGGCGATTCACTGTGTGCAAAATACGTGTGCAAGCCAAATATTTCATAGTTAAAGGTCATTATATGCGTCAGTTAAGTTCAGCATAGACGGCTATATATATATATATATATATATATATATATATATATATATATATATATATATATATATATATATATATATATATATATATATATATATATATATATATATATATATATATATATATATATATATATATATATATATATATATATATATATATATATATATATATATATATATATATATATATATATATATATATATATTGCAAGTAAATTTTTTTTTTTTCAAAAAATTAGGTCATGCATGTATTTAAAATGAAACAATAAGCCAATTGCTTTCAAAAGTTTTGTAATTTTAGCAAAAAAAGACTCCAATTTGTAACAAAATATGTTTGCCCAATTTTTTTTTACCAGCACTGTATATATATATATATATATATATATATATATATATATATATATATATATATATATATATATATATATATATATATATATATATATATATATATATATATATATATATATATATATATATATATATATATATATATATATATATATATATATATATATATATATATATATATATATATATATATATATATATATATATATATATATATATATATATATATATATATATATATATATATATATATATATATATATATATATATATATATATATATATATATATATATATATATATATATATATATATATATATATATATATATATATATATATATATATATATATATATATATATATATATATATATATAGAGAGAGAGAGAGAGAGAGCGAGAGAGGGAGAGGGGAATCCCTCTGAGCTGGTGCATCTAATAATGGCAGCGCTCATTCACACATAAAAATGTTCACCGTACAAAGGATATTCATGTAGCAACAAAGAAACATACTAGAATAAAACGTTTCACATTACAGAATTATCGGATAGCTACCAATTTTATTATATTATCGAAATAATCACCTTCACCGACTTTGTATCTATATTTTGATAAAAAAAAATTTCCACGAAAATTTAGGCATCAAGTAAATAAAATCAAAAACACACATTTTATTGCGAGACATTGGTAGATTACCCCGGATCAAAAAATATTTTGGTTGAAATGATAAAATAGAAAAACCTTGAATTGCTACTAGCAATATATAACAGATTTTCAAATTTTACGTACATTTACGTACGTAAATTAAATTTTGATTTCTAAGAAAATGATAGAATAAATATCTCGTTTTGCTGTGAGTGAATCGAAATGCTTGGGTGTTTGTTACGGTACACGGATTCGAAATTCCACGAATTTTGTGTATCTGTACTTACCAAAATATTATTTTGCTTAACCTACTAAAATTATTTAAACTTTAACATTTGATCTACGTGTCATTTAATGTAATAATAACGGATTTTACGCTCGTTAATTTGTGGTAAAAGACAAAAATAAATATCGCACCAAAATGTTCAAACTCTAAAAACATTGAAAATCATGTTTTAAAACTATAACTGGCAAACCGCACTGTTAACCACAAAACAAACACTATACCTCTGTAGTATAAAAATAATAGATTTTGACATTAATTTTGGTTATTACACAACGTTTGTGTGTTTTTTTTTTGTTGTTTTGGTTGTTTTGTGTTTGTTCAGCAAAACCAAAAAATGATTAAAAATTATTCTGCGCTTTAAACAAAAACACACAATTGTACTACTAGCTAAAATTATTATACGAGATGAAACAAAAAAAAAAAAAAAAAAATCGATTCAGCAGCAGGAGCAGCGCATACCAAACGCTCGCTCCATTCAAATCCACCCGTACTCACAGTGTGTTTGTTGAAATGTAACATAATGGAACAAAATATAATAATTTATTTTGCTGTGCATAAAATTGACGTTTGCTTTTGAAATTTCATTTAATTATTTTTACATTTTGTTTTTATTTTTGAACATAATTTTTTTTTTTTTCGTTATTTTATTGTTTTTTATAGCAGTAATAATGATTTCGAATTTTCGTTTTTAATTAAAATTTTTTATTATTATATTTTTAATTTTATATATTATTATTATGGTGGCATTATAATTCCTTATCGATTGTATAGTAAGCTTAAATGTGAATGCCACAGTTCAATTGGAAATTATTTATACATAATAATAATTCTGTCAAACACAATGCAATTTGTGACGAATACTAAAAAAAACGAATTTCTGATTCACGGAAGGTCTCCTTCTCTGTATAGTTGTTTAATTTTGTGACGATATCCTAGTTTTTATTATAGGAACATAAAAAATTATCTTTATTTCATTTTGTTGAACGTTAAAAAATTATTTTCCGTGTTTTATGTAGCATGTTACAGCAAATTATTTAGATAACGATTTGATCATGTGTTGGAAGTTTTTATGTTAATAATTATTTTGTAAAATGATGGTTTTAATAGCGGCAATAAGAATCGAAATTTTAGGAGTTAAATGCGCCCAGATAATCTGGTTATTTTTAACTACATATTGATGTTACATATATGTATATACCCCTAATACTCCCAAATAATTTCTTCGTTTTACCGCCATTCGAAATATCTAAACCACTAGTTTTCTTTGACTCATGTAATATAAAACGTCACAGCAAAAAAAACTTAGAACAAATTAAACCTAAAAAAGAATTTATATAGAGCAATGCGATTGAAAGAATCGAAATAATTAGTATTGAAAGAATACAAGATTTATTCTTTTAAAGGCCGATTCTGGCTAAAGTGCGATATGCACAAATGTGAATCTTAGCCAGAATATTAACTATACTTTGTTCTAATTCAGAATGTTAATAAAAGGTGGGATTTCTGGAAATCACCCATATACGAGTAACTTATTCGAAAAACCACGATTTTGATCAATTGTGGAAGTTCTATGGCCGGTTCTGGCTAAAGTGTGATATGCACAAATGTGAATCTTGACCAGAATATAAAATACGCTTTGTTTTAATTCGAATGTTAATAAAAGGTGGGATTTCTGGAAATCGCCCACACAACCTATTCGAATAACCACGATTTTGATCAATTGTGAATCTTAGCCAGAATACTAACTGCAACTTGTTTTAATTCGAATGTCAATAAAAAGTGTGATTTCTGGAAATCGCCCATATAACCTATTCGAAGAACCACGATTTTGATCAATTGTGAATCTTAGCCAGAATACTAACTGCAACTTGTTTTAATTCGAATGTCAATAAAAAGTGTGATTTCTGGAAATCGCCCATATAACCTATTCGAAGAACCACGATTTTGATCAATTATGGAAGTTCGATGGCCGGTTCTGGCTAAAGTGTGATATGCACAAATGTGAATCTTGGCCAGAATATAAAATATGCTTTGTTTTAATTCGAATGTTGAATTTCTGGAAATCGCCCATACAACCTATTCGAAAAACAACGATTTTGATCAATTGTGGAAGTTCTATGGCCGATTCTGGCTAAAGTGTGATATGCATAAATGTGAATCTTACCCAGAATATTAACTACACTTTATTTTAATTCGAATGTTAATAAAAGATGGGATTTCTGGAAATCGCCCATACAACCTATTCGAAAAACAACGATTTTGATCAATTGTGGAAGTTCTACGGCCGATTCTGCCTAAAGTGTGATATACACAAATGTGAATCTTGGCCAGAATATAAAATACGCTGTATTTTAATTCGAATGCTAATAAAAGGTGGGATTTCTGGAAATCGCACAATAAGTCATTTTATTTTGAAGGTGTTATACCACATTTTATATTTTTACTCGAAACTTTGTAATTATTGTGAAAAGAATTAAATTCCTCATTGATTATTGCCATCTTTTCAATGCAATTGATAGTTGGAACATTATTTAATAATGGCTTTTACTTTCGAGTCAGTCGGTTGTACATTTTTTTTTATAATTTTTCTGAAATTTTTTAATTTTTTTTAAATGGCGAAATGCTACAACCTCGGGACATACTTGAATCCAATGATTGGTGCTGCCCAACCGAATAAAATAAGGAGTATATAGAAACAACTCTTGGAAGAAAATAAAAGGCATGTAGTTTTCTGGATGGTATGGTGCATTGTAAATTTAATGTCTCGTCTATCTAATTTTCTAGAAGTATTATATGAGATTATGTTTGTTTGATTATGTTAACCACCTATTGCTGCCCGCTCTATTATAATGAGCCTAAGCTCAAAATAGAGCGGATACGCATATACAAATTTATAAGATTAAATAAAAGATACTACAAAAAATTTTGGTAGATAATGATAACCACATTCGTAATATTTTATTATATTTATATCATAGTCTAATCCGATTTACTGTCAATTGACCGTAAACAATTGATCGTACAACAATTGACCGTGGAAACAATTGATCGTGAATATAATTGATCGTATGAACAATTGATCGTGGATCAGTTGATCGTATGGACAATTGATCGTGCAACAGTAATTGAATTTAAATAAGTAATTGAAGTGAATTGCATTAGTTATTTGTTCCCAAACAAGTTTCTTAATCCATTTGTTCCGGAAAAATATTTTGTGTTTTTATTCATTTCGTATTGTGTAGGGCCTACATAGCCAATCTTTCTGTATATTTTTATGGATAAGGCTATATATATATACAATATATATACGCAAATGACTGTTTATACATACAATATGTATATATACGAGTAATGTAAACAAATTTTTTCCGAATTTTATTCCACTTTTTGTAAAAATATTTACAATTTTAATTACGCTCGGAAAAAAAGAAATGTCATCGACTAATTTAACTTAGAATTGTAGAGGGTAACGGCTTGCGTAATTCTTACGGGCACGCGAAAGGTCGCTGCGCTCCTCCCCTCTCCTTAACCCTTCGATGGGTTTTAGAAAATAATTTAAGGTTTATGGGAATTTGCAACTCTATAGGAGCGGGAGTAACAAAATGAAAAAAAAAAAAAAAATATTTTACGCAAAATAAATACGTGGAATTGATCATGGATCCACGATCAATTGTCCATACGATCAATTGTTTATACGATCAATTGTAGCCATGATCAATTGTTTCCACGATCAATTGTAACACGATCGATTTTGTTCACGTTCAATTGTAGCACGACCAATAGTTTACGATCAATTGACCGGAACCCGTCTAATCCATATATTTTAACTATGTTATCATTTCTATTAAAATGTCCAATGCATTTTCCAAATTTGATAGTATGCTCTAAAATATTATCTTGCCATATTAACGCCATATGTCTTTGGTGTTTAAAAGCTAGAGTATGCAAAATGTTCTGGAAATGTTTAGTACATTGGGCAATTTGTTTAAAAAATGAATTTTGAAAACTAAATTCTTTATCTTTAAAAGCTTTCCTAGTGCTTCCCATTTTATTTTTAATGACGGAATGTTTTCAAAATTAGCAAAAATAAACGGAATGTGTATTAATAAACACCAACTTTGTGATGCTGATAAATTTAAAGTATTTAGATTAAATAGAAGTTGGCTTTATCTTTTTAAGTTATTCTATGTTTTTATTTTATTCTATCATTAAACGGATTTAAAGATATAAACTTGCTTGTGATCATAAAATTAAACATTTGCTTCATAAAAAAGGGACCTATACCTTTAAGGAAATCATGCATAATGCTATTTTCAAAAACATCAAAATATTTTAAATCGAACAAAATGGAATAATTTTTACTTTCACTTTGACTTACGTCATTTAAAGGTCATTGTTTCTGTTTCTTTTCGGGACGCTAAGCAAAATCTACAGAAATGAGAGCTCCTAAATGAACTAACAAACCCTAGTAAACGATTAACTGCTAAATTGTCGTGTGATAATGATACTAAAGTACCAAACATTTGTTTATTTCCTTTAATTTAAATATCCTCATTTTCGAGAATTTTTATTTCTTCTATTATTGGTTTAAGAAATATTTCATACGACAGATTCTGCTTTATATAATTAGTTTTAAATAATGCCACTAAAAACATGTTATTGGTCAATGAATAAAAATCTACAGGTAAGTTTCTGATAGTAAAGTAAATTGCACCAACTTGACCTAAATGACTGCACAGTTCGAAATCGTCTTAATACAGCTGCAACTGTATGGAATTTGCCAGCTGGGGAGCACCAAAAAAATAAGGAAAATCAGCGAACAGATTTGCATTGCTGTCTTTCGTTTGAATGGTGGCTCTTCTGGTATCAAATACAATTAACAATTTCTGTTTCACTGCTTCGATTTGCTCCGGCAATTTAGCGTTACTTAAACCAGCAGATTTCTGTGTGGCTTCTTTTCTTAGTTTTTCTTCTTAGTTTATTAATTATATCGAAAAGAAGGTCCTAGAAAACAATAAAAAAAATTTAATTAAAACTTGTAATATAATTTAAAGAAATAAGTTTGACTTTTTTTTCTTCCTTTTTATACAGGGTGGGCTAAACAGCCCTGTGCACTGCCAATAAATTTGACTTACAATATTTTCTAAATAATCGTTCCTGGTTCGCAGTGAACTGTACGTTTTTCATCACGTATGGGGCAAAGCCCAAAATTCACATCAGTGTAAGACCCTATATAATCGATGACCGTCTTTCTTGATTTTTCCCGAAGAGTTTTTGAGTTGGTAATTTCTTCAATTAAATAATGTCCCCGATTTTGTTGTATTTAGATACTCTTTAAAATCCTAAGTAATATATTCAATAATTATTTTACTAGGAATCTTTGTCGATTAAAAATATTAATACAATATACAAGAAGAACAACATTTTTCATACTGTGACGGTCGGTAACACTATCCTATCTCGAAAATTACGCTTGCAATATCAGACTTTACTATCCAGTAAGTTGACATCTCAAGGTTTTGAATAGACCCATTATGATTGCATCTTAAAATGTAAGATATTTATTTTTATCCAGATTTCCAGGTATGAAGACTAAATTCCTCACACCATACCACCACTCACACCCCAAACCATTTCACTTTCCCCACTGTATAAAATTTAGATTACACATGTATTGGAAATTTTATACGGCCGAGGAAGTGCAACGGTTTGGAGTGTGTATCGTGGTCTGGGTGGGGAATTTAGCATTTATAGAAGGAAATACGAATAATTCTAAATATCTTAATATGTTAAGATGCAATCTGAATGAATCAGTTTAAAGCTTGAATTGCCAAATCACTGGATATTCCACCCACATAAACTCTAATTGGATGTACACATATATCGGAATCCCAAAAATTAAAATCCAAACTTCTAAAATCCAAAACCGACAAAATCCAAACTTCCTTAAAAAAATTATAAAATTTATATATTTTTTAGAATTTTTAGAATTTTGTCCCTTTTGGATTTTTAAAAAAATTTGTTTTTTGTCCTTTTTGGATTTTTTTACAATTGGTATAAGCCTGAGTTTAATTGCTTTTCGAGCAGTGATATAGTTTTGCGGATCGCACGATAAGTTTTATCATAGAGGGTATGAACACATATGTATATAAAATGCAGCACATAACACAAAACTAGCAACACACGTCACTGTTAGTTTTCAAAAGTGGACCCACGACCGCATTACTACGCTTTATATATTCCAAATCTCTCCATCTTGTTTAAAAAACAAGTTGAAATATGAATTTTCGTTCATTTTGGTATCAAATATTCACTATTTTGTTTAAATCACCAACAAAATTTTTTACAGTTTCACCACTTAATAAATGTCACAATTATTTTATTATTAAATTACTTTATTATTATTTATTAATAATCTATTATTTGAATTCAATTCAAATTGTTTATTTTTTTAGATACAAATTTCCAATTTCCGTAGCTTCACTCCTTCAATATTTTAGAACAATAGCTACTCGCATTAACATGCTAAAGTAAAAAAAATTACTAAAGGTTTAGTTATTTGATTCCTTTTTGGAGATAGTTTTATTGCGTAAAAGAATTAACTTTATTGTTACTCCTTGAACGTTTCGGTTTCATTATTAAAAAGGTTTATGTGAGTATTTCAGCGGCTATAAATTCGACATTTAAATATTGATATTTTAATATTAATTAAGGATAAAACCAATTCGTTTAAAGATATATTTTTGAATTTGACTTCAATTATATACAAAAAAGAGTTAATTAGAATCGTTTCTAGGGTTAACATAAATATTTGAAATTTTATTTATTAAACAATTCTTTTTTCAGTTTAATCTAAATAAATCTAAAAAAGAATAACGTGTTTAATATTTTAAAGAATTAATTTAATTCAAAATTTCTTTATTCCATCAATTTAATTAATTCATTTACCGGTTTTTTTGCTGTCTACCTAGTTCAATTTTGCTATAAGAATTATTCTCGAGGAGTTGGAAATGGAAGGCTTAAAAAAATTTGTTCGATAACTCTACGTGATATAACATATAAACTTTCACGTATATGTACACGCGTTGACTAAATTGATTTGACGATAACAAAAACTTGTGTCAAAATATAGGTCAGTAGATATAAATAAAATTTCAAATTGTTGAAGAAATATTTTAAACTCAAAAAAATCTTGCCCATTTTCCCGTAAGTGATAGAGTTCATCTTGATAGTGTACTTGGCCATGTGCTAATAATTTCGTATTCTATTCCTGTGATTAGCTTTTTAGTATTTTTTTGGATTCATCATTTTCCCATATTCAAAACCTCAAAGACACGTGCAATTACAAAATTATTTAACATCACATTCAAAATGGGGAGCAGCTGATTATCTCTGGTTTTGTAGTATCATTCCAGTATTTCATATTCCAGAATTGTGTTTCTTAAACACAATTCTGGAATATGAAATACTGGAATGATACTACAAAACCAATTAAGATGAAATTCTCGAGTAGAAAGGCGATTCTAAAACGTTTTTTAGATAAAGTTATGGAATATGAAAAGCCGGATTGAAACTAGGCTATTTTTAAAGTAAATATTATCGCGGGTTCGATTTTCGGTGGTGACAAGAATTAATATCACGATTGGATGTAATGTTGTAGGTGTGTGTGAGTATGTGTGTGTATGTTTGTATTATTAAGTGCTCATAAAAATTTCCTTTCCGTCTTTCTTTCCAATCAAAATAAAAAAAAAGTACTGCTGTGTGTCTGCGGTTGTGCAAACATATTAAAGATAAGCAAATCCTAAGCACAATTTTAACCACTCCTTACAAAAAAAAAAAATGAATTACATAACCACCGCAACCAGTTTCAAGTATCTCAACAAACAGCATTTTTGATTCAAGCTCTGACGATCCAACATATTCGGATATAAGAGAACCAACGCGACCAACCAGACCAATGCGACCAAGAGCCATCACATACAAAAGGGTAACTATGGAATCAAAAAAAATTTAATTAAATTATATGAGGATGGGAAAGGTATTGTTGAAGCAGCTGCAATTGCAGGCATTAAAACAAGTACTGCACATACAGTAAATAATTCAGAGATTAATTAAAGACGGCGAAGATATTATTGAAAAAAAAAAGAAAAAACAAATGTAGCGGACAGCGGAAAACAAAAATAACTCCTCAAATTTGATTAAGAATTAAAGAAATTGTCGAACAAAATCCTGCGATTATTTTAAAAAATATTAAAACAAACAGTATCGAATCATACAACGTTTATTTGAGTACGACAACCAAAGCGAACGTGCTAAAAACCTTAAAAATAACCCTAAAAATTGCTCAAATTTAAGTGGATCGATTAAACTGTACTCGCACCATCGATTTAAGGAAGGTGTATGCAGTGAATTATTCAGAAAATGCTCCAATAAAACAGGAACAAATTATTTTCCTGGATGAATCGGGGTTCAATTATTATTATTTGAAAAGGACAGTAGGACCCAGGGGGTCGATTCTGTTTCCGTGAAAAAAATGAAGAGACAAAATTTTTCTCAAGTATTTCTCAATTTTTATGAAAATGGGATAGTAAGAATTTCATAAAATTTAAAATGTTCCATAAAGTTTAAAGTTGAAAGTATTTGTGAATTTTCTATATTTTGTAATGTCTAGAATCTGAAGAATATTCAAATACCGATCATATTTTTAAGCGTGTGAAGCGCTATTCTGAAAAATTAAAACAACATTTCTTATAGTTGGTAAACATCTTAAGGTTAATTTACTACATCAAAATTTGAATTTTTAAATGCAGTTGTTTCGAAAAACTATTTGTATTCTGACATGAAACCTTAGATTCAATAGGATATTCTAAATTTACAGATTTTTAAAATAGTAGAGTAGAAGTCAGGTGCATGAATTTAGAATGAAAGAAGTTTAGGGAATTATAAAATTTGAAAATTAAGGCTGAAAAGGACTATTTTGGAAATCTAAAGAAAAATGTTGAAGTACGATCAGTTGATGCCGGTCAACCACAACCCTTTGCGATTTTGGACACAACTTTCGGTATATCGCTAAATCGATACATTACTACACACATTTAAATAATTTTGTCACCATCAAAATCGTCAATGAATAAATTCTTTTCATATGAGGATATTTTGACGAAAATAATCAAGTATTCATTAAAAACACTTTGAAATTATGTTTTCCTACAATCGCCGTGAAAAGCAGGCTTTTTTTCTCTGTTTTCAAAGCCCAAAGTGTCTGTTTTTTTGACAGTTAATAAACAAATTACGTTGTCACACGTTTCTCTTAGAAACGTGTGACAAAACTTGAAACCGCATGCTAAATTTGAACATATGAAAAGAAGAGTAAGAGTAAAAGAAGAGTATTGAAAAGCGAAATTTCACATAATTATGATGTAATTATTTTTATTGATTATTATTGAAATTTACATTAATGGTACAATTGGTGCAGTTTTGTATGTTGATGCCGCGTTGATTGAGTTCTGGTGATAAATCCGGCGGTGTATTTGAGAGATCGCTGTCACTTAAATCCATTTTTTTAGTTTTTTGTTGCAAACAATAAATTGTCAATTTTTAAGAAAGACTAATGTTTGTATAAAACATCAAACCAAATTTTTGTTTTTCTTTATGAAAAATAAAAAAAATCTTTGACTACTCGATTGAACAAAATGTCGGTCCTAAAATAAAATCGTATTGTCAGTATAGTAAATTTTACTACAAAATTATCTTTTTATTATATTTTTTAAAATGATTGTAGGAAAAATAAAGTGTGAAACACGTCCGCAAAGTTGTTTGTCACGCTCGAAAGGTTGCTGGCCTCCGTCCCGTCGGCCAGCAATTTCCTTTCTCGCGTGACAAACTGGCACTTTGCGCTCTTGATACACAAATAACTATTTTCTCCATCTGTTTTTTTTTTTTAAGTGACCAAACCATTACTCGTACATGGCAATCTTGTTGAAGATTCCTTATTTAAACTTTTGTGAATGGTCAATCAGTGTCATCGCTGAATTGATCAGATTGAACTAAATGAAATATGGAGGTTCTATTAGACATAGACGCTATTTTCACTTTGAGCAGCTGGAAAGACAGTAGTATGTCTCCCTGCGGCTTCTTCCTTGCGCGCATCTCTAGAAAATGTCGTTCCAATCTGTTTACTATTTTTATAATTTTTGTTTCCTACAAACCCCGCTTAACCAAACTTCGAAACAGCGCACGACTCACGAGCAATATTAAACATAGCCTACTGTTTAAACAATTTCAAAATTATTTTTTTATTATGTATCAATGTATGTGTGCCATTTTCAAAGCTCGGTAAGATTATAATATTTAATATTTAAAGTATGCGTGTACTTTCTATCTGTTTCAAATATTTTCCATTTCGTTTTTTTTTTTTTGAGTCACTTGTATTAAACATGCATAATTTTTGTGCCTTTCCATTTTAATCTGACGAAAATTGTTATTCGAATTATAAAGTAAGCAAATTCGGTGCATTTTGTGTTCGTTTTTCTCGTCTATAATATGCAATTTCACTCGTACCGGATTTACCCTAGCTTCTGTACATGCAATTTTTGACCTACCCCCACTAAAGATGTTTTCACATGAAAAAATTAATGTTTAGGATGGGAACAAAAAAACTAAAAAGAACGACAAAAGACCGAAAATATACACTCTACTTGAAATATCATAGGGGTTGCAAAACCAAGAGAATTTTCTAAAAATTTCCAGAAGAGAGATGGACGCCAAAACTGGCAAAATTTAATTTAATGTTTTCTTGAATTTATATGATATTCAACAAATGTTAGTAATTTTCACTTCAAGTATCCCTAGGGTTGTAAAATCCAAGAGAATTTCTAAAAAACCGGTTTGAATTTCGTCGAACCGTTTGCTGGTCTGTTCGTAAGTTTCAGTGTTACTTTTGACGTGCTTCGTTATTTTATACTTTTATCAGCGAACACAGTGTTTGGCCCAAAAGCATATTTTTTTTGGGTCGTTGCCGGCCACACGATTTTTTTTCTGATTTGTTTCACTGTGGCTCGGATACCAGGATGAGAGACATTGTGGAATGTTTCGGAAATTTGTCGGCAAAATGTCTTAGGAATAAACGAACATTGGGTACCCGTTGAAATATCGCATAAAATTTCTTTATTGGTTCCAAAAACTGAGAATTTTTTGAATTTTAAAGACGCGTTTGATTCCATTAATTTTACGAGCTCTAAATCATTCGTTTGTTCATCGGCGATTGGTGCGCAGTTGATTGTGTTTCCTGTGTGAACTTGTTCGATACACAAGAGAGTATCTGCGACAACGTTGTTTTACCCTGATGTATGATGAACATCTGCTATATATTGCGCTATGAATTCTAAGTGACGATGTTATCTTGGTGAATCTTTTCCAAGATTTTAACGTAGATGGAACGTTAATGGTTTATGATCAGTGAAGAATAAATTCTCGACCTTCAACAAAATTTTGAAAATGCTTGGTAGCTGAATAAGCAGCTAAAAGTTTCTTGTCGTACGTACTATAGGGGTTTCGGTCAACCTTTTTGCGTCTGATGTTGCAATATTGATCCTACTGCTGTATTCGATGCGTGGAATATGCCAACTGAGGACAATTTGCAGGTTTTGCTTTGCACTGTGCTGTCAAAAGTTCAATTTCGGCCTGGACGGTTTTTATTTTATTCGCATTGAAACGACGTATCTTTGCGTGGAAAGGTTCACCAGTTCTCTCGATACAATGAGCTACGTTGTGCTTCACTGTGTTAAGATTGGTTGACTTGCGAGTGATTGTTTTGCACTCGTGTAGTGGTTCCAGAATTTCGGGAAGGAATTTTAATTGGTTTTTGTTTGACGTCGAGTTTTGTGTAAGGGTGGATGAGTTTCTTATTTTTAACATCGACTAATAACCCGAAATGTGCTAGAAAATCAGCGTCAAGAATACATCGGTCGACTTTTGCCAAGGCTAACTTCTACGTCAATGGTCAACGAAGACATATGTTGAGTGTGAGGTTTTTACAACCGTATGTATCGATCATTGTAGATTTGACGCGAACAATTTAAATGTAGATGGATTGGTCTTGTCGGGATTTGTTGGTGGTATTACTGAAACTTTGGCGCCTGTGGTCCTCGAGCTAATTTGATAACCTCGAATATGTACAGAATGTTATGATTAAAACTACCAGAATAATAGAGCTACAATTACTGTACCTAAACAGTAAAAATTATCATTGAGTCATGTACGTCAGGTTTTAGGTCAATTTTAAATTGCTTCCAGAAATCAAAAATTTCAGAATCTCTTCATGCGTTTCTGAAACGTTGTGCTCAAGTCGAAATGCATGAATTTATTCAACTGGCGAAATGATAATTTTACGAGCCCGACGTCATTGACTTATTAATTGGTGCAGAAATATTTTCAGAATTAGTCTTCAAAGGAAGGTTTTTGGACATCTTGTGATGGATAAAATGGAACATGATTCACCAAGTAGAGCCTGAAAATTCCTTCGTAGAATCGTTGCGTTCCTTAGCGTTTTTGAACCCCTCAAGTAAGAGAGAGTACCCAACTAACAATTTTGAAATTTATGAGCGTGATATAAGAGTTAAAATTCGTCTTATATTAAGCTTTTAAGAGTCTTCTGGCGAACTATTTGGGCATATAAGGTTAAAATAAGCGCCTTGTAAGGTGTATATAAGTGTCATATAAGGCTAAACTTTCTTGAGAAAGAATGGTATAAGTTATAAGAATAGTCGTAGAGTAGTCTTTCGTAAGGTTGTTATCAGAATATACATTCTTATGTAAGAGCGTTTTAAGACATACGTTGTATTCCTATACATATATTTCATCGTTATAATCTTAGAAAATTATGTTATAGGATTATACAACTTTAATGATTCTTAATTCAGTTTTATAACAAACTTGGTATTATCCTTTGACAAATAAAACAGATAAATTAAATTAAAACAGATAATGCTTGAAAAACTAATTACTTTTTATCTAATTAAAATTTACATTGAAATTAGCATAGAATTTAGCTGCGAATTCAAATTTTTCAATTAAAAATAATAGCTACCTGATCTAATTTTTTTGCGCTCTTAAAAATTCGAATAATAAAATAAAGAATTATTATTATTTAAAAAAATAAAAATTATCCAAAAAAAGAAATATCATAAAATGGACTAATTAAAATACTACATAGTATTTGTTATGAAAGGAAACTTTATAAAAGCACTTGCTAAGTTCCTAAAATTGCCAAAATATATCAAAATATTCCATTTGAAAAAAATGTATCTAAAAAATTACAAAATGGATGCTTTTTTTAATAATGGAAATTCCTAAACCAATGGCCGAAATGACGTTCTACGTGAAATATCTTATAAGTGTCTTATAAGAAAACGTTTAAATTAGTTTCCAGGGTCGGCTTGAGTTTATATACTTCGGTAAAACTGAAGAAATAAATATAAATTAACCAACAAAATTAAAGTCATATAAATTTGTTGATACTTAATATTATCAAACAATTTATTATAATAATAAGTTTGTATGACTGTTTTGTATATTATATATTATATATATATATATATATATATATATATATATATATATATATATATATATATATATATATATATATATATATATATATATATATATATATATATAAATCAGAGACGAAGCGTGACATTTTTAGAAACGGAAGCACAACTA
The DNA here is from genome assembly GCA_958295665.1 of Tipula vernalis. Taxonomy (NCBI): domain Eukaryota; kingdom Metazoa; phylum Arthropoda; class Insecta; order Diptera; family Tipulidae; genus Tipula; species Tipula vernalis. The sequence goes on along the minus strand of OY282558.1, from coordinate 333,143,627 downwards.
ATTTTAAATTCGAATCATTACATGCCAGCTCTAATGACCTCAGAGCAGTGTATGTTATAAGCATTTTAAATAAGTTCTCGGCATTACCGTGACACCGTAATAGTTTTGGCATACTAAGGTATTGATAATATTTTCTTTTTTTACCATTAAAATTATAAAACTAAATAATGATTGAGCTGTGCTGGTGCTACCGAGCGAAACCTCCAAACAGGCCAATAATCGATCAGCTATACGCAATATCAATTTCAATATAACGTAATATTATAGAAACCTGTGAGAGGTTAACATTAAGCGAAAGAAGTCTGTTTTTGTGATCTTACAACGAACTTCCTCTGACACCACCAGAAGCACGTATGGCTATATTTTGCTTTGTTAATATTAAATATCAAAACCAAAACTTATGTATATTAGCAGCCGTGAAGGCTTGCTGATACACGTATATTATTAAATAATTGAACTACAATTTGTTTCATCTTTCATATTCATTTTGTTATGTATGTATTGTGGTGGTTTTGAATATAAATATAATATCTTGATCTCTTTCGCTCCTTTCGACCTTATGATGCCAGCGAACGTCATCTCATGCAGATCAATCAATTTTGTTTCACGTTTATTAACCGGTCATATAGTGATGGTTAAGGTGACGGCTTAGACACACCGCGGTCTCGAGTTCGATTCCCGGCGCTAAGCACAACGCCGCGTCCAATTGTGTGTAATATCGTTCGTTGTGCTGACCATCTACAACGATCACCAATAATTGTAACATATGGTCTGAAAGAACTTGTAAAAAAAATCTCAGTATAGGGTTAATTTTGACCTGCATAAAATATAAAATATACATGCAAAGAATTTTACACCATTTCCTGGACTTGGCCTGATGTGTATTTGTATACTTTGTCGTCAAATAGTTAAATGAGATTTACCCTGAGCCCGCCACTGATAGAAATGTCTCCTAAAATCACATTTTTAATTATTTGCCTATGTAAGAATCAAGTAAGTATCTAACAAGGGAGATGTATGAGTTTTTCTTAAAGAGAACTTATCCAAGAGTATTAATACAATATTTTGCGAATACATATTTAGAGACATATTTACTATATTATTTTAAATAAAAAAACTGAATAAAACGGTAATATATCTAACAGTCGATTTTTAACATTAATTAGTTTTAGAGTTACGTCAATCACTAAGTTTTGTTTTCTGCGGTACTCAAACAAATGTCATATTTTCTAAAAGAAACACACTTTAAAGGCTCTTGCAAAAGAATTTAAACAATATGTAATCTTATAGCGTTCTCTATAAAGATTTGTTTATGTTTTAATCTTACAAAACTCTTTGTCAAGACCAATCCTACAGAACACTCATAAAGAAAGAAATTAAGAGAACTGTAAGACTAAATATGTCTTGGCTAAGAAAACTTTTCCACTAAAAACAATAAGAGTATACTAAGTGTTGTGTAAGAAACAGCCTTACAACAGAATCTGTCAAGGTGTAAAAATGCCATGTAAGAATATAATATCGTTTATAAATTGGCATTTCTTTGACAAGAAGCTAATAAGTATTCAGTTTTAAACATTCTTGGAGAATGTTATTTTAGGGCTCTTTTAAGTGAAAAATATTCTTAAAAGACAATTTATAAGGCAAAATGTTAGTTGGGTAGTGCTATAACTGATTTAGAATATTGAACATCCAAAACCTCATCCCCTCGAAGAAAAATTATACGAATCCCATTATCCCAAAAATGCTATTCGATCGAACGGAAGAAGGGCGATATAGTGGATCTCTTCCAGTCTAATTAAATATTTGTGAGTAAGGTAACTCTTCAATAAACACCTCCAAACTACTTTTTCCTTGGAAAAACGTCTTAATAAGATATATCTAGTCCAGACGAAACCGAGTGAGAATACAAAAACCATTACATTAAGTGATTTTTATAACTAAAGCATTTTTATGTTCTAAACATATGGACTGGTCGGGCGCCTCTAAACGAAACCGACCTAACTGTGCCCAAACAACAAAAGTCAATAATTGATCGATTCATCGCAATTAATATTTTCTAAGTGTCTATGTGAAATATATTACGATAAAAGCTACAGAAGAATGGATGCCCGTTGTAAAATCTTCAAATTACCAAAGGGTTCTGTGAATCCTCGCCTTATGTCCACCATTTTGGAAAAGTTTGTTACAATAAATCGTGAACTTCTAATATATCGTTATAACTCGAAGGGCTTTAGGATCAAACATAAGGTATATACAACAATGTCGCCGGTGATCCTCTGACGGTTCTCTTCAATTTGCGATAGCGTTTTTGAGTTATGGGAGGTACATATTTTATTGGAAAGTCACAGATGAACGCATTACTTATGTTCGAACTCGTTCGATTAGGAACAAAATACAATATCGGGCTAAAGGAGCAAAAATTAGGCTAAAGGAGCAAAATACAATATCATTATTTTTGGTACATTACTTGTGAAAGTAGAAGGATGTCTAAATTCTCTTTCTATCGGTCCGTTGTCCAGCGACCTTAATGATCTTTTGGAAGCTTGACTAGCAGACGAATACGTTTCAATTTTACAACACATCGAAAATGAGGTACGACTTGTAAATCTCCACATTTCGGAAGTTTCGTCATCTATAAGGAGGACAACATACTGCCAATAAAGTCACCAATAGCTCGGATTGTTGATCTTCATCCGGGCCACAACAGGTTTGCAAGAGGCGTGTCTGTCAAAACTTCGTAATGAATGCTTAAGCATGCGATTACTTGAATTTGTTACCTTGAAAATGAATCGTCCGTCATCAAACTTGTCCACAAACTAGTCTACTTTTTGATATCCTTTTAAACCACTACTCTAAGGGTTTAAAAATCGAATAAAATGAAGAGCGCCACTACACTACACAATTGTTTGAGATAACTAAAATTACACATTATATTAGAAAAAGTGCAGCTCAATCTATCCTTTACTTTTAACCCTGTTAAAGTTAGCCGAAAGTTTCCAGCCGAAAGTGAAAAGTCGATAATGCAGATTATGTTATTGACATTCCAGCCGAAAATAAATCAGCCTCTAGAGTGTTATGTCTGGAAATAGATTTAATTGATGTGATTACTCAATAGCTATCGCAGGAATAAAATTCAGTTCAAGTTTCCCGTGGGAAATCTTGGAAAATTCGATTTTCCAAAAATTATTAGAATATTTGTATAAAATCAGCCTTTAAAGTGTTATGTCTGGAGATGAATTGCATTGATCTGATTTATCAATAGCTATCGCAGGAAAAAAAAATCAGTACAAGTTTCCCTTGGGAAATCTCGGAAAATTCAAAAAAGTTTCCAGCCGAAAGTAAGAAATGGATGAATAAAATCAGCCTCTAGAGTGTTATGTCTGGAGATGGATTCAATTGATGTGATTACTCAATAGCTATCGCAGGAAAAAAATTCATTTCAAGTTTCCCGTGAGAAATCTCGGAAAATTCGATTTTCCTAAAATTATTAGAAAATTTGTATAAAATCAGCCTCTAGAGTGTTATGTCTGGAGATGGATTCAATTGATGTGATTACTCAATAGCTATCGCAGGAAAAAAATTCAGTTCAAGTTTCCCATGGGAAATCTCGGAAAATTCGATTTTCCAAAAATTATTAGAAAATTTGTATAAAATCAGCGTTTAAAGTGTTATGTCTGGAGATGAATGAATTGCATTGAAGTGATTTATCAATAGCTATCGCAGGAAAAAAAATCAGTACAAGTTTCCCGTGGGAAATCTCGAAAAATTCAAAAAAGTTTCCAGGCGAAAGTAAGAAATGGATGAATAAAATCAGCCTCTAGAGTGTTATGTCTGGAGATAAATTCGATTGGTGTGACTTGTCAATAGCTATCGCTGGGAAAAAATTCAGCTCAAGTTTCCCGTGGAAATCTTGGAAAATTCGATTTTCCAAAAATTATTAGAATATTTGTATAAAATCAGCCTTTAAAGTGTTATGTCTGGAGATGAATTGCATTGATGTGATTTATCAATAGCTATCGCAGGAAAAAAAATCAGTACAAGTTTCCCGTGGGAAATCTCGGAAAATTTAAAAAGTTTCCAGCCGAAAGTAAGAAATGGATGAATAAAATCAGCCTCTAGAGTGTTATGTCTGGAGATAAATTCGATAGGTGTGACTTGTCAATAGCTATCGCTGGGAAAAAATTCAGTTCAAGTTTCCCGTGGGAAATCTTGGAAAATTCGATTTTCCAAAAATTATTAGAATATTTGTATAAAATCAGCCTTTAAAGTGTTATGTCTGGAGATGAATTGCATTGATGTGATTTATCAATAGCTATCGCAGGAAAAAAAATCAGTACAAGTTTCCGGTGGGAAATCTCGGAAAATTCAAAAAAGTTTCCAGCCGAAAGTAAGAAATGGATGAATAAATCAGCCTCTAGAGTGTTATGTCTGGAGATGGATTGGATTGATGTGACTTGTCAATAGCTATCGCAGGAAAAAAATTCAGTTCAAGTTTCCCGTGGGAAATCTCGGAAAATTCGATTTTCCAAAAATTATTAGAAAATTTGTATAAAATCAGCCTTTAAAGTGTTATGTCTGGAGATGAATTGCATTGATGTGATTTATTAATAGCTATCGCAGGAAAAAAAATCAGTACAAGTTTCCCGTGGGAAATTTCGGAAAATTCAAAAAAGTTTCCAGCCGAAAGTAAGAAATGGATGAATAAAATCAGCCTCTAGAGTGTTATGTCTGGAGATAAATTCGATTGGTGTGACTTGTCAATAGCTATCGCTGGGAAAAAATTCAGTTCAAGTTTCCCGTGGGAAATCTTGGAAAATTCGATTTACCAAAAATTATTAGAATATTTGTATAAAATCAGCCTTTAAAGTGTTATGTCTGGAGATGAATTGCATTGATCTGATTTATCAATAGCTATCGCAGGAAAAAAAATCAGTACAAGTTTCCCGTGGGAAATCTCGGAAAATTCAAAAAAGTTTCCAGCCGAAAGTAAGAAATGGATGAATAAAATCAGCCTCTAGAGTGTTATGTCTGGAGATGGATTCAATTGATGTGATTACTCAATAGCTATCGCAGGAAAAAACTCAGTTCAAGTTTCCCGTGGGAAATCCCACGGGAAACTTGAACTGAATTTTTTTCCTGCGATAGCTATTGAGTAATCACATTAATTGAATTCATCTCCAGACATAACACTCTGGAGGCTGATTTTATTCATCCATTTCTTACTTTCGGCTGGAAACTTTTTTGAATTTTCCGAGATTTCCCACGGGAAACTTGTACTGATTTTTCTTCCTGCGATAGCTATTGATAAAACACATCAATGCAATTATCTCCAGACATAACACTTTAAAGGCTGATTTTATACACATTTTATAATAATTTTTGGAAAATCGAATTTTCCGAGATTTCCCACGGGAAACTTGAACTGAATTTTTTTCCTGCGATAGCTATTGACCAGTCACATTAATGCAATTCATCTCCAGACATAACACTTTAAAGGCTGATGTTATACAAATTTTCTAATAATTTTTGGAAAATCGAATTTTCCGAGATTTCCCACAGGAAACTTGAACTGAATTTTTTTCCTGCGATAGCTTTTGAGTAATCATATCAATTAAATCCATCTCCAGACATAACACTCCAAAGGCTGATTTTATACAAATTTTCTAATAATTTTTGGAAAATCGAATTTTCCGAGATTTCCCACGGGAAACTTGAACTGAATTTTTTTCCTGCGATAGCTATTGACAAGTCACATCAATGCAATTTATCTCCAGACATAACACTTTAAAGGCTGATTTTATACAAATTTTCTAATAATTTTTGGAAAATCGAATTTTCCGAGATTTCCCACGGGAAACTTGAACTGAATTTTTTTCCTGCGATAGCTATTGAGTAATCACATCAATTGAATCCATCTCCAGACATAACACTCTAGAGGCTGATTTTATACAAATTTTCTAATAATTTTTGGAAAATCGAATTTTCCGAGATTTCCCATGGGAAACTTGAACTGAATTTTTTTCCTGCGATAGCTATTGACAAGTCACATCAATGCAATTCATCTCCAGACATAACACTTTAAAGGCTGATTTTATACAAATTTTCTAATAATTTTTGGAAAATCGAATTTTCCGAGATTTCCCACGGGAAACTTGAACTGAATTTATTAATTCGACAGCTATTGACAAATCACATAAAAACGATTCAGCTTTAGATATATACTCTAAAGGCTGATTTTATTCCAATTTTGTATATTCTTCTGATTTTCCGATATTTTCTACGAAGCAAAGTTTTACACGTAAATTTATTTACAAAAATTTATATTTATAGATTTCTATGTATCCTATTTATTTTCGGCTGATAACTACTAAATTTTTTATTTTCGGCTTGAATGTTATATCATAATCTGCATTATCGACTTTTAACTTTCGGCTGGAAACTTTCGGCTGGGATTAGACAATCTGCCTTACCTTTTTTTTACTTTCGACTGGACTAACACAATCTGCATTATCGACTTTTCACTTTCGGCTGGCAACTTTCGGCTAACTTTAACAGTATTTACTTTTATATTAAATAATTTGAATCGTAAAAGTCACTTTATAAATTTCCACGACCCTAATTCAAACAACGTTTTCTAATCTTAATAAATCCACACTTCGTTAAATTACCAGTAATCAATAATTCAAAAATTCAAATTCCAAAAATTACCCAGAAAATTTTAATTTTATTTAGATAAAAGTGTGACTTCAATTAAAAATTGTTTAAGCTTACCTTCGAAAGGTAAATTAATTCAATTCTTTGTTAATATTATTAAGCTCCTTTGGGAAAAGGATTACTTTGAAATTAAAAAACAAAAAAGTTGGGTTTGAATTTGAATATAATAAATAAATTAACTGAAAATGAAATTTGTAATAATTAATATCCGAATTACTTTTAGATTTTTCTTTGATTTTAATTCTTCCGTTACCTTCCCAGTTGAGTTTCACTTAAATTTATTTCAATACAAAATCGGATTCTAATATTTTCTTCTCTTTAGAAATAAAGTGATCGAAAACAACGTAACTACACCAACAAATTAATGTAATACCAATTTATTTCATTTACTTGGTATATTTGAAAGATTAGATATCCGTTTAACAGACGACGATTTCTCCCCCAAATCGTAAAGGTATTCTAATAAATTTAACTATCCGTATTAATTTGGCGTGTAAACAAGGTAAAACAAAATAGGGATCAGACATTCGCCAACAAAAATAAATTAAGGTAAGTAATAAGAGTAAAATTGGATCTAAATAAGTATAATAGAAATAGATTTTATTTATTTCAATTTTTTTTATGAAAATTACCCAAAAAAATAATAAAATTTGGGTTAAACTCGTACAACCGTTTTATTTGTGTTACTTTTTTTTTTAGGTACACACACACACACAAAATGGAAATACATACAACAACAATTATACATATTACTAGAAGAATGCTTTTAATTAGTCTAAACTCTGTTGATTCGTTAAAATGAACGAAAATAAAATGATTTTATTTTATTTGTTTTGGGGGATGGCTAGCTACTTCCTAACAATAAAATTTTATTTTATCGTTTAATAAAATATGAAAATTACCTCTATCTCTTACCTCTCGTCTTTAATTCTCTAATAACCACAATTAAATCTAAAACAAAATTATGAACTTTTCAAGAAATTAATTCAATTTTGTTTAGTGTAGGTAATTTGATTATAAGTATGTATGAGAGGGAGGAATCGAAACGGGTGTCATATTTATGATATTTGAGCTTGAAAGATTTGTAATCGCATACTTCTGTTTTAATAAAAGTAGAACAATGAAATCAATAACATTTATAAGTTGTCAAAATTCATCAGAATTGTTTTGTGGGAAGTAAACATTTAATGTCGATTTCTTTTTAAGATTTCAAATTTTCTTGAATTTTATAATAATGGTTGTATTTCAAACAAAATTGAAGATTTTTATGTTTGGATTGGTGATAATAAGCCCGTTTTATGTTCACTTATTTGACGTATTTCTGAACGTTAAAAAATTTCAGTTTTTGTAATACACACATATTATGAACTTAGAACTCGAAATTTATAAACAATACAACAATTGACGATTGGAGTGACCTTCTGTGGGTCGATTCTGGTTTTTCTTAGGAAATTGGTTTTTTTTTCCAAAACATGAGTATTATGATGAAAATTATGGATACTATACCGAAGTCTACAAAGGCTGCTTCCTTATGTGTTGTGAATCATTTTTGTAGTTAATCTACATTATTTAGGTGCAGGTTATGCAGGTATCCTGGGTCGATTTTTATACGTTTATCTGTTATATTAGGTTATAGTACTGTTGGTAATATTTGTGATTTCTTAATATCTCTGCTGGTGAAAGTTGTATTGTTGACCTTAATTGTTTCATTGTTTTATTGTATCAGAAAGCTTCCCTCCATGTGTTTATCCGTGTTGTTGTAAAATATGTTTCCTTTAAAGTTGCTCAGAAAAATCGAATTGTCGTTTAGGGTGTCGATTATCTGATTCTTGTTGAATTGGTAGTTACATTGGGCATCTAATCCACTTATGAGCAGGTTGATGCAGTGTTCGGCTTTTAATTGTTCTAAACTGTTTATCAAGCAAAGTATGGTTTCACGAAAAAGTTTGCATTTTCGAATGATCCCGAACATTTCGTCTTGGTTTACTAGAATTTCGTTGTATTCCAAATATATTTGATTGTTGCTCTCAATCGTTGATTGTATCGTAGTATTGTTGATTCTTTAGTCAGCATCATAGGTTCTGCGTATTCTATTGCTTCTACCATATATCGTTAGAATATAGAAGAGTTTCGATTTCTGCAACCAAACGACTAATTTCCTTTTTATCCAATAAATTTGTATTGATTATTTTTCATTTTGCTAATTGTGCGGCTCGGATGATTTATTTTATCTCCTCCTTGTATTGTGGCGTCTGGTGATCCTGCAATCCACTTCCATGCGGAACCGATCCAGTTGATTGATCGGTGATATCGTGATTTTTGACCTTTGAGTTCTGATATTAACTGCATGGTTTTGTTCGTTTGGTGAATCAATTGAGGTCTCAGACTGCTTTCCGGGTCAAGGTTGCCAAGTGAAGTTATAATTCTGCTAATTATTTCCTCATAGTCGGTTAAGTTGATGACATGGATTAATTTGAAGTTTCCATTGATGATTCGTCCAGTGCCTTGTTTGAGAGTTACTATTGGTGTGGTATATTTGTAGATGGTAAGTGAGCTCTTCAAGCTCAATATCCGGAAACTGGAAAGAAGAAATTATTATTGCGTTAAATTGTTTATCATTACCCACAGTTTTTTCTTTAAATCTTGGTTTCCCTTTTTTTTGTATTTGATTGTAGTGTTGTATATTGTTTCTCCAGGTTTAAGCTGCTGAGTTCTCCTCGTTTACCTCTGTCAAATATTTTCCAAATAGCCTTTCTCGTTTTCTCCTCCGAATATATGATGGTATCATAAATATAAACATTTCCCAACGCGTTTTATATATCCGGTATTGAATATAAGTCTGGTACTGTGGTAGAAATTGATCTTTTTGCTTCTCCACTTCTTGTCTCATGCTGACTTGATAGGGATAGGAATTCTTGTAGATTGGTTCGGCTGCTGCTTGTTTTATTTCTGCTTTTACATTTGTATCAATTGCTTCAATGTGTTTTGAATTTTGCAACAATTTCTTGAATGTTTTGTCTAGCTTCTGGAGATAGGTGACTATTCCGAACTTCAGTATTCTTTACTTGAACGTTTTTCTTTGAGTGGAATTTTGATATTTGGGTTATGGTCAAAATATTATTTTGTCGGTCGATAATTGCTCCAATTATTTTTAGAGTGTCGTCCCCGATTATTCCGTCGAATGTTTGTAAACTAGGTAGTACAAAGAACTCTATTAATGTCTTGATTACTATGCGTTTGAAAAATTGTCCGGATATTTTTTTACTGATCTTGATGACACCTCCCGCTGATTTTATGTTAAACGGGATGTTAGTGGGAATTGCTCCTTCAGCTAGTTCAGGTTTGATGAAGTTCTTGTTGGCTTCCGTGTCGATCAAAAATTTGAGGATGTTGTTTTTTGCTGTTTTGTACTCTAGGTATTTTGTACTCTAGAGAGCCTTGCTCCAAAAAATTTACTTCTGAGTTTATTTCCTCAGGTTCGGCTTCGAATGTCTCGATATCCGTATTTTCGTTGAGTAGTTGTTTATATTCCTCTTCCCCCTGTGTCTCCAAATGATAAATTCCTTGCTGCCTTTGGGATTCCACGTAGCTGGGATGTTCTACTTTTGGTAGCTAGTTGTTTTGATATGCTGGTTTATGTAATTTACCCGTTTGGTTTGAATTGACTGGTCAATTTCCATTATTGTTGCAGGTTTCGGTTAAATTGGCCTAGGTGGTATTTGTTGATTCAGGTTTTGATTGTTTATGATGTTTGGTTGTTATAATATTTATTATTTTATACCATATTTTTCCGTTGCGGTGGTATTGAATTGTGGATTACTCGTGGATTTTGTGAATTGGTATGCGAAACTTGGTTGACCGAGTTATTAATTCGTGGATACGAAAATACGTTGATTGGAGCTGTTACCGAGTTATTAACGTTCATTTTATGAGCATATCTTGCCGTATAATTTTTTGAAGAAAGTTGGTGCTGGTCGTTTAAGTGTCAATCGAGTACTGAAGTCATATTTACCTGATTAAGAAAATACGGGTCAGAGGTAGGCACTGGATGCGGAGGATGACAAATAAAAAGTGGACAGTAGGTGTTTACAAAAAACAATAAGCGTTATAAACTAGTTAAATTACACTTAATATCAACTGGTCTGGATTCGGAAGGCTACGTAAATATTTACAACCCCAGTTTTTGGACAGTTTGGCGCTATTTGAGGGCAACAAATGGGGAAATTATATTCCAACAGGAAAATGAACCTAAGCAAACGTACGATTGCTATGATCTGGTTCGAGAATAATGATATAATTGTACTGGACTGGTCCCTACAATCGCCAGACCTAAACGTAATTAAAGAAGTTTAAAGAATTGTTACAAAAAAGTTAAGCCTTTTGGTGAAAGAACCCAAATATTTTGAAGAATTGTGGGAAAGGACTCAAAGTTTATGGTACAACATTAAGGTATCCGAAATATAGAAAATTTTCAAAAGTATACCCAAAAGAATAGACGTCCTCATTAATGCTAACCTTTAAAACATTTATTACAAAGTATTGTCCCAATAAGGTTTAGTCCCTTTTGCAGAAAGATTTTATATTTACCGTTATGAAGATATAATAATCAATCTGTCAAAACAAATGGCAGTTTATTTTGTACATCGGGACCATACAATCTTAATAATTTGACATCCACATATACTTCGTCAGTTTTCTGCGACATCATTTAAAATAAAAATGAAGTTAGTACTTAACTATTAAGTAGGATATGTGCTTATGAATAAATCAATGACTGAAAAATGTTAGGGTACTTTGCTAAAATTTTGTTTAGTCGGGCATCGGGAGAAAAATAAGTTAGTTACTCGTCTGTTACACGCATATTACACGTTAACTAAACGTAATTTACAGATCAGTTACACGTAGTAATTTTCTATAAAAACCAATCATTAAACTTCACATACATTATATACTTCAAGGTTTTTAAGTACAAACTAGTTAATTTTAGGTACATTTTTGGTTTAACATTTTTCTTCATTTTTAACAACTAAATAACAATCATTAAAAGAAGTTAATAAATAGAAATATTAAATTAAAGTATTGCCACTGGAATTTTAAAAGCCACCTAAATTTTCATTTCACTTTGATTATTTAAAATACTGAAAAAATCGTAATTTGGTAAATCTGTGAAGATTGGTCGGTCATCCCTCCAAATAAATTTTATTTTGCATCATTTCTATTGAGAAATGATTTAAAATGTTAAGGGGCGGAAAAAAGGTAGGCTTTTAGAGTTTAAAACTGTTTCTGTAAATATTGTTTGGGTTTCATTTAACGTGGAATTCCCCAACATGTTGTAACTATTATTGACTCGATTCAGTTTAGACCTGAACCATTTATCTTAAGTTGGCCATAGGCCCCCAACAAACTGTTAGTAATAATTAGGTTGTTGGATGTTGTGAACAGAGGGAGTTCAGCACAAAGCACTTGTCATCTCCCGCTCCATAAGGAATAGTCCACCGACACCCAACAACCGGTGCCCTTTAGTTAGTAATCATTTGTTTTTTTTTATATTTTTTTATTTTTTTTAGATACTTACCTAATTTGACCCCTATCACTAATTTTCTCAAAACAAAAAAAAAATTTAGTTTAATTTATATTGCAATTGGGTTATATATAGTATGTATTTCTTTAATTGTAATTAAACCAAATCAACTATCCCCCACGCGAATAAAGTACTTGACTCTTTCTGTGTAAACACCAAAAACTGAATTCCTCCAATAAAATATTGGCGAGGTTTTTATACAATTTTTCTGCCCAAAAAGAAAAATTATTTTCTACATCGATCAACCAACCGAAAAACTAATTCTTACCCCTTCCAATACTTCATTGATTATTGGCTTATATGCATAAATTGCAAATATGCGGCACGTTTTTTTGTATGTGGTTGACCTCAGTCGAACACACACTTATTTAACCTTCTCTCTGTGTATTGGAGTGAAATTGACCCCAGCCGATTCTAAAATAAAAAAAAAAAACGTTTCTTAAGTGGACCATGATGTACAAGATAGCCTCAACTAATATCTTATATACGCAATACAATGAAAAGCGGGCCCATTATCTATAAATTTGGTAATTACGATAGTCTGAAATAAACCAAGCGCATTTCTGTATACTGGGGTCAAAATGACCTCAAGTTATCTATCTATCTCTAGATAAATCAAAAAAAATATTTTTTATCTTTATGAATTTATTGTACATATATGTCTGTGATGTTTTGTGCAATTTTTCTGCTAATTAGTAAGTGACACTGAGAGAGAAATTGCTCCGAACTGTCATTGAACGATATTTCTTGTTTAGTTTGTTTTTTTTTAATTTAAAGGGCTTACCAGTAAAAATAGTTAGTCCTGGTTGTTTATATAGGTATTATGGCTCAGAAAATACAAAAGCGCCGTAAACTTTTCGATAAAGAACTATTCCTTAGGCGTCAAATGAAGACGAAATAGCAAACGACAATAGTGAAATGGATTTTTTTGATTGTGATTGCGATGAGGATGAGCATGTTGAGCCGATAAATTTTGATCATGATAAAAATGTTGAACTTGGTGCTGACGATGGAGGTAATGTGCAAGAATATGTTCAAACTGGCACTGTTGAAGATGAAGAAGCAGATAATAGTGTGTGGCATGATGCCAAAAATAAAAAATGTATCCGAAAGTGGAGCGAAAATCTTCCAGTTATGATCAGAACACGCGACTTTGTACTACTGCGAGAAAGAGAAGGCTTGAAGGTACAAACAGCAAAAAATCTAACCACTCAATTACTAGCTTTCCAAAAAATCATCCCAGAAACATGGTGAATATTATCGTGGCTGAGACCAATAGAAAAGATGAATGAATAAAACAATGAATACTAAAACAACAGAAAAACACCATGTTTTTTATGATACTAATTCGGTGGAAATGTTTGCTCTGATCGGCATTTTAACTTACGCTGGCGCTCATAGGAACTGGGAGAAGCGATTGGATGAATAATACCGCCTTTACAAACGTTCATTTTATCGAGCAATGATATCCGACAGAAGTGGCTATAAACCGCTAAACTGACAGCATTGCGAGATGTATGAAAAAACCTTATAAAACATCATCAAATTTAACTAACAATTGGTTCTAACTCGAGAGAGATGTTCTTTCCGACAGTTCACACCATCGAAACCAGGGAAATATGGAATTAAAATACTCTGGCTATGCGACGCAAAGAACTCTTAACCATTGAAGGCAGAACAACATTTTCACTAGTTGTACTTTAGCCGAGCAACTTTTGCAGATAAACTAATTTGAACAACTAGACAAAAACAAATCCGATCTTCCCAAAGAGTTTACTAGAGAACTAAAATCTTCAAAATTTCGTGAGTTTGATTCTTAAACCAAATAAAACCGTTTTGCTATTATCAACTTTAAACAACAATAACGGAGTAGACCGTGAAAGAGAGGGTGGAGGGTAGACACCTTCGATACACTAGTGAGAACCTCTACATGTACAAGGAAGAGAACTTTACGATGCTCGCTAGTTTTACAGCCTATGTTTCGTATAAAAATGCCAGCTCACAGTTCTATGAAACTCGGAAAGCATCCTAAAGAAAATCGTTTCTGATTGATTATGCAACTGGTGTAGGCCAACGTGCTGGAGCTGCTCGACAACACTCGAAAGTTAAAAAAATATGTAAGGACAGCAATCGACCTAATAGGTTATAAAGAGCTACCAATAAGACGAGAATCAACAGGCAAAGAAGTGACCGCTAAGACCGTTAGCAAGTGACCAAGATGTCATTTTTGTAATTAGCCATCTTGTCAAAACTACATCAAAGTCCTATGCATAGAATGCATCAGAGAATAAGAAATGATTTCGGTTGAAGATTAAGTGGTATTTCAGATGACGCAAATGGTTAAAACATAATACACAGACAACGTTATATTAAGTTATACACAGAGTGAAGGTTAAATATATGCGACAAGAAAGAAAAAAGGTTTTTACGTTTTTTTACTGAAACTTGAGTAGGAACAAATTTGTAAATAAGCGTAAATGAAAATATGAGTCGTTTGGGCACGCGCCTCTAGGATTAATAAGATTTTACACTAATTCATTTGTTCTTTGTGTAAATTGTTTATGGGCATAGTTTCACTTGCACAAACAAGTTTGATACAATACAAACTAGCGTAATTAGAATGGTAACTGCACCCGGATATTGTCATTGGAATGGGGTAAATTTGTAACGGGGATGACAAGTGCTCGTTACAACCAACACGAAAACCATTAAATGTTCATATAAAACATTATGTGAGAATTTATGATTCACCCTGTAAATATACTCCAAAGTATCTAGCTTCTACGCATGACGGAAGAGAAACATTTTAACCTGTACAATTATAGTTTCTATCATTTATCGCCAATGGTTCGACGGAATATACAGTAAAATGTGTAGCTTTTCCGCAGCAAGATTTGAAGAAAAGTTCAATTGATCCTTATAGAGTAATACCTTTCAAGGACAGAGTTATTTCTCTCAATTTGACTGTCCTCACTATATGATCTTGGCAAAACAGGAGTATACAAGTCACAACTGGATACAAAATCTAGCTATAGAAACACGATAAACATGAAATGCAAAAAAAGATTGGATGCGTAAATGGAATAGAAGCAGTACAAACATTTTCTTGAAGAGAAATTTACAACACTTAAAAAATTACCTAAAGTTGTAGTTTTCTTACGTCTTTTGGAACTATTGTAGAGTACAATTTCCGTAACCCATTTTATAACGTATACTGACATCGTTAAATGTAGTCTCTGCGAGAACCAATTTTGCTATGACTGCAATGGAATTGACCGTGCTGCGATCAATTCAATTAAAAAATATGGCAATATATGCTATCTTGGCGATTGCTGCAAACCACTGATCGCGAATGACAACATGTCCAGGATTCTGAAGAAAATTGACGTCATTGTTGACAAAGCCGCTGAAAATTTAGATTTTAAGAAGATTGAAACGGAGGTTGCTGAAAACCGCAAATTGATCAATACCTTGATAAATAAGTTGGGTGACGATAACGCCACTAAACCATTTTTGTCAAAAGTTGTAGAGTCTGGCTCCAACTCCGTTAATTGCGAATTACCGAGGTTAGCGCAAGTTGTCGTAGGGACAGGCACACCTGTCAATTCGATTAAAACTGTTTCTATACCTGATAAGAAATATTTATATATCAGTCGTATTGATCCATCCGTCTCATCTGATCTGATTGTTAACTACATCTGTGAAAAACTGAAAAATTGCTCACTTGAGGAAATTAATTGTAAACTGTTACTCTCCAAAGACCGCATATTGGACAGTTCACTCACGTTCGTTTCCTTTAAAATTGGGTTGAAGGAGGCCCATTTCGACCTGCTAAATAACTCCAATGCTTGGCCTCCTGGTGTAATAATCCGGCCATTTACTAATTATCCACGCATAGCAAAAAACCGGACAGGGACCGTGTTTCAACATCTAAAGTAACTTCCCCGTTACTGAAGACACCATTGTTTACGCTTCGTAGCAGTGAAGCAGTTCCCCAGCCGCGGTCATTCTTAAATATCTACTACCATAATTCGAATAGTATCAGAGCCAAATCAAAATCTCTGTATTTGTCAATTTTAGAGGAAGACTTTGATGTTATTTGCATTGTTGAAACGTGGTTAACAATCCACTTTAAAACTGAGGAGTATTTTCCGTCATCTTATGCTGTTTTCCGGAGGGACAGGCATCTGCAAAGGGACACTTACGAAAAGGGTGGCGGTATTGTAGTCGCAGTCTCTAACAAATGTTCATCCAGTCTGATAACGTTGGCTAATTGCGTTGCCGAAATTGTTGCTGTACGTATACAATTCCATTCATATTCGCTGATCATCTGTGTTACATATATACCCTGTCATTCGAGTATGAAAGTTTATCAAAGGTTTGTGGACACTGTCAAATCAAATATTGCTCCACTTCTTGAGCCGGAGGATCGTCTATTTATTTTTGGAGATTTTAACGTTCCGGATATTGTGTGGGAGTATGTTGATCACAATTTGACTCCTATTAACATGAACGATGAAATAGATAACTTCATATCGGAAATATTTTCGTTGGGGTTAAAGCAATGTAACAGTGTTACGAATAATAGTGGTAATGTGTTGGATCTGGCTTTTGTACCATTTGATCATGAGGTGACCGTATCGACGTGTGAGGATTTGGCTGGATCGTCTAGTATTTTCCACTCTCCACTGAATATTTCAGTTATGTTTGAATGTTGCGAGTTAGTCGAAGAAAATGTTAATTCATGGACTTACAACTTTATAAAGGGCGATTACAATTCTTTAAATGCATTTCTGGATACGTATGATTGGTCGTTTTTTTATGCTTGTAATAGTATTGATGACATGTTAATCGAATTTTATAGAATTATTAATCTAGGTATTGAGAAATTTATCCCTAGACTGTAAGCTTTTAACGTTAAGAAGGAACCGTGGTATAATAATGAGTTGATAAATCTAAAAAATAGAAAGGACAAGGCTCACAAGAAATATAAATTGCATCCTAATGTTGTTAATTACAACTCGTTTGATGTATTACGTAAGAAGTATATATATCTAAACCGATTTCTTTACAGCTGTTATATTCTGGAAATTGAATCATTAATTAAATCGAAGCCAAATAATTTTTGGCATTTTGTTAACTACAAAAGAAAGTCTAATGGTTACCCTTCTACGATGTATTTGAACGACCGTTCCTGTGATAACATACAGGATACTTGTAATTTATTTGCTGATTTCTTTCAGAGTGTATATAGTTCGAAATCAAATCTTGGTAATTTCAGTAATGTTGCAAGTAATTCTAAGTTTTCAATGTTTCGTCTGGAAGTGGATACTATTTTATCCGAATTGTCTAATATTGATATTAACCAAAGTGCCGGTTTCGATTCTATTCCACCCATTTTTCTAAAATTAACCGGTAAGGTAATTTCTTCCCATATCTCCGTACTATTTAATAAAAGTCTCGCTGAGGGTTGCTTTCCTATTGCATGGAAACGCTCACTTATTAAGCCGATTTTCAAATCCGGATCTCGAAGCGATGTCGAGAATTATAGAGGTATTTGTATTCTTTCAGTTTTACCAAAGCTTTTTGAGAAACTAGTTAAAGATCAATTATTCTTTCATGTTAAGACTTTCATTTCTTCCAAACAGCATGGATTTTTCCCTGGTAGGTCAACTATTACTAATTTAGTTTTGTTTACTAATTGTATTTCAAGTGCTCTATTAAATGGTAATATTGTGCAGGTCGTTTACACTGATTTTTGTAAGGCTTTTGACAAGATCGATCATGACTTGCTGTTGCGGAAACTTATTTCATTGAATTGTAACTACTTGCCAGTTGATTGGATTAGATCATATCTAAAATCCAGAACTCAATTTGTGAAAATTGGCAGCTTCACTTCAAGAGTGATTGATGTTTCTTCAGGAGTTCCTCAAGGCAGCCATTTGGGTCCCATGCCCTTCATTCTTTTCGTAAACGATGTGGTCAACTGTCTAAGTCATTCCGACATTCTCATTTATGCGGACGATATAAAAATCTTCAAAACTATTTCTTGCGCCAATGATGCACTTGACTTTCAGTCTGACCTGACAAACTTCAAGGCTTGGTGTACATCGCATAATTTGACTCTAAACATCTCCAAATGCAAAACAATGTGTTTCACCCGCGTAGTCTTACCCACTAGTTACGATTACTTCTTTGATGGTTGTAGTATTGAAACTGTTGATACTTTTAAAGATTTAGGTATAACCTTTACTTCGAATTTATCGTTCCATAAACATGTTGAAGGTTGCATTTCTAAAGCGAATTCTATGCTTGGATTTGTTAAAAGGTTTGCTAAGGATTTTCATGATCTTTACGTGATTAAAACTTTATATGTCTCTTTTGTTCGTTTATTGTTGGAATATGGTGTTGTAATATGGAATCCGTTTTATATTAACTATTCAGATCGCATAGAAAGGGTTCAGGAGCGATTCTTAATGTACGCACTACGAAGGTTGCCTAGAGATGCGAATGTACCTGCTTTCATACTCCCAGCGTATCGAGGTAGATGTAAATTAATAAATATGGAGCCGCTATTTATTCGTAGAATTGAAATTAGCGCAATGTTTGTTCGAGATTTATTGGTGTCTAAAATCGATTGTTCGGAAATTTTGAGTTTGCTTGATATATATACTCCATTACGTGTGCTGCGCGATAAAGATTTCCAAATTAAGTTGCCGTTTTGTAGGCAAAACTACGGTAAATGTGAGCCGGTTTATCATTCTTCTGCTTCCTTTAATAAAGTACGGCCGGCTTTTGACTTTAATCTGTCTAGAAATGCATTTAAGGAATTGATGTCGAAGCTTCTTTTGATTTATTGGTAATCTTTACATTATATAATTTTATTAAATTTTTTATTAAGTGATGTAACCAGTTATATATAAGTTGGTAATAAATAAATAAATAAATAAATTATAACTAGCTAATACCTACCAATTGTTTCATTTTTGAATTACCAGAATACAAAAAATCATTTTTGTATTTACTTTAAAAGTATTAAATTTAATCTTAGTTTGTCAACTCTTATTGCATGATCCTTTGAAAACTATACAAATTTAAGTCTCACGCTCATTTCTGCCGCACGTAATGGCTGTAGGCTTTTTTGATTTTTTAAATAGTTTATTGTACATTTGCAATAAGTTATTTAACCATTTGCGGCCGAATGTCGCCGTAACATTTTTATATCCTTCACTGAGAGAAAAATGCATTCTCATTGAAAAAAATACAATCACAGTAAAAAAAGTACTATTAATAATCAACCGATCGCAAATTCTGATAATACAATAGAATTTTCTATTAAATTTCGTTCATCATATAATATCATATGGACAAACTTTTATAAATTATCAGGAACACATTTTGTTACATCAATCATATAGATAGAATACTTCTTCGCATAAATAGAATGTTGCGTCACACAGATAGAATATTTAACATCCAGAGAGAATGTTGCTTCACATAGATAGATTGCTCGTCCAATAGGTGGAAGCTTTCTTCACACGAATAGAAAGTTTTCTCATATAGACAGAATGTTTTTCGCACAGATAGAATGTTGCTTCACATAGATAAAATGGTTCTTCCAATAGATAGAATGTTTTTCTTACAAATAGATTGTTTCCTCATTGAGATAGAATGTTTTCTCGCATAGATAGAATTTTTTTAGTACAATTTTCACATAGATAGAATATATTTTTCATATGGATGGTTATTGGCTTTCCATTTGATAGAATGTATTTTCATATGAAATAATTAAATATTGTATATTTTATAGTGTAATTGATTAGTTTAATGATAATCCTACTATTAATAATATTTATCATTTAGACAGTAGACCATCAATAGGATTGCAATGCATTTTTGAGCAATTTTTTTGAGTAGTGAAATTTTTCTTATTGATATTTTTGATAAGTTATCATTAAAGTAGTCGATTATTGATAAGTTAAAACTTTTGGTGCAACAGAACTATGAAAAAATTATCAAAAACCTCGAACTTATCGCTTATCAAAATATTACCTATCATTTATCATTTCGCAAATTGGTGCAACTTAATTTTGATAAGTGAGTGCTTATCACTTATTATAACTCAATTAAATACTTCTCAAATTTCAATTTGGTACAACAGTTATCAAAAATTATGATAAGTTGATAAGTAATAAGTGATAAGTAGTTCGTGCAATAGGGCCCAGGTTTCGACAAAAAAATCATCGTCAAAGTATTTGGAACCAAACAAAAATCAACCAAATCAAAATTTTTGTGTTTTGTTGCTCCAATTCGGTTTTTTTCTTATAATCGAGAACTATACTTTCAAGTATTTCATTTTGATACATAGTCAATAATTAAAATTTAAATTTAGTTGTGTAACCCATCTTCTATTATTGCTTTATTGTTCATTCAAATCCATGTTATTCTATCTGGCCAATGAAGAAAAAATGAAAACGTCAAGTACCCATAACATAAAACTACCTGTTTATCCAGATTTGTCAAATTTTTAATTTATGACATGAAAATTCCACTTATCTTTGATTATTTCGATTTAGTTTACCGCCAGTTAATAATGGCTAACTAAGCAAAGACGATGAGGCCTCAATATTTTGTAATACAAAGATGCGACAAAATTGGTTTGTTTCTTTTTGTATTCGTTCCAGATGAATGATAATTTTAATTGCGTATAAGGCTATTAAAAACCAACGCTTGTATCTTTCTCTAAAGAGCATTTTATTATATATATATATATATATATATATATATATATATATATATATATATATATATATATATATATATATATTAAATCACATCTTTTAATTTACCCAGAACTGATAAGAAGATAAAAAAAATGGGACAAGTTGATACGAAGGCCAAAATAAATAGATAGACATAAAAAGATTTCGTGGCAAAAAATAAACCTTAAACACATGTAGCCTTATATTTTTCAGTCCTAAATAGAACCAAACCAAAAAAAAAAAAAAAAAGGAAAATTTTCAAGATGGATCTAAAACGTTAGATATCTTCAAGATGATTTTTTGTTCATACATTCTCACTTTTTAAAGATAGAAATTTCTAAAACATTTGATAATTTTTTTTTGTTTGTTACCCGAGTATAAATGAAATAAATCTTCGCTTGAATGATGTTAATTTTAGAATCTTGACACTTTGATATATGAAATTTTTGAGTGATTTATATCTCACCACTTTGATTGATGAATTTTAACATACACCATTCACCGCACCACTGTTAGCTATAAATTACATTAGGTGATTTAAAATTCTGCATTAATTTTTTGTATGGTGATAATGATGGACATCTCGTAAAATCAGTATTTTAAACTAGATTTATTGCAATCTTTAAGAATAAATATACAACCAACTCTAATACTGATTAAATATTTTTAATTTCAGGTACGTGGATTTCACATACAAATTACTTCAGCGACTGTAAAGAATGTATAAGCATGGAGGTAAGATGTTAAACTATATCGATATTTTACAAAGTCTATCTCCTTTAAAACACATTACAATTTAACACTCTCACTGAAACACTATAAGCTTATAATATACAGTGTGAAAAAACCAAATTAATTGTTTTTGTTAAAGATGACGAAGCATTTCAACAACCCAATCAAATTAAAATTTATTTTGAATTTTATTTCATATAATTTGTCTTGGGAGTTTATTAAACCTTTTGTGTAAAATAAAAAATTGAATGATATTCAACTTTCTTTCACTCAATTTTGCTTGCTTTCTAACAAAAAAGTCTGATGATGATGTTAATAAAATGTGAACCGAAATTAACTTTTTTGTTTTTGTTGCAAAGACATTTTTTTGGATATATTTGACGCCAACTGTGCATAAATAACATTTTTTTTTTTACATACATACGTATATTAATGTATCTAATGTTGAGTACTTCGAGCATATTACATAAATCGTTACAATATTAAATAGGTTCCGGGAAAACTTATTTGCCAGAGAAAAAAAAAACGATTACACATTGTTGATAAAATTATAAAAAAATAAAAACTACATACACATAATAAATAATGAAAAGTAGAGAGAACTTCATTACTTCAACTTCATTGCCTCATTTATGCTGCTGCTGCTGCTACTTTTTTACGTTTTTCCTGTTAATGTTGTACGAAGGAAAATATTATAAAATAAATAAAAAGTATTTTTATTATACCAAATTTTTACCCCAATTTAAAACTTTTTTTTTCCACTCTCTGCATAAACACACATACCTACATTTTTTTTATTATTATTATTACAGATATTAATATTTCGCTTCAAAAATCCAGAATAAAAAAAATTAAGTTAAAAGCAAGAAATGTTGGAAATATATAAAATAAACTTTCACACTTTCCTTTCAAAAAGTTACAAATAAATTTCAATTTTAATTTTGGAACACGTGTAAACAACAACAGGAACTGAAATTATTTTCCAAAAATGTGGAAAAATATTTGAACCAGTAAACTGCTGGGAACCGGTTTATGTGTAAGCGTCTTTTGAAAAGTAAGAACAAAAGTTTTTTGGACGAAATTTTACAATATAAATGAATTGGATTTTCATATTTCTATTTACAACAATTCACATCCAATATTAATGTTGACTTGAGCATAATGGGTACCCAAAATAAATAATAATAATAAATAATTTTGTTATTTATGCCCAAAATTCAGATCGAATTCAGATATGTATGTATATACTATTTTAGGAGTGTTGATTTATGCAAGGAAACATTGTTTTTTTTTTGAATAAATTAGTTATTAGATATTTTGACACCATAAATTTGGAAACTATTTTTTTACGTAATTTTGTAGAAATACAAATTATTTTTCTTGCTTCTTTATGTGCGTTTGGGTGAAAAACTATTTCTTCGTAAACTTTTTATTGTTTTATAGGCGGAATAAAATATAATTCATCCCGAGAAATTTCAGCATGATGGTACATATTTTATTTACAAATAAAATTGAAGGGTGTGTACAAGAGATTGTTTTCAGGAAGGAACCGAATCGGAATTACCTTTTGAGGGAACGCCTAACTATACCTATACTAAGGCCACACCATAACTCGCCCATCTGAACCAAAAACGTTAGAATTACTTTTGTCCAAGCGAATAACATTTTCCCAGAACTCTTCGGGCTCACTTACCCAATGCATGTTCCAAGCGCTTTTTAATATTTTTTTATCGGCAAATATATTTTCTTGTGTGTCGCACATCGACGATATTCTTGTCTGAGGTTTTATCGCTTCTTTTTTGCGTTGATAAACTTTTTGCAGCGATCATTAGCGCACAAAGGTTTCGATTCTGTTTTATTTCCTTCTCTAATAGATGTCTTTGACGTTTGTTCAGCTTTCGGTTGCGGCCACACCCAGCAACCATATCTAGCGACTTGATTTTTTCGGAGTTATGGATGGTATATTGAATCGAAGATCGCGGGCCATTAGTTATTTTGGAAATTTCCCATAAACTTTTACCTTCACTCTCCAATTTAATGATCAATTTTTTAATTTCTACACTATTTTCGGTAAGAGAATAACACATTTTTAATTAACTGAACAATATTTCATTCGCCATGAAAAAAGTACGACTAATTAACATTTACGCAAAAAAAAAAATTTCGTAATTTACCATTAGTTGAAAATAGGAGTACAACGAATAATGTTAATGTGCTAGTGTTAATTTTCACAAAAGTGCAAGTGTTCGGACAATTATTTGAGATCGTTTTAGGATGTTTAAATAGTAAATCATATCAAACAAGTAATGATTGTTGGTAACAATCAATGATTGTTACCTGATTATAAATTTTTAATTTTTTTTTGTGAAGTTAATATTTTCGAAAATTGTAAGAATCAAAAAGCTCATCAGTTCGAAACTGGATTAACTCTTACAATTCTCGGAAATATTAAGTTCAAATAAAAATTAAAAATATTATAAGCCTGTCTATGTATGGGGTGTTGAATAATCATTCGTGTAAATAATACTAATATACGCCCGCGTTCAAAAGTTTAAGACCACACCGTGCTAAGATGAAAACTAAATGAAATTTGCTGACAACAAATGTAAAATCAATATTATTTTTTGTAAAAGCTTGTTAAATTAACAATGCATGTTTTTGTCAACAATTATTTCAAATTTGGTTTTATTTCTAATTACTATTTAATATTATTTGAAACCAATCAACTGAATGAATTTTTCATCAAAATATCCTCCTTTGGCTTTCAGAACGTCTGCCACTAATCTTGGCATTCATTCTTTCAACCAGTTTCAGTGTTGTTTCGGTCGATATATTTTTCCAAGCGATCTGTAATTTATCCCATAAATCTTGTTTTGATGTGGACGGTGTTTTTCGGACCTGGGTATCCTTCTCCTTTACGAATTGATTACACAAACGGGACATGTGCTTAGGGTCATTGTCTTGCTGTAGGACGAACCCTTCTGCTATTAATTTTACCTTCGAAGGCAAAGCATAATTTTTCAAAATCTTTCTACATACAGGCATACCTTGTTTAGCGCTCATATTGCGTTCCTAATAATTGAGCGTTAACAGAAACAGCTTTAAAAGAGGTGCTATTTACACTAAAATCACAGAAAACAATATACAGAAGCATAATCTCTGAGGCGATCCGATGAGTATTAACTAAAAATCGAAGAATTTGTAGGGGAAATAAATGTTCATTCAACGGTCCAACCATATATAATTTGAAAATTTTATATTATCTCTTTCCTTCTTTCATTATATTGAATTTGATCGAACGAAAATCATTTACAAAACAAACGTTTTGAATGTGTGCAAGATTTTTTTTATACAATTTAAGAAAAATTTATTCAATTTTATTCTTACTGTAGTGGTATTTGTGTAACATAAAATAATATTTGGATTCATACAGTAAAAATCCTATACTGAAACTCTTATCCAAATGTATTTATTATACTAATAAGGAAATGTTTATTTTGATCCTTGCTGTATAGTGTATCTTAAAATGTAAACAAATGAAAAATAATAAAAGAATGCAATGCGTTATCTCGTTCTATCAGGGAATATATGTGTACGACAAACAAGAAAGCAATGAAAACATAAAATGAATATGCATATGCATATAAAACTAGAAACGATGATTGTATTGAGTTCAAAACACAGCTAATCGAACTTTTTAAATGTTTTTAATTTCTATACATTTTACGAAAAAATGCAACGTCGCATTCGTTTACTATAATTTTTTATGTTTTATTAATTTTATTAGTTTGCATGTATAATAAGAATAAACAAAAAAAATTAAAAAATAATAGACGAATGCGGCGTTGCATTTTCTCGTAAAATGTGATCAAGGAAAATGCATTTGTTGTTGCATTTTTAATTTTTCGGCAATAAGCATCTATCAATTCTTGTTCTGATTTGTTTTTACAATTCTTGAATTCAAACCTATTGATTACACTGATAATAATAAGGTTATATGGATGTAGTCAGGATCAGAACTCCAATGGGTGAAATAACTTCTACTTCATCGATACCTTCAGTAGGTACATATCTCCTTATTATCCGTTTATGAAAATATAATTATCTCTTTCTGGTTTCTGGTTAAAATAAATTTGACAATGATTGTATGTGGGTTGTGTGTATAGCCGCATCCACACGAGGTGTGAAATGTACACTTATGCGCGCATTTAGCGAATGTAAACGTCGTGTGGATGGTTTTCGCATGACGAATATTTTCATTTGCTTGTGTTCGTCAAATAGGCGGTAAACGATACACATCAAAGGAAACAATCGATGGATTTGTGTCCCATCCACACGAAGCGACAAAATGTTAACAAATATAATTTGAAATGTTAGTGCATTTATCTTTAGAATTTTTTTTAATGGAAATGTTATTTATTGAACTTTGCATTTTTTTAGAGAAATAATATCTGAAAATTCTTAAAACGTAATATATAATTGATTTCAAAAGTAATGTTAAATGCCAATTTTCATTTAAATGGTCGGAATGGCTGTTTGGTCGGATATTATCAAATTTGCTGTTAATTTTTAGTAAAAAACCGATATTTAAATACTTTATTTTTATTTCTGTTTAATAACATTACAGCACAACTATTTATTAATATTTCACTGGCCAAATCAATCTCGTCGTCGCTATTTATTTCCATTTTCAATTTTGAATAAACCGAAAAACTTGAAAAATTTTTAAAAACAACAAATTTGTTCAATTTGAAATTAAATGAAAAAATTTTACGATATATGTACTAAAAATGTCTATCAGTATAGAAATGTTCATTAACATTCGCCTACATGTGATCAATGAACATTTAACGAATCGTGTGTACCGAGATGTTGATAAATGTACACTTCTCGCTTAACCGTCTACATTCGCCAATTAAGCGAATATGCGCGCATAAGTGTACATTTCACACCTCGTGTGGATGCGGCTTATGTATACTCTACCTACACTGGCCATTAGAACCACACGTGTTCCTTTTTTTGCAGTTTTATTGATTTCATCAAGATAACCAGACTGAAAATTTAATTGACAGCATTGTTCTTAGTTTTAGCTACTAACTATTTAAAATAAATCGATCAAACATCTTGTATTCTTGTTACATTTAAACATATATAATTACAGAAAATCTATAAAGAATAATTACCTAATATTCTACGTATATAATAGGTATAATCCGTACTGATATACGTTATATACGTATATAATAGGTAGGTGATATACATACGTATGTAATAGGTATAATCCTTACTGAGTAGGTATTACAATTAAATTATATTTAATATAATTGTATAAAAAATGGAGTCCAATACAGGTAAATTACAAGTCTTATTTATTTAACTATTGAATAACTAATCTGTAGTTTTGATAAATCAGGACACCAAATTAAACCATATCAAAATCGTACTAAATGTATTGTTCCGACGTGTGGCGCCAGAGCGCATAAATCTAATCTTAAGTTTTTTAAATTCCCAACGGACTCTCAAAGAGCATCTGTATGGATAAAATTAATCGGGCTTGTAAACGAGGACATAAAAACGAAACATAATTTTGTATGTCAACAACATTTTGACAAAAAATATATAGGTGCGCATAAATTAACGTTAAATGCAGTTCCTGAATTAAATATACCACAAGCAATAGAAGGCGTGTTGGATACCAATGTAACTACTAGTGGCATTATATATGCTGATGATTCCAATTATAAGTCAACTGCAAATGTGTGCATTGAGGTGCCGAAAATTTGTATATCAGTTGGTACGCAAACTGATTTTGATGTAGCTAGTCGATCAAGACAATGAATTTTTAAATATTATAAACCAAATTACATGCCATCATTGCGAATCACATTGTAATACCGAATTCAACTGCATGAATTGCAAAATTAATGCCAGAAATGAAAAAAATACTAAAATGAAATTGATGAAAGCTAATAAAAGCCTAAAATTAGTAAAGGTTGAAAATCGTAGAATAAAACGAAATTTTGATATACTAAAAAAAATATAATCGAAAGAAACGATCGACTATTGTGGATACAATTGACGACCTATGTAATATAAATACTGCCACTAAAAATGCAAACTTCTTTTAAAGCAAGATTTTTTTTACAATAACAACGATAAATTATTTGCGCAGTGCCTTTATTATAAATCAGCAACCACTTACAAATATTTAAAAGACACGCTATCTTTGAAGTTACCTTCCGTATCTTCAATACATAAATGGTCTCCCATTCAATTTATACCTGCTGGTGTAAATCAAATTTTAATTTCAAAAATAAAAAATATTTTTGAATCGATGCCGCAAGAATCGAGATTGTGCGTTTTAATTTTTGATGAAATCAAAATAAAAAAGGACTTAACATTCAACGTATTGACGGGGGAAATAGATGGATTTTGCGACGGTGGAAACACACGAAAAAAGGAATGTGCAACTTCGGCTCTATTTTTTATGATTAAGTCGTTGATTGGAAAATGGAAACAAGTTCTAGGCTACGTTCTCCTGAATGAGTCAATGAACGAACAAGAACTAGCAAAATTAATCGGGACATATATAACAATTTGCGAAGAACAGCTCAATTTAAAAGTTGTCATGATCACATGCGATCAAGCAGCAACAAACATTGCAGCTTATAAATCTCTCGGTATTTTACCAGAGAAACCATTCTTCTTTGTAAATAATAATAAAATTTTCGCACAGTTCGATGCACCGCATTTACTAAAATCATGTCGAAACGCTCTGATTAATAATCAGATTAAGCACGCCGACCAGGGCGTAAGTGATGCTAACGTGATCCGTAACATTTTTGAACACGAAAAAAACAAAAAATAAAATTGATGCCGAAGTTGACATATGCTCATATGAATCCCAATGCCTTCCAGAAAATGAATGTGAAGTTGGCTGTTCAGTTTTTAAGCAAAACAGTGGCTTGTGCTATTAGAACAACACTGAGGGTAAATTAAATAATAATAAATTTGTGTTAAAATATGATTGGAAAGCTCATTTAATTTTTTTTTTGGTTTTCTGTTCTATAGGTTTCACCGGCAATATTTGGGCCTAATCTGGATAATGCTATCCCAACGGCTAATTTGGTTGAGAGGTTCAACAATATATTTGATTGCCTCAATTCAAGACATTTCTCGTCAAAACCTCCATACGAACAACCACTTCGAAACGGCAATAAAATACATATGTATTTGTGTGAGTCAATGGAATATCTAAAAAATTTAAAAGTGATTTCTCCCAATGAGAATTATTTTAAATTTTTAAAAGGACTTGAATTGACAATTACTTCCCAGTTAATGTTAATGGATCATTTAAAGGAACAATTCGGAATAGAATATATCCTAACAGGCAAAACCACACAGGATTCTTTAGAAATTTTTTTTTCAATTCTTCGTGGTAAAGGTGGCTATAATTACACACCAACTAGCCACAATGTTGGTATTCATTTTGCCAACGTTACAAGTATGAGGATATTATTTAATTCCCCTGGATCTAATTGCATTCCTGACGACAGTGATACTTTACCTATGAATTGGAACGTTTTGCGAGAAGATTATAAGGCAAGCCTCAGGTCTCCTCGAACGGCGGAAGAAAAGATGTCGACAATATCCAGTATATTCTAAATAGTTCAGATATCCCTGAATTAAAAGGAAACGCGATCATTTATTTTGCAGGCTACTGTGCCTACAAAACATTAAAATGCTTGGAATGCTGTAAAATATTCCTAAAAAATGACGAAGATGCCACTATTGCCGTAACCGAAGTATTTTTAAAAGAAAAAATTTTTAAAAAAGATGTGAGTAACTTCGGAGCGCTAAAGGCACCTACCGAAGTGTATGAAGATATTGCTCGATCTATTTTCATAATTTTCGAAGCAAATTTTAAGGAAGAATGTCAGACTTTAAATATTTGGCAAAAAATAACCGACAAATGCGTGTCAGAAATTAAGAAAATGCATCCAGAAATGTATAATCAAATCGATTCTAAATGTACGGGACATATACAGGAGCTAGTTTCGTTTTTT
Organism: Tipula vernalis; assembly: GCA_958295665.1. Taxonomy (NCBI): domain Eukaryota; kingdom Metazoa; phylum Arthropoda; class Insecta; order Diptera; family Tipulidae; genus Tipula; species Tipula vernalis. The sequence continues at coordinate 333,113,772 of OY282558.1, read as the reverse complement.
GTTTTAGTTCTCTTAAGGAGAAACTGCAAGTGGTCCGTAATAAATAAAGAATTCGAACGACAGCAAAAGCGGCACAAAAAGGGCAAACAACAGTCGGCCGCAACATCTAAAAAATTAAAAATTTTAAATGGTTGAAATGGGTGTACTGCGAAATCTCAGTTGAAACACATAAATATATATTGAAGACAATCAAAATAAACAAATCTATTTTTTCAAAACCGATTTTCTGGAAACCGGGATTTTTATTTTTGCAATTCTGTTTTTATTTTTGCAATTCTGAGATTTTGAAACCCGGGATTTTGAAAACCGACACAACCGGTTGAAATAAAAAAAATGTCTGCACCCATTGATAATCAACATTTTCATTTACTCCCGAACTGAATTCACAAAATCTTCAGACCAACAATTACAATTCATAATGGTGTTAGTGGCTAGTTCTTCTGCATTTCCAATTGAAACTTTTGTTGTGTTTTTATGTCATCCCTAACACTAAAATTTTATCTCAACTATGAACTAAACTAAATGATTAATAAAATCGGGTATAACATTGTGAATCAAATTCCAATAGAGATTATAATTCCAAATAAAATTCACCGAACGAACTTTTAAAATTATAAAAGGTTTGGAATTGCCGATTAACTTTTAGCTTATGTTGATCGATTGCTTAAACAGCCTAAGCATTAACTTGTAAACAAGACAAATAGGTAGATGACAAAAAAATTTAAATTCCCATTGCAGGATACATATATAAAAATAAAAACAAATTCAGAAAATTATTTTTTCAAAAATTTTTATTTTGTTATCGATAGCATATTGGCATAGGCATAACATAATCACTTTTGTTTTGTTCCTTTTAAATTACCCTAATTAATTTATTTATATTTAGATAATCACACCAATATAATAGGAATATAAAAAAACTAGAATCAAAATATAATAATAAACGAATGCGACGTTGCATTTTTTTCGTAAAATGTATAGAAATTAAAAACATTTAAAAAGTTCGATTAGCTGTGTTTTGAACTCAATCAAAACCAACAAAAATGTTTATACAAGCCAAACAGTGCAAACACGTAAGATATAAAAAAGTACGTTAAGGCGTAGTATTAGTGATGCATATAAATAAATCAGAAAGTATATATACACAAAACAGATAAGTATAGGTGATAAATTCATAATAAATATAGTGTACATTTTTTTAACCTTTATGTTTACAACCGCATACCCGGGTATGTTTTTCAATTTTAATAACCAACCATGACCATGTAGCTTAACAATTATATAGTATGTTCTGAATGGAATTTGATCAAAATTTATTTAGTATAAATAGTAGTTTAGTAAAATTCAATTCGTACATACTTAACCGGGTATGTTGGTTGTAAAGACGAAGATAAAAATTCGGTTGTAAACATAAGGGTTAATAGGATCTGGGGTGCTATTCTTGAAACATTACGAAAATTTTCGTAACCGAAAATTTTCGTAATGCTATTTTCGTAATAGTAATGGTGAAATCATAATTTAGTATTCTTGAAACCATTACGAATATAACGAAGAGAGGCAAAAAGAAATAATAAAATTTCGAGAGAGAAGATGAAAATGTAAGTTCTTAAAATGGTATTCTTGAAATCCGGATTACGAAAATTTTCGCAACGGAACATTACTAAAATTTTCGGATGGTTTTTTTGTTTCTTATTGCATTTCGTAATGAAATCATTTAGATTTTTGTTTTAATTATATTCATACAAAGCCATTCATAAAACTCAATAATTTCTGTTGATGGTTAAAAATAATATGTATTTACATTTCGATAAATATTTATTATTTTATTACCACAAAAAAAGGGTACCTATTTTCTTGTGGTATGTTTATTATTTTCTTAAAAATAAGAGTAATAGCTACAATACTAATTGACAATTTGGGATGTATTTTTAAATGTCGCGTGTTGTAATTGGAATTGGATTGATATACCGTCACAGGCGGCTAATACTAATGGTACGTAAAGTCATACAATCATACCATCATACCATAATAGTATCGTACGACAGTACGATCTTAAACCATATCGCCATAGAATCATAGGACAATGCCACTACATAAACAGCCGTGACATCAGTCTAAAAAGTCAAATCCCCAGGCAAATAAAGATTTTTATTTTCCTATGAAACATAAACAAAATTATATTGGAATTATTTTGTGTTGTCTTTATTTTCAATTTAAATGAACATTTTTATTGATAAATATAAACAATTTTAAATTAAATATATCGAATTGCAGCTTGTCCACAATTTTAATTAAAATTAATAAAATTTTAATTCACAATTTTGCGTTTTAGTAAATTGATTTTTATTCTCAAACATCGTCAGGCTCCGTGCTTTTTTTAAAAATTTCATTTCGTAGATTACTAGATTAGTTTTATTACTTTACCAATGCTACTACATAAACAGCCATGATTTATAATAAAACTAATCTAGTAATCTACGAAAAGAAATTTAAAAAAAAAAAACACGAAGCCTAACGATTTATCTAAATTTCTCTAAAAATCAATTTACTAAAATGCAAAATTGTTAATTAAAATTTTATTAATTTCAATTAAAATTCTGTACAAGCTGCAAGATATACAATGTGTTTGGTCGTCAAGTGACCGGCCGGAAAATTCTGAATATTTAAGTAAAATTATCGCAAAAAATCCTTTAAAGTGGGTGTCTCATTTTCAAGTTATGGGCTCGATTATAATTCTGTTTGCGGTTTTTGAAAAGATGAAGTTTATGAGTCACTTTATTTGATAGTTTGCGCACTTAGCTAGGTTTTTTTAAAGAATGTAAGAAATTTCGGGAAAATAACATTTTTTTTAGTAAAGAAAATCTCTCTTTTTTAAAAAACTAAACTGTAAACCGTGAAAATGTCCCATTAAGTTAAATATTTTAATACTTATTATTAATCTACTGCATAATATCTACAAATTGACAAAACTTTCTTACTAGCTAACTCTTAAAAATACCGCGCAAAAATCACCTAGAGAAAGTAGGGAAATTAAACAAAAAAGTTGTTTAAATTAAAGTCAAAGAAATAAAATAATACTATTTTATTAATAATCAATAAAAACAATTTTTATTACAAATTATTAAACATTTTATATTAAATGACATGTTCGAAATGCTCTCCACTCTCTTGTAAACAAACAAGGGCTCTCCTGATCCCACTAGTTGTTGTCCAACGCAATTGTTAAGGGTTGCCTCTTGTTTCTGCTGCAGCAGCGAAAATTCTTGCTGTCAGAAATAAAAATCTAGGGGCGTAAGATCAGGGGACCTTGGCGGCCAGGCTACAGGACCTCCTCTAACGATCCACCGTAGATTATTTTCATTCAAATTATAAAGTATTATCTTTGCAAAATGTGCTGGAGCTCCATCTAATTGCAGCTGCATTCGCCTTCTCCTCAACAATGGCACTTTTTCCATGACAACGTGATTCCTGAAAATTGTAATAATACATGTTGATCAAGCCTGTTTATTACCACGTAAGGTCCGATAAGTTAATCGTGGATCATTCCCGCCCATACATTTATAGCAAATTGGCTCTGGAAAGCTGTCTCCCTTACGACGTTTGGGTTTTCGACGGCGCAAACATGGAGGTTTCTATAATTTGTTATACCCGCCCTGGTGAAAGTAGCTTTATCTGTCTACAATATTCTCCTTATAAAATTGACATCACTTCTTTGCTGTGAAATTATCCAGTTACACAAAACTGATCTGGCACGATGGTCCACATTTCCTAGATGTTGAGCACGACGGAAGTGTTAAGAATTAAGGGCTTCTTGACCTCGATATGCCTAATCTTATCGACAGGCGGCTGATACTTGTCGTAGGGTCAGCGCGTATTAATCGTAATAAATCCTCTTCCAACGTGTACGTTAATATTCACGCTGGACTCGTGTTGTTGTTGGAATAATCCTTGTTCGGGAAAACGTCGATGTATTGCAATGAATGTCCTATACCCAAGTACTGGCCTGTTGGATATCGACGCCTGTATTTTTCGACAGCAATGCGTGCATTTCCATTACAGAACAGGTTTACAAAATGCATATCGGCTACATGAGAAGGTGGTAGATCACGCAAATGTGTCATTGTAATGATTAAGCGTTTACTTAACACAAACTGTCCTTTTAATTTTCACACAAACTTAAAATTGTTAAAACACAGAACACTGAGAGTACATGTGTGACAGTGTCACACGATCGGTTAGCGAACAACTGAACTATTTATTATTACTTACCAATTTGAGTTTTCAATCATTTAAAAGAGTTGGTTAGATAACATCACTCTACCTAAACGGCTACAAACACCATTTTTTCGACAAATTGGTGTTCGAATATTTTATGAGTTAGGTAGTAACAATGTTTTAATAATTATAAATAAAATAACCACGCCATGGGACATTTTTTCGACTTACAGTTCATTTTTTTTAACAAGTAGAGGTTTTATTAAATAAAAAAATCGTTTAAGTAAAAAAATGTGATTTTCCCATAATTTGTTACATTCTTTAGAAAAACCTGGCTTAGTGTGCAAATTAACCAATAAAGTGACTCATAAGCTTTAAAAAAACCGCAAACAGAATTAAAATCGAGCCCATAACTTGGGAGATATGATGAAAAATGTGAAAAGCTATCACCAACACACAAGGGGTCACTTGCCGACGAAACAGATTGTATTTAATTTAAAATTATTTTTATTTATCAATAAAAATTTTCATTTAAATTGAAAATAAAGGCAACACAAAATCCCATATGATTGTGTTTACGTTCCATTCGAAAATAAAAATCTTTATTGCCTTAACACCACTACAAGTTTTTTTTTCATGGCTTTTTATGTAGTGGCATTGCATAGGATCATATCATCGTACTACCATACCATCAAACCATCATGCCATCATACACGACATAACATTATATCATCGTTCAATCGTACCATCATACAATCATATGTACCGCCGTACCATAAAAACAGATTTTTGGAAAAAAAAATTCTAAATCGGATAAGCGATTCTCGAGATATCATGGGTACATCCAGACGTCCAGAAAGACGGACAGACATATTTTTTTTTTTTTTTCGGACTCAAGGACTTTCAAAACGTCGAGATAAATGATTTTGGATCAAACAAATTTTTGGTCATTTTTGACAAGATTTCAATACATTGGTCTTTTTAGACCGAAGTAATTTTCCCTTTAAAAGAAAAAGTAGCATACACAATCATTTTTAATATATTTAATTTAATATTAATAAATAAACCATTATTGACAAAAATTCACAACAATTTATAATTTTAAGTAAAGAAAGCGTCCGCTTCGCTTAATATTCTCAATTATACTAAACTAAACTAACATTTTTAATCATCTCTTTCGAAATCTTCTTAGTTTTTTATTCCTCTCTTCGTAATTTTCGTAATGGCTTCAAGAATACCAATTTATGATTTCACCATTACGATTACGAAAATATTGTGCATTACGAAAATTTTCGTAATGTTTGAAGACAAGGCATTTAAAATGATAAAACAAAATTATTCCAAATGAACTTAATGAATGATAAAAATCACACTTTAAATTACACATTGCATTAATTAATTTTCAATCATTACAATTTTAACAAATAAATATAAAAGTTAAATAGGCAATATAGCTTTAAATAACATATTTTTGTTGTATTGAATCAAATATTCCATTTTTGTCCGCTATAGCCAATTGTCAATTACGAAAAAATCTCATACCGTTACACGTATTGTTTAAAATTAGAAAGTGGTCAAGCATTTAAAAAAATATCCCGAGATTTAGGTATACGACATGTAAATACAAAAATTTAGAAGAAAATATGGTTTTGTTCTAGTTAGGTAGTAAACAAAACCGAATGCATAGTTATGTACATCGTTATCTCGAAATAAATAATACATATTTTTAAGAACACGTGAAACAAAGAAAAAAAAGGTACCCTTTTGTTTTCACTTTTTTATAAAATATTGAGAATAGAAAATATTGAGTTTTATGAACATCCTTATCAATATAATTAACACAAAAATCCAAATGATTTCATTACGAAATGCAATTGGAAACGAAAAAACCATTACGAAAATTTTAGTAACGTTCCGTTGCGAAAATTTTCGTAATTCGATTTCAAGAATACGATTTTAGAGTTTTCGTAATACTTTGACACTAACTCGCAATACGAAAGTTTTCGTAATGGTTCAAGAATAGCACCCCTGTGTAAGAAGCGAACGAGACGGCTTGTATAAACATTTTTGTTGGTTTTGACTCAATACAATCATCGTTTCTAGTTTTATATGCATATGTATATTCATTTTGTGTTTTCATTGCTTTCTTGTTTGTCGTACACATATATTCCCTGATAGAACGAGATAACGCATTGCATTCTTTTATTATTTTTCATTTGTTTACATTTTAAGATACACTATACAGCAAGGATCAAAATAAACATTTCCTTATTAGTATAATACATTTGGATAAGAGTTTCAGTAAAGGATTTTTACTGTATGAATCCAAATATTATTTTATGTTACACAAATACCACTACAGTAAGAATAAAATTGAATAAATTTTTCTTAAATTGTATAAAAAAAATCTTGCACACATTCAAAACGTTTGTTTTGTAAATGATTTTCGTTCGATCAAATTCAATATAATGAAAGAAGGAAAGAGAAAATATAAAATTTTCAAATTATATATGGTTGGACCGTTGAATGAACATTCATTTACCCTACAAATTCTTCGATTTTTAGTTAGTACTCATCGGATCGCCTCAGAGATTATGCTTCTGTATATTGTATTCTGTGCTAAAATATGGGGTACGTTGATATTTTTTTTTTTTTTTCAAAAACAGAGATTCCACGAATTATAAATTTAGTTTTAACATGTTGACTACCGGTGAATGAGTTACTCACATAAAGTTCTGTTAAATTGTTTTTATTTGTACGATACAACTTATAATAAATTCTGTTCCTATATCAAGCAATTGGTTGACATGTAGGTATCATAAAAAACATTTCCTGTTTTGCTTTTCTAAATACATAGTAACATTTATCATATGAAATTAAACAAAGAAAAACTTTTTTCCATAAAACAAAAGAGCGCTATAACGAAACAGCGCTAAAAGAGGTAGCGTTAATCGAAGTATGCCTGTATATTCTTCTTAAATTTTCATCGACTTGGTAAATGTCTCCCCAGATTAGCACAGAGTCACCTCCGCGCTTGATTGCTGGATCTTTGCACTGCTCTAGCACTTTTTCGTTTGTAGAACACCGCACATAAACTTTTCGGTTAGTGCCAAAATTGAAATTTTGACTCATCGGTCCAAAGAACATTTTTGAATTGTTCAATTGTCCAATCTTAAGGCAATATGGCCCACTGCAAACGCTTCTTTTTATTTTGTATCCGAAGAAATGGTTTTTTCTTAGCTACTCGACCATATAGACCAGACTCCCACAGCTATCTCTTAATAATAAATCTTCTGTTTCGCTTGCTGTTGATGGCGATACGCAAGTCTTTTTTCTGTACCGCTCAATATTTCCGTGAACTACTGTCTGTGAAATACGAAGTTCTTTAGCGACGTTCCGCTCAGACTCTCCTCGACTATAAAGTAAAATGATGTGCGCACGTACTATTACCAATAATTCATTATTTCGTCCCACGTTTTATTACTATTTAGTTTTAATGGCTAAATAAGACTTCACCAAGATAATTTAAATTATACTGAGGATGGAAAATTTTCTGCTCTTTTTATATACTAAAAAAATAACGTGATTTTTCAAATTTTTATATTTAGAGAAACTCCGTGTTTTATTCCCTATCGTTATTTTGTTTAGTACACTCAAGCTTGTTTTTGTGCGGTGGATAGGGATCACATAAAAGAAAACGCATAAAAAAAAAAAACTAAAATTTTTTCCATAATATGAAAAAAAATTTACATAACACGAAAAAAAAATTCCATAAGTAATGCGTCAATTGCATTACCTATAAAAGCCAATTTGAGAATATGATTGTTGAAAATTCATTAAACAACATTTTTTTGCAGTGGTCTTAAACTTCTAAACGGGGGTGTACTTCTGCGTGTTAAACACATTAAAACTAATTTGGCTGTATTAGTTTACTTCGCTAATATAACCGGCACAGTACTAATAAAGAATGAAAATTGTGTTATAATCAGTCCAGTCGTCGCGACTTGATGAGAAGATGGATTTTTTCATAATCAAAAAGCTCATCAGTTCGAAACTGGATAAATTTTCTTACAATTTTTGGAAATATTAACTTCAAATAAAAATTAAAAATTCATAATTAGGTATATTCAAGCATTGAAGTACAACTTCGAGCCACAATTTTATAGTAGTGTCAAAAATTTGAATTTAATATTCCATTTGCCTACCGCGTACGTAGAATGTGTAGGGGACATCTGTCTACGTGTTAAACACATTAAAATGCATCGTTGGGATCGATTGCATATTAGGTGATTAAACGAATTAAATATTTAATTCTGGCTAGTATGTAAAGATTATACTGGGTCAAGACACTAATACAGAAATAGTAGCTTTTATTTTGTGTTTGGATCGCAATAGTACAGTTTGTTTAAACATTTTTGTTGGTTTTGCTTAATGGTATGTGCCAATTCCACATCTCACTAAGATTATAATATTTAATATTTAAAGAACGCGTGTATTTTGTTTTGTTTCTAATCATAGACGTTAAAACAGGTAGACTGGAAAAAAGCAAACGTGGAGCATGAAAATGTCTGTGTAAAAAAGAGAACGACTTAAATAGATTAGGACCATATTTAGATTTTTATTCAATGGATTGGAATGAAGTGGGTTGCTTAAAATAAAACAATTAAAGTTTAAAAAGTATTTTTAATTTAGTTGTAAATACACGTATAATAATTTTTAGATTCAACTTTTTTAATAAATTAAGTTTTATTATTAAAAATAACTTTTCTAAAAACGGGCCTGATAAAAGTAATTGTAAATAAATCGTACGGTTTCTATGCAACCAACAACAACAATTTTTTTTTTTTAATTTAAATAAAAAGTGCACTATTTTTTTATCACAGATTACAATATTTACATCGATGAAAAGAAATTCCCGGTAATCCTTTTGTTTAGGACGTGTTCGAAGTCTGTGAGATTATTTTTTTTTTGTTTGCCCTGTTTAAGTTAGCCGAAGGTTTTCAGCTGAAAGTGAAAAGTCGATAATGCAGATTATGTTATTGACATTCCAGCCGAATTTAAATCAGGCTCTAGAGTGTTATGTCTGAAGATGGATTGCAATGATGTGATTTGTCAATAGCTATCGCAGGAAAAAAAATCAGTTCAAGTTTCCCGTGGGAAATCTCGGAAAATTCGATTTTCCAAAAATTATTAGAAAATGTGTATAAAATCAGCCTCTAGAGTGTTATGTCTGGAGATGGATTGCATTGATGTGGTTTGTCAATAGCTATCGCAGGAAAAAAATTCAGTTCAAGTTTCCCGTGGGAAATCTCGGAAAATTCGTTTTTCCAAAATTTATTAGAAAATTTGTATAAAATCAGCCTCTAGAGTGTTATGTATGGAGATGAATTGCATTGATGTGAATTGTCAATAGCTATCGCAGGAAAAAAATTCAAATTTCCGACAGGAAACTTGAACTGAATATTTTTCCTGCGATAGCTATTGACAAGTCACATCAATGTAATCCATCTCCAGACATAACACGCTAGAGGCTGATTTTATACAAATTTTCTAATGATTTTTGGAAAATCGAATTTTCCGAGATTTCCCACGGGAAACTTGAACTGAATTTTTTTCCTGCGATAGCTATTGACATATCACATCGATGCAATTCATCTCCAGACATAACACTCTAGAGGCTGATTTTATAGACATTTTCTAATAATTTTTGGAAAATCGAATTTTCCGAGATTTCCCTCGGGAAACGAACAGAATTTTTTCATTCGATAGCTATTGACAAATCACATAAATACTATTCAACTTCAGATATATACTCTAGAGACTGATTTTTTTCCAATTTTGTGGATTCTTCTAATTTTCCGATATTTTCTACGAATAGGTTAAGAAAAGTTTTACACGTAAAACTATTTATACATTTTTTTATTTAAATCCATTTATCCTATTTACTTTCGGCTGATAACTACTAAATTTTTTATTTTCGGCTGGAATGTTAATATCATAATCTGCATTATCGACTTTTTACTTTCGGATGGAAACTTTCGGCTGGTATTAGACAATCTGCATCACCTTTTCTTTTACTTTCGGCTGGAGTAACGCAATCTGCATTATCGACTTTCCAGTTCGGCTGGCAACTTTCGGCTAACTTTAACAGTAATAATTTTCACGTACATGAAATAATTTTCCTTTCCATATTTTGTAATAAGTTCGTTTGCATCCGAATACTGATATAATTTTGACATAATAATTTTGATATATCAAAATAAAGAAACGTAAACATTTTGATCGAGGTTTTATTAAAATTAATAGAAAATAATGATTGAAGTGGAATTTAAATATGAATTTATTGCGAAGAGACCGTAACCAGGCGTGTGCTATATTAATGGATCCAAACTGATAAATGGTATTGTTATTTTTTAATGTTATACTGATTGTAGCGACTAACACCATGCCTTCCACCGTCAGCATTGTTCGACCAATCTTGACCTACGATGATGCAGTGACGAAGATGCACCTAAGAATTTCGTCGAAAACCTTCGTTTAAATCAGCAAGTTTTTGCCAAACAAAAATGTCGGTTGGGGCCCAAAAAACAAATTACTAATATTCTTGGTGTGGTTGGCAAGTGGCACAAGCTACAGAATAGCTACAGAAGATCCAATGTTTGTAATATTGTTCAAAAACTGTTGAACTTTACGGCAGTTAATATAACGCCTAAGGTCATAGCGTTGTCAAGCGAAACAAATTACCAAGTATTGGTCGTAAGTTCAATCGACGAGCACGAACAACAATTTTTGAGAAGACAGCTATGTTTCTAACTTTAAGTTTGTGGATGTTTCCATTGGGTATCCGGGTTCAGTACACGATTCCCGTGTTTTGTACTTCAGTCCAGTTTTCAAAGAAAACTAAAACAATGTTAAAAAATTGTTTAATAAAGTGTTTAGCGATGCACGCATTATTGTAGAGTGCACCTTTGGGAAAATGAAAATACAGGTGCTTTACAACCTAAAATCGAAAATATCGTTAGGACAGTTGCTGTTTGCTTTAAATTCCGTAATATCTGCATAATGACAAATGATAATTTGCCTTTATTATCAGATGCAGATCTTGAAGCATTCAGTGAACCTAGTGAAGAAGAAATTGCCTAATCTTTAGATAAAGATCAGCAATTGGGTATTGATTTAAGAGACAACTTTTCTAAATATTTTTACACTCAAGATTAAAGAGAAAAAAAATTTATTTCAATTCCATAAATAAAAATGTTTAAAAAATAATAATTTTATGTTTTAATTAAGTAAAAAAAATTGCAATAGCTGTTTCAAATTCAATATTTCAACAAAAATTCATTGCCCAATTACAGTCAAATAAGTTATATAATAAGTAAATATATTAATTTGAATCTCCCAGAGGTGACATATAACAAGGCATTCCAATAAAATTAGAAAAGCCTTATAAAAAATTAAAGAAATGTTTGGTTTCTTTTTTATACCTCTTGCATTCTTACTTATATTTGTGGAAAATGGATTCTTGAATGCACCTTTTTTTTATTTCCTTTGTGTCGGCAAGCTGCCGACTATTGCCCGGTTCCATTAACCCTGGTTCCCTTGCTTCTCGTGCTTCTGTAGTTGTTTGGTCAGTTTCCGAATTGGGTATAAATTCACTTGCTACTGGGGTTACACGTGACGGGGTGCTTTTTGCCATACCAGCGCTGGGTGAATTTCATGGCGGCTAGACGCATACGAATGCATCAAAGTGAAGTACTCTCAATTGGCAGCTGTTATTTCCACATGTTTGATTTGCTAACTCCTAAAATTTAAAAAAAAAACTCAGTAAATATTTATACATATTATAATTAAAGCAAAAATATGTTTCTTACTGTGTATTATTTATATAAATTATTCCATTTCACCCTGAGATGTTCGGCGGTGAAATCTTTTAAATTCGCCTTGTCTCTAATTATTCTAAAATATTTAGAAAAACATAGTGAAATGGTTTATTTTTTAATCAGAAGATTAACTTACGTCCAGTTTTCATTCCTTCTATACAATTTTTGTTTAAAAAGGTGATCGTTTTCGATTCGTGCTTTTGTTAGTCTTTTTGTTCCGTCTTCGCTCACTATTTACATAAATATGTACAAACATTTTTATTTGCTTACTCCGTTGATACTTCGATTGGTCCGTCATTTTCCCTTAATAAATTAAGTCTGCTTTTCTTTTGGAAAAAATTATTAGATTACGGCAAAAAAATCTATTGCACTACGCATACTTATGTCATTATTACAGAAACGTCAAAATGATAAAATGTAGTCGCTGTAATAATTTGGTTGCATACAAAATTATGTAAAAATTATTACAGCTGAAATAATTATCACCATAGAGAAAATTAGAATATAAGAGGAATTACCTTATTATTTTTTTTAGACCACAGAGCAAACCTCTTTATTCATTGCACCTTATTCAAGATCTTTTTTCGATCGTTGAATTTTGTTGCTTTTAATTTCTTTATACCCATTCATATTTATTTATGTACGCAGTTGTGTATATGTGGTAATGTATTTTGGTTTTATTTGATTGAATACATGTATACTTATGTAGGGTGTCCAAAAAGTCCCGGACGATTTTAAAAATTAATCATTTTTTGTATACAATATTTTTTATTTATCTTTTTTTAATTACCGTTAATCCTAAAACATTATTTTTCATACTTAGATGTAACATATTTCCAAGGCCAAATTTGATTGTAAACTAAAATTTTAAAAATAATTCTGTATAAAAGGTGTCCTGGTTGTCCGGGACACCCTTTTAAATAATTTTAAATGAAGCTTAAAAAGAAATTGGTTGCATTAAAACAAAGCAGTCAGAAAGGAATAACAATACCTTTATTTTTATTTGGTTTAGGTATACATACCAACACTAAAACATCATGATTTAACCCTTTCAGACCCGAACCTTCGTTTAAAAATTTAATCACTGTTTTTATGTGGTTTTTAGTTAATTTGGGGTCGTAGAATTCAAATATATCAATAAAATTACATTATGGCTGCTGCCAAGAAAGTTACGGCGTGGCAACATATGGTGCCAAATCGACCAAACAGTTACAAAGTAAAATGATAAGACAAAATAATTTTCAGTACTATTTATTTCAAGTTTTATTTTAAATAAAATCACATTTTAGTTATCAAATGTTATTTAACTTATTTCTAATAAAAATAAATTTAATTCAGTCTTACGTTTGCAAATAAAAGGAAGTAAAATCGCAAATAAAATAAAAAGTTACAACAATTTCATAAATTAATTGAAAAATAACAAGTATGTTATGCCTAAAAACTATTTAGTGTGGAATAATAAAAAACAATTATTTTTTCTAGTTATACACAAATGCACTTTACATTTAATGCAGACAATTCTGGAGCGTGATGAACAGCTAAGTCGTTTACACCGATATGCGGAATGTGATTCCTCAAATTTTGGTAGATGGTTAAAGCCATCGAAACGAATATCTGCTACTGGCCTTACTTCATGACAACGGCGAACCGAATCGAGATCTAATTCTGAATCTTCGTTTAATCGTTTCCTATTATGTAGTTGTACGTTGGTCAGACTATGGGCAACATTTAATTTAAATTCAACAAGGCTCAATGTGTCGTTAATTGTTAATTTGTTATTTTCGCATTGCTTCTTGTATTCTAGATAACTAGCACATAGCGCAACATCAATAAAATGAGTCATTACACGAAGTGTCCATTTATTTGATTTAATAAATATGCGGTAGTAACTCATGTACTGGTCAAAGAGATCCACACCACCCATCCCATCATTGTACTTCTTTACAATTGTAGGCTGACTAATCTCAACATACTTTTTATCTTTTTTGTCCCAACGTTTTACCTTTTCTAGTAGGCCTATCCCGCAATAGTTGGATGCTAGGTGCACTGATCTGTTATCTTGCCACTTCACCAATACAATATTACCATCCCGATTGACAATTTCTTCAGCACTACCCCGCCCTTGCTTTTTCAATACCGAGTCTGTGCTAAAGTTTGGATTATTAAACCTATTAATTCTGATTGTGCCAGCTGCGTTAATTTGCTTCTGCGAGCGCATTTCAAATAACTGATAACTGGAGAAAAAGTTATCAAAAAAGAGTGTGTGGCCTGGTAATTTAAGGCGACTTATTAAATGAAGCACCACTGCTGCGCCAAGACCTACACGCACACGATCAAAACTTGAAATCTCCGTTTGTGTTCCCTGGTATAAAACAAAATCATAGGGATATCCTGATTTTCCACACAAAACAAATACTTTGAGACCCCAAGGACATGGTTTACCCTTAACATATTGCTTAATATTCAACCGACCTTTAAATGGTATTATCTGTTCATCAACAGAAACAGTTTCTTCCACCGGAAATTCTAAGCATCGTCGTCGTACGCAGTTGATAAGTGGTCGAATTTTTATAAATTTATCTTTACAATCGAGCGGAATTATTTCGTTATCAATAAAGTGTATATGAGACCTAAGCCAGAAAAATCTGTCCCTGGTCATAACTGGTGCAATTGATTGTATTTGCAATTCACGGCTCCAAAACATCCTACATCGCGGTAGTTTTATTACTCCCATTAGCAAATGTATTCCAAAAAGTTTCATTATTTCATTGGGTGTTGTGTGTTTAAAACCAGAGCGACCCTTTTGTATAGCGTACATGTTTGTATAAAGTGCAATTTCTTCATACATTTGCTGTGGTATATACTTTTCAAATATTTGTAAAGGCGTTCTGGATTCCATCGAAGTTTGAGTTGGCTCAGCTGTTTGAAAAATGAACGGTGCTGGTTCAAATGGACGTCGTCTCCAAGCTATATCATTTTTTTCGGTGATTTTATAATTATTTTGCCGATCTACAAATTCAATTTCGTTATGGCTGTTAAATAGGGGATATTCAGTTTGATCACCAACCACGCCTTCGCCCTCTGAGACGATACTCGTATCTGCCAAATCATCATCGACTTCAAATCTCTCATTAACTTCTAATATTTCAATAGCATCACTATCTTTATGTTCGGGAACTTCGTCAATATCTATTTCGCCGTCAACGTCTTCATCCAGCTCAATGTCAGATTCATTTGCCATAATAAGATCGGCGGCTTCTTGCAATGAGTAAAATTTTTTTCGTTGCGACATTTTACCTACAAATGTATACAGAATTCTAATGTAATGTTATGTTACTTGTTACGTTTCACTCGATTTGGCAACAAATGATGACATGGCAACATATGTTGCCATTACACATCAGTATATTTGGCAACATTTGTGGTCATGACAATTTTATAATTTATTCAAAAGCAAGTGACAAATATTTCGATATTTTATCGATTATATAACAAAAAACTGTTAACAAAACTAAATAAATACAATAGTCTTCAAAAAACAAAATTATAATAACATAAATAGCCAATAAAACTTACGGTTTTCAACAGTACAAACTTTTTCGGTCCGTGTCACACTAAAATCACTAATATACTAATTTTTTGTACATTTGGAGGGAAAAATGACAACCAAACGACATTATATTATATTGAAGAAAGAGACAATAGGATAAAAATGTGTGAAAAAGCAAATGTAATAGCTTAAACAATTAAGAATATGCCTTGGCAACATATGTTGCCGCAAGGTCCCAAAGGGTTAAAAAAAATAACCTTGAATAAAATGTTTACTCTACACAATAAGCAAAATTAAAAATGTGTTATCTCTGCATTTTCTAAAAAAGCATTTAAAATAAAACATCAACCCTTCAATGATTTCATGTTTTTCATTTAGGAAGCTTGTAGAGACATTTTTCTAAAAATCACAATCACATTTACTGATGTAGGTATACGGAATGGGTACGAAGGGCCGAATTTCAAAGGGCCGAATGTCGAAGGGCCGAATGTCGAAGGGCCGAATGTCGAAGGGCCGAATGGGTCGAAGGGCCGAATGTGTCGAAGGGCCGAATGTCGAAGGGCCGAATGTCGAAGGGCCGAATGTGTCGAAGGGCCGAAAGTGTCAAAGGGCCGAATATCGAAGGGCCGAATAGGTCGAAGGGCCGAATGGGCCGAATGGGTCGAAGGGCCGAATTTTTTTTTTTTTGTTTTGTTTTTAGAAATATAATTTTTAAAATTTGTTGTTTTAAGAAATATTTGGTAATTTTTTTTTGTCAAATATAAATTAATTTTTTATGAGTTTATATATTTTATTATATTTAATCTTTGGATATTCTATCGACAAAAATATTGCATTAATTGAGGTTGTTTATATTTTGCGTTCCTTTTGGTATTATCAAGTGAAAAAATATTTGTGCATAATAAGTATTTTACCAAAACCAAGTTTATTATATCAATATAAATGGAATATATATGTAGGTATACACATATGTATTACTTTTGTAGTAAAACCCGCTCGTATATAATAACAAAAGGCGAAGGTTATTTTTTTCTAATATGCGTACCAAATGTAAATAGATTTTAAATAAGAAAAAGGAATTTTGTCATAAAATGTCATAAAAATTCTTTCATTTACTAACGATCTTATTTTCATGTTTATTTGGCGCCTACACAATTCAAAAAGCTTCTGAGATGGTGTTTGGAGTTTTCCAAACGTATCAGTCAAATAATTTTTATGATGTATTAATAATTCCGATTTACATTCTAAATAATCGTTTTCCTTCACTAACACCAATGCACAATTGACACAGTTAAATTTTTTAAACACTCTTTGAATTAAGAAACCAACAAAATACCTGGTGGATGCATCTGAGTTAGATTCCGGTTCATAAGGTATTGATTCTAATTCAATGTTCTGATCCTTTTCGATATCATCTGGCTCATCGTCGTCAAAAACATCAAAATTAATTAGACAGCTTTTTGTTGTAGTATTTGCGATTTCAATTGACGTGTTATGACTAGCTTCATGTTCAATTTCCTCACAGATAACGTCTATGAGGTTTGTATCATTATCTTCCTCGCAATTTGATAAGGTTGTGAAAGACGTTAAATACTTTATTGATAATAATTTAGCCACCGTAAAACCAAATTGTTGAACCGAAGGATTTGAATTATTACCGTTAGCGCCGATTTAAATCGGCAACCGTTTTTATTCCGGCAACAACACTTTGGCTAAATACTTGGGTTGCAAGCTTAACCTTCATTTTGTCGAAATGAACAGGATTTACATGTTTTCCATTTATTTTGGGACACATTCTAGTGGCAGAAGTTTGCTCTAATTTATAGAGCTCTCTTACAACGTCCCAACTTGCTATGCCATCGGGGCACTCAATATCGGATGTGATCATTGCGTTCCGGAAAGATTTAAACAGATGGGGCGAGTGAAAAATGCCTACTATTTTTGTTGGGCCTTCGAAATTTAAAATAGGATTATCTCTCGTAGCATCCATTTATAGTATGTTAACGATCTTCGGTTATTTGACCCCTGATCAACCGCACGAACCGACAACCCTAATGAAAAACATAGTACTCATAACATACTCTAAATTTTTTGTTATCAAATTTTTTAGAACATCAGATTATTGAATTATGAGAAACATAGTAGAATAAAATATTTTTCCAATTTTCTATTAGGCCCCGAACCATGAAGACACATATATGAGTTCCAACTTCACTTTCTCTAGAATCCTCCCCAAGATCAACGTAACCGTCTATGCAATCTCTAACTATATTATAACTCAAATCTTGTCGTATTTTGATTTCGTCGAAAACTAATGAACATTGCTTTCCAGTAACTGATAAACTTCCAATTTTTTCTTTTAATTTATTGAAAAGATATATATTATTATTTCCAGGGGAGAAATTTTTTATCGGTTGGAAGGCAATTCGAAATTTAGTCGATCTCTCATAAAATTATACGCTTTTGGTGACCGGTAATACATGTTTTGTGCAAGGGCCTTAAATTCGTCGGCCCATATTTGGCGTTTCTTTCTGGGCAACAAAATCATCTTGCAGAAAATTTTGCATTGATCACTTTTATTTTGTTCATCAGTCACATCACTTAAATTGATCTTCGTTTTAGGTTTTAAATTACAAACTTTTCTATCCAATACGCGAATTTTTTGTTGTAAACTTTTTATCTGTTTAGCTAAGTTAACTTTTTCAGTTTTTAATTTATAAATTTGAAAATGTAAGTTTCGGTTTAATCGTCTGTAAACCTCAATATTCTTTTCCGACTTCTCACAATTTAAGCACGAAAATGAACTGAATGATAAAAGATTTATATTCTAATTTTCTCTATGTGATCTGATCTTTCGGTGGTGAAGGTCGTGTAAATTAATAATTCCCTCTTTAGTAAATTTAGACTCATCTGTCCACAGAATACTTTTCAAAAAGTAGGGATTTTTCACATCAACAAAACTGGACGTGGTTGTCAAAGTCATGATTGTCCAGACCTGCAACAAATAAAATACATAGACGTAAGAATGTATCACTTACTGCCAAAAGGTTCTTTTATTTAGAAGGGGTTTGTGAAGGGGTTCGTACCCTTGCCAACCATGTATTATGTTAGCTCGTACGGGTTGTAAGTCTGTTCAAAAGCTACCTACCTTGCACTGAAGTGTAATGGAAAGGATGTTTGTTATTCTGGCGAAGTGCGCTCCACACTTTCCACAAAGAAATCCCGAGTGATGTAGCTACATTTCTTATGCTCCTAGTGGGTTCCTCCTGGTTCATTAAAATTTAAATTACCGGTCTAGGTAATCGTCTATAAGGAAAGCGTTCCTGGTAAATCATTTGCGCGGCACGAGCGACGCCATTGGCGCTTCCATATGCCATCAAAATATCAGCGTTCTCTTCATTAGAGAATGTACTCATCTTGGTAGTCATTGTAGCAATAACAACAAAACATAACCAAAACACAAAACTTAAACAAAACACTTATAAAACATAACGAAAACAAAATAACGGTATCAGAATGAAAGCTTAACAGACGCGTTTGTTTGCATAGACAGTGATATGTCGACTAAAAAACCATAAAAGAAAATCAATGGCAAAATGCGGTTCAATGAAAAAAAAGAGACAGATAATGCATTTTACTGTGCGGGAGGGGATAGCAAACATTGTTATTTAAGCAAAAACCAGCGGCCTAATATGCAATTAGATGACCATTTTCAACGGCTATCGTTTGGTATTAGAAAGTACAGAAAGAAAAAGGAAAACAATAACTATCATTTTCTTTTTTCTTCTAGCACCTTCTTATAAGAAACGATAGCTGTCGAAAATAGTCGCCGAATTGCATAGTAAGGTCCCAGTTTTTATGGCGAATCTCGAATATCAGGCTTTTCTGTCCCTATACACAAATTTTGTAATTTCGTAAAGTATTTAAAATGGTTTTTATGGCATATTGCATAGCGTTGGAAAGGGGATAGACTAGAGAACTTTAAAACAAAGTTCGAAGATCACGATCTTTTTTAGTTTTTTTTTATTGCAACGTAAAGTTGAGTTTTAAGTTTTTTTTACGTTTTTCAAACATTTCAGAGTTAATAAAAAAAAAAATAGATGTTATTTGTGACGATACAACAGTAAACGTAGGAGCTAATATTAAATGTTAAAGCTATACCAATAATTTAAAAAAAATTAAGTTTGAATGCTGAATATTGCGATTCATGGTGCCAAAAATGAGTTGTTGGCGCTTAAGAGATAGCAAATGAATCCCCCTTTGGGCCAATTAAATTTGGCAAACGATGCATCAAACACAATGTATACACAATCCGAACAAATCTATTTCTATTGTTGTTTAAATATTATATGACAAAACTGCAATAATATAGAGTACATTTTCTTGATAGGATCTGTGTAAAGAGCGAACGAGACGGCTCGTATAAACATTTTTGTTGGTTTTGATAAAAATGCATTGTCAGGTATATTAGTCTTAATGATATCGTCGTATACAATGTTTAGGTGGCGGTGCACTAGAACCAGGCATAGACAGACACAAAAATGGTCCTTAGCCATCATATACAAACACGACATAAAATTTAAAACTCACTAACACACTCACACAAATCTAGGTACATTTTTGTTATGAGTAAAGCTTGTATAAAACATTTGTGTTGGTTTTGGGTTCGCTTAAATGACATATACCATAAAACAAATATGCATACATTGAATGGTTTATTTGTCGGTGCATTTTATATATTTAAATATCATAAAAAAATCTGATTTTTTCGTAATATATTGTCTTTTAGTATTGGTATACCTATAACATATCGTCGTGTCCAAATAAGAGTGTTACATCTGCAAATCATTAATTTTTTGGAGGAGCGTGTCAAGTTTTTATTGTTAAATTTGGCTTAGGTTAGGTTAGGTTAGGTTGGAGTGGCTGCTTACGCACACTTAGACCGGTGACGGTCCATTGTGATACCACAGGATGTATCCCCTTTTACCCCTATTGGAACCATTTCGAGCTACTGATGTAGCGTAAGACGTCCCGCACTTTAATGTTTTCGAGATCCGAGAGGCAGTCCATCCTGAACTTACCTAAGTGTTTGTGCCTTCTGAGAGCCAATGCTGGACACGAGCAAAGGAAGTGGACCAACGTCTCTTCCTCCTCTTCGTCCAAGCAGCTTCTGCAGAAGTCATTAGCCTCCAGACCCAGCCTTCTTGCATGTTCTCCAAAAAGGCAGTGTCCCGTGAGAATTCCTACGACCGTTCTTAATTCACGTCTGCGTAAGGATATTAATGCCCTAGTGCGCTCCAAGTCCAGCTTTGGCCAAACTTGTCTTGCAACTATACAGGTGAGGGTGTTAGGCCACCTTTCCCCCGCTGAGGATAGCGCCTGCTTCCCAAGTGCTTGTTTCAGCGCAGTGATAGGCCTCCCCAGACTTGCCCTTTCCGGTTGCAGCTGGAGAGTCGTACTATGCCTAGCAAGTTCATCTGCCCTGCAGTTCCCCATGACGCCCGAGTGACCTGGGACCCAGACTACCTGGATGTTGAAATGCTCACCCATCTCATTTAGAGATGAGTGACAACTCAACGCCACCCGTGACGCCAAAGACACCGATTCTAACGACCGGATCGCCGCTTGACTGTCCACATAGATTGTGATATCGTCTGAGGATAACACATGCTTCAACCACGTCATGACCTCCTCAATCGCTACGACTTCAGCTTGGTACACGCTGCAGTAATCAGGGAGACGAATAGAAATATTTACATTTAATTTGTCACAGAATACTCCAGCTCCTACTTTGCCGTCTAGCTTGGAGCCATCTGTAAAGAATTGCAACGCTTCGGTTTCCGATAACGGTCTATCCCTCCAGGATTCCCTTGAAGGGAAGGAGGTCCGAAATCGCTTCTCGAAGCGTAGAGTAGGTTTAATGTAGTCAAGATTCGCCAGCTCATCCTTCAACGATCTGACGATAGCAGAGTGTCCTATACTAAGACACCTTCACTGAGAGACGGCTGCAAGTCGTACAGCCGTATTTGCCGCCATCTGTTTGCCAAAAATGTCGACCGGAAGAAGGTGCAACATAACCTCTAAGGCACTTGTCGGTGTCGACCTCAATGCCCCGCTAACAAGCATACAGGCCGTTCTTTGCACTCTCTCAATCTTACTTTTGTAAGTTACCTTGTCCAGAGCTGGCCACCAAACACCCACCCCGTACATGAGTACAGGTCTCACTACGGCGGTGTAGAGCCAGTATACCAGCTCCGGCTTCAGACCCCATCTATGACCAATGGCGTTCCTACAGGAGTACAAAACAATAGTAGCTTTGTTTATTCTCTCCAACATGTTGGGCTTCCAACTAAGCTTACTGTCCAAGATAATGCCCAGATATCTAGCTCTATCAGTAAAAGCAAGTCTCGTGCCATTTAAGGTAGGAGGGACAACTACCGGGATTTTGTATTTCTTAGTAAAGAGTACCAGCTCTGTCTTGGACGGGTTAATACCAAGTCCACATTTGCCAGCCCATTTCGTAACGATGGTAAGCGCATTCTGCATTACGTATACAATCGTGCCCAGGAATTTCCCGGTAACAGCTAAAGCCACGTCATCTGCGTACGCGTTAACTTCAATACCCTCTCTCTCCAATTCAAGTAGTAACCCGTTTACCACTATGTTCCAGAGAAGAGGGGACAGAACCCCCCCCCCCCCTGCGGAGTTCCCCTAGTTACTCGCCTCTTTAAGGTGGAGCCCCCAACTTCGAGCTAACAATCCTGCTTCCCAGCATATAATTGATTAACCCTATCAGAGGAACGTCCACCTCCCAAAATGACAATCCCTCCTTGATTGCCTCCGCTTTCACATTATTAAAGGCGCCTTCTATATCCAGGAAGGCCACCAAACAGAATTCCTTCGAATTATTCGATTTCTCAAACGTAGACACCAAGGTGTGCAGAGCAGTGTCCACAGATCTACCCTTTGTGTACGCATGCTGAGACGATGCCCACTTCCTGGCACCTATTTTATCTCTGATGTATACATCCAGTAGCCTTTCCAAGGTTTTCAAAAAAAAGGATGATAGAGTTATTGGTCTTAGGTCCTTAGGATAGACATGTGAGCTTTTCCCCGCTTTCGGTATGAACACCACATTGACCTCCGTCCAGTACCTAGGAATATAGCCCAGCTTCAAACACCCTTTGAATATAGCTTCCAGGTAGGGAAGAATAATTACTGAGTTGTTTTGAAGTTCCGCTGGTATAATTTGATCCGGACCAGCCGATTTAAATGGTTTAAAACCCCTCAGTGCCCATAGGATCCGTTTTCTGGTTACGATATCCTCTGTGGTTACTGACAGTGATTCCTGATGATTGCTACGCACCAACAGGTCTTCAAAGCTCCCTGGGAAGTGTGTCTCGAAGAGAAGCTCCAGAGATTCTCCACTAGAAGCTGTCGAAGATCCGTCCGGTTTTATCAAAAAACTAGGACTGGATGTACTTTTGGAAAGAATCTTCCTAAGGCGGGAGGTTTCGGATACCTCTTCCATATTATCACAGAAGATTCTCCAAGACCTCCTTTGTGCCTTTTTTAATTCTTTCTTATAAATTCCGAGTTTCTCCTTATAGGAGTCCCAATCCTGAGCCTCCCTTGTATTTTTGGCTCTATTAAAGGCTATCCTACAAGCCTTACGATAGGTTCCCAGTTCCCTGGACCACCATACCGGTTTTTGCCTACCCCTAGGCTTAGCCAGTGGGCAGGAAGCGCGAAAGGATCGGTTGCATGCGCTAGTAACGCTAGCCACCATGTCCTCCAGCTCCCCAACGGTCGTCAGGGGCTCCATAGCCCTCGTCGGTAACATTTCCTCCAATAATTCCCCATATTTGCTCCAGTTGGTCCTTCTAGGGTTCCTGAAGGCTTCCCGGGTAGCAGGGTGAATATCGAGGCTATAGGTTAAATATCGATGATCAGAAAAGGAGTGTTCCTTATCCACCCTCCAATTTTTAACCATATGAAGAATATTATTTGAGGTAAGGGTCATGTCTAGAACCTCCTGCCTGTTACTAGTAATAAATGTGGGTTCCCGCCCAATATTACACACTGAAAGGTTAGTACTCATCAAATAATCAAAAAACGACTCACTTCTTTCATTAATGTCTGTGCTTCCCCAGATAGTGTGATGCGCATTAGCATCAACTCCCAGTACCACACCTACCTTTGATTGTTCCGCTTTATGGATCAGCTCCTCCAGGTTATCCGGAGGAACCTCCTTCTCCCGGTCCATGTAGGCTGAAACTAGTCAGAATCTACAAGTGCCTACTTCCAGGCTAACTGCAGTAGTGTCACCATTACTGTATTGAGAGAGAAGGAAAAGATTAATATTATTTTTCCCAAGAATACAAGATCTGATCTTCCCAGATTTACCAGAGGATATAATTTTATACCCCTTGGTTCTGAGGCCACAGATCCTGTTGTTGTTAATCCAAGGTTCTTGGATTAATATCACATCCTCACCCGAACTAGTCAGCCTGAGGAGTAGAGCTGCCGAAGCAGCCTTAGAATGGTGCAGGTTAATTTGTGTTATCTTAATCATAACCATTTAACCTCTACCTATCTCTATGGTATATTCCTGCTACCGCAGGAATATTATTTCTCGGTATTTGGGGATGCGCCGGATCCGCCCGTCTCGCCACCCCTCATACCCTCTGTAGAGGACTTGTCAGTGCCGACCCGTCTGGCCTGGCTGCCGACAGCCTCCTCCATCGGTACACCAGCTCCTTCGCTTATGTGCCCCTCCTTATGCTTTAAGGAAGGCCTTGTCCGACCGAGGTCGCCGGCTTCACTCTCCCCCATACCCTCAACTTCTCCCCTCATGCTGCTGGTACCCCCTTCAGGCCTGGGCGGGTTGCCACCATCCTCCGGTTGGCCTCCCGTACGCGCTTCCGCCCCATCCTTTTTCTAAACGTTGAGAGTAATTGACCCGAAACCGAAGTCAATTACTCCCTTCGTTTTGTGCAGGAGGGCAAGGGACTCCTTATTTATTACCATAATTGATAATTTCGAGCCCCCCTTCGCCTCCTCCTGCTTGACGATCTCCCAATTTCCGGTCGGAAGACTCGGGTTACTGGCCTGAATGATTTCCAAAGCCTCGTCAGGGCTAGCCGGTTCAAATGGCAGCCAGACACGTGCCCTCGGCCTGCTGGGAATTTCCTCCCGACTAACTGCCGCAAGCTTTGCGCCTGGCCACACCTCCCCTACTTTGGCTATAGCCTTTTTATATAGATCCACAGATCTAGAGTCCAAGCATGCAGCCATCTTCACACGCCCTTGATACCACCCCGCATCTCTGCAGGATGGGGGAGGTCCCGGATTTTCACCAAGGACCTTTAAAAATACGAGGTTGAGTGCATTATAAACCAACCTCCATTTTTCGGCCGTGATGCTCCCATCTTCTTCACTTTCGTCAATGACGGCTAGCATCAACACATGCTCCCTCAGGACATCGCTGAACAGCTTTGTTCCTGAGTTGGAGCTCGGCTTCCTTTCAGTCACCAACTTGGCCCGCTTGCTGTTGACTACTTCCACCTCGTCCTGGGACCGCTGTCTTTTCGACACATGGTCCCTTTCCGAGCCTCCGCAGCCCACAGTGCTCCTTGCCTAAGCTACTGATGTTCTTTGCTCTTCCGTAAGCTGCCCCTCGGGGGTCACAGCCCACTTCTCGAGAATTCGGAATGCCGAGCGGCGATTCCTGTATCGCCTTTTCGCCGGAGGAATGTCTCTCGTCCCACTCCCCTGTGTTGCGTTGGTACCGCTAACTCCCGGGACTTTTGCCCTAGAGCCAACCCCCTTTGCAACTTTAGAGGCCCCACCCGACTGGTTCGAGGTACCCCCATTCACTGATACCGATTTTTGAAGAGCCGGTGCCCTTTGTTTTTTCGTTGTTCGATCTTTCCATCTGATTCCCACGAGTATCGGAGAAATAGAGGTCCGCCTGCGCAGAGATCCGAATACGCAGGTAAGGCTAAATACAACTGGAGGTCGCCAGATATCCAGAGGGCTCCGTTAGCGACTGGACTTTGTTAAATGGGCCCCAGCCTAGTTGATCATCAGCACGGGTCGCTTAACACCTTAATCCAGCCCATTCGGCTCGCTAGCACCGCGGCCTCCCAGCACCCCCTTCCCTCCGCCCACATTCTCTCCCCCTTTCACCTATTCACATGGAGAGCCCAATCCAATGGGATCCATTCCATTCCCCGGGTCACCCGTTTATAGGGGTCCCCCACTCATCACCCGCGGAGACTCCGGAGGTGCAGAGAGGACACGACGCCCAGTCCGCCGTGGTTATTGGTCGATGGTTTTCTGGCGCCATCTGTTCGCCTTTCCATGCTGGGCATCATAGGCACTCAGAATTTAATGAACTGAGGTTAACCACTCCCCAGTTCCCTGAGACTCTCCCACCAGCTGGACTGCGGTTGGGGGCGGCTTATTTAATTCACCGCTAGCCTACCTATCGATAGGCCGTGCACTATCCACCACCTGTGACCCCCCCGATAGCTGCAGTACGCCACGGGAAATGTCGCTTAATTTTTTTTTAAATATAATTCTTGTCACACATCGTGGAAAGGACATTATTTAAAAAAAAAAAAAAATTAAACCGAAATTAGCATTAACAACTTTCAAGCATCTTCAAAAAATTAGCGATTTGTAGATGTAATACTCTTATTTGGACACGACGATATGCTTATTTAGTACAAGTTGTCAAACGTCAAAGAGTAACATCAATTATAGCAAAATATCTTAATCTCTTTGATAGTACCTTAAAAATTGGGAAAATGAAAACGTATTAATAGCAAATTAAACGGAAAATGCACAATAGTTAATTTGGACATAAGTCGACTTATTCCCTTGACAGACTGTGGTTTGATAAATCCGATTTAGCTAAAATCGAGGTTGACACACTGCGACTAATCTCGAAAACTTCACTAAATCGATTTTATTAAATCGCAGTGCGTGTAGGGTATTCCGCCTTTTTAATTATAGACGGCTGCTTAAAAGGGCTTATAGAACGAATAGATTGTTTTTACACGCACAATTAATTGGTTTAAATTAAATTATTTTTTTAGTATTAAATATTTATTTATTAAATTATACATAAATGTTGTATAAATATTCCAATTCATTTCACCACCATCTTGTGTCAGTATTTATTTATTTATTTATTTATTTATTTAGATGAGCGCGCATGCGCTCAATGTGAAAGCTGTGACCATACTATTTTGTTGTGTGTTTTGTATTTTGTCATTTCGTTTTCCTCGTTTATCTGTTGTTTTTGTTTTGTGTCGCGCGGTTGGTATGCCTGTCTGAAGACGACAGACAGTGCGCGTTGTCTTTGACGTGTGGCGGTGAACGCATGTATAAATGCGTGACCGCCACAGGACTCCCCCACGAGTGAATTTCCCCCTCTGTCTTGTAATGTGTGCGTATGTGATGTTTGTGTGTGTGTTTGCAAGTGTGTGTGTGATGCTCGTGCGTATGCGAGTGATGTGCTGCTTGCGTGCGTGTGCAAGTGTGTGCGTGATGCTCGTGCGTATGCGAGTGGGTGTGTGTGATGCTTGCTTGTGTATGTCGACCGACTTGCAAAACCGTGACTTGCCAGTTTGCGTCTGACATTTTCGTGTCACGGTTTTGTTAGTCTCGGTCAGTAGCTGGGCCCAAAACACGTGCCAGACCAGAATGGTATGTTCTGAAGCCTGACGTATGTCTTGGGGGCCAGTTGCAGTCCTGTCAGTGTCTGTCCGTATGGGGAGTGTGGTCGGGAATGGCTGGGTGGTCGCTTTGCAGTACGACCGTTGGTCGAGCCATTTGAATGAAAACGACAAACAAAATAATTTATTGATCGAAGAGAAAAAAATAAAAATGGTGGTAGCAAAATTTACAAAACAAAAAAAAAAACAAAAAAAAAATGAGTTGATAGTGATGGTGATGTTGTTCCGGTGCTGATGGTGTCCTTGTTGTTGCTGTATCGTTGTTGACGTTGATGATGATGTTGTTGATGATGTCGCGTCGATGGTGGCCATGATGATGACATCGATCACGATGTGACGATGACCAAGGCTGGTTGGTGTGATGAATTACCGCTTTTGCTGATGTCAACTGCCTTCGCCAGCTGGTGAAATGACCGAAATGGTGGTGGTAATGGTGATGATGTGCGCTGACTCCATGTTGGTTTAGGTGGTGTGGTATGGCTCCGTGTATGGTGATTTTTATACGTGATGAACAAACAAAACAAAAAACAAACTTGTGCTTGGTACGAGAAATCCATTTTTGATGCTGCGTGTGATAATGCCGCTGATCGGTGCTGACTCCATGTTTGTGTAGGTGTGGTGATTATGTGTATGTGTAAATGTTGTCGTCGAATAATTTGGTGGCACGTTCTTAAAAAAAATATCCAAAATGGTTGCGCCGAGTTTTAGGCGTGTCCAGTCCCGTAAAAACGGACGTCGGGGTTACCACTTATAGAACGAATAGATTGTTTTTACACGCACAATTAATTGGTTTAAATTAAATTATTTTTTTAGTATTAAATATTTATTTATTAAATTATACATAAATGTTGTATAAATATTCCAATTCATTTCACCACCATCTTGTGTCAGTATTTATTTATTTATTTATTTATTTATTTAGATGAGCGCGCATGCGCTCAATGTGAAAGCTGTGACCATACTATTTTGTTGTGTGTTTTGTATTTTGTCATTTCGTTTTCCTCGTTTATCTGTTGTTTTTGTTTTGTGTCGCGCGGTTGGTATGCCTGTCTGAAGACGACAGACAGTGCGCGTTGTCTTTGACGTGTGGCGGTGAACGCATGTATAAATGCGTGACCGCCACAGGCTTGTCCCATGGAATCATGACGGCCTGATATTTTAAACTTATTTATCTAATTTTTCTCAAATTGGTTATTCCTGTAATAACAATATTATTACAGAATAGATGGAGGTTGAGAAAGCCATCACAATATTAAAAAATTTGTTAAAATTACAAAATTTTCATAAAATATAGATTTTTTTTGTGTTGTCAACATGTCAGCCGATAAAACACAAAATGCATTTTCTTTTATAATTTATAAGAAGTTTTTACAAACGTAAAATATTTAGCTGTGTTTTTTTATTCGCTCTCGATAGCTGCTATCGAGAGCCGATAGTTTCCTACGCCTAAAAATATTTGGCTCTACCTATTTATACGGAGCGCTATTGGGAGCCACTTTTTATATGACGGCTCTCGATAGCAGCTATCCGGAGCGAATAAAAAAACGAAGCGTTTATTTTTACTTTTCGGTATATTTTATAATGTGTTTGTACATGGCGACAAATCACTCAGTTCGACTCAGGGCAGCTCGGCTTATATAAACACGCCTTGCCAAAACCAACAAAAATGTCTATGTGAGCAAAACGATAAAATAGAAATAGATGTTTTCGTAAAAAACTTTAGTAGAGCAATCCCCCGCTTTACGGAGGATGCGTTCGCTCCAAATAGTCCGCATTTACTATGTGATCCTATTGGAAACCGATTGGTACGTTCCAAATAGTGAAAATACTCGTAAATCGAAACCAATTTTATTATAAATTCGCACGAAGAATGTGAAGATAGTGGTTTAGGAAATCGTAAAAAACACGAAAGTAATGAAAAATTTACAATGAAACACAAATTCTAAATAAACCAAATAATTCATACATTTATAACACGTTATTTATCAAAATAACTCAGAGATTGACTAAGCTAGTCGAAAGTTCATCGGAACTCTTTAGATACCAGGATTTTCAAAATAATAAATTAGTAGCGGTATGCCTTGAATCCCGAAACTGATTTCTTTTCTTTAGAGATAAAAGTCCTTGCTGGCATTCGCTCCCAGAAAAGTCCCGACTCGTCGACATTGTACACGTGTTGTGATGTGTAATCACGGGATTATATAATTTTAAAAAAATTTTCTGGATACTTTTTCGCACTAGTTTTTATATTATGCAATGAATGTCGGTTTTTAGAGCGATCAAGCCAACCTTTACTAGCTAATAAAGCATTCGCCCGAAGGTATCTTGCTTTCTATTGAATAACAATCCTGTTAAATGGTAGTTTGGTGGTATATCCACACACTAAGCAACTGAAACTTAAATATATTTTATATCTCTACATATTTTGAGATTCCCCGTATGACCAAAACATGCATAAACTGCGCTAAAAATTTTGAACGAAAAATGATGAAAGGAAAACGAAAAATAAAAAATATTTTGTCCATAATTGCGAATATTGCAGCCGTATATCGAAATTTTTGGCCTAAATTTGTTATGTCCGTAACTATGAATTTCCTTAAAGGGCGTAAAGCGGGTGATTACCGTATCGAAATAATTTTAATTTAAATATATCGGATTGCAGCTTGTATACAATTTTAATTGAAATTAACAAAATTTTTAATTCACAATTTTGCATTTTATTAAACTGATTTTTATTCTCAAACATCGTCAGGCTTCGTGTTTTTTGAGATTTTTCTGTAAACTTATACTTTTTGAGATATGAATTTGCAAAATAAATTTTCTGGCCCAACGAAATGGCCACTTCCGGTAGGCCGATTTGCACTAAAATTTACTGTGACCTCTCAATTTTTAAAAAAACCTTAAATATGAAGTTTCAGTTCGATTGGCTGAACCAAGTTGTTCAATTGTAAACCTTATACTGTTTAAGATCTTTGGAAAATAAATTTTCTGGTCCAAGGAAGTGGCCACTGCCGGTTCCCGATTTGGAGTAAAATTCACTGGGACCTCCCAATTTATCAAAAAGGCTTTAATCTGAAGTTTCAGTTCGATTAGTTAAACCATCTGG
Source organism: Tipula vernalis (assembly GCA_958295665.1). NCBI lineage: Eukaryota > Metazoa > Arthropoda > Insecta > Diptera > Tipulidae > Tipula > Tipula vernalis. Next base: position 333,083,274 of record OY282558.1, on the reverse strand, counting down.
GCTGTAGAGAGGACAGAGACTGACAGACGGCAGACAGACACTAATTCGAAACCCACTTTTTCGGACTCAACTATAGTAACGATTATAGTTATGCAATGTCGACTTGTAGCATGTGTTACAATGAAATTAATAGTTTCTCTTGCAGCGAAGACTGCTTACATTAGAACACAACCGATGTATTACCAAACGTACTCCCGCCCTGTTAGTGAAACAGTCTTCATTAACATATTCTATTACATTCTAATATTGAACGTTTCGGTATATTGGATTTAGTACTTACTGAGACAGCTCTCACCAGCCAATAGATTTTCTTCCTTCAATAACACCAACTGGCCTGCCTTCAAATTTTGCTCTTGCGTTTTCCATTTTGATCGATTGTGTTAAACATGTGTGCCACTGTTTCTGAAACCCTTGCTGCATATATTGAATAGATTACCATCGTTTGAGATGAGAAATATTAATGTCTCCGAACATTGTTTCTAGAATGGAATAAGGCGTATTATGGCCGCCTCCGAAATTCGTGCCGTTTTAATTATATATTTCGCTTGAACGAATGGATTTGGTTGCCATTCACACAAATAATGAAATATACCGCAGCATAAATAATTACCACTTTAGAGAACGATCGGCATGATGCCAATCGAGATCGAGTTAAATTTCTCATTAGTTGGTTAGTAAGTAAGGTTTTGTAGCGAAAGCTTGTTACAATAATTGTTTATAGCCTGTATTACCACTGATCTGCACCCACGAATCCAGTATTGTTGTCATGTCAACCTGATGAGTGGTCATGAATCATTTTCTGCGACGACAACGACCAGTTCGGTAGGATCACTGGATGTTTCATGTCGTAAAGACAATCAGAATTCTTTAACCTACCTCACAATTTGTCTTTATCGATAATGGGTTAGATATGGTTATACCGTTAGTTACTGTTATCAATCGAAAATGACTGATCGTCAGCACAAAGTGCCACACATTTTTTAAAGTTTATAGGATCAACTATTAAATTGCAGTTCAGTGAGACAGTACTCGACGTATTGCAAGACGCATCAAATAGCACGTTTATCTTTGTTGTAAAACTACTTAACTTTGTAACTGTAAGATGTGGCAAGTTAGTCGTTTCTAAACTCACTATTTACTTTGAATTTTCATTCCATAGCAAATATTCTTTGTGTTGCGTACTTTAATGAATCTTATTTGGAACTGGTATTTGGAACGCGTGCTTTATGAAATTATGTAGCTTCCTTTTGTTTTCATAATTGCAATTAACAAACATTTAATGTGGCTTCCTTTGTAATGGGGCACATTATTTTGTATTTTTGGTTTTATTTTATTTTCGGGAATATGATTTTACCCATAATTATTCATGGAGCTCTAAAGCTAGGATCGGCTAATTGGAGAAACTTTCTACAATCCCGGCAGGTTACGTTGTACTTGGTTAAATATGTTATAAGTTTTCAGGATAAAAGCTTCTGTCGTAATTGAGCCCGTGGTATTTTTAGTATAATCATAGTTGTAATTGCGGTATTGGCGATACCAATCACCAATATACGAGCATTCAGTTTCGTGTAGCAGGTCTCTGTTATAAAAGTAGCCTACAAACCAGAGTCTAATAAGGTACGACATTGATCAAAACCGCCTTGGGCTATCTGCACCAATATTGTAGAAGTTAGCAATGTTGATACTGACTGCTGTGGTTGGAATATATTAAGCAGGTGTGTTAAATGCAAACCATTGGCCGAGAATGAAATTTGACTGGTTTGCTACAATTGCAGTAAAGATGAGGCAGGATCACCTAAGCTTGATGTATGATGTGTGTTGATCAATGTTAAATCAAAGGCGATTGTTGAGTGTTGTGCATTGATTGCCTTTTCCCGGTTGTAACCCAAGGCTGGGCAAATTACATTACACTGAGTAATTAAAATACTTTGATGAATTACAGCAAACTCAGTAATTAAAATACAAATTACAATTATTTTCGAGTGGAATAATTAAAATACAAGTTACAATTACTTTGAATGGTAATTTGTAATTAAAAAAACAAATTACAATTACCTTAAATTTGTAAATTGATAAATTCGATTTGACAAAATTCGTTTAGTGAAAAAACGTATCATTAGGACAACGATTATTAGGGTTAGGTTTTATACAGATGGCTCTGGAACCAGATTTTAATAAGCCTTGTAAAAATTTAAATAAGAAATTTCAAAAACTGAGGTAATTAAAATACAAGATACTGTTACTTGGAAAATGAGTAATTAAAATACAAATTACAAATTGTAATTTGTATTTTAATTACGTAATTCAAATACATACATATAATTCGTTACTGCCCAGCCTTGTGGTAACCTAACGATTTGCAATTTTGCGAAGAGACTTAAACAATTGTAACACAATTGATTTTCCCGAACCAATTCTCGATATAACTGATGCGTTTCATTACACGTGGTAAACAACGTTACTGTTGCATCTATTTTAAATACTTATTTTTGATAAACCTGAAAGAAATTGAAAAAATTGAGTATAATTAGTATAATCCACGAATATCATTGTTCAGCTTCTTCGCCCAATGCGTTTAAACCCCGAATTATTTCGTCCGATTTATCACTTTTGAAATGAAGGCCACTTTTTAAAATCTCCTCTAAACTCTGGAATATTTAATTTAGGTGGATGGTCAAATACTTTTTTTACGATTGTGCATTGTTGATCAAGAACCGTCTGATAGTCTCGTTCAACATACTGGAGTGTGCTGGTTCGGCATTTACTGAATGTAACCGGTTTAATTCGTATTCAAGAATGGTACGTGCTCTAAAATTTTGTTTTTTCGATTTCGTTTTAGTTGGATACATGATTAAGCAGTTGCAATAAGTCACATTCATATAGTTAAAACTCCATCCAACAACCTACGGATACATTTCAAGCTATTTTTATTTTATTTACAAGAACTACCTAGAACTTATTATTATTGATTCTTCTATTTATTCAGTGAAAAATCGAAATTCGAGAAAATCAAAAATCTCATCCCATTTTATTCCATCTCACTAAACCTCACTACGGTACAAAAAAGGAAGAAGAATGGAATTTCCGTTTTAATTGAAAACAGTGCATGAGTTCGATAGCGGTAATTAAATTGAATCAAAATTCAAAGTGCTTTTAGCACACAATTGTAATAATTTTCTTGAAATTATTTAAATTTATTTCAAGTTTCACATAAAATTAATTAACAGTAAAATATTATCAATATAAAAATATCACAATCAACATTAAGAAAGCGGGTTTAACAAACCAAAATTCTTTACACGCGAATACCATGAATCATAATCATTAAAATGCTATTTAAATGCTGTAAACATTATTTTTATTTTTGAATATTCTAATTGTAGAAAAAAAAACCAGCACCAAAGTTAATTCCATTTAATTATAACAACAAATAAATTAAATTGTGTGCGTGTGTAGAGGGTGAGAAGGGATACGAAACTTTTTTATTTTTGTGTTTGTAAGAACATCTTTAATAATTATTTTGTGGAAAATCACTTGTTTTTGTGTATTATTTTTATTATTTTTAATTACACCTAATTTTCAGTTGGTATATACTATATAAATACTCGTATACTGCTAGAGTACTATACAGTCTACGAACGAACATTTTTACAAATAAATTTTTTTAACACATTTTCAAATTAAATTTTATTTTTTTTGTTTTCATAATAAGGAAACATAAAAAAAAACTTAATACACAAAATTAAAGTTTTTAAATTAAAAGTACTTGTTTAAGTAATAAAAGTTTTAACACGTCAATCAACAATAAAAATAAAATAAATTCCACCAAACCATTTATCATTCCAATTTTGGTGTTCCACTTCGACATTTTCGTTCTCGCATTGAGAGGAGTACCTCACCTCGTATTATATTATTTAAGTAACCAAAGTTTTTTTTTTTTTTGATTAGATTTGGATTTTTTTAAATAAACATACATTGCTATTGAACAAACTATGTACGTTGGCAATTTTTTTTTTGTGCTATTAGATACGTACATCGATTATTTAATACAAAACCAAATCCAGCAGGAACCGTACAATGTTGATAACTTATTCGACATTTTCATATAGTACAGATCCATGTACTAATAATGAAAATTTTAGTTTATTTTTTTTTATTGTTGGCTCGAATGGGGAAAACATTTTATGTACATAACATTGTTTTACCTCAACCGTCATATCATCATATTGATAACAACACTATACAACACCAACCACTAGCTTCTCATATATTGCATGCATGCTTGTAAAATATGTATGTTTATGATAACAAAAAATATTCCCATTTGGTTTTTGTGTGTTGTACGGTTGGTTTGTAAAAAGAACTCTAGTTTAGAACACATAACAATCATCCTACATCTATTATTCTAAAATACTGCTATTAATGAACAGATTATGATGCAATACACACATAAGCTTCAGGCCAATAAACTATACGTACTTACATAAGTATATATATGGGTTGTTGGTAAAGAAATTAAACTTTTAAAGATGTTGTGCTGGTTTTCTTGTAGATTTTATGATGATACAACCTAATTACACTTTAATAATAAAAATATGTTTTTAAAAATTACGATAAAATTTAATAATACACCCTTTTTGTAGTATATGAGCTTTATATCCTTTTTTAGGTTATTAAAATAAAATTTAATGTAAATTAAATATTATTAGAAGTAATATTTTTTGAGTACCATATGGTAGAATGTAAAATCATTTGAATTTTTTTTTTTTTTTACTGAAAGGTTATTGAACCCAATAAGTATTCATGAAATTCCTACCAAACCTAGTAAAATATTCGCAAAACTTAAATTTATTTGATAATTAAAATAATAATAAATTAATTCTGATTGTATCGATAAAAAATTCTCAATTAGCTTAAATGATGTTTTTTTTTCGGATCATCGATTATCTGTGATATAACTGGTACAACAAAAAAACAGCCAGCTAAATCGTATACACCCCTAAAAGAGATAAAAAATCAAGATGGAATAAAGGAAACATTCGAATTAACTAAAGAGAATCCCGTTTCTTTTACACAACTTGTACATTCGGTCAAGTCAGCTCATCAGCTGTAAAATCGTGACAGGACGTATTTTCGTAAAGCAACCGTAATTGTACAAAGCCACAGTCTATAAAACTAGCTTTTATATGGGAATTAAAAACGAGGAAACAACCAAGCTTTTTAGTAAAACACATAAAACATATGGGAAATCACTTTTTTTCCTAAGACAAATTTTTAAATGAAAATGTTACAAATTCTTAATTATGTTTGAATTTCAACATATATCAGCGGTGCTTATGATAAAGTTACACCAAACATTGTACAATTTTCTAAACCATATTTCGTTCCGATATTAACTTCTCTTATAAATAACTGTATTTTCAAAGGTGGTTGTAAAACTTTCGCATTAAATTATAGGCCTATTTATGGGGATACCATCATGTTCCCAACAGCAAAAATTCCAAAAAATGCAAAATAACGTGCCCAGTTAAACAGGAAGACCCCATTATATTTTTGTTAACTACAATATGAAAACAAATGGAACCTACATAATTTCTTGTCATCCTTGTGCAGAAAGGACCAATGCTAAACGGTTTTGGGTTGTTTTTTATTTTAGTATGTGAAATACAAACGTAATATTATTGGGTGTACAAATAAGTTCTGAGGAATTTTAAAAAGATGGCGTAATTAGTATTAAATCGCATTGGACCATCTTGTAACTACATTCATGTTGAAGTGCCATAATTTCCCTCTAAAAATCAGTATGTGTCATTTCGCTTAAGTGTTCACAACATATTTTTTTATGCTCTAGCCATGTCAACCTTTGTGCCAAATACAATTTGCGGGAAGCACTGCTTTTTAGTTTTTATTTGAAGGAAAGTGCAGATGATGGACGTCGATTACTATGTGAAGTATATGAAGAACATGCTCTATCAATAAAAACATATGAGTACTGGTTTGGGTGTCTTAAAAGTGGCGTTTTTGACACTAGTGATAGAACGCGAAGAGGCCTGTAAAGCTTTAAGACGGTGACTTGGAGGTGTTATTGGACCAAGATTCATACCAAACTCAAGAGGAGCTCGGTGAAACTGTCGGAGTGACTTAACAAGCCATGGGTATCGTACAACAATAAGGAAATTGGTTTCGTATGGACTAAAGCCAAGCGAAGTCGAACGCCATTTTTTCAAATGTGAACAACTGCTCCAAAGACAAAATCGGAAGGCTTTTTTGCATCGAATCGCGACGGGGGACGAAAAGTAGGTCTGCTACGACAACCTAAAGTGCAGAAAATCGTGGGGTAAGCCCGGTCATGTATCAACTTAAACGGCCAAACCGAATATTCATGGCAAGAAGCTAATGCTGTGGATCTGGTGGGATCAGTTCGGAGTGATCTACTATGAGCTAATCCAGCCTAATCAAACCATCACTGGAGAACATTATCAACAATGATTGATACAATTAAGCCGAACAATGATGCTCAAACGCCCACTTCAATGCGATGTCCTACCACTCCCGCCGTATTCACCAGACATTGCTCCTTCCGATTACCACTTGTTCCGGTCGACGATTCCGTCTAGTAGTTCATTGCTTACGAAGAATCCAAAAATTGGGTCGATTCTTGGATCGCCTCGAAAGATGCGGAAGTTTTTCGACGCGGAGCCCGTATGCTGCTCGAAAGATGGGGAAAAGTCGTAGTTTGCGATAGACAACACTTTGAATAAAATACATTGTACCAATTTCTCTGAATAAAGCTTCGAAGTTATAAAAAAACCCAAAATTTATTTGTACCCCCAATATTATAAATGTAAATAATTTTGAAATTTTTTGACGTTTTTCTGTCATCCTTGCGCAAAGGGTCCAAAGCGGTTTTGGTGAGTTGTCTAGTTTCTAAAAGTAACTAACATAAGCTAAAACTATTTGATGGCCATAAATCTAGAAGGTAAATCGATAAGCTTGTTAACCCCCTTTTGAAAGAGTTAAAATTTCCTCCGTCGTAAAATCACCTGATTCTTTTTATATTTCATTTTAGCTGTTTCTTTCAGAAAATCATTTAAAACTCCGCAATTCAGAACCTGGATTTACCTTCGGGATTTTCCCTCGGAAATATGACACCAACCACTATTTATGTAGTATCTTGTGATTAATCAACAATTAGAAAGTTTTTTAATTGCTCAAAATATTTTAAATCAAAACCAATTTGGATTTATTAAGTTAAGCAATACTCAAGTGGCTGTGGCTAACTTATGTAATGTTATTTATAAAGGATTCGCTAATAACTGTTTTGTAACCGTGTTATTCATTGATATACAATAGGCTTTCGACTGTATTAATCACAGGACCCTAATTTCGAAGTTAAAGTTGTTGAATACCTTAGATATTTTAACTGACTACCTATCTAATTGCAACAATTCATTATTATTGAAAATACAGGTAGTGATATCCCTCCGGTAACTTGTTTATAGGTCAAGGATCGGTATTTTGTCCAGCGTTATCCAATGTTTTCATCAATGATATGATTCAACTCAATTTATCTTGTTGAACGCAATGCTATGCTGATGGTGCTGCTATTGTGTATCAGGGTGGAAGCCCGACGGAAATTCTAAATACATAACTAATAATTTGCTTGCGGCTAATTCACTAAATACTGATTTGGAAAAAAACAATTATTTACTATTCCAAAATAAAAATTTAGCTGTCGACCTGTCGAATCATTTTAAATTTAGGAACAATGGACAAATAAAACAAGTAAACTACACAACATATTTAGGGGTTGGAATTGATTCCAAGTACAACTGTTGAAAAATGCTGTTCGTTTGTGATCTTTTTAAAAAATATTAGACATCTCATAAACGAAAAAAGCGCTTGGCTTATACATCACTCGTATATTAAATCACGCCTTTTATACATGAACTTATCTGGCCTTATGCGACTAAAGGCAAACTAAACGAATTACAAATTTTACAAAACAGAGCTGTTAAATTCATTAAGTGCCTTAGTGCCATGTGAAGATATTACTGGTTGTGCTAGGTTTATCATACTCAAAACAACCGAAAAAAGCAATACCATTTTTGTCATCAAGAATAATTTTAACATGATCTCTTTACTTATCGCGAGACTCAGGAATGGTGTAGAAAAGTTCGTCCCATTAACAAAAAGCAACCAATATTTTCGTGAGTCATGGTACCATCAGAAATTAGTTAAACTAGAGCGACTTCGCAATAAATTTCATTCACAATACAAATGCACGGCTTGAAGTTTAATGCAGCTTTTACCTTAGCGGGAAAGGAGTTTAAGACTAAATTGTATTTTGCAATTGACTTCGAATACGAAATTTTTTTAGGAGTTTTATGGGAAGGTCTGGAAAGTCTCTTTCGTTCGGTCGATTTTTCAGTGGGGTAAAAGATGTGAGATTGTAAATTATCGCGGGATCGCTATCTTACCCGCCACACCAAAGATTTTTCATGCCATGGTGCACAAAACCTGCTCTTCCACTTAAAATCTTTCATTTCAGCTGCGGAACACGATCCACTGTTACAAAATTGCGATTTCCTATTATACACAACTACATAGTAATATTGAAGTTAAACAACAACTAGATGTGGTGTATACGGATTTCGCAAAGGCCTTCGACCAAATTGATATTTAAATTTTGATTGTTGGAAAAAAAAAAATTGAAAATTCATTCACGAGTGGTTGCATTCATACCTTTCTGATCGTTGGCAATATGTGAAGGTAAAGGATTCGTCTTAACTTATGTTTCGTGCTACCTCCCATGTCACACAAGGGAGTCATCCTGGACCTATTTTATTTAATTCACTATCCTGGACCTCTTTTATGTTCATTATTTATTAATAATGTTATCGAGTGTTTTGACTTTTCAACCGATCTTACCTTCACAAAGCACATTGATTATATTATTTCTTAAGCTTACATGATGTTGAGATTTGTTAAAAGGAACTGTGAAGAATTTTGTGACCCACTAAGTTCAGATTTATCTTGCATTCTTGTACAGATAATACAAAAACTGAGCACAATATATACATAAGATTTTTGGTATATCTAAACCTGAAAACATTTTTAATATTAATGCATAAAAATAAGTGCTGGTCATGTATTAGGCAGCTGCGTGATGGGTACAATTGTGTTACAATTCCCAAGTGTACGTTAAAGTCAGAAACTCCCTACTTAGAGTACGTGGCCAAATTAACATGAACTTTTTAAAAATAAAGTATAGAGCGGAAATTTGTTTAAAAAAACACGGATTCATAAATAGATTTACCTTAATTCAAAGGTATAATCTATTTTATCTTAAAATAGATCATACCTTTGTAATATTAAAAAAAATAAATATATCAAATGCGACCGGCTTAATATTTCGTACCATTCGTTTATTTTTAAGCAAAACTGATGAAACACGACACGGCATACAGTTGATCGAGACTCAAGGACCAATACAGTTGAAAGTGATGAGCGATATTTATTTTGCTCTGCTACAATTTGAATCTGAGATTCGCCCGAGAAACAAACTCATTGAAATCAGTAACATTAAAAAATGATTTAAATCTACTGTCGAAAACTGTTTATAAAGCTTAGCCAATGCCACACATTTGGCCATCGAGGGATTGTTTAATTTTTGTTTAATGGTTGGGCGACAACTGTTTATGTCCAATTCTTTCAATCGAGACCATAACGTTTGCGCAGATATGTTGACTCTTTCTACTTTACAAAATTTATTTATTGCATTTGTCAATTTTCTGCGACGATTAAGAGCAGTTTTCAAAATGATTCTGCCTTCTAAAATGATTTGCTTCCGACCACAATGGCATGTGCGCTGGTAAACCAATGATTCACCGTTTTGCTGCTGGTCCTTAATGTTTGACACTAAGGACTTCGTAATTCCAGCCAATTCAGCAATTTTACATTATCAATTGTAATTGAAAAGATATTTAAAAAATGTAAAGTTCATATTAAATTGGTCATGTGTACGTATACGTTTTGCGGATTTAATTCCATTTTTCTTAATTCCAAGTTTGCTACACATAATTAACCTATAAGCAAGACCTCCAGGAGATGGCCGGGCCTCACCGAATACCCTGTTACATACAACTTAAAGAGGATTTGAGGAGGTTTAGTTAGTAATGATAGAAATTGACCCGGTTGCAGATACCTAAGTATAGCCAATAGTTAGTAACATAATGACAATACATTTCTATTCACTTTATTTCTACCCTGAAATAACATTTATTGGTTTGTCGAATCAGATTTCTGTGTACTGCTGAAAATTTTAATCAAAATTAATTTAAATTTAACGTAACATAATTAGTATCAGCTACATATTCAAATGATTTAAAAAGATTCAAATGATTCTAATGTCACTTTGTACGACAGATGTCACATGCAGGGACGAAATTTTAGTTCTAATATTTAAGTATTAATTAATTAAGTAATTTTGCACATTTGTTTCACTTGGTTTGATACAATGTAGCTCAAATTACTATTATAAATGAAGAATTTGCGTAAACTTGCCACAATGATTTTACAAATTTGATCTGTGAAAAACGCTATTCTGTAATAAACTATAATTAGTATTGTATTACCAAAATCCAACTTTAAAATGATTAGATGGTACTTAGTTCTTAAAGAATGAAGTCCGATCTGAGGTACTTCTAAATTAAGAAATTGATTATTATTGGTTCGATATTAAATCCTTCCTCGCTTCCTTTGCTCTTTATCTTCCATGCAATGTTCCGACGAACAATTAGATGCTACATACAATTACAGATCCAGCGATTTCTACTAATTTTCCGGTTTACCCCCAATCCAACGCACCTGCTTATGATGACCAGAAAGGTCGAAACACTCCAAGTGGTACAAATAACCACATTATACTAAAAAATCCCATGTTTCAACATTTTAAACCAAGTATTACAACAAAAAACGGTTCATCCTAATATAAGCCATAATCAACAATAATAACAATTGCATTGTATAACTACATTGTATAGTAGGGTCGGGTCGCTTTACTCACTATGTAATTAAAACTCCTAACCTAAAATGTAACCCTTCTAATTTTTATAAGAATAACAATACTGAGTTGTAGCCATAGAAGTTTATATATGTATGTACGTCGTACCTTGAAACCACAAATAATGATCGTTGTCTTCCTTCTGTTTTGTTTGTCTCTCATTTTCTCATTTCGGCCACAATATTTTCGATCACAATACTCTCGACAACAACGCAAACTATTAACTTTTAAAAATTAAATTAAACCAAAAACGCGTGAAAATTAACAAAATTACGGAGCGAATGAAAACACGATTTCACATCCAAAAATTCTAAATCTCCTTATCGTTGGTTCATTCCATATTGTTTTGTATATGAGCGGAACTCGATGTCCTAAAAAATGTTTAGTAGAATAAAGTCGAGTTCCCAATCAATTTATTTAAGCGGTAAAGAGGCTGTGAAAATGTGGATAACTTACCTGGAAGAGGTTTACTAAAGACAGAATTACTTCAGAGAAGGGCGATAAGATCATTTTAAAATTGTTCGAGAAAAATCCAACCTGGAAATAAAGAGTGGATCTTGTAAAAGGATAATGACCGTAACCATGTATATAAAATCTGTACGGTAACATATCTGATATTTTGGAAAATGGCCATAGAGTAGCATCAGATTTGAACATTTTAAGTGATTTTCACAATTTTCAAAAATCCCCTTTTATCTTAATAACAAAAATTGGTTCGGAAAGCTTAACCTGTCCCCACTTTATGGAAATATGAGCCCACACTTGGTAACATCTCTAAAATTTTTGGAAAATTGCCTTAGTATAGTGTCACGTTTGAACATTTTATGTAATTCTCACAATATTCAAAAATGGAACTATCGAGTATTCCACACGAGCATCGAGATGTACGTTAAAATACACTACAAATATTCGCAACACATTTGTATAAATTTCGTTATAAGGTTGACAACAATTCGAATAGATTCGGGAGTCAAGTTTTAATTTGATTTCTTTACCAAATTATTTTTTGATATATTTCTGAAGCAGACTATCACTCGTAATATTCTAGATTTCGGTATTGGTAACAAACTGGTAACCCACAATCATCAAGTTAGTCAGTATGTACTTTTTTCATACCTTGTTGAACATAGTGTGCTAGGCAAAATAGGTGAAGATAAACGATCGAAATTGAATAAAATGTTTTTGATCGAATCTTTCGGGGAAAATTCAATAAATTATCGATAAATTAAAACATGATTTTCAAGCAGTCTCTTAACAAGTTTAGTGGTTCTTTAAATCTGGTATTCCTGTGTTAAAAATTGTACTTGACCGAGTTTTACAAATTAATTTAGAGGTAACGATGGCGGGACGATAATGTAGTTTATAATTATACTTGGTCGCACTTAATACTCTTTGAAGAGGAAATGTTCATAATTCTTATGAAAAAATTTTTAACGAAGAAAACAATCAATTTATTCATTACAAAGTTGGTTTCGTATATAAAATTACAAACTTATAAGCTAAACAAAATCCTGAACCCTCTCAGTAGACTTGATTAAAGTTAACTTTTAAAATATAAATAAACGACCTCAATTAGGTAAGGACTCTTCACATCACGTATTATGCAGTACTCAAAGTACAATGTATGAACCCGTCGTTGTACTTACTTTAATCTGTTTTGTTATTATAAAACGTTATAATAGTTGTATGCCTTACTAACTTTGGTGATAATTTATCGAGCACCAAAAAAAAAAAAAATAAAAATATCTACCGAGGGTACTTAACAGAAAATAAGATATTTACTTACATCTGTGTAACGTACACAACAATTTTACATATATTTAAACATCTTTTGCCACCTGAGTTATTCAACGATGAGGATTTTGAATAAAAACACGTAGTACGAGTATATTAAAAATGCCTATACGCAAATAAACACAAGGGTGTAGGAAGCGGGAGGGAGGCGAACTTATTTTTCACAAGTCATGTAAATAATAAATTTCATTCTTTTCTTTTCTTTTATTTTTTTGTAATTTACAATTCTTATGAAACATCTTATATTTTATCTGCTGATAAATGTTTTTGATGATATCTGTATCTTTATAGGTATATTATGCGAGTTGTTGGTAGCACCGCAACCAAAAATCATATACATTTACCGAAAAATGTTAATCTTCTAACGCAGAACACATATTTGTAAATGTGTAAGTTCTTTTTAAAGCTGCACATGTAGGTAGCTAGTAATATTTTGGTGTGGCTTTCATCGTATTTATCAATATTTAATTTATAAATTATGTAACGAAATTTAGCAACCTGGGATTCTAAAAGCACTTACAATATTGTTATGATACGGTTCATTAACTATTTAGGTAGCAATATATCTCAATGCAAAATTCTGCGAATGGAGTCTTTTATATCATTTCCAATAAAATTAATGGTTCTTATAACTTAAAGATTCATTCGACCGCATCTAATTGAAAATCCATTTTCTCGGTATTTTGGAGTAATTATTAATCTTTTTATGCCAATCGATATAAGTTTAAATGGCGACTACAATCCAGATACTATACTCGTAAATATAAAGCGTTTGATTTATTTCGTGCGTCATAGAAAAATGAAGAACTACGATGATGCCTAAAATCAATATGAAAAGAATGAGATAATTTGTCTCTATATAAACCGAAAACTGCAAACGATATTTACTTATAAGATGTAGATTGAACATGTTTTTGTTTATTTTTGTGCAAATTTTTTCAAGGCCAAACTATGTAAGGGAAACATAATAAGAAAATATTTTTGTTAAAAATTTATTATCGTCATTGTAATAGCCAGATCTAAAATCTAAGAATATTATGAAATTACCGGAGGGAGAAGAATGAGATCAAAGTAAATGTTTTAACGGGCTCTAACCTAGGTAAACCTAGTCCAACCAAACTCAAGAATATGTTTAAAATGGGAGTGATAGATTAAAACTATAAGAAGCACTAATCTTATTATGGGCTTTCCGGTCGGTTAATACCTAAAAACCAAACTTTAACATTTTAGACAAACCTGTACAATGATGAATCTGAGTGTCATTCAAAAATTTCCTATTCCCAAACCTTTTCAAATTCTCAAAATACTCAAAATTTGATTACATTTTCGCATTTAAACCACGATAATTTAATTGATTGAATTTTAGACATTTAACTTTTTGGATTCAAAACTTTCTTGAAATGAGACTTACAAAAGAAAAAAAAAATCTATGAAATCCGCCAGCTACCTTTTTTTATTAGTAAACAAAGGAATAAAAAAGAAAATTACACATTTCCTATTGTTTTTTCCTATTACTTTTTCCTGCTATTACAAAATAACAAAAGTGCCCCGAATAATTTAATGTTCGATTCAAATTATTTTCAGAATTATTTGAAGCAACAAGTCTAAATTCAATTTTGTTTTAATATATTCACAAAACCTTAAAAATTAAATTCTTTCGAAAATTATAATTAACAAGAACGTTTTATTTGTGTTTTCAATAAAGTTTTTTTATTGTATGTATGAGGCTTCCTCCCATTGGCGTTCTATAGTGTATAGTGTACAATGCTTTTTCCCAACAATTACATCAGCTGAAAAAACGGTTTGGTAAAAAATCGTTTTATAAAGAAAAATATAATAATAAATCCAACAATAGGTCCAAATATATTGACTTTTAAAAACAAAGTAAAATAATGAAAGAGTCCATCAGAGATTTGATAAAATCGAATAGTAGCCCTTCCATGAAATACAAATCTTTTTTTATATGACAGTGTTTATTCCTCGGTAATATCGAATTCTTGGCTTATTCTGTCATGGTATTTCTGAAAACATATTTTTGATCGCATATAAAAAAAAAAAAATTCGCAGTCAGAAATTTCATGATAGATAGAAATGGTCAACAACTCCCATTTTGTTTATTCGTTCTGATAATTTAATATATTGTATATATATATATATATATATAAGTGGGATTGGAGGGGAATCGAAATTAGCTTAAACAATACAAAAAACTGTAAAACAATCATGCCGTTTACATACACAAAAAAGCTATCACAAAAAATAAGAAACGCATCACATTAAAAAATATTTTTTACTTGTTCCGAAGCTGTCAAAAGTATAAGTCGTACAGTCGCATTTTAAAATAATTAATAAATAAAAGTTAATGAAATGTTATTGTTTTATTTCGAATAAAATACAAATTCGAGTGTTGAATTTCCTACATGGTGTCAGAAGTGGGATCCGCTGTGATTTAACTAAAATAAAAAATAACATTTTTTCTAAATATTTGACAAATTTGGTTTGATAAAGCCATAAAAAGTACTGTGCGGTGAAGCAAACAATTTTGAAAAACTTGTGTATTTCCGAATCTTTAAGTGAAGTGATTTTGATCAAATTTAAATTATTCAAAAAGTCGTCATTTTATGGAATAGTTTATGGTGAAATTTGATACAAACAGTATTATAAATCAAGAACGGAACATTAAGGTGTAGTGCGCACAGTTGTACAAAATTGTATTGAACAGTACATTGGATAACGCGAAATTTGGTGTGTACGACTAGAAACAAGAAAATATACCTGATTTATCAAGTGGATTGTGTGTTGTGTAAACAAAATAAATAATAAATAATTTTTTCTGGTGGCGTCATCCGGACTCATTTAACTTTTGAACCGGTTTATTGAACGGTGTTTAAAATTATTTTGCTGCAAGTACACAAACAATGGGTAAAAACAAGAAAAATCAAGGTTCTTACGATAAAACTGATGTGTTTGGTGAACCATTTTACAAGAAAATGGCCGAGAGCTTTGCAAAAGCAGTTGATCGTGAGCTTACTTTTAATGATAGACGCAGTTCTATTGAAAGTGATAAATCAGAAAGGACGAAATTATTAGAAAAGGAGCTGGAATTGAAGGAGAGAGAGTTACAGCTGCTAAAACGTGAGCAAAATTTCGTAAAGAAACATTCGGATGTTCAATTCGAATCGCGTAACAAAGAAAATACAATCTCTGCTGTTATTCCGGCAGCAGAAATTGCCGAGGGTGATAATAATGATACAAGGCCTGCAGCTGGATCGGATATAATCGAATCTAATGATGTAAATGCTGATGATGGTTCAATTACTAAATACGAAAGACGTAACTGTCAAGGTCAACAAAGTTTTTTGTTTCGGGATGTAGAAGAATCTCTTTCAAAATTCTCTGGAGAGGATGAATATAAGATTGAAAAGTGGATCGCTGATGTAGAAGAAGCTGCCATTTGCTTAGGTTGGAACGATGTACAAAAAATGGTTTATGGGAAAAAACTATTAGAGAAATCCGCGAAGGAGAGTTTGAAAATTGCTGTAGACACAAGCAGCTGGATAAAGCTGACTACATTTTTAAAGAAAGAATTTAGTAAACTGGAAAATAGCGCTGTCGTTCATAAGAAGATGAGAGAAAGAAAAAAGGATAGCAAAGAATCATATCGTTCTTATTTAATTTCAATGCGTCAAATTGGAACTAGTGGTGGTCTTGAAGATGATGCAATAATTCAATACTGTATCGACGGTATTGCTGATTTTGAGATGAATAAGTCTATTTTATACGGTGCAACAACGATGGATAATTTCAAGAAAAAACTGGAATTATATGAAGAAATGAAAACGAAAATTGGAAATAAAGATGTCGAAAAACATAAAAATAACCGTGATAAAAAGCAGTATAGGAATGGTAATTGTTTTTCGTGTGGTGAGAGGGGTCACAATGGAAAAGATTGTACAGTAAAAGAAAAAGGACCGAAATGTTTTAGGTGCAATGAGTTTGGGCATATAGCACCCAAATGCCCTAAGGCAAAAACAGAAAGTAAACCCGATCAAAACTCTTTACAAAAGAATAACGTTTATGTGACTCAATCCATACATGAAACATTATCGAATACAATGAAATCGTTTTTGTTGAATGGTTGTGAAGTGGTTGGTTTAGTTGATTGTGGTAGCGATTTAAACTTAATTACTAATAAAGTGTACGTCGAGTTGGGTGCTCCAAAGCTCGAAAATATTCAAAAGCTATTTGATGGAGTTGGCTCGAGTCGAAACACTACACAAGGTACATTTTGTGCAAAAGTTAACATCGATGATGAGATTTATGACACAGTATTTCATGTAGTGCCCGATACAATGATGAAGCATGGTATTATTCTCGGAAAAGAAATCATCAACCAAACAATAACAGTGATTACACCAGAGACCGTAATGATGAAGAAGGCGTTTCCAGATAATTGTTTTTTGTGTGTCGAAAGTGAAGATGATTTACCAATAAATACTTCACATATAACAAATCCACTCATTGCTGCAGAAATTAGAAATCGTGTCAGTAATTATAGACCACTGAAAAAATCTCTAGGTACTAATGTCGAAATGAGAATCGTTTTATCAGAAGATTCACCAATTTATCAGAAGCCACGAAGATTGTCTCCTCTAGAATTAAAAGTAGTGAGGAATCAGGTAGATGAGTGGCTGGATGAAGGTATTATCTCTCCGAGTGTGTCAAACTACGCCAGCCCGGTAGTTCTTGCTAATAAAAAGGACGGTTCTAAAAGGTTATGTGTCGATTACAGAAAATTGAACAAGGTGATTGTAAAAGACCGATATCCATTGCCGTTGATCGATGACCAAATCGACCAGTTACGCGTAGCAAAATATTTCACCACTTTGGATTTAAGAAATGGTTTTTTTCACGTGCCCGTAGCTGAAGAATCGAGAAAATATACTGCTTTTATAACACCATTTGGTCACTACGAGTTTCGATTCGTTCCGTTTGGTTTGTGTAATTCACCGGCGGTATTTCAACGTTTCATAAATAACATATTCCATTCACTTTGCTATATGGACGACTTAATTATTCCAAGCTCAACTGAGAAAGAAGGTATGGATAAACTGATGGAGACATTATATGTTGCCGAGAAGAATGGGCTACAAATAAAGTGGAGTAAATGTGAGTTCCTAAAGCCGTCCGTTGAATATCTCGGGTATCAAGTGGAAAATGGAACTATTCAGCCATCGGTGGGTAAGAAAATGGCAATCGCAAAATTTCCTCAGCCACATACAGTTAAACAAGTTCAACAATTTATTGGTTTAACTGGTTATTTTCGGCGATTTGTCGAATCTTATGCTACTACTGCACGTCCCTTAACCAATCTACTACGGAAGGGAGTCGAGTTTAAGTTTGGTCATGAAGAATTTGATGCTTTCAAACGTCTGAAAGAAGCTCTTATAAGTCATCCCATACTGAGAATATATTCTATGAGCGCTGAAACGGAGCTTCATACGGATGCTTCGAAATTGGGATTAGGAGCAATTCTACTGCAAAAAGACAGCGAAGACCAGCATTTCCATCCTGTCTTTTACTACAGCCGAAAAACAGAATCACGTGAAGAAAAATATCCCAGCTATGAGCTCGAGGTATTAGCGATTGTGACCGCTTTGAAAAAGTTGAGACACTATTTACTTGGACTTTCGTTCGTTATTGTGACTGATTGTGCAGCGTTCAAAGGGACAATGGAAAGAAAGGAGTTGACATCTAGGATTGCGGGCTGGGCCTTACAATTGCAGGAGTTTGATTACAGACTTGAACACCGACCGGCGTACAAAATGAGGCATGTTGATGCGCTTAGTCGAGCGCCAACTGTTATGGTGATTGCAAGCGATGTAACCAACCGAATAAAGGCTGCTCAAAAATACGACGACCACATTAAAGCCATCCTCGAGATTTTAGTTGGCCGCGATGAATACGAGAACTACGTAACATACAACGGTATTTTATTTAAGGTACTCAAAGGGACGAGACTAGTTGTTGTTCCGAAAGCAATGGAGAATGAAGTTATCCGCTCTTGTCATGAGCAAGGCCATTTTGCTTCGAAAAAAACGTCCGAATTGATAGCGCGAGAATTCTACATAAGTGATGTCGAGAAAAAGGTGAAGCGTTTTATCAATAATTGTATAAAGTGTATCTTAGCTGATCGTAAGGCAGGTAAACAAGATGGCCTTCTTTGTCCTATACCAAAAGGTGATCGTCCGCTAGTCACTTATCACATGGACCATTTAGGTAATTTAGAAACTACAAAGAAAATGTATCGATATATTCTTAGCATAATCGATGGGTTTAGTAAATTTGTATGGTTATATCCAGTTAAATCTACAACGTCTGTCGAGGTTATACAAAGGCTGAACTTGCAGAAAGATGTATTTGGTAACCCCGAAAATATTGTAACGGATAGAGGTACAGCGTTTACATCTGATGAATTCCAAGGGTATTGCAAGAAAGAGTCGATAAATCATCATCTTATAACAACTGGTGCTCCTACAGGAAACGGCCAAGTCGAAATATTAAATAAAACCATAATTGCCGTATTGAGGAAGCTGTCCAGAGAACAACCGGAGGATTGGTGGAAGCATGTTGGTCAAGTACAATCATTTATTAACAATACATGGCAAAGAGCTATTCGAATGACTCCGTATGAAGTTCTTTTTGGTGTTAAAATGAAGACTGCAGATAATTTGAAAATTAAAGAAATTCTAGACGAAGAAGCTGTACAGGAATTCATTGATGATCGTTATGAGTTAAGGGAATGTGCTCGCAAATCTATTGAGAAAATTCAAAGCGAAAATTATCGGACTTATAATAAACGAAGGCGGAAAGCGCCATCATATACCAAAGGTGAGTGGGTTGTTATCAAGCGAACGCAATTTGGTGCCGGTTTGAAACTGAAAAGCAAATATCTAGGGCCCTATGAAGTCACAAAAGTTCATTCTAATGATCGTTATGAGGTGAAAAAGGTTGGCGAGTCTGAAGGCCCAACCAAAACTACATCAACGGCTGAATTTATGAAAAGGTGGTTCCAAGAATATACTGATGAGAGTGAAGAAGATTCAACAGCCGAAGTCGAGTTTCTAGACTCGTCCGGGCCGGACGAGAATGCAGGACGGCCGAGTGGGATTGGAGGGGAATCGAAATTAGCTTAAACAATACAAAAAACTGTAAAACAATCATGCCGTTTACATACACAAAAAAGCTATCACAAAAAATAAGAAACGCATCACATTAAAAAATATTTTTTACTTGTTCCGAAGCTGTCAAAAGTA
Organism: Tipula vernalis; assembly: GCA_958295665.1. Lineage (NCBI taxonomy): Eukaryota > Metazoa > Arthropoda > Insecta > Diptera > Tipulidae > Tipula > Tipula vernalis. The sequence continues at coordinate 333,063,099 of OY282558.1, read as the reverse complement.
TAAGTCGTACAGTCGCATTTTAAAATAATTAATAAATAAAAGTTAATGAAATGTTATTGTTTTATTTCGAATAAAATACAAATTCGAGTGTTGAATTTCCTACATATATATATATATATATATATATATATATATATATATATATATATATATATATATATATATATATATATATATATATATATATATATATATATATATATATATATATATATATATATATATATATATATATATATATATATATATATATATATATATATATATATACAATATATATATACAAATATATATATATATATATATATATATATATATATATATATATATATATATATATATATATATATATATATATATATATATATATATATATATTACTATTATTTACTGGATATATATATATATATATATATATATATATATATATATATATATATATATATATATACATATATACTCTTGGACAAAATTAACGCATATTTTCTTTTTGTAATAAAAAAAAATCCCGCTGGTCAATTTCAGTGGAATTGGTATCAAATGATCCCAAATTTATATTTTTCTCAAAAGAGGTACAAATGTGGCGTTATGGAATTTTAGCGGCTATTTTTCATTGCAAAATGTTAAAATGTGTGGAACTATTTTTTTTTTTAATTTTCAAAAGCGGTTTATAAACATTAAAATTAGCTTTATTACAATTAAGTTTGATTAATTTAGTAATGAGTATTCCTCCCCCCTCCCCCCTGCACTTATTACAGCTTCCATCCTTCTGGGCATACTAAGTAGAAGGCTTTGTATCATTTCTTGCGGGATGAGATTCCACTCTTCTTCCGCTGCAACTTTCAGCTGTGCTAACGAATCTGATGCGGGATTTCTAGCTCTAATGCGGCGTTTTAGAATGTCCCATACGTGTTCGATCTGATTAAGATCGGGACTCATTGGTGGCCATTTAATATCGATATCTTGGAGATATTGTCATACCTTTGCAGCTACATGGACTGGAGCGTTATAATGCATTAACACAAAACTGTCATAACCTATTAAGCCCACATATGGCTAAACGTGATCGTCAAGAATGTTTCGAACATACCAGTCTACATTCATCCTCAAACCAATCTCCACCAGCTCTGTACGGCCCTCCCAACTGATTCCACCCCAAAACATTTTTGAACCTCCACCAAAACTTACAGTTTGCACCATGTTACACGGTGCGTAGCGTTCTTCAGGTCTCCTCTATACAAGGTTACGTCCGTCTGGTTTCCATAATTGGATTCTGGTCTCATCTGAAAAGAGAACACTGGCCCATTGATCAGTTCCCCAATTTGCGTGAGTATGAGCAAATTCTAAACGGCTTTATTTGCGGCGGGAAGAAGCCGTGGAACTTTTACGGGCCATTTTGGAGTTAGGTTCGCTTCTTTTATTCTTTGTTTAATTGTTCAGGCACTAACATTCTCTTGGCGCGCACTAAGTAACTCATTTATAAGATGAGTAGAAGTACGCTTTCGATCACGTAAACGAATTAATTTTTAAAAATCGGTCGTCATGCTCGGTTGTGCACTTTTTACGTCCTTGTCTTCGCTTTCTTTTATACTCTCCGGTCTCACGATATCGCTTAAGTATTCGTGAAACCGATGACTGTTCACTCCTAATTTTCGTACGATTTGTACTTGAGTATAACCTTCCTGATACAACATGACGACTTTAACCGCCTCCACCTCATTAAAGGATGCTATATTACAATGGATCTTATTTTAGGTGTTTGCTTTAGAACACGTTTACAAGAACTAATGGTACTGCATTTACAAATAATTGATTTGCAATGGAACAAAAGCCGATCGTTGCGTTGGATTTTAAACAGAATGCACTTTTGATGAAGCATTTTTGAAATGTACCAGATATTGTGAAAAGTCTCAGAGAATTCTCTGGTCAACCTGGAGAATTCAGTTCATGGAAAAAGAGTATCGATAGGATATTGCAGATTTATGAGCATTTGAAAGGAACACCTATACACTACGGCATATTGAGTATCAGGAACAAAATTGTAGGTCATGCAGATATTGCATTAGAATCCTACAATACACCATTAAATTGGGTGAAAATGTCCAAATGCCTCACCTTACACTATGCAGACAAGAGGGATCTGGGAACTCTTGAGTACCAGATGACCACTTTGGTGCAAGGAAATAATACAGTGCCGGAATTGGTATATCAACACCTTTCATTGATTATAAACAAATTAGCTTGTATGGATATGAGCAATGAGTCAATGAATGACATGACTCAAGCGTATCGAGATAAAGCTTTAGATACGTTTGTGAGGGGCTTAAGGGTGACCTTCCCCGCCTACTCAATATCAAATAACCGATAGACCTGCCACAGGCATTACATCTTTGCTTAAAGCTACAAAATGGGGACTTTAGAACGCAATATGCAAACAATAGTCATCACAGCTCGCAAGCGAGCCAACTTCCTCCTTCTTTGCCTCCTAGGAGAAACATTGCGCCAAATCCGAATTTCCGACAACCACTCTATCCCCAACTTCCCCACAACCCACGGGGATCACAAAATCCGCTCGTCAGACCTTTTCAACCTTTTCAAACGTTTCAAAAACCCAATAGACCAATCGTTCATCAAAATACGGGATTCCAAAGACCACACCCATCAATGAACAGACCATTAATAAAACCGGAACCGATCAAAGGAGATCATAGTATACGTTCCAAGTAAATAAATTATGCCAACCGACCTCAAAATTACGTCTTCCCACAGAAACGTACTTTCGCGTATCCTTCGCAGCAATCTCATCCACCGAATAAATTTCAAAAGGTTTTCCACACGGAACCAGATTCTAACGTAGCGGACGTAACGAAACAGGAAACAGGAACATACGACGAACCATCTTTAAATAACTATCTAGAGACTATCGACAAACCTACTTGTGAACAAACCGAAGAATTGAATGATATCTCTTGTTTAGATTAAATCGCTCTTCGCTTCTCTTTTACGAATTGCCACTTAGAAACGGAGAGACAATAAAATTTCTTATAGACACTGGTTCAAACCAGAACTATATTCAACCTAAACATATTAGAAATCCTATACTAAATAGAAACCCTTTCATCGCTAACTCCGTTGGAGGTAGCGTTAAAATAGCACACCACTCCTACGTAAACCTATTCGGACAGAATACCAATAAACTCAAATTTTATATTCTTTCAAGTCTAAAAACTTTTTACGGCATCATAGGAAATGACACACTAAGAGAAATTAAGGCTGTAATCCACACGGACGAGAGTCACATGACTATTTTCCCAAACCTTAAAATCCCATTAAAACAACATAATTCAGAAATAGTCAGCCATATTCAACTCAGAATAACTCATTTGGACGAAGAACAAAAGTCAAGACTACGAAACATAATAGGGAAATGTCCCAATAGCTTTTTGCAGCTCCGGATGAAAAACTAACATATACGTCCATCGTCAAAGGAGAAATACGCACTACGACAGATACGCCAGTCTATTCAAAGGCCTACCCTTATCCTATGGCCTTGAAGGACGAGGTCGAAAGTCAAGTTACTGAATTGTTAAATGAAGCAATTATAAGAACTTCGCGATCTTCTTACAATTCTCCAGTATGGATCATACCGAAGAAAGACGATGCTTCTGGTGGAAAAAAATATCGGATGTTAATAGACTATCGTAAATTAAGCTCGATTACCATTCCCGACAGGTACCCAACCCCAGAGATAAAGGAGGTTCTCTCAAATTTGGGGAAAAACAAACTCTTTACTACCATTGACATTAAGAGTGGTTTTCATCAAATCCCATCTGACATAGAGAAAACAGCATTCTCTATCAATAATGAGAAGTTCGAATTTGTTCGATTACCATTTAGTCTTAAAAAAGCTCCATCCATATTTCAAAGAACTTTGGATGATATATTAAGGGAGCATAAAGCTAAACGGTGCTACGTCTATATTGACGACATAATTATATTTGGTAAAGATCAAGAAGAACACTTTCGAAATTTAGAACTAGTATTCAGGACCTTAGAAGCAGCCAACATGAAAGTACAACTGGAAAAATGTGAGTTTCTTCAACAAGAGGTTGAGTTTTTGGGATTTATCATCTGGATAAATGGGATAAAACCCAACCCGAAGAAAATTGATGCGATATTAAATCTTTCACCACCAGCAACTCTCAAGAACCTAAGATCATTTCTAGGTATGTCAGGGTATTATCGCCGTTTTATTAAAGATTATGCGAAACTGGCGAAACCCCTTTAAGAGGGAAAGATGGACGTGCGTTCAAAAATGTTTCAAAGAATAAAGCGATTCATCTTTATAAAGACGCCCTAAGTGCTTTTGAGAAATTAAAAAACACGCTTGTTTCTAAAGAAGTTTTGTTATCACATCCTAACTTCGCCAAGGATTTTGAGCTAACCACAGATGCTTCCAGTTATGCGATTGGAGCCATTCTAATGCGGGAAAATAGGTCAATAATTTTTATTTCGAGGACATTGAGTAAAACAGAGGAGAACTATGCCACTAACGAAAAAGAAATGTTGGCTATCATCTGGGCACTCAATTCTCTAAGAAATTTCTTATATGGCTTACAAAAAGTAAAGATTTTCACAGATCATCAGCCGTTAACTTATACTAATAGCAGCAAAAATACGAACAGCAAGATAAAAAGATGGAAGGCTTTCCTCGAGGAGTATAACTATGAAATATCATACAAACCAGGAAAATGTAGCGTGGTAGCTGATTCCCTCTCGAGGCTACCGATTTCGGAGGAGATAAACTCACTAACGTCCACACAGCACAGTGATGAAATTTTCTCTCACAATTTAATAAATCTGTGGAAGCTCCAATTAATATTTCTCGTAACCAATTAGTCCTAAGATTGAACGAATTTGAAAACAGCTATCAAATTAAAACTGGTTTTTCACCTTGTCAAACGAGACACATTTTTACTCAACCAAGTTTTACTGAACGTAAACTCATAAATATCTTCAAAAGGTACTTGAATCCCAATATTGTCAATGACTCTTCACCCCAGAATCAATTATGGGAAAAATCCAAGAAATCTACCCACTCCAGGAGTTATAAAATCTGATTTACATAGACTATGGTGGATTCAGAAAATTATTTTCCGAAAATGATCATTCAGATCATTCCAAAATATTATTTTCCGAAAATGGCCTCCGAGATAAGATATCGAACCTTGTAAAACTTTGTGCAAGTTGCAAAGAGAACAAGTACGAGCATCACCCCAACAACCAAGAGATTCATAATACTCCTATACCCGAATACCCCGGTCATACCATACATCTGGAAATTTTCTCGACCGAGAAATCCCGAGTCCTAACAGCGGTTGAGAAATTCACTAAGTTCGCTCAAAGGAAGATTATCGAATCAAGAGCGGTGGAATATGTGAAAATACCACTATAGGATATGTTATTTTATTTCTGTGTTCCGATAGCCGTAGTAGTAATAGATAACGAAAAGTCACTTAATTCAGCATCAATAATGTCCATGATGAGCGACGACCTGCACATTAAAGTATTCACTACACCACCATACAAAAGCGAAGTGAATGGGCAAGTCGAACGGTTCCATTCAACCCTATTAGAAATTATGAGATGCCTAAAAGCGGAAGGCCACCCCCGTTCATTTGAACAACTTTTGGAAAGAGCTGTTAACGAATACAATCATACGATTCATTCGACAACGCGAAAGAAACCTGTAGAACTATTCTTTGGACGTATTCCAAACTTAGATCCTGAGCAATTTGAACGAGCTCAGTTAAGCAATATAGAAAAATTAAAAAATAAACAGAATAGGGATTTAAAACATCATAATAAGAAGAGGAAACCCGTGAAGGGAATATCTGCCAGGCGACATTATTTACGTCAAAGATAATAAAAGATTGGGCTCCAAACTAACTGTCTAATATGTTAAAGAAGTAGTCAAAGAAAACAAAAACACGACTGTTGTCATCGAAGCTGGAAGAGTTGTTCATAAGAGCAATATTCATAACTAATAACAATCACAGCAAATCTGTATTTCAGGTACATCCAATATTCCGTAAATGCCAAAATTAAAATATTAGACTTCATGAACTCATTGATAATTTCAATAAATACTGTTCAGGCGAAACTTCAGACGGGAAATTTCAAAATCATACACGCCATTGACTTAGACGAATACGAGGACGTGACATCGTAAATCTTTGATCTCATCAGTACAGACGGTTGTAAAGGACATCATATTTTTCCATACATATCGTACGAATTAGAACAAATTCAAAATCTCATTGAAAATTTAAAGCCTCGAAAAAACAAAAGATCACTTAATTTTATCGGCAGTGCATGGAAGTGGATCGCGGGAAACCCCGACCACGATGACTTCATCACTATTAAACAAAAAACAAATAACGTTCTGGAAAACCATAACAAACAGGTTATTATAAATAATTTGCTTACGGAACGGTTAAATAACTTAACCATGATAAATAATGAAATAAATAAAGTTTTAAAGAATAATGAAAATATTAGTAGTAAGATTATTTTAGATATAGAATATAAGTTAAAAATTTTAAAGGAAGACTTAAGAAATATCAACTATGCCATACATTGGGCAAAACTAGCAATAAATACATTTCAAAATGAAAATTTGCCATTTAATACAGTCGAGAAAGGACTAAATTTCTCAGAAATTAAGATTATCACGAATTATAATACTATACTGTATATCGTAAATATTCCTATAACAAATCATAACATTTTTCAGAAAATTATTTTAAGGACAGTAAAAAAAAAAAAGTAGCAACAGAAATATTATTTGAAAATATTCTTAAGAGAGATGACGAAGGAATTGAGGACATTGAGGAAATTACACCAGAAATACTCCTCCTGAATAATTTTGATGGCTCAATCCTAGTGGACACACTACCGCAAAAATTAAACGGTACCTTTCTAGTAAAGTTTCGCGGCGTATCTATAAAAATCAATGACGAATTTTCCACTTCACACGAAATGTCCCACTTACAAGCCTTACTGGCAATTTTACACCTGCTCCTTAAGGAAAAAGAAGTAAAGAAAATCCTCTCTCTGGAAATGATGGAGGAACTCCGTATCAATAACACGGATGTAAGATGAATATTACAGTCAGAACCTACGACCAACCGATTTTTAATTCAAGGATTTGCGGTTCCTGTTGGCATAGTCATAACGATAATAACCATTAGATGCCTGAAACAAATTATCTATAAATGGATTAAAACTTCAAAGAGAAGCCAAGAACAAGTTTCGACGGATACACCCAAAATCGAAATCACGATAGAATCCTCTAATAATCAGATACCTCAGAATCCAAAAACAAAACAAAATCCATCAAAAAAAAAACAAGCCTAACTTAGTGCCCTTAGAACTTCTAACCTGAAATTCAATGATAAACCATACTTCTAACCGATTGGGGACAATCGAATCGCATTTAAGTGGGGGGGGGGAGTTAAGATAACACATTTTATCACGTTGCAAGAAACGTGTCTGATCCCACATTGAAACACTTTTCGTAGATGTTCCCATAGAATTCTAGCAAAGAAATTCGTTATCTTAAATGTAGTTTTGTGTCATCGAATGGGGTTGTTGCATATCATTGATCCAACCAGATTTTGTTCGACAAAATTTTGGGATGACAAAGATAAAATAGTTATTACATCCAGATCCAAATAAGTTTTACAAATATGTCCAATGTCTTTAGACGATACACTTGTGTCACATGGTGTTTAATTTTTTCACTGTATAAGTTTTAACTTCCATTTATGTATTTATTATTTATTTCATGTATCAATACAAAAATATAAAACACTTGCTTACAATTTTGATATTCAACTAAACTAAAATTTAAACAAAACAAATTAATTAACTATGGGAAACCTTAAAACTGGGAGGTCCCGATGATCGAAAAGGCCACCAATAGCTGAAGTCACCATCCAAATGAAAACATTAGATTGAGAATAGTGTGAGGAGGGGCTAACATTTACTAACAACAATAATTTAGTTCCAATAAAAGAAACAAAGCAAATATGTCTAAATATAAAATTTAACAATCAAAATTAAATGTTAAATATTAGTTCTATTTTACTGTGCTAAAAATATTTTCAATATCATCACTTATTAATTTATATGATTTTAATACGTTCCGAAGATTGTAAGAGAATTCAATCCAGTTTCGAACTGATGAGCTTATGATTATGAAAAAATCAATCTTCTCATCAGGCCGCGGCGACTAGTGATGGGCTAAATCGATCTTTTTTGTTGAAAAATATATGAGAAAATAAACAAAACAGAACGAAAAAGATCGATTTAGCACATCACTAGCGGCGACTGAACTGATTATACCACAATTTACATTCTAAATATACAGAATGTGTTGCGCTTTATGTACTAGCGAATCGTACTAATACAGATAAATTCTCTTACAATTTTTTCTTCTTCACGACATTCACACAGCTCTATTTCTGTGTACGCTAATTTTACTTTATTCATTTTCTCTCTTTGTTGAATGTTAAATAATCCATGTAATTTCTGATATGCTACCGGTGATTAGACCATTTTAAATGTGTTTTTATTAACACGAGAAGTATATTAGTATTTACGGACAATCATTCAACGAAATTGACTAATAGACCGAATTATATTTATTACATTTTTTAATTTCTAATTCTTTATCTTCGGAACGTATTAAAATCATATAAATTAAAAAATTAAATAAATATAATTCGGTCTATTAGTCAATTTAGTTGAATGATTGTTCGTCAATACTAATATACTTCTCGTGATAATAAAATCACATTTAAAATGGTCTAATCACCGGTAGCATATTAGAAATTACATGGATTAATTAACATTCAACAAAAAGAAAATTAATAAAGTAAAATCATCACTTAACTCGAGCAGCCATAACTTCAGTGAATTTAGAAACTGATTGGTACCAGTCAAGCATCTTATGTTCTTCGGTAATTGATTGAATATGCTGGGCGCACTATGAATATAAAATCTTCTAAAAAAAACTCTCTCTTCGAAACAGGGATAATGCATAAATTGTCCCGCAAGGAATGTGTTTATGTTACGATTGCCGCTTCGAAGGAAGAAGACTTTTAAAACTCTGTAAAAATATAGATTTCTAACCAACAAAACTTTAGATTTAATGAACAAAGGTTTACACGACCCATATCTAGGAACACCATACAGTGTATGCATAATAAATTTCTGTGCCATGACAGTAGGTTTGTTGCTGTGATTCCATATACCTTAAACCGTGACTGAACCAGTGCAATACTTCTTAAAGTATAAAAACTGCACAAAGGACGTAATGCAAACATACTACAATTGTTATTGATTAATTGGTTATGTAGAATCTTATTGTGACTCTTAAAAGTTAACCGATTGTCAATTGTCACGCCTAGATATTTAATGTCATCTACGTACTCTATTTTAACACAAGAATCTAAACATTTATAAACGACCGTATCCAACGTACTATGATTATACAAACACAGTTGTGACAACGACCTCACAGTATTACTACTGATTGTTTCATAGCGTCCGGAACTTCGCCAGTTAACAAACTTGTATTAATGATACGGCCCAATGGAAGCGTAATACAATGGGCAATTTTTTTGAAAATATGAAGAGTTACCATCGATACCCGAAGAAAAATTATTTTTATGTGACATAATAATCTGGTAACATTCAAGCTCATCAATTGGGAAAAAAGAAGAAATTTGGATAATTAATAACTCAAAACGTTCCCAATTAATGCTAACGGGAGTAATCGGGGATTTCAATTTGGTGCCAATATCTGAAAAATATTTATTAAATTCATTTGCCATTGCATCACAATTACTAAGTATTGAACCATTTGAGTCGATAATACTTTGGAGTTTTGACTTTCGTCTAGATGTGGCAAGAATAGAGTTAACTAGCTGCCATTGATTCTTATTGTCATCATTTTGACATGTTAGGAATTTATTGCGGTAATATTGCTTTTTCGATTTGTCACATTCTAATTTCGATATTTTAGATAAATCGTGTACCTTACAACGTAATTTCAAGTTATTTGGTTGCTTAGATAAAATACATGCTAACTTATTTTTCTTCTCAATCAACTTTAATAGTCCGCGCCTTAACCAAGGTTTGGCATTTTTGAAATCATTTGAAGGCAAAATTAAAGCATTCTGGTTTGTATTGAATGCTGGCGTAAATATTTATTCTTACAAATATATGATCTATTCATATTGCAGTGCTGTCAGTCATTCTCGTAGGTTCATTAATCACTGATTGAAACTCAAAAAAATACATCATTGAAACATATTTAAATTCATCAGAATTCAATTCACCCATAATATTAATGTTCATGTCACCAATGTCAATAACATTTTTAGTATCTGCTTTAAGTAGTTTTCGAAATTTAAAATAAACCTATCAATAGAGCATGTATGCAATCTACATATATGTATGTATACCCAAATAATAAAAAAATAGGAATCTTTAAAGGAGAAGGTTACGTTAAAAATACCTGCAGATGACAAATGGACAGTAGGTACTAAGATTAAACCATAGAGGTATATGGTTTAATCATACTACCTACTGTAAGAGATAGTACCTACCGTGAGAAGGACCGATGTATATAGGTCCTTACGAATAATATATGGTTGCGCTTTCTTTTATGTAAACAAATCATTTAGATTTTATTGTAGTTAAAAAGTTTTTTTTTTTTTATTTTAAAACATCTTTATTGATATGGCTACTACAATCTTAAACATTATTAATTCATTAGTAAGGTTGACATTAGTACTTATGAGATAAGCATAAACTTGTGTGGGTCTGCTGGACCAGTATCCAGTTCCCTTAAGATATAATATTCATACGGTTAGCTCATGTGGTTTGATTCGTTTGAGCCGCCTTACTTCGTTTGTACTGCTTTGTAGTTAAAAAGTTGTTGTTCATAGTTTCGTGAAAATTAGAAATTATCAAATAAAACAAAACAATTAAAAAAAATACATATAATTAATTATTATTTGTGATAAACTATTAAAAAAAAAATTATGAAAAATGAAGTTATAATCTGAAAATGTCGTAACAATACTCGCAACAAATTACCTGGAATTTCTTTTCATCGATAAGTTTTATTCTGGTTTATATATAACTTTCATTAATATATTTAAAATTCATTATAAACTTTAAATTAACTAAAAAGATACAATAACAAACATTAAACTAAGAACTTATCTTTCAAAACATTAAGGCTATGATTACTGCCAACTTTAAACAATTCTCTTCCATCAGATTTTCTTAAGACTATATTGCCGTTACATGTCCAAATATACTTAAAATTCACATCCCTTTTGGCGAGCTTCATATAACAGCTTACGTTTAGCGCATGGCAAGGTTTCATTAATAACAGTTTTCTGATCAGATGAAACACCCAATTCCGAAAAATTAATTTTCTGCTTCTTCTTAGTTTGCAAAATCCGTTCCTTTGTACTTCTTCTTAAAAATTGTATATATACTGGCGACTTTTGGGTTGGCTGATTGTTTCCTGTAACAGTAATCGATATCGGCCATTGTATCATTGCCGTCAATTGCTTTGTTTAAACGGGATGCCATGTATTTCAATAGAACTTTGTTCCAACAATTGCTCAAGTATCATTTCATTTATAATGTTACCACTGGTTTAGGTTAAGAGTTGCTATATATTCACAGTTTAGGTATTTGATTCCGTACATAATTAGACGCAGTGGGAATTTCTGAATGTAAAACTCAAAATTATTTCATAGAAGCTAGTTCGTAATCGTTTTTTGGGTGATATTTAATTCTAAAGGCAATGTTAGCATGTTTGCTGTCTTTTCTTTACCAATGTTAATGATCCCATAACAAACTCCTTTTCGTTTTCTCGGGCGAGTATATTTTGTGTTTTTTTCGTACAATTTTCTACCGTTAAAGTTCGTGAACCACCGTCGGTACTATTTATCTAAAATAGTAAAACCGGCACCTAAGAGAATAGTTCTCCCTCCAAATGCTTCCTTTTTTCTTGTCAAATCGCTATAAATATTTGGATGATTAACAAGACGAATAGTAAATACCATAGGCTGAAACCTAACGAGGTGATCAGAACTTCGGTCCCGAAAATTAACTCAACATCCAAATCAATCCCTAACTGAACCTCTTAACCCAATCGTCAGCTCAACCTCCAACTCAATTTACAACTTAACCTCTAACTCAATTTACAAGTCAACCTCCAAGTCACTCGCAACACAATTCTTCTTAACCTAACCCCAAATAGTTCCGCAACCGATCCACTATCACCTTACCTTAACGTAAGTTAACTAAACCCTAACCGACTTCAATTTAGCTTAGCTGGAAGTAAATCACAACCCTCTGCTCAACTTCAATCTAGCCACCCACTAAACACTCAATTTGACCCCAAATTAATCCCTAACCGAAGCCCTCTTGGAATCAAATTCAATTCAATTTCAACTCAAACCATATTCAACCCCCACTCGATCACAACTCAACCCAACCCTAAACTCAACCGTAGCTCAACCCCAACTCAACGTTTAGCTCAACCCCAAATCAACCTCAAACACAAAGAAAACGTTCGAAAACTACATGCGTACATGAGCTCAACTTAATCTAATCTCCACCGCACCGCAACCCTCGACTCAACCCCAAATAAATCCCCAACTGAACCCCATCGCGCAAGCTCAACTCAATACTGCTCGACAACTCAGCCATCACATGCGTACATGAACACAACATCAACGTAACGCCAAACTGAACGTCAAACTCAATCCTTAAATCAACACAAATTAATTCTCAACTTAAGCGCTGACTCCTGCTCAACTCAATCCTAGCTCAAATCCACCTCAACCCCAACTCACTCGCAAATGAAAGTAACTCAATCCCAAACTACATGCCCAACTTAATTCTCAAACTAGCATATAAAGGGTCTTTCAATAGGGACGCTCGATTTTTAAATGTGAAGAAAACAATTTGTGTGTGAGATGTCCACTCAATCTATATTTTTTTTTCAAAGAATATTTTATAGCATTAATTCTGGAATATACCGTCGTTCAAATGTCCGCCGCGGCTTTGTTTGGTGGCACATATTCATGAGGTCCAATTTTCGATGACTTTGTCGCACAAATATGGCGTTAAGTTAGTCTATTGTATTAAACATTGCAACATTGTGGAGCGTAACTAGTTTTTTGTGATTTTTAACTTAAAAAAATATTGCAAAAAAATCAAATTTGAATAAACGGCCATATAAACATCCTACATATAAAAATTAAAACGAATCCGTAAGCTTCATTAGTAACTCAATCCTTTCATTATGAACTTTTATCAAACTCTGATCAGCGTCAGATCGATAATCAATTTGAAGCTTTTTCGAAGCTCATTTAAAGCGTTTAAAGCAAGTTGCAAGTTTATGGCTGAAGCTTGTATAATTGTCGAAATCGTTTAAATGTCGAAATTTTTTCTGCGAAGCACTTCGCTTGAAATTTATGGTATTCATTCAACTTGACCACCGATTCGCAGATAAGGGCTTTACGTTAAATTTTTAAAGTAATTTTTTAAATATTCCATCGTTTAGTGGATGTGGAAAAAGCGTCATCATGTACGATCAAACTAAGGCTATTATTTGAACAAAGAACATAAAATGCACGAGGGTTTAGATCTAAAATTCTTTTTTGTAGACCATTGTTTCTGCCGATTTGAGCCATTAACTTAACCTTGGCCTCTTATGTTATTATATGTTTTCCAAATTTACGGCTAAATTATGAACTCTCAAAACCTCGATTTCAGTTTGATTTAGAATATTGAAATTAAAAAATGTTACAGGTCCGACTACTTCCTGTAGAAAAAGAAGAGGTATAAGTACAATTGAATTTTGTTTTATTAGTTAGATTCAAGGTAAACACACGCCAGAGAATATTTCAGTGTAATGTCTGGTCGACTACCTCTTCAAAACGATTTCTATTTGTATATTAAAAACCGGAAACCGTTTTCTGCCTTTCCTGAATTTTGTTTTTCTCAGGGGTATCCGTAGCAATGATGCTTTTACTCCGTCTATGCGATTTACTATTTAGTTTCTTGTTTGCAGCTTTCGGATATTTTTTTTTTTAAACATTTCTGGAGAAATGAAAATATTTTGGATTATATCCAGTGATGAAATTTCTAGCTGGTGAGATTTCTGCAGTTGGGATTGAATCATTCCGTGTTGCACACTTTTCTGTGACAATATCTAAAATATAGTTAGTCAATTGGATGTTTCTATCTTTATCTAGGCAATTTTCTTTGTCAAATATGCTAAAATTTCAGTCCCTTACACTACTTGATATAAAATCAGTTTCCACGAAGTAGTTTAATAAATACACAGTGAATTCATCGCTGCAAAAAAAGTAGTGCCCTTTAATGAAATGAAATGTCAAAAACCAAATCATAACATAAAATATATTGGTAAATTACGGAAAAAAAAAATCATTTTGAAAAGTACCGACTTCATATCTCAGCAAGACAGGGATCCCAAGCACACTGCCAAAGTTGTGACGGAATTGTTTAGATACAATCAAATTTAAGTGCTTGCCTGGGCTGCCCCAATCATCGGATTAAAATTTGATAGAGCATTTATGAACGGAATGAACTACAAGAAATCATTCTTCAAAAGAAGGGGCAAAACAGATGATTGCTACTGAATGAGGAAAATTAGGACGACTATCACCCAAAGCTTGGTGGAATCAATGCTTCTCCGTTGCCAGAAAGCTTTTGAAGCTAAGGGAGGCCCTACCAAACACTAGGTAAGCAGTTAACGCAATATTCCAACAAAATATTGTCATGAATTTTCGTCGTTTCAAATTAAACAAGGTCTTATTACCTTAACAATTTATTTAATATTGAAATATGATGTTTTTTTAAGTTACAGATTAAATTTTCCTAAGAAATGAAAATTAGTTTTTATAATGAAATTAGAATATTAATAAAATTAAATTAAGTAAAAAATTATATGCAAATATAAATACTTTCTTTAATTCATAAATCATAATACATATAAGCATAAGTTTATTTTTTGTATTTCGTCAGCCACTTTGTGCTCATTTAGTAACATCAACTTTCTCACCCAAACACGACAAATGGGGCGTAAACTTTATACAAGCTATATATTTTGATTTTCGTTGAAAACATATGGGATTTCCGTTGAAGAGGCGTTCCTTGGCATTAAGGCGTCCTACTTTCTCAAATATTTAGTTATATATATGACATTAGATATTGTGCTCTGCACTCATTGATAGTTCCACAAACTTACACCAAAAATTCTGAAGAGAAAAAATTACTTTTAAAATAATTTCAGACATCATTAAGCATACGAAGATCGATTCGTTAAAAACACAAAAGAATCGTAATAGAAAAGCTTTTTAGTGAAAATCTAAAAAACACTGCAAAATAAATCATTTTGATTTCTTGCACATAAGTATGTAGATGCTGTCGAGAGTGGTACCTCTTGAAAAAATCATGTCGATAAATTGCCACTCTGTCGAGTTATGGGCCGTTAAAATCAAGATATGTAGCTTTACTCTAAGAAATTTGTCACTGTTAACTTAGAGCAAAATTTACGATTATAGAGCGAATTTACATTTTGTGAATAGAACAAAAAATCTAAAAATATTCCAAAATTTCGTTTTAGCTAAACCATTAAAAATGAATAATCGCCCAATTTTTTTTTTTTTTTTTTTTTTTTAATATCGGATTCAAAAAATCGTATCCGTATGCGGCTCTATGACATAATGCGTTGATTTTTTCGTCCATGTCCAGGTTGGTTCTTAATGTCTGCCTAATTGAAGCGATAGTTTTTAGCTAATAAGTTATCCTCGATATAAGAAGAAATTTTTGTTATTTTGGTGATTCTTTTAGTAGCGAAAAATAACATTTCCATCGTGACAACGTTTAAAATAATTTTTTTTTTTGGGAAGTTATATCTGCCTGCCAATATTTTGCTTTAGAAATGGCATATTTATGTAAAGGAGTACCTGTTAAAGTGTCTAGACCATTATTTTTGTAATACAAATACCTTTCATTTGATGTATAGCAATTTAAAAATTCGCTCAATTTCTGAAGAAAAATATCTTCAATTCTACATCTTCATCAACCAAACAAAATGCCCATTTACGCCCATTTATGCATTTTTTCTACTTTCTGAGAAAATTCGTGATTTAACTTATAATTATATCGAAAGACGGTTAGTTAGGTAGAAGGTAGTGAAATTCCATTAATTTTGATGATTACTGAAATTGGGGCCATTTCCGGATTGCTTTAATTTATTGATTGATTGTATGGATTCTTGATTGAAAATACTTATTTTTTCCCCTGTTTTCTTTTAAGATGGAATTTTTTACAAAAATCTATCAATTCGACCATTTTTCGATAAGGGCAAATGATATCACGTTGTCAAGCAAATAATTTATTTACGGTGTAGGCCAACTAGCGCGAAAAGTGAATTTTTTAATTTTTAATTATGGATGCTTTGAATTTAATTTTATTTATATTCTAGTTTCCGTTACTGAATACTATTTAGAATTGTAGACACAGTTCCATATATGGTATTTAATGTTTTAGCCAACTTTAAAATATACTTTCGTATAAAAAGCCATAAGCTTTCAGACAAACAAATTTTTAACACTCTTACATCGTAATTAGTTTTTCCTACACTCCAATAAATAATTCTGTGGTACCGCTCCTAAACAAATACAACTTAAAGTATTTTAGTTTTTGTCTGTAAAGTAAAACAAATTGTATAAAAAAAATGTACAGAAATCATTGCTTCGGGTTACAAATTCTTTTTTTTTTTTTCATCCTGTAATACCACACAAAACTAACAAAAACTACTTAATGTTTTATTTTTTCATTTCAAATCACAAAATGTAAAATAAAAGTTTGTTTATTACTAAATTAAATAGAACTGAGTCCATTGTTCCGAAAGAATTGCGTTCTCTTTCTCAGTTGTATTATTTCAACACTAAAGTTTTATTTTTTTGTTATTTAAATTTATAAATTTAAAGTATGTACATTGTATATAGTTTGTAACTTGTTGTTATTTATTTTATGTTTTCTTTCTTTATTAAAACTTACTCAAAAGTAATAATATAATTATAATACATTTATTTGTACTCGGAAAAATAAAAATATATTTATTTATTGTATAAATAAAATTTACAGTACAAAAGGAAAATACAAAACATGTACATACAATATAAAAGGAAAAACAAACTTTGCTTAAGTAATCTTGTTGTCGTATTTACTTTTTATTGTGTTGATTTTTTATTTTTTTTTTCTTATGAATGCCTTTTTTGTCGTGTACTTTTAGATATGTATGTTTGGATATGTGTACTTTCAACATAAGGACTTTTTTTTTACTTATGTATTATGATTTCTACGTAAGAGTACGTATGTAAGATTATCATCTTGAGCTTTTTGTTCCTTTTTGTGAAAATTTATTTTTGTAACAAAAATTGTTATAATATGTTGCTTGGTTTAATACCAAAAATTAAGTCGAAATGTCATGTAAATAAATACTGGGTGGATAAGAAACATACTTTTATAGAGTGTCACAAATATTTGTTGGAATCAAGAGGATTGAAACTGTTGTCCACATGGTTGTCCACCAATAAGATTGAGAAAATTGATCGTTAATATAATTTTTATGTACTTTTAAATAAAAATATTCCTGCACTTCCCACTTTCTCGTGGTAAAAAGTAGGCTATTAAGTGTCTAACATCAAGTTAGGCCATGACGCGTAGAAATTTAGGTGGCGGTTGTTATTTGTTTTCCTTGATCTCAATTTAAGAACCTACCAAACTGAATTTATTTTAGCAGTTTTCTCTTTTGTTTTTCCAAGTGAGCTTACGGGTGTATCTTCTTACACATTTAAGAAATTAAAATAATTTAGGTTTTCCGGGAATGTTGTGAATATTTCCCGGGAATGCAAAATACAATTTCAAGACTCCTTTATGTCGTTTATTAAGTTCATGCAATTAATCAGAAATTCGCAGGTGATAGGTGCAACGCTATGACACGTTATATACACGGAAAAAAATAATTTATAATATGCTTATCAGCTAAACGAAATTTTTCTCCCCACAAACTTTACGTTTCTCAATTTGAAATTTTTCTAAAATATTAAAGTAATCTTTATTTGTTTGTTATGAGAAAATTAATTTCTTGGTGCAAGAAAACATGATTACATAGAGAATGTAGCTTTTCTTGATGATTAATTATTATTTCTTAAGTTAAACGAAATAGGTTTGTTTGTAGAAACCAATTCTTCTGATTGAAAACTAGAAATTCTTAGGTTGAGAAATACGTTTCTTTATTTAGGTAACATCATTCTTTCTGGAAAACACATATTTTCTTGAGTAGAGTAAAATATATCAATATATTGTTTGGATTTTCTTGTATGTATCCGTTTATTTCTTATATGAAACTAGCTGATTCTTGACTAGAGAAATGAATTTGTAAATCTAATGCGTGGGTCTTCTTGGATGCATCTATTTAATTCTTAAACAAAACTGGCTATTTATTGACTATAGAAAATAAATTATGAATCTATTTTTTTTTCTTGTATGCATCGGTCTACTTCTTTCAGGGAACTTGAATATTCTTCACTAGAGAAACGATTTTCTTGTGACAACGCAATATTTCTTCGTTGCAGAAATATTTCTTCAATTTGTTTAAAATAATACAATTGTATGAACATTTATTTTAATGATTTTTTTTATTTCACCATCAGAAATGTACATAATATATATTTATATAATCAACAATTTAATTATCAAGCGTTATATACATATATATATATATACATATATATAT
Organism: Tipula vernalis; assembly: GCA_958295665.1. NCBI lineage: Eukaryota > Metazoa > Arthropoda > Insecta > Diptera > Tipulidae > Tipula > Tipula vernalis. Next base: position 333,044,162 of record OY282558.1, on the reverse strand, counting down.
ATATATATATATATATATATATATATATATATATATATATATATATATATATATATATATATATATATATATATATATATATATATATATATATATATATATATATATATATATATATATATATATATATATATATATATATATATATATATATATATATATATATATATATATATATATATATATATATATATATATATATATATATATATATATATATATATATATATACATATATATAAAATATTTAGAACCCCAATTTCCGGAGGTTCGAAGCTCAATTTTTAAGCTTGTGGTATAACATTCCAGGCGGTCTCCCTCCTCCTCTGTAATACAGATCCTGAAAAGAGATTCGAAATACAAATTAGTATTTAAATTTCGTTTATAATTTGATATTATTTACCATTTTTTCTCCAGGGAAATACTTTTGAATATCGATAGAAATTTGGTCAAAATATGTCGGTGAAACTGAGACTTTGTAATGATTGTTTTGCAATACACTAATTTTGCGGTTAATTTGGTCATAATACAATATTTAAAAAAAGGACTAAACATTTAATTTTAGTACAACATTTTTTGCGTTCGCTACATCGCTTTTTATTTTGGTTATGCAACGATAGTACAGTTCAACACAGCCCATCAACCAGATAATAGAGATACAAAATACTGCACCACAATAAATATAATAATAAAATGTTAATACTAATTCATACTATTTATGTTTTTATAATTAAATAAAATTTAAATCAAAATAAAATGAATTATAAAGTTTATAAATAAAAAATACGTGTATAGTTTATTAATAAAATAATTGCAAATGTGTTTTATTTATTTGCACGTAATAATACAGTGAGCAGGCCATTACACTGGTGACCACGCCGAACACAGCTCATACATAATAATATTAAACGTTTAATTAGTGAAACAGTAGACAATTAATAATAAAAATAAAAATCATAGTTCAGCTAATAATAAAAATCTAAAATCGTGGTGCAGATATAAATTGCAAATATTTAAATTGTTTTTTTTCTGGTTATACTTGACGGCACGCATTCAAAATCTATACGCAGAAACAATAGGATAAACGTATTATTGGCAGATTTTAAGTCAGGTAGCGGATCATTATAGCGGATTATCATATAGCGTATTATCATATAGCGTATTATTATGTAGCGGATTATCATCATAGTGTACTTTGATAATAGCGGATTAAATCAACCTTTTGAACGAAAGTTATATACATATGTCGTCTGAGGTACTACTTCTACGGTGATTTATTTTGCTTTCTTCAATCTTTTGCAAATTTGATTCAACATCTGCATATGCAACCGGTATCCTGCAAATTCTAAGGTTATATACAGACGATAACAACAACATTAACAGCAGAAATCAACAATTATTCGACAAAATGACGACGGTTATCCTGCATCAAGTCAAGGTCAACCAATTTTTGTAAATTTACCGCAAGTAACATTAAATTATTATATTATTATTATTTTTTTTTTATAATTATTTCTATTATTGTAATTATTATTATTTGGTTGTGACTATTCATTGTTGATGAACGTATATGGTGCACTATTTTCGTGAAAATTCCAATTCAAAATTTTTTTTTTTTCGGATTAATTCGAAGTTAAAATATTTTATTTTTTTTATTTTGAGGTTAAGATTTTTTTTTTTATACATCAAAATTTGGTTATTAAATATAATTTTTTAGTAATTGGTTCCAAATATTAAAAACAAAATGTCGGATAATGAAGATAAAATTAAACCGGGAGCGGGAGTTATTTCTAAGGTTCGCATGCCAAGTTTTTGCCATAGCAGTCCAACCACGTGGTTTGCACTAGTCGAATCAACTTTTACATTGAATAATATAAAATCCGACGACCTTAAATACCATCACGATTTGATCTCATTACCCGAAGACGTAATATTAACAATTACCGACATAATTAATAATCCACCAACCGTCGATCAATATAAAATTTTAAAAAATAAGATACTAGAAAGATTATCGAAGAGCGAAAATCGAAGAATTCGTATTCTACTTGATGGAGTAGACATAGGTGATAACACACCATCGCAGTATCATCGCCGCCTACAAACCATAGCTGGTACTAGTGTTGCTGTAAATAAAGATTTGCTGGCACAAATTTGGTTAAATGGTTTACCAACAAACATTAAATCTATTTTAGCGGTGTCAAGCGATGATATTGATCAAAAACTTACGTTGGCCGATAAAATACATGAGACGAGTATGCCAACTCAAGTTAGTGAAACAGTCGTTCACAACAGTTCAACCATTTTCCAGCAAATTGAAGAAATTGTAAACAAAAAATTCAAAGAATTAGGGGTTAACAAAAATTTCAGTAGGGGTAGGTCCCCTTATCGTAATCAACGATATTCGCATAGTTATTCACCTCATAATTCCCGGTATCGGCGAAATAGTGAAACACGGTCACAAAAGCAAGCCGATAAGTGTCCTTTTTGTTATTATCACTATAGATTTAAAGATAAAGCTAAACGGTGCGTAAAACCATGCAGTTACGAAACAAAAAAATATTTTCGACTACTACGAATGCGGCTACTAGTAGTTTAAATTTATGCCGCCGATTATTTGTTAGATGCAAAAATTTGAAAATAACTTTTTTAATAGATACTGGGGCAGACATTTCCGTTGTTCCTCGTAAATATTTTCCAGATCATAAGGAAAATAATGAATTTTTCCTTGTTGCTGCAAATGGTTCGCATATTAGGACCTACGGTTCGAAACTTCTCAAGCTTGATTTAGGGTTACGTCGTAGTTTTTTATATGCATTTACTATTGCTGAAGTAAGTCATCCCATAATTGGGGCCGATTTTTTAACACATTTTAATTTGATAGTCAATTTAAAAGGTAAAAGAGTTTTAGACGGAAATACAACCTTATCGGCTAATGGTTTCGTTACACAGATTAATTCAATATCGCCCAGATTATTTTCGTTTTCTGATGAATTTGGGAGAATTATTAAAGATTTTCCCTCAATTATGTCACCACCAAATTTCAATTTAGAAATTAAACACAATGTCGTTCATAACGTGCACACAAGTGGACAATTACCCTATTCACGTCCTCGGCGGTTAGACAAAGTTTAGTTTAGTATTGCCAAGTCGGAATTTCAACACATGATCAATTTAGGAATATGTCAGCCTTCAAGTTCATCGGTTTGCTCACCTCTCCATTTAGTCAAGAAGAAAGATAATAACGACTGGAGACCCTGCGGTGATTACCGCCTATTAAATGCGTGTACAATTCCGGATAGGTATCCTTTGCCACACTTGCACGATTTTACTATGAATTTAGAAGGCTGCACATTTTTTTTCGAAAATCGATTTAATTAGGGCATATCATCATATAACAATTGCAAGCGGTGATATATATAAAACTGCTATAACAACTCCCTTTGGAATGTTTGAGTTTAAACGAATGCCTTTTGGTTTGGGTAATGCTGCTCAAACATTCCAAAAATTCATGGACTGCATTTTGAATGATCTGCCATTTGCATTTGTATATATTGATGATATTTTAATAGCTAGTAAGACGAAAGATGAGCATATGTCTCATTTAAAAGCCGTCCTCGAAAGATTGAATGCGTACGATGTGAAGATTAAACAGGTAAAATGCATATTTGGAACCTCTGAGTTAGATTTCCTTGGACATAATATATCCCTAAAAGGAATTTTGCCAACAAAGGACAGAATAGAAGCCATAATATCTTTACCTAAACCCACATCAACTAAGCAAATCCAAAAATTCCTGGGGATGATTAATTTTTATAATCGGTTTATACCCAATTTGGCTGGGGTCCTTGCTCCAATTTATAGTCACCTCTCCATGTTGATAAAACTGGGTAAACGAAAGGCAAATTTCAGCTGGCCGATTGAAATCAATGAAGCGTTTGAGGAAGCTAAGTCCAAACTAGCCTCGACTACTTTACTGTCATTTCCAAATACAAATGCTAAATATTGCATAACTACGGATAGCTCTAATATTGCCATAGGATCTGTATTACAACAATACGACCATAAACAAGCTAGTTGGAAGCCATTAGCTTTTCACTCAAAAAAATTACAGCCCGCTGAGACGCGCTACTCAGCATTCGATCGTGAACTTCTGGGAATTTATCAATCCATTAAACATTTCCGGCATTATGTGGAAGGACATGATCTCTTAATATTAACAGATCACAAACCTCTTACCACCGCATTTAATTCACACACCGAAAGAAGCCCACGTCAAACAAGACATTTGGAATACATCGCCCAATTTACAGGCGACATCAGGTACATATCAGGTAAAGAAAATATAGTAGCAGATTACCTTTCACGACCTGGAATTGACAATATTAATGCGATAAATATAGCCGGATGTGACATTAAAAAATTAATTCTGCTTCAAAATGATGAAGAAGAATTAAAATTACTACTCTATCGCCCGAAAAAGTTCTCTTGAATTTTGGAACGAAAAGAAACTATAGAAGGACATCTACATTGTGAAACGTCTACCGGAATATCACGTCCTTATATACCTTCACCTATGCGTAGAAAATGTTTCGAAGATATTCACAATTTATCTCACGTTGGAATAAGAGCGACTCGAAAAGCCATGAATGGAAAATTTTTCTGGCCAAATATGAATAAGGACGTGGGAACGTGGGCTAGATCTTGTTTGAGTTGTCAAAAATCAAAAATATACAGGCACGTTAAATCGCCTATAGGGACATTCGAACTTCCAAATAGCAGGTTCGACAAAATTCATATGGATATGGTCGGGCCACTCCCACCTTCTCATGGGTTTCGCTATTTGCTAACCATTATCGACCGCTATACCAGGTGGCCAGAAGCTATACCAATCATCGACAGTTCAGCAGCTACGGTTATAAAAGCTTTCATCGAATCATTCGTCGCGCGGTTCGGATGCCCCTCAGAAATTACGACTGATAGAGGATCTCAATTCGAATCCCAAATCTTTTCCGACTTAATAAAAGTATTAGGTAGTAACAAAATTCGTACTACAGCATATCACCCAGAAAGCAAATTGAACGAGTTCATAGGCAATTGAAGGATTCGCTACGAGCAAGAGGAAATTTAAAAAATTGGTCTGAAGAACTTCCATTTGTTTTACTAGGAATGAGAACGGCAATAAAGGAAGATTTAAAATGTAGTGCAGCGGAACTAGTTTACGGGCAGACGTTAAAAGTTCCAGGTGATATATTTGTCACAAACCTTCATAAATCAGTTTCATTCGAAGATACTGCTACTAAAGCTAAATCTCACACTTCGAACTTTTTGCAATTATTACGCGAGAAAATTAGAATTGTAAAACCAACACCATCCAGATTTCCAAAGGATACGTACATTAGCTTACCTAATTCCCTTGATAGCTGTGAATTTGTATTCATTCGTGTAGATCGTACACGTATTGACTTAGAACCTCCATATGATGGCCCATTTAAAATAATTCGAAGGTTAAGGAAATATTACGTGGTAGACGTTAATGGTAAAGAGCAAAGTATATCAATCGACCGTTTAAAACCTGCATATATCGAAACTTTTATAAATATTAAAAACGAAAAACATTAAAAGTTCTGTTAATAATTTCAATGTAAATTTCTATTCATTATCAGTATAATTTTGTTTTTATTAGATGGAATTTAAAGTTTCAAAATTGTTTGTTAATGGAGACATGTCTGGAAGGGGGGTGATGTAGTGATTGTTTTGCAATACACTAATTTTGCGGTTAATTTGGTCATAATACAATATTTAAAAAAAGGACTAAAACATTTAATTTTAGTACAACATTTTTTGCGTTCGCTACATCGCTTTTTATTTTGGTTATGCAACGATAGTACAGTTCAACACAGCCCATCAACCAGATAATAGAGATACAAAATACTGCACCACAATAAATATAATAATAAAATGTTAATACTAATTCATACTATTTATGTTTTTATAATTAAATAAAATTTAAATCAAAATAAAATGAATTATAAAGTTTATAAATAAAAAATACGTGTATAGTTTATTAATAAAATAATTGCAAATGTGTTTTATTTATTTGCACGTAATAATACAGTGAGCAGGCCATTACAACTTCGATAATTTCGTCTACAATAGACGAAACAAGTAATTCTCTACTCTTCTCGTCTACTTTTGATGGTGTTTTCGAGTTAAATATCAGTAATATTTTACATTTACTTCTAACCAAATCTAATGGCAAAACCACATCACTAGCTCGAGAAGAGCCAGACGGGGGACTTAGTTCGGATCCAGTCGAATAATGAGGAGTTTATTGAGCAAGTACTTCAACAACTAGTAGTTGGATACCAATTGGTCATTGCATATCCCTATAAAATATAAATATTGTTGTAGCAATATTAAAAATAAAATTCAAACCAATATTACATTTTCTTCACGCCATTGCACAATTCTCAGGCGTAACTTCCACTTAAGGCATACTAGCTTTTCAATGAAATAAAAACACTTACATTTTCAAATGTTTCCAGAAATCCTTTTTTTTTCACTTTACACCACAGTTTAAAAAATCTAAGTTTTTTTAAACACAAAAAATCGCACTTTTAAGATGACAAAACTTTTTAACGTTCTTCACTGTTGAAGGTTCGCGATAGATTCCTTTTTGGTATACATCTATTATATAATGGTAATGTATATACCATTATAGCAATTTAACTACTCTTTTCTTGGATCAAGAAAGGGTTTCGTCAGTTGATATACTCGTACTTTGTTTTCTTGTTATGAGAAATAAGTTTTTCATATTATGAAATAATTTCTTGTATCAAAAATATTCTCTCAGATTGAGAAATTGTTATTCAAATGAAAAATGCGAGTTTTAAATAAGATCGTTTGAGAGAAGAAAATGTTTTCTTGTCCTGTGATTCGTAAAATAATAGTTTTCTTGTTAAGAGAATTTATTAAGAAAAAGTTTCTTCAATTGAAGGTTTTCTCTCAGTTCAAGTGTAATATAGAAAAATTGGTTATTTCGAAGAGAGAAGAAACTTATCTTGTTGTACCATCTGATTAATTGATCTACTAATCTAAATTATTTGATATGGCACACATAGCATATGTATTTCAAGACGGCGTGTAATTTATACGCTTCATTCAAAATTGAATAAAGTTCAGAATTAAACTTTATTCTTGTTTATAAATTTATAAGATAGAGGTATGATGGAAAATTCAATACAATTAGTGATAAAATAAATTTAAATTTTGATATTAAACGTATGTACTTATACGTAGAAAATGTTGTATTTTTTAAATGAAAGATTTCAAGAAAATTGGAAAATATCTTTTGAGAAAAGGTGCCATTTCTTTTTAAGAAAAATTCTATGTTATCTTTAACATTTCAATAGTTTCTCGAATTAAGAAATTGCTTTTGCGTTCATCAAGAAAATTTTTAATTTTTAAAATAACCAATTTCAAGAAAATTGGACGATATAGTCTGACAAAAGGGTCAATTTCTTGTTGCAAGAAAAATTGGAAACAAAACAATCATATTTTTCTCCATCCGTTGAATTTGTTTTTTCAATCAAGAATTTTGAGCAAGAAACTAAATCTCAGATTACAATCATCCAACAAATCTTAACTCAAGAAATTTTTTATCAGTGCAAGAAAAACAAATCTTACATGAAGAAAAATTCGAAAGAAATAAAAAAATTAGCTTTTAAACGAAGAAAAATTACATTTTCTTTCATTAAAAATCCGTTTTCTTCGTGATGACAAGTCTAGTTTTTTCCGTGTAGTTAGAGTGTGTAGTTGTTGTTCATGTGCCTTTAAAGGGGAACTACCCTTACCTAAATTCCACTGTATTTTCACTATTAGTGTCTCGTTCTGATTCCACGTTGGGCACTCATACCTTCACTTTAAGTATAAAGAACTGAATATTATGTTAGACAGCTACATCCACTGGAATATTTTAGAGAGTACGATGGAATGGTTTCTTGGTAAAAATAGCACTTCGGAAACTGAAGAGGACGAAGGGAGGGAGAACGGAATCTGCCAATTTTGTGTTAAATCAGTACATCACACTTTTTTCAATTATTTTAAATCTTACTTAATTTGTTTTCCTTTCCATTTTTCGACCTAAAATTTAAAATTGCTTAAATTTTAATTATATATTCATAATGAGGTATTGGGTAAAAAACCTGTCTTATCCCGAATACCGAGTAATGTCGGGAGTTCAAAAATCACAATCCCGTTTCCCGGTAATATACTATGTAAGCGAAAAAATGATAATACCTACGTTTCGAGGCAGATAAAAACTTATGTGGTTTCACGCCGTACGGTGCATTGTAGAATTTTGTTTTGTTTCTCCAATTTAAAAAAAAAAACAATCTAAACAAACAAGGAAAAATAGTTAACAGATGGCAGGATTACAACCATTAAAACTTTAAATAGAATAGTCAACAATTTTCAAATCAAATTAAATGAATTTTTGTTTTTGCCAAATTTACAGTAAAATATATTTCTGTAAATTTATATATAAAAAAGTCATTTCAACGCAACTGCAGGTAACCTTACCTTTCAGTCTCTCAGAGGTGGTTGAAAGAAGAAGTTTCAAACTTTCACAAAATACCATTGATAAAATTGTGGAATGTGTTTAAAAGAGTCCTATCATAACCCAAATAAACATAAAATTAAAACTATTTAAAGAACATAACCACCAAACTGTATTTCTCAAATAATGATCCACAGGATCGTGCAAAAATTATATAATTTTAATTTTAAGTTTTTTAGGGTTATTCCAGAATAAGTTTCATAAGAAATTAGAAAGATTAGATACCATCCGTTGCCAAGCCGATGCGTTGAAATATTTTTTTTTTTTAAACGTAAAAAAACTAAAATTTAAAATTTAAAATTTTTATTGTTGTAATAATTTTAAATAACAGAAAATCGAATCTTGCTTAATTTTATTGTTAGCATCTACATTTTGTTGTATATTTTGCAAATAAAAAAAAAAAATTTTGATTTAAAAATTCTTATTAAATTTATTTGAAAAACTTTTACTTTGTTTTGAAAATTGGCTAACTTCATTTGAAAACTTTCACTATTTTTGAATGGTTAACCTGACTTGAAAAAGGTATATAGGTACCTTTCTCCTCCAAAAATGTATTATTATTTTATTTTAAAATGACACAACCAGATAAAACATTTGAAATCGATTTTCGAAAACCGACAAATCCTGGTGCGCGATTTGGAATTATTTTTCCCAAAATTTGAAAAAATACCAATCGCCACATGCTATGGAAAAAATAATATCAAGTGCCACAGGAGGTATGTCCATTGAAACTGTAGCGTTCAAAATATATCTGTACTAACATTCGTTTACCGCCACCATATAACGTATGAGGAATAAAATATGGACAAACAATAAAAAGTAAAAAAAAATTTATTTACTAATACAATCATTGTAATTTATTTAAAACTTTAATTCTTAGATAAAATTTACAGAAAAATTTGTGCCCCATATCGATTGGCTTACCTGATTTTTTCTGACATATTCATTGCCGCCTGCGTCACTGATGTATCGATCTTCTTTAGTTTTTTTTTTACCTTTCTAATCAAACAATCAACATTTTTGGCATGATATCGTTATTGTATACCATTCTCTTTAAGTTGGCCCAAAAAGTTTCAATTGGCCTTAGTTGTACAACATTTGGTGGATTACAGTCTTTGGTGATAAATTCGATTCTGCGTTGACGTATATGAATCAACATTGCATTGCAGTAATGTGAGGATGCCAAATCAGGTCAAAAACGCTTCATAATTTGTGTGATATTCCGCACGACCAGCGAGCATTTAGCTAATTATTCATCCACTGTTACGGTATAAAATACGAACCAAGAAACAAAACCGAAGCAACTCATTTTCATTTTTTATTCATCCGTACAAAACGGATGTAATCCTGTTCGTAATTTATTGGGCGAAAACTCCATTTCAGCTTCTACAGCATAATAAATAGACGCACCATTTATTTATACAACCACCCACAAAACCAATATATGACTTACCTTAAAATTAATGGGCTGGGTATAATATCTCGACAAATCAAAATCTTGAAATCGAAATTTCGAATTTCAAAATGGCGAAATTTAAAATCTCGAATCCCGCATAATTAATATAATTTTGTAAAGTTATTTGTGGCGCCACAAATAGCTAAAACAAGAGTGACAACATAATATTGGGTGTGTGAATATGACTCCGCCCTTTTTTGTTAAAATAAAACACATTTGCTTGTTTAGAAATGAAAGAATTATTTATTGAAAGTATGCTCCATTGGCAGCTACAACTTTCCCCCATTTTTCAGGCAGTTTACGGATTCCCTCTCTGAAAAAATCTTGGTCTTTGGAGGCGATCCAATCATTAAGCCAATTTTCGATCTCTGCGCGAGAACTGAACTGCTGTTCAGAAAGAGATGACTGCATCGACCGGAATAAGTAGTAATCTGAAGGAGGCATTTCTGATGAATACGGCGGGTGGGGTAGAACTTCCCAGTCTTGCCCTTGTAAATAATTTTTCACAATTACGTTTGCAACATCTGGTTTTGCATTGTCATGCTGAAAAATTAATTTTTTGTGTCTATTCACCCATTCTGGTCGTTTTTCCTCTATAGCTCGCTTCAAACGTATTAATTGTCGTCGGTACACATCGCCATTAATAGTTGCACCTGATTCCAGCAGTTCATAATATACCACACCTTTCTGATCCCACCAGATACAGAGCATAACCTTATTGCAATGGATATCTCGCTTTGGTTGTGATGGACCAGCTTCATCACGCTTCACCCAAGATTTTTGGCGTATGGAATTCTCATAATAAGTCCATTTCTCATCTCCAGTAACTATCCGATGCAGAAAACCTTTTCTTTGTTGTCTTTGAATCAGTATTTCACAAATGGTTTTACGACGTTCACGGTCTCTTTCTTTTAATTCATGTGGAACCCAGTTGTTAGCTTTTTGAACCATTCCGATTGTTTGTAAACGTTTTGCAACAGTTGATCGATCAACATTTAATGCTACAGCCAATTCTGATTGTGTTTGAGAAGAATCTTCAGCCAATAACGTTTCCAATTCAGCATCTTCAATTTTTTTTGGGTGGTTTTGCTCTTTATCTTCAATCACAAAATCATCATTTTTAAATCGTCGAAACCATTCTTTGCACATTGTATTCGATGGAGCATGCTCACAGTAAATTTCCACAAGCAAACGATAAGTTTCCGCTGCAGTTTTCTTTGCAATAAAATAATGTAATAAAAGTTCCCGCAAATGATGTTTATTTGGGATAAAATTCGACATTTTGAAAGAGTTAAAAATACTATTTGTTTACACTTTAACCAAATGTCGTATACTGCGTTTGATAGCTGACATCAAGTACTATAGAATACAAGTATTGCGCATTTATAGTTTACGTGAGCAGTAAAAATAACGACAACAATTTAGAAAGGGCGGAGTCATATTCACACCCCCAATAAAAGGTATACATTTTTACATTATTATACTAAACCGCAATACGTGACTTGCACCACATGGTCGTGGAATATTCTCGATAAACAGCTGTGCATACAATTTCAGTTACAATTCAACAATTCCACACTCATTATCATCATCATAATGTATTAATCAATTCAATTATCTGGTGTTAAACACGTAACTGATCAACTCGAGCAGTCAAATATTATTAAAAGTAAATTTTAAGATCCATTTAAAAGTTACCTGAATTTATTAGCTTTAAATTTAAGTTAATTCAGCAATAATAACGCCATTTGGGTTGTTTGAATTTCCACGAAAGGGATTCGGCTTGCGAAATGCTGGACAAACTTTCTAGCGTTCATGAACGAAGTGACTGCCGGATAGGATTTTCTTTTTGTCTATATTGACGATGTGTTAGTAGTGGACAAAGTAAAAAATCTTTTGGCACAAGCAACATTGCTAGCTTTTTCAGTAGATAACGCGGAATTTAATATTACTACTGATGCATCGAATGTTGCAGTCGATGCTGTTTTACAGCAGTTTAACGAAAATTCTTGACAGCCTCTTGCCTTCTTTTCTAAAAAACTCAAGCCAGCGGAAACCAAATATTCCGCTTTCGACCGTGAGTTGTTGGCGATCTACCTTGCGATCAAACATTTTAGATATTTTGTTGAATATCGATCAGTCGTAGATATTACAAATCACAAACCTCTAGTTTATGCTATGAACTCAAAAACCGAAAGAAGGCACACAAGAAATCTGGAGTATATTCACGGACATTCGCCATGTAAGTGGTAAAAGCAATACAATCGCAGATTTTCTATCACGAATGAATTATGAACAATCGATAATAAATTTATCTATTTATCTACAAACGTTCGTAAATTCTCAAAAGTGTGATACTGAGTTGACAGAACTATTGTCACAATTAAAATCTCGACCTGATTCTAAAGTCAAAATAGAACTAGTCGATATACCATTATTTGAATGCAAACTATATTGTGAAGTAAGTACAGGTAAAATCCGACCGTATGTCCCGAAAACATTAAGAAGATCAGTATTTAATAAATTACACAATTTATCTTATCCCGGGATACGAGCCACGAGGAAATTAATTAGTGCAAAATTTTTTGGGCGAAAATAAACTTAGATATCAACCAATGGTCAAAATCATATATATCGTGCCAAAAATGTAAAATACATCGGTATACAAAGGCTCCGACAGTCAATGTCGGCATACCTGCAGCTCGATTATAGTATATCCATATGGATCTGGTTGGTCCATTTCTACCATCTAACGACAAATGCTATATTTTGACTATAGTCGATCGATATACTCGATGGGCGGAGGCTTTTCCTATTTAGGACATTAGAACAGAGACGATTACTAAAATATTCGTTAATGAATACGTTTCTAGATTTGGTGTCCCCTTAACAACCACAACAGATGAAGGTTCACAATTTGAATCAAAGCTTTTTACGCAATTAAGAACAATACTAGGCTTAAACCGAATGCGGACCACCTCATACCATCCACAATCGAACGGGATCGTCGAGCAATTCCACCCAGTAGTAACACTATTCACTGGAGTGAAGAACTTCTACTAGAGTCACTGTAAAGGTTGACATAAAATGTTCACGCGCAGAGAGGGTCTATGGACAAACACTTCGAATTCCTGGCGAAAATTTTTCAAACGCAGAAAATCCCGATGCCAATTTAGATCAAAATGTGTTCATTGATCGTCTAATAACATACGTGAGGAAATTAAAATCGGTAGAAACGCGTGCACAATAATCTGAAGAATTTGTTAAAATTTGTGAATTGCATAGATACGTGACATACTGTACGTATACATACCGTCTGTGTAACCAAATGCAACTCTTTATTTCGTTTTTATTGAACAATTTTAATTGTAATAATAACGAATCTTAACAGGTACTAAATAATAACAAATCTGTCATTAAGATTTTAATGAATTTAAATAAAATGCTTATTTGTTGGCTTTTGTTTCCTATACTTCACCCAAGCAAATCGACAAAATATCTCTAATTGATAAAATTCCCTGTGTGTACGCGGACAATTTGATAATGGAGGAAAATTGAATCGGTCCCTTCAGATTCAGGCTTTCTCAGTTATTACTAGAATCAGAACTGGGATTTTGCACAAAACGCGAGAAACGAATTTTCGTTTGATTTCTCGCCTTTCAATTTTGTTCGGAAGTTTTTTCCGATTTTACACGGAACAGAATTTTAAATTTCTTTTTAAATTTTTCAAATAATTATGAATAAAAATTTGTCTACTTTCAATAAAATTAAATAACCTGTAATTTTTTCTAGAATTAAAATTAGAATTTTTTTTTGATTGAAATGTACAGCCAGAATAATTATTGTAATTTAATTGAAATTATTATTTGAAAAAATGTTTTATTTATATCAATTTTAAAGTATTTTCTGTGTTGTTGCATTTTAAACGTAGCTTACACAAATACTTATAGAATTGTACAAACACACGAACAAACAACCAACAGATCAACATTTAAAAAGTTAAAAACCTGTGTGTTGTCTAGGCAAGAGCACCTTCACATAAACCAACATATCCATAAACATCCAATCATACATCACCCATAATGATGTAGAAAATACATAAATCAGCAATTTTTTTCTCCGTGTACTCTCGCTGAGAAAAGCTGCAATAAAACAGAGGACAGATTATGCTTAAAAATTGCGCAACGACGCGTTGTACAACTAAAATTTGTCCAAATTGTTTGACCCCTATTTCACAGTGTATGCTAGATTAAAAATAAATCGATTTTGAATATAATTTCTAAGAATGTTGTGATGTCAGAACATACCAAGACTGTGAACATATAATGTACGCATTTACAATTTTCTTATTAACGTATCAGCTCCAATTGATCAAGTATGAGTCATCTTATCTATGAAACCGAGTTTAGAACCGAGCATGCCGGATGCACGTTCAAATTTAGGTTTAGGTATCTTAGAAATCAATTTGTTTCAATAAAATACACAACCAGCAGCAGAGAGAATTCATCGGATTCCAATTTGGATTTGAATAGATAGCATTGGAAATCTGTCGAGTTGTATAGAATCTAGGATAAATGATATACCAAAGCCAGGAATTTATTTGTAGAACCTTAAAATTTTGAATGAAAATTTATGCTTGTAATGATTGGTATTAGTTATGTATCATCCGTTTTTGCATGGGTAAGCTATACCAACCAAATATACATATATATGTATATACATAATCCGTATTACATTTATGTTTCTCTCATGGATTTGACTATGATGGATTTTGCTTTAAATAATTTATTTCATTGAAACGAATATTATGTAATAAATAATTGATACACGAGTACCACCGACAAAAACAGGAGATACATTTATATACTTGGTTGTGTGCTGTCTATGACTGTGTGTAATATGTTACATTAGCGAAGGACAAGACATGTATATACATCACCAAAAGCAAAGACAAAAAGTAAAATTTAACTTAATCAAATTAATGTGCTTTCAGTAACAATTATTATTGTTGATGTCACACCTGTTGTTTAAATGAATATTTTTATGTTTCACTTTTTCTTTCGTTACATTTTTAGTTTTCTTTGGAAAATGTGTTTTTTATCGTCTTTTATTTGCCTTTTGGTCGTACGTACAAAGATAAACCTTAAAATGAACATATAAAAGTTTTGGATTTCAATTTTCTTTATGGTTAAGGTTATAAATAACAGTGTTTTAAGTGACATTAAATACATAAATTTTAAATTTTTTTGGTCAGTTAATTACGAAAATATTGTTTGGTTTTTTTTTGTGGTCGGGATTATACACCGTACAAAGCGAGCATTGAGGGTATATTTTTTTTATTGCAATATAATGTTTAACTCGACATTTATCTTTATTATTAGTCGAACTTTTGGTTAGATGCACGTAAACATTTGTGAACTACTGTGGTTTCATAGTGGCAACAAAAAATAAAACCGAGTAGAAAATTATAGTAAAAATGACAGTTTTTTGACACTATTTGTTTTTTGTTGCAACTGGAAAATCTTTGTTATGTGATTTACCTCCACGGAGAATTAAAACGACTTAAGGTAATAAAAACAATAACTGTATAATAA
This sequence comes from Tipula vernalis, assembly GCA_958295665.1. NCBI lineage: Eukaryota > Metazoa > Arthropoda > Insecta > Diptera > Tipulidae > Tipula > Tipula vernalis. Next base: position 333,028,492 of record OY282558.1, on the reverse strand, counting down.
ATTACAGTGAGGCGGGATTCTTTTTTATGTTTAATACCACGTCAACTAGTGATAAAACTAATAAAAAAAAGAAATTACGAGAAAGATCGTAAATTCACGATATAAAAAACAATTATTTACAATGGACGATTAATCTGTAGACATACTTAAATAAATATGTAATATTTTGTTTAGATTTTTCGTCATAAAAAAAGGACTACAATATTTTAAAGCCCGGGCTGAGATGAAAAATTCAAATTTTTTGTTTAGTTCACACCATTAGATGTAATACTGCAGACATTTTATTGATTGTGTCTATGTCGGTATGACAGTGCAAAATATAGTAAGCAATTAATACTTTTGTTGAATTTGGATAGAATCGACAGTTGTTGTGCACATATTTATGAGAGAACTGTCTAGGCGCAATAAAACAACATGATAGCATTTTAGGATTATGAAAAATTACACAGGACCATAAAATGAAATCGAGGTGGAGCATCTCTGAGCTCAGTTGATCTTTAAGTTTTTGGAGTCGCTGATCACCTTAGTTCGTATGATATAATTTTATTGACCCCGAATTCTGAGAGAACAGGAAATTTCACGTCCAGATACGCTTTGACGTTTTAGTCAAAGTGACCTCTGGTGTTGATTTGGAGGTCATCTGTAGGTCAAATCCTTCTTTTGAATCTCTTGGCTGATATTTCGGCTAAGAATGGGTCTCGGACCAGTTGACCTTTATGTTTTTGGTGTCACTGATCACGATTCTGGTGTCCATATGACCCCATCATGTCTATATCAAGGTCAAACGACGGGCAAACACCTTAATTCGATGACATAATTTTTATGACCCCGGATTTTGAGAGAACAGTAAATTTTACGTCCAGATACGCTTTAACTTTTTTGGTCAAAGTTACCTCTGGAGGTCATCTGTTGGTCAAATCCTTCTTTTGAATCTCTCAACTGATATCCAAGAAGCGAGATATCGTATATATTACCTCTATGAAGAATGTTCATGAGAATCAGTACATAGCCCAAATTAATGTTTAATTTCAAGCTTGAGGGTTTAAATTCAACCAACTTCAAATTTTAGAACATGAGCCTATCATTTTACGAAATTACATTCAACTGTTGAGCATTTTCGCCATAAGGGATGACCCTGGATTAGACCAACAGTCATTTTCGGGGTCAGTCAGATGCCAAGATTCATTACTTACATAATACGCTTTAAGACGGGACATCGTGAACCGCCATTTTCTTGTGCCGGTCCCCAGGGCATCTCCACGTCGAGTCACCGGTGAAGTCCCTGCGTGAAGGCATTCAATTCATCATGGGAGGCATATAGAAATGTGCTACGATGCAGGGATTTGGAACCGCAATCGTCTTCATCATGCGACCGCAGTTCTAATTCGGTGGGAAACTTGACCCTTTAAGAGTCTAATGCTATACATACTTAAGTTCAACAATAACCCCATGCCATCAGCGATTAAACAACTTTTGCATTGTTTGTGGGAAATATGTCATCTCGAATCAGGGTAGGCGATTTAATAATGAATTCATAGCACATACAAAAAATGTTTCAATATAGGCCCTAGTGGAATGAGAAATTCTTGGACTCCGAAAATATTATGTGTCACTTGCTCCCTACGAATCACAGGTAAGAAGAAACAGACATTTGATTCTCGTACGATCTGGCGAGAACAAGAACAATAAAAATAATAATTCTTCAATATCTTATGCATCTGTTCAATCTGTAACTTATGATGTTCATGAGTCATCAGCATAACGACGAATTGAATGAATCGTATGAATCAGAAGATGGTAAACACGAAAATTCCCATGATGTTGATCAATATGAGCGATCGAAAGAGACTTCCAAACACATAACTTCTACATTAGAATAAAAGAATTGTTTAGCTCCAAGTGCTCCAGTGAGTTTTTATCGTGATCGTTTGGTTTATTGCAATGATGTTTCTTTTTGTTATTTTTAAATTATTCACGTTTTTTGGTACACTCCATTATGAATAAGCCGATGCTCAAAATTGAGTGTACTGGAGGATTAATATGAAATTTTATAAGTCAAGAATAAATAAATAAAAAAAGTTATTGAATATGTAGCTAGTGACTGGCGACTATTTATTGATTCATCGGTGAGAAGTTTGAAAGCTGTATTGCTTCACAATGAAAACATATATGCCCTATACCGGTTGGCCATGCAGTAATCTTAATAGAGAAATACAATACCATTTTCTACTAGAAAAATTAAAGTACGATACTCATAAGTGGCAATTAGTTAAAGATTTGAAAATAATCAGTATTTTATTAGGTCAATATCCATGTTTTATTTGTGAGTGGAACAGTCGTGCCCGAGAACAACATTATGTAAAAAAAGACTAGCCACTCAGGCAAGAATTAACTCCAGGGTCTATGAACATTGTTCAGTAGACTCTCATTCCTAGTCATAAAGTCATCCTTCCACCTATACATATCAAACTCGGCTTATTTAAACAGCTTATCAAAGCAATAAAGGTATCGGAGAATGATGCTTTCGTGTATATATTCGAGAAATTTCCTAATATTTCCCAATATTCTAATGAAGGTGTTTTCGATGAACCTCAAATAAGGGAACTGATAAAAGGAGACGAATTTGAAATGAGAATGACAACTAATGAGAGAACAACTTTGCGTAGTTTCACAGAAATTCCTAAAAAATTCTTGGGAAATAACAAAGATCCTGATTTCTAGAACATTGCCGACAGACTGTTGAAATATCCATTTCTTCCATTCCCACATTCATTACTTTCCTGTAAATCTGGACTACTTCAGTGAGGAGCAGGCTGAGCGATTTCAACAAGGCTTGAAAGACTCTGAGAGAAGATATCAAGGTGTTTGTGATATGAACATGATGTCAGACTATTGCTGGTCTTTGAAAAGAGACACATCAAATGTAGACAAAATGAAATCCCTTCGTAGTACAAAATAACACGTCGTACATGAATTTTCTATTCACTTAGTGTGTACGAATGCACTACACAACTCCACTGTAAAGAAATGCATTTTTCCGACCTAAACAGTGAATCTATACAACGTCTGAACTCAAATTTTGAATTAGAATTATTTCAACAGCCGCAGTTTTTCCCATAACGCCAGAAAAACCCTTCCGAAATGTACGGAATCAGCACAGAAGTATAGGAACAGGCACACATAGACATATACGAATATACACAGACACACGCAGTACCTACATAGTTACACGAATAGACACAAACAAACAGAATCTGAGGGATTAAAAAATTATATCATTCGAATTAAGGTGTTTGATTTTTATTTGACCCTGACCCAGACATGCCGGGGTCATTTGGATACCGGAATCGTGATCAGCGACCCCAAAAACATAAAGGTCAACTGGTCCGAGACCCATTCCTAGTCGAAATATCAGCCGAGAGATTTAAAATAAGGATTTGACCTACATATGACCTTCAAGTGACCTCCAGAGGTTACTTTGACTAAAAGGTGAAAGCGTATCTGGACGTAAAATTTCATGTTCTCTCAGAATCCCGAGTCAAAAAAGTTACACCATCCGAAGTAGGGTGTTTGACCTTCATTTGACCTTGATATAGATGTGCTGGGGTCATATGGACACCGGGATTGTGATCAGTTACTCCGAAAACTTATAGATTAACTGAGCTAAAAGATGCTTCACCTCGATTTCATTTTGTTGCCATGTGTTATAAGCTGTGTTTTTTTATTCGCTCCGGATAGCTGCTATTTATAAATAAATTTTTATTAACGAACGATTTCATCAAGCAGAATTTTAACAATTCCACGAGTAAGATTTATTTGTAAATCGAAATGAATTCCAAACAACTTTGCAGAACTGAACTTAGTAATGCAAAACATTAGATGCAAGGAAAAGTTCTGTCGTCATTTAAATTATTGATTTTTGGTCGCAATTTAAATCATTGATTAGTTTGTAATATGACTTTGTATAAAACCGGATTCATTTGATAGATTGCATATCGTATGTTAATTATGTAAAGTTTTGTGTGTGTTAGTCAGTTCATTTTATCATTACAACCGGCGTGGCAAGTGAACGTAACTGAAGAAAAAGTGCAATTGAGACTCTGTTTACTCCACGTGTTCGAAAGAGACACTTATTGTAGAGCTTTGAAAAATGTGAACGTTTCGAGGGGCTATAATAGCAGCTCAAACTTGCCAAAGGTGGTTTGGAAAATTTCAGAGCTACACAATAAGAATAGTACAAATCCAAAACTGCACAATAATAACAGGACAAATTGTTGAAATGTTGATGACTCAAAAATTGCAAACACTTTAAAATCTCAACAATTTAATCGAATATCGAGTTTAATGGATTGATTGAAGTATTCGACCAAAATTTAAGCAACGCCTTTCGGAGACGATAAGCCACTAAATGTTATTTCAGAATGAAGTTTTACATTCTGAAATAACATTTATTGGCTTGCTGGGCCAGATTTGTTTACACTTCCGAAAATCGTAATCTTTATTAATTTAAATGTCACTTTACTTATAAAACAGTAGGTCAGAGACAACCTAACGTAATAAACATAATTAATATCAGCTACTTATTTAAATGATTTCCACGATACTGGTCAATGTCGTAACTTAAAACTTTACAATTTTACATTATAAATAAAACATTTTCGCGAACCTGCCACTAAGATTATAGAAGTTTGTCCTGTGACGGACGCTGTTCTGTAATGGATTACAATGGCACCAGTAAGCAAAATCAAAATGAAAAGACGCTAATTAGCTCCTAAAGTATGAAATTTTTGAAACCGAATCAAATTTCTCGGGAATTTTGGCAAACAGATTTACTGAAATTAATATGCGATAAATTAGTTATCACAAAACACACAGTTTCTAAACTAAGCACCGTTGTATGCTTCACGTTTCCGGAAATCCGGTTAGATTTCTCACGTATTTCTAACTAAAACAGATTAGTCAATTATTTTAATAACCAACTGGTCCGTTTTATATTCTACGCAGGCCAAATCCTAATTTACTTCAAAATTAATTATTAATCTGAAAATCAGCCCCTAGCTCCCTAAAAATAATTAAGTTAAGCATCTAAATTGCAAGGGCAGCAAATTAATCACTAAATTTGCCAAACCTTAAAATAATAACCTGAACGGATTATAAATTTGTATCATAGGCATTCTATGCATAACTCTGTGCATTCTCCAGCATAACAATAAAAACAAAGCAGCTTCAATCTTGTACGAGATACAGACACCTATATGTAAGTAGTCTCATATTATTATTATGTTATTAGTGGTATATGTGATGAAGATAGAGGTTTGCACAATGCGCACAATTCTAAAAACTACAAATCGGCTCGATGCTTGAAGATTCTGGATTCTTCAAAAAAAAACTTTCCTTACTTAAATAGAGTCGAATTTATTTACTGTGAGCGTCAAAACAAAGTGTACACCTCAATGATATATATTTGAAATTAAATAATTGCTTCTATTATTTTTCAATGTTTAAACCTAGGGCATATATTTAACTGGTACCTCATGCCTTATTAAATGACAAATAAAACTCATAAAAAAAACAACAATAGAAATTCAATAAAAGAAATATAAAAAATATTTCATTTTTTAAGCGTCAAAAAATAGTGTACAGTTCCAACATTATTTAATTAATGAATTAAAAAGACCATATTAATACTTCGTGTGTTTCCCTTTTGATTTGAGAAATGCTTCTAATCTTTTTGGCATTGACCCGACCAACTTTGTGATTATTTCGGTTGGAATTGTTTGCCATTCCTCCAACAATATGGATTTTAAGGAATCCTTGTTGCTTATGACCCTTTTTCGAATTTGTTTGTCGAGATGCTCCCACAAATGTTCCATCGGGTTAAGGTCTGGGGATTGTGCCGACTGGTCTAACTATTTGGGAGTCCAATAGAGTAACCATTCTTTTATTATTTTTGCAGTATGCTTCGGGTCGTTGTCGTATTGGAAGACCCATGATTCATCTAAACATAATTTAGCGACGCTGGGTGCCAAGTTTTCCCTCAAAATATTTAAACAGTCCGTTTTATTCATGGTGCTTTCAATAAAAACCAGATTTCCCACGCCTGTCGCCGCTATATACCCCCAGACCATTACCGAGCCCTCACCATGCATCACTGTGGTGACGTGTGGATCCGAAAACCTCAAATTTAATTTCATTAGTAAATATAGTAAGACATTTCTGCAGAAAGAAATATTCTTGTTTCGATCATTTTTAGCAAAGAGAAGGCGTCGCTTTCGATTCGTTTCTGATATGTGTGGTTTTTTCCGCGTTACTCATTATCATGTAGCGCTTGGTGAATAGTGCTGGCACTTACGGGAATTGCCGAGGGTTTTTCAATATTTTCCGACATTTTCACTGCACTTGCTATTGGATTTTTCTTCACTTCCCTCACAACTGATCTTATTTCAGAGGAAGAAAGTCTCTTTGGTTTACCGGTACGTGGGCAATCTTCTAGTTGCTTGAATTTTTTGTGTTTATCAATAATTTTTTTCACTGTGTTTTGGCTCCTTCCAATTATTACAGCAATTTCTCGCAACGATTTTCCCTCTTGTCTGACACGAGCTTTCGCGTTTCAAGAGATCTTTGTTTTCCCCTTTGAAGAAAAATTTTGTACGTGTTTTTATCGAGAAACCAAAATAAATACTAGTAAAAAATGGATATCGAAATAAACAAAGCAAAACAAATGCAAACCAAACTGCAAATTTCTTGATCTACAGTGTGTTTCCAATGCTGTATACTTTTTTTTGACGCTTTAAAAATGAAATATTTTTTGTTATGTTTTTTATTCAATTTTTGTTGTTGCTTTTAGACTGAGTTTTATTAGTCACCCAATAAGAAATGAAGTGCCAATTTAATATTTATTCTAATTTTGAACATTGAACTCTAACAAAAGTTTTAATTTAAATTCAAATAAGAAGCATTGAGGTGTACACTTTTTTTGACGCTCACAGTAATTGCAAATTTTTTTAAATATAATTTAATTTTCTTATATATTCAAAGTTTAATAAACCAGAGACCATTTCCCAGAGACCACTACTGTCACCCCTCGCTTTTCTCCCCCACTTCCATAAACGAACTCAACTATTAACTTCAAATTTAAAATTTAAATTTAAATATTTAACATTTTTCCAATTTAAAAAAATTTGTAGGTTAAACTAACTTAATTATGATTCAATTCCCACTCCACTCATTAAGCCAAAGAAGAAGGCGCAGTAATGTTCTGGAACCCTATCTAAAAATATTAATATTTATGATCGCATTATTAATCTCTGACAATTGAAATCAAATTAATCGGTTATTTCTAAGTAATACTTAATAAACCGAACTAAAAGTTGTTTAAATTTAATTTAGTCATACTCCAATAAACCGATTCACCCAAAGTTATATCTAAATTTTCAAATTCGAATATGAATTCCTAGTTCTCATTTTAAAAATTTAAATGACACAAAAACAACATAAATTTAATTTGTCAGAATCGATTCAAATTTCCTATAAAACGCATTATCCCAGTTACTCAGTCAGTGCACGTTATTTTGATGCAATCTGTATTTTATGAGCAAAAAGCTAGTCTTGTTTAAATTTGGATTTGTTTTGCATACATTTTTCACAAGCGAAAGAAAGGAGAAAACCAAAAACATATTCCGGCTCTTAGAGGGTTTTCCATCTACTACAGTGTTCCACTGTATTTCGATTCAATGCAACGTGATTGGAGCCATTTCCACAGATAATTCCCACCGAGTTTGGTTCATAACATAAAGCGCATTTTCTTGGCAAGTCACAACAATAATTGGACGGGATATAAATAGCCGCATGATTTAGTTAAAGCTAAACAGAGGGGGTGATATTTCTAATTTTTATTAGTAGATATATTGTGAGTAGATGGCTCTTTATTTTACTGTCTCGAAAAAATTATAAATATTAGGATTGCTGTCAAAAATAATATATTTGTCTGTAAAAAAAGCCAAAAACTCGTATCAATTATATTAGGTATAATAACATTTTCTAAATATAAGGGACCTAACTTTCTACTTACAGGTTTGAACAATTTTTTAATAATTTTAACGTTTCATATGAAACAATTTAGGCAAAAATTGGATTTGAAGGTTTAAAATGGCGATTTGCCGTTTGAGTATGTTTGCCTTGGTGATAGGTTTTGGATTTTAAAAACCGAGTTTTAAAGGTGGAATTACCAAATTTCAATGTAATTTTTATGGAGTTACAAATTAAATGGAAGATTTAATCTCCTCTTATAAAATAAAGGTCTACAATTAGTCATTGACAATGTCAAAAGCATCCATTTATCTTCTGTAACTTAATTAAGCTCGAACTTGAACCTACTATATATAACACCTAACATAATCGAGACATAAATCGTGGAGTAAAGCTTAGTAGCTTATGATTCAAATCGTAGTTTTTTGTAATTTTAACTTTTATCTAAAATTTTTGATTTTGAATTTTTTTTAAATTGTTTTGGATTAAAATATACACGGAATTAAAGCGAATTTTAAGCCTATTAATTAGAAGAAATGTAAACTAAACTAAGTAGACGAAACTTAGATTTTTGTAATTAAGTGCTTTTGAAAAAGTCAATTTTGACTACTAACAATTCTTAAGACCACATAAACTTTTCTATCATATCAACTACAATAATTTATGCAGTCTTAAGATAATTTAAGCTTTTATAAAAAAACTTTAACATTAAAAATTAAAGCGTTTCTGTTAAAATATTAAATTTGTCTTTTTAGATTTAAGGAAATTACCAGACTTATACCCAAGACAGACTTTGGTTTAATAAATCCGATTTACCTAAACTAGTTTAAGTTTTCTATGGAAAAACAAACAAAATCGAAAAATTTACTAAATCGAATTTATTAAATCGCAGTGTGTCTAGGGTATTAGCAAATACAGTATTAGGCTATTTTGTCGAAAGCATTTATGTCTCTGTTTAGATCCAGCTGGCCATCTGAAATAATATAAATAAATGAATTAGTTTTAAAATTGTTAACAACTGAATTCAATACTTATCTTATGTCATTACCATCTGTGTAATCAATTTAACCTAAAACAAAATTACATTAAACTCAATACATTTAAAGCACGTCAAATTGAAAAAAATCAGATGATTTCGCACATGCACAACTCAATAAATGAAAGTTAATTGAAAAAGCCATATTGTTAAATAAATGAGTTTTTTGGAAACCTTTAACAATATAGAAAGAACATCTGCATAAACCAAGAAAAGACACAAGCGTTTAGAAAATTGCTGTAACTTTATTTGTAAGCGCTTCTTTAGAATGAAGCTTAGACAACAAAATAACTCATCAAACACTGAGAACTCACCTGTCAGGATGGCGTTTGGTTTTACACGTTACATTCCAATGCATATACCACACATGGCCAAATTGCGGTTCGCGAGCCGCATGCGGCTCTTTGAAAGAACGAAAAAATTAGAAAGAGAAATGAAAAAATTAATAATATTTAATAATTCATTAAAATTGTAATAAAATTGGTAGTAATACATATAATGTATAATATTGTTTAATACAATATGATTTAATAAAATCATATTAGTATATTTATGCATATTTTGTGCTCTTAATCGAAAATATCTACAAGTGGGATAATTTCCGTTAGTTAAAACAAAACAAAAATAACTCTTTCTCCTGCCGTAAAATTATAGTTTGGTTTTTCTTATAAACAAAATAAAATCTTTAAAATCTGGATTAAATAGTCAGCAAATTATTATCATCTTTTAGTAAAAAAGCTGGTAATACTACCGAAGCTAGTTTTATGATAGCTTGGAACATCGCCCGTGCTAAACGACCTTACACTGAGGGAGAATTTATTAAAAAGAATATGGAGCAGGTAGTTAAAATTCTGGATCCATTAAATATAGAACTGCACAGACTAATTAGCAATGTTCCAGTATCACGTGATACAACCGAGCGACGTATTACGGAAATCAGTAAAGATTGTAAACAGCGACTAGAAGAAAATGTAAAAAATAGTGTAGCTTTCAGCTTAGCCCTTGACGAATCAACCGTTATACAGGACAATCCACAGTTAGCTGTATTTATCCGATACGTTTCCACATCTTTAATTGTGCACGAAGGACTATTGGATTTGGTAGCACTTAAAAATACTACTCGTGGAATTGATATTAAGAGTGCACTTAATAACATATTGTCAGATACAGGTATACCACTGAACAATTTGATAAGTGTAGCAACAGACAGAGCACCTGCAATGTTAGGAAAAAATGTAGGCCTTATTGGTCTATTAAAAAACGATCCAAGAATATCAGAATTTTTACCACTTGGATGGAATAATGACTGATATAATAGAGCATCTGCAATCCCTCAACCTAGCATTACAAGGAAAAGATAAAGTTGTTACTGATCTTGTTCAAACGATTCTAAGTTTTATTAAAAAATTCAGCTTTTTAAACGCGATTTAACTACAAAAATGTTCAGTCACTTTTCTCGTCTGAAGAATAGACTCTCTAAAAGTGATGAGAAAAAATTGAGTGGATACGACAGTAAATTAGAACAATTATTATAAGACTTTCATTTCCGATTTGATGATTTGAATAATTTAAAAATGTCTCTAAATTTTCTTGTAAATCCATTCGAGATTGACGTTATTAACGATGGATTATCGATTCCTCATTATATTTTGAATGAAAGTGCCACAGGAGAAATGAAATTATTAGAACTTCAAGAGGTTCACAGTCTTAAAATGCATCATAAATCAACACAATCTGCAAATGAGTTTTGGAAACTAGTGTCACAATCAAAGTACCTCAATTTAAGAAAAGCTGCTTGCAGATTACTGTCCATATTCGGCACAACGTATTGTTGTGAGTCACTTTTTTCAACAATGAAGTTTATAAAATCAAAGCACCGTTCACAACTCACAAATGAGCATTTAACGGAATTAATTCGTACCGGGCTAACGAACTATAAACCCGATTTCAGAAATTTCACGGGCAAGTTACAAACACACATGCAATCTACCAACAAACAATAGCTGTCATGTAATAAATTTTAAATATATGTATGTATGTATTTGTTTGACGTACTCAAGAAAATAAAAACTCCATAACAACGATATTTTATTTTTATGTTGGCTCTCGTAACGAGAGATTACTCGAATTCGACTCCATCTGTAGTGAAGCTTGGCCATCTCTGGCATATACTAATGTAAAATTACCCCAACAATAAATCATATAAAGCTTCAATTATTTTGGATGTTTATGTACCATAAAAAAAAATATTCTGAAGAAGGAAATGTTCATTTTCGAGAATATTTTAATATTTAATCCTTTTATCCCAGAATTTCTCGTCTTGTTTTAGGTAAAATAAGGCATATTTTTACATAAATTTTTTTGGGTCTTTTGATATTATTCAAAAATTAAAGAAACTATTCCCCAAAAATGTAAAAATCGCCCACATTTTTTAAAATATTCTTTAAACATTTTTGGAGATTTATTGGGGTATATTTGCCATACGCTCAGTGGCGTAACTAAATACCCGCAGCACCCGCAATCGCGGGGGGGGGGGGGAGGGGGTACACAGTTGTTGGTGCCAACGAGATTTCCTTTATTAGTTCAAATTTATGATTAGATAGCTCAGATTTAGCTTAAGTACAAATTTTCAGAACGGTACATTTCTAGGAAAATTTTTAAGAAAAGGCGGTTCTCTAATTTTTAGAAAAAGAAGAAATCGTTCCTGTTGCTATTAAATATTTTCTTAAGACAGGCTCAACCATAGAAATCTCCATACAAATAACTATGCCCTTTGGTTCTGACCGATATTTAGGTTTAGAAGAAAATTATAGCTAAACTCGTTTGAAATTCAAGCTTTCGACATCAAACGACAACGAATTTTGTGTTTGCAGGGTTGATTTATTTGTATTAAACGCTTTGCGTAACTCCATGTTTACCCCATTTCCATTTATCACAATTCAACTTTTTACAAATCAATTTGAGCCTTTAAGTAAACAAATTTAACCTTCTACAAATCAAGTTTTTATTAGAAAAGGTTGAATTTGATTTGCCAACAAATAAAATTTCTTTTGAAAAAGTTTAAATTTGATTTGAAAAGTGAGCTTGCGATTTATCATTGTGATGTTCGTAAAAATTAAGAATAAACTAGAAAAGTACACAACCGCGACTGAAAATAAATTTTTGTTTCCCTCACTTGACCCAAACCAGTCTGTCTCTATAATCAGTTAGCGTTCATCCGACTTATAGTTTCTCATTTGGCGGATCTTTTGATTACTAGTAAACGGTAAATAAAAATAAAATTTACAGGTTTGTTTTGATTAACTATTTTAAATATAAGCAAAAATGCAAATGCCAACTTAATTTTCCAACTAGTGATGGTGTTTTTTTTATTGTGTTTGCTGCGGTTTTCCTGATTTTGGAAATTCTCACTTCCCGTTTAATCTAGATTTCTTAAGTTTTTTGACATTTGTAGGATTATTCGTGATTTTTAAAGATTTTCGAATTTTCTGCGCTTAGCCTAGAGTTACACATATATGTATATCTAAATGGTGATATTTAAAAGATTTTTTGACATTATACCAAAATTTCGATATTTCTCCGATCTCCTTTATTTTATTCAAAATTATTCAAAAAAGTCCAGGTTATTTACGTTGTACATGGCAGTTTGAAGCACGTATAGACTTTGGTTTTACATACTTACGGATAATTTGATTTTTGAGAACTTTCAAGATACTTTGAAAATCCGACATTTTTGAGATTATTTCGAAACTCTTAATATTTTTCTAATTATTTTCGAATCGATGGCCCGATTATGTCCTCAAAATTAAGTCTGAGTAAAACAATTGGTTTTCTTACACATGGAACGCTCGAAAATGGAAATACATTTTGGATGAAGGAGAACAAATATTCTGATTTATTTTCTCAAAAAAATCCTTTGTAATATCAAATTTCTGAGTAAAATGATTTGAGTTGAAAAGTTTCGATAAGTGAAAGCTCTTAAAACACATTGACATTTCTTGCAAATATGTACATGATTTATGCTCATAAAATATTTTAACGGAAACAGAATTTATGAAAAGGTCTCATTGAAAACAAATACTTTAAATTAATCCCAAAATACGACCTTCCTTTATAATATCAAATTTGTAAGTCAAATGATTTGGTTTGAAAATCTCTTAAAACTAGAAGCTGTTAATAATTATATTGAGCACAAATATTCTAAATCGTACCCCATATTCCGTCATCATTTGTAATATGAAATTTCAAAGTAAAATGAAGTGAAAGCTCTTAAAACTAAAGCCCTTGTAAATATTTTCAAATACATAATTTATGATAATCAAACATTTTATTAATAACCTGAAATTATTAAAAAGCTCAAAAATGTTAAGTTCAAACCAAAAAAGTAAAAATTAACTGTCAAGCATTCTAAATCCTAGCATCCTTATCAAGCATCCTAAACCCATCTTCCTTTAAATTATCAAATTTCAGAATAAAAGGTAAATGATTTGAGTTAAAAGGCTTCGATACGTGCATGCTCCTTAAACTAAAAGTTCGACATATTTTGCAAATATATAATTAATGTTCATATAACATTTTAACAAAAGCCTCAAATTATGAAAAGGCTCACAAATGTTAAGTTCAAACCCGAAAAGTATAAATGAATTATCAATCTTAAAGCTCATTGGAAACAAACATTTTAAATTATAAAGGGTTACGGAATTTTGGGATAAATTGTTTAAAAAGTTTCCATCAGTGAAAGCTCTTAAAATTATTTGGAAATACATATTTTTTGAATATAATACATTATAACAAAAACCTGATATTATTAAAAGGCTCAGAAACCGTTGGTTTAAATCCAAATACATAGTATACATTAATTATCAAGCCTAAAGCTCATTAATAACAAATATTCTACTTTTATCCCTAAATTCCGTTACCCTTTGTAAAATCGAATTTCTGAGTAAAATGATTTGGTTTAAAAAGCTTTTCTAATTGAAAGATCTTAAAACTAATAATTCTTGACATTTTTTGTAAAACATAATTTTTTCTCAATTAATTATCAAGCTTAAGGCTCATTGAATACAAATATTCTAAATCTAACTTAAAATACCACCTTCCTTTAAAATGTCAAATTTTAGAGTTAAATGGTTTGGATGGAAAACCTCTTAAAACTAAAAGCTTTTGCTGATTGATGATTAACTTTGAGAACAAATATTAGTCGAGTCAAGTTTTAGCCGAGCTGTGATAATTGAAAGCTTATAAAATTAAAAGTTCTTGATTTTTTGCAAATACATAAAAGTTTTTCGCAAACATCGAAAAGTATGAAAAAGGCTCAAAATTAAAACCCAAACTTGTTTAAATTAATTATCAAGCTTAAAACTAATTGGCAATTTTTGCAAATACATACTTTATACATACTTTTTTTTGAGTATTTATAGTAGTATTTATTTCCAAAATCTTTGCCAATCAAATCACTTCAAGTGATAAGCTAGAACCCACTTTTTTGGGTACAAGTAAAAATTGAAATTTTCCAGTCGACCGAAATCCAGTCGACGAATGTATTTTTCATCGACAGTCTTACATTAACGACTTTGAAGGCAGCAGCAATTTCCTTTGGGATAACAAGAGATTCATAAGTTAACACTTATGAAGTTTTTCGTAAGTTAGAACTAAACCAATCAAAACAACATAATATGTAAATGTATTAGTAAACAAGAAAATGATGACATTTATGCGACCATTTCTCAATAAATGATTTTAAAACTGTTAGTTATTGGTTTAATTAAATTAAGTTTTATTATACTCAAATCGAATTTTTTTATTTAATCCAAAGTTTGTGTCTGTTAAACCACTTTAAGCGTTTACGCATTTCACTTCTGTGGTCAAAAATCATAATGGCTTAAGGTGAGATAAGCCACATTCAGATAGTCGAATTAATTTTTTATTTTTCTTAAAATATTTATTTACTATTTTGATTTTTTGATTTATTTGATTTCTTATGTTAATTAATAATTGAAGTTAAGTTATAATTATTTAATGGGCCAAAATAGTCCAACTATACATGCGTAATTCCGTCGCCTATCCGAGATTTTATAATCTAAGCCGAATAATCAGGCGATTCATTTACAGTACAACTGCATTATATCAACATTTTTGCTCAAAATGCGAACATGCATCAACCGTGGTTCCCTATCGTTGTACCGTGTAAATAATACCAATGCAATGAAGCCATCTGTTAGATGAATAATCCAAAAATCCATCGACTTCAAAGATTTGATTTTTATGTTAATTCTCGCCTCATCTTGCATAGTCTGCTACGAGTGAGCTATTTAGCTCAATAAGTCTATTAATCTGAAACGGACGAGTTATCGATTCTCAAAAGACGTTTGATTGCGACAGACCTACTATAAATCCAGATAAAGTTTAAAATTGCCAGAGGTTGGCTGGATATGTGGCGAGCGGTGCCATATTTGCAATGTTATCAATTAATTGTATATATTTAATCTTAAACGTGTGTTCTTTCATGTAACTCTTTTGAGAATGCTTTCAATCAAGGTATTTGAAACCTTCAGCATCTTGTGTAGTGTTTTAAACGCACAAGTAACTATAGAAACCTGTAGCGAGATAATATTTCGAGATTTATATACCTTTCTTTTCACTAATTCAATTCAATTTCATTCAAATTTAGTCCTTTTTTTTGTCATAAGTCAACACTAAAATTACAAATAATAATTTTCAAACATGTTAGCACTTCTGTAAATGAAAATCTAATTTTTAATGTTTACTTTCACCTTTCGTAAATACGTTTATAATAATAAAATTTAATTTACATTAAGCTTGTTAAGATTATGTAAATATGACACTTGAATTATTTAAATTAGAATATGAATATTTGCTTTTACCGCACATTAAAAAACAAAAAAAAAATGAGTCTGTTGATTATCTTAACGCCAGAATATCGTTATATGTCTTGAGCAAACGCAAAACAAATCTGCGTTAGCACGTACGTATACCCAAACATAATAATTTATCCGTGTGTAACAGGAGAATCATCTACCTTATTTATATACTCGTATAAAATGAAAGATTCCTTGATAAAATCTTAATCATTTCTATGATTGAGCGATAATAACCCCCCCCCAAAAAAAAGGAATAAATGGTACGCAAGCTGATATTCTTATTATGGAGAGTTTTTTTTTTTAACTCACAACCCAACACATTTTTTTATTTCTTTTATGGTAATGAGTTGATGATGAGCCAGCTTGTATGAATTTCTACATATACTATAAATTTACATTATGTTGCCGATGATACCTAAAGCCTTAAGACATAATGTACTCGTTTATACCATTATGCTCTGTATTTTTCAATTACTTTTGTAATGTATATGTAGAAAATGGTGTAAGTAACATAAATAATGATAATGGCTGTTGACCATAATGTGGTGCTACAATATGTTTAACGTAAGTGACATAAAAGCACCAAAAACCGTATAAGTTTGGTGATGGTGATGTCTTAATGCCAAATAATAGCATGTATCATGTATGTATTTCTGTAATATACATTTACAATACTATTATGATCATTATTATAATGTATGTAATATAACATAATATGTTATAATAGTAATAGTAGGTTATAATTCTACTAATTTAATTTTTTAGATGGCAAGCGTCGCAACGGGAAACAAAAGACGTGTATTTTATTTGGAGACAAGAACGTTAACCGTAACAGTTTTGTACCCAATAACCATACAAACACTATTAACTGTAAGAGGGCTTAGGGGATGAGTAATTTAATACATTTTTATATATAGAGGTTTATTTATACAGAGACACACAGCTAATTTTATTTACAATCAATTGGGGAGATACTGATAAGTTTGTACGTACGCTGAGTACAAGTATATAACATAAGGTGTTGATTTGATTTGATGGAGCGACTTTGATCACAATTTGCTACAAAAGTCTATGCAGATAATATTTTTATGACACACCTTCATAGGAAAAATTTTGTTTATGGATTTTGATTTCATTTCAGTTGTGTACCGTCGTCTTTCGCATAATCTTGTTTATATACGTATTGGTATCTTAATGTATTTGTCACGGTACCTTGAATAAGTTATAACATTTACTTTTTGAGAACGAAAATGTGTATAATAAACAATAAACATTTTAGCGGAAATATAAATATTTGTGGCTTTCTTTTTACGGCGTATAAAGAAACCTGTGTAAATATTTCTATTTGTATTATAAATAAGGTTGGTGATTAAAAAAATTCCTTTCATAAAAAATGACGTTCATTAAAAATGTAATATTTGGAACGACTTCACGTAAATAATTCGATATGTGTTATAAATTAATTTATAAAGTAAATTGTCTACGTCTTTAAATAATGTAGATTTAATAAAGTGTTTTGTAAGCTCTACTGTCATTTCCCTCACTGTTGACCTCAGGTTCAATATTAGAGTTTCTATTTCTACTATGTCGATTATGTGTAATGAATAATTGTAAGATTTGGGTAAAAATGTCTCGCTTTCTCGAAGAATAGTATATCCTGTGTTGCTTTCAATTTTCTCTACTTGAATTTGTGCTTTCGTTAGTTTCGTCATTGTTAGTATTAAGAGCAATGTGGTCATTATTATCTGCGAATTTTAACGGTCTTTTAATATTTGTAGGATGTATATTAGTTAAATTAAGTAATCTGAATTTTGGTTGGTCTTTATGTCTGAGTGATTTATAATTTTTTATGTAACCTTGTTCCCTAGTTTCTGTATATTCCTCTCTATTTTTGTTGTGTATAGTTAACCTTTTTGTTTGGGAATCAACTAAATTCTTGTAAATTTCTTCTTGATTAATGCCCTCTTCTGCTTTTATTGGGGTGCATTTAATGGTATTGTGATACCGATTATTGTAGCTTTTTATTGCTTCTAACATTTGATACCTTATAGCACTGGGTTGGTCTATATTTAAAACTCTTAATTTTTCTGTCAGTGTATTGTTAAGTCTTTCTACGTCGGCATTACCTGTGTGGCTGTTAGGTTTTGTTAAATGTAATTCTATACCTTCTTTATCTAAAAATTCTTTTATATTGATATGCTTAAATTCATTATCAGCTATTATTTTTCTGGGTTTCTTGTGGTTAATATACATTTTAAATTTTTCAATAATGTCTGTAAAATTTCTGTTTTCTAACGGATAAGCCGTTGCGAATTTTGTAAATTTGTCAATAAAAATAAGAAAAGGTTGTTTTTTATTAATATACGTATCTATATGAACGATTTGATTTTTGTTTGTCGGTATTTCTGTCTTTTGTAGTTTTGGTTTGATTGGGTTCCTATCGTATTTCCCTGTGTTACAAACGTCACAATTGTTCGTAATTTTATTTATTGTATTTTTCAAATTTTTACTGTAGATTTTAAACTTTAAATCTTCATAAAGTGCTATGATACCGGGATGTTTCTGTTTTTTGTGTTGTATGGATAAAATCTTAATTAAGTCTTCCTCTGTTTCTACGTCTTGTGCAAAATGTCTGCATTTAATGAATTTGATATTTGGAAATTCTTTGATTAATACCTGAAATATTACATGTAAATCGTGATCAGATATTTCAGAATATATGGCTACTTTTGTTGACGATATGACGTTTTAAGTTTATTAATTAACTCTATGTGATTTATATTTGGATTTATGTTAATCCGACGATCCCCTAATACATTTTCAAGTTCGTTAGTGAAATTTTCTGTAATTAGAATCTGTGTTCTAAATCGGTTTACTATAGTGTCTAAGAATGTTAGTTCGTCGTTTAAATTTTCTTCTTGTGAATATATTGTCGCTTGAATGGATATGTTGCTTGGTTTTCGTTTACTATTTCTTCATTATTAACTTCATGTTGGGAAGGGGGGTCTTGTAGGAAATTGTTTCTCCCTTCGTTAGCTTTGAACATTTCGTTAATTCCAAAACTTTCACTAATTTCATTTATTTCGTGTTTATCATTGTTTATTCTACTTAGAAAATCTGCTATTTTATTTTCCTTTCCTTTTAAATAATTTATTTTTATGTTGTACTCTCCTAAAGATAGTATCCATCTTTGGAGTCTTGGGTTTAAATCTTTGCCTAAATATTTAGTGTGTAACCATTTTAATGCTTGATGGTCTGTTTTAAGTTCGAATTCTTTTCCATATATGTACGGTCTAATATATTTTACTGACCATATGACTGCCAATAGTTCTTTTTCCGTAGTGTTATATCTAATTTCATGATCATTTAGCGTTCGGCTGGCGAATGCTATGGGATGGTTTTCTTGAAGCAAAACTGCACCAATTGCAAATTGACTGGCGTCTGTATTTAATACGAATGGTTGGTTGAAATCGGGATATTTGAGAATTGGATGGGTAGTTAGTAATAATTTTAGTTGCTCAAAAGCATGAATATAAGATGGATCTAATTTATTTACTTTACTATTCTTTTTGAGATATTTCGTCATAGGCTGCGCTATTCTGGCATAGTCCTTGATAAATTTTCTATAGTATCCTGTGATACCTAGGAATGATTTAATTTGTTTTTGAGTTACTGGGAGTTTTAATTGTGCTATATCATCTATTTTCTTTGAATTTGGTTTTACACCTTCTGTCGTTAACAAATGACCTAAATACTCGGTCTCTTTACAAAAGAAGTTACATTTGTCTATTTGGATTTTTAAATTTGCTTTTCTTAAATTTTCAAATATTTGATTTACATTAATTATGTGTTCTTGTAGAGAAGTGCTAAATATTAATATATCATCAAGATAGACTACACATATTTTATTTATATGTTCCCTTAGTACTGAATTTATTAATCTTTGAAAGGTGGCAGGGGCGTTTTTCAATCCAAAAGGCATTCGAACATATTCGTAATGTCCGAATGGTGTGGAAAACCCTGTTTTATGTTGGTCTTTTTTGCTTACTAGGATTTGATGAAATCCCTTCGCTAGATCCAAAGTTGTAAAATATTGGGCTCTACCCAATTTATCTAATATATTTTCTATATTAGGTATTGGAAACTTATCATTTATAGTAATTTCATTTAACTTTCTATAATCAATAACAATTCTCCATTTTTTTGTATTTGAATTGTCCATTTTCTTCGGTACAATCCAAAGGGGAGAATTATAGGGTGAATTCGATTCCCTAATAATTCCTTGTTTTAACATATCCTTGATTTGTTTTTCGATTTCTTTCTCGTGTATTTGCGGATATCTGTATAATTTACAATATATAGGATTCTCATTTGTTAATTTAATTTCGTGAGTTATTTCGTGAGTGAAAGTCAAATTGTCACCTTCTTCATAAAATAAATCTTTATTTTTGGATTATAAATGTTTTAAATTTTCTTTTTCTTCATTGTTTAAACTATTTTGGTTTATTTTAGAGAAAATTTCCTCTTGTGAAACAATTGGTTCTAAGTGATTTACTTCGGTAAGATCACGGGGATATCCAATTATTTCGAAAGGGATTTTATGCTGATTAAATATCTTCAGATATTCATTTTGTATATCAACTTCAGCTTGAAAAGGAATTAAAAAATTCATTCCGATAATCGCGTCATATTTTTCACTCTTTAGAGGAAAAATTTTCCATTCTAATGTACCAGTTTTTACTAGTTCCTTTGGAATTGGCGTGATTATTTTTTTATTTACAAAATTGGGACCTCCTAAAGAATTATACATAATAGGAGTTTCTAATTCTATTTCTTTAAAATTAAGAGTATTTGGTTTTAATAAACTGGTATCTGAACCAGTATCTATTAAACAATTAATAGATTTATCATTAAATGTTAGTTTTACAATCGGTAGCTGGTTGATGGTGTGGTGTTTATAAAATGTACCTCCTGATTTAAGGGATTTACTTGATTTATATTATCGACTTCCATTGGTCCTGGTTGTTGAGTATTGTTTCTATATTGTCCAGTTCTATTGTCATTAAATTGTCGCCTAAACTGTCCTGAATTATATCCGTTATTTCTGTGATGTTGTGTTCTAAACTGTCCTGAGTTATTGTTATTTCTGTAATCTTGTGTTCTAAACTGTCCTGAGTTATTGTTATTTCTGTAATCTTGTGTTCTAAACTGTCCTGAGTTATTGTTATTTCTGTAATCTTGTGTTCTAAACTGTCCTGACCTATTGTTATTATAATTATAGCTATTATTATTACCATTTCTAAATTCCTGGTTATAAACACCGTTAATATTGTTGTTCCTATAAGGGTTTCTGTTTTGAAATTATGTTTTATTATTTGTTTTAAAATTAAATTCTTTATTTCTATTTATTCTAAATTCGGATTTAATTATATCCTCTGACAGGTATATTTCCGATTTACAAAGAATATTGTCTAATTCGAATAACGATTTCGTTGAATCTATTTGTAATTGAACTAGAGGAATTATTTTTGATTTTAATATTTGCACTAATTCCCTATCTATTGAATAATATGTGAAATTATCCTCGTCGTCAAAATCACATATCTCACTACACTCACTCTTATATTTATTTAATTTATTAAAAATATCTTTAAGATTAAATACCTTGATTTCCTTTGCATTGTAGAGTAACTGATGGATGGTGTTTTTAGGTCTGTATC
This sequence comes from Tipula vernalis, assembly GCA_958295665.1. NCBI lineage: Eukaryota > Metazoa > Arthropoda > Insecta > Diptera > Tipulidae > Tipula > Tipula vernalis. The sequence goes on along the minus strand of OY282558.1, from coordinate 333,006,827 downwards.
TCAATTTTAGCTGCCTGATGACGTTTTCCCAGGTGCGTTGAGTTTCAGGTATTTCCATGATGGTTCCTCTGGCATTCCCAATTATTTTTGTGTTGATTAGCTTTCTTATGCAATATTGTTTAAGTTCCTCGTTCTTATTACCGCATAGACTTTCGGTATCTACGATGGTTTTTAGGAAAGATTTTAATTTGTAAGTATCTTCCCCTGAAAAGGCTTGGATCTCACTGAAGTTTCTTATAATTTGATCTGAACTTAGATCAAATCGGGTGGTTTTAATGCCTTGCATTATTGTTTCCTGGTTTACCAGTTGTTGTTGCAACACTGTAATTTGATTTTGTAATTGTTGTTGCTGTTGTTGCTGCTGCAACAATTGTTGTTCGACTTGTTCTGTATTCATTTTTGTTGTAGTTTTTTGCTGTCGATTTAAGTCGAATACTTTGCTTCTTTTACTCGCAATCTTGAGATTATTGATTTTAAATTGTTCACTTTTAATTAACACCCACTTTTTATTACTACTTTTTAAATATTATCACGTTATATCAAGTAACTATTCAATTATTTACATGAAATGATTTTCGTGTCTACGAAAAATCAATTTTTACTTATTTTTCTTTGTATCTTATCACTTCACTATTTTAATATTCTTTTACACTGTTTTATCTTCTTCGGAGGAGAAAATTACCAACTGCGCCATTTATGTTGTTCAATTAATAGGAAATATAAAAAAAACATTTATTTCACTTTTGTTTCACTTTTATTTTCTTTATATTTATTACAATTAATTAAACTTTATTTATTTTTTAAAAAGCCGGTATCTTTAGAGCCGGGAATCAATATTTTGTTACTGTGCTCTTTGGAGTCAGTTTATTGAATCCTTTCTTAAGTTTTTTAGTTACATGATTTTTCTTTATAATATATTTTATAAACATGGTTCAACATGTTATTTTATAACTGATAATGCTTATTGCTTATTAATTAAAAATGAATATTTTGTTAGACAAAACAATAATTTGATTTACATAAAATATGATACATTAAAATTATAATAATAATTTTAGGTCATGATAATATTTTATGTTGTTAGTATAAAATTGTATTATGAGCATCTTTACTTTGTTGCATTTCAATTTCTTGGAATTTTTTATTTTGTTGCGATTCCATTTCTCGGAATGTAACTCGGGCGAATGCAATTAATGTACAGGCTTCAACAAGTCACGTATTCACCGACTTCAACGTCATCCAAAAAAAGGTTGCGTAAGTAGAAATCCAATTGGCAGGTTTTTGCGCAGAACAAAATTTGCCGTTTTTGATGATGGACAATCTCATTCCACTACTAAAGGAGCTATTTCCAGATTCGGAAATTTAAAAAAAAGTAACTTTCGCTAGAACAAACGCAATCGTAGTAGTCAACAATGTCACTGGGGAAACGCAGATGGACAATCTTAGTGAGTTATTAAAAAATAATCAGTTTTCTTTGTGTATCGACGAATCAACAGATGTATCGACAACTATGTTACTCTCGTTAGTTGTTCGAACCGAATTCCAAATGAAAATGACGGTGGCTTAACGGTGGCCCACATATGTAGCAAAAATTCTAACAAGCGAACTGCGTTCAGAATTAGAGCAAGAGGTAGCAAATGAGACCCCTACTGAACTGACTTACAAAATTTGCAGGGTCACCATTATCCTGAGCAGTACAATTATTCTTCGATTTTTATTTTGTTCATTTTTAACTATGGAAAGGCAAGACATTTATTGATATAGCAAAAATTCTAACAAGCGAACCACGTTCAGAATTGGGCAAGAGGTAGCCAATAGGACCTTCTATTACATGGATATACAATATTTGCAGGGCCACCATAATCCTGACCAGAAGAATTTTTTTTTTTTTTTTTACTAATTTTTTTCTTGATCATTTCTAACAAACGAAAGGCAATACGTTAATTGATGTAACAAAAATTCTAACGAACAAGCCGGGTTTGGAATGGATTAAGAGGCATTTACTTGAACCCTCTACAATATTGTCATGAACAATTTTCAGGCTAGCCATAATCTTGGCATTAAAAATAATTTTTTTTTTTATTCATTTTTAACTACGAGAAAAATATCTTATAGCAAATTAAAATCCTCGGATGGATTTTTTCCCACGAGTAAAAAGTCTGGGATGGATTTATAGTTCGTACACTTTAAATAATTTAGAAAAAAAAGTCTGGGATGAATTTTTTACGCTCGTGTTGTCAGAGGCATTTTCAAATTTTCCTGGGATGAAAGTCTCGGATAACTTCAAGGGGGTCTTCACACCTGTCTATGCTCAATCAACCTCCCGTTAAAGTGTTGAGTTGGATTGACAATAAATTATCCGTTTATCTGTATAACTGTAGTTATTCTGTGAATGGAAAACTGTCCGATCTTTATTTGAAAAGTCACTAGTTAAATGAGGCAGAAGAACTTCTGGAAATGTCGATGTTATTTATTGCAGTGGAATTTTCAATATGAGCAAACATTTACAATGTGTGGGTGAATCCAGTTCATGTCTGAAACATTTATTTTAAATAACAAAAATCAAAAAAAAAAAATCTCTGTTTTTAAATAAATTAATATTATGTATCTATTTTCTATAATTATATTGTTCGACCATTTTTTGTGTGTTTCCCTTTTTTTCAATGGCTTAACTTTATGTATATAAATATCTCATTTTACAATATTAACAATTTTTTTAGTACTGATACGTATAAGGAATGATTTTGCCTTTTAACCTTTATGATATGAAATTTATGCTTTTTTGCACACTCTATATACATGTATACATATTCTAGAAAGTATGTCTACATTTTTCCATACTACTCGTACATAAATATAGTATTATACAATAATCTACTGTTTTAAAATTATTTTATAAAATTATCAAGAGAATGAAATGAAAAGTTTTGATAACAAATTTTTTGTGTGAAATATTAATTTTAATTCGACACAAAAAATTATTGTTTATACAAATATGACAAAACTAATGATAAACATTATTTACCTTTAATAGTTTATACGTACCTAGAATATGTTATTTTTGTTAAAGTCACATTGGGACCAAACACTAATAAACTAGATACTTCTATATTCTATATGTTTTGTATACTTTATTTAAAAACAAATATCGAAAAATTGTAAGGCAAATCTGCAAATTTTGTGTGTTTATTTATTTGGTTGCTGTAGGACAAATAATATTAGTCTGGGCAAACATAAATAAAAAAAAATCCAATTAACACCCATACTACACTCTTTTTGTACTAACAATAATAATGTAAATACGTGCACCACACTTAAAAATCGTTTACAGGTTTTTGTTTGTTTTTTTTTAAATAACAAATGTGATAGAGTTTCATCTTCCTGTAGTTTTAATTGTTTGTGCGTGAGAGCCTAACTAAACGATCAAACAAATTTTATACAACATAGAAATCAGAATTTAATTTCAGATCAATGACATTGTCTCAAGAGGGAAATACTATATTACTTTTGATTTCCAACTGGAAGTAAGATGAACTATTATTTAGTAATATAGTACAAATTTAGTAAAGGATATAGGACAAAAAATTATAGTCAAAATTAAAGTATGGGAAATAGGATATAGGGCGCCACTGTATTATATTTACAATGCTATTTTGGTCGGAATTAGACAATTTTTGAGGTGCCCGCCCTCAGTTTAACTTGTGTGGTCGTGCCTATTTACCCAATGGCGTACAGTAGTTTTGTTTAATTTTCCATTTCGATGAAGAGCAATTGTGGCGTCACAAAGCTCTTTGTTTCAGTGTTTCCTAATATTTTCCCGCTGTTTTTGACAGACAAATAGAAAATAGTATTTGTAACACACTTTCGTCTATTTTATTAGAAATATTGTGAATTTTATTAACTCTTTTAATGGAAACGATAATACATAAAGTGAATGTTTTTGAAATTCGCACGCCTGTATATTAAAATTAAATTTAAAACAAAAGAGTTCAAAATTAATTTTTATTTTGATTGATTATAATTAAAATTAATTTAATTCAATTAATAAAAACAAATTATAATTTAAGTGCAGTGTAATTGATTGATTGATTGCGATGTACGATCAAGCATTAAGCAAGTCTCCCGTATTATAAATGCGAATACCACACTACTATATACCCATGTTACACACAACACGACACCATTCTTCATGATGCCAAACCCCGTAAAGAAAGGCGCCACATCGATAACCACATAAGTTTATTATAGTTGTGATATCCGCCCCTGGCCAGGCTGCCGTCGTACACCTTTTTACATATAACAAGATCGAGGGATGGGAAAGGAATGTTAGCAACAAAGACTCAACCCGGTTCCAGACACCTAAGTAGTTGATAGTTAGTAAATTTATTAGTAATAATATTTTTTAGTAATTTATTAACACAAGTCAATACAATTTTAAAGTTCATCTCTACTGCTCCAACCTGTAAGAAGACAACACAACCGCAAACTCTTTTTTTTTTTTTTTTTTCTAAAAAGCTGTAAACAACTATTATGTTGTGAGAGGGGGCGAGATTTCGTTCCATCATCATGTTTCCATGCGGTCACCCAAATTTGTACTAACTGTAGGTAGTGTCGCTTGACGTTGTCGTTGAATTCGTTGCGTCTCTGCTGTCCCTGCTACTCGCCCCCCATATAATTTAAGTTCAGTGTAATTGAAAACTAAATATTTTTCTCTGTTACATTATCATTTATTATTCGGACAAGCTGCTAGTTTTAGGCATCTCAACTCAAGCAAAGCGCTAGAGCGCGAGAGTTGCCTTATATCTTCGTTGTTGATACCTGTTAACAAATAGTAATTCGACAAGTGCTCATACGATTTTCATGAAACAAAGGTAGACTAATAGACCTTGATCAGATAAGAAAAACAAGGTATGGCTAAGATCTCTACGTGGTCGGATTCCGAAGTTGTAGATGTGTAAAGATTTCCTTCATAACACATTCACGCAAAAAAACTAAAACAATAAAAGTCATAGAATACTAGATACTTTGAAAATTTCATTTTGTTTATGAAATGAATGAATGAAAATGGTTTTGTTTGTATATATACATATATATTGAAAGACGGCATTGTTGAGATGTCGGTAATGCGATTACATCCTGTAATGGGTTTTCCTTCTTTTTAAATAAAAGATATGCAGTACATGTAGTAATCACGTATCTATTTTTTAAATGGCTTATGGCCTATGATGAAACGTTTTTTTTGCAAATTAGTGAATAGTGAGTAAGTAGTATGAGTTATATGAGCTTGAGAGATATCGATTTTTCAACAAAAAATTCCTCCTTAGCGCGACCCTGTTATACCAAATAGCACGAATCTCAGAAATTGGCTCTTATTATAATGACATCTGATTGATACCCGGCCGTATACCTTGTCGTCTTTTTAAACAACCGCATAAAATCTTGTTAAATTGAAACTTGTGAGGTGATCAGAACTTCGATCTTGATTAATTCAACTCTCAAATCAATCCCGAAATGAATCTCTTAAGACAATCTTCAGCTCAACCTCCAACTCAATATACAAATTAATCTCCATCTCAATTGCAACATAATTCTAAACGCAATCACCAAATCAACCCCAACTGAATCAATAACATCATACCATCATATCATCATACCATCATACCATTATACCATGTCAACCCTATCAAAACGGATATCTTTTTCTGGTCGGTGTTCCATAGATCGTACAGAAAGTTCTGGTTGTTCCAAATTCGTCTCTGAGCAACTTCTCTTCCTTTTACAGTGGTTGGACTGAAAGGCATCGATCTTAGTTAGACACCATCCTAGTTTTAATTTAAAATCTTTCAATGATAATATGTGTCGTTTTGGCAGTTTATGAAAATCAGAATTTTGATTGTACTCCAAAAAACTGGCGCATACAGCAAGATCAACGAAATGGAAAATTACTCTTAAGGTCCACTTACGAGATTTAATAAAAATTCTGTAGTAGCTCATATACTGATCTACTAAATCAACCCCGCCCATACAATCGTTGTATCTAGAGACAATTTCAGGTTGCTTAGCATTTTTGATCCAGCGATCTATGACACATTCGCCTAGGACCATATTGCCATCACGACTTGTGTTTTCTTCAGATGTTCCATGTCCTTTCTTTTTCATCGTAGCATCTGTACTGAAACATGGGCTATTAAAACGGTTAACTCGAATTGTGCCTGCTGCATTTATTTTATTTAAGCTCAATATCTCAAATATTTGGAAGGTGCTAAAATAATTATCAAAGAACAGATTATGTCCTTCGGCCCTGTCGCGTCGAATCAAATGCTTAATGACTGCTGCACCAAATCCCAAATTTGTTCGATCGATCAAGCCGATTTCGGTAGCATTCCCTTGATACAGGACAGAGTCATAAGGGTACCCTGTTTTTCCACATAATAAAAAAACCTTCAGGCCTCATGGAGACGAAACCAATTAATAATAATTTTTTTAAGAAGGAAAACCTTTGTCGAATTTTTTCGTACTTAGAGAAAAACTGGAAGAACTAGTTGAATTAAAAGTTAGTATTAAAAGTAATGAAGAATTGAAACAACAAACAAACAATTTCATTGAATACACTCGTATGGCCGCCAGTCTAGCTACTCCAGAATTAAAGGACAAATCGGAGATTGAAGTCAAATACCCGGCTGAAATCAGGAAAAAAATCAAGGAAATGAGAAAGGCAAAGAGAATATGGCATCTCAGCAAAAATCCCGCTGATTGAAGAACACTACTAATTATTTTCTGAGAGAAATTTTTTTTTTTATTAACTCGGGACATCTACTTAGGTTAGTGAAGCAATTATGCGTGTAGCTTGTCGTTTTTTTTAACAACGACATTTGAATTTTGATGGCTATTTTGAAGGACATTGTCACCGAAATAACTCTTTTTACTTTTACGTTGCAGTTCGAATTTGTATTAACTTTTGAATAGTGTAGCAAGTACTCAGAAACGTGCATTGATGAAGTGAGCAAATACTCTGAAACGTGCATTGATTATATCGCACATTCTAATTCCTTCATCACCAAAAAAATAAATTTGTAAGTACCTTAGCAGCCATATAAGAACGCTTCACCTTGCTTCTAATGTTCGAAACGGAGTAATTTGAAAACTGCGTTTCTAGTTCAATGATTGCCGCTGTTTCTCGGTTTTAATAGTGGTTCAGAAATTATTTCAATTCGACAACATTTTTTAATTACCATATGTTTTTGAAAAATTCAGATAATTCCCCAATTAGATCGTTTAGTTAAACTGCTAGTTAAATTCTGCATAATCAAACGGAACCTATAATTTAATCCCTGATGTTCAGCAACATAGACTGACCTTGTTGAGTCCATAGTCCAATATTTCGAGATATTGTTTACTGCAAGTTTTGTTTAAATGAACCGTGAATTATATTTTAAAAGTTACATACTTACCTCCATTTCTAACTTCGGTTGCCTTTTGTCACAACCCTCGCAACGGCATCTTTTAGTCCGTTTTGTGGGTAAAAAGTTGTAATTAATATTACTCAAAGGAGGACGATAAGATATTGGGACAGTATCACGTAACAAAATTATATACAATCCAAAGACCTTCACACAAGACCTATTCAGATTGAAGAAAACCTTTGTCCAATATTTTTCTGGATTTTCAGTCATATGTTTTTTGTACTTAACAATAGAACTGATTTAAAAAAAAATATATGAAAGCACCGAGAGAGGCATTATTACTATTACTGTGTAGTCTGTTCGAGATATTTAGAATCGAAATATTTCAGTGAATCAACTTACGGTTCACCACCACTGTTTATTAAAATAGTAGGTGTATCCTAAATTTTAACCAATACTCATTCATAGTTTAATACCAGTTTGATTGTTTTCAGCGGCATAAAGTGTTTTATGGCAGAAAGGCTTTACAAATGTTATCTTATGTTGAAAAATGCAGAAACTCAGTTCGAGGAATTGGTTTTTCAAACCGGATACTAAGTCCCTTATATATTGAATTTTGATGCGTTTGTAGAGGTTTCTTTGGGCAAAGTATAATTTTGCCATTGGTTGCTGTTGGTAAACAATTTTAGCATTTATAAAGTCGTGTAGTGAAGTCTCTTATTTGTGCAGTGAGCAATATATTTTATTGCATTTATTTGAACTAATTTAAAAAAAAAAATATTGGATGGAAATGGGAGATTGAAATATTAGGTTTTGTAGTCAGTTGTTTGGTATTAAACTTAAAAGACTCTTTCTTCTCTCAGATAAAGCAAGGTCTTAAACTAGTTATTTTTACACATTGAATGGCACATTTTTTACAGTTTTAACTTTCAACTACATATATATTTTAGTAAATTAATTATATTTTTAACATAAGTCTTTTCTTTAATTTCAGGTATGTCATCTTTAGATTACCAATTTGAAAGCACCAAAGATAAGTACAATAAAAATTTTTGCAAACAGGGTGATTTTGAAATCCGTAAGCATTCAATAATGTGTGACGCCCGAGGTCGTTGTAACCATATGTTAGTGTACTTTCAACAAATTAATATTTTGTAATACAACAGGCAAGTGAAAGCAAAATCTTTTTGCTATTAGCTTACCTGGAGCTGGGTCATTTGTATTTTATTAATTCCATACAAATGCTTAGCATAAGAAAAATTAATTCACATTTCTAGGTAAACTATCCTGCAGGGACATTCTTTAACCCGTTTCATAAAACTAAAAACGTCCTGTATAGGTTCGTTCACACATTTATTCTAATTCATAATTAAATTTCAATTTAATTTAATTAGTGAAAACTTCATGTTCAAGTATAAAAAGAAATAAAATACAACAACAACAATATATGCTCAAAATTAAATTATTATTTAAATTTAATTCAACACACATTAATATGTGATATATTTAATACACAGACAACAAAAAAAAAACTTTTGTCTATATGTATCTCTAGCTGTTTCCGTAAACATAAAGCATATTCCCTTAATTCCTTTTTTTTTTTTTTTTTTGAATTTACTCCAACGTACATAAAGCGAGTAACATGTACCTACATGTACACTGTAATAGATTGACAATAAAAATAAAATTTTCACATCACAATCGTTGGTTTTGTTTTATGTTATATTGTCAAATATAAACTCTCTGTAGAGCAAAAGAGCTGTGTAAATAAATTTAATTAGCTTTTGTATTTAAATAATTAAATTTTGTTTATTATATTTCATATAAATTTAAAATTAATTCTGTTTTTTTATATTTATTTGCAAAATTTCAAGTTTTATCAACACTTTTGTTCCGCTTCACAGAATTGCTGTGCATAATGTAGGCTTGTGATTTTATTCGAGTACCTACACTACTCTGCGACAGAGCTAGTCACATACTTCAGTTTCTGAATCCATAATTTTACTTTAAGGTTCGAAATTCAATCGAATTGTAAGAAGGATAAACACATATCCGTTTTCAGGCAACGTCGTGCGAAGAAAAAATTATCCTTCCTTGGCGTAATCTAATTTTTTCCATATTTATTTATCCAATAATTTATTCTGAATGGATTTTGATGAAGCCTTTTGTGATCGGTTTTGAATGCGTCTTGAAACAAAGTATATCACATGAAAAGGTTTGCCATTGTTTTGCTAATCTTTACTTTTCCCACTATAACGAAGTTATAATGGGTAAGTATTGTAATCGGAAAAACAATTTTGTTCCAGATTTTCACATTAGGTTACTAGGCCTCCACAGTTTATATGTTTTTCTTTTTCTTTCTCTAGCCATTCTCATAACAGAACTACCAATATTTTGGTCGAAATTGTCTGCAAAGGTATGTTCCAGTAATAAGCACTTTGTGTAAACTTTCGTATTAGATCCAATCGGGTCTGGAAAAAGAAGGGGTCGCAGAGAAAGAGAAAACTACATAACAGATTTTATAAAACTGTTCGATTTTTGATTTTTTTTGTTTACAGAAATAATTGCTTAACGATAAATATACAGATAATCATAATAGTACATTCAAATAAATTCAAAGCTTATATAAAAAATGTCGAAACTCATTTAAGATCTTATATAAATTAGCTTCATAGCTGCGTAACGTGGGTGAAAACAAATCGCAGGAGTTAAACATGTTATCACGATTTCGTTCCATTCTTCGGAAAGCTGAGTTCACGCCAATATTGGTGCGTGATTTAGAAACTGAGAAAAGATTTTGAGTTCTGGTATTATACCAATAAGTGCGTATCAATTATAAATTAATAATTTTAAATAAAGTCAGTTCGTTCAAATACTCACGACCGATCATTAATGGTAAAAGTTCAAGCTGTTTTATTCTTACAGGATATGAGAGTTTTACTAATGATAGCACCAGCACATGCAAAAAAAAAAAAAATCTGCACCCCAGTATTTTGATGCGCTGAATACGAATCCGATGTCCGTTTTGCTCCATCACCCACCAGTTTTCTACAAAACCCCAATTTTAGGTCAAAAATGCTCAAGAAAATACCAAAGTTTATTTTTTGTACCGTTTACTCCAGATGTATCATTTCCGAAGTATTTTTAACCGCAAAAAAGGATTCCGTAGTCCAAATTTACTTGACACTTCAGTAACCCAAAAAAAGCACAACTTTAGGTAAAAATGGTCAAAAAAATTCCAACGTAATTTACCTTTCTATTTTGGTTACTAATTGCTTTAGACTAAACAAGTCAGACAAAGAAACTCATACTAAAATCCAGATGTACAACTTACACTGAAACTCAGACAATTAAACTGTTACTCAAACCGAGACGCAAAACTAACACTTGAACTATGACAAGCAAACTGAAATTCATGGAGTATAATTTATAAACAGAAGACAAATAAGACAAACTTGCGGCTTGTGTGACCGAAACAAAGTTACTGGCAATAGGAAATTGAAACTTAACTAAGAAAGTTTTGCTGAAATGGATTCTCCTGCCTTTGCTGCAGTTTGAGTTTGTCTACTACAGTTTGTTGCTCTTCATCAACTTTTTATTCATTGACCTATCACGAATTACATTAGCTTTTCCTGGCTGAATGTAGTCTCTTAAGGTGGATTCAGTGTTGCGTTCCTTCGTTTCATCCGTCATTCTGAAATTGTTTTAAATCAATTTGATTGGTTAAAAATGACGTTTTTTTTCTTGTGAATTTTTTTCGCCAACTTGGTTTAACTTTAACTTTTGTACGGAACGAACATGGCGAAAAAGAGATAGCATGATATTTAAATGAAAGAGACGAAAAGAAAACCCACGCTCAAATCTAATGTCAAACAACCATATTGTTTATTATTGTTTTTTGTTTTTTGGAAATTTGGTGAATTGCTGAATACAATGATAAATTTAAAGAAATAAATATTAAAATTACAATCAATAATTTTATAACTTTAAAAACGCATGGAAAAATGTCAATCATTACGAAAACTGTCAATCAGTTACATTTTTTACCTATAGATGGAAGCAAAATCAGTTCTGCATTTTTTTCAGCAACCATGAATCGCCAAAAGAAAAATCAGAATGACTGAAGGAAGGAAGGAACGAAGGAACGCAACACTGAATCCGCCTTTAGCGGCCACTATTTTTTAACGTAATGATTTTTTCGTTATCTACTACTCACAAACTTGCCAATTGTGTTCCGAGTACTTGATTTTTTGCAAAATATATCCTAGAACTCCATAATTTTCTCCCATAGAGATTGAATGGACTATTGGAACAGTGGCATATTTATTTCCATTATGCAGTAGTACCACTTTTAGGCTGACTTTTGAGTAGTCAATAAATAGTCTCCACTCCTTAGGTTTGTAAATATTAGTATATTTGTGCAATAATACACCAGTGAAGTTATTTTATCTTTGGTAAAGTGCTTCCGAAATTCCTTTTCCCTTTCACTAACTATGTCTTTAGATACATCTTTGGGTAATGCATATCTCCTAATTAAATTATTGAGGTCATTCTGAGTGAATAGTATTGGAACTTTTTTTCTTTACGTGCAATATACTCTCCTCCGTTTGATTTTCACTGCAGTAAAATTCCTCCTCGCTGGACGCTTCACTCTCACCTACGTTATCCTTTGAAACTTCCATTGCTTCATTGTTTAAAAAATTTGAGCTTAAGTAATTGTTCTTTACATCTGCGTACTTTAGCATAGTTGAACATGCATTATATATAATATTTGGAGTCCACATATTTTCCCTCAAGAATCTCTCTACCCAAACATTCGTGCTATATATTTTTAGTCAAGTCAGATATAGTCTTCCGACATTTAGCTATTTCGAATTGATCACAAATGTAACAAAACACATTCGGGTCCCAATCACACTGATGTTTTCCCGTAGCCGTATACTCCTCAAAGGCCAAGTTGCCTATCCTTGAGGAACTACGGTCACATGATGACGACGCCAGCCGGCCCGCTTACCCACTCTAACCAGCCGCCGATACTATGGTATTCCTCGCCTGAATCGTAACATTTTTATGTGTGGTTCCCATGACGGCAAGAAAGCCGTAACCCAGGGACTTAGCCGGATAGTGGGACAACTCCGTTGCCCACCGTCACCACGTGGAGGTGCCCTGGGTGCAGCCACACGTTAATTTGCTGTTGACACGTGTTTTTTGGGATAATGAAGGGTCACAAGTAAATTTGAGCTACGGAATCCTCTTTTTGCGGTTAAAAGTACTTGGGAACCATATATCTGGAGTAAACGGTACAAAAAATAAACTTTGGTATTTTCTTGGGAAATTTTGACACAGAATTGGGGTTTTGTGGAAAACTGGTGGGTGATGGAGCAAAACGGACATCAGATTCGTGTTAACGTATCAAAATACATAGCAATTGACATGTCAGACCTCGGGTTCAGAAAATTGTTTCTTTTTGTGTGCCGGTGTAATTTATATTTAAAGAATAGGAACCGTGTAAATTTAAGATGGCTTTTTTCTATTCTATCAACATACGTATCATAAAGTGGACTCCAAACCTTCCAACAATATTCCAATATATTTCTGACTAAAGCGAGATATATAGTAGTGGAGTAATTACCCGGTGGTCGGTAAACTCGAAACATCTTCTAAAACCAAACATCTTCATCGATTTAGTACACACTGACTCAATTTCAATATTTAATCTTAGCTGGCTATCAATAATTACCTCCAAATCACAGATTTCTGAAACTCTGTCCAGTTTGTTATAATTTATAACATAATCAAAGGATGGTTTTTTGGTTGCTGGAGAAAGTAATAACTTTACATTTGACGATAATTGTTAGTGTTACCAGTTATTGATTGGTTTTCGGTGGGTTTGAGAAGTTTAATATCATCAGCACATAACAATATGTTAGAATTTAGGTTAATAGGCCCTAGAGCGGACCCTTGAGGAACCCCAGATTTCGGTTGTGATTTGATAGAGTCAACGGTTTTGAAACGAACCAGTTGCATTCTATTTAAAATATAAGAACAGAACCACAAGTTTATAATAAATGAATAAAAATTTCTTTTCCAAGTATACGTACATTTGGAAATAGAGTTCAGACTTAATTGGTTGAAATATTTTGAGATCATCTGCATACAAGAAGCATTCACTTTTTAAGTTAAAAGTTATGTCATTTATAAATACTAAGAATAATAAAGGACAAATTATGGAGCCTTGTGGGACACCGGAAGTTGGGGTAAAACTTAGCAGAACAAACTCCATTAAATTTAACTAATTAAATATGATTTTAACCAAATTTTGTAATGTTCAGTGATATTGATGGAATCCAATTTATTAATAAGAAATAAATGATCCACTTTAACAAAAGCTTTTTGAAAATCTGTATAAATACAATCCAAATGAACGTCATTGTCAACATGATGAGATAAGAAATTGTTGAACTTCAGTAGATTAGTGACAGTGGATTTACCAGCTACAAACCCGTGTTGACGTGGGGAAATAGTTGGCAGCTTGTATTGCCATACGACTGAAATCCATCTCAATGTGGACCTGCATCAATGCAGGGCACTCATTTATTTTGTGCAACAAACAAATTCCCAAGACCACCGACTATACTGTCCCGACGCTATCTTTTAACACAAAGTTCCGGAGTAGGATCCCATCCAGGGAGGACTGGAGGGGATCCCGTCTAGGGGTGCAGTTTTGGAACCAGGAGTTATAAACTTCTTCACTGATGGTTCAAAATAGGACGGAAAAGCCAAGGCTGGAGTGTTCTGCTAGGAACTTATGTTAAATCTCTCCTTCCGTCTTCCCGATTTCTGTAGCATATTTCAAGCTGAAGTAACTGCCATAAAGGAAGTCGTAGACTGGTTGAGGTATAATGTAATATCGGTTTGTGATATTCGCATACATATAGACAGTCAGGCTGCCATTAAAGCGCTTTAATAACACCTCCTCACGTCGAAAGTAGTCCAGAACTGTCTCTAATCTCTTAACGAGATGGCAGATCAGTTCAACATCCACATTTTACGGGTACCAGGACATTTCATAAGTACAGGGAATATAAACGCCGATGAACTGGCTCGACGTGGTACAACGGACCACTTGAAGCTCGCTGCTTCAGGAAGAAGCTATCAAGCTGACGAATGATAGATGGTCAAGTGTCACATCATGCGTAATAACTCAGCAGGCACTGTCTCATAGGGCGGCATGCGAGTAGACTTGGTGTCTTCTCACATGACTACTGTCGTTGTTGCGATAACGAAGAGGAGGAAGAGACAGTACTTCATTTTCTTTGCACCTGCACTCGTCTGGCACGAAGCAGACTGAAGTTTCTAGGCGGATCCCTCTTCAAGGACCTGACGGACCTCTGTAGGATGGACGTCAAGAGTATCCAGCGCTTCGTTAAGAGCGCAAAATGGTTGCAATCAGTTGACGGAAACAATTATTCGTGGTATGGCTACGGGACATTTTTGTGTCTATGCCTGGTCCCAGTGGACCGCCTCCTAAACCTAGCCTAACCTAACCCGTGTTGACAAATATTAATTGAATGTCTCATTTCATTGTATCCTTGTATAGAATGTGAAACATCAGCTTTTCAAAAATTTTATTAAATACATATATTACTGATGCAAATACCACGGTAGTTAGTTACATCTGCAGCAGCACGCGATTTGAAAACTGGAATAATAAAGGAATTCTTCCATAATTTAGGAAAAATACAGCTACACATATATTTGGATTTATTAAAAATAATTGTTAATGGTTTAACAAAACACGGGTCAGCTTTAACAACAAATTTACCATGTATACTATATGGTCCACTTACTTTTTTAGTGTCAATATTACTAATCACTGAGAGTATACCCACCCACCCAAAAAGTTATAATTATTGTGGTAATTTGGAGTTGGATTAATTACCGATGGATTAAAGACACCTTTGAAATAATCACAAAACTATTTACAAATAATTTCAACATCGTTTGATCTACCGTCTAAAAAGTTCATAACTGTAGGAAACCCTGATTGAACAGACAAGCCTTTATTAAACTTCCAAAAAAATTTAGGATCACCTTTAATGGAATGTTTTACAATTACACAGTTTCGATTTAGTTATTAGTTTAATTTTTTTATTTAGTAAATTTTTAACCGACCAGAATACCATACGGGAAATTTGGATGTCCTATTCTCTTTCGAGAATCTGGCATTTTTGTGTATAATTTCAAATAATTTATCATCAACTTCAAGATTTCTAAACAAACTGACCCAATCAATTAATAGAAGTTCTTTGCTTAGCAAATCACAATTAATAGAACTAAAATTAATGACTCCGTTACCTCTGTTTCTTTTAAATTTATGATATTTAAAATCGAACAGTATATTTAAGGGAGGATCAAACCTCGCAATTTTAGATACAGTATTAACTGATTGCTCAACATGAAACTGACTACCGGCATTCGTGTCGTTCATTACCAAGTCAAGAATTCTACCCATACAATTTTTATTAGCGTTGATTTGTGTTATATTCAAAAAATTAAGTGAATTATCAATAATCTCAGCACAACGACCCTCATATTCTACAGGAACTAATTAACTATTAACATTCATGTGCCACTGAATAGAAGGGAGGTTAAAGTCACCAATCAGCAGAACATCACTATTAGATTTCTTGTTATCACAATAAAATTAATTTAAAAAATAAAAGAACAAAATACAGAAACCTGTGGCAATTCAACGCAAACCTTAATATGCAACATTCAAACGGAAAATTAGGGATAGAAATGCCAGTTATTGGGAGCTCACGCTTATATCCAATTAGAACTCTACCGCAATCATTTACATTGGTTTCAATAAAATTCCGATCACAGCGATGCACTAAATATCTTTCATCGAACAACTCAAATGAGCTAACAATGCTGTTTAGCCATGTCTCAGTAAGGGAAATGAAGTCATAATTCTCCTCCAGAAATGACAGTCTGAATTCTTTGGATTTCGTTTTCAAGCCTCTACTGTTCTGGTAATATAAATTTAGACCCATATTATTAAATTGGCTAGAAGCTATGAGCATCTAATAATAAATGCTAGATATTGTAGTCCGTTTTAAGTTTTTTTCACTCCATTAACAGCTTCTCATTCCAAGAAGAAATGTGCTCAACAATAAATATTTCCGAAGTAATTTTCGGAAAACCTATATCCTTCGCAAATATTTTGCTACGTTTGCAATGTAGTTTAACACATTCCAGAAAATTATTTTGGACAAATTCCGACGCAAATTCAACAAGAATTTTGTGGTCACAAGGCAAAACCGCTTAAGCCAAATTTAATAATTTTTCTAGAGACGTAGAAAAAGTTGAATATTAAATTTATTTTCGTTTATGCCGACTAAAGCTACTACGGCTTGCGACTACAGCCTTTGGCCACAAGGTATTACCACTTAAGTCAAATTTAGTGAAGTTAGAAGAGAGCTAGAAAACGTTACACACTGAAAATTATTTTTGTCTTAAGTCGACTTAAGCGATTTTGCCTTGTGAACACAGAATTGGCTTTGGTTGTTTTATCGAGAATATTCTGTGAATATATTTAATATTTGTTTTGTCAAGGTCAAATTGAACTTTATTCAAAATAGCAAAAATAATTTTGAATAAATCTTAAATATATATATTAAATTTATAATAAATTTTGAATTAGACACAGGAACACCTCTAATTTCACAATTTGTTTGGAATACACAATACTTCAAAACATCACACCGTTTTTGTAACATAACGAGCTTTTTTCACTAAAGAGCACATCAACGTTATTTTCAATTTTTGCCAATTTTACTTCAAGTTTAGACACATTTTCTTAATTTGCTTGCAATGAGTCCAAAATACGTGCAACGTCAATCGAATTTTGCTCCAATTTTTTAAATAATTTTTTGGAAATAGCAAACTCATTTTGGTTATTTTTTAGGTGGGTCTATATCGCCTAACATTTTTGATATCGACTGTTGAACACTGGGATCCGTTATAGTATCACCACATATACGAGTACAAACACTATAACGAAAGTCAGTCTTTTCAAACGGTACTACAACACAATAACTATGAAAATCCAATTTACAAGTACAACATGAGATAGACTTTCTAATGATGTTACTTTTGCATATTCCACACAATTTTTGATTGTTGCAGTTTGCAGCCATGATAAGCACTAGATATGACCACCGTTCAAAAAATTATACTACACTAATTACACAGCCAAACACTGTTGGTAAAAAAAACAGAATCAAATTGAATAATAATCATTATATTACACATGTCACTAGAGTACATTTTAAATGACTATAAAAAACTATGAATACGATTCGTAATATAAATATGTCAATAAAATTTAGACAGAACTGTATTTTTCAGCCAAACACTAATGTCGTTTTCAATTGACCAAAAAAACTATACTCAGTGCAGAAAAAAAACTTAACTCAATCATTTTTAACTTTGGCGAGTTTAGTTGTTTTTGCCCCTGAGTTTAGCTTTTGTTTGATCAATCGAAAAGGACACTAGAGTCATGTTAGAGAAGACACCAACACAATCATTACGATTAGTTGTTGTAACAATATTATTACTATTCACTGAATAGACATAATTGGTTGGCCATGACTTTCGAGTCAAATGGTTGTGTTTTTTTCCTCGAGAATTAAATTTTATTAAAAATAATTATTTTATTGTAAATTGGCTATTCAAACTAAAATTCGATAAATTCAGTGAATTGTGAATGGTGTAAGAGTGCATGATTGTGCATCGCTTTATTAAGGTTCAACATTTAAGGAAAAAACATTAGGTATAATGTGTAAAGTTTTGATTAGACAGGTGAGATAAGGAATTCTTGGAATATATGTCCAAACTGGAAATGCAGTTTATTGATGTTAAAAGAAGCCTTGATGTAATGAAACTATTGGTGAAGTGTGATGAAAGAAAATATAAAAGATAAAACAAAAATTAGATAATTTATTAATTATTAGAGCAAACTATAGAGTTACGGTGTTTAGTGATTAAAAGATAACAGAGTGATATAACAAAGGGTACTGAATTTAATAAAGGAATAATTAAGTACATAAATGATAAATGGCTAACTAATTATTAAACTAGTGTCTATGTGTTTAAAGAATTTATTTGAAATATAGAGTGTAGAATTTATTTGAAATGTAGGGTTATATGAAATGTAGTGAGTGGATGTGATGAAATTAGTGTGTGATGAAATAGAATTAAAATTAAAATTAAAATAATTCATAAATTAAATGATTTAGTATGCTATTGAGTTAAGAATTTAGAATTTACAATTGTAGTGGAATAGCTGGAATTAATAACTAGAATATAGAAGGTAAGCTAAGTTAAATAAATCGGTATATTGGCAATTGTATTATACATTGCACACTCAGTATTTACTGTTAGGCATGGAAGTACACAAAATACCAAGTGATGGAAATTGCCTTTTCAATGCAATCATCCATCAGCTGCAACTACAAGATTCTCATTCTTCAACCTGTTCAGCAAGTGATCTCCGAGCTGAAATTGTCAGCTTTATACGCGGTAATCTTGATGATTATTCTCACACAATATTGGATGCATGTCATCAGATCTATAATCCCAGGGAAATTTTGAATCACACTGGAAATCAATTAATATTAAGATATCTATCCGACCTTCAGCAGACTGGATGTTGGGGTGGCGCCGAATGTCTTTCGGCCGTGTCTAATTTGAAAAAACTAAAAATAAATATTTATTATGTCAAACATCAAATCACTTTTACACCGACCAGGGGAACGTATAACACTGAAATTAATTTGCTATATACGGGGTCACGTTATGACAGCTTAATGTTCCAACAGGAACATACCCCATTGCTTGCTAACACGGTACAATATTCCGATTTGCCTAACATAGCAGAGAATGTCCACCGGAAAAGTTCCACCACTGACAATCCTTATACACTAATTGAGGAATCACAGTTAATTGAGTCACCAATCCTGGACCTTCCCGTCAACTCATTCTGCCTTGGAACTTGGAACGTTCGAGGCCTTAATAACTCCCAGAAACGTGACGCCATTGACAGAATTTTATTAGAAAATAATGTCCATATATGTAGTGTCTCAGAAACAAATATGCCCTCTGGAACCTGTTCTTCAAAAAATTACATTTGGCACCTTACAAACGAGCCCAAGACAAAAAGACGTGGAGTGGGAATTTTGATAAAAAGGCATACCTTCATTCGGATTATTGGAATTCGAAAATATTTTGGTGCCATAATTACTCTGAACGGCAGAATTGAGAATAGGAGGATCATTGCCATATCCGTTTATGTTCCACCTCACACTTCCCAATGCAATCGTCGTCTTTCCACAAAGATATTCTCAAAGTTACTTTCGATAATTGATCGTTGCCCGCAACAGATCGATATCGTCTTATTTGGAGATTTTAATGCTCATCTAAAAGAAGATGAATTGCAATCGAAGAATTAGAATGGAGTTTCTCTAGAACTACTAACTCGGTCGACTCAAATTTTTAATCACACCCTTCATGGACGTCGGCGGAAATTTATGACCTGGACTGATGGTCGATTGTATTCCCAGTTGGACTATATTTTAACCCGTAAAAGCAATCGGGTTATTTATGTTAAGTCGGTGAAAGCCGCCTGTTTTTACCCGTCACTAAGCGATCATCGTTTAATATGGATTGTGTGCACCATGCGAAAAGTGCGATCGCTTGCCTGTCCTACTAATGTAAAGCCAGTTCTGATCTCTGCAGGGCCACCTATGACCTATTCTTTCAAATCTTTGAATCTCTCGTTACTGCAAGGAGTAAAGATACACAAACAATATCAGTCCGTTTTAGTAAAATCATTTGCACAAGCAGTTTCAGATATAAATGATTGTAATCGATGGCATTTGATAACTACTTGCATCAAGGAAAGCTCCCAACAGTTACTCACCACCAAGACGCCCCTGACACCTAAGCGTAGGAAAGCATTGGCGCTCTTTAAACAGGCCCAATTTCACAAACATGCTCATCCACAGGAGAGGAGCTCTCGATTGCGTCTACAAAGTGCCAGGAAACGTTTGTCTGATGCCTATTCCAGGCACAAATCTTCTGAATGCAAACAATTTTTTAGTCGTTTGACTTACTATTCTCCTCCAGAACGTCTTCGCAGAACTTATTCATATTTTAAGATTTTCAAACGAGATTGCTCTTCCTTTCGCGGAAATTACATACCAATTTCCTCCTGGGTAAATGAACTTTCTACCATTGAAGGAACCTGGCCGAGCCTTATAGAGGAACTGGATTACTTTCCTCTAGGTCCTCCTCCAAATAAGGAAGACATTCAGTCAGTCCTGAATTTAATCCGCCCAGGCACTGCCCCGGGGCCGGATCAAATTCCCATTCAACTATTTAAATATGCACCCAACAATATTGTTGAAGCGCTTCATAAAGTCATAGAAACTGCATGGATAAACAATGACCCACCAACCGAGTGGCTGGAGACCATTCAGGTTCCAATTCCTAAGAACAAGAATCCTCGTCAAACCAGTGATTTCCGACGCATAACCCTATGCAATGTAGGATACAAGATCTATGCCAAGCTTCTTCTTGAAAAGTTGGATGATCATCTCGAATTTCCGCCTTCATACCAAGCTGCGTTTTTGCCCAATCGCTCGACTGATGATCACATGTTTGTCGTTCGTCGAGTACTGGATGAAGAATGGCGCTCCGGGAATGAAACTTTTGCCTTTTCTAGTGACTTAGCAAAAGCATTTGACACAGTCAATCTAAAGGTCGTAATCGAATGTCTTCAACAATATGTGCCTCATTATCTGGTAAACCGCATCATAAAGGCTTGTTTCTGGGAGAAAACCTCCATCAAGTGGTTTAACACCTGTACAGCTAGAGTTAAAAAGAACAAAGGGGTAAAACAGGGTTGTCCTCTATCACCAAGACTTTTTAATTTCATTTTGAATGAAGTATTGGTAACTGTTGCCGATCAGTATCCAGAATTATGTTTAAATCAAGGAGGGCCATTGCAGCTTCCTTTAATTCTAGCATATGCTGATGACATTTTAATTGTCACTCGGGACCCTGCACGCTTAGAACCCATTCTGATTGAGTTGATCGCTGGATTAGAGATTGCCGGACTAACAGTGAATCCAAATAAATGCACTGTACTTATTAGAAACCCAGACTCCTTAATACAAGAGTTTAAATTTATCGCTCTTTTAGAGCTCTTTATAAACATTTTCGCTCTTGCTCCCAATAAAATTTTTTTTCAGTTTGCTTTTACGCTCTTACCCTCTAATGATAAACACAAAAAAAAATTTATTTCGCTATTTCAAAGCGATTTAAATTTTTATTTTTAATTTTGCTCTTAAAGCAGAGAGCGTAAAAGCTAAAAATATCGCTCCTAACCCATTCTACAGAGCCATTGAAGAAAATACATTAGGGAGCAAAATTTTTTGTAACACACGAATTGCTCTTTGAATATCAATAAAATTTATTGATATCTAAATTGATTGATAAAAGAAATTTATCTAAATATCGTTTAATAAAGAAAGTTTGATAAACGATATTTAGATAAATTTCTGGAATATGGCCAATTGTGATGGAACTTGGCTATTCTTTAACCGATTTGAGTGAAATTTGACATGTGCGTTGGAAATGGGATTCTAAAATGATTTTCGGATGAAGTTCTGGAATATGGCCAACTGGGATGGAACTTGGCTATTCTTTAACCGATTTGAGTGAAATTTGACATGTGCGTTGGAAATGGGATTCTAAAATGGTTTTTAGGTGAAGTTCTGGAATATGGCCAATGGGGATGGAACTTGGCTATTTCTTAACCGATTTTAGTGAAATTTAAAATGCGCAATGGAAATGGGATTCTAAAATGATTTTCGGATGAGGTTCTGGAATGTGGCCAATTATGGTGGAACTTGGCTATTTTTTAACCGATTTGAGTAAAATTTGACATTTGCGTTGGAAATGGGATTCTAAAATGATTTATGGATAAAGTTCTGGAATATGGCCAACTGGGATGGAACTTGGCTATTCTTTGTCTGAGTAGAGTGAAACTTGACATGTGCGTTGGAAATGGGATTATAAAATGATTTTTAGGTGAAGGTCTGGAATATGGCCAATTGGGATGGAACCTGGCTATTCCTTAACGAATTTTAGTGAAATTTAAAATGCGCAATGGACATGGGATTCTAAAATGATTTTCGGATGAAGTTCTGGAATATGGCCAATTGTGATGGAACTTGGTTATTTCTTAACCGATTTGAGTGAAATTTGACATGTGCGTTGGAAATGGGATTCTAAAATAATTTTTAGATAAAGTTCTGGAATATGGCCAACAAGGATGGAACTTCGCTATTCTGTAACCGATTTTAGTGAAATTCAACATGCACGATAGAAGTAGGATTTTAAAATGATTTTTAGATCTCGTAAGTTCTGGAATATGGCCAACTAGGATGGAACTTCGCTATTCCTTAACCGATTTGAGTGATATTTAACATTTGAGTTGAAAATGGGATTCTAAAATGATTTTTGGATCAAGTTCTGGAACATGGCCAATTGTGATGGAACTTGGCTATTTCTTAACCGATTATAGAGAAATTTGGCATTTGCGTTGGAAATGGGATTCTAAAATGATTTTTGGATAAAGTTCTGGAATATGGCCAATTGTAATGGAATTGGCTCTTCCTTTACAGGTTTTAGTGAAAATTTGACAAGTTTAATGAAAACGGGATTATACAATGATTTTTAGATGAAGTTCTGTAATAAGGCATATACGGCCAGTTAGGATGGAACTTTGCTATTTCTTAACCGATTCTGATGCAATTTGACATGTTCGTTGGAAATGAGATTCTAAAATGATTTTTCTAATTCAGCGGTCCTACACTAACATTAGCGTACTGTTACCCATTTTTTCTTATTTTCCTTTAATCGCGACTAAATTTTCCGGCAGATGTATAATAAACATGTCAATATAAGTAATCTATAATAATTATTATTTTATGTAACTCATATTGATATATTTAAATATATACAGTTTCCGTAATCCATGCAGCTATCGAGGTTTATCTGCTGTGAGAAATAATCTGTAATTTCCATCCTATTTAGCCATATTCCAAAACTTTATCTAAAACCTATTTTAGAATCCCACTTCCAACGCATATATTGAATTGCATCACAATCGGTTTAGGAATAGCTAAGTTCCATCTAAATGATTCATATTTCAGAAACTCATCTAAAAATCATTTTAGAATTCCATTTTGATCGCACATGTCAAATTTCACTAAAATCGGTTAAGGCATAGCCAAGTTTAATCCTAGTTGGCCTTATTTCAGAACTTCATCTAAAAATCATTTTAGAATCTTATTTCCAAAGTACATGTTACATTCACAATCGGTTAAGGAAGTTGGCCATATTCCAGAACTTTATTCTAAAAATCATTGTAGAATCCCGTTCCCATCGCGCATGTCAAATTTCTTTAAAATCCAGAACTTCATTCATCCCATTTCCAACGCACATGTCGAATAGCGTGACAATCGGTTTTGAAATAGCCAAGTTCCATCCTAGTTGGCCATATTTATCTAAAAATCATTGTAGAATCCCATTTCCATCGCTCGTCTTGAATTTCACTCAAATCGGTTAAAGAATAGCCAAGTTTCATCCTTGTTGGCCATTTTCCAGAACTTTATCCATAAATCATTTTAGAATCCCATTTCCAACGCACATGTCAAATTTCACTCAAATCGGTTTAGAAACAGCCAAGTTCCACTATAATTGGCCATATTCCAGCACTTCATCCGAAAATCATTTTAGAATCCCATTTCCATTGCACATTTTAAATTTCACTAAAATCGGTTAAGGAATAGCCAAGTTCCATCCCAATTGTCCATGTTCCAGAACTTCATCTAAAAATTATTTTAGAATCCCATTTCCAACGCACATGTCAAGTTACACTAAAATCGGTTTCAGAATAGCCAAGTTCCATCCTTGTTGGCCATATTCCAGAACTTTATCCATAAATTATTTTAGAATCCCATTTCCAACGCAAATGTCAAATTTCACTCAAATTGGTTAAGAAATAGCCAAGTTCCACCATAATTGGCCATATTCCAGAACTTCATCTGAAAATCATTTTAGAATCCCATTTCCATTGCGCATTTTAAATTTCACTAAAATCGGTTTAGGAATAGCCAAGTTCCATCCCCATTGGCCATATTCCAGAACTTCACCTAAAAATAATTGTAGAATCCCATTTCCAACGCACATGTCAAATTTCACTCAAATCAGTTAAGAAATAGCCAAGTTCCAATATAATTGGTCATATTCCAGAACTTCATCCGAAAATCATTTTAGAATCCCATTTCCATTGCGTATTTTAAATTTCACTAAAATCGGTTAAGGAATAGCCAAGTTCCATCCCCATTGGCCATATTCCAGAACTTTACCCAAAAATCATTTTAGAATCCCATTTCCAATGCCCGTGCATCTCTTCGCTAATAAAACAATCTGGCTTTCTAAAGAAATTTAGAAGGTTTTGAATGTAACCGTTTGCTGTAATAACAAGAGCAATATAATAATGACGTTTTTATTCATCAGAGCAGAGCGTATTTATTTTCTCAATATAGCGCAATAACAAAGAGCGAAAATATGATAACTCAAACGCAATAGTGGAAGAGCAAGAGCCTTATAATAAAAATAATGCTCCAGTTCTTCAGAGCGATATTTTTTTTTTACAATTTCGCTCTTTATAAAGAGCTTTTTAATAGTTTTTATTAGCGCTCTTGAACAAAAATGAAGAGCGAAGAGCAAAATGAAATCCCCTTTTAAACTCTGCTTAATACCCATCCCATCCAATGTCAGAATAGATGGAATTACTTTCACCTCAGTGAAAACATTACGATACTTGGGCACCTACTTCTCAACTAGGCTTAGTAGGCCCCTCACTATCCGAACCCGGTGTCGCCAAGCGCTCGGGGTCACAAAACTATTGCAATGTTTCATTAAAAGAAATAAAGTATCTTCTAAGATAGCCATCACGATGTATAATACTGCCATAGTTCCCATGATGATCTATGGATTGAAAACCACCGCCCTTACACTTGCAAATCGGAAGAGATTAAGGAAATATGAGCTCTTTTTCTTGAGAAGATTACTGGAATTTAGTAAAGATAAATCCACCCTCGGAGCAAGGAAAATTAAAGAAATTTTGAACGGTAAAACAATAACAAAGCGCATTAAGTTCCAGCGTATCAATTATTGGGGACATGTGTACCGCCGTCCGTCTATCCATATACTCAAGGCTGCTTTCACGTACAGTGCTGGTCCTAGGAAACTAGGACGACCATGTTTTACCTGGCATGATTCGTTACACCAGGATTTAAATTATCTCAACAGATCGCATAATGAATGGGAACCTCTCTTATCCTCTCGAGTTGATTTACGGAAAGCAGCTGAAGGGATTTACCAATGCGAAGAATCAGATTCAAGTGAGCTTCTTGAAGATGAAATTTCGGAAGAAGAGATAGCTAAAGTAATGTAGGTTGGATATTACAACTTTTATCAAATATTCATCACTTACGTACATCAGAGCGATGTCAAGCAAGGAACTAATGGGTAATTAATTAATTAATCAACTGCTAAACAAATGTAGTTAAATTTATTTAAGTAGAGGTGAAATAAATAGATATAAATGGATTGACATATATCTTATATGGGAAGGGTGGACTATTCATAACATGCTAATTGGGTTCAAAGTTTGAACTGTTTCAGGTATATTGCAGAATTTATTACTCTCCAAAAAGTTAAGTAGCGAATTGAGACTAATTTAGTTTAATTTAGTTATTTATATAGGAAATGATCAAACTTGATGGAGCATGCAAGTGTCTGGATGGATTAAATAAAATATTATTAATAGATTTTTCCTGCTCCTGGACAGGATTGTTACTAGATGATTATTTATTTATTTAGTATAACTTAGGGTAGGAAGTAACTAACCGAGGATTGCTGAGAAACATATTTAACCTTATTAAAATAAATAGTGATTAAGATGATGACATCTTGGACCTCAGGAAATTAGCAATAGATTAGATAATTCTGTCAGAATAAATTACAACAATAATACAAAGTTAAAATTTCAGGACTGAAGGAAAAAAAAGCAAAGTTACAGGTCTTAAGGAAATAAGAACTTGTAGATAGAAATTATGCCGTCCTGTGATAACAAATTATTATTATTATTATTATTATTATTATTAACAATTGTTATACTACTAACTGTTGACCGTCAAGGTGTCTGTAACCGGGTCGAACTCAATCCTATACTAACAATCCTATCCAATCCTTCCAAGTCAATGTAAAAAGGGTGTACGGTGGGCTCGGCGTCATCCGGGAGATCTTGTTAAAGGCTTGGTCGTACAACCCAAATCAAATCAAATCAATTAAATTCACTGAATAGATATAATTGAAATCCTGAGCAAGCCAATTAGCAATTTGTTGACAGTCACTAGTTGGCTGATCTGCAAATTTCATCGCTTCCGGATAATCTCTTAGCGGCTTGTTATAATATCAAATTGTTTGGGATCGGATTTTATTTTATTTTGAACTGAAAAGAAATATTTCTCAAAACATGATTTTATTTCATTTTTTACTAATTGCCGGTAAGGATTAAATTGCATTTTAAAAATGTTCATGCCAGTTCTAGTTACAATTCGATGGGAATTACCTTTTTGATTATCTAAATAAATCAAATACTTTGGAAAGCAACCGGGATATTTCACACCATTGTTAGGACGACGATTAAACGCGCACACTTAAAAAAATATTGCTTATGTAATGGGAATTGCATTACATATAGGTACAGCGGAAGGCCGTATTAGAAAATAATATAAAGCTTGCGATAAAAAAGATTTAATACAATTTGCATTGATTTGTAATGCAACAATTACATTAAATTTTCGTGCAACATTGCACGAAATGTAAAGCAAGTTGTAGAAGAACTATTTTGAAAATATTTTAGATGTATTAAATTTTAAAGCAAGTTGCATTAAAAGTTTCGTAAGCTTAGTCCTTTTTTTCTGGGGTTTGTTCATTTGGTCTTTGTTTTTGGTGCCTTTAGGGTCGAAATCTCAGAGAGCAGTTTACTTTAAAAAACCAAACATTCACCTTTCCATTGGCGGGCTACTTTACTTTACAGTCGCCTAAGGTAATAAATTATAAATTGAGAACTGAAAAGCTTACCTTTAACATAATAGTCATTTTCGAATTCAGAAAGCCCAATTATTTTATTTGTCATTTAGTCGATTTGATTTAGCGAATTTTATATTAGTAAAGCAAAACACGTGTATGAATTTTATTAAAAATATTTTTTATTGCAAATACTGCTTTATAAATCTATTTTTGGAACTGCATATCCTTCCTAAAACATTAAACGACCATCAAATAATTAAGAACTAATGATATCCTTATTCAGCCATGTCTCCGTCAAACACACAAACTCAAAATTTTCATTTAATAATGACATAGTTTAAACTCCAGAAATTTCGTTTACATCCCTTCGATATTCTGGTAATACAAATTCCTATTATTAAACATTTTAAACTAAAAGAAAATTAAAGAAAATTAGCTACGATAACTGAAAGCAAAAACGATTTATTTTCCTTAATACAAAATTACAAAATCTGGGTATTTTAAATTCAATTGAAACTAATCTTCTATTCTGGCAATATATCACAGCCCGACATCGACATTTGCATTTGAATGTTGAGCTGCATTAGGTAAACCTGCATGTTGAGTTGCATTAATTATTCCATGGTTAGGATTATGATCACATCGAATTTTATTCAAAACACTTGGTGAGTATTATTGAGCTTTTTCATTCCTTTTACAGAATATGTTGTTGTGGGAATTTTCAAATTCCAGTTACAACCGATGAGCCTTGCCACAGGGAATTAAATGAGCATTTCTCAATAAAAACTAAACACCAAGTAATTAAAACACAATTTATGTTTTATTTAATTTAAAAAAATTTATTTGTAAATTATATATAATAATAATGAACAACTTGCTTAATTTGATTACCGATCGATCAGCTAATTGCTGTATTGTTTTTAGAGTATACTATATTTATTGGTATTTGTAAGTCAATCCAAATTTATTTTGGAAGTAATTGGAAATACAACAATGTTATTATTTTTCATTCAGACTTCTTTAAAATGATACGGTGAAATCTTCAATGAGCTTGGATTATAAAATAATGATTTTTTCCAAGACATAACAAAATCAAATATTCTAATTAAATTATTGGATTTTGGTAAACCAATACCACATGGAGGTATATCTCGCGAATATATTTTATAGGAGCCAATTACAATTATAGTGTTATCATCAACAGCTTTAAGACAGTCATTACATTTCCAGTTTGTAGATTTTACCGATGCCGCAACACATGAATGATGTACACTATTGCATATAAAACACACACACAATGGATTTATTGTCACGAATTATTTTGTTTTTACATGTGTTGCACTCAGATTGTTTGCTTTTATCACTCATTATAATAAAATATGTAAAACCATTGTAAAGTTCAATGTTTAAACAAAGGTTATAAACCCCGTTGATTATCTACCTGTTTACAAAATTTGAAGTCAATTGAAGCATTGCGGGGGACTTTTAACAAAAAATATTAAACAAAATTTGTTCAACTGTAGGTATACAAAATTTTAAATAAAATCTTTCTTTTATTTGTCAAAAAATCATTATTTTTAACAAAAATTCGTATTTATTCAATAAAATATAAATTTTTACTTTTCCCATAATCGTGAGAAAAATTTTGTTCCAGATTTTCATATTTCACACAAAAGATGTCCTTCCTACCTTCCATCTTTCCGTCCTTCCAATCATACATTTTTTACTATTTACATAAGAGGAATGAGAATTAGAGACATTGTAAATAATACAGGAATACCATCTGGATCGATTAAATCAGTTTTGAAGAACTATATAAGCTTGTCTCATATGTCTTCTCCTCTTGTTCCGAAAACACTGAATTTTTTTTGAAAAACATAGTCGTGTTGAAGTTGCTGAAGAAATGTTTTTTAGGGTGACAACATTCAGAAATGAATAATTACTGGTAATGAGACATGAATCTATGCGTATGAGCAAGAGACAGCCCAACAATTAAACGAGTATCGTGCTATAAATGAACCAAAGCCGAGAAATCCAAATCGGTGAAAAATAAAAGTCATGTTAACTGTTTTGTTCGATTACCGTGGTATTCTCCAACTTTTTATTACTGTCAAAACCTTGCTGCCAATGTCAATAAGGTCAATTCATAATTTGCGTAATCTTGCCTGATTTTTCAGATTTTGACTTTTTGTGGTTTATCACAACAAAAGTCCACCAAATATTATTTTTAAAGAAGTAGCTCTAAGGAGAATTTAGTTTCTTTCCACGTATCAAAATATTTAACAGAAATATTTTTAAAATTAACAATATTAGCTTAAAAAAATTAAGTTGTAACGTGACAGGTTAAATGGGAAACACGAAACTCCACATGAATAATTTAATAGCTTAACATTTTTTACGTTAATTTTTTTTTTTTTTTTTTTACTGCGAAAGTTCGTAACGATTTACAGTCCTAATTATACACTATAAATAAACCAAAATTCTAATTATAAATAAACTTTTGATTTATTCATAATTTTTCCTTCCCACATTTAAATTCAGTAAATATTTGCTTTACAATAACAAGCGAACGGGGGCAAAAAAACTCCAGTTTTTGTTGAATATAAAATTTGGTAAATCTATACATTTGTTCCAACTCGGATCCAAAAACAATTCCATTAAATCTTGTTCTACAAATTTTCTCAGTAGAACAAAAAATAATAAAAACCAACAAAAGTTATTACTTTTTTTTTGTATTTTGATAAACATAAAACTTTTCGTATTGTTCCAAAAAATATTCGATATATTTTCGCTCTCTCTCTACCTATCCGTATTATACCATGTAATATAATAAATACCCATCCCTCGGCTACGGAACAGAACACCACACGAAAATTCAATTTTACAATAATCTACAATAATAATAATAACACCAAGCAACAAACACCACATAAAATATATACATTCATGTAACCAAAACAAAGAACTTTAAACAACAACAAGACAAGTGCACACAGCAGAAGCAGCAAAAAAAACTATTCCAGCATAAAAATATTTATGTAATTGGAAGCGAAATTTAGAGCAAAACTTTATCCATTAACAAACATTCCTCTGTGCTGGTTTAGTATGTACTGTACTATATATGAATCTCTTTTGTTTTTATTTTATCAATTTCTGGGCAAAAGCATTTAGTGTAAACATCTGTTTTAACCTATTGCACTAAATTTAAACATTTTTTTTTTGTGTTTTCATTTAAAGTAGTTTTAATCATATTTTTAAAGAAAAACTTTCATAATTTTTGTTTTTGTGCAGAGTAAATATGGTTTGATATCATGGAAAAGTTTAACAAACAAAATAAAACAAAAAAACAAAAAAATATTTTTTTTTTATATGTTGGCTGACTTTTAAATCTAAGATAAATTTGTTCTGTTTTTCTAAAACAAAATAAAAAAAAAACATAAAAAGCAGGTCTTCTTAATGTAAATAAAGAATAAATATAAATAGGGTTTTTCTTCTTTTCAACATCAATTTATTATGTAGTTGCGGAGTATTTAGTTGGAGAAATAACAACTAAGATTAAAATTCTTGCCATAAATCGTTTTTTGTTTTTGTATACCAGGTGATAACATAACCATACAAAAACATAATATTTGTACACGTATATTAAAGCATGAATTTCGTTAAATATTTGTTAATCAATAATGTGGTTTACGTTGAAATTTAGATTGTGGTTAGTAAGGGTTGGTATGCATTTTATCAAATAGATGTTATTTTAATCTCCTGCCCTTTTCGGTCGTGTTTTGCGGTGGTTATGAATTTTCATTTTTATATTTTTTATAATTATTAATTACTACAAGATTGACAGTTTGGTTATCGTTGCAACCGATTTTGGTTATTTTAATTTTTTTTTTTTTTTTTTTTTTTAATATTTTACCTTCTTAAATTGTATCTATAATGAATCAATGAGCGCTTTCAGGTCCGCCAACTGACTAAAATAAACATGTTGTTTTCTGAATGCCTCCGATTTATCGGAAATTTCATGGTAATGTGATGAATCGAATGTCATTTCTACTTTCAGTAAATTTGCCAACATATTGCGGGGCCTGAAGTCGCCCAATGAAACGCGCTTTGAGAAGACATTTGACTTGTCTGTTATCGATTAATCAATCATTATATTCAAAAAATAGAATTGCCAAAATTAAATATTTTAAGATTATAAACATAATCAGCTCGATTTTAGAATCCACGCGAGTGAATCGAATGCGAACCGAAGACTTCCTCTCTAAAAAAGAAATAGGAAATATTGGCTGCAAATCAAAGTAGTTTGGAAAACTAGGAATAGGGCCGAAAGGCGGAATGTCGAAAGCACGAAAGTGTCGAAATACCGAATGTCGAAAGGGTCGAAAGTGTCGAAATTGATTTTAATTTTTCATCCTTTTATTAATGAAAATTTTCAAAATTTATATTTTTATGAAAACCAAAATTTATATTTTTATCAAAATTTTTGTATAAAAATGTTTAATAGTAAATCGCCTTTAATATTAAAATCTTCTTATGTTTTTTTTGTCATATAATTAAAAATTAATTAATTATAATAAAAAAAAAAAAAATAAATAAATTTTTTTTCCCACAAAATTTGATCACATTAATAACATACAGAGGATTTATTTGCACGTATTTTCAATTTATTTAAATCCTTTTACATTAAGAAATAAATTCAATGGTTTTAAATATTGATTTCAATCAATTAAATTAAAGAAAATATAATGATAATTCGGCCTTTCGACCCAATCGGCCTTGCCGCACATTCGACATTTCGACATTCTGCCTTTCGACATTCGGCCTTTCGGCCTTTAGAAATGCGGCCTTCCAACCCATTCGGTCTTCCGGCGTTCGGCCTTTCGACATTCAGCCTTCCGACATTCGGCCTTTTAACATCGAACGGAAAACTACTACTGATTTCCATGAATTTAAATTTTATGAGGCACAAATGCAATTTTTTGGTACGAGCGAGCTGAAAATGTTTTTTTCGGTAATAGGGCTTGCATGTCCACCAACAACAGTTGGAAACATGTTTATTTTACGCATTGTTCTCTGAACGCAACCGATTTGTCGACAATTTTAAAGCAATATGATAGAACGAATGTCATTTTTTCCAACAATAAATTTTCAAAGCCAATGTCATTTTACTTTCTTTTACGTAAGTAAACCAAAATATGGTAATCATGAAAAATTTCGACATTGAGATTTCTGCAGATTTATCTGTTTTGAGGTTCCTGAGTCCAAAAAATTGGATTTCAAAATAGTGTCGGTCTGTCTGTGTCCTCTTAACAGCCCAGATGATTTGACCAATCGAACTGAAACTTTATTTAACTAAATTTTAGTCCAAATCGGTCAACCGGAAGAGGCCACCTCCTAGAGGCAGAAAATTTATTTTGCAAATTCCTAAAAAGTATAAGGTTTACAGAAAAACTATTATACAGGGTGAGTTTTTCAAAAAATGCCAGGCTTTTATCTCGAGGACGATGCTAGATAGGAGACAATTACTTATAATGAATGTTAAGGGTCGAGGGGGACATCGGATGGTGACCTTCAATTCGACTTTGACTTCGAACTTCAAGTTCATTTGAAGGTCAAATTGAATTTAAAAAAAAAATCTTTTTTTTTTGCCGTTGAGAAGTTGAGAGTTGAACCATTCACGAATCTACTGGTTTTGTTCCCCATCTGCTGGTTTTTGGACAACACCCTATCATGTATGGATCCACGTATGATCTGCTGCGGGAAGTTTATACGACCACCGGTAATTATATGCTACCCGAAGAAAAGCCGGAGGAATTACTTGTTATATCCGAAAAGGTTCGAGAAAATTTGACCAAATCCCTAATAAGGTCCAATACACCATATAATCTACGTAGTCGGCCACCAAAATTTCTCGTTGGACAAAAGGTCTATGTCAGATACTTCACGCAGAGCAAGGCCACCGATCGCTATTCCGTCAAATTAGCTCCAAAATTTGTAAAAGCTACAATCTCACGGATGATCGGTAATGTTTCTTGTGAGGTGGTTAACGACTCCGGAAGTTCCCTTGGTATTTATCACTTCAAGGATGTACGAACTTAGTGTCAAAACGATATATCCCATCATAAACTTATTCGTTGTATGATCATTTAAATTTTCCGTTTGGCCCAGCATAATGAGACCTCAGGGATTAGTCGGTACGTCCACACGATTTGTAGCGAATCCATCCGCTTCATGTCTTTTCTTATTTTTTTTTGTCTGTTACTGAACCTAAAATAAAGCAAAATTAATTAGAAAATATAAAAATATAAAGTAAATCCGTAAATTATACTCATCTTGTTATTTTGATTTATTTTGTTTTTTTTTACTTTTAAAATTTATTAATAATTTGACATTTTAATTTTTTTTATTGTTTCTAAAACTTTTATTGTAACCCAATAATGTAGCTCAATTACAAAATAAGTGTACTAGATAAGTTTAACTGATCTATTCAGTGCTAGATGTCTCTGTATAGCAAAAATGTAACGTAAAATTTTTTTAATTCCTGTTCAGTGGTTTTCAACCAAGAACTGGTTCGAAAAAAAAGGTGTTTTCCCGGGCAAAAGCGAGTTGATTTTTTTTTTTTTGGTTGATGTTGGTTGGACAGAAGGTGAAAGACTACGATCGAGAGTAGTAGATAGTGAAATAAGAATAAAAATACCATATATTAATATAAAAGTTGAGTTCTAAAATCAAAAAAATAATAATGAATGGAAAAGCAAAGTTGATTTTAAGATAAAGTGCAAGTTGGTAGTAATAAATTAAATTAATTAATTAAAAAAAAAAAAGATTGAAGAAACTATTATAAAATTTATATAAAATTAAGGAATGTGAGAATGCTAAAAGACTATTAAAAGAGAAGTGATAAGAATTCGAATAATAATAAGTTGATAAGGAATAAGAAGTGAAAAATGGGAAATAAATATCCCTACTTGCGTTGCGATTAACTCCAACGTAATCATAACTTTGATACATAAAAAAAACTATAAACTTTCAGTATTTAATGAAATTGTGCGGATCCGCGTACGGAAACTTTTTTTTTGTTTTTTTTTATTAGTACTAAGTATATTTTTAGTTTAGTTAAGTGCAAGGGTGTAGGGTAGATTTAGTTTAGTATTAGTACAACTTAGATGGATCTATTGTATTTTTAATTAATTTTGCTCCTTTAATTATAATTATTTAACTTTAAAAATAAAACCTAATCAAGAAAGTAAAATAGGAAGGCATTTTTTTTTTGTTTGTTTTTTTTTATTATCGTTGTCGTGAACAGAGTGGATTGGTTCGCTGAATAATATGAGAATGAGTGGCTGAAACCGGAGGCGTGTTGGCAGGAAATAAAATGAGGTAAGTGGGAACTTATTGGTATAATAGGAACTGGGTGTTGGTTATTCCTGATTTATGATTTTCTTTTCCTTTCCCTTATTCCTTCCTATATAAGCGGTCTCAACTAGGTCGGTTCATACTTCGGAAAATCCCACTCCTTTTCCCTGAGCTTTAGCCGGCTAAAACCGACCGCTCCGAAGTCACTGAACCGACACAAATCTGTGAATAGGCTCTATGCCAAGATTCAAAAACCAGGACCAAAAGGTCCTGTTACACCATATTTAACTCTTCCCATTAATAACTCTTGGCTCTTCTTTTGAGTGAGTTTCAGATGCACAATATTAACTCTTAGATCCTGTGGCACTATTCTGGTTTTCCCAGCGAATTACGAATTGGGAATTAATTTCTTGTTACTTTTTAGTGTATTTTGGTTTTCTTTTTTCCAAAGCATACTAAGTTTTGGGGAAAAGTTGTTTGTTGTTTATTTTTTCCTAAAAATTTGATTGGGAATTATTTTTCCCCAAAACATGAACCAAATATCAATCACTCAGTATGCTTTGGAAAAAAGAAAACTAAAATATACTAAAAAGTTACAATAAATCAATTCACAATTCGCAATTCCTCGGGAAAACCAGAATAGTGCCACTGGTGCCAACAACTTCAAATTAAGTCAGTCCCCATTATAATTCATTATTTGCTGATTATTTCATATTATTTAGTAATTTATCCTTGAACTAAAATCTGAAAATCATTCAAAAGAAGAGAATAAAGTTCCCATCGGAATGTAAAATTGTATGCTCTTTCCGTCAAAAATAGGGATTTCTATTTGAAAAATTCAATTTGCCTTCAAATGACCTTAAAGGTCGACGTCAAGGTCGAATTAAAGGTCACGACCTGATCCGATGTCATCCTCGACCCTTCACAAATTTCATTATAAGTAATGTTCTCCTATCTAACACCGTTCTCAAGATAAAAGCCTGGAATAGAGTTTTTAAAAAAACTCGCCCTGTCAATGATCAAAAAAAATAATTTAAAAAAAATTAAAAATAAACATAAAAATTAAAATATAAAACAAAGTAAAAAGATTAAGAAGTTTAAGAGAATATATCACTAATATATTTGTGTCTATAAAAAGCCAAAAAAATCATTCAATAAAAAGATTGTCATGTTAATTTTCGACCTTGAGATTTTTGGGGCCCTTGTGTCCAAAAATTGGGTTTCGAAGTGGTGTCAGTTAGTCTATATGTTTGTCAGTTTGTAGTCCAGGTGGTTTAACCAATCAAACTTTTCTCATAAATTTTGAGGTCCCAGCTTTCGTCAACCAGAAAATTTATTTTGCGAATATCTCAAAAATATACAATTTAAAGAAAACATGAAAAAAATAAAAAAATCCTAAGTTTGCAATAAATTTGCATCATAAGTTTGTCAAAAGGGCCACACCTCAATTTTTAGTTTAAAATTACGTTTAAAATATGGTTGCGAGCATTCCTGTTCACACTGCATGCGATTTAATAAATTATTTAAGTCGTATTTTATTGGCCAAGGAATTGAATTTCGAATTGGAATTCAATTTTCGCTTGGAATTCGATTGTCTTACAAAGGTTGGTAGCATTTAGAAA
This sequence comes from Tipula vernalis, assembly GCA_958295665.1. Taxonomy (NCBI): domain Eukaryota; kingdom Metazoa; phylum Arthropoda; class Insecta; order Diptera; family Tipulidae; genus Tipula; species Tipula vernalis. The sequence goes on along the minus strand of OY282558.1, from coordinate 332,970,202 downwards.
TTTTGTATTCCGACAATGTTAACATGTAGGTTTTGTTTACATTTAGTGTATGTTATAAATATTTTTAAAAACTTGCGAAAATAATATTAAATTTCACAAATAGCAGCTGCTATCGAGAGCCATCATATACAATTCGCTATTGGGAGCAATTTTTATATAACGGCCCTCGATAGCAGCTCTGGATAGCGAATAAAAAAACGCACTAAAAGCCAACCTATGTACATATATAACCAAAAAAAAGTGATCTAGCGCACCCGGCCTACAGTAGGCAAACTAAACGAGGAATTGGATTTTTAATTCCGTTAATTTAGTGGGGAGGAATTCGATAATGTAATTGTTCTTTTAAATTCTCAACTAAAACACAGCTTTAATATCTTTCATAAACAAAAGTTTTGGGAAACAAAGGATTTTTAATATAAATTTTGGTAGAGCTAAGTGACAAGTTAAGTTATAACCAATGAAAAAAAACGAATTTCACAATTTTTGTATTTTTCCATGTCACATTTAGGAGAATTATCTTTAATTATGTATAATTTTTAAATTTCGTAGAAAATAGCATTAAATTATGTTATGTCGAATAGTCTTTTATGATTGGTGGCTAAAATTTAAAGGCTGACTATATTTTGGAAAAATTCAAAACAACTTAATTTGTTTACATTTTCGGTGTTTCGCACCATTATCAAGGCTTTTTGAAAGTTTAAATTATGTACAAAAATAGAAAACACTTTTATATTTCGCACTAACTATTCATTTGAATTGTGCTTGAATTTAAATGGTTTTTCAGGTAGAATTTGATCAAAAAAGGAGAGGGGTTTTCTTAAAGTATTACAATATTCTGTGGGGGTAAAAAACCCACTGAAAAACGAAAAGAAAAATCGGATTTAGTTTTTTTTTGATATATTTCCAAATTTATTGCTTTCTTTTAGTTAAAATCTTCTGGTTCTCGACCAAATGTACCATACAAAACTATTTTCAATTTAAAAAATTCTAAAAAATTTTTAATTGGCTGAAAAAATGAAGATTAAACTTTATCGGTTCTAAATATTGTTTTTCGGCCGAAGCCAGTTAAAAGTTTTTTTGAATTTTCTAAATTGAAAATAGTATTGAATAGTAAATTTGGTCAAGAGCCAGAAGATTTGGACGAAAACAAAGCACTAAATTTGGGAATATATCGAAAAAACTAAATCCGATTTTTCTTTTCGTTTTTCAATGGGTAAAGCGCTTTAAAATCGTAAAAAACAGGTTGTTAATCTATATTTTGACTAAACTAATTAGAGGTTTGCTTTGAATCGGTCCGCCATCTCTGTTCATTGTCTTATCTCTTGTTTTCATTAGCTGAATAGATTCTGCTGCGTCTAATCTTTTGTGATAATCTATGGTTGCTTGTTACCAAATGTTCTACTAAAGCTGACTCATTGATGCTTTTCGTTCTGGTGGCTATCAAATGTTCCGAAAATCTTCGGCTTTTTTAAAGCCTTGATAATGGTACCAAAAATTTGGCTATTAATAAATTTTTAATTTTTGTCAATTAAACAAATTAAGTTTGTTTCGAAATTTTAAAAAATATAATTTTTAATTTTGTGCGGTATTATGTAAAAAATAGCATGAAACACATTTGCATAAGAAACTATCGTAAAACTTATATGACTGGAGACCTCGCTATCAGACTTCCTCCAATTTTAACACTCCTCTTGCAATAGTCGCCTTGCCGCACTTGAATTACAATATTGAGGGAACCAGCGAGTCAGTAACAACTTTAAGTAAGAATGCGATATATAGAAAGTGCATGTAGCGAGTCTTTAAGAACTTTTCATTCAGTTCAGCTGTCAATTAACAGAGCGAAAATTAACGCACAAACTGCTATATTATCAACCAAATAAATGGTTTAAAATTATAAAATTTCAAATCCTTATGAAATTTTGGCATCAATTGTGTACGGAAGTTATTTCTAGAACTATATCTCTTACAAACCTAAAACCAAAAAAATGAATTCCTTGATCCCAAAAACATAAGAAAGAAGTGTTTTTCGCTAGAAAAATTTTGCAGGATTTTTGCGTGAGCCCTTTAACCCAAAGAAATTGATGGTGATGGTAAATTTCCAGAAATAATTCCCTATAGAACTGCCTACCAGTCTAGAAAATAATTAAAAAATGTAAATCCATTCGACTCCTCGAACTACAGTTTTCCCATAAAGCGTACATTTTACGTCACCAAACCTATTATTTATATTTTAGAAAAATGTTCCATTATTTTGAGCAGAGGCAGCCCTTAAATGATGTCACGGATTTTATTTTCATATCGTTTTCGTTTATATAACTAGCATATTACACGTAAACCCATTTATTTTGTCTTAAAGACACCTACGGAGGAATTGTTGAATTTTGGAAGTTGTCTTAACCGTAGCAAGTAACATTACCTCGTAAAACAGTTCAATAAAATTTCTTTACTGGTTTTTGTTAAAATGATCCCCACGCAATGCTTCAATTGACTTCACTTGTCACATTTAATATTAACATTAAAAAAAATCGTCGGCGCCGTTTTTGAGAAAATCTGTTTGTCGGTTTTCTCTTCCATTGCAATTTGTAAGTCAATAAAAAAATTTACAAATAATTTTTCGATTCTTCTTGAATTTAGCAGCGTAAATTTGCTGTACCTTTTCTGATAATGAAATGTGCAATAGTGCGGTTCTTTTATCTAATTAAACTTTGGTTTCCGCGAACAATATTTTGCTATTTTCTTTGCAGCTCTTTTCGAGGATATTTTGCATCTAACCATTAGTTTGTTTTAATATGATTGGCGTAATCACATGAAATTTAATTTCCACCCTTGCGAATACTTTTATCCGAAGCATTACAAACAGCTTGACAAACAGTATCGTGTGGCCTTAATAATTATTTGAAATAGAAATTGGAATCTTAAAAACTAGGATGGATAAATTGACAACACTTATAATTTGACAACTTATCCATCCAACGCTTTTTCCGAAGAGCTAACCAAGTTTGCAACAAATTCATTAACAGCACGACAAGTTGTTGGTGTATTTTCTTCTGTATGTTCCTTCCCAAATATGGATATTTATGCATAGTAAACTTAGAAACACTGCAATGGGGTACTGTTTTTTGATGTCTTTTAAGTTTACTTAGGACTATTTTACAAAGTTAAATGATTTATTTTGAATAAGCGACATTAATAGGTGTGTGTATACATTTTGTTATTTTTTCGTTGTTAAATTGTGTTCTGCAGGAACTAATTTTTGTACAGTGAATCGTTCCGAGAAATCTCATTTTGCCAAAAGCAACAAATTCTAAGTTCGCTTTTGTTAAGCAGAAAAGTCGAAGAAAACGTCTTCTACATTACTTTTATCTTAAAATGTACCACCTGACCAAGTAAAACTGCCGTAATGATTTGGATTTGGGGGAATTACCGTGTGCTACTTTTGTATATAAACGAGTATATTATGAACACCAGTTCAACTCTGGTTAAATACAACAAGATCTGTGATATACGAGCGCCGCTAATCTGAGGTATTAGTCGTTTTTCAAAACGAACACTCGATACTTGGCCGATCATTTTCAGAGCAACCAACTAATTTATGTTGTTGTTTTCAAAAGGATTGATATTAATTTTTTTACAAAAATTATTTACGAGTATGTACGTAAATAACTAATTCGGCTTTATATAGAGTATAAAAAATTCTTTATTGAGATTTTGGAACCTGAAAACAATCACAAAATTTCGTTATTTTAAATCAATAGTATAACCGTATAACAATAATAATACTGATTTCATGTATATTTGAAGAGGATGGTGTAATATTGAATATGGGTTGTGAATACATATTTTGTTTGAACAGGTATGAAAAGTTTATTGTTCCATATAAATTTCAATATTATATAATATAAAATTCGAAAACTTATAGTCGATGCTGAAAGGCAATTTAAAATATTTTTGACATTTTTCCATGTGGGGGAAAAAATTTGTATTGAACATAAATTTTGTGGCTATATGTATAATGTACATATGTTACAGTGTCACATTATTAAGCTGTGAGCTGAGAAAAATAAGATGATCAGCGTGCTTTATTTATGTTTGGTATAAAACCTTGTTTCCGGCATTATTATGACTGTACCCTCTGAACTATAGTTCTTATAATTAAAATCATGCCGCCGCGAGGAAATATCATCGTCTCAATTTCCACTATTACGGCTTGTAGGAGCTAAACGTAGTTAGTTTAGGTGAACGACAAAGCTTTCAATGGGAGATTTTCCATCATTCTATGTGAATATTGGCTATGTAGGCGGAAGGAGGTGGCTTACGTTAAAATCGCATTTCCTTTGTAAATCATCATTGCAAGTCTTATTATGTACGTTCATTATAATAAAAAGTATAAAAAGTATGATGTTTGTTATATACTCGTAAGAGTACCTTCTACATAACTGTCGACGAATAAAAAAAAATTCAAAAATGAATTGCAAAACATTATTTTTTATTATAATAAAGCTTTACAACAATAAAAAATAAACCACAAACCAAAAGTCGAGTGAAAAATACATTATACAAGTACAAAACCGTCGATAAAGATTTTTCAAATTTAACACACAGCGAAAATTCATTATTTTGGTTTTCATGATTATTTGACTAACATACGTAAGCGAGTATACACCAACAATCAACTACTGCCAAACATACATATATATATATATATACATATGAGCAACTTAATTATCCTTATCCAATCTACTTTTTATGGTGTTTAATTTTATTCGGTTACACCGTTTGCTTCTACTACATTTTCAGTTCGTCTTTTTTTTATTTTTTGAATTTAAATTCACATAAAAATTAGTGTGGTTCTAGAGAGCGGATTTGTTTAGTGTGTACTACATATTATTTACTATTGTAACTGGTATGTTACTTTTTTGCTTAATGATGATTATTAAAATTAAAAGAAATACAACATCAACCGTATATTTTAATAACAGTTTGTTTCCGAATGTTGTTAATGTGCAATACCACCTCATTTTTTAACCTATAAAGGATACATAGTGTTAAAATAATAGTATACGAACAAAATTAAAAACGTTGGCAACTTTTTAGAAGACAAATGCTTTTTGCAGCTAAATACAAGAGCTTTTTAGTTATAGGGATGTTAAATTTGTCATATAACAACCAAAAATTTGTATTAGATAAAGTAATTTTTGGTCGTCTACTACAAAGTAACTACTAAAATCTTCATGAAGGAAAAAAGTTGCCGAAAACTTAAAGGACCAATTTCACAATTCCCCTTTATCGAGCTTTAAAATGTGTTCAAACATATAAGAATAAACAATGTAGGAATGAAACAATGTTCATTGCTGGAAAAGAACAATTAACTTCCGATAAAATTTTAATCATAGTAGGCCAGCCAACCACCTCAAAAGATCGCGTGGAAATTGTTTGTCAGTAGTAGTTGTCGCTACTAATTATAAAAGGATTGTCAAACTTTTTTAAAGTTTGTCGAAACGTCGGGTTTTTTTTTATTAAAATATTAATAAAAAATAAAAATAAATTAAGCTAAAAACCAAAAAAAATCATTTTATTATAAACATACAGCTTAAAAAAGTGAATTAAATAAAATAATTAAAAAAAACAAAATTCTAAAATCCATTTGTTTTAGCATAAATGAAAACATCACATTTTTTTTTAGCTTTAATTTGAATAAATTAAATAATTCGTGAAAAAACTTATAGAATAAAAATTATAGTTCAATTAACTGACAAAATTTAAGACTTTTTTATTTTTAATTACTGTTTCGTCACTCTGAACTAAAGGTGAAACATTCCGTCCATAGGATGATGAACGACTATTCCAGATTTCAATTATATTCTTACAAAATACCTGCTCCACCAGTAGTATGTAGGTAAGCATGTCAGACAAATCTTTCAGTTTTTGTGAATATACTTTACGGCTGGCAGAAAGAAGCAGGATTGTTGAAACCGCGGTATCATTTGATTTTTTCAATGCCTTTACTTTGAAGTAATTTTCGGATTTAATTAAATTTAATTTTAAATAAAGGATGAAAAATTTAAATAAAGGATAAAATTTACTAACTAAAGTAAAAATTATTTACTTATCCTTTTTAGTTATTCATAAGTAATATAATAGATACAACTACATATATAACCATATTTCCCTTCCACCGAACGGAATACCGCCACAAGTTACAATTACAAGAACAAAACCATCCCGTCGCCTACCGAAATTAGAAGGAAAAAGTATTATTATGTTTGTTTGCCGTCGGTATTCGGTCGTCTCAGCGTTTAGAATGGAATTCAGTCGAAATTCGAAGAGTTGTACAACGATAAATGACTCGATCTTCGATAAATGACCTAACGTTTACAGAAAAATTTGAATATAAATAATTTTTCGAAAGGAATTTTTTAATTTTTACTTTTTATTTTCTAAAGGACCGAAAAAATAACTAAAGGATCAACATTTTCATCCCTGATATGTATGTCTCTTTTTATTTTTACACAAATATGTATATACTTTTGCTTTTTGATTACTTCACTTTTTAACTAACTTTTTTAATGATTAAAAGAAAAAATATATTATACACACTATGAATGATGTGGTGTCATGATGAATTGATGATCTGACAAAAATTCAATTCTTACTTCATGCACAAAGTATGAGGTAAAAACGTATTGATCTAGCGAATTATATTCATTAAATCAAAAACTCCAGGAAAACCCTCATTTTGGTGTGTTTTATGCCCTCTCAAATAATTAAGAGAAAGAGAAGTTTGTCTGTGTATTAAATCAATAAGATTCTTTCGGCTTCGCTAGATCAATACGTTCTTACCTTATACTTTATGTATAAAGTGAGAATTGTATTTTTTTAGTTTGGTCGTAGCTACCTGAGGAGTAGACCGAACTTTTCTGTACGAAACCAAGCTACCACCATAGAGAACTCAAGGAAGGTTCTCATTTTTTATTCAGGGTCAATACAAATTTGTATCACTCTTGGGGTAAAGTACGGGGGGGATTTTGATATTTCTACTTTTTTGGTAGATATATATAAATGATTGGCCTTTTCATTTTTTTCTGGTTAACCAATCGAAAAATGTTGTGAATGCTATTATTGTTAATATATTTTGTTTATAATTTGGAATTTCCGCCATTGGGAGCTTCCAATCGCCGGTAGGCAACGACGCGCTCATATTAATGTCCCAGCAATATGTGTCACCGTCTATAAGGCAAAACGCGATTGTGAAAAGTTTATGCCCAACTGACTAAACCAGGCTCGCATTTTTGTTCATGTTTTTTTTTGTAAAATGTAACAGAAAAATTGAAATAAATGGTTTGGTAATGATACAATATCATTATTTGTTTACTTATTTCAAATCGTCCCAGCATTTGCTCTATCACGTTGTTTGTTTGCCATTGCCGTGCTCCGTTTATTTTCCTACTTGTTCGCTAAATTATTATTAATTTATTTAATAAGCCCTAATACATAGCAGTAACCAAATTATATTAGTTTTAATATTACGTTGTAATAGTTTCGGACGCACCCAGAGCGTCCATTAAATTTTCTTCCGATTTTCTCAATTTATTAAAGGGTAAGCTTAAATAGAGTTTTATTTGTTTCTCAAATGTCAATTTTTATTTTTTAAACTTTTAAATCAAAACGTGAATATTAATAACAGAGTTTTCTCCGGTTTCCCGTTTTCTCGTCAGATGAGTTAATAAGTGTTCTGTGATCATTATTTTACAGAAATGATAATTATTCTGGTCCAATAACAGATGACTGGACTCCGTAGTTTTTAATCTAAATATTAAATTAATATCTGCTCAGAATACGGGAGCTGTGAGCTTACCAATCTTCTATTCAAAGAACAACTAAAATTCGATAATGTCTCGTAATGCGATAACCCAAACTTATTCCTCGTGGATAATATCTATCTCACTTTGTTCACTAGTACCATTAATAACTAGTATTTAATGCTTTTTCTGTTGGTAAATGGTATCTAAATTTTTAATTTCCTTACATTGCTTTTACTGACTGTTTCACTAAACATAAATATTTTTTGGTTAATTTAACAAATTTTGTGTACTGGTATACGTTTTATTAATTTTCACTTTTTGTTAGAAACTTCACATTATATATTTACAGTTGAATAAGTTACGAATTACAGGCTGGGTTAAGTGATATCGGTTGTAAATCTCAATTAATAGACAAAACCTGAAAAACATAAAAAAACAAAAAAATTAAAATGCGATTAGATTTTTAATTAATAATTAAAATTCTTACGGCCACAAGCCTTTAAGAAACAACAAGTTAAATCAAAATTCATTTTTTTATGTTTAGTTTCAACAATAATTTGATTTCTCAAGTAATTTACCGCATGCTGTTGCAAATTCCGTAAATAACACCCCAACCTAGATCGCATAATAATAAACGCACATTATATCAAGATTTCATACGTTTTATTTAATATTATACTTGATGTGATGTATTCTAACCCCCACTAATTTAGAAGTTTATAAGGAATGTTCTAATTTATAAATCATTTTCATTGTTGATAATTTGAAGCACTTCTATTCACTATAAAAAACTTGTTAGGACTGATATTGTAAAATCGTTACTATTGCGATTATAGGTCCCATTATTTAAAGGAGGTGAATTGACAGAGCTGATTTCAGTTTTTATGGACCACCAATTTGTAAAAATTAAGTAATAAAAAATTGGCTCTGGGAATTCCAGTCAAAAATATTTCAGTCAAAAAACAAAAGGTACTTCAGTTCAAAAAAAAGGTATTTCGGTCAGAAAACAGTTTGACTGAAATGCCCTTTGTCTTTTGGGACTGAACCACCTACTTGAAAGGTATTTTAGTCACAAATTTTTGGACTGGAATACCTTTTATTTGGTTGGTTTTTTTGACTGAAATTCCTTCGTAGACCTAGACGTTGGCTCCAAGGCCTCAGTCAAAAGCGGTTCAGTCAAAAACAGAAAGGAATTTCAGTCAAAAATCGAAATGCTACTCGGTCAAAATAGTCTTAGACTGAAATACCTTTTCAGAAGGAAGTTCACTCAAAAAAGTAAAAAGGGATTCAAGTAAAAACATTTTTGACTGGAATTGCTTTTACATTTATGACTGAAGGAGGTTCAGTCAAACAACTAGAGAGGAATTCTGGGCAAAAATTATTGAAAAGTGATGAAGTAAAATCAGTTTACATTTTATTTTATATTTTTAATATTGCATATAGGAGTTTATTATACCAGTGAGTAGTTTACACCGCCATATTTAGTCCTGAACTATTTATTGACTATATTCGACCTAAACTGCATTAGGTCAGGTAAGTGTGTGTCCTGATACAAAATAGATCAACCACAAATATGGCGTAAACGGTTTGGCCTAAGAAATTCGAATTTTTCAATACTTGCCATTTGTTAATTATTATTTTCACGGAAAAAATAATGGATAAAAAAAAATATTAAAAATAAAATAAATAAATGGCAAAATAATATAGTATAACATTAATATGTACATTTATTGATATATTTTATTTGTTGATTTAAGACCTATATTTCATGTGATGTAAACGGTCGGTATGTGAACTGAAATAGGTGCTATTTAGGTCAGTCCACTAATTAGTTGCTTTCCAGTTGACCAACCGCAATTTCCGGTTAGCAGTAAGGTTTTTGTCTTTGCTATGTACAACTGGCACAAATAAAATAAGTAAAAATTAACCTAACTGAGTAAATCATTACCTAAAATTAATATTACCTACAATAAATATGGAAAGAATTTATGCCGTGGCTTTTATTAGAATAAATTATATGGTTAAATAAAAACTGTTGAATTGATTTATTAATTTATAATTTCCACATTTAACACGTTTTAAAAAAAATGTATTTTTTACTTTTGTGATGCAGCATTATTTTTAGAAGTTAAAATTATTTGCAACTGTTTGATGAAATCCGATAGCGGTCTTCCAATTTTTAAAAATATAAAATTATTAAATAAAGAAATATTGTAACCACCGATTAGAGCTGCTTGCTCGAGCCAAAAAGATCGAGGTTTTGGGGGTAATTGCAGACCGCTTGAAATACTCGATCTTTTTATTTTCGACGAACTTTGATAAAGTACGTCTAAAAATTCGAAAAGTGTGTCCTATGTAGCATTTTTTTCGAATTTCGAAAATTTGATTTTAGATTCGGATTCCTCGTACACAAGTTACTGTTAGAAAGTATTATTAAAAAGTTTGTGACTCTTACCATTCAAGAAATAAAGAGAATTTTCTTAATAAAGAGAGATAATTTACGTTATAAAATTAATATTTTGGGATCACAAACGCTCGAGCTAAGCTCAAGCTTGTACACTAAAAAGATGGAAAGCTCGAGCTTTGCCACCGATGCTCTGCAACCGATGCTTTTTCGTATTTTAATCTAAAATTTATTTTGTTTAAAAGTTTTATTAAAAATTTTTTAAAAACGTGTTAAATGTGGAAAATATAAATTAATAAAGCAATTCAACAGTTTTTATTTAACCAAATATTATGTAGAAATACTAGAATTATTTTTTGAATATTACGGGTCAAAAATGTATGTTTTCTTTGATTTTTAATTGATATACACACCAAGAAAATATTTTGGACAAATTTTACCCCCGCTAACTTCACTTTCTTTACACTTTCTCTTATGACCTTTCTTAATTCAATCTTAATTCAAATTTTTTCGGGTTACTTGAAATAAAGTAACTTTTTTATGTCCAAAAGAATGGACCCAAAAAAATTTTCGTAGTAACTATTTTAACGATAATTGAGTAAATTTTGGTAAATTGCGCAATATTACAAACAGTCAAATTTAGGTCAAACGCATTTTTTTTTTCTTAACAATGGTTTATGTTTTTTGAGTTTACTAAAATCAATGCGTTAAAAAGTTATAAAGTTGCGTTAACTTTTTTTGAGTTAAAATGACAAAAATTGAAAATTTTACAGAAAAAATCAAAATAAGTACAAGGAAATGTTATTATGATAATTATAATTTATTTCAGCCCATCTGAAGCGTCTTAATTGAACCAATAATACTTATAAAAATGTGAAAAAAATAAAATTATTATTATTAGTGATAACTACAGAGTAAAGATAAATTCACGAAATTGGATTAAGTGACAATAGTTAGTTTAGAGTGCGTCTTAATAACAGAAATATGGTTTCATGGGTTCATTTTTCAGGTGCTACTGATTTCTTTGTTTCTGTAAACCAACAAAACGTTAAATAAAACTCGAGTACTCTACGAGAAAAATAATGGCAAAATAAAATTTATATTACGCATTTCCAGTTTCCCAAACTCACATACGAACCCCCCCCCCCCAAAAAAAAAAAAGTTACGAAGAAAAACATACCCAAATCTAATTTTCATTCCAAAACATTAATTTTTATATTTGAATCTTTACCTTTCTCTTAAAACCATAAAATGAAATTACATTTTTTTCCAATAAATTTAATTACATCATTAAAAAATCACATACCATTTTAAGTTAATTTCTAAAAAATACTACATAACACAACATATTCTACAGAACGAGAAAAGAACTCACTATCAACATTCTAACCACATAGCATCAACCACTGTGTATACATTGATACCAGATAACAAAAAAAAAATAAATAAAATAAAATAAATAAATGGGAGCTATATGTATAATACTCTGTATATTGAATAAGAGTAAAAACCACTAAATTTTCTTTTTCATCTCGTGCTGTTGTTATTTTTTTTCTTTTTGGGAAAATTAACTAAACACTAATACCGAGACGAAAAATAAAAATAGGAAGTTTTCAATTGATTTCAATTAGGTTTTATATTCGATTTTAGAGCGATCCACTAACTAAAATCCAAGAAATTCGAGAAAATCGAAGCTAAAACCGGAAAAATATGTGAACACATAAATATTTGTGGTATATTATAGAATCATCAACATATTATCATTTTTATCTTACATGGGATTTTAGTTTTGTTCCCTGATAAGAATTTTATCGTCGAAATAGACATTTCTCTCATTTTATATTTCATCTTATATTTTATTACGTACACGTGTAGAATGAAAATATGCTTTTTTAGTTGTTCGTTCCGTTCACCATGTTACACACAAACAACATACACATAAGTGTACGAACAAATCCGTATATTAAGATATATCGTTGAACAGCAGCAGCACACAAAACATACCGAGTATTTCAATGAGGCAAAAGCGGAAAAACGATTTTTTTGTTGTTATTTTTTTCATCTCAATGTTTCGGGAAGATCATTAAACGTGTGTAATAACAACATTATCTTTTAATAATTGGGAATAAAATACTTATCAGATAAATATTAAATTAAAGCATAATCTCAATTAATTATAATGCATTTTAAAAAACAGATCTGACTGAAACAAACGTAATCAAGTCCGATAGTTAAGTAGGATTGTAAATAATAATCTCTAAATGATGTTATTATTAGTGTATCTGTCTGTAAGGTTGGTATCCAGAGAAGCTAATGCCTTTTTAATTTGTACATTTTTTCTACCGTCATGTAGATTATGTGCTGTTAAGCATTGTAGTTATTTAATCAATATCTTTATAGTAGCTTGTATTATACTTTCTCCATTATATCGTCTTATCCGTGTATTGATCTTTCATTCTCGCACGATGTATTCTCTATAAGCATATAAATTGATGCTGTTGAATTTTATATGTGTTAGTGATTTTTTTTGTTTATATTTACACACTAAGTACTTTTCAGCCTGTTTTACGAATTACATATATCGCATTGCTACGTTAAACACATTCTTATGTACATAGTTAATTGTACGATTTTAGTTTAACTCAAACAACATAAAATTCTCAATAATTGTTTAAAAAGAGTTCCATCACAATTAGCGCATTACACAATTTGGCGTCGAAAGTGCACTTTCCACGTAGTAATAGTGAGACGAGACCAAATGCGAATATAGTTCTGCTTACGAAATGGAATTTTGAATGCTTAGTTCGACATCGTCCAGATTCTAGATGGCCAAGCAAGTTGTTTTTTCTTTCCGTGATTAAAGCTCAACGGATTAATTGATTAATATTGTTTTAAAACTTGGCTTTATTGTTTATGTTTTAGTAAAACCGGCAGTGATACCATAGGCTGACAGGTATTATATGTATTTCTAGACCCTAGACATATGTACAAAACAAATTCTTATTTAAACAATATAAGATGAGAAAGCCCCTTTGTTTATGATTATTTAGCTTCTGTCTTCTTTCTAGACATTGCTACAAGACAGGATTCATTCAGGCGAATTATGTTTTGTAAAATTTCGTCTTGGTTATAAAATATTTATTTTCAGCTTAAAGTTGTTTTGATTAGTTGATTTTTAGGCATCTTTTATAGACAATTATATTAATTGTTCATGGCAATCCCAATATTTTCGATTCGGTAGTTATACCAATGTATTACTCTGCAAAATAAGAACCCTCCATGAGTTCTTTATTTGATTGTATCAAACAAACTTTTGAAAATAATATAAAATGTTACAAACAAATACAAGACACTTTTTAAAAAGCAATGTACACTGATTAAAGTACCAAGCAAAGATTAAAGTAATCTCGAAATCTCAAGCTTATAGAGGCGTCCAAATCGAACAATATTCTCCAACTGAAAAACTGAGACATATTTAAAATTTATGTGAAAATGACGTTGCGCCCATGGGACGGAGAAGGTAGGGTGAAGGGGCTCCGTACAAATTTTTCACAAATGAGTGAAAAGCCCCTATTAGACTAAAGTTAGAAGTCTGAATAGTCGATGGCTGCTAAGTTCCTGTTCGTCCATTTCAGTGAAAATGATGTTATCGAAATATTGTAAGATTATCAAAATTTCTCTCAGTAAAATTTAGATGAAGTTCTGGAAAATTCCAAGAGCGGATGAAATTCTGAACTTTATTCTTGTGACTCAGAATATTCCTTTCGGAGTGAAAAATATATGGAGAAATGGAGATTGTTCTTCGACGTGTAATTGTTGGTACTACTTTGCCTCCTAGGATGAATGATAATAGAGTACTGTTGGCCTTAATCTGACAACAGTGAAGATCCAAATTCTTATTTAAAGTTGACTCTTACGTAAGAGAACCATAGTTCGTGCCAGTGTTACCGGGCTAATCCAGGTAAGTATATTCCAGTGGTACTATTAATAATATCTTATTCTGTGGGTCGATCAAGCTCTGCTTCGACCATTCCCTTGGATGGCCAAGTAGACCTCGAAATGGACCGAAAACTTCGGAGAAAATACGGTCTTATGGCTTAATCTATGATTTATTTGGTCTCTGTGAGATTTACACCATGGTGCAAAACAAGTAGAAAATAAATTTTTCGATACGACAAAATCTGAATAAAAAACAAATTCGAATTACTATGGTTTTTTGGGACAAAGGGTTACAATTCGCGCGCAGGAACTTTATTTCAAAAACTAGTAATTCAAGATTTAAGTAAGTTCACTAATTATTAGATTATTCAAGCAGAAGCATGAATAAAATTCGCTAAAGCGCTCAGTTGAAAAACAAATCTAACTTGTGTTCTCTCTACACACAACAGAATAATTTCTTTAGGGCACATAATGCTAAGAGTCTTCTTAGGACCCTACATTGGTTTAATAAAAAATTAGCCAAAGAAGTAGAACATTTATTATATTAACTACTTAAGTTTGATTTTAAGTTACTAGCTATAACCTAGCCATTTTCTACTTATTAACGGATCTCATATTTTTAAAATCAATTTCGGCCAATGTCCAATTTCAGTTGAGGTAACATTCCTGGTCTATGATAAACTAGTCGGTAGTAATGCTCCCATACATAAGAAGAGTCATTGCATTTATTAATATAATTTTGAATATAATTGTTTGTCTCGGCCAGGACAGGGTTTCGATTTAAACTTGCAGAGGTTTAAGTTAAAGTAGAAGATATTTATGATCTAACAAGACCAAACATTTGTAGCAGGGTACCAATAAAACCGAATGGGATACAATTTTAGGTGATGGTAACAACAAATTTTTGAACCATTTGCGAGATGTTATTGAGACTAACCAACAATTGGCCATAAGCATACAAAACAAGACTGACTATATCAATATTTAATTAGCCAAAAATAATTTTAAATTTAATTGATTTACTATTTTAATTTAGTTTTTTCCATATTTCGAAAATGATAATGAGAACAAACTTGTGGGTACACAAAATTTTGAATTAAGTTTAGTAGGTATAAATAATTTTGGTTAAGACTATATCTCACACAAATATTAAACGTAACCTCAAGTAAACGCTTTGAGGAACTATCATAATTGGATAATATTACATCACAATACAGTGACAGTGGACAACATTTTTTTATTAACCTAAGCGAATATAATCCTAAGTAATTTTATAGTAATCCTAAGTTACTGACCGTTGGAACGAATGAGATTATATCATTGTCCAAAAACACACTGTTGCAATATAATGTGAAATATTTCTAGTTAGCAATAAAGCTTTACTTTTAGTTGGATTAATGGAAAGTGCATTATTTTTGGCTCACGACGAAATAGTTCAATGATCTGTTTTAAGTCGCATAACGATGGCGCCTTATTTTAACAAGACACCACTAATACACAGTTGCAAATCATCAGCATAAAGATGAAATCGGAAATTTAAAGTGCTCAAAATTGATCTTTGAGGCACTCAAGCTTCACGAATTGCTTACGATTACTTGAGAATGAAGCAAAAAATAACGGAATAAGAAAATTTGTATTACAACTTTAACTTTTGAAGCAACAGGATATGGATAACACAATCAAATGCTTTAGAAAAGTCTATTAGGACTAAAATTGCAAATAACCGAGAATGACAATAATAATAAGAATTGACAATTACCTTTGTCTAAAACAGACGATAGATAAGCTACTATATGCACAAAAGCAGTAGTAGTACTGTTGAATTGAAGTGCTCAACAATTTGTAGTTGTATAATTGTTTTCCAGCACCTTGCAAAATACTAACCGGAAGAATGTCACAAATGTTGGAAATTACATCTTTGTTAGGTAGGGGAATGATCGAATTTGAGTATTTTAAAGTTTAACATGCCATTGAATTCAGTTTAACTGTACATTCAATTCAAGGCAAAACACCTAAAGATTCGCTAGGTTTACTAAAAATTCCCGGCCAAAATTTCATCAGCGGAAAAGCTAATGGCAGTTGACTTGCATGAAATACCAAGCTTTTTTAAATTGTTCCACGTTGATTTAGGAATGTGCATATTCCCAAAATAGAATAAATTTTTAGCGTAATTTATGTATTTTTTGATTATATTTGTAAAAAAATTAAATGATTTTAAATCGACCTATAATTTAAACAATAATAATAAATTTAGCCACGGAGCGATGGGGCATTTCTTAATAATTCTTTTACGAGGTACACCTGTATTATCTAAGTGTACGAAAAACGAATTAAATTCTTCCAGAATATTGTACACATCAGGAGAAAAATAAAGATTAATCCAGTCTAACGAAAAGAAACCATTTACAAAATAATCATAATTGATTGTTTTATAATCAGGAACTACATAAGAAAGTTTATCTCTGGTACGACAGAACTTGTACAAGGTAAAAATTGTAGGAGGTCTGTCTCATACCAAATTATTAAATCTAACAGACAGGCTTAAAGGGTAAATAGTACAAATCAAGCAAGCAATTAGTTTATTGCTTACCAAGATATTAAAGTTAAAATCTCCAGAACAAATAACTTTTTCATACTGTGATAGGAATTGTAGGAGGAGGATTATAAATAACTAGTAAAAGAATTTTACCAAAATGCCCGATAATATTAGAGAATAATTTATTTACCTTAAAGGTAGCCAGCGAATAATAGCAACCGCACCCCAACGCGTATTATTATTTGGAAACCCCTTGTTTTGGAACTAATTTAAATAATTTACAGCTGTCAATCTCCAAACAAGTTTTTTGTCATTAAAGAAATATCATCAACAGTCGTGTCAGGATCAAATTTTAATAGGTGTGTAGCCACAACTTCCATGTTGGCCCTTGGTACCTCCATGTTTAGGTTGACATTCACCAATAACTGGCATAACAGCATTGAACAATGCTATGAGTTGAAGGCCTTACCGCCTTTTTCCCGGTTTTGTGGAGCTATTCAATTTATTTACGCTATCCTTTTTAGATACTTCACATGCTGGATAAACCTCACAATATCCGCATATGAGGTTTTACTACCATATTAGAACAAGTGCCATTAGACATTATTTTTCTAATTTCTACAATCACTTTATTTATTTTATTATCCACCTTTTCAATTAACAAATTGTTATTATTTAACGATTTATGTATTCACTATAATCCTTTTTTAATTATCCAAATTTATTTATGAACTCTTTAGAACAAAAAATCATTTCAAGATCTTTTTTTATTAAACCAATATCGTAATCACTTCATTGTACACATTTTTTATGAAAATTTTTATCACAAACATCACTATACTTCACTTCCAAAATTTCACCTTTACTTGCTTTGCAAGGCTTTCCACATTCATTAGACATTTTGAGCGATAGAAAAATGGGACTTCTCGGAAAATTAGAGTTTAATTTCTATAGATAAATACGAAAAAACAACGTGTTCATAAAGAACAACACTTTATAAAATCTAGAAACCTATTAAATCGTTTCGAGATATAAAACGTTGTTTGTTATGAACAGGTTATGTGAATAAAAAAAAAAAACCTGGAAAAATAAAAAACAAGGTGTCGACATTTTTTCCGAGATTATGTCTCCATTCGCGATATTTTCTTTCGGGATATCCTAGACTTAGTTTATTCCAGAGATCTAGAAAATCCGGTGGTTATATATGCACCATTAAAATGTTATTGACAGGTACGAATTCATTTATTGGAAATTCATTGCGCTGAAAATCAACCAATTGCAGACGAAAAGCGTGAACCTCGCATTGGTTATAAATTGCATCCAGAAGCGACTCGCACTGATTGCGATTAATCTCAATCTTCGCTATATTTGTCTGATTGACTAGTGGTTTGGTACACGGTACACTCGCAGTAAATGACCTTTGATACCACAAATAGCAAACGCATAATCGACGTATGCACAAGACGACCTGGCACGAAATTCCGCACGTCCATTTACAATGCGGTCGTTGCCGGTTGGTCGACGAAGCGGCTTGGTTTTTTGAAATTGTTGCACTGAATATTACTGGTTTTTATCTGCTATAACCTCTGATGATCGCGAATTTTCATTTGATTTCTTAACGTGGTTTATGGGTGGGCTGTTTTGGTAAATGATGTTCTGTAGGGTTAAGTTAGAATCAGCAAGCAGCATCTGTAATAGTTCTTATCGCTTTCATTATGTATATTAGCTTAATTAGTTTTCATTCATTTTTTGTGGAAGATATTCAACAATTAAACCTATATAACAATGATGTCGCTTAAGTAGATATAGTAAGAAAATGTATTCTTTCATTTCAATGAAAGCGGCCAAACGAGAAAGAAGAACAATCACGTTGTGTTTCATTGGTCATCAGATACATCTCAAAATGTGCGAAATAAAAATTCCGTTTCTATGGATGGCTCACGTTTAACTATTCCATAGCGCCAGTCATAAACGACACCTTTGATGAACGCACAGCTACTGATACAATAACTGCAGTTTTCGTTTCCACTTCTCCATGAATTCCCAATTTGGTAACGCTTATGTCCCGTAATTTACCTGCAACAGTTTATTTTGGTTTGTTTAATAACATAGTCGCGTACGCAACGATAAAGTAAATTATAAAGTATCAAATGTCCTAGAATTGTGTCACGCATATTATTAAATAATATGAGATGTATTTCTTAATGTTTGATCTGATCCAGATCAGATAATGTTTCATAAAACAGCAAGCAATGCAAATAACAATTTGAATAAAAATTTTTAACCAAAAACAAAACTTAGTTCAGCTTTCTGTTGTTGTATTACATGTAAACATTTATCTGATTCGAATCACTTGATGTCATGACATGCGGCTATTGGTATAATCAAATAACTACATACATACAAGATTATTTATGTACTGAAAAAAAGTGGTCTAAATATAACGAAAATGTTCATTACATTAACGAAATTTACAATATTTTTTGTTCAATGGAATGCTTCATTATATCCAAGAAAAGTACTTCATTAATATAACAAAACAACTTGAAATCAATGAAAATAATTTGGGTTTAATGTAATAGTTTTATTGTATTATGAATTATTTAATGAAATTTTATGAACATGATCGCATATCAAATATAAACTAGGAATCATAAATTAAAAATATAATTGAATAAAAGGGGGGGGGGGGGGTTTCTTCTAGTTTTATAATAAATTATAATAAACATAATATTTCTTCATATTATTTAATTTAACATAGGTACATTAAATAAAATTTTGCAACACCTCTTAACTGCAAATGAAGATATTTATAATGTAACAGGAATAAACAAATTTTAAAATTTGTTTGTTTTTATATGCTTATTGATTATATATTTAATTAATATGTATATTTTTACATACATGAATAAATATAATATAATAACTGATTTCTGTTCATAAATTTATGATATTTATTAATACTATAAATTATTAAAATTATTATTCAATTGGAAAAGTAGTATTATTAAAATTAATACAAAAAAATAAAGTTGGTTCTTTATTAAAGGTTTTATTTGGATTATTTAAAAGCTTCGTTTAAGTCTGTAATCAACATTTCAACTTTAGAAACCTTTTTTTTTTTTTGCAACACTATTTAAATTATAGAAATATTTTTCAATAAAACGCCAAAAACAGGTGTTGTACTTTGGGTACTCAATATTAAAAAGTTAAAAATTTTTAAAGCATATGTCAACAGATGTTATGAAACTAGAAAATTGATACATAATTCCATTAAAGAAAACATAAAATTCTGACAGAGATAATAAATTTTCCACAATAGAAATTATCAATGGTTGGATCGTTTCACTTTTTTCTGTAAGAAATCGCCTTCGTTCTGCTAGCTTTTGATGACTATTTCCAGAAAATAGAAACGAATTTTGGGAATCTTTTATTGTGTATTTATTTACACATTTTGATCCGTGTGTATTATTAGTTACTGATTTCTATGTAGGAACCAAATAGTTCCTGCAACTTCAATGTGAATAGTTCAATCATAAAGTGGAATGTAATTTTGATCAAAAGCTGCGCTAAAATCCATGTCAATCTGTAAGTTTTTTTGTGCATATTATTATACAAGGATTTAGAAAGTTTACGTACAATAATCTTTATCTACCAAGCGAAAACCTGCCGGCGATATATTGTGCCCAATGATTGATGACATGATTGAGCATACCTTTTCTTTAAAGAAATATTTCGTATATTTAGACTTGAGATGTACACAAAATGTCCACTCGCTAGGAAGTGTGAAAGTTTTTTAAAAAGAAGTTTAAAAAGTTGAAACAAACAGACAATCAAGGCTTATGTCAAGTTAAATAAAACATTAGAAAAAGAAGCAGACGTCATCAACAAAACCCAATTTAACTGTCTGCATTTATAAAACAATATTCAGTTAGTAAAATTTATAAGTCTAATAAACATCGTAACATGAGGAATATTTTCGATGCACAGGGGGGTTTATTATAAATTCGATTCGAAGAGTTGGATTCTTATATGAATTTTATCAAATTCATTCGTTTCTTGTTTAAATCAGATACGAATCTTATACGTCGATGAGTCGAATACGTTCGAATCGAATTAACAAATACCCTCCAGGTTTTTTTTTTTGCAATTTGGCTTAAAATATAGCAACATTATCTAATAACATCCCAACCTTAAATGGCGATCGTTCTTTGGTTTTTAAATTGCAATATTTGTAATATATCTTGCTTCTTAAGCCAGTTCGATTTGTAATATACATATCTTGCTTCTTAAGCCTTTTCGAAATTCCTAGAAATATAAATATTTTTAAAACTATAGTATTTATTCATATTACTAAATATTTACAAAAAAAATGTGATTAATGTTTTACCAATTTGTCTGAAGGAAATCGTTGAATTATTTCTTTTTCCAAAGCTTGACTAGTCGACAGTCTTAAGGGCAGGTTTTTGTCATCGAAATATTGAGCAACAATTTGGATCAGCATATTACGCTATTCGGTCGTTAATTTCGGTTTTGATGCGTAACACTGTACCAGTGAAGACCCTTTCGGTGACTCATTCAAGATTGTAGCTAATGTTATTTGCTGTACAGTTGAAATGTCGGGTGTTGTACACCTTGGTTCAAAATCGGAAATTGTTGATGTAGATAATCCAAACAGAGACGGTTGTTGCGTGTAGGAAAATGAATGAGATGGTGGATTTGTTTCTGAATTTAAAACAGACGTGTGTATATTCTCAGCATTTAATGGTTTTTCAATTCGCTAATTTTCAAAGGAATCTTCAAATTTTATAATAGTACCCCAATCGTAATCTTTCAAAATTTTCTGAATATGATCCCGTTTCATGATCTTTATTATTTTCACCGAAATATTTTGTTCTGAAAAAAATAGTTTCTATAATTTGAAAAACCAGTAAATTTATTAACAGTATCAAATCGTATATACCTGTAAAATAAATCAAAACGTTTGATCGCCAGCTTGATAATAAATTTGTTAAGGAAGTATGCGAAGAATCCGTATTTGACATATTTTCTTCAGTTTCATTATGATCCGGTGAGATATTAATTAAAACTTGATTATTTATTGAGTTAGTGTAAACAAATTGGCCATCTGAGGTTAGTTTTAGAATAATGGTGTAAACATTGCTATTTTCGTTTGGAGAGTTTTGGTGAGGAATATCGATTTGCTCCGTGGGTTGATCTATTTTAATTTGTATGATCGATTTTTTTTCTCTTGCCGATTTCGATGCATTAACTGGGGGACCAATAATTTCTTCCAATAAAAGAATATGAAATGATCCAAATAAATTTGGATCTATGTACTTCATACGATACATTATGAGGCTTATATTGTATAGATTTTAGTTCTTGACAAAATAATTTAATCATATTAGAAGACGTTTCGTGTATAATTTCGAGAATAACGTATATTCGGATATTTTGAATACATTTTGCAACATAAAAACCTTGCCTATATTATGAACCTTTAAAATTTACTGTTCTGTAAAAATTAATATTTTAATTGTGTACCCCTAATTTCTCACTTATGATTTTATCATAATTGCTTTTCATTTTATTTTTATCGAGTGTTTCATAGAGGTCCTTTCTTCTATCTTCAAATAAAATATGAGCAAACTTAAGTAGGAATTTTTTTGCGAGAGTTAGACAAATGTTCCTTCGCGAACTCTTCGTTGAACTCTTTATGTTTTGCTTCAAACCTGAAACATCATAGCAATTTTAAAGGTCCTGGGGTGCTATTCTTGAAACATTACGAACATTTTCGTACTGCGATATAGTGTAAAAGTATTACGAAAATAATAGTTTTCGTAATACTTTTACACTAACTCGTAATACGAAAATTTTCGTAATGGTTCAAGAATAGCACCCCTGATTTCAGAATAACGTTAGGATAATGCGTTAAAAAATTGTGCTTTGGTTTAAGGAAATCATTGAATAAACTAAACGTACATGTAGTTTTTACAATGGACGTCTACCAATTTCAATAGTACCGAAATTAAAATATTTTTTTCGATTATTCAACGTTTCCAGTGAGAAATATTTCATTTTGTCAACAAAATAATGTGTAATATGGCACAAGTTATTTTGGCAGACCCCCTCAAAGACGTCATGCATAATATCAACATAAGCATTATCAGTTACATGAAATTATGGAATGGTAAGATTTACTGAAATTTAAAAATGTGTTTACTCCTAAATTATTACCGTGGATTAAGCCTAAAATAAAATGAACAGTTTTAGTACCTTCTTCAGTTTTAATCTCGATTCATGAGATCCAGAAGGGTTGTTGATTTCGAAATTATCAACATATAAAAAAAGGAATCAAAATTTTATTGAGATATAACTTTACTTTTTTCATCCAAAGCTGACCTTGTACAAAATACGAGATCTGGTTTTTTCTTGGTCTAAAGATTTCATGTAATGAAGCATCGGTTATTTAAAGCATTGTGTTTTTCAAATATTTTTTTCATTTGAAATCTCATCAAAAAATTGAACCTCATGCACAATTTTCATCAATAATCGGTTCTCCGTTACGAACAACATTCTCTAACTGAACATCATTAATGTTGACTTATTGTATATAACTAATAAATTCATTTTTTTAAGCCATTGATTTTATTACATGCTCAATGTTACGATTTATAAAAGGAGTTTAGCACTTACATATTTAATAGAATATACAAAGTATTCATAAAGCTACTCTCTAAAGAACTATAAATGCAAAACTGCAATTGAGAATTGCCTAATTTTTTTTTTTTGAATGTCGATAATATATTTACTACTAAAATTATTATTATTGTGTAAGCCCAAAACAAATTTAATACCAGAATCATAAATATGATTTATTGAATTCTCTAAATTGTAACCTTGTGCTTTCGAACAAACACTTTCGTCAACGTTTCTTAGACTAGTATCATTTAACGGCCAGCATCGCTTGACGTTTCAAGTGGTTTAAGACCCCTGTGTGAATATTATTGTGGCCAGTTAAGCGAAAATTTTTTGGGGAAAAATCAAGTTATTGTGAAGGGGAAAACTAACTGGATGGTCCGGTTCAAAAATTGTAGAAAAAAAAATTAATAATAATTTTTGTTTTGGGTGGGGTAAGTTATTGTTATTAAATTGCATTAGTCTGATTAAAATTTGGAGGAACTTATCGAAGAGTGATAATAATAAAATTATAAGCCATAAAACTTAAATTAAATGTTTTTTTTGCGTTTTGACCTATTTAGTCGGTTGTTTATAAAAATCAGTTTCATAGTATTTTTTTTAGTTAAGTTTACCTTTGATTGCAAAGTGCAGTATATTGTGTATACATTTTTTTTGTCTCTAAAATAGTACACGAATAGAAAAATTGATAATACTGGTGACCATTTTTATTAGAAAATAAAAATCTGGAACTCTAGAATATGGTGATAATTGTGCTATGTACTTTTTATGTTTGAATTAAATACTTAAATTTCGAGCTATAGAAATATTCCAGAAACAATAAAAACAATGAATGAATGATAACACTAATAGGCATAATTTTATAAATTCATATCTATTCCAATTTTAATATAATTTCGTTACATTAAACGTCCACAGAAAAAAAAATTAAAATATTGAAGTTGGGCAACATGATTAAAATTAAGTGAATTGTTTTTTTATTAATTACTTCAAAATATTAAGAAAAACAAAAAAAAAAATAAAAACTAAATAATATAATTTAATTCTCATTGCATAAATATGATTTAAATATATACCATTGGTATATTAAATATATAATTACTCTTCTAAATAATTTAACTCTTTAAAATAAAAAATAAAAACTAAAATGTTGGAATTAGGCAACATAACTACGATTAAGTGAATTTTTTTTTTGGTGTCTAAATTTTCTTTATTTAAATGAGACAAAATGATTTTAAGTTCAAATTTAATTACTTAAAACTTAAAATACACGGTACTAAGAATAATAAACTAAATTAATGTACATATAACCAAGTTACATAGTGCATCGAACAGTTCAAACAGTTTCATTAAATAATAAACGGTTGTATGCCCGATTGTACTCAAATATGGGATCACCCCATATTATTACTATCGGAATCAGTGAATACCACCTCTATACATGAATCATATAACAATTTGGAACAATATGTTGTAAGACATGACCATATGTATATATACATAATATATGACTTGTGAAAATTACTTGCATGTTAAAAGAAAAAAAATAAATTTTGTTAATAATAAGTGAATCTAGAAAAAAAATTAATTAAATCATAATTTTATTTGAACAGTGCAGTAAAAAAATACAAAAAAAAAATTAAATAATTTGATTAATTACGAAAAAAAAAACAATAAACAAGCAGCTTTTATTTATATTATATTATATTATTATTACTAGTAGTATTTATATACATAATTTTCTTTGATGAGGGTGAAATTTTTAACAAGTCAATTTTTTTCGCGGTGATTTTATATTTATGTACTATTTTCCTTTCATTGTGTTTAATATACATGACGTTATTAGGTTAAGTCAAGTTTTATAAAGGTTATTCATTCATACGTTCATTGCTTTCTTTGATTTTTGTTTTTAATGCAATAAAGTGTTTAAAAGAAAATTAGCTTTCTTCTTAATCTCAATTTTTTATGAGTTTCATATATTTGTTTTTTGGTGGTTTTTCTGTTCGTTCCTATTGTTTCCGTAAAGTGTTACTTATCAGCATGAGAAGTTAAACGCTAACTTATAAAAATAAATTGGTAAGTGTGTTCGCAGTCATATGGTGAGTTGATCCGGCCGTGCTTCCTTCCTAGTCGTTTTTTTTCCTTCAGAATTCGTTTTTCTTTGTCCTCTCAGTCTTACAAGATTCACCGATGCTTTGGAAAATCCCACCCCAATCCACTGAGCTCTAGCCGGCCACATATGACCGTCCAAAATCTCTCAGTGAGTAACATTAATTTCTGTTAACTGAAACAGAAACGTTTATTTATAGAACAAGTCGAACTTTTGCTTTCAGATTTAACTTAAAATTTTTCTAAAATATTTACGCATGCCTTATGTTTGTTAATTACATTTTTTTTAAAGCTACCTAAAGTAGAAAAAGCCTGCATGCATAAAGCCTCATTGCAATTGTACGTGCTATGAGAGAAATTCCAATTTACAAAGTTACCCTGGCATAAAAAGCACTTTTCTTCCTTACTAAAAACAAAATAGTCAATTAACACTCACATAAGCAATCACAAAAATTAAACTAATTTTTGTTTTTGGATCAAAATTTAGGTCCGAATACTTGTTTGCATTTCTTTTTCATTTCATGAAACATAAATCGATAAAACAAGAAAGATTTTTCTAAATTTGGAATATTTTAAGTTTATGTACCGTACCTCCTCTAATGTTACCTACCTTGTTCATTTTCAAAAAATATGTCACCATTGCTATTACTTCCTTTAAAAAACAGAATATTGTAGAACAACCTTTTTGTTAAACTAATTCCTAAATTCCTATAAAATAGTTTCAAATCATCTCCCAACTCCAACCATTATCGGAAAATATGCTATATCACGATAGAAAATTTTATGTAATTTTTATAAATAAAAAATTACAATGATCTAATTCTACGACTCAGTCTCATCTTTGCAATTCTCTTACAAAAAACATTTCTAAATTATTCATTTAGAACATATCCGCACTTGTTAAGTTTTTATACGTATTCGATATCGTCGCGCACCACACATCCACCACCATTTCATAAAATAGTTTCAACTTAAAATATTTATTTTTATCGCACACACAGACCAAAAAAATAATGATTTTTCCAAAAATCAGAAAAAAAAAAACAGGATTATGTGTAACAAATTTCACAAGGTAAATAATGTTAACCCACTGTATAACCAAATATAGCACAAAGTAGTATCTACGAGTATTATAAAAATTTTCCCAACCCTGACCCTATTTTTCATGCCAATATAATTTATTATGAAACAACACACTTTACAGTCTACACACTCATCAATTGGTTGGAAAAATAAAATTTATCACGAATAAGGAAAAACACTCTTAGCAGTTAGCAGAATAGGATTATTTTTCTACCCCAAATCATTTTTTATTTTATTTTTATTATTAATTAAAATGCATGACAAGAAAAATTGGTTTATAATTTTTTCATTTGCTTTTTATTTTGAGCTTTTTTTCTTGTTTGCGTTACCGAAGAACCATTTTCCCACCTGCTCTCTATCAGTGTGATCTTGATGTATTTGTTCAGTTACAGTGTTTAACAATATATATTTTTTTTTAATTAATTTTTTTTTCTAATGCCGAATGCTACTGAAGTTAGCAGAAAAAAAAGTTTGTAATATCAGCAAACATTTTTTCAGGAAAAATCTGCAATATCATTGTATTTTACTAAGGCAAAAAATTTAACAATAGAAAAAATTCTGCATTACCTTTTTTATCGTCACCATTTTTTTTATAATAATTCAAAATTAAAATATTTCTAGATATGTTGTATAGATAATCGTAATTTTTTTGGAATGAATTAATCATTAATATTTTCAAAAATTAATTAAAAACCGCTTCTCTTTCCAACTTACTCAAAGATTCGTAGACTTTCAAAAACTCAAGTAAACTTAACCTATGGTTCGTCGAGTTAGCGGGCTATGAATTCGGTTTAACGAATTCGGTTTTCACGGTTGGCTTAATCCGTTTTGTTAGAATAGAATTGACGAAAGTGTTGAAGAAAATTGCGAATTTGATGCTGGGAAAGGAAGATTTGGTTTTAAAATTTTCTGAAAAACGGAGATTTTAATTCAAGTTTTAAAATTAATCTTCATTTTCCAGATTACAAAATTGGAACTTGTTTAGCAAAGTCTGAAGTTATTTCAGGCTCCATTTGGAGTTTATTTAAATTACATTGAGAGTTATGTTATTTGATATGGAGTGTTTGAATACAACACGTGAAATATTAAAATCAAAATATTTAGATACATCACTGAGATCGCACGCTGACTACGCATAACTGCACTATAATAACATGAGAAAAATGGAATTTCGCACACCTGCACCTTGAAGATAATGTTTGAAGACCCAAAAGACAACAGCGATCAATATACGCGGCAATAATTCATAACCATTGGGTTTATTTGATGGCAGTTTTCTAAGCACAAATAATAAAAATTTGTTTTTGGATGCTTTCATTTCTAATTGAGTGAGAGTCATAGTAAGGATACAATATAACACTGGCATACTCGATTAGTGGCCTGAAAAATGAAGTATATAATGATGTGAAGTTCGGCATATTGTGAAAGTCTTTCGAGTTACGTTTGATAAATCCCAGTATAGAGGAAGCCTTCGCAGCATCAATATGACAGTTGAAGTTTAGATCAGAGTTGAAAATCACCTCCAAATCATTAACCAAGTGGAACCGTTATATTATCTGATAATCGAGAAAATAACTAAAAATTAGCGGATGCTTAAGTTTGGAGTATGTCACTACTTGACATTTCTCCACATTAAGGCTGATGATTTTCAAAGTAGACCAGTCAGAAAAGGCGTTCAAATTTTGCAACATATATTACAAAATATTTTCATATCAACAGCAAGTAATAGACATTCTGCAAACTCGAGCGATTTAATAACATTATTAACATATAACAAAAATAGCAAACCTCAAGATTCTTGAATTCTTTTGTGAACCAGGGATCTTTACGACTAAATGACCGCTTTATATTTATTTTAGGAATTATTTTTCGATAGAGGTAAATAAATCATTGAAAAATTTAATTCGAATAGAAAATTGTTTATTGAATTGATTGTGGTTAATACAGGTTTCATACCAGAAGTCGATCGAGATTGGAATGTGAAAAATACTAGAAACACCAGCATTATCATCACAGGATCCATTTTGTAAATGAGCTTATTGGTGTAAATAGCTGCCTTGACTGTTGGGCAAAATATTAATCTGAGATGCACCAAAGCTAGCCATCATTTCACAAACCAATGCAGAACAATCATTTGTATTAAATGGAATAAAAGCTTTATTAATTTTTTGTTGAATATTAATTAATTCATGTAATATCTAATATGCTACCGGTGGTTAGACAATTTTAATTGTGTTTCGATTAACACGAGAAGTATATTAGTATTTACGAACAGTAATTCAACGAAACCGACTAATAGACATAATTCTATTTATTTAATTATATGATTTTAATACGAGTATGTTCCGAAGATTGTGCTGTGCTAATACTTAACGCACAGCACATTCTGTATATATAGAATGTAAATTGTGGTATAATCAGTCCAGTCGCCGCGGCCTGATGAGAAGATTGATTTTTTGATAATCATAAGTTCATCAGTTCGAAACTGGATTGAATTCTCTTAAAATCTTCGGAACATACTCGTATTAAAATCATATAATTAAATAAATAGAATTATGTCTATTAGTCGGTTTCGTTGAATTACTGTTCGTAAATACTAATATACTTCTCGTGTTAATCGAAACACAATTAAAATGGTCTAACCACTGGTAGCATATTAGAAATTACATGAATTAATTAATATTCAACAAAAAATTAATAAAGTAAAAATTAGCGTACACAGAAATAGAGCTGTGTGAATATTGTGAAGAAGAAAAATTGTAAGAGAATTCATTTGTATTAGTTATGATTCGCTAATACTTAACGCACAGCACATTCTGTATATATAGAATGTAAATTGTGGTATAATCAGTCCAGTCGCCGCGGCCTGATGAGAAGATTGATTTTTTCATAATCATAAGTTCATCAGTTCGAAACTGGATTGAATTCTCTTACACGGAAAAAACACTTTAATAAAGGTTGTTATATTTTATGTATATTAACTCTCATTTACATGAGAATATTTGCCCCCGTGCCAATATTTGAGAACCTTTAATATATGATATAATAAAATATTATTTGTTTAAATGGTAAATACTCCCATGTAAATTACATAAATTAATAATTTTATAAGACTGCATTTCATAGCTATAGGTTATTTTCATATTAGTATATCAACACGCCTTATATAAATGATAACCTTTGTGAAACATGATCATGATAGTCAAAATGTTGTTATTATAGGGACTAACACATTTTGTTGAAACCTTAAGCTGGCTTCATAACACATTTACATATACACTATAGTAATATCTAATAAGCTTAAATAGGAGAAACTATTATAAAAATAATAAAACTGATGCGTTAAACATATTAATAATTAATATTATGAAATGGAGCAGTTTCAAAATTTTCATGATAGATTCATATATTTTTTAGAAGCTTTTCGTAAATTATAAA
This sequence comes from Tipula vernalis, assembly GCA_958295665.1. Taxonomy (NCBI): domain Eukaryota; kingdom Metazoa; phylum Arthropoda; class Insecta; order Diptera; family Tipulidae; genus Tipula; species Tipula vernalis. Next base: position 332,940,189 of record OY282558.1, on the reverse strand, counting down.
GGATTCATTATAAGACAATTTATTAAATAATCTTGTGTAGCTTTGTAATGATAGTAGTTTTAATAAATAAAACAACAATTTTAATTTAATTCATTAGTTTATTACTTATAACATAATTTACTTAACTTTACGTTAACATACTTGTATATAATCTATTAATTAAATATATATTTATATATCACGATTAACTTCATACAATATAAATCTTTTTATTTAATTTTATCATAGAAATCTTAGCAAAAAATTCATTTTACGTTCTATTAAAGAATTAGATTCTTCAACACAAAAAAAATAAAGGTGATAATCAAAATAAATTGTTTTTAATTCAATCAGAACAAATTTTATCAAATTATTAGAACAATCATACTTAATTGCTTTCACTAAAAATAAAAAAAATATAAAAATATAGGGTTAACTCCGTCCGAATCAATATTCATTACTGAATTAATTTTAATTTTTCTGTTGTTAATATTAATCCAAGAATAATGATTATTTTCTAATAAATTTCGAAATGATATGCCATTTTTTATGTCCATTATCCTTTCGTACGCTGCCAAACCTTAATCTATAAAATATAGTTTATTTTTAAACGTGTAATTATATTGCACTATTAACTTATATTATTCACTTATACTGACGTTTAAACGAAATGATTAATTACGAGCAACTGAAAACCAAAACATTGTTGAACAATTTTTAACACACTATATGCTCGTAGGTTAACGATGTGATGCCGAAACAATTTTTTTTCTTTCCTCGGATAATCGTAACTTGAATATAGGATCGTATCTCTTTCACATTAGCGACGAATCCGATATTTATGATAAACGTTCTCATAAGCTACAGAAAAAAGTAAAGACTAACAATATATTGAAAGTATCTGTTGGAAATTAACAAATAGTCTGTAATATTTGTAACAGACGGTCTCATTGATGTAATAAAGTTTAGGGTTTTGCATATGAAAATCTACTATTTCGCACGAGAAGCTAGTAAAAAATTATATAATAACTCTTCTATTATTTTTACAGAACAGCTAAATCAAAAATAATAATGATTATTTTATTTAGGAGACTCATTATATAAATTTATTTCCAATAAAACTAATACACAATATTATTCTATATATTAACGGATGTGATTTTTATTAAATTGTTTATAATAATTTAATGAATGCTCTTGTATTTTATGAGAAGGGTTGTTATATTTTTTTTGTTATGCGTATAAGAATGATTCATATGATTTTTTTTTTCCGTGTACAATCTTCAGAACATACTCGTATTAAAATCATATAAGGAATAAAAGCATTATCATCCCATCTCCAAATCAACTCCGGGAAATGTAAATCCCCAAAAATAATCAAATCTGTATTCTCATTCTAAAAAGGTAGTATATTATTAGTTAGACTGTCCACCAATTCGTTGTAGAACGAAATACTAGAATTGCAAGGGCAATAGATCGCACAGATACACCTGACTCTTTTTTTACACGGTCTTTTTAACACTGCTTTTAATTTAACACCGATATTTTTTTACGGATTATTTGGTGAAACCACATTTCAGATGATACCGGTACTTATAACGTTATTTAAACCGTAAAAAATATCGGTGGTTAATCAAAAGCAGTGTTAAAAAGACATTGTAAAAAAAGAGTCAGGTGTAATTAACTGATGCTTGTCTAAATTTAGCCTAACGGCTATATATTCTAACTTTGTGTCAGAGAATAACAGCTCACTAAACATCTTTTTACACACAGTAATTAGAACGCCGCCATCCGTAAGACCAGTACTAAACTATAACGGTTACGTCGGAAAACAGAAAAATCCGACGGAAAATACTCAGAGGTTTTAAAATCAATGGTCAGCCTTGTTAAAGTGTCAGTTTAAAAAAATTCAATAAAATATAAAAGTCGAGACCTATTTCAGTTTGGGAGTCTGTTCACTTGGAAGTTAGTTTACTTCAGAGCTAGTTCAATGAGCTCCATTTTACCATGGGCGATTATCCACAGTATGGAATTTCCTGCGGTGAAATTTTACATGTTCTTCTTTCTATAATAAGGTCTAAACCAAATTCATAGCACGCTAATACGACGAATAATAGGTTACGTGATATTCTCGTGTAGTAAAAATAGTTTGTGAAAGCTAAATTTTCCTTCCAACGTAACACAAATCTCTTTAAAAATGAAACAAATAATACATTTTTAGAAATTTTTATTTTTAAATAAATTAAATTAATTATTAAGCTTTTAATTTCAATATAATTTTTTTTCCAAATCTCGGAGGCTATTTGCGAATTCGATACGAACGTCGATACGAATCAAATACGAATCTTATATGCACTTCGAAGAGTCGAATACGTTCGAATCGAATTCACAAATAGCCCCTCTGTATTCTAAGGAAAAGTACAGCTAACAAAGCTTTATTCAAAAATTATTTCTACATTGAAATTATGATTCAAAATGAAATGAATTAAAATTAAAATTTCGTTAGCTAATTAAATGGTGATTTGCATCTTGTTTCCATGTAAGGTTCCAACCGGCTTGAGTTGGGTTAATCTTCATGAATAGAGACTGGAGTTGGGTTTTCATTAAGTCATTTTCTCGTTGGAAGCTAATGGAATTGAGTAAAGTTGAAATTTAAAATGGCGAGGCGAATGTATTATATATTGAAGTGTTTTATTATTAACGCAAAAAGCAAATCGTCATGTTTCTCTCATCTTGTCCTATAGACTAGATTTTTTCGAAATCAGTTATGGATGTGGTTTCATAATCTCGACCATGCTTTTTCAGAATCTCTTGTCTAAATTGACACATCCCTTATGGTTCTTGAGTTATTTAACTTTAATTTTGCTATATGTACTAACATTTTTTTTTCTTTTAAATTTTTATCGGTAACTAATTTTTCTATTCGATAAATAAAATCTTCTATTTATAAATGAATAATTTTTAGAGTAAATATTCGTAATACATGTTTCATTTTTTTTAAACGTTCTTCTTGTTTATGTCCTAGATTTTTCTCAACTATAGTGAAAATTTAAAAAAAAAATTGTTTAACATACATATGAATTCACATATATTCAATTTTTGCAATAAAAATTAAAAAAACAAAACAAAATTCCATCTCCATCATTAGGTCTAGTTCCATTTTTCTTATTGAATTTTATAAAGAAATGTCAAGCCTTTATATAAAATTACCCAACTTTAGAAATTTTATTTGGAGGATAAACATTTTTTGGTTCCTGTAAAATTTTGAAAATGGCATAGAGGACAAGATATGTAGAACTTCACACAACGAAATATCACAACAATTAAATACAATAAAAAAAAAAAAATTGACAAAAAATTAAGAACGCAATATAAACGTCCTAAGTGAATTTATAATATACCATAAATTGCTATTAAAATTTGAATTCAACCTGACTTCTGTTTCATGGAAACGGTCAACGACATTTTGAAATTGAACGAAACTCTCATTTCAATGCAATCTAACTCAACCTGGTTCATGGAAACAAGATAATGGTCACTTATGCTTTGTTTCCCATTGTTTAGTTTTTATTACATTTCTATAACATCTCGCAAGTGGTCTAAAACTTATTGATAAAATCACCTGAAATGTTATCCATCAAAGTTTAATTAGCGTCCTACTAGAAATGTTTGGTGTTGCTAGATCGCGGCCACGATCCACCGCTTTCATTTAAACCGCCGCAAGTTTAAATCGGAACCCTGCCCTGATCGTGGCAACTAATTAAATTCAACAATTTTTGTTTAGAATTTTTATTGCCCTGAAGAGCAAATTGAGGGTAAATTAATTTATTATCAACAATGAATTTCCGCTCATTTAATAAATGGAAATTGAACTTTGGTTCTGAACAGTATAGCATATATGTATCTACGTAGCATATCGCACATGACATAGAAAAGTGACACAACTCAAAAAATTGAGTTTTTGAGATAATTCGATGAAAAGATGCGCAATGATCGATTTCATAACCAGACATAGTGACGTTTTCATATTTATTGTACAAAGCGAGAGACGGCTTCATTTTCCGATCTTCCTTTTTTGACGCCCATAGAGAGTAGTGTAGTAAAATCGAAATTAGCGTTTTTTTTTTTGCTCTCCTGAAAAATTTGAAATTTTGTGTTGTGTCACTATTCTTGGTCACGTGCGATATATGCATCTAATGAATATTCTCTAATACCAGGAGTGACTGAGACAAATGTCATTATGTATGTAAATTGATTTTAATGTTTCTGCGAGCGGCGCTTTCTCTTGAAATTATTTCTCTTTTCATCTACCAGATGGCTAAACCATAGGTCAAGCGTCAAGGATATAATGATTTTTGACATAAGAGAATTATACTGAAATATGTAGCAAAATATAATAGACTAGCAAATTACTCACATTTTAAAATAATAACAAATAAAGTGAATACGGGCACTACAGCGAAATAAAAAAAAACGAATTTTGGTTTTTAATATAAATAAAAAAACTTACACCATTGTTAATCTTTTCAGTGATTATTTTAATAGTTAATATTTACATCAACCGAAATGTTGACAACTTACCGTGTACGGAATATTTTAGGCAACTTCATTTACAGAGCTGGAAATTGAAATTGTTTATCATTTTAGTAACGGATTGGAATCTCGTATAGGATTTAGTAATGAAATTATAAATCGCCAAAGTGGCACCAACGTCGATTGAGACAACACGAGCTAATGAAACGCAGACCACAGCTGTGCTTATTAGAAACAGGATGACGCAAACGCTAATGGACCCGCAACATTTATTAGGCTTTCGGCTATATTAAATGACCAATTACAGTATTTTACCGGGTTGAACTCGAAAAGTTTCAACTTATTAGCTAAAGATACTTTGATCTTTATATGGAGCACCCAAAAATATGTCAGGTGCTACTCACTTTTTCAAATATCGGCATGATAACGGATTTCTATTCTTGAAAAATGTTTTTATGATTATTTGGGATATCATAACAAAAATATTTAAAAATGTGACAAAAAAAATTTATTTTTCTTTCGAACAAATTGATTTTTGGCAGATTTCAAAATCGAACAGACAATTGATTGCACTGGGCACCAGGGCAAAAATCCGATTATCGTAACTCTATCATCAATTGAATTTCTTTTTCATCTAAGAATAAAACCACTTTCAAACGTTGGTACCCACTTAAAAAAATACTGCTTTTGTAATGAAAATTGCATTACATATAGGTCAGATCTTTTAGGTCGCAGTGCGAAGTGGCTGATCGCCCGCATGGCCCCCCCAATAATAATAATAATAGGTCCACTGGAAGGCTGTATTGCAAAATAATACGAAGCTTGCATTAAAAAGGATTTAATACAATTTGCATTAATTTATAATACAGCAATTACATTGAATTTTAGTGTAACATTACATTAGAATTTAAAGCAAGTTGTAGAAGAACCGTCAATCAACTGTATTAATATTTATGAAAGACTGCAATTATAAAATATTTTAGAAGCATTAAATTTTAAAGCAAGTTGCGTTAAAAGTTACGTAAGGTTACCCCTTTTTTCTGGGGTTTGGTCATTTGGTCATTGTTTTTGGTGCCTTTAGGGTCGAAAACACAGAGAGCAGTTAACTTTTAAAAACCAAACATTCATCTTTCCATTGGCGGCCTAATACAATAAATTATAAATTGAGAACTGAAAAGCTTACCTTTAACATAACAGACATTTTCGAATTGAGAAAACCCAATTGTTTTATTTGTCATTTAGTCGGTTTGATTTAGCGAATTTTATATTATATGTACATTTAAGTCCGCTTATTTTAGCCAATTTTATGTTAGTGTAATTTTTCAATTTGAGCAGGTTGCTTTAAAATGTTTAATAGTTTAATTTAAAAATTTTTTATAAAATTCATTTTAGTGCAATCATTACTTTACAATTTATTAATAACTTGTATTACAGTCATAATGCAGAGCTTGCATCATTAAAAATTAAATTTATTTTTTTAAGTTTGTTGATGAAAAGGAAAAGGGTTAAGTTATATTTGTGGACAGTTTCCGATAGGGAAATATTTTAAAAATCCGGTATGCTAAATAAATTGGAGGGAGGTGATTTTTTATTAGTGGATAGAAGTTTCGAAATCTCTGACCTACTAGAAAATAAAGGTGTTATTTTAAACATTCTCCTATTCTTAAGAGTTATATGATTGGTTAAAATTAATCAATTTTGATTTAATCAATGCCAACAAGGATGCCACCTTTCGCCAATCAATTTGTTAGTAATTACCGTTTTTTTTTATTCGCAATTTACATTCATCTATTATATACAAATATCTTAATGCTCTATAAATCGTTGAGCATATGCTCTGTAAATCGTTGAGCGAACGATCTTCCGGTTTGGCCTATATAATCGCTCTCGGGTTTTAATCGCCCTCGGGGTTTCCATTCCTGCAACTAAAAGGACATTTTATTTCTATAATTAAAGTTTTAAATGCATTGACCCCATCAGGAGTAGCAGCAACGTAGTACAATATTTTTGGGTTCTCATAGTTGTCAGAACGTTGTGACATATTGAGACTAGTTTTCCACAAAACTCCTTGTTAAACCGTTCTTTTTGGAAAATCGATTAACTGCATTTAAATGAAAAACCATCAGATTATCTTTACAAAAATCGTGGTTTTGGAATATGTGTTGTAATTTCGAAATTGCGGCAGTAGACCGGTGTTGTAATTCCGAAATTAATTAGACTATTTAAATATTCGACAGTTTTTGACGTACTGGGTGTAGGTGTCCTTACGATAGCCGATTATGATTGAATCCACCGTTGATTTAGCTAAATTTGCCATGTCTAAAGCTTACCTGTGCAACTTTTATTTAGTCATTCTACCGATCAACCCATAAAATTTAATGGTATATAATGCAGCGCTAACAAGCTAACATGTCAAACTTGTGCCAGTGCCCGCTGAACACAGGAATGTTGCTTTCATTATCGATCGTTCTTGGTTATTTAAATGTAGACGAATAGCATAATCTAACGATTTTTCTAGTTTCAACGCTACAAATAACTTTTAAAAAAATTTGTGATCTTCAATGAAAGTAATTTTTTTCAGAAACTAGAGTGAAACTGCTTCCTGCCTTGCTGTTCACTTTTCGAAGGTTTCCTCTCATTAAAATATAATTGTATTATTTCCATATCTTATTGTATTGTAGATGAGATTAATTTCGAGAACACTGACTGATATTTACAACTGTTTAGAGGTTATTCAAAATTGGAGTTGCGTTATCTTACAAGATTACAGATTTACAGGTGATTCTATTTTTTTATACTTTGAGATTAGTTAGTGTTTTCTTGAATGGATATTTTAGTTTGTTAAGATATACATCAGTTTGCAAAAATACCAAAAGTTTGAACATGTAAAGCACCATTTCTTGTGCCATGTTTTATAATTATAAAGTATTGTGGAAGGAGATAACATTTACATTGGTTTAGGCAGTAAGAGTTATTTTTTTTTTGTGACATTTTGAAAAAGTGACTTAATCGGAACCAATATCACGCCAACGTGCGTCGAACGAACAATTATTTGTTAAAAGTGACGCTTAAAATACATTTTGGTATAGGGCACTAAATATTTTTGTTCGCTTTGTTGTTCGCCATAAAATATAACACATTCATAACTCTGCTTGTCATCAAAATAAATGCGTTCGATTCTTGTGGTACCTAAATTATGTTAAATTTACACCTGAAAGCGTTCCTATTTTGCTTTGCGTTTTTAGTGGTGCAGAAATTGCAAAAGGGGCCGCCACGAACGCTGGCGTAGTTGGTGGTAAGTCCCCAAAATCTACCTCCGCAAACATTATAGTCATAGTTAGTGTAGGGTGGTTAATTAATTAATTAATATGTTATTATCTTTGTCCACTATTTGGAAAGGGTAAACATTTTCCAATTCTTTAATATTCTTGAGATTTCGAAGCTGATGTGTTAGTACACTTACTTACGATGTATCTGTGAATTTTGTGTTATTTTAATATACTTTTGTATGCCATGAAAAGACCAGATCCTTTTTGAAAAACTTCTTCAAACAATAGGTGTGTTTTCTTTGTATTGCTCCAATGCTCCAATAACAGATTCTACATATTTCGCCCGCTTTTTCATATCTAGATCAACGGTTTGAAAATATTTACTCAATTTAGTAGTTGCCAAAAAATTATTAATTGTAAGCAAAGAAACGAGTATTAAAAGCGCTAAGGAATACTCCTTTTGGACGTCTGCTTGACCACTTTGAAATTATCCACTAATAGAATAATTCCTAGAGGTAATTGTTTTCTAAGAATAGCACAATTAGGGAACATTTTCGATCCGAGCAATATCCGTTGTTTCATCCAGTATACTAGAACAATCGCTGCATTTTACTCATTTTATAATGTCCTTAACAATAATATTGTTAATCGAAAAAATTATAGAACTTTGGGTGCCCCAACTCCAATATAAACTTCTAAAAGAAGTTTCTAAAAGATTCTTTATATGCCACAAGCTTTTTAGTGATCTAAAATTACCTTCGTTTTTTTTTTGTTTTTCTTCGACGTTTAAAGTCCATAATCTGTATGACGCCGTAACGCGATTTCTTGTTTTCCACGAAAAATTTACTGCCTTAATGATCGACAGCAAAATTTTTCCATTATTTAAAATTTTTTCTCGTTTTTCCTCTTTAAAAATTTCATTGGTGGGAAACTTTCGTTACAGTATTTTGTTGTATGGTACAGTATTTTGTTGTATTTGTTGACTATAGGTTTTCAACCTTCTTTTAAATTAGATTTTAAATAATTTACAATATTATTACGTTTATCACTTAAATTTTTATTAGGAATATTCGTTGTCGTTTCTGAACTACTATACTAGGATCTACATTTTTCTCAGTTGGTGGTTACCTAAACTTATTTTTACCCGGACCAAAAAAAATGATTTTACACTATTTGGAGGGCCAAATATTTTTAAAATCTTATTAAACGTATTTATACCACTCATTTCAAATTTTACAGTGAGATAATTGTGCTTGAATTGAAGATCCATAGAATATATTTGAAGGCGCAATTATAACAATAGTTATCCATTTTGATGTAAGATTTCTTATGTTTAAAAAAGTTTTATTTCGACAGTCCAAAATTCTGTTTTACAAAAAAATATTGTCAGTACCTGGAAATCCTTGTTATATGTGTTTTATCAGTTTTTTTTTATTACGAGTCTTGTAAAAAAAATCTTATTTGTAATACTGGGCCCAGTAATTTCTAGTAAATTGCCATGCATTTTATTACTATTGCTGAATTAAATATTTATTTAAATATCTCAGGAGCTGATGACGAAGAAACAAAAAATGAAAGCAAGCCAGCCTGTGGCCGCTTTGGTAATTTTCTAAATTTTGTCAGATTATCAAAATTACCAGTTTAATAAAAGCCAGCTTGATTAGTTTTGTAGAAAAATTAATGATTTTTATTCTTTGTTGGCATGTGTAACGGATTATTCAGATTTTCATTAATTGGTAACTTACCACAGCAATACGATGCGATGCATTCAGGGTCGGCTCGTGGGCATTTTTTCGCCAACGAGTCGCCGACGATCACATTACAAAGCCAAAATCAAATTAAAAACCATGATTAATTAAATATTAGGCCATCGCAAGTAACTCAACCAAAGGTACATGTTGAGCAATTATCTTTAAAATTTGATAATTTAAACTTTGATCACCGATAAATTATAATAATTCTACAGTTGTGAATAGTATCAGCTGTTTCGATAACGTTTATGAATTAAAAAAAGAATAACTACAACACAATAGATGTAATGCGCATATCAAAATCATACCATGATGTCGAACCAGTATTTTATTGAACTTGTATTTTTCCCGTATATATGCGTGTATTTGTATTCGTGCTTTACTGTTTATTGATCGATCTTCTTTTATATTTTGTTTTTGTTTATTATTGTTCTTATTGTTTTTTTAGCACTAATTTTTGTTTTTTAAATTAATGGAAATAGTTAAACTTAATGGCAATGTATATGAGTGAGTTTCCGAATATCGAAGAATAATATCGTTGTGAAATATTTGCTAAATCTGGAAAACAATAAAACTGCTTCATCTTTACGAATCGCTTATCTCAACGCGAGAAGCCTGAAAAATAAGTTTGAACAAGTGAAACTAACTTTGAGTACGTATTCAAAAGCTCCTGACGTTATTGTAATTGGTGAATCTTGGATATATCAGAATGCGATGAAATTATCGAATTTCAATAATTACATATCTTTTCATTGTTTACGCAAAGATAAGATCGGTGGTGGTGTAAGTATTTTTATGAGTAATAAACACCTAGATGAGGAACAGTTTAATTCTTGTATTGATAATTCTAGCTTTTTAGTTATTATGATTACAAATCAGGGTCGTTATCCATTGATATTCTAATGGATACTTTGGATAATTTATTAAACAATTATTCAAATACAGTCATTTTAGGAGATTTAAATATAAATTATTTTGACACACAAGAGAACAACACCGTGAATCTCGAACAATTATTAATTAGCAATGGATATTTTATATTGAAAAACAGAGAAATAGACTACAACACTAGAATATCAAATACAATTTCTACATGGATTGACTATGCTATCACTGATTCCGTTGATAAACAATTTTCACTTGACTTATACGACGTATATTATTCCGATCATCGAATGATTTTCCTAGATATATCTCTCTCTAGTGTAAGCAGAACAAAAAAACGTTTGCCCCCAATAAGCAAATTAAATTACAATGATATCCAAAGAACATTGCCAATGACCAAGGAATGTCCAGACTCATTTCAACAACTGACAAATTTAACCAAAGCGTCAAATCTAGGGCTACAACCGAAAAGCCTTGATTTAATCAACAAATTCTACTAATACTTAATTTCAAAATTCAAATCATTAAATCCTAATGAGTCTACCATCAACCTGTTCAAAGATTATTTAAGCGATCGTAAACAATATATATCAATTGGAAACACAAACAGTGATACACTCAATGTGCTTAGCGGAATAGCGCCGTGTTGGGTCCAGTTTTATTTTATTTGTATCTAAATGATATCTTCCAACTAAACCTAAGAGGAGTAATTCAATGTTATGCTGACGATGCTGCTATTGTCTATCAAGCCAGCCGTGCCTTCGTAACTATCCAGGACATGTCACACGATGTTACGTTGATTAATAACTGGCTTGCAGCCAATTCACTCAATATCAATATGGGAAAAAATAATTATATTCTATTTAAAAACAAAAACTTACCTACTGACCTACCAGATAATTTCAAATTCAAAAATCAACAAATAAACCAGATAAATCAATCTACTTATCTAGGTATGGTTATTGACTCCAAGTTTAAATTTGAGTTGCACGTACGAAATATAAAAAATAAAATATGTCCTTTTATATTCAGTCTAAAAAAAATTAAACATTTAATAAATGAAAAGAGCGCATGGATGTTCTACCATGCCCATATCAATTCTCATCTACCTTATATGAATTTTATATGGTCATCAACGACAAAAGAAAAAATTAATGAATTACAAGTTGTACAAAATAAAGCTATAAAATTTATTAGATGCCTTCCGAGGCTAACACCCTCAGTAAACTTATATAACTCAAGACTGTTACCACTTACATTAATGTCGAGCTTTGAGATTTTAATTTTTGTACATAAAACTAGACTTAATTTAATAAAATGTAATCTGTCGATAAAAAAGGCTTCACAAATTCACTCCTATCCCACTAGGTCAAATGAGGATTTCTATATTGGAAACGTAAAATTAAATATGACAAGAAAAAAATATTTTCCACCACGGTTTTATAAAATATAACGAACTGCCAACACAAATAAAATCGATAAATAACATAGTCAAATGTACGCTCCAATTAAAGGATTTTCTCTACTCAACCAATCACTAAATAGTTGTAATTAGTTAATATGTATTATGAAGACGATCATTGAACAAAATATCTGTACTTCTGGAAAATTTTGTATATGTATGTAATGTATAAATAAATAGTAAATAAAGTATCTTCCAGTTGCATAAAAAAAATAAATATATAAAAATTGTAATAATAAAATTATAGATATGTTCTGTTGCTTGCAACTTTTTGTATATTATGTAAAAAAAAAAAAAAAAAAAAAAAATCAAATGATGTTAACTATATCATTTTCAGATTTTCATCTGATTTTCAAACACAAACTGACTTTTAAATTACTGATAATTTAAGATATTTTACCAAATAAATTTGATAAAAACAAGTTCTTTAATTTATCAAAATTTTGACGTAGAAGAGAGTCATTACCATCAACCCAACGGGATCTTCGAGAATCTTCATCGCGGAAGGATATCTACAACATAACGTGATTAATTAAAGTTTTACAATTTTCGATAATTTAGAACGAATTATTGATTTATCGATAATTAAATTTAAGCTCATTTTGCAATCCCTACCTCGTTTTTAATCTCTCGTTTTAAGTAAACCCCTATAATTAATATTCTAAGGATAATTTGAACTCCTAAGCTCGGAAATTTAAACAGAAATTCAAATAAGTTTTTTTACCCACAGTGCAAATATGTGATCTTAATTCTAATTTCAAAAATAATTTTAATAAAGTGTAGGATCCTAACACTATTGCGGTTTAATATAACCCTATTACTACCACGCTATTTTAGTAACGTAAACTACCTAGCTGTGACTCTGAGACACACAGTCAAATTGCTCATTTCATATGGCGAATTCATTTATTTTATTTTAATATTGTACATTTACAAATAATTCAAGAACAACGTTTAGGATTATACATTTTTGATTATTTTTTAAAATTAAATAGTGACTCAGAGACACAGCTCGGTAGGAATAGTGATAATGGAGTTAGCTAAACCCGCTCAGCTATACAGCTACTTTATACAATAACCCAAGTAATACGATTAACTAAAACTGAATGTGTTTTTGACTAAACAAGGAAAATTTACTAGAGCTGGTTCGTTAAATCGCGAATAATTTCATTATTCCTCTCTTTATGAATCCATAAATTCCTCTAGACTCAGTGGTGCTATTTGTTTAGTTCAGTTTAGTTGGACATATAATTAAATTAATATTAGTGGAGTAAAGATTTTTTGTGCAGGTATACATATTTAAAAATATGTATTCCAAATAATTCATGTCTCGCAAATTTTCAGTCCATGTGTTGGTCCATTATGTTGGTTAAGTTTAGAAAAAGTTGATCCTACTTGAACTTTCATAATTAAAACATATATTTGTAGACAACATAAAATATGATTTAAAAACATGAATACAATTTTTAGTATATAAATAACATTACACAACCCAACCAAACAAAAAATGCATGGTCACATATTTGAAAATACATGGCCCATAATATATACGTACTCGAATGTATTATATCGAGTGTGTTAAATTTAAAAAAAAAAAACTTGTACAGTTCTGTGACAGACCGAAATATGTATACAGCAAAATAAAATTCATTTTTTTGTCTCAACAAAAAAAAAAAAAAAAGTTTCTGTTTCAAACAAAAAAAATTCTTTCTAACTTCCCTAAAGATAAATGAAATTAAAGTTTATTTTTGTTACAATTCTGAAATTTTTTTGTTTTTATTTTTTTGGTTTATTTAATTTTTAAATGAAAATAAATGAAATACGAAAAAAATGAATATGAAATGAATTAAAAAGAATAAAATATGGATTTTTCGGTTCTAATTTTTTTTTGCTTTTCTAGTGATGACAGTATTTTTCTTCTCATTTTACAAAAGCGTTTTTTTTTGCTAGCTATGTGTATAATACTTTTGTTGAGTTTATTTGAAACTCTTTGTTTTAGTAATTAAAATTTTAAATTATTTATTTTAAACTTTTTTTGGTCCAGATGGATTTTATTTTAAAACAAAGAACTGTTTTAAATTTTATTAATAGTGCGATAAGTTTTGGATGATAGCTTCAAAAAAAAAAAGTAAAAAAGTTTAATATTTGTACATGGTTTTTCACGACAATGGTTTATAAAACGTGTTACTAAAATGATGGTTTTCGGACGACCTTTGCTAACGGTGTCTGTTATATATTCTTTGATCTAATTAGGTTTTAACACAACCTACACTAATTACTATTATCAACATTTACATGTATGCAATAACAGGGTTAGTTATCTATTGACCTGCTTGTTATACTCAAATATTGAAAGAAAATCTATTTTCATCGGAAAATATTTTAACTTATAATATCCCCTCTCCCAACTATAAAGTATTTCTCCTATAGACATATTTCAAAGAAAATTTTGTGTTCAATCTACATAATCTATAGTGATATGGAAATTTGTGATTTTACTAAAAAAATACAAGAGTATGGAAGATGTTACTCGTATATGGTGAATTATTTTTTTTTTTTTTTTATCAATTTGGTTACACTTACAAAAAAAACAAACAGAAGGCCAATAAATTAAACTGTTTCCGAAAAAATGGGGTCTCCTTCTTACTCGAATATATTATAATTCAAAATATATCAAATCGGTCAGGCATACGAAAAATTAATTGCAGCCCCCGGGTAATAAAAATAAATCGAATTTTTTGCGTAATAGATTCATTTTATTTATGTCGGTCGGAATTTGTTTAGCTGTGAATAATTACTGTCTTTTGTTTTTACACAAAAATGAACGCTTTCCAAAGTATCGAATTTTAAATTAAAAGTAGGAATCCGAATGTTTGGGTTGTTATTGTACCTAATATAGAGTTAGAGCCTTCTAAAGTATAGAGCCAAAATCGTACGTCCTATTTTTTTAGAAGCTTTGTTAGTGGTATAACTTTTCATTGTTCAAAAATATTATGACAAGTTTATATAAAAGTTTTCTACATACCTATCTTTGACAACAATATACAAGAAGCCTATATTATACATACACAATAGCCCTAGATCAGAGACGACCTTATAAAAAATTCAATTAGTATCAGCCACCTCTTTTAATTATCTCCGCCATCCAGGTCCACTTCACCATTCAGAATGAAGTCTTCAACCGGTCACTAATACTACATAAGTACATCGTTTGATGAAATATGATAAGTAATACAAATAAATAAATGATATACACTTAATTAAGGTAAAGATAACACAAATTATTTTCTGTAGTCATTTCTGATTTGCCTTCCACTTTGCCACTTTCATGGCATTCACAATGTTAAACTATGAAACTGTAAAACCAAAACCAATATATGTGCCAATTTAGCATAAAATAAATATCATGCAATTTATCATGTCTAAATGCTGCTATTGAAATTACATTAAAAATTATTAAATCTCTGAAACCCTCCGGTAGGTCAGAGACGACCCAACATAAAAAATATAATTAGCATCAGCTAAAAATTATTAAACTCTGAAATCCTCCTGGGTTTGTTTGTTCTAAATCTTTTAAAGATGACCTAAACAAATAAATAAATAAAAATAAATTTTATAAAACCTGTAACGAGTGCCCGACCTTGCAGTCACCCGTTAACAGAATGCCCAGTAGTCACCACCTGCAGCGTTGGGCCGGCAATCGCACAGTCTGGGGCGTGGAGAAGTGGTGGTGCCCTTACTGGGTCTAAATGCTGCCTTTTTTAACTGAATTAACGAAACACACACACACACACATGTCGCAACGCTCACCTCCTGAAATATAAATAACCAAACAACTAGTCCATCATTCCATTATTACAATCATCACAATCCTCATTTATATTCTGCATTATAACATAATACAATTAAAGAAGCTAAACGTTACGTTATATAAATAGACAAAACAAAATCTTGTACATTTCTTTTCTCTCTCGGTCTGGGAGGAGGAATAATCACTACAATCGAGTTATGATGTCCACTAAGTTAAACCATATCCCAGTGCTGGAGTCAGTAGGGCCCTCCCGAAACTCGCCACTAAGATCTGAAATGAGAAAAAAACAAGGGAATGCCCCCAAAGCGAGGAAAATCAAAATATACAAAATTAGAAATTAATTTTAAATTGGTAATTATATACAAACAAACAAAAAATAATAATAAGCAATTGGATGACTATAACGGGTTGTTACTGGTCAGCTGTTTGATAATTCCGTCACCGGACGTCTTTGTAGGCAAGGCCGTATATACACGCGGTTGCGACGCGCCCTTGAGAGTCCGCAAATAGCGGTGCTGACCCGTTGGAATAATTTTGAAACAATATGATGAGGCGCAGCAATCTCCAAATCTACGTTCCGACTTTTGTGTAACTTTCCACTTGTCTCGCCTGATCCAATTCCAACTGTATGATGGAGTTATAACACGTATGGCAGTCCAGTTATCTGCCTCTTTCTCTCGCGTCGAATCGTGATTTCGCTTACTTATTTATTATACCCGTTCACCAACTGGGCATTTCGAATACTGTACAACAGCAAACGAACACAACAAAAAAAAATCGTAATTTATCAATTAATAAACTATAAATTTAATTGATCATTAATTTTCGTATCACTTATGTTTAAATTGGTCCCAAAACAAAAAAAAACTTATTTTTTTCGTTTTATTAAATTTCTTTTTCGACCTGTCACTCACATAGCACAAAAATGAAGTCCTCTCCAATTCTTTTTTTTTTCATCACATCAACAATGAACAACACGCCACGCAACCAAAACGAGTATTCTCCACACCAAGATTTAAATGCGCGACATCTGTGTTGTATCACCAAGTTTCACGTAGACGTAATCGCAAGATAGGCAATTATCATAGATACACACCATAAAGTTGTGCCATAATAATATCAACACCCTGCCGCCCTGGTTATTTGCAAGGTCCACACGTTACAAACCCAAGTCATTTTATTGATACAGCTCTCACCAAAGATGAAACCTAAAATGCAAAACAACGTCAGGTCCTACCTTACTAACAGGAAT
The DNA here is from genome assembly GCA_958295665.1 of Tipula vernalis. Classification (NCBI taxonomy): domain Eukaryota; kingdom Metazoa; phylum Arthropoda; class Insecta; order Diptera; family Tipulidae; genus Tipula; species Tipula vernalis. The sequence goes on along the minus strand of OY282558.1, from coordinate 332,923,247 downwards.
CTCGATTAAAGTTGTTTAATACCAAGAATACAGAAATTCAAAGAATTTAAAAATTTAAAATACACAATACAAAACGAAACAAGACATGGAAATAAAATTTAAAAATTTAATACAAATGTAGCGATTGGCCCTAAGTCTTCCCTTTAACACCTAAACGTATTGACATCCAAATCTTACGCCCCCATTAACCAAAACAAACAAACGTATTTACCCGACTTTCAAACCTGAGGCGGTATCGTGAAATCCATCCCATCCATCTTAGAGGTACTGTTAGAGACCCACTTTCCGGATTCAGTAGTGGTAGGACCCAAAGAGGACTCGCCTGATCCTTCAAGTGAGGTGGACTATACGCCTCACAGTAGGATCTGGAGTCTCTCTGGGAAAATTTTCACACCCAGCAAGGTGCGATGGGCTATTGGGTCTTTCAAACCTTTCAAATCCGCTGGAGGGGATGGTATCTTTCCAGCTTTACTTCAAAAAGTTATTGAGGAAATATTCCCCAGCTTGATCCAGATGTTTCGGGCAAGTTATGCTTTTAACTATATTCCGAAACTGTGGAGGAAAGTAAATGTGGTCTTTATACCAAAGGGCGGGGGTCGTCCAGACACATAGGCCAGGGCATATCGGCCAATTAGCCTCAAATCGTTTCTTTTGAAGACGATGGAAAAAATCCTGGACTATCAAATAAGAAGTGAGGTCCTTGGAAAGAATCCGCTGCATCGGGACCAGTTTGCGTATCAAACTGGTAAATCCACGGTTATGGCCCTTAGCGGGCTAGTCACGAGGATTGAAAAAGCAGTGTCATATAAAGAAATTGCCCTTTGTGCCTTTGTGGACATTGAGGGGGCGTTTGACAATACCTCCTATGGATCTATAGAGAGGGCAGCAATGGGAAAAGGGTTCCACTTTCTACAATTAGGTGGATCCGTTCCATGCTGGAACATCGTGAGATTACTGCCAGACTAGGTGGCGAATCAGTAACCATCAAGGCCGTAAAGGACTGTCCCCAAGGAGGCGTACTATCTCCTCTTTTGTGGTCATTGGTTATTGACAGACTACTGGTCCTTCTGAGTAGCCATGGGTTTTTCATGTCCAGGGCTATGCGGATGATGTGGCTATCATAATCAGAGGCAAGTTTGATGAGGTCATTTCTGATCGCATGCAAAATGTACTCAATATAATATGGCAGTGGTGTTACCAGGAAGGACTCAGTGTCAATCCAAGCAAAACTGTCATTGTTCCTTTTACGAGGAGGAAAAAGCTTGCGCTTACAGCTCCCTCGTTAAACGGTACTACTGTGCCTTTTTCCAGCGAGGTTAAATATCTAGGGGTTATCCTAGATTAAAGATTGAACTGGAACCAACATTTTTTGAAAGTTCCAAATAGAGCCATCAAGGCTCTCTGGGCCTGTCAAAGACTCTATGGGCGTACTTGGGGACTACAACCAAAAATGATCTACTGGTCATTTCTTACAATCATTAGGCATATGGTCACCTACGCATCGGTTGTATGGTGGCCTAAAACTGAGCAGAAGACAACGCAAACCTTATTGAATAAGGTTCAGCGTGTAGCCTGCATCGGTGTTACGGGCTCAATGAAGTCATGTCCAACCGCGGGGGTGGAGACACTTCTAGGACTGACACCGTTACACCTGCATATTAAAAAGGATGCTGCAATTATGGCCTTGAAAATGCAGGCGGAAGGAAATATAAAACCAGGCAATTTGGTGGGTCATCTGGAAATCATTAAGGAATTTCAGACAGACCCTACCATAGGAATGCCTTCCGACTGTATGCCAGCTAAACTGGACTTCCACAAACCATTCTGTGTTAGGTTACCTGACCGGGATGTGTGGAGGGCAGGTGGACCATCATTTGAGCTAGGGTCCATGGTATGGTTTACAGATGGATCAAAAACGGAAGATGGGGCGGGGATAGGAATACACGGGAGTGGCACTACCCTCTCGAAGTCCTTGGGTACCAATGCTACCGTTTTTCAAGCAGAAGTACATGCTATAGAACTTTGCGCTAGGATAGGCATAGCAAAAGGCCTAAACGATGCAAAGATTTATATTGTATCAGACAGCCAATAGGCCTTAAAAGCTCTTAGGTCTTGTACCGTTGAGTCAAGGCTGGTATGGGATTGTCTGAAGGTTATTAAACATCTGGCAGGCTCAAATAAGGTAACACTTATGTGGGTTTCAGGTCATACTGGAATCGAAAGAAACGAGGCAGCTGATGGCTTAGCCCGTGAGGGTTCTGCCTCTCCATTTATTGGACCAGAACCCTTCTGCGGTGTCACTAAGGGACACCTTAGAGCAGCGGTAAAACGCTGGGAGGATGTTCAAAAGTCCTCCTACTGGCGCAGAATTCTAGGTTTACGGCAAGCGAAGAAATGTATATCACCTTCGTCTGTCAGGGTTAAGGAGTCTTGAACTTAGGAAACCTGAGTTGAGGCTGCTTACTGGCTTCCTCACAGGTCATGTCCCCTCAAGGTATCACCTTAAGAAGATGGGCCTAAGTATGACAGATGGATGCCGCTTCTGCGGTCTGGAAGCGGAATCAGCGGAACATGTTCTGTGCCATTGCCCAGCCATTTTCCAGCAAAGACTACAACATCTAGGAGGGAGAACAATGAGCCCGGATAGTATGTATCTTGTACCGGCCAGTAGTATTGTCAGATTCATTAAGAGCCTGAATATTGATTGGACGGATAATTAAGTAGGGTCCAGCACAATAGATCTTTTAGGTCGCGGTGCGAGGTGGCTTATCGCCCACATGGCCCTCCAGTAAATAATAATAATCGTGAAATCCGGTACCGGTGAAATTTTGCCGGAAATCGCCCGGTTTTACAAAAAACGGTATCAAGAACACTGCTTTCATGGTAAATTTCCGTCAAAAATCGTCCGGTAGATATTAGTTGACGGATAGCGATTTTTCGTTTTAGAAAACTCAAAATTTTCAAACCAAAAATTACATATTAAAAAACCAACCATTAATTTTTTTATAATATTTATTAGAATAATTTTAATACTTCTTAAATATTGACGAACGCCATTTGGAAAAACCTAATGGCCGTTTTATGAATGATTTGAATAAATATGCGAACAATAAAAATTAGATACCACATAATCTAATTTTTTTAATCAATCAGGCACGCAGGACACCTGAATAATAATGATTACGGGCCATAGTCCCGTTTTAATGCAAATTTAAAAAAAATTAACCCGAGTCAATCGTAAAGAAATACCAGTTTGTTATTTTTATTTATTATGTATTTTGATGACTCCATAGCAAAATATAAAGCAACTTATAAAAATATACACTGAACGAAAATTTGCTCAATATTTTTACCGACCGGATTTCATGATACGGTACCCCGGTTGGTTTTCTAGCGGTGAAATTTCATAAATGACCGGCATTTCCGACCAGATTTCATGATCCCACCCATGACTTCTACATCCACATTTTAGCTATTTCAATTCCCCACTAACTCGCTTGCTTTCGGGTTGGCCACATTAGGTTGGCCTATTTTACAAAATCTCGCATTACAAAATCTCGCATTACAAAATCATCTCGCATCAACTTTTTCCCGTAAATATATGAAATCGCGCGATTTCATATATTTACGAGAAAAAGTTTATGCGAGATGATTTTGTAATGCGAGCAAATGTTTAGAGTCATAACTAATGCAAAGTAAAATTTTACAAAACCAAATAACAGGCAGTCTGTTACTACAATAAGTACAATTTGTTTATTGATTATTGTCACAATATCAATTCGGGTTGGCTACATTATATCGCAATACAAAATCTATTTTATCAATTAGTATTCAAATACAAAATTTTTAAATCAGTTAACAAGTATAAATATATATATAATTATTTTATCTTTTATTCTGTGCGAGTCACGAATCACAATATAATTTCTTATAATTAGAACAGATCTCGAATAATGCATACATATATTATCATGAATATCGACATGGTCAAATCTAACAAAGGCAATAAGAAATTATTTGTTAACGGATATTGTTATCATTTAAGTAAAAAAACAAAATTCACATTCAATTGGGTTTGCGCCAAGCAAAAAATGTATATGTGTAAAGGTCACGTTGTACCTCACGTTGTGCAGAATAAACACGAAATTTTAAAACCACCATCAGTGCATTCTCATGAACCATTGGCATCGGATAAAGTTGTAGCTGAAACTAACAGCACCCTTAAATTCCAAGCAAAAAAATTCTGATCAGCCACCATCGATTATAATAAGAGATTCTATTATTAACACTTCCTGCGACTCGAAAATTAAAATTCAACGCGCCCGCCATAACAAAATTAAAGAGCCTGAAAACTTTGCAGATATTAACATTCCCGACCACATTCGATATGTTGCAGGAGAATTATTTGTTTTAACCGAAGAAGAGTTCGATGGCGAAAAAATTATTTTGTTGGGAACGATTTCTTCGCTAAAGCTCCTCGCTGAATCCAGTTGTTGGATTATGGATGGTACTTTCGACATTGTACCATCCATAATGCGACAGCTATTTTCAATACACGAACGTATTGATGGAGAAATATTACCATTGGTATTTTGCTTGATGAGCAAAAAAAGTAGAAAAGCATATGACCAATTGTTTTTCACTGTAAACACCGGTTTTAAGGGATGTTGATTTCATTTCGGCCAAATTATTTGGCGGAAGATCCAAAAAGAAAGGTTGGTACACAAGTATGGGAACATCGAATCTTTTTCAATGCAAATTAGAATGATAAAAAGCCTAGCTTTTGTGCCAGACTATGAAGTTGCTGCGTATTATGCCACTTTGTCCAATGAGTTTAATGACACAGATGTCAAAAGAATTGAATCATGGTTTAAGAAAAATTACATCGGCAATGGCAACCGAGCACCAAGATATAAACCTGAATTCTGGTCTATAGCAGACTCAAGAAATGCTACTGAATGCTTCTCTCGAACGCAAAATAGTGTAGAGGTCTGGCACCGTCGTTTAAAAGTTGTGGTCGGTCAACGACACGCGGGTGTTTATAAAATAATAGAGAATCTAGCAAAGGAAGCAATTTTGGCAAAGCTTAGAATTGAACAACTTAAATCTGGTGTCCAGTTTCCCAAAAAACGAAAGCACATTAACAAGATTAAAAAAATACAAAGAATATTAAAGAAAAAGGCTAGACTCACTCCAATAAAATTTTTAAAAAATATTGCGTATAATATAATAGTTAATTAATTATATAAATTTTCTGTCACTTATAGTTTTTAAATGTTACTTTTGAATTTTTAAAGATAATTGCATACAGCAAAACCTCGTTTAACGTTACCCCGTTTAACGTTGATTCACTTTAACGTTATTATCTCTACATTTTTTTTCTTAGAGAAATTTTTTAAAATAAAAATAAAATTTTTTTTTGGTTCTTTTGTTGGAATTTCCGAGAATTAAAATAAAAATAAAATATATATTTAAAAAAAATAATGTTTTAAATTCATTATTTTTTCGATTTTAGTTAAATAGGGACATCTCCTAATTCAAATACATAATTCAATTACACAAAAAAGAGGTATGAAGAGGAAATTTGAATTACTGTGATTTTTTTCATTAATATGTAAATAAATATTTGAATTTAATAAAATATGTTTTATTCACCTATCTCGTCGTTTTGCAAGAGAGCTATGCCTCGTTTAACGTTGATTTGGATTACGTTATTTAATTTTGGAACGCATCCTTGACGTTAAACGGGGTATTACTGTATAATAAAATGATTTAATATTAATTTTCCGTCATTGTTATTTTTCAATAATATTTTTGGATTTGCAAGATTTTGTAATACGAGGTTTTGTAATGTAAGATTTTGGAGTGCTCCTCTCGCTTTCCTCTCAATAGATTTCACCTATCATCATTCATGTATTCAACTTGTCAACACTTGTCACATTCACCATTAATTTTTGAAATTTCCATCAAATCTTTGATTCTGTCACAAACTAAAAGTTATAATAAAAGCGCCCTAATTATATTTTTTTGCGAAATTCACGCCAGTTTGATTATCAATAAAATAAAACAAAATAAAACAGAAATGGAAGTACATGCCATTCTTCCAAATGACAACTGTCTTTTTAATGCAGTCATAAATCAATTGGGAACAATTACACCACTACATCCTGCCTACTTGCATCATGAACTCCATATGTAGGTAGTTCAATTCATTAGAGAAAATCTGCATGATTAGGTTCCCACACTATTAGACTCCTTCCACATATAGGACTCTAACCAGATTTCGTAGCAAGCCGAAGAACCAATTACCAATGTTACCAAATATTGGGGCATCATTGTGCTAATAAATAATCAAAACCATTTCCGATTATCTTTCCAATCTTCAGATGGGCGGCTTCTGGGGAGAGGTCGAATGCCTATCGGCTATACGTAGATTAAAAGGTATCAAAATAATCTTTTATCATACTGCTGCCCAGCGACAAGCAACCTTCACTCCGGATGGCGGTAACTATATAAATGAAATAAATGTATTATACAATGGAAACCACTACGATAGTTTAATATGCCATCCAAACTCCTCAACGCACTCTACTTCCACTATTCTTAATTCCTGAGTTCATAGCTTTACTGACAATGTTCATCGCGTTCTTCATACATCCAATAGCCTTTACACAATTGTTGAAGCCACTCCGTCAACTCCCACCACCTTTCCTATAACACCCTCCTACTGTTTTCGCACTTACAATATACGCGGGATCAACAGCGAACAAAAACGCGACGCAATCGATGGCATTTTGCAAGCAAATAATATCAGTATCTGCAGCCTCCCAGAGAGCAGCATGAGCTCAGGTGCATGTTCCACCGCAAACTATACGAGCCATAATCATTTTAATTGGCCATTTCCCTAATAATGGGCAAATCCTTTTCATCTCTGTGTGTGCCCCGCCACACACTCACAATCGACGGCAATTCTCCAAAATTTTCACTACACTATCCTCAATCATTGACCGTTGCCCCAAATCACGCGATTTAGTCATGCTAGGACACACTACTAAAGGCCGCCGAATAATCATTACACGAACCGATAGGCGCGGCACTACTCTCAAATAGATCATATTCTAATCAGAGAAACAAATCAATATATGTAAGTCAATTCCATCAAATCAGAAATCTTTCGCCCCAATATAAGCTATCACCGCCTTAGGAACATCCTTTATCCAATATACAGACTCAACTACCTCAAAAAAATCAATCACGCCCTCCACATATAGCCTTAGATCGTTAAATCTTTCCTTACCAAAAGTTAAAACAATCGAAGCTCAATAACAAGCCACTCTCCAAGAAATCCATAGCAAACATCTCTCAAAATATGGACATAACTAGCTGTGGAAGTTAGTTCTCAAGTATTTGAAAGTTTCATCTCCGAAAGTTCTTACAAGTCAGGTAGCCTTGACTCCTAAACGCAGAAAGGCCCTAGCGCACTTTAAAAGTGCAAAATATTTCCAAAAGATTCCACTGCAGCCTACCGTTTAACAGAGGCCGGCCGATGTTTAAGTAATTAGTATTCCAAAGATAGATCTCTTGAATGTCAAGAATTTTTCTCTAGACGGGTAAATTTTAAACCATCCAACAGATTGCATAAAACATACAATTTTTTTAAACAATACAAAAGAAACACCCAAAAAAACCAGCCACTTTATATCCCGATTTTTCTCCTGGCATCTCGAATTACGAAAATCCGAAGGTGAATGGCCTGCGCTCGTAGAGGAAATCGATCACCACCCACTAGGACCACCCCCCAACCAAGATGAGATAAAATCGGCAATCAAATTCCTACGACCGGGGACCGCTCCAGGAAAAGACGGCGTTCGCATTGAGCAATTTAAATCCGCTCCGGATAATATAATCGAATCTCTTCAGAACTTAATCGACTAAGTCTGGATCACCAATCAAGTTCCACCAGATTGGATCGATACAATACAAGTCCCCATCCAAAAATGAAAAAAACCAAAAGCTGTTACAGACTACCAAAGACACCCTGTGCAATGTAAGCTATAAAATCTATGCCAAACTACTGCTAGATCGCCTAGATCAGCATTTATGTCTGCCGCAATCTCACCAAGCCACCTTCCTAACCAACCGATCAACAGATGATCATATGTACACTATTTGCCGAGTCCTCGATCAAGAATGGCGAACTGGCAACAGAGTATTCATTCTGTACCTTGACCTAGTAAAGCCTTCGACCTAACCACAGTAACCGACTGTCTACAGCAGTATATACCCCATTATTTAGTCAACCGAATAATCAAAGCCTGCTTTTGGGAAACAACCATCAAATTGTTCAACTACCACTGAGAAGGTCAAGAAAAACAAGGGAGTTAAAACAAGATTGTCCTATGTCCCCCCGACTCTTCAATTTCATCTTAAATGAAGTACTACTTACCGCAGTCGACAGTTTCTCTGAACTCAAACTAGAACAGCGGCAGTCTCCCACTACCCCTTATTCTTGCCTATGCTGATGACCTTATCTTTATCAGCCGAACTATCGCTACATTGGAACCTATATTGATCGAACTGGTAACCGGCTTAAAATTCGCCGGATTCGACGTAAACTCATAAAAATGTACAACCCTCCCTCTCCCTAACAGGCTTCTATCCAGAAAAGTCAAGGACATTCTAAATGGTAGAACAATAACCAAAAAAATCAAAGGCACACGGAATCAATTATTGGTGACATACATATTTATCGACGAGGCCCTACCCACCTACGTAAAGCGGCGTCTACATATACAGCGGGTCCAAAAAAAGTAAGCCGTCCCTGCCTCACCTGGAATTATTCACTTCTGCAAGATTTAAAATACTACGATAGAACCACATTCCAATGGGAAACCCTTCTACCTTATCGTATTGAATTGCGAAACGCAGCCTCTGAAATTTACTCAAGATCCGAATCCGACTCCTAACACGTGCGTTTGTTTTTTCTTGTAAAGTCAAACAGTGCATTATAAAGTAACCTCCAGTTTTAAATGCAACCTTTAAGAGAGTACTTACGCCAAGCGCGAATTGCGAGTAACCCCTTTTCAGGCAATTTTGAAAAAAAATACTAGGGTAGATTGATAATCATCCCATGTGAATATTAAGCACTTTGAATGAAAAAATTAAGGAAAATCTGCCGCATTTCAAGAAAAACAGTTTTCTTCCATCATGACAATGCACCATTACATTCATCAAGGAAAACATAGCAAAAATTGGATGAATTGCGCTTCGAATTGCTTCCCCATCACTATATTCACCTGATCTAGCCCCTTGTGACTTTTCCTATTTCCACACTTGAAGAAAGGTCTAATGAAGGGACTTGACTATTTTTTAAGCCATTTTAGTGAAATTTGGTATGCGCGATGGAAATGGGATTCTAAAATAATTTTTGGATAAAGTTCTGGAATATGCGCAATTATTATAGAACTTGGCTATTGCTTAAACGATTGTGATGCAATTCTACATGACCGTTGGAAATGTGATTCTAAAATGATTTTTAGATGGAGTTCTGGAATATGGCCAAGGATCGTGGAACTTGATAATTCCTTAACCGATTTTAATGAAATTAGACATGTGCGATGGTAAAGGGATTCTAGAAAGATTTTTAGACGAAGTTCCGAAATACGATCTATTAGGATTAAACGTATCTATTCTTGAAATTGAGACCCTAAAACAATTATCAGATAAACTTCTTGAATATGGTCGGTTTGGTTAGAACTCTGCGATCACTTTTTATGAAATTATGATAAAATTTGGCATGCAATACAGAAATGAGATTCTAAAATGATTGTTCTAATTCCGCGAAAACATTACCATTAGAAGTTTCACTCACGTTGCACATGCTGTCACTCACTTTTCTTATTTTCCTTTGATTGTAATTAGTTTGCCGGCAGATGTATAATAAACATGTCAATATGATAAACCTTAACAGCTACCAGATTCACAAAAACTTTAACAGGCAATATCATAAAGTTATTATCTATTGAAGTATCTGTAAACCAGGCAGCTGTTGAAGATTATCTTAAATAATTTCCAAAAATTTTAGGAAATTTTATTATACGAAATTCTATGGAAATTCTACCAAACAAAAAGATCGTAATTATGTTTTGTACATAATGATGAGTGATTACGATTCAAAACTAAAATAATTGTTAGATCAACATACGTACGAATTGAAAGATAATGATCGCACTACTAAAGTTTCAAAAGATTTCATAAAGATTTTCAAAGAAATAGTTATTAGTGATGATATGAATTGTTAAAAAACCAACGATCACAAAAACTCACAAGATAGATATTAATACATACCCAGTATACCTGTCTTGGGAGTTTTGCGTAACTCGTAAATTCTAGGGATTGTTGGATTTCACCAATTGTTTCCACTTTTAATTCCCCATGTATGCTTGATCTAAATATATGTCGAGAGTTTTGAATAATTTAAAACATTTCATTAAAAGAGAACGATTTTTTAATACCTATCGTTTGATGAAATTTACTTGTTTTCAAATATTCCGGTTGATAGAGCAATAAAAATTATTAAATTAATAAGGGAATAATTAAATAAATGACAGAAATGGACAAAAGCTCATCCTTTAAATTTTTAAAATCCATAGTGAAACAAAATAACTTTTTTCAGTCAAATGACAAAATTTATGTTCAAAAATATGATCTGGCAATGGGGAACCCAATTTCACCAAATTTGTCCCAATATTAGATCGTCCTCCAATGTTTATTAAAGAATATTTAGATGACGTCATTATAATGGCAGCTCCGATTAGCAAAATAGATGAAATCAAAAGTTTGTTTAATTCGTATGGAGGGTTAGTATATCTGATAATTTCTTTTTGACGAAAGCGCTAGCTAATAGGCTCCATTTCTATCTAAAACTAAAAATAAAATTAAAAATTTTGTGAAAATAACTAAAAATTAAATCACGTTATCACTTTCAAATTACAACTTTTAATACAGTATTTTCTTGGAAAGTGTTCGGCAAATAACGTACAGAAATTCAAACACAATTGTAGTGTTTTTTTATTCGCTCCGGATAGCTGCTATCGTGAGCCGTCATTTTTCTATGCCTAAATTTAAATTTGACGCGCTATTTATTGGTAAACTAAATTTATTTAACATCAAACTATCATTTTTAATTCAATTGTTTAGCAAAAACTTCATATAAAAAATATTTGGCTCTACCTATTTATACGGAGCGCTATTGGGAGCCACTTTTTATATGACGGCTCTCGATAGCAGCTATCCGGAGCGAATAAAAAAACGCAGCTAATATCAAACATCGAATTCCTGAAAACAGAACTTCATTCTAAAAATAAAAAATACCGGTATCAGTTTGCCTGACGAATTGCTACAATCACAAATTCATTTGTATGTTCAACCGAATGTAGAATTTAAAGCACATACATATCTTCAATTTTGTGTAAATTTAAAATTCTCAAACGTTTTCGTATACGAGCGTACAATATTTATTTGAAAGCTTCGTTAATAATATTCAGAGTGCTTAATAAGTAATAATAAATAAAAAAATAAAAAACCTTAATTTTGAAATTTGTAATCTTCGTGTCTTTTATATAAATTAAAATATCGATTTTTGATAAAAAAAAGAAACAAGAACCAAAAAAATCTACATAAAATTCTGTCTACCAAAATATATAAATTTTATACCTACAATTTTTTTATTTATTTCTACCGACACAGAGAAGAGAATGAGCGCAAAAAATCAATTTCAAATTTCACCAAAACCATAAATTATACTACTAATGGTAATATTTTTAATGTATTTATATTTTTTTATGCTGATATTCGGCTGGTAAGAACAAATTGTTTCCCCGCCATGAAAAACAAATAATAATCTTGAATTTTCTTTTTTTTGGTGTGCTTTATTGGTTTCCTTTTCTGTGTAATGGGAAAATTGTTAAACCGAATACAGTCATCGCACAGAAAGTATATACATACTTAGAATACAATTAGATATTTTTTTAGGACAATAAGACACAATTTTTTGGAAAATAAAATAATAAAAGTAATTTTAATTATTGCTGTATTTGCTGAAAGGTACAAAAATAAATAAAATTCACTTGCTAGGCTAAGGTAGCTGTGTATACATTTTCACGGCTTTGTGATAAAATCAGTTTTCTTTATTCTCGGTTTTCTTAAATATTTTAATTAAAATTTATTTTATTTTTTGTTTATTCAAACAGAATTTTATTATTATTACAATCATTATTTTATCACAGCATGAAAAAATTTTATTTTTGTTTTATTTTGCTATCCTTTTTATTTTTATATTTATCAAATCTTTTTAGTCATGATCATCTCCATCTTCACTATGGAAAATTTATGTATTCTTGCACAAACACATACATATGTAAGCATATAGAAGCGTTTCTATAATATAAATTTGTAAAAAAAAAAATAAAAGGGTTTTAGGTTACGTTGGATATATCCTGGTTACATATATGGGAAAAGGCTTCAGAGTAAATTGTCTATTTCCACCCCTACGATATATGTATGAGATATATGAAAAATAAAATAAACTAAAAACAAAAGTTTATGTTTAAATCCGGAAAATTTATTTAGCATACACAGAACAATATTGTTATGGTTAGGTAAACATTATATATGTTTTAACCAAAAATAGGTTATAGATGACAAGCAAGGGTAAAAGTGATATCGATTAATGTCAATGTTGCCGAAAATACACAATAGGTTAACTTTTAATTGTGCAGATGATGGGGAAGAATAACAAACCAAATTAGTTATTGTAAGTCAACATAAGATATCATGAGTATAAGTGTGATTGAAAATCATATTAAAATGGTAAAATTGGTTACCAAATTACTAAGAGGATAGAAGGGAATAAGTCTTCTAAAATAAATGAACAACAAATAGATTTTATTATGCCGTTTTCATAGGTTCTGGGGGCCAATTACGGTTCGATGGCTAAAGTCATCAATGAGTTTAGTTGGTATAAAAATTTACACTGGTATAATAAAATTATAAACCGATTCCCGCATGATGACTGAGAAAAACAAACTCATAATATCTGTTAAAAAGACTCAATATATTTTTTTCTGCCACAAATGATTTGTACCGAGTTGCATAATAAACATGTTCCACTCTTTTATTAGGCGTTTTAATTGAAATATATGTTCCGTCGATTAGCCCTATGATGTCCGGAACACATTTTAAAAAATTGTTGATCTATTTCTACAACTTGTGGAGAGTGTAATTGGAATTTCACGAAATATTTGGCCAATTAGTTTTCAATCATTTGACAAACTTCATCAACACATCGTGAAACAGAAGTTTGGAAAGTGAGATGAAGAAGTCTTAGACCTATTGGGCGTAGATAGCAGCCGACTGCTAGAAAACAAAGAGCGCATAGAATTCTTGAAGTCGAGTTCAATCCGTGAATTCGAACAAGCCTTTGCATATTCAACCACATATGAAGCTGATAAGCGCCTACAAATTGCTTTATCAAATGGATTACCTAAATTTTTTAAGTTCCTTCTGAATCTTAAGAAACGACATCTAAAATTCGTATGATAAATATTAAGTCAAATTTGAGAAATCTAACACTACTTTACATTTGGTTAGAAATTCGGAGCCTAAAAATTCTTAAAATAAGTATATCTTATTTATTGATTTTAATTTATTTATTTTTATAAGGTGTTGTGCATAAAACGGTTTGAATATATTCTGTACTTCCCAAAATGTCAATAATAGAACTTGAAAACGCCATAACTCTATCCTGGCAGCGAGTACAACGTTCAATTACAAACATCATAACGTTATCAACATTTAGCTTGCCTGTATGAGCCAAATGAACGTTTAATTTAGAAATAAAGAAACGATAGAGAGAGGAAGTGTAGAGATAAGAGGAGAAAGGATAAAAGTGTAAAATATGCGAGCGAATACAATTACTGCCCTTTCTCGAATAAATACTTACACAATATACGAGTACACATAAACATCGCGGATTTTGATGTAACGTAATGAAACACAAGAGAAACCGAAAGCAGCGGGATCAATTTCTAATTTTATGAAAAAATCGAATGAAAAAATCTTTCCATTTCGTTTCCATAAAATTTTGTCCATTTGTACTATTTCACACAACAACAATATGCGATTGTTGTTGTCCAAATGAAAAAGAAACATCTTAAGAAAAACGTTGAATAATAGCCAATTTACTATTCACAAACACAATTTATTAATGATAATTCACAAAATGACTTTATAAAGGGTTTTCCAATTGGAATGATATAATTTAAAAATTAAAAATACACACATAAATTATTCAGTGAAACCAACATTTTCTTTTTATTTGGAAGGTTACATTATGCCATTATGTATGGAAAATAACATCATTCAAATGACCACCACGACTTCTCCGTACGTACTGCATTCTATCAGCCCAATTTATCATCACTTTTTCACATAAATTTGGCTGTATTTCATCAATAACACGTGCAATGTTGATTTTCAATTGCTCAATTGTTGTTGGATTATCAGCATAAGCTTGTGACTTAACATAAAGAAAGAAATCACAAGGTGTTAAATCACACGACCTGGGAGGATAATTAACTGGACCAAATCTTGAGATAATTTTATTACCAAATTTTGTTTTCAATAAATCGATTGTGGCAGGTAGCTCCGTCTTGTTGAAACCACATATCTTCCAGATTATTCTCAACAACAGCAGGGAAAAAAAATCATTTAACATCTTCGACCATTTTCTTTAAAGAAATATTGACCAATCACTCCACCAGCTTGAATTGCACACCACACAGTGACTTTATCTGGATGTAATGGTGTCTGAACAGATTCGTGTGGATTTCTATCACTCCAAATTCTGCAATTTTGTTTGTTTACATAACCATTTAACCAAAAATGAGCTTTATCACTGAAGAAAATTTTTCGATAAAAATGTTCATCATTTTCAAGTTCAATTTTGATAAAACAATTTAACAATTTCTAAACGTTGTTGAAGCGTGTATCTTTCCATGATTAAATGGTATAACCTACTGAACACAAATGACATAAGAAATATCAAAAAATAATACGCAGTGTTGCCATTATAACCATTTTAAATTGTATCATTCCTATTGGAAAACCCTTTATAAATTATTCGCAAAATTTTTCTGATCACTTTTACCTTTTATTTCACACAAAAACACTTTTTAAATCACTTTTAAATTCCTTTTTTGATCTTTACACTATCGCTTACCAAAAACTAATAATCCAATTCGATCTCGTTCGCCTCTTTACATACAAAAACCAATCTTCTAGAAAGTTCATGACTTTTCAAGTAAGAATAGTGTGAAACATTTAGAACAATTTTATCATGGAAAATTCCATTTTAATACAGTAAAACATTGAGCTATTAATTTAACTGGTTCTATTACAATCTAGGTGTCACCGTCACAATATTTTATAATTTCATTTTGCTTTTCCTTTACACATTTGGTTTACATATTCTTAGATTAAATTAATTTTTATTTTATAAATGTTCTTACTTTGAAATTTAACAGACGACTAAAAATATCACGGGTAACACTACACCATTCGATTTGTTTCGTTGGTCGGACGGTTGGATGGAATTTCCCTCCGACACATCCGATTTAACTTTGGCGGACCAACATGCGTACACATGATGGGATTTTACATCCAACCCAATCAAATCGGATCGACCGCCCGACCAAGTCGGATCGTCTGTGCTCTTAAGCGCTTTTAACAGCCGAATCAATGCCTCCTAGATTTATGTTGCCGTATTTGTTTACAAAACAAGTATGTTTGTAAATATTGTTAAATATTAAACAAAACACTTCAATTTATCACAAACGAATTTATTTATGAAGCACAATTTAATAATAAAAATTCCAAAATCACTTTTTATAATATTTGCGCAAATTTTACGGATCATCTATAATTTTTAAATCCATTTTAATCTTTACACTAACGCGTACCAAATAATAATGATCCTAATTCGATCTCGTTCGCTCCTTATATACTCAAATCAAGCCTTCTAGAAATTTCATTAATTTTCCAGTAAGAATAGTCTAGAACCATTTAGAACAGTTTTATCATGGAAAATTCCATTTTAGTACCGTAAAACTTTGCGTTATTAATTTAACTTATTCTACTCTATCCTAGGGTGTCACCGTAACAATATGTTTCTCGTTGTCCTATGCTTTTCTCGTTGTTTCTCGTACAATATATGCATACAAATATCACAAAATATCACAAACAGCCGTACCATTCTAATACTTGAGATTTTTGTGCTATTTAGATAAAGGTGGTTATAACGTTAAATAACTTGTACTAAATGTAAAATTAATAGTATCCCTAATAGAAAACCAAAAAAAAACGTACAACCACTGCGTGCGACAGAAGTAAATTTTTTAAAATTTGAATTTGTGCTGTTTTAAAGATCATACAATGAGAGCTGATGAATTAAGATCAAATTTAATACTTTTATATGCAGTACCATAAACACAAAATGTATTTCTTCTTTTCTGCTAATTCAAAAATGAAACAATTGTTTTATGATCGCTAAAAAATTGTACTCTGCAGTAGTTCCAAACGGCGCTAGAAAACTGAACCTGTGCATCAATCTCAGTTTGCTTCTCTATAGGTAAATTATTCAGTATTAAAGTGAATTTCTCTTGAATAATATGTTCGTTCGAAGTAAAATTCACATTAAAATTTAAACCTAATACATTAGATACATACAAACGTCACCACTTTCGAAAACAAATCAAGCTTTCGTAATCGCGATGACACGTAGGGCCGGCGCATCGATAGTTGCAGTTGGTTCATTATAATCGGGTGCCAATATTTTAGGAAGGAATTGTTTGGAAAATAATTAAATCCAAACAGCAGTGCTAAACTGAGGGCGAGAATAGTTTCTATAGTATTCTGTAACGTGTTTTGGTGCTTAACATCCAAATTTATTAAATTGACCGGTTGTTACGTCGACCTGGTTGCGTAACCATCGTCGCATTTGTTTTCGTGTTTTGAATGATGTACGGGTCTATTTTTGTTTACATTATTATTTTTCTTGTGTTTAATTTACTTGTTTACAAAACCGAATGATCGTTGATTTTTCTACGTTGTATTGTGAGCGCTGTATAAGAGGTACATTTTTTCGATTTTTCCATTCTTTTTCATCAAAAAAAAAAACTTGTGGATTGCGGTAAATAGTATTAAATAACAAATTTTGAATAGGCATCTTCATAATGCAAGGAAATCGTCATCTTCTGTCTTTTGAAATAGAGCAAATGATTGAATGTAAATCAGCTACTAGTTTCCTATTGTACTAAATGAAAATGGCAGATGTACTAAAAATTAACTTTGGTTTGTTTCTATGCTTAAATAAAAATGTTTAGAATGTGTCTGTACTCATGAAAGGAAAAATCTGAAGTCTCGATGGAATATCTGTAGAAAAAGCAAGAATTTCATGTACATTTAATAAGTTGTGTAATTCAATCAAATGAATTTAAAACGATAAAATATAGCGTAAAAAGTTCTATTGGATGAAATTAAACTGAATTAATTCCAGTTTAACCACAAAAATAGAGAACATCTGGATGTGATCTATTGAGATCTATCGAGATTAATAAAAAAACACGACTATTTGTTGTGCGTTATTCTGGAATGTTCGTTCAAGAGAATATTTGAGTTTTTTTTATGTTTAGTTGTTGGTCTGTAACGTGATTACACGAACGAGAGAGCGTGTGTTAGCGTCGGAATTTTTGTATGAATAAAATAGAAAAAACCAAATAAAATTTAAGACAAAAGACAGTCAAGTTTGGAGTCTCGATATATACGGTCGATGTAAAATTTTTCCTCTTGGTCTAAAATAGAGACCACGTTTAAATAGTTTGATTAATTTAGCCAATGTAGGCAAATTTGAGTAGAGATTTTTTTTTTTTTTTTTTGAGTCAATAGTTATATAAATTATAACTTATAATTGTTTGTTTTTGTTTTTGTGCGCGGTGAAGTGTATATCACTGATTCATTGCAGAAGGTAACCACCATATAAAATTTATAAAAAAACAAAAACATTTTTTTTTTTCGTTTTTTTTTTTTTGTTTTCCTTATAAATTTTTTTGATTTTTTGTGAAAATTATGTGAAATAAAAGAAGGGAAACTGTTTTGGTGATTCAATTCTAGATAAGAGACTAAAAAAAAAAATTTTATGTGTGGATAGGAAAAAAATCATTTCCTTTTGTGCAGTTCGACAAAGTTAGAGTATAAACGGTAGACGTTCAGATTGCCGTGTGTGTTTTTATAGTTCGATACACTAAGTAGCGTTATTGAGTGTGAAGTGGCGTGTTTCAGTTTCTAATTTGTTGGAGAGGGGATTTCAGGGGAACCCTAGGTCGGGTGGCGAGTAAGCCGATCAAGCCGGACGGGTCTAAGTACAGGTACCGTGTTTTTTTTTTAAATAAAACGGAAACCCCAAAATATTTTCTATATTTTATAAATTAATTTTTTTTATTTGATTATATGCCTAACGTAATTTGTTTTGTTTTTTAATATTTATCATTGCTAAGTAGATTATTAGTGTGCTACAAATACTATTTGATTAATTCAAATTTGTTGTGAGCCTATTACGAATGTCATGGGTTTTCTTCCGTTTTTTTATTTAATTTTCAATATATGGACATATATATTTTTTTTTTACTAGATAACGTTTTTTCACAGCTATCGCTGTCGTGTAATCACGTACCAGTAATACTATTGTTTATCGATTCTTAGTTTCCGTTATTATTTGTTTTTATTCAAATATTTATGCTATCAAAATTTTTATGATCACATGTTATTATTACTTACCGTTGTTAACGTAAATTTGTTATAATGTTACCTTTAAACTTTCATTCACTTTTATTTCTAGACATCATTAATCATATCTTCCGCTATCAGCCTTACATTTTTCACTAGCAATTTTTTTATTCTTCTTACGGGTTTTCGTCGTTTTTTATTGTCATTACTAATTTTGTTGATATCTAGTTCGTTCACACCAGGAGGGTAGTGATGGGCTAAATCGATCTTTTTAGCTAAAAATCGTATAAGAAAATAAACAAAACAGAACAAAAAAGATCGATTTAGCACATGACTACAGGAGGGAGTAATCCTCGATGGTGTTGAATGAGTTGTGAGGTAGGTTTCTAGCGGTGGATCGGTTTTTCCATATTCCTTCGGTCGTGTCATTCGCTCATGGCAGACTGTCGGAGAGAGCGACATGGCATATATGTTGATTATTTCTGGTAGGGACGACAGCTTCGCCACGTGAGATCACCGAGTGGTCTTTCCTTCTTTAATTGGCTTTGGTGACAGTCGCGACCGGAAAGGCAATTCGACTGTGCGAGGATTGAGAAGGGTGGAGTTGTCATCTCGAACGATCGCACTCTGCTTATTATTTCATTAGCTCTTGGAGATGTGGCAGGCATTGTTAAGCTTGTTCTTTCATTTCGTTTTTTTTATTATTCTTTTTCCTCATGCGGTTATTCAATCATGGGATAAAATCTGGAAACCCCCACGACATACTGTCAACTGTAGCCAGCTACCAGACCGCACCAGACCTCTGATTCCATGATCTGTTAACGAAATCTTACCATTTCGATACACGGTTGTTTGATAAAAAACATTACTTTTGAGTTATTCACGAAAATTTGTCGTAACTTTGTTGTAACGTAACATCACGTGAGGAATTGTCCAGTACCAACCCTGTACCAACTTTTAATTTTACAAGTCTTCATTTGGTTTGTATGTATAATTGATATTTAGCATCGTGTCAAGCATTATTTGATTTGAAAATCAAAGGGCATGGCATGCGTGAGCAACGAAAATTTTTATTGGAGATACACATTAAAAACATGATACCGAGGTGTTAAGTAAAAAGAACGAATACTTTGTAAAGAGTAAATTACAAAGTTTGCTTTATTTATTTCGAAATATGGTGCAAAGTGATGGTCACGGTGAGTTATAAGAGAGCGATCACCGTCATTAATCAATATTCGCCCATGGAGCCCTCACTCGTAAAATAGGGTCAACATGGAGGTAAAGTATGTGGATTTAATATCAATAATGCTGAATTATGCTGCTTCCCATTTACACTTCCACCCTTTTTGCATTTCCTATTTGCAGTGTTATTATCAGATTTGGATTATCGAGTTATGAATCGTGATAATCTTGTTTTATCAAAATCGTGTAGTGACAGATTGAGAAAATAACTAGGTAATGAATATACGATTATCTAGTTTGCGTTTATCTATGGTATAACACTAAAGATACAGAGAAATTGATGTTTTCTTTAAACCTTGCTGCGGTAACGCTGCATGATTTACTGTACATGCCAGTCTGAACCAATGGATAATAAATGATAGTAACTATAAATGTATAGCTTAAAAAGTTTCACTTCTGTCGCGCGTTGGAACTGCACACATTCTTTTCTTTGGTTTAAATTTAGTTTTTGGGTATAAATAAAATGAAATTTTCAATTGACATTCTGTATCTGTGAAAATCTTGAATATACATATACCGGGTGATTTTTTTTAACCTGATACTCTCAAATATCTCGGAAAATAAGCGCTCTACGAAAAAAATGGTTAAGATCAAAATTTAATTGTTCCGCGGGGGAAATATATTAGTGTTAAAATTAGTACCCCTCACCCTCTTCCTTGTAGGTAGGGCGAGGGTAACTTTAAAACTAAAATATGAATCGCTATTTTTTATTGCAGATTCGGATTCTACGGCTAAAAATACGTAGGATTTGACTGAAACCTTTTTTTTCGATTCATGATAGATGGCGCTGTAATTGACGATATTCGTCACTATGACGATAGGGTTACGATAATGAGAAGCCATTTTCAGTAATTGAAACTTTAAGAAATACAAATTGTTTAAGATTAACTTCGAGTATTTACAATAAAACTGTGGTATTTTTATAGCAGACAAATTGCAGAATCGTTTGCTTAGGTTCTCAGTAGGAGAAATCGAAAAAAATTGAATATCAATTACAGCGCCATCTATCCTGAATCGAAAAAAATGTTTCAGTCAAATCTTACGTATTTTTAGCTGTGGAATCCGAATCTGCAATAAATAGTAGGGGGTCATATTTTAGTTTCAAAGTTACCCCCCACCCCACCTACTAGGAGGAGGGGATGGTACTAATTTTAATACTAATATATTTCAATTAAATTTTGATCTTTACCATTTTTTTCGTAGAGTGCTTATTTTCCGTGATATTTGAGTGTATCAGGTTAAAAAAATCACCCTGTATAAATCAGCCTTAAATTGTTTTGTTTTTTTGATGTGATACTGTGTAATAAATACCTATTTATGTTCTCACGGCCCAAATGGCCGGTAAGAAATTACTTTTCCGTTTTTCAGGGATTATTTCGAGGCAAAAGATGAGATGTATAGCAGTGAATTGAATATGTGTGAATTGAAAATAATGAACTACTACTATACATAGTTGTATTTTCGGCAACACTGGTCATCCAGCGTTGTGCAGCGTAGTCTACATGAAGTAGTTGGTCAATTGTCTACTCGTGTAGACAAGTATGTAGAAAATTAAGAAAATTACGTCGACAACGTAGACATTGTAGACAATAGGTAGACAATTTTCAGCAGCAAAAAGAGTAAAAGTTTTTGATTTCGTAATCAAAGTTATAAGTAATTAGGCTCCATCCCCTTTATAGGGTTGATCAAGAGAAATAGGCGAAAGGCCAGAAAATTTACCTAAACATATTTAACTTATACGATTTAACATACATATTTCGATATTCCTAGTGTTCGGTCTGGCCAAAATGAAAAAAAAAATCACGATTTATATGTCAAAATATGTAGCATAAAACGCACTCAAAAATCCAACTTTTTTTTTGGCTGTCAAATGAAAAAATATATAGTTTGATCAGCAACACGTAACACAAGAACACAATAAAAGCAAAAGCGCCCACGATCAAGATCATTGACGGCTGTCCTGTCAATGATGCTATCTTAGAAGATTTAGTATTCTCAGCTGAAATTTTAGGTAATCGCATTCGTGTCAAACTTGATGGATCGCAGGTGATCAAAGTTCATTTGCTTAAAACAACAAATTACAATTGAACTTAAAGTGAGTGCAGTTTACAAATTTATAAATCAGGATTACCCGCCCTTGTGTTTTTTTGGTAGATCAAACCAAGTTTACTAAAAGCCGAATAAGTCGCAAAGTAAATTTTATAGACAAACATTACTGAGACGTATAGCTAATATTGTCTTCGATATAAACTTACAGAAACATTTCATCCAAAATTCTTTAACTTTCTTGTTCTGGTTAATATAATTTGGGCTAATGATTTTTTTCTACTTTTTCAGGTTGAGACATTTACATCAGAAAAAAGCTAAAAAATGTAAAAATTGTGTACAAATTATGTAAAAAGCTAACAGGGCGAGATGTCACATTAGAATTCTCTGAGCCATACTTATTCAAAAATTTTGTTTAACATGACTAAGATCATAAGTGTTAATCGCTAAAGAAAATACAAACAAATTAAAAACTAGCATTTTGTTTTGAATTTAATAGCAATTTTGTTGTTTAAATTGCTATGAAATGGAACAATTTTTTCCGAAAATTTAGTATAGGTACTTTGGAAAAAATAATTCATACAAAGGACACTAAAAAATTACAAAAATAAATGGGAAGGAAAACCAAAATAGTGCCATGATCGGAATACATAGTAGTCCTACAGATATTGTTTACAATTTACAAACGAATTTTCATTGTTTACTAAATTAGATAAGAAAATTGCTAAAATAGTGAAAACCGAAAGTTTCTAATTAACGATAGCTAAAATATCGTGCATTTACTAAATATCAAATTTTAATAGTTTTAATAGAAAATTTCTATTTATTGTTGATAATTTTGAATTTAAGATGATAAATTGAAAATTTGTATTAAACCTGTTAAAATTTTATATATATTATGTAGTAAAATGCACGATATTTTAGCTATTATAAGTTAAAAACATACGTTTTTCACTATTTTAGCAATTTTCTTACATAATTTGGTGAAAAATGATAATTCGTTCTCCATGTGTACCGGCGTTTTAAGTAGAGTTTGACGTATAAATCCAAATTTTTCATTTCTGGCTGTTCGGTCAGGTTTGACGTTTATTTAACGAGGTGAAGTTAGCAGGAAATGAGTTTGACGTATAATTTCGTGATTATTTTTTTCATTTTGGCCAGACCGAACACGTCCATTATAATTTTAAACTGTCTTCACATTTCCCGTGGGCTTAGGTGACCACCCGGGCTTGTGTTCTCGGTTGACCTTGAAATAATTAAAAGTACCGCGTAGAGCTAATAATACATACACGGGGATAAGCAAAGCTTCATCGCTGAAATTGTTTCTGGCTTAAGTGAGTACTAGTTCCAAATCTGTTAAATAACTGAACATTCATTCTAACGATAAGTCGACTGCTGATGATGAGATCAAATTCTGTATTACAGCTGAACCTCCAATTAGCTTATTAGTTTAATGAAGAAGAAAAATTATCTTAGAAAGAACCTTCCGTAAGAAATATGATTATTTAATTGCAACGCAATTAAACGGATTGTTATAGGTAATCAACCGAACCAAAGCTGACCTTAAAAGGAATTAGTACAAATCGAGACACAAATTGGCCTTAAGCAATTTAATAAAATTTTAGATTTTTTTTAATACCGAATCTACAACGGAAATATTCGTTATCGTAGTACTAGCAAAATATATATTTGCCACAGCTTTAAGTGAGTTTAACCAGGAAACATCTTCAGCTGACGGTTCGAATAAATCCATTTCTTCTGTTAACGAATTTACCCCCCTTTTTAAGATTTTATCCCAAGTAATGCAGAGGAATCAATTTTATTATTTAAAATCAATTTGTGGCTAATATGTAAATCTCCAGGATACAATTGAATCCTGACTACGGTCTTAAAGATGTTTGTAAAGTTGTCAGCCCTCAGTGTCTTGAATTGATCAATAAATGCTTATCTTTGGTGTGCCGAAATTGTTAGCCTGATGCCAAGTAAAATTAATAAAGGCTGTTAGTTGTTGCTGTATTTTTGGACATCACTAAAGTGTTAGAACAGTTAACCATGAAGAAACAGCATTAAGATTATTAGCTGACTTTTTCTATCGAAGGAAACAATAAATCAGTTTATGTAGAATACATTAAAAGTAGCGTGTTGACATGGATTGTGGTGTGGGTTCGATTTTGGGTAACCTCTAGTATCTAATGTAAGTCAACGATATGGACTTACTATCCTGTAATTTGAAAGGCGATGTTTCGCTATATGCTTATGATACAGATTTTATCAGGTAGATCATTCATTTAGACTAAATATTATTAAAAATAAATAATATTATTCGGTAGTTCATTAAATAGTTGAATGCCTTTATAAAAATGCTGCCCATTGTAATCTTATATTTGAAATTTCGAACACGTAAGATGAGATGATCTACTACAACGGTTAAACAAACCAAAATTTGTACCCATGTGAATATTAGACTTAATCATTTGGTTTTGGAGCTTATATTTGCTCTAGTCTTCGGGTTTGACAGCCAATAAAACTAATTTTTAATATTTATGTCGACGTTTCGATAAATTTATTATCTTCTTCAGGTCTACAACGGTTTTAACAATACATACATACAAAGTTTATTGAAATATATAGAAATTACCATGCCATACTCCTCCTTACCGTTAAATAAATATATAAATTTGAAGAAAATTTCTTGTCACACCCGAACTTGTAAATAGAAAATAAATTTTTTTCAACAAACGACAAATTGATTCAAATTGGACGACTACAATCAAAATATCTTTAGTAAACAAACTTTTTGAATTTGGCATTTCAAGAATCTATAAACGATTTATATTTTGGGAATTTAGATATAAAATCAATGATGTCAGAATAAATTTGGTTAACATCGTCAGTATCACTCTTTTTGTTGACAACAATTTCATGATTACCAATAATGTGAGCCATTTCCAAAAATAAACGATTTTTATACAATTTTTCACTGTCCAAAATTTTTACCTCATCAAATTTAAATGTGTGTCCAGTATCAGAGGAATGCTGGCATAATGTAGTAGCTTGAGAATTTCTGATAGGTATGGTTTGACGTCCGATTTATGTTGTGAAATTCGATTTTTTAATAATTGTTTCGTGGTACCGATGTATTTCAATGGGCAATGGTTACATAGAATTAAATATACAATATTCGAACGATTTAATTTAGGTGTGATATCTTTGATTTGGCTAAAGATGTTACGAATAGAGTTAGCCCCTGAAAATGTAATTTTACAATTTTATTGAATTTGCGCAATGTGCTGGAAATTTGGTCACTGAGATTTTTAATGTAATAAATTGATTTATATATTAAATTTTGATGAACATTGTTATTGGTACCGACCGTACTAACCATTTGTCCACTGTTAGTTTGATCAAACTGATTGATTAATTTATTGATCAAATATTTCGGGTATTTATTATTGATCAGATAATTCCTTATAATTGGATTGGTATCAACTGTGACATCTGTGGTTAATTTTTTAACTCTGTAGACGAAACCAAACGCCGTATTAATTCGCTGACGGGTGAAAACTATTAACATTAAGAATTCGACCGGACGATAAATTTTTCGTGTACCAAATAGTATCAATTTGACCGTTATTCTTCCGAATTAATATCGTGTCCAAAAAAGGTAATTTATTGTTCGCTTCCATTTCTAAAGTAAATTCTAAACCAAAACGATTACTATTGAATTTTGAAAGTATACAACCAATTTTATCATCAGGTACACACAACAATAAATTATCGACGTATTTTTTAATAAATAAAATATTAAAATCAATTGAGCTCAAGACGGTGTCAAGTAGCACTTCCATTACGACATCAGCCACTACTGGAGATAGAGGCGAACCCATTGCAACGCCATTTATTTGTTTAAAGTAGTTGTTAAACAGGCTGAAATATCAGGATATTAATGATTAAACAAAATTCTAGAATATCTAGAAATTTTATTTTGGGTATTCTGGTAAGTGGTTCTATCATTGACCTATCTGAAATTGTTTCTACAGCCAAATCAATCTTAATATTGGTGAACAAGGCAACTACGTCCAAGCTTATTAATACATAGTGATTTGGAATATTTTGTTGTTTTACGAAATCTACTAATTCGTACGAATTTTTACAATTGTACCTCCGATTATCAATTGAACTTTTCAACGTTTCAGCTAAATATTTTGATGTTTTATATGTAGGGCTATTTAAGAAACATACAATAGGCCTGAGTGGATGATCCAGTTTATGGATTTTGGGAAATCCGTATAATTTAGGTTCAACTGAAGAGTAGGTCGTAAGCTTGGTTTTAGTTTCCCGGTCAATATGATTGCCTAAAAATAAATTTTTAATTTTGTTGTTGTTCAAATGTTGTAGTGAAAGTGTGGGCCCCTTTTAATGTTTTGTATGTATTTTGATCGCTCACTAAATTTTTAATTTTGTCCTCATACTCTGATCTTAACATTATCACCGACATATTTCCTTGATCCGCACTTAAAATAATAATATTTTGATTGTATCTCAAAAAATTGTTTGTTTCAATTGTCAAATGTTTTAAATGTTTTTCTTTCATTGTTAGGATACAATTCCGCGACAAAAATTTTTGAAGAATATTGCAAACTTGAAACCTTGCGACGTTTTGTTGATGTTCACCATTAATTTCTTGAATTATTGATTCTGTTTGAGCCAACATTTTTGACGCCGGAATATCTTCCTTTTAAAAAAATGGCAAATTAAATTTTGGTCCCAAGCTCACAATATCCAAGACTTCGTTTGGAACATAAACATTACTTATGTTTCGGCACGCATTATGGTGTGCAATATCAAAAGTGCGATTTTGATGATTGCGTATGGTATCGAACTTCCTATTTACAACGTTTAAAAAAGAATTTAGTAAATTACAAAATAATTGGTTCTGTGTAGCATAAAATTCTTGGAGAAACCGTCCGTCTAAATTTAATTGGTTCAGTTCGTATTTGTGGCCCGAAATAATACGATTGAAATCTTTTATTTTCCGACATTCAGGATTTTTCTTTTAAAATTTTCCTGTAAATTTTGAATTTTATTGTTGAATGGCATATTCGGTTCTGTATTTGTGAACAGGCAATTCACGTTATTAATAATATGATTAGGAAGCACACCATACCTTCTACATCGTGTCAGGAACATTTTCCTTGATATGTAACCAGCCAATTTTCGGTTTACCGTCATATATTTCTTGATGGTGAGACAGACGTCATTATTGAAGTGCTGTCGGACTTAGTTAATAAATCCTTGATGTGATTGTTCCATATTGTCTATTTTTTCTTTTTCACCCAAATATAGATTTTCATATATATTTTCCTAACGGCTGGACCTTAATATTTCCTCTAGTCTTCGGGTTTGGCAGCCAACTTTTAGTAAACAAAAAAAGTTTGTTTACTAAAACTATTTTGATTGTAGTCGTCCAATTTGAATCAATTTGTCGTTTGTTGAAAACATTTTATTTTCTGTTTACTAGTTCGGGTATGACAGGAAATTTTCTTCAAATTTATATACAGGCTGAGTTTTTTAAAAAATGCCAGGCTTTTATCTCGAGAACGGTGCTAGATAGGAGAAAATTACTTACAATGAAATTTGTTAAGGGTCGAGTGGGACGTCTAGTGGCGATCTTGAATGACCTTGAAACTCAATAGTTCCAGAGATATAGACTAAAGTTACGATTTTTTAAATTAGAACCTATACTATTGAGTGTTTTTTTGTATTAAGCAATTAAAAGTAAATACTTTTTGCTCACGCAAAATTTTTGTAAATTGTATAATTTCAGATATATGAGCAAAAATTGATATTCACTAAAGTAAACGAGTTTTCGCTAAGTTCTACATTAGAACATTGTAACAACAAATAAAAATAGATAATATCAATAGTTCTTTGATTTATTATGCAATTGTTTATTTTATTACTATGTTCTACACTGTTAAGTATATGCATTTATTAGTCTTGAATTGTAACTGTGGTAAGATTACAATTATCTTTGAAAAAAGTTTTTTTATCATATTGTACACTAATGAGGAAGCATTCGAGAAGATGATGATCTACGGAGAGTGTCAACAAAATGAACGGATGGCCATTAGATTATACGCTGACCGACATCCAGATCGTCGGCACTTTCGAAGAGTAAACGTTTAGCAGATAAGCTTCGCACTACCGGAAGCATAAGAAACCAAAGAAATCGTCATGAGTTTCCTGAGGAAATTGTTGTAGATGTGCTAGCTGCAGTATCACAGGACCCACACACATCAACACGTAATATTGCACGAGATAGAGGAATATCTCAGACGACCGTGTCTCACATTTTGAGAAAAAACAAGTTCCATGCGTACCACATATCATTGCTGCAAGAGTTAACTGCAAATGATTTTAGATCGAGATTTCTATTTTGTCGTTGGGCGAAGCAACAAATAGAAGAAAATCCAAATTTCTTTCGTCGTGTCCTTTGGACAGACGAGGCAACGTTTAAGAGTGACGGTAATGTGAATAGGCATAATTTACATTATTGGAATGATGTGAATCCACATTGGATGCGTTCCGTTGACCATCAACATCGTTGGAGCGTAAATGGGGGAATTTATGGGGAAAAGTGAAAGACTTAGCCTATTTTGATCGGCCTACCACTGCAGAGAGTATGAGACAAAGAATTAAAGATATTTTTAGAAATCATATTTCAGAAGGTGAATTAGAAGCAGTTCATCTGAATTTTGTAGGACGAGTAGAAAAATGTTTGGAATCAAATGGCGGACATTTTGAACATTTATTAAATTAATAAACAATTTTATGAAATAAGTTTTGTTTTTTTTCTAATTACTTATATTTTTATTTAACGCTGTAGAACTTAGCTTAAGTATATGCAAACCCACTAAATTGCATATACTTAACAGTGTAGAACATAGTAATAAAATAAACAATTGCATAATAAATCAAAGAACTATTGATATTATCTATTTTTATTTGTTGTTACAATGTTCTAATGTAGAACTTAGCGAAAACTCGTTTACTTTAGTGAATATCAATTTTTGCTCATATATCTGAAAATATACAATTTACAAAAATTTTGCGTGAGCAAAAAGTATTTACTTTTAATTGCTTAATACAAAAAAAACACTCAATAGTATAGGTTCTAATTTAAAAAATCGTAACTTTAGTCTATATCTCTGGAACTAATGAGTTTCAAGGTCATTCAAGATCGCCACTAGACGTCCCCTCGACCCTTAACAAATTTCATTGTAAGTAATTTTCTCCTATCTAGCACCGTTCTCGAGATAAAAGCCTGGCATTTTTAAAAAAACTCACCCTGTATATATATTTAACGATAAGTCGGAGTATGGCATGGTAATTTCTATATATTTTAATAAACTTTATATGTATGTATTGTTAAAACCGTTGTAGACCTGAAAAAGATAATAAATTTATCGAAACGTCGACATAAATATTAAAAATTAGTTTTATTGGCTGCAAAACCCGAAGACTAGAGGAAATATTAAGATCCAGCCGTTAGGAAAAAATATTTGGAGCTTATAAATTAACAAAAGATATTCATATTCGATAAGTTCTTGCGAAGGAAGGATTTTACAGTTGTACTATATAATTTAATTGATATTTAAGGGCCTTATTTTGTAAAATTTATAGTTCTTCTACCTTAGAAAGTCCTACGGCTTCCCACATTGATATTAAATATGAGAATGGATATACGAATTTGTTTAGGTTTTTGGAAATATCATTCTGCAAATATTTTCCAACCTTCCTAAACACACCAACTACTGGAGAAATATTTTTCTTAATATTATTGATATGAGTATCCCGATTCAGCTTTGAGGTGATGTAGAGTCCGAAATAACAAGATTTTTCTACTTTAGATATTATTTGATTCTTAACAGACAGACATTTTAAAACGGCATACATAGGTTTTGACAAAGACTGGGGGGATCGCACCCCACTTCTCATCCAACGCAACCTTGAGGTCACTGATGTTAGATGCTACCGGATTTCTGGCTCGAATCCTTCGTTTTAGTTCGTCCCATAAATGCTCAATTGGCTTCATGTCTGGACTGCGGGCTGGCCACCTCATCATCTCGAGTCCAACCTCCATGTGTGATACCGGGAATTGTAATGCATCAATATGAAATCTTCTCCAATATATCATGCACTACATGATCCAAGAGAATGTCCTCGATATATCGTTCAACGGTCAGACCTTGAAAACAAAAGATTTGTTTTTCCCTCAAGCGATATGCCAGACCACACCATGCACGAACCGCCGCTGTACGAGACCGTTTCAGCAAAACAGCACTGCGAAAACCGCTCACCTGGACGCCGGTAGACCCGGTCTCTACTATCACTGCCATGGAGACATATTCTGCGCTGGTCAGTGAATAGAACGAATTCGAGTCGCTCTTTGCGGTGGCGTACTGTCTACTGTATGTGGCCTATAAAGGTATCAATTTCCTGAAACCTTCTGGATACTTGTAGTGGTTCCTCTACAATACCGCTAAACTGCGCGGTTCTAATTTGATGTCTCGGAAACCACTAACATCTACTTGTTTTTTTACTGACTCCAATTAATCAAACACAATCACCATTTATAATAATAAATAATAATAATTTTATTTTATTTTAATTATAAGTTTTTATTTTATATTTTCACAATTTATAAAATATACAAAATTTAGCGTGTATATATTTTCCATAAGATGGTCACCGCAATAATGATCTTTTTTCGTTTTTTTTAATTCATACCTTTATCCATTATCATTATTGCGATGATGATAGAGATACATACATGAGTTATACAATATTTATTTCTTATTCTAAATAAATGAATCAAATATACATAATATAATTAGAGAGAAATACTGAACAAGCAAGAATTTAATTTCCGTCATTCTATCCATTGTAGCAAGCGATATGGCATACTGGAACACATTGTATGTTATGTCCATAACAATCTCTCATTCGTTTTTTGTTATTCCTTTTAAAGATTTGAATTTTTATATTTTTGTTTGATCGATTAACTTATTCAACAATAGGGTGCAACTGGGCATGAATAATGCATTTGTTGATTGCACCATATCACTCACCCTGCAGATATAGCTTTATTCAGGAATATTTTACTTAAAATTGACATGTCGTGTATTTAATATTTGCGATGACGAAGGCATTAATTTTATTTCGTCCGTTACGTACGCTGGTTTTAGTCGGTCGATGGCGATTGATTCATTTTTACCTTTGTAATCAACAACGAAATATTTGCGGAATCTTCGCTTAACTAAAAATGGCCCTTCATATGGTGGTGTTAATCCTGTTTTAACTTTGTCCACCCGGACGAAAACGTGGTCGGTGGTCGCAGTCCGTTAAATCCTTTGGAATGTAAACGTTGTCCTGAGGGCTATTCCGCGTGTCTTTGGGAACGACGTTGCGCATGGACTCACGTAATTGTTCGACCAGTGAAGTTGGATCAGTCGATAACGCAGGATTGGGATGCATTACGAGTTCTCCTGGGACCTTAAGCGGTTGTCCGTAGACAAGATCAGCAGGAGTGCATCCAAGATCAGTTTTAATCGAAGTTCTTATTCCAAGAAGAATGAATGGGAGTTCTTCACTTCAATTAGGGCAATTTGATCTAGCATACAAAGAGGCTTTTAAATGGCGATGTAGACGTTCTACCATACCATTTGCCTGTGGGTGATATGTCGTTGTTCGTATTCTGTGAGAACCCAACACTTTGGTTAGTTCTTTGAAAAGATTGCTTTCAAATTGACTGCCTTGGTCAGTCGTTATTTCGAGTGGGACGCCAAATCTCGAAATGTACTGGTCAACGAAAGCTCTAACTACGGTGGAAGCTCTCATATCAGCCAGAGGTAATGCTTCTGGCCAGCGCGTAAATCTGTCAATTATCGTAAGAATGTAGAAATTTCCGTTTGATGGAGGTAATGGTCCGACCAAATCTAAATGAATATGTTCAAACCTGCCAGAAGGAATATTGAAATGACCATGTTCTGAACGTGTGTGTCGATTAACTTTCGACTTCTGGCAAGGAATGCAAGTTTTGGACCAGTACCCCGTATCTACATTCATACCTGGGCAGAAATATTTTGACGCAATTATTTTGCGTGTTGCACGAACCCCTGGATGAGAAAGACCGTGAAGCATTTCAAAAATACTTCGGCGCATTTCGTTAGGAATATAAGGACGTTTTACGTTGGTTGACGTTTCACACCAAATATCTAAGCCTGAACCAAAATCAGGTAACCTCTCCAGTTTGCGTTTCGCGCAGCGCAGGTTTTGACTGTCTGCTATTAGTGACCTAAGCTCGTCGTCCGATTGTTGGAGAGAGACTAATTTGTCTAGATCGAGCGCGGTATGACAAATAGCGGCAATTTGAACTTCTTGTGGTCGTGACAAAGTATCTGCCACCACATTGCTGTCACCTTTGACGTACCTTATGTCACTTGTAAATTGCGCGATGTAGTCGAGCTGACGACTCTGGCGAGGACTACGTTCTGACTTAGATGAGATTGCGGTAGTCAGTGGTTTGTGATCAGTGTTGATGAAAAATATTCTGCCCTCGACAAAACACCGGAAGTGCTTAATGGCATAATATATAGCCAGAAGCTCCCTATCGAAAGCTGAATACTTCTGTTCGGGAGGGGAAAGCTTCCTATAGAAGAAGGAAAGAGGTTTCCAACTTCTATCATAAAGTTGTTCCAATACAGCCCCCACAGCAATACTTGAAGCATCAGTGCTGATGCGCAGTTGTCCGTGATCCACAGGATGCGTGAGAAAAGTAGCCCGAGCGAGGGCAGCTTTAACTGCATTTAAAGCCGCTTCGCAATCATGTGGCCATGAAAATGGGTTTCTCTTGTTGACTTTTCCAAGTTTACTGAGATGGCTATGTATTGGAGCTAAATGTTCGGCTAAGTGAGGGATAAAACGATGATAATAATTAATCATGCCTACAAAACGCTGCACTTGCCTGATAGAAGTTGGTTGAGGAAAGGATTGTATTGCCACGATTCGATCGGCAGATGGTTTGATGCCATCCTTGGTGATTTCGTGGCTAAGGAAATTAATGGAAGCTGCACCGAATTCACACTTAGAAGGTTTGATTGTTAAACCAAATTCGTTTAATCTTTCGAATAGAATATTTAAGTGCTCGCGGTGCTCAGATTCGTTTTTGCTTGAGACTAAAATGTCGTCGATGTAAACATAAACGAAATCAATACCTTTCGTTACCTCGTCCATCAAACGTTGAAACGTTTGTGCCGCGTTTCTAAGGCCGTATGGCATTCTAGTGAACTCGTAAAGTCCAAACGGTGTAGTAATGGCCGTCTTGTGGATGTCTTACGCATTAACCGGAATCTGATGATAAGCAAGCACGAGATCTATTTTTGAAAAGACGGTGCAGCCTTGCAGATTGAGGGGAAAATTGTGGATGTGGGGGAGAGGATATCTATCTGGTACCGTAATCGCATTAAGTCGACGGTAGTCTCCACAAGGTCGCCAGTCGTTGCTGTCACGTTTTGGCACTAAGTGCAAAGGTGAAGCAGCGCTGGATGAACTTTGTCTGCACAATCCCAATTGTAACATATACTCAAATTCAGTTCTTGCTATTTTGTGTTTTTCACAGTCCAAACGTCTTGGACGTGAAAATGGTAAGTGACCTTCTGTGACGATATGGTGCACTACACTGTGCTTCACAGGGAGGTCATAGCGAGGATCTTTTGTCAGGTACGGATATTGACGGAGAAGTTCGCCGTATGGCCCATCAATGGTAAATAGACGTGGTATTGAATCAGTGATAACCATGGTATCTATTATGCTGACAGACAGTTTCGTACATGTGTCTATCAGACGCTTGTGTTTTAGATCGACAACTAATCCAAACTTTACAAGAAAATCGGCCCCAATTATTGGTTTAGCGACTGAAGCTACTACAAACGGATGTCGATACTCACGACGCAAACCCAAACCTATGTGTAATAGTCGGGTGCCGTAAGTACTAATTTTAGAACCGTTTGCTGCCACTAAACGGCTTTCAGAATCGTTCAGAAGATTTTTGAAATGGATTTTGGGTATGACGGAAACATCTGCGCCAGTGTCGATCAGAAAACGCAATTTTGTTTTAGGGCATCTAATGGTAAGGCGACGATTTTGAAATGTCCCATCGCTCGTCGCTTGTACTATGGGACGTGTTAGTTTTCCAGATTGGATTTAGCCTGTGCGTTCGGCTTTTGGGCAAATGTGCAACCTCCGCATTTTTTGGCTCGATTTCCAAATTTTCGATGGTACCAGCATAACCAGTAACCACTTCTTTGGCTAGATTCATTGCGGAATCCAGAGCGCTGGTTGTCTCTACTATTCGATCGCTGTCTGGATCGTGACCTGTTATTAAATTCTCGATTGAATCTGGACGTTAGTTGGTCAATCGATTTTTGGAGATTAGCAAGGGTGATTTCTGTTTGACTTAACGTTTTTGGTTGTTTCGAAGGTTTCGATTCCACGGTATTGCAATTGAAATTTGGCTTATTTATTTCAAATATTCGATCTGCGAATTTTATTAATTCATTGATATTATCAGCCTCGCGTATTGCAACTATCGATCTTATCGAATCTGGAAGTCGACCTAACCAAAGAGTTTTTAAAAGCTGAGCATTTACAGCAGTCGAGCTACCTGCTTTCTCTTCAAGATGTCTGTAAAAGTCAGATGGCGTGAAGTCTCCCATATCAGTTGATTTAAGCAGGGTTTCAATTCTCCCTTACTCTGACATGGAATGCCGTTTAATAACTTCATCCCTGAGTGTGTCGTATTTATTGATATCCGGTGGGTTGCGAAC
The DNA here is from genome assembly GCA_958295665.1 of Tipula vernalis. Taxonomy (NCBI): domain Eukaryota; kingdom Metazoa; phylum Arthropoda; class Insecta; order Diptera; family Tipulidae; genus Tipula; species Tipula vernalis. The sequence continues at coordinate 332,888,229 of OY282558.1, read as the reverse complement.
TATGCTTGCTACCGAAGCTATGACATCCACCGGTAGATGAGCTATCGCAAAATTAAACCTGTTCTCGTCAGTATTAATTCTTTTCACCTAAACTAATGCCTCGAGTTGTTTAAACCACAATTCTGGAAGGTCTTTCCAAAACTGGGGTATAGGGGCTGCTTTATTTACCGAATATTCTTTTCCAACCTCTTTTTCTTCGTCCGACATGTTGTTTTTATTTTTTTTAGGGTGCGGAATTAATGTGAAGTGGAAAAGTAGAGAAATAATTTGAATGAAGTAATCGAAAGTAATAACAAACTCGAAAATATAACGAGAAAAAAAAAATTTAACAAAAAGAAAATGGAGCAAACGAATGAGAAATTACGCTAAACTAAACATACAACTCACCCGTTTCAGTATGGTTGCGATGATTGTTTTATTTAGAATTCGCCTTGCTTCAAGGATTGCGGCACTTCAATTCAATATTTCTTTTTTTTTTTACAATTTATTATAAGCAAAATCTAAAATAAATAAGACAAAAAAATTATGGTAATAAAATAAATCACAAAACCGTATTTAGGATGGAACGATACGTTAACTTTAACTAAGATGCGTCCAGTGCAGTTGATGACCTTGACAGTTATACTGATCACAATGTTGTAGCTAGATGTATAAGCCTTAGCGAGTAGCTGTTAAGAAAAGTGTCCTTAAAACTTTGATGATTTCCCTTTTTTTTATCAGATGGTTGATTTCAGCTTGCTGTTGTAAAATGTTAAACGGCGACAGGATGATAAATTTTGTTCAGAGGAATTTCTCGTTGAAATTTTTGCCTGAGTTAACTCGTTGGCAATTGAGCTGCGAGTAACTAATACGTATGGCTACGTTGTATATTTGTGAAATATTTTGCAGGTTGCGGCAACAAATAAATTTTGTTTTAAAATTTTCCGACGAATTTTTTTGATGATTTTTGTGTGTGGATTTGGTGGTGCAAATTTGATTTTGAACCACGCTATTATGAGCGTTATTTTAATGGTAAAACGCGTTTTTATTAGCACTATTCACGTTACTGTTGGAGTGATTTGAGTAGCGGCATTCAACTCGGCGTCACCAATTGTAGTGGTTCCTCTACAATACCGCTAAACTGCGCGGTTCTAATTTGATGTCTCGGAAACCACTAACATCTACTTGTTTTTTTTTTCTGACTCCAATTAATTAAACACAATCACCATTTATAATAAATAATAATAATTTTATTTTATTTTAATTATAAGTTTTTTATTTTTATATTTTCACAATTTATAAAATATACAAAATTTAGCGTATATATAAATTCCATAAGATGGTCACCGCAATAATGATCTTTTTTCATTTTTTTTAATTCATACCTTTATTGTTTATCCATTATCATTATTGCGATGATGATAGAGATACATACATGAGTTATACAATATTTATTTCTTATTCTAAATAAATGAATCAAATATACATAATATAATTAGAGAGAAATACTGAACAAGAATTTAATTTCCGTCATTCTATCCATTGTAGCAAGCGATATGGCATACTGGAACACATTGTATGTTATATCCATAACAATCTCCCATTCGTTTTTTGTTATTCCTTTTAAAGATTTGAATTTTTATATTTTTGTTTGATCGATTAACTTATTCAACAATAGGGTGCAACTGGGCATGAATAATGCATTTGTTGATTGCACCATATACTCTTAAGACAGCATATTGGCTCATGTTTGTTATGTACTTTGATTACTTCTCAAATGATTTCAACACGATCACTTTATTTATGACAATTTATTTATTGTATATTGGAAGTCTGTACTTGTTGACTGACTCCCCAAAGATCATCATGCTTTCTGTTCTAACATTATTCATTATTTTATATTACAATACAAGTATTTAAATATCTCTTAAATTAGGGGTTTCCAATATTTTATTATAATACATTTCAACTTTCCCCGTTTTTAAATAGATTGTTACTTACAATTAATTTCAATTAGCTATAATTTTATTTATACATCAATCTTTGTGGACTTCTTCTTTCTCCACCTTATCTTCTTATTGTAATTGCCGAATCACTTAACGATCGCCTTTTGCTATGCTGTTCGGGTACTAAAACATGAGACTCCGTCTCATTCTCCTTAGTATTTTTGTAATGGCTTGCATCAATAATTGGGTTTCCAGGGTGATATTTGTCCTGTAGTGTAGACAGCCGTAGTTTATTTTGATGACAAAACCTGGTTGAGTTAGTTAACGGTATGCTGTAGGTTACCGCACTAACTATCTTTACAACGCGTGCCGGTATCCATTTTAGATAATTACCAAATTCGCTTAAGAACATTACTTTCTCTCCTTTTTTAAAATTTTTATAATATGCTTTACCTAGCTTATAATTCAACATATTATTATTTTTACAATTTTGTGATTTTTTCTGATTTTTACAATTTAAATCAAAACTAACAACTTTTTTCCTGTGAAGTAAATCAATTAATATTCTTGGTTTAAATGCAAAAATTAATTCCGACGGACTTTTAGATGTACTCATGGATGGTGTATTACGAGTACGATGATGCAATAAAAATTTGTCAATACTTTGTTCGATAGTTAAATTTTTCAATTCTGGATCCAACAATGTTTTGTACAATACCTTTTTGACTGACTGTACATTACGTTCGGCGAGACCATTCGATTGCGGATTATAAGGAGGAGACTTCAATAAACAGATGTTATGTTTTCTTGCAAAATCTGTAAATTCCCTTGAACCAAATGGAGGACCATTGTCAGAAACAATTGTATTTGGTAAACCAAAAATCGAAAATAATTTTACCAATTTATCAATTAAATTAGTTGCGTTTGTTTTCCTCATCATTATTACATCTAAATATTTGCTATACGCGTCTATGATCTGTAAAAGGGTATACTTCTGAAAATGCAAAAAATCTATATGTATTCTTTCAAATGGATAGCTGGCTTCCGGCCAAGAGCTTTCTATGATTTCTTTTTTTCTGTTTTGCGTTTGTTGGCATACTACACATTCACTTACTAATTTCTCTAAATCCTTATCAATTCCTAGCCACCACACATATGATCTTGCCACCATTTTCATTTTCACGATGCCTAAATGATTCTCATGTAACAACTTTAACACTTCATCTTTTAGAGACTTTGGAATTATTACTCTACTCATATACAACAGACAATTATTTTCACAAGATAGGTATAATCTTTTTCCGTAATATTCTTTAACTTCACTAGATATCTCCGTGATTCTATTTGGCCAACTATATTTCACAAAATCATAAACTTGACTCAATATTTTATCAGTTTTCGTTGCCTGCTCTATTTTCTCGAAGTTATTAAGAATTTTATCGGAAAAATTTAAATAATTTATTAAATCTACTTCTATATTTGTTGATAGCTGATTGGGTAAACGCGATAAAGCGTCAACATTTCCCATTTTATTACCAGGTCTATATTCAATTTGATAATCAGACATTGACAATATGACTGCCCATCTTTGCAATCTTGCTGCTGCTACTGATGGTGTAGATTTTTTCGGATTGAATATTTCCCTTAATGCTTGGTGGTCACTATATATTTTGAATGGTAATCCAAAAATATATTTATGAAATTTTTTCACTGCATACATGACTGCCAGTGCTTCTCTGTGAAGCTGCGAATAATTTTGCTCTGCGGGTGACAATGTACAAGATGCAAAAAATACTGGTTTTTCTTGTCCATTTACTATGTGCGATAAAACTGCCCCCACTCCGTATGGACTTGCATCTGCTGCTATGACTATGGGTTTTTCAGGATCATACATTTCTAGCAAATTATTACGGAGGATTAATGTTGTTTTGAATATTCGAAACATTTTTGACTAGATTCGGTCCATTCGAATTTTACATCCTTTTTCAATAAATGATATAAAACACGCAACTCTATAGATAAGTTAGGAATAAATCTTCCATAATAGTTTAGTAACCCAAGATATGCTTGTAACTGACTTATAGACTTAGGAATCGAAGCGTTCACTATAGTTGTAATTTTTTCGGGATTTGGACTAATGCCTTGCTTTGAAATTACATGACCTAGATAACTAACTTTTTCCTCTAATACTTTAGATTTCTCTAAATTTATTTTTACTTTGTATTCGTTCAAACGACTTGAGACTTTGTGAAGATTAGATTCGCAATCATGCTTGGTTTTACCACCAATTAAAATAGCAAGACACATTATTAAGACCTGATAAAATTTGATCCATAATTGACTGGAAGATAGTTGGAGCAGTTTTTAGACCAAAAGGTAAACGAGTATAACGGAACAACCCTTTATGCGTGTTTATTGTTAGTAATTCACGAGAAGATTCTGACACTATAAGTTGTTGGTAGGCTCCACTTAGATCAATCACACAGAAATAAGTACATTTAGCTAAACTAGCAAATATGTCATCAATCCTTGGAATTGGATAATGCTCAGACTTTAAGAACTTATTTATGGTCACTTTAAAATCGACACAAATGCGAACAGATTTATTAGGTTTCACTACCACAACTATTGGACTTAGCATATTTAACAGGTTCAATGATGTTCTTTTTTAATAATCGTTCTAGTTCTTTTTCGACTTCTACTCTAATCTTAAATGGTACTGAATAGGCACAATGGAATATAGGCTTGACTTCCTCTTCCAATAAAATCTCTACGCTATAATTCTCAATCGGATGGTCATACTCGGGATTAGGTATAATATTTGGATATTGCAAAAAAATATTTTTATTTAAATGGTTCGTAATTGTATTTACCGTTTGTGTCCGAAAGCTTGACTCCTCAAAAAATTGTTTCCATTCCGTTTTTAAAACATTCAACCAAGACCGTCCAATTAATGGATTAAAATCTTTTATTGCATCTATCACGACCAATTCCAGTTTGTACTTCTCATCAATATGCTCGACCGTTACGTTTATTTTCCCAAGAAGTAAATTTATTATTATAATCTTGAATTTCTAAATGACTAAATGATTTCTGGTACTTATGTATTGAAATTACGGTAACACATGCGCCAGTATCAACTTCCATTGCCATGAGTTTACTTTCTACACTTAACTGCATTATGCATGGCTGATCAACTTGTTTGACTGCATTGATAATTTTTACTTTGTTTCTGCAAACCACTGCTGTATGTCCGTACCGATTACACTGGAAACACCTCCATTGTTTAGCTGGACATTGATTTGGATTATGATTCTTTACTCCACATCTTGAACATAGATGCTTAGTATACGATTTTCCTCTATAACTATGACTCGAACTGCGACTTGAATTTGGACTTGGACTTCTGTTCCTAATGTTTGACTGACCTTGACTTCTAGACCGACTTTTACTTCGTTGATAGTTTATTGGTTTACTAACCTTTGACTGACTTTGGCTATAACTGTTGATCGACAATTGTGATTGTGACGACTTATGAATGGCTTTTGTCTCCTTTGCCGACATCTCCATATTTAGGGCTAACTCACAATACGTTGAAAAAGTTTCATCTGCTTTACTTAATAACTCTTGTTGAATTGAACTCGACTTTAAACCCACTATAAATTTATCGGATAGTGTGCATCATCCAAATAATTTCCATATTTGCAGGATTGCGCTAAACTTTTTAGCTTGACTATGAAACTGGTAATTGTTTCACCATCTTCTTGTACCGCTTGCATGAACTTGAACCGTTCGACACGTTTATTAATTTTCGGTGCAAAATGAGCCGTTAACATTTGGACAATTTCACCATATTTTAATTCCTTTGGGGACTTAGGAATTGAAAGCGACTTCATAATGGTATATATTTCCGGTCCAGCAAGAATTATAAAATACTCCGATTTTGTTTGATCGTCCGTTATTTGGTTGACCTTCAAGAAATTCGCCATGCGCTCCTCGTAGTCGACAAAATTTCCGTAATCAACAATAAAATGCTCCATCGTTCCGATCATCGCGATATTTTCCTCAATTACTTGTTTTACCGTGGCTTTGTCTGGATCAAAATCGACACTTTTGTTTTCACTTCCACTTAACGTATTTGCAGTTACTTCACTGCCGCATTTTTTTATAATTACTGTTAATTTATTATCACCCATACACGTTACGCGTATTTATTGTGTAATACACTGTAATTTGTATCCACTCTATAACATTCACACGCGATACTATGTACTCCGGTATATCGTTTCTGTACGCACTTATTAACAATAATTTTTTCTTTACCTCGTCGCCAAATTTGTTATGTACTTTGATTACTTCTCAAATGATTTCAACACGACCACTTTATTTATGACAATTTATTTATTGTATATTGGAAGTCTGTACTTGTTGACTGACTCCCCAAAGATCATTATGCTTTCTGTTTTAACATTATTCATTATTTTATATTACAATACAAGTATTTAAATATCTCTTAAATTAGGGGTTTCCAATATTTTATTATAATACATTTCAATGTTTAGCTGACGAACGACTTCTCGTTGATTGCGTCCTTCTTGCAATAAACCAACAACTTGTGCGGTTTTTTCTGGAGTAGTATCCACGATTTTGAGGAAACAACGAATGAAACTGAGATATATATATTTTTAATGGTGTCTTTGTAAAGATAAAATACTAAGCTGTCAAAAAAAAGTGGTTGTACAAAAATCGGTTGAGCTATTTTTAAAAAATATGGTTTTTTTGTACACGCGGAGGTTTGAGTCGATTTAATTGCTCGGGAGTGTAGTTTCGTTAGATGCTAAGTTTTAAAATTGTACAACTATTTTCAATCTTATCTTCAATTTTTTTTAGAGGCGTCCTTGATCAAACTGAATTTAGTTTTAGAGGAAGATGCTTCAAACCATTGTGTTTCGTTCACCGATGGGTTCGCCACTTAGCCCCAAAGCATTGCTAACTTTCTAACATACAGAATAAAGTGTTCATCGAGACGAGCCCTATTCCCTTAGTATTATCATTTGTCACGTCAAATAGCAGTTTTTGGTAATATTCCGTCTAAAAACTCTAAACGGTTGCTGCTATGAAAATCATTGTATTTCACTAATTTTTTACGACAAATTACCATTATCAGGTACATTGCACATTTCAGAGCTAAGCTAAGCTACGCGATGTAAGCTATGTGCATATCTCTGGGTTGTTAATAAAATATTTTAATGGAACGTTGCACACCTGAGCTAAACCACGCGTGCCATGTTTTTTTTGTTTTGAGCAATTCAAACTAGCTTAGCTCGAGTTGCCTTCGTCATGCTATTCAGCTAACATCGCTCACATATTCATTGATATTATTCTATATTTTATTGTTAGCTCATATGTTACTTAGCTATATTAAGGTCTCATAACAAATGAATTATATGAAAACATCAATGTTTGTGTGAATGAAATCATTAGCTTAAATGTGCAATAAATTGAGCTAAGCTACTTAACTATAGCAAATCACCAGGCAGCAGAAACTTCCAATTACAAATAAAATAAAATATTAAAAACTATTATAGGGGGTCCCCCTACTACTTTCAAAATTTTCCCAAATGCCGTTTGTACCAAAAACAGGTGTTTTATTTTAATGTTTCTGAAACGTCGTTATTACAAAAATTTTTAGTTAGTATAGGTTCCCGCCTAAAGAGTCCGCAGGCCACTAGTTTCAAATAATAGCACCAAAATCATGGTTAAACATTTACAGAAAACAACCCACCAAAAAAAATTGAGTAACAATCCATTTTAATTTAGAATGCAGTGTTTGCGCTTCTCAATGTGTTTTTGTTTTTTTGGAGGGTATAACAATGTTATCTAAACAATTGCACGATTTGTGAAATCGATTTAAATGTAAACCACGTTTTATTTTAAACGCTACCTAGAACCAATCGAGAAACAAATTTAATATGTTACAGCTTTGTAACATGTCACGTTTTGATGATGATGGATAGTCCTTGGAAATAACTTTAACACTTATTTGTATGACGTTAAATTTGGTATGATATTTGTATCGATTAACTTGAAGCTTATGTTAAATTCGAAATGAAAAGCTAAGCCTTTATTGAGCCAAAATAAAAAAAAAACGTTTCATTCTGCCGGAGATTGCAGACATCAAAATCACGTTAACATGATTTATGATCTACATTTTATGTACAATACATTTTTTTAAAAAAACATATTTCTCATTATGTATTTTTATTGAAATAAAATGTTTTAATATTTTTTGTTTTGTTTGTACGAGTACATCCCTACATACATATATATTTATATTTGTTGCAAATTTTCATAACGAAAATTATTATTCTATACATGGAGGATAACCTTAAAATAAAATAAAAATGTGAAAATAATGGAAAACGAATAAAATTCATGAAAATTGTTATATTGTCTCTAAGCTTTTGGTGAGTTTTTTGTGTGCATTAATTTTTTTTGCTGTACGAGCAATAATAATATGTATACATATAATATTTTCAATCCACTAAAAATGCTTATTAAATGTCATGATGAGTCAAAACCAGATTCTACGTGAGTTCAAAATGTGTAAACAATAAACAACAAAATGTGTGTTTAAATGCTAGCACACAAATAAAGAATAATTTGCTTAATGTTTGCATTTGTTGTTAAATTCGCATAGCTTTGTCTCACTAAAAATACTTTACCACAAGGTATATGTGACAACATAAAATAACGACAATGTCTCCCAAATTAATACGGATCAGACTGCAATATTCTACTAGAATAATCCTAGCTAATAGTTTGCAAAAGCACGAAATAAATGAAGCTCATTGTGACAGTTTCGTATGACCTATTTAACTAAACCCGAGCGTTTTAAATTACCGTAAAAAAAATGTGTACGATGCGCCGAATTGAAAAAAAATTGCATTAAATACACTCAGTCTGAAGGCCCTGTCTCACCAGTTTGGCCGTTCCTATTTTATAAGCAATTTTCCTTATAGAATAATGAACATTTTAATAGTTTTCCAAAAGAAATGTTTCTTTTAAATTCCGGCGTTTCAAACTACGATCTCAGTGGTGGCAAATGTGAAAAATGGACAAATTTTTCAAAAATTATAAAAGTAAAATTTTTGCAATTGTCGCAGACAGTAACCTTTAGAAATAAATCTTAATTCAAATGGTCAACTGGCTCTATTTTTCATTCTCCTGTTTTGAAACCGTTTGCTTACCCAAACCCTATTTCTTTGAAACTAGTTAGCTCGGTAGCGTAGTCCCTCTCTCTTTGATTGTTTTTTTTTTTTTTTTGATTCACAAAATGTCTCATCAAAACCTCATTTCAAAACCTTTAAAAAATTAAAAATAAAAATTAAAATTTTTAACACGTAAACATTTTGACTGCTAAGACAGGTGCTGTTTTTTGCAACGAAACATTTTAAAAATAGAGCATACACTTCTAGAAATTAACTTTACCTAGTGTAAGATACAACATATATGTATAGACAAAAAGAGAATTTGATTACAAACGCCAATTCATTTAACTTGTTTGGTCAGGACGAAATTTAAAAACCAAAAACCAACTATATATGCTCATTAAGGGGAAACTTTGCCTAGCGAATGCCATATTCAAAATGGTTATTGTTTGTGAACTGCCAAAGCCAAACATTAACAAAACCAATCTTCCCCAAATAAAGCTTCAACAACATAAAACAAAATAAAAATTATTCGCTGAATACTTCTATAATTTTTGAAGAAATAATAAATCTCTGATGGCCCCGGCTATTCATCATTTTTCAACAATACTCGATCGATGATGTTCTCTGTTTCTTATAATAGCCAACGTTTGTTGCTGCAATCATGTGTCAAGAGATATTGCTTTTACCCCAATGTACCGAGTTACAATTTTTAGTTAAATTAGCTTATAAGCCGTTATTCAACCTCAGCTAAAATCTTGGTTAGGTTTTCAAATTGTATTTGTAAGTTTTAAAATACTCTTGTAAAACGTTATGTTAACTGCAAATTTTCTTTTAATTTTAAACGAAATCTAAACAATAAGGTTTAAAATAAACCATTTATAAACCTTATTGTAATTTGTTATGGTTTTTTGGAAAACTGTCAAAATAAAAACGGTTTTCAACGTATCGGTTAAACCAAAATAAAACCAGATTTTTTTCGGTTAAAATAAAACTAAACAGTTAGTAGAATAAAACAAATCTTACTTGAAATTGAACAAACAGGAACAGTATGATTTTGGAAAAGTTGATAACAGGTAAAAATTTAACCAAATGGTTTAAGAATGATTTAAAATAATCAACAATTCTTTAAAAATTGATAAACGTGGTTGATAAATGGTTTAAAAATTACTTAAAATTCCCGAGGTTTACGAGTATTAAATGTTGATAAACAGTTAAAATTCAACTAAGTAATAAAATAATCGTTTAAAAATCTCATAAAGCAAACGATAGTTACATCAAATTTAATAAACGGTGAATTATTAACGAAAGTGTGACTTTTAAGAGTTGGCTTAACTAGGACTATATCGCATCGGGTAATATCGTTGGAAACTTCATGTCAAAACATCATTACATGGCTTTAGTTTTCAGTATGGGTTATTTTGCCGAAGTGTCACATGTCGAATTTGCGGGACGCTTTTCGTTTTGCTTCCCTTTAATGAAAAGTACTGCTGAAAGTTAACTAACGCTGTAGGAAGTTTCGATGCTGTAAAAAAGGAAATTTGATACGGAACATAAGAAATATCCAGGTCAGCCGAAAAGATTAAATATGAGGAAGGGAAAGCTTTACTCGGTGAAGACCCAAATCAAACGGACAAAAGAGCTTGCAAATTCATTACATCTTGATCGAAAACGATTTCCAGACGTTTCAATGCCATTGGACGGGTGATGAAAAATGGAAACGCTACGAAAATGCGCTGTGCAAAAAATCATGGTGCAGGCCAGGCGAACCATCAACATTTACGGCAAAGCCGAACATTATGGTGCCAAACTCTTATTCTATATTTTGTGGAATCAGATGCGTTACGAGCAGCTTCAACCCGACAAAACTTTCACTGTGCGGAACGCTATCATCAACAATTGGTGTATTTGGACCGAACATTGAAACAAAAACCCGCTAATAATCTGTACTTTACTTTGAGTTAAAAATTACCAAAATTAAATAGTTCCACAATTAACTTAAAATTACCTTCCTTTGCGGGAGGAGCATGTGCGTCAATCATGATAAAGCGCATAGCATTGGTAGATTTTCGGTAGATTCAGAATTTCAATTTATCTCCATTTCTTTTCACTAGGACGTCCAGAAACGGAAGAACTTTATCTACTTCTTCTTCGTAGGTGAACTTACTGGTCGAGTATTGTGTGTTCTATACCGCTAATCTAACGACAAAAACATGACAGAACTAAAAAAAAGGATAGGGACGATGATTAGTAACTTCAGATCTATCACATCCCTTTAAACTGTCGGGGACATGCAAGATACCGTATACTACATTCTATACGAGGTGCATTAGGCAGACAGCAAGGTCAATTGACAAACAATTGTAGGAGCACACATTGGCTAAAAAGAATAGAGACAAAAAATAGTGTTTAGTAGGCTTCGCTCCTTTAACTTCCGCCCAATCCCGGCCAAAAATTGTTGGAGGTCGTTAAACAAATCCTTTTACCACAATATGCGTTCAAAGTGTTGATCTTCATATGTCCTGAATTTCACATGACTCACGAGCCTAGTTCACATGATCCCCCGCTAAGAGTGATTTTTTTATTATGTCAGGGGAGTTTTCCTTTGGAATTTAATTCTAATGGAAATTAAAATGTTCGGATCGGCAAAATTATTTAAGTTAAATTTTTTGCTGAACATTTTATTGTAAATGAGCTGGAAATTGTTAAAAAAATTTCAGAGGTTTTTACGTCTAATGGAAGCAACTTCATTATTTTTTTGTTCCCATTACTTTGTTTCTTTATGTGTTTTTCCTTTTACTTTCTTTTACTCTAGTAAAATAAAGTATTAGTTTTCAGGTCCCATGAGTCCGAAACAGTGGGTTTCGAAATGGTGTATGTTTGTCAGTCTGTCCGTCTATCAGTCTGTGTCCTCTCTTGGTCTCATGATTTAACCAATCGAACTGAAACTTCAGATTTAAGCTTTTTTGTTAAATTGGGAGGTCCCAATGAATTTTACTCCAAATTGGCTAACCGGAATTGGCCACTCCCTTGGACCAGAAAATGTATTTTGCAAATATCTTAAAAAGTATAAGGTTTACAAAAAATTATTTAATACAAAATGTTTCCAAAAATTTAAAAAAAAATAAAATTTCTCAAAATTCTCTGTTCGTAAAAGAAAGTCGTTGGCTACACCTCCATTTTTAATACTAAATTATTAATAAAATACTACAAATAAATAAATAAATTATTCAATTTTATTTTTGATATACCTACAACCAACTTTTTCTACATGGTACATACAATACGTTCCGCCAAAGAAAATCTAAAAGTTAAGGTATATATCATATGTACATGTACAATTTTTGTCTTTTATACCCTAGACAAACTGTGGTTTAATAAATCCGATTTAGCTAAACTAATTCAAGTATTCTATGCAAGAAAAAGGGGTTAGCTAAAATCGAAGTTGACACACTGCGACTAATCTCCAAAAATTCACTAAATCAGTTTTATTAAGTAGCAGTGTGTCTTGGGTCCGTATAAGGCAATAAAAATAGTTGCATCAGCAGGCCACTTTAAATTCCTTAAAGGCCAGTCCTAGACATAACGTTTAGTTGTGCAAATAAAACTGTGCAAACTATCCCTCAAGTCTGGACTTGGGCAAGTCAGCACCTAGACAATACAAACTATTGTTGCAATTTTAACTCAGTTTTGTGATTATTTCATAGTTGAAACATGTCCTTGTCGAAATCTTGTACTTGCAATTATGGCTACTGAAAATGTCTATGAAATGGTAAATGTCTATGAATAGCTGCATTACCTTTAGTTCCGCCATTATTAACACGATCAAGTAGGCTTGCAACGATTGACTTGTGCAGTTAAATTTGTGCAGTTAGACGTTAGGTCTAGGGTAAAAAATAGAAAATTTAACATTATTCAATTTTGTATACGGTAAATTTGTATTCCTTCAGGCAAAATTATATAACCATAAAAAAATTGACAGCTATTTCAATCAATTAGCATGCATTTAATTTTATTGTCTTAAAAGCAAAAATTTTTCATGTATCACTGCCTTAAAACTGAGTAAAAAAATATATTGTTACCTTAAAGCACACAAGTGCTACGTCCATATTTTGAATGTCCACAAGAATGTCTCTAAATTCAAAAATATTTGAAATTTTCACTTGATGTTCTTGAAAATAATGTTGTAAATGATTGAAGTACCAAAAAACAGAACTATAGATGATAAAGAATATCTTTCTGAAAGCTTAATTATGTATTTATCAGAAAAGCAAAAATTAACATAAGTGGATAGCACTTGTTTGCTTTACGATACCGATATTATCCACTTGGTAGTTTTTGGGATATTATTTCTTCCGTATACCCACATATCAAAAAAACTGTGTAACAAAGATTGGGTTGTATTGCAATTTTGTATTTATTATCAAAATTTTGACATATTGTTATTATTTATTTATTGTTAATTAACGAGTTGAACACAGAAATTAAAATCTACCTATTTTTCCTTTTCTCGCTCCCTTCCTTTCACTCCCTCCCTTACATTATTCTCAAAGCATAAAGTTTACACTAGAAGGGATAGTTTCATTTTGAATTAGGTAAAGACAAATTATTTTTAAATTTATTTCTGGTTTTAGTTATTTGCTCCATTACTAATGGAAACTTTGATATTTTATGCAATCTTTTAGTAGACAAGAGCTTTGGTTTTGAAATATTTGAAATTTCTTAGTTTTTGCACTAAAAAATCATAAGGATGAGGCTAATAGCAAGGCATTACGTAGAATAAGTAATATACATATAAGGCGTTTGTTTATAGTAGATAGTTTGGATTTGCGATGTAGAAGACTATGCAATAGTCTAGTAATTTTATTGCGTTTACATCTATTGAATAGTTTATGTGATCTTTATAAATTAATTGTCTGGAATCACACTCAGAGAAAAATACCGTGAAAACAATTATAATTCATATTTAATTAATGGTTTTTACTATTATTTTTAGTCAATGTGATTTAACACATTATTATTAATAATTTACATACTTTAAATTTAATATTGCCCGAAAACTATTGTTTCAAATATAATATCGTATAAAAATTATAAAGTATCCTATTAACAGATAATAGGATATCACATTATTTAAATAAGAAATACCTTTTTCAACAGTAACCTGATTTTCCTATTACTATATAGCTAACGGATTAATTAATGTAAACTATTAAAACTATAAGAGCTATCCTATAAATTCAATATGGTAGAAGAAAATTAATTATTTTAATATAGTAAATCTTATTAGTATAAAAATATAAAACCATTCATTGTATGATGTATACGTAATTAAAATAGTAATGTTAACCATATTGGAAAGTAATATGATGCACTATCAAAATTATAGGTAAAATATAGATTCAGGATCAATACTTACGTCATGAAAATTATGGAATGATAATATAGGTTCCTGTATAATAAATAAAACATAATATCATATACATTTTTCAAATTCATTGTTTAATAATTAGTTTATTAATAAAATAAATAATTACAAAGAAAAAGTTCATGAAATAAAAATAATATACCATATTACAAGTATAACTTATTAAATTAAGTTATTATTCTTTCAGAAAATTGATCAAACTGGTTACATTTGGATTTTTAACGGTTTGAAAGAGTAAAAAAAATTGTCTAAGAACAATATACATTTCTCCCTTCAATAGGATATTTAAAATTCATGGCCTGATATAATTTAAACGTCCTATCTAAACATTTCAAAAACGATGAAAATTTATAAATAATTCCATCATAAAATGTGTAAAAATGTTGTAATAAATGCTTCTCTGGATCAATTACTATATTGATAGGCGGAAAGGTCATACCTTTTTCATAATATTCCAGTTTTATAGCCTCGACCTTTGACTGATATTGGGTAACACAAGGACAATGCAGCAGAGTAGCTTCTTGAGAATCTATGATGCTCGGTTTCCATTTTATAATTTTGTTTTCCTTTTTTTTATGGGAAATTATTGCTGATTTTAAAACTGGATGTAGCAGCAAAAATATCAAGCAATCACGAGAACCTGGCAATAGAAAATATTAATTGAGGTTATCATGATTGTAAAAATCATAAAACTGAAAACTTACTATCGTCAATCCCCTCTCCTTCCAACTGGCTCAGCAAACGGATTGAAGGTCTGTCTTTTATGTTTATTTTGAAATATGGGATAATTTTTTCCACGAATGTTGGCCACTTGTTAAATAATTTTGACTGATTTTCAGAGCATGATAATTGATAATCGATATCGAACTGTATTTTAAATTATTTTAATATGTATAGAGATATTTCGTAATTTTTTGTTTACCAAAGAATGCCCAAGGCTATTTTTGAAAAGTGGCCACTTTTGCAAAACGTTTGCACTATCGTTTAATATGTTTTTTCGACGAACTGCATGAACTTTGGCCCACTTCTGTTCAACCTCCGACCATGGCTCATTGTTGTGCGCCAACCAAATTATTATAGTATCTTCCCCTTCCGATAAGAGGAAAACTCTATAATAGGTTCAGGGTCTATAATAGGTCGATAATAGGAAAACTCTATAATAGGTTCAGGGTCAATCACAACTTCGTCTATGTTTACCAATTCTTGCATGTTAACTTCCTCGTCCATTTTTATTTGCTTGCCCTTAAAAACACTATTTTTGCTAAAATAATTTAGAAACAATTACTTTATTTCACTTATAACACTTCACGAGCACTATTTTAATTATAATTTTCAGGGTTTAGTAGTTTTATTTAATTTTCTACCTTATAGTTTTTCTTAACCGATATAAAAATGCAGCTAGTTAAGAGGAATAGAACAAGCGAACGACAATGAAATCGTTTTCAACAAAATTTTGTTTATGAATCCCGTCAGCGCTACAATTTAATGTTATTTCCTATTTGTTCAATACTAACTCATATTAACTTAATAGGATGCATACTACAGAGAACATTTTTTTTTTAAATAGTTACACTATTAAACCAATAGAAGCTTCTTATTAAATTTATATTAATTGTAAATCAATAGCATTGTACTACTGTGTGAACAAGTTACACTATTTATTTAATGGGTTAATAATATTAGGTAAAAAGGAAGAAAATTATTAATAAATTATAATATTTATATGTTTTAATTAATGGTACAACATTTTAAAATCAATATTATGATTCAATTGGCATTAATGAGGTATCTAATCAAATTTATAGTAGGGGTAGATATTTGAAAATTATAGTACAAACGTCATTAAATTCTCGTGATCACTATTCCATTAATGGGAATAAAGTATTAATATATTTGCTATTAAATAAATAATACCATTATTGATAACTTATAGGATATTTTTCTCTGAGTGCATGCCCAGATATTTCAAATTGTTATTTGACCATTTAAGGGATGTACCATCAATCTGTAGAGAAATATCACTTTGGGGAGATTGCGCATAGCTCTTTTACGACTGAAAAATATAGCTTCTGTGTTTAGTTTATCTATTTTTGTTCCCCACCTATAATAGTAAATTGATAGTTTATTAATAGTCATTTGAATATTGTTCATAGTAATATTTACGTCGGAAGAAGCGGAATAAATTGCAGTGTCATCTGCATACTGGGTAAAATGAACCTACATCGTGGTGTGGTTTAATATAATTTTTTCAAATATTTTACTGAAACCATTTAGGAGACTAATTGGTCGGTAATTTCCCAGTTTACGTTTATCTTTTAGGTGGTTAGATATTGGTGGTACTGCAGCTTGTTTCAATTTTTCCGGAAAATAATTTATCCTAAAACACGCTTTATATAGGTATGCTAAATGCACTATTGCTTGCAATTGGTTTGTTATCCCATCCATTCCCGAAAATTGTGAATTTTTGAATATGTTCCCTTCCTGTAATTAATTGATCAGTATTTTGAATAGAATCTATTGAATTGGGTACTATTTATTTAATGGCAAAGGCAAAATTAGGATTAATGTTGTCGTTCTGACAGTGAATTTGCGCAAATTTTGAGCGACTTCGTCTTCTATTGCAGGTATTTTTTTGTTTTCGTTTGTCTAGTAATCTAGTTAAATGGAACGGTCTTTTCTTATGTGATATTGTTTTTACTATGATGGATATAAATTTATAAAATCGTTCATTTCTAAGGTTATTTAACCCATAAATAACTGTTTTGATTAAATGGCTAACAACATTTTTAAGGGCTGGTTTTCTAGTATGCTCATTGTCTTCGTAAATAGTTGTTAATTTTTATTAGCTATTCCAATTCTTCTGGAAGGATTAGTGTATTGTTATTTATTGGTATTTTAACTGATATAGTCCAAAGCGGTATAAACGTCGTCCTTTGTGAATATTTTATTTAAGTTGCTATTGGAGTTTAGGTCTATTTTATTATTAACTATGCGTTTTTATGCCAATCAGCTAGCATTTCTATAAACCGCCATAATCTATAATATTGACAGTAAATTTGCCCGGTAGATGATCTTAACTGAGTTTGTTTAATGTCTGTATATTTTGAACTAATCATAATGATTCGATAAAAGTAAGTATAAGCTAGCTGGGAATAGCTTTTTGGAATAGTGTGTAGGATCGGATGGCTGAAGAATATTGAAATGTTTAATAATGGATTCAAAATGTAGTATTTTATCTGCATCATTTCTTCTAAAACAGTTCCATACTTGATTTTTGCATTTAGAACAAACCCTATAAAAAATAGATCGCAAATATTGGTTAATTTTTGAATATCCCTTTTAAAAATGTCCAGTTTTATTGTATCAATTGGACCGGGGAAATAGGCCGAAACAAATGTAATACATCACCATGTCCAATAATAAATGATAATGCTGAATTGTTCGTCTTTTGTTTTGCAAGTTGACAGGTCAGCTACAATTTCTTTAACAAAATCAGTTATTTCACTAATTGAAAATAAATATTTACTATAATCTTTTATTGAATTTTGTGTTGCTTGGAGACCTTGCAGTACAAAAATTTTATTCTAAGCGGTATGCACTGGCGTCTCTTTGGGGGTATTTAAACCAGGATAGTTATGTTTATGACTTACGTATTTATGATTTTGAGATAATATTTTACTCGCAGATAGATTTAAATTTCGTTTTGATTTTTCTTAGTTATTTTATATTTTGCCAATTCCGGACAGTCTCTTGAATTAGCAGAATGCGAACCTTTGCAGTTAGCACAATGGTGGTTAGTCGTTTTACATCATTCAAGGAATACCAAAGGCAATAAATTTTAGTGTTTTGTCGTGTACAGAGCCGTTCTTAGTCGTTTCAGTTCCTCTGAAGTTAAGAGGTTAATTTTAATACCAAC
The DNA here is from genome assembly GCA_958295665.1 of Tipula vernalis. Taxonomy (NCBI): domain Eukaryota; kingdom Metazoa; phylum Arthropoda; class Insecta; order Diptera; family Tipulidae; genus Tipula; species Tipula vernalis. Next base: position 332,869,749 of record OY282558.1, on the reverse strand, counting down.
GTTTACTATTTTAGTTGAGAGTTTTGTTATGTTGCTTACTTTTGGTATTTTCTGAAATTAGCTCTTGGGTAATATGAGTAATCCCTTCAAAGCTATTGCCAATTTCAAGATTTTCTGGAGAACTGATGTCATCAATATCCCCCACGGCCCAACATTGAGTTGTTTTCAACGCTTCGTTATGAAAGATGAAATACTCTAATTTTTGGAATATTCATTCTGTTAAAATTTCACTTTTAGAGTTTAAACGATGTTCTATGATTATTGATTAATATACTATCTCACTCATTAGTAATTATATGTAATGAGAAAATTTAAGGTTACTTTTTTTTTGGATTTTTTTTTCTCTTATTTAATTCAATTATAAATAACGAAAAAAATAATAATAATTTTATATAATAAAACACAATATTTCGGTTTTGTCACTTTCTTTAACGTGATATTTATTTTATTTGTAAATGAAATTACGATCGTTTCGGATTCTAGTCCTTTATCAAATTTCTAACAAACTCTATCTAAAATGATGCTAAAAAACTACTTTTATACCCTATTTTTATTTTTGTGTGCCTACGTGCCTTTTGAATGTTCTTTCCCCCTTATTTTGTTTTTCTTCTTAAAGGGGTGGTACCGCCCTTCTTTTTAGTATATACCATCTGGTGTGTGCTTTATGATAAAAACAGAGAAGAATTTGTTGACCATCTGGTTTTTGTGGGTGTGTATGTGCAAAATGATATTAATTACGGATTTACAATGAGGTTGTAGATTTTGTTGCGGCCAATTTTCTCGTTTAGTAAAAATGGATTATATAGTTCCTTGTATATTTCCAGTTCTTCTAATCTGTTCACTAGTAACCCTTTTCGTATTCTGTGTAATACCTGTGAGTTTGTGTTGATGTCAGTGTAATTATGTTTTTCTGTAGTCAAGTGTTGTGCATATTTCGAGTCGATTTTTGGTCTGTAAACCTAACTTGAAAACTTGTACCAGTTTGTCCGATATAGAATTTGGGGCAGTCATTACATATATTCTTATAGATTCCGGTGTCTATTGGTGTATTTATTTTACGTTGTTTGAGTCGATCTCTAATTTGTTGTTGGTTTTAAATGCCATTGTGTATCCGTGCTTTTTAAAAACCTTCATTATATTCTTGTTGATTTTATTATTGTACTCTATGGTGATGTATTTCTCTGTTTCTTTATTTTCCTTGCTTAGCGTGGTCAGTTCCTTGGTTATTTGAATTGTCTCTTGAGTTGGTATGTTTGAATACAAGTTGGGTATGTCGAATGACGCCAGTTTCGCTCTAGGTGGTATATCTATTGATTCTATTTTGTTGATTAGTTCAATGTTATTTCTGATTGAATGATCGTTTTGTAATTGTATATTTTTGACGAGAAAGTAATTAATTTCTTTAGCAACTTTGTACGCTGGTGCGGTTGTAAAGTCTACGATTGGTCTTATGGTCATTTCTGGTTTATGAATTTTTGGTAGTGCTTTGATTTTAGGAACCGTTGGTTTTATGGTTTTTAGCCGTCTTTTTTGTCCTGGGTTAAACAATATAGAACATTTGTTAATCAATTTATTGATCGTCTTGTGATATTTGTTTGTTGGGTCTTCTTGGAGTTCAACTATGTTATTGTTTTCGATATAGTCATCAATCTTCGAGTTATAGTAATTTGTTTTCATTATAACGAGTATATTCCCTTTATCGGCTTTTGTTATTAGAGCGTCATTCTCTAATAACTTAACATTAATGTCTTTTACTGTTTGTCGTTCAGTTTTCTGGATGTTTTGGTTTGTAGTTGGCTTGTTTTTGCGTATATCAATTGCAATAAGTGTCCGTATGTCATCCTGATGTTGTTCGTTTGTTCGTCTTATTGTATTTTCAATATCGAGTTGTTGTCGTGTTGTTTGTGTTGAATTGTTGGGCGAATCAACATTAAATCTAAGTCCTTTCTCCAGTAATATTTGTTCCTGTTATTAAAAGTGATGTCCGTCATATTATGTACTCTATGGTAGAATTCATGATTTATTTGTATTTGTTCGTTATTTTGAACTGTTATTTGTTGTGCTGATCTCCGTTGAACAATTAGTTTATGTAGTTTTTTTTTAATATTCCGTCGTCTTTCCCTAAGTACTTTCTCCGTCATGTTTTCAATCTTGTGTAAAATATTTTCGTACTCTAGTCTATGTACGGACCAAAAATTGACTCGAAATATGCACAACACTTGACTACAGAAAAACATAATTACACTGACGTCAACACAAACTCACAGGTATTACACAGAATACGAAAAGGGTTACTAATGAACAGATTAGAAGAACTGGAAATATACAAGGAACGATATAATCCATTTTTACTAAACGAGAAAATTGGCCGCAACAAAATCTACGACCTCATTGTAAATCCGTAATTAATATCATTTTGCACATACACACCCACAAAAACCAGATGGTCAACAAATTCTTCTCTGTTTTTATCATAAAGCACACACCAGATGGTATATACTAAAAAGAAGGGCGGTACCACCTCTTTAAGAAGAAAAACAAAATAAGGGGGAAAGAAAATTCAAAAGGCACGTAGGCACGCAAAAATAAAAATAGGGTATAAAAGCAGTTTTTTAGCATCATTTTAGATAGAGTTTGTTAGAAATTTGATAAAGGAGTAACATCCGAAACGATCGTAATTTCATTTACAAATAAAATAAATATCACGTTAAAAAAAGTGACAAAACCGAAATATTGTGTTTTATTATATAAAATTTTTTTATTGGTGATATTAGTCCACGAGTAAACAACAAATATGTTATAAATAACATTTTATTTGAAGGCGAGAAGTTCCTTTTCAACTATAGGATAATGCAGTTCAGCTTTGTTTAAGATACGACTTGCATATGCCACAGGTAAATCAATGCAATCTTTGGATTGAGATAACAAGGATCCAATAGCAAATTCACTAGTACCACAAGTTATTTTATTAGGGTGAGGTTACAGTCACATATAGGTTCGTTCAATAAGGCTTGTTTTAAAGTTTGAAAGGCATCTTCGCACATCCCATTCTAACTAAATTTGCAAATTTTTTTTAAGAACCTGGTATGGGGTTGGGAGATGCCAGAAAAATGTCATATGTATTTACGATAATACTCTACAAATCCTAAAAGTGATTTTACCTCTGTCGTAATTGTTACCTCTGTGGGAATTTTGAACAGCACATACTTTATCTTCATGGGGGTTAATACCATTTGGAGTCACAATGTATAAATATTTGATTTCGTGGCATAAAAAATGTCATTTAATGGGATTTAATTATAATTTGGAATCTCTAAATCTTTGAAGCATATGCTCTTGCTGAGCTCTATGAGACATGATGCAAAGACGACTAGCTCTCTGGAATATCGCAGGTGTTTCTTTCAGACCGAAAGGTAGTCGTAGAAACTGATAGTGACCTTCATCTGTGCTAAACGCAGTTTTAGGTGTATCACCCTCTTCTAAATTGATCTGATGGTAGCCGCTGTACTAGTCCAACGTTGAAAAATACTTTGTATACCCAAGCATGTAAAGGATATCCGATATATTTGGAAGTGGAAATACATTCGTTAACGGTGGCTTAATTTAATTTGCGGAAGTTGACTACTACTCGCCACCCTTTTTCACAAGAGTTCGATTTTTTTGGTGGCGGCAATAATGGGAAGTTCAAAGGACTGTTGCTATTGTCTATTATTTTGTTTTCCAATAGTTCATTTACTTCTTTAGTTTAATTCCAATAGTTTCTGAATTTCACTTTTTATTTTTTGTGGTTGATAATACTGCAGGATGTGAATTAGTACTAAATTGGATGGAGTTTGGATTTTGTGTGTATCACCAGATTAATGAAATATTCTTCAATGTTAAGATGATTACGCTTTTCGATTTTATCAGACCATTTTTATAATTGCTGAATATTATAATTATGAATTGGTTTTACCGTTAATTTGAAACTGTTTAACTTCTGCCTTTTCTCTGATATGTTTAAAACTGGAATAACGGCGAGTTGATTCTTTATTCTGTAGATACCAGTGCGTAAAAATAGGGCAGGAGTTATTTCTTGCGAAAAGCAAATAAATTCAGTTTCGTTAGGGATATTGGATTGTAATTTTAGCGAAACAGTTTCGTCCGGAAATGGAATATTTACAACGTATTTTAAATAATCTATAGTACAGTTGAATTCATTAAGAAAATGTTGACCCAAAATACCGAAAGTATTCATTAGTAAGGAATCATCTAAGATTTGTAAGATAATAGGAATTTCCTTAGAATTTGGAAGGATAATCGAAGCATCGCATTCTAACAACATTCTAACGCATTATGAAAATGTAACGGATTTGTTGTTGAGTATCTGAGTGTGGTGATTTAAAATTTCCAGTTGAATATCAGCAGCTTATTATTGATTGTATTTGCTGATTATACTTTGAAATTTGTTCTCAAGGAACAACTGAATGAAATAACAGCGCAGTTATATTGGCTGCTGCATCTTTATTTTTTTTAAAGTGATATGATGATGGTATATAAAAGATGAAGGTTGATTGAGGCTAAATGTTTAAAATACTTTAACAATTGTTAGTGTGTTATTGTAGACCACACGGATAATAAAATTGATGAAATTTTTTATTTTATTTTATAATGACATCGAGATTCGCTATTTTATTGTACTTGTTCAATTGATACAAACTATTGAACCACTGAATAAACTATTTTTTTGTTTAATATATTAAATTATTATATTTTTTATCGTAAATTATACTTTTTTAAATTTGAGTAACTGCTAGGATAAAGTGAAATAGTTAAATCGATCGAGTTAAGTCGAATCGAATTAACGTGAAATAGTTAAATCGATCGACTTTAACAGTTAGAGTCATATTTTTAAAATATGGTTCATATTCATATTATTGAATTATTAATTTGATTATTTTTATTTTTATTGCTTTTCTTTTCATGTTTATTTTTGAGACAATCTTACGGTATTTATGATCCGATTTTTTTTTTTATATCATCGGATGATCAATTTATGGAAGCGGATTTTTTTTTACAAAGAAAAATGTATCACACCGCTGTCATCAAATGTAGTGAAGCCGAGCGGTTAACTTCACTGCTTTTTATTTCGTTTTGTAACTTCAAAGATTATTTATTATTTGTTTCTTATATTTTTACACTTAACTACATTTATTTATTATTATTTCATTTTGTGTCCATGCAACTTGGCGTTTTACACCAGAATAATTATCAAATTTTATGTATTTATTTTGTATCAAAAAATCTTCCTCTCACAATAAATGGAATAAAGTAGTGAATATAATCTGTTTAAGTTAGCAGGGCTTAACACCGAATAGCCAAATAGATTATACATCACAGAACAAATAAATTTGATAGAAGGTTGCATTTGACTTACCTAAACCATTATTATTATTGTCCAAACGTCTCAGTTCTGAAAAACATTAAAATAATTTTTACCCAAAAACTTACCTCATCAGCCGCCCCATATTACATTTGACGTAAATGTCAATTATGCATGAACACGAACAGACAAAACAAAACACCAGGGTTACTACTAACCGATTAAAATATTGTTACGTTTCTCTCTTGTCAATCAAGGTTCGAATCACTGGATTGTGAATAAAACAAAACAATTTACCAACGATAATTTACAAAATCACTTTATTATTATTATTATTATTATTATTATTGGGGGGGCCATGCGGGCGATCAGCCACTTCGCACTGCGACCTAAAAGATCTATTGTGCTGGCCCCTGCTTATTTATCCGTCCAGTCAATATTCAGGTTCTTAATGAACCTGACAATACTGCCTCCCAGTACGTGATACATACTATCTGGGCATATTGCTCTCCCTCCTAGATGTTTACTACAGCATGTAGTTCCGCTAGAAAGACGGTAGCAATGGAGCTCAAGGACCTCGAGAGGGTTGTGCCACTCCCGTATATTCCTACTCCTGCCCCGTATTCCGTTTGATTTTACTCTTACGAGTTGCTGGGAATTGCAAATCACCTGTAGGTCACCCAGCTTTACTACAGGAAGGCTAAAAATAAAACTGGAGGGTGCCTGGTATCCAGAGTCCGCATATTTTGGGCTGATTAACCTATCAGCCATTCATCTTTCGGCATATGCTGTTCCACCTTAGATTAGGGTTTTTTGTCAAGGTTTTCTCCTTTAGCGCCGTACTTTGGCCTGTGCCAAATGGCCTAAAATGTGCCAAGTGGCCTTAGTTACCAGTGGTTGCCACGAGGAGGCAGTACGTACACTTGCGAATTGTGCACAGGTTACCCCTTACACAATTGTACCCATCACGCAGCTGCCTAATGACAAGACCAGAACAGCTCACGTGATGCGCACCCTACTGGAAGGTTACGGAGCTGGTAGATTAATCTACTCAACTTTGATCCTCCCCTCCAATAGACGCCAAACCACCAACAAAACAAAATCACTTTACTTTAATACATATTCGCACAATTTTACTGAACTTATCTATCTTCAAACTATCGCTTACCAAATACTAATAACCCAATTCGATTTCATTCGCCTTTTTATATACACAAACCAAATTTCTAGAAATGTCAAGACTTTTCCAGTAAGAAAAGTTCAGAAATATTTAGAACAGTTTCATCATGTAAAATTCCATTTTAGTACAGTAAAACATTGAGCTATTAATTTAACTTATTCTATTACACCATAGGTGTCACAGTAACAGTATTATCACCACGGGTATTGCTATCCAGGAAGAGGGGCAGCTCTGACGAGTTAAATTAGCGATAATATTAAAATATAGATGTCACTATATTCGGTATCTTCATTTTAGAAAATGAGTTTTAAATTTTGAAGATTACAAATTTCGAGAAAATTATAATCATTCTTTTTCAAGTGCCTGAACAAACTACATATATAGCCAAGATAAAGTGTAAAATGAATCAAATAAAACAAATTGTAATCGATAAATAACGTTTTATATGTATAATTTAACAAATAAATTGTAATTGAGTTACTAAGTTTTTTTTTTTTTTTTGAAAGTAAAATTGAATTGAAATAAACAACTGTATCGTTTGGTTGACATCTCTAAAAGAAACTTAGCGAAATTCGATTTTTTTAAAATTCGTGGCCTAACTTTATCTTAAATATCAACCGAAAGAGGTTTCAATTAGGGAATATAATGAAAAACAAAAACTAAAGATTGTGACACAGGCGCTAGGTTTCAGTTTCATATTTATTTCGCAAACAAGTACTTAATATCATCTTCGATAAAAACGAAGAAAACCACAAATTTATTAAACTATTCTTCTGTGAAAACTTCTTATGAGCTTCAAACAATTAATAATTCGAGAAAGAAATTGAATATAGGCGGGGGGAATGTAATGCTAACAAATTCATATTTTTGTTAAGATTGAAAGACTTGAGGGCTAATTTTGCAACTTAAGTTATTTATTTCACATTTTCAAATCCGAATTTAAAATACACATATTTGGTAGGTTAAAGATAACTCCAACTACTAAAAGTGTAATCATTCCACTACATCTATGCCAAAAATGCGGCCCATCACCTAAACAGTATTGAAATTGGATGGAAGTTAGTTTAAAAAAATCCAAAAATTATAGATTGCGTTAAATGTTTTACATTGTAAAGTCTAAGTATGAAGGTATCCATCTGATAACATGTATGATAGGTACAGCTAAATGTTTCCTGAAAACTTACACTTTTCGGCATTTGAAAAACTTAATTAAATGTTGTGAAGTTCGCCTCAAAATATTTTGTATTAATTAAATACAAAGAAAGCCAGCGTTCTAGCTGGTTAGTGGTATTACATCATTCGTTACTAATTGTGTTTGTTAGAATAACCCTGTGACAGAATAAATTCCATCAAAAACTTTAAATTTAATTTCGATTCTGTAACAAAATATACATTTAGGTAACATATGGTATGCTTTTACAGTTTACCCATTCCGATTAAATTAAGAAGTAAATAATCTTCTCATTTCTAATTAAAAAAAAATTCTGCAGTATTTTTAATTTAAATTTGGCAAGAAGTCAAGTAAAAGCACAATGGAGAATGTTTCAGTTTCAAACAAAAAATTACGTATTAAAATTTTTCCGTTCACGAAAGTCGGATGGTTATGGTTTTCTGTTCAATTTAATGCTTTTCAAAATAGACATGATTAATTCGATTCGAACAAAGCTAATACAACATATTGTTTTCTAAACACTAGATTAAATTAGATAAGACAGAAATGGGATATAATCCAATCCAATCCATAAATGAGAATGAAATACCGCACACACTTAAGTTGTCAATTTAATATCATAGAATATTTTTATGACTTAATTTAGAAATTTTTCCAGAAATCGTACAAAATGAGATTGAAAGAACAAAGAAATCAACCATAATAACCAACCATTCATTGATCCATTCTTTTGGCAAAATCAATAAAAATTTATTAATGTCAAATAAGATCATAATCAAATCTATATGGTACAACTAAAGAAACCAAACACAAAAAAAATTGTTTGTGACATAATCTTACACGAGAACAACAACAATGCGTTATAAAAAATCTATTTTCGATTTGATGGAGTGAATATAATTATGTTTGATCTTTTACTACATAGACGGTGGGTTGAAGACTTCTTGAACCAAATGAAACTACGTATTACAAAAAAAAAAAATTAAAAAAAAAATCATCACTAAACCGAGCAAAAATTTAATTGATTGCCAGAAAGATATTTTTGTATATGGAGGAGGAATTTTTGATTTCACCCATATTGAATAACAGTACAATTCTACAACCACCATAAATTGACAAATAAATCAAAGGTTATTTTTATTGTTTCATTTTCCTTAGTTTGATTTTATTCGAATATTAAATGATCCCAAAGCTATTCCAACGTAACAAATACTTATTTATTCATCACTTTGCGAGAGAGATGATGCATAAATTATTCTTGGTTTCATGTTCCTTATCGATTACAATTAAACTGATTTAAACGGAAATAAAATCAAAGCAAAAATAAATGAAATAAAATTTCCGTTTCAAATTTTCTATTTTACTCTTGTCTCGGGTTTCGGTCAGTACCATTACCATCGCACACAAAAACCACACAATCACACAAGAAAAAAAAAAAATCTAAGGGAAATTAGATGAATTTAGGTTATTACTTTTTATGATGTCAACATTGTAATTTTCTTCTACGTTTTTTGTTATTTGTTCACTTCAAAAGAAGAATTTTCTTCAATTTTTTTATTTTTTTTTGTAATACATATTTGGAATAAAAAAATGATTATGAATGAAAAATTATAATTTTTCAAATTTATTATTTTTTTTTTCTATTTCAAAACTTTTCGTATCAATTTTACCAAATTTAGAAACTTTAGTGATATAAATAAGAAGAAAGAGAAAATCCAAACTTGTGTGAATTGAAAATATAACAAAACTTTTCCTTTTGTTGTTGTACTTGTTTTATTTACTTCTGCTTGGGAATTTTTTTTTAATTTACGGAATGGAATTTATTGTTTTGCAAATTAGTTTTTTCCGAGTGTTTTCGTTTTTGTACACAGTTTTTATTGATGTTTAGCGTACCCAGCATTATACTTTAATAGATTAAAGTTAATACTACATTCATACACAAATATTACGGAGCTGGAATTAATTTATTTCGTGTAAATCTTTTTGTCTTGTTTGTAATAAAGAAAAATTTCAGAAAGTGATTTTTATTGGACTTTACTTATTTTTGAAAAATCATAATTGAAAATATTTTCAAATTATTAGCGTGGAGAATTCGAAATATCCTAAAAATCTTCTAAATTTTTTAAAAATCTCTGTTAATTACTATAACTGTACTAATAATACTGTAATTTAACTACCAAATACTATTGCTTATTGGCGTACAAAAACATTTCCTGAAATTCGGTACTGATTTAATCATTTGCGAGAACGAAGAGGAGGAAGAGACAGTACTTCATCTTCTTTGAACCTGCCCTCGTCTGGCACGAAACAGACTAAAGTTTCTAGGGGCACTCCTCTTCAAGGACCTGACGGACCTCTGTAGGATGGACGTCAGGAGTATCCAGCGCTTTATTAAAAGCTCAAAATGGTTAAAATGAGTTGGAGGACCATTTTTGTGTCTCTGCCTGGTCCTAGTGGACCGCCACCCAAACCTAACCTAACCTAACCTAATCATTTAAAACGTTCTGGCATCCCATAAAGTGTATTGCATAATTTATTAAAATGCGCTCTATTGCCTCTATTTATTACCGTGTTTTTCATAAATGGAGAAGACCAAATCATTTTAAGTAACCTTTTGTTTGTTACTGACTTGGTTGGGCAAATTAAGTTTAACGTATATTTCTGCTCGCTCCGCTCGCATCATCGGTTAATTTATAACAGTTTATTTTGTTCAAATTGTTGTTGTAGGGTTGTTTCTGTTTCGTGTATGAAAAAAGAGCTTCCTAGGCCCACGGCCTACTCCCGTATTCAGATCTGAAACTGATTTTCCTGATTTTATTTTAGTTTCAAATACATAGAGTTGTACCTTATTATTAAATAATTTAATTTGAACAACATATTTTGTTATTTTATGATATTTATTTACAAACGTACTAATTGGTGATCCGGATCAGACTAAAGAATCTTTTATTTTTATAATAGCCGATTTATAATAGAGAATATATATATATAGAGGGGTGTACACCTATAAAATATTAAATTATAAATTTGTACATAAAGCGGTGCACAACACCTCCCTTCTTTCAGAGGAAAAAAATTAAAATTTAATTTTTTTATTTTTATAAACTTATAAATAAATAATTTATTATTAATTTGTATACAATTCTTATGTAATAACAAAATTGATGTAATATTACTTAAGTCTGCTACAAAAACATATAAATCTTAAAGAGTAATTTGGGATTTGTTCGGATTTAGCGAACGACATAAGCCCTTAGTTAGACGTTATACCGCGCCGACTCGGTTTTCAGGATACAGGAACTGGCATGAATTGTAGCAGAACCAAAAAACATTATAACTCTAAATGAATTTTAATATATAAGAAATACAATTTTACTAATATTTATTTAACATATTTTTATGTACTTCTTTAGTAATCTTAGTTTCTAAATTTATAATCATAGCATTACTTGAGTTAGTACAAATTTTTTTATATGGACCGTCTTTAATTGATTGTAGTTTATTCTGATCTACTTGTTTCAATGAAACTAGGTCACCAACTCTAAAACCATGATAATTGGCTTTATTTCTTTCGTCAAGTTCTATTTTTCTTTTTTCCTTTTCTCTCAATAATAAGTCATGAGCTCTAGAGTGTGCCGATTTTAGATGAAATCTAAACTCCTTATTATAATCATCTAGATTGTATAAAGGCTCGATTTGATCATTTTCTAAATCACTTTCGTTTCCGGATGATAAGGGGTTGAATGACTATGTTTAATTTGTAAATAGTCTGAGATATTTTTAAAAACACTATTTAAATATTCGGTTCCCATGTCTGATTTAATTTTATGGGGTGCACCAAAAGTTAATATTAAACTTTCGACGAAACCTTTAGCGATGGTTCTACTTTCTTTATTGGGGATTGGGCGAGTGATTATATATTTTGTTAATTCGTCTTGTGTAGTAAGTATTTACCGGTTTCCACTATTATACGTTATCAATGGTCCGACTGTATCAATGGAAATTGTATGACAACTTGTGGAAGGTGTGTCCGTAATTACTTGAAGTTCTTTATGTGACCTTTCGCATTTGTTTAATTTACAAGATCCACATTTCGAAATGAATTGTATTATTCGCTTTTTTAAGTTTGGAATTACATACTTTTCAGCAATTTTATGATATTATTTCGTTACTCCTAAATGACCACCTATTGTACTAATGTGATTGTTGCTTATTAATTCATTAATGGTGTCATTATTATCCAAATAAATTCGTGAGAGGTAAATAATAATATTTAGTTTGTCGGAATTACCAATCATTTTAAATTTTGAAACATCGATATATTCAAAAATTGTATCATTATTTTTTAATTTTAGTTGTGAGTACCCACTTTTTAACATAATTTTTTCTAATTCGAGAAGTGCTCGCTCGAGTGCGATGATCACTTCATTTTCATTGATTGACATTAAATATATATTCAAAATAGTTTTATCTTTATAATTATTATCAATAGTAATAAGTTTATTTGTATGGCCATATTCAACATTGATTATAAGTTTTCTTAAATTTTTAGTTTCTAAGTTTGACAAAGCCGTGTAAACACGCAGATCAAGTGGTTCCTCAACTTGATCAGGCTCTTGGTTTTGATTCTGCTGTGTTTTTCTAGTCATACTTCGAGTTGTAATTACATTAATCGGAATTTGCTTTAAATCGTCACTGGTGACGGTTATTCTTGAGAGTGCATCTGCACCTACATTGTATTCTTCCAAATCCATTCGCATCCTTATAAGTTTAGATGATGGGTTTTTCATACTAAAGAGATATACTGGTGCGCGGTGATCGGTGAAAATTTTAAATTTTCGCCCAACATGGTAGGGTCTAAAATATAATACAGCCCAATGTATTGCTGATAGTTCTTTGTATGTAGGATCTCTATTTTTCTCACCTTTTGTAAATGTTTTACACGCGTAAGCAATCGGTAAATCTTCGCCGTTCTTCAATTGTGATAAAATTGCGCCACACGCGATATTTCATGCATCCGTTGTTAATCTAAATATTTGAGTACAGTCCGGATATTGCAACAAAAGTGGTTTTATTAAAATATTCTTTAAAATTTCGAATGAATTTTGACATTTTGGCGTCCAGATGAATTTTGTATTCTTTCTCAATAACATATTTAATGGGTTAGCAATTTCCGCAAATTTTTTGACAAATCGTCGATAATAGTTACAGAAAGCTACGGATATTGTTTAATAACATTATAGTTTGATGGGTCGGTTAGAATACCACGATCTGATATATGATGACCCAGGTAAGTAACATCGGTTTGTAGAAATTTGCATTTTCTTGGTTTCAATTTCAAATTATAATCCCGAAGGCGTTGACAAACTTTTATTAAATTTGAATTATGGTGACGTAATGAACAACCAAATTTTACCAAATCATCAATATATAAAAAGGCACTTTCAGGTATTAGGCCGGACATAGCTACATTCATCATGCGTTGAAAGCTGTTTGGGGATATTTTTAATCCGAAAGGTAATCTTCTAAAATGATAGTGTCCTGAGTTTGTAGAAAATGCTGTTACATCACGGGAATTCTGTTCAACTTCAATTTGATGAAATCCTGATTTCAGTACAAAATAGAAAAATATTTCGCTCTTCCTAGCCCGCAGATTTCATCTATCCGAGGCAAGGGAAATATATCAGATATCACCTTTATGTTTATATGTCGATAGTCAACAACAACTCTCCAATTTTTCAAATCTTTACATTCTTTTTTTGGCACCAGAAGCAACGCAGAATTGTATGGTGAAAATGAGTTCTCAATGATTCCATCGTTCAACATACCTTGCACTTGTCGTTCAATCTCTTGCTTATGCATATGGGGAATCTGATAGTTTTTCACATATACTGGGTTGTCATCAGATAGGGCAATCTTTTGCTTATAAAATGAATTGACTGTTAATTTATCTTCCTCTAGGAAGAATATATCCGAATACTGTTCACATATATCACGTATTGATTGTTTATGGTTAACAGGAACATCAAGTTCGCTTTGAAGAAGCTTGAATCGCTCATTTATTGAAAATGTTGGTTTTTACGTGATGAAAATCCATAAATGTCATAGAATCGTAGTGGAATCATTTTGGGTTTAAATAAATTGATTTTTTTATCGCATAATGTGGTGTTTAAAATTTTAACGAAAGGCTTATCAGTTATAATAGAATTGGCTATAAATATTACAGTTTCGATTGCATTAGATAAAATTACGGATGGCTCAGATATTGTAATATCTAACCGTATCTAGCAGGGATTAGTATCGAGTCTTCAATTCGATCATGTAATGGTACGAATAGTGTATTATTGCCTGCTTGAATTTCTAAAATATTTGTAGAGTAATTTATATTGGCCTTATATTTTTTTAAAAAATCGCTACCTATAATTCCGTCGGTCTCTATAGGGAGATTATCAGGCACTATTTGGAATTCATGCACCAACCTTACTTCTTTTTCTAAAATTATTTTACAAGAGACTTTCCCCAACGTTTTAAATCTCCCAGCTGTTACACCTTTAATAATACATTTTTCATTATAGTCTATTTCATGAATATTTTCAATTTTAGATTTCTTAATAATTGAAACACCAGCACCACTATCCACCATTAAAATTGATTGAAATTGAGATACGTCACCCCCAACCGGTTGATGATTTATTGTTGAGGGCCGGAATCGTTTCCCGACTCTTTGTCAATGTCAACCCCATGAATATTTGGTCGATTGTCATTTATATTTTAGCGCATATTAAATGTACGAGTATTGCCACGGCCATTTCCGCGAAAAAAATTGTATTATAATTATTAAAGTTAGTTTTATTATTAGAGCTGGTAGATGGGTTATAGGAATTTCCATAATTAGACGGGGGAGACTTTTGTTGATGCTGATTACAATAAATAGAACTATTATGTCCCCTTTAATTTTCAAATTGTCTATTAAAATTTTGATTTGGTTGAAATAATTTATTGCTGTCTCTAAAACTATTTGTTTTGGAGCTCCGAAAATTTCGAAAATTACCACGTCCATTTGCTGAATTAAAATTTCCCCGATAATAATGGGTTTTTGGAGCGGAGTAACGATTAATTGCTATATCTGAATTGGTTGAAGTTCCTAATTTAGCTTCTGCTTCCAATGCAAATTTTATGGCATCTGATAGAGACATCGGTTCTTTAAAAATTAATGCTTGATGGATTTCAATCCGCTTTAATCCCTTGGTGAATATTTGTAGAGCAGCTTCTTCAACTTCTGATTTTATTGTCTTCCTTTCATTTTCTTCTTATTGATTCATTTTTAGTTTAATTAAATCCGCACAAATATTTTCTAATTTTGTAGCAAAATCAGCTACATCATTCTGTTGTCGTAAAGAGATCATTTGCTCCATTAAGGTCCATTATGGTCCATTAAGTTTTTTAAAGGATTCAAACGAAGTGGGGGAGGTTTCTTAATTTTTAATTTAACTTTACTTAATATTTTCACTTTTAAGAGAAACTGAAGAAATTTGTCTTTTTCATTAACTTTTAGCTGGCAGTTGTAAAATTCGCACTTGTCAATAAAATCTTCTACATTTTTGGGGTTACCGTCAAAATCAGGAATAATGGCATTAGCTAATTTTAATTCGAAAGAGTCAGTCATTTCGGAGTGGTCTGAATATTTTGATGATGACTTTATTGGTTTTATTTTTTCTGATGAAGGCCATTTTATTTGAATTGGAGAAGAAAACGATTGTGAAAGATTTGCCGTTTCTTCTAAATCAGATTCTGTGTCAGAAATTATTACGTCGCTAGCTTCGTCAAGGGAAAGTGCAAATATAAAATCAGAATCGTAATCAAAATTTAATGATTCTACACACTTTTTGCATTTAAGTTCTAACAAAACATTTTGACGATAGCAACTGGTCTGTTTTCTTTCAGAAAGTTTGTAGTACATACACGTTCGTAAATACTAAAATACTTCTACGTTTAATAAAAACATATTTAAAAATGGTCTAATCACCGGTAGCATATTAGAAATTACATGAATTAATTAACATTCAAACAAAAACTAAAAAAGTAGTAAAATGATTACTCGTTAGGTTCTATTTGATGTTTGCTCAGAAGTTTAACTGACTTAGGCTCTTCCTTGATTCTTAGCGGCTTTGCTTATTGGTATACTCTTCAGGTATATTTCTCAAATTATTTGGATCATTCGAAGTTCATTTACAAGGTTTAAAACCAGCAGAGCCTAAAAGCCTGACACGTTGGTTATATCGTTCTTGATTTTGCCTGTTCTCGATCAGCTCGATTATTCCTGGAAAGTTTTAGTTGATCGTTAATCATAAACGGATTGACTACTATCGAAGCAGTTAAAACAATGAACCGAGGATTTAATAGTCTCTTTGCTTGCGTCGACATCCCCCGTCTTTAAATTTTGAACATTCAATAATTAAATAGCGTTCGGTCTCTTGGGAAACTGGACAAATGGAATTTGATATTTCTGCTGCAAAGTTTTTTGGGACATCCAATCGCTTCATAGCTATGCCCCTTCTACTCGGTGAATGATTTCCTTCTAAAGAACCTGCTCATAAGTTAAGAAAATATTTTTTACCTCTTGACCATAATAGATGATTTTCTTCATCGAGTTTCAGCGCTTTTACCAAGGGTCTAAGTCCTCTAGTAACTTCGTTGCAGGAATCAGTGAATTTACGAATATTTGCGTAGTTGGAATTTACTATATGTGTTTTCCTATCTGTTTTGCCTATCTGTTTACATAGTTTCTTAAAAGGTCCTGCAGTTGAGAGTAAAAACTTTTAATGAACCATGGCATTGTGTAAATCAAAAAAGTGCCATTATTCATAATTTCCGATAAAGGAATATTTACTCTAGTTAAATTGAAATTATTGAAACTTCCCAAGGCCATGGACGTTTCTAAAGGTGCATCTTCTACAGTGGCATTATTAAAAGTGTGGTGTAGAAACCATTCGTTTAGCATCGATGTTGCGCGATAATAATTTTCATCAAAATCAAGGGAGATTACAAACATTTTGTCCTCGGTATTCATAAAAAAATTTAACAAATCTACTGCTAAATGACAATTTAATTTGGTATAGAGATGAAAAGATACAAAAACTGGCTCAAGTAAATGTTATATACTAATTTTACTTTGAGTATCAACAGAGCAGAAGAGTTCGATTTTTTTCCTTTATACATCTGTTTCATGTTTTTAACGTGCCTTCCCAAACAAAATTTCAAGAAATGCTCACGCATTGTACAACTGGGTATTAAAGATTTAGTTGTTCATATTTATATTTAATTGAGTCATAAATAACTTGCATTTTTTTATCAAACATTTATTTTGCTTTCATTAAATAAAATTATATTAATTTAGTTTCTATTCACCACTATTATGTATGATCTTCTCCCATCTTCCTGGCAGCCTGACAAACTTGCTCTTCAGAATTAACCGGTTTCAGTATTACCTTTAATAGGTCGTCGTCAAAGTCGTCAATCAATTCGTCTCTTAAGGTCATATCTCCAGAACGAAATTTAACAGACCAATATATAACTTTCCGATCGGTTATTAGTAGGTACTTTACCGTATACACTGCATATTTTTTCAGCTGTCACCGTAGCACTATTGCCTTATTTAAATTCTCAGAACGTCATCAAACCAAAAGCTCGTTTGTACTGGTGACTCATTGCGGGTTGATACAAACAATAGATTCTACCTACCTGCATCACAAGTTATTTACGACTCAATCTAGTACATATTGGAGTCGCAACAAAACGTTTGCAAATTCTCTCTGTAGACAGAGAACTAATGCATGATTTGGATGGCATATTCTACCACCACTATTTTCTATGTTCAATAAGCTTTATATCTCTTTTTCAAGAATAAAAACTACACACGACGAAAATAATGATGGTAGAACATGTCAATCTGTTTAATGTCCGTAACGCGCCGTCTCCATCAAAATTTCTCGATTGCTCATGCTTAGTACAGCTGAAAGGAGTAAATTGCAATGTTCACATTATTTTTCTTCTTTTTTTACGAATTATTTTATAAAATGATGATCATGGTGAGAAACAAAAAAGCGATCACCGTGATTGATCATTAATCATTTAAGGAGCGCTCACTCGTACAACAGGGAAGGAAAATATTGCGCTTTCTCTGTGATTTTTCGTTTGTCTGTAATTTTAAAAGGATTAACATAAAAATTAATGTTATCCCTTTTAAAATGCCAATTCCCGTACTGTACAAATGTCTCTATAGTATACTTAAATAGATTTGACCATTTTGTGTTTCGTAACATTTTTTGGGTGGTTTTTTTGGTCGTTTGCATTTTTTGGTCATTCGTTTTCACCGTTAAAAAAAACTTAGGTAGGTAAATAACATCAGTGAACATGCATTCTAATATTGCTTATGTACATTTAATAATTTAATTTAGATAGAGAGAAGTAGTGGCGACAAAATGAGACGAGTTAGCTGAGGTCGATAAACGATGCATAAACTCATATCTAATATTTTTGGGCAGCTATACAGGCCTGTTGAAAGTTGCTGCCCAATGGTATTAAATAGTGGATAAGGGACTATTTTCAAAATAAGTTTTATCAAGTTATTTGTTTTTTATTAGATTTAATATTATAGAACTAATATTTGCCAAAATAACAATATATCAAACATCAATATTAGATAAAAGATGATAATATCCCAAATTTAACATAAATATTGTTTCAGTAAACAAATTTATTAGTTTTTGATTCGCGTTTCCAATAAAACAAAATTATTAATGTCAATAATTCTATTAATTTACGATTTATATTTTTGAAAATCGTTTTCTGTCACTTAACTCTTCCATCCAAGCACAAGATGAGGATGATAAATAAAATCACAACAACAACAACAACACAACAAAAATAGAGATAGGGCTGTTCAACACAAAACTATAAAATATAATATAATTTGCCATCTGATACATGTCAAAACCGAATGGTGACAAGTACCTAAGTAGATATTTTTGTTTCTACAAATTTTTATATCCATTTTGATGACAGCAAATAAACAATGTATAATGTGAAGAATCTGTAGAGGAAACTTGGAATGAGTTACTTAACACAAAAATGAAATCAAAATAATGTGATATTATGAATTATAAAATATGATAAATTAATAATGGATTTTTTTTTTTCAATTTATGGTTTAGAATGTTTTGGAAGCTTAAATTCTTTCAATATTATTAAAAAAGAAATTAATTGGAATTTTCCCTCTTCAAACAAAATATCGAATAAGGATGTTGTCTCGGTATTTGGAAAATCATAAAAATTGGTATATAGCTATAATATACTTTCTTAAAATTTAACACAAAAATCTTGAGTCGTTTAAAAAGTGTATGGTGACGTTATATTAACATCCTCTGCGCTGGTTGAATTTCGAAACGATAAGACATGGTCGAGACACCATCATGCAATTTAAATAATTTATTGGAAAATACATAAAATTTCTTTCGTTTGAAATTGAAATCGAGGAAAATATAAAAAAAAAAAACAATTTGCTCTTTCGAAATGTTTTCCTGATAAAAAATGTACGGTAACTTATAATACTTTGAGGTTAACATTTTAATTTTTTGTACGAAATTTTCTGAATAATTTGTTTAATTTTAATTGATTGAAATATATTTTTACCATAAAGTCATCTTAAGTAATTGAATTTTTTTTTTAACTTAAATGTATTCTTTGTTTGACCCACATTTTTAACAATTTTTCTCGTTCAATTGCTAACCTCTTCTTAAATGTGAGGGGAAAGGGTGTGAAAGTACCTACCTTTCTCGAAAATTTGAAAGACAAACATAATTAAACATAAAAAAATGCTTGAAGGCTTTGTGATTACACAAAATGTATTTATTCAAAATAGTGTGCACAAAATAATTTTCAACCGCGTGACAAAATATTCTTTCTGAATCAATAATACATTTCAAATTTACAAACGAACAATTAACATTAAATTAATAATTTATTTTTAATTAGTTTGTTATAATTTCAGAATAAAACAATTGTTGGTAACCGATCTTTGATAATTAAAACAGCGAACACAAAGCTGTCTTATTGTAACAAATTTCTGCAAGAAGCTGGAACTCAATTGTAAAATCAGGTCTAAGTCTGGGAGTGTGGGCAGGTCGGTTTCACATTTTTAATTTTTGACAATTTTTGCTTTTACATTTCTGTAAACTACATAAATATTTGATTTTGGTACTTCTCACTTTTTTATGTTATGTGTTATTTACGCAGCAGTTTTCCCCTGCAAATTTTTTTGAAGTTAAGTTTTGATTTTTAACTATTATACATACCACAGAATTGAAAAGAACTTTCCGGAAAGAATTTTAAAAGAAAGTTCTCGAAACTTTTTGAAAAAATATACATTACAAAAGTAAAAGAAAATAATTATATAAAAATGTGTAAATTTAATTAATTTAGGGTTATATTTATTAATATTACATTTGTCTATTATTATTATTGAAGGGCCATGTGGGCGATAAGCCACTTCGCACTGCGACCTAAAAGATCTATTGTGCTGGACCCTGCTTAATTATCTGTCCAGTCAATATGCAGGCTCTTAATGAACCCGATAATACTGCCAGCCGGTGCGTGATATATACTATCTGGGCTTATTGCTCTCCCTCCTAGATGTTTACTAAAGCATGTAGTTCCGCTAGAAAGATGGTAGCATTGGAACCCAAGGACTTTGAGAGGGCTGTCCCACTCTTGTATATTCCTACCCCTGCCCCGTCTTCCGTTTGATTTTACTCTTACGAGTTGCTAAGAATTACAAATCGCCTGTAGGTCACCCAGCTTTACTACAGGAAAGATAAATAAAGCTGGAGGGTGCCTGGTATCCAGAGTCCTCATATTTTGAACTGATTAACCCAGTCATTCATCCATCGGCATATGCTGTTCCACCTTAGATTAGGGTTTTTTGTCAAGGTTTTCTCTTTTAGCGCCGTACTTTAGCCTGTGCCAAATAGCCAAAAATGTGACAAATGGCCTTAGTTACCAGTGGTTGCCACGAGGAGGCAGCACGTACACTTGCGAATTGTGAAAAGGTTACCCCTTACACAATTGTACCCATCACGCAGCTGCGTAATACATGACTACAACAGCTCACGTGATGCGCACCCTACTGGAATGTTACGGAGCTAGTATAATAACCTACTCAAATTCCCCCCCCCCCTTCTCTAATAGACGCCAAACCACCAACCGCCAAACACATTTGCCTAACTAACAAGTATAATTTTAATACAAAATAAATAAATTCATATTTGTTTAACGGTGAAAAATATATAAAAACATACAAAATTGGTTCGTAGTGAATTTTTGCTACAGTGTTAGCTGACTCCACAACTGTTGTTACAGAATTCAGTGGCCAAGTTCAAAGTATTAGAACAGCACTTTTTGCTCTTAGAAAGGCCTTTAGTTCAAAAGGCCCAGCTTCACAATTTAATGCATGGCCTATGTTTGGGCAGCAATAATTTGCAGGTATATCATTAGAGGCTCACATATTCAGTTTTGTGACAACTTGTGATGAAGGAGTGAGAGAGACGGAGTTAAGAATGGCCCAAAATAACTTGACGTAGTTTATGAACGGACTGTTACAAACTGTTTCCTCTTTGTTTTTTAATTTTCTGTTAGAAGTAAGAATATACTAAAGATCGACGAAATGATTTTAAACAATTACATTATCAGGTCGAGCGTAAATTAATTAAAAATTGAAAATAACATTTAACAATTTGATTTTGTATTCCAAAAACGGGTAAATCGTTATACTTAAACGTATTTTGCACGAAAACGAAAAATTTTGCTAGCGCTTGTTTTTAGTATGTTCAATAGAATTAAAGGACGTAAAATTTCAAAAAAAAAAAAAAAAAATTGGACGATCATTGAGAAAATTCAAAAATAAAATTTTGGCGGGAAATTTGAAAATGATGAAATTAAAGAACTTACCATTTTTATATTTTTTTATTAATCCGTATTAACTTACCTTTAAAGCGAGCCCTATATCATAAATATCGGATATTTATTTTTACTTTTATAGCCATAAACACAACATCATGTTCATCATGTTTCTCAAAATTTGACACCCTGTATTTTAAACAACAACAACAAAAAATCACGTTCTACAAATTTTTTTTTATCACGACTACAAATTCAAAACATAAAAATCATAAAATTAAAACATGACTTCCAAAAATTTCTGATTTGACGTATTTTTCACCATATATATGCACACTGCATACAATAAAACAATAACTCAAAATCGGCAATTTTCAGGAGAACACTTTTTAGGTTTTTCAACTAAAGCTTTTTGGACAAAGTTTTAATTAAGAATATTCTTTTTGAAAATGGTCCATTTCTCGTGGCAACTTGGGAAGTCATTTAAAAAATCTACATAATAAAGAGTTTGCCTTTTTCTGGTTTTCACTTTATTTTGTGGCAAAAATGCGGATTTAAAAGAACCAAAAGAGTTTAAATCTACTGGTTCAAAAGAGTGCAAAATACATTTTATTAGCTTTTACCATAATTAACAAATAAAACTTGACTTAATAAAGCAGATACTTGTGGTTAGAAGCTACGTTGGAGGACATCGAGGAACTTTGACTAATTTGAGAAATAAAAGCTAAATTATAATTATGAACCACTTCAGCACATAGGATAAAGGCGATGATGAAAACACACTAAATTCTTATTTCAATATTGTAATATACATAAAAAGGTAAATGACAAAATAATGACAATTTGTTTATCACTCATATGAAAAGCATTTCTAGTAGAACCGAATTTTTTGCTTAAAATCGTTGAGTTTAACATTAATTATTCACAGAATAGTAAACACAGAAAAACATTTGCCCATCCTCCGAAGTGAGGATGAGTAAATATCTGTTGCTCCGATTAGGTTGAAGTCAGGTGGATTGACAAAAAAAAATATTCGCTATACCAATTACTGTCAAGGTTACCTACATATGTAATCCTCATCATACTGTAAGTTCAAGTAATTGGGATTGCCGCTATAAGTCAATTATATCGTATTTGCCCTGTATTTCTATCTTATAACTAATTTAAAACTGCTTATCTGAGCCGTTTACTTCTAAATCATGTTCGACAATGTCAGTGAACATGTTATTTTTTATATAAACATTTAATTTATTTAATTATAACTTATTGAATAAAGATTTGTTTATATTTTTCAAGAAATTTTAAATTAAAATTTTTTTGTCAAAAAACAAAAGTTTTACTTTAATCCTAGCAATAAAAGTACACCCCACCACTCACAAGTACTTCCAAGTAGCAAATTTTCCCCATTGGAAGACGGCCGTAGTCAACTATTCGCCTACTAATTCAGGAGAATAATTCACCAAATAAATTTTCGAATTATACTGAAATTTGCTGTTTTTTAAAGTAATTTTTCAGAAACTACTCAGCCAGCACCCCATTGGTGCTTGTCCAGTAAAGCGCAATATTCTGTTTAAAGATAACTGGACCTCTAGCTTCTTGTAAAACGTCGTTTAGAACCAGACAAACTTCATATTGCAAAGTTATGTTGGTATTTCTAGACCTAGTTCCTGACTGCTACTCAATTCCTCACCTCCAATAATTTTCGTACCAGCCGAAGGGTTGAAAAATATTCTCAATAAATTATACCTTATTTTCAAGTTCCGATTGAACTATCCGATATTCCTAAAACAACCATTTCTATTCCTAAAACAACCATTTCATGTGCTGGTGTCATGTCAATCAATATTTGAACAAGGCAAGGTATCTACCATTGCAACCCACAATCATGTATTAGACAAAAAATCATATGTTAAATCCAAAAGGTTCGCGAAGGAAGAACTTTAAACAAAGATGAAACAGCACGCGTTAAGAATTATAGAGAGATCAGTAACCAGAGCAGTCGATAATAAATGTATCATTAGTCTTCTGGTCTGTGTGAAGTTTCGTTTGGAGCAATGAAGTATAATTCAACGGAGGGTTCTATTTATCACACCACGAAGCTGAATTCAAGCAATCGAGTACCGCTAAGATAATGCGCGTCATCTTCGACAGTTCAGCTGTGACAACCGACGGGAAGTCTTTAAGTGATGTACTTGTAGTAGGACTATTCATACGGAGCGAAGGCACTACTTTCAAAGAATTTTATGGCGAAAAACACCGACCGACGAGATACAATTATATCGGCTTTGAACGGTAAATTATGGTACGCTACACCTCTCACCTTGCATCAACCGTGACTTCACGCTCGTGAATCACGAGGGTGAAGTTTTTTTTAAAAATGTTTACTAAATTCTTAAACTGTCTATGTATTAGTAAAAATCATTGCCTGAGTTAAACGGAAAATGAACTTTATAGAAGTTTAATCATTTAAAACGTTTACTAAGCCTAATAAATTATTTAAAATAAATAAAAATTTAAAATAATTTAATCAATAAATAACAAACTATTGGTCCATTTACTGATAATGGTTATGCCAATCTAAAACCAAATTAGTTAAAATTTCTTGTCGACACAATTAGCAAATTAGAAAAAATATTGGTTAAATGAAAAATTTTGTGGATATGTTCCTAGAGATTTTGCCAACTGGTCCCTGCTACACATAACTAGAAGCTATCCTAGTATCAAAAAATGCATCCTTTGTTAATGCGGATCGTCAAGGGATTACAACTTCGTTTGGTACCATATCGTTCTAAACAACAATTGATTAAATTAAAAATGTTGTTGATCGTAAAGGTGTTGAATTGAAAGTTTCGTTAGATTACCGCTCCATCTACACAAAACGAACTTCGCTATCTGAAGTCTCAATGCTGTTCGATCCAATGGGTTCCCAATGGCCAAGGCTGGGAAAATTACATTACGCTGAGTAATTAAAATACTATTACGAATTACAATAAACTCAGTAATTAAAATACAAATTATAGTTACTTTTAAATGGATTAATTAAAATACAACTTGCAATTACTTTGCATTTATAAATTGATAAATTTAATTTGACAGCATTCGTTTAGTAAAAAATGGAGGTGTGGCCAACACACGACTTTCTTTCACGAACAGAGAATTTTGAGAAATTTAATGTTTTTTTTTTTATAATTTTTAATTTTTTTTTTTAATTTTTAAATTTTTAAATTTTTAAATTTTTTTTTTAATTTTTTATTTTTTATTGTTATTTGTTTTTAATTTTTGGAAACATTTTGTATTAAGTAGTTTTTTGTAAACCTTATACATTTTAAGATATTTACAAAATATATTTTCTGGACAGGGAGTGGCCACTTCTGGTTAGCTGATTTGGAGTAAAACTCACTGGGACCTCCCAATTTATCAAAAAAGCTTAATTCTGAAGTTTCAGTTCGATTGGTTAAACCATCTGGGCTGTAGAGAGGACACAGACAGACTGACAGACAGACAGACAAACACCATTTCGAAACCCACTTTTTCGGACTCAGGGGACCTCAAAACAAATAAATCTCTAAAAATCTCAAGGTCCAAAATTTTCATGATTACTATATTTTATTTTACTAGAGTAAAAGAAAGTAAAAAACGTATCATTAAAACAACCATCATTAACATTAGGTTTTGTACTGATGGCTCTGGATCTATATCTCAATAACACTTGTAAAAATGTAGACTAATTAGAAAAATTATATAATTAAAATACAAGATTCTGTTACTTGGAAAACGAGTAATTAAAATACAAGTTAGCAATTGTAATTTGTATTTTCATTGCATAATTCAAATACATGTAATTCGTAATTGCCCAGCCTTGCTATTGGGGCTGTTACGACCGTTAGTCGTCGCCACCCTTTTGAATTAATAGTAAACCGAAAATTGGCATTCAATTTATATTATGCGAATAACTTGATCACGCGTATTAAATGTTTACTACCCCCTTTCTATGCTGTAAAACCAAAATATTTTGTGTCAATCAACATATTTTGTTTTCACCAGGCAATTTAAACGAAGCATAAAACAAATTGTAATATCTCTTTTACTTTATTATTCTCGTTGTGCGCTCAGTTTGAATTGTATTTGCGTGTACATATATGCAAATCATGTATGTAAAACAAGTTCGCTGCTAAATCCATTTGTGCATCTTTTCGAGAATATTCTTTTATTTTTTTTGTGTGATTGGTTTCAATTAATGCGTGATATGTTTGCTCTGAGTGGGGAATGAACCGATCGGTGCATGCGACGAGTCCGATGTGGCCGTACGAATGGATGTGTACATATGTTAGCGTCGTTTTGCTTCTGTTCGTTGTATTTGTGTACTACACATAGATATAATTCTCTTTTTTTCCCGTTCCGGGGGGTTGGCGCGGGCGTCCTTCCCTCATTCCGTGGCAACGGTGGCCGCCGCGACTGGGAAACAGCATCCCAGTAGGCGGGCCGATGAGGGGAGGCCCGTGTGGCAGTCACGGCGGTGATCGCCTAGAAATGAAACGGTCACTCCGGATCGATCACTCCCTGTTTATTATTTTCTTAGCCGCTGAGGCCGTGGCAAAATAGTTTTAATTTCCCTTTCCCGTCTAAATTTTATTCTTCATGCGGTTATTCAAGCATGGGAATATGTCTGGAAAACCCAACGCCGCACCGTGAGCCCTAGCCAACTACAATACCGCACCAGACCACTATTCTCATGTCTGTTAACGTAATCCCCTTGTGGGATTTCGTTACAGGGCACATACTACTTACTACTATTACGTTAAAATGCTGTTTCAAACAATATAGTTAGAATTCTGGAGTGGGTTTGACAAATTATCGAGAAATATACAAAAAATGGGATAAAGATTCATGGAAATGAAAATGCTGGAAGAAATTAAGATTAACCGTTGGCTTTTCAGACATCTTAGAAAACACATAAGAATCCGCGGACAAATCCGCGAAAAATCGCTGACCAACCTTAAACACAGTGAATTAAGATTTCCCTTTTTATAATTTTTTTGTAAATAACAATTTTTTGACACTGCATAAATCCACACCAATACATATTCAGTTCTGTTATTTGTTGAAAATTTCACAGTCGTAATAATTTTAAGTATTTCAAGAGAATTTAAAAAAAAAATTAAATTTGTTTTATATTTTTTATAAGCAGTTTTTAATGAATTATAAAACTAAGCCAAACTGGCCGACAAATCATTTAACATAAAACTACTGAAGTTTGGACACTTCTAGATTATTTAATTAAAAATTTGAATACAACAAAGCAAATAGGTTTCTCCCTATAACTTACTAATAATACATATCACACAACCCGTGCAATTATGCCACTTATAATCAAATTATGTAGAACAATTCAGTTTTTGCAACAAAAAATGTAAATAATCTGGTCAATAACATAATATCCACGTAATACAAAATATGTAGTAGAAAAAAATCCATTTTTCATCATAGAAATTGTACATTTTGTGACTTTTCCAATTTGAAGTGTTAAAAAAAAACTTTAAAACACCAAACACATAAAACTTTTATTTTATGCTGTACTCGTGTCCCGTTCCCTCACTAGCAGCATAACTTTATGTTTCGAAAATGTGACGTTTAGTTTTTTAAGTTGTTTTTTTTTTTGTGTTTGATGTATTAGAAAATATTGATTTCAAACAATCGAAAGAAAACAAAAAAAAAACTAAAAAAAGTTTAGGAAATGTTTGTTCTTGTTGTAATAACATATTGTAGTGTTGTCATCGGGCATACATATTTATTTTAGATTTTTTTTTGCAGCTTTATACTTTTCTTTTATAGATTGAGGATACTAAAAATATGTCATACTCAAAACATATAAAAGTTTAGTTTTTGCTGAATATAATCTAATACATATTTTGGAAATTTAATAAAGTCATGCGGTTTCGAAAATGTAAACGGATTTAAATTTTATTTGCACAAAATATTTTATGTTTGCATTAATAATAAAAATATATATGGCGGAGGCAATAAAAATTATGCTTAAAACAATTAAATTTGTGTTTGGATTATTTTTATTATTATTATGGCTATTATTTTTTATAAAATATTCAAATTTTATAATTATATAATGGTTTTGTGTGTACCATACATACATGAACTAACTAATAAAATGCTAGAATCAAATTATTATCAAAGCCATATCGTTTCATTTTAAAATTATAAACGAGAACAATCAAAACGTTAATTTTATTTTTGTTTTTTTGTTTTTGTACAAGAGGCGTGTATGAAGTTAAATTAAATGTTTGAAAGAATTTAAATATTAATCAGAGTCAGAGATATTAAATGGCAATTAGATGAAATGAAAAATTAATTAAAAATTTCGTTTTTGTGCGCATATTTGTAGATTGCACGATTTTATAATTAAGGAAAATTGGTTTGAGTTGAGTTGAGCATTTCTCTACTTTTTTGGGTTCCTGAGAAATTGGGAAAAAATTTATTGCTAATGATGAATATTTGTGTATTTATTACACAATACAAATATTATGGAAAAAATAACATTTTATTGTGAAATAAACGTTAGTATACTATATTTATAGTGGTACGGGTTTACCTTAAAATTTTAATTTCATTTCTAATAGTTTTATTGTAATATGATTTTTTTTAGTTTTTCCGAAAATACCGTTTGTATGAACAAAAATGAGGTTATATATATATATATATGTATGAGTTACAGTATAAATAAAAATATTACCTAATAGTTTTCTTCTGTATTTTGCTTCAGGGACGTCTCGTTTTAATGCCATATGTAATCCGATGGCATACTTGGTCTCCTTTGTATCGTTTTTCTTCCACTTTTTCCGTTATAATAGGCACCCCGCTAATAAGCCGCAGCTTCTATGTTTAAACATTTTTTAAACACTTTTCGCGAAGCTTTAACTAGCCGCACTCTTTTATAAGACGCACACCTTTATCAAGCCTAAGAAATATGGGTGTGAAGTTTGTAACAAAAAAATAACACGTATACGTATAGAATCCCAATTGGAGTTATTTTTTATTCGTAAGTGTGAGTGATTTACACTGGTAAAACCCTAGATTTACGAGATAGACATGTACAAGTGCAAGAGATGATATTTGCAATACCGTCTTGAATTTACAGACCAATGACTACAAACAATAGTGGATTTCCAACCGACCACCACAAGTACTTATAAGCGCTTATGGTTCATATCTTTGCTAGATTATCTATAGAAAATCATAGCGTTATATTGTCATCGTTTATTTACCCCCAAGCTATGTTCTCTGAAGAATATAAACAATTCTAAAAGTAAGAAGATGTTTTTGTTAAAGATGCCATCCTGAAATTAAAGTTAGTATTAGAATTTAAATGAAAACACTATATTGTAAATAATATTTATCTTTGTGTGTCACTTGTTAAAATTGTACTGTATTGTTGTCGTTCCACCTATATTTAACTTTATTTTGGTGGGTACAAAATTTACCTATAAAAAGAGAGAAAAAATCGCGGTGAGGACATTATTCTTAAGATAACGTGGTGAACAAGTTAACAATCAAATATTAACATATTGTTGAGAAATTATTAATAAATAAAACATATTATAAAATATTGTTCAGAAATTATTTTGGAATTAAAAATAAAACAGTGAATATTTATTCTGAATATTTATTGCGAAATCAGTTTTTATAATTACAATTAAGGGAAATTTCAGTAAACTAAGTGAACTAAAAAGAAAACTATTGCCCGTATTAAGGAAAGTCTTCCATTTGTGTTCTTCTTTTTTTTTTTTTTTTTTTTTTTTTTGTAATGTACCGAATTAAAATTCGACATGTGCGAATTTAATAAACTTCAAAAAAGATAATTATCCACCATACCTTGTGCATGATATTTGAATTATTAAAATTCTGCCGAAATAGCTACCAAAAAATTTAATTCAGTCTAATGTTAAATTTATACGAGTGAAAAGTAATCGACGATGTTAATGATGAAATTCAAAAGTGAATGCAAATTTTAAAAAACGCTGGATGACAAAAATGCAAAGGGAAAACTTAAAATTAATGCCTCAAATCTGTAAAAGAGAATACAGGTGATAAGTGGATGGTCTAATCAATCAATCAATCAATCATTTTCAATCCCAATGGTCGTGAATAATACGAGTACTAATCTTAAGATGTTTGTTAAAATTTGCCAAATTCGTAGCTAAAGTATGTCACATCTATGTTTATGCATAAAATTCGGCTAATCAAATTTGTTTTTGTGAAATTTCACGGAGCTTCATGTCTTATAACTATTCATTGGTAAAATCCTGGATATCCATGTACCTAATGCAATCTTTGAATTATTAAAGTTCGTTATAGTAATTTTACACTGGTACCTAGACGGTGAATAGTGGGCTTATTCAGGACTATGTTTACCAATTTATAAAATTTCGGGTTGGTAAAAAGTGAAAGCTTGACACGAAATTGATACTTTTTTAAACTAGTAGGGTAATTCTAATGTAATAAAAAAATTTAAAAACAGTAATTTAGGCCAAATTATTTGAATTTGATTCAAATGTCAAAATTAAAAATACTTTACATACAATACTGTTAAACTTAAAATACACTAGGTATTCATTTTTGATTTAATTAAAATTATTTTATAAGGTTTATTGATTTTATTTGTTATTGTAATATTTCGATTTTAAATTGTGAGGTTATATATTATATAGGTAGTTAAAATATGAATAATTACAAAAAATAGATTTATTACCATGAATATAAAATTTTATTTTGAAACAATAAAAATGTTGTAATACATTTATAATTATATCTTTATCAAGCAATGAGTAATAAATAAAAAATTATAAAACACAAAAAAATATTCATAAATATTACAAATATTAAATTTGATTTAGGCAAAATAAATAAATTCATTTTATAAACTTTAGCTGTTCTTTTTAATATGTTATTATAATAAATGTAAATAATTACAAATAATATTTTTATTAAGTATGTATAATATAATAAAATTATAAAATATAAATTTAGTAAAAAATAATTAATTTTTAATGATCATTGTTTATAAAGCAACGAGTAGCAAAATTCAATTTCGTTTACCATTTAAATAAACAAAATTGAATAAAAAACCACACCAGAGTTCACGCTCAACTCGCAAAAGAATTATATGAAAATCTTTATGTATAAATATCAATTTAATCATTTCAAGCCTCTTTTGTGGACCGGATAAAACCAATGCGAATAAACGACCATAGACAGGTGCTGTTTGCTCAGTATTTAAATTTTACATTTTTGGTTTAAAAAGTCAGTAAGTTATTCTATTTTGGGTTTGGAGCGCGAAACTTACCATGATTAATTGTGTAATTCAAAATTAGTGCATTTCACCTTCTCACTCATCTTATGACCTGTATAAGCAAGTTTGGAGTAGCCCGTACCCAGTGGCGTAACTAGGTACCCGCAGCACCTGCAGCCGCGGGGATGCCCACGGTTGTTGGGGCCCACGAGATTTCCTTTATAAGTTCAAATTTTAAATTAGATAGCTCAGTTTAAGCTTATAGTGCAAATTTGCAGAACGGTACATTTCTTGGAAATTTTTAAGAAAATGCGGTGGTCTAATTAATTAAATAAAGTAGAAATCGCTCCTGTTGCTATTAAATATTTTCTTCAGACAGGGTCAATCATAGAAATAAAAATCACCTGAGGTTCTCACCGATATTTAAATGTAGAAGAGAATTAGCTAAACTCGTTTAAAATAACAGCTTTTGACCTCAAACGACAACGATTTTTGTGTTTGCTGGATTGATTTATTTGTCAGTGTTACCAATTTGGATACAATTGTATCCATTTGAAATATTTGCGTTCTTTCAGATACATATTTCTGCTGAAAAAGTACTAAAAATTTGGTGGTATAAGCCTCCTTATAATAACCATCAATGAGATTTAGATTGGAAACATATGGATTTTTCTCTCCTGATCAAACGGATACAAGCTCATTTTTTCGAGTGGTAACACTGAGTAATACGTTTTGCGTAACTCCGCGTAAGTTTACCACTTTTCCATTTATCAAAATGCAACCTTTTACAAATCAAGTTTTGAATAGAAAAGGTTAAATTTGATTTGAAAAAGAGAGCTTATAGTAACCTGCTGGTGTTTGCAGCTTGCGATGTATCATTGTGGTGTTCATAAAAATCAAGAAGAAACTAGAAAAATACATAAACGCGACTGAAAATAAATTCTTGTTTCCCTAGGCTTCTCTAGTAGGTTTCATCTTTTGATCACTTCTTAAAATTTCTCGAAATTTTTGGAGCTTAGCGACGAAATGAGATGCACGATGTTTAAGACATAATTGGTGATTCGATGTTATGAAACAGTCAGGTTATTCGAGATTTTCGAGGTTATTCGTGTATGTTTGATATTTTAGTAGAGTATATTTGATAGTTCGCTGTTATTCGAGAATTGAATCTATACTTTTGAAAATGTCCAAAGTAGCACTTTTAGAAATTCGACTTTGGTCTTTTTGAAATTAATCTATTCAATTTCAGAGCCTAGACGAAGAATACGATTGTTCGATATTTAAAAAATTACCCGATAAGATCCGAGTTCTATTCTTATTGTATTTCGCTTTGTTGAGCTTAGCCTTAACTTGCTTAGTAGTATTAGTAACATTAAGTTACTTGAATTATAAATATAATTAAAGAGCTAATAATTCCATATTTACGCGAATTTAGATTTTTACAGTTTTTCCGATATCATTCATTAATATCGAGATTTTTCGGTATTATTGAAATTGTTCGAGATCAATCGAAATTCACAGAATAGAGATTATTCGAATTTTTTTGGGTTAATCATGATTGTCCCGCGGTTTATTCTAGATTTCTTAAGTTTTTTGACATTTCTAGAATTATTCGAGATTTTTAAAGATTTTCGAATTTTTTAAATTATTGAAATTGTTCGAGATCAATCGGAATTCACAGAATAGAGATGATTCGAATTTTTCTGGGTTAATCATGATTGTCCCGCGGTTTATTCTAGATTTCTTAAGTTTTTTGACATTTCTGGAATTATTCGAGATTTTTAAAGATTTTCGAATTTATTCGAATTTTGTAAGGCAATGTTCTGCGGTTAGCTTTGAGCTGTAAGAACTTGCAGTTACGCAAATAAATCTAAATGCTGATATTTAAAAGATCTTGTGAGATTATGCCACAATTTTGATACTTCTCTGATTTCTTGTAGGTTATTCGAAATTATTCAAGAATGTCCAGCTTTATTTACATTGTTTAGTGAAACCCATTTTGGATGAATGATATTTACAATGAGAACAAATATTCTGAATTTTTTACAAAAAATACCCGAATAAAATGATTTGAGTTGGAAAGCTTCGATAAATGAAAGCTCTAAAATCTAAAAGTTCTCGACATTTCATCCAAATACATGATTTATGCAAAGCACACAAATTACCCAGAAAGTATAAAGCTTAAAGCTCATTGAAACAATTACACTAAATTAGTCCCAAAATACCACCTTCCTTTGTTATATCAAATTTGAAAGCAAATAGTTTGATTTGAAAAACTCTCTTAATTTTTAATTTTAATTTTAAGATAACTTTTTATTATTATTATTATTATGAAAGTAAGAAGGAAGTATTATTATTATGAAGGTAAAAAAAAGTTACAAAAATCCTTAAATTACGTATTTTTTTTTTTTTTTTTGAATTATTCTGTCTTTACGAATACTCAATAATTTTTCATAATTTATAATACCTATGACTTTAACTTATCGTTATTATAATTATTGCAAATTAATTACAATTAAATTTTTTAAATAATAGTAGAAAAAATTGTTATAAAAACTACCAGTGATCTTTGTTTTCTAAAGTTAATTATAAAAATACAAATAAAATTAGACATCAGTTTATTAGGCTATTATCTACTTAAACTAAAATGCTAATTTTTCCACCAAAATTTATATATGTTGCACATAAATTTTCTTATGTCATATGTGGATATATTCTTGTCAAATCGAAGCATTTCTGGATTATTTATTTCTTCTAGTGAAATGGTCTTTTTATTAGGGCGCCGGTTGATATGATATATGATTGGAGTGCCATCATTCAATTGTAATAATTGATTTTTGTCTATAAATACAAAAGACTCGGGTGGTAGTATACCCTTTTCCATAGCGTAAATTATTTCGTTGTCATCAGTGAGGTATGGTGCGTATATCATAGAATTATCTAGGTTCATTGTTGATCTTTGAATATGTTTTCTTATTAAATTTAATATAAACATATCTATCCTTGGCACTTTAACACTATTATACAAATTTTTGTTTGAGATATATTTCATTCGATCCTGGTTTTGTCGGTACTGTGATGTACATGCTCGTATACATTTTCGTTCAAAAATGCGTAGTTTTTCCATATTAGATGCATTAATGTTAAACCATATCGGTGCCCCATATGTGATGATGGGTCGGATTAACGACTTGTAACACAAAAGTTTGACATTTTGGTTAAGGTATTTTCCATGGAATAATTTTCCTAGTGTACTATAAGCCCCTTTTGCTACATTCAGTTGAATAGCAATATGTTTGTTAAAATATAGAAAATGATCAATTTTTATCCCCAAATATTTGACCATTATTTTTTGTTCTATAATTGTGTCATCCAGCTGAATATTCAGGTTTTTCCAATTTTTCCTTATATCTTTGTTCGCAAAATTTAATGGTTTTCGAAATAATATTGTTTCGCATTTGTTTTTATTTATCGTAATTTTCCACTTTAATAGTATGTCATTAACTCTATTAAAGCTTGCTTGTAATTTTTGTTTAATGATATTTATATTGGATCCTGGAGAGTAGATGATCATATCGTCCGCATACGCAATTGATTGGCATGTTTGGGAATTAATATGTTTACTTTTGATGAGTTGTGACGTATATATATTATAGAGAATTGGAGCCAATATCGTTCCTTGCTGTAATCCATTTTCCCATTTAAATGATTTTTCTGTTGTAATTTTTCCATTTGTCATTTTAAATTCGCGATTGTATAATAGTTTTATAATAATATTAATTAAATGATTATTAATATTTAATTGTGTTAAGCAGAATATTAGACCATTCAACCAAACGGAATCAAACGCACGTTCAATGTCTATGAGAATAGCCCCTATTACTTGGCCACTGTTCAGGTTTCTTGTTAAATCCGAGACTAATTTATGAATAGCGTGTGTTGTGGAATGTCCTTTTTTAAATCCAAACTGATTATCTGGGATTATTTCATTGGCAAGCACAAAATCTTGTAGTTCATTGTAAATTATCTTTTCAAAAATTTTACTTATATTCGGCAATAGGTTTATAGCTCTATAATTGTTGTGTCTAGATTTGTCTTTGTTTTTCTTGGCGATCGGTATTATTTTTGCAATTTTCCAATTTTCTGGGATATGATTGTTGTTTATTAAATTATTGAAGATAGTGCAGTATTCCTCTATAATTGGTAGTGGTAAGTATTTTAATGCTATATTGGGGATTCGGTCTAGCCCACTAGATTTTTTTGTATTCGTAAATTTAAATAAAAATTTCACTTCAGATGGAGTTACAAATATGGTTGATATTTCTTTTAATTTTTCATCAGTTGCTGTCATTTGTTCATTAAAAGTTGTTATTGTTGAGTGTGAAATATAGGCAGTATTGGTCCATTGTTCCATTGTGTTATTTATGTTTTGTTCTAATTTAGTGAATGGTCTGGATACATTTATACAGGATGATTCTTGTATGTAGGCCCCTATTAAGTTTAATTTTTCAGCTGTAGATGTTATGTGTAATGTGTTGTTTGTTTTCCTCTGCGTATTTGGGTCAATTCCACTCATGTCTAATAATTTTGAATCCCCGATGTTATTTGTGTCTATTGTTAGGTTTTCAATATCGAGTTGATCTTTAGGCCGGTATAATTGATTTATACTATCAAATACATTTTTATTATTTTTAAGAGTAATGTTTTCAATTTTTGTCTTCCAGTATTTTTGCACTTGTAATTTTATGTTTTGTTTTATTAGGTCGTTCACATTATTTAGTATAGATTTGAGTCGGCTTATAAGGTGGGTATTATTATTACCTAATGTTATTCTTTTAATTTTTTTTATTGCTGTGATAATTTTACTTTTCTTTCGGTATAAGCGTTCTATAGTCGTGTTTGTATACAAGTCCCAAAGATTGTGCGATTTTCTTTTAGTTGATGAATCTTTCATTGACTGACTAATTAGTCGATCTATAGAATTCAGATGCTGATCAATTTCGTTATTTGATAATATTTTGCTGTTTTCTGCTATGCGGTTAATTCTGTGTTCACTTAAGAGCTTGGTGTAATTTTGATCAATTTTTATTTTGTAGATTTCCCATTTTATTCCTCTCAACCAAATCGATTGTTCATTCAATGTATCTGGGGTGAATGCATCTTGAGTTGTTAAGTTTAGATCCAGCGAGAATAGAATTTATAAAATTTAATTCACCGCACATTCATTTCTTTTAGTCTATGTTTTTAATTTGCTTAATTTTGTATTTTATTTATTAATTATTATTTATAGATTAAAATTAATTTTGTTATATAATATTTAATTGAATTTATGATACATGTATTATTATTATTAATCACCACCATATTATGTATTGTGTAATACCATTTGTTTACCACCGCGCAGAGCGCGTGTGCGCTTGTTGCCAAATCCGAGACGAGACTGATTTGTTGTGTAAGTGTAATGTATTGTTTATCTGTTTTGTATTGTGTCGCGCGGTTGGTACACATGGAAAAACAAGTAGAATGGGCGCGTTGTTTTGACGCGTGTGGCGGCGAACACATGTATACATGCGTGAAACGCCACAGGACTCCCCCACGAGTGAATTTCCCCCTCTGTGATTGTCATGTTGCTGTGTGTGTATGATGTTTGCGTGCGTGTGCAAGTGCATGTGTGTGTGATGCTCGTGCGTATGCAAGTGTGCTTGTGCGTATGCGAGTGTGTGTGTGTGTGTGCTCGTGCGTATGCGAGTGTGTATGATGCTCGTGCATATGCGAGTGTGTGTGTTCGTCCGTGTGTGTGCAAATCCGCAACTTGCCAGTGTTATGTCTGACGTTTTCTTGTCTTGGATTTGCGTGGTCTCAAAACATGCGCCAGACCAGAATGGTATGTTCTGAAGCCTGACGTAGCCTGTTTTGGGGCCAGTTTCAGTTCTATGTCGTGTCTGTTCCGTGAGTCTGGGGAGTGGGGTCGGGAATGGCTGGGTGGTCGTTTTTGCCATACGACCATTGTATGGAGCCATTTGAATGAAACGCAAAACAAAATTTTATTGACTGAAAAAAATAAAAATAAAGTGAAACCGGAAAAATTTAGAATAAATATGGTGGTGAAGAATTTACAAAATAAATAAAAAAATAAAAATATAGGAGATGATGGTGTTGTCGTGCTGCCTACTGATGGTGTCCATGTTAATGATGGTGATGATGCCATTGATTCGTTTGATGATGCTACCAGCTGGTGAGATGACCGAAATGGTGGTGGTGATGGTGTTGTTATAATAATGCCGATAGCTGTTGTGATGGCGCCGATGGCTGTAATGATGTTGGTTCCGCTGCTGCTAGTCTCTCGTTGTCTCCTGCTGCTGTCCGTGGTAACTGCGATAGCAGTAATGGTGGTGATGATATTGTGACTCCATTGTATGAGTGTGCGGTATTGGTATGGTACCCCATGGATTTGCGTCTCCAGTTTGTATAGATGTATTGTGTCGCCACCGGAAAAATAATAATAAAAAAAAAAAATTTTAAAAATACGTTTTAACATTTTTGTATAAAAAAAAAATTAAAAATATTTTTGGTATATACCGTTTACCTGGTACGGGACCGTACCAGGTGTGCACAATTTTTTTACACAAAAAATATATAAAACCGCGTGTTTGGTCCATAAAAATGGACGTCGGTTGTCACCAATATAAAATTTAATTCACCGCACATTCATTTCTTTTAGTCTATGTTTTTAATTTGCTTAATTTTGTATTTTATTTATTAATTATTATTTATAGATTAAAATTAATTTTGTTATATAATATTTAATTGAATTTATGATACATGTATTATTATTATTAATCACCACCATATTATGTATTGTGTAATACCATTTGTTTACCACCGCGCAGAGCGCGTGTGCGCTTGTTGCCAAATCCGAGACGAGACTGATTTGTTGTGTAAGTGTAATGTATTGTTTATCTGTTTTGTATTGTGTCGCGCGGTTGGTACACATGGAAAAACAAGTAGAATGGGCGCGTTGTTTTGACGCGTGTGGCGGCGAACACATGTATACATGCGTGAAACGCCACAAATTCCTCTATGATCACTGTCGTATCTTACACTACGTACTTCTTGTGATATGGATATTCTATTATCGAAGAAAACCATGTCTAAATAAGAATTCGCTAGTATAAATGTGGGCTTCTCGGTCGATGTTTTATATTCTAATTTAAACAATGCTTTATTATCATCAAGCCAATTATTTAATTTGATACCTCTGGCGTTATTTGTGTTATTCCTCCAATTGCTATGCCTGGCGTTTATGTCACCAGTTAAAATGTAGTACATATATGTTACTATTTATTAAATTTAGTTTATTAAATATTTGTTCCCAACTGTTTATAAATTCGTTATTTGTTCCATGCGCTGAGTACATTGCTACTATGATTAGTTTAGAGTTATCACTTAAATTTAATTGGATAGTTGTTGTTTCAATATAAGAATTTATTTGGTTTAAAATGTTTATTTCACTATATTTAATATTAGTTTTAATTATTATGGCAGTTCCTCCTCCCGCTGTGTTTGTGTTTGGACGGTCTGTGCGAATTATGTTGTATCCATTTATGTTTAATTTATGTTTTTTATTTAATTTTGTTTCAGTTATAACTAGTATATCAGGATTATGAGTATTTAAAAATTTAATTAAATTAGTCCTGCGGTATATTGCAATTATTGAGTTTACATTTAGTGTTATTATTTTTAAGCGGCGCATATTTTATCCATTATGTACTTCAGAGCTTTCGTTATTTGTTCAATATTTTCTTCATATTTCTTAAGCTGTAATTTCATGTTAATTAGTTCTTGATTTATATTAATTTCGGTGGAATTTTGTTGTGGTTTCAATAGATCGGCAAATGATATTTTTGGATCAATTAATCTATTGAAGTTAATATTTGTACTTGTGTTGCTTTCTTTTTTTTGGTTGACACTGTAAGTATTTGTTTTCGTTGAATTATTGTTTCGTTTTTCTTCTTTTTGTTGGTGTAGTTTTTGTATTAGTGTTTTGTAAACCGGGCATCCTTTGTATGATGCAGGGTGTCCAATCGATTTACAATTAATGCAGAAAGCTGGTTCTTCTTTTGTCAGTTTTTCACATGTTCCCGGTTTATGGTCTTTATTACATTTCACACATCGGAATGCAAGACGACAGTTAAAAGCTGAATGCCCATACCGTTGACACCTTTTACATTGGCATACTACTTTGTTTCTTAGTGTTTCCCATATAACTTTCTGATAATTAATAATTTTTATATTAACTAGCTTCCTAATTTCACTTTTAGGGCCAATTTGAACTAAGAAAATTGGAAGTTTTCGCTGTTCTCGCAATGCTTTATCCGTAACTAACTGACTCACTTTAATTATAGTCAAAGTTTCATCTTCGAAATTTTTTAGTTCGTTATGGATGTCATCTATGTTCTCACAAGTTGTTAATCCCTTTAGAACTAGTGTTTTTGGTCGCTCGTCTCTTATGGTATAAGAAAAGTAATTAGTTTCAACTTCGTCTAACGTATTCTTGATGAGTGTAAAGGTTTCTTTATCTTTGGTGTAAATAGTGTGCTTATAGTCATCTATTGTTTTAATTTCAGCATTATGAATATTCTTCAATTTAAGAATTTTGATGGTATCTGCGACAGACTGTTTATGTATGTTAATAGGTGGAAGTTTAATATTTTTGTTTACAATGGTATTATTGCTGTTTGTTTTATTTTTGTTGTTACAAATATTGCTGTTTGTTTGACTATGATGTTGTTGACCTTGAAATGGAGATCGATTTTTTTTTTAATAATTTCAAATTCGTTCTGCTCTGAATCGATATTATTTGTTGATTGTCCCGTATCTTCATTCATCTCCTGTTCATTGTCCATTAAAATATTAAATTGATTGGATGTCAATATGTTTGTGTCATTATTTATGCTGTTTAATTCATTGTTATTGGAATTTGGGTTACTATGGGATTGTATTAGTAATTTTAATTGTTGTTTTAGTTCAATCACTTCTTTTTTTAAACCTGCATTTTCTTTTATTATCTTTTTATTGGCGTTTGACTGTTGTGGTGTTGATGACATTTTTGTTTTTTTTATTGTAGCTGTTCGAAATTTTGTACGTGTTTTTGGCATTAATTGGTTGGTTATCCCGTTATTAAATATTGAAGCGGAGGTCAAAGCAATGGTATTGCTAGTGACCTCACTATTTAATTCGGTACCAACATTTATTGGTTGACAGAGACTATGCTCTGATATATGTGTGGTAACACCACTAATAACTTTTATTTTGTTTGCACTTAATTTATTTCACTATTTATTCGTTTACTCGCGTTTTTAACTTTCCCGTTTTAATAATTGTTTATTTCACAATAAAATCAATTTAGGTGTTGCTCGTTCAAAATTCAAAACAAGACTCTCCTATGTATAATATATGCTCTGAAAAACTCTCTAAACTAAATGCTCTTAATAGTTTACATTGAGCACAAATATTATAAATCCTACTCAAAATTCTGTCATCCCTTGTAATATCAAATTTCGATGTAAAATTGTTTGTTTAAAAAGCTTCGATAAGTAAAAGCTCTGAAAATTAAAGCTCTTGACAATTTTTTAAATATATAATTTATGCTGATCACACCATTGATTAAAAATCAAAAATTATTAAAAAGTTAAAAAAATGTTAAGCTCAAACCCCAAAAAGTTAGAAATGAATTGTCAAGCTTAAAGCTTATTGAAAACAAATATTCTAAATTTATTCCAAAATCCCACCTTCCTTTAAAATATCAAATTTCAGAAAAAAAAGGTAAATGATTTGGGTTAAAAAGCTTCGATACGTAAAAGCTCCTAAAACTATGTTGATAAATTTTTTTAACAAAAACCTCAAATTATAGTTCAAACCCAAAAAGTATGAATTAACTGTCAAGCTAAAAGCTCATTGGAAACAAACATTCCAAATGTATACCCTTTGTAACGGAATTTTGGGATAAATTGTTTACAAAGTTTCGATCAGTGAAAGCTCTTAAAACTTTTTTAAATATTTTTTTAACCTAGTACATTGTAACAAAAACCTGAAAGTATTAAAAGGCTCAGAAATGTTAAGTTTAAACCCAAATACATAGTATAAATTTATTATCTAGCCTATAGCTCATTGTTAACAAATATTCCAAATGTATCCCAAAATTTCGTTGCCCATTTTAATACCAAATTTCGGAGTGAAATGATTTGATTCTAAAAGCTTCAATAAACGAAAGCTTATATTATAATCGCAAGTTTCCTAGTAAAATGGATTGGTTTGACTAAAAGCTCTTGATAATTTACATTGAGAACAAACTTACTAAATTGTCCCTAAATTCCGTTACCCTTTGTAAAATCGAATTTCTGAGTAAATGGTTTGGTTTAGAAAGTTTTTCTAATTGAAAGCTCTTAAAACTAATCGTTATTGACATTTTTTGCAAAACATAAATTTTGCTAATAAAACATTTTAACAAAAAACTGAAATTATGAAAAGGCTCACAAATATGAAGTTCGCACCCAAAAGGTATAACTTAATTATCAAGCTTAAAGCTCATTGAACATTTATATACCTTCCTTTATAATATCAAATTTTAGAGTTAAAAGGTTTGGTTTGAAAACCTCTTAAAACTAAAAGCTTTTGATGGTTGATGATTAACTTTGAGAACAAATATTCTAAATTTTAACCATACTTCCTTCACCTTTTGTAAAATCATATTTGTGACTAAAATGGTTTGGTTAAAGAAGCTTTGAAAATTGAAAGCTTATAAAATTAAAAGTTCTTGATTTTTTTGCAAATACATAAAACATTTGAACAAAAACCTAAAAGTGTGAAAAAGGCTCAACGTTAAAAGTTAAGTTAAAACCCAAATTTAAAATAATTATCAAACTTAAAACTAATTGACAATTTTTGCAAATATATATTTTATGCTTATACAATTTTTTAACAAAACTTACGGATAATTCGAAATTTGAGAACTTTCTAGAATATTCAAGATACTTTGTGAATTCGATATTTTTCAGATTATTTCGAAATTCTTGATATTTTTCAAATTATATTCGAAATTGGTG
This sequence comes from Tipula vernalis, assembly GCA_958295665.1. Lineage (NCBI taxonomy): Eukaryota > Metazoa > Arthropoda > Insecta > Diptera > Tipulidae > Tipula > Tipula vernalis. The sequence continues at coordinate 332,827,677 of OY282558.1, read as the reverse complement.
ATGCTTTATCGATATACTTAGAAATCGTCAGAGCTTTGAGTTGCAAGATGCTTCGTGTCATCTACTTTTAATTAATGCGAGACTAGGCGATAGGAAGAAAAAAGTTTTTCGCTAAAAGCATTACTTATTCATAATAGGTGGGGTCCAGAAAAATGTTGCGGGGGGCCCGAAATTTGTAGTTACGCCACTGCCCGTAACCCAAATTTTGTCCTTATTTAAATTCAATTTCAGAATGCTCGAAATTTTTAATTTTTTTTTCCGATTCAATATTTTGAACTGAAATATTATAATTGGTTCCCGAAATGCGACGGTATTCCCCGAACTGAGTTTCCAAGGGGTCTGTTCCGGAATTTTCCGAGTAAAATGTATTTAAATTAAATTCGTCAAACAGATAAGGAAGTAATAAACGCATGCTTGTTGTTGTATAAATAAGTACACTAAGCTTAGTTTTATTTTTGGCACTTTAAAATACGTACAGTACATATAAAATGGAACCGGATAAAAAAATGTCGCTCCACTTCGACGAAATATATTGTATTAAAAACAAAAACAATAAAAGCCGTTCTTCCAAACATTAATGCCACCTACGGTTAATGAAGGTATACTATTCGGAAGATTAAAATTTTTGTTTAAATTACAAACTCGCAATATGGAATGCAATAATAATAATAAGAATAATTATTTTGTTTGAATTCAACAAATATTTTTTCAAACTGTTATTATTTATCTGTTGTAAAAAAATTAGAATTTACATTGAATAAACTAAATTAAACCAATCAACAAAATTATTTTAAAGAAAACTAAATGAATAATAAAATGTTTTTGGACAAAACAAAAACAAAAAAAAAATATCTTTTATTTATTATACTGCCGCCTAGCGGGGGGACTTAATCTGTTGACAATTTGTAAAAATTGCTTGTAGTCATTGGGTTGTATAATGTAGAAGGCACTGACTCTGCTGCTATTTCTTTGTAATATTACGTCATATGTGAAGTTTGTAACAGAAACTTATGAGTGAAAAATTACATTGTGTTAAATACATGTTATTTTAAATTCAATAAATTAAATATTTTACATTAAAAGGAATAGTTCGTACTACAAAACGAGAGGAAAGGGGGCGATCTATTTTGTTTATTCTTCTAATATAAGGCCAAATTTTATTGTAAAGAGTTGGTATTGTTCTAACCAATAAACAACACAGCGACTAATCTAATGGCTGTATACAACATTTCTCAACGGTGGGGATCGCTTTTGCTCGTTCGAGTAATTTATTGTGTAAACCAATAACATGAGTATCACAGGGATTGTCCCAAAATATTGGCATGTACATAGCCATGCTTGTATAACTGCTTAGTAAAAGCCCTTAGTTTATATTTTTAAGTGAAATTTGGATAAATAATTTGGTGCTTGTAATGATACTTATAGGTCTGGTAAGAATTCTGTTTATTATGGTTCTAACCTATCATGTTTACTAGCTGCTTTTAATATAACAGACAATGTTAAAGTTGAGTGGATAATGAATGATGATAATGATTTTGATCATGAAAATATGTGTTTTTGTGTATTTATAAGTTATTGTCAGCGCAATTGCAAACACTTTTGTGCAAACAATTTCTGGAGTTATTCGTAATATTAAAGCAAGCTCGTGACGAGCCATAATTACTGCGGTTTACGTAACGATCTAATTTTATCGGCTAGCTAGCTGTGAAAATTTAATGGGTTAATTTAATATTTCATTTCTCAAAAACCGAATAAAATTACTTCTTCAAATTTTTAAGCAACACTTAATTCCTCCACTTAATTTATGAATTTTGGAGAAATCTTAAAAAAAAATTCCAAATTTCTAATGAAGCTTCTTTGGGACGAAGATACCGAAGATACATATAAACAATTTTGCCTACTTCTCTATAACTTGATTTATTGCCTGTGGTGAACCTGAAAAATTATTTTTAAAAATATTTAATAACAACAAATGTGTAATATATTGTATTAAAATAATAATAATAATGCACAATTACAATAAATGTGTAACATATTATATTACCAGAAAAGGCATACATTTGGGTTTTCCCTGGTATCGGTGAAAATGCAGATTTCAAAATTCTTAGATTTTCACAGAACTTATAATATATTGTTGCGTTTTTGCCTTGTCAATTAAGGTTCGTATCACTGGATTGTGAATAACACAAAATCAATTTAATTTATTACCAATGAATTTATTTATTTCACACAAGAATTATTACAACACAGTTTATTAATAAAATTTCACAAAATCACTTTTATAAATTATTCTCAAATTTTTACTATACACTTATAATTTTTATTTCCACAAAAACACTTTTTAAATTCCTTTTTAATCTTTACTCTATCGGGTTCCAAATTCTACTAAATCCAATTCGACTTCGTTCGCCTTTTAATATACACAAACCAAACTTCTAGAAAGCTCATCACTTTCCCAGTTAGAATAGCGTAGAAACATTACGTAACAATTTTTATCAAGAAGAATTCCATGTTAGTACAGTTAAACATTGAGCTATTAATTTAACTTTTCCTATTACACTCTAGGTGTCACTGTCACAATATTAAGACTGTTACGTTTTTGCCTTGTCAATCGTTCGTAACGTAAGGTTCGTATCACTGGATTGTGAATAAAACAAAATCAATTCAATTTATCCCCAACGAATTTATTTATGTCACACAAAAATTATAACAACACTATTTTTTAACGATAATTCCAAAATCACTTTAAATAATTTTCACACAATTTTACTGGTCACTTATAATTTTTTATTTCGCACTACAACACTTTTTAAATCACTTTTTAATTACTTTTTAATCTTAACACTGTCGCTTTCCAAATACTACTAATAATCTTACCAGTTTACACTATCGCGTTCCAAATACTAATAATCCAATTCGATCTCGTTCGCCTTTTTATACACACAAACCAAACTTCTAGAAAGCTCATGACTTTTCCAGTACTAATAGTGTAGAAACATTTAGAACTGTTTTATCATGGAAAATTCCATTTAGTACAGTAAAACATTGAGCTAATAATTGTAACTTATTCTATTACACACTAGGTGTCACAGTCATAAGACATTAGTTTTGCAGATGCTGGTTTCTAAAACAGGTCATCTTCAGAATCGGGAGATGAACCAGAGAAATATGATATCCGACGACATTATTTCTGATGATGCCAACAATTTAATAACCAAACTTTATTATTATATTTATTAACTTTAATGTATCAACATCATCTTAATGATGATCACAAGTCCATGACACACGACAAACAAAACTTTTAATAATTCATTAATTTTAATCTTTTTATTAGTTTTAAAAAATTATTTTTTTTGTATGACACATGGTTAAGGCTCTATTCTTTAGAAAGCTCTGATAGTACCTACTCGTATTGTCATAACAAGAAAAATTAAAATTTTTCTTTTGAATTAACATGCAAGACCCACCAATCTTTTTGATCATATGTGGAAAGTTTGTAATCTTTCTTTTTTAAAATATTTTGGCCATTAGGTTCGTTTCCAAATTTATTTAGTCAACATCGACATTTGTAACGCGCTTCTTTCCAACCAATTTAGTATACGCACAATCCCCCTAAGTCCAAGCACTAGTTGCACACTTGAGAAAGATACGAGGGTCATTAAATGTGTCTTCAACAGCTCTGAGCTGGTTAGGACAAAATAGAACTTCAAATTTTAATTATTTAATATATGATTCTTTAATTATTATACGAGTGAATAAAGCTTCTAAAGCTTTAATAATTCGATAAAAATCAGTGAAATATTCCAAATGATATTCCAGTGATCTAGTTTTTTATGTTACATTTTCGTATATTTATGAGACGAACAGGATTAAAATTTGCTTATGCACTCATACCAAAATTACCATCATCCATAAAAACTCGCATTCGTATGAATTATTTCAGAGCTATGAAATGTAATAAAAAATATACATCTTGAGATAATCTCGTTCTGAATCTGTTGTTACCATATCATTTCAATATGACTTGTATGTTGTTAATTTAATGCCTCAAAAAGCAGCATCATAATAAAAAAAGCATCTCCTCTTATACTTATGCGTCATAGAAATATTCGTAATATAATTTTGATCTAAAAAAATAAGGAATGATTACAGATAAAAAACGGTTATACGGTGAGAGATACAAATTCTATATTTTAGATTAAGCTTTGAAATTTTTGAAAAACGCTTTTGGTTAATATTTTTCCAGCCTACGGAAAATTATCTGTTTGTTGTGTGTACGGATTAAAATATTATGTCGAAGCGAACAACACACAAATGATAACGAGCGTTTAGGTTTAGCTCTTTCAGTTGATAGAAAAATCTAAAATTCTTTTGTAATCCAATTTTTTCGGAAGATTTTTTTATTCAACTCATTTTCCTGTTTTGCTACAAACAGATAGAACGCTAATAAATCGAAATACCTTATTGTTCGTGTTGTTACCCAGATACTTTCTATCGACTGGATTTTATTAATTTTGCTTGAATTAGAGCTTCCCAAAATATACGGATTCTAACTGTATTTGAACAATGAAGTAGTTGTTTTGAAATAAATTCTAAAAAAAAAAAAAAAAAATTCAATTAATTTTTTTCAACAGAAATCAATTTATAAAATCATCTTATCTCTATAAAACTTCAATGTAACAATTCAATCAATGATATTGACTGCACACAATCTATTTTGAAAACGAGAAAAGGGTGAAATATATTTTTTTATTTTTTTTTTTTGGTGAGTGAAAATTATTATTAAATCACCGTCGTTGTTATATACATATATTCATGTACTATATACGATGTCATTTTATTCGAATATTATTTTCAGTTCCATTCCATTACGAGACGATAAGATAATGGTTGGAAAATGAGAACGAATAAAATATCATCAAAATTTATTCCAATTGTTATCAGTTATCACAATAATAATTTTCATTTACACTCATAACCTCCTACTGTGCGGCGACATGAATTATAGAATTCGGTGCGAAATATACTACATTAAAATAAGAGACTCTATAAAGTAATAAAAATAAATTATACAAAGATCGTAATGTTACATTGGATTCTTACTTGTAGATGCTGTGCGCTCGTAAAATATATGGGAACTGGAAATGATATACTGAATTAAATTAAGTGAAGTTTTTTTTTTTTAAAGTTATGTCGAATTGATCGATTGAAATGCTATTGATTGTTAAAGCAAATACGGTGAAGGATGCTTGAGTCATTTGAAAGATAGTGGAAAATAGAATGCCATTAGGCATAGTTACGCCTTTTAAGTGTTTACTGTTTACAGTTATATCAAAATTTTCATTTTAACTTTCACGATGAAGATGTGCGGAAGATTTTCAATTCGAAGTTTATATATTTATGCATAAAGTACGTATTTCGTACATAATGAACAACCAAAAATTTTATTTTAAAACTTGTTTGGGGTGATGTTTGATTCGCGTTGGTGCAATGTTTGAAATTGCTGGAACCGAAATCCTGAAAATGGGCCTGAATTAAAGTGAAAAAATTGTATCCAGTAACGACAAATCGTAAAGTAAGAGTAACCTGAAAATATTACATTTACAGTCTACGTCTCTAGGTAAATTTTCTTTCGAATATTAAAAATTACCAATTACCATTGCTTTTACTGGAAGACATTGCCTTAAAGTGAAGTTTTGGTGTAGGATTTTTGAATATTTCAAATAATAATGGAGTCGTATCTTAAGCATTCGTATCTTAAGTCTTGGTTGTAAAAAAAACTTTAATATCCTTTAAATATCGGCTATACACAGTCACTTCCTTGCCCAATTCATCGGGTTTAGTTTTTTTTTGCGTCCTCTCTTTTCTTTAATTATTGCTATCATATTTCAGGGAAAGCTTTTCCATCAAATCACCGCAATTATTGCGGTACATTAGCCGTAATATTGTCCTGCAATTGTATTTCTCTTAAGGCGAACGAATATTTCATAGGTTTCAAGGTTGTCCTTGAACAAGTCTAAGTACTGTTTCTAGATTGCCGCGTGATCTGTTTTTGGTCAACTATGAGCAAACGCGACACCCTTCTTGCCGGTGCACCGATGGAGCAAAGCCCCATAATACTTGTTTATTTTTTCCCCGTTTCCGTGATGCTTTTTCGTATCAAAAGTAGTTTAGCAGCAAATAAAATTCACTTTTTACAGTTTAGCAGTCTAAAATTTTCTATCTGAAATTTTGTTTAACAGATCAATCTTAGCTAAGGTTCCTGATAGAGGAGGGTTACCCATTTTGGAAGTTTTGTTCTCTAGTTGTTGTGTTCAGGCATTTTAAACCGTCAAATCCAATTATTGACAAAATTATTTGATTTTCAATATAAAAATTATTATCAAAAATAGTTCGAATTTATAAGTTCCACCTTATTCGCAGATAATTCTATTACAATTGATTTAATTTCATTCAAAAAACGCCAATTTTATATTTAGGCGGACGGATTTTTGCTTGACGGCCGACAAAACATAAAATTGTTTTTTTTTAATGAATTTATTTCATTTTAATAAACTTTTCTTAGAAGTGGAACTTATATAGATTTGAACTATTTGTTAATAATTTTCATATTTCAAAGTGAAGAAAGGAGGAACTTAGCTAAAAATTGCGTTTGATTGTTTTAAACGCCCGTTTTAGTTACTTGGTTATTTAAATTGTTTCTTGAGTTGGTATGTTTGTCTAGATGTTGGTTAAGTCCAGCGATGCCAATTTCGCTGTAGCTGATATATCTATTGATTCTATTTTGTTGATTAGTTCAATGTTATTTCTGATTGAATGATCGTTTTGTATTTGAGTTTTTGCTGAGGAAGTAATTAATTTCTTTAGCGACTTTGTATGCCGGTGCGATTGTGAAGTCTACGATTGGTTTCATGGTCATTTCTTGTTTGCAAATTTTTGGTAGTGCTCTGATATTTGGTGCCGTTGGTTTTATTGGTTTAATTCGTCGTCTTTGTACTTGGGTAAGGAATTTAGAGCAGTTGTTAATAATTTTGTTGATCGTCTTGTGATATTTCTTTGTTGGGTCGTCATGGAGTTCAGCTATGTTATTGTTTTCGATATAGTCATCAATGTTCGAGTTATATACTCATTTAGTGTGTCATTCTCTAATAACTTGACATTTATGTTTTTCACTAAAAGCGGTTCGATTTTGTGGATGTTATGGTTTGTAGTTGCCTTATTTTTGCATATAGCAATTACAATAAAAGTCCGTACGTCATCCTGATGTTGTTCGTTTGTTCATCTTATAGCGTTTTCAATATCAATTAGTTGTCGTGTATAGTTTGTGTTCAATTCTTAAGAGGAGCATATTATGTAATCTATGGTAAATTTTGTGATTTATCTGTATTTGTTCGTTGTTTTGAACTTTTATTTTTTGTGCTGATCTCTATTGAATAATGTCTTTGTAGTTTTTTCTGAATAGTCCATCGTCGTTTCGAATCAGAGACAAACAAATCCATTATTTTTCGTAGATTTGACAATAACGAATGTTAACAACAAGCAAATATTAAAAATATATAGAAAAGCCACGCAAATGGATCACGCCGTAGACAAATCTTCATACCAAGATAAGATGGCGGTTTTCAGCCATTTAATAAACAGACTAATCACGATCCTGATGAACAATCAGTACTATACGGAACCTGATGAACAATCAGTACTATGCGGAAGAATAAAGGCACGTTTCAAAAAACCAGCGGAATATGATGACCACATGAAACAAGTAAAAGGGAGGATACGGAGAAATAAATCACCATATAGTATAATAACAACATCAATAAGAATATAACGAAGGTTTTCAAAAAACATGGATAGATGATGGCATTTAAAACACACCACAAATTAGGATGCCGACTCAAACACCATAACATAAACACACCCTTAGACACCAGAATTTACAGACAAACTCGTAGAAGTTTATATAAAAGAAATCGGCAAACCAAAAATCGACTCGAAATATTATTCCAATATCAACAGAAACTCAGAGATATTACACAGAATACAAAAATGATCACTAAACACTAATGAACAGTTTGGAAGAACTGGAAATATACAAGGAACGATGCAAGCCTTTTCACTAATCGAAAAAATTGGCCACCACAAAATTTACGAGCTCCTGATAAATCATTAAAAAATGTCATTTTACATACACACATACGCACACATACACACACACCCACACCCCAGATGGTCAACAAATTTTTTTTTTTCTTTTATTTTTGTTCTTCCCGTTTTTTTATATCAAAAAGAAGGGCGGTACCACCCCTGCTCTTATATAAACGATAAAATAAGAATAAAATGGAGGGGAAAGAAAATTCACAAGTCACGTAGGCACAACAAATGGTATATAAAAGCAGTTTCTTAATATGATTTGAGTTAGTATTAGTTAGAAATTATATAATGGAATGACATCAGAAATGATCGTAGTTTCAATTTCAAATAAAAATAAATATCACATTATGAAAGTGACAAACCAAAATAATTGTGTTTTATTACATAAAACACACACATTAGTCCACGAGTAAACAAAAAAAATGTTAAGAACTTCGTTAATGCTTTTCCAGTTTTCTCTCTTGTAGTGCAACAAAGTTCTAAAGGCCACCTAGTTATGTTTAGCAGGAGACACCTCAAATTCGATGTTAATAACTCAGTGATCCGAGTGAGTGAGTTCCATTTATAAATTGAGTGAGAAGATTCTGAACAGTAAAAAGTTCAACAAGTTCACAAGGATGATTGCATGTTTTAGAAAATGGGAGCCAGGTGTCAATACATAATATACATTAAAATCACTCACAACGATAATTTCAGCATTTGGAGATTTTTGCAAATACGATCAATCGAGTCAGAAAGGACCTCAAATCCATTGGTGGTGTCATTATGCCTCATCAGAAGTATTATGGCTTCTGTATAACATACAAAAAGAATGTGCTGCGCAATCCTTTGTTCCACCCATTGTGAATTAAACAATTAAACTCCGGAAGCGCATTGTCGGACAACAAATTGGGGATTGAAATGACGATATTCTCCCGGACCATTGAATTGCTAAACAAAAGTTTAGTCTACATGGGTTTTCCCGAAAGCTGGGATCACAGGTTTATATTCGAGCATGCATCTTATGAATTATTAATTTACGAATTCAAAAATTATGCATGAAATTAGTTTTGTTATGAACGCTGTAAAAAAAATTTACAAAATAAATTAAAAATGTAAGTCGCTGAATAATCAAGTTGGTGAACCCGAATAGCTTTGGTTACCAAAGTGAGTCTTTAAAACTGTATCCAATATTATATTAAAAAGTTATGTTGTCATACAAAGTTTAATTTTCGAAGCTGCAGTCGCTCAACCCAGTATTATTAACCACTAATCGCAGTTCCGTCACATTTAGTTAAAACTAGCATGGGCTCGTGTAATATTTTTTGATCGATTCGAAAAGAATCGATCAAATCGGTTGAACTAATTCGGAGTAATGAAATTCGGTTACATACTCGTACATAAAAAATGTTACGCTTCGATTTGAGAGAAATTTTTTTTTTAAATCCGTCAAAATTGTTTTATCACTAAATCAAAATAATTATTCTATTTATTTCTACAATTATTCTTATTAAAATGTTATTTATAATTTTTTTTTTCTGTTTAATTTCAGGTAAATTAACATCTTTATTTCCGAGAAACATCTTCACAGGTTTGCGTATTTCTATTTCATTTAGACGTTTCAAATGTGCAATTAAATTATAGTGCGTTTCGAGGTGAGTAGAATGTGGAAGTCGACGTTATTCCTCTCTTATCAAAAGTAAATTTAAATACTATTTTGCTACTTTCATTCGCTACTATTTAGTAATCACGAATTATAATTGTTGTAATATATAATATTTGTAATATGTAAATTTTCAATAAATTTGTACATATTTACTCTTGATAAAAGAGACATAAACTCAGCTCACCATTCCACTCTCCATGGATAAAAAAATACTTTCTATGGTCTGTCCGGATGCTTGAACAACGCTTTTTCAATAAAGCGTCATATCGTGTTTCTTTTCAAAAATAATATTAAAGCCAAGGTATAAAGCCTTTTTGTTGTAGTTCCCAAAGGCGCTAAGACTAAGCATTGGATGTTGATGGGTTTTCGATTGTCTTAATTCATTATGTTGTTACGAGTTGATTTTTCGGCATTTTTTATAGACAAATATATTAATTGTTCATAGCAATCCCAATATTTTCGAATAGGTAAATCAGAAAAATACAGAGGCCAATCGCTCATAATATATTTACTGAAAAAAGTAGAAATATCTTCCCCCCTCACCGTAATTTTGGCTAAAGGCCCAAAGAGTTATACCAATGTATTACTCAGCAAAAATGAGAACCCTCTATGAGTTCTTTATGTTGGTAGTTTTTGATATTTGATGTAGTGAATAATAATTCGCTATGTCAGTACATTCTGGCCAAATACTTAATGAATGTGGCTACACAGTTAAAAAAAATTGGGTTATGTAATGCAAATTGCATTACATGTAGGTCCAGTGCTAGCTTCCATCACAAAATAATGCAAACCTTGCATTAAAATAGGTTTTAATGCACAGTGCATTAATTTTTAAAGTACAGTTTGTATTAAATTGTAAAGCAATATTTTTTAAAAATTCAACCACATAGTATTAAAATTGTAAAGCTAGCTTCCATCACAAAATATGCAAACCTTGCATTAAAATAGGTTTTAACGCACAGTGCATTAATTTTTAAAGTATAGTTTGTATTAAATTTTAAAGTAATATTTTTTAAAAATTCAAGCAAATAGTATCAAAATTGTAAAGCAAAATTCATTAAAATACATCCCACATTAAATTAAAAACTGTATCTGTGAACATTACTTTTTAAAGTAATATGTATTAATATTTAAAAGAGCATTGTATTAAAAAAAATGGCACAGAAAATTAAAATTTGCCTTTGGAAGTATTACATTTTTAAACAAGCTCTACTAAAATAGTATTGCATGCTGCATAAAAAGGTCCAGTTCATTGCATCAAATTTTTCAACAAAAAGTATTAAATTTTCATATTAAATTACGTTAAAATATAACGTAAGCCAAATGAAAAGTTCTTGCTTCCAAAATTTCTACATTTTAATAAATTTCAGTATTTTAGTGAATTCACTGTTGGGACAAATTAAACGTATTAGTTTTCCAATTGAAATTCGAAATATAATAAATTTAATTTATTATTAAACCTTTTATGCCTTGGAAAAATACTTACCATGACTAATATGAAAATTTGTTTGATATCCTCTGGCAATTATAAATATACGGTTATATCTAATTTACCGAAAATAATTTTTTTATTCAAAAGAAGATTTAAATTAATTATAAATTATAATATTTATTCATATAATGACAAAATATACCTAATATTTCAAACTAAATTTATATTATGTGCTAATATGTAATTTTTATTACTGTGGTTGCAGTACATTTTTTCATAAGATTTTTTAAATTCTATATCCGTGTATTTAATATATTTTAAATTAATTTGCTTATTAAATATATTGTACGCGCAGTAAAATTCGTCAAACGTACCAATATATTCCGACACATTAAACGAAATTGAATTTTCATTTTCTATAATTCTTTCAATTTTATAAAAATAAATAAGAAATTCACTAATTTTCTTTTTGACTAAAAAAAATCCTGGTTTATAATGAAACCAATGTTCAACAAAACTTAAACTATATGATTGAGATGAATAGTGTTCAACTGAAATTTCCGTTTTTTTCCCCTTAATGATTTTATTTTCTAATTCTGTACTAAACCAATGGTTGGCTATATACTCTTGATGTCTTTCGGAAAGCGTTTTAATAACATTTATGTAGTTTTGAAGTTTTAATCTAGTAAAATATCTATGCTTTGATTCGTAACGCATAGTCCACATATAAATAATAGGACCCATTTTTCTTATAATATTTGGATAATGGGTGAGTAAATGTTGTTTTGGAGTTAATAGCTTTTTATATACATTAATAATGATATACAAATGAGACTCAATTAAGTTTTCAAGTTTCAAAATATCACTTTCACTGATTTCATAAGATAAAATAATTTTAATTATTTTTAAAACAGTAAATATACCCTCCCAGTGTTTAGCATGTTCATGTCTATAAAATCTCGCAAAAATAATTGGAAAATGTGTAATCAAGCACAAAATTTGAATGGCATTTTGCCCCAAATTGCTTTTGTCCAAATTAATATTCGATGGCTTATTTCTTCTATCACTGAATCCAAAATTATATGCTGATATACAATCATTTTGACTACTGATGTTACTAAATACTTTCTCAACCAAAAAAAAATCTAATATATATTTTAGAGCTAGAGATACAAATCCCTCCAATCCGTCATGCATAAAATCAACGCTAAGATTTTTCATGGTATTAAAACATCTCAACTCATTTAAGGCAGTTTGACGGTAAATACCCTTGGTATTTTCCAGCTTAATTTTTTTATTTGGTGGTTGTTTCTGTAAAATATCATAACAGTCCGTTTTCCTTAACAGAGAAATGTTTTCCGTGTTTGCACTTTTTGTGTTTTCCTTATCCATAGTGCACATTCGGCAAAAGTTATTAGCAGAGAAAGATTTAGTGAATCCTAACAAGTCATTTGCTGCTAGATTATCATGCGCGAGAGAAACAATTGTTCCACGCAAAAAGCCGATACCTTCAACAAAAATTCCAGTGTTTTCTAGTAGTTTAATATTATTTACGATAGGTCGCAAAATATCGTTTAAATTAAATTCGCCGTGAAGGTCATTGACATAAAACAAACTTACTAAAAAAATATTTCCCAGCTGAGATTTAAATTTATTGGGGAAGTTTTGGATATTAAAGTAAATTGCACCTATTTTATGTATAATCACTTTACTACCTAATACTTTTGTAATTTCAAAATCGTCGTAATATACTTGAATTTGAAGCCAATACTGATTTTCAAACTCGGCTTTTAGTGATTCAAATGTGGATCCACAGCAGGGGTATTTAAATATATCAGGAGTACAGCTATGGGAATCATTATGCTTTAAATATTGTTTTTTAAAATTTTTATTCAAGAATAACTTGCTCAAAGAATCTGTTATGGCCACAAAATAAAAATTATTTTGAACGATAGTCCGTTTATATGAATTTAGTGTTTTATTGTAACGCATTTCCCACCGGAACCCTACGGAAAACACTATTGGTGATACATAGAATGGATTGTTTCTGAAAGTTTTGCGCCTACCATACTTTGAACAATACTTTACAAATAATTTATTAATAGTTTTTTGTTCGCGTTCTCTCTCATTGATATTATTATTAGATTCTAGAACAATCTGAACTAAATCTTTAGTGGCAAAAAATATTTTTGTAATGGAATCTTCAGGAATACCTAACTCGTTCATTTGGTTATACAATATATTAAATTTATTTTCATAAGTATTTGTGGCATATTCTCTTTCGTTTGCAGTTAAGGATACTAAGTCACTGGTTTTATTTTCATGAATTTGTTCAGCAGCAGTAGTTGCAAATTCGAAACCAGTATTACATAATGGTTCGCAATTGTTCTTTTTAAGATGTTTCCTTAAGCCAGAATATGTTACAAATGTACTTTTACATTTATTATTTAAAATACATTTTATAGAATTTTTTGAACAGTTTTCTTTAATGTGCTCTTTTAATTTCAAATGATTGATAGTATTAAGAATACTAATAAATTCCACTCCACATATATAGCAGATATATGTCATTTTAATAATTATCTTCGATAAAACTAAATTAAAAACCAAAATTATATGAATTGAATATTCGACAATATTATAAGTACTACAAGAATTTAAACGAAAATATAATTTAGCGATTAAAATAAACACTATGAAATTACAAGAAGTAAAACACCTCTTTTACGATTTATGAATTAATAATTTGGCTGATGAATTCTACAATTGATGATTCGTTGTTTCGTTTTTTGTCGAAGTGTTTGTCCATCGAAGTTTGCGGCAATAATTATAATAAAAATAAAACTGTTTAACTAATAAGAGCTAATCTGGTGATGCAATTAAGCTGAAATTAAAAATAGAAAATAAAAAAAATTATAATTTTAAGACCAGTAAATTTGAATGAAAAAGTTTTAATTATTGGTAGTTTTCTAGAATTAAAATTTCGCGTTAACAAGTAATAAATCTATCAATAAAAATACAATTTCGATTATCAAATTGATAAATTTTAAAATATAATTTATTGATTACTTATAAAAACCATGCTTAAGTACAACTTGATTATTAAACGTATTTAAACTTTAAATGTTTTTAAATTAGTTAATACATGATTAAACGAATTAAATGTACTTTACCTGTAAAATTTGATCATACAGGAATAATTATTGGCGCAAATAGTCAGTTGGTTAATAAAATTTGACGATGTATCACGGGATTATAATTCAAAATCGTGTACAATCTGAAATCAGGTAATGTGATATTGCAATTAATAAAATATTGACTAAAATAAATTAAAATCTTATTAGTGAACCTACCAATTTGGTCTTTCAATAGCCTTTTCCTTTTAATGAATGTAGATTTTATTTTTTTTTTTTAAATAATTACCAAAAAAAAATTTAATTATTTCAATATACAACGCAACTAACTATTTGCGATAAATAATTATTATGGTATATATAAAAATTAAACGAATTATTATTATAAAAAAAACTTAATCTTTTGCCATTTCAAAATTTAGCTTATTTATGACGTCTTTAGTTTTTGACGGTAAACATTTTTCGGCAAATTTGAAAAAATAGTTCGACACAAAAGTCCAAACATTTTTAATGCTTTCATCGAACTGCTGATTGAAGACATAATGTGCCTTAAAAAGTAAATCTAACGATTCTAGAAAGTTAAAATTTATTGGCAGCGGTATAATTTCACACTCCACACATAACAAGTATTGACTTATAGCTTTTTTGTTCTCCCCACAAGCTATTAAGTAAGGCGACGTTACGTTTTTTTGAAGATACTCCTGATTGGTTAGGTTTACCTGTGGAAATAAATAGTAATGACAAATTAAAGATTAAAGTAAACGCCAAATTTTATGAGTATTTTTTACCTGTTTGAATATAATTATTTTGCTGAGAGATTCTACAAAAGAAGACCTTTTGGTTTTTGCCGAAGATTTGCCCTTTGAAGTTTGTGGCAACAATTTTAATAATATAAAAAATTGTTGAAATGATACGAGCCAATCTGAGGAAACAATTGAATTAAATAAATAATTCATTAATTCGGGGGTTCGTATATATATATATATATATATATATATATATATATATATATATATATATATACATATATATATATATATATACATATATATGTATACATATATATATATATAAAATCACAAATAAAAATGTCAGATGTCATATGATGGGTATCGTTTAAAAAAATCACAAATAAAAATGTTGGATGTCATTAGATGGGTATCGTTAATAAAAAAAAAAAATTTTAATTTTAGAATTAGTAAATTTAAAATTAAATAGAAATAAATATTTCTTATAAAGTAATAATTCCAACAGTTTTAATATAAATAATATTAATTATAATATTATTTCGATTATGAAACTAATTTATTTAATCAAAATATTATTGGCCTTTGTTGATATTTATTTTCTAATTTCTGAGATCGCGTTTTGTAAAACCGTGCTTTGAATTATAATTTTATTATAAAATATATTAAATTTTTCTTAGTTATAAAATATATTAAATCTACTATACCTTCAATTTCGGGAATCTCTGAGCTGGCTGAGCCCTTAAAACTGGTATACACAGCATTTATCTTATTTGCAACTATTGGCCATTTATCAATAAAATTTGATGACACCTCAGGATATTGTAATTGAAAGTCGTATAAAATCTGAAAAAAATAAAAGTAAAAAATTATTAATAATTAAAGGGCAGAATGCACTTAATACAGTATTAATTCAAATTTTAATAATAAACCTACCAAGTCTGGACTTGCAAAAAAAAAAGGAAACTCCATCGATAGTTTGGAAAATGTTGAGCTTTGAATCGCTTTTTTTCTTAAATTTAACGTAGATTTCAGTTTGTCCTTAATTTTATCTTTCTGGGTATTCACGTTTAAATGCTTAAGTATTAAAAATTCCTCTTCAACGTTGAAAGTTATTGGGGGTTCTTCAACGTTTGTATTTTTGATATATTTGGTTTTTTCAGAAAGTGATAACCTTTTTTTAGAGGTTTCGATGTCCGGTTTTATTATTATTGAATCCGCCTCCGTTTTATACAATTTGTTTCGTATGTGGCAAAGTCGGTACAACAAATAGCCACGATTATTCTGTCTATCATACAACAAGTCCTGAAAATATAATTGTTTAAACGTAATTAATGTAAAAAATAACATGAATATACGTTAATTTATCACTCCCTCGATTTTCGAGTCTTGCGTTTTCAATTGCGGGAAAAGCTTTATCACTGCGAGGGATATGGCAACTTTGTGTTCATGCCCGGGATGATACGTAAATTTTTTAACAAGTAAATTGACCGCTTCTCGTATGATTGCTCGCCTCTCCACGTCAGATAATGAAGGTAGATTTTCATACTTTCCGGGATTATATTTTTTTAGAAGTACAAATGCATTTGATGATTCCAGAATAAATGTTTCCAGTTCCTATATATGCAAAACATCCCAAATTTTGCATTTATATTAAAATAATAAAATAACAATATGTTTATCACCTAGATTACCGTAGTCATATCTAAATAAAATACAAATTTTCATTTTCCTATAAAACTTTAGTCCGGTTGCTAAGACAAAAATATTTTTACAAATACTTTTTACGAGTCATTTCAAACGACAAAGGGTACGACTATGGTAATCGAGGTGTAGGTATAATAATATTTTATTCACCTCCGATGAGAAATACATTTCGTATCCTATTACACAATTTTGCCGATTCACATATGTAATTTTATTATTTGATGAATCGCAATTTTTAGTTTTGAAAGTTAACACAAACCCGGGATGAACATAGTTTTGGCGGAAAATATTAATGAAACATACTTCTGGTATCTCTATCCCATATGAATCGGAAATATACTCTATATCATACGCTGATATGTTATATTGAAGTCCAACTAAAATGATGAAATGTAGTTTGATTGTTCTTTGATGTAAACCAAAAATTGTTTTATTTATAAAAATACTTCAAGGCTAACAAAATTGATAGTTGCAACAACTATTTTTTATTTTAACCTTGAGTCCAGAGATGCCCGTATCGCAATGATCTTCAGTCAAAATAATCCGCGAGACAAAGTTTTTCCATTTCGCTATTAATTTATTTTAAATTGGTACCATTTTGTGCAGTTATAACAACTTAAGATTAAAATGTATTCTGTAATAAGACTAAATATCAACGGAATACCATTGGAATGCGGGCATGATCCTTCAAACACTGTCTAAATTATTAAAAAACATAAATTCTATACTTACGCGCTACTAAAAAGTCGCTGTATTCCCACTCATCTCCCATTTTTTTAAATTTTGTGTATACTGGATCGTTGTTGCCATATCTTGTTTTACAGTAAAATTGCTCCTCCATACTTAAGTTAATGTTAACCAACAATTAATTAATAATTTAATCTTTTAAAATAATGAACTTCTAAAACACTTTAGCACTTACATTTTTATAACCGTTTGTTATGGCGAATTCATCGAGAACTATTTGCTAACGTGATCGCGACTTTTTATTTTTTATAAACAAAAAAAACAGCAAACATTGAAAACAATAAAAAAATTGAACAGAGTAAATAATAAAAAATCTAAATTTTTTTATCACATCTACCTAGTTTTTTTCGATAAATCCGCCATAAAGCACCATTTAAACCAAAATGCAACGTGTTAAATTTTTATGTTTAGTGGTTGAAAAAACCGTTAAGCGCCTCGAAACTAAGTGGCGCGTTTTTCGATCTTTTCTAGCACGCCACATTTAGCACAAATTTATTTTATGTTCATTGATTGGCTGAAACAACCGTTGTTTCTCAAAAAAGAGTGGCGCATTTTTCAATATTCTCGTGTAAACTACTTTTATCGCAATTCGGACAGTTTTCCTTTTTAATACAATGTTGCTACAAATAATAGCACTGGTTGCATTAAATAAGAAAATTTTGAATAAAATCAATTGTATAGTTAATTTCATCAATCTTGAAATTTATACAATCACATATAATACGCTACATTTAGCACAAATTTATTTTATGCTCATTATTGGCTGAAAAAACCGTTGAGCTTCTCAAAAAAGGGTGGCGCATTTTTCACAAAAAAATTCACAGCATGTTTCTCAAGCTTTCTTCACAATCACAAAATTACAAAAACAAATCACATAAAAACCTACGCACATAATAATTAAAATGGTACAAAATATGCTCGGAAATATTGCACTGTTTTAATCACTATACAATACGTAATCTTTTCTTCTACTAACCTGCTAAATTTTCTTCTTCTCTCGTTGACAACAACTTCCCTGTCCACCGGAAAGCTCTATTTCTCTAAAGAGAGCTCCAAACTCCAAAAATATCCCAGCAAAATATTTTTGGAAACACCAAAAAAAAAAAATTGTTCAACACACAACTAAATTTTATTTATTAAATTTATAAATTTCACTGAAGGTCTTGTCCTACGAAATATTTTTTTACAATGAGCAACAACTGTCCGAGAATGTAACCAAAACCAACAAAAATATCTATACATTACACATTACATTACAGTAGGATCCGTTATATAGTATCAAACCGAACAAAAATGTATAAACGTTTTTGTTGGTTTTGATATAACGCATCCTACTTATTGGTGTTGGTGTTACTTTTTATATGGAAAAATAAAGGACAAAAAATCCCAAATCAAATATGCTGTAGTATTGGTGTGGTGCCGAGAGAACCAAAATTTTTTTTATGAAACTTTTGTTTTGTTGACTACAAATTTTTTTTTTGTTTTGCTAATTAACCCGATAAAGGGCATTTATGCATTTTGTATTTTATTATTAACACTGCGTTAACAAGCTAACATATGACATGTTAGAAATCCATACCTATATATAGTAAAACGTTTACAATACACATATATAAATTTGTAGTATAATACGTATTCAGTAGGAACATTGAATTTCTATAAGGTTTACCGTATAAAAGACATTTTTTGTTTAATGATATACAAATTAATATAAAGTTGTTTATTTCACTGTAACAAATACTTTTTTAAGTCGTTCATAAATGTCAAAACGAGCAAAAATTTTCTTTTTAAAGAACATTGCCACAAATAATAATACCAGTTGCATTAAACAAGAAAATTGTACGTATGTGAACTGAGAACAATTACAAATTATATTGTAAGAGAACTGAGAACTGAGAGCGATTACAATTTATATTGAAAAGACTACTAAAACAAAGCAACCTGCTATGAAATCGAAAACTAATTGCTTTACTTATTTTTGTAAAGCAAGCCTGCATTAAAATAACTACCACATGCATTAAAAAAAAATTTAATGCAAGCTCTGCTGTAAATTCTGTTTTAGCTTTTATTACATAGCGCGTAATGCAAGGCTTACATTATAAATTCAAGCAATTTTTTCGACTGTGTAGAGTGTAATTTTTTGTAATTTGGTCGTAGCTGCTAGGCCAACTTTTCAGTACGAAACCAAACTACCAACATAAAGAACTCATGGAGGGTTCTCAATTTTGCAGAGTAATATATTGGTATCAATCCTTGGGCCTTCTTTCTGTAAAATTACGGGGAGGGGAAAGATATTTCTACTTTTTTTCAGTAGATATATTATGAGCGATTAGCCTCTGTATTTTTCTGATTTGTCTATAAAAAATGCCGAAAAATCAACTGATTACACACAAACAAATTAAATTCTTAATATATGTTGTAAGAATCGGCGAAAGTACTGTAGTAGCTGGTTGCGAATTTCAGTTAATGTCAGTTATGTCATTAATGTCTATCCGAAAAAGTGACATGGGCCTTATTTCCTGTCTGAGCTGGACTTTAGTTTTATTTAAGATCTTAAATCCTGAAAAAGAGGAAATAAGGCCAGTGGTCGTTAATTCTAGGGACGTTACTGGTTTCAGTTATTGTTATTTCGCCGTGCATCTAAAATGCATAAAGCTCGTTGTTACCGTGTAATAGCAAAGCGGCCTAGATTGCACAAAGCCATAGTCTAAAAAACGAAGCTTTTATAAAGGAAATAGAAACGAAGAAAAACCAAATTTTTCATATAAAACATTTTAGAATTTACTTTTTTTATAAGACAAATTTGTAATGAAACGCCACAAATCAAAACCAACAAAAATGTTTATACAAGCCGTACTGTTTCTATAACGCACGCATAGTATTAAATAAAACACCTACGATTTCTTTTACAATTTAAGACCGAAGTATGTAAATATTATACTGGGTCATGACACTTACAGAAATAGAAGTTTTATTTTGTGTTTGTATCACAATAGTACGGCTTGTATAAACATTTTTGTTGGTTTTGTTCAAATTCTTAATAAACGTCTCTGAAATATTTTCATAAATGTTTGAATTTTAACATATATGGACATCGGTTAAGAGAATCGTTTTCATTTTCTTGTCAACCAAAACTTATAAAATTTTCATAACAACATCATTTTGGTCAAATTGAAATAAAAGCTGACTACTAATCGTGTGGTCACTATGTCAATACACATTACATACACGGCAGTACAAATTTAGTAAAATCGAATTAAAGATTACCACCTGAGGAAATTTCAAGTTCAAAAATCTTAGGAAAAGAAAACCAAATTCACAAAATATTCAGAGCGTGTGATAATTTAAACCCATTTTCAGTAATAGAATAAGTTAAAGTAGTAGCTCAAAGTTTTACTGTACTAAAATGGAATTTTCCATGATAAAACTGTTCTAAATATTTCTACACTATTTTTACTCGAAAAGTAAGAAAGCAAATGAGAACCAATTGGATTATTAGTATTTGGTAAGCGATATTGTGAAGATTAAAAAGGAATAAAAAAGTGATTTAAAAAGTATTGTAGTTCGATTTAAAAATAATGTAACGGTACACCTAGTGTGTTTAATAGAATAATTTAAATGAATAGCTCAATGTCTAACGTTGTAATTTTTTTTTTCTAGTCTTAAATGGAGACAGTGTATAAGTTTTTGGCTAAGCCAATGTGGCAATTTATGTAGTTTTTTTTTATTTGTTTGTGTTAATAAAGACGGTGTATCTTTTTCTGAGTAGTGATAAGTTTTCTTTTGTTGAAAAAAAAAACTTTATAAAATTGATTGTTGTAATAAAAAAAAAATTGAATAAATAAAATTGTAGAATAGTTCTGTTCAATAAAATCGAAATAAATTTACAAAAACAACAAACCGTCCTTGCGGCGGGTCGTTTTTCCATCTCTTTCCGGTCGTGTTGTTCACTTTGGCAGGATGTCGGAAGGAGCGGCACGATATTGTGTTACTCGGTTCCTAGAGATGACTGTTTCTGTCCCGTAAGGTAAGCGAGTGGTTTGTTGCGAAGGTGCTCTTCCATATATAATTGGCATCAGTTACCGCCGTGACCGGAATGGCCATTTCGGTAGGCGGTCCGATGATAAGGTGGCCTTCGTAGCAGTCTGATCGGGGATCGAGCTGGACAGGACTGTCATTTTGGCCGACTGCCCCTTTTTGGCCTTTTGTTTATCTTTTTATTTAATTTCTTTTCTCATGCGGTAATACAAGCGTGGGATTATGTCTGGAAACCCCACGACACACCGACAGCTTTAGCCAGCTACTAGACCGCACCAGACCTCTGATCCCGTGTCTGCTAAAATATCTGAGGATTTCCTTACAGGCTGTTCCTCACAGGTATTCGAAACTTCTAGCTAAACTCAGTTGATTGAAAGCTCTATATTACACAAAACTTTATTACTGTCCTGAAAGAGTATTACTTTGACATTTAAAAATTTTTCTTAAAAAAGCCTTCTCTCTTCCAGGTTTTTAATTTGTTTATTGAATGTAAAAATCCAATTTTTTACTGTTAAATGCGAGTTGATCAAAGCGCTCTAGCAGTGATGTCCAAAGGCGCTCGCAAACAAAATTGTATATGTCTGCACTGTTTAATATATACTTTTAGGATATAGTGGAAACTGAATCTCGTAAACGACTTTGGCATAATACCGAGTATAATTAAAAATACACATAATAATGAATTTAAAATGAATTAATATTTTGGCGCCCTTTGAATTTCGAGCCAAAAGTGACACTAGTTCGGCCGGTGCGTAGAGGCGCGCCTGCATAGACCCAAAGAGACTAAGGCACGAGAGAAATTTCATTACGGCAGACCGGTAGTGTTAGCGAATACCTTGAGACATATTGGCAAGAGAAAAGCTTTATAAATCTTAAAATATTACACAATGGCGCGAATTTTTTATAATCAAATGTGCTAAAATGAAAACATTCTTGAAAATTTTCGAAAAATGAAAAAAATTGGTTTTTAAGATTGATCAAATTAGAAATTCACTAAAGTAATTCCTTTTTTTACACCTTTCGATAGATGTCCGGTAGAACAACATATTAAACTCATTGAAGCGTATTACGAAAATGGTCGCTAAAACATGTTTTTTACAATACTTAGTACAATTTTAAATATCGTGCATAAATTCAAAAAAATGGTACTGTGGCTCAATTAAGACCAACAACAGAGCCGTTATCTGGCCTTCACGATCGTGTGATTTAACATTTTTAGACTCTTTCTGTATGGTTTTTTGAAAAGCAAATTGTTTGCCAATAAGTCAGCAAAGCTAAAGGCAGAGACAAATCAAGAAACTTGGACCATTGAACATCAATTATGGAACGACGCCATCCGAAATTTCACCATCCGATATCATAGACCATAAATAATTGAAATAAACCAAATTTTTCTCGAAATTCCGATGTTTTATTGACAAATCTCATGGCGAAACTCTAATTTGATCACTATAATTTAAACTCATTTGCCATATCAGAATTGAAATTTTCATGAGTCTTGAGAAGTAGAAAATAAAAATCAAAATATTTATCATTTGAGAAACGTTAAAATCTGGAACAAAAAAATTTTGTAGTTATACGTTATACTAGATACCTATAGCCTTTAAAAAAAACATTGCTTACTATTCGACTCCTGAAACGACTCTTTTGCCAAAAGCTTCCGTTATAGATCACCAAAAACCAACCATTTATTATTACAAAGATTTTCCGTTATTTTGAGCAAGGTCCTTAAAGATGGCCTCTGGGTTTTCCTTAATTTGGAGATTCCTTCCCCTATATCAAAATTGGTCATGACATTACAAATCTTGTACCCTCAAGCACAAATCCCCAATTAATGACAGATTATACAGCAATGAAAATTGCGTTCACCATTTTTCATAGTTATACATCTCTAGTATATGATGCGAATTCTTAAGATTTTAAATGAATCAATTCAGAGAGCATCTACGATATTCAAAATTTATTTTCTGAAAATTTGTGCCATTTGCTCAAATCTGAACTAAGTGAGTTGAGATTTGACAACATTAAGTGAGCAACATGAGAACTGGGTGTTATAATTCTTTACTCAGTAGCTCAGTCTAGACGGAGTATCGCTGTTGACCATCCGAGAATACAACAAAAATAAAATACAAACAATACAAAATCAGAATTAATGTCATTTACCTTTTGTGACCGATATTCCATCTCCTTGTAAAGTAGCATTACATTTTCCAAATCCCCTACCGCGCCTCTCCTCAACCTCCCTAATAGCGTGATATACTATTTTAAGAACGTATTATAGTAATTTGCTATTAAGATTTATATACCACCTTTAAGACCAAGAGAATTTATTACATAGAAGTAATACCTTTAAGGGCAATTTTACTAACTGAATTTACAAATAATGTATCGATCAACATGTTGTTGAAATTTCAATCATTACAATGTCATAAAACGTCAATAAACCGTCACAGAACGAATTTATATTTAAAAGCTTACTAGATTTATTTTATTTTTAAATGTTGACGATATTAGTTGTATTGCTTTCACCAAAACAATCTTAACCACTTTTTACACTATCTGCCGTGGGCACTTGGCGAAACACACTTAATACACACATTTTTAAAATAACACTTGTTTTAATATTACGCAAATTGTATAGGTTTAAAAAATCACTCTATCGATTTCGGCTTATTAGGCCATCATCAAGAGTATCTACTAAACAGTTTAGTAGATACTCTTGATGATGGCCTAATAAGCCGAAATCGATAGAGTGATTTTTTAAACCGATGCAATTTGCGAAATATTAAAACAAGTGTTTTTTAAAAAATGTGTGTATAAATCTTAACCAAATTTTTAGTTTTAATACCCTCCAAAATAGTCAAATTGGCAAGAAAATACACGAAAAATAATTAGACCAAAATTTGGTTAATTTTTGCTGTTGCTTTGATCAGACGTTAACCAAAAAAAAAATACCTAACTCATTTTGGTTGAAAGCAATACACTAATTATTTAGCACTAGCAAATTGGATTAGGTAAATTGAGAAATTTAAATTTTCTATTAAACGGTAACCTATTCATTTTGTTTCAAAGACACCTATGGAACAATTGTTGGAATTAAGATGTTTTAACCGTAGAAAAATCTTTCTTCGAAAAGTTCGACATTACCTCGGAAAACAGATCAACAATTGACTTCAAATTTTGTGAACAGGTAGATGATGGGCTGCTACTAAAAAAAAATGTCCATCCCGGTTTTGAGAAAATCTGCTTGGCAATTTTCTCTTGCACTACAACTCCTTCTATTCTAGACTCGATTGGACCCACAAGTTAACACAAACTGCTCGATATCAACTCGATAGTATAAAACTTCGATCAAAACTTTCAATACTTGTGAGAATGGGAGGCAAAACAAAAATAATAAAAATATATGACTGGAAGGATGGAAGGACGGAAATGACATGTTTTAATAAATGTTTTGCAATCCTGGTAACCCAATTCGTCGAGAAATGTGAAAATCCGGAACAAAATGTTTTTCGCGATTACAATACATATCCTTCATTATAGTGGGAAAATTAAAAAATAACACAAGCATCTTAATAAAACCAACTAACCTAAATTTAAAAAAAAAATCTGATTTTACAAATATGTTTGCTGCATACGAGTACTTAATTTATTAGATATACATATGCTGGGCAAAATTTATAAAGCGATAAAATTTAGAATTTTTGTTTTCGAATTTAATTGGCTTTAAATAGTTACTAGTTCCTACAACTTATTCCTGGGTTTTCAATATGTACAAGAGGGATTTTCTTTATATCTGTATTAAAAACAACAAAATAAAATAAAATTGGTTTTAATTTTTTTGTCGGAAAATATAGATAAGCAATAAGCAACAGTAGCTGAACGATATTTGAAACAGTTTTTGGTAGCAAAAAAAAAAACAAAAAAGACATTAATAGACAAAGTTTTTGCTCCTCTCGTACAAAAAAACTTTTCTACTGTTACAGACTAGCGCCTTGTGTATAATTATGAACTTTATTGTTTTCGAATTATAGATTTACAATTAAACAAATTGTTTTAACTATTTATCGGATTATTTTATACGGGATAATTTATGTACCTTTTATAATACAATACAAGTTGGTAATAGCATCGATAGCGAAATTTAGGCAACCAAAATACATTTTCAATATTATCTAGATGTACATCTCACTTATGTTAATATCTCTGAATTTTATGATGCAACGAAAAACAAAGGAATACTAAGCGTCGCTTATGCAAAAGTGACGTATGTACATATTATACATAGGAGTAAGTATAAATATGTAATGTACTTAAAAGCTTTTTCTTTTGTATATCAAGCAATTCAAGCTATTAACTGTTATGGTTGGAGAAATTAAACAACTTACGGAATTGCTGAATAGCTGTTGGATGTTAATGAATTGTTAAAATAAATTAAAAATGAAATTAAATTCAAAGCTTCAAGCCAAATGAAAATATTTGTTTCGCTATTTTGAAATAAAAATGCTTTTAAAAATATTTTAATTTGCACAACATCAGGTATAAACTGTGATATTCGTGTGTTTTAAAATTAAATTAATTTCAAAAATTACAAATGAAAGATACTAACTTTGAATAGCTGGTTAACATCTAATAAATATTTATGTCAGGTCAAAGATTTTTATAATAATTGCTGGATTATACTTATTTTCCGCTTATAGAATAACGATATTTGAGAACCCACGGTTCTCAGTATGAAATGCTGAGTGTCCGGCCAAGCGTTAAGCAAGCGCTCATCGCACACCCCGTTTACATGCAAGGAAAGATAGGAAAGGTTTGATACTAAGGGGGAACCGACCCGGTAGCAGGCGCTTATGTAATCGAAGTACAACACAGTTGTAATCTACATTAAACATATTGTTACGTTTCTACCTTGTCAATTAAAGTTCGTATCACTGGATTGTGAATAATACAAAATCAATTTAATTTATCACAAACACATTTAACACAAGAATTATTACAACACAGTTTATTAATAAAAATTCACAAAATCACTTTATATAAATTATTCTCAAATTTTACTGTACATTTATAATTTTTATTTCCACTAAAACACTTTTTAAATCACTTTTTAATTCCTTTTTAATCTTCACACTATCGCTTATCAAATACTACTAATAATCTCACAAGTTTACACTATCGCGTTCCATTTTCTAATAATTCAAATCGACTTCGTTCGCCTTTTTATATACACAAACCAAACTTCTCGAAAGCTCATGACTTTTCCAGTTAGAATAGCGTAGAAACATTTAGTACAATTTTATCATGGAAAATTCAATTTTAGTACAGTTAAACATTGAGCTATTAATTTAACTTATTCTATTACACACTAGGTGTCACCGTTACAATATAATATTGTACGGTGACACCTAGTGTGTAATAGAATAAGTAAAACTAATAGCTCAATGTTTACTGTACTAAATGGAATTTTCCATGATAAAAATTGTTACGTAATGTTTCTACGCTATTCCAACTGGAAAAGTCGTGAACTTTCGAGAAGCTTGGTTTGTATATATAAAAAGGCGAACAAGATCGAATTGGATTATTAGTATTTGGAACGCGATAGTGTAAACTTGTAAGATTATTTGGAAAGCGATAGTATAAAGATTAAAAAGGAATTAAAAAGTGATTTAAAAAGTGTTTTTGTGCGAAATAAAAAGTAAAAGTGATTAGTAAAATTTGAGAATAATTTATATAAAGTGATTTTGTGAATTTTGATTGATAAACTGTGTTGTAATAAATTTTGTGAAATAAATAAATTCGTTGGTGATAAATTGAATTGAGTTTGTATTATTCACAATCCAGTGATACGAACCTTGATTGACAAGGCAAAAACGTAACAATATTATGACGGTGACATCTAGGGTGTGAGAGAATAAGTTAAATTAATAGCTCACCTGTACTAATGTACAGTAAAAACATTGAGCTATTAATTTAACTTATTCTTTAGTACTGTGTACTAAATGTTCTAAATGTTTCTACGCTATTCTAACTGGAAAAGTCATGAACTTTCGACAAGTTTGGTTTGTGTATATGAAAAGGCGAAGAAGATCGAATTGGATTATTCGAATTTGGAACGCGATTGACGATTGTAAAAGTAAGCAAAGTGCCTCTTACAGAAGATAGAAAAATTGGAGCGGATACATACAAATTGCGACGCAACCATAGTAAACGTGCTATCAGCGCTCTTGTGGAAAATAGAAAAATTGAAGCGGATACATAAAAATCGAGACCCTCCAATCGTCAATAGTGCAAACTTGTAAGGATTCGTAGTATTTGGTAAGCGATAGTGTGAAGATTAAAAAGGAATTAAAAAGTGATTTAAAAAGTGTTTTAGTGGAAATAAAAATTATAAGTGTACAGTAAAATTTGAGAAAAATTAATATAAAGTGATTTTGTGAATTTTTATTAATAAACTGTGTTGTAATAATTTTAGTGTTAAATAAATAAATTCGTTGGTGATAAAATAAATTGATTTTGTGTTATTGACACTCCAGGGGCTCTATTCTCGAATTCCACATCCATTTTCCACATGTGGACAACTGTCAAATTCATAAAAATTTAATTTTTTTCGGTACCAAGGGAATATTTCCGAATGGGTATAAGCATGTGAAAAAAATTCCCCATATAGGAAAATGTCCATGCCGCATGTGTTTAAATTTTTTAACGTTTTTGTGTGAACTTTGACAGATGTCCACATGTGGAAAATGGATGTGAAATTCGAGAATAGGCCCCCAGTGATACGAACCTTAATTGACAAGGCAAAAAAACGTAACAATATGAAACTACATTCTAATAACAAAGCACATGAAGTCTCAACTCTACGTAATAAATAAGCACAGAATTTCTTGTCTGTAAGCCTATAACCATAAGTGCAAATCGGTTTCAATATGTGCTTATAAAGTGGAAGCTTGTTTTATGTTGATAAAGAAGAGTTCCTTCCCATCAGCCAATACATTTTTCTGTATTTAATTCTTCACTTTTCTTCTTGACGTGTGATTTACATCATAGTTTAGTTTCCAGGGTCATGCCGAGGTAATTGTCTGTGTTCGCATGCAATATTACTTCCCGATTTATGGTAATCGAAATATGTACGAATCGTTTGTTTGTAAAGTTGATGTGAACTGATTTAGTTTTAATTAGTTTTATTCTCTACCTTTTTATCCATTTATATATTTGAGTTATAGCTGATTGTAACTTCTGTGTTGATTCTACGTTGTTTTTCCCAAGAGCTAAGATCGCCGTGTCATCTGCAAAGTCGGCACTGTATTGTTCTCAAATGTTAAAGATCACAAGTGTATAGTAGGTATAACACCGGCCCTAATACACTGCCCTGTGGAACTCCTGCGTTGATTTCTTTCAATTCAGAAAAGGTATAATCTAAATTAATCCTGATGATCCTATCTTTCAAGTAAGATTCCAGTATTTTAGCAAATTGCATTGGTAGAAGTTTTCTTAACTTGTGGTTAAGTCCTTCATGCCAAACTCTATCAAACGTTTTTGCAACGTCTAGAAATACAGTTAAACACAGTTTTTTTTCCTCTGTTGCTTTCTCAATTATTCTGGTAATTCTGCGTTCTTGATCAATTGTTGGGCGTTGGTTACGAAAACCGAACTGATGATTTCGGATCAAGTTTTTACTCTCGATTATCGGATTTAAGCTTTTTACCAGAAGCTTCTCCAAGAGTTTGATCTTGGCTGGCAATAGCGAAATTGGCCTATAAGACGATGTGTGTGTGTGGTGGTTTCCCTGGTTTTGAGATCATAATTACTTCTGCAATTTTACACAAGCTTGGTCCACATTTGATTCTAAATCCTGCATTTATAAGATTGGTGAGCCTCTTCGGAGCTTTCCTTGGCAGTTCTTTTAAGATTTCTGTAGTAATAGATCGTACCCAGAGCTTTTTTCGTATTCATATTAGGCTTTATCTCACGCATAACTACTTTTGGTGTTGTCGGTACTATTTCTTTACTTTCTTGCACGGCTTGTTCAGTAATTATCTCGGTTTCCAACGTTTGGTCTTCATATGGCTGGAATATTTTTTCGAGGTGTTCAGCAAATTCTCGAGCTTTGTCTTCATTATTGGAGGATTCTGCATTATTGGTCTTTTAATCCTTTGGGTTGCTTTCCAAAGAGAATAATCAGAGAATAATCAGTAATTGTATCATTAGTTAATTATCTTAAATAGTTGCTGATTGATCCATCTTTTAATTCTTTGATCTCTCACCTTAATTGTTTCGTGAGATTGTTTTTTTACTTTCATTTTTTTACTGTTTCATTACTACAAAATTCTACTAAAAACATACTAAATACTTACAATTGATTGACAGCAATGTCTTGATTTTGTTTTATTGTTTGCTTAATAACACTGTTAATAATTATTGTAATAACTCAGCACAATGTTCACAATACAAAAGTATCAGCAACACTAATGCTGTGTGCCTCAGAAGACTTTTCAAACTAAACTTTCCAAATTTTGAAGCTTTTGCTATTTCCTCATAGATGCTAGATTAAAAGTCAATTTACGAGGTTACTTTTCGACGAATTTTCAATTTGTATGACGTACTGTTTAAAACATGTAGTTTGCGTAGTATGTAAATGTAATGGAAAAACAAAAAATTTTCAGTTCCAGTGATTTAAAAAAATCGCCCGTCATCGATTTTTTTTATTCCAAATGTATTTCCCACAATGCTTCGTGCTTTGCTATGCATAACGTTAAAGTTTCTTTCTACTGCGGTTAAGTTGCCTTTTCTTACGAACGGTGTGATAATAGCTACCGGGTCTAATGAACATTTGTATTCACTGTAACCTAATAGAAATAATCCTTGAGGTGGGAATGTTTGTTTGCGATATAATTGACTATTCCGTTGGACTCTTTGGTCATGTACAGAACCCGAGTATCCACAACAAATATTAATGAATTTACCAGAACTGTCGCATACTGCCATTAAATTAATGATCTGCGGTACAACAATTTTTATGTGGTATCCATCGATAGCACTTAACGCTTTCGAAAATATTGAAGTGGCCAATCAATCGTCGATTAAATTGTTCGCCGATAAGACTATATGAATTTAACTTGGCAAGTGACTAACATTGGTGCGAGCTTTACAAAAATCAATAATTTTGTGAACAATTGTTCTCACAGAATATCTTGATATATTGAAAATTATACCAGTGACCCTATAGCCCGCTCTCCACTGGCCAGCCAATATAGAAACACAGAACAAAACCTTTAAAAGTTTTATGTTGAGCGAAGAGACCGCAAATTTTATTAAGCGAATTTGCAGACACTCAAGTGTTTGCGGATATAAGCATTATCATTAGCAAATATATGTATGCTTGTAAATTTCAGTTTTGTTATAGTTTCTTGTTACCTACAAATAAAATAAAAATAATACTGTAACAAACCTTCACAAATTAGATATACATATAAAAAGTTTAGTTTGGTATAAGGCACAGTTGAATACTTTTAACCTAGTGACATCTATTTAAATATTGCATGAATTACTGGGTCTCACAAAAGTTTAGTTTGAAAAGTCTTCTGAGGCACACAGCATGAATGCTAAAAATAAACAAACCTATTTACTTGGATCGTTCTACGCAGAACGCAGCACACATTGGAGTAGCTTATTTCTACGTAGAATAGCGGTATTTTTATATACATTATGTGATAGTAGCTTAAATAGACTTAAGTTACTATAAAATATTGAAATAATTTGAGAACATAAAATAAAATATTTGGTATAGAAGCCTTAGGCTGTTTCCCAAACTGATACTTATTTGTGGAACTTAACTTATTCAAATAAGTAAGCTGGCGAGGTAACTTATTTTCTGTCCTTTTCTAGCAAGAAAATCTAAATTGAATATGTCAACATTGTCAAACTTTTTATTTGTTTTTATTTTAAAGTTGTGAATAACACTTTAATAAAAATAAAAACTATTGTAGTTATTTAAAAACGACGCGATGTAAAGTATTTTTAGTTAAACTAATGTCTGAATACATATTTTTAAATAAATAATTATTTTAATACCAAACAAATATTTTGTTAATTTCTGTTGTTTTGACGTCGCTGTCAAAATAAGTAGCTCAAATCAATTGTAACGGTTTTACTTACTTATTTAAGATGGCCGCAAATAAGTCAATAAGTACGAAATAAGTATCGGTTTGGAAAACAGCCTAATTTGATGTAAGCTTAGCAAAACGAACAGTTTGCGCTTTATGTAGCAGCCTATGCCCATACATAAGCTACTATAAAAAATTATAAATAAGTATTTCTACCTACTACTACTACTCTATAAATAAGAGCCTCCACATTGACTGTATTTTTTACTAAGCTTAAAATAAAGTACATAAAATTTTTCTTTAATATGAAACTATATGGGAAAACGATTGTTTTCATTTACATTTTAAGTCTATAAGAATTATGAGCTTTTACATTATTTTTATACGAAAATGTTTATGAAACATGTAATTTTATTTGATTGAAAAATCGAATCATGAAAATGTTTATTTCTTAGTGAAAATCCTCTTGGTATATAAACTATTGCTAAACTTTTATGGAATGTTGTTGATGTAAAACACCAAAAAAAAATAACAAAAAATTTATAAACAATTATAACCATCTCTTTTTAGTCTCCTTCTAAAAGCATTGCCACATGACAAAAATCTGCCCGAATACAGATTCATATCATGTGGCAATGCTTTATTAACGACATTTGTTTGAACCATAGATGTCGCCTACAATTAAAAACATATAAAAAAATCAAATAGGTGATCGAACCGGTCGGATTCTTAAATCGGTCTGATTTTTTATTCGGTTAAACATATTTTTAGCCACCAGGCTTCCCTCTATAGTAATAACTAAATTGTAATAATAATTAATTTAATATAATTTTTTTTATAAATTTACTAAAATTAAACCATTGCTATGAAAGAAATTATGTTAATTTTCCGTAAAAAGTTTTCTTTCAAATCGTTTACTCATCCCGAATCCCTGTTGTTTTTATTTGTGTGTTAAGTGACATGTAGGAATGGGAATAATAAGTAAGCCCGAATCCCTGTTGTTTTTATTTGTGTGTTAAGTGACATCTAGGAATGGGAATAATAAGTAAGCGCTATTTTATTTTATACACCGCTCTCAAATGTTATGACAATTCAAATATTCTAAACAAAAACTTATTTTGAATGGGTCATTAATTTTTGGGAATAAAAACCGATGTCAATTATTAATCATGTTGTATTTATTTTCAGCTGTGACTTAATTTAAATAATATTTCTAATACTTGAGAAACAAATAAGGCATTTACAGCCCTGGCCAAAATTATAAAGCACACCTCCCAAATTGCAGTATCTACAAAACGAATGAAGACAAAAATTAAAACTCAATATTTTTAGGAAATACTTTTTATATTTTATTAATTTTAGTATTTTGTATGTCCTCCTTTGGCTTTGATGACAGCCAGGACTCTTTTATTCATCGACCGTATTAATTTTTCGCAGGTATTTCAAGATATATTTTTCCATTCCTCTGTCAGCTCACGTTTGAGGTCTTCCTTTGAAGTCATACTGCGATCCTTGATTTTTTTTTTTAAAATTGACCACAAATTTTCAATGGGATTTAGGTCTGGTGACTGGGCGGGCCAGTCCATGACTCGAATTTGTTTTTTTCGAAACCAACTCATCGTAACGCGGGAAGTATGGCAGGGGGCATTATCATGTTGATGAATTATCGAAGAACTATCCGTTTCCCCAAAGATTTGCCGAATTGAGGCATTCAATGCAGCCTCGAGGACGGTAACATAGTTGGTACTGTTCATCGGACCCTCACAAAACAACAGTTTTCCCACCCCTGATGATGCCATACAACCCCACACCATCAGTTTACCCCCTCCATGCTTTACGGTAGGCACTATACAATCAGGATTGTATGCTTCCCCGACTCTTCTTCTTACGATGGTTGCGCCAGGAGTTCCAAAAATCTATAAGAATTCCATCAAATTTAACATAAATTTCTCTATTAATTCTTTTAAAATACATAGCACAATTTTTTATTTTTTTTTTGACTAATTATTTTTTAATGTTTATTTTTTATATTTACCTCAAAAGTAGATTCATCTGACCAAACAACTCTCGCCCAATCCACGTCATTCCAATGTTTGTGTTCTCGAGCCCATCTCAAGCGACTTTTTATGTTGGTAAGTGAGAGCAAAGGTTTTTTTCTTGCTTTACAACCTTTCAATCCAGCTTGCAGGAGCCTTCTTCTAACTGTCCGTGCCGAAATGTGAACTTCTTGTTCTGTTAAATGCTCTGCAGCTACCTCAGCAGATGTTTTTCTTCGGTTTTTGAGAGATTTTCGCACAATTTGTCGATCGTCTCTTACCGAAGTGATACGATTTCTGCCTGAGCGTAGTTTATAGGCATAGTCCCCGGTCTCTTTAACCCTTTTCAATGTAGATTGAACTGCTCCACGAGAGCATTTTAATTTTTGGGATATTTTAATTTGGCTTACACCCTGGGAATCCAACAACACAATTTGTGCCCTTATTCCTTCACAGAGTTGGCACGCTTTAGGCATAATTATCACAAACACACTTTTTTTCTCAAAAAACTTACGAAAACTCTTTTTGATTTAAAACACTTTATGTGAAGACTGCACACGATCAAATACAAAACTAAAATAAAAAAATTTTACGACGCTACAACTTCTTGTTAAGAACCTAAAACAAAACAAAAATTGGTGATTTTCAATAATTAAGGGTCGCATTCGGTGGGATGACTCGTTCGTTAACACCCATTGTTTAGAAAGACATAATATTAATATATAATGCTAATAGATAGGGGTGCTTTATATTTTTGGCCAAGGTTGTATATTACAATTAATGTTTGTTGGTTATGTCGTTTATTTGTGATGCATAACAATCTGGGTTGATTTGACTTTTTTGATTTCTTCTCGCTCAATGCATATTATTATAATTTTTTCTCTTTGACTCTCTTTAATTTATTAAAATTTTGGCTGTTCAACGTATTGTTTTTTTTACCATTGATTTTAGTTGTGGATAAGTGATGACGTCATTAAATAGAATATTCTCTTTTTAATACATATTGTTGTTGTTGTAGAACGTTTTTTTTTAATTCCCTGATTTTCTTTTGATTATATCTGAAAAATGGGGAAGCTTGAGAATCTGTGCTTTAAATGAGTTAGTCATTGAGTTGTTTATTAGTGATTTCAGAAAAAATTATTTATCTAGGTTTAATTTTTAATTCATATTTTTTCGTCAATCGAAATCGCGTTTTTTTATACTAAGCTGACCAGACGTCCTCTTTTTAAGAGGACAGTCCTCTTTTTTAGAGTTGTGTCATCTTAAAAATTGCTGTCCTCTTTTCAATTGTTGTCATCTTTTTTTATTGGTATTTTAGTTGTCGTGATTGAAATTTTACTTATAGCAGTGACATCTTCATAAAATGTTTGAAAACTAATCTTTCATCGTTTATGGGTAATTAGTGAGTCGTATTTTAAATTGTCAAAATTGTCAATTCATAAATGCATAATAGAAATGGTTGCTTTTTGCAGTTCAAACGTAATTTTGTTGAAGTTAAATGGTTGCATTTTTTAGTTCAAACGTAATTTTGATGAATTCAGAATAGGGAATTCAGAAAACGTGGAGTGTAACTCACTGTGTAATAATTAAATAATATCATTATTTATAATTTAAGACAATTCGTGCAATAATATATATAACACATTTCGGTAAGAGTATCTATTTATTTTTGGTACTAATTTATTTATAAATAATTGATGTAATAATAATTTCATTTTATTATCTCCGATTTCATCAGTTGGGAAAATTAAAATGAGCACCAAAAAACGGAAAGTAAGCTTAAATGAGCAACACAGAAAAGAATTTCCGCATATTGTCGGAGATCAGCGAGATCCATCTAAAGCGCATTGTTTAATTTGTGGTCAATTTTTTTCAATTGCCAACAAGGGCCGACAAGATATAATACAACATAATAGCTCAAAACTTCACAAGGGTAGCGCAGAAGCTGCAGCAAAATCAAATCAAATAACATCTTTTTTTGGAACAAGAGAATTCGGTGAAGGTGAGCGGAAACTAGCTGTACAAGAAATTGTCTTTTGCTTCCATCAGGTTATGCATAATCAATCGTTCCGCAGCATGGATTGTACAAGCCAGTTAATCCAAAAATTATTCGAAAAAAAATTTAGTTGCGCTCGTTCAAAAACCATTGCAATCGTAAAAAATATTTTATATCCATATTTTAACGAAAATCTTCGCAAATTGCTTGAGAAAACTAATTGCATAACGATAATGGGGGATGCTTCGAACCGAAAAGCCGAAATGTTATATCCTGTCGTTCTTCAATTTTTTGACCCCGAACGTGGTGTTCAAGTCAAATTGCTAAAGTTAACAAAAATTCCAGGTGAAACTTCTGAAATCGTCAGTACCAAAATTTACGATGTGTTGCAGGAAAATAATTTAGTTCATAAAATTACCGGTTGGTCAGCTGACAATACCAATACAAATTTTGGGGGACTGCGGCGAGCGGGAGAAAAAAATATTTTTAAAAAATTAAAATCATTATTAAATAATCCCAATCTAATTAGGATTGGATGTAATGGTCACATCTGTTCAAACGCGATTAACACTGCTAGCGCTCAATTACCTATAGATATTGGTCATATAATCCCCCAAATCTATTTGTTTTTTAATATATATATACTGTCAGAACGGAAAATTTAAAAAAATTGTGTGAAGAAGCTGAAATCGAGTATAAAAAATTAATTGGTCACTCATCAACTCGGTGGGTTTCACTTGCAAATGCCGCTGAGAGAATTTTGTCTATCTATGCTTCGAGCCTATTTCTTAAGTTTGGAGAAACCACCAAAACTATTGGAAAATTTTTTTAGCAGCGATGGATCCGTAATTTTTTTGGAGTTTATACATAACCAGGCGGAAATGTTTAAAAATTTCATATTGAGATTAGAAATCCAAAATTTAAGTGCTGTAGAGGCATTTAAAATTTTGAAAGAACTGGAAGAAACATTAAAGTGGAGACATCAAAATAAATATTATCCGTTGATAATAAGAAGCAAAATTCGACAGCTAGTTGAATCTAACCATGAATTCGAAAAACAGTTTTCTAGAAATGTGGAAAACTTTTATAAAACTGCGTTAGACTATATTACAGAATGGACCAAATCGCTCGGAATGGTAGAATGTTTAGAGTGGTGTTTACTGCAAAGACAAATTGAATGGGACGATGTCCGACAATCTATAGATGATATGAATCCAATACTATCTAAACTGAATCTGGATGACGGCAAGTTGGTAGATGAATTGAGGTATATCAATTTATATTGTAATCAGGATAAAATTAACGAATGGAACGAACTGGGGAAACCGTGCGATCAGAGATGGGTTGAGGTTTTTAGTCATTTGAAAGAGAAAACGATTTAATGTTCAGAAATTACCAAAATCATTCAGTTTACTTATTCGCTACCTGGAACTAATGCTGCAGTAGAAAGGGTTTTTTCTATTATAAATGATATTTGGTCATCAGAAAAGACACAATTTAAAATGGACTGTTTGGAAGCCGTTGTTAGTATCAAGTGTAATTCAACATTATCCTGTGTGGAATTTGCTGATTTAATTAAAACCGAGGGCAATTTGTTGAAACAAGTACATCAGTCGGCTAAATATAATTAGATGCGAATATTAATAGTTTCAAATATTGAATGGATCAATTTATTTATTTAATTTATTATTGTGTATGAAGAACACAGAAACGTTTAATTTTATACTACAGGTGCAATAAATTTTATATAATCCAGTATATACGCTTAAATCAAAATTTTACTGTTGTGTTTTATTTGTATTAAACGTAATTAAAATATATAGGTAATTAATTCCACCTAATAATTAAATTTAAAAAAAAAAAAATTTGTCCTCTTTTTTATTCTGGAAAATATGGTCAGCTTATTTATACAAACTCTATGAAAATAAATTATTTTTTAGTGTTTCTATGCCCTTTATTTTAAGTTCATTATTTACATGCCGGCTCTATTCATATCAAGATGGTTCTGATTAAATGTACATAAGCTACTCTAAATATTTGATTTGCCTATAGGCGTATTTTGTAGAATAGGTTATTTGTAGATAAGTTCCTTTCACTTAAGCAAATATGAAAATTTTTGTAATTAAGCTCGGCTTGTATGCGCGATAGAGAGATCGGAGTTTGAGCAAAATAGTAGCTTGTACTTTTGTGTTTATATCTCAAAAAATCCATTTTTCTCTTTAGTCGACATAAGCTACTTCAACTTATTGCCACAGATATAAAAATGAATGAAACTTTTATATTTCTGTCCCTTGGAACAATAAGATTTTCATGAAATATTTTCTAAATTAAGCTATTCCCATCTCAAAAATGCTAATCACTAATACGAGTCATTTTTATTTGCGGCAAAATAAACCAATACTTCCATAAATTTTTAGGTGCTAGGTAAAATCTTGCAAATAAATAAAAAATATCAGTGATGATTTAAATTTTGTTAATTTTATCTGTGAATTTTATGTTGTTGGATATCATGTAATTTCGGTATTTAATCTAATTTTAATAAAATCCTGGGCTAGCGCTAACTTCACATAATATCGAATATGGCTTTAATTTTTCTAGGATCGCTTGATTCAAGTTTTTTCATTTACTGGAATGAAATCCTGGGATAACTTCACAAACATGTACTTCTAATGTTAAAATATGTAAATAAATTAATTAAAGTAAAATAAACAAATAAAAATTAAGCTGATTTTACGTGTATGAACATAAGTAGCTTATTTTTGTATTGATTAAATTTTAAACAAATAAATACAAAGCAATCTAGAGAACATTCTTAATGTTATATGTATAAACCCTTAAATAACAAATCTTGCGATTTTATACAAATAATCAAGCAAAACTCGGTTAAGCATTTCCACTTCTATATTATTATTTGTCGACAAAAGCCAAACCTTAATGGGACTTTGGAACCGTATACAATACAGCAAACAAATGTGTCGCATGCTTTGTAATAAATTTCACAACTATAAATCACCATTACTATATGCTGTATTACATTAAATATTATGATTATTGTAATTTTAGTTTTTATTTTGCTTTCAAGCATACACATACATACATACAAACAGAACATAAATATACATATAAATTTTCATTTAAAATACGTACGGGCTTACACAA
This sequence comes from Tipula vernalis, assembly GCA_958295665.1. Lineage (NCBI taxonomy): Eukaryota > Metazoa > Arthropoda > Insecta > Diptera > Tipulidae > Tipula > Tipula vernalis. Next base: position 332,788,777 of record OY282558.1, on the reverse strand, counting down.
AAAATATGAATTTTCATAATAACTTTTCGTATTTAAAATGGTACAAAAAATAACAAATAATTTTTAGAAAATCCTTAAATTAAATTTAAAATCCATATACAATTTCCATCATGTTTATCGTTACTTATTTCCAAATGTTCTTACGAATTTATTTTTGTTTGTTTTCTAGAATCCATAACATTTCTTTTCAATTTTACATTACAGTACCAAACCAACAACAGTAATACAAGAAAAAAAAAACACTCACACACACACAAATCCAGTAAAATATTATTAAGAAAAACAGAAAAATATAATTTTTGTTTTTAAATAAAATAAAAAGGATTTTTGGGTAAAATAAAAAGCAAAATTCTTTTGTAGTTTACAAGAAAAATTCTCAAAATATACAAGCAATGTACGCTACGCTACCAACAAAAATAAAACAAATATAATTTTCTTTTATTATATATTTTCTTTAAACAAAAAAGAAGACAGACATATACACACATCCATACACAAAAAAAAATCGTAAAGAATTTAAAATATCCGGAAAATTTTCTATATAAATTCTTTGGTGGAAAATTTAATTTATTGCTATTTTACTTTTTTACACAAGTTTTTAGTAAAAAATAAGAAAAGCAAAAAATTATTTCCTTTCTTGTATTTTTTTTGGAAATATTTTATCCTTTTTTTTTTTGCTTGTCTATGGTGAAAAATAAGTTTAAGTTTTTTTCCTTTTGAGTTGGCTTTTGTTTTCCTTTTGTATATGGTTGAGTAAAATAATTGGAATTTTCCGTTTGTTAAGAAAATTATCGTTAAATAATTAGAAGTGTATATGGTTAAATTTTAATTAACTATGTGTATAATGAGCACTATCAAAATGTTAACTTGATATATTATCCGGGTGTTAAACTCATTTACATGTGTATTATAATCTTGGCTTTCTTTTACTACATTACTTCTTTATTAAAATAAAGAATTAGTAATCAGGAAGTTTTCAAATACTGGATTTTTGTGTATTTACCATACAAGTTTTGAAGTTTTCTAAGGCAGCAAAATATTTTTTTTGAAGTATGGCTCATCTGTTGGCCCGTTTCCTCTCTATACTCACAGTCAAAGCGGATTAATCGGGTGGCCTAAAAATTAAAACCCTTCTACATAAAATGGGAGATCCTAGCGAATTTTGTTCAAAATCGGCAGTTACATCGGATTAGGAAAATTTCTCCTGGTGCATGATGCCAGATAAGATGTCGCTTCTTAAACTTGGTTTTAGTTTCGATTTTCTGGCTTTTTTTGCGGACAAAATGGATCCTGCAACCAACACGCTGTTTTTTTAAATTGTCTACTAATTTTGGTAGACGAAAAGTGAAGTTGTCAAGAGTTTTGTAATTTCAGGTTCGATCTGATGGAGATTACGAAAAATGAAAATTAGTTTTTTATTCTCATCAGGCTTTAGCGAATGAATTGTTGATTACAGCCTACATACAACTCTACCAAATTTTATTTAAACATTTGTAGTCCAAGTATTTGTGATTATACATTTATTTATTTTATTTATTTATTTCTTCTTCTTTACAAAAATTTTTAATAAAACACCAACCCCATACTTACACAATCTATTTTGAGCTAGAGGCTCATTCATAATAGATTGTGCAAGATGAGGTGTGGATTAATACAATTATAGATTTACTAACAAAATTTCCCAGTCCAGCCTTTCAAATCTATCCTGTAATACGGCAAGGTACTGCTGCTTCGAATTTTTTTTTTTTTTTTTTTTAAATTCGATGTTATATACATATTCTATTACCAGATGTTTGAATTGTTCCAATCGAAGCGATCAAGAGGATTTATTTCGGGATACGCTACGCAGTACGTATTTTAGTCTTCATAATTGCTTTCTATATATCGGACATAATCATATTCAAGGGTAGCCATTCAGTCGCTAAATCCTGATGAGATGACTGGAAATATGTTATTCGATCAGATCGAAAACCGATTGAAAAACTCTTGATAATTCCATTCTATAAATAAAATTTACCGATGACGTTTACATTTTCCGTTATTTTACTTAAACTTCGGTTTTTTTTTACAATTATACCGTATATTGTTTGATAGCACTAGACGACAAGCTTTTGGTAACGGATATAGTGTCCATTATTTTGGCTTGAGTATATTGTCACCAGTATGGAATTTAGTATATCGGAATTATTGAATTGACAATCACTATTTATCGTGTACTCGGTTGATGTGGGACACGATATTTAATTTAAAATTAACGAGAACACAGAACTTTACCTTGACAGTTTACTATATGTGTCCGGTGTTTATTCTTACGATTAAATTGTTATATAAAAGAGTGTGATAAAATTCTCCACCACCATCACAGAAAGTGGTGCCAACATAATGCCGTGCCGGTACGTTCGATTGACTGTGTGTAAAGGTGCGTTCGATTGTGTTCGCACTGACTGTATGTATAATTGTGGTGAATAATTCATAAATGTATAAGCTACAGAACTCCCCCGCAAGTGATTTTCCCTCCCTAGGGGTTCGAAAGCTTGATGTTTGATCAGCTGAATAGAGAATTCCATAAAGCAGTTTGACCGATTGAAAAGTTTTGGTTTTTACCATTAATCGATTCGACGAAATGCTTAAGAAGTCGACGTATGACTTTATAAGGACCATCGTAGGGAGGAGATAATCCCAATTTTGGAACAATCCCAATTTTGGACGTGACACGTCATCTTGTTTGGATTGACGATTTGAATTTGGTACAAGGTTGTGCATGGTTTGTGGCAGTTGGTCAACGAATGTTGGTAAAGGTGAAAGAGGATTTGGAATTGTGAAAGAGGAGTTGAATTTCGAATTGTCCATCGGGTGATTTTGTGTATCTTTGAACTTTGACACGTTGGCAGGATTAGCAAGACTGAGCCTTTCAATTTTCGTCGCAGAACGCGAATGTTGCCTGGTTTGATATTTCCTTCTGTGTGCGCATCTTCAGTGCGATAATTGCAGCATCTTTTTTAACATACACGTGCAATGGAGTCATTCTTAGAAATGCCTTCATCGCAGCAGTTTGACATGTACCCATTGAGCCTGTCACACCGATGCAGGCTATATGCTGAACCTTATTCAATAAAGATTACCACCTTCTGCTTAGTTTTAGGGCACCATACTACCGACGTGTATTTCACCACAGGCTTGATGATCGTAATTTCCTAGTAAGTTCATAGAGTCTCTGACAGGGCCAGAAACCCATGGTGGCTCTATTTTGAACTTTCAATATATGTTACTCCAATTCAGCTTTTGGCCTCTATCGATTCATAGGAGGTGTTATCAAACACCCTCTCAATGTCCACAAAGGCGAAAGGGTAATTTCTTTATTAGCCACCGATCTTTCAATCCCCGTGACTAGACCGCTAGGAGCCATCACAGTAGATTTACTATAGTTTGATTAGCAAACTGGTCCCGATGTAGAGGGTTTTTGACAAGGATCGCCCTTCTTATTTGATAATCTAACGTTTAGTCCATCGTTTTCAATCGAAACGGTATAAGGCTCTTTGGCCCATATACTTTGAGCTGGGTGTCCGGACGACCCACCCCTTTTGGTATAAAGACCACATTTACTCTCCTCCAGAATTTCGGAATATAGTTCGTAACATAACTTGCCCAAAACATTTGGATCAATCTAGGAAGAATTTCCTCAATATGTTTTTGGATTAATGGCATAGACACAAAAATGGTCCGTCTACTCACTGGACCATCCAGAGCTTACAATGAAGCGTTGAATACACCTGCTTAACGCTAGACGGGGAAAAGTGCAGAGTAGATGGGGTACAGTTTCCTCCTCCTCTACATCATCGCAGCTACTACAGTAGTCATTAGCGGAGATCCTAGCCTCCGCACATGCTCACCTATGAGACAGTGTGCTGTAATAACCCCTACGATCATACTAATATGGCGACGCTGAGGTGTTAATAGCTGCCTGGTTCTTGCATGATCCGGTTTTGGCCAAAACTGCCTAGTTATAACAAACGAGGTACCATTGGACCATCTATAGTCCGCTGCCCTCCTAGCTTATTCTTAAAGAAAGAGTTTGCATGTAGCGACTGGAATTTCAATATTTACCTTACTTGGTAAAATGAGGCATTTTGTACCCTGCCGAGCGAGTTCACCAGCCTTTTCATTCCCTGCAACATTTAATTGCCCTGGCACCCATGTTAAGTGGATGTTGAACTGATCTGCCATCTCGTTAAGAGATGAGAGACAGCTCTGGGCTATCTTCGACGTAAGGAAATAAGCTCGTAGCGTTTTAATAGCGGCCTGACTGTACTTAAAAATGCTAATATCCCTTACAGATACTAATTCAGCCTGAAAAATGCTGCAATAGTCGGGGAGACGAAATGAGAGGTTTACATTTAGTTTCTCAAAGAAAACACTACAACCAACCCTAACATCCATTTTTGAACCATTTGCGAAGAAGCTCAAAACTTCTCTTGGGCTCGTTCCACGATTGAATCTGCAAAGTAGGTATTTAGTGTTACCTCTAAAGTTTCGTTCCGGTTCTCAGTAGACCTCCCGTTTACCTTGTGAAGAAGTCCAAAACCATTTAAATCATCCCTGGAAAGGACTTTCTGCAGACGAGCTGCGTCTTCGGACGCATGCCAGTTATTTACTAAATTGCTCAAATGCGGACTAGCAAGCATCAAATCTAGGACTTTTTGTATAATTGCATTTAAAAACTTATGTTTCTTGGCCCTATTGAGAATGTCTACATTATTTGTAATCAAAAATTCAAAAAGGTACTTACCCATATTATTGATTGACATTCGCATCGCATCCTGTCAGGTAGTCCTCCTGTTTGCCTCGTACCCAGACCATCCACTAACACTGCCACCAAGTCCCTGGAGATGAACTCTGGAAGGACAATAACATTCATTTGCGAGCTTGCCAGAATCCTTGCCGTTATAATAAATCAACTGTTCACTTGATTTGGTATATCTATAATTTGGTTACCTATCCACCATGGTTCCTACATTAGGGCCATGCTAATATGTTGGCAGATAAACTTACATTAAGGGACTGTAGGCAGAGAATTTCTTAAGATGCTCGCTCCACCGTCTATATTCCATTTATCTTTAAAGGCAGATTATTTTCCGCCTTTTTTTTACTGCCCCTGAAGCCTGGCTTCAGCCAGGCCTTACCAGCGGCTTACACGGGTGGACCTCTTGTGGGATCACCACCCGTGTATCCCTTGATGTTTTTCTCTCGCTATCCGTTTCCTTATCTCCTGCCACCTGAGCAAAGCCACCACACCAGGGGCCCACTGTACAGTAACCTGGTTGGCACAGGTCAACATCACCCATCCAAGATGAAGTTGGGTACCGAGGAACTTTGGTTTAAGCTCCATGGCCTCCTGCTTCAACACCTTCTCTAGGATCTCCTCCTGGACAGGCTTGAGCTGATAAACCGTCAGGACAACCTCAGGAAAGCTAGAGGATAGGATCCATATGGTCTCCGATGCTGCAGCCTGCCTGAAAATAGCCCCAGACTGGACTACAAAACCCGAGTTTGTCATCGGGACACATTCCTACCGGTGAAGTATATTTATCCGTGCGGGCTAAAGTACTGTAACCTCAGAAAGTCTACCAGTCTCTTTCTGTGGCCGCATCACCAGAAAATTTGTCTCACTTCCGGGTGTATTACTCTGAGCAGGAACCCTCTTGTACCGCTTCTTCCCGGCTCCACAAAACTTCTTGTGGGGAGCCGCGAGTTGTTTGTCAATAACATTGACATTCCTTTCCGTTCCTCACAGAAGCCAATTCTCTACATGCTTTCAAAGAGGGGTCCCCTTACTTATGGGGACCGAAAGCCCATCTCCTGAAGTGTCTATAATGGAATGAAGAACTATGTTCTCAAAAACAGTATGGAGCTCACATCCGATGGCTCACCCATCGAGAGTTCCACAGCGGATACAGAGTTGAGGGTCTCGGAATCCACCAAGGAACTTTCGCTGGTATGTTACGCTTTAAAAGCGAGTAGGACACCCAGCTTTACTATAGGAAAGCTAAAATAAACTGGAGAGCTCCTGGTATCCAGAGTCCGCATACCTAGGACTGATTAACCTATCAGCCATTCATCTATCGGCGTAAGCTGTTCCACCTAAGATTAGGGGTTTTGTAAAGGATTTCTTGTTTAGCGCCATACTTTAGTCTGTGCCGAATATCATTAGTTACCATTGATCGCTACGAGAAGGCAGCACGTACACTTGCGAATTGTGACTATGGTACCCCTTTCACAATCGAACCCATCACGCAGCTACCTAAAAAATGACCAGAAAGAAATATTTTATAAATGTATAATTGAATTTGTAGTTGAAATTAATTTGTGAGTAAGTTTCGAGGAAATAAATCTAAAGCTAAACTTTGCATGAATCAATTTTTAAAATTGCTGCAAACCAAATTTAGCGACAACAGATTTGAAGGTAAGGATAACGAAACTAAAGATGCTTGGATGAAATTGTATTTGCCCTGAAGGAAAGCTAACAAAGGCTGTATAACGACAGGGCTGTATAAACAGGCGCAGGATCAAGAAGGGGTTCAACATTGAGTGAAATATTGATTTAGCATCCTACTTTTTTTGGTGTAAAGAAGGGGTTTTGGATGAGATGGTAGATAGGGAACTACATATTGGATGGAATACTTGTGAGAAGCGGTAATGGTGTTTGTAACCGGGTCGATTTCCTCCTTAAACGTAACCCGGATAAACGGCGGGCTTGGCTTAGTATTTTTAATCCTCACTAAAAGACTGAACTTTTAAAAAAGGAAAATTTGTAACGGATCTAATTTTACATTATCTGAACGTTTTTTATAACAGGCTCCCACCCAGTAAAGAATATTTATCAGACGAATGCAAGTAAAGATAGTAAATGTAATGGTGGGTGGCTTCACGGCCAGGAGACAAAACAGAAACAAAACAAAGTCACTCTCTTTTAAGGCAAACTGTAAATTTAATATGACGTCGCAAATGGATAAAATCAAAATGTTTTTGTTTTATCTTTGTATTGTATTTCTTAACATTTCGATAGTGCTTTCTGTGCAGTGCCTCTCCTAGCCTGGTATTTTTGAATTCAATCGGAAAAACTTATCGGTTCTTAAATGACCTATTTTCTAGAAAGTTATCGATAGTTTTTTTCAATTGAATTTCAAGAATATGAGCTGCATATTGCCTTGTCTTGGAAACAAGTTGTTTTTTTAATTTTTTTTTTTTGTCAAACAATGTTTCTGTTTTGTCTTCTTGGTGCGTAGACCCGGCATAAGGAAACTGCCCAATTTTGAACGCAATATTAAAAGCTTATTGCTATGTGAAAGATTTATTTATTTATTTATTACCAACTTATATATAACTGGTTACATCACTTAAATAAGAAATTTAATAAAATTATATAATGTAAAGATTACAAAGATTACCAATAATTTAAAAGAAGCTTCGACATCAATTCCTTAAATGCATTTCTAGACAGATTAAAGTCAAAAGCCGGCCGTACTTTATTAAAGGAAGCAGAAAAATGATAAACCGGCTCACATTTACCGTAGTTTTGCCTACAAAACGGCAACTTAATTTGGAAATCTTTATCGCGCAGCACACGTAATAGAGTATATATATCAAGCAAACTCAAAATTTCCGAACAATCGATTTTAGACACCAATAATTCTCGAACAAACATTGCGCTAATTTCAATTCTACGAATAAATAGCGGCTCCATATTTATTAATTTACATCTACCTCGATACGCTGGGAGTATGAAAGCAGATACATTCGCATCTCTAGGCAACCTTCGTAGTGCGTACATTAAAAATCGCTTCTGAACCCTCTCTATGCGATCTGAATAGTTAATATAAAACGGATTCCATATTACAACACCATATTCCAACAATGAACGAACAAAAGAGACATATAAAGTTTTAATCACGTAAGGATCATGAAAATCCTTAGCAAACCTTTTAACAAATCCAAGCATAGAATCCGCTTTAGAAATGCAACCTTCAACATGTTTATGGAACGATAAATTCGAAGTAAAGGTTATACCTAAATCTTTAAAAGTATCAACAGTTTCAATACTACAACCATCAAAGAAGTAATCGTAACTAGTGGGTAAGACTACGCGGGTGAAACACATTGTTTTGCATTTGGAGATGTTTAGAATCAAATTATGCGATGTACACCAAGCCTTGAAGTTTGTCAGGTCAGACTGAAAGTCAAGTGTATCATTGGCGCAAGAAATAGTTTTAAAGATTTTTATACCGTCCGCATAAATGAGAATGTCGGAATGACTTAGACAGTTGACCACATCGTTTACGAAAAGAATGAAGAGCATGGGACCCAAATGGCTGCCTTGAGGGACTCCTGAAGAAACATCAATCACTCTTGAAGTAAAGCTGCCAATTTTCACAAATTGAGTTCTGGATTTTAGATAAGATCTAATCCAATCAACTGGCAAGTAGTTACAATTCAATGAAATAAGTTTCCGCAACAGCAAGTCATGATCGATCTTGTCAAAAGCCTTACAAAAATCAGTGTAAACGACCTGCACAATATTACCATTTAATAGAGCCCTTGAAATACAATTAGTAAACAAAACTAAATTAGTACTAGTTGACCTACCAGGGAAAAATCCATGCTGTTTGGAAGAAATGAAAGTCTTAACATGAAAGAATAATTGATCTTTAACTAGTTTCTCAAAAAGCTTTGGTAAAACTGAAAGAATACAAATACCTCTATAGTTCTCGACATCGCTTCGAGATCCGGATTTGAAAATCGGCTTAATAAGTGAGCGTTTCCATGCAATAGGAAAGCAACCGTCAGCGAGACTTTTATTAAATAGTACGGAGATATGGGAAGAAATTACCTTACCGGTTAATTTTAGAAAAATGGGTGGAATAGAATCGAAACCGGCACTTTGGTTAATATCAATATTAGACAATTCGGATAAAATAGTATCCACTTCCAGACGAAACATTGAAAACTTAGAGTTACTTGCAACATTACTGAAATTACCAAGATTTGATTTCGAACTATATACACTCTGAAAGAAATCAGCAAATAAATTACAAGTATCCTGTATGTTATCACAGGAACGATCGTTCAAATACATCGTAGAAGGGTAACCATTAGACTTACTTAGAGAATGCGACTACAATACCGCCACCCTTTTCGTAAGTGTCCCTTTGCAGATGCCTGTCCCTCCGGAAAACAGCATAAGATGACGGAAAATACTCCTCAGTTTTAAAGTGGATTGTTAACCACGTTTCAACAATGCAAATAACATCAAAGTCTTCCTCTAAAATTGACAAATACAGAGATTTTGATTTAGCTCTGATACTATTTGAATTATGGTAGTAGATATTTAAGAATGACCGCGGCTGGGGAACTGATTCACTGCTACGAAGAGTAAACAATAGTGTCTTCAGTAACGGGGAAGTTACTTTAGATGTTGAAATACGGTCCCTGTCCGTGGATAATTAGTAAATGGCCGGATTATTACACCAGGAGGCCAAACATTGGAGTTATTTAGCAGGTCGAAATGGGCCTCCTTCAACCCAATTTTAAAGGAAACGAACGTGAGTGAAATGTCCAATATGCGGTCTTTGGAGAGTAACAGTTTACAATTAATTTCCTTAGGTGAGCAATTTTTCAGTTTTTCACAGATGTAGTTAACAATCAGATCAGATGAGACGGATGGGTCAATACGACTGATATATAAATATTTCTTATCAGGTATAGAAACAGTTTTAATCGAATTGACAGGTGTGCCTGTCCCTACGACAACTTGCGCTAACCTCGGCGATTCGCAATTAACGGAGTTGGAGCCAGACTCTACAACTTTTGACAAAAATGGTTTAGTGGCGTTATCGTCACCCAACTTATTTATCAAGGTATTGATCAATTTGCGGTTTTCAGCAACCTCCGTTTCAATCTTCTTTAATTCTAAATTTTCAGCGGCTTTGTCTACAATGACGTCAATTTTCTTCAGAATCCTCGACATGTTGTCATTCGCGATCAGTGGTTTGCAGCAATCGCCAAGATAGCATATATTGCCATATTTTTTAATTGAATTGATCGCAGCACGGTCAATTCCATTGCAGTCATAGCAAAATTGGTTCTCGCAGAGACTACATTTAACGATGTCAGTATACGGAGCAGGAAACATTTTTTTGCAAGTGTTGCAAGACATTATCGGTGTATGTATTATATTAAACGTTGACAGAACTGTATTATATTTATTATTTAATTATTTAAATTGATAATTATATTAACGATCAAATCGTAGTCAATCACAGTGTAGATGAATTTATGAATAAATAAACACAGTTTATGTAGATGTAAATTGTCACGATTACGATGGAATGACACAGAACAGATTTTAAAATAAATAAACAGCTATGCACAATTATCACAGTGTATATAAATTATCACGATTATGTAGAAATATCACAGTTATTTTGAATGTGTGTGTGCGCTGCGACACTATAAATTATCACAGATTATTAGAATTATCACAATTATGTAGAAATATCAGAGTCAATTTTATAGTTTTAACACAGTCGGTTTAATATAGTAACCGCTTCTCAACAACATGAACAATTTAATTGGCAACGGTTTATACAATATAGCACTATATAACAAAAATATTTTTAATTTTTTAATATTAATTTAAAATAAAATAAAATACGTATGTACGCTTCAACGACCAAACGATTGATAACCCCATATTAACTATCCTTTGAAAAAAATGTTACTCCTTGTTTGGTAGTTTTACTTTAATATACATAAATAATTTAAAAATAATTTCCGCAAAGTTTTACTACAAACAATTAGATAATTCTAAAATACGATATTACTGTATGTAACTAACTGTATGTAACTACGAGTATAGTTATTATGTATTGTGTGAGCAACACCATCCCTCGCCAATATTCATCATTATGATTAGGGTTTGTGATGTTGAAACCAACATAAAATCAACATAATTTAGTTTTTTGTTTATGTACGAGTACATACAAAAAACATTTATTTTTTTGTTGTAAAGAAAAGCTTCTAAAATATTTAAGCAATTTTGGATTTTGTTTGGTTTAAATTTTCCTGAATTTATTATTTATGATCCCAAAAGAGTTTTATTAATTTATTATAATATTCATTTTGAAATAAATCATGAAAACGAACCAAAATACAGCAAAAGTTTTTTTTTTTGCCAACAAAATAATTTAAAATTTTTGGAAGGTCAAAGGATAATTTAATTAATTAATTATAAAAATCGAAACAATAATTTATGAAAACAAAAATTATTTTCTTTTTAATTCCTATTTTAATATGATTATTATATTACATCTGGATAATTTTATATTTATACGTAAATTATTTAAACAGGGAGAAAGATTATGTTGGTCAAGCGTACCGGAAGACTTAAAATTAAAATATAATAATTTTATTTTAGTTTTCTAGTTTTTGGTATTATTTTCATTAAAGTCTGGTAAGCGAAGTATTATTGTATATTTTCTCGACCCATTTAAAATACAAATACATACATTCAGTGAGAAAATCAACATATGCGAATGTTATTATATGATAAAGACATAAACGAAAAAATTTGAGTTCTCGCACAAAAGGGCAATAAGTAAATTTTTATTCGGATGGTATAAAATTGGGAGCAACGACCACCATTCTAGTCCACAGCAAGTAAAATATTGGCGGTTTCAAGATTCTACTTCTGTTTGAAAAACTGGCGATTACGGCTCTTTTTTTATCGAATATGATAAATTGTTTGGAAAGCAGTCTTACAGCTGGTTTCCTTGTTTATTTCTTCAGTATAAATAAACTAGTTTAAGCGCTACTTTCCTAGGCCTGAACCAAAACTATGACGAACTCGAAACCTCCTTATCCGAATGATACGTATTTAACCTTATGTAACCTCATTAAAATTAAATCTCAGTTTCCGGACATTTATTCAATGTTGGTCAAGCGGTTACATTTGAAATGTTTCAGCTCCAGTGAACCCTGTTAGGTTTTACCTTTAGGGTTTGCAGTCGTTTAGAGCGAAATTTAATTAAGTTAAAAGACGGTAATTAATATTCGGGAATTATTCTCTTGTTTGCCACATGCTTTTAATTTTAGGAAGGATTATTCCAAATCAACTTTGTGTTGTACCGTTACAGTTGATAAAACTAGATCTTATTTTTATAGTGAATAAAATTTGTTAAAATTCCGATAAGGCGCTGACGCACAGTTGGGCGCGTAATTTACGCTATGTCATTTAAATACTTGTTTACATGTTAAAAATGTGTAATTTACATAAAGTTATTTTATACATCGATTACATTTTGTAAATAGGGCGTAAGTCGTAATGTGTAATCATTATTATTAAAGGAGGGCCATGCGGGTGATCAGCCACCTCACACAGCGACCTAAAAGATCTATTGTGCTGGACCCTGCTTAATTATCCGTCCAGTCAATATTCAGGTTCTTAATGAACCTGACAATACTGCCTCCCGGTATGTGATACATACTATCTGGGCTTATTGCGCTCCCTCCTAGATGTTTACTATAGCATGTAGTTCCGCTAGAAAGACGGTAGCATTGGAGCCCAAGGACCTCGAGAGGGCTGTCCCACTCCCGTATATTCCTACTCCTGCCCCGTATTCCATTTGATTTTACCATTACGAGTTGCTGGGAATTGCAAATCGCCTGTAGGTCACCCAGCTTTACTACAGGAAGGCTAAATAAAACTGGAGGGTGCCTGGTATCCAGATTGGACTGATTAACCTATCAGCCATTCATCCATCGGCATATGCTGTTCCACCTTAGATTAGGGTTTTTTGTCAAGGTTTTCTCTTTTAGCGCCGTACTTTAGCCTGTGCCAAATGGCCAAAAATGTGCCAAATAGTGAACAGGTTACCCCTTACACAATCTTACCCATCACACAGCTGCCTAATGACATGACCAGAACAGCTCACGTGATGCGCACCCTACTGGAAGGTTACGGAGCTGGTAGATTAATCTACTCAACTTTCGGTCTCCCGCTCCAATAGACGTCAAACCATTTATTTATTATGTGCCTTACGGCTTATTGTTTTGACGCTAGAAAAACCGAGAAAACAACAGTTTCCGATTGACAACTGATTCTATTGTTTTGTCATAGTTGTATAAATCCTACTAAAACAAAAAAATAATTTTGTAAAAATTGATGTCACGCCCTATTCACGATTTGCCGTCGACAGTATACTCCAAACACATTGACGGAGCGAAAGTTGTTTAGGTTTTTATAACATAACATTTTCACAAAAAACAAATAGTTTTTTGTGAAAATGTTTTGTTATAAGAACCTAAACAACATTTTTCATATAAATAAATGTCAAATTAGCGGCGTCTATGTGGTTGCAAAAAATCTTAAAGACGAAGAGAAGCGAAGTCAGGCGTAGAGGGCCGCTTATGTGTTTGGGGTATTATGAATGTATACATTTAAAATGTAAAACCCCAAATTTAATATTTCAACATTTCAACGACGCCATCTGTTTTTAAATTTATTTACTATACTTTCACCATCACTCGATTCACGATTTATTTATTTTATTATAAACTGTGTAAAATTATTTGTTTAAATTTTCAGTTGTTTGGCATGACATATTTTTTATAATTAAATATATTTAAATGCATTGAAAACTTCTAGCAACAAAAAAAATTGTTTGTTGGTTCGGTCGACAGACACGAGATCTTGTTTAATCAGAACCCGTTTCACCTCGTTTAATTGTAGTTAAATCGTTATTTATCCAAAGCAAATCATATAAATCAAATCAGTGTCATGAATAGGAGGCTTCGGCGTGTCGTTAAAATCCAATCTTCAATTGCCCACAATAAGGGTCGCATGAACTATGGTTGTTTAGGAAAGGCAAAAAAATTACCTTTTAAAAAATTGAACTAAATGCTAAATTAACTAATTGAATTAAAAGCTGGAATGTCAATGTCATTTTTATCTGCGAAGTTAATTCATGTTCCTTATTATGAAAAGTGATGAAAAGTGTATTACGAAAAAATATTTAAAAAAAACTTATTCTTAATAATTCCGTGAATTATTTCATATTCTGTACTTATCTTAGATTGTAGTTTATTGTATTTAGCTAATTGTTGAATTGGATTCATTTTCCATTTATTTCTGAAACTGAAATATAGTACTGTTAGAAAAAAAATGGAGGTGTGGCCAACACACGACTTTCTTTTACGAACAGAGAATTTTGAGAAATTTTATTTTTTTCTTAATTTTTTTTTTTTAATTTTTAAATTTTTAAATTTTTTTTTTAATTTTTAATTTTTTATTTTTATTTGTTTTTAATTTTTGGAAACATTTTGTATTTAGTAATTTTTTGTAAACCTTACACTTTTTAAGATATTTGCAAAATAAATTTTCTGGACCAAGGGAGTGGCCACTTCCGGTTAGCCGATTTGGAGTAAAATTCACTGGGACCTCTCAATTTATCAAAAAAGCTTAAATCTGAAGTTTCAGTTCGATTGGTTAAACCATCTGGGCTGTAGAGAGGACACAGACAGACTGACAGACTGACAGACTGACAGACTGACAGACTGACAGACTGACAGACTGACAGACTGACAGACTGACAGACTGACAGACTGACAGACTGACAGACTGACAGACTGACAGACTGACAGACAGACACCATTTCGAAACCAACTTTTTCGGACTCAGGGGACCTCAAAACAAATAAATCTCTAAAAATCTCAAGGTCGAAAATTTTCATGATTACTATACTTTATTTTACTAGAGTAAAAGAAAGTAAAATTAAAGCAATAATGGGTTTGCCTATCGACATTTTTTATATTTAAGATTTTTAAGAGTTACCTAAAAAATGTCGAAAGGAAAGCATGTTTTTTGTAACTTATCCAGTAACGTGTATTTTACTATTAGATATTGTTTTTTTTATTAAATATACAACACTATGGAACGCCAATTGGAATATTCATAGATTAATATTAGTAAATTAGGTCATCATAAAACACGTCTCTCTTGTTTGAGCATTCATCACGCAACCGCCACTTCCAGTTGGCCAATTTGCACTAAAATTCACTAGAACCTCCCAATAAATTTACAAATTTATTCGTTTGTATTTTTAATTTTTTTTTTTTTGTCTAATTTTTTTTTTCTTTTGGAAACATTTTGTATTAAATAGTTTTTCTGTAAACCTTACACTGTTTGAGATATTTGGAAAATCGATTTTCTTCCACAAGGGAGTGGCCACTTTGGGTTGGCCGATTTTCACTAAAATTCACTGGGGCCTCCCAATTTTAGAAAAAAACTTAAATATGAATCTGGGCTGTAGATGGAACACAGACAGACTGACACGCTGACAGACAGACACCAAACATGAAAATTTTCTTGATTTAAATATTTCGAGGCTCAAGCAATTTGAATCGCTTTAGAAAAAAATGTTATTTCTTTTTATGACATACAGAAATATAATATGAAATAAAATTTGGTGATTTTCCACTTGAGGGAACGAAATTGATTCAGTTTTCACCGGTTACACCGCCATCTACGTTGAAGTCGATAGCACCTTTGTTTAAAAGTAACGAATTATGCTACCTATAAAACGGCTTTTTAAGAAGAATGTTTTTTTGATATGTTTGCCAAATTCATGTGAATTATACTTCGGGTGGGCCACTATCAAAATTTTTATCTGCCGCTTTGGAAATTGATCAATCTTCTTCGAGATCTTCTTAACAGGAAAGTAATTTAGTGATCGATTTTTATAGGATAATGGACTCAATATATTCAATTTCAAATTATATTAAAAAGAGTTATTTATTGGCCCCTCCGATAAATCTAGCTAAGATAAAGTAAAAATTCAAAAGATATAAACAAGACACGAGTCTTGTTGTTGGCGACGATTGATGTTCGGCGTGACTAAACTATCGGCTCGTAATCGAAATCGGTGTGCAAATTTATTCATACGTATAAAACGCGCTATCAACGGAACCAAACATAATATAGTATTTCATTTCACATTTTTGGAT
The DNA here is from genome assembly GCA_958295665.1 of Tipula vernalis. Lineage (NCBI taxonomy): Eukaryota > Metazoa > Arthropoda > Insecta > Diptera > Tipulidae > Tipula > Tipula vernalis. Next base: position 332,772,721 of record OY282558.1, on the reverse strand, counting down.
TATTGTAACATAAAATATCCTTGAAATTCGATTTAGATCTACCTTTATATAAGTTCGTCCAACCCACAATGTGTTTATTATAAAAAGTCAATGTTTACACACGCAAAGGTATTATTCGTCCACCAGGTTATCACTTATCATGATAGGAAATACATAGACACTAAAAATTGTATTTTATTGTTATTGATTCAACTCACTTCATTATTATGAGTAGATCATAAAATAACCTAAAATATCCCTTTCATCGAAAAACAATCAATGGAGTAATAATGTAATATAACAAAAAATTAGTCCATAAAAATGTTGTAAATCATTCCTGTACGCATACCAAACCCCCCTTTAAAGCAAAAAAATAAATGTTAGACTAGATTATCACCCAATCAGTTTCGGCCCAAACATATAATAATAATTTTGTTGTTACTTTGCCAATATTAAATCAAATGTCAAATAAAACAAGAATCATTACATCCATTTAACGTTTATGCTCTTGATTGTGAGTAGGTATGTATCCTAAAAAAAAAATGTAAAACATAATGATTATCCTTTTAACCTTCCCGATATTTTTTGAATTGGTTTGGCAGGTAAGAGCATATTATGGCTTTTGATACAGGGCATTTACATTTTATTATTATTATTATTAAAACGAGAAATATGCATTTTAGTTGATTAGATTGGGTATAGCTCTATCAGCTCAGGTGCTTTGCTTTAATAAAAATAAAAAATTACGTTATCATTTTGCGTTTTCCAAACGCGGAATTAAATGTAAATATATATACAATGTACATACTGTAAAATAATTGGCATATTGGTATACTGACTTCAGGGCGTATAAACATAATTTTAGTCAATATTTTTTTATGCACGTACATACATACGTTTTATATTTATTTTAGTATATAAATAATTTTAAATAACACTAGTGATTATTCTGTGCCAATTTCCATCTAGGTATATGAACGAGAACATAAACAGTTCCACGACAGATACGCCCATAAATATATTTCATTTTGTGATGTTTATACCTTACGGCAATATATTTTCATTATTTATTAGTTTCGTTCTTGTATGTAATATATGATTTGTATTTTTTAATTAAAAAAAACAAGTGCCTGTTTGTACATATAGCATAAATTCCAAAATATTGAGATATAAAATGATGGAAAATCTAAAGCTCATTTTCTCAGAAATCGAAAAAATTGCTGAAGCTTTCAAGATTTATAATTGGTGAAATACTTGATTTTTTTTTTTTGTTAACAAAGTAAGAAATGTCAAATTAAAATTCATTTAAAATACTAATGCTGTTTTCCACTTGCACACTTATTAGATCTTTAACATAGAAAAAAATCAATCATGATCTCAAATTGCTCTATGTTGCAACTGGAAGCCATAATATTAGGGTTGCCAGTTGTACTTTGTTAGGGAGTACAGTACTTCTTTTCTAGTTCCGAATTTATAATGTACTTATTTTCTGTAATTTGTAAAGAAGTGCACGATAAATGTGAATCATTTGAGTAAAAAATTAAAAGATATTTTGGAAGTAATTTCCTGTATTGCTTAACAAAATGAATATTTATAACGAATATTTCTATTTCGTTCAACAAAATATTTTTCTGTTACAGTTTGAACATTTACCCAATTTCCATAGTCGTATCACGTCATTTTTCATGACTGTAGTCACGTCAAACCAAATTTCCTATTCTCTTAGTCGTTTGTTACGTTTAAAGTCACTTTATACGACAGATGTCACTTGAATTTTGTAAGTGACAGGCGACTACAACAATATGGAAGGGCGAAATTTTAGCCCTAATATTTTTTGAAAATGTTTTTAATTGTGTAATTATGTTCACTTGTTTAAATAAGTTGTTGTATAAATCAATACTTTTTTGTTCTAAAACGATTTTATTTGTAATTTGACCGTCATCCTTTCATTACAGTCGTGCCACTTGAATCGACCTCAAGAATATCAATTTGCATGCGACGTGATGTGACTTAAGTCACGTTGCCTGAAATGACACGACTATGGGAATTGGGGTGTAAATTCAAAGCCATTATTTTAAGCACCATCAGTGAATTTTTCGAGATTAGTTAAAGTGTTTGAAGTTCAAAGTTAGTTAATTCATTTTTATTTCAAGATTAGTGATTAATTGCGATTAGCGAACAAATCTCTAAATATATTGAAGATTCTTTGTTTTTATTTACACCCCAATTCCCGTAGTCGTATCATGTCATTTTTCATGACTATAGTCAAGTCACATCAATTTTTCTATTCTCTTAGTCTTTTGTTACGCCTAAAGTCACTTTATACGACAGATGTCACTTGAATTTTGTAAGTGACAGGCGACTACAACAAAATGGCGTTACTTTCGTCCTAATATTTTTTTTTAATGTTTTTAATTGCGTAATTATGTTCACTTGCTTAAATAAGTTGTTGTTTAAATGAATCCTTTTTGGTTCTAAAACGATTTTAGTTATAGTCGGGTCACTTGAACCGGCTTCAAGAATAACAATTTTCAAGGGAGGTGACGTGGCTTAAGTCATATCGCCTGGAACGACACGACTATGGGAATTGGGGTGTTAGTTTAGTGAAAGTTCAAATGGTCCCATTACATATATGTATGTAATTTTCAAATACAAGTTGGGCGTTTTAATGCTTATGTAAATACAATTTTAAAACAAAATCAAAAATTTCAAGACATTTCAAGACAAATCAAGACATTTGTATTAATACCGACACCACAAATTCGTGGCGCCACTAGCAAAATCTTAGTCTGTCAATGCAATTATAGCTGATCGCGCTTAGATTCTCTAGTCTGTCAATGGTATTAAACTATTAATATTTTTTTGGATGAGTAATAAAGTTGCCGGACAACATGCAACAAAGTCTATTCATTGATCATTGTACCGCTAAGTGGCTGTGATACGTTTTATTTTATTTCTAACGGTATTATATTAAGCGTTGTTTTTGATCAAAAATTTTGTGCATCGAACATTTTACTACCACATAGCTGTGTTATTTTTCTATAAACGTGATACGAACATTCTGTGATACTCTGTTTGTGATTGTATTTGATCATAAATTTGTGCATCGATCATTTTACCACCAATTAGATGTGATACGTTTTATTGTAACTGTATTACATTAAGCGTTGTTATATTACATGTTTTTGTTACAGTGCTGCCTTTCATACTAATAAATCATAAATCGTAATACTTAATATTAAATAACTGTCAATTTATACCTGTTTTAATACTAATCATTAATCGTTATACTTAATATTAAATAACTGTCAAATTTTATCTGTTCTAATACACATCATATAATAAACTTTCAATTTATAATTCTCCGGTTACATAATGTCATGCAACAGCTGTACTAAATCCTTTGAATCTACTTTTGTGGATATATTTCCTTGCAGTTTTTGTGGTAAACAATTCCACTTGGAGTGTACCGGTATTTATCGAACCGCCAATAATTCCATAAAAAAAATTATGAATATTTTTTATTTCTGTAATGGCTGTAATGATTAGATTATTAATCACAACATCTCGAAATTGTGGCAAAAGGTTGATCTGGCTGCTGATAGAGCTGCAGAGGCCTTAGTTATAAAGGAAATTGAAGCGGATGTGGCCGCTATTAACAAACTGATTACTGAGATTTTGAATAAATCTCACCATATTCCTGATTGCTGTTCTGGTCATCAACCGTTAATCGGGATCAATCGAAGAATAATACTAAATCGCCATCAAGCTTCTCATCATGCTCATAATAGTGGGGCTGCACATCATATCAAACCTCATTCTGAGCGACCAATTATTATTGGCACTGGTGATCTGGTCTCATCGCTCCAGGTTGTGAAGCCACGTAAAACTTTATTTGTTTCTCGACTCCATAAAGATGTTTCCGAAGCTGATTTTTGGATTATCTTAAAGATAAATTTAACATTGAGGATGTAAACTGCCAGCGTATTATATCTCGACGGATTAATGATGCAGACCGTAATTTTTCGTAATTTAAAATATATGTGGACGTTACTGATTTTGAGAATTTATTACAACCTACTTCTTGGCCTGCTGGGTCATTAATTAAAGAATTTGTAATTTTTAATAAGGGACAAACCAATAAATCGAATTTTCCCGTTCTTCAACGAAACCAACCAACTCTTTACTGATGCCAGTCGTTTTGATAAAAAAACTAATCGTTATAATTTGACGTCTCCGAGATTATTTTATCGTAATGTTGGGCGTATGTCGTCTAAGTCAGCCGAATTTTTGAATTTCTTTTATTCAACGGATTTTCAATTTTTTGCTCTTGTGGAAACTGGAATCCTTAAGGAGATCTTTAATAATGAGTTCTTTTCTGATGACTTTGTCGTTTATAGATGTGATAGATCTATTTTTAACAGCACTAAAAAAAGCGGTGGTGGTGTGCTGTTTGCAGCCCATTCTTCTATGAAAAGTGAGCTGGTTGTAGTACCTGGATATGGCTCTATTGAATTTTTATGTGTCAAAGTTTTAATTTGTAATAATTTATTTTATTTTATAGTTTTGTACATACCACCTAGCTCACCTACTGATGTTTATTTGAGTCATGTGAATTGGTTAATATAATTAATTATAATGATACTTTAGTTGTATTAGGTGATTTTAATTTAAGTAATATTCATTGGTTGGTTGATAGTGAAACTGAGTATTTGGGGTTACTCCACTTGGGGTGGATGCACTGTTCAGTTTCAATCTCAAACAAGTTAATTTATTTTGTAATGATAACAATTCGTTTTTAGATTTAATTTTTGTTAATAATACGGAATATTTGTCAGTTCATGAGTCTTTGACATCTTTCAAGGAAAATGATATTCATCATAATTCCCTCGAGATTATATTTCATGTTGGAAATCGAGATGATAAATGTCGGGGTTGTTCTTTTGATGATTCGTTTTATGATTTTAAGGAATGCGACACACCTGGTCTCTCTGAATATCTCCGTTGCATTTGTTGGGATGATTTTTTTCGAGCCAATGATGTTAATGAAAATGTAAAAAATTTTAATGACTTACTATTTGTTGCTTTTGATAAATTCGTACCTTTGAGGAAAAAACGTAACTATAATTACCCACCATGGTTTGATTCTGATTTGATCAACTTACGTAACCGTAAAAATAGAGCTTACTATAGATTCAGATCCAATAATTGTCAACTGAATAAATCCAAATTTGTTGATCTACGTAAACAATTTAAATCTGTATTTCATTCTAAATATTGTCAGTATATAAGTGTGATTGAAACTAATATCAAACAAAACCCTAAAACATTTTGGAAGTTTGTTAACGAAAAACGTAATAAATCTGTAATGATTTTTAATGGAGGTAAACTGAGCACGGTTCCTGAAATCTGCGAGGGTTTTGCTAGTTTCTTTCAATCGGTATATAAAGTTAATTACGGATCCTTTGAAAGCGACCCTACTGTTAGTAATTGCCGATTTAACATTCCGTACCTAACAATAACTGAAGATGACATTTATGAATATCTGTCAGATTTTAATGATGGATGTGGGCCTGATGGGATACCTTCGTCAATACTTAAATGTGTGAGCTAATATATTGTAACTCCATTATGTTATCTTTTTAATCAATCATTAATTTCTGGACAATTTCCTACAGCTTGGAAAATTTCTCATATTGTTCCAATTTACAAAAAGGGTAACCGTTCTGATATATCAAATTATCGTGGTATTTCAATTCTTTCGTCTATACCAAAACTTTTCGAATTAATTGTGTCGAAACATTTGTTATTCCATACTAAAGAGATAATTTCTTGTTTCCAGCATGGTTTCACCAGTGGAAATCTACGACTACCAATCTGTTGCAATTTACTAAATTCACTATTGAGTCACTTGAATCTAAAGGCGCCCAAGTTGATTCAATTTACTTTGATTTTGCTAAAGCTTTTGATTCAATCGACCATAAAATTTCGAACAGAAATCGAACAGAAAAACTTTCGATTATTGGTCTTGATCCAAATTTTCTTAAATGGATTTCTTCTTATCTAGTTGGTAGGAAGCAGTATGTTCTATTGAATGATGTTAAGTCAGATTATATCTATTGTCATTCAGGAGTCCCTCAGGGGTCCCATTTAGGCCCAATTATATTTCTTTTATTCGTGAATGATATTCCTAATATTTTTAAATTCTGTAAATGTTTATTATTGGCTGATGATTTGATGATTTTCATGCATGATCAATCTGTAAGTGATGCTGAGGTTTTGCAATCTGAAATTTATATATTGTCTAGTTGGTGCTCTAAGAATAAATTGTTCATCAATGTACAGAAGTATAAGGTGATGTCGTTTTTCAGAACACTCAATCCAAATATTGTCAATTATTATTTTGATGGAGATCTACTTTGTAGATTAACTTCAACTGTTGATTTAGGAGTTCTGTTTGATCAGAAATTAACTTTTGCGTTACACATAGATAAAATAATATTAAAGGCCAATTCTATGTTAGGTTTTATTTATAGAATGACAAAGGATTTTATGGATGCATTTTCGTGTGTTAGTTTATATACTTCTTTAGTAAGATCTCACCTTGAATATGCTGTAGTGGTTTGGTATCCTCATCATGATGTGCATCTTGCAAGATTGGAATCTATTCAGAAACGTTTTACTATCTATGTGGCCAGGAAGCTTAGTCATTTATCTGATCGTCATCTACCTATGTGGGAAAAGGTGCGCAGTCTCCCATCGTAACAAAACATTTTTTTTTTTTTACAAAAACAACTGAACTAGATAGCCATTTGCGGATTGTTTTTAATAGAATTTATGCTAGAAGTAATTCCTAATAAGAAATTGATTAATTCCGGCTCTGAAAAATTCCCTCGGCCATATCACCAGGAGTCGGATTTCTTAATTAAACCGTGAATCCAATTCCGGAAAAATTGCGGAACACTTAAATCAAAAATTATATTCGAGAAATTTAGTAAATAGAACAATCACATTTATTGATGGATTTTGTGAAATTTGTATCTGAAATATTTTGTAAGTTCTATAAATAGTTTCAATTATAAAACATGAGGTTGGGCTGGGATCAACATTTTGAAAATAAAGTATGACCCAATGGCAAGAAACAGCCAAATCAGACAACTTCCTCTGCCTCCAGCAAACCCACATTTGTCGATGTATTTTAGTGACCTTTTATATGGAAGATGTTAAGCCAATGAAAAAAGTCTTCTATAAAAAATTCCCAATTTTAAATAAATTAAGTTACGTCCTGTCATTTGTGATGGAGTTCCTGCAGAAGTTTAAAAACCCAAAATATGTCCCGAGAAACCAGGACGTACCCATTACTTACATAAATATACTAGTACATACTCCTCATACCATTTTATTCCAGAAATCAGAAATGTACTTATTTTTCTAAAAATTTATCTGGCAACCCTAAGTCACATACAGTGTTGGGGAAAAAAATTGGTCAAACATATTTTATTACAAATTGGAGTCTTTTGTTGCTAAAATTACAAAACTTTTGAAAGTAATTGGCTTATTGTTTTATTTTAAATACATTTATGACCCAATTTTTTGGATGTCTTTTAAGGCTTCCACCTAAAACTGGAAGAGTTGTGGTCTGGGGAGTTAGTTATTTCTGGAGAAGAAACGGGTCAAATGTGCTTCCTAAGTTCCATTTCCACAGCAGCTGTTTATCTGCAAGTCTTACATAACGAAATTGAGCCGTTTGTGTTAGAGCTTTTCGATGATACTTTCAGATTTATTTTACAACTCCAAGCAATACTGTCATAGTTGTGAGCAACTTTATATATTAATTTTGAATTGTACATAAAAAAATGGACTTTTAGAAAAACTTTTCTCTTCATTCAAACGTAAAAAAGTCCTTCGCAGAAAAAAATATCGATGTGTTTGACTCACCCGCGTATAGCCCAGACCTAAACCCAATAGAAAATGTTTGGTTTATAATGAAGCTAGACGTAGCAAGAAAGCGCCCAGAATCCATACAAGTTTTAAAAAGTTTGGTGATAAACTCAATGAATCGGAGGTGTATCGCAGTAATAATAGCAAAAAAATTCTAAAAGAAATGTTTACTTTATTCGATTACTGAATATTTTATCATCTTTTCATCATAAATGTATTTAAAATAAAACAATCAGCCGATTGCTTTCAAAAGTTTTGTAATTTTAGCAAAAAAAGACTCCAATTTGTAATAAAAAATGTTTCACCAATTTTTTTTTCCCCAGCACTGTATACAAAAATGATAAATATTAATTTTAGGTTAATTCGTATGGCAGATACCCCACCCTCTTGACGTACAGGTTCCAAAATCCTTTCAGTTATCCGCCTTGACCAAAGAAACAGATTAGCGAAAAAAAATCCAAATCGGACGCGGTAAGTGCTAGTATTAATGAGAGTTCAAAAACATCAATTCGTCTTCGTTCACAGCAATTACAAATTCCACAAACAACTTTATTCCGAATTTTGCACAAAGATTTCATTTGAAGGCATACAGATAACTCAATAAATAAAGACATCAGTTTTTCAAGAAATTCGTTAGAATAGAATTGGGATCCTTCAATATTTATTAGCTGAAGTTCTAGAATATGGTGAATAATGACTGATATTAAAACTGTTTATGATGAAATTTGGAACCTCCTGGTTATAACTCACATAAAAAAATTAAATAAAAATTAAATTTCCTCAAATGATCTGTCCAATTCCCGGATCCCACCCACTACTATTAGAAGATTCATTTTTCAAATGATTTTTTTCGGCTTTTTATAAACACAAATATATCAGTGAAAATTTCATTCACAAGATTTTCGATTGGCTAATTAGAAACAAAATCAAGAGGCCAATTATTCATAATATATCTACCAAAAAAAAGTAGGGATATCAATCTCCCGTATTTTACCGCAAGAGTTATACAAAGTGTATAACCCTGAACAATAAATAAGAACTTTCCTTCCTTCTCCTCCAATTCTTTTCCTTGAGTTTGTAATGAGTTGAGTTTGACTGAAACCCAGCTTCCATACTAATAACATAGAATTTATCTTACTTGCTTGGTGATACCAGGCGGCATGATTCCTGCTGCTGAGCCAGGTAGGGGATTTTGGTGTGGGTGGCTATCCTAAGCTTCACTGCTACTTCTTTTAGCATGGCTATCCTAAGCTTCACAGTGCTTGAATTAAATTAAAATTTGACCACTTGCCGTGGTTATAATGGCTATTGATTCCTAACTGAGTGTTAGTAATTCATATTTATATATATATATATATATATATATATATATATATATATATATATATATATATATATATATATATATATATATATTTATATATATATATATATATATTATATATATATATATATATATATATAGTGCTGGTAAAAAAAATTGGGCATAAAATTTATTGCAAATTGGAGTCTTTTTTTGCTAAAATTACAAAACTTTTGAAAGCAATTGGTTTATTGTTTCATTTTAAATACATGTATGACGTAATTTTTTGAAAAAAAAATTGACCTGCAATTTAGGGGCAAAACACCGAAAAATGCCAAAATATTCAAAATACGTTGATTGGTGTTAAAGTAATGTAATAAATTAAACAATTATTTTTTAGTTTTTTGTTTGTTTTTTATTGATTTATAGAAGTTCAATCTTTCATATTAATATTTTGTTGGACCGCCTTTTGCTTTTATTTCAGCGATACACCTCCGATTCATTGAATTTGATAAATTTTTCAAATTCGCAGGAGATATGGATTCCCAAATCATCATCAACAAAATTTTTAAAGCTTCAATCGATTCTGGGCGCTTCCTTGCTACTTCTAGCTTCATTATAGACCAAATATTTTCAATTGGATTTAAGTCTGGACTATACGGGGGCCAGCTCAACACATCGATACTTTTTTCTTCGAAGTACTTTTTTACCTTTAAATGAAGAGATAAGAAAAAAAACAAATTATTTATGTTTATCTGAAAGCCAATTTGTCTATCTACAATTAAAAATTAATAACTCACAACTTTGGCGGTATGGCACGGAGCGTTGTCCTGTTGAAAAATAAATTTGCAAGTCTCGCCAAAAAGCTTTAATGCAGAAGGCTCAAATTCGTTCTGAAGGACCTGCAGATAAACAGGTGCTGTAACGCTGGAACAAAGGAAGCACAATCGACCGGTTTCATTTCCAGAAAAGCATCCCCAGACCATAACTCCTTCTTTTTTCGGTGGAAGTCTTAAAAGACATTCGTTGCTAAGTCTCTCGCCAGGTTTTCTCCTTACGAGAGTTCTTCCATCTCCAACATTCAACATGAATTTTGAATCATCGGAGAAAATCACACCATTCCACATCTCTGGAGTCCAATTAATATGCTCCTGGGCCCATAGCAAACGTTTTTTTTTTACTAGTAATGTGAACTCAGGCTTCTGGACTGGTTTAAGTGCTCTCAAACCAGCTTTAACAAGTCTTTTTCTCACTAAGCCGGCTGAAATTTTTTTTCCCGTTGCTCGCTCAAGATCCTGTCTTATGTCATTAGATACATATTAACTGCCCAAATTGAAAAAACAAAAAATTAAATTCAATTTGGTTTCAAATAGCCGCAGGTGAATAAACGCTAAAGAAACCTAAAAAAAAATGAAAAGTATTGTACACACGCTTGACAAAAATCGCGTGTGCAACAAAAAAAAGAGAAAATGTATTTACCTTTATTTACTGAAACTTGAGCAAACCCTTTAATGTGCAGAAATAAATTCATAAATTTGTATGGGCACGCGCCACTAGAATACATAGAATGTTACGTTAATTTGTTGTACAACCAAATTTGATACAACTCAAGTAACGTAATTAGAATGGTAACTGCATCCGGACTTTGTCATTGTAATTTTTATTTGTTTTTCTTTTTTAGAAGAAAATATCTTAAAAAGGTGGGATGCAGTTTTCTTGGTTTATTTTCTTGGGAATTAGGTATATTTTGTAACGGGGATGACAAGCGCCCGTTACAGCGTGGAGAAAACCCAATCCCTGAGATGAAAAGAGATCTCACGCTCTATTGAGGTGGGGATGGATGTTTATGATTAAGCTTCGATGTTTATTGATCCAACGTGGGGACGCCCCACAACCTAAGATAGTCTCAAGCCAGGTTAACAATAGTTTTACAAATCTATAACAATTCCTAATCCTAAATTTCTATTACTAGGGTATATATATTATATATTTTTTTTTTTATCATTTTTATTTTTTTTATTTTTATATTTTTTTATATATCTTTATATCTACCTTCTTATAGCCTACATTACTATTTTTCTAGTTTATTATTTCTATAGAGAACGTATTTTTTTTCTCTTTAATCTTATTAACTACCTAAACTCGTTAAATGTTTTTTTTTTTTCTAAACTCACTAAGTAACCTACTTACAGCTATGTTAGTAAGGTTGGAGACGGCGCTTTTTCAACTTTACCCTACCTCCTGCAGAATTACATCACTTCTCGTGTAGATACTTTTGTGCTAGGTAGGTTAAATTTTGAAACAGCCTCATCTCGTTTCTTAAAGTATGGTTAAAATTTTAAAGATGAAGAAATTTTCTCTTATAATAATCGAATTCTTATGATGTCATTAGCATTTATTTGGATCCGCTGGTCTGGTGTTGTTGTACTGGATGTTGTATCTTTGCAACCTTTTTTTTTTTTTTTCTTGATGTGGATGCTTCGCCAGTGGATTTTATTTTGACGAACCATGTCTACCAGTACTAACACAAATAGGAACACCACCCCTCTCGATTGTCGCACCATGAGTTACGCGAGGATAAATTTCGCCCTAACCATTGTTCACTTTCGTTCAGGTCGTTCCGGTGATCTCTTCATTAACATCTGCAGAGCTTACAATTACCATCTCCTGCGGGAGATTGAACAATGAAAGCTGTTTGTCTTTTTGTCACACGCTGGATTTGTTTTTTGCTACTTAATTCGAAACCTCGTCTCCTTCGGACATACCATGATCTAACAGTTGTTTCACAGTTATTGAACCCATGTGGAAAATCCGGTGTTTGAAATATCGATCTAATTCGGCATTGACTGGCTGATGTCTCTGCATGTGTCAATTAATCCCTTCACAACGAGTTTCGGGCGACTGGATATCATATGCTAGCCTTCCTATGTACAGATTAATGGACCTCCCCTAAGGTTGTAGCCCCTTTTAATGCTTCTTCATCCCCTGTCCGATGGTTGTTTACTGAAATGTTTTTGGACACCAATTTATCTTACTGCTGGATGAGTACATAAATGATGTTAAACTTGTCTCCGTGCAATAGCGTTAACTGGATTTCGAAGATGGCCTTATCCTGAACAGTCTTAGGTTTGCTAGTCAGGATCTAGTATACATGTATCCAAAGTACCATCTGCCAACTGTTGCTGCTGATGGCATTTTTATGCATTTTGGCTGGATCAATGCTTATCGCTGTGGATTTATATGGTAATATTAGTAGAAATCAGGAATTTACGACGGTGGTGTGAGTACTGCGGATGTTCCCACTCGTGCTAATAACTAGTAAAATGGTATAAGTTTCACATTTAAGTGCCAAGGTTGTACTCGGTAACCTTCAGCTGCTCCCCCGTAAACCAAACCAAATACATGGATGTGGGTTGTTGCTAAACTACTAATGACATTTCCTATAATTCTTTTTCGGCTAAATTATAGAGCAATTTTTTAAAATTGTTTTTTATAAATTCAAAGTTTTTTTATTATCCCAAATTTTCGATGTTTTGCATCATTTTCCAGGGAAAAATAACTAATTGTTCTTATTTTTTATTTTTTTATAAGACACTATTTTTTCCCCCTTTACAAAAAAGAAAAAAACATTCAGAAAAATTATTCCAAATGACATTATCGAAAAATTGGTGTATAATTTGGTCGAAAAGAATAATATAAAATATACAAGAAGACCAACAAATAAGATCATTAATGACATTTCCTATTCTATTTACTTTCTAGGTTAGTATCCCTAATCTAACTACTATTTTATGTTAGTATTCCTATCTAAACCTAACTATTACCTAACCCTAACAAACTCTTAACACTAAATACTGGTGTTTCTTGGCCTACGGCGATAAACTAGAAACATACCAGTCCTCATTTTCCTATTACATTGGTACATGGTATCCACGAAAAATTGTCATCTCGCTGAAACCAGGCGCCGATTGGACCTGGCCAGCACCTCATATTTTAAACGCAAATCTAACACCCCCGATAGATGATCTATGGGTACTTGGTCTTGCACATAATGCCCATTGGACTCTGCCTGAAATCGCGCAACGAGGCCAAAGACGCGAAGCCTCTTCCAACGGACTCTCGCTTTGCCTTGCGTCGCAACTGTAAGTTGTGCATGCACCTGGTAGAAGTGCGTCTGCTCTTAATTGGCGATTCCACCTCTACAACATGATGTCCCTCCGCAAGGAAACATATGCTATCTAATGTCTCAGATAACGACTGATCTACCTGCCGCTCCTCAGTACTCACTATAACTTCTTCACTCTGCTCGTTTCCTTCGGACTCTGGTTCTCCACACCCATCTCATTCCTCAACCTCAACTTCCACTTTGCCTATGGGCTCGTCGAGTATCACACTCCTCCTAGATAGTATTTCGGCAACATAATATGGTGAGAGTCAACCTTTGCCCAATGGTTGACCAGATCGCATAGGAAAATCCGAGCCACTAGCAACTCTTCTGAATTTTCCCCAAAGATGTCGTACCCTGGCGTGAGGAACATCATTCCTTCGATGTGCAAGAGCTTGGTGTACACGAGAGAGATCATCTTGTACATTGTGTTGCCAGCCCAGATGTTCTCCAAGATACACTGTTGAACACCCCGTAGCCTCGCTTAGCACGTACATAGCTAACTGTTGCAATGGATGTCTCACTGCAGCCTCATGTCAGTTTTTGTGTACCCTATATGGTGTCTTCAGTTCAATTTGTAGCCGGTCAGATAGAGCCCTCTTGATTGAACTGGTGACTTTTGGAAAAGGTCAAGGATCGATCAGCCCCGCACCTCTAACTCAACGATTAGATCGTCGGGCTGTAATAACTCTACTTCCATTGCACGTTTCATTATAAAAAAACTTTCTCTACACTAAAACCTAAGCTAACAAAAAAAAAACTAAAATTTATTAAGAAAATTGTGTTATTTGAACTAAAAGGATTTACTGTTTTCACCTTCCCTCCTATCATTGAGTACAATTGAACCCACAGTTTGGGTAACAAAAAGGAAAGGATAGACCATGACCCAACCTTGCAATGGACAGTCGAAACTTACACGCTGTAAGTGAACCTCATTGCTATGGTGTCATATAACAAATTTTTATTTAATTTACCTAGTGGTCATGATTGGAACCCTTGCACTCCCGTTCCCACAATACCGGATTCAACCCCATATCAGGGAGACACGGATTGTGTAGGAGGCAAGTCATACACCATTCATGTAGACAATAATTTAAATTCAATGTCACTCCCGGCAGAATAAATATTGTCTTCCCTACCATCAGGAAACAACAACACGCCGGTCATTGCTTATTATTGATCCTCTTTGTGTTTCACGATGCGTCGGAACTAACTGATGGGACAAAACGCATTCATATGCTCATCCTAAAACAGAGACAATTTTGCCCATTAGTCCCGAACTACACCCAGGACGATCTTAAAACTAAAGCGGACTTAAAAAAAGCGGACTTAATAAAATTGAAAAACCGAAGTGAAATTATGCGCAAACTTAATATGAAACCACAAAGAGGATCCTAAATTTTTACTTTTTATTAATTTTTTTGTTGAATGTTAATTAATTCATGTAATTTCTAATATGCTACCGGTGGTTAGACCATTTTAATTGTGTTTCCGGAATTCTCTTACAATCTTCGAAACATATTAAAAATCATTTAATTAAATAAATAGAATTATGTCTATTAGTCGGTTTTCGTTGAATTGCTGTTCGTAAATACTAATATACTTCTCGTGTTAATCGAAACACAATTAAAATGGTCTAACCACCGGTAGCATATTAGAAATTGCATGAATTAATTAACATTCAACAAAAAAATTAATAAAAAGTAAAATTAGCTTACACACAGAGCAGTGTGAATATCGTAAAGAAGAAAATAATTGTAAGAGAATTCATCTGTATTAGTACGATTCGCTAGTATTTAAAGCACAGCACATTCTGTATATATAGAATGTAAATTGTGGTATAATCAGTTCAGTCGCCGCGGCCTGATGAGAAGATTGATTTTTTCATAATCATAAGCTCATCAGTTCGAAACTGGATTGAATTCTCTTACAATCTTCGAAACATATTAAAAATCATTTAGGATCCTAAAATTTAGTTAGATCAACTTGTTGTAACATTTACAACCAAATTGACATTAAAAACGGAAATGATCCTTTCGAGAAATGAATCCAAGCTGTGCAAGCACCCTCACATGATTTGCATCTCCAAAAGGGCTGGTAGTACTGGACGAAAACCGTACACCATGACTGCGATATCAGCTATTATTTTGGATATTTATGGAGAATTCATGTTACCATCACTACCATGACCATCGGTTTGTTCCCCAAAGTGTGGGTTGGGACATGCCTCAAATAAAACGAGTAATCAAGGATCTAGCGACTATATCCATAAATTGTAAAAAGATTCTTCAACATGAATATGACCACCATGTATTTTTTCGGGCTAAGCCGCAGCCATGTTCATGTCAAAGAAGTTCTGTCCAGAAATACCCAATAAAGAAAAATTGTCTGTAAAGACAGAAATAAGAAAAAGTTGGATCGGATGTTTATCGACTCAGGTTGGGCGCCACTTTATAATGAGTGGAGTTTGACTGAAAGCCCGCTTTCCTTTTTTGATTTAGTGAATATAATTCGCTAAATCAGTACGTTCGTACTTGAAACTATCTGTGTTACTGTTACTTAAGTAGGAATTACATTTTTGTAGTTTGGTCGTAGCTACCTGATGAGTAAACCAACTTTTTCCGTACGAAACCAAACTACTAACACAATGAGCTCAAGGAAAGTTCTCATCTTTTGTTCAGGGTTACACACTTTGTATAACTCTTGGGGTAAATTACGGGAAGGATTGATATTTCTACTTTTTTGGGTAGATATTTAATTTTAGAATACGAATGAAATATTAGTAAAAACCGACTACCTTCCAGGTAACTAACCATCCAGTATAGGTTTGACAAATTTACCTAAAAAGAAAATGGATCGAGATATTCTTCACAAAATATGTCAAAGCGGGCCAAAGTTTATTTACAATAATTTGAACTTCACTCGTGTGTATTTTGCGGTGCTGCTTTGAATTATTCTGTTTTCCAAAATGATCTTTAAATGGGATTTATTTAAAAAGAAATGGAACCCACCGTACAAAATAGCCGAAAGGCCTCGTAATGTGTACGTTCGACACTGTGTGTTCGTGTAAGTACTCATGCCACTAAAGTCTTGCCATTGGAGACGAGTGAGCAAAAACCTATTTTCATAGGTTCGATTAACTCTCACGGTTAAGTCGTTACCAAACTGATTACAAAAGCTGGTCGGTAACGTATAATTTGCAGCTTAATTTGTAATTTTGTAGTTAATGTTTTTAAATCGGATCTTAGCCGGAAACGCAGAAATAAGTAGCGAAATTGTAAAACATGGTAAAATAAATTTTAAATCGACTCTCTAATGAATTCTCATCAATTTCAAAATCGACATTTAATCTTGTACAAACATAAGACTATAAAATTTACACTCATAATAATTTCGTTAACACAAATTGCATTAAAAATAAAATGAACCATTGTTCGAGTATGTACTTATGTACAAACAAACATACTTTGTATTATTTTTCGATGAATAAATTTGAAAGCTTTTTTATGCTTCCAAACAAAAGTTACATTGAAAAGAATATAAATTAAGATAAAAATATACACTCGTATATTTATTTATATAATTTTGTGTATTGTAATATATATTTTTGTTTGTATATCCCGTTATAATGTATTTTTGGTCCGAAAAGTTGAATTTTAATTAGGATATCCATTAACAAAAGTAATTAAAATGTTTCAAACAGCGCGATTTTTTTTTTGTGCTTTACGTTTTTATTATACGAATTCATTAAAACTCCAATTAAGACACCTCTCTGATGAGTATTTAAGTGATTTATGCGAAAGAACGTACTGTCGTCGAATGTAAAACAGTGGTTAAACGAGTTACTCAAAAATATTAAAATTTGTATTAGTTATACATAAAACAACATTCGTTTTTGTCAGTCTAACATACCATATTTAGAAGTAAAATTATTTAATTTTAAATTGTTCATTCCAATTTGTTTACACAATTGTTGTATGTACATTACTTTTATTAAGTGAAAAATTACCCTATGTGTGCGTTTTATGCCCTACGTTTTACGAAAATTACAAACTCAACAAGTAAACTAATTGTTAATTTACTAACATCAATCAACAAAAAAAAAAAAAAAACATGAATAATGATTTTAGGCAGTTTTAATTGTTTTTTGAACTTTCAAAAATCTTATACGCAAATAAATGTCTGCTAATAAATCAAAAAATCTTATTTTTGTACTGCAACAGTTTTCTAATGTAAATAATTATTCTTTTTCTTTTCAGGTACGAACAAAATTTCTTGTTTCTGACAACAGGTAAATATTTGAAATTATTTAAGCATTTTGGTTAATCATCAACGTGTATTTAGGAATTTTTTTTGTTGAAAGCAAAATTACCATGAGATAAACAATTTAATTACCGATCGTCAATAAGAGTTTCAAACACGACTGTTGTTTCGCGACCTGCTCGTGTAAACGCAATTGAGTTGGGGATTCGTTTGTTCACCAATAAGGTGAAACTCGTCTAGTCCCGTTCAATATTTTTAAGATCCGTCGTCGGCTGCTACAATCATTTTCGTTTTCGGTTGTTAAGAGCTAGAGTTGAGTAGCTTTTAGTCGCAGGTATTCATTTTTATTTACAATAGCCAGAGAAATGAAGGAAATTATTGGAAAATTGAAACTTATTTTTGAAACTTTTCAGAATTGCCCGGTTATTTGTTCATAACTCAAAATTGAAGTCAACTCAAAAAAAAAAAAAAAAACAGTTAACTGGTTTCTCAAAAAAAAAAAAATAAACAGTTATATTTTAGAAAACTCTTATAATCGTTTGCCAAGAAGCCCAAAACGCAGCAACCCGTAAAATTTATGAAAAAGTCTATTTTGAAATACAAGGCCTCCTTAAAATTTGTCAATTTAGAATGTAACATAAAGAAAATACTAAGCGCCAAATCGATAGACGCAACTACAACTTTTAGTTGTAGTTACAGTTTTTTCGGATATAGCGAATTTAGTTGGGATTTTAATGGAATTTAGTTGGGAAATAGCGAATTTAGTTGCGATTTTAATGGAATTTTTAAACGTAAATAAAACTATAGTTTTTCGAACATGAGCTGCCAACATGAAAAAAAAAATTTTCCTTTGTTCTGTCAAATAAATCAAAACAAACGACTTTGTTTAGTTGTAAATAGATATTTTTTTTTTTTTTTGAGAATGTTGTCTGTTACAAAATATATACTTATATAATATCTTTGTGTAAATAAATTTTGTTTAATTTAAATAAAAATATATTTTAATCGATAAATATAAATTAATCGATTAAATGATAACTACAAGAAGAAGCTGTTTGAAATTATAACAAATTATAAACATATCATTGAATCGAGTCAAAAAAGACTGTGGGGCGAAAATATGTAGCCATTTCAATGGCCAGAGTATTACGGCGGAGGAAAATTTAACTCAAATAAAAGCAGCATATATGAACATAAAAGGGAAACTCCGTAAACATTAGCAAATAATAGAAGTGATATATTGGGGACCAGTGGCGGTCCAGCTTTACAAGCCCTAGATAAATCCAATGGATTACTGGCACCCACTATTACACCATAACCTAACCGTTTCGATGATGATGGTAGCGACGATGTAACTAAAAACTAAGTTCTAGGAATTATTGAGTTACGAAATGGAAACTGATTATTTGAATCTGATTGATACAAACACACCTCCTAATTGCAGCGAATCTC
This sequence comes from Tipula vernalis, assembly GCA_958295665.1. NCBI lineage: Eukaryota > Metazoa > Arthropoda > Insecta > Diptera > Tipulidae > Tipula > Tipula vernalis. The sequence continues at coordinate 332,753,618 of OY282558.1, read as the reverse complement.
AACCAGATTGTGAAACAATTCCCATTGTAGCCAACAATTTATCCTCGAATAACTTACCGACCGGATCGCAAAATAATCAAACCACTTCACGTTTATCACCTCATAACAATAATCCGCCCAAAAGAAACTCCACAGCAAATTTCCCGAGAACTAGGGACCGCGGGCGGAGTATTCAACTAGTCAACAAAATTAAAGAAAAACAAATAGAATCCCTTGAATGAAAAATTAAGCTCACCAAAATTAAACAAAAAGCTGCGAGAGCTCAATATCTTTATTATAAAAGGTTGTGTCCATCTGCATACAATAATGGCGACAGCGAATGATTTTTATTAATAAATTAAAAATTATTATAACAAATTGTTAGTAGTTTGTGTTATTTGGCTCCTAAAATTTCTTCTGAAATCACATTTAGCCTTATTAAATGGAATATTTGGGACATTTCGTTGAACATCTTCCGTGTTTTTTGTTTTCGTTGTGTTTTTCCTAAAATTATTAAGGTTTTATAAAATATTAGTTTCACAAGTGTAATTAATAGTATTGTGATTTTTTTTGTTCTTAAAAAAAAATTATCTCATGATTGATAAGGAAATGCTATCGTTCTTCTCATCTGATGATTCACATTAGTTTTTGAAGAATCTTAAATATAAAACGGAACGTACTTTCCAAGAGAAGATTGACGAAAATTACTATTCGGATGATGAGTTCAAGAAGCGGTTTAGATTTTTCAAACAAAACATTTCATTTTTGGAGAAATTGGTTGAAAAGGATCTTTCAAACGTCGATAATAGAGGATTTCCTTCAACAGTGAAACAAAAAATTCTGCTAGCTTTGCGGTATTATGCTACTGGATGTTTCCAAACAACAGCATGTATAACCATACATGAAGATACAAGGCCCTTCGCTGGACTATCCAGGAAATTTATAAAAATGCCTAATTCTGAGGCCGAGCAAACAAAATCACAACAAAAAATTTTATTCGTAAAAGACAATTCCACGGTGTATAGGCTGGAGGAGAGGAGACCAGGAGGAGAGAATGCGGAAATTTATCGAAACACTTTAATGTGGTTCAAAAATACCAAAAACAGACTATAGTCGTAGTTCCGACTTAATTTGCGTTTATCGATTTGGGCCTAATACTTTTTCAGTGAAAGAAATACTCTACTTCAGAATATAAAAAGTAAAGGGAAAACAGATTTTTAGCTCGTGGTAAATTTATAAAGATTTATTAATTGCGGCTATATAAAAGTTTGTATTCACATTCGAGTCGATTTAACCATTGGAACCCATAACAACAAACAACAAAGGCTTAGTTTGATTTTTACAGTTTCTTGAATAATAAAGTCTCTTATAATATCGAATAACTTAATCATCTCGAAAATTTCAATTTAATATGAAAAATCTCATCTAAAGTTATATTGTGTCAGTTTATACCATCATGTTGATTAATTTCGAACAGTCCAGACACCTGCGAATAATTTAGAAAAAATCGTACAACCTAAAAATTCTCGAATAATTTCGGGATTGTGTCCAAAATCTTGCTAAACTAGAAGAAAGCGAAGTTCAATGAGTATGTTTGCCTTTTCAAGTAAAATCCTTATACAACCGCAACTTTCTAGAACACACTGAGATTTTTATCGATATAATAAAGCATAAAAGCACAAAATTCTGAAAATAGTCTCGTTCCCAACTGAAACTCTATTTTCTGTAATGTTGGAAGGAAAGAGTAATGATAATAGAATATGAAGCCAACAGATATTCTGTTTCCGTAGCTTTTTAGAAAAGGGAGAATCATATAAATCATAAGCTGCCTTGCTGTGCTACCAATGAAAAACAAAATATATTCGGGATTTATCTTTCCTCAAAGCAACAGGCGAATTAAATTTGGATTACGTTTTTGTCTTATTTTATATTACATAACATTTTATAAGTACAGATATACTCATATGCATAGAAGCTAAAAAATTTTGTAAACATATACTTAAAAAAAAATCCTTGGAGCCGTTTTCGAGCAAAATGATTTTTCATATTTCGCTTCTGAAGAAATTTCAAGTTAATGACTAAATGTTACGTCACATTTACAACGCTGATGGATTTTCTTTGTGTTGTTTATTTTTATTTATTGGGGAATAGATTCGCAGATTTGCCACATTTTAAAAAGGTCCTCTTTTATTTAATAGATTCTGCAAAAAGTGGAAATAAATGTGTTTATAATAAATTCTAGAAAAGAGGAGTTTAATTTATTTAATAAAACCAATTTATTTAATACATAGAAGCACTACCTCGAAACAAAAATATCTACGAATAATATTACCAGTAATTTCCAGAATATAATCAATTTCGAATTATTATTATTTATTTTTATTCAATCTGTGAATTCAAAGATCCAGTGGCGATTAAAAAAGTTGTTACGTGTATATTTACAATATTTACGTCAATATAACAAAAAACTTCCAAGATACTTACTACACTTGGAAATGCAACAAACCATCCACAGTTGAGGCTTCAAATAAAAATGATTTTAAACTTGACTTAAATGTATTTTAATTTACGTAAATTTATTAATTCATCCGGTAGGCTATTGAATATTTTAGATGGCAATATTAGAAACGAATTTTGGAAATTTGTTGTTGTAAATTTTTCAAGCTGAATATAGACTTATATCTCAAGTCGTAATTGACATTAGATTGATTGACTTTAATAGGAAAAATTGCTTTTAAAACTTCATAGACAAACAGATGTCTTATAGGGAAAATTTCTGACAACTAAAACAAAGGCTACGAAGCAGTTAGCCTCTATGCGTTTAGCATGATACGAATAATATGTTTTTGAGGTACAAGTTCCCCCCTAGCAGGCTAATCCATACGATAGCCTTGATTACACAAGCGCAAAATTAATAATTGTTAAGACTACGGAAGGATGGACTGAACGCAAAATATAAAATTTTATAACCAGAACACACATATAATTATGAAGGAATCGATATGAGAATGCCAATGCACACAAGTATCTACAATCAAACCAAGACACTGATACAAGTTATGTGATCACAATTCAAATCAAGGTTAATAACACCAGGCTCAGTAACAATTTCATTATTAAGTTTATAAACATACCTTTAGTTTTTGTGCTTAGAAACGTAGTATGTGCAAGGCACCATCTCCTCAGAAGACGAAGATGAAACAACGAAATAGCAGTAATCTTGTATGACCTACAAAATGTTTTCTACTTGCCTCATGGTAACGCTTCGAATTTTTATTGCAAAAGAAAATTTAGTACATACAATCTTACTGGACTTTTTAATCTAAACGGAATCACTTATTACGCAATATGGTATAAAACACAAACGGGCAGGTCTGACACTGATATTGCTAGTGCACTTGTGAATGTATCAAAAAATGTTATAGCCGCCAATCCAAATGTGAAGGACATAATTTTATGATCTGATGCTTGCCTTTCGCAAAATTGGAATAGAATCATTTCGCTTGCATTACTAAATTTAAAAAAAAATTATAATATGTGATCAATTTCTCCTCGCTATTCTGTTCCGGGTCATTCCAGAATTCAAGAATTTGATGCTATCCACAGCGTTAGCGAACAGCATCTTCGAAATATTCAAAATCATTTTCCATTTACTTGCCAGAACATATTCTGATAAGCAGCGACTTTACATCAAAAAATTAAATAAATAAAGGATATTTAACAAAATAATTATACAAAAAGGATAATAACAAAAGCGATAACAATAATAACAATAATACCCAATAAACAATCATTATACATAAGAATTAAAGAAAAATCAGCTAGAACAAAAAAGTGAATTAATTAATAAGTAAATTAATCTGACGTATCTGACATTAGAGCATTAATAGTTTGAGTTATATGATTAGCTAAAGAAATGATTAGCTGCATACGTATTATAGGAGCGTTATTTCGGCAATTCGATTTGTAAGCATTTACTTTAAATGTCGAAGGCCGCCTTGTAATTTATGGGTAATGTAATTATATTGAATTGAATTTTTAAGGTCACTATCAATTATGTCATTCAGCATTTTGTAAAGTGTAATTTTATCAGCAATAATTCTTCTATTCCTGAGAGATAATAAACCATATCGAAAAAGTTTGCCTTCATAAGGTTCCTTCTCAATAATGAATTTGTAGTTTAAGAATCTGATGAACTTTCGTTGTACCCGTTCTAATGTATCACTATGAATGTAATGGTTGGGATTCCAAATTTTTGTTAAATACTCTACTAAACTTCTTACATATGCCCTGTAAATAATATAATAAGATCTGTGGTTGGTAAAATTCGCCGTCACTCTTGTAGAATACTCAAACATTTGTAGGCTTTATTGACCATTTCTTGTATATGTAATTTGTAGTAATTTGTTCATTTTATTATTAATAACGATACCCAAGTCCACAACGCTAGAATTTACACGCAAGTTGACATTATTGATGTAGTATTTGAAATTGAGATTAAAACCCAAGCGCTTGATTTTGAGAAGAGCGTTACGTAAGTTCTATGAAATTTAAACTGCACTAATTAACAGGTGTAGTTTAACAGACCCAAAAACTTTGAGATTCAATAGAAAGGCCCATGTAGATGACATCAACGCCCAAACTAGAATTCAAAGAATCGGTTATATGTTCAGTGAAGCAAAATAAGTTAGTTAAAGTTGGGCAACCCTGGAAAAATCCATGCTGGTTTTTGAATGCCATACTTTTAGCGTGAGCAAAGAGTTTTTTTACGCAAAAAATTTTAAAAATCTTTGAAAAAAGAATTCAAAATCGATATTGGCCTGTAATTATAGTTTAGTGCCCGTGTCACATTTTTTAAAAAGTGTGGTGGCAAAGACCCGATCCAAAACCCTTATTAATGTCTATATTGTTTAGTTCTGTGAATGTTTCCTCTTTATCACTATATAAATCAGTAAGAGTTTCATTTTGATTTAGAGCAGCAGGTAGATTATTAAGATTATGTAAACCTTGACTGCTATTAAACACCGACATGAAAAAGTCACAAAATAAATTAGAAATACCCTCCCAAAAGTAAAAGCTACATAATTATTATAATAGAGGCACTGGCATAGAATTTATATTGTTGGTTTTCCTACAATAAGACTAACATAATTTCGGGTTATCCCTCAGCGAACTTTCCATTTACATTACATATTCCGAGTAAGACACCTTTTCTCTTTTTTCACTAGTGATTCTATTTTGTAGAACATTTTATAACATTCACGGTCATTTGATTTTTTTGATTTCATTCTGAAGTACTCCTTAATACTTCCAGAATCATTATTAAATTCGATGACTACCATTTCGACTAATGAGTATTATGATAATTGGAAATCGGAATATGTTTTTTTAATTACAGTGTTAATATGACTGTAGAATAATCCGACGTACTCCCAATCTATTCGTTTAATTTTTTTAAGAAAAAGAATTTTGAATTTAATTAAGACCTCAAGTGGTGGATGATGCCGGTTAATCTTACTGAGAATATCTTTAGAGATATTAACTGTATATCAAATCTAATAGTCTAGTTGATTCCGCTAAAGTAGCACTAGGAGTCCATTATCGATAGACCAAGTGGTATCGGCTACATTAAAGTCACCTAAAATTGAAAAATGCGAAGATTATTGTAGGTCGTAGGCCTTCTTTAAGTTGCTTCGGGGTAAATATAAAGAACATTTAGGTAAATCTTTTTGTTATTAATTTCAATACAAACCCAGACCTCTTCAATATATTTTCCCAAGCTGACAAACGATACGATTCAAATTTTTCCTTTACTGCAATAAGGCAGCCACCCCCATTAGCTTTACTCGGGAAGAAATACAAGTTTCTTCTCAACTTTTAATGTTTGAGGCTTGTTAAGTAAGTTTTCGGATAACACTCTGATGCTCTTGGATTTAGCGTATTTTTACAAGCAAACTGGAAAAGTTTATCCTCCTTTAGTTGTCCGGCTTTGTACAGCAAATTTTGCTTCAGACTGATTAGATGATCAGCAAATCGATTCAAATTGATACTGTATGAAATCAAATATGGAGAATTCGAATTTCAAATAATATGTGAAAGGACACAGCTCGACTTGTGCCCCTTTGTTTTGTGACTACAGATATTATATTGAGGTATTGGTTGCAATATGCAATTATACATTCATACATAAGTCAAACAAAGGATATTTGTAAATAATTTGCTTGCGCTATGCCTATCTCGTTCTTTCTCGCATAATATAAGTAAACAAATAACTCAAATTTAAGGTTTTTATACTTTTTAGATGTAGGCGGTTATTATGTTAAACAACTTGTTGTAAATGTACTCTAATGTACTATAAATACTATAATGTACTATAATATACTGTGCTATTATGTAGTTTGTATGTATGTGTGTACTCTGTTCTTGAATTGTAAAGGGTGATCTTGAATCTCTTCTGGCTGTTCTTCAGCCCAAATACGACAATTTTGTTTGTTTGACGTATCTATTCAGCGAAAAATGAGCTTCATCGCTGAACACAATTTTTCGATAAAAAACCGGATCAATTTAGAGCTGTTCCAACGCCCATAAACCAAATCGATGCCGCAAAGGAAGGTCAATCGACTTCAATTGTTGAACAAACTGTATTTTGTATGCCTTCAAACCAAGATCTCTCTTCAAAATAAGCTACAATGTGCCATATGAGAGACCCAGAGCTTGAGAACGGCGACGAATTGATTGATTGCGGTCTTCACGTACACTTTCAGCTACAGCAGCAATATTCACATTAGATCGACTTGTACGCACTCTAGTCGGGTGATGAATATCCAATAATGAAAAAGTGGTTCGAAATTTATTGATTGTTTCGCGATGTTGGACGATTATGAACACCATAAAATGGTCGAAGAGCACAAAAACAATTTTTCACTGAACACTGATTTTTGAAATAAATTTCCACAATTTGTAAACGTTGTTCTCGCGTAAGTCTATTCATGGTGAAATGTCAATGAATACTGAACACAAATGTCATATAAACATAAAAGTTGTCACGCATGAATAGCAATGAGAATCCCAATTGGAAAAAGTGCCTCCTATTGGATCACGCTTTATAACGCTATAAGAATCAACTGAATTTTTCTTCAAATCTTGCTGTGGTATTTAGCAGCTAAACAGTTTAGAAATTAGCATTTCTGTCGCGCGTACAGGCTACACAGATTGTTTTTTTCGTATGATTCCACCTTGATTGCTGCTGCGAAAAGTTTCATGATGGCGGCTTTAAGCTGTTTCGTTCCAACCTTCACTTAGTATTTGTCGTTTAGAAAATTTTGGGAGATATCTAACACAACGTTGTAGATTCTGGAACCTGCAAAAGGTGCACTGAGAGAAAAAAACATTTAAAATCAATGAAAATCACATTAAATCAAATAAAAATCAATATGAAAAACACGCAATGTCGATTTTTGTAATTTCAAAGATGTTTTTGATTGATTTTTACTCAATAGCGTACATCATTATTTCAAATATTTCCAACTTTAAACTGATAACGTCTTCTTTTGAATATATGCTTTGCGATTCCTTTTGAAGTGAAAGAGTTCTACTTTGATTTGATAGTTTGGTCGTATTTAAATTTACGAAATACATAATAAAATTAAACTAGATATTGGATTGAAGCAAGAGTGGGTGCCAATTAAATCAAAAAGTTATCGACTTGATAATGTATTATTTATACTACAATATAATGTGTATTATTTTGATTCAATGAAGAATTTCAATTAAAACAATCATGAATTATTGTTCAATTAAATTATTATTATTTTTATTGGATTTAAATTTAAAATGTTAACAGTTTTCATTTGAATATTTTATTCTATACTTACATAATTACGTCTGGTGTAGCATTTCTCATTTGGCAGTAAAATATAAAATTTATAACTAAAAATGGTATTTTATTTCAATGTATTTATAAATTTAAAAAGAATACACAGTATACAATAATTATACTAAATGTTACAATACTTTTCCTAAAAGTGTATATAATCTAAAATAAAATTATTAAATATGCTTATTTTTAACATAAGTTTTGCCATTATTAATGGCATATAAATTCAAGGGTGGAGTTGAAAAATAATTAATATTTTTAATAAAAATATTTTCACTATTAATCGATCCTACTTCATAAGACTGGAAATGTTCTACAAATTTTTTAATTTTAATTTCATTACATAAAATAAATAAATCATTTTCATATAAAAAACATACTATTTTATATAATTCAAAATGAGACTTCTCATATTTTGCTAAATAATAATTTATTTTATAATCACTACCTTTATAATTTATAGAATCATTGTTTATTTGTACCCAATTATAATTAATATTTGGTATTTGTAAAATTTGAGTAAAAAAAACTTCGTTTACTAAATTTTTAAATTCTAAATTTTTAGTGTCAAGTAATTCTCCAAAACCATTTTCATTTTCTACTAAGAATTTTGAAAATTTTAATCCAGATTTTACAGCTAACGAACATGAGGGGTTTAAACGGGATGTGATACTATTCATATACATTTTTGATTGTTTGTGTTTAGCTTCGAATCGCATTGCCCAGAGATACTTTAATGGCCCACATTTTTTTATTGCTGTGGTATAATGGACTAAAAAGTGATGTTTAGGCTTTAAAGTTGGTCCATAAAGCTTAATATATAATGAATGATGTTTTCCGACTAAATCGCTCAAAAATTCTAAATCGGTTAAACTATAACTTGACCGTTGTAGAAAATCAATAATTTGTGAAAGAATAGTAAATAATTTCCAGTGTTTATTACCTACAGGTATTAAATCACCAATCATCAATGGTAAAAAATGTACAAAGTTCATAATTTCACTGGCAGTCATTTTCAAATTAAAGGATTTTAGTCTATTGAAATCCAAAGGGGGCGATATATTTCCAGCATCCTTTGCCCCAAAAGTAAATAAACCTTTTCTGTTATTAATTACTTCCAAAGAGATTATACGATCATTTATCAAAGCCTGTAAAATATTACAAACGTCATAAATGCAAACACCCTCATAAATATCATGCATAATATCAAAACAGGTATTTTCGTAAACATTAAAATAGGTAAGTGTGTCAAAAATGCAACTTTCTTTAATGCCGGTTTCTTTAAAGTTATTTTCTACTAAATGTTTGTTATAATTATCTTCATTTCGTAGATACATATTCATTTCAGTTATATCTCTCTTCATTTCATCTCTATCTCTAGTACAAACCCGGCAAAAACGTTTCGCATTAAAAGATTGAACAAAACCTAGTACGCTGTTGACACCCAAGTTGTCACCAAGTACCACTCCTAAAATAAAATGAACTTTACGTACTCCAAAAGAAGTATTAATGTCAATTCCATTCTCTAAAATTTTAAGTTGTTCAACTAAATGATACAAAGCATTTTGGTTGCCGTACTTTTTTAAATCAGCGGATGAAATAAATGCTGCATGAAAAATGTATTCGAGTCTAGATAACAAATACTGTGGCATTGTAGGAAATTGATAATAAAAACCACAAATCGATGAAGTGTGACTACCTAATGAATTATTAATCTGAAAATCATCAGAATAAAGAACATAGGGTAGAACTAATGAATCTTTTAATTTTTGTTGTTTCAGTTTAAAAATTTCTCCTAAACCAAAATTAGTGATGTTTTGAACATTTAACATTTGGTTAGTGTTTTGCAATGTAATATCTAATATATTCGGTAGTTCAAATAAAGCCTTAAATTGAAAAACTAACGGCATTATTTGGATACTAATAGATTTAGGAGCTAATATTGGATTGCCTAAGTTGATTGTTTCGCTTACTGTATTACTAATAACATAATTCCTGTGATGTTCATACAAATTAAGATCTTTTAAAACTTTAAAAAGACGATGTTCTGACTGTATTTCTTGGAATGGATGGTCGCAAAAATTTAATATGCAATCCAAATCATTTTCGTTTGCTTTCACAATATCATTTTCTTTTATTGAATTTTTTATTGCAATAGAGACATTTGTAAGTAGACTTTTTATTAAACCTTGAATTTCTAACACTTGTTTTCTAGACATTGAATTATTTGTATAGAGGTTTAAAGATAAACTTAGAGCATTTTTTTTAAGCGCGCGAATGGTTTCTTGAATTGACATCGTAACATCTTTAGAACTAGAAGGCACCGATTGTTCAATTTTAGTTTGAGATTGTTGCTCCAAAAATTGATGATTTGGTGAAAGCACAGGTACATCCATTTTAATGTTAAAATCAAAACTATGGATTTTCTCCAAATGAGAACGAAGATGTTGGAAGTTGGAAAATATCTGATTGCAATCATTTTGTTTACATTTTATTTCAAGTAGTTTGCCTGAAATTAAATGATCATGTTTATAATGCCGGATCAAATTTGTAGTTGATGAAAATAGTTTTGGGCACTTGAAGCATATATACATTTTAAATTTTATTTATTTAATTTATATTTTTTAATTATATTTTCAGTTGTATGAATGAATTGCTTTTCTTATTGCTTTAATTGTCAACCATGTGAGATAAAAGCGAAGTCAAATTTGGCGTATTAACATCAAATTTGGTTTCAATATTAAAAAAATATTTTTGGATGAAAGTTCATGGATACTGACAAGCTTGTGGATATTGCAACGATAATATTTGAAAGATTTTAAAACAAATGTCTAAACTTTCAATAAAGGATGATAATTTATAGGTTCTATTATCAAAATAAACATAAAAAATTTTTAACAAATTTTCGCTACCTTCAACTATGATGAATGGTTGAATCGACAATCCGATGTTGTAGTACTTGTCGGTCAGCTCTGAAATTGTAATTTTATAATCGTTTATGCATTCTAAACGTATAATAAAACACTCCTGTGCGTCGGCAATTGTCGCTTTACGTTTATTCCCACCACTTCGATCCTTAAATCGCGCTGTCGGCAATAATACTGAATTTAATAAAGATGTGAGTAAATAGTCTTCTGTGTCTGAAATAATATTACTATTTTAGAAAATATTTTAAAATGTTTGTAACGATTCGGTTAACAAAACTATTATTTTTTTTTTTCTCAAATTTATTGAATCGTGAATTATATTGTTTTTGTGATGACAGATTGACAGCTCATTGGCTGCTATCTGTGAAAAATACTTCACACTCAGTAATCATGCATTGCATTGTAATTGTCGATTGGAGGTAGCGAGAAAGCACTACCTATCGGAATAAAATAAAGCTGTAATACCATACAAAAAATTAGCATCAGCGCTCGCAGAACGACTGAAGTATGGTATAGTAGAATTTTTTTGAAGTTTTTATGCATCAAATATTTTTTGTCTAAAATCACGGTTCCAATCGTTAATGGATAGTGGTTGGTAGGGATGACTTACGCAAAATTCGCGGTAAAAAAATAAAATAAAAGAAAATAAAAAAACGAAACGAGCGTCAGTCAACATAGCGATTTAAGCGAAGTATTTTGTATTCGTTCTCGTCAAAAAAGCGAAGTAGTTTTTTTTCCATTGTGTGTTCTAAATAAAATGGATGTGAATTATTTATTATAAAACATTTTTTTTTCTCGTTCCATTTGTTTTTTTTTTTGTATTTTAAATTAACAAAGAATTATTTAAAAAAAAACAAAAGAAAAACTAAAATAGATTGGACGCACCGAAAATGTTATATGATTTTTTTTTTTCTCGAGTTATTGTAGAATATAACCAATTAAAAGACAATTTTTGTATTTGGCATCGTACTTAAACCGCTTTGAACGCGTGGAGAATTCTGTAACAAAAAAAAATATACATAAAATTAAAATAACTATTGTATATAACAACCGTGTGTTACTTGGGGGAACGTTGATTGTCGGGTGATTCTCCTTGCGATTGGTGTTGTGAAGCCTGGAGGTGGGAGCCGTGGGTGCGCGTGGTTACGAAAAAAGAAAAAATGTTATTTGTGAGCTGCTTACGATTAACATGGTGATCTCTACGGTAAAATACTGTTTCTGAGCTGTTTACGGTAAAAATATTTCATGAGCTGTTTACGGTAAATCTATTGATTTGGTAGCTGTTTACGGTCAAGGTTCTATTACGATACCGGTTTACGGTTAAAATACTGTTTGGTGAGCGGTCTACGGTTAGAGGTGAATATAAATTTGACCACTTCGTGCTACGCAATATAACTGGAGATAAGTGTGTAGAACAAGCATTAATCGGATAACATCAGCAGCATATCGTGGCATACAACAGTGGGCGATGTTGAGGGTCGTCAACAGCTATAGAACAGCACGACAAGGGTATAAAAAAATTTTAGATTGTAAGAGGAAAAATTTGTTTATATATATATGGGTGATTATTATTATTATTTTTGTTCATAATCCAATTTTGTTGTTGTTTTTTTTTTGCTCTACATAACACTGTGACACAGGGGAGGGCAAAAACAAAAAGAAATTCTCATTGTTTATTTCCAGATTCCAGTGGCGGGTTCAAAGAGCTCAATGGACTCTACACGGGATGCGCGTCAAGTTTAAAAAAAATTCAACGGGAAAAGGAACTTTCCTTTTTATGGTGTTATATTAAGGGGAAGGTGACTAAAGACGAGAACAAAACGAAACAGAGAAAAAAAAATAATAATTGTTAATTACGCTAATTGTAATTTAGTAATTTTTTTTATTATTAGAAAAATATATTTAAAAATTTGTTAATGGGATACTGAAAAGAATGATGTGTCGTTAATTTTTTTGTTGTGTTCGGCGGGGTTGGCAGACGTTGAGCTAACGTCGCAGACGTAGGTATGAATATTAACATCTAGCAGTTTTTAGGCCTTGCGAGACACCACCAACGGGACCCATCCTCGACTGAGATATAGCCGCAAACGCTGCAGGTGGTGATTGCAAGATGTTCTGGCTACGAGAGACGACACGTGTGAACCGAATCGTGACAGCGGGACAAGAGTCCTACTTCAGCTGTTCAACCGCGTGATATATAACTGGTCTTATCTCGTAACAGTGGCGCCCAAGGCTGTTACGAGATAAGACCAGTTATATATCACGCGGTTAAACAGCTGAAGTAGGACTCTTGTCCCGCTGTCACGATTCCGTTCACACGTGTCGTCTCTCGTAGCCAGAACATCTTGCAATCACCACCTGCAGCGTTTGCGGCTATATCTCAGTCGAGGATGGGTCCCGTTGGTGGTGTCTCGCAAGACCTAAAAACTGCTAGATGTTAATATTCATACCTACGTCTGCGACGTTAGCTCAACGTCTGCCAACCCCGCCGAACACAACAAAAAAATTAACGACACATCATTCTTTTCAGTATCCCATTAACAAATTTTTAAATATATTTTTCTAATAATAAAAAAAATTACTAAATTACAATTAGCGTAATTAACAATTATTATTTTTTTTTCTCTGTTTCGTTTTGTTCTCGTCTTTAGTCACCTTCCCCTTAATATAACACCATAAAAAGGAAAGTTCCTTTTCCCGTTGAATTTTTTTTAAACTTGACGCGCATCCCGTGTAGAGTCCATTGAGCTCTTTGAACCCGCCACTGGAATCTGGAAATAAACAATGAGAATTTCTTTTTGTGTTTGCCCTCCCCTGTGTCACAGTGTTATGTAGAGCAAAAAAAAAAACAACAACAAAATTGGATTATGAACAAAAATAATAATAATAATCACCCATATATATATATAAACAAATTTTTCCTCTTACAATCTAAATTTTTTTTATACCCTTGTCGTGCTGTTCTATAGCTGTTGACGACCCTCAACATCGCCCACTGTTGTATGCCACGATATGCTGCTGATGTTATCCGATTAATGCTTGTTCTACACACTTATCTCCAGTTATATTGCGTAGCACGAAGTGGTCAAATTTATATTCACCTCTAACCGTAGACCGCTCACCAAACAGTATTTTAACCGTAAACCGGTATCGTAATAGAACCTTGACCGTAAACAGCTACCAAATCAATAGATTTACCGTAAACAGCTCATGAAATATTTTTACCGTAAACAGCTCAGAAACAGTATTTTACCGTAGAGATCACCATGTTAATCGTAAGCAGCTCACAAACAATATTTTTTTTCTTTTTTCGTAACCACGCGCACCCACGGCTCCCACCTCCAGGCTTCACAACACCAATCGCAAGGAGAATCACCCGACAATCAACGTTCCCCCAAGTAACACACGGTTGTTATATACAATAGTTATTTTAATTTTATGTATATTTTTTTTTGTTACAGAATTCTCCACGCGTTCAACGCGGTTTAAGTACGATGCCAAATACAAAAATTGTCTTTTAATTGGTTATATTCTACAATAACTCGAGAAAAAAAAAATCATATAACATTTTCGGTGCGTCCAATCTATTTTAGTTTTTCTTTTGTTTTTTTTTAAATAATTCTTTGTTAATTTAAAATACAAAAAAAAACAAATGGAACGAGAAAAAAAAAATGTTTTATAATAAATAATTCACATCCATTTTATTTAGAACACACAATGGAAAAAAAACTATCTCGCTTTTTTGACGAGAACGAATACAAAATACTTCGCTAAAATCGCTATGTTGACTGACGCTCGTTTCGTTTTTTTATTTTCTTTTATTTTATTTTTTTACCGCGAATTTTGCGTAAGTCATCCCTACCAACCACTATCCATTAACGATTGGAACCGTGATTTTAGACAAAAAATATTTGATGCATAAAAACTTCAAAAAAATTCCACTATACCATACTTCAGTCGTTCTGCGAGCGCTGATGCTAATTTTTTGTATGGTATTACAGCTTTATTTTATTCCGATAGGTAGTGCTTTCTCGCTACCTCCAATCGACAATTACAGTGCAATGCATGATTACTGAGTGTGAAGTATTTTTCACAGATAGCAGCCAATGAGCTGTCAATCTGTCATCACAAAAACAATATAATTCACGATTCAATAAATTTGAGTAAAAAAAAAATAATAGTTTTGTTAACCGAATCGTTACATGTTTTAGAAAAATAGTATACTTTTGTCTGTAGTAGTTTTTGCAAGTTTAAATAACTGCTTACATCTTCCGTTGTTTATGTTTATTTCATAAAACGTTGAAATTTTAGTTTTAAAATTTTCCCACTTAGAAAATAAACATAATGATCTCATAGGATACAATATTTTAAAATCAATTTCGATCTATAATACAAAATAAAGAAGGAATTAATAACTGAATTTTTACACTATCCGTAAACTTACCAGTTCGGGAGCTCTGCTATCACCAAACTTCGACCAAGCAGTAAGGAACTCAACGTTTGTTAATGTTTTGAGCTCTTTCTGACGAAGACTACATGTTTTCAACCATCTATCTTTAATTTCTTCCCAATTGGAACTATCTCTATTTAAGACCGTTTTAAAGGCAATGGCAATCGATTCGTCGACTTCCACGACACTTTCTTCTGCTTCTTCTGGTAATTCTTGAATACCACCACTATCATGAGTTAATCGTCTTTTTTTTTGATCGTATGTTAGAATATTTACAATAAAGTTTTCCGGTAGGATTTTTGTTATTTTTTCGTGGTACGTAATAATAATCCTGTTTATAAATTTAATTGAAAATAATGAATCATAATTGAGTTAGATTTCAAACATATAATTAATATACTTTTGTATTTAGTTCGGATGGAAACACATCCAAAATTTGATTCACGATATTCGGAAAATCATAAGGCCTTAGCACTCTGTTTGTTGCCAAGATGTCCTCTAATATAATTAGAATAAGTTCATCACGATCACTGTTAGTTAATCTTCTTTGATCTTGATATCTTTTAATGAGAAATTTTCCTTTGGTCGTTTCGTTTAATAATTCCAGCACCGTCTGAAATATACAATAAAATAAGAACATTATAAAAAATTTCATATTTATTTCATTATAGCTCTCGTTGCAAATGTTAATTTTGTTATCATCACATAAATTATATTATTTATCTTATACAAATTAATTACCTGTTGTTTTACGTTGGTATGTAAAAGAGTATTTGCTGAGCTTGGTGAAGCTTGATGATTTTCTCCATCGGAAGTACCATTAAGCCAATCACCTACTTTTGACGAAACTGTTAAAGTGCTGTCATCCAAACCGAACTGAAAAGGCAATTATTTTGAAAATGTTCGAAGCAATTATTATTACTGAAAAATATACCTTCTCTTTCCGCCAGTGGAATAATTTAAACCGAAATTCCGCACGTAATGGAATGTCCTTAATAATTTCTTTTATATCTTCGCTTGATAGATATTGAAGGCTTCGATATGTGACGTTTGATTCTAAATATAAAAAGAAATATTTTAAAATTTTAAGTACCAATATGCAGCATTTATTTTGGGGCGGTATTATCCACACAAAAATGCATATAAAACAGCCATACCAGTACCGAAAATAAAGCAAAATTGATTTCTATAATGCAGGATTTCCCTTTCAAAACGAAATATTTAAATGATGTATTACTCTATCACTCTCTTATTCCATATGAGGATTAGAGAATAAATGTACCCCATGGTACAAATTATAAAACTAATTATGATCAGATCACTATAATTAAAATTATTGCAATAGAATTTATAACATCAAATGTTTTATAGAATTAACGCATCTACATACGGTAATATATAATTACAATTTTTTATTCTAACCTTACTTTTATCAGAAAATCCTTATCCATTTACTAAGCAAATTAAAAATCGATTTTAGTTTATTTTAATTTCGGACTAATTATCGAAATAATTGAAAACCCAACAATACGAAATCAAATCATCCATACAGGAAACTCATGTTTTTATTAATGATAATGCCACTTAATCAAATTTAAACTGTTAACCACTGATAGCAAATTATTATAAAATTAAACATCCTTACCTCTTAAATCGGCTAAAATTTCAGAAAGTTCAAACTCTTGCAAAACTTTTTCTAAATTAATTTGATCTTCAATGCATAAGTTTTTTGAAATTTCATTATTAATTGCACTTTCACCTCCCACAATTTCAACAAGTACATCACCCACATTTGTCAACTGTGTGTCGTTGTCATTTATTATTTCATATATTTCACCGTTAAAACACACTTCATTTTGGGAACCATGTGGTGATGTTGATAATGAATCAACAACTTCCTCGTTATTTTGGAAACCCACTTCATTTAAATTCACTATATCCATAATATTATTTATGAAATTAACTGTTAGCAATTAAATTTTATTTATAATTAAATAAACACTTCACTAATTATCACCAAAATGTAAAAAACCTTATTTTAAAAAAATAAAATGTCTTTCACTGACAACTCTCACTTGACGAATGTTGAAAAGGGAGAATAAAAAATTTGATCTGTTGCATATATGTACAGTTACTCATCAAATTAAAACAATGTAAAATTAATGTCATTTCTAATTTGAATTATGTTTGCCAACAATTTTCAACGTATATTTAAATACGAATCTATATTGATTTAATTTAGTTTATTTTACGTAATGAAATTATGGAATTACGATTTTAATTCAAAACGAAACTATTTAAAATCAATAAGATTTTTTTTTAATATTCTAAACAAAGGGGTAATCTATTGGTTTAATGTGAATTTCATAGTAAATCAAACGGGAATTTCCAAATTCAAAAGAATAAGTAATTTATTTGATTTTACTACGCGTTCAATTAATTTCATGGTGTGTTTTTTCTCTGAGTGTGGTACTTTAAGATACCGATACCATCGCTATAAGAAGATTTAAACTCTCAATACGTCAAGTGGCCTAACGCATTCCCAATAGATATCCAAGAGTAAGTGGTGCTCATTAAGAATTTGAAGATTCTCTTCATGTGAAGATATGACAATATATTCAACTAAAAATAACGTGATATTATTATTAGAAGCAAATTAATCAAATACAATGAAATAAATATGTTAAGAATTTGTTAACTCAATATCCTTGCAATCTGTAAATTGCCTGTCAACAAATTCGTAAACCTCTGAATAAATTATTTCGTCCACCAACAACGTTATTTAGGAAATATTTGGTAATTTAAAAGATGCGATTTTTTATTTTTAATAAAGGCTTTTTCAATTTTATCGTTTTTATTATTTTTATGTTTATGTCTTATTATTTTGCTACATCCACCATATTCGAAATTAGTCATATTATTATTTTATTGTTCGATTATAAAAAATAAAATCGTATTTAAGGAAATATCTGCGTCAAAGAACGATTAGAGCAGCACATAAAAAAATTGTACCAAAACTAAACATAAATATCCCTTATTTATGTGCTATCACAACGATATAGGAACAAAAATATTATGATGATAGATGAAATGAAATATAAAGTTTTCTTTTTATAATAAATGTTATATGTATAAGAATGTATGTAAGCATGATTTCATTTATGAGTGATTGATGAAACAAAAATAACAAAAAACAAAATGAAAATTTTAGTATGAAATAATCATAATGGTTAGAATATTAGAATAACGAATATAAATAACACACTATATACACATACTCGAATAAAACAATATATATATATATATATATATATATATATATATATGTATGAGTGATGGATGTGTTGAACTTTATGCCAAAATTTTTGTCTAGATTTCCCAAAAAAGCCGACCCGTAACAAAAATATTTTACAAAAATTATTGATGAAAAGTTATATTTCAATAAAATATATTTTGTGTTTAGCTTTCGATATACGATAGTTTTATAGGAGGAAATTGTTTTCAAAAGAGAAAAATTCATAAATAATTTATCGAAAGAGAAAGAGAAATATTTTATTTTAATGATATTGTTGATTTGTAATATTTTATTATTGAATAAATATGTATGAATATGGGTTTTTAATTTATTTTCAACAAATAATATAAAATTAGTTATTATTTTGTCGATATTTATAATTGGGCAATTCTAATCAATCACAGTTGAAACCGCCCCAAAGGAAGGATATCTGATTAAGATTTATGTTTTACTAAATGCCCTAATTGATACTTGTGTTGGATATCTAAAGGAGATTGGCTGATTTTGGTTTAGTAATGCGGGTGTTACCAGGAATGTGGCATACAAAAGTCGGTCCATGGTGTTGGATCTATGGAAATTCATCCTTATTTCACAAGAAAATGTAGCCATCATTTGTGATGAGCTTCCTAAAATACATAATATTCAATCGAAATTTGTGTCAGAGGCTGCTGTCTGTTAGTAGCGGGAATACAAAAGCAAGAATGCAGAAGTGACGAAATCTGGATTTGCTATACACTCCTTAGCTCCTTAGTTAGAAATATTACCCAGTTTTACAAGAGTTGGAGTACGACTTTGCATCCGCTTCCGTTGCTTCATTCCCTATTTGTTTGAAGAAACAAAAACCTTAGTTTATATGAATTTATAACTTTGTAGTGAGTTTTATATTTTATGTCGTGTTTGTAAACGGCAACATCACTAACATTAATATTCCTAAATTTACAAATTGAATTGGTGGAATACAAATTGAATATACCAAAAAATGTATAAATTGAAAAAGGAACCAAATTCATTTTTTTTTTCTTATTCTCAAAAAGAGAAATTAGTTCTTTATGTTAGTAGTTGTACAAAAATGTCATGAGCCGAATTAATTTATTTTTGGTCAAGAGAAAATTATCTAAATGGAGACGGAGACCAGCTATGAATCAACCAAAACCAACAAAAATGTTTATACAAGCCAAACAGTACAAACACTTAAGATATAAAAAAGTACGCTAAGGTGTAGTATTAGTAATGTGTATAAAATAAATCAGAAAGTATATACCACACAAAACAAATAAGTATAGGTGAGATTCATAATAAATATAGTGTACATTTTTTTGATAAGATCTGTGTAAGGAGCGAACAAGACGGCTTGTATAAACATTTTTGTTGGTTTTGAGTCAACACAAAATTTACATATACACATGCGATATATAAAATCGTCCGGAATTTCAAAATCATTGCGATCGTTAGCCGAATTCCAAAGATACCGCCTACTTCATTTTATTTTGTTGTGAAAATATCTACTATAAATGGCGACAGAAGCAAGTATGTACAGGTGATCCTTGACTTACGTCGTAGATGCGTCTCAAAAAAATGCGACCTAAGGTTAAAACGACGTTTTTTTTTTATATTTTTTTTTTTTATATTTAAAATAAATTTTATTTATTTATTTTATGTAATTACAATCTAGTCTCCTGGACTAATGAGCAATTTGTTTCTGACTTAATTTACTAACTTAAATTAATCTATGGATTCTTCCCATTGGCGTTCCATAGTGTTTGGTAAATTGAAGTAAACCACATCTTTGTTGTGGATTTTAGATCAGCATAATGCTGCTTAAACTGACAATCACACCAGCTCAAAAGGTTTGGTTCTTTTAAGTCTGCGAACTAAATTCGTGATGCTTAGGAGCTGAGTTGCCTCAATGTTCACATGTTGGCGGAGCCTTTCTTCGTGTCTCCGTGCTTTTTCCTGGATTTCATTTAAGATGAGGTTCATTTTAAGGTCCCTATGAAGGTCATTGTTCCTGACATACCAAGGTGCATCAACGATGTTCCTTAATACCATATTCTGAAATCTTTGGATGATATTTACGTTGCTCTGTTTGGTACAACCCCAAAGCTGAATACCATAAGTCCAAATCGGTTTCAATATTTGCTTATAAAGTAGAAGCTTGTTGTATGTTGATAAAGAAGAGTTCCTTCCCATCAGCCAATACATTTTTCTGTATTTAAGTCTTAATTCTTCACTTTTCTTCTTGACGTGTGCTTTCCATCGTAGTTTAGCATCCAGGGTCATGCCGAGATACTTAGCTGTGTTCGCATGCGGTATTATTTCCCGATTTATGGTAATCGGAATATGTTCGATTCGTCTGTTCGTAAAGTTGATGTGAACTGATTTAGCTTCATTTAGTTTTATTCTCCATCTTTTTGTCCATTTATATATTTGAGTTATAGCTGATTGTAACTTCTGTGTTGATTCTTCGTTGCTTTTTCCAACAGCTAAGATCGCCGTATCATCTGCAAAAGTTGCCACCATGTTGTTTTCTAATGTAGGAAGATCATAAGTGTATAGTAGGTACAAAACCGTCCCTAATACACTGCCCTGTGGAACTCCTGCATTGATTTCTTTCAATTCAGAAAATGTATCATCTAACTTAATCCTGAAGAACCTATCTTTCAAGTATGATTCCAGTATCTTAGCAAATTGCATTGGTAGAAGATTCCTTAACTTGTGGTTAAGTCCTTCATGCCACACTCTATCAAACGCTTGTGCATCGTCTAGAAATACTGTTGAACAGACTTTTTTCTCCTCTAATGCTTTCTCAATTATACTGGTTATTCTGTGTACTTGATCAATTGTTGAGTGTTGGTTGCGAAAACCGAACTGATGATTTGGGATCAAGTTTTTACTCTCGATTATCGGATTTAATCTTTTTACCAGAAGCTTCTCAAAGAGTTTGGACATGACTGGCAACAGCGAAATTGCCCTATAAGACGATATTATGTGCGGTGGTTTCCCAGGTTTTGGGATCATAATTACTTCTGCAATTTTCCATAAGCTTGGTACACATAAAAGACTCAAGTACGCGTTGCGTTAAACATCGTAAATTTTTCTTCGCCATTTAATAAATTTATTAAATTTTCATTTTATTCATCTAATAGTATTTTGTAGTATTTTTGTTGGCTGTTATTGTGCTTTTATTATCTTTTTTATCTTGTTTTAACAAGAATATTTGCTAACAATTTGTGTGTGTTATACAATTTGTGTTTGCCATCAAGTTGTGTTTTATACAAACTTTTGACCGTCTAAGTGCTAATATTATAATTATTTATTAATTTGTGATAATGTCCGTGTGCTGCAAGTGTAGTGTAAATATAACTGATAACTTTTTTTCTTGTTCTGGTGAATGCAAGAAAGTTGTACATTATGGTTGTACGGGAATAAAAAAACAGTGTTTGATGTAATATCTGCAATTCCTAATTTTTTATGGCGTTGTAATGAGTGTAGTGATCTTTTTAAAGTGTTGAAGGAAAATAATGATCATCTTACTAATGCTATGAACTCTATTTCAACAACTTTGCTTGCATTAAAACATAAAACGACATCTTTAAATGTTGACCTGGGAACCGCAATAAAACCAAAATGTAATCCAGCTACATTGAAATCTAAAAAATTGCAAAATAACAATGTTGAGCCGTCGTCACGAACTACGAGATCAAGGGGTTCGTCAACAACAACAAAGGCTGAGCCTATTGCTGCTACTCCATCATCAAGTGATAATAATAATAATAATTCCCCCAAAATTATTATTGGGAGTGGTGGTCTTGATTCTACTCTGCGCACTGTTGAACCAGTAAAATGGGTTTTTGTTTCACGTCTGTGCAAGGATGTAATTGACGATGATATGGTACTGTATCTAAAAAATAAATTTGCCATTGATAAAACTATTCCGGTTCGGATGAGACGTAATGATGGCCGTGACTATATATCATTTAAAATTGGGGTTCCGGATAACAAATTCAACCTGCTGTTGGACTCATCATCTTGGCCTCCTGGTGTATTAATCAAAGAATTTGTAAATTATCGTCGGCAATCATCGAATAATTTTTTAGTACCTCGGTCGGCTTTAACGGTTTAAAGCCTACATTTAATTCAAAGTCAAGTTCAAAGTTAAGTTCAATCTCAATCTATTATCAGAATGTTGGTGGTATGCGCACAAAATCAACGCATTTTTCATTATTTCTATCGTCGTCTTGTTATCCGATATATGTTTTATCTGAGACATGGTTGAGACCAGGTGTTTTAAGTTCGGAATTCTTTGATGGTAATTATGTTACATACAGATGTGACCGTTCCAGCCTAACAAGTGATAAATCTGATGGTGGTGGAGTTCTTGTAGCTGTGCATAATTCAATTATAAATGATGATGTAGTATGTCCGAATAATACTGTGGAATATGTTGCTGTGAAATTATCTTGGACAGTAAAATCAATGTATTTATATGCTGCATATGTCCCACCTCTGAGCCCTGTTGAGGTTTATAGATTACACTGTGCAAATATTTATTATTTTGTATCTGAGTGTAGCATACATGACATCATATGTGTATTGGGTGACTTCAATCTTCCGGGTTTATGTTGGTGTACTGATGATGATAATGCTACTTCTGTTTTTCCATCCAATGTTACGAGTGATGTGGAACAAATTTTTATTGATACCATGTTGTCTTTAAATTTACATCAAATTTGCAAGGTTGCTAACTTGAATGGTAGAATTTTGGATCTAGTTTTACTGAATGATCCTAATTGTGGATTGGTTACTAAGTCGTTGGAGTCTTTTATTCCTGATAGATCTCATCACAATGGATTGGAAATCAATTTTGACTGCCAGGAGCTGTTTTGTAAATTCATCAACAATGCACAGCCAAAGTTAAATTACAATTTTAATAAGGCCAATATTGCCGGTCTGCAGGAGTTTTTTGAAATGGTGGACTGGGATGAAACTTTAAATTCTAAATGGAGTGATGTTAACGCTTTGGTCGACTCATTTTATTTGATTGTACTTGAGGCTTTCGACAAACATGTACCTAAATGCTATAAACGTAAGAATAACCATCCTCCATGGTTTGACAACAATTTGGCCAATTTAAGAAACAAAAAAAATAAGGCACATACATTAGCCAAAGGTTTGAGTGATAACTTGGATTGTCTTAATTCTTTCCGACAACTACGCCGAGAATTTGATAAGGAACAACACCGAGCGTATCGGAACTATATTTCACGGCTGGAAGATAATTTAATTTCAAACCCAAAACTATTTTGGCCTTTTGTTGATGTCAAAAGAAAATGTTCCGGTTATCCCCAAATGATGTCGTTAAATGATGTAACTGCCTGTAATGCTGAGGACATATGTGAATTATTTGCAGAATTTTTCCAATCAGTCTATAAAAAATACAATGATAATGCTATTGATGTTTCCTTAGGACCTCGTATTCCGCAGCATCAAAATTTAATTGGAATACCTTATATTTCAGAAAAAGATGTCAGCCTTGGTATATCCAAGATGAAATCGGGATGTGGTTTTGATAATATACCTGCAACAATACTTAAAGACCTTAATAGCTCGCTATCATTACCATTATCTCTGATATTTAATGCGTCTCTGAAGAGTGGTGTATTTCCGTTGATATGGAAGAAGTCATTTATAATTCCCATTTTTAAATCCGGAAAACGGAGTAACATTACAAATTATCGAGGCATATCAATATTATCATCGATTCCAAAATTATTTGAGCTTATTGTTTCTGATTATTTGTATTTTAATGTTAAATCTTCATTAGCACTTCAACAACATGGATTCGTAAGACATCGGTCTACCACTACAAATCTTTTAAGTCTAACATCTAAAGTGTTTAGCGCTTTTGACTCCAAATGTCAGCTGGATGTGGTTTTCACAGATTTTGCGAAAGCATTCGACTCGCCTCAGTTTGAGCTACTTCTTGACAAACTGGATGAATTTGGAGTGAGTAAATTGTTTTTGGATTGGATTGTATCGTATCTGCGTGATCGGAAGCAGGTAGTGCAAATTAACGGGTTTACGTCTAAGATGATTGAAGTTCATTCTGGAGTACCTCAGGGCTCACACCTAGGACCAGTGTTGTTTAACGTTTTCATCAATGAAGTTGCTTCTTTGTTCCAGTACTGTGACTGTGAGTTATATGCTGATGATTTGAAAATATCAAAAACTGTATGTAGCCCGCAGCAATGTAATGAAATGCAGAGTGATCTTGATTTGCTGTATAATTGGTCAATTGTGAATAAATTGAACTTGAATTTGGAAAAGTGCAAGATTATGAGCTTCTCCAGGAAAAAAGCAGTTATTCATCATCATTATCTTATTGGTAATCACCAGCTTGAACGAGTTATGACATTTAAAGATTTGGGTGTTATCTTGGACCATCAATTGAATTTCCGAGACCATATCAATTTAATAGTGGCTAAGTCTAACTCTCTACTTGGCTTTATTCGTCGTATCACAAAAGATTTTCGTAATCCACAATCAATTAAAACTTTGTATTGTTCCATTGTTCGATCTAATTTGGAATATGCGTCGAGTATTTGGGATCCTGCTTACTATATTTATATCGATAGAATTGAACGGGTACAGAAGAAATTTAGTATTGACTATCTTCATAAATTGAATTGGCCGTTTGATCCGGACCTTCCAATGTGGCTGAATAAAAAGAATTTGCCATCCCATAACGACCGTTGTAAAATTGCTAATTTGGACTCATTGCTTGTAAGACGTAGATGTGCTGCTTCAACAGTCATCGCTGATTTGCTGAACAATTCTATTGACTGTCCGGAACTACTTGCAAAGATTGATATTCATGTGCCCTGTAAACCTACTCGGGTCAGGGATTTTATATATTTGCCGACTTTTAAATCGAACTATGCATATAATGCTCCGATCCCATCTATTTGTCGACAATTTAATCATAATTTTGATGTGTTTGATTTTAATATTTCTAAATGTGCTTTTAAAAAGCAAATCAAAGCTAAATTATAAAACTATTTATAATTATAATTATTGTAATCAAAAAAGGATTTTTATCCCGTTGATTTTTAGAATAAATAAATAAATAAAATAAATAAATTTGATTCTAAATGCTGCATTTATAAGATTGGTAAGTTTCAACAGAGCTTTCCTTGGCAGTTCTTTTAAGATTTCTGCAGTAATAAGATCGTACCCAGGAGCTTTTTTCGTATTCATATTAGCTTTTATCTCACGCATGACTTTTTTTGGTGTTGTCGGTAGGATTTCTTTACTTTCTTGCACAGCTTGTTCAGTTATTATCTCGGCTTCCAACGTTTGGTCTTCATGTGGCTGGAATATTTTTTCGAGGTGTTCGGCAAATTCTCGAGCTTTGTCTTCTTTATTTCTAGCCCATTTCTCACCTGCTATTTTTATTGGGGGAATCTGCATTATTGGTCTTTTGATTCTTTTGGTTGCTTTCCAAAGAGAATAATCAGTACTGTTATCATTAGTTAATTTTCTTAAATAGTTGCTGATTGATTCATCTTTCAATTCTTTGATCTCTCTTCTTAATTGTTGAGTGAGATTGTTCAAATGAATTTTATCTTGGGGGGCCCTTGTTTGTTGCCATACTCTTCTCGCTCTTCTTTTTTCTGCGAGGAGTTCCCTAATTTCCATAGGGTAATTGTTTCCCTTGATTTTCGTTTTAATTTCAGGAGTATTTTCCCAAGCTGATTGCTGTATATCGTTTACAAATTTGTGAACTTCTTTGTCTAATTGTTATTCAGTCTTTAATGGAACCACTAAGTTAATTTTTTGTTCTAGCGATAGTCTAAAGCATGCCCAATTAGTGTGATTATTTACTAGGAATAGGTTTCTTTCTTTCCGAATGATTTTTTCACTTAACGTTAGAAATATTGGTGAATGATCAGAGTTTAAGTCGTGGCTTTCATTTACTTGTACATAATTTACAGATATGTTCTTTACTATAAAGAAATCAATCAGATCTGGTACTTTGTTTGGATCAGTTGGCCAGTAGGTTGGTTTTCCAGTTGAGAGGGCTTCACAACTGCATTTTCTGATAGCTTTTAGGAGTTCTTTACCCTTAGTCGTTGTTAATCTGGATCCCCAGTGGACATTTTTTGCATTAAAGTCTCCTCCAAGTACAAATCGTTTTCCTAATTTACTGAGGAACTCGAGATAATCTTTTTCTTTCATTGAGTGCTTCGGTGGGCAGTAAATACTAGCAATACAAATAGAACTACTTTTGGATTTGACAATAACAGCAGTTGTTTGTATTTCTTCCGTTTCATATTTCAACTCCTCATAGTGATGAATACTATTTCTAATTATAACAGCACTACCTCCTTTAGCAGTGTTTCCAGGGTGAATAGTGTGATATATTTGATAATTTTTAAATTTAATGTTTGATTGTCTAGTGAAGTGTGTTTCCGTGATGAGACATACATCGATTTTTTCTGTGTCCAGGACCACTTGCAGTTTTTGTTGATATTGCATCAGTCCATTGGCATTCCAACATAAGATTCTAAGATCTTTGGCCATTTTTCTGTTTAGGGATGGCTCCCTTAGTGCTGTACTCTAGTTTCTGTAATCGCTCATCAAATGTATTTAGTCTGCTTAAAATTAATTTAAGTGTTTGACTTATATCGTCATTTTGAGCAATTTTTCCTGGATTTCCGTTGCTCATCATTACTTGAGCATAAGTCATTTTACCAAATTGTCCTTGAGTAGTTCCCGACACTCTACGATTTACTTCGGGTCGGTTCATCTTAACCGCTTGTTTCCTGAATGAACTTGGATTTTTAGCAATCACGTTCTTATTTTTGATATTTTGCAGTTCAATAGCAACGCTGCATCCTCTGTAGTTAGCCGGATGGTTTTCTCCACAATGAACGCATTTAGGTTGAACATTTTGGGGTTTTACACAATCTTTGGTATGATGTTTACCTAAACATTTGACACACCTAGGTTCCCTGTTGCAATATTTTTGTGTATGTCCATAGGCTTGACATTGTTTACATTGTGGTATAAGCTTAGATCTTCTTAGAGGCTGAATAACCACTTTGCACCCCAAGATGTACTTAATTTGATAATTTTTTTCGATATCTTCATCAGTATCGAAGGTCAACATAAACATGTTGAGAGGTACTTTGCCTCTCCGTTTTAGCTTAATCGATGCTTCAGTTGCCTTAAATCCTTTTGCTTTCAGGTCATCAATTATTTTATCTGGTTTACACGTAGAGTGTAAGTTTTTAGCCATGACCCTAATTGGTCTGGTTTGTTTATCTTCAAACGTGTGCCAAGCACGTTTTTCTTCATTTAACATTTTTGTCATTTTTCTGTATATTTCAGCATCTTCTAAGTTTATTTTGATGGTGTTTCCATTCATCACCTTTGCATTAAACTTATCAGTAGCAGTTATTGTTTTTATTTTTTCATAGAGTACATCGTAGTCTTTGACTTCATCTATTACTATTGGTGGTGGTGGAGGTATTTTTTTTGGTTGTTTCTGGATAATATTTGGAACATTATCCTTTAATTGAGGGGGGGAGGGTGTATTATTCCGTCTCCGTTTTTTTCTCCCACCTTTAACTCTAATCCACTCAGTTTCTCGAGCTAGTTCTTCTTCATCCATATGTTACTCTTGTGGAGTTGTATTCTGGTTAGGAGTAGAACCAATATCCTCCTTTGGCTTAAGAGCTTTAACTTCGTTTTCAAGCGTCTTCATACGCTCCTGCATCCATGCAATTGTAATATTCAGTTGCTTATTTATATTGTTGGCTTCAACTAATGCATTATTAGCTTTACATAATTCATTGTGAAGCTTTTCTTCGTTTGTAGAACGAGTGATGTGGCTGCTGGCTCCAATGGAGGGACTACCGCCTCTTATCGGAAAATACGCAACTTTGTTACTCCTCTGGAAGGGATGTGAATTATCCTTTTCTGTTTCACTCAAATGAGCTTGTTTATTCACCAACATGTCTTGGGATTGGTTAAAATAATTGTAGTATAGCAATGGCTGGTCTCCCCCAGAATCCATGAGACCGACCTCCGAATAAGGTGGATTTACCTGAGCCACAGGTGTACCACCTGGGGTATTAGTTAATAAGGAAACGACGTAAGTCGGAAAAAATGACAAAAATATATATTTTGGTTCTGTACAAAGTACAATTTATTTCAGGTCATATTTTAGGTAAAAATAAATTAAAATTAAATATAATTCAATAAAAATTCCCACACAAATTGGTACATTATTTGCATATCAAATAAATAATACATAAATTCAAACATATGTGCACATTATGTTTATAAATCACAATTGGTTTTAGTCTAATAACCCTTCGAATTCATCAGATGATGAAATAGTGTCATCGGCAGATGAATTAGATGATTGAGGCGATGTTGCTGTAACCGGTTGGAAATACTTTTTCAGGGTAGATTGACTTAAACCAGCCTTTCTAGTTTCCATGTACAAGTCCTTGTAGCATGTAACACCCTTAGTTATCGCTTCTATTGCGAGACATCGTCTTTCCGAGTCTGGATCAATTTCCTCTATCAAATTTTTTAAATCATCAGAGGAGCTTAATGGTTGCCAATTTTTTTAGAGAAAGTATAGGCTGTGGATTATCATTGTCCTCTGTTTGAGCTTCACTGTCTTCATGATGTTCGCGCAATTCGATTAATTCATCGTCTGATAGTGGGCTATCCTGCTGCGTTAATAAACTGTCTACGTCAGACATATCTACCTCTGTGAAACCAATTGCTTCGGCCATATTGAGAATTTCAGTTTGAACTTCAGCTGCATCTTCACTACAAATGGTGGAATGATTTTCTGACCAAAGCTTTTTCCACGATCCAGACATAGTGGTACTGCTAACTTCGTCCCAAGATCTGCCAATATTAAAAACTGCGTGTCTTATCGTAAAGTTTTTCCAGTAATCTTTGACAGTCGCTTCATTTTCTTCAGATCTTCGATCAATTTCATGAATCATTTCTTGAAGAGTACGTCTTAAATAATATGCCTTGAACGTCGCAATAACACCTTGGTCCATCGGTTGCAAAATGGACGTAATATTCGGTGGAAGAAAAATAACTTTTATACTTTCGTCCAATTCATCCAAAATAACGGAATGGCCGGGTGCATTATCCAACACGAGCAAAGCTTTATGTGCAAGATTATTTTTTATACAATAATCCTTTACTGCAGGACAAAAATATACCTTATACCAATCAGTAAAGAGAATAGCGGTAACCCAAGCATTTCTGTTGCTTCTCCGAACAACCGGTAAGCTAGTTTTGGTGATACCCTTTAAAGCTCGCGAGTTCTCTGAGTGGTAAATCAGCAAAGGTTTCAACTTGAAGTCGCCGGCGGCATTACCGCCAAGAAGAAGCGTCAAACGGTATTTTGCTGCTTTAAAGCCGGATGCACGTTTTTCTGCTGTGGCCAAATATGTACGCGAGGGCATTTTTTTCCAGTACAAAGCCGTTTCGTCCACGTAAAATATTTGCCGGCTTGAATATCCTCCATCTGCAACGATGTTTTTAAATGTTTGCAGAAAGGCGTCTGCTGCGGCTGTATCTGCACTAGCTGACTCACCCGAAAGCTTAATGTTTAGGAATTCATTCCGATTTTTAAAATTTTCGAACCAACCCCGACTAGCCTGGAAAGTATTTGTTTCCTCCTTGCTTAATTCGGCCAGAGTTACGAAAATACTCTTTGCTTTGGTTTGAATGATCGCCGTACTAAGTGGAATATTTTTTTGATTTGCGTCTTTAATCCAATCTATTAGCAAAAATATTCGCGCTTTTTGAAGTTCCCGCTTTAGCGTGATCGCGAATATTTTTTTCTTGTTTAATAATTGTTCTCACAGTTGTTGGTGGGAGATTTAAATGTCTAGAAATGTCAATGGCTTTCTCACCAGCGGCAAATCTGTTTAAAATATTCAATTTCAACTCCAACGTAATTGTTTTCCTCTTTTTAATTGGGCCAGATGATACATTTTTTGTTCGCTTTCTACCACTCATAATTAATTCCTAGACACATGTTGTCCGATAAGTAAATCAATTTAGTTTCAATTTAAATACGAAAAAATATATTACCTGATTAATTTTACAGTTTCTAAGAGAAGTCGAAATAAAAATATACAGCGAGAAAATTAATCACACACAAATTATTTACATACTTAGCATTAAAGGACGAAGGAGAAACACACAAGTTGCCTGCTTATACACAAATGCTTACCTTACTAAATCGTTTTTATCGACTGTTTAAAAGAGATCATATACATACTGCACTTGTGCATGTGTATATGCAAAAAGCAACAAAACGGGAAACAAACTGAAAAAAAAGTTCTGCCCTATTCTACGTTTAATGTAGAATAAAGTAGAATTTAATTAGGGGAATCACAAATTTGTTTTTTGTTTTCCAATTCTCTCTTATGTTGCAATTTTTTTTTTACGACGTTACTCAAAACAATCGACGACGTATCTTAAATAAAGAGCGTAATTTATAAACGACGTAAGTCGAAAAAAACGTAATTCAAAACGACGTAAGTCAAGGATCGCCTGTAGTTTTAAAGCATGTGTAATGGAAGTAATTGAATAAATTAAACACATATTATTTAATTTTTTTTTTGTTTTTACTGATTTATATAAATTCTATCTTTAATATTAATATTTTGTATTGGACCGCCATTTGCTTTTATTACAGCGATACACCTCTGATTTATTGAATTTGATAAATTTTTACAGATTTTAGAATTTTTAAATTACAATGTCGTCGGAACCGTTTTAAAACTTCATCGGACGTAAGAGGGGATCTGGAGCGAGCAACGGGAAAACAAATTTCAGCCAGCTTAGTGAGAAATAAACTTGTTAAAGCTGGTTTGAAAGCACTTAAACCAGTCCAGAAGCCTGAGTTCACATTACGAGTGAAAAAAAAACGTGTGCTATGGGCCCAGGAGCATGTTTCTTGGACTCAAGAGATGTGGAATGATGTGATTTTCTCCGATGAATCAAAATTCAAGCTGAATGTTGGAGATGAAAGAATTTTTGTGAGGAGAGAATCTCGCGAGCTGCTTAGCAACGAATATCTTTTAAGACTTCAACCGAAAAATGAAGGAGTTATGGTCTGAGGTAGCTTTTCAGGAAATGAAACCGGTCGATTGTGCTTCCTTAGTTCCAAAATTACAGCAGCTGTTTATCTGCAGGTCCTACATAACGAATTTGAGCCTTCTGTGTTAAACCTTTTTGGCGAGACTTGCAGATTTATTTTTCAACAGGATAACGCTCCACGCCATACCGCCAAAGTTGTGAGTTATTAATTTTGAATTGTAGATAGGAAAATTGGCTTTCAGATAAACATAAATAAATTGTTAAAAACTTGTTTTTTTTGTTGAAAAAATTACTTCACAGAAAAAAATATCGATGTGTTGCGCTGGGTTCCGTACAGAGTCCGAATCCAGACTTAAATCCCATAGAAAATATTTCATCTATAATGAAGCTAGAAGTACCAAGAACGCGCCCAGAATCAATTCAAGCTTTAAAAAGTTTGGTAATGACGACTTTGAAAATGTATCAAATTCAAAGAATCAGAGGAGATAGAATTTCTATAAATCAGTAAAAAACAAAAAAAAAAAATAAATAATAGCTAAGTGTTTAATTTATTCCATTACTTTAACTCCAATCAACATACCATATCTTGAATATTTTGGCATTTTTCGGGTTTTCCTTCTAAATTGCAGGTACATATTTTTTTCAAAAAATTAGGTCATAGATGTATTTAAAATGAAACAATAAACCAATTGCTTTCAAAAGTTTTGTAATTTTAGCAAAAAAAACCCATCACTGTATATAATATATATGTATATATATATATATATATATATATATATATATATATATATATATATATATATATATATATATAGTACATGCCTACTTTAAATATTATATATTATTTTATAATTTAGAGCTTTGAAAATGGCACATATTCATTGATACATAATAAAATAATAATTTTAAAATTGTTTAATCGGTAAGCTTCGGGGGTTTCGCAACATAACGCGCTAATAGAACCGCTCTATTTAATTTATTTCAAAATAATTAATGACAAAGCGATACCATTTTGTTTTAGTGAGTTTGCCGTGACCATTCACTACAATCTAAATGTCGAATCTGGAACCAAATTGAGGTATATTTAAAAGCGTGCATGTAGCTTTATGTGACTAACTGAACAGAACGGTACTTTGCTCATGCTCAATTAATGTCAGTAAGTTTCGGCCTCCAAACTTAAAATAGAATAACTTATTGAGCTTTTGAACTAAAAATATATCGTAATTTAAATAGTGAGCGAACAACAGCCATCTTTTAGCAGGGGTTTCTCAGCCTCATCGAAATAGCTTGAAATGATTCTATAGATATTTATAGATAAATGTTTTCACATTCTCGTCTTTTTGAAGTAGTGTATACTACCTACTTTTCGTAAAATGATTATAAATCCTTTTGGGCACGGATTCATGTAGAGATTTTAACAAAACAGATTTAAGCAGATATATTTAATGGTCTGAATCAAAGCCTCTTTGTTTGTTATCAAACTGTCTTCCTCCTTCAAAAACCTTCCTAGTGAACCAAACATTTTTAATTATGTTTAAGTCCGATGAATATAGCGGCCACGTCAATAGATTGACATTTTGATCTTGGATCTAAGTATTAATTATTATTGCGACGTGGATTTTGTTAGAAAGTCCTTAAATTGCGAATTAGCTGTCATTTTTCAATTTTGAAACAATGAACATCTTGCACATAAAACGAAGTATATCCACAGATCGTTCCACCAATTTCTCGACGATGCCTGACCAAGATTCCAATATTAAATAATTCAAAACTGCCACGCCTTTCCCTAAATCATGTAAATAATAACTGTAACCATCAGGGCTATTTAGGTTATGCAATTTTCCAAAAAAAAAATTTTAAAGGCATTTCGACCTTGGCCTATGTTTACTTTTGTATTGGTCATTGAGGTTAAGGTTAGACCAGGACCCATTTTTACAAAACTTTAGAGTAAATTATTAATCCGACTAAACAAACTAAAAATTTTACATTTTCAGTAAATTTATTTAGGCCCAACCCAATCAAACGCAATAAATAAAATATCGATTTTCCATTTGAATTACAAATTCATTAATAAAGTTAACTGCTCTTGTCTCCACTCACATTTTTTTATTAGTTGTTTTCGTCACTAAGCACCCTTTCGTTCACCACAATAAAAAAACAATGCGTCCGTATCTAGCAGAAAAAAGGAGAGCCCAATGCTCGAAGCTGGTATTAATTCTCATTAGCTCGAAGCTGGTATTAATTATCTTACAAGGATATTAAGTTTAGCTGAGACTTCAACTGAATAAATTAAGGATATTAAGTTTAGCTGAGACTTCGACTGAATAAATTAATGATCACAAATGCTCCTTAACAAACAAAAATTTTGCTTACAATTTTGTTTAATAAATCCCGAATCAGATATTAACAATTCACGTTTTTCTAATCATCATGTGTTTGACCTTGCATGCATCCAACGTCTTTTCATTAGATAGGACGTTGTGTTTGTTTGTCAATTATTTCGTTTAGTTGAGAGGAAGCGAAACTGTAATCCACCAAATTGGTTCGAATTGATGAAAAGTGTACAAGACTGAATAGAATGAAGTACAGAAATAGAAGCTGATTTCTAATGCCAGCAAAAATTTTGGCCAATGTATCATGTCGATGTCATCAAAACTGCACTGAAAAAATCACTGCTGATGAAAGGGAAGCAGTTATGAGGGCATTTTATAGCTTCGAAGGTAATGTGGAAGGAACAAGTTTCGGGTTTGATTGACCAATAAAGAATAAAATTGAGAATACACATGTTACAAAACGTATCAATTCATTTTCTGCTTACACTATTCACCATACAAGAGCCCACAATCCTAGCGAAAATATTTGGCAGAAAATTTAAGTGAAGCAGAAAATTTAGTTCCGGTGAAAGGAAATTATTACTATAAAATAAATTTAATATACATTTCAAGCAGTCGTCTAAAGTTATATGTCAAGTTTGTGCGTCTTTGCAAATAAAAATTCAATTTTCGGAAATTAACTGAAACTAACTGAACTCAACAGTCAATCGAAAGTTTTTAGTAAGTGGACATACCTGTTTGTCACTCAGATTGGTACGATCTACTCAAAACGCAAGAAAACTCCATTTAATGTGGTTCATATGACTCCTCAGGGTTTTTATTCTACAAAGCCATTAGAAATCCTATTATAAAAAGCAAGGCAACAATTGCAGAAATTTCCATAAATTGGATAAAAATGCATTGGATTAAGATTGAAAGGTACAAACCACACATTAAACAATTTAATTATAATTTCAATGAAGATACAGAATTCAGTTAAATCAATATTAAAAAATCAGTAGCAGGCAGACCTGTATTTCTAAAAAAATGTGAACCAGCTCCTGTTATCCTAAAAGTAGAACTGTAACAAAAGAAAAGAGGAAAGGTTTGATATAAATACATTCCCCCTTTTAAACATGGTCACTACCGGATTTTAAGAACAAATCGAGGAGACGATACATAGAATATAACTGCCAAGGAAGACATTGCTTCTGTCGATAGTCCCGTACGAATGAAATAGAACGATAATAAGTAGTGATACATTGACACATTGAAGTAATAGTGATAGGTTTCATTGTGTTTTATCTTATCATTGATAAACAATGTGACACAACGAATTTGTTTATAATAAAATAAATTTATTGGTTGAATTCGATGATATTTTTATTTACATACTATATTTCCTCTTGGCAAATCGATCAATTCCATCATTGCTGTGAAAATTCAATAATAGTAACAATTATTGCGAATAAACAATGCTTTTATGTATTTTTTATATTAACATAAAGGATACTTGTTTAGTAAAACATTCTACAATGACCTCTTGAATGTACTATATATTTTAAAAGAAATTTGAAAAAAACAATGTAGTTAATTTATTAAATTGTTGGACATTTTTTGTAAGGAGTTTGGTAACCAAAACCATAGATAACTTATAAAACTTAAAAACTTAAATTAAGAAAAACTAAGATCTGGTAAATGGCATTTATGTGTATTCGCCCATGGAAAACTTAAGTTAACTTAAAAATTTCAACCAAGGTTCGGCAAATTTTATCTGGCACTTAAAAAACTTATGGGAAATTTTCACGTCAAAAACAATTGTTTCCATCTATTCTCTTCAAAATTTCATATTCTCATTGAAGTGCATTTTAATATACTAAAACTAAACTTCTAGAAATATAATGCTCTTTCCAGTAAGAATATCTCGTACAATGTAGAAAGTGGTAGCATGGAAAATTTCAATTTGAGTACAATAAACAAATTATTAAATACCCTAACCTAGGTGTCACTAGTATTATCTACCACTAGTAAACTTTGTGCTTTTAATTTAACTTATTCTACTCTACACTAGGTCTCACCGTAACAATATTTTAGACATAATTTAATTTTATTTTAATTTATGGAAATCAGTGAATTATTAGATTATTATTACAATTAAATAATTTAATTTTAATATTTCAGCAATTAATATTTATCTAATACCAATGTAGTGTTCCTTTATGTTGATGTTAAACATATCATATATACAACGTTTATTTACAAGTATGTAGTACATTTATATCTTTAGTGCTCTTTTCATGAAAAACTTGAAAATAGACAACATCATTTTGAATATCAATTCTTGCAGGAAACAGTACAAAGTTATACTACTAAAAGAAAGACCTGCTAAAAAGTTATGACGAATGATGTATACTCTAAAAGGAACTAGTCTTAGTAGATCAGGGGCTTAACATTTATCAGACACTTATTTCCTTGCTCTGTTTTAATATTTTGTCCCTTCTCTTCGCTTTAAAAAAATTCTGTTTTAACTAGCTAAGGCTGAATCTGGGTGAAGTCATTAGTATGTTCAAGATCTCAAATGAGTCTTATGCTTTAATGATCCACATTAGTAAATGGTTTTAATCATTATTTAGGGCCAATCGTATCTTGGTGATATTAAGCAAATCATCCAAAAATACAATTACCTTTTCATGAAGATCATCGGATTTTGTTACATTTACCATCAAGCGGGACATGAAACGAGCTGCAGCCCAAACATAGCCCAAATGACTAAACCTTCATTCGATGAAAATTGAGGCAGTTTTATGATTCTATCTTGCAGCACAAGGAAATGTTTTTCTTGCTTATGGTATAAATGCAAATTGATCGTCAGGATCGAAACGACGTTATTGGGCGTCCACCTCTTAACTAGTAATATATAAAACGAGACGTCACAACTTTTGAATAACGAACAATAACATTTTCTTTAGAAATAACATTCCCTCATCAATCCACAACTTAATTTACAAGCCTATATAATAGCATACATATAAAAATGTTTACATAATTACTTAATATAATTAATTTTCACAGTAATGCGTGAAAAACTAATTTACAATAATAGATTGTAAAGATAGTCATATAATAAAACATATATTTAAATGAAGATTGATGGCAAAACCATAGCCTGTTATTTTGTATATGTTGACTTTCTTTTAAAATCAATTCCTTATTAGTAGCTTTCAACAACGTTTCCAGTGATTTATTTTGTTGATGGTCGTAGCACCACCCATTTCATTAGTGATTTTTCAAAAGGTCCTAATCCGGGAATGCAGTTCCAAAGATTAAAATACATTTCTCCACAAAATCGAAACACTCGAAATCGCTTCAGATGGTCTTTACCAAAATGCAACACAACTTAGGATTTTTTTTCCCTAAAGTTAATAAAGTTTTATAAACGGACTTATTGCCACAATATTGATCAAAAAATCCAAATTTTTGTTTTATAGAACATGTAATGATCATAAAAAGTCAAAATTAAATAATTTTATTATTCAAGATCGCTGGAAGTTTTTTCAATTTTATGAAAAAAAAAGTTTTGTATGGAAATACAACCATTTGAAAAATCACTCCTCATTTGACATTCAATGTGAGGCGTAGTGGAATGATTACACTTTCAGAAGTCGATAACCCTCTTTAAAAGTTATATTTAACCTACCTAATATGAGTATTTTAAATTCGGATTTGAAAAGGTGAAATAAATAAGTTAAGTTGCAAAATTAGGCATTTTTTAAGTCTTTCAATCTTAAAAAAATATATGAATTCTCGAGTATAGAGCCATAATCATAATGACGTATATTTTTTAGAAGCTTTTTTAGTGGTATAACTTTTCACTGATTTCCTTTGGAATCCATAGTAAAAAAGGTGCTTTTAGCTTCAAGATTTTCAATGAAAAAAGCAAAAATATTATAAAATGTTTATATAAAAGTTTTCTACATATCTTTAAGAACAATATACAAGAAGGCCATATTGGTATTAAGTAAATATTAATTGCAGAAATATTAAAATTAAATTATTTCTAAAATATATTTTTTCGAACTTTCATTTTGAAAAATACATCAAAGTTGGCTCTGACGAATTAAAATAATACTTGCTAAATTTATCTTTAGTTTTACTAGTGTACGTAAGATGTATAAGATGTTTACAGAACAATACGAAAAAAAATTATTTAATTACAAAATTGTCACACGTTCTTAGTATTTTGTGAATTTTTTTTTGCTTTTCCTACAATTTTTTAACTGTAAATTTTCCTAGGTGGTAATTTTTGTTACGATTTTATCAAATTTTTACGACCATCATTGCCATCTATGTAATGTATATTGATTTAATGACCAAACGAATTGTAGTAAGCTTTTACTTCAATTTGACCAGAATGCTGTTGTTATAAAATCAAATAAATCAATTATTACAAGATAATGAAAATGATTTACTTAAACGATATTCATATATGAATATATGAAAAACATTTATGAAAGTATTACAGAAATCATAATTAAGAATTTTATGGTTTTCATTTAAGAATTTCTCTTAGGAAAAGAAGTGATTTCCCATATGATTCATGTGTTTTACTTTGAAAAGTTTGGTTTTTTCATCGTTTCTAATTCCCTTATAAAAGCTTCGTTTTTTAGATTATGGCTTTATATAATCAAGGTTGCTTTGCTTTAAGTTTAAATAGCTTTTAAGCTAATTAATACTTTTTGTATAATTGCCTTCGGTTTGAACGAATCCAATTACCTCAAGTGATGTAATCTTTTATTTTGTTCTGTCCCATCAGCATCCCATAGAAAACCTACGAGATATATCATTTTCAAAAGGGGGTAATCGACAATTCCAGATGGTTAATGAGCTGAGAATAGCGGTTCCATTCCAGTGGATGTTAGTTGCGTTTGTTTCTTGTTTAATTGGAAAATACGATGATGATGATGGAGTAAAACCATTGAAAAGTCGCATCGATGAATAAATTAAAGACAGTAAGCTTTAAAACCACCAAATAAATTGTGTTTTTTATTTTTAGCATTTCTTCGTATCCTAAGAAAGATATCATAAATTTAATTTATTGTTTCGTTAACTGCTAATCTAAGTTATTGTTAATAATGGGCTTACGTGCTTTAAGTCTGTATTCCACTATGAATAATTGACTGAACTGACTTAAAGTCAAAAGAGGACAAAAAAAAACTAATCCATTAGAGTGACAAAGAAAAATCATTATTATTATTATTTTTTTTTTATCTAGATTTTATGGTTAAATTTTGACATCAGACAAAAACATAACCAACAATTATTTAACAAATTAAGTATTAGCATTAATTCGATTATTTTCACATCTCAAAATTATCTACAAAATTAATTATTATTAATACTCATATCAGAATTATCATTTTCGGATATTTTCCGTCATATAATAAAAAATTAGAAAAATCTCTACCATAAAATCGCCATGCTATTAAAATTATTAGTGTGTGCGAGAAATATTTTTCAGCGATCCACTAATACAAACACACATTTGATGTAAGTCAAATCTTGACTGACTTTATTTTGTGTTTCTTTCACACAACCACCGAATTCAGGCTTTATGTTATTGATTCTGGCCTACTGATTGATTTGGGAACTTCAAATATGAGCATAATATTTTCTTCGCGAAAGTAAGGAACTTGATACAAGGGGAAAACAGCACCAAAATTAATATTTTCACTGTCTACGAATTTTCTACATTGTCCACATATTGTCTACAAATTGTCTAGATATTGTCTACATTGTCTACGTCGAAAATTATTGTCTACGCTATTGTCGACATTTGCGTGTATAGAATCTTAAAATAGGCGTAGACCCACAACACTGCTCTTTACCCGTGTGACTTTTTCGTTTTCGATCTGGTTCGTTCGTTTCTTTTACAGATCTACACTATGTAACGAAAATGATCATACACCCTGATTTTTGGAAAAAAATTGCAGAGTATAATGATTATAGAATATATTTCTCATTTGTTCGTTAGGGTAAATTATTTTACAAATTAACAAATCGAAAAATAAAAAATTAAAGGATTTTTTGCAATGAAAATGATCATACACTAAAATATAAGACGACAAAATGTATCGTTTTTTCCATTGTTCGTTTTAAAAAAAGAAAAGCCCCGGTGGTCACAATCGGGACGAGCAAAAGATTTTGGATTTGTTGAGAGAAAATCCAAAAACAAGCGCTCCAAAACTAGCTTCGGCAATGGAAATAATTCATAATAAAGCTATCTACCGCCAAAATATTAGAAGTGTTTTGTGGAAATGTGGATAGCATGGCCGTGTGCTACGCAAGAAGGCATTCATTTCAGGCGTCAATTCCAGAAAAAAGAATTGAATTTGTTGATAAATTAAAAACAAAAGACTTCAACTTCTGGAAGACGGTTGTTTTTACGGATGAAAGTAAATTCAACATTTTTGAAGCCCATGGGAAAGGTAAAATTTGGAGAAAACCTACTATAGAGCTATAGCAAAAACAGATTGTCCCAACTATTAAACATGGTGTTGGTTCAGTTATGATTTGAGGTTCTAAAGGACAAAAACCATCCATGCAACAATCGGGGTTCGGGCGGTCATGGATCTTCCAGCAAGATAATGATCCTGAGCACATGACATACATTGTGCAGGAATGGGTTGTATACAACGTCCCAAATCAGTTACATTCGCCACCCCAATCACCTGACCTGAACCCTGCAAAGAATATATATGCGAGCACCCCATACATCATTTATGGGTAAGTGTACTGTAAAATAACAAAAATTGAAGTGTACGACCATTATCATTGCAAAAATTCCTTTCATTTTTGATAAAAAAAACAATGGAAAATAAATTCTATAGACCTTATATTTTGTAAATTTTTTCCAAAAAGCAGTGTGTATGATCATTTTCGTTACTTAGTGTTGTAGGTGTGAGTAGATTATTGCACGGAACACTTGATGTTGATCGAACATCAGCAGCTCTACTTTCGAATGTTCAAAATCGTTTGTATACGCGATATAATCACACGTCATTAGTTTCGTTTGATTGATCCGATGTTTTCGAGTTTAAAATTCCCGACTTACCTAGGTCAATAAATATTAGATTTCCATTACAAACATTTCAGTATAAATAATAATTCAGTTTAATATAGATGATATAAATTCATCAAAAATATTGATTTAAATTAAAATGAAAAATAAAACAGACAAATTTACAACTAGTTATTTTACCTTACTCTAAGAAATCTAACGACCGTTTCTCAGGTTTTCACGCCTATTTATTAAACAACTAATTCTGCTTCAAAAAATTTTTCAAATTAATCCGTGAATTCATAAAATTCCATAGAGTCATATCGCAATAGTTAAAGTTAAAAATTATTTTTAAATTTATTTGAAATGTTATGGCCGAAGACGATAACCATAATTCCAACCGTTTACTAAAAAATAAGTGAACTGTTATGACATAATCTTGCAAATTTGTCGCAACTAATGATTATAGAGGTCAAAAAAATTCAATTTCTGTTATCCACACTAAAAAAACGGATCTTTATTTTATTGTATTATTATGAAAATTTTCCAAATATTAA
Organism: Tipula vernalis; assembly: GCA_958295665.1. Lineage (NCBI taxonomy): Eukaryota > Metazoa > Arthropoda > Insecta > Diptera > Tipulidae > Tipula > Tipula vernalis. The sequence goes on along the minus strand of OY282558.1, from coordinate 332,712,010 downwards.
ATTGATGGTATACTGTATTCACTATACCCTCAAAATACATAATAGAAAATCCATATACAATAAACAAATGACCCTTTTATATTACGATACATTTAAATGTCTTAATTTTTGGTATCACCAAAGTATCAAACATCATTTAATGGTGTTATATACGCAGTCACAAAAATCTACTGATTACCCAAACGAGATAAGAAAGCTAACTCTGTATCATTTTATGTTCGATAGAGTATCATACTATAAAAAAATAATAAGCGGGCAAAATTTTAAAGCATTATCCCGTTTTGATAACCTTTTGGCATATACACAACATACATAAAAACAGTGTTACCCGATATTACCAGATTTCGATTTTTACACGTAAATGCTACATTTTTTTTTGCTCTATGGTGAGGAACGCAAAAAATTACATCAAAATGGATTTTATATTTTTATGGTAGAACATAACAATTTCATATATGATCTATCTATTGAAACTGTATTGAAATAATCAACCATTGAAAACTAGGATCTTTTGTGTTCTTGTATATCAATGTGGTTTTCTCTATAACACACGTAATATCTTCTTTGTTGACTTCTTCATCGGAATTATTACAATCCGATTATGGAAAAATATGATTTCTATTGTAAATGTATAAAGTTAGAGATCTTGTTCGTTATGCTTCTTATTATAAATAATCATAATAATGTTGTTTCTGTATTCCAGATAAAAACATTTTATTTATATGTAAATTCATTGTTGTGTATGTAATACTCTTGAATTTAAAATGTTTTGAAATCCTGACGTAATGTAGCATAACCATTGCATCTACATATATTTATGTATACACATGTGAGATGCTCTAGATCAGTGCTTCTTACACTTTTTCATACAGGGCTCCCAAAAATTCAATAATAATTAATTTACTCAGACGTCAGATATCCATGTCCCGCCAATTTAACAAAAATGTTGTACCAACCCAAAATATTCTCTCAGCTTCATCCAATTTGAAGGTAACGCAAAAATTATAGAATTCCAGAAAATTGTTAAGCTTGATTTTGCAAAATATGAAAAGATTCTACATAAGGAACTATTAAAGATTAGATGTAGCTGTAAATGCTTCGGAATTAAATATTTTAGGTGGACATATGAGTGGAGCACAACAGACAACGAAATGACTAAACTAACGTTAAAGCTAAACATTTTTGAATTTTTTTATTTTTTACAAAAATTCAATTTTTGCACGATTCTCTAATTCGACCGCAACCATTTTTGGTGTCAAATTATTTTTACTTCGGTGTTCAAAACCAAATTTGGATTTAATATATTCTTTCTTTCTTTAGTTTAGAGTTATCTTTAGATTTTTTCAAATACCAATTTCCAATGTAATTAAGCAATTTGAAAGCGTTGGCACGCTTAGCAATTTAATGTCCAAAATTTGAAATTTTATTTATGATGAGATTTCCCAAAAGAAAAAAAGAAACTAGACATAGCATAGAAAATGATAGCTCAGTAGATGATAGTAGTTCAGTTCTTTTTAATTAAATCATTTTTTTTTGGTCCCAAACGGCGGTGGGAGGGGGGAGGGTATTAATTAGGTTGGCCTCATTATTTTATTGAGGTCTGCATACGCTAGAAATAAAAATAAACATTCAATTTAAATTTTTGAATATGTTCGTTTTGAGTCTTAAACAAATTAAGACGAAATTTATATTTTGTACAAATGGTCCTAAGGCCGCGAAAAGGCACTCTCAGTTCCACGGAAGTTAGTTTTATAGTTAAAAAGTGTTGACAGGCTAACCAAAACAAATTCCTCGTAATTGTTTGCTTTAAACAAAACTCCTACACGTTTTATAATTAGAGTAAAGTGATTGCGTTGAATAGTAAAAGGTTTCATTCGTCAAACCTGATCCCTATACCAACTTCCATGATAAATTAATCGGTTTATTTGAATTGGAAAAGATTTGGTGAGTTGATTTGCAAATCAATCAAACGATTTTTAGTTTGGGAATTAGAATGACACAAAATGACATTTTTATGTGGAAACCCAAGTTAAAGGTTTCGATAAATTTCTAAAATTTATCAATAATTTGTGTTTTATAGGCATTTTGTCTGAAGATAATTACATAAATATTCGGTAAGTATTCGAAAAATTAACCAATATTTTATTTAACTGGTAAATCTATTAGATTCCTTACAAAAAACTCGACATTAGAACCCTGGAATTTTAAATTTGGAGTTCTCAACCATACAATTTTTAAAATTTCAAATTAAATTCAAATACGAGTAACTTTTTAAAATTACATAGTAAACACTACATTTTCAATATCCAATTACGCAAGTTTTCATAGACCTAAGTTCTAATAGTTCTTACTTTAAATTGAGCTCCTAAATTTCCGAGAATTTACTTAGGTATCGGCGAAGTTAAAAATTTAAGGTTGGCGATCTGAAATTCCTAATTATTTTCTCTGTAGATTAAGAATTTGCCAACCAAAATCGTCGCGATTGTGGAATTCATCTAAACATCACATATCTTACAAAAATCATTAACAGCACAATAAACTGTAGCGGTCAGTGATAATAGGTAGATTTAGAAATTTGTGTGGGAAGAAATTGTTCTGTTTATTACAGATATAAAGGCGAGGTTTAAAGGCCTCTTGGAAATAGCTCCACAGCTCCCGTAGAGAGCCGCGGCCCTCAGTTTGAGAAGCACTGCTCTCTATATATATAACCTATTTTGAAAGATACAGAATTGAAAATAGGAAGAAAAAACTAATAACTTTATATTCTAAATGCAATTACCATTCGAAAGGATCTCTCAGCTTTAATTTATATTGTACATTTGTATTTTTTCCTATAATTTCAATAAAGCTAAATAATAAATGTGTTTACATATTTTGTAAACAAAATAAAAAAAATACAATTTACGAGTAGCTATGTAATATAAAAATCGGTAGAATATTTCAATGAAAACAAATTGAATTTAAACAATCTAAACAGCGCGTATTAAAGTTATTTTTTTTAAAATATTAACTCAATATTTGTAATTTGTAATAAATGTTCTTTTTTAAAACATTTATTGTAACTTCTTTTTCTATGTTAAAGTTTACAATTTCTAAATTCTTTAACTGACGTGATTCGGCATTTGATTGCTCGTTTCATTTTAATTTAAAAAAAAAATAAAGCTTCTGATTTACCTGAAAAGACATTTTGCTTTCGTTATTTTCAGATTTTATGGTTTTTGCACTCCTGATGATATTTTCATTATTAATATGCGACATCTTAAAGCTCTTGTAGATAGGTGGCTCTACTGCTCTATTACAATATTAAATCGACTTAGATTTTGTCGATTGTTGTTCGCATAATTTTTGATTAGGCAATGCCACATTCATATTAGTAGGTTTACAATATACTTGATTGTCTAACAATTTGGATTGTTATTATTGTTGTTAGCAACTTCATTGCCTTATTTTAATAAGAATAAACCAAAACTAGCAAAACTTACGGAATTAAAATATTCTTGTAATTGTTCGAATCGGATCGGCTTGTGAAGAATCGCATTTTCAATGTTTATGTGTTTTATTACCTGATGATATACTATGAATCACGTTTAGCCAAAATGCTTAAGAATTGTACGTATAATTTTACTCCTTCGCTCTGATTATTTTAAATTTAGGTTCTTACGCATCATAAGTGAAATTTATCCAATTTACTTTAAATGCTAAGTATTATCAAACTCGGAAAATTATTTGAAATTTCATTAATAACATAGGACCACAAAAAAAAGTAAAATACACAAGAAAGCTACCATATGTACCAGATGTTTTGAGGATCGCTGAACACGAATTCGATGTATAAATTGCTCCATCACGTGACATTTTGTCGCTATTCTAAAAAATTGGCGAAAAAAATTCACGCGTTGGAGCAATTTAGGCTTCGGATTCGTGTTCAGCGACCCAGAAAACATCTAGTACATGTGGTCATTCTTGTGCATTTAACTTGTTTTTCTTGTGGTCCTGTGTAATTATTTCGAATTCGCACGTTCTTCACAAATACTGATAATTTTATGTTTTGAGTTTTTATACTTTATAGAAAGTAGACGGGCATAGTTTTGTGAAAGTTAAAAATTAACAAGTATAAAATCAAATAATTAAATAATTATAACCAACAATTATTTAAAAACTTAGTTCCTATCTGACTTCTCGAACGGCACTTTTCCCACAAATATAGCCCAACAAATGAACCATTTACATTTTACAAAGATTTACCGTTATTTTGACCAAGCTCCTTGAGAGACATCACGGGTTTTCTTAAATTTGGATACTACTTCCCTAATATCACAATTGGTCATTACAATATAAAACTTCTACTCTCAACCCGCCAAATCACGCAGACTCACAATTAATGTTAAATTATTTAGAACTGAAACGTGTTGAACAGCAATTAAAATCACATTCGCAATTTTTAATCTTCGATCTTTAACAATTAGATCCAGTTATGCATCTCTAGTATACTGTTGAAAATCTTTGAGAATTCTCCGTTCAGGGAGCATCCACAATGTTCAAACTTTCTTTTTTCAAAACTTGTACCCCATGATATTATTTTATAAGCTGTCCCATAGTAATTTCCCATTAGGAATTGTATACGATCTCTTGATATCAAGAGAATTTATTAAAGCAATTTACAAATAATCACGTCGATTCAATGAAATCTTCTATTCTTCTTGAAAAATCTTCTTCAATCAAATAGAAGAAATCAAAAATAGAAGATTCTTTTACTTTGCTATTCAGTGTAGCAGTGGGATTCTACTCTTCTATTTTTATTAAGGAAAGTTCGAAATAGAATTTTTTGCTTCTATTTGATGTAAACGTCAAAAATTTTTATTACCAAAAAGCAACAGCTGTGAATTTGTGATAAATATTTTTAGCAATAAAGCTTATTGTGAATATGTGCTTACATAGTAAAAAATCGAAATATGTACTTTATTTTTATAAATGAATATATTTATTTTAATGAAATTTTTAATATTTATTACAAATTTTATAAATTACTCACATATTGGTCTCGAATTTGATACCCTAAATTGCGCCATTGATTTCTATTAATGGAGGTATCAATTTCCGATGTTTCATTTGAAAATTCTTCGTTTGCAAATTCTAAGCCGTCGAATTCAATTAATTCTTCAGCATCTATTGCTGTATCATTCAAAAACTTGTTATATAATGCAAAATATATCATAAATGATTTGGGCTGCTTTCTTAGGGGGAATAATGCAGAACCCGATGGCGTAACAAACATCGAAATCTACCTTTCAATACCCCCAAACAAGCTTGATAGCTCCCTTGCCCATAAAAATCCAAAGTAGCTAACACCTAAAAAAATAAGACCCACTTATGTTCCTTCTATTTGCATTTTAAAATAATTCATACAAACTTGTAATTTAAATGGTATTGAGTGGAAGCGATTTGCTGCTTATCAATGTCACAACATTTCCCTTTTGCAAACGAAAATATTTGTGGAATACACTATCAGGAAGCTCAAAAGAATCCCCGTTCATTCATATGTTCTTCAGTCTCATTTTTATTCTTATCTAAAAAAATATATTTAATTACATTTTTTTAAACAATTAATAGATAGCTACGTAAGGAATAGCAATGCGCTTTTGGCGATTTCTTACCCTTTGTATTAAATAAAAATCCATTTTTTAAATTAATTTTTTGATTTAATCAGAAAAGACGGAAATAAAAACACAATCATACAAGAACACAACCCGCTTTTGATAAAAATCGAACAAAAAATATTTCTTCTTATCATAAAAGTCGCATTTGTATGTCTTCTATTTTTAGAAAAAGTCTTCTAAGCGAAAAAATCAAAAAATTTGCTCTTTCAAATGTGGAATAGCATTTCTTCTATTTTTTCCTTCTATTTCGACATTTAATAATTTTCATACAAAAGTATAGAAGAATAGAAGATATTAAGAATAGAAGATGTACATTGAATCGACGTGAATGTTTCGATCAACATGTCGTTGAAATTTCAATCAATAAAATGTTTACAGAACGTCACAGAAGTAATTTATATTTCAAAGCCTACTAGATACATTTTATTTTTAAATGATGACGATTTTATTTATCACCAACCAGCAAAGTATTTTAGGTAAATTTAGAAATTTAAATTTCATGTTACACGGTTACCTATTCATTTGATATTAAATAAACCTACGGAACAATTGTTGAAACTTGGTAGATGTATTAACAGCAGGCAAATATTTCTTCCAAAATTTTGATATTACCTCGGAAAACAGTTCAACAATTTTTTACTTTTCACACTATAACGAAGTTATGTAGTGTAAATATTGCAATTGCGAAAAAAATTTTGTTCCCGATTTTCACATTTTTTGATGAATTAGGTTACCAGGACTCCAAAACATCGAATAGAAAAATGCCGTGTCCGTCCTTGCAGTCATACATTTTTATTATTGTTGTTTTGCCTCCCATTTTAACAAATATTGCTAGCTATGGTCAATATTTTGTATAAAGATAGAGGTTGGTGGTTAGTAATAAGCAGTGTTAGCTTTTAGGACCATTTGAGCCTAGAATAGAGGGCTTGTAGTGGAAGAGAAAACTTTTTCTTACATATCTACATACTATATAAGTAACACAGAGCAGTGTGAATATCGTGAAGAAGAAAAATTGTAAGAGAATTCATCTGTATTACTACGATTCGCTAATACTTAACGCACAGAACATTCTGTATATATAGAACGTACTTTTTTTTCCATAATCATAAGCTCATCAGTTCGAAACTGGATTGAATTCTCTTACAATCTTCGAAACATATTAAAAATCATTTAATTAAATAAATAGAATTATGTCTATTAGTCGGTTTCGTTGAATTACTGTTCGTAAATACTAAAATACTTCTCGTGTTAATCGAAACACCATTAAAATGGTCTAACCACCGGTAAAATATTAGAAATTACATGAAATAATTAACATTAAAAAAAAAAAAAAAAAAAAATTAATTAAAAGTAAAAATTAGCTTACACACAGAGCAGTGTGAATATCGTGAAGAAGAAAATAATTGTAAGAGAATTCATCTGTATTAGTACGATTCGCTAGTACTTAACGCACAGTACATTCTGTATATATTGAAAGTAAATTGTGGTTTAATCAGTCCAGTCGCCGCGGCCTGATGAGAAGATTTATTTTTTCATAATCATAAGCTCATCAGTTCGAAACTGGATTGAATTCTCTTACAATCATCGAAACATATTAAAAATCATTTAATTATAAAATATAAATGAATATAAAATTTGGTGAGTGCCAAAAAGAGTTTACCTTAATTTATTTTATAATAATATTATGCTAGTAATAGTAGTTACATAGTTAGTTTGTCTTATTATTTTATTAGTTAATATTTGATAAATCATTAAATAAATAAATAATGTGGCTGTGTTATTATAAAATAACAGAGAGAGAGAGAGAGAGAGTAGAGTGGTCAGTCATTTTAAGTTAGTTCTATTTTATTTTAACCGGCTTCAACAAACACCCTTTAAAATACCTTCTGCATTCTTTAAATTAAGAATCCATGATTTCATTGCTTTCATAGCAACCTTAATATTATCAAAATTTTTCAAATGCGCCGGAATTCTGTATATAAAGAAAAGGCGCCATATAAATAAGACTTCTACGTGACATATAAATAAATATCCATAAATATATACGTGAAAAGCAGTATTTATCAAGGTTGACCAAAACAAATTTCGTAATTTATTTGCCCAATTAAATTGAAATCTTTGTCCTTATCGTGCTACGATAACCTTAAAATTTGATTGTAGTTAAAATACGCGAAGCCAAACGAAAATATTATTTTGGAAATTTAAAATCATTTTCAAATGAAAAATGTTGGAATTCTTTAAGTCACCTTGGTATTCAGGAGGCAATAAATCGAATAATGTTTCCACTTTTTCTATTGATTCAATAAATACACATTTCTTAACTGAGCCAGATTTACGTTTCACTGTATTACCCCAAATGATATTGTTTTAGCCATAAATTACATTAGATCTAAATCAGTTTGACATGATGGTATCAATAATAAATTTATTAAGATGTTTTTGGAATACTTTCTAAAATATCTCACACACACACATAATTAATTTTTCAATTGCATCCTCAACATTTTCCACTTTGTGGAAAATAGCTTCGGTTTTACCAATTCCCAAGAAAACAGATGTTCCATCTATGGAAAGCCTAATACCTATAAGTATATTGTCTGTTTTATAAAAGTTTCTTGAGAAAGTCCTCTCTGAGCAAATCACGAAGTACATTGATTCAAATGAATTTCTAAACAGTTATCAATCCGGTTTTCGAAAAAAAAAATTTAGTACACAAACAGGTCTGATAAACGTTACAGTTGACATAACTCGACTCCTAGATAAAACCAATTCGTTTGTCCTACTAATTTTAATAGATTTTTCCAAGGCGTTTGATATGATCAATCATAAACTTGTTTTGCAGTAGCTAATGTTATTCTATAATTTCGATCATATTTCAATTAAGTTACTACATTCTTACTTAACCCTTAAATGCCCAAGGTCATAGATTTTAATATAAAAATTCGATTATATGTAATTTTGTACGTAGTTACCGAATCGAAAAGCTATTTAGTATTTTGTTTTGTTTTTTGTAAGTTTTGGAAAAAAAACCGGTTGTATCTTTTAAGATACGTTGGGTATTCAGCATATCTATGAAAATAATTAAAATACTCTAATAAGCAATTCAAAATATTTATTGACTGTAATATTATAGTTAAAATATATAATTTTTAATTATGGTGATATTTAAAAAAACAATTTTTTTCAGCAGTGAGACATAAATTTACTTAACATTTAGTACAATACATTTTTATCTGGCCACTACAACCAGGATATTTACATCTTCCCTTTGAATTCAGAATAACCCAATGATCAGTCATATCTAATCGAGTATCTCTTGGAGGGACAGAAGATGAATTTGGTTTCTTCCTTTTTGCCTGAATTTGAGATTCAAGAGATGGGCGCCCACGCGTTATAGCTTGCGTCGATTTATAGGAGAATAGCGTGTCGGCTATTTCCAACTTAAAATCAATTAATCTCATATACTTATAATCTGGTTTCCAACTATTCGTTCTTTTGTACAGCACCCAGGCGTTAACGCAAGTCATATCCAATAAATGATAGAATATTCTATTTGTCCATTTTCGACTTTTCATGTGAATCTTGTGACGTCCCATTAGGCTGTCCATTAAATCCACTCCGCCCATATGGCAATTATAATCCTTTATAATTTGTGGACAAGGAATCATTTTCACTTTTTTATCTTTCTTGTCGAATCTTTTTACGGTTAACGGCGGAGGTAGTTGCTCGTTATTTAAAAATGGTTTCGTGCCAACATAAGTCGAAATAAGATTGACAATACGATTGTCTTTCCACGATAGTGATGTCACGTCTATGCCATAAATTGATGCCACATACTCTCTACTAGTTCCCCTTTCGAATTTCATCATAACTTTTTCTTCAGGTAGTTTGCAATTTTTTATCCTGTTTCGTCGAATAGTACCTATAGAAAGAATCCTTCGGGTTCTCAAATATAACAGCAAAGGCACAGTTGTGTAATAATTATCTAAGTAAATTATATAATTTTGAAAATTGGGCACTTCACGAACTAATCTGACAACAATATTGGCACAGCTTTGAAGATCAGGTTCATCTTGTGCAGGTTCTTCGGATACTATAGTATAAATTTCAAATTTATATGCGAATCCCATTGTGTCACACAAATTGAAAAATTTAAAACCCCATTTTTTAGGTTTGTTTGGTAAATACTGCTTCATGAAATGTCCCATTTTAGATGAGCACATTTGTTCATCAACGCATAATCTCTCCAATTTTGGAATACTTCCAAACGTACTATTCAATTCGTTTATTACGGGTCTAAGTAGGAAAAGACAATCGTGATTCGGGTCTTCACGAGTAGGTGCTTTACTTTTATCATTAAAATGTAAATATTGCCGGATTCTTTCAAAACGGTTTCGGCTCATTTGTTGTTTTATAATATTTACGCAACGGTGATTATTATCAGACCAATAGTCTCTTACATTTGGAAGATTGTGATACGTCATATAAAAGAGAATTCCAATAAATTTGCGTAAATCAGGTACATCAAATTGAAAGGACTCATTGTGTCCTGAATATTTAATTGTTTCTTCCACAATAGTTTTTTCCAAAGATTCCGGAAATAAGAGCGACCATACTTGAAACGGAGTTTGCAATTCTTGTACATTTGTAGGAATAGCACAATCCCATCTAAACTTGATTTCTTCTTCATTATAAACCAAATTTTGCTTTTTCCATAATATTTTTTGCAAAGCCATGGATTTAGGATCAATTATCACATTACGAAATTTATATGGAAATGAACTCCAGGGGTCAGTGTGTAATGAAGCTGGTTGGCCAGAACTATCAGAATCGATAGCTGGTGATGTACTAGAACTATTTTCAACAACATCTTCGTTTTCATGTTCTATTATCTGCATGTTATGGAGATTTTGCGAATTTCCCTCTGTAAGGATGGGGAGGTCTGTAGGCAATTCATCACCATCATCATCTAAATCGTCAGAGCTATCATAGCTATTAAAGATAAGTTCTTGAACTATATCGTCCGTAAGCGTACAAAGGTCAATTTTGATCACATTTGCCATATCTGTAAATAAAAATACGAAAAAACGTAGCAAAAACCCAAACTTACACTCAAAACGCAAATGTATACAGAATACCTAGTGTATCTTTTAAAATACAACTATTTAACTGTCTATATTATACAACAGACACAAAATATTTCACTAAAATACCCTAATATCACTTCATCTTACACAATTACACTCACCAGCATTTTTTATCACTTTTAATTGTATTTTATTATTATTATTCTTATGACACAAAAACACTGTTTTGATTTTGATTTTAAAAACACTAAAATACACAATAAACTTCAAACACTATCAAAACAAAAATAATTCTAACAAAGGAAATGGTATATATTGATAGAATGAAGTGTATTAAACAGAAAAAAATTGTTTACGGTCTAATTTTGGTGATTTACCCGGAAATATGATTGAAAAATATAGATGTATCTTTAAAGATACAATGGGTATTTAAGGGTTAAATGATCGTAAGCAATATAGTATGTTAGTTCCTCAGGGTTCTATATTGGGACCGCTGCTGTTCTCGTTGTTTTTGAACGAAATTTCTACATGTATCAATAATTGTTATTTTCATATTTATGCGGATGATGTTCAGATTTATCTGGTTGGCACTTTTGATCAAATTCAAAATATTGTTGATTTAGTTAATTTAGATTTAAGTAATATTTGCCATTGGGTTAGTTCTAATGGTTTTATTATATTAATGAAGGTAAATGTAGTGCAATGTTTATTACTAAATCTAAAAATCCATTTAATTTTCCGAAATTGATCATTAATGGATCTGCCATAAAATTTTTGGATAAAGTTAATGATCTTGCTCTAGTAAATAATAATAGCTTCACTTGGAACAATCATGTTGCATCTATTTGTCAAAAAATTAATTCAACCCTTTACAAGTTGCGACTTGCGCAACATTTTTTGTTCACAAAGCCTTAGGCTTCATTTGATTAAGTCTTTGAACGTGCCTCATAGTATTGTGTTGTGATGTAATTTATTATAATTGTGATGAGATTTCGTTTCATTTGCTCCAAGTAACTTTGAATAATTGTGTTAGATACGTGTATAAGCTGCGGAAATATGACCATGTTCGCATTATTTTGGTAAAGTATTTGGCACCTTCATTGTCTAAGTTCTTTTTCTATCGTGCGGTAATTTTTATTTTTAAGTTAATTAATTATCGCAAGCCAAATTATTTGGATGCTAAACTTCAGTTTTCCAAATCCCGAAGGACAAATATGTTGATGTTTTCAACTAATATAAAAGTCATTCTCAGTGATTCAGTTTTACTAAGCTGTTTCAGGGAATGGAATGAATTTCCAAGTACCGTCAGAAGTTTATAGCTCTTTCACCAAATTTAAGCAACAATCATTCGACTTTATCTAATATGACTTGAGCCGGCTTATATTTATTTTTAAATTTAATTAATTTAATTTGATTTATTTTGACTAATATTTATTTTAATCATTTTTATTAATATTTTTCATTTTATTTAAATGTTTTTAATATTGTTTATAATTTAATTTTATAATTTTTATTGTATTTTTACTATTGTAATTATTTCTGTTAGTCAAATTATTCAATAAATAAATATATTGTGTCACGATAGGAGCAAATTATTACGTGCAAGCAATTACTACGTGTAATTAATTTTTTTTATTCAGCAAAGTTATTGAGCTGTTTTATAACAAAAGTGGGTAACAGTGAGTAGTAACTTCAATCCGTGGCTATTAAATCAATAATAGAATAAGACATTCATCATAAGTTTTGTTTTGTTTTCTCCACGAACAAAACCATGTTAATTAAACATATTAATAATACTAAACAAGAGTAGAAAATGGTACATTGTTATAACAAGTGAAGAAAACGAATCATTGCATTACGAAAGTCAAATTTCCCTCGCTCGGGCTACCAACAATTGAGTATTGCACTTGCACGTTTTCACATGACTTATCCACGCCACTTTTTCTACGAAATTTAAGAATTGATTACAGTTCAACGAAAATTGTTCCCAAGGCATGATGAAAATAAAGAAAATGTTATGAAATATCATTGAGCAATTTTTTAGATCGTAAAAAACTTAGAAATCTGGTTGCAATATTATTTGATCATTTTCTGCCTGATTTTAAGCAAAAAAAATTTATTCGTTCGTCAAGAATGTGTTACAAAAAAAATTGCGTTGCATAAGACCAAAAAAGAATAAGCTAACTCTTTTTGGGGATTATCTAATGCTATTGTTGTTGTAGTATCCTTAATTTTATTTTTTAATTACCAACAAAATACAACTAATGTTTTATGTAAAACTATTTTGTCTGATTCAATGTGGGTGAACTGCTTTGCTCGAATTAGTTTGGTGTGCCGCCCAAATCTATGTACCACCAAGAATACCACCAGAAAATTCTGACAATTTTAATTAATTTGTATACCACACAATCGATTGAGTTAATTGGATTTTTGTTTTTGTAGCTACATTGCACAAACTAAAATAATATTTCATCAAAAATTATTTTCTGGTTGTGATTGTTATTAAAATATAGACCATCAACATAACCCAATTTTCGTAAATTATAAAATTTTAATTTGTTATTTTAATTAGAGCTCAATGCTAGTAGAGACATATGTATTTAACCTTACCCATATAGATTTATATCAACTAAACAAAATTTGTTGCTAAAATGATAAACAATGTAGTATTGACTAGATAAAACATACTACAGAAATATATCAACCACACTTTGTTATGCGTTTATCGAGCTAAATAATTTAATCAATTTCAGTTTTTTTTTTTTAAATTTTATATCACTAAAAATGATGGACAAATCCAATAACGTACCACACGAATTTTATTGCATCTCATATGTATATCATTTTCCGCAAATATTATGTACACCACAAAAAAAATCTGCTTTTGAGCCAGATTTTGATTAGCACCGTACTAACTATGTATGTTGGTACGTACATAGTAGTTCGATATATAGTATACAAAAAACTGAATAAAACAAAAAAAAAATGGGATTGAGATACGTGAAAGATACGAATGAGTCTATTTAAATAACCCAAAAAACAATATGCAACTATAATCACCAATATGTGAACGAACCAACAACAATTTTTTTTTGGTGAAAATTGGAAAATTGAGGCTAGGTTTGGTTTTATGTTGAATGCATGTTTTTTATAACCCCATTATTGTGTTTTCTATACGAGATTATTTTAACCATTTCAGTTTAGTTTTGTTTAACGAATTCAATTTTTGTTTTGTTTTTTGGTTTGTCTGTTTGCCATGTCAAAATACGTACTAGTGTATGCTATCGGACGTATAAAACACATTCATACCCATTTCAATGGAAAGTAATGAAAAAAATATTTTCCCAAATTGAAAGAATTCGTTATAATACGTTTTGAATTTTAAATTAGTCAAACAATTTTTATGATTCAATATTATTTTTGTTGTTGTTGTTGTTGTCTATCCTGCTGTTATCGTAACAATTACTATGAAAGTGTATGTGCAAAGAACGGTTATTCTCGTACAAAAAATGAAATTTTTCCAATGGTCATGGAAGGTTACAGAACGACAATATTATTTTGGCTATTGAAAAGTTTTGATTGTTTTACCGTAAACGATCGGAATTTATTATGCATTGACGACTAATATTTGTGTTGTTCCGAGTGAAAAATAAAAAGAATTTCCAACTTTATGGGTAATAGCTTTGTTTTTTTTTTACATTTTCCGGTCAATAAACTTCGTTATTCAAATCTTACATATACAATAAAAATAACAGTCATTACATTGCGCACAACGGTTTGCTTCCGATTCGAGAGTAAATAGAATTGTTATAACTAGGACATGAGATAAAAACACACTGAAAAACAATTTGTTTTTAAATTAATATACGAATTACGTCTAATAAAATACAAATCCTAAATTTTTAATTTATTTGTAGTTAATATTTCCGAAAATTTTAATCCAGTTTCGAACTGATGAGGTTGTGATTATAAAAAAATTAATCTTCTCATCATGCCGCGGCGTCTGGCATTGTAACACAATTTACATTCTATTTATACGAAATGTACTCTGTAGGTTGTATTAGCGAATTATACTGAAACAGCCAAATTCCCTTACAAATTTGTTTTCATCACATTCACACAACTCTATTCCTTTGTAAGCAAATTTTAACAATTATTCTAATTAATTGATGTAATTTCTAACGTGCAACCGATCATTTTAATGTTTTTTACATATAACACGTAGAAGTATTGGAATGATATCAAAGGGCCGAATGTCGAAGGGCCGAATGTCGAAGGGCCGAATTTCAAAGGGCCGAATGTGTCGAAGGGCCGAATGTCGAAGGGCCGAATGTCGAAGGGCCGAATGTGTCGAAGGGCCGAATGTGTCGAAGGGCCGAATGTCGAAGGGCCGAATGTCGAAGGGCCGAATGGGTCGAAGGGCCGAATGGGTCGAAGGGCCGAATAGGTCGAAGGGCCGAATAGGTCGAAGGGCCGAATTTTTTTTTTTGTTTTGGTTTTAGAAATATAATTTTTAAAATTTGTTGTTTTAAGGAATATTTGGTAATTTTTTTTTGTCAAATATAAATTAATTTCTTATGAATTCATGTATTTTATTATATTTAATCTTTGGATATTCTATCGACAAAAATATTGCATTAATTGAGGTTGTTTATATTTTCCGTTCCTTTTGGTATTATCAAGTGAAAATATATTTGTACATAATAGGTATTTTACCAAAACCAAGTCTTATTATATCAATATAAATGGAATATATGTAGGTATACACTTTTATGTTACTTTTGTATTACTTTTGTAGTATAACCCGCTCGTATATAACAAAAGGCGAAGGTTATTTTTTTCAAATATGCATACCAAATGTAAATAGATTTTAAATAAGAAAAAAGTGTTTTGTCATAAAATGTCATAAAAATTCAATTTCCTCCTGTTTTTTAAACTGATGATAATATTCTTTCATTTATGAACGATGTTATTTTCTAGAACATTATGTAGTTTATTATTATTGTTTTAGAAAAAGAAAAAGTAAATAATGAATCATAATTATCGGTCGGCTTTCTTTTAATCTCACTATACGAAAATGTATTTTTTTTTCTCTGCACGACGAACACGTAACAAACAAAGGGATGGAAAGATTTTTAAAGGGTGGATCTACAAAAAAGAGTTTTATTGATGTTTTCCATTCATCCAATCATAAATTACAACATTATGTATTTGGGTAATCCTTTTATTCTATATAATCCGCTCCTACGTGCGGCACGCAGTGCGACATGTTTGCTGATCCCGGCTCCTACGTCCCCAGAAGCTCAAATCTAAAGCCCCTCGGAGGGCTAAGCGGGGGGGAGCGCAGCGACCTCCCGCGTGCCCGTGAGAGTTACCGAAGCCGTTAGCCTCTACAATTCCAAGTTAAATTAGTCGATGTCATTTTAATTCAATTTATTTTCCTCAGAATAGAGAAAAAAAAGTACGGGAAATTGTTATGCAAGATTTTATATTGCAATATTTTATAATTGCAACTTTTTGTAATTGCAATATTTTGTAATGCAAAATTTACATACTCAAGTCAGTTCTCCTACTCGTATGTCCCTTATTTTAAGTTGATTTTTTATATGAGCAGGCATTTATTTACGTACATCAAGTTGGTTCATATTCAATTAATAAAAAACAAATTGTAATAATTACACAAATTTTATTTAAAATTATAATTCCGGAAGTTAGTTTCTCTTCTTGAGCTTTTCTTCTTTTTCTAGATATTTTTGTTATCTTTCTCTTATCTTTTCTTTTTCTAGATATATTTGTCCATGATGTAAATAGGTATATAGAATAACCAAAACACATAATACAACATTATTTATTTATGACTATGTACATGGACACATCAACAAAACTCTTTTTTGTAGATCAACCCTTCAAAAATCTTTCCATCCCTTATTTTTTTATGCATTCGTCGTGTAGAGCAAAATAATACATATACAAAGCCGACCGATAATTAGGATTTTTTGTTCCAAAAGACAAATTTCATTACTTAATTTTTGTTTTTCTAAAACAATAGTAATAAACTATATAATGGTCTAGAAAATAACAACGTTCGAAAAGAATGAATATTATCATCAGTTTAAAGAACAGAAGTAAATTGAATTTTTATGACATTTTATGACAAAATTCCGTTTTCTTATTTAAAATCTATTTACATTTGGTACGCATATTTGAAAAAAATAACCTTCGCCTTTTGTTATTATATACGAGCGGGTTATACTACAAAAGTAATACATAAGTATATACCTACATATATATTCCATTTATATTGATATAATAAGACTTGGATTTGGTAAAATACCTATTATGTACAAATATATTTTCACTTGATAATACCAAAAGGAACGCAAAATATAAACAACCTCAATTAATGCAATATTTTTGTCGATAGAATATCCAAAGATTAAATATAATAAAATACATGAATTCATAAGAAATTAATTTATATTTGACAAAAAAAAAATTACCAAATATTCCTTAAAACAACAAATTTTAAAAATTATATTTCTAAAAACAAAACAAAAAAAAAATTCGGCCCTTCGACCCATTCGGCCCTTCGACCGATTCGGCCCTTCGACCCATTCGGCCCTTCGATATTCGGCCCTTTGACACTTTCGGCCCTTCGACACTTTCGGCCCTTCGACATTCGGCCCTTCGACATTCGGCCCTTCGACACATTCGGCCCTTCGACCCATTCGGCCCTTCGACATTCGGCCCTTCGACATTCGGCCCTTCGACATTCGGCCCTTTGAAATTCGGCCTTTCGTACCCATTCCGAAGTATTGATTAGTATTTACGAACAATTATTCAACATTCTGCATAGATAGACCGGTTTTGAATACTTTTAATTTTTAATTTATTTGAAGTTCTTATCCTAAAGGTATTTATTTTGAGATTTAATTTTTAAGTTTTCTTTTATCAAAAATTTAAATTTGAATTTATATCTCTCTATAACTTTAATAAAAAAAACGAAAATTGCACAAATCCTTTATATACATTCCTAAAACTGAATAATCAAATAAACAGTATACAGATACACTATGAGTATGAGAAGTTCTTTTATTTAATTTACCTACACGTATTCCCAGAGATTTAAAGGTACCATAAATAATTCAGGAAACATTTGCTTAGGATACAGCAAACCTTTATTTAAAAATGGGATTGTGTTGTGTTTTATTTATTTATTTATAATTTAAAGAAATCGATTTACTAAATATATGCACATACAAAAATCGATGAAAACAGAGCTTTCTATCCGGAACATAAATTGTGATGTTTTCAGTGATATACGATACACCAATTTCGCCAAGAAGTAAGTATCCTGTAAAGGCAGCACCTAGAAGAATTCGTCTGTTTTCAAGGGTGCAGATTTTATAGTCTTAGAATCTTATCTTATATAGGGGTAGGTGTGTCACATTTTCACAAGATTCATCATTGTCGAAATCCCAATTCATATCCTTTAATAGAAACAAGAGGAAAGTTTTTTTGAATACTGTTGCGAAAACGGTGGATTTAATTAATAAAATAATAACACAAATACAACTCGAGATTTATTTATTTAATTATTCAATAAAATTATATATGTATTTATATTCAAATTTATTAATTTAATGCTAAGATATTGGAATAAAGGGTTAATTTCGAGAGATCAATCTAAGTGCGAGATATTTTCAAACGATGGTTATGAATTATTTCTTCCGAACGACTGATAATAATTTTCGTACTCCGGTGAAATTATTTCTGTTACTAAATATGAACCTAACCATAATGAATCAAATTTTGATTTTCTAGCTTCGTTTTTAAGATACAATTGATCTCCAATTTCGAAATTTTTAATCGAACAAGTCTTGTCGTAGTATTGTTTTGATCTTTATTTGCATTACATTAGATTAGCGCGAGCTATTTTATTTGACTGTTGAAGTTTAAATTTCAAATCATAGAAATGATCATTGTGATTATAGAGATTATCGACACTTTTCGAAATTGAATGTGGTATGTTTGAGAATATAGCATACTGTAACCATGAATCCTACTTTAGCGGATCATTTTAAACATAATTTCGCAGGTATTCGACTAAGGTGTTGGCGATTGATAAGCACTAGTACTTAAGTTTTGGATTGCCCATAAAATTTGATCACTGGACCGTTAAAATGGATGAAGGAGAACCGAATACACAAATAAAATTTTGAACAAAAACTGTAGCAACAGTTTCGGCTTTCTGATTATGTAAAGGAAAGGTGAATGAAAATTTTGTTAAGTCGCACTGCATAGTTAAGATATATTTATTATTTATATGCGAAGAAGATAATGGACCTACCTATTTTTATTTGGAAAACTTGTATTCTTTAGGCAAGATGAACAATTTCTGTCATACATAATTTTCTATCCTTCTAAACCTTTTTGGAAAATAGTAAAAATAACACAATCGTTTGAACCTACTGTAAACACCTTGACGTGCTCCAAGAGGTCCACTGTGGTATTCCTTAATAATTGTGTTAATATTGTTACGTTTTTCTGCCTTGTCAATTTAGGTTCGTATCACTGGATTGTGAATAATACAAACTCAATTCAATTTATCACCAACGAATTTATTTATTTCACAAAAATTATTACAACACAGTTTATCAATAAAGATTCACAAAATCACTTTATATAAATTATTCTCAAATTTGACTGATCATTTTTCACTAAAACCCTTTTTAAATCACTTTTTAATTCCTTTTAATCTTTACACTATCGCTTACCAAATATTACTAATCCAATTCGACTTCATTCGCCTTTTTATATACACAAACCATACTTCTAGAAAGCTCATGACTTTTCCAGTTAGAATACCGTAGAAACATTACGTAACAAATTTGTATCATGGAAAATTCCATTTTAGTACAGTTAAACATTGAGCTATTAATTTAACTTCTTCTATTACACACTAGGTGTCACCGTCACAATATAATTTTCGTTTGTTAAGGAAATAGTTCCATTTTGTTGTGGAATAAGGGAATTATTGGCACTAGTTGCAATTCCTACATTAGAATCTTGAGAAATATCTGGTAATAAAGTATTCGGTAAATTCAAAGATTTTTTTTTAGAATTTAGTAAAGATTTGGAACAATAGCTAGGCAAGATAATACATAGGATTGTCATTGTTTGATTATTGGGCAAAAACGTATCTTTTTGTAATAATGGAGCAGATAACTTTTTATATTCCGAACGGGTTAGAACATTACATGCAGTAATTTCAAGTACTATTCTTGTTGAAATATCTAACCTGAAAATTAATCGAACCTGGAAAAAAAATCATATTGTGACGATGACACCTAGTGTGTAATAGAATAAGTTAAATTAATAGCTCAATGTTTAACTGTACTAAAATGGAATTTTCCATGATAAAATTGTTCTAAATGTTTCTACGCTATTCTAACTGGAAAAGTCATGAGCTTTCTAGCAGTTTGGTTTGTGTATATAAAAAGGCGAACGAAGTCGAATTGGATTACATATTAGTATTTGGTAAGCGATAGTGTAA
This sequence comes from Tipula vernalis, assembly GCA_958295665.1. NCBI lineage: Eukaryota > Metazoa > Arthropoda > Insecta > Diptera > Tipulidae > Tipula > Tipula vernalis. The sequence continues at coordinate 332,691,710 of OY282558.1, read as the reverse complement.
AGATTAAAAAGGAATTAAAAAATGATTTAAAAAGTGTTGAAGTGTGAACTAAAAATTATAAGTGTACAGAAAAATTGTGTGAAAATTATATAAATTGATTTTGTGAATTATCGTTAATAAATAGTGTTGTTATAATTTTTGTGTGACATAAATAAATTCGTTGGTGATAAATTGCATTGATTTTGTTTTATTCACAATCCAGTGAGACGAACCTTGATTGACAAGGCAAAAACGTAACAATATTTTTTCCATTCTAGAAGTGACAGCCTTTCCAGTTAAAACAAAAAAAATTTATAAATTGAATTAAAATTAAATCTAATTGTTAAAAAAAAAATAAAAAACGATTAATTGCTAAACAAACTACTAATTGCTAAAAAAATTTTAATAGTGTTTTTTTTCCTTTTATTGTAATGCCAAATTCATCGTATACATCATCGAATTCAACGGTTATTTCTACAATTCTGCTTAATGAATCTGCATTACAGTTTAATTTTTCTGATTTATGAATTATTTAGTAATCATATTCATCTAAGTGAAGAAGGATTTTTACATTGCACAGCCATATCAGAGGTTCATGATTGCTAGTTATTTTGAATGTCCTACCGTACATATAAGAATGGAAATGATCCGTGGCCCAGACTATCGCAAGAAGCTTTCTCTCTAGTTGAACAATTCTTCTCTGCGTGATTTAAAATACGGCTGGCAAATGCAATAGGTAAATCATTATCATTGATCTCCTATGTAAGTCGCTTGCGGCGGATGTCAGAAATTCCTTTGCGAAGTCGGGAAATTGTAATACGGGGAAATTGATGAGAAAATCATTTAATTTTATAAACGCGTCATCACTGAAAGCATCCCATACAAAAACAGAATCTTTTTTAAGAAAATCAGCTATCGGCGGCTTAGTAATCTTAGAGAAATCAGGCCAACATTTTCTATAATAGCCGATAAGTCAAAGAAACGATTTCACTTCACGAGCTGTTTTCGGCGCAAATTTTACGGCATCGACCTTTGTAGGATCTGGCTTAATGCCTGATTCAGTTTATAAATGGCCCAAGAAGTAAATCTCTTTGCATAAAAATTGACACTTTTTGGGATTAACTTTTAAATTATAATTTCGAAGATTTGTGAATATTTCGGTTAAATTTTGAATATGATCAAATAGGTGCTTACCGTATATCACAACATCATTGAGATATACTAAATATTTCAACGCATTAAGACCACATAACACATTATTCATCAGCCTCTGAAGCGTACTCGGCGCATTACGAAGCCCCATACTCATACGAGTAAACTGGTAATGTCTGGTATCAGTCTAAATGCATTCTTTCCACAATCTTCTGGAGCAATGGGGTTCTGGTGATAACCATGTGGAAGGTCGATAGTAGAAAAATAATGGGACCGACCAAGTCTATCCAAAATGTTCGTTATATTCGGTAACGGAAACATGTCAGGAATAGTTACGTCATTTAATTTTCGATAATTTATTAAAATGCGCCATTTTTTCTTGTTACTTGTTGATTTCTTTGGTACGCAGTTTAATGGAAAATTCCATCAAGATTTAGAATCTTGGATAATACCATCTGCTTTCATGTCAGATATTTCATTGTTAACCTCATTTTTTACAGCTTTTGGTAATCAATAGGGTTTACGAAAAATTGGGGTAGAATTTGGAAATGTATTTATTTGATGAGTGGTTGCATCAGTGACATACAATTGGTCACCATCAAGAAGAAATACCTCATTAAATGTTCAACATATTAGTGCTATTGGAATTGAAAGAAAAACATGAAATTCATCTAACCAACCATTTTCTACTTTTAGTGAAGAATTAGTAATAAATGCTCCAGAAATAATCTCTTGTGAAATATAAATATTTTCTGAACTATGTACTAGGCAATGAAGATTTAATTTTGACATAAGACCCTGTACAAGCTGAAATGGTTATGTTTGAAGTAATATTGGAAGTATTGCAAGTGACCACCGAATTGTTAATACATAACTTTACAACTTTAGGAAATCTTTACCTAAAATGCCGGAATATTTCATTGGGATATTATTGAAATAATATCATGAAAATATAAATTGGTAATAGACACTCCCATATGCGTGCATTTAGAATTTGGATCTATGTTTTCCATTTTGATTAGACTTACATCCGCACCAGAATCTATTAGAAAATTAAAAAGTTTATTTGGATTATTTGGTAAAGTTACTTGTAGAACCATCGTAGAATTGAAGTTGGATTTGAAATTTTAGAATGTTGAAATTTTTAAATCTTTTAATATTTTAAAATAAGAATTTTCAAAAGTTATTTCAGAAAAATTAGAACTGCATGCATACTGAGAGCTATTATTACAATAGGCGCGACGCTCGCCACTAGAAAAGGGTGACCAACAATTTAGCATTTATTTTTATGTGTGTTGTTAATGAATTATTTTGTCTTTCAATAAATCAATTTATTTTCCTAAGTGCAATGAAAGATTCTTTTGAACCGAAATCAATAAAAAAAAATGTCAAATTGATCACCTTTCTCTCAGGTTTTAATATCGTACATATGCAATTAATTTGAAATATTTTTGTTAGTTTTGATACAGTGAGGTTAGGGGCAGGATCTCACCCCACGCTGTTTTACAGAATTTGTCATGTCACCTGGCTCACCACGGCTTTCTACTCCTGATAGCTCAGTACACCGACAAGACCTTGAAATAGTTGTTAGAGCGAGGAGGGGGGAGGCAGGACCTATGGGTAAAAAAAAACGGGGACAAATTTGGAACACGGCGGGGAAAGGACCACAAACCCAAGCGAAAATACAAGCAACTTATTCCGCTGAGTCAGCCTTCTGAATCAAAGGAAATGAGGTCAAGAGAGACAACCCGGGCGGAGAGGAAAAGCCAAAAACCTAGCTTACATTTAGTTTATTATTGTTTTCTCGTTTGTTTTGATTATCACCAATTAAAGCCAATTACATGAAACTACTACGCGTATACAGACCGATTTTTAGAGCTTTTGCGATATGGGTCCGTTGGAACGGGTTCATTAAAAATGCTGCCCGTTATACAGTGCAAAAAACATTAAAAAATGGCGAACTTCTCTAAAAATATTATGTTGTTTAATTTAATACTTCTTTTAAAAACTTCTATTTAAAGAAATAATTTTAGTTTCTGTTAAATAATAAGTTGAATTAAGTGCAATTTAAACGTATAAACCAAAATTAATAATTCACTCCACCAGGGGTTTTAAAATCTAAAACTTTAAATTAAATGCACTTGTTATTTATAAAACTTTATATGATTCATATCTAATAAGGTTTATTTTTCTATTTCAGGTATGTCGCTTTTTCTATTGGTTTGTAACATTTGTCATCAAAATTTGTAAGTAACTTTAATTTTTTTTATAACTATTCTCCGAATTAAATTTCTTCTAACTAACGCAAAATAAGTACAATGATAACTTATTTGTTTGTTTTTTTAAAAAATAATTCGCCGGCAATTCTGAGAGTTTGATGAACCCTTAAAACTTGAAAACGTTGTAGAAAAGATTTTAATCATTTAACAATTTGTAAGATTTATTTATTTACAAAAAGTTCGTTTCTGTTGACAAGATGGGTACAGCATTTGTTAAATTCGGATCAAAAACGACTTCGAGTTCGACTTACTCAACGGCATTTGGATAGTTTTCGAAAGGAAAAAACAGATTTTAAGGGAGGATTTGTAATTATGGATGGGCTTCGATATAACACTATAATTCTGTACTTCTGTTCGCGCTTCAGCACAAAAAATAAAACTCAAATATTTATGTGTGTTGTTCTGGAACTCTGTATTACGATTAATTCTGTATATTTCTTCTTTCTTTCATTTGACATGAATTCATTGCGTTCGGTTTTATTATAATATAAAATTCCCTTCCATAGATGTCATTAGTATAAATTAAAAAGAGAACAATATCTATATGAATAATCCAGCCAAAGATGGCAATTCAAATAATTATATAAAATAAATTCTACAATATAATTTTAAATAATATCCGTTGGTTTATCTTTATTACGACGGCCGTAACTCTATTGTATTAGATAATTCTTTACTACTAATTCCACTATTTCTCCAGATCCCTCGTATACAAAATTTCATAATTGGCATCCAGCATTTGCTCTAGGATACTGGAAAAACCTTAGAGAAAACTTCCATTAAGAAAACCTAAGGAAAACCAGTATCAGATGTGACTGCTTCTTTATCCGTTGATAGTAAACATTATTCAGTGATTGGCCATACTAATTCATGTTCTCACATTGTCATCTCATCCAATAAATACTTCGACAATTCTGGTCATTATCCATTGACTAGGTGATGTTATTTCATTTTTAATAAACACCAAATCTCCTACCTTCAACGACCTATCTTCATTATCCCATTTGTTGCAACGTTGCTGTTCAGTGATATATTCCTACGACCATCTTGCCCAAAATTCTTGCTGCATCTTCCGTACTCTCTGCTAAGCAGATAGGCGGTTCGATATTATTTCAGCCAACAAAGTCTCATAGGGTGTAATTGTTGGGCCAGTTAGAAAATAACCCGGTGATAATGCTAATAAATCGGTTGGATCATTACTTATCAGTAGGGTCAGCGGTCTTGAATTCAGGCATGCAGCGATTTTTATTAACAATGTGACCATTCCTTGGTCCCTCCTGTTACATAGGCTCGATTGATCAAATCTGTTGAACTTATTATAACGACCGCCTTGATGTTTAAAGCGCCTGCTTGTTACTTCATTTTTACTACTTTCATTTGACATCCAAAAACTGGCTGAGTTGGGACAGTGTTGGCAGGCGGGCTGCGCCATCCTGATTACGATTTGCTCCCATGCATCCAATGTACACTTAGGTAAACATTGTTTCGCGTAATGGATCCAAACTTCATCTTACAATTGCTCTGGCCCCGCAATGGTTTCCAGTTGTCTTATTCCACAATTTAAGAAGTCTAGTATCACCTGTAACGAAGCATGAGTTTGACGACCTTGGTTTCTAACAGCATACATTCTGCCCAAAATGCCATGCGCATTGTGACTCAAAATGTAGCTTTCTTAGAAGATACAACCGTTCTTGATTTAACTGCTTGGATTCTTTTTGTTCATCAAGCATTTCACAATCTTTCGACTACAGTTCTATAAAATAACCCAATAAAAGAAATTAGTGTTAGCTGGTCCTTTTACTTGAATTCTTTACTCATGATTTCAAGGCAGTCACACCTTCATAATTCAATTCTTCAATTAAACAACAACATCTTCCACATTCAATTCGGTTAGGGGGAACATATTAAAACTACTTGCGATTCTAATCAAAATAGTCCCTTTTATCCCTTTTCTACTCTTAATCATAAAATTTTTTTATTCAAGTAAATATTTCATACAGTCACTACTTAAGATTAGCATTAATTCAACCCACACATTCGAATCGATCGAACAAACACCAAAACCAATAATAATAATACGAAATACAAAACTACCGAGACCAGTCAAGTCGTCCAAATCCACCTACTAAGTATTTCATACACTAATACATTTCACTTGATACAACGTGGCATTACGAATTAGCCTGATGTTCTACAAAAATGCTCGATCACCTGCGGGCGTATTTAAACTCTCAGGATATTTAAAACACAATGTACTGTTGTGTCGCGTCCCACATCTGTGGCACGCACCATTATGTACTTAATTCATCGTCTAACACGGAAACAAACGTACAACCTTTATGCACTTAACTCATGGTGCGATTCATCTAACACGAAAACACTTCTGATAAATATACAGGTCGTTTATAGAATCTGAGGAGTGAACCAAAATTTACAAGACGAATTTCATTGAATGAACCCTTACAGGAATTAATTAATCAAAGAAAACATTTGATTTACTTAAATCTTATTCGGATTATTTGTAACCGGCCACTAAATGTTTTATCATATAAAATTTGTTTCGAAAGGTTGACTATTTTTCAAAATGGATTAAACCTAATTTGGGTGTTTCTTTGGAAAATAATAAAATCCAAAATAATTCACCGCTACGGACAAAAGGCCGATATATAAAAGGCCATCAGAAAAAAAAATCCAACATGGACAAAAGGCATACAAAAGTCGTATGCTGCAAATTTGTGACGTTTTATTCACGTCACCAATTTTTATTTGAAAATATAACATATTTCGATTAATATAAATACTGCAAACAATCATGCCATGATTGTGGGAAATTCTACGTCGAATTTCCAATATTGTGGATTTGTTACGTTTATTTAAAACTATTTCCAATCGTTTTTCTTTGTCTACGTTATCTTGCTCTTGAGGTGGAGCTCCTCTCGTGATATCATTCCCACCTCCGATTCTTTGCTGCTTGAGGACGCGAAAAAACCGAACGGATTTGCTATTGTAGATACACTACAAGGAACTAACCAATTGACTAATTCATTTAATTTGCAAAAGATTTAATTTAATTTGATGAAGGTTCCACATAGTTTCATTTAAATTTAAACAGGTTTCAGTTAATTGGCAAAAGGTTTCGTTCTATATTTCTATAACTACCGTAGGTATATAATTTACACATGATGTTAAATAATTCTTTAATTTATTTTCTTCGACTTCCAATTCAGAATCGCGGAATTAGTCATAACAATTACGGCATCAAAGAGACTAATATTTTTATTGCTAACTCAATCAAATCTGGTGGTGTGAAGTTTGTCTATGTTAGGGTGGTGCAATAACCCATCAGTGCTCTTTAGATGTACTCATCAAATTAGTTTCTCATTATCATAATATTATTATAATAGGCAAAATCATAGGAAAGCAGTGCTCACTAGCCCCAAAAATATTGAAAATTTGAAATTTCAGTTAACTTTTAATCTTGCGTATAGATTTACAACTTTGATTCTTATCTATCAATATACATACTGATAGATAGATGAAGCAATTAGCAGTACTATAAGAAAAACAATACGGACATTAAGTATGTTACCGAAATTTTATATAAGGCAGATGTAACGAAATGACCTGGTGACCGAGTTTAACGGCTAGTTCAGTTCCGTATCATATACGTCATTATTATTATTTAGAGAAACATTGAAATCCGATTCATATATATATATATATATATATATATATATATATATATATATATATATATATATATATATATATATATATATATATATATATATATATATATATATATATATATATATATATATATATATATATATATATATATATATATATATATATATATATATATATATATATATAACTTCCTTACGGCGCCGTTTTTGGATCATTTTGGATGCAGAATAAAAATTTTAGAAATTTTGTACACAGCAAAACACTGTTTCTCTTCACTGAGAAAATTGAAAAATGAAAATCCCGGGAAGCGGGTTAGTACAAATTGGTCTATTTCCCCGGGAATTTCTGGGAACAACCTTCTACTTTACTCGATATTTTTAGTCAGTAGATTTATTGCTGAAATGCAAAAATGGTAAGGCTATATTTTTCTATTGAGGGCATACTAAACAAATTGATACTTCATTGGTAGCTCACCCCATTTTATTTGGAACTATGTGTTAAATAAAAGTTAACTATGTATTTTGCTTGTGCAATATTTAATTTGCAATTTAGAATCTTAAGGCCGTATTCTGGTCTAGAATTTTGAAAAAAATCATTTTGTTAAAGTTTAGACCTTTAATAATATATCCTCGAGAGAAAATTTTAAAATTCCAATAATTTACGGAGTTAGCTATTTTAGACTTCAAAATTTGAAACGAGTTTTTCTCAAAACTACTTTTTTCAACAAGGTTGACATGATCTAAGTTTTATTTAACCGATTTACTTCAAATTTTGTACCAACCCTCAATGCATAACTTTCAATCGCCAACATGGAACTTATCAGTACAATTTATTAGTCTTTTCGATTCTATCACCTAAAATGGAGGTTCCAATTTAAAAAAATGACCTTGAACTCCAAATGACCTAATTGTCGCATAACATTTCTACAAAATTTAGTACAGGAATTGGTTGACCGAAATATGCTAAGGCCCAACAATTGCCTCCTGTAAGTTATTGCCTTAATCCCTTTCTTAGTGAGGTACACATGAGGAACTGAGAGACCTGTGTCTATTTCTATTTGGTACAACCAATTCTTGTTCTAAATTTATAAGAAATGTATTGCTAATGTGTCATAAACCGGACACGAAATTTAAAACCTATTTGCTCTACACATAAAATTTTTTTTTATTTTTTTATTTTACACCGAAGTCTAACAAATTTTGAATAAACTTCATTGATTAACTATAAAATTCAATCAAATTGTTTTGGTTTCCCTTAAATCATTAAAGGTTAAACCCAGTGTACACCTCTTGTGAACGTAAACGTGAAATCATGTTGAATTAACTAGTTTCTTTCACAGCGCAAATATCTATGAGCAAAAATCTGTGATAGATATAAAATCTTGTTCATGTTCATAGTTGCATTTTCATTTCCAGATATTTACTTTAACGTGAAAAACATAATTTATGATTTTCATTTATTGCTGGAATGGAAAAAGAAACTGCACTTATTTCAAATAAAAACCACAAACAAGTGATTACTTGGACTAATCAGGAAATAATAATTCAATGAACAAACCAAAACGGTATGTTCTCGACGTTTCTTCACTCTCCAATGACATTTGGCATTCGAAAATGAACAAACATCGTGAACCAATTAAAATTTTTATTCACCACTACCGAATTATACTTCACAGACAAATATTATTACATTCATATTCTAATCATTGTAAACTGAGCTTGTCTGTACAAGAAACATATGTGAATCTCATTTTCTCTGCTCTAGATTAAATAATGCTTGATTGTCAGTATTTTATGGACTCTATACTAAAGCATAAAATAAATTTTGACTACTGTCTGTGCACCCAGTTGACACAAAACTGTCAGCATATTTTATAGCTCTCGTCCCCTAATATATTAAATTGCTGAAAATTCTTATTTAAGTTACAGAACACCTTATTGCATGGGAGGGGGTGAAACAAAAGAAAACGCAGTTAAAATAATACATAAAAATAATAAAAAAAATATTTCTGAAATTTGAATTTCAGAAGGATTTACAAATCTAATGGAAATTTTCGTTTCTTGTCTGGAATATTTTTTTTTTTTATTTTGCTTCAGGGAAAAGGGAGAGAAAAAATGAATATTTGATCACTTCTACTTCTACTGTGTCATCTGTAATTAAATTAATTCATGAAAAACATTTTATGCTTTATGCCACCATCCGAATTCAACCGACCGTTACAATGTCTAGATATACATACGTAGATAAATTTCATTTAATACACCAAACCATATCATTCGTTGCAAAAAGAATATGCCTATGTATACATAAATTAATTAGATTAGTAACAACTAAATGGTCAAACAAATGAAACAATTTCCGAATCTCCAATGGAATTTCCTAATTTAAACTCTTGTGGTTTTGGATAAAATAAATAATTTATTTTTACATCACACAAATGTAAAATTAAATAATTGTTACATTACAGTAATAGGAGTATAACCCATTACTCCAAATTTTTGCTTTTTTTTTTTTTGGTCGAACGAAACATTATAAAAGAACTTAACCCATTTAAAAATAAATTTAAACAAAAATGTCATCTTGAGATTAATAAAATCTTATTTACTTAATATAAAATAAAACAAAATAAAAAATAATTTTGTTTTTAACCCTAAACACTAAAATATAAAAAGCTCGTTTGAATCACAGAGAGACAAAACAGAAAAGATTTTTATCTAAACTTTTTTTATTTAGTAATTTTCTATAAAAAAAAAAAAAAATAAATAAAAGTACAACATTAATACATTAAAAGCAAAAAATAAAATAAAATCGTTTATTTATTTTTTTTTTTTATTTTTTTAAACAGGAAAAATTAAAAAGTTTTTTTTTTGTGGGATTGTTGGACAAGGCACATTTTTTCCGAACAAACCACAGCCGGAAAAATTTAGGAAATTATTTATTTTATTTTTGTGTTTATTGATTTAGAAAATTAAAAGTTCTTTCTTTATTATTTGGGTTAACATAAGTTAACATAGGATATAATTTTGAATTTTATTTCAAAACATAAATTTCCCATTAAAACTACAATTAAATATTTATCAAATATAAATTAAAATTAAAAAGTAGTATGGAAGTATCTAAAATTTATTTAGACAAAAATAAAATGTAAAATTAAAATATTCGGTTGAACAGAACCATCTTGATGTAAACAGGGCCGGCATGTGAAAAATGCAATGAAAATAAGGGACATAGAAACACTAAAACATAATTTATTTTCATAGAGTTTAACCGAGCTAAACCGAGTTAAATATTTTTGCTGAAATCGCTAAAGCAACCCAATGTCTTACTCATTTAAAAAACAGATTCCCAAATTTACCTATTTTCCAGTAATAATCAAAAGAATATAAGGAAAAATTTAGTTTAATGACGTCATCACTTATCCACATCTAAAATCAACGGTAAGAAAAAAGACAACACATCTCCGCTCAACAATCGAAATTCAAATAAATCAAAAAGAGCCAAACAGAAAAAATTAAAACAATTCAATGAGCGTGAAGATAACAATCTAGCATGCTTCACTAATTCAAAATAACAATAGAAAGATATTTGAATTCAAATTTGAATGGAGGCAATTGACGAATGGAAAAGTTTAAAAAGCGCCTTAAGCGGACAAAATAAAATATGTGATAGGATGTAACAAAAATTTGCCATATGAAGTTATATGGAAATAGTGTCTATTTGAATTACATTTGTGCAAATTGTAATGATTGGAAAATTTAAGTAATCCAATATGTAGATTGAAGTGTGATTTTTGTATATCTGATTGATTTGGGACATTCTTTTCATTTTAAATATTAGAAACGTGTACTTAAATATTGCAGAAATTTCAAAATAAGCTAGTGTTACTAAAAACATAAATGTTTTAGAAATATTAAATTTTAGATTGTATTAATAAATCAAAGCGTGCTAACTGTGGTTTAATAGTTTAGTGACCCACATATATATTTATAGTGAGCTTGATAAATTTCTGCAATTTTTAAGCGCAATTTTCTGATATTTAAAATGATAAGAATGTTCAAAATGAATCAGATTTACAAAAATCACACTTCAAACTACATATTGGATTAATTCAATTGTGCAATCATTATTATTTTCATAAATAAAAATGTAATATTTTAAATAGACACTATTTCCATATAACTTCATGTAGCAAATTTTTGTTGCAGCCTATCGGATATTTCACTATTGTCAGCTGGAGCACACCGTTCCTTTCGTCAATAAAATTTCGAGTTATGAGTTTATGATGTATATTACAAAAACAACAACATTTTAAAGTTCAAAAATACCTTATTTTTCAAGAGGTTTTTCAGTAACAAATAAACATTTTCATTACTTAATTTTTCAATCAAATAAAATCACATGTTTCATGATCACTTTCTTATAAAAAAAAAACTAAAGCTCATAATTCTAATAAACTAAAATTGTTAATGAAAATAATCGCTTTCTCGCTTATAGTTTCATAGTACAGTATGTTAACCTTATATTAAGCTTAGTAAAAATTACAGTCAATACTGGAATATTTGGGGTAGGGGCCTGAAGTAAGCACTTTCCACAATTATCTTAATTAAAGCTTAATAACCGAAATATTCGAAATTTTTTGATACGTATAGATTAGTTTATGAAGTTTGGCCTATACAATGGGTCTGTCGGAAGCAACAAGAATCCTTTTGATTTATTTAAAAAACAGTTTACAAAAAAGTATGTTTTCTGCTTACGTTTACCCCTACATTGGGGTAAGTGTAAGCAAGTGAAATTTTCCTGTGTGGTAAAAATAAACTAAACAACCTCTAATATATATATTTGATTAACATAACGTTATTAAAATAAATTAATATCACAAAATAAAATTAAACAGTTTCACTGTAAAATAAAAAAAATAGTAATGCACAGTCATAAACTAAAAATAATTAAACAGACTTAAGAATATTTATCGCATGTTGTAACCGCTTAAATCGACGGTAAATCTATAGTATAACCTTTAGTCCTTATAGTTCCTGGGATTTGGCTTGGATCAGGCAATTTCGCAACAATGTCACTTCTACTGACCTGCGCTATGTCATCGATAATTGGGAAAATGAAATAGTTATTATGTTTTCTTAAAAATTTCGTACCGAAATCTTTTGTTCCATATGCCTACTCAATTCTACCGATGTAAAACACTTGCCTGCCTTTGATTTGGGCAAACTTTACTAGCACAAAATCTTCTGGTTTAATAATGTCGTTTTCAACTAAAAGCTTCGGAAAGTTTTCGTTTTCCTCAGAAAATATTGAGCAATCGTCAGAATCGGAAAAATCCTGCAAAGTTTCTCATTCCGATGTTTCACAGGGCTCTTCAGGTTGTACTGGCTTTGAATGATTTTTTATTTTATTAGATTTATCGTGTTTTTTTTTTTGATCCATCATTGTGACTCGGTTTTTTTCTGGGGTGTCTGTAAATATTCTGGATTTGGCATATGCACCAGCAAAATCATTTTCGTCAAATATAAGCCGGTTTTGCGGCCAAATTCCTGGTTTTTGAAATGATGACATAATATTTTTTGCGGTATAAGCACTTTCATAAGCACGCTTTGCAAGCTGATATCGTAGATCGTAATAATTCTACCAGGTCGATTTAGCATACAATCATTGAAAGCTATCTTCAAACCGCTTTTGAATGGACCGAAAATTCGACCTCTAGTGGCTGTAGCTTGTGTGATCAGTGTAGTGGAAACGAGAGGAGAACGGTTCCCCAAGTTCTTGCAAAATCTGTTGCAGCAATAAGCAGTGACTATTATGGTTGTCCATCAGCAAAAGAATACGATTGTCTTTGGTGCACTGATTATGGATTTGGATATGTTTCAACACTTCATTGAAGACAAACTTCCAGATGAAGCTTCTTGTAAAAAATGGTCTTTGTATCGAACACGGGGAAAGATGAACACTGGTGGAAGCGAGTTCCCTGCGGCATTCACAATTGCACAAAACGTTACCAACTCACAGTCACCACGTTCTGCCGAGACAATTTGACCCACTTGTCTTTTCGACTTTTCCGCCTAGACAAAAATCAACCTAGTCGACCTAGACAAAAGTCAAAAATGAAATCCCATAATATAACTGAATAGGTTTAATATTACCTTTGGATATTGCATAACTGTAGTTATACCAGTTTCATCAAGATTAAATATTTTAGAAGCAGAGAATTTATTACGCTCCATAACTTGCACATAGTTGTTAAACAATTCTCCCACATTTTTAGCATTAAAAGCTGTAGCCCAGTGCAAACTGGTGTTTTCAGGTTTCCTTAAGCTTAAATCGGAATGCCTTTTCATAAACCCATACATCCAGTCTCTTCCGGCTGCTTGATTTATGTCCCGACTAACAGCATATGATTTTCCAAGCTTATGTGCATATTGATACCCAAGATTTTGAGTTTGACCTTTGAGCGTACGTTAGGCCATAATTTATTTGGGAAGATCTTAATAAATATTGTTGAAGATCATTCTCTTCTTTCATACAAAACAATTGTTTGTGATGCTTGGATGTAGGCGTTATATTTTCATCATCGCTGTCATTTCCAGAATCCTCTTTACGCACTACCGGATTTAATTTGGCCAATTTAAACCGCTTGAAAAGTGTGTTGTGGTTAATCTTATATTTGGATGCAGTTCCTCGAATAGACTGTGTTTTTCTAAGGACTTCTTTTATCGCTGTGGCCATAGACTCCTCATTAATTCGGCTTTCTGTTTTTCGTTTATAATTTCTAACCATTCTTAAAATAATTAAAAAGTATTAACTAATTAAACTTAAAAAAGATTGACATTTTGAAAAAATTCATTAAAATGTTTTGGGGTAATTATAAGCATGCTTTATATTACCCCATATACAATGCTTAACTTAACCTCACGTCTTTTTTTTTATAACGGTAAAAAAAATTGTGATGTGGCCCACATAATTAATAACACAATTTGTTATTAAATTGCAAATTGTATGTTCATTTTAATATCTTTTAATAATCCTTACCTGTTTTAGTTTTAAACCCACTATGGAAGTTTTTTCAAACACTACATAAACTTACTAAACCGATTAAAAACCACCTTTCCATCTATAAATCCAAACTGAGACTGAATATCGAAATATATTTTTTTTAGTATGAAGATAATATTCTCTTTCATTGTTATTTGTATCCTCACTTTAATATATCCCGTTAGTTTGAGGGATAAATAGCCTGTTTACTTTTACCCCATGCTTAAAGTAGCCTCACTTCCCCCTAAAATTCGGATGTGTTGACGTTGATGTACGTAATCTTTTAATTTTCTGAATTTCAAGTAATTCTATGAATATCATTATATTATTCTGTATTTTAGTTATGCCTGTAGGCTGAACTAAAATGAATTTGTGGAGAAATGGAGGCAAGATATTATTTCCAAATTTTTTTTGAAACACTAAGCACAATTTGATTTTTTTTTGTAAACACGAATTTGAACTATTTGGGTCGAATCGAATTTAATAAGGTTAAAAATAGAATATAAATAGACTTTGAAAGATACGATGTAACACAAAAAAAAATCGAGTGGAGAAAATCCCACAGCAATTCTAACTTAATAATTTTTGTTAGTGAATTTTCTGATTTTATTAAGAATATTAGAAACAGGAATGTTAGTATTGTGTGAGATTTTATTATAGATGTTCTAAATTTTCCTCCATCGAGTGATGAATTTATGTTTTTAATGTCATAAAATGGCGTACAATCATTAATTAATAAACCTACTAGGATAACAAGCCATTCTTCGATTGTTTTGTCCTAACTGACTATTCTTGTAGTGTTTTTGCGTCTTTAATTTGCTGTTATCGGATCATCATTTAATCAATGTAGTTTTAAAAATATGTGAATGGTTCTGCTAATGTCTGAACGAAAAATGCTGCGACCTCTAATGCTAGTAGATTTGATAATTTTGTGTTTTCTAATAAAATCTCTTCGTTTGATTTTTCTAGTTTAATTGATGAAAATGATCCGGTTGTCATTTTGTCACGATTTCTGTTATGGTTAACTAAAACCCTGGATTTCGTTCCATTTGATAAATTTAACGGCTAAGAAGAAGAAAATTAGTAAAAAAGTGTAAGAAGTATAATGCAAGTAAAGGACTTCAAATATTGGGTCTTATTTAAGAGCAACCAATTATTTCTTTAGTAATATGTTATATCAAAATCATAGTAAAGTCATTATCTCAGAAAAAAAAAAAAATTATTAACCCTGTTAATGTTACTGAAATTGTTGGTATAATTAATTGTTTAAAATCCAGTAATAGTATAGATATTCTTGGTCGTAAGTCCCAACATGCTAAAAGCTAACACAGAAAAGTTTCTTTTGATGTTAGTATTCCGGATTGTTAGAAAATCGCAGTTGTATTTTCGTTGTTCAAAAAGGGTAATAAACTGCTTAAGGATAGTTGTGGTCCTATTTCTTTACAGTCAACAATTATGAAAATTTTGGAAAAAGCTTTCAAGTTATAGGATGCCGTCTTCAATATAGTTTCAGGTCTGGGAAAAATACTAAGTCAGCTCTAATTGATTTTTTGAATGGGGTTTATATTAATTTAAATGGGAAAAAGTGTGTTGGCGCTGTTTTTATTGATATTAAGAGGGCATTTGACCCAGTAGATCACAAATTAGTTTTACTAAAACTTTACGAGTGTGGCTTTAGAAGTGTACTACTGTTAAGGTTATTCGCCACTGCCTTTTTGACAAGGAATAACCTATATCTTCACAACCTTGTTTTTCAATATTATTTTAATTATTTTCTGAATTTGAAGAAATTTTAAAGGGTATGAGAATTAAATAAAAATATATAAATTAGTAAAATTCCAAAAGAGGCAGTCCCAAAATAAAAATTCCACTTTAGATATTGTGAGCTAAATTCACGGGTGAATACTGTGAGTTAATTATTTTAAATAATCAATTTTAGATGGGTAACTATAGATATTTTCATTAATCTTTTATTTGTTAATGTTATCCGCTTCGAACTTTGTCTTGAGTCGTTATTAAGAATTACTTATTTCATTACATCTTCTATAATTAGATGCAAAACATCAAAATGAAAAATGTGAATGCTAGAAGTCCATATTTAATCAGGAAGTAGGCACCCAGATAAGCCAACCCGAAATATTCAAAGACGATTTGAAGCGTAGAGTGTCGGAAGCCTATCGTTTTTTTCTCCATAAACGCAAAATAACCGAGTCATTTGTAATAACGTAACCGGGACCCTCTAAATGGAGTTAAACCCTCCTTTTTCGACCCTTTTCCTGTTCGCCTGAGCTCAGCACTCAGGAATCCTTAATCTTCGTGAAAAAGTACATCGATTAAAAAAAAATTGTTCACCGAATTAATTCATCTCTAATACCTAATTTCGCTGGACTATAAAAATATAAGATTTTTGTTTGTTTTAGACATTTTTAGTTTTGATTTTAGGAATTGTTTTAGTTCATTTGTAGTTTTGGCCTTATTTTGGTTTTCTTAAAATATTACCACATTCTGAACTTTGTTGTGTTGGGGGATCAAACTTAAGCCCAAACATTCAAGACATAAATAGGGTCTCTTAAAACGATCTTTACTGCTTTAAAATGATGGCGATAAATGCCGCCGGCAATGGACGAGAAATGCTTTAAATCTACAAGAAGTACTACAACAAGTACCCCCATAGGAAGAAGTCGGATCCAGGTATCAGAATAGCGAACCAGCCAAACAGCATCACCACCTCTTGACTTTATTAGATCAGGAAATGTCTACTGAAAAATGTCCATCGTAGCATATACAGTACGGGGTGTAGCGCCGTTCCGTTGCAACCAAATATTTTGTAGGCTGAATTCGTTAGTTTTAACCATAAAGGAGTCCTCTCTAAAACACTAACCAGTCACCATAACAGTATTTCCAGCAATATCCTCATCAAAATATGGTATAAGGACACATCGGGTATAAATTGAGTACCATACAGTTTATCTTCGAGGATATATGCCTGAAGACTAATGGATTTTGTCAATTAACACAGCCGCTTAAACCAAAATTTGCTTCGCCAAAATCGGCGTCTTCATTATGAAGGTTTAAAATATTTCCGCTCAACTGCGTAGATGAAATTTGCTACATCTTGACTATACGTCTACTAAATATGAACTGATGAGAAATAATAAGACCAAAGTGATCAAAGTAGCTTAATCGCTTTAAGGTATCTTTTCTAATACTCTGCTGGTCTAATAGCACCAGTCAAATTAATCACATTTGATTTGTGCGTTTTTTTAGAAATTCGTAAATTTTCTGAATACTTGCTCACTATTGAAATAGAAACGATTGAAAATGTTGATTCACAGTTTCGAAAATTTCTTCGGAAAACTGGATTTAGCACGTTAAATATTATCATGGTAGCTTTGTGTAAAATGAAGTTTGTTAATTGTTGTCTCTTTTAAGGCGCATGCAGATCGTAGTCTATGTACTCTAAATTGTCCGAACAAAAACGATTGGTTAAAATTATTTCAAACTCTTTGATTTAAAATCGCAATAATAAATTGAAAAAATTCAAGTTGCTTACCTGGTACATTTTTTGGTGAAAATGTGTACCACAAAGTTAGCTACATAAATTGAATACCTAAAGAATTGGTTACTATGTTCGTAATCCTACGAGCCAATTTTTTGTACTAAGAACCATTTTGGTTACGATATTTTGCTAACCCTGGTTAAATTTTTGTACGAGTTGAGAATAATTCAACTCATTTAAATAACTTAGTGGTGTACATTTTTTTCTCCAGAAATGTATATGATTAAGATATTGTTTACTGTTTTGTATATTACCAACTTGGCTCTTAGATTTTGGCGCTAATTTTGAATTTAATTTCATAAGCAGAAAGAAAGCAGAATCACAAAAAGATTTGCTAACAAATTCAGAATTAAGTAAATAAGAATTAAGGTCGAAATACACCGAAATGGGGTACCTGGAGTTAAAAATATAACTGCTCGGAGTTTTGGAGTAAATTTGAAGAATATTTTATCAACAGAATGTATAGTAGAGTAGATACAAAAGCATTTAAAAAATACACAATGTGAAGCTTAGGAAGTTAAAATTAAAATTGGCCCCAAAAACCTATAAGAGACAATTTGGTAATGTACAAAACGTTGTAAACAATTTCTCGTCAGTGATTTTCTCTGAGAATGGGTTAGTTATATTTAATGGAGGTTTAAAATTCATTCCCACACTATTCGTTTTCATACCCAAAAGATTTTATTACAAAATAATCTTATTGAACAGGCATTTAGAAAAGCACTCTTATTTCAAATTCATGATCATCTAACTATAACATTCTTATAAAGAGCTGCATTAAAAAGATGCTGTCAGGTATTGGACCAATAACTGATGAAGATCTCAATAATATAATGGGTATACTAAAATCAACGTCTTCTCCTGGTTATAACTACGTTGCAGTACATATGGTCGGAATGCTTGCCCATATTATTTCTTATTTATTAACTAAAATTTTCAATCTATGGATAAACAAAGGTTTATTTCTGGAATTTCTTAAGATAGGTCGTATTACCCCGATTCTGAAATCTGGCGATCGTTTATCACTTAATAATTATCGACCAAACTCTATTCTTCCAGTTTCTTCTAATATTTTCGAACGGATTATTCACTAAGCTGTTGCTGATCATTTGGTTTAGGACTGGCTGTAGCACTACTTCTGCGTCACTCAATCTATTAGAATTAATTTATTCATCGCTCGAAAACAAACGTGCAACTTGGTAGCTATGAATCTTCGGGCTGTGGTTCCACAGGGGTCCATTTTGGGTCCAACTATGTTTTGATATGTGTCAATGACATATTCACTCTAAATCTGGAAGGAAAGATTCAACTTTTTGCAGATGATGCCGCTTTTATGTATAGTTCCGAGACTTACGATAAACTTCAACATGATATGAAAAGTGATTTGGCTATTATTAATAAATAGCTACCTGAGTAAATTTATATTAAATGCTGCTAAATCTAATTTCATTATATTTTATTTAAAACACAAACCATCACAAATTTTTAATGATATAAAATGAAACAATTAAATGTTGATTGCGCTAATCATTTTGGGTTGCACTTGGACCAATCACATCAAAGTAGTCAAACAAAAGATTTGCCCTATCATTGGAGTTCGGCAGTGGGTTGGGCGGTTCATTCCGAATTCTCTGAAATACAGTATATGGGTTTATTTATTCCCATTTAACATATTTAATTGATATCTGGGGTTCCTCCAACAAAGTTAATTTAAATGACTTACACATTTTTCAAAACTAAGGGTTAAAAGCGGTAAAGTAGTAAGTTATCATTTAGTGATTTAAGCCCGAACACCGACATCAACAACTTATAGTCAGCAAATTCATCCTTAAACTTTTAATGTTCTGATGGATGAAACAAAATTGTCACAAATCATATAATATAGTAAATCTAAAAACATTTAGAAAAAAATCATTATAGAAAAAAATAATTAATAAAAGCTACTTGTTATTAGTTAAACTTAGATTACCCCTATCCAGGTCGGAATAGCCACTTACGGAAACAGGCCTAACGTTGTCGTCCTTCTTCAATAGGACAGTTCTATTTCTTTACCAGCAGTATTTCCATTTATTATCAGATTTAAATTTCTGACATTCATTATATAGCCATATTTTGGATTTTGGAATAAATTCACGAATAAAAACTTTACTCAGATAGTCCATTATCAGATGAGTTTAGTATATTTCTTTTCTTTTTGCATTCAAATAATTTGTCCTTCAGATCCCCTGAATTAAACTTAACAACAATTAAATTTCTTGCTGATTTAGTCTCCAATTTATTACAATTGACAATACTGTCGCTAGAAACGGTAAATTTAATATTTTTAAAAACACCAAGAATCTGACCACTTATAATAACTGACTTTTCATCACTAGTATCAGAATCATTATAATTTTGAAGGTCATGTAGTCTTTTGAAAAAAATTTTATTATCTTCTTCCAGTTTTAAAATTCTATTTAGATTTTAATTCATGATTCTCTTTCATAACCTTTATTAAATTCTTCTTCAGTATCTTCAGATTTATCTGAAAGAATTTTTTGAGATTTGTGGACATCCAAGACTACAGACGTAAGCCTATTCAATTTTAAGTGTGACTGATCGATATGATTTCACAATGAAGAATGATGCTGAATTCTTAATTATAATTTCCGAAATATTTTCATAAATGTTTGAATTTCAACATATCTGGATGTCGTTTAAGTATATCGTTTTTATTTTCTTGTAATAATTGATTTATTTAAACCACAATCATCGTACAAAAAAAAACCAATAAAAATTCACAAAATATTAAGAACGTGTGGTAATTTTGTGATTAAATATTTTTTTTTTCATCCTTTTCTTTCTGTAAACATCTTAGACATCTGAGGTACTTCTTAATACAGGGAATTCTTAATACAATCTTAAAGAAAAATTGTTAGTTGTGTAATGTTACACCTTCGACTGTGCGATTATTTGGTAAAAGAAGTGGTATGGGTAACGCAGGGCCAGAAAGGACGGTGTAAATTATTGTTTAACCGAGACGCTTGTCTGATGGAACGCCATTTAAATGAGAAAGCTACTACCAGAAGAATTAAAACACCGTTTGAGGCAACTAAAACCATAAGCAAAACTGTAAGCGAATAGACAGCCGAAAGTACTTAAAAGAATTGGATTTGTCAGCAGGGTCAAACAGAAAAAATCAGCTTTATCCGATAAAAATGTAAAAGCGCGTTTAAAGATTGCAAAAGAGCATAAAACTTGCAATGCGGAAAATTGGAAACGAATTAATTGGTCAGGTAAAACCAAAATCAACCGTTTCTAATCAGATGGGAAAAAATATTATTGGCACATACATACCTGGCAATAAATTACAGAAGCACCAAGCCAAAAAAGCTGTAAAACGTGGTGGATGAAGTTTGATGGTTTGGGGCTATTTTACTTGGTGGAACACTGACCCTATAGTAGAAATATTTATAATAATGAACAAGGAAATGTATTTAGCCATTTTAAAAGAAAATTTGCCAGATTTTATTGATGAATGTGAAGACCTCATCGATGAAAGGATTTTTCACCAAGACGGTATTCCCAAATTCACTGCCAAAATCGTACAATAATGGTTGAACGAACAAAAATTTACAATGTTAAAATGGCCATCACAAAGCCCGAATTTAAATCCGATAGAGAAATGTTGGGCAAATCTCAAAAGGCGCTTGCGAAATTACGAATAACCTCAAAAACCATTAATGAGCTATGGGACCGAATAAGCGCTGATTGGTTAAAAATACCATCCTCTATAATTGAGTATTTGGTAAAATGTATGCCAGGAAGAGTAGCAAGCGTAATTGCGAATAAAGGATTATGGAAAAAATACTAATTAACAGTTGTATTATATCCCAAAATAGATCCGTGCAAAATTGGAAGAATGTGCACTATTGAATTTTTTGCCATTCTAGTCTTAATTTAAATGAATTACTAATTCTTTGGTTATTTAAGTGTTAAATTATATTTTAAATATTAAAACGCATTGCCTTTATAAAACCGTAGTACTCATAAAATAAGAATTCCCGTACATTTTTGCTCGCCACTGTACGCTAGTAAAAATGAAGCATAAAGATAAATTTAGCAAGTTTTATTCTAATTCGTCAGAGCCAACTTTGATGTAATTTAATTTTAATATTTCTGCAAATAATATTAATACCAGCGATAAATATACATACTCGTACATGGATATTGGATCGCCCAAAAATCACATTGATTACGTCACAAAAAAATGGAGCAAATTTTATTTTATAGTCTTACTGCTCTTTTATATACCTCTCTTTATCAAAAAAAAGTATTTTCGAATATGTGCCGTAATTGAACAAATTTCATTTCGAAATTTTTCGAAACCAATTTTTTTTTTTTTTTAGATTGAATGGAATAAATATTGGATAATGTTTAATTATATGAAAGTAATTAATTACCAGTTTTCGTACACTAATTTAAGAAATAATAACCATTTCCTTTAAACTTCAAATAGCTACATTCCTGAAAAATAAACAAAAACAAAAAAAGTCTAGTAAAGACTGATTTACATTCAAAAAATTTCGCAGATGCAGATGCCAAATCAAAAATTCGTTTTCTTTACACATAAAAAGTAAATTTAAACAAAAAATGTCACAAACCAATGCAAATGATTGATTTTCTTATTTATGTAACCTTAATTATAGTTATTTATTCACGCATCGATGATTTTACAGAAAAAAGATGAAACACGACATCTGCTAAAAAAAGCAGACGAGATTTTTTGGGTTTGTTTCTCGGGTTTCAACTGACTTTTTTAAGCAGATGATTATTTTTCTCTTTTTGTCTTTGTACTTTTTCCTGTGTTGTGTTTCAATTTTTTTGCAGACGTCGATTGTCGTTGAATGTAAATCAGTCTTATAACGTCAAAAATCTAGTATAAACAAACATTCAAGTGAATTTTCATTTTTTGTGTTCAAGCTGCGTTTTTGCAAATGAAACCTATGTTTTTTGACAATTTTAATATGTATATACTATGTAGTTATTTATATTCGAAACAACATAATTCAATATGCAAGGTACATTGCTAATACCGCTGAGCGCGGGGTAAAAATTAGAAGTATAGCTCCAACATTTTTATTAAATAAACATTTTGATGTTTGTATTAGAAGAATTAATTAAGAATTATTTTTAATTTTTGTTGAGACTGATTTTCAATCATCAGCCATTAGTTTGGGAAAATTACAACATGGTTTGATTACATTTGTTGTCTATATAGTTATAGATCCAATAATATACACGTATGGACGTGGCTCTATTTCAAAAATTAATAATTCAATTTTAAAGTATACATACATTTTATCGTTGATTTACTTTCTTTTAGACAGATGTGAACTTTGGAATCAAATCATTTTGTTCATTAGTTATCCAATTAGCCATAATTAGTAATTACTGCCTGAAACAAAGTTTTTATTTATGAATCAATTATTCAACTATTCTTAAGGAGGAAGATAAGACGAATCATAAAGATTAAAACAACAGTATTTAAAAATGAGACGTGACGGAGAAATTTTAATTTGATGTTCAGAAGCTTATCAAAATTGATTAAAATCATCTGATGCCGCCTCCATTTCTAAAAAGGAAAAAAATCGGTGGCCAGTCTAATTGACTTGACGGCTGTCCAAATTCAGTTATTAAAATTGCTCAAACTTTAAAAAAAAATATTATACGTTTAGGTATTATTTAAAATTAAAATTTTTTATTACAAATATTAAGAGTATTGTTTATGAATGTAGAGATAAATCTACCCATGTTAATATTTAATTAAGTAGAAAACCGTTAATTTGTGGTGACACTTCTATAAAATGTAAACCTCCTGAAAAATTTAAATGATCGTATTGAAGGTACCTGATAGGTGACATAGGTAGGGTTAGTTGTCTTCATAGTGCCACATTTACGATATGACACGTAGTGCGATATGAACTTTATACGCAGAGATGCGATTTTGGTAACTTAGCCGTTTTTCAAGAAATTCCTTTCTGTAGTTCAACCAATCAATCTATTTATATTTTGACCTTATATAGCATTAGCATAATATCCACTTATTTGAATTAAGTGGACAATGATACAGTACTGAATAAAGCTTTAAAGTTTCAACAAATGATTCCTGATGTGAAGTGCTTAATATATGATTGATTATATATTGATTTCCACGTCTCTTGAACCAACAATAACCATTTATGACCTAGTAAATTTACAGCAGCGTCAAGCCAGAAAAAAAACAACGGGCGGGTTCACGCTCAACTCGCAAAAGTGTTTTATGAAAACCTTCATGTATAAGTATCCACTGAATTATTTCAAGCCTCTGCGATGGGCCTGAGAAACCAAGATGCAGATAGATGGCTGCCGTTCGCTCAGTATTTAAATTTCGTTACGTTTTTGGTTTAAAAAGTCAATCAGTTATACTATATTGGGTTTGGAGGACAAACCTCACGGACTAAAATTGAAATTTATAATTTCAAACGACTAAATTTCAGTATAGCCATGTCTCGAAGAGCTTGAGCAAAGTACAGTTCTGTTAATAAATAATCGAATGTCATTGGAATCTGTTCAGGATCTTCACCTAAAAAGAAAAATTTGTAAATATGTCGATTGATAATTTCATAAAATATGTAACTTATCTTGGTGTTGCACAGCAATTATATTTCTTTTAATGTATTTATGTTGTATAATTCTGAAATCAATTTAAATTATTGCTGTTAATTTATTGTATTGCATATATATATTATAACTTATTTATTTTATAATTTAAAAGCGAAAACTTACCCGGTATTATCATTTCAGCTGATTTTCACATAAATAATTTGTTTACAAATTAGCTTTTGACATTTGTTCAATTGTTAGAAATTTATTCTATGTTTTTTAAGAAAGTGTTATAAAGATCGATCACTGCCATCTATCATTAAACATTTAATTATCTAACGTCTAATAGATAGTGCTGGTGTAGAATATACTATTTTTGTACGTACTAGTTTGAAATGATATTGCCGCCCTTTTTAGTAAATTCGCGCTTTTTCAGTTTTTTATAACACTTAATTTTATTTTCTCGTTCACTTTGATTTTGAACATTGAGCTGTGTGCACCAAGAGATTGAATAAAGAAAAAAAAAATATTAAAAGGAAAAAGTTGTTTGTGCTAATAAAATTATAAATTTAATAAAACAAGTGTTTTCATATTTGTGGTAAAGAAAGAGATTTTATTGAACGTTTTTATTGCTACAGAATCTGTTTACCAGTTTTATAGTTTTGTTCCTTTACTCCCCGCATAACCAAACACAGCAACAGCATGAGCAATAGTAAACATACATAGCATACCGATTAAACAATGTCAAAATTATTATTTTATTATGTATCAATGTATGTGTCATTTTCATAGCTCGCTAAGATGTATAATATTAATACTTAAAGTATGCGTGCAATTCTGTTTGTTTTTTAATGTATTTCCATTTCACTTTTTCAATAGCTTACACTACACAAGCATAACATTCTTGCCTTTCCATTTTAATCCGACGGAAATTGTAATTCGTATTATATATAGTGTGCAAGTTCGGTGCATTTTGTGCTCGTTTTTCTTGTATGTATATAATTTGCAATTTCAATTGGCCAATTCAAAACTTCCACGTTATTGTCTTCAAACCAGTGTTTTACTCGTGCAGCTGTGTGGATTGCTGCGTTATCTTGCTGGAAACTCCAGCGTTGGCCTTCAAACATTGATTTTTTGGCGAGTTTTGTTGGCCCTCCAGGACAACCAAATCACTAGCACCATGAAAAGAAATTGCCGCCCACACCATGATGGAACCAACACTGGTGTGGCGGCGGGACAAAAATAGATCCGATTCCCTCAAATCATGGAAGTTATGTCTAAAACCATCTGGTCCATCTAAGTTAAACTTTTTCTCGTCCGAAAAAATAACCTGGAACTATTCTTCCTTCCAATGCAGATGTCCACGGCAATATTCCAATCGAGCACTTCTATGTTGCTGAAGCAAACGTGGTTTTTTCTTAAGTTTTTGTCGCCGGAGATGTGAACACTTTTTTATTATCCTCTGAACAGTACGGATACTGGCTGAGACTCCAATTTTCTGCTTTATTTTTTTTGCAGATTGCATCGAATTCGAAGCTTCGCGCAAAATAGCTCTATGTTCCCGTTCTGTTGTCACCCTTGCTGTGCGACCTCTTCGATTTTTTCCGTAATTTTCTCGATCTTTGATATAGTTATTGATGGTCCAAGAATTGCGACCAATTTTTTTGGAAATCGAACGTTTGGAATAATTTTCTTATTTAAGCGCCAGAATTTTTTCAATTTCTACCTTTGTTAGGGTTTTTCCACGACCCATTTTCACCCCTATGAACTTCAGCCGGTAAGAAACTTAATAAATTAATGGTAAACTATTAAACTGAACACAAATAAATTTATTTACACGCACCTTAGCCCTTCGACATCAAAAACAAAGTGATGAGGGAGGGTAATCAAGTGTCTTAGATTAAATAAGTAAAATAATCAAAATGGGGATTTTCCACTTCGCATTACATGCAAGTATGAGTATTAGTCCTTGAAAAGTTAGATAAGATAGAAACCAAGGTGATGAAAAAATTTCAAATAACTAGGCACATTATCTTAGGTTTTATGAAAAATCTTCAAGTGAGGGTAATCAAATGTCGCGGAGTGTATACTATATATTCACAAAATTTTACTTTAAAAATCCAAATTGCATGTAAATCAATGGAAGTTTTCCAGGATACTTTGATTTGCAGCTATTGTTTCCAATTTTTTTTATATGAAGTTTTTCATCCGCGACTGATTAGCTCCCGCGGATTCTATAATCAACATGATTATCTTCGTTTACTTGTTTTATTCCCTAACGGAAAGGACATAGTTTACTTGTTTTATTCCCTAACGGTAAGGACATATCAACGAGTGATACATACAGTACCATGCTTAACATAACGAATACCAGCGGCATTTGATCTAGAGAGATTCATTCCATCTTACACCTCGATACCACAGCGACTCACATCCCTACAAAATTTGCTAGGTATTTTCTGGTACCACCCAAAATTTGGCTGACGACAACCGCACATTCGGAATTTTTTTAAATTAAATAAATCGAGTGTTTTCAATAAGACAAAGTAAAACTAAATAAATTTTATAACCTTCCCAGTAACAACGATACGGCTCCCATGAATAATTTTGTGACTCAACAAAGTGTAAATTGGCTGTAATATTTAATTTTGAACCTTTTAATGAGTAACATAATCATTTGTAAAACGTCTGGACATTCTAAAATATTATTTTGTGTAATATTTAAAGTTTGAAAAAGGTTTTTGTTATTTAAACCATCATATTTAGGCGTACAAAACAAACGGTTTTTAGACTAATAAATTTAATTTAATAATGTTGCGAACAGTCAATCTCACAAATATAAAACATCCCGACACTAATTTATTTTTTGGTATATTACATTAAACAATCGTACGTGTTAAAAGGAATGACGAAGGTTGATAGTTTGTTCGCTTCTTATGTTGTTTTTTTCTTCTAAATAAATGAAAAATCGGGTGACATGCCAAATATTTGGTTTCTTTACACAATTAAAGTCCAGAAAGTTGGAAATGTCAAGCACAGTAAAGAATAACAACCACAAAACAAAACAAATTTATTTTAATTAAATTATTTTAGCTAATCTACGTATTATCTCACAAAAACTTAACCTTCAGCATTAGCATTGCGTGCAGAAATAAAGATTTGAGTACAAAGCGATTTTAGTTGGGAACCATAATAAAATAATTTCTGTTTGGAGCGTGAAACAATACGCCGCCAAAAAAAAATTGTGTTACATAATAAATAATTGTTGTGACGCCAACTTTTTGCGAGTATAATTGTTGAAATATTTAGGCTTAGTAATTAATCCCTGCCTTAAATAACAACAACCAAAATATATTCCCATTTAATGTTATATAGATAGACATACGACCCATCTTTCATTTAACCAAGAATATTAAGATTTTTTTTTCGTATACATTTTGAAAGATCATTTTGCAAATATCTGAGAATATCAACAGCTGCTGTATACGTATTATATGTATATTCGAAATAACGCTCAGAATAAAGAATTTTGAATAAAGTTTATTTTTCGTTTTTATTTTTAAAAAGAAATTATTAGAAATAATAATAACAATAATGATAAAAGAAGATATTCTTATTTTTAAATTGCCCTCATCTCTAGATAAAAACATCATCTCACATTACTATACTCGTATATAATTGTTATATGTATTATGTATGTCTAAATAGACGTGTGTATTCCATCATTTCTCATCCCTTCCAAACATACTTTATTTCCAGCTTTTTCCCCAAATAAAATACATAACAGAAAACCGTCTCCAAAATAGACGAACGAACGCAAAAAAAAACAAATAAAAAGCTTTTCATTAAAGCTACAACTTAACAAAAATAAAAATTTAAATTAAATTCAAATTTAATTTTTATTTTTTGTCATTTCATTTCAACTCTCATCTTATCTTAACGCATCACGAATGAAGAATACAGGGAACAACACCAAATGCCAAACAGCAACAAAAAAAAATATTTTTCATCATTTCGTCGGTTGAGGGGGTGCACGCTACAGTTTTTATATTGTTGTTGTTGTTGATATACTAATGCTGTTGTGCTTCTGAGAAACTCGAAATTTTGGTAAATACAATTTTCTTGTTTTTATTTTTTTTTATTCGTGTGTTGATTTTGCTTTTTGTATCCATATCCACACACAACACACGATTGTTGACAAAAAGCAGGCAACGCAAGAAAATATTTTTTGTGCTTTATGCTTTGTCTTCTGGGGTTGATTGTTGGTTTGGATTGTTGATTTTAATTTTATTTTTATTTTTTCGTCTTTAAGCGGGAGAATAATATATGAGATTTTTATTTATTTATTTTTTGGGATATTGTAATTTGTTTCATGTCTGTTTTTTTAGATTAATGTGATAATATTAGCAATAATCATGAATATAATTGTATTTAATGATATTAAATAAAAAGCCGAATGATAAAACATATAAAACCATTAAATGAAACCAAGTAAACGTACGCATATGTAATATGTAAATAGAAATGTAGTTGAATCTATAGAACAATAAAAAAATATTCAAATGATGTACAGAAGGAATGTGGGATAAGATTTTAGATTTAGGTGGATTTCATTTTTTACATTTGTTGATTGATGCTCATTTTTATAAATTATAGAATTAAGATATTATGTAGGTTCTTATATTTAGGTATTTAAAAGCATCGTAATACGTTAGATATTAAAAATAATCGCTTTTTGTATAGACAATACGAAGGCATTATTAGAGCCCAATAAAAACCTAAAATATGGTAAGACGTAGCTTATCCAAGATGTGGCCTTATTAGTTTGGATCGCGAGAAACCACTTCGTATCGCCTAGATCACCGGAAGATGCTTAATCATTCTCTACGCTTTCAGAGATCACTGCGCTATTCGCTGTGGACCAGCATGCAGAACGTGATCGAGCCAGCGTATTCGTTGTCGCTGTCTGATCTTGCGATTACACAAAACACAATATGTGCCATCATTGTTGTGTTTGTTCAGCGGCATTTGCAAGATATTTGAACATTAGCAGTGGACGTGGATGGGAGAGTGGAAGAGGTACCAAGTTCTTGGATCTTGGTCCTCCCTCATATGTACAGTTACCACTGCTAAAATCGAATAACGGTCTCTAAAACCAGCAATAAGATATTTTGTTTTGTATTCGTTGATATTAAGAACAATCGAAGCTGAAAATTGTATTAGAGGATCAAGTAACTCCTTCACTTCGTTGCCATGCGTTTTACTTTTACGAAAGATGTATTCCAGCATGTGATTAAAGAGCATCGGTGACAGAGCATCTCTTTGTCGAACACCATAACATTAATGTAACCTCGTGACTACATTACTGTCATTTTCGCAGATATTCTTTGGCTATTCTATGGTATTCCAAAGTCAACCATAGACTCTGCCAATTGGTTGAATCTAATGCTGGTTTAAAAACCAGAAACACCTGGTAATATTTAGAAGAAAGCATTCGCAGCGAAAAACTAGATAAGTAACTGTCGGATTTGGGCGAAAGCTTTCTTGTTAATCACCGATCTTTACCTCCATTAACAGATCCTTCACACTAATATAGTATGTAATACGAAGTGTGAAATTATCAAGAGTTTTCCACTTCAATTACGATCTGAACAATTTATTTTCAGAAAATCTCATCAGGCAATAGCGATTGAATTGCTAATTACCTTTTTAAATACTTTCTATGCACAGAAAAAACCATGTAGTCAAAGTATTAGCGAATTATACGCAAAAAATATTAAACTTAATAATTTCAATATTATGTTGTATAACGCATAAATGCGATTTCTATTTTGAAATATTAGATTCTTCTAGATTTAGGGCGTTAAATAAAAGTCGAGTTTTCCATGAGAACTGCACTAAGATTCGATAAACTTTAAACTCCTTTTATTCTATGTAAAAATATCAAATTTGCCTGTGAGTCAATGTGTTCAAGTCCTTTTCATTCTTGTTTATTGCACGTTTTTCTACAAAAATATAGATTTAAACGCGGATTATAGCATTTTGGATGGGAGGGTGCCGAAGGAACACTCTTTCTCGGACCATCGGTACGTGACGTTTAATATTGACATTCATTCACCCTGTTACCCAGAAAGCCTTCAGGAATCCTAGAAGGACTAACTGGAAAAAATACGGGGAGGTTTTAGTAGGACTCTCTCCGACCGATGCTCCTAAGACACAAGCCACAGAGAAGGAGCTGGATTTCCTGGTGAGGGAAATCACAAGCGCCTGCAACTTGTCCTTGGACACTGCTTGCCCCAAGAGAATACCTAAAGGGAAGCAGAAACCGGTATGGTGGTCCAGGGAGTTGGGAATCCTTCGTTCAGGGTGTAGGAAATCATTCAATACAGCAAAGGGCTCTAGGGAAGCTCAGGACTGGGACTCCTATAAGGAGCACCTTATAAGGAAGTTGCGGAGGAGGTCTTGGAGACAATTCTATGATAAAATGGAAGGTGTTTCGGAGACTTCGCGCCTCAGGAAAATCGTATCTAAGAGCCCAAGGAGCCCTAGTTACTTAATTAAACCAGATGGGCTGTGGACAACGTCTAGTAGGGAATCATTGGCGCTTCTGGATACCCATTTCTCAGGTAGTGTGGGTGTGTCGACGGAGCTTGGTAGGAATAGGGAAAAGTTATCGTCGGGGTGCCCGGAGGAAATCGTGTGCAAAAACCGGATCCTACGGGACGGGCATTAAACGACTTTAAACCCTATAAATCGGCAGGCCCGGACGGTATCATCCCAGCGGAATTGCAAAAACACTCGTCGATCATTCTCCCATGGCTGGAGGTGATCTTCAGGGGGTGTCTAAAACTGAATCATATTCCTAGGAAATGGACGGGGGTTAGGGTGATTTTCATCCCGAAAACGGGGAAGAATTCACAGGCCTAACCAAAGGAACTAAGACCTATAACTCTATCATCCTTTCTGTTGAAAACTTTGGAAAAACTGATCGACGTGTACATATGTGCAAAAACAAATCCAGTAATTGGGCGACTTCTCAGCATGCATACTGGAAAGGGAGATCTGTGGACACGGCTCTGCATTCCCTGGTGCGAACAATTGAGAAATCAATTCACTCGAAAGAGTACTGTATGGTAGCCTTCCTCGATATAAAGAGCGCCTTTAACAATGTCAGGACGGAGGCAGTTCGGGAAGGACTGTCTTTCTTGAATGTGGACTACCCCTTAGGGAGGTTGATAAATCAGATGCTAGAATGCAGGATTAATAACGCGGATATGGGCGAATCCACCATTAGGAGGCGAGTAGTTAGAAGGACTGCGCAAGGTGGTGTCCTATCACCTTTTCTCTGGAACATAGTTATCAGTGCATCACTTTTGGAACTGGAGAGGTTGGGAATAGGGGTGATAGCGTATGCAGATGACGTAGCGATCGCGATCTCGGGGTAGTACCTAGGCACGATTAAGGCAGTCATGCAACACGCGCTCGTAATCAGTACAAAGTGGGCCAGCAAATGTGGGCTAGGTATAAATCCATTCAAAACAGAGCTGGTACTCTTCACAAAGAAATATAAAATTCCGGTAGTTGCCCCTCCTACCTTAAATGGCACGGCACTGGCCTTTACTGATAAGGCAAGATTTCTGGGCATAATCTTAGACAGTAAGCTGAATTGGTTGCCCTATATTTTAGAGAGAGTAAAGAAGTCCACCATGGCTCTGTACTCATGTAGGAACGCCGTCGGTAGGAGATGGGGTCTAAAATCAGAGCTGGTACACTGGCTCGTCACCGCTGTAGTCAGACCGATTCTGATGTACGGGGTGAGTGTGTGTTGGCCAGCACTAAACAAGAAAACTTTTAAAAATAAGACAGAGAAGGTACAGAGAACGGCCTGCTTGCTTATAAGCGGGGCACTGACAGGACAACCCCTACACGTGCTCTGGAGGCTATGTTCTACCTTCTTCCTGTCGGCATCTTTGGTAAGCAGAGAGCGGCAACTACAGGTGCACGAATCTCTGCCGTGTTTGAGTGGAAATGTCTTCAGGCGGGCCACTCGATGATTGGCAGGTCGCTAAAGGCAGATGTGTAGAATAGTGACTACACGATACCGACTGTATGCTTTGAAAAAGGTTTCCGGACTCTTCTCCCCTCAAGGGAATCCTGGGGAACAGGTCAATAACAGCAACTGGAAGTATACAATTCTATACTGACGGCTCCAAGCTAGATGGCAAAGTCGGAGCAGGAGTCTATTGTGACAAATTAAATGTGAATATTTCATTCGTCTTCCTGATCACTGCAGTGTGTACCAGGTGGAGGTGGTAGCGATTGAGGAAGCGCTGACTTAGTTGAAGCATAATGTCATATTCACAAGGGATATAACAAAATATATTTGGAAGTCAGGCGGCAATCAAGTCGCTGGAATCAGTTTCTCTGACGTCCGTGGTGGCATTGAAGTGCTGCTCATCTCTTATCGAGAAGAGTGAGCATTTCAATATCCAGATAGTTTGGGTCCCCGGTCACTCGGAAGTACTGGGGAACTGCAGGGCGGACGAACTGGCAAGGCAGGGTACAACTCTCCAATTGAAACCGGAAAGGGCAAATCTGGGGAGGTCCATAGCAGCGTTTTATAGGGCGATTAGAAATGAGGCGATAGCCTCGGCACAGAAGAGGTGGACTAACACCATAACATGCTATGTAGCGCGGCAAGTCTGGCCGAAACTGAACTTGAAGCGCTCCAAAACACTACTATCCCTATGTAGACCTGACTTAAGTATAGTCGTGGGGGTGCTCACAGGACACTAGCTCATTAGGGAGCATGCAAGGAGGCTTGGGTCAATTGCAAATGTCTTCTGTAGAAGCTGTATAAATGAGGGGGAGGAAGAGACTCCGAGCCACTTCCTCTGCTCATGCCCGGCGCTAGCTTACAGGAGGTATAAACATCTGGACAAGTATAGTTTGGACGGCCTTATGGATCTCGAGAACTGCAAGGTGCGAGATATCTTACGCTACATAAGTAGCTCAAAATGGTTCCAATGAAGGTGTAAGGGGAGTAGGATCCCTAAGTATCACAACGGACCGTCATCGGTCTAAGTGTGCGTTTTGGCAGCCGCTCTAACCTTACCTAACATAACCTTGGGCGCGCTTGTGTTGTAGTTCAAAAAGTAATCGAATTTTTTTATCCCTTGGTCACCAGTAAACATGTTAACATTCCGAACATATTAAATAACTTACGCTCCAGTTTGAACCATTTGCTTCCGATCAAGCGGGTAGGATTCGATTCAATAAAAAAATAATTGACTCGCTAAAAATTTGACCAGGATGAGCTGAGACTGTGAAGAGTCCGAAAAGTCTTTGAAAAATCGCTGAGAACATCAACATAAGTTGGCTAAAAGAAAACTTGAGGCTGGCCAAAATTTAGGGTTTTGATGTAGGGCAATTTTATTTTCTATTGCAAAAGTTTTATAGGGAAAAGGCAGCGCAGTTGTTCTGGTCTCCGAAATTTGTATAAAGAGCTCCCGGGAACATTTATATATTTACCCTAAAACATTCGGATCGTTTTGTTAGACACTCACTAAAAACCTGCAACTCAAATAAAACGGCGTGGAATCAATAAAACTTTTTATTTTTTGTAGTATTGGCCTGACTTCTACAGTTGCTTGTGTGTTATTTTGAAATCGGGTTGTTTTACTACTCGTGGTTTTATTTTTGAAATTTCGCCCTTTACATATCTATACAACCTTGTGTTTTTTAACTTGGTATGACCATTCGTGACATCTGACAGAAGTTTCATATCATTTCACTTATTAGGTTAGAAATTCTTGCGAAAATGTTACGACGATGAAGCTATGACAAAAAAAAATGTTTACAAATAGTACCTTTCACCTCAACCAATTAAGAAAACATCGGCGACTAAGAATTATAGACATTGTACAGGTATTTCTGGAATATCATTTGGATCAATTGATTTGAGGAATAATTTAGGCTTGTCTCGTGTGTCTTCTCGTCTTGTTCCGAAAAAAAACCTGTACTCAAGAAAACAAATTCATTTGTGACAAACACTTTAAGCAGCA
This sequence comes from Tipula vernalis, assembly GCA_958295665.1. NCBI lineage: Eukaryota > Metazoa > Arthropoda > Insecta > Diptera > Tipulidae > Tipula > Tipula vernalis. The sequence continues at coordinate 332,657,322 of OY282558.1, read as the reverse complement.
AACAACTAAGTGTTTGGGATAAAGTATTTGTGGTAAATTAGTGATCATTTGAGGCAAACTAAAAATATTTTACTTACTAACATTTGAACGTTTGCAACAAAACCCAAAGTGTTTGTTTTAATGTTTGTGTGTCATACTTAGTGTTTGTCAAACACAACTCTTTTTCCCTATAAACACATATAATTTTTGTGGCTAATACTTTATTGGTTATAAAAAACAGTAAAAATAGTTTGTAGCTAACAATAATTATTTATCACTAGTAATCTTAATTTTAGTGCTGTAGTATACTGATAGATAATTATGTAATTAAATAGATTCAAATTAAAGTAAAATAAAAATTTAACGAATAATAATTTATTATTTAATTATTTTAAAAATATTCTGTACTATATTTTCAAAATAAATACATCAAAAATATGTTTAATTTTTAATATAAATTTAATTAAAAAAAATTTGAGTCTGTTAACTATTAAGCATATAATATAACATGCAAAGCAGATGTAAACTTGTTGAAGAGGGCTTCTATTATTCGCCGTTTTTATTAAAATAAAACACCCTATCTTCAAAATGACTTTATAAAATTTTTATTAATTAAATACAAAATATTCACTGGTTTTATTTCTGATACTATCTACTTCGATCGCTGTATATATAATGCTGTAAATTTATTACAAAACTTGTAAAGAAAACTTTCAAAAGGCTTAAAACACTGCTTAAACAAATTAGCTTCTATTATTGATAATTTTTATAGCGCAGTACGTGCAATGGACAAATAATAAACAATTTGTGAATTTGCCTTTGACAAAAAATAAAAACATCGAAAAACATAATAATAAGTATTGTGAATAAATTAGATTTTGACAAATAAATATGGAAGCTGTGTTTTGTTTACAAAATAATTCTAATAAGAAATTAATTTATAATAAAAGTTTAAACAAATAAATCTGGGTAAGTTAATTAATTAAATTGATCAAAAAAAAATATGCAACAAATTACTTAACCTAAATTATTATTTTTCAGATGTACAAATTGCGTTGATAATGTGATGAGTGAACGTATCAGCTGCTGCATTTCGTCATCAGATAAGCTCCATTTAGACGTTTTAAATGTTTGATAATTTCTTTGTTTTGTTTTATTTTTTAGGGCGATCAACAGCAGATACATTAATAATCATCAGTAAATATTATAAGTTAAATCGAACAACCAAGGCTAACTATTGGGAGCAGGAAGAACAATTAAAATCTGGCAATGAATGAATTAAACTAAGTTTTGATTTTAAGATATTTTATTTTATTAATATAGATTAAAATTATATAATACATAAAATATTACCAAGGTAAAGAAAACTAAAAGCTTCTAGAAGCTATTCACAACCAATTCACCTTTAAAATTTAGCAGATTATATATGTTTCTATTTTCTAATTTTTCAAATAAAATGGAATTAAATTCATTAATTATTTTTACAAAGAAAAGTTGTAAGTGGGGATTAAATGTTACGGTTTCTAGTGCTTGACAACATAAAAGTAGGCCATTTTCTTTCGACTGTTTGTCGTATTATTTGAAAATATGGAATTTCATCTTCATAATATCCAATTGATATTAATGCACCCGGTTTATATTTTACATTGGTCATCTCAATCCAATCAATCATTGTGAATAAATTAGACAATAATTTATATTTTTCTAACAACTTTCCATCTCTTTGAATCCCTTTATTTTGAACGTTAGGCGTTTGACATTTAATACTAATTTCGTTATAATTAAATAATATTTAACAAATTTTTAATTGATTCCTCAAAGCTAAAGTGTACAGCAAATTTTTTCGGCATTTTCTTACTCTGCCAATTTCTTTCAATTCCTGATGCTTAGCTTCAAACCGCATCGAGCTTATGTTTTGGATTGGTCCAATTCTGCTCATAATATGGGAATAGTGAGTTAAAAAATGGAATTTCGGCGTTAAATGCTTTCCGAATAACGATAAATATTGCGCATGGTGATCATCAGCAATTAAATTTTTTAATAATCCAATAGAATTTGTGTCAACTTTTTGGATTGTGAGAACCGTAAGAATTTTCCATAAAGTTAAATACAGCCCCCAAAATTTATTTTGGATTATGCAATTAAGGTGAATTATTAAATTAGTCATCTCCGCCGCTGAATATTTTAATTTATTTCCATGTAATAGTGTAGATTCCTTAATTTGTGGTGGTTTATTTAACTGTTTAACATAATCGAAAGAATTCAGTCGTTGGTTAAAAATATCAAGAGTAAAGAATCCGTCTTCGAAAATAAACAGTTTCAAAATTCACATTAAATCATAATGAGCAACCCCTTCTATAATATCGTGCATTATGTCAGCACTTAGATTTTCTACCACAAGAAAATTTAACATGTCATTAAAAACGCAGTTTTCTTTAACGCTGGTAACTCCAACATCACATTGCTCAACATCTTGTTGGTAGTTTATCTTATTTCTTAAAAAATCTGAATTTTCTGAACATAATTTAATGGTGAGTATTTTACTGCATTTATAAATCCTACAAAAAACTCTAGAATTGAAACTTTCAGAAAACCCTAAAATCTGATTTAACCCCAAATAGTCGCCAAGAATTAAGGAAGGAATTAATTTAACTTTGATGTATTTTGGATGGTTAATGCCTACTTATATTTTGTAAGTGATTTAATTGCTTAATGAGAGGCGAAAAAATACGTGTATTACCATTTAACTGAAATTCCTTATGGTCTGCCATAAAAAAGAGCATTGCTAGATAAATTTGCGATAGTTTTGATTGCATATAAAGTGGCATGCAAGGAATCATTATGTAAACTGCACTAATTTTTTGTTTATTGCTACCAGGACCTAGCGGATTGTTTGGTTCGAAATCATCAAAATAGAGAACGTTATTTGTTTCATTAATTTTTTTTACTTTGCTATGCCAGTTTAAACTTTGGATGTAATTTGACACATATGTGTTGTTACTATTGTTTAATTCGTCAATATAATTTATAATATCCACGCCAACCAATATATTACTTACTACCAATGTTGTACCACTTCATTCCACGGACTGACATTATTTTCTGAAAATTCAGTACTGTTGCTTTCGTCTTCTGTTTGCTCACTTTCAGATTCTTGTGGTAATTCAGCTTTATTTTTGAAAGATAACTTCCTCCTAGTTATTACACCAGCTCGAGATAACAAATTCTTGTCGCACGTCCCTTTTGAGCTAGGGTGCAGTACACCTTTTTTGCATTCAGTGCATTTATTGAAAATATCCAACAAGTTATCAGTTAAGTTGTTGAAATCAGCTCTACTCAACCTTAAACGAAAAGTTCAATAATTAACAGAAAATAATAATACTAGATCTATAAATTATAATTTCTATACACTTACACAGTTTGAGGGTTATTATCCAAAATATTGTTTATGATGATTTTGGAGACCTTGATTCTGTCACTATTATCCAAAGAAGCTGGGTTTTTGATATATTTTGCAATAACTTCTGGTGCTGACTTAGAAAGGAGAGTTGGTTGGTTATTTATTTATACTTTAAAATTTACAGATATATTGGAATACTCCATTTTGAGCTTAGCTCATTCACAACAGAGCATCCAAATTGATATTCTTTTTGATAGAATGCCTTAATAATAATAATAATAATAATAATAATAATAATAATAATACAACTTTTTGAATATTATGGTTGTCAGGATAGCAGCCCAACCGTTTAAGCTGGCCATATCTTCATATTTATTTTTGTTAGAGGCATTGGCAGGAGATACCGTTTTCTTTTAAACTTAAATTTTCTTTTTGATTCTTTTTTTTATTTCGCCTCACGGTTAGCTATTTTATACCATTTATAATTTGGTAATTATTAATTGCAGAAATCAAATCAAAGTTTAGAAAAAAAAATGTTTACTGAAAAATACACGTTCAACCGACATGAAAGGCAAAGCCAACCCCCGGCACGGAGAGCACGGATCTCCTATATAAAATTCAAATACATATACAATTTTTAATAGGAAATAGTGGATTAAATAATTAATGCTCTTAATTACATTATTATTGTATTTGTCGTTGTTAATTATGGCATTATTTTCGTGAAAATCTATAAATTCAATTTCACCTAAGCAAGATATAGTTCTTTGAATTTTTGATCCAGGGCCTTCATTGCCTAAATCTAAAACAAGGGAATCTCGATCATCGATGATGTTTGTAATTTGATTTTCTTCGCATATGACAATTGTACCGAAATTATCCGAAGTTGCAGTTGTTTCTGAAACAACATTCTGTGTAATTTAGTGTTTCTTCAGAAATACTTCTTTCTTCTTCTATAATGTGATTTTCAGAAACTGCTAATATTAAATTCTGTTGGTACCTCTGTACATACGGAACGAAAAATACAAGTTTTATTTCCGCACCACTTTCGAGTGTAAATTTAAATTCATTTGTGATATTAAAGTGAAACCGAACTAGAGCAAATAATTTGTTTATTTAATTTAGAAACCATTCCAAAAAATTTAAGTTATTTAAAATACCCGCATTATGAAACATTTCATAAGTAAATGTATGTACCTACTCCGGAAACCGGTATTATTTCTAGTTTTTGGTTGTATCGCCTCGAAATACTCCATTTTATGAAACACTTATATATTTTACTATAATTATAATTTTACTGATCCCGAGAATTAACATTTCGCACTTAACTAACATACCTTTGAAATATAATTTTCGAGGTAATAACCTAATATGTGCAGTAAAATACTCACTATATCTTATTTTATTTGGCTAATTTTCCACTTCCAACTTCCAATAAAACACGTTTCGTTTCTCGAATGAGAAATGTGAATACAAATTCACGTACTAATTTTCTTATACAATGTTATGTATACCCGCACTAAACACACTTTAAATTTTTATAATTAAATTATATTTTAGAGAATTTCTTTTATCACACACATCCATTTACCAAGAACTCTGCAAAAATATGTTTTAACTTGTTAGTTTTTTTATAAAACGGTTCTTTCTGTTGCACACAAACATGAATTGTTTATAGGAAATAAGAAGCAGTTGCACCAAACAATACATTGACAATGTATTTATCACAAATATTTTAAGTGTTTGAGGACAACGTTTTGACTGTTTATGGCTACCATATTTAATTTTTTTATTAAAGTGTGCTTTGGAAACACTCAAACAGTTTGCAAGACACTTTGAATTATTTGACACCACTACTATTTGAAATAGATTGTTTACGTTAATTATTAAATGATTGTTACTAACAATAATTAATTGTATCCAATAAGAATAATTTATTATAAATTATTTGTGTTCAAACATTCGATATTTAGCCACAAATAGTTTCTAAACACTCCTTTTTTTCAGTGTGTTTTTTTTTTTTTTTTTTTTTTTTTTTGAAAAACATCGCCTTGTTGAAGTTGCTGATAAGATGCTTTATTTACACAACTGCTGGTGATGAGACCTGGATCTACGCTCTTGACCCAGAAGCACTTCAACAATCAAGCGAATATTGTGCTAAAAATTAACCGAAGCCGAAAAAACTTGTCAAAGCCGGTTAAAACTCAATTTTTCCCGGCATTTTCCATAAAGAGTTCCGTCGAACTGGTCAAACAGTTAATAAAAAATTCGAAAAACGACCAGATTTGTGGCAAAACAAACCATGGTTTTCGCAACACTATAAGAAGTCGATTATACAAACTATTTCGATGACTGAAAAAAAACGTTATTTCAACGTTTATTGTAGGGGAAAGCGATTATTTTGAAGGACAAACACTAAATTTGGGTTATTAAATATATGTATATACATACATTATATATATATATATATATATATATATATATATATATATATATATATATATATATATATTATATATATATTTATATATATATATATATATATATATATATATATATATATATATATATATATATATATATATATATATACCCACATATATATACCACCTAAATTTTTGATCTTAACAGTATTACAAATTACCACAACATTTCTTAATTAACCGTTTTGACTACCGATAATAAGCCCTAATTAATTAAAAACTGGCCCTCCATTTTAGGTCCTGGTCATCCATCTGTCCAAACAATGCCATTTATTTGAATTGTTGTAGTTAATTTTATGAATAACCTAGTATGTGCAGTGCAGACCAATGCAGCCGATTACGAATAGCAGCTTAATTTTAGTAACTAGCACTTCAAAAAATATTCCTTAATAATTAATTTGAAGGCAACAATTTAAACGAATATAAATATCGCGACAACAGTAAAGCATATAAATATTAAAACTGGACTTGCCAAATTAGAAGATTAAATATTAAACAATATTAGTTTTTGGGTTGCTGCTTGAAAAACAACAAAATTAAATTTGCGTATCTTATGACATCTATTAACTTTTTGCCTCCTATCCAGAATTGATCCGTACAGTAAAAACAAAACGCTGAAATCAAACATATGGCACAAATATTTATTTATTTTTTTGTTTGTATAATAAACATGCATACATCTACATAATATAATATGCTTCAACAGTTTATTCGTATATCATCAAAATTCAAGTCTCATCACATCCTTATGTCTCTTATCTTAAGATATTTTTCTTTATTTTTTATTTTTTTTTTGTATTATCATTGAAAACAAAGGGACGGTAAAATGGAGGAAAAGACGAACGGAAAATATAAAGAAGAGAAAATCGAAAACTTTGGTAGCTGAACAAAATAAAAATTATTCTATTATGTCAATTGCTTAATCATGTATAAATTCTTATCTATTTATTTTGATTTTTTGTTCGTTTTTAAATATTTTCATGTTTTTGTCTTAAAAATACATCAAGAAATAATTGAAATTCCTTTCTGATTTTTCTATATATATATACTATATATATATATTTGTACAGATACGTATACTTATTTATATACATAAATACATTCATACAAATAAAAAGTCTGGGAATGAACAATAAGGAAGAAAAAAGCTATGTTTTCGTGTCGTACGTAGACATCTGTGTATTGTTTAGTCTTATATACATTTTGTTGAGCATTTTCGTTTTTGAGACAATAGCGATATGATGATGTATATTTGTTTATGCTTTATAATAATAACAATAATAAGAATACTACAACATAATAATAACCAGAAACATTATAATATTATGTAATATAAAGCCGTGTATTCACTGTAGTTGAATGAACATATCCTTATTACGTACGTACATGTACATATAAGATAATAGAGGTAAAAATTAGAAATATTTCAGCTGTAGTTAATAAATGCAATTATGTACCCGTTTATATAAACATATAATGTATTTGTGTCTACCTCGTTAATTTGATTATTATTATTATTATATTTGTTTTCATATTATATTTAAAAAAAATGTGCTTTAGGCAGAAGTTCTTCATCGAGAGAGAAAATTTTGTTACAATGAAAAATTTCCTTGTTTTCAGATAAATTTATGGAAAATATTCCACCTGTTTTGTTTGATTAATTTAAGATTAGTTTGTTATACTACCATATGTATGATTAGAGAAGCAAAAAATCCAATTTTTTATAAACATACAAAAAAGTTGTATACAAGTATTTTATAAATATAGTAAAATACTAGTAGTATAGTATTCTATTTTTAGCATACTTCTGATGTTCACAAATTGTTTCTTTCCAAACGTTAGTGCATTTCAGTTCAACCAGACTATTGGTTGAAGCTGGGGCATTTGGTTCAGCAAGAACCGAGTTCGAATCTCAAAGACTTCTGATCATATGATTACGATCGGTGACGGCGATAAACACGTCCAAGACCTATTTTTGGAGTGCAGAATTCATGAACCAACTCACCCTTCATGTCAGTACTAAAGGCCGGCTTGAATCAATGCACTGTCAAATGACAAATTTGAATCGGTGGTAACAAAGCAAAATGCCGGATTCATTATTTTTCATATTATGCCTACTTTGAAAAACAATTATTGTTGATATGAAGTTTGATAATCGTCGTGAATTCGGGATGATGCTTCTTGATAATTCAGCTCAGATTATCTCGCTCCAATTTATTGTAAATTTTTATTTATCGATATAATTAACGTTTTAATAAAGAACTCTAAACTGCTTGATATAATCTTTATTCAATTTGTTAATAACTTGGTATCTCTTTATTTCGCTTAATGTTAACTCGATTAAATCTCGATTGGAATAGAAAGAATTATCTTTATTTTAAATTTGATGGTTTTTACTTATTGACATCTTATTTTTAATATGCTAACTAATTACATTATTTCATGAACTTTACTCAAATACAAAATAAGTGTCATTCCTAATTGGCTAGCTAAACTAAGCTTGGCATGAACTTTCATTTGTGTACAGAATAAAGTTTTAAATTAAGCAAACTACTACACAAATCAATTTGACAATAATTCGTCTGTCAAATGTAAATGTAAATAATAAGCATTGGTGTTGTGTGATTAGAGAAAAAAAAATATTTAGTATATAACGCTGGATGTCCCTTTTCTAATGTTGCGTTTGTTTTGTATTGGTGTGGTAGTTTGGTTTTGTTTGGTGAATATTGGAATATATATTCTGCTTCAACAATTATTTACTTTGCTAGGTTTACAACGACAAACGACACTGCTATTGAATGAGGTATTCTACAAGTATTTTATACTAAAAGCTACAGTTGCTTCATTCAATAGTTCAGCGATAACTTCAGACATTGTTTTTAGAAATCAATTTACGGTAGCTTATCTCCTTATTAATGTTACACCAAAGATTATACATATAGAGATTATAAAAAAAACTTGATAAAAGCCTACTAAAGTTATTTATACTGATACCAACTTATTGTGCTATTACGTCAGAGCCTTCTAGAGTATAGAGCCATAATTATAATGACGTATTTTTTAGAAGCTTTTTTAGTGGTATAACTTTTCACTGATTTCCATAGGAATCCGTAGTAAAAATGGTGTTTTTTAGATTCAAGTTTTTCAATGAAAAAAGCAAAAATATTATAAAATGTTTATATAAAAGTTTTCTACACATTTTTAACACCAATATACAAGAAGGCTATATTAGTATTAAATAAATATTAATTGCAGAAATGTTAAAATTAAATTATTTCTAAAATATATTTTTCGAACTTTTTGAAAAATACATCAAAGTTGGCTCTGACGAATTAAAATAATACTTGCTAAATTTATCTTTAGTTTTACTAGTGTACGTAAGATGTCTAAAATGTTTACAGGAAAATACGAAAAAAAAGTTATTTAATCACAAAATTATCACACGTTCCTATATTTTGTCAATTTGTTTTGCTTTTTCTATTATTTTTGAACTTTTTATTTCCCCAGGTTGTAATTTTTGGTACGATTTTTTCAAATTTTTACGGCTATCACTGCCATCTATGTAATGTATATTGACTTAATGACTAAACGAATGGTAGTAAGCTTTTATTTTAATTTGACCAGAATGCTGTTGTTATGATTTTTTTTTTATATTTTGGTTTAAATAAACCAATTATTACAAGAAAATGAAAACGATTTACTTAAGCGACATTCATATATATTGGAATTCGAATATTTATGAAAGTATTTTAGAAATCATAATTAAGAATTTGTAACGTTTTCATTTAAAAATGTGTCTTCGAAAAAAAAAAGTGATTTCCCATATGTTTTGTGTGTTTTACTATGAAAAGTTCGGTTTTTTCCTCGTTTCTAATTTCTTTATAAAAGCTTCGTTTTTTAGACTATGGCTTTGTATAATCAAGGTTGATTACGCAAATGCAGTATGTTCTCTTTGCTTCTGTCAATACGAACATTGTGAAAGTTTTTGTATAGTTTGCAAGAAATGAGTGATAAAGTATCAAAATGGTTTTGAAGGTTGGTTACCCAGGGTGTGGTTTTTACTCTTGGTATTTACATTTGTGCTCTATCAAAACCAACAAAAGGGTAACAAAACCTGTATAGTAAACCAACCTTAGTTTTGTCGCTTTGTCATTGCTTCTATGTAACCAATATACGTTATTGTGGAAACCAATTTAAGTCCTGATATACCACCTTGATCAAAAAGTTCCCGGAATTTATTCAGAAAATTAAAAATACAACTTTATTAATCTAAATCTATATTGCCCCCTTCAAAGTAATCCCCTTGATCCAATTTACGAAACATTTTTTATATTCAGTTTTCGGTATGTTCATCAGTGCTTCCTGCGATTTTTCCATTATTTCCTCTCGGCTGCTGAAACGCGTTCCCCGTAATGGTTTTTTAACTCGATTGAACAGAAAGAAGTCACAGGGAGCCAAATCAGGTGAATTCGGAGGCTGTTGTATGGTATTTGTTGCATTTTTCGTCAAAAAATTACGAATAATGATGGCACTGTGCGACGGTGCGTTATCATGGTGCAAAATCCTCGAGTTTTCTGCCCACAATTCTGGTCTCTTTCGGCGAATTGCTTCTCGCAAACGTCTCATAACGCCCAAATAATACTCTTTGTTTACGGTCTGGCCTTCTGGCAAAAATTCATGATGCACTACTCCGTTGTAATCCATGAAAACCGTGAGCATTGCCTTCTTTTTTGACTGAAAACGACGTGGTTTTTTTGGTCTCGTTGTCCTCCGCTATCTCTCTGATGGTTAATTTGCGGTTATTAACCAACATTTCTTTTACTTTATCAATGTTTTCGTTGGTTTTCGATGTCGATGGTCTGCCACTGCGTTCATCATCTTCGATTGACTCACGACCACTTTTAACCCGCTCGTGCCACTGATAAACGACTGTTTTCTTTAGAGAATCGTTGCCGAAACACTTTTCCAACATTTCCAACGTTCGCGCACCATTAAATCCGTTTTTTACGCAAACTTTAATACAAGTTCGTTGTTGCAAATTTTAATCCATTTCTAAAATTGTAAATAATCGCCAACACACACAGAGATAGATGTACTCTTGACTACGTAACTTTTGCAAATATCCAGCTATGAAGCTAAGATTTAGAGGGAATATCAATAACAGATGTATCAACTTAACAAAAAAAACAGAACTCAAATCGGAACGATGGGAACGCCACACAGTGGTTATTCCGAACTTTTTGATCAAGGTGGTATGTATGTTGTTCTGAGTATTTTCCGGCAGACTACATTGTTTACAAATGTGATCGGTCGCTACTAAATAGTGTCAAAACAATTGCGGGAGGCATACTGATCGTTGTTCATTCGTCTATGGTAAGTGCAGCTGTTGACACTGATCCAACAGTAGAACTTAAGTGTGTTAAGGTGAATATCTTCAAGAATTTGTCCTCGGAAGTTTATGCGACATATACAAACTGTTTATATAATAAGATTTATAAACTCAACTTGGATGACAGACAACGTGCTGATACTTGGTGATTTCAATTTAATAAAGTTTAAATGGCTGGTTGATGATGATATAAACTGTGCCATTCCGCACAATATAACATCGGAGGTTTGGTGTTTTTCGTTGGTGGGCATTAACATGTGATGTGCAAATATTCTATAACATTTTATTCAATGGCTTCGATAGGTTTATCCCAATTTCTGTTAAAAAGGTTAATCTTAACAATCCTCCGTGGTTTCACAACGACCTAATAAATCTTCGAAACCGTAAATAAAAATTATAGCGAAGGTGGAAGTTATCCAAAAGTGCTGACAACAGATTATCATTTTTAGATATATCGAAACAATTTGATAGTTTACATTGTACGGCACACAAGAATTTTATTGCTAAGGTCCAAATCATTCTGAAATTTCGTTGACTCTTAAAGAAAATCTTTTGAGTTCCGTCAACAATGTCGTTCAATGATATAACTAGTGGGAATAATTCTGATGATATTGCTAACTTATTTGCTTCGTTTTTTCAAAATGTTTATAAACATACTGATATTGTTGAACCATGAAAGTGATGAAGGCAGTTGTCTCATATATGCCGATCTCTTAAAGATATTTTACCCTATTCGAAATCTATCTGATGCAGAGGAGTTACAAAAGGAAATAGATACGGTTAATGTTTGGTGTAAGAACAATTTGTTATATTTAAATGTAACAAAGTGCAAACTCGCATCTTATTTACGATTACAACATTACCAATAATAATTTGTCACGAGTAAATGAAATAAAGGATCTTAGAGTTACATTTGTCTACCTTATCATTTTATCGTCATTTCGACTACTTCTGTGCTAAAGCCAAATCTTTATTAGGATTCCTTAAACGTACCATGAAAGAGTTTAATGATCCTAGAGTTTTTGTTTGCTGTATCAATCTTTTGTTCGCTCACAGCTCGAATATGCGTAAGGTCTCCTCCATCCCGAAAGATGTAAATCCTTGAAAATTGTACCTCTTGAAATTCGTCGTCAGCACGCTGGAGCTATATTTGTTTTCAATTTACTTAATGGGCACATTTCAAGTAGAAATCTTCGAACTCGCACACTCTTGAAAATAGATTCTCATAGAACCAATTATGGAAGTGACATTTCTTTGAATTCAATGTCGAAATGTGATAACGAACTAATTAGTTTTTGTGACTTTAATATAATGGAATTAGAAATCAAACAATCATTAAAAAACACAATTAACTGTATTTTTTGTATTATGTTTAAAATTGTACTGGAGCTTATAGTTCCTAATTAATTTCTGAAATAAAATAAAAATTAAAAGTAAAATAAATTTTAATATTAGAAATTTGCAAACTCCGAAAAAAGGATCTCGATTTTTTTTAAAAGGATACTTAACGTCGTTATTGGTATATATTCAACTGATGGGGTTGTTAAAAAGTCCCAATATTCTTTCAATTTTTCAGAAAGCATTTCAGAAGATAAAGATGGTAATACTACAGAAACAAAACGCCTGCCAAAACATTTTTGCCCCTAACCTTTCGTGTGAAGTTTTCCTGTTCGTGATTATAATATACTTAATTCGAATTAACCGATAATCAGCATTATATAAGGAAGAAAACGCGATTTGAATTACATAGTTTATAAAATGAATATGGCCTAAAATGAGCCCAAACCTAAACTTTCCTAAAATGAGAACATCATCATTTGAATAATAAATAAAAATAAAGCGAAATATCTGGTGTTGTTTTGGACAGCAAATTTAATATAGCGCTGTACTCCTTTAAAAGTGCTATTGGAAAACGATGGGGTCTTGAACCCCATATCGTATACTGGCTCTATGCTTCAATGATAAGGCCCATACTTTTATGTGGGATTGTTGTTTGGTGGCCAACCTTAAATAGTAAAGCTAACCAAAAGTTGCTGATGAAAATTTAGAGAACTTCCTCCCTGTGTATTAGTGGTGCACTCAAGAGTACACCCACTCAGGCATTAAGGATCAAATCCATTTCTTGTGGACATGCAGTAATACAGGACATCCATCTTCCTTGGTACCACCGACTATTTGATTCCATTACCATCTTTTGAAGTAAGGTTTCGTACTGATATTCGTTGCACCCTAAAGTTTTAAACCTTTTCACGGATGGTTCGAAAATTGATGGTAGGGTTGGTTGTGGTGTTTTCTGTGAGAAACTAAATGTGAACCTCCCGTTTCGTCTACCCGATTATTTCAGCATTTTTCAGGCTGAATTAATTGCGATAATTGAGGCCGAGGATTGGTTGAGGCATAATGTAGTATATGTAAGGGATATTCATAATGTAGTATATGTAAGGGAAAATGCTACCTTATTTTCTAACGTCGAAGGTAGCCCAGAGCTGTGTGGGAGCAGAGATGGCAGATCAGTTTAACATCCACTTAACGTGGATGCCAAAGCACTTCAGCGTTGCGAGGAATGAAAGGGTAGATGAACTCCCACTTTACCAAGTAAGGTAAATATTTAAATTCCGCTCGCTCGTTTAAAACGTTATAGAGACTAAGGGTGTTTAGTATAACAAGATCATATTATGGCTTCCGTATATATCCTACGAAAATTTCCCAAACGTTTTCCGCAACTTAACCGGCCAAAAATCCAAAGTATATTTTTGAGTAACTGTGGATGTAACCTAATAGAAAAACATCATCATTTGAAAAGTTATAGAGACTCAGGGTGTTTAGTATAACAAAATCATATTATGGTTTTCGTTTATGTCTCATTTAAATTTCCCAGGCATTTTTCGCAACTTACAAAAACCGGCCAAAAATTCTAAGTATATTTTTGAATAGCTGTGGATTGGCTTTGACTTTCGAGCCAGGCGGACGATTTCTTTTTTTAATATTCTACACAAAATTATAAACTTATATTTATCGTATTTTTCTAAAACTTTAATTAAAATTCAAAATATTTCACTAGACTCCCTCAAGTCCAGGGACCTTTCAAACCTTTAGGCAAATTATAAAAAATGGTAGAAGCACATATATAGCACATAACGCATCGGAAACAACAAAAAGAAGATTATAAAGATATGGATGGAATTACCTATACCTAGATATTATGCGAAGAAGTCACGTTACTGTGTGCATTTTGCTGCTTGCCTTGTATTACGTAGAATTTTGTAAATATGCTGTTTACATATTTTTGTATAAATGAAAAAAATGCAACAACAACAATGAACAAACCGCATCAAATCTTCGCGATAAACAAGAGAATTTTGAGGCGGATCAATTTTGCTTATAGATGGGATAGGGTAAAGGTTCAACCAATGTTATTGAAGATCGTGTTGGTGCTGGCAACTCATATGATTTTTTGATCCACATTGATTTTATCTCATTCGTATTAATATAAACTTTTTTACATGTGGCTTGGTGTGTTTTGTTCCAAAAACTTTTGTGGTTATGCGTTTCCATGAAAAGTGCTTTAAAGAAGCATTTTGTGGGGTTCTCTTTGCACACTGTTGAAGGTGAACCTGAGCAGGGTTCAAAAGCTCTGGCTTTGGTTGGAACGGAGAATGTTTTATTAATAAATATTTCAATAACCTGGTGTCACCGACAGCAGGGATGCTGGATGTGATACAAAAACAGTGATATACCTAAATAGTGTTTTATATAGCCTGAAATTTCTTTATTATTGCTATAACTTTTTATGCGCAATGCTTTGTTCTCGATTAATATCAATAGAAATTAACGCATAAGGCAACTGCTAAACCAGAATTCTTTTGACATACTAACTAAATTAGTAGCGAATCTCTGATCTATCTTTCATGATCACTGTAACCACTTATGGTTAAATACAATTTGAATTAAATTTTTGTTCCATATTGAAATTTTGAAATCCAAGAAGACAAAATCAAACTTTAACTGATTTACATTACATTAAATAAATTTAAATGCTTGCATATTAATTCCTTATGGCGCAGTGATTCTTTGGCGCAATGGCTCTTCTAATTTTTGTATAAGTTATCATTTTTTGTTCTGCACACACTAGTCAGATAGTTACGTTTCAAATTTACGAGGTTGTCAATTTTGTTTGCTAGATTTTAGTTGCATTAAAATGCTGCTTGCCTCTAAAGCAGTTTTCGTCTTCAATATCTGCGAAGCAGTTGGTCACATCTCTGCATCGTTGAAAGCACCTAAACTATATCAACCATTGTCTGATTATAGCATCTCTTTGCCAGATGAATCGTCGAGGAAGAAAATTGCCTTAAATCGAATTGCCTTAGATCAGACAGAGCTCCCATTTGCACCACCTAATATCTAGGAATCTCTTCTACTTTCTCTACACGAATATTACCATCGCAAAATGTAAAGGATAAATTGCACTCAATTCATATGTGCAGATGATCACATAGAATTAAAATTCACCCCATAAATAGCGCTAATTTCGATGCTTTTCATCAGTATTTCCCAAATAGTGTCCACGACCTCCAAGGGAGCCGTCGATCTGCTACCAGAAAATAGTAAAATAATTCATTTCTTCTATTTGTAACTGGAATAACACGCAAAATAAAACCTCCATTTTATAATATGTATTGGCGTAGAACAAAAAAAAACAATACGTAAAGACCGTAAGTCCATGAATGAAAAGGATTTGACAGCTTGAAACAAAACACTAAATTCTAAATAATATATCGCGTTAAACAGAACCGTCTCGTCGGAATAGAATTTACTGAGTCTACAAAATCTAAAAAGAAAATACAGTTTATATAAACAAGTGTTAGAATTTTATTTTCACGGACATTTGCTGAGCCTTCCCAAGTAACAATTTCATAGGCAAGTTGTCCTAGACGGCAAAAACAAAGCTGTTACAACGTCGTGAAATTAGAAAAATTACACAAATTAGTTATAAATGTTAAATAGATATTCAATAAGATTTAAAACATTGTGGCAGTGAAAAAAAAAAACGCTAATTAGCTTAAGTAGGTATATAAGACATTCCAGCAGGGATTTTGTTATACGCCATAAAGCAAAACAGTCGGGAGTAAAGCAATTTTGCTGTGGTAGTCAACTAAACAAGTATGGGAGCTATAATACTTTATTTATTTTTTTGTGTACTTTTCAAATTAGTATTTGCATTTAATCAAAATTACTGTTAGAATAACAAAATAGTTGGAAAACAAGTCTAAAAGAAATTTATAAGTAATTTTGGAGGTGAAAAAGGGTTTTTCGGCTATGATTATTTACGGATACAAAAATCCAATATGCTGTGCGGTCTAGTTTTGCGCTTTATCACATAAAATCGAATAAGTCGAATATAATGGCGAACAAAGATTTATATAATTATTTATAATTTTATTTATTTATTATTTATAATAATTATAAATAGTGATGTGGTATCTTGCAAATGAGTCTTACCAAATGCTCTGTTTGAAGAGGCATCTTGCAATTGACTAGTACCAGTTGATGCGGATGGGTGTAACGTAACAGTAAGATTTTGTGGTTTTTCCATTGTTTTTTTGCGACTATCGATTACATCTTGCACCGAAGCAATATTTGATATATCTTAATTTAAAAAAAAATCATTAAAAAATTAACAAAAATTAACAAAATAATTTGCTTTACTTGCTCTTCGGAAGTGGGTTCTTCTTCTAACCTTTGCATACCCTGTACTGCCAGCTGATACTCCGAATATTTGGCGAGCAAGCGTGCCGGTTCTGAGCACAATGGATTATCGGCTTTTTGCTGTGTAACCCTTAATATTTGAGGATCTGTTTCGTGTCCTGTGGATTATGCACAATACCATTATTTTCGTCTCCTTCAAACCAGTACGCCGAACACACAAACAATTCCTACTTGTTTACAGTTACGAAAACACAGAAAACCTAATAATCATAACAAGCCTATTAAATAATACTAGTATAATATTAGAAATACTTAAAATCACTAGAAAAAATGATTTCATAGCAAACACTTACCGTTATTAAAGATAAAATGTACTGTTTCAGTTATTACAATAACGTTGAATAACAAATTTCAGAAATCCAACTTGATATGCCAATTGGTTTGGAAAAGGAAAAACTGCTTAACTCAAAGCAAATTATTTATCTAACAACAAAACTGATTAACACACAGCGAAATTTATATGAGTAAACTAAACGTCGAAAAAAAAGAAAAACTGCTTAACACACCGCAGAATCTATATGTGTACTCTATGTACATTTTTAACTAAAACAATTTTGTTAACCCTCTACCAGAAAGCATGAATAATAAATAGAAAATTATTATTTGCTCTTATACTCTTTGCACAGATTTACGTTTTTATAAGTTGTTTGTAATATTACAGGTGCATGTGCGTTAACGGTTATTATTTGCGTAATTCAAATATTTCAGTTAAATATTTATGTGAACAAAATTGGCAGACAAAAGTTAATTGTCGCGTCACAATGTCCAAGTGTACAAGAGATATTATTAGTGTCTTGTTTTTCTTGTCGTAGCAATCAGAAAGTAGAAAAATAGAACATTCATAATATTCTGATCTACAGTGAAGTATATTCTTGGTGTGCTTCGAGTACAACGCCAAATGTTGCTTGCTGCTGACATAGCGAGGCAATAGTAAAATAGTTTGCATTGCTCAAAACAGGAAAACGTATCTCGCTTGATTTAACGCAAGTGTGCTAGTAAGTTTTAAAAGGTTTCGTTTGCAATTGATAGATATGTATGTATAAACAAAATTATCCCACATCGAATAGCTTAGCATTGCTGAAAGGCGCAACGGACCTTTGTGTTTCTGAAATATTAGTATGCATTCGTGAGACCAAATATTATTAGGCTGGCGGTTGGTGCTTTTATAGTTCAACCAGGAATTAGAATTTCAATTAGTGATGTTTATGTATTATATAACGTTTGTTAATGTACTACATAATATGTTAGTAATTTTAACCTGAGACAATTTTAGGCGTAATTTTCGATTTTCTCACATTAAAGTTACCCTACCATAATTTTTCCAGTCAGAAAAAATTGCCTGTGAGAGGATTAAAGTAAATAATATTCCATGCAAAGTGCAACAGCTAAAACGCTTAACACAAAACAATAATGTTTTATGATCAGTGATTTCCTCATTCAAAAGCTAATTAGCTAGTTACTTAAAATATTTAATATATTTTGGTTACTTTTTCGTAAGTTTGTAAGACAAATTAGCTATAATAATATTAGGACAAATAGTTAAAATGGTTATCTATTATGCTATTTAGCTGTTACATATATTAAAGCCATCTTTTAATTTATTTTTTTTCTCATAAAAATGGCTGCATCATTTATCTGGTTAAAAAATTTCGACAAAACAACTTTACCACATGGAAATATTAAAAAAACGCCAATCTTCGGCTTTTAGTTGATTACCAGAAGCTTTTTAACAGATTTGGATTTATTTTTCAGAAAAAATAAATGTTTCGAAAAAATTTTTGATTTTAATTTTATTAATAATACCAAATATTTGTGAGTCGCGTTTTCCTTTACTGACCTACTTTTACAAACTGGTCAGTGACATTTGTTTCCCATGTACTTTTACGATTAAAAATCACAAGCAAAGTCATATTATTCCTGTAAATATTTCATAAAATATTAATGACATATATTATTGAAGTATAGAAAACATAATTAAAATGACATCCATAAAACTGTAGATAGAATTATAGAAATATGTTTTTTACCAATCATTTAGCAACAAATTGTTATTGTTACAATTATTTCCAAAATAATAGCACTTTAGTTATTTCTGACTGTTTTGCTATTTTGAACCCGATTCTCTTAACTACGTGTTTGCTGCTATAACATTAATTTTTCTTATGTAACTATTTTGCGTGAAGCACAGCGAAACTGCAAATATAATTTTTTTCCAATTTGGAAACCTATATTTTTAAATAAATCAAACTGCTGTCTCAAAAGTAATTTACCATTTATTACGAGTTTGCTGTTTGACATTGCTATAACATATCGGCAAGCAAACTACGATTACCATTTTTGCTGCTATTACGTCGACAAACCAACAAACTGACGTTTTTCGTTATTTTTTAGAAGTTATTATAACTAGATTGCTGTGCATTTTAGATGGCACAACGTTTTGACAACTCCAAATTGTTATTTGGGTTTGGTTACAAACTACTTTAACGACGTTAATATAATCAAGATTGTAAATTCACCATTATTGTAATTTAAACAATTTTTCGTGAGAAAAACAAAATATTACCTCGATTATCAAACAAATGTGCATCATCTTAAAAATGGCGGCTGGATCGTGTGGTCGAGCTAGGTTTACATAAAACGGTAAACATGGACTATAGTCAATATGGAGGCAGTCCGTGTGACTAATGTAAAAACCACTGAAGGAAATAATAAGCGCGGGATTTTTAAAATTTGCAGTCTCCCTCGAATTAATATTGACAACGACTATGTCGTGTTTTCACGAAGCGAATACATCCATGGTCACTAAAGGCTCCAGTAACGACACAAACGGAAATCTAATAGTGATCTACACTGTAGTAAGGATACAGAATAATTTCAAAAGTTACGAATCAAAACTCAAACGACTAAACAAAATTACTTTTTGGATTAAATAGAATTATTTGTGTTGTAAACTCTAAACAAGCAGAAACACAATCAAAATTATCAGTTTTACAAATCTTTATTATATTAATTTGTTTTTGTGTTAAAACAGTATAACAATACAAAATCAATAGACATTAAAATAACAAAAAAAAAAAATTCGATTAAATTTAAACATTAAATATTTTTTTTTTTCTTATCAAACGATAATTATTTATTCTAATTTGATTTAATAAATTTTTTGTTTTGTGTATTATATCTAAATAAAATAATTTTAAAAAAATTAACTGCGAAAGGATTACAAAACATAAATGATTTTATGAATATTATAATTAAAAATAGAAGAGAATTTCAATTATGCTTATTTTATGTACATAAAGTTATTACAATCAACATTAAAAAGTTGAGCACACACACACACACACACATACAGATTAAAGCTTTAATGGGTGGGTGGAATTTTATTTTTTGTTATCTTTCGATATTGTTGAGAATTTAATTTATCACACTTCACAATCCCCAAAAAATTGTTTTGCCTATTTTAAGTTGTTTTTCTTTTGATATTGGATGTTGTTTTATTATTGTATGTATGTATATAGTGCGGGTGATAAACGATTAATTTCTTCTCCATTTTAAGATGAAATTGAATTTATTTGATTTATTAGTAAATTATAGACGGAGAGGGGTTGAATTTAATGTTGTTTATTGTTGTTGAAATATTCAATTAAATGAAGCTATTGAAGATTGTTTTTTGAATTTTATCTGATTGATTTTTCACTTGAAACATGAATGAATGTTTGATATAAAACAAGGGATAATATGTGAACGATTTTATTTATTAGGGTGTTTTGTTTTTTTTTTGTTGGGGAATCCTAAATTTTCTAGCGAAATTTGGCTAATACTGAGCAAAGCATAATGTACGACTTTTAAAGGCCAAAATAACCTGTGTTAGGATTTCCAAGGATCATTATTTTCGATGTTCGATAGAGGGTTGTTTCTTTTTTCAAGAAAAGAATTGTTGCACGGTATTTTGAGCCTTATAAAAATAAACTTGGGTTTTCCGTTACTTGTGCTAAGTAATTGTTCAGTAAAACCGATGTGAAGTTTCCGACAAAAAATAACAAATAACAAAAAATGTGTATGTATTAGAAATAGTAATACTCAAAACAAAATTTTTATTGGAATGAACTGAGTGATTTCTTTCCGTTAAGTTTCTAACAAATAATTAAAACGTAATTATTTGATTCCATACAAAACACATCCAAACTAAAAAAAATGGTTTTAAATTCCCATTAAAACGTAATTGAATGAAAATACTCAATATTTTAAGTGGAAACGGCCATTAACAATATTCCAAATCTTCCGTTTCGAAAAAATTTCTTCTGGATGATGTGCTCTATACCTCGGCTTATATGATCTATATAGCCGAACCTTTCACAAATTTATGGGAGTGATTGTTGTTTTGGCCATAATAGAAAATTTACATTTACATTTTAATTGGAATTGGGTACGTTTTAATTTTTTGTCAGAAACTTCACGCACTCTTAGTAAATTGGATGAATATAAAATTTTTATAAATCTAATTTCTTACGTATTGTAATTTGTTCACGCAACATGCCGCTAATTTCCGATTCATACATATAAATTAGTAGAATTGTTGGTTATATTTCGATTGTGTATGTGTTGTTATAAGCGGCACGAGTACATTGTGTATATACAATAACGGAATTTACCTCCATATAAAAATTGGATAAGGGTTTGCAGTACACAATAAATAATTGTAACACAATTTGCCAAACATTTATTTAATGTTAATTTCACCACCATTTATTTTTGTAAACGGGCGTGCTGCCAGCGTGATGATGACGTGTTGTCATCCTAAAATCCGAGACGAGACTATAATTTTTGACTTTTTTAATTAAATTCAATTCTACTTTGTTTTGTGTTTGTTTGCATCTGTTCGCCGTGCTGCGATTGGTCCAGCCAAGCACGAAGGAGAAGTCAACCCAATACGCATTCCATGTGGAATGTGTGTCGCCAAGTTTGTAGTGGTTCATTGGGTAAACCGCTACAGGTTGTTGTGTCATTTTCTGTACTTTCTACAGCTTTGGCCAAAAATATAAAGCACCCCTATCTATTAGCATTATATATTAATATTATGTCTTTCTAAACAATGGGTGTTAATTAACGAGTCATCCCACTGAATGCGACCCTTAATTATTGAAAATCACCAATTTTTGTTTTGTTTCAGGTTCTTAACAAGAAGTTGTAGCGTCGTAAAATTTTTTTATTTTAGTTTTGTATTTGATCGTGTGCAGTCTTCACATAAAGTGTTTTAAATCAAAAAGAGTTTTCGTAAGTTTTTTGAGAAAAAAAGTGTGTTTGTGATAATTATGCCTAAAGCGTGCCAACTCAGTGAAGGAATAAGGGCACAAATTGTGTTGTTGGATTCCCAGGGTGTAAGCCAAATTAAAATATCCCAAAAATTAAAATGCTTTCGTGGAGCAGTTCAATCTACATTGAAAAGGGTTAAAGAGACCGGGGACTATGCCTATAAACTACGCTCAGGCAGAAATCGTATCACTTTTGTAAGAGACGATCGACAAATTGTGCGAAAAAACTTCTGCTGAGATAGCTGCAGAGCATTTAACAGAACAAGAAGTTCACATTTCGGCACGGACAGTTAGAAGAAGGCTCCTGCAAGCTGGATTGAAAGGTTGTAAAGCAAGAAAAAAAACCTTTGCTCTCACTTACCAACATAAAAAGTCGCTTGAGATGGGCTCGAGAACACAAACATTGGAATGACGTGGATTGGGCGAGAGTTGTTTGGTCAGATGAATCTACTTTTGAGGTAAATATAAAAAATAAATATTAAAAAATAATTAGTCAAAAAAAAAATAAAAAATTGTGCTATGTATTTTAAAAGAATTAATAGAGAAATTTATGTTAAATTTGATGGAATTCTTATAGATTTTTGGAACTCCTGGCGCAACCATCGTAAGAAGAAGAGTCGGGGAAGCATACAATCCTGATTGTATAGTGCCTACCGTAAAGCATGGAGGGGGTAAACTGATGGTGTGGGGTTGTATGGCATCATCAGGGGTGGGAAAACTGTTGTTTTGTGAGGGTCCGATGAACAGTACCAACTATGTTACCGTCCTCGAGGCTGCATTGAATGCCTCAATTCGGCAAATCTTTGGGGAAATGGATAGTTCTTCGATAATTTATCAACAGGATAATGCCCCCTGCCATACTTCCCGCGTTACGATGAGTTGGTTTCGAAAAAAACAAATTCGAGTCATGGACTGGCCCGCCCAGTCACCAGACCTAAATCCCATTAAAAATTTGTGGTCAATTTAAAAAAAAAAAATCAAGGATCGCAGTATGACTTCAAAGGAAGACCTCAAACGTGCGCTGACAGAGGAATGGAAAAATATATCGAGAAATACCTGCGAAAAATTAGTACGGTCGATGAATAAAAGAGTCCTGGCTGTCATCAAAGCCAAAGGAGGACCTACAAAATACTAAAATTAATAAAATATAAAAAGTATTTCCTAAAAATATTGAGTTTTAATTTTTGTCTTCATTCGTTTTGTAGATACTGCAATTTGGGAGGGGTGCTTTATAATTTTGGCCTAGGCTGTAGATAATATGTGTGGGCCCTTTGTGCGAAGCAAATTCGGGCTTTTAGGATTCGTGTTTGATTTGAATAGGAATCGGAAAAATCTGATTCAATTCTTGTTCGGTGCAAATAGGGTTTTAACGTGTTGAGTGCCATGTGACCTATCCGGGGGTCACACGTCAATGATTTGTATTGAAATGTTCTAAGAATTAAGTTGGATTCCATTGCCTGCATTATGTTGATACTACTACTTTCTAAAATCGCATATGTTAGTATTTGGTTTGTATTCTAAAGTGGAAATACTTTCATTTTTTTAGTTTTAAAATTAATTTTTTTCATATGGTGACACTCAACTTGTCAAACTCTGTAGAATCGAATACGTCGAGTTGTATAAATGCAATATTTATTTATATAGCTTAGCCGACTAAAATACCACTGCTAAATATCATTGCTATGAAACTGATATTTGTAGCACATCTAGCTGTGCTATAAACGTAACCCTGTTAAAGTTACCCGAAAGTTTCCAGTCGAAAGTGAAAAGTCGATAATGCAGATTATGTTATTGACATTCCAGTCGGACATCCAATCAGCCTCCAGAGTGTTATTTCTGGAGATGGATTGCATTGATGTGACTTATCAATAGCTATCGCAGGAAGAAAATTCAGTTCAAGTTTCCCGTGGGAAATCTCGGAAAATTCGATTTTCCAGAAATTATTAGAAGATTTGTGTAAAATCAGCCTCTAGAGTATTATGTCTGGAGATGGATTGCATTGATGTGACTTGTCAATAGCTATCGCAGGAAAAAAATTCATTTCAAGTATCCCGTGGGAAATCTCGGAAAATTCGATTTTGCAAAATATATCAGAAAATTTGTATAAAATCAGCCTCTAGAGTGTTATGTCTGGAGATGGATTGCATTGATGTAATTTGTCAATAGCTATCGCAGGAAAAAAATTCAGTTCAAGTTTCCCGTAGGAAATCTCGGAAAATTCGATTTGCCAAAAATTATTAGAAAATTTTTATAAAATCAGCCTTTAGAGTGTTATGTCTGGAGATGGATTGCATTGATGTGACTTGTCAATAGCTATCGCAGGAAAAAATTCAGTTCAAGTTTCCCGTGGGAAATCTCGGAAAATTCGATTTTCCAAAAATGATTACAAAATTTGTATAAAATCAGCCTCTAGAGTTTTATGTATGGAGATGGATTGCATTGATGTGATTTGTCAATAACTATCGCAGGAAAAAAATTCAGTTCAAGTTTCCCGTGGGAAATCTCGGAAAATTCATAAAAGTTTCCAGCCGAAAGTAAGAAATGGATGAATAGAATCAGCCTCTAGAGTGTTATGTCTGGAGATGGATTGCATTGATGTGACTTGTCAATAGCTATCGCAGGAAGAAAATTCAGTTCAAGTTTCCCGTGGGAAATCTCGGAAAATTCGATTTTCCAAAAATTATTAGAAGATTTGTGTAAAATTAGCCTCTAGAGTGTTATATCTGGAGATGGATTGAATTGATGTGATTTATCAATAGCTATCGCAGGAAAACAATTCAGTTCAAGTTTCCCACGGGAAATCTCGGAAAATCCGATTTTCCAAAATATATCAGAAAATTTGTATAAAATCAGCCTCTAGAGTGTTATGTCTGGAGATGGATTGCATTGATGTAATCTATCAATAGCTATCGCAGGAAAAAAATTCAGTTCAAGTTTTCCGTAGGAAATCTCGGAAAATTCGATTTGCCAAAAATTATTAGAAAATTTGTATAAAATCAGCCTCTAGAGTGTTATGTCTGGAGATGGATTGCAGTTCAAGTTTCCCGTGGGAAATCTCGGAAAATTTGATTTATCAAAAATGATTACAAAATTTGTATAAAATCAGCCTCTAGAGTTTTATGTATGGAGATGGATTGCATTGATGTGATTTGTCAATAACTATCGCAGGAAAAAAATTCAGTTCAAGTTTCCCGTGGAAAATCTCGGAAAATTCAAAAAAGTTTCCAGCCGAAAGTAAGAATTGGATGTATAAAATCAGCCTCTAGAGTGTTATGTCTGGAGATGGATTGCATTGATGTGACTTGTCAATAGCCCCCACGGGATATCGACGGGAAACTTGAACTTAAATTTTTTCCTGCGATAGCTATTGAAAAATTACATAAAAACAATTCAACTTCAGATATATACTTTAGAGGCTGATTTTATTCCGATTTTGATAATATTCTTCTGATTTTCCGATATTTTCTTCGAAGCAAAGTTTTACACGTAAAACTATTTACAAAAATCTTTATCCATGTATCCTATTTGCTTTCGGCTGATAACTACTAAATTTTTTATTTTCGGCTGGAATGTTAATATCATAATCTGCACTATCGACTTTTTACTTTCGACTGGAAACTTTTGGCTGGTATTAGATAATCTACATTACCATTTTGTTTACTTTCGGCTGGACTAACATAATCTGAATTATCTTCTTTTCACTTTCGGCTGGCAACTTTCGGCTAACTTTAACAGTATATAAATGTAGCAATTGACTCTGGCTAGATTTTATAAAAAATGTTTATTCCATTGATTATTTTATAATTGGTTTGTTAAACTTTGAATTAAATTTTTTTTAATTTCAATTTTTAGTTTTAATTTTAATTCCAATTTTGAATTTTGATAAATTCTACTCTATTTAAGTATGGTAAGTAAAGTTTACAAACAACTATTTAATTTCGATATCGGTTTCTACGAAACCGATTGTTTCTTGTGCTAATTTTTCTTTTTATTATATATAACTCCAAGCGGCATTTTTGAGGCTCAAACATGTTTCAAAGCCGACTTAACCCTTCGGTATCAAAATTTAAAAAAATTCCAAAGTTGTTTCGAAACCTTCGCCGACACTGCACTAATCCGCACTGGAGACCTTATTTGATCGTATTTCTTGAAACTTTTTATTTAAAACAAATCAGGAATACCAAAAGGTGGTTTTGTAATGGTTTAAAAACGTTTCTTAATCTGTGTTAATAAAACTGATTTCATTTTGAAGCTTTTCTGAAACCTGTTAGAAATAATAACAGAAAAACTGATCCGTGTTTTTGGAATGGTTTTTAGGTCTATTTCGGAAACGTGTCTGTTCCGACTTGATATAACCATAAAATATTTTTAAAACATTTCATAAACATACTTTAACATGTTGCAAAACTACCGACACACTTCCTTGATTTTTTATTCTTAAGTACATCCTCGAAAACAAAGAACAGAAAATAGCACATTGTCAAATCAAGGTTGTGATAAAATGTTTACATAATATCGTGGTTTAAACCAAAGAAGAAAAGTAAATGTAAAAAAAACTTGGTTTTTCGGGTACAACCTTTTATATACATCCGATATAAGCATAAATTTTGTAAAGAATTTTTTTTTTCTTTTTAATTTTTGTTTTATTAAAACTTTCCAAAAGACTAAGCAGTGCACACAAATTTCATCTCTCTAGGGCGTGTGAAAGATAAAAAGGACTTTAAAAAATTGAAACAAACCGGCGAACAAGGTTCAGGACCCGTTAAATAAAAGGGTAAAAATGAAATTCGAGCAATTTAAATTAAGTAGTCAAACTAATTGCTTTAGCAAAAGAAAATTGAAATTTTATTCATTAACTAATATTTAATTTAATTTGATTAATTATTTTAAATTTTATCTTAAATCTTTGTACTCTAAGTACAAATTTATTTTTTATTCAGTATTTAATTCATTCTAGCTTTAATCCTAAAAGTACATTTATTTTTGATTCAACACTTTTATTTTTAAATTTATAATATACTTAAATCATATTTAATTAAAGCGCTAATAAGATTTAAATATTCTTTTAAAAAATTTTTGTTGTCATGGTGAGTAAAGTTCACAAATTTCTTTTTCACTGCCATCATAATAAGATTTTGAGTTTCTTGAAAAGGCATAAAAGGTTTTGTTTGGTAGTTGTATCACCCCAAGAAAAAGAACCAGAGCAGTATCTAGTATAAGTTGTTTCGCGACAATACGAGCACATCCATTTTCGTTCGGTCCCCCGAATGTTGACATATATGAAATCTGGGAAAAAAAGAAAATAACAATAATAATTAGCATTTAAATAATTATAATATAAATTTAATATTTCGGAAAATTGAACATAATCTAAACCAGGAT
Organism: Tipula vernalis; assembly: GCA_958295665.1. NCBI lineage: Eukaryota > Metazoa > Arthropoda > Insecta > Diptera > Tipulidae > Tipula > Tipula vernalis. The sequence continues at coordinate 332,629,611 of OY282558.1, read as the reverse complement.
ATTAACAAGCTGAGGGAATCGTTACTCTATCATTAGCATTTATCGGCGCAAATTAATAAAAGCGAAGAAAAGCCCAAACATTTTTGGACGATTATTCATTATGCATAATCACCCAAAAAATTAATGAACAATTGCCCAAATGAAGAATTCAAAATCGACCAAAACCAAATCACTCAAAAACCGAAAATGAATAATTTTTGTTAATGTTCGGTATTGGCTAACGACTAACTTTTACCAACTTTTACGCAAGACCGTAGGTTAGACACAAGGTTCGCCTTTTTAAAATTTTACACGACCAACCTGAAAATTAAGGTCAGTCGCTGCCGAAGCTTTTTTTATTTTATTTTCAGGAAATAAGGCCCACGGGCCTTAGTACTTTTATAATTTGGAAACGAAGCCCACTAAAAAATGTTATAACAAATGCAGTAGCTGTTTACTTAAACGTTCACGTTCGCGTTCGCGTGTAAATTTTGGAAAAGGGAAAATTTAATTTAAAACAAAAAAACAAAAGAAATGCAGTAAAAATATTCAAAAATATGTATTTTAACTAAAGGCATGCATGGTTATATGGCAAGCCGTACGAATATTTTGTTAAAACATTTTGTGATTGAATGATTAAATATTTTTAATAGAAATTACCGAATAATTGTAATGAGCCACTTACTTTACAATTTTAGCGATTTAATTTAAAAATACCGATTTTTACTTTTTCGTCACCGATGGGACACACAACATTGAAACATGTGCAATTATATGTTTTTGAGTGAAAAATAGATATTTGTTTGAAAATTTTTGTACGAAATAATTGACGTAAGCGGTCCACCGCAATTATTCGGTAATTTTTATGAAAAATATTTAATATTTCAATAAAAAAAAAACCAAAAAATGTATATTGCTTGCTATGTAGCCTTGCCTTTAGCCATTAAAATGAATAAACGCCCGAAAAACATTTATTTGGGCTGTTATTCATTTTCAGTATTTTGGGCGATTTGTCATAATACATAACCACCCCCATTTTAAAGTATGCATAATCGCCCAACGGGTGATTATTCCTTTTTGGGCGATTCGGGATACTGCACAATTGCCCAACTAATCGTAATTCTTTGGGGGATTTTTGATTTTTGGGCGATTGTTCGCATCACCACATTTATCATTGTTGAACTACCAAGGACTTACCATTTTGTTTTTAAATTCTGGATCTGATTTAAGTTTAAATTCACAATTTTCTAAATCCTGCACTGAACTGATCAGTAGTTCTATATCCTTCGGTTTTTCATGTGATATTTCTTTTGACTGGACAGTAGAAATTTTTTCGGCAATCAAATCAATTGAAACTTTCAATTCAGCTTGACTTTTAATAATTGTATCAGTTTGCTCCGTAAACATTTTAATAAAATTATCTAATTTATTGCTTAAATTTAAATAGTTATCACCTATAACCAAGGTAACTTGAATCATTTCCTGGGATATTTGCATTTCCAAGATTATTTAAGTGCCCTCTATTTTGTGTTTGAACAATAATATCTGTCTCTTGATTAATATGTTTACCCGCATTATCTTCTTTTGTCTCATTTATGAATAATGAATTGAAATCAATTGCTTCTTTACCGCTTCGCTTTCGCTCGTTTTCAATGAATCTGCAAAAATATAAAAAATATCAATAATTGTCATTTAAATGAAATAGTGTATTTTGATTTGTGTATATATGAGTGACATTTATTGAACTTACCAATATTGTCGTGAAGAATTCAACAAGGCATCACTAGCCAATCTTATATTGTGGTGAGGCACACTTCTTTCGGGCGCTTGAAACTTCCCGAGTTTGGGAAAGGTAATAAAGTTGTTAATTTTGTATCCAATATCTTGGAACAGCCATACAATTTCTTTCTTAGTCTTCAATTGTTTCTACCACACAATACATGATGGCAACTATTTAATCTGGTATTGAAACCATTTAGCCAAACAAACAGGAAAACATATTTTGCAAATTTTCAATTAAATTACAATTTTTTTTTTTTAAAGAAATCTAAGTTCTCTAATCTATATTTAAGTTATTTTTTTTAATTTTTCGATAAATTCTTATGAAGTATAGGGAATATATTTAAAATTATTAAAGTGAACAAGGGGTCAAAAGATATAAGTATTGTTGTGTATTTGCATAGAAAACATGTTACATTTTAAGTTTGTAATTGGCCAAAATTCCGAAGAATTAAATACCAAATCAGCTTTGTACAGGTTGGTTGAAAAGTATTGAAAGCAAAAATGAAAGAATGTGAATTTTTTAATGAAATTAGTTTTTTTATTCAATACAATCTCCCTCAACTTCAATACACTTATTCCAATGATTCTCCAATAATTTTATACCATCTCTGTAATGATTTTCCGAAAGCTCTGCAAAATACTGTTCCACGGCTGCAATAGCTTCTTCATTCGACGAAAAACGCTTTCGACGAAGGAATTGTTTCAGATTTCTGAAGAGATAGTAATCGCTGGGAGCTAAATCTGGTGCATACGGTGGATGTTCAAGCAATTCGTACTTTAATTCGTTCAATTTAGCCATCGTCAAATGACTCGTGTCAACACGTGTATTGTTCCGTAAAGCTGGTCTTTTTTCACTAATTTTTTTATCCAACTGGTTCAAAAGGTTGCAATAATATTCAGAATTAATTGTTTTACCTTTTTTAAGATAATCAATCAACAAAATCCCTTTTCCATCCCAAAAAACTACCATGACCTTTTTTGCCGATCGTTCTGACTTCACCTGTTTTGGAGCTGAACAACCTGTAAACGTTCTTGTTTCAGTTTAGGATCATGGTGGTAGATCCAAGTCTCATACGTTCGTCCGAGATGCCTATGATATCAGCAATTTCACACTTAGTCAAACTTTGATCTTCGCAAACAATATTATAGACTTGCTCAATGATTTCTGGTATTGTTGCACTTTTTGCACGTCCACTACGTGGTTCATCTTCAACGCTTGAACGACCACGTTTGAACTCTAAAAGTCGTCGATGTACAGTTGGAAATGAAGGAGCAGATTCCTTAAATACTTTTACAATTGTTGTATGAATTTCTGTTGCTAATAAACTTTCCAAAACAAACAATTTTATCACTGCACGATATTCGGTTTTTTCCATTATAAGGGAATACACTGATACGTCAACTTCTAATGACTTGTAAATAAAGAATGAATTGGCAGATCAAAATAAAATTTTTTATGTGTTCAAATGAAAGACGAAATATTAAAATGGCGTATAAATTTTGATTCCTCTACTGGTTAATAGGTGCCACTTTCAATAATTTTCAACCAACCTGTATATATCGAGCAAAGACGATTTCAAAGTTGGTCATAAAAGTCAGTTTTGGCAATATTTTTTTCCCATATATTTGGGTTCTATCACTTTTTGAAATTTCATATTTCATAGCGACAATATCCTTATCAATGGATAGAAACCATTTGTTGGGAAATATGTCGTTTAATATGAAATTCTCAAAAATAATTTCCTTAAAATTATTGGTACCTGGAATTGTTTTTTTAAGTGATACAGACCTTTTAGTGTGATTTACAATATAATTTGGCAATTGAACTTGTTCAGAAATACTTTTGGACAACTGTTCTAAAGGTTTGTAACCTGATCTGAATAGCCTTTTTTTAATACCAAGTTTATTCTCAAATCTAAAAGCACTAACATTGTCAAGTGGTCGAAATTGAACTACATCATCACATAAACGCAACAGATTATGTATCTTATGAGAAACAGAGCCTGCGCCATATATTACTGCATACTGTTCTACAAAATATTCTAGAAGAAGTTTAGCTAGATTCCAATTTTTCGAATATTTTTCATGTAAAAGTAAAAATGTGGCGCAATGAAATGAAAGCATATGTTTGTAAACCGCATCACTGACAATTCCATGGATGGCGAACGGTAAGGCGTATAACAAACAACTTCGGAATTCAGTGACTTTCCAATTATTAACCTCATCTAATGGAATGAATTTTCTATTGAATTCACTTGGCTGCGTTGTTTTATAGTTCAATAAAAAACGGTCTGATATTATGTTTATCTTACCAGCGGGAAGTCTTACATTGAAATTAAATCTACCTTTAACCAATATGTAATTTTTCAAGGGAACAACAACCTGTAAGATGTTTTTCCTGATCTCAATTTCTAAAAGAAACATCAGTTCTTAATTTGGAAGATTTAGTTACATACCCCTTACGGTGGTTTTTATGACAATAATCACTTTCAACTTCACGAAAACTCACATCCAAAATAAGTGTTGTGATCTTTAATGAACGCGATGTATGCTTTGCTGGTTTTATTTCATATTTAACCTCATTAATTTGGATACATGTCAATCGATTTAATTCAATCATAAAATTATGCAAGTATAAGTGACAATCTTTTGGTTTAGAAGTTACTTTATATACGCTTATTACAAATGGAATTTTTTGGTAATATTAGGAACTAGACCTAAAATCGGCCAGAATTGACTTTTCAAGATCAACAAAATCTTCCCCTTTATTACAATATTCTAACCCTACAGAATCATTATTTACGCATATATTGCAATCAACGGAAAGATATATTCAGGGAATGTCCTATTTAAGTACTATTTAAAAAATATAATTTAGAATTTTGTTGTCTTGAACATACTGATACATCACTGGAATTTTCAGTATCATTCACTAATTCATTTACAGTGGTGTTTGGAGAAGATGCTTCATTGAGAGATTGCTCATTTTGTGTCATATATTGATAATTCTTCTATAAGTGGAAAGTGTTTCTTCTCGAGTAATATTTCTCGAGAATTTCTCGAGAAATTTAACAAAAATTTAATCTCGATTTCTGGAGAAAATTTTTATTTTTCTCGAGAAAAGTATTTTTCCTTCATTTAAAAAATAAACGGTCAAATATAATAAAAACAATCAAAAATATACATTTTTGCGCTTTTCGGAACAAAAGAGAACTAAAATGATAGTAAGGCAGATTTATGTACCACTGCACTCTAAATAATTCGACATTTTGTGTGAATGCAAAATAATCATAAACAAAGAATTTTCAAGAAACGATATTTATTGATGTAAGTAAAATATTTATGTGAATAGCTGCTTGTTAAAATTGTTTTTAAAAATTTGACCATTTTCATCAAATAGCCATTAAAACGAACATCCCAAATCAATACGATGATGTTTGGAAACATTTTACCAAAAACAATAAAGATGCGTCTAACTGCAATATTTGTGGTAAAACCATATTATGTAAAGGATCTGCAATCACTGGTCTTTATAGACATTTGAATGCTATACATTGTTTTAAAAGAAAAGAGCCAGAGTTGAGCACCAGTGAAAAAAGTAGTCCCGCGCATAAGAGATGTGTTCAAATCAACAGTGATATTCAAAAAATCGATAAATTCATGTCAAGACAGTGTCTGTCGGTGAGTGAATTAATTGCTCAATTAGATGCTGTTGATGGGTTTTCTTTCCACAGAATTACAAAAAGTAGCTTTATTCGATAAAGTATGATCGCTAAGGGATTGAACAATTTTCCGAAAAACCCTTTAGATGTAAAGGAACTAGTCTTTAAATTTTTTGAAACTAAAAAACTTGAGTTATTAAATAAAATTAATTTTCTAAAAAACAGTAATAAAAAATTTAGCATACCTATCCCTGAACAAATGAACGAGCATCAACAACAACAGATTTATGGATGTTCACATATATTATAATATCACTGATTCGAATAATTTGAGCCTAATTCCTGTAAATGGAAGTTGTTCAGCGGAAATGATTTTAAATTTAGTCAACGAGAAACTAAAATCATTTGGAATCGAAATGAAAAATGATATTATTAGCGATATGTCGGATGGGGCTGCTGTGATGCAAAAATTTGGTAGGTTGTCTCCTTCCCACCAACGACTGTGTTACAATCCTGGAATTCATTTGGTTGCTATTAAAGTATAATATATATTAACAAAAACGAATATGTCATTAACACACCATCATCATCAGCCTCACAGTCTGAAAATAGTGAGGATCAGAATAGTTCAAACTCAGAACTAGAATCCGTCGAAATTTCAAATAATTTATTAGGACCAACAATGGCAGCTACCATCACTCAAATTAGGAAAGTTTTAAAGATTTTTCGAAACTCTCCCGTACGGAACAACATCCTTGAAACATACGTCGTCGAAGTCAAAAAAAAACAATTAAAATTAATTGCGGACTGTAAAACCAGTTGGAATCCCTGCTTGAAAGATTTGTACGGCTCAAGAAATCAATCAAGAAGGCATTGAGTGATTTAAAGTGGGAGAAAATGATAAATGAAGAACACGTGAAAACCGCAAATACATTACTAGGCATTCTCCAACCTCTCTCTATTACTGTAAAAAGCCTCAGTAGGGAAGATGCCACTTTGTGAACGGTTCTTAAATTTTTATTTAATAGTCTTGAAAAACAAAATTCTGAGTTGAGTAAAGAACTGATGCATTAAAAACTGAACTTTCAAAACCGCAAAATGAAGTATTTGTATCTCTAATGAAGTATCTGAATAATCCACAATCATTTTCAATTCGAGAAAAGGATGTTTTTTTCAGTACATCTTCTAAATCTGAAATTTTAAAATTAGCAGATATTTTTTAACTCAACTGAACGGAGCGAATGAGGAAGAGTTTATCGATGGCTCCGAAAGTTTAGGAAATCCGGACTGTTCTGAAAATCATACGTTGTCATTGCAAGAGCAGTCAGGATAATATGAAAACTTTAAGTAAGGAAATAAGTATTTTTGAAAACACGGGAAAAAGAAGTGACTCAATACAATTATTGGTTAATTCGCTTTTAACAATTAAACCAACATCAACACAGAATGAACGGAATTTTTCGACGGCTAATGAATTCGTAACCAAAAAAAGAAGCCGCTAACGAGGCTCTAAATGCTTTATGCTGTTTAAAAAGTTATTTTAATAGAAAGTCAAATTGAAATATTTTACTGTCAAAGTCACTTATGATTTATTATTTTAAGAACTAAATATTTTATTAATTTATTATTTCGTATATGTAAATATACACAATACTAAATGCTGTGAATTTGTACCTCAAAACAAAATATTCTGCATTGGTATAATTTTAAAGATTTAAGTTTGAATTAAATTATTAAATTTATTATTTACAATTTAAAAAAATAGTTTAATTTAATATTCATAGTTCAAAAATTAGTGTAACAATACGTTGGTTTTTAATTTGACGTTATAACCGAAGAATTCTAAGAAAATATATTTCTCGAGATTTATCGAGAAATATATATTTTTCGTTTTCATTCTCGAGAAATTTAAAAGTCGAGAAATCAGAAACACTAAGTGGAATAATTGACATGTTTGAATATTGATCGCTTAGGCATTGAAGCGAAAACGAAAATGTACCTATTGCATAAAATACAAAACCAAAACTTAAAACTATTGAAATCTAATTGTAGAAGCCACGTTTAATATGTCGGGACTCGGGACATAGTGTCGCTATGGTTTTGATTAACGAGCTAATACCAGTTTATATTAGCCAAAATAATTGGCTCAATATTATCACTTATTTTATTTATCACCAATTTACTATAAAATCAACACTTCTTATTAAATAAATTTTTCATTGTTCACACAAGACACGAGCACCTGAATCAATTCATTCTCAAGAAGAACGTAAATTAAACTGATTTTTTATTTCCTTTTTAACTCGATTTAATTTTTGTCGTATGTTTGCTTATGCGTTTATATCCTAAATGTATCAGTTTTAACTTAGAAAACACACTTTAAAAATTAATTATATATTGTTTTCACTAATACTGTTACCACACCATTCCGAAAAAATTTAACAGTTTTAACAGAGCAGTTATATAGTTTTTAAAACACTAAATTGACAACATTGGGAAATAGTTCCACCAATATATATGGTATTACAAAAACCATTTACGCGCAGTATAAAAATACGAAATTAAAACCTTTACGGAATTGTATGAAAAGAACCAAACTAAGTGAAAGAATTTTTTGGAAAATTAGAAACCTGTTATAATTTTACAAAATTAAAATCAATACGAAACCGTTCAAATCTCACCAATTACAAAAACACCTATATGACACCCGCAGGTAGGTTTTTTTGGAACTTCAGCTCCATTTTGGTAGTTGGGACACTAATAACGGAAAACTAACTATTGACTACTTAAGTGTTTGAAACCGGGTCAAGTTTATAATTATAACATACCTTTTCTCTATTTCCGCTATTTTATGTGTAAAAACGGCACACGGTCCACCCGGCAACCCTCGAGAGACTCGCTTGGTCGTGTATTGTAATCAATCAATGCAATCAATATTTAGTAAAAAAAAAAAAAAATCACCAATCGGAACGCAATTGTCCCAGTATAATACAATCCCAAGAACCACTTGCTTCATCTCTTTAATTAGATTAAATGAGTTAAAATTCTCATAAATTATGTTGTAATTTAATAAAGTTGAAAAATAATTTAACGTTTTAAAAATAAAACTATCTTGAACATAGATCAGAACACTAAAAAACAGGAATTTTAATTTCATACTAAAACTCACATAAATTTCGGTTCCAAATGTCAAAATAATTAGGTTTATTCTTTTTAATATTCATCTTGTTGCCCCTAACTCCCCCCCCCTAAACAAGAAAACCAGACTAAAAGTGTATAAAATTATTATCCTTTATTTTTTCGGGTGCATGTATAATACATACATATGTATGTATATGTTTTTGCTGTTAAAAAAATAAGGACATCGACATAATCATAAAATTGTAAAATTAAAAATAAAATAAAATTATTTAATCCTTTTATATTTTTAATTGTGGTAATGTAACTGTATTATAACTTAACATATTTTTTTATCCTGCAAAAAATTAAAAATAATAAAAAGCAGTCAGAGAATATTTTTTTTATCATTGTTTTATCTCATTCACATTAACTCTTTTTTTTTTTTTTGTTGTGCTGTTAATGTTGTAATTCATCCTTTTTAGTGTTATATTTATACATAAGTCCAGAATAGGACCAAGATTGTTTTCAGGATGGATATGAAATAGAATAGAACAAAGATTTTTGTGATGTCTTGTTTTATAATTTTAGATGTATATAACGTATGTCATAACAACAATTATTTAAGTGATTACCCAGATTTAATGATCATAAAATAATTATTTAATTTGACGGAATATTTTTCAAATTTTACTGTTATTACACTGTTATGTTTCTTCAAAACAAAGCCTATAGTTGTCCATGAACTTTGAATAGTTTTATTTTGCATTAAAGGTGAACATTTTACAAAATACTGTACTTTGCATCAAATTATCCATAACACATATAATAAACAGTATACTCATATTGTCAACATAAAATATAATGATTAAACACCGACCACTTGATGACATATAGGCTTTAACAGAATATTATATAGGATTTTTGTATTAAATAAAATTTTAATGGTAACGAGAATTAATGAATGTTTTCAATTAACCATTCATTTTTGTCCTTTGCGGAAATGGATTTTAATTATCAAGCTTCAGCATGGATTTTTTATTTTTTTGCTGATATTTTCAATTAACCGTTCGCTTTATCGATTACATAATAAACGTCAATTACTTTATACTTAAAATTATATTTTTAATAGCTTTCAAATTATGCTGCAGGGAATTAGATTTTTATGATGTCATTTTATTACACCATTGCTTTGTTTAGTGGTTTTCTGGATCATCAGTGTAGATATATAATTTGAAACGTCTGTCTACCTCAAGATTGGTGGCTTAGTTCAGTAATAGTATATAACACCTCGCTCTAACTTTATAGTATTAGCCAAAGATAGTGAGTACATTATAATTAAATTGAACTATTCAAGAAGCCTTAGAGGTTTCAAGATATTACCCTTCATTTGCTCGTTTGCTTAATTCGTTCTGAAAAAAATACAACAACAAAAAAAAATAAAGGTGTTAAATTTATTTTTACAAAGGTTTGGCATGCTTGATGCGAAATAAATACAACACCACTTAAGCCGAACAGATTGTAGTAGTGTGGAAAACTATCGGAAATCTGCACTATCAATAGAACCACTATCGGGATAAATCCTAAAAATATCGGTTATTACAGAAAAAAAGGAAGTGTGAGTCCAAGTAGTACTCGCAAGGTGAGTAATGTGTAAATAAAGCGGGTGTGTGTTACGTCTACAGTTTTTGTCCATTGGGCGATTTCAATTCTCACAACTTGTGGCAAAATTTAGTGGTATTATAAAAACTTAAAGAATAAACAACAAACCCGGTATAATTTATACAATATTTGTAATGACAGTGAAAGCACTATTGATGCCATTAATAATAGAAAATAGTATTGTTCAGTTGGCCGCCACGATTTCGCGGGGTGGTGCGCATTCGGTTGGTCTAATTTTCGATGATATTTTGCCATAAATGTGGCTCAACGGTGGTAAATCGTCTTATCAAAGGCTATGTAAAATACCGAGACGTCTTATGAATATTTATTTTGGAAAATTAAAATAACAACAAAAATCATTGGAAATTATAGTAGAATCGCAATCATTTTATTTTCTTACTCTCTTCATAAACAGAACTATTTTTGGTGATTTCTTACTTACCTAAATTGTTATTTTGTTTACCGATTTTTACATATATATCTGGGTACATAGGTAATACGGTCACGTTTCGCGAACTGCGGCGTGTAATGTTGGAAATCAATATTTAAGGTGGCCAACACATGAACAAAGCAAATCTACATCTAAAAAAAGACATGAAAAAGATTCCCAACATTATAGATGCTAGTGAAGCAACGCACATTAAAACTAAAGCAATAGAAACAAATATTACGGCATAAATCTTCAAATAGTGGTCAATGTAAAAAAAAAAATTCATTGATTTGCATTGTGGTGAACCTGGTTCGGTTAAGCGACGAAGGAGTATGTGCCATGGAGTCGAAGAAAACATACAACTGTTTTTTCCACCAAATTCATTTATTTTGGGAGACAGCGCATATCCCCTAAAACCGTGGTTAGTTTCTCCCGTTAAAGATAATGGTACTTTGACTGGTGCACAAAAAGAATTTAATAGACTTCATTCTTTGGCCTGAATTTTGTACTAAAACAGTCCAAAAAATTAAAATTTTTTTAGGACAAACTTCTCGAATCTATAAGACACATAACTGAAGTTTGTCTTAAATATGTCCTAAAAATCGTTAACCAAAATTATACTTTACATGTATTAGAGCTAAAACAGAATTTCTCGTTATAACGAATTTCTTTTAATAACTATAATAAACATAATTTAAAAATACTATGTTTAAGTATATGTTACCATTTTTATTTTCTTTAAAATTTTATATACCGAATAATATGAATAAATGATTTTTCAATTTTCTTGAGGAAATCCTAGGAACTTGGCCCAAAATGGTCTAAATGCAAAAGTAGCATCGAGTCTAGGTTATCAGCCACTGTTTTCAGTTTTGGAAAAAGTACAGGATTAGGATCTTTAGGATAACAAAGTGTGATACGTTCTCTCCGAACATATACCAAATATTATGAAAAAATAATTTTTCCGATTTCTTTAGAAAATTCTAGGAAGCTGACCCCAAAGTGGTCTTTATGCAAAGTTGTCAGAATACATAGGGTATCCGAAACAAGATTAAGTTCTAGAAAAAATAGGGGATTAGGTAAACAGCCGGATACAAATTTGATGATATTTCATATAACATAACGACTATAAGTAAAATTCATTTTCCATATTTTAAATGTGTGTCTGTGTGTGTGTGTGTGTTTTGCGATATTAAAAAATGTCACTGGACCTAATCTATCCGAAAATATAAGGGATCTGGGTATTTAGGACAACAAAGTTTGATGGCATCTCATATAATATATCGAATATAAGTAAAATTCATTTTCCGAATTTTCTTGAGAAAATCCTAGGAAGCGAGCATCAAAATGAACCCATATACAAAAAAGTCATTGGATCTAAGCTACCCGAAAAATATTCTGGTTTTGGAAAATGTAGAGGATCAGGGTGTTTAGAACAACAAAGTTTGATGGCATCTCATTGTTTACCTGTCTTGTAAGCTCGGAGGAAACGTTACTGATGATTCCTAAACATATGCATATATATATATATATATATATATATATATATATATATATATATATATATATATATATATATATATATATATATATATATATATATATATATATATATATATATACATATATATATACATATATATATATATATATATATATATATATATATATATATATATATATATATATATATATATATATATATATATATATATATATATATATATATATATATATATATATATATATATATATATATATATATATATATATATATATATATATATATATATATATGGTGAAAAATACGTGAAATCACAAATTCAACATAGGGGACCGGAAGTCATGTTTTAATTTTGTGATTTTTATGTTTTGAATGTGTAGTACTGGGTAAAAAAAAATTATTGTAGAACTCGATTTTTTTTTGTTGTTGTTGTTGCATAAGATACAGGTGGTCAAAAATTTGTAAATTTGGTGAAAATATAGTGATGCATTTAGGCAAATATAAAAAAAAGTATTTATCCGAAAAATATAAAATAAGGCTCATTTTAAAGGTAAAAGAATAAGGATTAAGAAAATATTACAAAAATAGTACCATATTTAAATTTTTCATTTTCAAAATGGCCACCAAAGTGGTTTTTCTCAATTTTCTGGGCAAAATATTTTTTTTAATTTTTTTTGTTTGCCATTTAATTCTATAAAACATATAAAAAAAACAAACATGTATTTTTTTTTTTTCGTTTTCTTGCAAAACACGTTTTAAAATCATCACCTACTCTATTTCTGCACATACAAATAAAATCTTTATTTTATTTTCACACCCACATACCATTTTCTTGCAAAATACGACTAAAAAAGACCACCAACTCTTTATATACTATATTGTAAAATTAAATTTAAAATAAACTGTATTGGTAAAATTTTTTTTATTAAAAATAAGGTTACTAATTTAAATAATTAAATTTTAAATGTAACATAATCTTCACTATTAGAGTATTTCTTAAAATTTAAGTAACCTTCTCCTGAAGGAATAACTGCTTGGAAATCGCGAGTTCCTTTTATTGTTTTCGATTTTTCGAACCTACTGGCAAGTCGGATTTTGTTTTAGTTATATTCAGTGTCAGAACAACACTCAAAAACCATATCAGTTTTTAAAGTTTTAGCTAAGTTGAATAATTCTGCTGCATTCGTTATGATACCATCATATTCATCAGTGAGACTGGCTCTGGACGCCATTCTCTTGATAGTACCTCCTACTCCATCACATAGTCCCTTTCCATGTGCTGTAGCATGAAAATGCCATTCACAATCGACTCCGAAATCCTCTTTGTGTTTACTTATATTCATAAAATTAGTTTTATTTTTATAATGTGTTGGAGCACCATCAGTAATATAATAAATTTTGGTTAAACTCGTCATTTTAGTTTTCAAGAACTAGACCATTTTTTCGATGAATAGATGAACTGTCACAGTGACATGATGAAGACAATCCGATAAAACAATGAAGCTGTAGTGCTGCAATTTTCCATCTACATTTGTGTAAATTACAAATGGATGAATAGTCGCTTGCTTATTATTCCAATGAAAACCCTGCGCTGCATTCAAAATCACATGAAACAAGTGCTTCTATGGGCCCCAGAGTAGTTTTTTTTTTGTTTTTTATGAAGATAGATTGTTGAAGTGAAATGAAGTAATGAGGAACCAGATTTTCTAGCTTCTCTATGAAGTAATCCAAAAATTCTTCTAACGGTTGTGAGTACTTTTGCAAATTGCATCCGTCAGTTGAAATCCTGACTGAATGATAAATCAGCATCCTCATAGTCCTTTTCCTGAAAAGCGTTTTTCAAATATTCCCGAAATAAATTTAATCCTGGACAATTCTTGCATTTTAGAAGATAACATGTCGGCTTAGGCTCTGGACATAATATAGATGAAATGCAATCTTAGTATGTTGATATCTCTCCATTTGTAATAGCTCCTATTTTGATTCCATAAATAATCAATTTCACATTTTGATGTATTGTACAAACACACACTGTTCCACCGCTTTCTGGTTGCACACAGTTTTTAGGACGAAGCAAGCAAAATTTGGAAAATCCGATTTTTTTTTACTCATCGTCCTGATGGAGATTCTTGTAGCCCTAGTAGCATTCTTTTAATGTACTCAGCATTAGACGTTTCTGAACTTGAACTTTTTCAATAGTTAAGCAATCGTTTTTTCCAGGCATTATCCGACTGACTTCATCATCGTTATAATAATCTATCACTGATTGCTTTAGTTCATCGCTGATTCGTTTCCCAGCTTTAGGTACAGGAAGACCAAGTGGGCCGTTCGTTTCCTGAATATATTTAGCTTTACGCACTAAGAATTGTGTTGTGTTGAACTCCTGTTGAATTTGTTGAATGGTTAGTGACTTCGGCAGTGTAGTCAGCAGCTGTATTTTATCACATTTTTCTCCAATTGTTTGAATTTGCTTTTCAGTTGCTCCTTGAATTCGTCATGTAAATTAGCCTTCATTGCGTTGTCCAGTGATTGATTCACAAGGGGTTCGATTCCAGGAATCAATGATGATGATGTTGGTGGTACTATTGCAGCTAAATTGATTAATTTTTGTTGTTGGTATTGTTGCCTAGCTCCTAGTTCATTAGCATATATGTGCGACATTCTAATATCTGGTAATATCTCATTGATTTTTTGGAGGACGCTCGCATTTTGTATTTGGCGTTCTTCACTATCACTCCTAATGGAACTTATTTTAGAATCTACATCAGTTGATGATGATTTCGGCGTAACTGCGGAACAAAATGGTAAAGAGATTGGTGATGTCTCTGTTTCAATTTTTTGACGTTTACCATAAATCTTGATATAACAACTTGAACAAATGAATAAATTTTCATTTCTTTCAATCGAAGGCGGTAGAAAATCCATAAGAGAAGTAGGGGCTATGTAATAATACTCAGCTAACAAATAAATTTTACTTTCAGTGAATGTTTCCATTGTACTTCGACAGTTGCTTTTTTTTAAATAACCACAAAACTGAAATGCGGTTACTAACTGAAAACTTAAGTGCAATAAATATCTGCTATACTACATTAGTTTGGTAAAAAAAACGACAAAACGACAATTAAAATTAAAATCTGGATTTCTCCACCTATGTATCTTCGTAAACAAATAATACTTAGAGAAGGCCATAAAAACATACATTACAAAAATAAAATAAAAAATCGGCGAATTATAAAGCGAATTAATCACCTTGCTAATTATTGATGTTCGTAGAAAATTTGTTCCATTTATTTGCAAATAATTTTATTTTGGCTAATTCACGTAGTTTTAATTTTAAAATTAGATTTCATTAAAATTAGATTTACACACAAATTTATTTCCATTGGCAGAATAAATTTAATTTTATTAAGTGAAGGGGTATTCTGTTCCAATAGGTGAAGGAAAATTTAAATAAATAAAGGATAATTCTACTAATTGAAGGGAAATTCTGTTAGGTGAAGGTTTAAAGGAAAATCCGTTAAGTGAAGGCAAATTCTATTAGGAAAATGGATTTGGGAATAATCGGTTAAGAAAAAGCCAAGTTCCATCCTAATTGACCATATTTTAAAATTTTATCTAAACGCCATTTTAGAACTCTATTTTCGTTGATTATTTTGAATTAGGTTAGGATTTATTTATTTTTTATTTTTAATAAAAATAAAGCTGAAGGGCTAATATACATATGTACATATTTTAACTTTTAAAATTAGATTTAAATAAATATTAAATATTATAGATACTATTAATATTATAGATACTATTATATAACTTATAATAGATAATATTATATAACTTCCCGATTATATTTATCTTCATTACCAATATTTTTATTTCCGTTGGAGAATAAATTTAATTGCATTAAATGAAGGAAAATTATACTAAGCGAGTTGATTTTTTTTTCAGGTGATGACTAAAACCATTTTATAATCCCATTTCCTTCTCACTTATTAAATTTCATCATAATCGGTTAAGAAATAGCCAAGCAATAATTGGCCATATACCAGAACTTCATCTAAAATCCGTTTTAGATTCGCACTTCATCATAGAATTTCATCTTATTGGTTAATATATAGCCAAGTTTTAGAATATGCCATATTGTACCTTTTAATCAATCGTGATTAATTTTCTTGAATTCAAAATTAATTTTTATTTGGCGGTTAGTTAAATTCACAAAAATATATAAATTCGAAAAATAACTTAAAGACAGTATTTTTGTTTAAAGTTTTTATTCAAAAAATAATTTGTATTTCTTAAATTAATTAATTAATTAAAATAGACAGCGACAAATTAAGCGAGTGTGTGAATTGCGGCATTCTAAAATAATGGTAGAATTTTTTTTCTTCGTCCATTAAATTGCTACTGAAACATTTTTGTATTTTTCTGTGTTATCTTTACTCTAATACCAGGTTAGGTTAGGATTAGGCGGTCCACCAGGACCAGGCATAGACACAAAATGATCCGTAGCAATACCACAGAGAATCATAAAGTTTGATTCTCTATGCTAATATTCTACACGTATCCAAAAGATACGAATGTATACGATAATCATACGAAGAAAATGCCTGAATTGAAACGTATGGATAGTATAAATTGATGATTTCTGACACGATACGTGTAGGAACCGAAAGGAACATTCCATCATAACATGTTATTCTAACAACAACAAGGTCAAATTTTTAATGTGTTTCATATTCTCGGGCGTTACAACGATGCTTCTGCGTTGGTCGGTCAAGTACAAAGCCATTTGACTATAACTTTTCAATGAGGCGGCGAATTAAACTTTTTTCTGGTGATTATGGTGGTCAAAATTTTCACGTAAGATCGATACCAAAGAATTACAGAACGCGAATTTCCGTAATAGCGCTGAATAATTTATAGCCGTCTATGGTTGACAGATGAAAGAATTATAGAATTTGGATATTCCAAGTGGAAACCCCCTTATGTTTCAAATAATTAATATGTAATTAATATTCAATAGATTACAGGTTATCCTTGAGTTAAATACTTGAGTTACGTTGTTTTTGAGTTACATCGTTTATACATTACTCCCTTGATTTGCGTTACGTTGTTTTTTGCGTTGAGTTGCGTCGCAAAGAAAACTGTAATGTTTTCGTTTTCTTTTTTATTTATGGTTTAATGGAGGATTCCTTTTATAAGTAAATATTTTATGTTTGGTCTCTAAACGACCAAAGCATTTACATCCAGTCAAAATTGACCAGAAGTATTGTTGGTTCAAAAACACTTTTCTCGACGTTTTCAATGTCGCTGAGTGCGAAAAAGCAAAAAAAAATTTCCTCCGTCTGGATGTTTGTCTGTACCGAGTTGACTGTGTAGTTATAGGTTGAGTTAGGATTGTATTGAGTTCATAGTAGCAGTTTTCGGGCCTTTTTCCTTTAGGGATAGAGTTTAGGGTTAAGCTGGTGGTAGGGATGAAGTTTAGTGAGAGGTTCGGTTGCGGATTTGGGGAAAGTTGTGAGTGGATTGAAAGTTAGCTTGAGTCGAGTTCATGTACGCATGTATTTTACGGGAAATGTTGATTTGGGGATTGAGTAGGATGTTGAGTTTGGGGTTGAGTTGAAGGGAGAATTTGTGGTCAAGTTAGGGTTGAGTAAGGTTCGGTTGGGTTGAGTTCGGGTTCATTCATCTATCCAGTTCGGGATTTATTTGGGGGTTGAGTTAAAAATTGGTATGACTTGTTCTGAGTTGAGTTCATGTAAGCATATTTTTTTTCGAGGTGTGTTGAATTAACGTTTGAGTTAGGCAGTTAGTTGAGGGTTGAATTATTGTCGAGTAGACTGTTGAGTTGGGGTTGAGCAATTGGGTTCAATTGAAGGTTTAATCGGGGATTAAGGTGGAGATTAGCTTAAGTTGAGTTCATTTACTCATGTAGTTTTCAAACCGTGTTAATTTTGGGTTTTAGTTGAGGGTAGAGTTCGGGTTGAGTTGTGAGTTGAAATGAGGATTGAGTTGGCCGTTGATTATGGAGTTGAGTAGAGCTAGGTTGCGTTGGAATTAAGTGAGGGCTAAATAGCGCTCTCACTCAGAAAGAATACAAATTCCCTATACTGTCGCTCCATTGCGAGCAAAATTTGTCCGCTTCGCTCCCCCTTACTCAGCCTCGCTGAAGTAAGTAATAATTGGTTTCATAAAAGACAATCGCTATATTTGCCTAACTTAAAGAATTAACACTAAAGTCAAGACGGAAGCAGGAACTAATCTCTATTAATGTAATGATACCAAGATAATTAACAGCATTTATAATTTTATGTTTCTGGCATTGAAATCTAAAATTAACCCCAAATGCATTTTATGCATATTTTTTTTTAAGGAGCGCGAAAATCGCTCATTTCCAGTCCTACAGTAATAGAACACATTCTGAAAATAGAACACAGCTATTGTGAAAGCAAAATTTTGGAGCTCTAAATCATAATTTGGCAATGAGATCTAAACCCTCGGCGGTCGCACTGTAATTTTGATGCTCCCGCGGTCGCACTGAGTCGAAAACGTCCACTTACAGTTTTCCACGTATTAAATCGCTTTGCAAAATCTAATAAAATTCATGAACACTCTTGAACCCTTCTAGAATGAGAATCGACAAATATTTAAGTACAAAAGTTATTATATTTTTTACATACAATAAATCGGAATCTAAGCGAAAATGCTAGGAAAACGTGTCTTGGCCTAAATTTCAACAATTAAAAATTGCGCTATAGTAAAAAACAAATTCTCAAAATGGACACCCTAATGTTCAAGAAAAACCAAAGTTTGACCGTCTCTGCCGAAAAAAGTATAATTATTTGGCCACATGAAAATGCATAGTTTCAACGAGAGGGGAAATCGAGGATTTTTATGAAAAATACACCGAAGATCATTTTGACTGCAAAAATGTCGTTAGTAGTGTTTGTGATATACACATTGAGCGGTGCGAGTGGTAAACGACTAAATTTACATTTTTTTTGTATTGTTTTTCGTAGTGACTAATATACCTAAAGGTTGATATTGTATGTATCTGTGTATCAGCAAAACAAGCAGGCTTTCTAGAGAGTTTTAGCAGGTTTTGGCAAAAAATCACCCCACTCTTGAATTCGAACTTAAACTTTCACAACGGTCAAACTGGGACGTTTTCGTCCGATCGACCCCTTTGTACCGCTGTTGCTCAGTAACTAACTGGCGGTCACCCTAAGTAGCTTGTAAAATTTCAGACAAACCAGTTTCATTCAAGCAGCATATTGGAAGGCATTATTTCAAATATTAAACTGTTTTAAAAATTATTTTATGAGAAGTCAAAGGTTTAAGTTAAATCTCGTCACGCAACCGTAAACAAAAACATGCTTGCAGATACTGTTCCGCCAGACACAGTTTAGAAAGTCCTGTTTGTTTCTTGAGATGACCACAACATTTTACATTTTTAACAAATAAATTTTTAAGAGCATGTAATATAATATTCATTTACTGAAGGCAATATCATTAGCCACATAACTGAATTGCAAATAAAAAATAAATATTTTATTCCAAAAAGGAATTGTAAAAGAACATCCTGTTATATGTACTTTATTTTGTACATATTTATGGTTTCTTTATAGCATAATGTAAAACAATATATATATACCAATACATAATTCTGTGTGGTTGTTTTCAAATTTAAATAATTCTTGAAGTATCTTAAATTCAATAGACAAGCATAATGAATATGATAGACGCTCTTCTAGACGAAAATTTTATTTTTCAACATTTATAGAAAGTAAAATAAGCAGCTGAATAGCTCAAATACTTCATGCAAATATTATTTAATTTGGCTTGTTTTGTCAAAATGCTAAATATACCACGACGAATACGTTATACTAATGCACATGAATAACTTTTATAACATTAAAATTATGAATAGAACGCGGAATTATCAAACTTCATACCACAGTCTAATAATGATTATGTTTTATTACTCATCATCAACCAATTTCCCCCCTCACATCATCATCCGTCCAAGAGTAATTGTTGCATTAAAATTCCCGACAAAAATTTTGTTATCCAATCGCATAAATTCTTTCTCATTAACTCGCGCGCCACCCGTCACAAAATAAAATCACGACTGTCTTATTTGATTTATTTTCAACACCAAACAACAACGGGCATATTCTCTTGGGAAAAAAAATTGTTACACTACAAGATACACCATCACATTCTCTACTTTGTGCTCGTTTAGCCCAAAAATAAGAAAATCTGCGAAAATGAACACAAAAAAAAAAACTGTGTACATTATTTTCAATTTCGAGATGTAGACAGGAAAGATTTTATTTTGTTTCGCCTTTTTGTGCTCTATAGACGTATAAGAAGAAATTTTTCTTCGTAACAATGAAAATTAAATTTAATTTAATTTATTTTGACAGTTTATTTCTGTCAAAAAATTGAAAATTAGATAATAGAGAAGAAATTTTGTAACGGTAAGTAAAAAAAAAAAAAAAAAAAATTAAGAAATATGCTACATTATTTGTATACGAATTGTTCGATGCTGTTTGGTATGTATAGCATAATGAGGGAATAATAAAACAACACCAACAATGAGCAAATTAAATAAGAAAGATTTTAATAAACTTTTGTTTCGTTTTCGTCTTAGTTTCGAAAAAAATAAAACCTAATTTTTGTTTTATATCGATGTTAAATACATAGATGAGTGAGGCACATAAAACATTTTTTGGGGAGGTTATTATAATTTTATGATAAAACATTTCGGCTGTCATACCATGATGATGATTAACTTAACTTTCCTTTCGAAAATTTTTAATTGATTGACGTTTGTTTTGGGTACTGCTAAGTTTGCGAAACTAACTAAAATTTTTATTTTGTTTTTTTTATTTTCAGATATAGTAACCGGTCTATTTATAACAAAAGTAACAGTACCACCGGCAGCTATGGTTGAAGGGATAGCGGAATTAATATGTGATTTTGATTTAGAGAATGACACATTATATAGCGTGAAATGGTACAAAGGAACGCGAGAATTTTTTAGATATACACCAAAAGAAATACCAGCAATTAAAGTTTTCCGAATAGATGGTATTAATGTTGATGTAAGTACAGCAATAAAACATTAATGTTTTTATGATTATTATTTTACGATTTATATAATATAATATAAGATTTTTATTTTATGGGTTTTGCTTAAGTTCAAGTTATATGTTTTTATATATTTAGTTTCATATGATGGTTTCTTTTTTATAGAATGTGTGGTGCTATATTTTTGGTAAATCGCCACCCTAATAATATTTATTGCGCTACATTAAGATTAAAGACCTATTTCTCAAAATAAAATGATTCGTTCTAATTTTCAACAAATATTATATTAGTAAGGTCGGTCGTTGCTATAAGAGCTTTAATCTAACAAAATTAACAATCCGTAGAATATAAAAAACTTGACGTTTCTTTGAGATTTTACATTTTAGAGATCACGTAGATGTCAAATTTATGTGACCTTACATATTTATTTATTGTTTGTTAATAGCATTGAGTGACTTAAGTTTTGTATTATGCAATTATTGCATTTTTACTGTAATTCGGTCATATCTAAATTGATAAATAATGGCAAGGGAAGTGAGATTTTCCTAATATATATCTTCTTTTGCCTATATGTAATGGAAACGATATTTTGTTTATTTCAACGCCCCAACAAGGGTTTACTCTCAAATATAACAAGCTGCGAGGAGCAGCTGAATCAGAATACCATCCTTTATTGTGACAGACCGAGCAGGGCAATTCGAGTACAACTTATTTGGAGAATCTAAATGAATGAGAATTTTTCTTCCTAAACTTTCCTAAAGTAAAAAAAAAAACAGTAAATCTCGTAAATGCATGTGTAAAACTACGCTTTAACGACAAAAAATTTAATTTAATTAATATTTTGGGTCTAAATTATATTCATAATCAATCATTCGGAAACACAAATGGAAGTGTACTATTCTAAAAAAACATATTTTTTTAATAAATAGATTTATCGAACATTTACGGACATTTAGAAAACCGGCCAAAAATAATAAGTATATTTTTGAGTAACTGTCGATGTACGAGTAAACTAACAGAAAACCATAATCATTTGAAAATTTATAGACACCAAGCGTGCTTAGTATAACAATAGTTATTTGTGTATCAAGAGCGCAAAGTGCCAGTTTGTCACGCGAGAAAGGAAATTGCTGGCCGACGGGACGGAGGCCAGCAACCTTTCGAGCGTGACAAACAACTTTGCGGACGTGTTTCACACTTTATTTTTCCTACAATCATTTTAAAAAATATAATAAAAAGATAATTTTGTAGTAAAATTTACTATACTGACAATACGATTTTATTTTAGGACCGACATTTTGTTCAATCGAGTAGTCAAAGATTTTTTTTATTTTTCATAAAGAAAAACAAAAATTTGGTTTGATGTTTTATACAAACATTAGTCTTTCTTAAAAATTGACAATTTATTGTTTGCAACAAAAAACTAAAAAAATGGATTTAAGTGACAGCGATCTCTCAAATACACCGCCGGAAAACATTCATTCTATTTTATCACCAGAACTCAATCAACGCGGCATCAACATACAAAACTGCACCAATTGTACCATTAATGTAAATTTCAATAATAATCAATAAAAATAATTACATCATAATTATGTGAAATTTCGCTTTTCAATACTCTTCTTTTACTCTTACTCTTCTTTTCATATGTTCGAATTTAGCGTGCGGTTTCAAGTTTTGTCACACGTTTCTAAGAGAAACGTGTGACAAAGTAATTTGTTTATTAACTGTCAAAAAAACAGACACTTTGGGCTTTGAAAACAGAGAAAAAAAGCCTGCTTTTCACGGCGATTGTAGGAAAAATCATATTACGGTCTCCGTTTATGTCTTATGTAAATTTTCCAAACGTTTTCCGCGAACTAAAAATCCAATAATTCACCCGAAACAATTGTTTGTTTTTAATTTGTGAAAAATCGAAAAGATGCTCCGATTCTACACTTAATTCGACTTTCTCTAACTGCTTTCCTATTTTTTTCTTTTAACTTTTCTGAATTTTTATTATCACGAAATTTATTTGTTTGTTATTATATATAGTGGCACCATTTTCGTATTTCTGGACATTTCTCTATCCGGTTGTATTTATTGGGAAGTGCAGACTTGTTCAATTTGGTATGAAGCTCTTTACGCCAAAACAGCGAGCAGAAATGGTTAAACGGTTTTATGAAAATAAATCTTCAGTTATTTGCACTCAAAGGGCGTTTCGATCAAAATGTCGCTATCTAAAGGCGTCTAAAAGAGATCGAGACGTTTATCTGCATCTATCGAATTTTGAACAAAATTCAATTTACATACAATTGGAGCCATTGAATCTGCAACAATGTTTATATTTCCCTTATATGTCCGCAAACGCGTTCAAAAATTTCTATGGTTAAAGCGGAGAATTGAAAAGATTTTGGAACCTGTACGTCAAGAGGATGGGTTACCCCTGCCGCACTAATTGACCCAAAACGCCCTGGTTTTATAAATATTTTCTAATTTTTTATTGAATATTGAGTTAAATACTGAATTTGGAATTGAATTGACGTACGTCGTTAACGTTGTTTAAGTTAGGGGTCAATTTGCGGGTTGAGTTGAAGTTGAGTTGGAGTTGAGTTGGTGTTGGATTAGGATATAATGAGCAGTTGACCAGTTTTTTATATATGCGGGCTCATATATTCAGGATTGAGTTGAACGTTGAGTTTGCCATTAAATTTAGGGTTGCGTTTTGTTCCATTTCCGGGTTGAATTGAGGCTGAGTTGGAATTGAGTTTGGGTTGGATTGGGGTTTAGCGATTAGTTGAGAAATGTATATATATATATATATATATATATATATATATATATATATATATATATATATATATATATATATATATATATATATATATATATATATATATATTTAGTTATAGGTTTCACAATTTAACAAACATAAAAAAAAACTTTATTTATTTAACTTTTTATTAATTATTACTTTCCATAACAGGGTTTGATTAAAAACTAAAAACTTAAAATCTAAAATTTAACTTTACGATTAAAATTCTCACCGAAATGTTCTAAATCAGCAAAAGATTGGAATTTACTTATTTCTACTTATTTCTACCTAACTATACAACTCACGTTGTGTGTAGTCATCAGTTTGATTATTCTAGTTAAGTAACCCTACACCTTACACGCGCAGCATGTGGAATGTTGTTATGTATAATCAGTTGATTCAGTCCTTTATATGACCATAACTCCTCCCGGGGGTGAAGAAAGGGCGTCCGCGTCCCTTATTTTGATGCCGGCTTTTGTTAATAGGTCCGAATATGATGTTGCTGTCTCAGCTTTCTGAACTTCGGAGAGTGTCTTTGCATGACAATATAACTGAATAATACCAATATGCCAATTGATGAGAGGGATACGCCTCCAGATAATGTCCACATCCAGTTCTGATGGTTAACTTGTCTTAGGTCTACATTCTTAATTTGATTTCTGTTTTGGATATTTTCTTTGTTGATTACTTCGATGTTATGCATTTCTACTAATTGACGGCTTGCCTGAATATTATGGAGAGCCCCTTGTATTTCTTCGATTTCACTCCTAATCTCGAAGGATTGGAATTTTTGATTTTTGAAGATTATAGTACAATTCCAGAAGGTCAAAAGGAAGTTTCCCGTTAACACTCTGTCGGAGGGTCCGCAGTTTGAAGACAATGTTTCGTTTTTTGCATTGTTGATTAAAAGTTTGCCATCTGAGATGAATTGCATCTTTGTGTCAGGTTCACGTGTCACATTGCAGTGGCTTTTGGTCCCCAACACCAGTGGTTTAATACAGTCGTCGTTGAATTCTAGTATGTCTGAATGTTTTTGTACGAAATTATTGTACTTCGTACTTGTAAACAGTTCTTGGTTGCGTTTGATGAGATACTATGGATGGTCCTTCATGATCGTATTATTGATGATCAACGGTAATACCAGTATCGCAGTTGAATTCTCTTCTTCCAATTTTGGTACTTGAAGTATGTAAAGTAAAGTTTCTTCGTTTACTGCTATTTTAGGGGTGACAAAATCCAGAGCTTCATCCGGCAAGGTGATGTTAATACCCTGATTAACCATTAGGTTCTTTATTTGGATGATCTCATTCAGTGAAAGAATTCTGCTGCTTGGCAGTTCCACCTTCGTTCTTATTATTGTATCCTGGATGTCTTCCAAAATTGTATTAATGCTGTCTATTGTGGCCAGCATTTCTATTTCTGTTAATACTATTCGGTTGGCCATTGTATTATTTTTTAACCCTCCATTTACTGTATCTGTAATTGTTTGAATTCTTCTGTCGATTTGTTTATTTACTTGGAATTGTTGGTTGTTTGCGTCGATTAGTTGGTTCATCGAACTGTTAATGATACGTAAATCCTCGGCATCTGGGTTTCCCGCTACCCATTTCCATACCGTTCCCAACGTGTCCCACCTTTTATGTCTGTTAGTTCGGGTAGGTTTAATTTGACGGAGATTGTTGTATAGTTTCTTAAATTTATTTCTTATTATTCTATTAAGTTCTAACTTATCATACAATTTATCTGTAATAATTTTACTAATTGATTCTACAGCTATTTCTATACTGGTGAGATTTATAGGATGTATGATTTTAACATTTCCTATTTGTATTTTACATTGGTTTGTTTTAATTAATAATATGGGGTCTTCATGTAAATTTTTGATTTCTAATTTTTGAGCATTACTAATATAAAATATAATTGTGAAAATCACTAAATATGGTTTTTTAAACATTATTTTCTGTAAAAAAATAGAAAAAATAGTTACAATTATTTATTTAAGTCTTTTGATTTTATTAACATTTCTCTTAATATTTCTCAATGTTCTAAAAGTTTTACTATTTACATCTTTTATCTAAATTTCGACCCCCCTAGGTTGTATTTTTGTCCTAATATTTGGTTTAATGTAAACTAATTGGTCCTCTCTTAAATTTGGGGGTTCCTCTTTATTATTATTCTGATGTTTTATCTTATTTATTGTCTTTTCTAAGTTAACCTTTACTTGATTAAAAATAGCATTTGCTTGATCTTGTATTTCTTTCGGGTTCATTAGGCAGTTTTGATTGAAAATGACTTCGTTCGGTGTGAAACCGGCTGAAGAATGTACTGAATTATTGTACAATGCTACTGAAAGTTCAATTGCATTTGGAATACTTGAATTTGGGAATTTGTCTCGATTGGTATTAAAAATTTCTATTATTGTTGAATGTGTCTTTTCAACTTGGCCATTTGATTCTGAGGATGATACATATTCCCATTTCATATTCAATTTGCTTAAATATTCTTTAAATTGCAACGACTGGAAGGTTGTCTCATGATCTGATAGAATAACTTTGGGAATCCCGAACTGGGTGAAATACTTCGTTAAGGCATTGGTTGTGTCTAGAAGATTCTTGGATTCGATCGGAATCATCTGTAGATGTTTAGAAAATGCGTCTATTATAGACAAGACGTTTTTTCTGTTGATGTTAAAGATGTCAATACGCACTCGTTCTAATGGCCTTTCAGTGCTTGGTCGTGGGGAAATTTTGATATTATATGGTTTCCGATCGTATTTATGTGCGTTGCAAATACTACACGCGTTGATATGTCTTTTAATTATATTGATCATTCCAGGGAAAAAGTAGGATCGTCTTAATTGACTTTCCACCTCTCTTGTTCCGCGGTGCGCTCTCTCGTGTTCTTTGACTACAATTGTATTCTGACGCCCTTCATTGGTTACGTCTTCGACCATTTTTGTAGTGAAAACAAAATGGCCTTTTCAGAAAAATTTTCTCGAGATGCTTCTTGAATAGCTTGGTAAAGCTTTTCTGGTGCCAGGATTGCTGTCTGTTTCCCATTATGAAATCTCTTGAGGAAGTTAGTAATTTCTTCTTTTTGAAAAGATTCCTTTGAAATTATGATTCGTTTAAACTTAGGGAATATATCCTCCGTAATTATTGTACCTAAATTCGAGGTCTTGAAAATTAGTTGATTCCTATAATAGTTTATAGGACGATCGGAAAAATGGATATAGTAGTCATCGGACGTATCCGCAGAGTGGATAGTCTCTAAGTCACTATCATTGTCGGAACGGTTTCCTGTTCTTCTTCGAGATTCACTTGAATTGTTACCCATCTTCTCGTTGAAATTTAGTTCGTTATTTTCTGTTGGCATCCTGCTGAGGGCATCTGCCACTACATTTGCTCTTCCTTCCTTGTAGATTACATCGTAATCATAATTCTCCAATTCGAGTCTCCACCTCAGAATTTTTGAATTTTTTTCCGATGATTTTATAAACGTCAAGGATTTATGGTCCGTTATTAACGTAAACTTGTTACCGTACAGGTATGGTTGAAATTTTTTTACGGACCATATTATGGCCAACGCTTCTTTTTCATTAGTCGCATAATTTATTTCTGTAGAGTTTAGGGTGCGTGAAGCGAACGCAATAGGCCTTTCAACGTTACTTTGAATCTGAGATAGGACTGCACCCAGAGCGAAAGCTGATGCGTCCGTTGTTAAAATGAACTGTTTGGTGAAATCTGGGTACGCTAATATCTGATCAGTAGCCAGGATTCTTTTCAGCGTCTCAAAGGCTTTTATGTACTCGATGTCCTTAATATTGATGCTTGTGTCTTTTTTCAGGTATTTAGACATAGGCTTTGTTATTTTAGAATAATCCTTAATGAACCTTCTATAATCGCCCGCGAGTCCTAAGAATTGTTTGATTTCTTTGGGATTTTTTGGTAGCGGCCAGTCCAAAATTTTTTGTATTTTGTCTGTATTTGGCTTCACGCCAAATAGCCAAATGGCACTTGTTCATGGCACGTTGGAACGTAGCAGGGCCGTTTTTTAGGCCGAAAGTCATTCTGTTGAACTCGAAATGACCTTTTCCAGTTGAGAATGCCGTTTTCTCCTGCGACTTTTCGTCCATTGGGATCTGGTGCAAACCGGATTTTAAATCTAAGGTTGAAAAGTACACTGATTTTCCCAAGTTGTCCAGGATTTCCTCTATTTGCGGAATAGGATACTTGTCATCTACCGTTTTTCATTCAACTTACGGTAATCAACTACGACTCGGACTTTCCTTTTTCCGGAGGCATCCGATTTTTTTGGAACAACCCAAATTGGGGAGGAATAAGGACTTTTAGAGTGGCGGATTATGCCGCTTTCTAACATTTTCTGTATTTGCTCTTCAACATCTGTTTTGAAGTGATGCGGATAGCGATATGTTTTGGTGAATACAGGTTTTTCGTCTTTTGTGACAATATGATGTTTGATTATTGTTTGATTTTTGAAGATCGTTTCTACCAGAGTTTTTTTTTTCTTTCTCGTTTAAATGTTGTGTTCGGATCAAGTTTTCTATAGTTATTCTGTCTATGATATCCTTTTCATATGGAATTGGTTTCAAGGTTTCTAAATTATTTATTTTAATTTTTAATTTGGGTAGATTATCAGGTGGAATCGGGCTATTTGTATATGTGTATGCATGTATGTATGTATGAACGATATTTAAACAAATCCACACGCGATGCGGATGGTAATGGTAATGGTATAATGGTATGTTTGAATGGTATAATTGTATGACATTGGTGTAATAGTAATGGTATATAATGTTTAACAGTTGTAATGGTATAGTGGTAATGGTATAATTTTGTAAATTAATGGTATACTGGTAATGGTATAATTATATAAATTAATGGTATGATGGGAATGGTATAATGACAATTGTATAATGGTAATGGTGTAATGGTGTAATGGTGTAATCGTATAATGGTGTTATGGTGAAATATTATAATTGTAATAGTATAATGGTAATGGTATAATTAAATATTATTAATGCTATAATAGAATTGGTTTACTAGTATATTGGTATAAGTTTAATGGGATAATGGTATAATGGAATAATTGTAATGGTATTGTGGCGGCTCACTCATTTTGCTCAAATTCATTCGTTTTTCCATTTACTCTCCACCATACAATCAGTTCCCACGCGAACATTTTAGCAAACAAACAAACGCACCTTATTCATTCAGCAATTATACCAACTGCACGACAAAACAAAACACAAAACAAAATACATAAAATTATTATTGGTAATTAGTCTCGTCTCGGATTTGGTGTGAAGCACACGTGCGCTTGTTAACAATTGAAAGGTAAATAGCTTAAAATGGTGGTGGAAAAAAATAAATTAGTTAAACAATTTTGTACAAAAAAATAATAAATTAATTTTCAATAAATAAATTAAATTTTTTAATAATAAAAATAAACAATAACAAAATAAAATAAAATATTATTTATTAAATCATAAATTTAAAAATGGCGTTTCCATCAATTAAAAATAAAGTGATACAATAAAATATAATGGTAATCTTATAATTATATAAATTAATGGTATAATGGTAATGGTATAATGGCAATAGTATAATGGTTTAATGTTGTAATCGTATAATAGTACAATGGTATAATGGAAGTGGTATAATTATATATTAATAATGGTATAACGGTAATGGTATAATGGCAATGGTATAATGGTAATAGTATAATGGTCAATGGGAATGGAGTAATGGTTTAATGGTATATTGATACGATGGTTCGGCGGTATAGTGGCATGATGGTATGATGGATTGATGATGTGATCGAATGAAGAAATAATGGTATGATGGAATAATGGTATGATGAAATGATGGAATGATGGAATAATGTAATGATGGAATAATGGTATGAGAGAATGATGGAATGGTTGAATGATGGTATGATGCAATGATGTAATGATGATATGATGGAATGACGAAATGATCGTACAGCGGAATGATTTGGTAGTAGAATGATGGTATAGTGGAATCAATGATGGTATGATGGAATGATGGTGCAACGGTCTTTCAAGCCGCGTTGATTTGAGGAATGGGTTGGACGTTGAGTTCAGGGTTAGGTTGATGTTGAGTTGGGGGTTGGTTAGACGTTCAATTACGATTCAGTCGAGTTCATAGACACAAATGGTTTTCAGATCGTGTTAGTTTCGGGATTAGGTTTGTGGTTGAGTTGATTGTTGAATTGGCAGTTGAATTGGCATTGAGTTATGGTTTACTGAGGGTCCAGTTACTGATTTATTTTGGGAGAGTTGTGGATTGAGTTGGAAATTACCTTGAGTTGAGTTGGCGTATGCATGAATTTTTTCGGACCAGTGTTGAGTGACATTTATTGAGCTTTATTTGAGGGTTGAATTATGATTTGAGTCTTAAGTTAGCTTGACTTGTTCTGAGTGGAGCTCATGTACGCATTTAATTTTTCGGACCGTGATGAATTACGGATTGACTTGGGCATTAAGTTAAGGGTTCCGTTTAGGGTTAAGTTTTCGAGGAGAATATTGAGTTGGGCTGGAGCAATGGGGTGTAGTTGGGCATATATTTGGGGGTTGAGTCAGGATTTGCGATGGACATTAGGGTTGATTTAGGGTTTGAGATAACCGCTGAGTTTGGGTTCAGTAGAGGATTAAATTGACATTGAGATGAATATTGAGTTGGGATTGAGTTATGGTTAAGTTTGCGGTTGGGTTCAGTTGAGGCTGAGTTAGTGTTGAATAGGGTTTGAGTTGAAGTTGAGTTGAATTTGAGTGGGTGGTTCGGTTGTAGGGTTTAATTTGGGGTCAAGTTTTGGGTATAGTGGGAGGTTGGGCTGAATTGAATTTAGTTGAGTTCATACACGCATGTAGATTTGGTATCGAGTTGATTTTGGGATTGAGTTTTCCGTTAAGTGTGGAGTTGATTGGACGGTTGAGATTTGGTTCGAGCCAAGTTCAGTTGAAGTTGAGTTAAGGTTTAGTTAGGGTAAGTTGTGCTAAGTAAGAGGTTCGATTGGAGAATTATTTGAGGTTTGATTTGGGGTTAAGTTAAGAGTTGTTTTGAAAGTCGATTTGAGGTTGATTTGGTGATTGAGTTGGCGGTTAATTTGGTGATTGCATTGCGATTGAGTTGGAGATTGTTGTAAATTGAGTGGGAGGTTGAGGTGAAGATTGAGTTAAGAGTTTGAATTATGGATTGATTTGGTAGTTGAATTAATTTTCAGAACCGAAGTTCTGATCACCTCATGAGGTTTCGGCCGTTTATATTTTGCCATTTTGCCATTAAATTTGTCTCAAACAAACCCAGTTCATTAAACGAATTATTTTCTGGTCGCCCAGACATTGACATTACTACTGATTATATACAGGAGGTTATACTAGCTACGGTATAGTAGGTTATACTAGCTACGGTGTAAAAACAGAATGTATGGAGTGAATTCAAACCTCAGATTTCTCAGATATCGAAATTTGACGTTTGTTGTTAAGCATTTAAATTTTTGAAATATTTACCCTCTAAATAAAACGAAACGCTGTATAAATCAGATAAGTGTTTTCCTTTCTTGTTAAATATTATATTACGTGGCTACATTTTATGGACAAAATATTGTAAAAGTATATTAAGCATTTTTGAAAAATTTAACAAATCATTATATTATGAAGATCGTAAGATTAAGTGCCTAAAATATTATTTTAAAGTCAAGGATTAATGTTAAAAGTCAAAAAATTGTTGAGGTATATTTAAATAAAAATTGTAAAACAGTAAAAATTAAATTTTGGATTTATTTAAAATAAATTTGCTTCCCTTGCCTCTCACTTTTCGGTGAGCTTGATTTAAGCGAATTCCCTTGGCTCTCACTTTTTGGGGTGCTGGATTTAAGTTAGTCTCCTTGAGCCCCTTTGCCTCTTACTTCTTTAATATGAACTTTAATGCCTTCAACTACATTTATAAATTGTATAGGTTTTATTTTTATTATTTTCGTTTTGGCACTTCGTTCTCTTAATAGAGTGATTCATTTCCTATATGAAAATGACGTTTTTTGTGCGTTATTATTTGCGAATCGTTTTTGCGTTATTTGTGATTTGTCAGAGCGCATATTCATCCTATTAACTGGTGGGCGTATATTCATCCTATTAAGGTGAATTGGTTTGGTAAAAGAGAGTTTAGTTGGTTCGTCATTGATGGTCATGCATGACAAGTAGAGTGTTATTACAGGGTCTTCCTTGTTTTGCTGAGAAGTTAATTTAGGAATTAAATTCTAATTTCATTTACTAATTTATAATTTGTTTCAGTGATTTAAATTTCAAATAAATTTCGGGTTCTATAATGGATGTGGATGAAGGTGTAGGAGGTTGTAAGGAGGTTGGGAGATCAGGTGTTTCTGGTGTATATTATTACCCGCCTTTCATCTAGTTTAAGTGGGATTGGGATTAAAGATTTGCGCAATGGATATCTAAGTAAATATTGGGGGTTCAGAGATATAATCGAGGGACTGAGAAGCAGCAGGTGAATTTGGAGTGGTGGATACAAGGTTTATTCTGTTTACTGGTTATGGCTAATTTGTTTCTTATATAGTATAATTATACAACAATAATTACGTTTTAATTAGTTTTTAGATATTAATAGTTTTCTTTGTTTTCTTGAGAATTTAAGTTTAAGGAATTTAAATTTGAAATTTGCTTCGAGTTGGATTAAGTATCATTTAGTAATAATTTTTTGATCTCTATTTCGATCAGAAATATAGTATTATGTGGAACCTGATTCATCTTTACATAACCTTCAATCAACCAAAGGATATGTAGTTTACAAACTGTGCCGTTTTGTGATAACTATTTTATTATATATTTTAATAATAGGCAATTACTAACTATTGACTACTTGTGTAGGTGTCTGAAACCGGCTCGATTTTTTAATACTAATACACCTTTCCCATTCTTCCATTATGGTATGTGTAAAAAGGGTTTACGGTGGGATCCGCCCTTCTAATAGCTTAGGCTTAATCATAATTCCAAATCCATCAAAAAGCGATAAAACCAATAATAATAAATTTTTTAATTTAGAAATACAAGTTCGGACTTCATACTTTAGGAACTAATTACTATATTTTCATTTTAATTTTGATTACTAGTAACACTAATCATAATTCATTACAGGTGCAGGGAGCTATGGTTTTATAAGTTAAATTTAAATTAAATGTTAGTTCAATTTTCAAAAGTCCCCAGAATGCAGTTTTCATTTTTAAGCAACAGATTAGAAATGTATTATCATTAGCTGTGCTTTTTTATTGGCTCCCGATAGCTGCTATCGAGAGCCGTCATGTTTCAACGCCTAAATTTAAATTTGACGCGCTATTTATTGGTAAACTAAATTTATTTAACATCAAACTATCATTTTTAATTTGGTTGTTTAGGGAAAATATGATATAAAAAATATTTGGCTCTACCTACTTGTTTATACGGAGCGTTATCGGGAGCCACTTCATATATGACGGCTCTCGATAGCAGCTATCGGGAGCGAATAAAAAACGCAGCTGCTGTGTTACTAACTATAGGGTGTCTATACTTAGGTGTCCGTGATCGGATCAATTTTTATAATTACTAATTAAATCTCACCAAATCCTCTTTATGTTGTGTTACAGGGTGTTCGGTGAGGTCCGGCCATCTAGGGGAAGTCTTGCTTATAGTTTGGACGAACACTCTAATCAATCAATCGATCGGGAAATTTTGAAGCTTACGTGAAACATGATGTCACACTTCTTAAATTAAACTTAGGAATCCGGAAATGTACACATTTTCGTAGGTCCGGTAGCAACATTTTCAACGAAAATTTGAATGTGGTTGGGGTCAAGAAGCTCCCACAAAAAATTTTGGAAAGTGACTTCAAAATCCCGAATTGCCTAGTGCTAGTAGAACTTCCAAAACAATTTCTATATTTTCATAGAATTCAAAGTGATCAGGCCCTTGACTGAGCTTCCGTTCAAATATTTTGAATAATTTGAAAATGTCTAATATTCTATATAAATAAATAGAAAATTTCTGAAATTTAGCCATTCGTAGCAAAACAAAATTGCATATTTTACCCAC
The DNA here is from genome assembly GCA_958295665.1 of Tipula vernalis. NCBI lineage: Eukaryota > Metazoa > Arthropoda > Insecta > Diptera > Tipulidae > Tipula > Tipula vernalis. The sequence goes on along the minus strand of OY282558.1, from coordinate 332,595,468 downwards.
AATAATTTGGTGTCACTGACCTTAAAGTGACAAATTGTTGGTGCATATAAGAACTAGAGTTTGAATCTTGGTGTTATACTGGATATAAAGGAAACAGATTCCGGAGTTAAGAGATTCAACAACAAAACTCTTTTATAAGAAAATCGGGTGTTGGCATCAACAGAAAACCGCAAATTTTTTTAATCAAAGTTTTATTGCTCTACTATGTTTATTTTGAAAATTTGTCAAAAATATTCATTTGGCTAGGGAAAGTCTGATTTAGATGAAGATAATTGCTAAACAAAGCTCTTATAGAAAATGTACTAGAGGGCTCCGCTCCCAGTTAGCAATGTTAACCTGCTCGCTACTTCGCCCCTCATCGATTAATTTATAGTAGTTTATTTTCGTTGGCGAATGGAAATAAAATAAAAAAAAATGAAACGTTGTATATTGTGGCGTAATCTTTATTCTAATCTGAAAGAACTTTTCCTGAATTTGTATAGTATAAAAATAAAATCTACCATAATTTTGAGATGCAAACTATCATCGATTGCAACTATCAGCCAATAATAATTCGATTCAGTGGAACATTTTTATTTTTATTGAAAAGGGTTATATTTTTGAAATGCTCAGTTTGTGAAAATTGATAAATTCGAGTATTATCCAAATATGAAATAAAACTAATAATTATCTATAGTTATTTTGTTGTTCTTTTTTTAAAGTTTGTTTTGGTAAAATCATCAAAAGATATTTATTACATGTACATACTTAAGTAGACTACAAAGATGAACCAAAAATACAAAATATCAATCAATCATCTTATCTCAAGATAATTATGAAACTATAATATGATTTCCATTAAAATTCATCCATAAAAATATTTTTATATTTAAATCTATCTATCAATCTTGTTTGTGTTTGTCTGTGCTGCTTCAAAATCGGTAAAATGTTTTTTTAGAGCAGAAAAATATACAACAAAAATCATTTTCATTTGGTTTTTGTTGTAATTTGAAAAATGGAAAAGGAAGTTAATAAAAGAGGAACAAATAAAAATCCGTACGAGGGTAGTAAATTGTATAAATACTTCTTGCAATTATATTGCAGAATACGATGGTTGCGACTCGTGGTTTAGTTAATCGATTAAATTGAATTAATACGAACATTACAGGTCGGTTTGTCATCAAAATTTCGTTAGATAACTGTACCAACTTGTATTTAGCAATATTTAAAGTCATCAATGAAATCGTAACCAATAACCCTAGAATAAAAATTTAGAAGAGCTGTCACAAGATTAAAATTGCTTAAATTCACCAACTTAGTTTATTAAATGAAGTCAATAGTGTATATATTGACTATAACTAAATAATTTCAAACTTCCGTTGGCTATTTGTTTCTTAGTAGCACATCAGATCGTCCACAAGCCCAAATGAGCTTTATAATATTTTTCAGAATTGTACTGTTTCTGTTTTGACCAGGGTTAAATGTGAGAGCGAATTTTGAATTTAATTGTGTAAATAACTACCTCTATACTTCCTGCATTATAGCGACAAGAAGGGTCCTCTTGGGTGCCTCAACAATCATTCTAATTGTAGCCGAATTATTATAATTTTTATTTCCTATTCCTTTAAACAGCGAACTTTTCTTAACAGTTTTAACACGATTTTTATATTTTTCAACAAATATATTGCAATTCACAAATGGAGAAAAATATGTGAAATCGCATTTGCTTTATATAGGACCGGAAGTCGTGTTTCAATTTTAGCACTTTGTAACTCATTGGCTTGGATCGATCAGATACAACATGGCACACTATTTAATTTGGATAGCCATCAGTGGTTAGAACAGGTTTTGACGTTGCATTTAGTGCCGGCGGCAATGTACAACATTTTTTTGTAGTTTATGGTAAAGTGTGAAAGAAGCTGGACTTAAAATAACCTCGAAAAAAAGCCACTAGTTCATTGTAGCATCCTAAGGGCATGCTCCCACTCAATCATCCCATCATCCCGAAATTTTTAGTAAAAATACATCACTTTTACTCAAATTACTTTTAGTAAACTACTCGAAAATCAAGGGACAAAAAAAATCCACTATACACGGATAAAAACAAATAAAATTCTTTCCCCGACTGTACGTCCAACCAGAACCAAAATTTAAAAACAAAAATATCCATTCACAAAAAAAATAATTTACGTGACCTTTTTGTTTGTGACTAATACTAAATAAATATTGATAATAATAATATAAATACCAAAAAAAAATTGTGTGTGTCAGCTTCGACGTACGATTGGAGTTTACTCCTTCAGATCGACTGTCTAAATAGGCACAAAAAAGGCTTACTAGTCTAAGAAAAAGATTAATACCATATCAAATGGTAAGACGCAGGCAATCTTTATTTCTAGGCGTGATTTTTTAGTCATCCCAGATATATACATTGACAATAAAATAATCCTATTTCAAAATCGCGTTAATAATTTAGGAACTTTTATTAACAATAGATTCACGTGGGATTCCCAGATTATCAAGGTTTGTAGTAAAATCAACTCTACATTATATGGTTTAAAACTCCATAATAACATTTGTCCTAAAACCGTCAGGATTTTGCTTGCTATAACGTTGGTAATCCCCCATGTATTGTATTGTGAATTTCTTTACATTAGTTGCGATTGTAACTCAAGGGAAATTTTGCAAGTAACTTTGAACAACATAGCCAGATACGTCAATGGATTGAGGAAATGTGATCATATCTCTGCTAAGTTTAGAGAATTATTTGGTTGCACAATGACTCAATATTTTTATTATAGATCATTATTGCTCCTCTATAAAATTATCAATAATCAAGTTCCTGTTTATTTATACAACAAAATAAAAATTGGTTCAGCTCGAAATAGCAATATAATACTGCAAGTTAACCGTTCTAATATTTACAACAACTCGCCACTATTTACTATGTTTACAAGTTGGAATCAGGTTCCGGTGGAGATTGGAAGTGTTAAAACTTTTGCTAGATTTAAAGTTTTATTATTTGATTTTGTTAAGAATGAATTGTAATTATTTTTGTATTCTTTTTTTTTTTTTTTTTTTTTTTGTATTCATTATGTGTGTGGGATAGAAAAGCGATATTTCATCCAGGATTAATTGATAAATAAATAAAACAAAATAAATAAATAAACGAATCAATGAAAATACCTAAATAATGTATTTTTATTCTATTTCTATTTACATTTATTATGACTATTCGGTAAAGTATTATACATCAAACATTTTACAAAAATAGATTTGAAATATTATATATGAATATATCATTAGGAAGGTTGATAAATTATTTTTATTATCATCTAAGTTATTATTACTATTTTACATATTAATTAGATCAATAGTGCTGTCGTTATTAATTACTGTGACAAGAGGCTTATGGTAACTGAAATACGACACATGAACTTTGGTAGACATGTGGTTCAAAAATCTTGAAAATACCGCATCAATGGTTGTATCATACCTCGTTGTCCCCAATGTTCTATCGGAAATAATGTCTAAATTAAGTTCGGATTTTAAAAACTGTATTAATCTCAATCCGTCATCTTTATTAAAGTCGATATTAAAATCGCCGCTAAGTATGAGTGGAAGTACATGATACTGTTTCTTCAGTAGTGTTGATCCACTTTCTGTATAAGCTAACAATGTCTCATGAATGAAATCTATTACATCATCAACCTTTTGACTAACCGAAATGTAAATTGAGATGACAATAATGTAATTACCGTTAGGCAAAGTACATCTCGCTGCACATATGTCTCCCAAATTAGAATGTGTTTGGCTAAAGTGCTGGGTATTCCTTAAGAAAGTATCATTATTGCCAGTAAGTACATGGTGTGAATCGTTAACATTTTGATAAATGCCGACCCCGCCCCCTCGAGTAATGTCAGGTCGTCGATATTGGGATATACATCTGAAATTTTCAATTTCAACCGATTCCTCATTGCGAAGCCATGTTTCCGATAACACCAACGCCGTTTGGAAATAGAAGCCAATGACAATTTACCAATCGCTCCATTGGCTAAACCATCAGCGATATCGATGCTGGTTGTTATCATGTATGGCTTATCTCCAACGAAAATAATTCGTAGGGTAATCCTCCTGTGTCCATTGTACTGAGCTTATGAAGCTTCTCTCTAGCAGCTCTTTCTTTTTCGCGACCATCGTCACATCCTATTATTTCGTCATCAGCAATTGAATTTGACATTTCATCAGATGAACTCAACATTTTTAAATTATAAGTACCAACTGAATGGTTGTCATTGAATAAACGAATTCCACTAGGAAAGCGTTCTTCTGCTTCTACCTCTGAACAGAACCTTGATTCAATCATTTGCAACTGTTGTTCATCCAATTGATCTCCATTACCTATCTTTGTCAACAGTGATGAGAATTCATCATTTTCTTGTCGCATGACTTCATTTAATTCATAAAAAGCAATTTCTCTCCATAACTGCTGACCATCGTTCGCTGGACTTTTTGTTTCCAAATGGGAGTAGCTCTAACAGGTGGCAGTTGCCTCAAAAATCACCAATGAGAATTATATGTAATCCACCAAAAGCAGCATCAAAATTACCTGTTATTTCTTTTAGTCTTAGATCAATACGTTCTAACATTTCACCCCCGATCATGCTGATTTCATCAATCAGTATCATATTGACGTATTTGAAAAAAGATCAATATAAGCCTTTGACCTCGTTTGATAATGGTGTTTGAAATCTCAAAAGAGTGATTTTGAATGCGGTGTGAACAGTCGTGCCTCCTATAGCAACTGCGGCCTTCCCTGTAGATGCACATGCAAGATAAGCGTTACAATAACCATCCGTATCAGTAAATCGATTACAAATTTCCATAATAAGTTTAATGAGGAATGTTTTCCCACATCCAGCAGGACCAGTTAAAAATAGTTGTAATGGAAGTAGATTTGTGGATTTAACAACCATATAATATGTTGTGCCAATTCAAATTGCTTCGTGTTTGATTTTCTCATCAACTGGAGAAATTCTTGTGTCTCCATCAAGTTATCTTTCTTTTTCCATATTGCTCCGAGCTTATTCATCGTCGCTGCTTAAATGAGGATCTTGAAGAAGGTGTTGATGTGGATCAGGAATATCTTCGACATAAACCTGATTTCGATGATCCTGTGAATCATTGAGCTCAATTTCTTGCTGACATAATCGCGCACAAATTTCCATAGTTTTGGCAATATCTAAATTAGATTCGAATTCTTTTCTTCGTTCCATTATAATGGCTTCATTTTCATCAAAAATACGTAGAAATTTCATGTCTGCCAAAATATCAATTTATTCAATCCTAAAAGGAATATATAGAGTAACCATTTCTCTCTTATATTCCGATAATTCTTTTCCCATGTCATAACTTCGATATCTTATAATTTTAGGAGATTTTCGTAATTTTACATTTACTTTAGCAGTGACATTATACCGAGAAACAAACTGGGCTAGAGTGATGTGGTCCAGTTCATCGGGTCTTTTTTCGTACTTATCAAACCAATTCTCCTTCCATATGCGTATATCATCATCATCAAGTTGTGCTAGTTCCTTTAGAGTTTTTCTGATTCGTTCTCGATGTTGTGGCCAATAAGTAGGTATATAATCAACAGCTACCGATGCCTTGGACATGGGTTCCCGTAATAAAAACCAATCATCTTCTTGACTTGACATTTCAACACTATTGAGTATGTTAACACTAAGTTTTTTGGTTGCAGCGATGATATCAAGGCTGGATTCTCATTTATAATCTCAACGAGTTTCTGTTGCAAATTGCTAGTTCCTCTGTTTGTCTTATTGATATAATCAACGACATACTGGGCGCATGAATATTCTTCAGTGATGAATTGAAAATCTATGTTAGACCCAACCAGGCTAAGAATAAAAGGATTAAAACGATTGTACCACTTTTCAGAAGGTTGCCGTTTTATAAATACTCGCGGTCGAGTTATTCCAGCTCGTAAAATGTTCATATAATTGTCATCTGATATTATGATATAAAGAAGTATAGAGAGTAGTATAAAGAAGTTTATTTGGTGTCACTCTTCTCCTATCAGAACGACGCAACTCACTGGTTGCCATCATAAATGGCGTCACTGTAATGTCATCTCGGAATACACGAAATTGTCCTAAGTAAATGGCTGGAAACGATAATTCCTCTGCATATTTATCAAACAGTAAACTCATTGGAGTTTTGTTTTCACCTGGAGCGATGTGAAAGAATCTATCTTCGTTCAATATAAGAGTTTGCTGTTGGGCTATAAGACTTTCATCAATTGTAATGTGCTCACTTAATTCATCAATATGTATTCGCGTTTGTGCAGAGTCAGGGTCAACAGGTATGATGTGATCTGCAGAATCGGTGTAATCAATTATCATGTTATCATTAGTTGTGAACCAGGAATCATATACTTTGATGTCAAAATACATATATAAAGGTGTCTGGACCAGATATGTTAACCATTGTTTGATGACAGATCTTCTAACCAGCCCATGAAGATAACTCGTTAGCTTTTTCTTGATGTGTACATTAATACAAAAATCTTCTTCTTCACCATCTAGTGGCCTGGGTAAAAGCTTTATCATATTGTTAACTGAAACAGGTACATTAATTATTTGCCCGGTTATAGCGAACTGACCGTTAAAATGCCGCAATCTACGTATCTGCATAAAAGGGAGTCGCGGTGATATAAATCGTTCAGCAATGATGTCTAATTCTGGTAAGTACGCTGGTCTATCTGGATATTTAAAACCATTGAAGGTTGCCAAAGACGGGATTTTGCCATTTTTAACACTGACATTGCAAGTCTTACACATCTTGACGTCAGCAACGTTAGTAAAGGTCTAAACAAAAAAAATTTGTGCGACAAAAATAATTAAGGTATTAGTTAAATAAATTATAAAAAATAAAATTTCGACACACCGTAATTTGTTTCAGGAGATTTTCATCTTCAAGTCGTCCAGTTTTCAGATCATTTAAAAACCATAGACGATCACAAACATTACAGACGTGACCAAAATCATTTTCCACGAACATCTTTTGGGATAGTTTATACGCTGATTGATGCAAACGATAGCCGCTATATGGATGACTTGAATTATCTTCTGCTAGTAAAATCTCATCTAAATTGAAATCATCTTCATTATCAATTTGTTCATATTCAATGACTGACTCTGCATACTCGCCATCATCACCATCATGAAGATTTTGCGGTTGTATCGACACATTAAAATCTCTATTTTCTATTTGTTGATTCAATACCTGTTGTATTTCATCATTGGACAGAAGTATGGAGACTGTATGGATTGGCTTGTAAGTTGGCGGATTTCATCGAAATTATCAACTTCTGTTGAACGTTGTTCCAGTCTATTCAATTGACGATTGTATTTACTCGATACCAAATTTATGGATACTCTTGGTTTTTATTTTCGATCGTTTTCACTGTTTTATTCCGATTTTTTTCAACTGATATTCATCAAATCTACCATTCGTAGCGATCATATCAGTAATGTCCATTTTTTTGTTCTTTATACCACAAGTAACTTCCCGGTTTAGCGGTTCTTTCCCCCTATTTTAACATTTTGAACAATCACAACAATTGAACATTCGAGATTTGCATGTTTACCTTCCAAACTTCTTCTTAATTATAGTACACGAAGCACATATAGCAATTTTTCTTTCTCTTCGTATCTACAACTACAATGCAGGCAATAAAGTGAGAAAAGTGCGAATCGTTACAACTTTTATGTTTTGGATATGTAGCACTGAGTAAAACAAACAATTTATGGAACATGTTTGTGTTGTAGTTTTTTAAGATGTACGGTGTTACACATTTAAAAATCGCATGCAGTTGGTGCTGTTCTTATTGCTATAGAAAAAAAAAAATAAAAAATTTCCGAAAATTTAAAAATTGGTTTCATTTTAAAGATAAATGAATAGAGATTATAAAATCATCTATCTTGCATGTGTTTTTTTTTATTGTTTTGTTTATCGTTTTATCCATTTAATTCTATTAAATTAGACATACTAAAAAATCAAAGCAGCATCTCGTTTCGGTTTCTTGCAGAATACGTTTAAGTATAAAAAATGCATGGATTGTCGTAATTAAACGTATTTTGCATTTTTTTTTCGATTGACAATCTGTGTCTTAAAAAACAACAACAACAAAAAATTATGTTCCATACTATTTTTCTTAATTAGTGCTACACATCCAAAATATAAAAATGATGAAATTCAAACATGACTTCTGGTCCCTTATACGAGTAAAGATACACGATTTCAAGTATTTTTCTCCATTGTGAAAAATTCGCCAAATCAAATTTTTGTGGAAGTCATGTATTAATTTTTAAATTTTTATGTTTCAATATAAATTTGTTGTTGTTGTTGCTTTTTATGATACTGAGTGTCAAATAGTTAAAATGCATTTGGTGTTGTATTTAGTTTTAACGAAAAATGCAAAATTCGCCGTATTTTAAAGATAAATTAATAGCGGATGTCAGCAGATTGCGATGTATCATTGTAATGTTCATAAAAATCAAGAAGAAACTGGAAAAATACATAATCGCGACTGAAAATAAATTCTTGTTTCCCACACTTGGGCCAAACCATAGTCAGTTTCTATAATCAATTAGCGTTTGTTCGACTTATAGTTTCTCATTTAGCGGATCTTTTGATTACCAGCAAACGGTAAACAAAAATGAATTATAGGTTTATTTTGAAAAACTATTTTTAATACAAGGAAAATGTAAATGCCAACTTAATTTTGCAACTAGAGATGGTGTTTTTTTTTGGGTTGTTTTTGGTGGGGTTCTCCTGATTTTGGAAATTCTTGCTTCTCGATTTCATATCCGCTTGTATCAGGTTTCATCTTTTGATGATTTTTTAAAATTTCTCGAGATTTTTGGAGTTTATTATGGAAATGAGATGCGTGATGGTTTGAGACTTAATTGGTGATTCGAGATTATTCGAGAATGTTTGAGATTGTAGTAGGGTGTTTTGGATAGTTCAATGTTATTCGTGAATTTTAGAGCCTATTCGAAGAATATGATTGTTCGATATTTAAAAATTTACCCGATAAGATTCGAGGGTTCTATTTTTACAGTCTTTCCGATATTATTCATTAATATCCAGATTTTTCGGTATTATTGAAATTGTTCGAGATCAAGCAATATTCACATAATAAAGAAATGTTTTGAATTTTTCTTGCGTTAATGATGATATTTAAAAGAGTTTTTGAGATTATGCCAAAATTTCCATATTTCTCTGATTTCCTGTAGGTTATTGGAAATTATTCAAGAATGTCCAGGTACCAGGTTATTTACGTTTTACATGGCGGTGATTAGCACGTCTAGGATTCCCTTTAGTTTTACGTAGTTACTTTGAAAATTCGACATTTTTGAGACCATTTCGAAATTCTTGATATTGTTTGAATTATATTCTAAATTTGTGATGCTTTATCGATATATTTAGAACTCGTCATAACAGAGAGTTGCAAGATGTTTCGTTTGATTTGAGTTCATTTAAATGACTTACGTTCTGTTTCATCTATTGTACTTTTGAACGATAGCCCGAATATGCCCTGAAAATTAAATCTGAGTACGCCAATTGGTTTTCTTAAACATTGAACGCTCGAAAATGGAAACACATTTTGAATGAAGAATATTTTCGTTGAGAACAAATATTCTGATTTTTTTCCAAAAAAATACCCTTTGTAATATAAAACTTTTGAGCAAAAATGATTTGAGCTGAAAAGCTTCGATAAATGAAAGCTCTTAAAACTTAAAGTTCTCGACATTTGTTGCAAATAAATGATTTATGCTCATAAAATGAAAGACAGAATTTATGGAAAGGCACAAAAATTCCGGGAAAGTATAAATAAATTATCAAGCTTAAAGCTCTTTGAGAACAAATAATACTCTAAATTATTCTTAAAATACCACCTTTCTTCATAATATCAAATTTAACAGTCAAAATTTGTGGTTTGAAAAGCTCTTAAAAATAAAAGCTCTTAATAATTTACATTGAGCACATATATTCTAAATCCTACCCAAAGTTCCGTCATCCCTTGTAATATCAAATTTCGAAGCAAAATGGTTAGTTCAACAAGTTTCTATAAGTGAAAGGTCTCTAAAGCTCTTGACAATTTTTTCTAATATATATATAATTTATCATCTTAAAACATTTTATTAAATCTATGAAATTATTAAAAAGCTCAAAAATGTTAAGTTCAAACCCAAAAGGTATGGATTAATTGTCAAAACAAATATCATAAATTTATTCCAAAATCCCACCTTCCTTTAAACTATCAAATTTCAAAATGAAAAGTAAATGAGTTGGGATAAAAAGCTTCGATACGTGAAAGCTTCTAAAACTAAAAGTTCCACATTTTTTGCGAATACATAGTTTATGTTCATAAAACCTTTTAACAAAAACCTCAAATTATGAAAAGGTTCACAAATGTAAAGTTTCGACTTTTTGCAAATACTTATTTTTTGCACATAAAACATTGATTGATTGATTGATTGATTGAGAGTGTACGGCCAAGCATTATAGCAGGACTCCCGGACTCACAGCAGCCTAAAATCATCAATAATTCAGTTAGGTACTATAATTATATCAAGAATCAACAAATAAAATTAATACACAAATTCTCAGGAAACACTGAAAACTAATTTTAATTAATAATTCACCATAATACCAAACTAAAATTTAATTCTGAAATTCAGGATTCATTTTAATCCCATAATAATGATTATTCTGGAACTATGTTATATTCTGAAAATTGAATTATTTATTAGAAAATTAAGGAAGAGAAACCTTTAAATACTATATTCTTTAAACTAAATTAATTAATATATATTAATGAGCAAAACATAATATATTACATACGAGTATTACAAAAATTAACAATTTATGAAATTACATATGTAGACTTTCCCAATTCTAAGTTAAAAAATTCTAAAAGAATGTTTTAAAATTTTTAAATTGCTAGGTTACGATTTAAATTCACAGCGCTTGTATCATTAGTTACCGTTGTTAATACATTGTTTACCTACGGCAACTAGATTTAAAAATAAAAAGTTGAAAAAATTCATTTAACCATAAAATTAAATTTAAACTAATCGGCAATTTCCTACAGATCTAGAAAAAAGGAAATTAATAATGTTAAAGTTAATTATTTATAAAAGTATATAATATAAATTAAACATTGATCATATGTTACGACTTAAAAAAGTCTAGAATATCAATAATTTAGTTAAGTACTACATGTACCTATAAATGATATTTACTAATAAAACTCAAATAGAATATTCCAGAAATTTCTAAAAACTAAATTGCTTTACTACTTAATTAATAGAAATTAACTTATATAAATTAGTTAGTGATAAATAAAATAAAACAGTTATCACAAGACAATACAATTTCTGCGCTACAAAGCTACTGGATGCTTAGAGTTTCTGGATGCTGAGCAAGAATTTTGATATGTAATTAACTACGACATATATCTAATTAAGTTAACCAATATAAATACCATGAAATTATTAGAATTTAGTAGTCACAATTCCATGTACAACCGCACAAAAATAAAATCCTGCACTCAATCAATAATTCAAAAATTTGATTTCTTTATTAATAAATAAATTTAAATATATCCATAAAATTTTGACTCAGTTCACGGAATTATTATTACCCTGTCGAATCAAGCACGCAAATTGATTGATTGATTGATTGGACGATCAAGCATTAAAGCAAGTCTCCCGTATTATAAATGCGAATACCACCACACTACTACACCCATGTTACACAACATGACACCATTCTTCTTCATGAAGCCAAACATAGCAATATTCACCCCGTAAAGAAAGGCGCCACATCGATAACCACATAAGTCTAATAGTTGTGATATCCGCCCCTGGCCAGGCCGCCGTCGTACACCTTTTTACATATAACAAGATCGAGGGATGGGAAAGGAATGTTAGCAACAAAGACTCAACCCGGTTCCAGATACCTAAGTAGTTGATAGTTAGTAAATTTCACAAGACAATACAATTTTTTAAAGTTCATCTACTGCTCCAACCTGTAAGAAGACACAATGACAACACAAATTTCCTGGTGCCGCAAACTCTTTTTTCTGAAAATCTGTTAACAACTATTATTATTGCCTCCATCATTTTTTCCATCGGCGGTTGTGAGGGGGGCGAGACTTCGTTCCATCATCATGTTCCCATGCGGTCACCCAAATTTGTACTAACTGTAGGTAGTGTTGCTTGACGTTGTTGTTGAAATCGTTGCGTCTGTGCTGTCCTTGCTACTCGCCCCCCTACCCTGTCGAATCAAGCACGCAAAGTAAACAAAATAATAAATCAATGCAATGAAAATGAAACATTACTTTCTTAAAAATTTATCGATGTGCCATATACGTAATTATGACAATTGTGTGTGAAACCCGCAATCTTAAAATCAATAAATCCATTAAGTCAATAATTAAATTAAAAAAGATTTAGCCTTCCAAAATGTTTTTACTTAATTCCACTTTGTTCACATAAATGAACACATCATTTTGTTAAAAATCATGTCTTAATTTAACTCAAACCAACATTCGCAAATTCGCATTTTATTTATATATTTACCAGCATACAAGTAACAATATCTTATATACTAAAACCACCCACACACAATGACGGTAAATATTTTCTACCATCTTTAATGTGCATAGCAGGAGACCTTATAGCACATACAAACATTCCTGATCTATGTATCAAGATACAGGAAAATATTTATGACGACTATACTATATCAAAACCCATGAAAAGATTCTTTTGTTTTGTTGTTGTTTGTACATTATAATACAAAAACCAACAAAACATAATACATTTCCTTAATGGAATCTGTGTAAAGAGCGAATGAGACAACTGAATAAACATATCGTTGGCCCTGTTATATACCATATTTTAAGCATGTATTAGTAACGGTTGTACACAAAATCAAACATAAGAATACAAATAAGTGAGCGTAAAAATAAAATCTAATATAAAATTTACTACGACGTATTTCTATTTAAGTTAAAATCTATTTCTATACTATCCAATTATTTGACTTAAGTAATTAAAAATTTAAATTGGATTTTATGTACAATCACACAAAAAAACCAAATCATGCACTTAATTAGAAATAAATTTAACATTTAAAATTAAAATGTATATATATATATATATATATATATATATATATATATATATATATGTATATAAAGTATATACATATTACTATATAAATAAAACATAAAAATAAAATAAAATAAATTTTTGAAGAGGATAGAAAAAACACGTCTATTCTCTTTGACGAACTCTCATCCACCTTATTTTTTGCACATAAAACATTGTAGCAAAAATCTAAAATTATTAAAATAATCAGAAATGTTAAGTTTAGACCCAAACACATAGTTTAAATTAGTTATCAAGATTAAAGCTCATTGAACACAAATATTTTAAATTTATCCTAAAATACCACCTTCCTTTGTAATATTAAATTTTAGAGTTAAATGGTTAGGTTTGATAACCTCTTAAAACTAAAAGCTTTTGTTGATTGATGATTAACTTTGAGAACAAATATTCTAAATTTTATCCAAAAGTCCGTAACCCTTTGTGAAATCATATTTCTGAGTAAAATGGTTCGGTTAAAAAAGCTCTGATATTTGAAAGCTTATAAAATTAAAAGTTCTTGATTTGTTGCAAATACATAAAACTTTTTATCAAAAATCTAAAAGTATTAAAAAGGCTCTACGTTAAAAGTTAAGTTAAAGCCCAAACTTGTTTAAACTAATTATTAAACTTTAAACTAATTGACAATTTTGCAACTATATATTTTATGCTTATACAAATATTTTAACAAAACTTATGGATAATTCGATCTTTGAGAATTTTCAAGAATATTCGAAATTTGTGATGCTTTATCGATATACTATACATATTTAAAAATCGTCATAGCATTGAGTTGCAAGATGTTTCGTGTCTACTCTCAAAATCAGATACTTTTAATTAATGCGAGACTATACTAAGAAATAAGTTTTCCACTGAAAACTTTGCTTGTTCATAGGTAAAAGAAGCATTTTTAGGGCCCAAAAAAATATTGCGGTGACTCGAAATTTGTAGTTACGCCACATTTCAAGTGTAAAAGGTTTAATTTGAAATGTAAAACCTGTATTATTAGTAAACTATTTTAGTAATATTAGGGTCGTCAGACAATTTCAAAGAAAACTTTGCTTTCAAATTTCAGAACATGTTTTTTTTTTGTTTTTTATCTATGTATAATGTAGCTAAACACAATTTTATCATTCCATTAAAATGTTTAATTTATGAAATTTCAGAAACACCATTTATTTTGAGGGTATCACATATTTATTTTATTACTATTTTCTTTGCATTAATTAATACGCCTTTCACCAAAATAAAAAATCGTGCGAAAATAAATTTGCACAATTGGTGGCTTGTTTACGTTGTTAAATTATTTTCCGTGGAATGAAACCGACATGATTCTTATACATGCTTTATGCAAATATTAATTTCGTTTTAATCCTAAGTTTGTAAAGTTTTAGTAAACTTTATTCCAATCACAAAATCAATCAATCAACAATATTATAAAATAAACAACGTTATACGAAAAGTAACAAAAAAAAATAAAAATTTTGTTGGCAAAAAAGAAAATTCGAAAGAAAATCTAATCAATTATTCTTGTCCTATAGCATCATTCGTTTTCAAAAAATTGTGACGGGATTTATTAAACAAAATTTGAAATTGTTCACTCCTATTACCCTGTCACTGCTAATTTTTATTCCTTTTATGACTGTTGGAAATGTTTTTTTTTTCTTTTTTTTTTGTGGAAATGTTTTATACGTCATCGTCATTTTCATGTGTAAGATTATAAAAAATGTTATATTTGAAATGCTACTGTATTTATAGAAGTTTCTGAACCTCAAAGTATGGTTCAATTATTATTGTTAGGACATTATTATTTCATTTAATATTTGACATTTTATTTTATCAATGCTAATCTTTGCCCGATTGTACGGCATGAACAACTCAAAGATCAATTTATGGAAATTATTTTCTTTTGATTGAAAGATACATTTTTGCTAAAAAAAAAACGCTCGCCACAGGAAATCCTATTAAAATCTAAAAAAATATTTCCGGTCTTCCTTTTCATCTTGGCTGCGTACATTAAAATTATAAAAAGATTCGATAATATTTTTGTGGAAATATTGATCTGTTTTTGGTTGGAATAAATGTTTCGTATTTAAATAATGTTATTTCGGATTTTATAATAAAAATTAACAATTTTTTCTTCTTCATTTCATATTTGCAGACAAAATTTTCAAACGAAAGTCATTTGTATCTGACATCACTTAAATTATCAACATCAGGCCGTTACAAATGTGAAGTATCTGCAGATGCACCATCATTTCATACAATGATTAAAAAGAAAGACTTAATAGTAGTAGGTGAGTGTTTTTAAGTTAACTTAGTTTTAGGAGACAGAACTAACTACTAATACTCTCCTTGCAAAAAATTAGATCCTGCACATAAATACCCAGTTATAATACAACATGAAGATGCACCATATCGAATTGGTGATACGCTTGAAGCAAATTGTTCAAAAATATCTAGTCCGGCAGCCAATTTGACGTGGTTATTAAATAACCAAGTGGTAATAATACTTGTAGTGGCGCATGCGTATTATTCGTAAGATTACACTAAATGGATTTTTAAAATGTTTTAGATTGGACAAAATAATTTAATAGAATACGAAACAACGAAAACTTCTAAGCAATTAGAAGTGAATGTTGTAGGTTTAGAAGTAGTACTACAGTCACATCATTTTATTGACGGCCTATTATCGGTAAGTCATATTTTAAATTGAATTTTAATTATTTGTCTTCATTTCTGTTCTATCGAGAACTTAAATTGTTGTTTCACGGTTTTATTGAAAAAATTGTAGCAATAAATCATCTTCTATACATCTGTAAACATCAACGTTCATCTCTATGTATGTCTGGTACCGTTAAACGCAAGAATGGCTTTACCAATTGCGTTGCGGTTGGTACTACCGAGTATAGGTTATTGATTTACTTAAGCTGAATGTGCCGTGATATAGTAAATTATTTTGCATTTCTTTCAAATTTTTGGGTCTCTTTGAATTCAGGAAACCCATGAGGACAAGAAAAGTTGTGATATAGTTAAGTTAAAAATCAGATAATAAAACAATGTTATCAAAACATTTCTTGAAGAAGACCAAGTTTAATAAATTACCATAGTTCACAGTAAATTATACATTAGTAATTTTTATTTTGTTTATAACTAGTAGTAGTTTCAAAAAATTAACTCAATAGGATCATAATGCATTTTTATTTTATTTACTGGGTGGCCCATTTTAATCGACGGATCCAAATATCTCTTAAAATACGCCATCTACAAAAAGAAAATGTGTTACACAAAAATTGTCAAGGACAATAGGGGTCATTTATCTGTATTAATGCCATTGACCTACAGGTCAATTTTCCAAATCATTTGAAGGTCAAGGTCATTTTTTAAAGTAGAAACCCCTATTTTTGACACAAGATTCGAAAAGAGTGGGCAATTTTACGTCCGAATATGTATTTTCCATGACCTCCAAAAGTAATCTGAAGGAAAATATTTTAGTTATAAACTAAAGTAAAATCTGTTCGTTTAGATGACTTAGGGAGGTCATGGAAAATACATATTCGGACGTAAAATTTCCCACTCTTTCGAATCCGGTGCCAAAAATGGGATTTCCATTTTAAAAAAATTACTGTGACCTGTAAACGACCTTGAAAATTGACCTGAATGTCAAGGGAATTAATACAATTAATACAGATAGATGACCCCATCGTCTTTGAGAATATTTGCCTAAACCATTTTTTTTAGCTGGCGTATTTAAGGAGATATTTTGATCCTTCGATTAAAATGGGTTACGCAGTACATACATATAAAGTTACACGACCCATTGCTAAAGGTATTGGATAATGTAACAATTTTATGTCTTCGATGTTATTTATCAAATTCATGTACGAGTATGACGCTATTGGTACTTCAAGAAGCCTGGACGATTTGGAAGTAACATTGTTCTAAAGGTCTTGAAGAAAGCAACAATTTTAGTTCTGTCAGCTTAGTTGTTACCTTGGTATAGTATGGAAGTCGTGTCGAGTTGTAAAAGTATGTTTGGAACAACCTTCGTCTAGGTATGCAAATAAATTCTAAACTTTGTTTATCACTCAAAATCAAGTCTCTCAGTAAAATGTAACCGTGTAGCGCATGTCATTGTAAAGGTCTCAAGTGTGCAATAATTTTACTACTGGCGCTATAGCTAAGAAATTCACTGTTAACGTGCTGTTAATAAAAATGTCAACACGGTGAGGGAACAACATTTTTCCAGTTGGATATAACCGTGTTGTATATCGTTGTAAAAGTATCGAAGATCTGGAAGAATCCGACAAATTTATTTCTTGCGTGTAAGTTGTAACGTTGACTATTATAGCGCTGGTAGCAGATATAGCAGGTTAGTTACAATGCAACAATATTAGCTCTGGCCCGTTAGTTATGAAATTTACCGTCATGGCGCTGGTGGCATATATACATATCTCTTTGCAGATATCGTAGAATCTTGAAAAGAAAGGATTTGATAAGTGAGGTGAAATGGTATTTGCCCAGTCGGATATGACTATTCTATATATCGTTTTAAATGTTTTGAAGAATGGAACAATTTTAAAGAACGAGTGATTTTCAGGTGGTATTTTCCAGATGGTAAATTCTAGGCGGTATCTATGTGTGACCAACTTGACATTGAAAATATAGCGCAAATTTCTAAACCCACCACATCATGAACATGTTGATAGGATTGAATTTTTCGATTTTTGCTCCAAACATAGGAGTTTTTGTGTCGCTGATTACGTATTTATGGATAAAATGCTTATTTGAAGAATATTAAACTTAAAGCTATTTTTTACCTTAGACCGGCCATGTTGGGTCCGCAATTTCAAAATTAATTTTTTTAACCTCAGATTCATAATACTACGTATCCAACGATACTTTTCTAAGGGATTTCGTAAATTTGTTGAATAATTATGAAACAGTTTGTAACTGGAGGGTACTTCGGTCATATTGGATTCGCCATCTTGAATTTTACAATTTGGACCATAAAGTCGAATTCAGCGACCCAACAAACCCTTGGGTACCGAGTTTTATTGCATAATATTACTATTGGGTGAATTGCTAATTTTGTTATTTTAAAAAACAGTTAAGGCATTGCTCCATGCAAAACGGAAAACCGCCATTTAAAACCGTCAAACCCAATTTTTGGCTAAGTTGCTTCACATTGCAATATGAAAATTATTAACAAATAGTTCAAATCTATAAGTTCCACCTTATTCTAAGAAACATTTATTCAAATTGATTTATTTTCATTCAAAAAACCGTCAAGCAAAAATCCGTCCGTCGAAAGATAAAATTGGGGGTTTTTGAAAGAAATTAAATCAATTTTAACTTTCCTGTGAACACGACATACCTGGGTGTGTATTTGGATTTTCCATTTTTTTGGAAATAATGGAAATTTCTTGTCATACTGAGTTTTTCATGGGTCGCCAATAAAATTGGGTCAATATTTACGATTTTCATATCAATTGCACTATAAAATTTAACACACAACAGTGTATGCTCGTGTTAATGAAAAGTAGTTCGATACTCGTGTTGATATAAAGGTTAATAAAATTTTCTACGAATAAGGTGGGGTGGAACTGATAAATTTGAACTATTTTTTAATAATTTTGATATTAAAAATCAAACAATTTTGTCAATAATTGGATTCGACGGTTTGAAATGCCGGTTTGCCGTTTGTGCATGGGGCAATGCCTTAGTTTGATATAAAAGTGAGCAAGCCTTCTCAGGTGGTAAATTTTGTTTCAAATCGTATTTAAAATCGATTACACAAGGTTTCACCAAGTTTTATTTAAAATATTCGGGGCAGGAGGTTTTATTATTTGTTAACTATAAGAACTCGATTTACATATATATCAAAAACCGTAATGGCCGCATTATTTAAAAAGCTTGTGCATTCCTGACTCCTGATCTACATAATCATGAGTTGTAGTATTTAGGAATATATACCACCGCAATAGTATCACTCATACAAATATAGTTCAATGAACTATTTTGTATTTTGGTTGTTTTCTCGTCGACTTTGTAGATGATATGTTTCCCCTACGATTTGTATTAATTACTCAAATATCGTTATCGGTCTAGGCTTGATGAATTGTTCAAGGGAATAAGAGGTACTTATTTGAGATCGTACTGATTTATTTGCAATCTGCAAAAATATTATCTGTTTTAGATTTAGTATTGTTAAGACGTCGTTCTAATTCAGCCTAAGTAGTGAGCATTATATGCAAAGTCGCAGTGTTACACAAATTTAATTGACAACAAATATTTTGTGTGGTTTACGCAAAAGTCTAACTGAATTTTCTTTCCTTTGGCAATACGGTTGTCCTAGTGATTTATGTTATATAAGAAAGGGGCTCCACAAAAAAAAGAAAACTGTATATATTTATTGTTATGCTACACTGCTCCAAAAAATTAAAGAAACCAAAATTTATTTTTAATTTTTTTAGTTTTTCGAAAAGCTTTATATAAGCGCTTTTTAAGCTTCAACTCTCTAGATTCGAAATTTTTTAGCAGAAAGTTTGTGTGAGATACCTTTATCGCGCAATCATAAGAAATAGCGCGAGAAACTTTTTTTCAAAAAAATGGCTCGGGAAATGTTTATTAAATTAAACCAATGCATGAGTCAGTTAGATTGTTAATTAAGCTTCAGTCAATGAATTGAATGAAAAAGGATCCTTTTGTTTTTGATCATCGATATCTCAGCAACCAATGATTGTACAGTAAATTTGGACAGTTTTAAAAACTTGAGTAAATTTCCTACAAGATCCTTTAATGATTATTTGAGAAAAAAAAATTTTATCACCCTCACCACTAATTTGAAAAAAGTATAAAAAAATTACTTTTAAGCTTTTTAGTAAATCTACCGTTACTTTACAAATATTGATGAGAAGACTAATGTTGTCAGGTTTGTTTACAGCTTAATGTTCCTCTACTAGCCCTGTATATTTTCAAATTGATCCTTCCAATTAAAGAAACAAGTGATTATCAAAATAAAAATAAATGTCTTCGACTTTTTGCACAATTTTGCATTAGTTACTCATTAACCCTTAACGATCGAGAAATCTTTTTTGTAATACTCGCCCATAAGACGAAATATCACCAATTATCATGGAACTTGGCTATTCCTAAACCGATTTTAGTGAAATATGATACGCGCGATCGAAATGGGATTCTAAAATGATTTTTGGAGAAATTCTGGGATGTGCCCAAATATGATGGAACTTGGCTATTCCTTAACCGATTGTGCCACAATTCGGCATGATTTTTAGAGTAAGCTCTGGAATATGGCCCACTAGGATGAACTTGACTATTCCTGAACCGATTAAAAAATTTTCATTTTCATTTAATTACCGGCATTGCATCCCTTTATAATACTAATGTCGTATATTTAATTTTTTTTTGTTGTTGTCCTACGTATTACTCAAGAGTTGGTGTAGATTAGGAAGTATAAGTATTTTGGCGCGAAAATGCTAAATGGATCAGGTAATTGTATTGATTTTTTTTTGCATAACTACACATTTAAATATCCAAAATATGATTGAATCATTTGATTTTTTTTTTGGATTATGAAGGAGTAATATGCACATAAATGTAGTTTGTCTGGGTTCAACGTATTAGTATATAGTACGAATCTGCATACAAATTACTAATTGCAATACGCGCGATTATAAGCCTACATACGAACACAAATCATTGTTACTGAAGATTATTAAATATAAAAATCAGTTCGTATGAGAGGCCACGGCGGTCAGTGTCAACCGTTTGTTACGGAACCAAATCAAAAAAAAAAATTAAATTTGAGTTAAGTTAAACTCGTAAATTTCGTATTGGTGATACAATGGGATTTCTTCTTTTTTTCGGGTAAAAATTCATTATTCTGACTTAGAGTTAATAATAGTTCCAACCATAAGGTTTAATTTGACTTTTTTTCCTGGTCTTTTAAAATGTGATGATAGGGAATTTGGGAGTTAAAATCAAAATCAAAATCTGAAATTTAACCACTTTTTTAGTGAAATTATTTTCGGGATATCAATTGAAAAGCCCTGGTATATACATATGTATATTATATATACGAGTATATTCTGTGGACTGGCTAGTACTGGGTGAGTTTTAACAATATTGTTTTGCTTTTAACGGTGACCTAGGCCTCTTTTAATATTTTTATTTAATACTAGATTACAAATTATATGGTGTTATACTCAAATAGAAGACACTGAGGTTTGCGAGAGAACATTTCATTGGATACGCGCATCTTCAGTAGTGGTAACGGGAAAATCCTAAAACAACTACATAAATCCAAGTTTTAGTTTTGTAATAAAGTGATACAAAAGTGTGATTAGAACTTAATTATCTAATTGTTCGTTTAGTTTCGCACATGTCGATTTTCATTATAATCGATTAAGGTATAGTCAAGTTCCATCCTACTTGGCCATATTCCAGAACTTTATCCAAAAACCATTTTAGAATCCCATTTCCAACGTGCATGCCAAATTTCACTAGAATCAGTTGAGAAATAGCCAAGTTCCTTAACAATTATATATTCCATATTCCAGAACGTCATCTAATTTTCTATCGTCTTGCGGGCGAGTATTACAAAAAAAATCTGTCGATCGTTAAGGACAAGTAACTAATGCAAAATTGTGAGAAAAGTCGAAAAAAATGTGTTTTTATTTTGATGGTCACTTGTTCCTTTAATTGTTTTGTAAAACTTTGATCAATCTATCCGGGAAACCGGTTGGAAGGATCAATTTCGAAATGTATAGGGTTATTACAGGAACATTAAAACCATAAAAAAACCATAAAAAAGTCATTGTTTTCTACTTTTTCTAATAGTGTTGAGGGTAGAAACATTTTTTTCCTCAAATAATAATTAAAGAGTGTAGTAAGAAATTTACTCAAATTTTTAAACCTTTCCTACAATTTACAATCAATGGTTCCTGAGATAACGACGATCAAAGACAAATGGATCGTTTTCCATTCAAAATCAGATATCTTATTATAGCAAAAAATTGACGTAGAAAGACCAAAAAGAAATTAAATTTAAGCTTAATTAACACGCTAACTGACCTATGCATTTTTGTCCCCGAAATTGGATTTGTTATTTTTTCTCGCGCTATTTCTGTTAATCTCGAAGCTAGAGATTTAAAGCTTTAAAATGCTTTATTTCCATATCTGCATGATCGTTTTTCACAAAGATACAGCTCTTCAAAAAATACTAAAGAAATTGAAAAAAATGTTGCTTCTTTAATTTTCTGGAGTGGTGTATATATATATGTAAATTAAAATACAGTTCAACTATATTGCATATGACCCCAATTATCTGGTCTGACAAAATTATCGCTCGTCGATACTAATAGCAGTTGGCGCAAAAGCGGTTTAATTTCAATTAGTTTAATTAAGCGGATATAAAGCCTTAGTAAAATTCTCCCGGATGACTTTCAACCTCCAAATCCGGATTTCATTACAGTTATCTTCAACAGTCGTCTGTTTGTGATTAGTTATTATACAAAAAAAAAAATATTTTGCTAATAAGCAGAACTATTTTGATGTAAATAGAAGATTGTAAATCAAGCACCCATTTCCCAGTTATTCGAAATTTGTAAAATGAATAAATTTTTTGACGACCAATTTCGAGTTTTAACAATGAAACCTGGTGTTTTTATTGCAGACTTATTGCAGAATCGTTTGCGTAGGTTCTCAGTAGGAGAAATCGAAAAAAATTGAATATGGTCAATTACAGCGCCACCTATCCAGCACTATCATGAATCGAAAAAAATATTTCAGTCAAATCCTACGTATTTTTAGCGGTTCCAAATATTTCATAGTAACTAACACCATATTATAATATGATATGTCAAGATTACCAACCTATATCGATTGTGGATAACCACGGTTTTAGAAATTTAATAAAAACATTATCGGGCGGGGTTACAAAATTGCATCAAGGACAACAATTACTAATTTATTGGACAAAAAATACGAGGGATATGTTTATTTTTCATTTTGAATACTCTTAACGTTACGTTAAAGGCGTAACGTTAAGAGTATTCAAAAGGAAAGATAAACATACGTCAATAAATGTAATTGATGAACTTAATCAAATTTTTGAAGTTTGGTCCATAAATGATAATAATGTAACTGCGGTAGTTAGTGATGGTACCAAAGATATAATCAAAGCTTTGGAAACTAGGTTTGATTCGAACAAATACCTTCATTGTTTGGCGCATCAGATTAATTTAGTTGTGCAAAATTCTATTAAGTCGGTTGAAGTACTTAATTAAAAAAAAAATGGTTTAAGCAAAGCGTTAATCCGAGTGATGAACTTCGTAAAAGTCAATCTTCGAGCTGTACTAAAAAGCTTATACAAGAGGTGTCTACACAATGGAATTCGTTATTCCATATGATTGCAAGGTTTTTAGAACTAAGTGATATAATAAACGAAATATTATATCGTTATCCATCAGCAGCACCATATACATATGTATGGTTTCCGCTAAGGAACTTCATCAGCTTAAAGAAATAAAAACGATATTACATCTGTTTGAGGCAGCTACGAAGGAAATTAAAGGGGAAAGTTACGTAACTAGTAGCTTGGTTATTCCCATGGCGTTTAATCTTTCTACGGTTTTAGATCCATGTATTAAGAAAAAGTAATTCGTCCAGAGTAATTCAGGAAGTAAATCGAATGCTAAAAGAGAATGCTGCTCTTCTTTACTTCATTTTAAATAACGTTTGCTATTTTGATTTATATGTAACTAACACAAACAAATCTTTATAGCTAACCTGAGAAACAGTCCAATAACGGATCACATTTTTTATGAGAACATCATACAAATTTAGTGCGTAAAATTACGTGGACATTAGTTGAGGACAACAACAATGATTTATCTTCTGAGCTCCATTTATTTTTAAATAGCCCAGTTGTTTCGTTAGCTACAATTCCATTAATATGGTGGGATAGTATGTCAGCGACATATCCAAGCTTGAATAAAATTGCTATAAATTATTTAGCAATATTTGCTACTTCCGAACCATCAGAGCGTTTGTTTTCGAAAGCTGGCCAAACAGTGACTCAACAAAAAAATCGGATGAAAGGCAAACGGCTTTCAAATTTATTAGTTTTACAATCCATCGACAAAACATTCTGGGATCTATGTATAAACTTAGTTTTGGAATTCCTTAGTCTGAATTTGAAATAAATGTATGAATTCAAATAAAAATTAGCATTGTATTTAGATTTTAGATTATAAAACTATGAACAATTGAATTTCGATACATCGATATATCGGTGATTTATTCCGATGTTTTTTCTACATCGATGTTCGACAGTTCGATTTAAGTTTCGATGTCTAACATCGATATTTGGCTTCGATGTTGCATCCCTAATTCTAATAAACTAAAATAGTAAATGAAAATAACGGTTTCACCATATAGTTTGATAGTAAATAAAAAATTGTACGTACCTTATTTGAAGCTTAGTAAAAAATACGGTCGATACTGGAGGCTCTTATTTACACAATAGGCTGTGGTATAAGTGAGTTAAAGAGCGAGGCAATTACTTTGTACAACTAATAAATTAATTTTCAGCTGAGCCACTATATTTTCCAGGAGCGCTCTTCAGATGAAATGTGGTAAGTGTATTTTTTTTTTAAATCATAATCAATATTTCTCTTAAAAATTAAATTAAATCAAATTAGACGAATGACGCGGAACTCATTCTTTTGACCTATGTGAAGGTTTCTTATGCATGAATCTTTTGTTCGATCAATTAGTTCGAGTAGAGAAAAATCCCCCGGCCGACAAAGCTACCCAATTAACATGCACGGTACCTGAATGATCCGTAACAAAACCACTATTTAAGTTAGCGTTACTTATTTGAGCCGTTCAGTTAATGGTGCTAATCTCAATTATTCAGGAAAGTTATTATAAATATAAAAAGTTATGACTATACCAAGTGCTTTGACACTTAAATTTAAGATTTTTCAAACAGTGGAGTTAATCGATTTGTGCACTGAACGGCTCATTTGTGTGGATCACCTCCAAATTTATCATTGTAGCAAAATCGAAAAACCAATTTTTAATCAAAAATGCCTATTTTCCAATTTTTGATTGAAAAAAAATTAAAATATTTTGCAATATAATATTTAATTTATACAGAAAGAGATTTGGTTTTTAATAAGAAATTTTGTAAAAGGGCTAAGTTATTTGCATATTGTTTCTAGAAAAATCTTATTTGAAAAATATGTACTGAACCAATTTTTATTTTTGAGACTCCCTTAAATTGTAAACGAAATTTTACTTGGACTACAGTTGAACATGTTGTTACAGTTAAAAATGAACAACTTTTATGTAAACCGCAGAAATTTAATGTATTTATCTTAAATTTCAGAAATTTACCAAAGTTGCTTTTATGAACTAATATTATGAAGATATATGTAGTTAATGAAAAAGTCATTCTTTTAGAAGAGATTTGCCCAATTTTCCGCTAGAAAAGCCTCTGTCATAACATCATAAATGCAAATAAATGCTGAATAATTTTTCAAAAGAGGAAGAGCGTGTTTTGGTTCCTAACGTTGAATATCTCATGAAGTTTCATAGAAAATTATGTTTCCAAAACAAAAATTGTAAAATAATATTATAACCGAAAATATACTGACAAGGCAAAACCAATTATGTCATATTAAATTAAATTATAAAGATTAAATTGTAATTTACCCAAGAAAAAAACCTTTTTAAGATTTTTGTCGAAAAAACTAAATTAAAATTAATCTCAAACAAAAATTACTTCATATCCTGTAAATCGATCAAAGCCACCCAAAAACTAAAAACATTATCTTCCAACAAAAAATTTGTTGTTTAAAAAGTTATTTAAAGTTCCGTTCAGTTATCGACATAAAAGCAAATCTCTTTTAAGTAGTTTTTGAAATATTGATTATATTACAAAGAAATAAATATTTTTTGTCTTACACATGGCTATAATATTATGCCAGAGTTACTTACAGTATTTATAATAATTCTATTGGTTACAAGAAAATTTTAAAAATTGAATTATTTTTGGTTCTGTTTTTTATGTTCTTGTTGGTAAATAGCTAACCTTTTGATGACCTTTTTTAAGAAAGGAAAAATTATAAGGAAAAAAAGTAACGAAGAAAATCTTCTTCCTATCATCTTACTATCAAATTCAACTTAAAATAAGTTCATTTTTTATGTTTATTTTTTAAAATGAAAGTTAAGCTTTTGCTTATCAAACAAAAAACAAGAATAGGAAACTTTCTTTTCTGTTTTGTGTATTGTATATTTATTTAGTAAATTTTCGAATTTTTGTGTGTGTTAAGTAAGAAAAAATAGTAGAGTAGCTATATGTATAATGTATAATGTAGCTCCTTTACAGGATTATAATATTTTATAAAATTTTACGTTTTATATAAGAAAAACAATATTAATAAAATAAGAAGTGGTGTTGCTATATAAATAGAATTTAGCTGCTTACCCAGAGAGAAGGCAACAAAAAAAAACTGAACTTTATTATGCAAGGTGTCATATGAAATTTATATCATTATATTTATGAATTTATGCTTATATTAAATCAATATACATACCAAACACAATAAATTTCTTTTCCTCTACGCTTTCTAAAATATGTCGAATAAATTATAATAAAAACAAATAATTTAATATTTGAAATTTTGCTTGAAAATGGCTTTTTCAATTTATTGCGTTCGATTTACCTAATTAAATTGATGTAAAATTGACATTTTCATAGAGCTATCAAATGAACTAGAAAAATTTGTATTTATATGCTTTGACAATGACATTAATAATATGTTCAACATAATGATAGAAAATAGTATATGATTTAGTTAATCGGCTAAAATGAAGGCTATCGAAACTTTTTCCCATTCACATCAGGAAAATCTCTTAGATTATTTATAGCAGCTTTTGTACATTTTTGGCAATAACGTTTCCTAACTTATGAGACCCATATGTAAAGATATACAGGTTGATTATAGAATTCGCGGGAGTGAATCCAATGCGGATCGAGAACTACATATGCAAAGAGGAATCAACGGAGCCTCTATTCCGCCAAAAACTTAAATTAAATCATGGTTTTTGCGTTGATTTAATTCATTTTTATTTACTATATGTATTACAATTAAATTAATTAGCCGCAAAATTAATTCACTTTTAATTGTGATATAATTTCGCAACGAAAAAAAACTATTTTGTTTAATTTATTTTTGCTAGTTTGGCAATAATACGTTGAATTCGTTTTTCTCTTTTTTGATTCAACAAGATTTTAGTACTTTCTCAGATTAGTTTAAGATGTTAAGATCGTTTCAATTTGTTGTAATCCAATAATTTTTTTTAAGTGGACCTAATTAGCTCCGCGGGAATTAATTCTGCCGAAAATTTTTGTATGGCGAAATTAATCCATTTTCAATTAGAATTAAATACGAGACAATTCGTATTGAAAAAAATTAAATTAGTGCTGGATAATGATCTGCTAATTTTTTTGTCGGATAAATGAATTATGATTGTATTATCTTTATACGTGGACTTAAACTCATTTGGGAAATGAATCAATTTCGCCCTTAAATTTGAATTTATTCCGCGGCAATTTAATTCTCCTTCAATATGATGTATGATTTGTCTGTGAATTTTCATTGTGCTCATGCATTTATAGCGTTGATTTTGCGTTTTGTTTAATAATCAACGAATTTTAATGCGACAGGTAAGATTTCAAAATAAAAATGGCGCTCATCAAAATTACGTTCTGTATAATACCATAAGAATAAGAGGAAGGGTTGGTGCAGTAAAATTATTATCTAGTGTTTTAGAATAATTGAGATTTTATTTATTGCTAGTACATCTTGGTGTTATTGTTGTTATTGTTATATTCACCACCTATTTTGATGTTAGTAAGTCTGCTGTATAGTTAAAATATAATAGTGGGTCTAGCACACTACTTTATGGAACACCAGCGAGGATTTCACATAAATTTCACCAAAAACTTTCGATCAAGTAGATAATTTTTAGTTACTTTAGTGAAACTTTTCGGTGACTGTCTTCGAACTTTGTGTATAAGTTCTTAATACCACACCTTATCGGAAGCTTGCACAATGTGTAGAAATGGTGAAGTTACAATTAACATAAGATTAAAGGTTTAGATTTGTATACAATAAGTTATACGATACAATAAATAAATAACATCCCACACTTGAAATTGCACCAAATCACCCACATATCACATCGAATAAAAATGTTTTAAGACCAGATTGAAAATATTAGAGATTCCCACAAATTTTTAATTTATCCGGAAGACTATTGAACATTTTGGAAGCCAAAATTAAGAATGAGTTTTGAAAATTCGTTGTTTAGAATCTTTGAAGCCGAATATACTGAGGGTTTCTCAAATTGTATCTAGTACTGACCTTTGACTGTCGCATTTATAACAATAAAAAAGTCTTCATTAAAATAGAAGCCAAGAATGTACATTAAGAATAATCCTTACAGTGTGCATCTGCGCAATATTTAGTGGTTGAATTCTGGTGTAGTAAGTACCACCCTAACAAACTAAGCCTTAAGACATTTTCGAGTCGACTAATGCAAAGTATATATTTCTTAAAACTACGTAGTAAGAAAATATTTTTAATCACTACCATGAGATACTTACGAAGGTCATCAATATGGAGTCTCCAAAGCACAGTGTTATCGACAGTTAGTCCTAAGTACTTAAAAAATTCAACGAATTCAATTTTAACACAACCATCGTTATAACCAATTTGGTCGCAGTTACGAATGTGATAAAGAATATTAGGGTTTACAAAAAAAGCATCGTTAATCATAAAAAACAAACCTTTTGTTTTTGT
Source organism: Tipula vernalis (assembly GCA_958295665.1). NCBI lineage: Eukaryota > Metazoa > Arthropoda > Insecta > Diptera > Tipulidae > Tipula > Tipula vernalis. Next base: position 332,566,346 of record OY282558.1, on the reverse strand, counting down.
ACTTAAGAACATTGTATGTGCAAATCACCAGTTCTTTAGGAGAATTAAGTCCGATTGCATATATATATCGAGTAATAATGGTCATTCGCGAAAGCGATCAACTGGAAATTAAATTCAATATATAAAATTGAATTCAAATATATCAAAAACAGCAATGTACGTAAACCGGGACCATGCGGAACGCCATCGTTTATGCCGACTCATAATACCTTTAATCTTAACAACCTGGAATCTGTCGCATAAGTATGAGTATGAGCAATATGAGCAAAACCAAAGCAAAGTGATCCCACGAAACCCAGCATAAAAATACTTTTTCAATAGAATTTTCTGGTTAACCATTAAGGCCTTCGTAAGATTAATAAAAATAGAGGCAACCGTATTTCTCTGATCATAAATATTTCGTATAAAATTTGGTAAATTCTAATAGAGCATTTTGTGTACCTCTGAATTTTTTGAAGCCAAAATGGTTGTCTTGTAAAACATCGGGTTGGCGAGGCTGATGGCGAGTCGGCTTTATAATAATTGAATGACATGGTTGGTTACAGATGGAGAGAGAGAAAGCCGCTGGGAGATATAGGAAATGAAATGTTATGTGCAAAGAGGTCGGATTCGGTAACAAAAAATAATTAACGTTCATTCTTTAGGTACAATATATCAGCCAATTCTCACGTTGCCCACTTAATATTGTGATCTGAACAAATGACACAAATTTTCAGAACATAAATTTTTAACATTGTGGTTGCTCTCTGCACGGAGTGCAGTAATTTAAATTCTAAAGGATTTTCAACACTAGACTAGGGATGTATAACTGAATCTAATTGTTAAAGGACGAAGATGAAAAATGCCGAATGCGACTTTGATTGCTGTTCAACAAGTGCCAGTTGTAAATAATCTAACATAATTTGTGAATCTGTGATTTGGCGGCCTGAGAGTAGAAGATTTATATTGTTCGTGGCCAATTGTGATATTTGGGAAGGGGCAAAATTTGGAAAATATAAATGTTTAGTTTGGTGATCTTTAAGGGACGCTTTATAGGAAAAGTGTCGTCCAAGGAGTCGGATAGATCCAATTGTTTTATATATTGCACAGATTTGTATTTCACAGATTGCACAGATTTATTTAGTTAACTGTACTGTCCATGTGTTTGTTTATCTGTTTTAACACCTCCAAGGAAAGATCACAGTTTATCCAACCGGTTCTCGACTCCAAGCCCAAACTTCTTTCTGGTGCTCCTAAAAGAAAGTGGTTCTTATAATGAACTCTCGGAAAAATGGAAACGGGCCGAATTATGTTTCCAATCGCTGTTATAAAACCCCCAAATGTTACGAGTTCACCTCTTTCGGCTAACACAATCTGGCCGACCTGTCGCTGGGTGTTTTGGGAAGGATTGTATCAATGTGCTCTACATTTCTTACCTCAGAAGAAAGTCCTGAAAAGTATTAATAAGAACAAAACTGAAAACATCGTTTGCAATTAACTTAAAAAAATTTACATCGAAAAACGCAAAATCTGACTAAACCAATTGACAATCACACAATAAGTGCAGGAGAATCACGAATATATGTCAGTTTGTGTGCCGTAACAACATCTACTAGTGAGTACATAAACCTTTCAGTTGTTTGATATGCTGTGTTTTTTTGGGTCTATAAATGTACCTCAAGTATCAATGTGCCTCTACTTCCCCTATACTATAATCACTTATTGTTTCCTTCAAGAGATGCAGTAAAAATACAGCAACAATTAAAAAAGCTTTAATAATATCGGCACAGCAAGGATATTACCAAATTTGAGAAAATACAGGAACGTATCAGATCATAAACATTCGTTAATCAAGTCAAGACAGTGAGGGCTGACAAGTTGATTTCCTGAACACTGATTTTCTCTCTACATTGGTTGGGGTATAATCATATAACGGCGCAATGAATTCGTCAACAGAAGAACTATCAAAATGGATTTATTCGAAATGTCACTTGAAGATGTTTTCTTGGATAAAATCAGCTAAAGTAGATACTGTATTCAAAAAATTTTAAAATTTGTTTTAAGATCAGCTTTGGTCCTGTTTATTACCAATTCCAATTCGTTTAATTGCTTTATAATTAAATAATTATGTATATTTCTTACGGTTAAGTTTCTTTCTAAGATAATCGATCTTCTTCATTAAACTAATAAGTTACCTGGAGGTCCAGTTATTCTACTGTGCATGAACTAATCACCAGTAGTTAGCCTAACTTTAGAATAATTTTTCAAATTAAATATAAAATCAATAAGTTCCTTAACAGATTTGTAACTAGTATTCACTTAAGTCAGAAACCATTTCAGCGAAGAAGCTTTGTTTATTTAATGTATTAATAGCCCTACGCGGTATTTTTAATCATGTCAAGATCAACCGAGAATACAAGTCCTTGTGGTCACTTAGTCCCGCAGGAAATGTGAATGTTTTAAAGAAATCATTTATTGATGGTTTAGTCTTCAAATAACGAGCAACATTATTGATACTTGTAGAAAAACCGAAAGATATTAATAACGATCTGAATTTACTCCCAAATTCCAAATTATCTGTTATTTATTTTTATTTAAGCAATCCCCGATTCTTCTTTTCTCGCAACTTCAAGAAAATATTTTTATTTAATGGCGTTAAAACTTCATTAATAAAAACTTAGAGCTCAGAGTAATTCTGCTTTTCCTATACGGATTTCACAACGTTCCCCGCTTTCATAATTTTATCCTTTTTAGTCACGTTACATATTTGTATAAATAATAAATCCCGCTTGTATCTGTATCTTTTTACCAAACCAGAATTACTGACAAAAACTTGCAGAAAATCACCATTAAAACCAAAATTCGCCATATCAGCCTTCAGCAACGTATCGGGATTGTCACATAAAAATATTTTAACTTTGTGAGATTTGTAAAATTTCTTCCTTAGTGAAAAATGTAAGTATTTGTCTAGTTATTGTTAAATTTAAAATTTGTCAGAATTTTTACAAGTCTGTTCCTCGACTAATTCAGAAATTCAATTTTTAATATTAATTTTCATATTTCCTTATTGAACCAAACAATATTTGAAAACTTAATATTCGAAATTAAAAATATTTCTTAAATTTCTTTACTGTTAGTCAAAAAGATGAATTTTTCTTTAATATTCGGAAATATTTATCAATAATTTTGATACGTTATTTTAAATGTCGATTAACCGGAAACACGTGCCATTTTACCATACTAAAAAATTCTTTATGGTAAAAATATTTTGAGATCTCCGTTTCCAAAATTAATTGTTAGAAAATGGAAACAATACAGGGTGGCTGAGACCAAGTGTTACCAAATGAAAACGCTGTAATTTTTTTAATTTTGATTATTTTTTATTGAAATTTCGTGGAATATGTTGAAAACATATTACATTTTATGAAAAACATGTTACTGCTCGTTATGACCTTCTTTGGCTTTGATTATTTGATTCAGTCTTCCATAGAAAGCATTGCATGCTGACCGAACGTGGGCTTACGGAATTTTATTCCATTCTCGAACAAGAGCTGACTTCAATGCATCAACACTTTCGTATTTTTTAGTGGACACCTTACTCTCCAAAATGGACCATATGGAGAAATCCATGGGATTCAAGTCTGGTGAATATGGTGGCCATTCTTTCGACGAAATCAGCCGCGGAACGCAATTTTGTAAAAATTGCTGTGTCGCTCGAGCTTTGTGTGACGGTGCCGAGTCCTGTTGGAATGTCCAACGGTTCGTACCAAAGTGTTTACGTGCCCAAGGTAGCAAAGCATCGTTTAGGATCTTTTGGCGGTACATCTCTTGGTTTACCTTGACTCCATGTTCGATGAAAACCAGAGGAGTGCGTCCATCTGCAGTAACTGCAGCCCAAACCATAACATAAGCTGGTGATTGCTTGCGCATGGCAACTCTTGTGTCCAAATTATCGTTGGACTTGTCCTCTAACCAAACACGATCATTTTGTTTATTCACATGCTGTTGAATGGTGAAAATTTTCTCATCAGAAAAGACAATTTTTGGAATCTCATCACGTTCGGCCAAGGCCTTCAATGCTCGTGTTCTTTCAAGCCTAACTTTTTTTTGTGCCTCCGTAAGATCTTGAACTTTTTGTATCTTGTAGGGCTTCAAGTGTAGTTCATTTTTCAATATGGTTTGAATGCTGTATCGTGAAACATGTAGACGTGCGGCTAATTGATTGGCACTTTGACGAGGATTTCGTTGGATTCGTTTCTTCACCTTTCGTATCATTTCTTTTGATGTTGCTGTCTTTTTAGGACCGCCTCTGTTGCGTTTAGCGATGCTACCAGTTTCGTTGTATCGAGTTATGGTTCGATACACAAACATTTTATTCACATTCAAATGCTGGAGCTGACGAACTATTGCTGTTTGTGAATTTCCACCCAAATACAGTGCAATTACACTATTACGTTTGAATTCCATTACGATTTTTTTATTAAGATATTAATTTAGAACAATTATTTATTGACCACATATAAACAACTAACCAAACTTCAATCTGTCAAAAAATTAATGCGCGAAAATGACAACTACACAAATGACAGCAGAGTGAAGTTAGTAACATTTGGTCTCAGCCACCCTGTATTTTTAAAGTTATTTCTCTTTTCACCAATTGGAATTTATGGGCTCACTAAAAACGTGAACGTCTCTTCATGAAAAAGCAGCACATTGATGCGCCCAATATACAACATCAGCGCGCATTGGTGAGCCCAATATAAATTTCTTTCTTATAATTATTTTAACGAAAATAATTTTTATAGTAAAATCAAGCAAACAACAAATTACAGTTATCGAAATATTATAATCGGATAGTTGCAATTATCAAGCGTTGCAATAAGAGAATTTGTTCCTATTGTCGTAGAACAACGTAAAGTAAAATTATTTATCGAAATACGTTTGTTAAATTGTATGGCTTAAATATGTTTCTGTTGATAAAACCTACTGATAAGTCGGATCGAATGTTACAGCAAGACTGCCCAACTTTTATTCAAATACAATTTACATTAACAATATATATGTGTATATGTGTTAGTACAATGATAATATTAACAAGTGTTACATTACTTAACGAATACATACATATCAGTTCTCCACTCCCAAAAAAAAAAACTTTTGATTTGATTATTTTTTTTTTTTTAATATTTTTACCCCGGCTTAATTAAAATCTTAAACGGTCGGGAGGACGTCTGTCCCTGGTGGAGTGTCTCAAAGGTTGCAAATTATCTCTTTCATTTTCATTATCTTGAACAATGGGTATATTTGCTTCGGATGTCGAAATTGAAATACTTTCAAACGCTGGTCTCAGTGCACTACCTGGATGTAATGAATCTTTAAGATGACTTAACATTAAATGGTCTTCATGAGCAAAACGAATTTGATTCCCCACATTAACTAAATATGTAGCTGGACTCGTTACTTCCACGATTCGCCCTGGTATCCATTTTATAACCGATTTTGAATTAAAGTTTTTAAACAAAATCTTATCACCATTCTCAAATTTTGGTTTATGTCTTTTCTCATTCTGCTCTCTGACCACGACTTCAATATTCGTTGGTTTTAACAAATCAAGATTAGTTTTTGGTTTGTATTTAAAAATTGTCTCATTTGGTGACACTTCATCTGTTGAATTTGGTATATTTCGATACGTAAATAAAAAACTATCTAACTTTTCTTCAATAGTTAAGGAACTTTTTAATAAAAGTAGTTTTTTTAGATAATCCTTAACAGTTTGTACCCCCCTTTCGGCAAGACCATTAGAGTTTGGATGATACGGGGTACTTTTACTAACCATAACACTATTCTTTTCCAAAAAACTTAAAAATTATTTTCAATCATAAGGTGGTCCATTATCCAAGACTAGTCTATGGGGAAACCCAAATATTGTGAAAAATGATCGTAGACAACTATTAACTGTTTGTGCAGATATATCTCGTACATATCAAATTTGAATATATTTGGAAAAACTGTCGACCAATATTAAGAATTTTTCACTATTGAAGTAGAAAAAGTCAACATGTATTCTCTCGAATGGGTAATTTGCTTTAAACCAAGGTATTACATGGACTTTCTGTGCATTTGACGTCATTACACAAGCTTCACAAGAATTTGCGATCTTTTCTATATCAGAATCGATATTAGGCCACCAACAATAACTTCTGGCTAGCATTTTCATTCTTACGATACCCACATAATTTTCGTGTAACAGGTTAAGTACATATTTTTTAATGACCTTGGAATAATTATTCGATTATTTCGTATGATACAATTATTTTCAATAACCAATTCGGATCTGATTAAAATATACGGTTTTACATCTATTTCTGAGACATGATTAGACCAGCCAGACACACAATATTGTACAACTTTCGACAAAATCGGATCTTTTTCTGTTTCTATCGCAATGTCTTGAAATTTCAAGGGTTTCGTTATCAATGTGATACTGTTTAGCGAATTGCAAAAACTATCATCAATTTCCGATTTTTCATTTAAGGTAAACAATGCATCAGCATTTCCTATTTGAGATCCTTTTCTGTATACAACATCATACTGATAAGCGGATAAAATAACTGCCCATCTTTGCAGCCTATGACAAGCAAGAATAGGTAATCCCTTAGACGGATTAAAAATTTCTCTTAGCGGTTGGTGATCTGTGACCAACGTAAATTTTTGTCCATATAAGTATTTATGAAACCGCTTCACAGCAAACACTATTGCCAATGCTTCTCTTTGGATTTGCGCGTATTTTTGTTCTGCTGAACTTAGTGTGGAAGATGCAAAAAACACAGGTATTTCCGAATTTCCAATGCGATGCGAAAGAACGGCGCCTACGCCATAAGGGCTTGCATCACACGTCAAGATTAATGGTTTAGAAGGATCATAAAAAGTTAACACTCGATTTGATGTTACAAGCACTTTGCTCTTTTCAAAAATTTTAGAACATTCATCAGTCCAAAAAAATCCATTTTCCTTCTTCGTTAAATCATACAATATTTTGAATTCTGATGACATATTAGGAATAAAACGTGAATAAAAACTTAAAAGACCAAGATAAGATTTTAGTTGTGTTATATTTTGTGGTTCTGGAGCGGCTTGTATGGCTTTAATTTTGTCAGGATTTGGACTGATCCCCTTTTCAGATAGTACATGACCCAAATATGACACAGATTTTCTAAAATAGACACACTTCTCTGGATTTATTTTTACATTGAAATCTGAAAGACATAAGCAAACTTTTTCCAACATTTTAGCACATGAATCAAAATCAGGTGGTAACATGACACGCCTGGAAGATTTTTCAGAATGCAATCCATTATATGTTGGAAAATTGCTGGAGTCGACGCTATACCAAAAGGTAGACGGTTAAATTGAAATAATCCCCATTCGGTATTAATAATTATAAACTTTTTTGATTTTTCTGAAACTTTTACTGGTTGATATGCCCCACTGAGATCTAAAGCACAAAAAATTTTGGATCCTGCCATTTTTGCAAAAATATTCTCCATTTTTGGTAACGGATATTGATCTATTTTGAGAACTTTATTAACATACACTCTAAACTCACAACAAATACAGACCTCTCCATTCTTTTTTGGAACACAAACTACAGGGCTGGCCCATTGACTAAACATGACCGGACTAATAATTCCATTAACCACTAATCGATTAATTTTTTATGAACTTTATCCTTTATAGCAAAAGGAACTTCGTAATACCTACAAAAAAGTAGGAGTACAATTCTCTTTGACTTTTATATCAGCAACAATATCTTTAATACAACTTGTTCCATCTAATTCGAAAATATTCTGGAATTTCGATTTTAACATATCGATAAAAGCATTGACGTTGGACCTGTTTGATTGATTAGACTGACTTGAAGCACCACTAGCACTAGACATTGAAATAGGTTGACTTGACTGACTTAATATATTACTAACTGACACATTTTTAAATACACCTGAATCGTTTTCACGATTCTTTACCAAAACTTGATTTGCCCCACCAGAATGTGAACACGATGGGAAACGAGAAAAATGTAGAAATAACTTACGCCAATTTGGAGTGATGATATCCAACCAGTTGCGACCAATAAGTGGAATGAACGGCCTGCTTGTATTAATTATTAGCACATTCAGAACCGCATCACTGGTTCCGCATTTTACTTGTACTTCTATTTTTCCCATAACTTCCACTGAATCTCCGGTAACCATTTGAAGATGAACTCCACAAGGCACTAGACGTCGACCTGAAAATAAAAAACCATAAATATCTTTGGGAAAGACTGAAAATGATGCTCCTGTATCCACTTCCATTTTAACCTGATGATCTCCTATGATTACATTTAGATATAGTGGTTGCTCGATACCCATTGATCCAATATTTTGAAGGTGTTTAAGTGTCATATGAACAAAATAATTTTCCATCTATGTGTGTTCTTCATCATGATGTTCTTTTGAAGGAATAGACTGGCCAATATGATTTAATTTTTTATATGCGCTATGACGTGATGGACTGTTATTGTTTGTTTTCGTAGACTGATAAACAGGAGATGTATGACGTTGTATACCACATACAAAACATCTCCAATCTTTAGCAGGGCATTTATCATACTTGTGTTTATTAAAACGACCACATCTGTTGCACCTGCTTTTTGAACGTGACTTGGACGTGATGTATAAAATGAAACTCGTGCTGGACTTTTTGATTTAGAACGTGACCTTGTTCTGGAACGATGTGTTTCAGAGAAAACGTTAAACTTATTCACATTATGATTGTCGCGATGAAATAATTTTAGTTGATTATCAGCAAGTTCACTGAAATATAAATATTTTTTATTTTAATAAATCCCATTCTCGTCGCCACTGATAAGTCGGATCGAATGTTACAGCAAGACTGCCCAACTTTTATTCAAATACAATTTACATTAACAATATATATATATATATATATATATATATATATATATATATATATATATATATATATATATATATATATATATATATATATATATATATATATATATATATATATATATATATTTATATATATATATATATATATATGTGTGTTAGTACAATGATAATATTAACAAGCGTTACATTAACTTAACGAATACATAAATATCACCTACAAAGGTGAAAATTTCTTATAAATGTATTGTAATTTGTATATGTATCGCTGAGAATTGTCGGCGCGTTGTTTACATTGTCGACATTGTTTACGTTGTCGACGTCATTTTTTAATTATTTACATACATTGTCTGTACGAGTAGACAATTAATTAGCTTCTTCATGTAGACTACGCGGCACAACACTGAACATACTCGTAAGACACACTTTTAGGATCCACAATGATTTGAACACCCATAATTTCATACTGGTATACTTAAAATAAAAAACAATATTTCACAAAATAAGTTTAGCATGCAAAAGTTGGGAATATTTAAAAGAAAAATATTTACTACTAGTGAACACTGGTATAAACTCACACACTTTTTTAAACAATGGCCATTGGAATAGCCGCTTTTTACTATATAATGTTTGCAACAATTTTTTTGTTAAACAAAATTCGAAAACATTATTCAAAATAATGTGACTTTTATTAATCTGAATTTAAGCCACAATATATAAAATATATACATTATACACATACAAATTAAAATGTGTGTATAGCCATATTAAACTCGCAAAGTAATTTTTTTTTATTAACAAATTCAATTTAATTAGAAAAAAAAAAACAAAATATTTTATAGGAAGCATTAATTAAATATTTTGTTGCTGTTGCTGTATTTAGGTTTTAGTCATGGAATATTTATTTTCATAACATAATTTACAATTATAATGCAAATTTTATTCAATTCAAATTCATATAAAATAAAATACATAAATACCATAATGTTATAACCACGACAAATTATATATTATAGGCTTTACTTTTCGTAATTAGAATTTTCCTTTTTTTTTTTTTGGAGTATGGGGTTGGGGGCTTTCAAATTTATTTTAAAATTCTGTAGTATTTGTACATGTATAGTAAAATACCAAAAAAATGTTATTATTAAAGCCAGAACTAAATGGATATTTGCCATGTATTTAAAATTCAAATTATGTATTACATACAATATAACTATATATTGTAATTTAAATTGGGTAAGATGAAAATTAAGGATACGACATTACGACTGCACGTAATACATATTTTATATACTACGTACATATATTTACATTTTTAACAATACACTATTTTCAGCATGAATACAATTTTATTTTGTATTAATCAACACTGTTACCATATACTACCATTCTACCATTTATGTTTCATTATACATATGTACTATATTCTGTTCATCCAATAGACCACTTTTCACAACAATGTCTTGTGAAATTTAAAATATACAAAATTTCAGTAGAATATTAAAATTATGAAGTAGAAAATATAGCCAACGGTTAGACGCTTTCTTCCTGCCACGTCTGTAATGTAAAATGAATTTCGTCTTGTCATCATATTTATTAACTGTGCACGATTCATTGAGAATAAATACAAGTAAGTATTTAGTACTCGAAATAATTTGTGCATGTATACCAAGACAACTGTTGCTAAATTATTGTTATTTTAATTTATATTTTTCTGTAATAAATTACCATACAATTTCATATGTATAAGAAATATTATTTTTAGGCTAAATTCTGTGTAATGAATTTATGTATTTTTGTTCGAAAGCTCGTTCTCATATTATTCTTGGCATTACAGCAAAATGGCAGAAAATTATATTTTTTGTTGACTGTACGGTTTCAAAAATGTATTTAATAAAACACATCTCCAAGCGATCACGACGTCTCCCTAAAATTTTTTCACATTTTAATTTATTGGTAGAAATACTTTAATATGTTCATGTAGGATATCGTACTGCTAGTTAATTTTGAGAGAGACATATTTAATGATTAGAGGCCCTAGTGTGGAAACCGCGAGCTATTTTCGATTTATGGTTTTTGAAATGCACACAGCGCCAGCGCGAGGTTGAAAAGCGTTACGGCACCCATTTTATGTTTTTGAACCTAAAAAATATGTTCCTTCCCAATTTATCTTGGACAACAGTTCGCAACAAATTGTGCATAGCTTGAGGAAGATTGGCATAATAAGAAGTTTACAAATGTGTACAGCCAGAATAACAATACAACCATTCAAATTCATTCAGTATTAATTATTGCTCCTTTTTTTGTCGTTTTTAACAGGCGATTAATGTTCAAAGGCTAGGACCGATTGTGATCCGAAATTACTGTCTCCAGAATTCTCGAAACTTTATAGAAATTTTTAAATCTCATTTTTTGATAAACTTTATTTCATTAATTTAGGAAATCCTTACATCTCGAGAAATAATGCATTTAAAAAAATTAAACAAAAATGGAATGCAAACTATGCATGGTGTTCGGCACTAAGGATATTAGAGTAACATCGTTCAGCTATTAATTTTTTCACTAATCTACAGAAATTACAGGACCAACTTTAACCGTTAAGAAGTCTGGGTGGATTCATTTTTTGATACCAATTGTGAAAAAATAAGATTTATTTTATTAAGCCGATTTGTGATCGCAGTTATTACAATGCGGTAAGCTCGCTAAAAACTGAAATATTAAATGGTCTCCTCACGTGCCGAGAACCAAACCAAAAAATGGTTTAGATGGGAGTTTTCGTCCCAGCTCGGAAGAGAATAAATAGAAAAATTAAATTCGTCGGGTAACGAAATTCTCGGTTTCTTGAGAGGAACTGGCAATCTCTAACCAACAGTGTCCCCACTTTTTGGAACATTTTGGCGTTGTATGCAATTCGCATGTTAGGATTTGAAAAATTCAATTAGTAAAAATCCAATCCAATTATTAATAATAAAGTAAATTTTGCCATTGACGTAAATGTTGCTTCTGTTTCCAGTTCTTCAATTCCTTTGGGTAATAGATGCATTGCCCGTATCGATAAATAATGTCAATAATTTTTCAGCTATTAGTTAAACTTTTGAAAGTTATGCCCAACAAGATGTGTATCGATTTTTTCTAAAACCTCCGATAAGAGTAAAATAAAAATGTAATACATTTTGTGGCAATGTTGCTTGTCCTTCCTATAAATTTGGTTTGGTAATATTTGTAGGAAGTTTATATTTTCTATTTGCAATATCGATTTTCTCAATAGTAAGGCAGCTTTTTGTAAAATATCTTCATCCTTTAATTTCTCAAATCATGTATCATCTATTGCAGCTAAGTGTTTTAATGGTGGCGATAGTCATGTCAAATACTTTAGGAGCTTGTTTACTAAGGCTGTGGTCGAATTCTCTAAAGAATAAAATATCTAAACGTGAAACATGTACCTACCTTTTTTATTTCGTTTACTCTCTATAAAAAAAGGTTTACCGTATTCGGAGAATTCGAAGGCTGTATTTCTGATTTTCTTTTTTTTCCTTTTTTGATTACAAAATAAACAAATAAAATTTTCTTCGGAAATGAGACTGTAAAAAAGATTGTTGTAGTTCAACTGACTATGTACTTAACTCAGGTACCAATGGAGTAGCTGTAGATTACTCTTCTGTTGCATTTATTGATACTGATCTTGTATTAGTCAGTTTCGAAGTAAAATACTTTCTCGTTAGACCTGTAAATGGTTTGTAACACTCTCTGTGATAACCACTTTCCAATGGTTCAACTGGCAAAACAAAATCTTTATGTTTGAGGTTGTGTTCTTTTCTAAGTTTTAATATTTGCGGTGACACTTTTTCAACGTGTTTTCAGAAAACAATATTATATTTTTATTGAATTTTTATAAAGAGAACAATTTGATAGATCTGCCGTGATAATGGTAAAACAGAGCAAATATTCTAATTTATATTTCACTCGCGTTGCAAAAAGTATGCTGAATGGTCTCATTAGAAACTGAACATCTGCTGCGAGAACATGGCTTGATGAGTTTGAATTTTGCGGTAGATGAATTTTTTGATTTGTTTGCTATTCTTTCTCTCTAGTTTTTCATAGTGATTTATGTATGTCGAAGAAATAAAACCAAAAATGCTCGTCAAAAGGAGCTCAATTATTTCTTAACCGGCTTGAAGTTCTGGAATATTACTGGCCATATTTGGCCAGGTGAGAACTCGGTTATATCTTAACCGATTTGGATGAAATTTAGCATGGCAACCTAGATTCTAAAATTATTTTTGGATGAAGTTCTGGAATATGATTAATTAGAAAAGTGCTCGGCCTGGGAGATGTTAGACCCGAAGAAACGGTCTGGTGGCTTATATCGTATGGTTTAAAAAATGGAACTGGAGCATCCAAACATATTTCAAAAACAGTTTATCCTTTTCAAAATTTTATTTTTATTTTTTTAAGAACTTGATTACATTTTCATTATTTTAAAAGGTAGTCCACCCGGAGTTTTGTCGCCTTTCTAACTTTCTCTGGATTCCATCCAGCGCAATTATTTTCAGTTTCTTTTTGATCTTTACGATCAAGTTTTTGGATGTTTTGACTTGGTAGCTATTGTGGTAGACTTCCTTCTTCAACATAGCCCAAAAGTTTCGATCGGTCTCAGCTGCGAAACATTTTTCGGGTTCAAATCCTTTGGCAAATATTCGACTTGCCTTATTTGTAAATCGACCAAAGGGTCTTTGCCGTAATGTGCGGACGCTAAATCTAGCCAAAAAACGAGTTCATCATGTTGTTGATGTTTTTTATAAACGTGTCAAGCACTGGTAAGCATTTTGTGATGTTAGCTGCCAAACCGCGGTTGAAAAAAACGAGTTCACTTATTCCCTTTTAGCTGATGGCTAACCATATTAAAACCATAGGAGGAAACTTGGACTTTTTGATTAGTTTGACACTTTCTGATTCAGGAGATTCAGCAGACTCGCAGTATGAAATATGACTAGTCGTTCATGAAAACGCCGCTTCCACGAGGCATTCTATTCATCATCAATCAAGACAGATCAAGACAACTTCATTTTACGATACACATCTAGTGAACCTCCAAAAAGAGCCAGGGGCATTTCAAAAAGGAACCGCGGTATTTCCATCTACTATTTTATACCAACCAATAAAGGTAAAAAAGATGTATGCTCTAATGCCTCCGTAAAAAATTTTGAACATACTATATCTCGGTTCCGTGTTCAAATTATTAATAAACAAGTTGGTAATGCTCGTGGAAGAAGAGGGGAGGGGGGGGGGGGGGGCACGAGATCTGAAAAATACAGTGATAAGCTACAAGCATTAAAGGATTTGATAAATCTCTTACACTTCGTGGAGTCGCATTACACTCGAAATTCTAGCAAACAGTACTATTTAGAAAGTGGAAGTTCTCTAAAAAATTATGGACTTCTTATAATGATACAGTAGATGAAAATTTAAAAGTTCGGTACAACTACTTCCGGAACATTTTCAATTATAATTTTAATAAAAGTTTTAAAAATTCTGCCACTGACGCATGTTCAGAATGCAACATACTAAGATACGAAATTCAAGGAAAAGTAGGAGCAGAAACAGTCCAGTTTGTGGCAAAGTTATCCGTACACAAAGCCAAAGCTAAAGCGTTTTATTCACTTCTAAAAACTGAAGAGGAACCCACATTAATGAAGCTCTCCTACGAATGTCACAAAAATTTGGTATTGCCCAAAGTTGCAGGTCAAGCAGCTTATTACAGCCGACAGCTCTATAATTTTAATTTTACAATTTGTCATGGAAATTCCACAGGGGTTCAGAATCAAGAAACTATTTTTATATACTCATGGCTGGAAAACCAAAGAAGTAAAGGTTCCAACGAAATAGCGTCGTTTATTTATTATCACCTTAACAATACTGATCTGACTGGGATGAAGGAAATTAAACTGTTTTGTGATGGTTGGCCAGTCCAAAACAAAAATATTATTATATTGGAAATGTCCAATAACAGCTTCAAACTGACTAGGCAAAAGAAGTAAATAAAATCAGTATAACATTTCCAATTGTCGGTCAGTCCTTCTTTACCGCACGACCGGGTATTTGGGAGAATAGAAAAACTCATTAAAAAAACCGACTGCATAATCCAGCCAGAGGAATATGAAGAGATCTTCTCAAAATATGGAACAGTGAAGAAGCTGCCAGGTGTGCAGATTTTCGATTGGAAAAATGCTCTAATTCCAATTATAAAGCAGCCTGGTAGTCTACACTTTAAGTTTAAGCCAGTTAAAAGATTGATATTGAGAAAATCTGGAACAAAATCCGTAAGCGTGAAATACGAGGTTCATTATAAATCTATAATGAAAAAAGGAAAACAGTTTTCTAACATTAATTTAGAGCTCCTTTCGATTGGTGTCCCGGTAAAACGAGAAAAACTAAGTGACGTTGATGCCCTGCTCAAAAAGCATTTGGGAGAGAATTGGCGAGTTCGTGATGACTTGAAGTTCTATCAAACGACACTGAACCACAATGATGTTATACTTCCAGATGAATAAGAGTAGGAAAACATAGAGGAATTTTTTATCGAAGAAGATGTGGAGTTAAGAATTTAAAATTATGAGACGTCTTTTAGTTCTCGTTACTTAATTAAAACTTTTAATTTTGCTTTTTTTAATTATGTATTTCTTATATTGTTCATTTGTTATTTGAATTATGAAAATTTTAATTACTTATTATTTTTTGTATTAGGTAACTTTTACAATAAAAATAGTTAAATATCGTATGAAATACAATATTTCTATTTTTCATTCTGCAAAACTCTTCATAACCAAAGGGGTAACTTGCCAAACTTTGTATATCCAAAGTTATTCTGCAAAAGTCGTTTTATCCAAATTAAATTACAATTTTCAGATAATAAATAATATTTTGCGATATTCCGTTTCTTGTGTGACATATCAAGACTTGAAACATTATCGATGTAAACACTTGTTCAATAAAAAAGTAAGACAAATATAAAGATTTATAAGTTTTTTGCATTTTCTGAAATTTCAGTTTTTTTTTTTTTTTTTTTTTTTTTTTTTTTTTTTTTTTTAAACTATGCAATCTTTTCTGGGGCTCAAGGCACTCCCAACTCTTTCGCAGTTAATTTTACCGTCCTACTTTACGCAGTATTAGCCAAATCGAGGACGTACGGCTATAGACCCGCTTTGTATAAACCACCTGCACATTGCATTGCTTCATGCCAACCTATAGTGCTGACATGAAAGGTGGGTCGGCCCATGGATTCTGCACTCTCAACAGGGGGTCATAGTTGTGTTCATCGTCATCACCGATCGTAATCAGATGATGAAAAATCCCTTTTGCATCCCGCCCCTATCGGGATTCGAACCCGGTACCTCCCGACCCAAACGCCGCAGCTTTAACCACTGCGCCGTTTGCTCGGTAAAAAAACAAATTTCACCAATTTCAGTTGTCTTGGATACAACAAGTTTAGCAAATCACGGCCTCATATCGTAAAATAGTCTTCTGAGTAACATATATACAATTTAGCCACGATATTGTGACGTAGTTGCACAGCTTTGATTTTTATGTCGTTTTATTATACTTCGATACTAGTTATATCATGTGTTGTTCAAATGGTGTTGGTGAAATAGTTGTTGTTGTAGGGAATGGTACATTCTCTAACTTCTGCTCTGTAAGATTAACGAAAGGTTTCTTCCGGGAACCTGTAGTGGTTGAACATGTGAATATTCCTTTTTTAAAAATTATAATAAAGATTATTATTATTATTGTAATTGTTATAGTTAGTTACATGTGTCCAGATGATTCTGAAATTAATACATGTGTAGGTTTTCCATGCATTTTTCTTTCTGCTTCTAATGACCAATTGTGTAGTTTACTTAATTTGATTTCAAGTATTATGTTATTCTTTGTTATGTCATTATATGGCAAAATAGGGAGTGGGTAAGTGTTTTCTTTGGTAAACAAATTAGCTTTGTTATAGTAGTCGTGTTTTCCATGAGAACTGCACTAGAACTCGATAAATTTTTAATTCCTTTTATTCTATGTAAACAGAAAAAAAATTAAATTCATAAAGTGATAATGTGTAGTGCATTTCACATAAAGACACATTTTAAGTTGTTACAGCAATAAATAATGATAATTATAGCTTATTTTTTAGTTACACTGGATAAACCCATGAATCTATCGAGTGTAGTTGCGTGTAATGACGTCAGCAAGAAATTAGAAAATATTGATGAAATAACTGAAGGGGGAAATTTTTAAACTTAAAATATGTAATTATATCAACTACACTACACATTCGCGCTTTAAGAATTTATTTTTTTTCGTTTTACATGGAATAAAAGGAATTTAAAGTTTATCGAGTTCTAGTGCAGTTCTCATGGAAAACACGGCTAGTATGTTGTTAATGTCACATTCATCGAATTCTATTATTGAAGATGAATTTATTTTGTTGATCTTTTGTTTGCATGTTGAGTTAAAAAACATTTTTCATTAAATAGTTCTAATGCGATCTCCTCTTCTGTGATTTGCTGCATATCACATTTTGCTGGTATTTGTTGTATTATTGATGCTATGCAGTCTGTATTTGGTTAATCTTAGTTATTTTCCTTCGCAGTAGTAATCGTTATTGATTACTTGGCAATCTTGGATTTTATACTGATAATTCTTTGGGTTTGAAATTATTATAGGTTGTGGTATGGGGTAAAGGGGTAATTTCAGAGAAGGATTTTAAAAAATTGCAGAAGCTTTCAATACCGATTGCGACTTAATTTATGTTGCAATAGCTTTCGTTTTAATGTTAAGTTTATGCATTAAACCTTATTCTTACTAGGTATGTGACAACGTTTTAAATTGATCTCATTAATCTACCCCCAATTTAAGTTATGCCGTTTTCGAAATAAAGTTGTTAGGAACAAATTTAGAGTTATGACATTTTATAATAATACTCATAATGAATCAAGGTGGAGGTAATTAAAATCATAATTATTATGTAGTAAAGAAATGTGCTCTTTCTTATTAATTCA
The DNA here is from genome assembly GCA_958295665.1 of Tipula vernalis. Lineage (NCBI taxonomy): Eukaryota > Metazoa > Arthropoda > Insecta > Diptera > Tipulidae > Tipula > Tipula vernalis. The sequence continues at coordinate 332,548,369 of OY282558.1, read as the reverse complement.
TACAATAAGAATAACAATTATGATTTTAATATAGGTAACTAAACTCAAATTCGAAAACGTATCAAATATAACTATTACTGTCTGCACATAATCTTAGAATACGATTCGAATTTAACAAAGATTGAAGATCTTTTTGTTTGTTTTGGCCCCAAAACAGAAATTTGTTCTGACATGAAAGTGTCTCTTCTGCATAACTCTGTTTCTTCAAAGTGTTTCTGCGAAAACGATGTCTTGAACTAGAATTTATTAATGGTTGTTTTTCAATTTTTATTACTCTCACTGATCAAATCTTAATCGTATTGAATCTAAGATGCAATAGCTTGGTCAACGATTTTATTGTATAAAAAACCAAATGCGATAACTCATTTACATGGTAAGGCTCTCCCTGTTTCTTTGCCATACGTATTAATTGTGCATTTTGCAATGGTACATAAATTGCCCTGGAATTCAAAGTCCTTTAATTTATTTTTCATTAACTGAATGCACACTGTCACCTACATTTTGAGTATGACCTGTGACGAGGTATTTGTGTGTGATAGAGTTTATGTTTGGAATTTTTTTAATAGCATAAAGATATGTGGCTACTATCTATGCCGTCTAGAATATACAAGCCATACTTCTGTCTACGTCACTCAATTTATGTCGACGGTTCCATAAATATTCTGCAGATGGCATTAATGCTAGAAAAATGAAAGAGAACAAAACTTGAAAACGAAGAGAATAAGAGATTAAAACATGCGAAAAATAAAAATAATAAATTAGTGTTAATCCAAGCGCAAGAAAGGGAGGTTGTACGTCCTCGTGCGTTTTTTTATAATTTAAAATTATTAATAAAAAATAGTTCATAAACATTTTTCTAACTCATATTACATTTTTAGTTAATATTTATTTATATTTAAATCATTATCTCATTAATAATTTTATTAGTTTTAAATTATGCAGAAAATTAGCAGAGATAAAATATGTACAACCCTCCTTTCGTGCGCATGAGATAATACTAAATAATTTTTTTGTTTTTGGAATGTTTTATTCTCTGTTTCTCTCAACTCTTTCATTTTTCGAATGTTAATTGCCATCTAGGTTATGTCGATGAAATAAAAAAAAATAATTTTTGCTTTTAGCAGTATGGCTTGTATATTCTAGACGGCATTGCTACTATGAACTAATTTTTTTGCTGTACAGCGCAATTATCGGAATAAAATATCAAATCCATACTACCGGGATAATTTAAGCTAACCATTTTAATACACAACTACCAATTTCCTTGACTCCTCGATTTCCTTCAGTTTTAATTTCCGAAATAGTGAAATTGTAGCTGTTTAATTTCGATTTATAATAAAAAAAAAGGATACATCACCTCGTGGAGTAGGCAAAACTGCCTCTAAATCATACATTGCAACTATGAAATTCTTAGTTGCCCTATTCGTATCTTCATTTTTCTCCTTACTTGACCACTCATTTTCAAGTTAATGCTGTTCGTATTTCTCTATTATTTTGGTTTTTTGATCACCTTCCGCATTTTGAAATGCTGCGCAAAACTCGCATTGTTCTTTTTTTGGAATAGAAAATCCGATATTGTATTCTTCATTCAATATTTTATTATAGATTATGAGATTTACATAGGATTCCCCAGTATTACTGCAGCCTTTTTTATAATCTATCCATAACGTAGTCAGTGACCGCCCATTATCAATGTAATCACGGGTCGTTTGGGCACGTAGATAATGCGACTCAATCCTTGGGATTGATGCAATATGGTTTTGAACGCCGTCTTTCAGTTATTTTCTAACAGAAGGATGACGGTTATGCTTCCGTCGTAATTCAGTTTCAAGAAACCCAGTGATAGTCTTTTTGGTAATACTGTTCGAATTGGATAATCGTTGATATCCAACGTTGCTTTATAAAGGTATTTTCATACTCAAATACGATCATTGGATATTTCAAAATAAAATGCATTATTCAATTGGCGATGATGTTCGGTCGACGAATACCGATATTTTGGTTTAATGACTGTCATGGAGTTCGCAATATAGTAACGCTGTTTAGACAGATTAACGCCCTCTGAAATTTATCGGATCGCTCTCTGGATTCGCTAGACGAAATATTTTTTATATAGTAGATTCACTTGATGAACTTATACTCAATTCAAATTGTTTGAATCTGCTTCGGAATGGTAATATGTAATTGCTTTCGTCGCTCTGCTCAGGAGAATTAATGTTGCAATTTTTTAATGGTGTCTGTCACAGAACAAAATTGTATTAACTAAGGAACACATCCATTTCCTTATTAAGACTGACACAACTCGAAATATTATGGAAACTGTACTTACCCAGAACAATAATTATGTCACAATTACACGCATGAATTAATAAAACACGACTGAGTTGGGTCATTTTTTATTTTATTTTTAAACCGTTATTTTAGACGATGTAAAAAGTGACACTAGCGTCATACGGCGGTTAACACTAAATGTTCACTTGCGTTTTAAGCTTATTTTTTAACTTGTGTCGCAATAAAGCGATAAATCACTTTTTTCGACTTGTGTCAGTTTAGAAGTGGGGGTTCGATATATATTGTAGAATTGTTCTGGTAGGAATTTTGTTATTAGTATTACATATTCTAATTCAGTATCTTGATCCTTTAATTCTTCAATTTTTATTAGGTTAGTTCCTATTTGTGGATGATGAAATTTACGTTTTGTTTATTAAATTTTTTTGAGATAAATTCTAGTTCTTCATCTGTTAAGAGATGCCTAGATATCAATTGTTGTTTAGGAAACGTTATTATATCCAAAATTTCTTCGAAATGTTTTTCTAATATGTTTATTGAATGTTCTAATTTGTAAAATTGTTGCTCTGAGAAAATTATGATTGCTATCATATTTAGTGCTTTTGCATTTGTTCCGTTTAATTCTCGTTCTCATATTCAATATTCATTTGTATAACTTTGCTAATATTTTTTATTCTTTCATTTAATTGTTGGTTTGGTATATCATTTCATTTTGGTTTCTATCTATGTCATCCATTGCTCTTTGTATGTTTATTAAATCCTGGACAGCGATTTTGGTCGCAAAATGAGGATTGATTTGAGGATTAACGGAAGGAGATAATATTGGTAAATTGTATTGGTGTCGAACCTGCGTTTTTTAGTTTTTCATTTAACATGATGCAAATATAAGTGTTAAAATGATACGATTAAGAATATGTGATGATATGAATGATTCAAAAAAAGAAATAAGCTCAGAAGAGAACGATCGAGAGAATATATTGTATTAAACATTTATCTATGTCGTTTATGTAAACAAAAACCTTTATTTATATTGGTTTTTGTTTTTTTTTATTGACGATCACAAAAAAAAAAATATTTTTACCTATTTTTTTTTTAATTTTTATTAAAGAAGTCAAATGAATGTCGTCGATTACAACAACAATAGATTTTTTTATGTATTTCTTATTAATATTATACAAGTAAGGCTTAGCCTTATTACAATTTCCTTAAAATACAAGAAAACCTTCTTATGCATACTTAATTCAAATATTCAATTACACAATCTTGATTAAAATTAGAACATTAAATAATTTCATAGCTAATGACGAACATAGAATTAAAAAAATCATTACAAATGTGAACTAAGTCCAAAAAGCATATGTTAAAAGTACAAAATAAATATATAAATTTACAAACCAAATTTACAAAATTTATAGATTCATAAATCATAAATCTGGTTGCATCTACCCGAACAACATTGTCACAAAACAATATGAACCAGTGTTCCAAAATGAAACATGTATCAACATACGTATGTGAAGCAATCGTTTTTAAAATTACTTAGACTTTTCTTAGATTGTAAATTAGGATTTAAAGCCGATGTATCCCCAACGAGTGACTGTTTGGTGCGGATTTTGGTCCGATGGCTTCATTGGGCCATTTTTCTTTGAAAATGAGCAAGGAGCCGCCGTTACTGTTAATGGTGAGCGCTACCGCGCCATGATAAACGATTTTTTGTTCCCGGCACTTGAAGAGGAGGACATAGGCAATATTTGGTTTCAACAAGACGGCGCTCCGTGCCACACAGCACACGTTTCATTTGATCTTTTGCGCGCTGTCTTCGAAGATCTAATTATCAGCCGAAATGCTAATGTGATTTGGCCGCCTCGGAGCTGTGATTTGACGCCGTTGGACTATTATCTTTGGGGTGCCGTCAAAGATAAGTGTTGCACCGATAACACAGCAACGATTGACGCTCTCAAGAACAATATTCGCATTGCCATTGAAGACATAATGCTGCATAACATCGAAAATGTGTTCAAAAATTGGACCGACCATATGGGGTACGTCAAGGCCAGCCGATGCAGTCATATGAATGAAATACCACCACCACCCTATGTACCGAGCATAAGAATTAAAAGCGATATTTAATTTTCTGAACGAGGACTTAGAGCAACCAGAATTAATAGGGAGGGGCACAGTATAGGTTAAATGCGGAATAACTAATGATCGTATTAATTTCAGCTTAGCATCCCGCGGCGTATAGCTTTCTTGGGGCCACAGCGCCCTTAACGTAGCATATATTCTACCACATAATTCGGTTACATGGTCTGATACTTTCCCTCATTTAGGGAATGTAATATTTTATTTGTCCATAGTTTTCCCTAATTCATCTATGCTCATTTTGTTTGTGTACTTTTCGATTTTTTCTTGTTGTATTTCTTCAGTCACGAGGTCTTGAAGGAATTTTAAAGATCTTACCAAATTTACTTTAGTGCCTTTGTTTGCTCTAGATTTTTTTTATCAGTTTGTTGTAAGAGTTGAGTATTCTGGTAAATCCTGGTGGTATAAAGTTTACCTTTATGAAGATGGCTCCGGTGTCTACTAATATTTTGCATTTTTTATTGTGTATTGGAAGAAGAATATATTATGATAATTGAGAGTTTAACAAACTCAGGTATCCTGTATTTCTAACTTGGCTTGTTGAAAATCCGAATCGTCAATATTTATAATAGATCCGTTTTCTTCAAAATCTTCGTGAATTTCTTCTTCATCGTTGTGTAATTGTGCATGTTTGCCCTCACCAAATATTGTACCCCAAAATATACACTTACACACTAAAAATAGATTAAAACAAGATTAATGAATTCATAGTTTATATTCAAACTATACTTACTATTTGCATTATATAACGTTTCCCAAATTTACCTGAAATTTATAAAGTTTGAGTAATGTTTTCTTATTTTATAATTAAGTTATAATTCAATTTCATGTTATATACTTATATTTTTATCTTTTTGTTCTACACACTCCAAATTATAAACAAATTGTCAAGTGTCATAATCTGTATTTAACCACAACAAGAGAACGTAATAGATTTGTATTGTTTGCGTGCGGTTACATGCAATGATTTTAGTACAGAGTCAAATTGCTCTATTTTTAAGCTCTGTTTTTAAGCTAAATTTAAAAAACTAGCTTTACGCGGCAATACAGGCTATGACAATTTTTTTTAACCATTTACAAAACAAAAATTATGTCACTTTTTCTGAAGCCATTAGAGCAACAAGTTGAAAACAAGTAAACCAGTGTGTTATTAAAAATAAAGCGTATATATCTTAAATCTGGAGTTACAATTTCTTTTGCAATTTTTGTTAATTAAATTCATCTGGACTTTGAATTAAAAGTAAAATAGATTGGCCTTGTATCAGTATAAATTTCATCAATCCGCTGCCGCAAATTTTTCTTCACGGAACGTCTTCATTTATTTCGACAACAACAATTTTGTCAATAAATTCCACCATCTTCTCGTCCATTTCACATACAGTGCATCATATTCCATTCTTTTGGTAGGTCACCATCTGCGGTATAAAATACTTCTCTTAATGGGAATTTAGGTGGTCTAATTGAATTAGGATTGTGTCTAGGTGTTTGTTGAGTTACAATTTGTTGTCCATAGCTAGGGTTTCCATAATATGTAGGTTGTCTAAATTAATTTGTATTACTAACAGTATCCATTGGTATACCAACACCTCCATGGTTTATTTACTTGTGGATGTGGTTGTCCGTTATTATTACGATTACTAAAAGATCTATGATTATAGTATGCGTTAGCCTTAGCGTTTAATTGTGGTTTGTTATTAAATATTGTATATTATTACGTGATGGTATTATAGGTCTTCTATTTAGGTACTTTTTTACGAAGATTATTTAAATTTTGTTCTTTCATACAAAAGTTAATTCTGTGGTCTCATGGCTCTAATTAAAAATCCTAGAGGTTCTTGTAAATTAGATATAAAAATAGATAACGCCATTTCGTCATACCAAAACATTTTTTTAGCTTGAATTTGTATATCAAGATTATTTTTTTCTGACCAATTTTTGAGGGCATTTAGTACATCAAGTACTTTAGCTAACAATACTTCTGTATCTCCGCTTTGGCTTAAAATGTGTAATGCTCTAATTAATACTGTTTTTCTCTTGTCAGCGATTTATTGAAGCCTATATATTTGGGGTATTATACATCTCTAATGCTGCATTGGCTGATTGTGTTATTTTATCTCTAACTAATCTTATTGCAATATTTTCGAATATACTTTCTACTGGTTGAGCTAATGCCACAATTTCCTCTATGTCTGCTATAAAACTGAAAATTCTTGTCGGATTACCCTTGTAAACCGGAACTTCTTTTATTACTCTGATGATCTGTAAACTTCGATCATGCTATTTTTTTTGTTTTAGTGCCATTTTACCTTTTCTTGCTATTATATTTTCCACTTGTTCTTCCATCTTAGTGAGCTGAAGATTAATTCTATTTCTATCGAATTTATTAACTTTTAATTCTTTTAACTATCCTTTATTATTATTTATTCAATAATTTATCGGATGTTATTTTAGAACAAATTACAAATATTATTAATTATCAAAGGTCACCAAATGATTATGCAGTTTAAGATGTTCATTGATGTAAATTTTGCTTCCAATAATATTGTTTCACTTTTTATCTTAAAATTTTTTTCTCGATTTTCACTCGAGTTTCTTAATTATGTTCGATTTTCGTTCGAACGATAAATTAGTTATTAATTGATTTATCCGTAATTTTAAATTTTTCAGGTATCATAGTCGATATTTATTCGTTCGATTTATTAAATTGACAATTTTCACTTATCTTTAATCACTCGCCAAACTTTTGGAATCTTTTACAGAAGGGATCGCTTTTACAGAATTTACACAATTCTTCCTGTTTTAAATTTTATTTATAATTTTAAACTAAGAAAAAAAAAATTAAAAATTGCACAATTTTCCCGGAAAAACTGCTTGCACTGTCGAAAAACTGTTCATTGTTGCAATTTTGCGTGCATTTCGCTTCCAAAGTTGTACGAAATGTTGTTTTTACTATTTTACGGTGCTTTAAGCGGTCGTGTTATTTTGGCGTAAACACCGTGCATACACTTTACGGCAGACTATGTGGCGCCGCTATTATGCGCTATTACTCTATACACTTCCTACTTTTTACTTTTTAAATTAAATAAAATATTTAAAATTTTAAAATATTTGAAAAAACAAAATTTTTTTAAATTTGGTTTTTTGCATAAAATTAGATACTGTCAAAAAAACTTGTTTATTTCCAAAGCATAAATTTCTTATTAAAAGCCAAGCTTTTTAAAATTCGTACCCTCTGGCAAAAACCTTTTATCTACACATGTACACATTTAAAGTATTAATAAATTTTGAAACCAATTTTTTTTTATTATTAATTAAAAGACCATTTTAGACTTTTGTTGGTTTTGATGTTTCTGTTGTCTTTTAGAAATACATATTTATATGACAAAACATCATTTCATGGATATTATGAAAAACCTAAAAACTTTTTTTTTATTGTAGTTTTAAATAGACTTAGAAAACAATGTAACCCAGAGCAATATTATCAAAATGAGAATATTTTAAAATGAAGGATCCAATTAAAATTTAACAAATTTGTTTTCACAATTGTTGGTGAGAAACCAAAATTATAAACAACATTAATTAAACATGAAAATATATTTTTATGGGTTTTGTATAATTTTGTATTACCATATTTAAAATAGTATTCGCATTTCGCTAACTGACTTTGGAATGTCCTGCGTGAATTTATCTACTATTATTTGGTGTTCTACTAATGATACAGATACGTATACGAATAAAATTCTAATCATTTTCCAATTTATATGACATAGATTTCTTCTGGAGAAGTTATTAAACTGGATGACTATAAAAAAATGATCAATCATCATTGGGTGAGGGAAAATCAATCATCATATGTACATAAATAGTCATATATGTATATACTCACATAAGACTATTCTATAAAGAATCGAATAATAGTTATATAAAAATACGTAACAAATTGATCAATATTCGAGAGACGATGTTCCTGAAATCTTAGTTTTATTATAATATGTGTAATAGCATAAAAATCACTCCCAGCTTTCATTTATAACTGTACACAAGTATGTTTATACATTTATTTTTGTTGATTGTATATTAATCTGTTAACAATATTTTTTATGCTCGTAAACCAAAAAAAAACTTTTATAAGCCATTATGGAAAACTTAGAAATAAAAAAAAAGTTTTTATCAAAAGGGATACTTTACTACGTACTATATAGAAGAGCGGATTTCTGTTTTCATTTTATGTTCATAGTTTTTGTTATCCTAGCATAAAAAAAAATCTGTTTAAAATGAAATCGAAAATTCAATAATAAAAGTTAAAAAACTTCCTTTTATAAAAAAAAAAATCGAAATGTCAGCAGAAAATTTATGAAAATTTATAACAAAGAATTGTAATATGTATGTTTACTTAATTCATAAAACAACTTTTTTGTATAAAAAATATTAATTATAACATTTTTTTTTTTTGCTTGTGTTGACTTCTCTCCAATTTTAACCTAAAAATTTAGTTTGTGCTCTTGCTGTGCTGTTACAGACTTTAAACTTTTTGCATTACTTTTGTTTATGCGAGCGTACATAAGTTTTTTTTTTTTTTGTTTTGCATTCTGTGAAATAAGCCCAGTTATTTATGTTACATAGGTATAAAATTTGATACACTTGCAGAAAAAATTCAAGGGGAATCAGATCTGGAGATCTAGATGGCCAGCTGGTCCTATCCAGATCGAGGACATTTTTGATGGATTCCGTTTTAGAACAACGACTGCGTGGTAGGTCCGAACTGGTCAAATTAGCTGGTCACAGGCGTTAGAGTTGTGGTCATCGTCATCACCGATCGTAATCAGATGATGACAAATCCCTTTTGCATCCCACCCCTATCTAGATTCGAACCCGATACCTCCCGATCCAAACGCCGGAAATTTAACTACTGCGCCGTTTGGTCGGTTTAAAATAGAAAAATCTAGATCTATATAAATATTTTTACATACATTTTTTGCGAGTTTTGTTGTTGATTTTCAAACGTCTTTTCGTTTGTTGAAAGGGTGATTGTAAAGTATCAGCTCTGTTTGTATACAAATATTCTATAGGTTTTACCTTGTTTAGAAATTGTATATGAATAAAATATTCCTGGGACATTTTTTTTCTATTAGAACCTCACCAAAAACGTTTTAACCTTCAATATTATATCGCTTGGAAGTATTTAGCCCAAACTACCTAGTTTTCTAACACAAACAGTGTCAAACAATTAGTGGCAAAACATCATTTTCCATTAAATTTTTTATGGAATTTTATTTGTTGTATGTTATGAAGAAAGAATCTTATAAATTCTAACCGACAACAGGTCACAGTTGGAATTGTGCTTATCAATTATGCAAACAGCCACACGGAAAACAAAAACACCCACATTTCTCGCGACCACGTACTTACATACATATCAGTAATAAAAAATGTATTTAATTTTTTTTTTTTCATTGTTGTCGGTGTAAGATTTTTATAAACTTTTTCGAAACATTTTATTTTACTACTCCACATTATTTAGTCGGGAATGAAAAAGTTTTCGCTTCGTTTATAATATGGAAAAATATTTATACTGAAGCGGTATAATAAAGTAGGTAAGTTATAAAAAAAAATATTTTATTATGTGTTTACACGACTAAAGTTTGGGCTGTGAATTTTACAGGAAAAAAAAAAATTAACAAAAATAATAAGCGTTCACATTCCAAACTATAATTAAAATTAAAACTAACCTATAAAATCTATAATAAATTACAAAAAGTTTTAGCGTTTTTCACACAACAACAAAAAAAACGGTTTTCCGTTTTTTCGCCTACTTACTTCGTTTCGAATCCAAAGATAAATTATTTTTGTGTACATTTTACTTTTTGACGGTTGAATTTCATGGTATTTGCTTAAAAATATTCATACCATCCTAGACTGTACGATACCTTCTCTCGTCTTTATTGTGTGATGTTAAGTTGAACAGTTGTAAAAATCGTTTACTTGTCGCTTGTGTGTCATGATTTGTGAATTCGGTGCTTACGCCTTAGCGCTTGTATTGGCATATATAACATGTCGCATGGGGCAATTATGTTTTTGGAAGATTAAATCCAAATAGGTTTTGTCGTTTAGCTTTCTTTCATAGAAAAATTAAAAATAATATACATAAAAACTTCAAATATAAGAAATAGGTAAATAAAATAAAAATAATTCATTTACTTAAAAATATTAATAGAGACATCAATTAAGATTATTAATAAGCACTTTATTACTAGTTAACATTGTTAACTTTATCGCAACATTTATAGTCTTAATTATCTAACACTCCTTCAGTTTCATCTTCATCGTCTCGAATGGACGAATTTGTTTGCAGTACTCTGAAGTCATTATAAAATTCTGATAATAGAGTAGGGTGAATAATTTTAGTGTTTTTCCGTGATATTATACTGCCTGCGCTTTATAATCTAAGGTAATATAAACAAATTGAAGCTCTATTAATTGAAGGAATGCAGCGAGCGAAAAGGATCAAAGGATTACGTAAAAATGACAAAAATTACAGGGGATTTCCGTGTTTTCAAATTAAATGCCGATGTAAAGAATTAAAATTTTAATCACAAAAACACTTTGGGAAAATTGGCATGCGCCCGTCGTATGACCAAGGGTAGAAAATGTCGGGAAAACTCTGTAAACATTCAGTACAAGTTTTCTGTGATTTCAAACTACACCTAACAAAGATAAATATTAATTTTATAACGAAATAATTCACTAATAGAAAATAATAGATAATAATAAAAGTTGCACAAAATATTGGAAACATTTCCGTGTTTTTGATTTGCATCCCGTTTTGTATTTCATAAAAAAATATTATTTTAAGTTTATGGCTAAAATGACATGCAGCTCCAGTCCAACATCAAAAAATTGTAAAAAAAATGACAAGAAACAGCGGCCAAGAACCCTTCTATCTTTCATATCTTAGGTTTAATAACCAACCGTTAAAAAGACATACGGTATAAAATGGGAGATCGTCACCTGTCACCATCTCGTAGTCTATAAAATGTGTCACAACCATAGCATTTCTTTCTATTAATCGAAAATTTCGAAATTAGAGGCTATACGAGGAAAATCTAGTTTCGTTTTCATTTCTACATCTATGCCACGTTCTGTGTAAGTATTTACAACAATTTTAGATTTGCATATTTGTATTACATTTTATTAATTTGTATTTTTGTTTAAACTCATTTAAAACTGAATGCTTTAATTCGTCCTAGAGTTTAATGTGTTTATGTTATCGTTCTTGTCATTTTTCGGTTTGTGTATTCCTAAATTGTAGTTTTTTTTAAACCGTACTCAACACATCGTATCGTATAAAACTCAATCACATTGCATCTACTTAAACAGTTTATGTAACTTGGCTATCGGCAATTTCCGTATAATACTTCTTCTTCAGCGAAGATTGGCAATAGTGTGAAGGAACAGCAGACAAACTTCAAATAAACTGATTCAAATGGTGTTGTTCCGATTTTAAAATATTGCGATAAGTCCTAGTACTTTCAGGAAGTTTTAAGGTGGCATCAACACTTTTGAAGTTATTTGCGACAATTCGGACTCTGGCATTGAACTGGAACCAAATCATACAATAATCGTTACCTGGCTCCACTTGGGATGCTTGCGTAATCATTGTTTTTCTGGTATTAAAATTACCTATTTAGTATGATATTATGCACCCGATTTAAATTTAAAACTATTTGAACTTATTGATTTTTTTCGCTTATTTTGTACATCTAGGTTTGGTTTATGTCATTTTGTACAATTTGATTTGCTACATTGTCCATACTTTCTACACAGTGCAGTGCTTACTGTCGTTGTTTGCAGGTTAAAGCGCTGTATGATGCTCATTCCTCTGATGTGAAATATAAATTGAAATTCAAAATGGCCGATTTACCAATAAGTACTTTTTTGTAATATTTTTCTTCGGTTTTTATACATTAAAATGATGTAGGTTCCACAGCCAAACTCTACACAACTGGTTCTTATTTCTTCTAAATCATAGAGAAGCTGAAAATTGGAGCTTGGCTTAAGAAATTAGAAACTTATCAAGTCGAAGATATGGTTTGTGACGGATTAGTGTTTTAAATCCTTGACGTGGTACGTATCAATAATTCTTCCTTTATCATTTTCTACTAAGTAATCGGATGTGTTTTAACCATTGTGTCTATAACCAGAAAAATTTATGTTGTTCTATAACCGGCTAGCTGGTAACCATATATACATTTTCCTATTTTTAATGAAAACGTTTACATTTTTTCTATATTCCCTTAAGTGGTATTATTGGCTTGAGTAAAAAATGAAAATATTTAATCAAAAATGGTTGCCTTTTGCTTTCTTTTTCAACGTTATTTAAAATTTTTACAGCAAAACCCGGCTAATAAACTCATAACATGCGGAGTTTCACTGACCACATTTAAAGTCATTTCGACTCACATTCAGGCATTGAATGCGTTCCCGATAACACACTCAAATATCTGCTCAATATCATCCAACCATTATCGTCGGGCGAAATTCGCGATGGGATCTTACGAGTTTTTGGAAGCAAAGAAACGGTCCACTATGCGGAAAACGTATTTGTAAATAGCCAGTGTGCACTGAACACACAACCACTGGTTCCACAAGTTTTTGTTGTTATTATTTTTTCAATTATCGAATTTTTTTAATTTTAATTTGTATATGGTTTACTTGAGAAATTATGAAATCAAATTTTTATGGCAATACAATGCTTACAAAAATAATACAATAGATAAGAAATAAACACACGTCAAGCATAGACAATTCTGTGCGAAAAAGAGAAATACTAAAATAGTTCAGGGCCATATTTAGAATTTTATTCAATAGATTGGAATGAAGTGGGTTGTTTAAAAAGTTTTTAATAAAATTAATTTTATTATTAAAAATAATTTTTGTAAAAACGCGGCATTATTTACACTTTTAGTGCGGACCTGGTAAAAATAATTGTAAACAAATCGTAAGTTGTACAAAAACAAAACATTTTTTTCTTTTTTTTTGATAATGTTTGATAATTATGTAATAAATTTAAATTAAAAATGCATTTTTTTATCACAAATTACAATATTTACATCACAATTTTAATTTCGTTTTCAGGATAAAACTTTTCGATTAAGAGAAATTCCAGGAATTTGTTGCGAGTATTGTTACGACATTTTCTTATGAAACACTTAAGTAGAAGATTTGTAACAACCCGTAGATAGCAAGCTATCAAAGGCTGTTACTAGAAAATTTTTCTATTCCCTCAGAGGCTTTGAGGCGGTCTTCTTTGGCCGGCTAAGCTCAGTGGATTGGGGTGGGGTTTCTCAAAGCTTAAGGAAATTAAGTTAAACCGCAAAGAAAGGAACAGGAAAAAAAAAGGACAGAACTCAAGAGAGGGACCAACTTACCATGATCGACTGTGATCACACCTACCTCTTCCTCTACACAATTAAGCTTTTAGCTTCTCATCCTGAAAAGCGAAATGCGAATATTACCAAAAAAAAAATTTTAAAAAATTTAACCCGCAGATGTTGTAATAAAAAAAAATTATTTGAAATAATATTTTTAACCGGATTTTATTGAGAAAAAAAAAATTAAAGAAAAGAACAAAAATTTAGAAAATGTGAAAAATTCAATAAAATTGTTAACTTAAACCCTATCACCTGTGACGTCACAACCTAAATCTAATTTATTATTTCTTTAGAAAGATATAAAGCAAATAGATAACTAATAACTTAAAACTAAAAGAATATAATATAAATATTTATAATTAAAAGATAACCTGATTCCAGAATGTTAATATGTAGGTCATAGCTTTTAGCGGTTGCACCAATGCCAACATTTGGCTCAATTTTTTTATTATTATTAACGGTTTTTGTCTTTTTATGTTGGTTTTTTTTTCCACACTACACTATATAACTGTTTTATTTATTTACGATTAATACTCAGTTTTAGATAGAATTAATAGTTTATTTTAATTAATTATGTTCCACAATTATAAAAAAAATTTGTAGGTCTTACTATTTATACACTTTACCATGAACATGTGGCGCTTGTTATATTGAATTTTGAATAATCTGTTCATCAATTTTGTTAAACTAGCCCACAACGACTTTTAATTGTTATTCTTTATTATTTTTAGCACGATCACAAGATCATATTCACTGTTAAAGGTTTTTATTTTGTTGTTTTTATATTTGTACACGATTTAATTTTATTTCGATTACACTACATAATGTTTTGTGTCGTTTACAGATTTTTAATACAATACGTATGATAAAAAAAAATGTTATTCAGACTATATAATTTCACTTGTGATCAATGGATCATATACACTTTTGTCCTTTAACTCATTCATAATTTTATTAACGTTGAGTTCGGGCATTAATTTCAGATACCGTTCGATTTGGACAATTATGATTATTATTATATTTTTTTTTTCTTATTATTATTTAAGAATCATATAACAATGTATTCACTAATTACAAATGATTTAACTATTAGTTTACAAATTTTCACTACGCTTAATATTAGATAACTGAGAATTTAACTAACTTTTCTTAATAATTACTTTTATAAACCATAACGTTATTTAGAATTTTTTAAACATTTGTCTATTTATTTTATAACGTTTAAAATAATTTTATTTTTATAGTATTAACAACATCATAGCTTGTTGTTTTAATATATCACCATATTTCAGATATCACATATGGTTATTTTAACAAAAATAGAAAACTTAGATAAAACTTAGAACTTGAAAACCAAAAGCTTGAAATATATTTTTTTTACAATTTTTGGTTATATCGCAACAGAAAAAAACTTTTTAAGTTATCACGCAAACAGAGAGCCGTGTACTATCCAAAATTGTTCATTTTGATCCAAAAAAAAAATTTTCAACAAAAAAAAATTCCCACCCAATACAAAATGTTTTATTATTTCTTTATTTTTGAACGGGATTATTCAGCTTAGTAATTTTTTTTTCTCCTACAAACTTGATTTTCCCGCGCTTCAATGTTTTTGTACGATTTTTTATATTTTTTTCTAGATTGTTCTTAATATACGGTTTAATCATTAATTATCAGGGATGGTTAACCAACTTGGAACGCAGAGCAGGGCCAGTCGTTACAGATTCTAGATGGGAGAATCTCTTTGATTTCTTCTGTTGACTACCCGCGTAATTTTGAGGATGTCGAGGAGTAAGAATTACGTAATTCAAAAATTAAAAATTGTACGAGCATTTTAAAATGAAATTGCTACCCGTGTAGCCGGTTATAGACATAAGGTTAACGAACACCTTTGTCCTTGAAAGAATTGTATTGGCCTTGAGCTTAAAGTATAAGTTCGACAGTATATGTTAAATGATTTTTCCAAATTATCATGGATTATGGCATGAATAATTGGTTGTTTGATATTAGGTGGTAAAGTTTCGACCAGAGATTCATTTAAACTGCTTGTTTCTCGCAGAAGTTTATAAGTATTCGCATGATGGATCATTTCTTAACCAAACAGGCTATAATAAGGAGAGTTATTCTCTATCGAACGGTGGCACTTTGTAGTGCCGCAGATATTTCACTCAGATGTTCGACCCACAGCTTATGATCTGTTTTGATGTAGGACCTTATTGAACCTAAAATCGACCTATTTACCAACTCTGATATATGCGATTGAGGTGAATACACAGGTGTTTGCTCATGCGTTATGTCGTATTTGGAAAGATACTTTTGCAAATCTTTTCTGAGAAACTGAACCCCATTATCCGCGAAGATTGTCTTTGGGCAGCCATATAACAATATAATTTCATTTTTAGAAAGTCTATTATATTTGTAGTTGATCCTTTATTGAACCATAAAAATAATAGTTTTTCCGGCTTTTGTTCTTGGATGGATACCATAGAAGTTGACATAGACTTTCTGAAATAGACGTTCGAGAAAGACTGTGCGCGCTATTTCGGTTCGTGTAATCGAATTTGACGTTTTCATACTTTCGCACATGTCTCATCTTGCCACATAGTCGTATACTATATGTTATTTGCTATTTTACGCCAATAGTAAAGTTTAAGTTAAAGTTTCCGGCTCTACAGATCATTTTCTTTATTACTCCATGAGCAGCGATTGGTTCACCATGTTCTGCTTTGATCAGATCAGATACTTATAGTTCAGGTATCCATAACTACCAAGTTGAAGTACAAGAAGTAGATCGCTAGTTTTAGCTTCAATTCGTATATATGTTGCGACCTTCCAATATATGTAGGTTAGGGTATTGAATCGGCTTAACATCTACGTTCTTTTTGAGCTGTACATAGCTCCCATTTCTTAATGCAGGCGTAGTAAGGTCTATGTTGCCTACACAGAATTTACGGCACATTTTCAGTTCCTATACGGTATCACATAATATCTTAGAAAGAGTGTCGGCTACATTGTCCTTGACTTTTTAGTGAACTATTTCAAAATAAAAGGACTGAAGATAAATAAAGCCTCCATCTTACTATTTCAGACTAGTATGACCAATAATCACGGTAAATCTGTAGCCTTCCACGTACTATCCAAATTTTTTTATTGACAGGTCCGCAGCAAAACATTCAAGTTCAGTCACGGAGTAGTTTTTTTCTGTTGAATTGAGCTTTAGAGAGAAGAAGGATATAGGCCGCTCGACAGAGTCATCATTTTTTTTAAAGGACACCTCCAAGCCTTACCGTGATCGCATCGCAACGAATGAAAAATTGCTTGAGGTAATCAGGCTTTGTAACCACTGGAGCGTTAGACATCTTACACTTCAAACTCTTAAAAGGCAATTGGGCTTCGCTGTTCCAAATGAATTTTATATTCTTTTTTAAAAGGCCCAAAATCGGCGAGGCTATTTGTGCGTAATTGGGAATACACCTTCGATACCAACCCGCCATTCCATCGAAGCACCTTATTTGTTTCACCGATTAAGGAATTCTAAATTGATAGGGTCGGTTCGAAGACCTTCATCTCAAACTACGTACACAAGGTAACTTATATTCTTCATGCAGAAGAAGCTCTTTTCTACGTTCATCGTTAAACCAACGCTAGAAATGTTATTTGCGGCTTCAGTGAATATCAAGAGGTGTTCATCGATGTTAGGTCATCCAAGTACACAAAGACCCGATCGTGGGATGTCTTTGTGCATTAAGCGGCACGTTGCTTGAGAAGCATTACCGAGCCAAAACGGCATTATTTTAAACTGGTATAGCGGTCGTCCTGGCGCTAAAAACACTGCCCTTTCTGTTGATAACCCTTCCAACGAAACTTGCTGGAAGGCATCCTTTAGATAAAGGGCCCATATGTACTTAGAGTACTTCATAATTTCCATTTTCATGATAGGAAGAGGGTAGGAACCTTTAACAGCTACAGAATTTAGTTTTCTGTAGTCTCGGCACAGCCGTGGCTTGTCGTTCGACTTTTTCACCATAACAACAGGAGAAGACTATTGGCTTTTACTTGGCTCTATCATATTAAGTGGTAGCATCTGGTCAGTTTAACCGTACAACTTTTCCTGGACAATCGGCGATACCGGAAAATATTGCTGTTTTATTGGAAGCGCTGAGCCAACATCTATCCTATACCAGTGCAAATGAGTACAACCGAGCCCTAGTTTTGTAAATGACGGAGATTTATCTCTAACTAAACTCAGTCTTCTTATTTATTCTTTGGTTAGACTAAGCATAATGCATTTTGTCATCCACCGACATGGCACCTAGTTCGTCATAGTTCCACAATTTTATCCCTAAGTATAAGATATTCTGGAAGGAACTATGTAAACTCTGAACGGATAATTTTATATGAGCGATTATTTAGTTTGCGGTGTTATCGGCAGTTTTAACTGAAGTTATTATCGGTTAATATCACACCAGAAATTAAGCAAACCCTTACCCAGAATACTGATGCTTGCTCCGCTGTCAAGCAATCTAGGTAAAGTTTTACCAAATATGTTAAAATTGAGGTACGGTCGAATGTTATTTTCTTTAGAGGGAGAACTTAAAATTGTAGCAGCACACTTAATCAAAAGAGTTAGGTTGGTTCTCATCAAAAAGTTGTGTATAATCGAATTCGGTAACAATTAACTTATTGGGATGAAATGATTCGTTTAATCGTGGAACTTGTTCATCTGTAGAAGATTTTTCGGTCTGGGAACGCTTCCGTTCTGTTGCGAAATTTGCAGCCCAGTTCTAACAAAACCCGATCGCATATTTTTCGAACTGGTATATGATTTTTAATGTGAACAATTAATTGTTTTCACATTTTCTTTGCCACATCCAAAAAAGAAAAGTTGCATTAAATTCCGAGGACAATCTTGGTAGTAATTTTATTATGCGAGCCGTTTACAGTTCCAACACAATTATTCTCAATTGTCTCGGTTATATTTTCTTCTGGTTGAAGTTCATTGACAAAAGGGATGCGTTTATCATGAAATATAGTTCGCGGATCATAACCAGACTATGCCCATAAATTTTCGTTATGGATCGTTATATTTTCGTTATTCATTATATTATCTCTAAAGCAAATAAAAGGTTGCTTTGAACAATATCGAGAATCTCAGACTGGTTGAGTTTTAGCCAGTGGCAATCGGCAAAGGCAGTGGCAAAGGCTAATATTTTTCTTAAAGTGAGAAATTCAATATTAATTTATTTAGAGTGGCAAAGTTCTTACAGTTTGTGAACACCAATTTTCGGTACTCTGTAAGTTTTTCGCTATAAGCAATTTCTGTAAAGTAATGGCTATAGATTTTTCACATTTTGTGAATAGGAGCATACATTTTAATTTTTTTTCTAACTCTTTACGTACATGTAACAGAACGAGAATATAAAAGAAGGAGAAACAGAATTGTGTGATGAGTAGAGTTGTAGATTTCTAAAATTACAATTTACAAAATCTTCAAACCCAACTTGATGAAGCTTTAAAATTTGGAATTGAACGTGAAAGTTTAACGTTATTCATTTTTATTCATCATGATTAGTTTCTTTTAAATTTCAGAAATTTTCATTTTCATTCTCATCATAGATAGCGAAAAAGTATCGTGTTTTGTGATCCGAAATCATGATAGGGCCTAGATTTTTAATTTTACATTCAGAATCGTTTACAGCGACCCTAAAACCCCTTGTTTAGTTAAATTGTTTATAATAGCAAGAAATTTTAAAATTTACAATTTTTAAAGGTTAAATTTTGGCCTATTTTCGAAAAGAACCAAAGGCGAAAGGTTTCAAAAATCCGTCGACAGAGAAAAATTTAGGATATATTATACTAATTGCAGTGCACTGAAGGCACACCTCTCAAAAATTTATTGTTGGGTTATTGATTCAATACTATAAGTCGAATTTTTTTCCATATTTGTGTAAATTTACCAAAATTGTTGACTCGGTGTTGAATATTTTACGTTTTTTAAGGATTTTGAATTCAGATAAGTTGATGTCTTTTTCTATCAATAAAGAAAAAAGCTGAATTTGATTGATTGATCAGAATGTAAGATCAAGCCTAAACTAGACTCCCGGATGACACCGGACGGGCCCTCCGTACACCCTTTACACATAACAAGACCGAAGGATAGGAAAGGTAAATTAATAATTAGGGGAATTGACTCGGTTCCAGATACCTTAGTAACATTTAGTAGGTGTTTCGTTAGTTTTTTTCTGTTTATTTTTTTTATTTTGTTTTGTTTAATATGACAAATTGTTAAAGCACAAGACAACACAGAATCAATCTCTTAATCCCTAACACAACAGGGTTCACCCGTTAGAGCCGCAAGTTCTGAAAAGATGTGAGGAACGTAATCTATTATTGTTATTTTACTCTATATGACATATTACACTCTTCTACCACTGGTTGGGGGAGGGGCGAGGGATTTCATTCCATCATCATCACGTTACCATGTGCTCACCAAAATTTGTATTAACAATATCAAACGTTGCTTGACGTTGTTGTTATAGTTGTTCCGTCGCTTTTTCTCGTGTACTCACCCCTCTCGCCGCCCGCCTACTCCCCTGCCCGCCCGCCCGCCCCGCCCCACCAATAATGGAAAAACTGAATTGGAAACAAATGCCCAGTTGGAAAGAATGTACGCAATTTTTACAAAATTACCAAAATGGTTAAATAATAATTTTTTATTCTAAAAATACTTTATGGTAAGTTTTCCATCAACTTGCGATTCTACTACTATACATTATATAAACCACAGGAGTTAGTTGAGAAATGCTCGATTAGACTATAACAATGAAATTCGTCGGAATACACTAACAATAATTTGTTAAAAATGAATGTTGCCTAAAAATTTTATCAAAGGGATTTTGCTGCCAGGAATATGTTGTCAAAGGGTTTTATTGCTTAAAGTAATTTGATCAAATAAATGAATAATTAAGTACTTTGTGAATTGTATACACAAAAAAATATTATGTTTGCATTAATTACTTATATGTCAACTATACATTTAAATAACAACATAATAAAAGTCCCAAATTAAATTTACAATAAAATAGAACCAACCTAAAAATAAACTACAAATACATTGAAAGTTTATATTTAATTTTAGTTTTCAACAAAACTGTATAAACGAATGTTAAAAAAGGGTTACCAAACTATCCATATCAATTTTAATTAGCAAGATAAATTATATTATTTAGAATAAGCACACAACATTTTTATTTTTTTTTTCAATCCTTTTGCTAACCATCCAAAACGAAACCATTTCCTTCGTTTTCATGTTTTTCTAGTTTTTTTTTTTTTTTTCTAAAATTAAAACCTCAAAATATACATTTTCGTTTTTATTCTCTAAGGCAACAATTAAAAAGAAAGGTCAAATTTTGAAAGTCTATTGCGTGACCTATAAATAAAATGTGCTGATAGCTTTCATTAGAAATGCTATCGCTTTGTAGTCTAAAGTACTGTTGTAAAACGGTGCGTAGTATTCAAAATACGGAGTATTGTTTTTGGTAATTTTATTCGTATCTCGAAAAATCAAAGTATCGAATAATCCTAGTATTTCCTAAAATTATATAAATATTCTATTTCTCATTAAAATATTTGAGAACATTTACTCGGAATCTTGGTCAAGCATTAATTAGTGCTTTATCAAACTCTGATCGAGATTTTATATTTTTATTCCAACTATTTAGTGGGAATCATGAGAGCTTTCGAAAAAGTGTAGTATTTTCGTAGGGCAATACGTCGACAGAACTACATATACTATTATGTACAACAAAAATCCTTCTATTTTTAAAAAAAGTATTTCAATAAAATAAATCGAAAAAAATAGTTTTTTATGACGCGTTTAGAATTATCACCGGATTCGACGTATCCCTAATAATTTGGCGACGCACTGTAAAATATCAGAGCCTACTGTATAAATAAGAGCCTCCAGTATCAACTGTATTTTTTACAGTGCTTAAAATAAGATACATACAATTTTTGTTTACTATGAAACTATATGGGAAAACGATTATTTTCATTTACAATTTTCGTTTATTAATTAGCATAATTAATTCTAATAAACAAAAATTGTAAATGAAAATAATCGTTTTCCCATATAGTTTCATAGTAAACAAAAATTCTATGGATCTTATTTTAAGCACAGTAAAAAATACAGTCGATACTGGAGGCTCTTATTTGTACAGTAGGCTCTGATATTTTATCATGTGCTTTTGTTTTAATTCTATACAAAAATGTTCATGAAACACTTAATTTTATTTGATTGAAAAATCGAGTCATGAATATGTTTATTTTTTAACGAAAATCGTCTTCAAAAATAAGGTATTTTTGAACTTTCAATTATTGTTGTTTTTGTAATCTATGTCATAAACTCATAACTCGAAATTTATAAACAATTGAATAATCATCTATTTCATTGCCTATTTTGATTTTTTGTTTTCTTGACGCTCATTGTATTGATTTAATTTATTCTGTTTGGCTCTTTTTGATTTATTTTAATTTCGATTGTTGAGCGGAGACGTGTTGTCTTTTTTCTCACTATTGGTTTTAGATGTGGACAATTCATGACGTCATTAAACTCAATTTTCTCCTTTTAAAACGTATTGTTATAATTGTAGAAAGTTTTTTTAATTTAATTTCCCTTATTTTCTTTTGATTATTGCTGGAAAATAAGAAAAATTTGAAAACCTGTGTTTTAAATGAGTAAGACATTGAGTTGTTTTTTAGCGATTTCAGAAAAAGTTATTTAACTAGGTTTAACTTTTTATTCATGTTTCATTGTTAATCAAAATCACGTTTTTTCATTCAAACTCTATGAAAATAAATTAATTTTTAGTGTTTATATGTCCCTTATTTTAAGTTCATTTTCCACATGCCGGCTCTATTTAAATCAAGATGATTCTGAAAACATTATCTATTGATTTTAAAAACATAACAGAAAATAACAAAGTTGTTTATAGAAATAGAGGAACTACAAAGTGGTATTTAGGGTAGAGCGGAGCTAAATGATACCAAAATACACTTTATTCCATACACTTTATTAAATTGAGCACTAAAATGGAAAATATGCTATTAGACAGTTCATTATACAGTAATTATTTTCCTGGTTGATCCAAATCAACTCTTTTGCTTTAATAGTTTAATAAAAAGCCCAGTGCTGGTGCCAAACAATTCAAATAATGGGGTAAAATAATTAACTAACTAGATGTATCCAGATTTGCTCAGTATATACTTTACACACAACATAATGACAGGAACCTGAAAACATTGATTTAGTTTTTAATCAACAAAATTATACAGTGATGCCGTTAAATTCGACTAAATTTTTGGGTATAAAAAGCGTTGAAAACGATGAAATTTTTTAATAAGTATTCGATACGATATCGTATTCACAGTAAACCGATATCGTATTCACGCGCTATTCATCGAAATCGATATAGTATTCCACGGATTCCGTGTTTCGTACAGTGACATGTTTCAATTTGTATAAGTGTTTTATAACTGTGCAGTCAGGTTTTTTAAATTTGTAGTTACATTACTATTTCAATAACTATTTTAAAATTTATCGAATTGAGTATATTAATCAATTAGTCTTATTTGTCGAATAAAGCAAAATAAATGAGAAATCCCATCAGTATACATATTTTTATTTTAATATATTTAGTTTAGTTTATTTGTACAAAATTCATTTGTTACGTACATGTCACGCATGTTACGTACTGTGACTTCTTAAATAAGATAACGTACGTAATTATTAAAATTCACGACCTAGTTAGGATCATTTTTATTACTCCATGGATATACAACCTTTTTAGTAATTTTAGAGTTTGCAGTAGGTGAATAAACGAGGAAATTATCGGTGGATACGTCAAATTGATGTTGGGCTTATAAATGAGGAATTTTCGGCACGCTTTTCCATAAAGATTCGAAAAAAATGCAAGTTTTTCTATTATTGCCAACTTCGTTTTTGGCAATGTAAAATACCTTAATAGCGAATTCCTCAGCAGAACCAGTTATTGCTTGTCGGGATTTAATTCTATTCCACACACTGCTTTTAATAATTCCTCCTATACCATCAACCGCATCTTTCCCGTGTGATGTTGCAAAAAAAAGACCAACTAATTTGAATGTTAAATTGCAATTATAGAATTGGTAAACTTCTCAAAATAAATCTATTTTTGGATTGGCTCGCGCATCCATCAGAAAATATTTTAAGTCTTTGTATGTTAGAAGCCTGACAAATTAAGTATTGAATCAGTCTCCAAATACTTCCAGACGGAAACTTATCATGTTGTAAGTAATCACTAACCACGACCATAGAACGGACTTGTTCTTTTGTCTAGGCGCTCGCTGTGAAAATTGTTATTTGGTCGTAGCAAAAATGTGCAGCCTGAATTTTATCTTGGTTGAATATGGCAAAATTTTCAGCGAAATCAATTTGTAAAGTAATTTCGTTTTCATCTATAAATTCTTTGCAATTCTTGCTCAACACTTGGTTTCTCTTTAACCCATTTTTTCCAGGATAGAACTGTATCATATTCGAACAGAATCGGTAGTACGTCTTGAACATCTGTTTCACAATTACCACATGACATGATCATACAATGTTCATTGTATGTGTCATGTGATAATTGTGTGTTCTTCACAAGAATTCAAAATTAGCATGGATTTGACAGACACAAACATTGTGTGGTGTATCTGCAACAAGCATTATGTGTGACGGCCGCAATTCGTAAAATTTTGTCTTCCCGATAATTTGTTCTCGTTTAGTTTCATTTTTGTAAATTTCGTAGGCTTCACCAATTGTCATTGTCATATAACGTTTTTGTTTTAATTCCCTTTTATTATCAGCTATCTTTGCATTTTTGGAATGTTGTCGATTTTGATAACTTTGCCTATTTAATATTTTGCAAAATTCGGGATCATATTCCTTCAGCAATTCACGTAAAACCAATTTTTTCATTTCGTTATTTTGTGAAAGATATTTGCGAACACGGTTTTTTGCTTTGGCGTCTGATTATTACATAAAACTGGTGTTACAATTTCAGGGTTCTCTGCTTTAAACATTAATGTCGCACGGTATTTTCTTTGCCTTTCTGTTGCTTTACTCCTTTGTTCAATAGTCGTTCCAGAACTAACTGCATCCATATTTGGTTTAGAATGCAGCTTTTCTTTTTCCCGATATAGAGCTATCCGATTTCATTCTTTTAGTTTAAATGATTCCCATTTTTCGGGGTTCTATTTTAAGTTCTCGCGAAATTTGCCTTTCCATCTTTTACCTGAAAATAACGATGTCGAATATTACATTTACGTTCCGTACAAATTATGATATTAGTCACGCATTTAAGATATGTCACATGTACGTCACAAATCACAATGTAATGAATGATAACGGTTTTGTAAAGTTTAATAAATTTTGCTAAAATAACGTAATACTACACATATTACCTTAATTAAATAATTTTTCAATTTGAAATGGTAGACCAAAAAATATTAACTTTCGTTACGTTCAGTTACGTATTTTATTAATTTTGTTCAAAAACACAAAATAGATTATTACAGTTTCACAAACTAGACTATAATCTGCGCAAGAAAAAATTGAAACAGTATACATTTTATTTTAACAGAGTCGCATTTAATGCGTTTAACTTTGTAGCTAAGTTTATTGAACAGTTCACAAAATTTGAATGCGGATATGGAAAAATGTATTTTTTTACTCTGTTTTTATTTTGCATTTTTGATCGTTGGGCTACTTTTCCGCGGAATCAGTGATTCATCCGTTTGTAATTTACAAAGAAGTAGGAGAAAATTGCTTCATTAGAATATCAGATTGTCTTCACCATGACACTATAACATTTTACTTGTTTATCGAGAAATTGATGAAGTTTTTAAAAACTAAAACAGCTAATTTAACAAATTATAAAAATTAAAATTTTTTTATGAATATATCTAATCACAAAGGGGATTTTGCCATCGATCGTAAGTGGCATTTTCACGCAACAGCTCATGGAAAAGGACCGTGCGAATATGATGGTATCATAACCAATGCAGGAGAATTATTCAAATGGGTAAATATCTTGAAGACTGCTCTGATTTTTGAATTTTGTGGTAGATTCGAAAAATTAAAAACAATAAAGGCAACTCGCGATGTTTACGCAGTCATTCCTTTAAAGGAAGGCTACACTAGAAAAAAAGTGATGTAACTACAACACCAAATCGGTGCTACATAGTGTCCATCCGATCGGTGTAAATTATTTTTCGTGCATTAAATAGATTTAATTATTATGTCCTAAAATAAGGGAAAGTGTAACACCCAACAAACGTTTACATAATATCAGTAATTTATTAGTAACTTACTTAAATTAGATTAACTTTGTAATATGTGAACGGTGTGGACGATAACATTTTATATTGCAAATATCTACTATATACCTTTAAATCGTGT
Source organism: Tipula vernalis (assembly GCA_958295665.1). NCBI lineage: Eukaryota > Metazoa > Arthropoda > Insecta > Diptera > Tipulidae > Tipula > Tipula vernalis. The sequence continues at coordinate 332,522,032 of OY282558.1, read as the reverse complement.
GGATAATATTATCCAGATTTATTTTTGGATATCTCACTTTTAAAATAAATAAAATTATGTGGATTTTTGTTCTTAATTCATTTATTATTGATACATATAGTTTATACAAAAGTTCATTTCAAAATAAAATATAATGATATTCAGATTGTTAAACAAAACTTAATTAATTACATATTTTGGAATAACGTACAAATAGTTACTGGATTTAAGAAAGTTAATTTATTCAAGTTACACAGAAAATTTAAGTTCTTCGGGTATATTAAAATATTGACTCGATATCGAATCATAGCTTATTGTTTCTTTAACATTACATTCAAGTGTAGAATTTAAGTTCTTAACATCCCCTACGTAATTTTGCTGTTGGAGTTTTTCTGCCAATATTTTACAAATATATTTAAAATTATGCGAAACTATAGCCATTTCTTTCGCATAATCCATAAATTAGTCAAAATGCAATTACATATATTGAAATTTTGTTTATAAGCAGTATGATGTTCTTGAATCAAATGTTTTAATATGCTAATATGAACTAAAGAACTCAGGATCTGCACTATTCACGATATCATGAATCAGAGGTGGAAAATAGCGTAGCAAACACCAACATTGAGAAGCCTTTTGCCGTAAATTTGTACAATCTTTATTAATATAGAAAGGAAAGGAATGTTTGATTTATTAAGAAAGCCAAAATTAAAATTTTTTAGTCTGTATTGAATTCATTTATAGACAGTAGCTTTCTCTCTTTCGTTAAATAAATTAAAACGAGTTTTATTTCTTTTTGGACAATGCCTTCTAATACATCGTGCATGATATCGACACATATAAACTTTCAAATGTATTAAAAAAACTTAGGTTATTAAATAAACATACATTACGAGCTCCATGCTCATTATTCTGAACGTTAACTAACTGGGTTTCTTTTTTTCTCAAAAGACTTTCATTCTCAATAAAATCGGTTGGAATCAAACTAGAGTGAACTTCACAGAAGCGAAAAAAATTGTTAGACTTAAAGGATTCATTAAAACAACAAACAGAATGGGAAAAATTGTCCCTTTTATTACAACATAGGTTAGGTTAGGTTAGGTTGGAGTGGCTGCTTACGCACACTTAGACTGTGACGGTCCATTGTGATACCACAGGATGTATCCCCTTTTACCCCTATTGGAACCATTTCGAGCTACTTATGTAGCGTAAGACGTCCCGCACTTTAATGTTTTCGAGATCCGAGAGGCAGTCCATCCTGAACTTACCTAAATGTTTGTGCCTTCTGAGAGCCAATGCTGGACACGAGCAAAGGAAGTGGACCAACGTCTCTTCCTCCTCTTCGTCCAAGCAGCTTCTGCAGAAGTCATTAGCCTCCAGACCCAGCCTTCTTGCATGTTCTCCAAAAAGGCAGTGTCCCGTGAGAATTCCTACGACCGTTCTTAATTCACGTCTTCGTAAGGATATTAATGCCCTAGTGCGCCCCAAGTCCAGCTTTGGCCAAACTTGTCTTGCAACTCTACAGGTGAGGGCGTTAGACCACCTTTCCCCCGCTGAGGATAGCGCCTGCTTCCCAAGTGCTTGTCTCAGCGCTGTGATAGGCCTCCCCAGACTTGCCCTTTCCGGTTGCAGCTGGAGAGTCGTACCATGCCTAGCAAGTTCATCTGCCCTGCAGTTCCCCATGACGCCCGAGTGACCTGGGACCCAGACTACCTGGATGTTGAAATGCTCACCCATCTCATTTAGAGATGAGTGACAACTCAATGCCACCCGTGACGCCAAAGACACCGATTCTAACGACCGGATCGCCGCTTGACTGTCCACATAGATTGTGATATCGTCTGAGGATAACACATTATGCTTCAACCACGTCATGATCTCCTCAATCGCTACGACTTCAGCTTGGTACACGCTGCAGTAATCAGGGAGACGAACAGAAATATTTACATTTAATTTGTCACAGAATACTCCAGCTCCTACTTTGCCGTCTAGCTTGGAGCCATCTGTGAAGAATTGCAACGCTTCGGTTTCCAATAACGGTCTATCCCTCCAGGATTCCCTTGAAGGGAAGGAGGTCCGAAATCGCTTCTCGAAGCGTAGAGTAGGTTTAATGTAGTCAAGATTCGCCAGCTCATCCTTCAACGATCTGACTATAGTAGAGTGTCCTATACTAAGACACCTCCACTGAGAGACGGCTGCAAGTCGTACAGCCGTATTTGCCGTCATCTGTTTGCCAAAAATGTCGACCGGAAGAAGGTGCAACATAACCTCTAAGGCACTTGTCGGTGTCGACCTCAATGCCCCGCTAACAAGCATACAGGCCGTTCTTTGCACTCTCTCAATCTTACTTTTGTAAGTTACCTTATCCAGAGCTGGCCACCAAACACCCACCCCGTACGTGAGTACAGGTCTCACTACGGCGGTGTAGAGCCAGTGTACCAGCTCCGGCTTCAGACCCCATCTATGACCAATGGCGTTCCTACAGGAGTACAAAGCAATAGTAGCTTTGTTTATTCTCTCCAACATGTTGGGCTTCCAACTAAGCTTACTGTCGAAGATAATGCCCAGATATCTAGCTCTATCAGTAAAAGCAAGTCTCGTGCCATTTAAGATAGGAGGGACAACTACCGGGATTTTGTATTTCTTAGTAAAGAGTACCAGCTCTGTCTTGGACGGGTTAATACCAAGTCCACATTTGCCAGCCCATTTCGTAACGATGGTAAACGCATTCTGCATTACGTCTACAATCGTGCCCAGGAATTTCCCGGTAACAGCTAAAGCTACGTCATCTGCGTACGCGATAACTCCAATACCCTCTCTCTCCAATTCAAGTAGTAACCCGTTTACCACTATGTTCCAGAGAAGAGGGGACAGAACCCCCCCTGCGGAGTTCCCCTAGTTACTCGCCTCTTGAAGGTGGAGTCCCCCAACTTCGAGCTAACAATCCTGCTTCCCAGCATATAATTGATTAACACTATCAGAGGAACGTCCACCTCCAAAAATGACAATCCCTCCTTGATTGCCTCCGCTTTCACATTATTAAAGGCGCCTTCTATATCCAGGAAGGCCACCAAACAGAATTCCTTCGAATTAATCGATTTCTCAATCGTAGACACCAAGGCGTGCAGCGCCGTGTCCACAGATCTACCCTTTGTGTACGCATGCTGAGACGATGCCCACTTCCTGGCACCTATTTTATCTCTGATGTATACATCCAGCAGCCTTTCCAATGTTTTCAAAAGAAAGGATGATAGAGTTATTGGTCTTAGGTCCTTAGGATAGACATGTGAGCTTTTCCCCGCTTTCGGTATGAACACCACATTGACCTCCGTCCAGTACCTAGGAATATAGCCCAGCTTCAAACACTCTTTGAATATAGCTTCCAGGTAAGGAAGAATAATTACTGAGTTGTTTTGAAGTTCCGCTGGTATAATTTGATCCGGACCAGCCGATTTAAATGGTTTAAAACCCCTCAGTGCCCATAGGATCCGTTTTCTGGTTACGATATCCTCTGTGGTTACTGACAGTGATTCCTGATGATTACTACGCACCAACAGGTCTTCAAAGCTCCCTGGGAAGTGTGTCTCGAAGAGAAGCTCCAGAGATTCTCCACTAGAAGCTGTCCAAGATCCGTCCGGTTTTATCAGAAAACTAGGACTAGATGTACTTTTGGAAAGAATCTTCCTAAGGCGGGAGGTTTCGGATACCTCTTCCATATTATCACAGAAGATTCTCCAAGACCTCCTTTGTGCCTTTCTTAATTCTTTCTTATAAGTTCCGAGTTTCTCCTTATAGGAGTCCCAATCCTGAGCCTCCCTTGTATTTTTGGCTCTATTAAAGGCTATCCTACAAGCCTTTCGATAGGTTCCCAGTTCCCTGGACCACCATACCGGTTTTTGCCTACCCCTAGGCTTAGCCAGTGGGCAGGCAGCGCGAAAGGATCGGTTGCATGCGCTAGTAACGCTAGCCACCATGTCCTCCAGCTCCCCAACGGTCGTCGGGGGCTCCATAGCCCTCGTCGGTAACATTTCCTCCAATAATTCCCCATATTTGCTCCAGTTGGTCCTTCTAGGGTTCCTGAAGGCTTCCCGGGTAGCAGGGTGAATATCGAGGCTATAGGTTAAATATCGATGATCAGAAAAGGAGTGTTCCTTATCCACCCTCCAATTTTTAACCATATGAAGAATATTATTTGAGGCAAGGGTCACGTCTAGAACCTCCTGCCTGTTACTAGTAATAAATGTGGGTTCCCGCCCAATATTACACACTGAAAGGTTAGTACTCATCAAATAATCAAAAAGTGACTCACCTCTTTCATTAATGTCTGTGCTTCCCCAGATAGTGTGATGCGCATTAGCATCCACTCCCAGTACCACACCTACCTTTGATTGTTCCGCTTTACGGATCAGCTCCTCCAGGTTATCCGGAGGAACCTCCTTCTCCCGGTCCATGTAGGCTGAAACTAGCCATAATCTACAAGTGCCTACTTCCAGGCTAACTGCAGTAGTGTCACCATTGCTGTATTGAGAGAGAAGGAAAAGATTAATATTATTTTTCCCAAGAATACAAGATCTGATCTTCCCACAGTTACTAGAGGATATAATTTTATACCCCTTGGTTCTGAGGCCACAGATCCTGTTGTTGTTAATCCAAGGTTCTTGGATTAGTATCACATCCTCACCCGAACTGGTCAGCCTGAGGAGTAGAGCTGCCGAAGCAGCCTTAGAATGGTGAAGGTTAATTTGAGTTATCTTAATCATAACCATTTCACCTCTACCTACCTCTATGATAAATTCCTGCTACCGCAGGAATATTAATTCCCGGTAATTTGGGATGCGCCGGATACGCCCGTCTCGCCACCCCTCGTACCCTCTATAGAGGACTTGTCAGTGCCCCCCGTCTGGCCGGGCTGTCGACATCCTCCTCCATCGGAACACCAGCTCCTTCGCTTATGTGCACCACCTCATCCTTCGAGAGAGTCCTTGCCCTACCGAGGTCATCGGATTCACTCTCCCCCCTACCCTCAGCTTCTTCCCCCATGCTGCTGGTACCCCCTCAGGCCTGGGCGGGTTGCCACCGTCCTCCGGTTGGCCTCCCGTACGCGCTTCCGCCCCATCCTTCTTATAAACGTTGAGAGTAATTGAGCCGAAACCGAAGTCAATTACTCCCTTCGTTTTGTGAAGGAGGGCAAGGGACTCCTTATTTATCACCATGATTGATAATTTCGAGCCCCCCTTGGCCTCCTCCTGCTTGACGATCTTCCAATTTCCTGTCGGAAGATTCGGGTTACTGGCCTGAATGATTTTCAAAGCCCCGTCCGGGCTAGCCGGTTCGGATGGCAGCCATACACGTGCCCGCGGCCTGCTGGGAATTTCCTCCCGGCTAACTGCCGCAAGCTTTGCGCCTGGCCACACCTCCCCTACTTTGGCTATAGCCTTTTTGTACAGATCCACAGATCTAGAGTCCGAGCATGCAGTCATCTTTACACGCCCTTGATACCATCCCGCATCTCTGCAGGATGGGGGTGGTCCCGGATTTTCACCCAGGACCTTTAAAAAGACGAGGTTGAGTGCATTATACACCAACCTCCATTTTTCTGCCGTGATGCTCCCATCTTCTTGACTTTCGTCAATGACGGCTAGCATCAACACATGCTCCCTCAGGACCTCGCTGAACAGCTTTGTCCCTGAGTTGGAGCTCGGCTTCTTTTCAGTCACCAGCTTGGCCCGCTTGCTGTTGACTACTTCCACCTCGTCCTGGGACCGCTGTCTTTTCGACATATGGTCCCTTTCCGAGCTTCCGCAGCCCACAGTGCTCCTTGCCCAAGCTACTGATCTTCTCTGCTCTTCCGTAAGCTGCCCCTCGGGGGTCGCAGCCCACTTCTCGAGAATTCGGATCGCCGAGCGGCGATTCCTGTATCGCCTTTTCGCCGGAGGAATGTCTCTCGTCCCACTCCCCTGTGCTGCGTTGGTACCGCTAACTCCCGGGACTTGTGCCCTAGAATCAGCCACTTTTGAAACCTTAGAGGCCCCACCCGTCTGGTTCGAGGTACCTCCCTCCGCTGATACCGGCTTTTGAGGAGAGCCGGTGCCCTTTGTTTGGGTTTTTGATCTATCCATTCGATTCCCACGAGTATCGGAGAAATAAAGGTCCGCCTGCGCAGAGATCCGTATACGCAGGTAAGGCTAATTACAACTGGAGGTCGCCAGGTATCCAGAGGGCTCCGTTAGCGACTGGGCTTTGTTAAATGGGCCCCCAGCCTAGTAGACCATCATCACGGGTCGCTTAACGCCTTAATCTAGCCCATTCGGCTCGCTAGCACCCCGGCCTCCCTGCACCCCCTTCCCTCCGCCCATTCTCTCCTCTATTCACCTAATCTCATGGAGAGCCCAATCCAATGGGATCCATTCCATTCACCGGGTCACCCGTTTATAGGGGCCCCCACTCATCACCCGCGGAGACTCCGGAGGTGCAGAGAGGACGTGACGCCCAGTCCGCCGTGGTTATTGGTCGATGGTTTTCTGGCGCCATCTGTTCGCCTTTCCATGCTGGGCATCATAGGCACTCAGAATTTAATGAACTCAGGTTAACCACTCCCCAGTTCCCTGAGACTCTCCCCCCAGCTGGACTGCGGTTGGGGGCGGCTTATTTAATTCACCGCTAACCTACCTATCGATAGGTCGTCCACTATCCACCACCTGTGACCCCCCCGATAGCTGCAGTACGCCACGGGTTATTACAACATAGCTTTGATTAGTTTCAACTAATTTACCATTATTTTCAAGATCAAATATGTCTTTCAAAATTTGTTCAAGGATTCGTAGGATCGTTTCGCACCAGACTATTACAATTATTTTCTAAATTTAATACCGTAAAATAAAAGGCACAAATTTTGTGGATCCCCGTTTTTGATCCTAAGGGATTGACAGTTCCAAATTCATCCACCTATATGTAGTTGCAAATCAAAAGTTGGATCTTTGCTGGAAAATAGTTCATTTCGCTGTTTGTGTAGTGAAATTCATCGCTATTTTTGTTGTGAATTTAATATTTTGTTAAGAAGTGTCAGGTTTTGACACAGAAAAGTAAGGGTTTCAACAATGGACACATAAGTAAAAGTATTTGTAACTGGTTGATGACAGTTAAAATTATTTTCCTTGTGAATCCATCTGCGATCGTGTCGTATACCAATAGCAATTTCTTTTGGTTTAAGAAAAGTTTTGTAAATTATTTTTCTTCTTCTGTACGTTGTTTTATACGAATTGAAAGGACTTTTTAAAAAAATTTAATTGGTTTTCTAAATTAACCTCAACTGATTCGTAAATTAGTTTTTTTCTAATGTTAATTTCTATGTTTTTTGTCAATTGTGTCACTTCTTATAAAATTACATTATAGTTTTTATACGTGAGGTTTAATTTGAAGATGTTTTCACCAAACTTTTCATCAACTGAACTATAGTTAGCTTGCGAGCATAAGTTGATTAATATTATTTGGAAAAATTAAATCTTCTGAAGTTGAATAATTAAATTGGTCGATATCTACATTTTCAGCATGCCTTGCTCTTAAAATGTTTTGCTAAACCACTAAGGCTTTTATAAAGGTAATCACAAGTTTTAAAACCACGTGGCAAACGCTTATTTGTTGAATCACTGAGAGAGTGTATTAATCTGAGGTGTCTAAGATATATTTTGTTTTATTGAAAAGTATTATTGCAGTTTGTTATTTTATATTGAAGCATTTTAAAATTATATTCTTAGATTTCGCTTTCTATAAAAAGCAACCTTTAATTAATTAGTTTGTTTTTAAGTTGAATAGGTCTTCGTGTCAGTTTCTTTGAATTTAATTTTAAAAATGCTTCTTGTATAAAACGAAAAAATGAATAAAATATTGATGGATATAAACAACAAAATATATAAAAACTCTTAAAAAAATCAATAAATACTTCAATACCCGAACGTTTTTGCAGCGGAATCTCCCGTCCATTGAGAAAAACGCAATACGAGTGATTACACTTTTTGGTTGTTCCCCTTGCTAGAAGTACTGGATGCTTATAACTGCAGTCATTGACTGTAAAAGTATTACCAGTCTGAAAAGAAAAATGTAAGTTCGAGTACACTTATTTAATATTTTCCATTGACATACCAGACCTTTCAATTTTCTCCTTTTCGCCGGCCAACTGTTCTCAAAAGCTTCAATAAAATTTAAAAAACAGTAATCTCCGAATCGTATTTCTCGTCTACACTTGCAAACTTAAATAAGTAGTAAATGTTTGTAATTTACATTCCGTTCTTGATCAATTTCAAATATATTTCTTTTGATGTGTGGCCAGTTTTCTAAAAAGTCGGCAGATTTGGCCGGATCAAACTCAACGGATACCTGAGAAATGAATAATAAAATTTATGTAAATGCATTTTCATTATAAAAATCTAACGTCAAACTATTTTTAAAATTAATAAAAAATAAAAATAACATATTAACTTAATACTGAATAATAAAATTGATTTAATTTGGTTTTATCTTTACTAACAATCTTATTACGTTTCAAGGAGTTATTTCTTCAGCAGTATAATATATTATATACTTCTTGATAGTGACGGGGCAACCCCCCGAAACTTTGAAGAATTGTTCGTATAACAATACTATAACGATCAAATTAAGTAAATTTAATTATAAATAAAGAAAATTATTTAGTAATTAATATAAAATTATTATACCAGACCAGGAGTATTTATATATCTTGGATACGTTTCTGGTGTACCGTCTTTTTCATCAGCTCAAAAATTTCCTGATTTTCTTCCATTACATAATCATCGACTTTGCTTAGCATTCTTGAATTGTTGTTTAGGGATCGGTTAATAGTATACGCAATCTTAATGCAAAGAAGCCATCCCTTTCTGATCATTTAGCACCGTTTGGTGCAAAATGCAAAATAAAAAATAAATTGGTTTTAATTTACTTCTTCAAGATTTACAACGTTCGGTGTTAATTTAATTTTAACGAATTTTATTTAAAAACAAAAAAAAATATTTTAACACCGTTAAGGGCTTAAAGGTATATAAAATCGGACGAAGATTAGTATCAATAATGTGGCTAAATTATATACATTATGTTATCCATTCCTCGGACGAAACAACTACAAAAATGGATTTAAAATTAATTTATTTTAGGTGTGTTTCGATTCACACCGCCATAATTTTTTCAGTGTACTTAAATTTTTAAAAATATTCAAATAGTGAAGATTACGTAAAATTTAAATTACAACTGTGAATACTTTCAAATTTTTGTCTTTATTTTGGCCGTGCCTGAATACCATGTTAAATATTCACACGTAATAATTTTTGGCATAAAACACACTCATCCAAATTATTACAGTCGTTCCCTATGATACATTTTGACAGATCCATGTGAATATTTTAGTAGTGAATGGGATTTGAATTTTTTATTAGAAACAGCAACCAACAAGAGCAAGGACGAAGATATTATTTTATATAATATTAAATAAAAAATATAATTTGATTATATTCAATTTATTACATTTGGTCAACCATACGATTCTTATAATTTTATATTTGAGAAAAAAGGAAAATAGATTGTTTACTTATATTTCGGTACCTTATGAAATCAAATTGTTCAAATGTTACTAATTCCGTAAAAATAATTCCGTCAAAAAAATAAAAACTTCAAAAAGTATTTTTTTGTTCTTAGACATTTCAAAACACATACTTTGTACTTATCTTTCGCTTCCTCGCCTCTTCTTTCAAAAACCCAAGAATATATTTAGTATATTAAATAATGAAGGTGTGAATGTTTCTTTTCGGTTTGTATGTTCATATACCTATCAATGAAAAACCTTTCATTCGTCCTATATATTTTGTATTGGCAGTAGGTAATGAATGATACAACAAAGGAAAACATTTTCAATGTTATCTTATATATCGTATCTAAAATATTGATTTTTTTGTGGGAATGGCCGGTACTGAAGTGGAGTAAAACGGAAAAACTGAAATTTTTTTCTTCATATTTTTATTTAAATTTTGATAATGGTAGAATGGCCGTATTAATGGGACCAAAAACTGGTACACGCGGAACTCGACGAGAACGTTATAAAAAATTTTATTTGCGAAAATGTCAAAACAGCGGGCGTTTTTTGATATAGGTTATTATTTCAATACAAATAAATATGTAAATTTTATTTTTTAGGTATTTTTTGTTTTGCGGAATATTGATACAAATAATAACGTCTTAACGTTAAATCAAAATTTTAATTTGATGAAACAAAACCTCAAAAGAATGACATTTTATAATAATTTCATCATAATTTATCGTATCTGATAATTTTCTAATAGTATCAAAATTTGTGTAACATATTCATACACAAATTTGTAAAATTCGTGTCATGATAGAAAGTATTTAGTAGTAGATTTGTTAACTAGTGCAGATGGCGAGTAATGAACTTACTTTTGTAGTACCATAGAAATTTTCGTTTTTTGGAAACAAATTTTATATTTTATATTCAAAACAAATTGTTTCCGCAGCAATTTTAACCCCCAGATTCCGACGTACAGTCACTGACTAAAACACATTCTTAAGTAAAATTTTTTCTGTTAATTAAGACTTTTATCTTAGTTAAGACTTATTTCATATTCTACAAGTAATCTTAGCTGTCATTGGTTTTACAAAATAGTTTCATGTAAGACGGACAATTTTGATGGTCAAATTGTCTTAATTTGGCATTTGCCTTCTAAAATGATGTCGCTTTTACAATCAATTGCCGCCATAAATTTTGATACCGGCATAGATCCATAGAATTTCCAACTAAAAAAAAAAGACTACTACCATCAGAATGCCAATATAATTTTTAGTCTTAACACTAGAACTACCGGCCGGTCAAAATGACCGGTTATACATCTATTGAAATCAATTTTTTTAATTATTATGTTTATACGTTCGTGGGAATCTGTGATGACTTTAAATTTGACAACAAAGTAATTATGTTAAAATTCCTCATAAACTTCCAAAAAAATATTAACATCATAATTAAAAAAATTGAATTCAATAAATGTACAATTCGTCATTTTGACGGGTTGGTAGTTCTTGTGTTAAAAAAAAAGATTTTACAAAAATCGTCCTAGATAAGACAGTCTTAGGAGTGTTAACGACAGAATCGGGGAGCAAATCCCTCATGTTGTAATATTATAGTACTATCTCAGTTCTAACTCGCAAAGTATTTTGGCGCAATGGGAAATGGCTGTATTGTATTTATATTTAGTACGTTAAATGTGTATGCAATTGTGCATTATACTAGCTAAGTACCCGTAACTAGAAATTTTCAATACTGAACTCGTTCTTCCTATTAAATTTTCAAACCAATTAATTAAATATACTATGGTGGGGAAAAATATACGAGAGAAATAGCAAGATAGGTAAACACGGTAAATAAATGTACAAATTAAAAGCAAAAAACTTAGAATTATGGAAGGAAAATATGCTAAATTAGAATAAAATTAGGAGGGGAAATTTGGGATTACAATGGCGGGCAATTGAATAAAAAGGAAAAAAATTGTACATACATGTTCAGCTATTGAGAACTTTTTATCTAAAACAATTTATCTAAAATCATTTTGTCTAAAAACAGTACACCTAAATTTGATTATTGTTCAAAATAATACTGCCTGTAGCTGTTCTTCATATAAAGTGTATACACTTATATTGAATTAAAGTGCTCAATTTGTTGGAATATAAAAACTAAATTCCGTTATATAAAATCAAATTAAAATTAAACACCAACCAAAATATTTTTTCCTGTAACCAGAGTAATATTGACTAGTTATAGAACAATAATAATTATCATTCTAACTATTTACTAGGTAGACCTCACCAGAAGTAATTCGAAACTATTGTATAAATCCTTTGTTGGTTCAAATTTACGACTTTAATATTTTTATCATGTTAGATAATCTATTTTTAGTCAAATCGGTTATGCATAAAAAGCTAAACACAAATTTCGTCTTTACAGAAAAAAAGGTGGTGACACCGGTAAATTTTTATTTTGAAAAGACAACTTGAAAAGTCGATTTTAGGGTTTGTATCTCTGGTTTAATCTGCTTGTTCGTAGCAAAATTAATTTTAGATCAATTGTTTTAAGTTTTAATTTTTTTATTTTAGCTCAATATATCTCAGTTCAATGTGTTAGCGATGCATGGCAAACAAATGAATTTTCTTTTTTAAAAACCTTAGCTGCTGACCGATTCCCGGGTAAATATTTCTTAAGACAAAAGTCAACTTTTAGAGTTCATTTTATTTTTAAAATACTCATTTTGATATTTTTCGCCTAATTTAAGGATTTCTTCAGTGTTGTATCTCAACTGTTTGTAAGATACCCTCATCTCCAACATTCCGTTCAATGTAAATCGCGCATAAAACAAAATATACCACTTTTCGCGCTGAAAGACCTTTTATTGATACAATTTCGTGAGGACACACATAACTTATTAAAATAATTTTTTGGGATTGTTTTTGAGACTTCGGTAATTATATTTATTTAAATAATTTTAGATACATTGAGACAAATTGTTTAGATGATTCATCTAAAGATTTGTTTTTAGGCAAATTGTGTTTTAATGAATTGTTTTTAGGTAAAATGTTTTAGACAAATTGTTTTACATGAATTATATTTAGATTAATTATTTTTAGACTTAATGTTTTTAGAAAATTGTTTTTAGGTAAACTGTGTTAGATAAAAAATCCGCTTGGCAATGAGAACACAAAGCAGCAAAAACTTAATTTTTTAATAAAGACTGAATTTTATTTTTTTTAATTTATTTAATTATTATTGAACTATTTTTTATATTTATTTTATTTTATTTACCTAAATAAACGATTATTTATAATTTATTATAGAATTCATTATTTATGCTCTGGTTCATTTTGAATCCTATCGTCTAATGTTCCACGGGTGCAGTAACAGAAATATCTGAGTTGATTTTATAAACTAAACACAGGTTCTGATGGACACATCAATCATTTCCAATCTGCTTAACTTTATCCAGCGAATAATGCATGCCTTGCCATTAATAAATACCGAAACCGGTTTTTTATGACTCCTTTGGTTTCTCTGTAATATTGTGTACTTGTTATTAAACGTCTTCTTATTTGGCTCCCATGCGGTTTGATATGGTACGATAAGGTATGGCTTAAGAGCATTTCGAGCATCATCTAAAAATTAAAAGCAATTTTACCTAACAGCCTCGGATTTATTTCTCCATAATCAAACTATCGTTGAAGGTGGGTATATTATTCACACAAATTGAATATGAAGGAATCAGGGCACGAAACAGCGTTGTTTTCTTCAACATTATTTAAGGGACAATCTGGTCATCATATTCCTAAAAGGTACATATAAATTCTGTCACATTCAAGCTGAATAATTCTTTCCAGTTGTAGTTTAGATGCCTTTGGTATTTGGAGAGAGCTTTAATTTTAACGTGTCAGGAATCCCCGGATTTTTATTTTTTGTTAATGCCAATTTATTTCTTTTCTCGTCCTCTCGGTTCATGGAAATTTCATTACTCCTGGATATTCATCCGTTTCCAGTGCAAGTTTATCATTTGCAATAAATTTTTTGAAAACATATGTTGAGCCACTCCTGCGAAATATTTATTACCAACACTTGTTTACACGGAAAAAAATTATAGGAGATATTGCAATAATTTATAGAAGCCCACAGGATTGAAAGCATTCTATAACAGTTTTTAAAAAAGTACCATAACAAATAGTTAATTTAAAGAGATACGAATAATAATTGTTACCTTATTTTAGCTTTCTCTGTTACAACATAAGCATACTTATTGAAATTAAAATATTGAATTTCAAATTGGTTACCTAATACCGTTAGTTGGTTATTATAATTTTAAAAAAATCCTTTAATTTTAAAAAACCTTGGTTCATCGCTGTCACCAGCATTTAATTGAATTATTCTATTTTTTTTTTGTAATTTTTTTTATTAATAAGGACTAAAATAGTTTGAAGTGTCATCTATAATATTTTTTCCAAATTCACATTGAATTAAGTTCCCTCCAGTTTTAACCTTAGCTAAAGCAAGCCTTTGCAAAATGGTTTTACAAATATTTCTTCTTGAATTAGTACTTCTTCCAATATTTTTTAAGATTTTGTGTTTCCCCTCAAACCTCATACTCCAAAACTGTTTCAAGGGCACTATCTTTTTTATTACATCAGGATAATGACACAAAAAATGGTGTTCTGGGCGCAGGGGTAATTTGAATATTTTTTGAAACAATTTGTGGTGACTCGAAATTGAGTAGTATAAATAATTCACAGTTTTCATATCTATTTGATTATGAAGCACATTCTGCAAAATTTATCTTAAAAGTATAAATATTTTCCATTCATCATTATTTTCTGGAATGAATTCGCCAATGATGACGCCAAGAAATTTTGTTAACCATATAGCATTTCTGAAAAAGAATATCTTAATTTATGACTTTTAAAGTGGTCAATGAATATATATTGAGGTTTATTAATTTTTTCGTAATCACCGAAGTTAAAGTTGAAAATTCTATTGTTTAGTTGCTCCAAATTAAAATATTTTTTTGTATTTATAAATATATCTAGTATCAAAGCTATTTCAAAATTAAGAACCCCTTCTAGCATATCGTGCATAATATCAACAGTGAAATTTTCAGTTACGTTAAAATGTTCTAGTTGATTAAATATACACGCATCAAGAATTTCTGTTTCAGAGACATTATTTTTTGACAAATCGTCTGAATAACTAATTCTGTTTCTCAAAATATTTAAGGGCTGTGTATGACAATTTTGGGTTTCATATTTCGGCATTTTGCAAAGTCTGCAAAAGTAATTCGCGGAAAACAGTTCTGTGAACCCTAACATGCCGTTTATTCCCTTATTGTCACCTACACAATAAGCGAGTAAGAAAAACATTCTTTCTTTGATTACTTCAATACCAATATTTTCCAAATACTTCAAACTACTGGTTGAAATACAGAATTTCCATATCTTTTCCTGTTTAAACTATGGAACAACATGACCAAGAAAATATTTTCCAATTTTTATTGCATCGTTTTTGAGAGAAAAGTCAAGAAAATGTAAACAGCCACAAATTTTGTAAACCTGCTGTAGAACCTAGATCATTATAAGTCTCAAAATCATCTTAATATAAAATTAAAGGCAAAATTATGTCACTTTTATCATAGCTGTTTCGTTTTTTCTTTCCAGAAGGCTGTTTGAATAAAACTGCTGACATTGGAAGAAGGCAATTCTAAAATTTTTAGATAATTCAAAACAGAGTTCAATACCATTGGAATTTGAGAACCATTTTCTAAGATTAGTTTAATTGGATTAATAACTGCTTTGTCATTTATTGTTTTCAACAAAAGACTATTGTTAACTGTGAAACTATCCACTGGTTCTCCTATGATAACAGTTTTGGGTCCTTTATCTGTAATTGTTGTTTTGCATTTATCTTTAATTGTTTCCTTCTTTTATGTTCTGTTGAAATTCTTAAAAATGATATTTCAAATGTTGTTAAAACATTAAGAAATCTTTTGCTGGCTTCAATTTCTTCCAAAGCAACTCTCACATGTTCCTCAATATGAAAAAATATTTTTTTATTATAGTGACAAAAAAGAGTAATAATGGATTGTATATCTTTTCTATTGACAATTTTCATATTATATAAATCTTGTATTAAATGAAAATTTAATTGATCTAGAATCTCACTCAGTTTATTATTATTTGAAGTATTTGAATGCGCTTTAAGATCATCATCGTTACAGGAATCTAGCTCATTAATTTTACCAAGGACGTAATTACTAGGAGTATTAGTTAATTCATAATCGCCTTCACTCTGATGGAAATAGGTAAAAAATTATCGACCCGATATGGAGAATCAAAACAGGTAAACATGCGTTCTTTATCACAATTATTACAGTTAAACAAATTTTCAAATTTATGATACAAATTTAAATGACTTAAACACGAACTGGAGCTACTAAAACTATAATTTGTACAATGTATTGTATTGTACATGGAAACATTTCACTTGGTTTTCATTTCACATTGTACATCAGATGGATATAGCTTTCATAAAAAATGGAGTAAGGATAGCGATTTCAATGAAATCGAGGGAATTAAACATCTTTAATTTTACAAAAATTCATTTATATTTCACATAAAGATACAAAATAAAAGTTTAATACTTAATTCAATACTTAAAAAAAAATAATAACTTTTATCTTAAAATTATTATTACAAACATCAAATTTTACTACACTTTGAAATTTGAGTGATAAGTGAATTTAAACTGACAAAGTCAAGATCAAACCTAGTGCTCAACCCATATATTACTTTTTGGATAAACAGCCAAATCCCCTGAGTGTCTTCTGGGTAGTTGGCATTTAAAACATGAAACGCCTTGAAACATAAATCCAATGCAGCTAAAATATTGTCTGTCTTATACAAAAATGCTATTTATTATTACATAATCATTTTAACATCTTTTTAATTTTTGACTCACCGACTGTATCTCCTACAAAAACAACAATAGGCTGGAAGGTTAGGTTGTACTTTTTAAGAGTTTCGAAGTGTTCACATGGATAAAAAAAGTTTTCTAAAATTTCGTGCTTCGTTAATTTCATGCGCTTGCTGTTTTTATTTTTTTTAAATACGCTTATGGTAACAAGAACAGTAACAAATACAGCAATACATTTCCGGAGATTTTTGTTGTTTCGCTAACTGTCTGGTGAGTGTTTTGCATCGGCTATTTCAATAATTTTTTTACTTATTGTACCCCAGTTGTCCAATAATTTATTTTCGTAATTTTTATATTTAATTT
This sequence comes from Tipula vernalis, assembly GCA_958295665.1. Taxonomy (NCBI): domain Eukaryota; kingdom Metazoa; phylum Arthropoda; class Insecta; order Diptera; family Tipulidae; genus Tipula; species Tipula vernalis. The sequence goes on along the minus strand of OY282558.1, from coordinate 332,505,183 downwards.
CAAAATCTATAGTAGGAGGAGGGAACTTCCGAATTTCCCTTTTAAAATCGGAAGTTTTCCAAAATATTGCCAATTGTGGTAGTGGGAATCGGGCTTTCAAGCATTTTTTGTCTAGTTTTAAAGGTGCCTTTCCATGCTGCAATGATATCTTCTAGAGGTTTGAAATGAGTTTCAAGAAATTCAACTTGAGAAGCTACCATTTCTGTATTAACATCATCAATTTCGTTGACTTCGTCCGATTTATAAATGTTTCTTATTTTCTTTTTTAGGTGGTTGTAGCTCTCCCACAATTTTCCCTTGGCCTCTGATCGCGTTTCTGGATTATAAGGAATAAAATACAAAAAATCTGGTTCATTCGGAAACATTTTTATAATCTCTGCAGTCAAATCCAGAAATCGCGCAGATCTAATGACAAATCTTTTTTTGTCTGAGAAATTGTTAAATTCTGCGTTAATTATCAGAGTGGCTAGCGAATTTCTATTTTTACTGTACAATGAATTATTTTTTAAATAATAATTTTTAATTATTATGCCGTTTGTGCATTTCATATACGACTCGACATCGTTAGACAGAAGGTTCACCAAAATTACATTACCCATGGGTGTGCTCTGTATGTAAGAAGAGATAGGTGCTATTATTTTCCAATCGAACTTTCTATTTAAAAGAGACTTACCGTGTTCGGTTCTGGTGGGATTGATACAGGTTCATATTCTTCGTAGGTGGTAAATGTAGTACACTCTGAAAAGTTCTTTCAAATACATTTTTTTAATAAATATTTGTTATGAAAGCAATGTAAAATGGATAAGTGATATTGGTAAATTCAAATGAATTTTTTCTAATTTATTAAATTACTTCATGATTTATTAGAGAAAAAAATATTAGAAACAAATTTATTTATCATACTACTTATTATTCGAAAAATGGTTAATTTTTGATTATATATGTAGATATGTATAAAAGGATTTTTAATTGATAAATAATTGGTAAATAGAAAATATGTTACGTTTTTCATTCCAAATCAGATAAATAATAAAATTTGTGGTACACCCATGACGTGATGCGCAGAACAAAACGAGTTCCAGTTTTACGTTGATCATATCTTTCCTTTATAGTATCAAGGATACACTCCAAGGCAGGTTTACGTCCATTTCCAAAACCACATTTGCACATACTTACATAGTATGGCGTATTGCTTTTGAAAATTTACAAAACTTGAATCGCGGACACAAATCACATTACAGTGCCATGGCCTTTTGATACAGGCCTGAAAGTACACATGAAATAATCAATCATTGTGCTACTACATTTACATGAATGTTTTTTTCTGTTGTTTTTTAATCTCGTCAAACAACAACAACAACTAAATTCCTGATTTAATTTTTGCAAACTAAACGTTTGGTATTTCATCATTTTTTGAAATTTATGATTTGATAAATATTTTACGTTATATTTTATTTTATTACGTTCAGAATGTAAAAATTCTCTAAAATAATGGGATTTAATTTATCTTGAACTATATTGAAATATTTAATTCTTCCGGATACTAGCCAGATTAAACTGTTTTAAAAAATAAACAATTTAGCCCTGTAAAATTGTGAGGTCCGGTGTTTAGTCCCATGGCCTCATTTGATTACTTTGATCACCACTATATATCACAAACAGCAAATCCACACATGTAAAACAACTACTTACCGATAAATATATCAAACAAATGTTGTAGGCCCCAATTCTCTAACAATTCTTTGATCAAAATTGGCATCCATAATTCAATTATTTTGGAACATGCAATTGTTATTCTTCGCAGGTATACAAATTAATTTATTTCATCGTTTCGATTATAATTAACTTACTATCCACAGTACAAACAATACACATTGAAAGAACGCACAATACGAAATGACAATAACATGAATATGTTCCGGAGAAGACATACTATATACAGTATAACTAAAAAGGTTGATTCACCAGATTTTCCATTTAACTTGTCAAGAAAATGACAACTTGACGGAGCTAAAAACTGAATTAAAAATATGTTATCTCGCTGGACACAAAAGAGAGATTTTTTTTTTTTTTTTTTTTTTTATATTTAAAATAAATTTTATTTATTTATTTTATGTAATTACAATCTAGTCTCCTGGACTAATGAGCAATTTGTTTCTGACTTAATTTACTAACTTAAATTAATCTATGGATTCTTCCCATTGGCATTCCATAGTGTTTGGTAAATTGAAGTAAACCACATCTTTGTTGTGGATTTTAGATCCGCATAATGCTGCTTAAACTGACAATCACACCAGCTCAAAAGGTTTGGTTCTTTTAAGTCTGCGAACTAAATTCGTGATGCTTAGGAGCTGAGTTGCCTCAATGTTCACATGTTGGCGGAGCCTTTCTTCGTGTCTCCGTGCTTTTTCCTGGATTTCATTTAAGGTGAGGTTCATTTTAAGGTCCCTATGAAGGTCATTGTTCCTGACATACCAAGGTGCATCAACGATGTTCCTTAATACCATATTCTGAAATCTTTGGATGATATTTACGTTGCTCTGTTTGGTACAACCCCAAAGCTGAATACCATAAGTCCAAATCGGTTTCAATATTTGCTTATAAAGTAGAAGCTTGTTGTATGTTGATAAAGAAGAGTTCCTTCCCATCAGCCAATACATTTTTCTGTATTTAAGTCTTAATTCTTCACTTTTCTTCTTGACGTGTGCTTTCCATCGTAGTTTAGCATCCAGGGTCATGCCGAGATACTTAGCTGTGTTCGCATGCGGTATTATTTCCCGATTTATGGTAATCGGAATATGTTCGATTCGTCTGTTCGTAAAGTTGATGTGAACTGATTTAGCTTCATTTAGTTTTATTCTCCATCTTTTTATCCATTTATATATTTGAGTTATAGCTGATTGTAACTTCTGTGTTGATTCTTCGTTGCTTTTTCCAACAGCTAAGATCGCCGTATCATCTGCAAAAGTTGCCACCGTGTTGTTTTCTAATGTAGGAAGATCATAAGTGTATAGTAGGTATAAACCCGGCCCTAATACACTGCCCTGTGGAACTCCTGCATTGATTTCTTTCAATTCAGAAAATGTATCATCTAACTTAATCCTGAAGAACCTATCTTTCAAGTATGATTCCAGTATCTTAGCAAATTGCATTGGTAGAAGATTCCTTAACTTGTGGTTAAGTCCTTCATGCCACACTCTATCAAACGCTTGTGCAACGTCTAGAAATACTGTTGAACAGACTTTTTTCTCCTCTAATGCTTTCTCAATTATACTGGTTATTCTGTGTACTTGATCAATTGTTGAGTGTTGGTTGCGAAAACCGAACTGATGATTTGGGATCAAGTTTTTACTCTCGATTATCGGATTTAATCTTTTTACCAGAAGCTTCTCAAAGAGTTTGGACATGACTGGCAATAGCGAAATTGGCCTATAAGACGATGTTATGTGCGGTGGTTTCCCAGGTTTTGGGATCATAATTACTTCTGCAATTTTCCATAAGCTTGGTACACATTTGATTCTAAATGCTGCATTTATAAGATTGGTGAGTTTCACCGGAGCTTTCCTTGGCAGTTCTTTTAAGATTTCTGCAGTAATAAGATCGTACCCAGGAGCTTTTTTCATATTCATATTAGCTTTTATCTCACGCATGACTTCTTTTGGTGTTGTCGGTAGGATTTGTTTACTTTCTTGCACAGCTTGTTCAGTTATTATCTCGGCTTCCAACGTTTGGTCTTCATGTGGCTAGAATATTTTTTCGAGGTGTTCGGCAAATTCTTGAGCTTTGTCTTCATTATTTCTAGCCCATTTCTCACCTGCTATTTTTATTGGGGGAATCTGCATTATTGGTCTTTTGATTCTTTTGGTTGCTTTCCAAAGAGAATAATCAGTACTGTTATCATTAGTTAATTTTCTTAAATAGTTGCTGATTGATTCATCTTTCAATTCTTTGATCTCTCTTCTTAATTGTTGAGTGAGACTGTTCAAATGAGTTTTATCTTAAGGGGCCCTTGTTTGTTGCCATACTCTTCTCACTCTTCTTTTTTCTGCGAGGAGTTCCCTAATTTCTATAGGGTAGTTGTTTCCCTTGATTTTCGTTTTAATTTCAAGAGTATTTTCCCAAGCTGATTGCTGTATATCTTTTACAAATTTGTGAACTTCTTTGTCTAATTGTTCTTCAGTCTTTAACGGAACCATTAAGTTAATTTTTTGTTCTAGCGATAGTCTAAAGCATGCCCAATTAGTGTGATTATTTACTAGGAATGGGTTTTTTTCTTTCTGAATGATTTTTCCACGTAACGTTAGAAGTATTGGTAAATGATCAGAGTTTAAGTCGTGGCTTTCATCTACTTGTACATAATTTACAGATATGTTCCTTATTATAAAGAAATCAATCAGATCTGGTACTTTGTTTGGATCAGTTGGCCAGTAGGTTGGTTTTCCAGTTGAGAGAGAGGGCTTCACAACTACATTTTCTGATAGCTTTTAGGAGTTCTTTACCCTTAGTCGTTGTTAATCTGGATCCCCAGTGGACATTTTTTGCATTAAAGTCTCCTCCAAGTACAAATCGTTTTCCTAATTTACTGAGGAACTCGAGATAATCTTTTTCTTTCATTGAGTGCTTCGGTGTGCAGTAAATACTAGCAATACAAATAGAACTACTTTTGGATTTGACAATAACAGCAGTTGCTTGTATTTCTTCCGTTTCATATTTTAACTCCTCATAGTGATGAATACTATTTCTAATTATAACAGCACTACCTCCTTTAGCAGTGTTTCCAGGGTGAATAGTGTGATATATTTGATAATTTTTAAATTTAATGTTTGATTGTCTAGTGAAGTGTGTTTCCGTGATGAGACATACATCGATTTTTTCTGTGTCCAGGACCACTTGCAGTTCTTGTTGATGTTGCATCAGTCCATTGGCATTCCAACATAAGATTCTAAGATCTTTGGCCATTTTTCTGTTTAGGGATGGCTCCCTTAGTGCTGTACTCTAGTTTCTGTAATCGCTCATCAAATGTATTTAGTCTGCTTAAAATTAATTTAAGTGTTTGACTTATATCGTCATTTTGAGCAATTTTTCCTGGATTTCCGTTGCTCATCATTACTTGAGCATAAGTCATTTTACCAAATTGTCCTTGAGTAGTTCCCGACACTCTCCGATTTACTTTGGGTCGGTTCATCTTAACCGCTTGTTTCCTGAATGAACTTGGATTTTTAGCAATCACGTTCTTATTTTTGATATTTTGCAGTTCAATAGCAACGCTGCATCCTCTGTAGTTAGCCGGATGGTTTTCTCCACAGTGAACGCATTTAGGTTGAACATTTTGGGCTTTTACACAATCTTTGGTATGATGTTTACCTAAACATTTGACACACCTAGGTTCCTTGTTGCAATATTTTTGTGTATGTCCATAGGCTTGACATTGTTTACATTGTGGTATAAGCTTAGATCTTCTTAGAGGCTGAATAACCACTTTGCACCCCAAGATGTATTTAATTTGATAAACTTTTTCGATATCTTCATCAGTATCGAAGGTCAACATAAACATGTTGAGAGGTACTTTGCCTCTCCGTTTTAGCTTAATCGATGCTTCAGTTGCCTTAAATCCTTTTGCTTTCAGGTCATCAATTATTTTATCTGGTTTACACGTAGAGTGTAAGTTTTTAGTCATGACCCTAATTGGTCTGGTTTGTTTATCTTCAAACGTGTGCCAAGCACGTTTTTCTTCATTTAACATTTTTGTCATTTTTCTGTATGTTTCAGCATCTTCTAAGTTTATTTTGATGGTGTTTCCATTCATCACCTTTGCATTAAACTTATCAGTAGCAGTTATTGTTTTTATTTTTTCATAGAGTACATCGTAGTCTTTGACTTCATCTATTACTATTGGTGGTGGTGGAGGTATTTTTTTTGGTTGTTTCTGGATAATATTTGGAACATTATCCTTTAATTGAGGTGGGGAGGGCGTATTATTCCGTCTCCTTTTTTTTCTCCCACCTTTAACTCTAATCCACTCAGTTTCTCGAGCTAGTTCTTCTTCATCCGTATGATACTCTTGTGGAGTTGTATTCTGGTTAGGAGTAGAACCGATGTCCTCCTTTGGCTTAAGAGCTTTAACTTCGTTTTCAAGCGTCTTCAAACGCTCCTGCATCCATGCAATTGTAATATTCAGTTGCTTATTTATATTGTTGGCTTCAACTAATGCATTATTAGCTTTACACAATTCATTGTGAAGCTTTTCTTCGTTTGTAGAACGAGTGATGTGGCTGCTGGCCCCAATGGAGGGACTACCGCCTCTTATCGGAGAATACGCGACTTTGTTACTCCTCTGGAAGGGATGTGAATTGTCCTTTTCTGTTTCACTCAAATGAGTTTGTTTATTCACCAACATGTCTTGGGATTGGTTAAAATAATTGTAGTATAGCAATGGCTGGTCTCCCCCAGAATCCATGAGACCGACCTCCGAAGAGGGTGGATTTACCTGAGCAACAGGTGTACCACCTGGGGTATTAGTTTCCTTATTTGTTCCGCTCATTGCTCATTTATAGTGTACTGCACTCGCCTCTAGTATTTCGCCGATGCTTCACATCGTTGCCCGGGTGTTACCACGTGGAGGTATACTAGACACATTTGGTGGTTTCTACATAGTTGCAGCGTTGGAATATAGACCACGAGATACATGGCTATAGACGGTCAACCCCTACCCTATTGAGACGCACCCAACACCCCCACAAAAGAGAGATAATATATTTTTTAACTCGGTTTTTAACTCCGTCAAGTTGTCATTTTCTTGACGAGCTCAATGGACAAATCTGGTGAATCAACCTTAATAGTCATTTTTTGTGGTAAATATTGATTTGTATATAATAGTGGTTCCTATTTTAGACACACACACACTCTTTCTCACGGACTTATAGTTTTGGTAAGACTTTAAGGAAAATAGTTATTAGCGTGCCATCAAGTGACGGTAAGTATTTTTTGCTTTTCAAGGTGGAAGTTTGTGGTCCGAAACAAAACAATTTTTTCACTTCCAGCAGGTACGTAGTTCTTTAAAATAAAAGAATCTTAAATAAACAATTAAGAAAAAATATAATTATAAAATGAAACCAGAAACTAGAAGGAGAACATAAGAATAAACTAACGTGTATACACGCTGAAATTTATGCTTCTCAATTATGGAAAATCGGTACAAAGCAAACAAGAATTTAACAAAATTGCAGCCAATTAATAGAATTCTTTACTTATTGGGTGTGTGAATATGACTCCGCCCTTTCTCAATTGGTGTCGTTATTTTTACTGCTTACGTAAACTATAACTGCGCAATACTGTATTCTATAGTAATTGATGTCAGCTATCAAACGCAGTATACGACATTTGGTTGAAGTGTAAACCAATAGTATTTTTAACTCTTTCAAATGTCGAATTTTATTCCAAATAAACATTATTTGCGGGAAGTTTTATTACATTATTTTATTGCAAGGAAAAGTGCAGCGGAAACTTATCGTTTGTTTGTGGAAATTTACTGTGAGCATGCTCTATCGAATACAATGTGCAAAGAATGGTTTCGGCGATTTAAAAATGATGATTTTGGCATTGAAGATAAAGAGCATGGAAAACCACCCAAAAAATTTGAAGATGCTGAATTGGAAACGTTACTGGATGAAGATTCTTCTCAAAGCATGTAGGAGTAATCGGAATGGTTCAAAAAGCTAACAACTGGGTTTCACATGAATTAAAAGAAAGAGACCTCGAACGTCAAAAACCATTTGTGAAATACTGATTCAAAGTCAACAAAGAAAAGGTTTTCTGCATCGGATAGTTACTGGATATGAAAAATGGATTTTGTTATGAGAATCCCAAATGCCAAAAATCTTGGGTGAATCGTGGTAAAGCTGGTCCATCGCAACCAAAGCGAGATATCCCTTACAATAAGGTCATAACCTCTGTATCTGGTAGGATCAGAAAGGATTTTTATATTATGAACCGCTTGAATTAGGTGAAACACGTTGTGAAAAATTATTAACAAGGACAGGCAGGACTGGGAAGTTCTACCCCACCCGCCGTATTCACCAGACATAGCTCCTTCAGATTACTACTTATTCCGGTCGATGCAGTCGTCTCTTTCTGAACAGCGGTTCAGTTCTCGCGCAGAGATCGAAACTTGGCTTAATGATTGGATCGCCAAGGGTAAACTGCCTGAAAAATGGAGGAAAGTTGTAGCTGCAAATCGAGCATACTTTCAATAAATAATTCTTTCATTTTACACATTTTAAAAAACTACGATTTTTGACAGATAATATGATGCCAATTTTGACTAATAACAGTTAGTTTCATATATTTGTAGTTGCAGTCGTGCCCGCTTAAATCGACTTCAAGTGTAACAGTTTTTAGGCGGGTGACATGACCATATTTATTGGGGTGTTAAAAGTAAGTCTCTTTTAACAATGGTGTCATAAAAGAAAATTTTTAGCTCTTGCAAACTTAAGTGGGAAAGCCTAATTTATTAGATTTGAAGAAATAGTAATTTATGGTACTAGTGAGCAAAACAAAATATTATCCATGAGGGAAAAGTTTGTCCCATGAGGCGATAGCCGAGTGGGACATTATCCCGAGTGGATAATATATCTTTGCTCTCGAGTGGCATACAACGTTTTACCCACTTTTGTTGAAATAAATTTCGTAAATTATTAGGAAATAGTTCCATTTTGTATTTTCACACTGGAGCATTGAATTTTGAAATACATTTTATCATAGTGACCGTTCTTTAAATTGCTATGGTGTACTTTAATTTACCACCTCTGTGAAATTAGCCCGGAAAAAAATCCCAGAAAACGATTATAGTTAAATATGGTAAAACTAATATATTATAACTAGCGTATTATGGAAACTATAACGAAACAAAATATATTTACATAATCTGCCGTAGAAATTGAGCATTCATAGCATACAGAACCTATACGAAGCCGTGCTCGTCTGCCTAACGGCTAATACAATTTTTTTTTACTGTGGCCATAAGCAAGCTGCATTCATTGCCTACAAAACCTGTACCAAGCCGTTCTCGTTAATTGATATCTTATATGACTTCAAGGGACTATATCTACCTAACGGCTAATACAATTTTTTTTTACTGTGGCCATAATCAAGCTGTATTCATAGCATGCAAAACCTATACCAAGCCGTGCTCGTTAATTGATATCTTATATGACTTCAAGGGACTATATCTACCTAACGGCTAATACAATTTTTTTTACTGTGGTCATCATAAAGCTGTATCTATGGCCTAGAAAACCTATACCAAGCCGTGCTCGTTAATTGATATCTTATATGACTTCAAGAGACTATATCTACCTAACGGCTAATACAATTTTTTTTTATTGTGGCCATAAGCAAGCTGCATTCATGGCCTATAAAACCTATACCAAGCCGTGCTCGTTAATTGATATCTTATATAACTTCAAGGGACTATATCTACCTAACGGCTAATACAATTTTTTTTTACTGTTACCATAAGCAAGCTGCATTCATAGCATACAAAACCTATACCAAGCCGTGCTCGTTAATTGATATCTTATATGACTTCAAGGGACTATATCTGCCTAACGGCTAATACAATTTTTTTTTACTGTGGCCATAAGCAAGCTGTATACATATTTTGTATGACTTTTATGAATCCTAGTTGGATCTAGAATTTTTATAATTGTGCTTGTGATGGTTTCTTCTAACAATTCTTGGAATTACAACTTACGTTTAACTATTGCTCCGCTTTTCGTATTGAAAATGTGCAGCTATTGGCAAGAAAACACAAAAAATATCCGTATAAATTTAGCCCAAAAAATATTTTTACATGTTATTAACTCATATATCTTGTAAAAATATTTTTTCGGGATAAATACTGTCACGATAGTTTTTTCGGGATGACATAAAAATAGCATGATAGTTTTTTTCCGGGCTGACACTAAATAATGTCAGGATAGATATATTTTTCTGGGATGACAGGTAAAATATCGTGATATTGTTGTATCATTATATATTAGTGTTGCCAACACACTTTTCTGGGATAATTTTCGGGCTAACTTCACAGACATAATTTAACTACTTTTTGGAATATAGTTTTTCACTCAATTTGACTATGAATAATTTTCCAATGACTACTCAACATTTTGTTATACCAAATATAACTCACGTTACCCCTAGCAGCGTGGGTTATAGAATAACAATGGGTTATAGCTATTATATATCAAAAGTGGATAAAAACTATTTACATATATCATTATCGCGTCGATAAAAAATTAATGTAACCAAACATGTAACAAAGGAACCATAAATAAATACAGGCGGATTTTATTTTCCCTTCAAATTTTAATTTAATGCAAAGTTAAGTTATAATTGCCCTTTTATTTTTCATAATTCTAAGACCATACAACAACATCACAACCATGATAGTGAATTATGAATATAATTTGTGACATTTTACTATGTACATACTATATATTAAGTCGTTGAAAATGAAATTATTTTGCCTCGTTAAAAGTAAGAAAATAACAAATGATTTCACGGATACAAGATAATTTAATTTATTTTATATTGTTCGTTTGACATAAAATCTTATATTGTCTTATGTTTTGCTGTATTCCATCAACATCATGGCAATTTAGTTGTTGGAACGAAATCAAATAACGAAAGGAATCGAGTTAGAACAAAGAGACTTATGTGTAATCCAAATATATGTAGTTTACTCAAACTAAACTGTCTTTTGTATTTGTACTGTTGTTTAGTACATATTTTAAATTGTCATAGTTCAAAGATGCAGTAATTCGTTTAAATTTTTTTATTGTTTTGTCTCAAAGCATACAGGAATATATTCTATTTGTTTTATTAAATTATAACAATGATATGACAGACACAAATGTTACGTAGTACTAAATAATTGAATATGTACATAAGTGTTTAAGCAAAACGTAGTTCACAATATATGTATTCGGCGAAACGTGACTGTAAACAAATACCAAACAAACGAAAAATTAAATTATATCAGTATTACGTGTGTGTACGATTTAGGTATTATTTCAGTTAATACCTTCTGGCACTAGCAATTATAATTTTCTTTGTGATTGATCCTTTCTAGCAAAACAAATAATTCTCAGGACAAACAAGATGGTATTAGGTATTAAATATTTTGTAGCTCTATAATACATGTATGTCTGCCTGTTTTTGATCCGATTGGCTTGATATTCATGTACAAACTTAAATATTAATAAAAGGTTTATTGTAAAGGTGAAGCAAAATTTATCAGGATGAAAAGTGTGTTATATTTGTAACTTTCTTTGATTTATCTACATGTATTTAAGAACTACACCAAATGTTTATGTTTATTATAATTTTTATTATAAATACAGTCTACAACTTTATTACATTATTGTGCTTTTAATTTCTAGACACAACTGACACAACTCTTGTTTTTTATATTCCTCTTGCTGGCTGCTCATCGATCATGTTATTTTTTGAATCTACACGCAAACACTTAACGTAATGCAATTCAGTGCATTGCTCCATCTAATATTAATTCTTAAATATACATCATCTCCTCCTTTTACAATTTTTTAACGTTTTACAAATTTCTATTATGTTCATTTACATATACATTTTATTTAATTTGTTTATTTATACTTCTCTCTCTTTTCAAAAAAAAAAAAAAAAAAAACTAGATTACAATTTTACAATAATTACAATTTATCTTATCCTAACAGTAAAATCACCGTTTGATTGATTTATATTTTTTTTTTTGTATAATTTGCTTATATCATTATAATCTTCAGCAAAATGAAATCTACAAATGTTTAGTGGTGGATTTCGTTATCTTACATATTTACCTCACATGCCTTACAAAACTTGAGTTATGTCGTAGAATTCTTCCATCGTCCAACTCAATCCAATATGATCTCGGAGAATAGTGTTTTTTATAAATTCTTGCTTTGTTCCATTGCTTTCCAACCAGCACCCATACAATTTCTCCTTCCTTAAACTCTTTACCAATTATTTTGTTTCGATCGTAATACCTTTTGATTTTCTTAATCCGGCAAAAACGGTGAAATGTAAAATTCGTTTCTACTGGGTATCGAAGTGCGCGTTATTCTCCCCATAAGCAGTTCATTTGGGGATAAACCCAATTGTTGAATGGGAGTATTTCGATACTCAAGTAACGCAATCCAAATATCTTTTTTTGATTCTTCTGATTTTCGCAATAAGTTTTTTTGCGGTTTGCACAGCTCTTTTGGCCATACCGTTTGATTGTGGGTAATGAGGGCTTGATGTGATTATTACTATGTCTAATTCTTCTCCAAATTTTCTAAAATCATACGATCCGAAAGGCATATTATCGGCTACAATTTCTCGTGGTATTCCATGTACTGCAAATACTTCTTTTAATTTACTTATAATGTGCAGAGCAGTCTTATTTTTTAAGCTATAATAACTTCTAAAAATTTTGAGAAATAATCTACTACGGCTAAGTAATTGTTCCCGTTGAATTCAAACACGTCCATGCCAATTTTATTAAACGGAATTTTCGGTATCTCGTGAGGGATTAGAATTTCCTTTATATTTGAGTTCCTCAACTTTTGGTAAATATCACATGCAGCTACTTTTTTCTCAATATCTTGATTAATTCCTGGCCAGTATATTAGAGTTCTTGCATAGGCTTTCGATTTTTCTATCCCTAAATGGCCCTTATGAATTTCAGTTAAAATAAATAGTCTTAAGGATGCTGGAACTACTATCTTTTCATTATAGAAAATTATCTGATCTTCTAATAATAAGCTATCCCTGAATTTCCAATAAAATCTAAGATTTTCTGGTAATTTCCGCCTTTCTGTTGGCCAACCTTCGATTAAAATATTTTTCAATTAGCTTAATATTTCGTCATTATTAGTTTCTTGTTGAAATAGTTGCTTCTTTTTATCACTAACATTTATTGTATGAATTAACTCAGACAGATCTTCAATTTCCGTACTTTTCTCATGTATATCGTAGTATCTCGAAAGTAAGTCAGCAATAAATAAATATTTTCCCGGCACAAATTTTAATTTAACGTCATAATTTAAGAGCCGCAACTTCATACGTTGCAGTTTTGGTGATAGAATTTTTTCATCATGATTCCTAGGAGCGGTTTGTGGTCTGTCATAACGGAATAGTCCTTCCGTAAATCCAATTATGGAATTTATTGCAAGCGAAACAAATGGCAAGCATTTCCTTCTCAATTTAGGAATACCAGGTTTCCGCATCTGTTAAATTTCGAGAGGCGAAGCTTAGGCCTACCGTCACCTATACCGTCTTTACTACTATCCGATTGTATTGTTATTTCTTTGTTGGCTTCAAAAGGTTTTAAAGTGGGGCATTAATAACTAAATTTTTAATTTTATTTAACGATTCAATTAGAGCTGGTAGCCATTTATATATGACGTTTTTCTTTAACAGTTCTCGTAGTGGTTTTGACAAATCGGACATACTTGGAACAAAAGTGCGAACATAGTTTACCATTCCTAAAAGCTTTTGTAAATCTGTTTTAGATCCAGGAATTCCTATTTCGGAAATTGCTTTCGTTCTATTGGGATTGCAGGCAATTGCGTTCTCGGATATAATGTGTCCTAAAAAATGTACTTGATTTATTTTGTACTGTAATTTAGAGCTGTTAAATTTAATATTTAATTCTTTTGCCCGGTTCATGACTTTGTCTATTATTTCGTCATGCTCTTGTTCTGTTTCCGCAAAAATCAACAGATCGTCAATGTAAACTACTACACCTGGTATATCTAAAAAATTTCTTTGGTTATATTTTTGAAAAACTTCTGGCGCAATTTTAATACCGAAAGGTACTAGACATATTCTAATTTTCTTGTTTGGCTTTTCCACTATAACTAAGTTGGATACCCATTCTGGTGGCTCATCTACTTTCTCAATTATTTCACGGCCAGAAAGGGATTCTAACTCTATTTTTAACGGATTAATTAATTTTAGTGGAATACGTTTATCTGGTTTTACTACCGGAATAGCATTATCTTTTAATTGTATTTTAAAATTATCTATAAAACAACCAAGTCCATTGAAATTTTCCGCATGTTTCATTAAAAATTGTTTCTTACTGTCATTATTTAATGAGTCTATTCTTTCCACTAAATTCAAATCTGTACACGCTTGAAGTCCAAGTATGGGTACTGTATTGGAATCAATGACCAGAAACTTTTGTATAGATACTTCATTTTTTACAAAGCACACTATCTCCGCTTCACTGACTACTTTCAATGCCGTTCCTCCATAAGCCTCTAATTTAGCGAAGCTTTTATTTAAATTTATAGTTTTTAATTTTTTTAATTAATTTAGAGGAAGGACATTTGCCTGAGCTCCCGTATCTAATTTAAAAATAATACAATAGTTTTGTATTCTTACTCATTCAAACCATGATTTGCCGTTAGCTTGATTTTCATTTCCTATTGCGTCAATATAAAAATTCTCATCGAAAGATAGATTTAATTCTTTGACACGTTTTGTAAGGCAAGCAAAGGCATAATGATTTAACTTACCACAATTTCCACATTGTTTACCGTAAGCCGGACAATTTCCTTTTAGGTACATGTAATAACAAACAATATGTACATTTTTTGTAGATTTCATGCCTAGCATCTTGGTTATAATTTGGCCTAAAATTTGATGCAAAATTGTTTTTACCATTTTGATTTCTATTGAATTGTTTGTTCTTATAACTATTATAATTCGTTTTATTAGCCTGATACTTATCTTTACTAAAGATTGTTTTGTTGATTGCTGCCATCTGTGTCTTGTCTTCTCTATCGTGATTAATTGTGTCTAACGATGTACTTGGTTTCTGAATATCCATTATTTGACTCTTTGACGCTTCGGCTGCTCTTCTCATTTCCACTACATTCGCTAATGTTATTCCATCATCAGCTTCCAAAAATCTTTTTTGTAACTGCTTACCCGCTACGCCTAACATTAGTTTATCACGTAAAATACGATCTTCGTCCTTGTACCCACATGTTCGAAGGAGTTTTTTAATATCCAGTAGAAATTTGTCAAACGGTTCACCATTATCTTGTTTTCGATTACGAAACAGGAAACTTTCGTACAATTCATTCTTACGTGGCTGGCAGAAATTTTCGAATGATGAGACCACTTTTTCATAATTAACTTTATCTTCTTCCGATAAGTTGAACATATTAAAAATCTCGACTGCCTCCGGTCCAATTGCGTTTTAAAAAGATAGCAACCTGGGGGTCAATTCTCGTTCTATGAAAAGTACAATGAAAAGTTTTTTCAGTGACAAATACACATTTCCGATTCATGTTCCATGAGAAGGAGAAAAATGACGTCAAAATCTTTTCATATGAATAAAACTTTCTCACCGACCATTTTGGCGGTGAGAACATCATAAATATGGAAATAAAATTCTATAAAAACTAAATTTGTATTTTTACCATTAAATGTGCATTGAAACTATAATATGATTCACTTTAAACTTAACTAATAAGTAAATCTATTAAAAACTATTTCGTATATTTAAGAAAAGCCTCCAAATAATTAATTTAGTTAAGTTTTAAAAATAATTTGGTCAATTTTATAATTTACTTTATATTTTGACAGCCAATGACAAAAACTGATTAACTAAATCTACTTTATCATTTATTTAACTAATATTTAAACCAATTGTTGTATCAGCTAGCGGAAATATACATGAAACTCGAAAAAATATGTGTTTACAGTGTAGCTTACTATGGAAATAACTTATTCAGCGTTTTTCTCACGATTCTTTTTCATTTGGACATCGAGAATCGCTTATTGTCGTTGTGTAAAATGTTATAAATGAAAAAGACTTGATGGAATCAAAATGAAAACTTTTTTTTCATTAGGTTTTTTCATAGAACGAGAATTGACCCCCTGGATTGGTTTTGGTTTTTTCGACGCTTCTATTGCCGTAAAAAATATTTCGTAATTTTGCTTCCATATACGCCAATTTTCTGATATATTAATGCCTTCTAAGTTTAATTTGTCCCCTTTTTTAATAAAATCCATGTTACTTCTTTTTTCAACGGTAATAACAGTGGTTTTAGGTGGCCTTCCACGTGGTGCTTTATAATGTGTGTCCTCTAAACTTTTCACACTTTTTCTTTTATCTATTCCCATTTAAATTGCAATAGGCTGCGCCATGTTATATTTGTAACTTTCTTTGATTTATCTATATTTATTTAAAAATATATTATTACAACTACAGTCTACAATAACTTTATGATAAATACAGTATTATAAATACAGTTGTATTATAAATACAGTCTACAACTTTATTACAATATTGTGCTTTTAATTTCTAGACACAACTGACACAACTCTTGTTTTTTTGTATTCCTCTTGCTGGCTGCTCATCGATCATGTTATTTTTTGAATCTACAAGTAAACATCTTATATTAATTCTTAAATATACATCAAAAAGTTTTTAATTATCACAGTGAAGGTTTAGATATGGTTTAGTATCATAGAAGCGATTACGAAAAGGTATAGGAAAAGGTGAGTCGCATCAACCTCTCAATGGAATTATTAACTAGATTAGCATTTTAAACAGAAAATCTTCTTTGCCAATTATGGGAAAGGCGTCTAATCGGGTTATCAAATAGAGGCTAACAAATTACAATGAAGCCAAAAGTGCAATATAAATAGCTTTATGGTCAACCTCGTGTACAAACTGAATTATAATTCTAAACGGGGACCATAAAATAAATAAATTTGTGTCGCTTTTCTTCACGAATTTTCCAAAGGATAAATTCAACTTTTAAGATTATTTTCTCTGCCATTTTATGTGAAACTTAAACAATATTATGTATCAGTCAGACCGAAAAGTGAAAACCAACAAAATAAATATTATGGGGTCTAGGTATGATAATCCACATAATAATATTTTTTTTTTGTGGTTTTTGCCCATAATAAACCATTTTCAAATCTAAAACACAAATACTAAATTTTCATTTTTGTTTCTTGTTCTTTATCTTAGGTTTAGGTATATTGGAGCAATGTATGTACCAAATAAGATATATTTTGTTCCAGAAAATATAAAATAATTTATAAATCCTTGTCGGGTCATATATTATGTGTTTATACTGCTGTGTACTCGTGTAGCAGAAAATGTCAATCATTCGACAGTTGTTCTTATGCTTTATTTAAAGAACAATCATTTCTTAGAAATTAATCTTACTATACATGTACGTGTACTTCAAGAAACAAGCAATTTAATACATATATTGTACACACATATATAGAAGGTGGCAGTAGAAAATAATACAAAAAATTATTCGACATTCTATAAAACTATTAACTTTATAGTAGAAATCAATCATACTCAATTTTCGGATTTGGCTACAAAATCAAATAATTCTTTTACAAAAATGTGTTCGTGTACATATTTGCTAAATTCATTGACTTTTATCATCGATTTTTAAAAAGAAAACCATCTGTTCAACAAAATGTTTAATGCATTACTACGCTATAATTCTAATTCGATTGAATCTTCTTATTTTTGCTTTGTACTGGAATAC
This sequence comes from Tipula vernalis, assembly GCA_958295665.1. Taxonomy (NCBI): domain Eukaryota; kingdom Metazoa; phylum Arthropoda; class Insecta; order Diptera; family Tipulidae; genus Tipula; species Tipula vernalis. Next base: position 332,487,583 of record OY282558.1, on the reverse strand, counting down.
AAATTCCCTAAGATTTTATAAAGCTATAGTAAAGCTGATGTCAATGAAAACTTTTTTAATAAAATAAAAATTTAAGAAACTTCGAAGTTAGAATTTAAAATCAAATATACACAACACATACATTACATATATATTTATGTTAATAGTGACAATAACATGACATGTGTGGATTATTATATTACTGTTATTTATAGAAAATTGGGTTTTTACCCAGATACATACATAAATGTACAAGAAAATTAAATCCAGAAGCTGTGTAATTGATACAAATAATAATGAAACAAAATCAGAGCAATTTCAGTAATCTCCGTTTTATATATGTAAACCATCATATGGTGTATAGTATCTTGTACATCTGCAAGCTTAGATCGATGATATACAACAGTACCAAATTGTAGTATGTATTATTAAATTAAATCCTTATAGAAGAAACAAAATTGATATTTTATATTTATTGTTCTGTTTTATTTTAATTAAACATATGGTGAAATGGGTGCATTGTTGAAATTCTAATTTAAATCCAATTCGTTTCATTAAACTTTTCTATTACAGACGTCACGGTGTGTTAAAGTATTCTCTACTTATTTTTTGTTTACTAAACCGCACAAAATGATTTTTTTTTTTAAATTTAAGAAGTTTTAATGTCAATTACCTCGACATTTCATTAAATTTAAATTAATTTCCTTTTTAAATATGTAAATTACATTTTTAATTTAGTATCATACTCGTTCTTTCCTATTTGTTGAAAGTCATATAAATGATTGATTTTCAAATTAATAAATAATTTTCCAACTTTTTCAGTTAATTTCGTACGTTCCATTTATCATACAATTATTTTTATTTTACCACGTTAAACGGAATGAAATGGATCGAATATTCGAATCTCAAGCACAGAAACAGTTATGGTTGCAATATCGCTGTGTTAAATGCAAAATATTTAGATACGTACAAATTGGTTCACAAGAGGAGATTTGTTGTTTTGAAAGAAACTTTAGAGAAAAACGTTTTTCTAACAAGCAATTGCTTTAAACAAAATTGCAACTATAGTAAAATCTCTCAAAGACGGAATCTCAAGGGACCAACGAAATTTTCCGGATTCCGAGTTTCAGAGGCTTAAAAAAAATGTATGGATAAATGGTTAAAGTACAAGACTATTAATGTACATACGTTGACAAACGGAAGAATCGTATTAATTGAATAACGTTAATTTGTTAAGACTGTTAATTTGTATGTAATTTACATACGAAAAATAGTTAATTTATTAAAATACAAAAAATAATTTATTGTGCATACTCACAAGTACATAAGTCTGTTTTATTATGTCTGTTATATTAATTAATTAAAGAATTGTTATATATGAATTATATATTTACTAAAATACTATATGTGGTGAGCGATACATTCGTAGTGATAATGATGCTACTGACAGTTGCCTCTCTTCCCAATGAACACTCCCATCATGCAGGCGTGTATTTAGGAGGAAAATACAGCATCTTCGCTTTTCTTTAAAATTGAAAATATTAACTCGTAACTCTAAATTAATTTGATCATATTAAACAAAATTAAATTTACGTTACGTTACGTTACATTACAAACTTCAAAATAAAAATAAAAATTTCATAAGGGTTTACTTGAATTCTAACTTATGTATATATGTAATTAATATTTACTAAGCGAATCTATTCCATATTTACGATGTAATCATTAAAATGTGTTGGTAGTCTTCTATTTTCTCTTTGTGGACGGTTAGAAATTGAAGTAGATGGTAAGATTGATGTATCTGATGTATTAATTTCCATTCCCCTAGGATTAATTTGAATTTCCGCATCCGTGGATGTTTCCCTTTGATGGAAAATAGGATTTGTCGTAACTGGGTTACTTTCAATTTGAATCTGAACCTCATTTGGAATAATTTCAGACTCTTCGGATACATCTTCACTTTTTGAAAAACTGTGTGGTTTAATATTGACTCTGTCACAATTTTTTCTTCGATGAAACCTTTGGACCATAAAGTGTTTTCTTGTGGATGCACTTGTACTGCAACAGATTGTCCAACTTCCAAATCAGGTAATTGTCTTGATTTTTTATCATAGTAATATTTACTATGTCTTCTTCTTAATTCGATTTCTTTGGTGACGTGTTGAATGATTTTTGGTTTTAAACTTTCTGTCGAAGATGGTACTCCAGTTCTAGTCTTTTTTGAAAATATTCTCTGGACTGGACTCGAGTGTACCTTGTTTGGGATATTTCTCCAATGCAGTAAAGCATACCATATATCTTCTTTACTGTCATTTTATTTTTTTCATAAGTCGTTTGGCAATTTTCACTGTGGCTTCGGCTTTGCCATTAGGTTGCTGGTGATGAGGTGCTGAATTTATGTGTATAAAATCCCAACTTGATACACAATTACTAAATTCCTTACACACAAAATTTGTTTGCCGATCCGTTAAGACTCTCTCTGGTATTCCATGTCTGCTAAAATTGGTTTTGCAGATTTCAATTATAGAATTTGGTGTTAGATCTTTCAACAGATCTAATTCGAAAAAATCTTAGTAGTGATCAACTGTCACTAAAATTTTTTGTTGATGATCCTTGTAGTTTACTTGTAATACATCCATTGATATGAATTGGAATGGGTATGAAGGAACGACATGCGATTGCACATGTGGTTTTTGCTGTGCATCTGAATATTTTACACATACATATATCGCAGTCTTTAATTTTTTGCTTGATTTCCGAACTCATGCCTAGCCAAAATATATTTTGGCGAGAAAGATTTAATTTTGCTGCTATACCATTATGACTGAAGTGAACTTTATTAGTCATAAGCTTTCATAGACTAAACGGTATGAGAACTCTATCATTAAATGATTTTTAATATGTTTCGAAGATTGTAAGAGAATTCAATCCAGTTTCGAACTGATGAACTTTTGATTATGAAAAAATCAATCTTCTCATCACAATTTACATTCTATATATACAGAATGTGCTGTGCTTTAAGTACTAGCGAATCGCACTAATACAGATGGATTCTCTTACAATTTTTTTTTCTTCTTCACGATATTCACACTGCTCTGTGTGTAAGCTAATTTTTACTTTTTATTAATTTTTTTTTGTTGAATGTTAACAGCTCTATCATCTTTGAATATGAGACCATTTTCCGTTGATAATTCATTTTTGTATTTGTGGTACATTTTAACGTCGTCTGGTAATTTATGAATTGTTATCGGCCAACCATTTACAATAATAGATATTAGTTTTTGTAAACTTCAATGTGCTGATCCATACATATGATATTATTATAAGTCTTAGCCTTAGCACAATTTTATACTGGTTCGATAACACATGGATATTTGCTATAACTCGGAAAGTTTTTTACATTTGAACTATAATGTACTAATTTTAATGCTGAACACGCATTAGATGACAACACTGGCTGGTGATCTCGTCGAATTATTTGAAATGTGACAATGTGATTTTTATTTCTCATTTTACATGGAACAAAAGCATTTCCAATTGACTCGATCTGGTTTCCATTAATATCCACAAGATCTTGATTGGTGGATTGTATCTGAGGATTTGACTCGTTCATTAAAATTTTAAATTGACTCAATCCAATAAGACATGAATTGGAACCTGTGGCTAGCATGCACTCAACGTTTTTCCACACCTTCCCAAATTTTAATAATAAAACTGCTGATACATTGCCCTTGAAATTTTATGAAATCAACGTCTTCGTCAGCATCGTCATCAAGTTTGATTTCTTTAACATTATTTGTCCTTATATTCGAACTTGATTTTTGAGTTTCCTTTTTTTATATCTGCAACATGATTCATAATGGTGCTTATAATTGCACACTGCGCATGTGTGACCTATAGCAGGACAAACACCTTTTTCGAACATATGTTTAATTCCACAAAACAAACATTGCTTTGCTGTCTTACATGACTGATGCGATTTTTCTGTTTTATTTATCTTGTTTACTGGAACACTTGATTTGGTTTCCTCACTAGTCATAGTTACTCTATTTTGACTGATTTCACTAATTTTACATATTTCAATTGCTTGATCTAAGGTAAGATCAGATTTTTCCATTAGTTTATTTTTTACCTGAATGTTTTTTATACCAACAACTACCCGATCCCTTAATATTTCGGCGGAACTATATGCACACAATTTAACTAATTTTTTTAGTCTTAATAAATAATTATCAAATGTTTCGTGCTCTAATTGATCACGATCTAATTGATACGAACATACATCTGTCATAGATTACATTGGAATTTCCACTAATACTTTTATGACTCTTTCTTAGTACCAATTCATCGGACATTTTATCGTTATCATAGAGACCAAAATTACAATATTTTGTTTTCGCTTTGGTACCAATGGCAGACAACAAAATACTTGCTTTTTGTTGATTTTTCTCTGGTGTCCATAAATTCATTCCCGTTGCAAAACAGTAATCTTTCCAGTTAGCTTCAAATATTTCGAAATTTTCTCGAACATCACCATTTTCGATTTCCAGTCAGTGGAGCTGGCTATGGAATATTATTAGGTGTAAAAGCCAAATTTGTTACCGCCTTTTCTTTATTAACCTCCATTTGAAGCGCCTGCATACGTTCAGTTAGATTCATCATAACTGCTGATTGTACTTTAACGTATGCCATGAACTCTTCCATTATTCTGTGGTGTTAATAAAATGGACGATGAAATGTAACCTCAAAATTTTTATGATGTTCTCTTATAATGTTTGTTCTTGAATTTTTTGAATAATATTTTAATTCAATTCACCACATCTGACACCATGTTTTATTATGTCTATTATATTAATTAATTAAAGAATTGTTATATATGAATTATGTATATATTTATTAAAATACCATATCAGTCGATTTTTCGGCATTTTTTATAGACAAATATATTAATTGTTCATGGCAATCCCAATATTTTCGATTTTGTAAATCAAAAAAATACAGAGGCCAATCGCTCATAATATATCTACTGAAAAAAGTAGAAATCCTGTAAGAAAACTAGCCGGATGATTTTTTAAATATCTACGTGGCTATAAGCCGCTTATTCTTAGGGTGTGAGACACCCTAACTAAAACTTTATTCCACCCTAACTAGAACGTTTTCTATGAATTCTTACCTATTGCAACGACATGTTGAACAGCGTCTATTGTCGATCGAGCCTTCCGAAACCCGTACTGCCTCTCAGCGAGATCTCCATCTTTTTCGATAGCTTTCTCCAATCGGTTGTGTATGATTCTCTCTAATACTTTGCCAGCCGGTGGGAAGATAGTTCACCCGGTTGGCTCTTTTTTTTTCTCCAACAGGACCAGGGAATACTCCCTCTCTGAGACAGGAATTGTATACTTCTTTAAACTCATCAGGTCTGGCTTGGATTGCAGCCTTTAGTGCATTTTGAATTCCCAAAAGGTTGACACGCATTGGTGAGCTCTTCTGTTGTTAGATACTCGAATAATGTCAGAGATCACATCATCTTGCTGCGGAAAAAATGCAGTTACAATTCTATGTAATATCACTAGGCAGGTGGGATGCGCTTCCTTTGCCTTTTTGAGCCTTTTCATGACGGTTCTGTAGGGTCTTCCCCATGGGTCATGGTTCACTTCTTTGCATAGCTGTCTCCAGCATTGACGTTTCCTCGCTTTAATGGCCTGCTTTAATGAGGATAGATCTCTGTACCCCAAGCACGTTGATGTTTCCTCCTTGCATTAAGGTATTTCCGTTGCAATTACGCAATCTGCTCAGTCCACCAGTATGCTGGTGGAAGACGATTATCTAGCAGCTTTTCTACCATAGTTGTACTGTAAGCGTTGGTAATCGAATTCATAATATGGGCCGCTTTTGTATTGGTACACGCCGAGAGGTTCAGTTTATCAAAAGATAGCATAAAGAGGTGTTCCTCGAACAGATTTGCTTTCCAACCAGCCGATTTCGTTATGTTTTTGCCGTTTATTTTCCCTGGCAAGGGATCACCAGCAATGATTCGCTTCGCGTTCGAAGATCAGCGAGAACCTCAATTGTAGCGCTAGGTGGTGCATAGCAGCTATAGATATGTAAACCGTCAGCTTATTCTCGTTCGAAACATACCTTCGGATTATTATTGTTCTCCTGCATGGTCCGTCTCTACAGTTCCATATGACAGCCTTACCAGTTTGATCGGTTGCCCAATTGCACCCCTCCATATTTTTGTATTGTTCGCACAAAATGGCGACATCTACTCTCGTTTCATGCACAGATTGAACAAATACGTCCTGTGCAACTTCACAGTGATTTAAGTTGAGCTGGACAAACCTCATTATCGAGGTGCTCTTTTAAATGCCACCATATAGGACGTGCACTGACCACTCTGTGCTATGTGGTTTGCTGGCAAAGTATACAATTCGCTTCTTCCTTGCATTCTTTAACTTTGTGACCATTTCCTCCGCATTTGTAGCAGAGGCCAGAACGATCAGCATCACTTCTACATGTTTTGGTCATATGTCCATACTTCCAACATTTAAAACATCTTAAGGGCAACGTTTTTCACGAATAAGACAGATCACCCATCCAATTCGTACCTTTCCATAATTTTTCAACACTTCGGCTGTCTAGATTTGTACAACCACCACTGCCGTTTGGGTGAATCAATAGGCAGCCCTCAGTGACTTGATATACTTTATGGAAGGTCTTTCGCGTCCTCAAACTTGGATGTAATCGCCTCATGTACCTATTCCTTAGTTGTGCCCTCATCGATGTCCTTAATTTCGAATACAAACTCGTCAGTCTGTGTAAGTGTTTGGATTTGTGCATCACTACCAAGAGAGTTTCCTGTTGCACTTTGAAGTCAAAGATCCTTGAAGTGTACATCTTTCTCTAACTCTAGTAGAAGATCGCCTTTTTCGGTTCTGCGGATCCGAGCCACCTTACCAGAGAGCTCCTTAATATTTGGCTCCTCTTTCATCTTTTTAAGCATACCAGCATACGACATTGTTCCAGATTTGGTTATTTTAATAGCATCAGAACGATGACGCGGGATTCTCTCACGTGGTTTCCTCTTTTTTTCCCCACCAACTGCCAATCGGGGTCCTTTACATTGTCAAGATTCATCTATACTTGAGTTTGAATCTAGACTCGTAGTCGTCATTTCACCATCCAGCAAAACAGTTTCCTCATAATTATTTCGCTAGTCAGAGATGTTTGGGGAAGTTTGGGGCTCATAGCGTGCTGTTATCTGTTTTGCCCTCTTTTCAATTGCCTGCATTATCTTAACTTTTTTTTCATCGTTCAGCTTTCCAACCTGTTGAGCGTGTTCAACATTCAGGATCTTGATTGACGTGACAAGCCTCTTAATTTCGTGGTGCACGTTGCCCCTTGGTTTGACGTAGACCCAAAGTGTATCAATCTTCTTTCCCAGCCGGCTAATAAGAGCATCAGGATCATCAATATCCGATGTTGAACTAGTCCAAGTCCTTTCGCGATCTCGGGGAATTGGACAGGACTTAGGCGATCGGAATAACTTACTGCTCCGTTCGAACGGACTATAGTTTACCGCTGGGGTAGCAGTAACACTAACACTAACACTTGTAGTTTTACTTAGTATTTTATACCTATTGCCAGGTAAGAATTCAGCCGCCTCTTACATGAGGAACAGACGCTGTTTGAAGCCGCACCTCCTAGTGAACAGACGCTTCTTGCAAGTTTTGGTCCACGAGTGGTATTTTATTTCCCACTTACCCGCCAGTGATAGGAGACTTGCAATTCCCACGTGTGTGTGTGTGTGTGTGTCTGTGTGTGTGTGTGTGTGTGTGTGTGTTTTTTTTTTTTTTTTTTTTTGTTATGGATGGTGGAAATCTTCTAAAGACACTTAAGAGCCTAGCTCCTAAGCGTGTGGGATTTTTACCCACTAAAACCACCACCCGTCCTATTCACTCCCTCCCAAATGCCCCGCGGAACCGCCGTTAAGCATTACTTCACGGGGCGGGTGTAGCCTTACTAGCTCCTCATTTCGTTTGTTGTGTGCAACCTCTCTTGCTCAAAGCGCCGCAATGCCTTTATGATTTTTGCAGCAGTGGAAGCAACTGCGTTCCATCTTTCCAATGAGAGAAGCATCAGATTGACGATAGTCTCCGGGGTCGGCACTTGCCCCAATGCCTCGTATAGTTCACCCTGTTCGACTTGCAAGCGCGGACAGTGAAAAAACACATGTTCCACATCTTCCAGCGTCCCTACACAGCTAGGGCAATTAGGAGTATCCTCGTACTTAAACCTGTGCAGAAAAGCTCGAAAACACCCATGGCCAGTCAAAAATTGGGATAGATAAAAGTCTATTTCTCCATGTGACCGATTTAACCATTTATCGATTAATGGTATAAGGCGATGTGTCCATCGCCCTTTGTTGGATTGGTCCCACCTTTGTTGCCACTCAGCAATGGTTTGCAATCTCTCCGTTTTACTATTTTCCGTTAGTGGAGTCGCCGTGCGTTTGCTAATTATGTATAGTTTCTGCCTCTCTGCTGCTAGAATATCGATGGGTGGCATTCCTGAGACCACACATACTGCGTCGCTTGATACCGTACGAAAAGCACTAGCCACTCTTAGCGCACTTTGTCTGTACACCGATATCATCCGTCGCTTGTAACTCTCCCTCCTCATAGCGCCGGCCCAGACTGGAGCTCCATACAGCATTATTAACGTAACGACGTTTGCCAAAAGCAGCCTTCGACTTTGTCGTGGGCCTCCAGTGTTTGGCATTATCCGCGAGAGAGCTGCATTTACCTTTGCAGCTTTGTTACTTGCGACCTCTAGGTGCTCCTTGAAGGACAATCTCGCATCTATTATAATCCCAAGGTATCTGATGGATGGCTGTGAGATCACCACATGCTCGCCGACCTTAAGACTAATCAACTCCCTTTCCTTCCTTCCTGTGACCAAAACCGCTTCAGTCTTATGCTCGGCTAACTGAAGTCCAAGAGAAGTTAGGCATCGCCTTATAGTTAATATGGTCTCGTTGCAACATAGTACTACTTCCTCCTTGTGTTTTGCAACCACTACTATCGCGACATCATCTGCAAACCCAATCACCTTAGCTTCCTCCGGTACACGAAGTCTAAAGATGCAATCGTACATAATGTTCCACAGAATTGTGCCAAGCACAGAGCCTTGTGGTACACCTCCTGTAATTCTATGTTCTGCGAGGCCATTGTCCGTGTTATACATCAGAATCCTGTCGCGGAAGTAGTCAGCTACAATCCTCCTTATGTATAGTGGTACTCCTAAATTGCGGAGCGCATTATGGATGCAATCCCATCTGGCCGAGTTGAACGCATTTTTAATGTCCAACGTCACTATAGCGCAATACATTTTTGCACCTCCTTTCCATCTCTTGCCTTCAATTGCGTTTTGTGCGATTTCAACGACGAGCCTAGCAGCATCGATCGTTGAGTGAGCCTTCCTGAAGCCGTATTGATGCTCTGCTAAATCTCCTGCCATTTCAACGGCCTTCACAAGCCTGTTGCATATGATGCGCTCCAGAACTTTCCCCGCTGAGTCCAACATACAGAGTGGGCGAAAAGAGGATGGCAATTCAGGTGGTTTCTTACCTTTGGGAAGTAGCACTAGACGCTGCTTCATCCATTGCTGAGGGAATACTCCTTCCCTTAAACAGGCGTTGTAGACGTCTAGAAAATCATCTGGTCTCTCTTGAATTGCCGTCTTTATTGCAATGTTAGGAACACTGTCTGGACCCGGGGCCTTATTGTTCTTCACTTTTTTACAAGCCTCCATTAGTTCTTCCGTAGTAATTGGTGGTATCTCCTCGGAACTTGTATCAAAGGTCAGAACCGTTGAACCTTGTTGCGGAAAAAGTACCCCTACAGCTTTGTGCATAAAGTCCGCGCAGGCCGGAGACGGCACATGGAAACGCTTCAGTTTGCTCATGACTGTCTTGTACGGCCTACCCCACGGATCACTATCAACTTCGCTGCATAGTTCATTCGAGCATCGTCGTTTGCTGGCCTTTATAGCGGCTTTTAATTCTGCGCGTGCAGTACCATACTGTTGCTGGAGGTATAATTGAAGCAATCCGGCCCTTGACCTCTGGTACCTTCTTCTAGCACGGTGACAATTTTTTCGTAATTGCGCGATTTCGTCGTTCCACCAATAGGCCGTTGAACGATGATTACCATTTACCGCACGCGGCATAGCAGCGTCGCAGGCTATTGCGACACACTTCATCAGTTGGGATGCCTTTGTATTAGCGGTACCCGATATCTGAACATCTTTCATCATACAACGAAAGACTTCTTCATCGAACGCCTTGGCCTTCCATCTCGCTGTTCCGACCACTTTAGAAGCTCTTCCCGAAGTATGTTGTCCTGGTCTATTTATCTCAAATAGGATAGCTTGATGATCACTATGAGTGTAGAGCTCAGAAACTTCCCACTTCACCCATCCCCTAATTAAGCAACTGCTGGCGAATGTAAGGTCGACAATCGAGCCTATACCGCCTCTACGGAAAGTAAAAGTATTGCCTGAATTAAGCAAGACTACATCCAAGGAGGCAAATGCTTCTAGTAGCGCTTTTCCTCGCGTATTGGTCTCTCTGCTGCCCCAATCGATGGCCCATGCATTAAAATCGCCAGCTATGATCAAAGGTTTTCGCCCCCGAGCGTCGTTAATTAGACGGTCCAAAAAGCTTTCGAATTCCTCTAATGGTGAATTTGGTGAGGCATAACAGCTGTAGATGTGTACACCTTTCATTCTGACCCTTATGAAACCATTCTCCACACTATTTGCTTCGCTCGTCCAGTGGAATCTGATGCCCATATGGTATCGTCGAGGTTTCGGTACTGCTAACACAGAATAGCTACATCTGCCCCCACTTCGCGTACACTCTGGGTCAAGAGGACTTGGGCTACTTCGCAGTGATTAAGATTAATTTGTAGCACCTTCATCTTCGCGTTGGGTTCAGAGCCTTCTTATATGCTAAGCATCTGTAACTCCCCGTGATGTGTTTGCTTGGTTGGTTGTTATCCCCTTTGCACAGCATGCATCTCTCCTCCTTGGTGCAGTTTTTTGCTATATGGCCTTCATCACCGCATCTCCAGCAGAGCTTCGCAATATCCGCGTTTTTACACTCAATAGCCGGTGGTTTGGCGTCTATTGGAGGGGGGGATCAAAGTTGAGTAGATTAATCTACCAGCTCCGTAACCTTCCAGTAGGGTGCGCATCACGTGAGCTGTTCTGGTCTTGTCATTAGGCAGCTGCGTGATGGGTACAATTGTGTAAGGGGTAACCTGTGCACAATTCGCAAGTGTACGTACTGCCTCCTCGTGGCAACCACTGGTAACTAAGGCCACTTGGCACATTTTAGGCCATTTGGCACAGGCCAAAGTACGGCGCTAAAGGAGAAAACCTTGACAAAAAACCCTAATCTAAGGTGGAACAGCATATGCCGAAAGATGAATGGCTGATAGGTTAATCAGCCCAAAATATGCGGACTCTGGATACCAGGCACCCTCCAGTTTTATTTTTAGCCTTCCTGTAGTAAAGCTGGGTGACCTACAGGTGACTTGCAATTCCCAGCAACTCATAAGAGTAAAATCAAACGGAATACGGGGCAGGAGTAGGAATATACGGGAGTGGCACAACCCTCTCGAGGTCCTTGAGCTCCATTGCTACCGTCTTTCTAGCGGAACTACATGCTGTAGTAAACATCTAGGAGGGAGAGCAATATGCCCAGATAGTATGTATCACTTACCGGGAGGCAGTATTGTCAGGTTCATTAAGAACCTGAATATTGACTGGACGGATAATTAAGCAGGGGCCAGCACAATAGATCTTTTAGGTCGCAGTGCGAAGTGGCTGATCGCCCGCATGGCCCCCCCAATAATAATAATAATAATACACTCAATAGCCAGGTGCCCATAATTTGCGCATCTGTAGCATTTTTTAGGTACAATCTGCTCCGTTATCCTACAGATTACCCATCCAATTTTAGCTTTCCCAGCCTCCAATAATTTGGTAGCTGTTACCATTGGTACTCTCAAAGTTGCATTCTGAGTTCCCCCATAGGCTTTCCGTAGGCTTTTGATTGCCGATTCCTCAAAGCAATCTAGCTGGAACTGTTCCTTCAGTGCCCTAGCGATATCCTCCTTCGTAGTGACTTAATCCAGCCCCTTAACTTCTACAGAAACTTCGCTCGTAAGGGTCCTGACATCAGCCAGATCACCTAGCGTTTTCTTTATCAACTTCCCGTATTCCTCGCTCCCCAGTTGCTTCTCTTTAGACAGTTCGAAGAGCATCTCTCCCTTAAGAGTTCTCTTGATACGAGTAACATTTCCTCCCAGATCCTTCAACTCTGGATCATTTTTAACCTTGCGGAGTATATCCGCGTATGAGAGATCTCCGCACTGTTTAACTAACAACGCATCCGGTCTAAAATGTCTACGGCGTTTTTTCCTGACTCTCTTTCTACGTGTGACAGTTTCCCATTGCTCTTGATTTTGGGTCTGGTTCTTGGCGTCACCGTTCACATTCGCCCTTGGATTTATCTCATCCGGAGCTTTCCCCTTATTCTCACTCTTCCTTTTCTTCTTGTCAGCACGCCCCGGCGTTACTTCCTCTTTATCTCTCCTCCTCTTTGGGGTTATTATTTGGTTGCCCCCGCTCAGTTCCGTCCCTGCTAGCTGAGTCGCGAGGCCATCCGTTTGAGTTGCAATAACTGCGGAGCGCCTCTCAAACTGGGTCTCCACTGCAGCACAGGTGTCGCCGCTCTCGGTTATGCCTTTCAACTTGTCATTGGCGTCCTCCGCTTCGGCCTCTAGGTCCCAAACCTTCTTCTCCAGCTCGCTATATGAGGATCTGATCAGGAATATCATCTTCTTAATTTCCTGATGGACATTATGTCTCCCCTTGACATACTCTTGTATGCTATCAATATGACCCCTTACCTCTCGTAGTTTAAGGTCGACGTCACTATTATTTGCATTAGTTGCCACTGTCTTGCATCCTCCAGGTGCTGTAGCGGGTTCAGATAGCGATGCTGTACGTATCCTTTGCCCTTTCGATGACGAGCTCTGCATCCCACTGCTACGTACAAAGGGATTCGTTAGCATCCCCCTGCTTGTACTTCCGCCTATGATGGTTGTAGGAATATCTGAATCGGGCCGAATGATGGTCGTTACAGCTACTGCTTTACTCACACTCGGTGATGATAGTGGTGTAGTAGTTGGGGATCGCTGTACTTTCGCTCTTTCACTGAATATGCTCTTTTTCTCAGCGCGTAATTCCTCATCTGCACTTTCACTTTCCCCTGTCGTAATATCTACTGAAGTGGCCAGGTGGCCCACCACTACAGCATTGCAGTTACTGGATCTCGACGGCTGGGAGCCTGCTTGCTCACTCCCTAAAACCGCCGGTACTGGGGTTCCGAGTCCCTGCACCGTAATATTGTTTTGGTTGGTGGACTCCATTGCGTATTTTTATTTCTGGGTTCCTTCCCATATCAGTTTATACCTACAGCAAGGTTTAAACGCAGCCGCCCTTAACATAGGGAACAGACGCTGACCAGAGAGCCGCCCATTATGGGACAGACGCTTTCTGGGTTTGTGTGTACTTATAGCGGTATACTCTCGCATTGTTTGACATATAAGTTTCACAGGATTATATGCAACCTTTTCAGTACATCCTCCACTTATACCGCTCGGTCGGGGACTGCTTATTGGTTATTCGCAGCTAACCTATATATCTACAGGCCGTCCAGCTATCCGCCACCTTGCTGACCCCCCTGGTAGCTGAGCTAGCCCCAAGGTGTGTGTGTGGGTGTGTGTGTGTGTGTGTGTGTGTGTGTGTGTGTGTGTGTGTGTGTGTGTGTGTGTGTGTGTGTATGTGTGTGTGTGTTTGTGTGTAAAAACGATATTTTTTGCAGACTTCTAATGAGGTCGTAAGTTTTGTAACGGCCAATTTTTTCGTTTAGTAATAAGGGATTGGGTTAATGGCATATGGCGGTGCATTTAGAGAGGTTGGCATACAAAGAAGAGGCGATTTTGGTCATAATCGGCTTAGTTGAGGGGTAGCGCTATGGTGACACCTAGGGTAGAATAGAATAAGTTAATTAATAACTTAAAGTTTACAATACTAAAATTATCCATGCTACAATTTTCTACATTTTACTAGACTATTCTTACTGGAAAAATCATGAAAGTTCTAGAAGTTTCGTTTGTGTATATTATCCGTATTTGCGACCGACAATGCAAAAATTAAACCGAGTGATTTAATGCGATACAAAAATTATAAGTGATCAGTAAAATTGTGCGAACAGTATAATAAGTGATTTTGTGAATTCTTGTTAATAAATTGTGTTCTATTCAATTTTGTGTTAAATAAATAAATTTGGTTGTGATAAATTAAAGTGGTTTGTTTTATTCACAATCCAGTGATTCGAATCAGAACGTTACGGAAACAAATCATGCTCTTTTTACAAAATTAAAATGAATTTGTATTAATTCCATTAATATATTCGGTTCAGTAAATTATATCAACCTCACGTACAGATAAAACACAGATAATGTTTATTATTGTACACGAGTATGTTCATACCTACGTCGGTTAAATAACGTTAATAATTTATTATATGTATATGTACAAATGTATATATGTAGGTGTACAGTAGATAATCTAAAACGATGTATTTGCTACAACACACAAACTTCTTTAATCCGATTTTCTATTGTTAATCTAACTAATTTTGACCGTCCTATTTTAAGGCATGAGAAGCTAGAAGAAACAAAATTAGGGTAACAGATAGCTTAACAATCAATAAAGCACAATATAATACATACAATACAAAACTTTTTGCCAAGACAAAAACTTTTTTCCGATATTTTCGTTTTTTGTAACTTTTTTTTCAATTTTCTTTGATTAGAAACAAAAGTTTTTCTACATTTTTATTTCTATTTTTCACGAAAAATAAAATTTATTTTTCGTATCATGTTTTGTGCTAATAATAACGTGGATTTTCTTTCTTTTTTTTTTGTTTGTTCTAATAGAAAAATACAATGAACAAAAAATATTCTTCAAATCTTCACTGTATAAGACATGCTTTTTTCGTTTTGGTTTCATCTTAACAGCAAAGTTCTATATACGTAGAATAAAAGTATAAA
Source organism: Tipula vernalis (assembly GCA_958295665.1). Classification (NCBI taxonomy): domain Eukaryota; kingdom Metazoa; phylum Arthropoda; class Insecta; order Diptera; family Tipulidae; genus Tipula; species Tipula vernalis. The sequence continues at coordinate 332,472,413 of OY282558.1, read as the reverse complement.
TAATATACATTTATAGAAAAAAAGCTCGGAGAACGAAAAACTATCTGATGAAATTTTAATGAAAAAATATGAAATGACAGGTTATAAAAACTATATATCGCAATAAAGCTTTAAAATACGTACATAGAAATCTACTTAAATTCGATGTTAAAGATGTTTAGCAAGAAATACTATGCTGAAAGTTATTTATAAATACAAGTATGTACATAATCTAAATTATTTCTTAGTTTAACGAATGTTTAGTTAAATTATGCTGATTCATATAATTTACTGTATAAGTTTGCAATTTAAAAAAAAACCAATATTAAAGATTTTCTAGTCCGTCGGAGAAATGTGAGAAAATCCACAAACATCCCTTAACAAAGATAACACATAAAAAATAGACTATAGTAGAAATATATACATAGGTATATTGAGGCAAGTTACTATATCCCGAACGAGTAGTAAATTTATTATATCTATACAAAATAACTATATGTACCACCATTGCACCATGTTAAAAAGGTACCTAAGTTAGGAAAAATTATCATCATTTCAAAATGATAAATTATGATGATTTTCATTTTCACTGTTATTCGTACTTACCGTACAAGAATCTAAATGAGTAGCAGAAGCAGCTAAGAAAAAAGAAAACTATTCTTTATATTTTTATATACGAGTATGTAACGAGGTATATACTCGTATGTTTGTAATAGGATACAATTTTCAAGATTGAATGTTTTATATAGAACTTAAGATTTTCTAGTCATCTTTATTAATTTTATTCAAGTAATTTGTTTTGTTAATTTTTGTTTTTTAATTTTATTTTCTGCTTATTATCCTTGGACAGATATACGAGTATCTCGTAAAATACTAACTTTTATCCAGTAAAACGCAAGAAATTGATAATATTCAAAAATTATTTTTTTCAAAACTTCAAAATGGTTTTAGTAATTTAATATTTTATTTTAAACTATTATGTCTTAATTTATAATACCTCCATTACAGAAGAAACAAGTTCAACAACAGTTTGTTTTAGAAAAGTTCAGAACTTCTGCAAATGTTTTATGATTTCGATGTTATTGCTATTCTTAATGTTCAGAAATAAATTGTTTTGGAGGTTTGCTTTAATAACAATGAAGCAACTTTATGTCAGTAATTTTTTTTAAATTGAAGAGCTGTTGTAATTGCAACTGTAGCAAAGGTTGCTATCAAAATCAATGTACAAAAAGAAACTTAAAATCGAACCTCGAAAAAAGTGTACCACACCTACAAATCGTACTGCAGTTTATAAAATTACTAGGATACCGGATACTAATATATGTACATAGACAAGTTTTTTATCCAATACGTCATTATATTGTATGTAATATTAAAATTCAAACAATTTTAAATTTTAGGTCGATAAATGGAGAGGAAAACAAATTAAGATTTTATAACAATTTAAAAACATTAAATCACTCAATCGGCGGATTCCGTTCTCCCATCATGGGCAATTTACAGGCGGAAAAAAATGAAATTTAAAATATCAGCGTTGATTTTACTCTAAATATTGCCAGCAGTTGGACTTTTCCAACGACTTATCGTAAGAAACCCACCCACTAATGAAAAATTCCTCTCATTTTCGGCGGTTGTTGATAGTTTAGTGAGTCGATTTTAAATTTGGTTGTTTTTCCATTTTTGGCTTAAACTTAGCATCTTACTTTTCGTTTTGCCAATGTTTTGGGTACAAGCACAGTGCGCCTGCTTGGTCTAATTCTGTAGATAAACTATGTAAGTCCAGCTCTTGTTTTGACTAAATTCTATTTCTTTACTTGCTTTCAATGGTCCTACTGCTTAGAGGCCATTTCGAATTTTGACCTTATCTCAAATGCACCATCTAACTAATGGCTTATTTTATTATTTCTTTTAATGACTAATTTTCCTTTCAAAAGTTTTGACATCCGTGATCAATAATAAGAGCTACAGTTTTAGTATTTGAAGGTATCTTCAGCAATTAATGAACATTTTGTAGCTGGACGGCACTGCTCATTATTCGTTCATCCCACATTTTATATACTTTCAGTTCCCAGTGCTATTTTTACTAAGGAAAGACTCCTAACGTACTCTCTAAAATATTCGGGTGGAAGTGGCTATTAAACATAATCAAATCATTCAATTCGTTACACTCTAACTATATAACCTGTCTTTTTTGTTATAGCATTGCACCCATCACCGGCGTCTTTTTTTATTAAAGATAACTAACGACAAAAACTACAATCATTTTACAGATTATTTCTTATTAAACATACGTATTTGTGATAGAAATTCAACACAATAATACAATGATAGACAAACGAGACTAATATAATTCTGTCAAAAAATTCGAGTATTAATCACCTAGCTGATTAAATGCTATATTTGTAATAGGTTGACCTTAAGGTTGAATTACACTATAATTACGTTGGTGGTCTACAAAAATGTTGTGCCCACTTTGAGAGCCATAATGAATGCTCTTCTGACAGGTCAAACGAACTTTCACATTGTACTGGACCATCAGATTTTGGAATAATTTAAAGTAAATTGTACTTGATTAGCATACCCTAAAATTTTGAACTGTGATGATTTTGCACACATTGGGATAATGGTTTACTCCTTAATCCATGTTTGATTGCCGCAGCAAGCAAGGGCTAGATGAAATTACAATTATTTGCTACATTTTCTGCCTTTGAGTTTCAATTTTTAATGATAATGCTTTTCATTAATAAAAATCTTATCAACAGATTTTGGCTGCTGCTCAAGTATGTCCACGACGATATTCCATAAATCTAATGCGTTACCAAATCTAAAAATAGTCGTAATAGTAGGTAATTACGTAATTATTAATTACAATATGTGCACGAGAATTGAGATAGATGGTGTTTAATAAAACGCGGGGATATGACAAGGTTTTTGTGAACTCAAAACTGGAGTGAAAGAATGAAAACGAAAAATGACAGCTACCAAATATTGTATTTTGTCTGATTGTGGAAGAGTTAAGTGGTAACTATACATATCTTAAAAAACAAGTTAAAAACTTAACTTTACATTTAAAAAAAAAAATATGGATGCGATTTTTTTGCGACGAAACTTAAAAATCTTTAATAAAAAAAAAAACCTGTCCATAGCATATTTCTGTTGAATGTGTATGTCACCGGTTGATAATTTTGATAAAAATGTGTGAAACATTTTATTTAGGCAAACAAATAATGTGCCTTCTTTTTGTCACATCGGAACACCCAAAATATAAAACTTTGGAAAGAGGTTTTTTTTTTTAAGCATAACAGATATTTTATTTATTTATTTATTAAAAATTAACAATTTTTAACACTAAACTAAAACTAAAAGTTTTGAGGAGAGCGAATAGCTAATGGATTTATGGTCCTTTAAAAGCTAATCAGCTCTCTTCTAAAACAAAAATTAGACAGAAATAATGTACAAGGTATAAAATAACATAATATAATATAATATAAAAAAACAATTTAGTAATAAACTGCAAGTTAAATATATAATAATAAAAAATAAAAAAAATCTAAAATAATAAAATAAGGTGAATAAACAAATTTAAAAGATACAGATAATATGTCGCGATAAAGATAATCTTCAACCAGTTCAGCCAAATACGTCTCTAAAGTTTTCTTGAAATTGTAAACATTCTCAGATCTAGTAATAACAGTCGGTAAATGGTTATATATACATGGGCCAAAGTACGATATGGATTTTCTACCAAATTCAGTTTTGATTTTATAAAATTTTAAAAGATTAGAACGACGGGTTGTATGGCTATGATTTACATACTGAAACTCAATGTTTGATAGCGTTGACGATAACCGCAAACATTTATACATACATATGTATATAGTGAAATATGAAATTGGGATAATGCGTTTATTGGCAGGATTCCTTCAGTTACATTCATATACAGCTCGACGGAGGGAAACAATTGTGGAAGCCGATAGATAGCTTTGCGGCTTTTGTTTTGAAAAATTTGCAACCTTTTTATCTTTGAGTTTCCAGTACGGCCAAAACAAGCAATCGCAAAATAGAATCTTGTGTGAATAAATGAAGAATAAATCATTTTTAGAATATGTTGTGGAACATAGGAAGCAAGCTTCCTAATCAAATAAAGAAACGGACTGACTTTTAAACTCAACGTATGAATGTGTTCATTCCAAGACATATGCTTATCAGGTAAAACTCCAAGATATTTGAGTTTATCAACAACATCGATTTTACCATTTGAAACTTGCAAGGGTTGGAAATCACAATGAGGGAGGAATGGGGATTGAAAGATAATAAATTTAGTTTTGTTGAGGCTTACAGATATTTTATTTAAATTGAAATATTCTATAAGTACAGTAACGTCGTTTTCCATGTGTGCCATGGCTTGAGAGCAATCTTTGGAATTATAGAATATTGCGGTATCATCAGTAAACATTCTAATTTTCCCAGCCAGATGTAGATGGGATATATCATTTATAAAAATCAGAAATAGAACAGGGCCAAGTACACTACTCTGAGGAACGCCGCAATTAATAGTTAGAGTGCTACTAGTTACACCATTTAAAGCCACAAATTGTTTACGATTTTGAAGATAACTCATCAAAAGATTATAAGCCAAGCCCCGAAAGCCATAGCAATACAACTTATTTAGAAGTAGACGATGATCAATGCAGTCAAACGCTTTATGTATATCTAAAAATAGACCACATATATACTCCTGATTATCGAAAGCTCGGTATATCAAATCAGTAATCTCAATTAAAGCGGTATCTGTCTAAACCCATATTGATGACAGTAAAAAAAATCTAAAGCGTTTAGATATTCAGTCAGGCGAGTTGCAATTAATTTTTCAAGTATTTTGTCAAACACAGACAAGACAGAAATTGGTCGGTAGTTACTAGCAGCTTTGCAGTCTCCTGATTTAAATATTGGTGTCACTTTTGCAAGCTTCAAACAATCATAATAAATGCCGGTTTCAAACACTATATTGAATAAATCCGTCAATATTTGAGAAAAGAATGCTGAGTTACATTTTATAACAGTATTATGAATATTATCATACCCACCACCCTTATTATTGTCTAAATTATTAATTATATTATATGTTTCCGTAACGGAGATTGGGCGCAAAAAAAATGAATTCGAGCTGTTATTGTGCAGATTGTATAATTCAGTGTTACCATTACTTGTAGAAGAGAGGCTGTTGCGAACATTTACAAAATGGCTATTGAATATATTTACAATACTGGGAAGGTCTTTGTATTCGACATCGTTTTGTACAATGGAGTGGATATCCGCTTTAGTATTATGCTTTATGAATTGATTTATTTGATTCAATACTTTCTTTTGATTTAAATTATTAAACAAATTTTTGAAATAAAATTTTTTTGCGTAGTATTTTTTAGATTTGATCTTTTTATTGAATAAAGCTAGTCTGTCCTTTAACGCAGAGTTGTATGTGCTTTGTTTAAACCTTTTGAGTGTGCAATTTTTTTCTTTTATTAGATTCCAAAGATCTAGATTCATCCAGGGACAAATAGTAGCATTTTTCATTTTCACCTGTACTTGTTAAGCCTTCGAAAATTTACCAACCAACCCATTATATTTTCCAAAGAATAATTTTAGGGTTGAATCAGGGTTGTGAATGTCAAATGAGGTTGAAAATAAAAATTCATCGAAGTATTGATTCACTTTGTCATAATTTACCGTTTTCTTTTCTAATTCTTTATTTATGTATTTCGGTTTAAACACGAATTTTGAAAAAATAAAACTATGATCTCTGATATCAGATTCAATTGTTGAGTTAAACCAGAGCCTTCTAGAGTATAGAGCCATAATCTTAATGACGTATTTTTTAGAAGCTTTTTTAGTGGTATAACTTTTCACTGATTTCCATAGGAATCCATAGTAAAAATGGTGTTTTTTAGCTTCAAGTTTTTCAATGAAAAAAGGAAAAATATTATAAAATGTTTATATAAAAGTTTTCTACATATATTTAAGAACAATACACAAGAAGGCCAAAATTGTATTAAATAAATATTAATTACAGAAATATTAAAATTAAATTATTTCTAAAATATTTTTATCGAACTTTTATTTTGAAAAATTCATCAAAGTTGGCTCTGACAAATTAAAATATTACTTGCTAAATTTATCTTTAGTTTTACTAGTGTACGTAAGATGTCTTAAATGGTTACAGAAAAATACGAAAAAAAATTATTTAATCGCAAAATTATCACACGTTCCTTTATTTTGTGAATTTGTTTTGCTTTTCCTACAATTTTTTAACTTGAAATTTCACCAGGTGGTAATTTTTAGTACGATTTTTCCAAATTTTTACGGCCATCACTGCCATTGTATGTAATGTATATTGACATAATGAATAAACTAATCGTAGTAAGCTTTTATTTTAATTTGGCCAGAATGCTGTTGTTATGAAATTTTTTTTTTTTTTGGTTTAAATAAATCAATTATTACAAGAAAATAAAAACGATTTACTTAAACGACATTCATATATGTTGAAATTCAAACATTTATAAAAGTATTTCGGAAATCATAATTGAGAATTTGTAACGTTTGCATTTAAAAATTTGTCTTAGGAAAAAAAGTGACTTCCCATATGTTTTGTGTGTTTTACTATGAAAAGTTCCGTTTTTTCCTCGTTTCTAATTCCCTTATGAAAGCTCAGATTTTTTGATTATGGCTCTATAAAATACAGGGTGCTCTGGTTAAACTCGTTCTATATTAAGAAAACTGCTAATAACATGATCCAAGATATTACCACTTACTGGTCTGGTAGCAAATGTATTAGTAACAATCATACCATGACTTAATAAGGTGGAATTGTACTAAGAAATTAGTTTTAATTTTTTATTAATCGGTATATTCAAATTTCCTACTATAATAAAGTCAGAATTGGAATTGTTGCTACATATAAGTTGTTCCAAGATTTCTAAAAAAATAAGTAGTATCAGAGCCAGGTGGCATATAGATCCCACAAACATTAATTGTATTAGACCCCGAGAGTTGAATACAAATGAACTGGACGGCAAGGTCCCATCGTCAGTGTTTAGGATGTTATAGCGAATATCTTCCCTGATGAACATCGCAATTCCCCCCTTCCCCCCCCAGACCTGTCAGCTTTTAATAAATGTTTCGGTTATAACTATCAAATGAATCTCAGTATGTAAATGTAAACTATCAATAAAATTTAGTAAATCGTCAAACTTACTTAGTTCATTCATGCCCCAAATATTAAATTGAAGTACACACAGGCTTTTGGAAGAAAGATTCATATCAACATGATCCAATGAGAAATCATCAATATTTGAAAAATAATTGTTAAAACATTTTGCTTTTAAAGTTTTAAATTTTTAATTCAATAAAAAACTGATTAGAAAATCTAAAACGATATATAAGAAAGAAAACTTTAAAAATATGAATGAGGTACTCTGTTATTATTAGAACAATAATATTCTATTCGGTAATTTAGATATCCCTTTGAAAAAGAAATGGCTCTGTCTAGTATTTAGCAATGCTAATGTAGGTACTGAAAGAATACTAGATAGTGGGGGAATCCGGATCAAGTTTGATGCAATCCCGGGATTCCTAGGGTTTTCCCGGTCTTTTCTTTTTGGCTTTGAAAGTATGCCTTGTTAAAAACACAAAATGTCGATATCGAATGATCAGATGACAATAATATTTTTTTGTGATGATTTAGGCTGTGTGCCTCAGAATACTAAACTAACTAAACTAATTCAATACTATTAGTTTAAGCAATATATCAATAGATGTCACTAGTAAACAAGTTTTCATCTGTGCCCCATATCCAGCCCCATGATATTGCCACTCCATTTGTTCACCACATGGATTAAATAAAAGACGAGGAAAAAAACAGAAGGAGCCAATTAACAAGAGTAATTCATGAGATACATAATTTGTGAGGTTAGGTTATAGTAATAATATTTTTTATGTTATTTGTATTGTCCGCGAAATTATTACAACAGTGAAATCTACAAAAAGATTTTGTCTAACGGCGATGTTTATACTCCAAAACACCTAAGATTATCTGCGGATTCTCTTATTACTCTATTTGAAATACTTTTGGAACAGCAAACCATGAAAGGTTTCAAATTCCCAATAAGATTCCGAGTTTCTGTGTTCCTGTATAGGCTCGCTTGTGGAGTAAGCTATCGGGTTACTGGTGTAGGCTTTAACCTATCGATATATTCAGTAAGAACAATTGTTTACGAAACGCTAGATATGTTTGTTAAGCTTGCAGCCAAAGTTATAAAATTACCAAGCTTGGATGCATATAGGATCATTGGAGAAAAAAAAATCAATTTGAATCTTTTCAAAAGCACTAGGTGCTATTGACGGATGCCATATTAAGATTGTTGTACCAATTAGTTTACATAGCCAATACATACACTGGAAACTAGGTTGCAGCATTAACTTAATGCCAGTACGCGATAGTTGCGGAAAATTCATCAATATCTGTTGCAGCTACCCGGGTTCCGTGCATGATCAGAGGGTCTTACGGAATAGCCAATTAGATCGGAAAAGATCATTTCCACCAAACGGATATTTTATTTCAGGTGACAGCGGTTACAAGTGCTCGCGTGACCCGATAGCCATTATCACACCGATTATTAGAAGAGGTAACTTAACCACATTAGAAAAATGATTTAACCTCGTTCATAGCAAGGCCCGAAGTATTATCGAAAGTGCATTTGGCATAATGAAAGCACGATCTCGGGCAATATTTTTAAAATTGCTGGAGTTGAAAATTGTGTAAAAGCAGAGCACTCTGTATTTTATAAAGCCATAATCAAAAAATCTGAGCTTTTATAAGGGAATTAGAAACGAGGAAAAAACGGAACTTTTCATAGTAAAACACACAAAACATATGGGGAATACCTTTTTTTCCTAAGACAAATTTTTAAATGAAAACGTTACAAATTCTTAGTTACGATTTCTGAAATGTTTGATTTTCAACATATATGAATGTCGTTGAAGTAAATCGTTTTCATTTTCTTGTAATAATTGATTTATTTAAACCAAAATATAAAAAAAATTCATAACAACAGCATTATGGTCGAATTAAAATAAAAGCTTACTACGTTTCGTTTGGTCATTAATTCAATATACATTACATAGATGGCAGTGATGGCCGTAAAAGTTTGGAAAAATCGTACCAAAAATTACTACCTGGGGATATTTCAAGTTCAAAAATGGTAGGAAAAGCAAAACAAATTCAGAAAATATAGGAATGTGTGATAATTGTGCGATTAAATAATTTTTTTTCGTATTTTTCTGTAACCATTTAGACATCATACGTACACTAGTAAAACTAAAGATAAATTTAGCAAGTATTATTTTAATTTGTCAGATCCAACTTTGATGTATTTTTCAAAATGCAAGTTCGAAAAAATATATTTTAGAAATAATTTAATTTTAATATTTCTGCAATTAATATTTACTTAATACCAATATGGCCTTCTTGTATATTGTTCTTAAAGATATGTAGAAAACTTTTATATAAACTATTTATAATGTTTTTGCTTTTTTCATTGAAAAACTTGAAGCTAAAAAACACCATTTTTACTATGGATTCCTATGTAAATCAGTGAAAAGTTATACCACTAAAAAAGCTTCTAAAAAATACGTCATTAAGATTATGGCTCTATACTCTAGAAGGCTCTGGTAAAAGTCATAACAGCGTGTTGTGTAATGCACAGTATATATGTCTGTACGATAATTTCGAGTTAGAGCCGGTTGAAGAAATATTAGATGAATAGTTTTATAAAGTGATGAAAGATCTCTCGAATTTCGGAGTATGTGCTGGAATTATTGGGGTAGATTAAGGATTTTTTTTTGTGAACATATGTGTATAATAAAACAATATGAATTTATTTAATAATTCAATCTTTTATTTAATAAAGAATATGCATATATAATTTCATAATAATTCAGCCTTTTTTTGGTAAATATAATATTTATTGCAATTCCACATTATATTTTAAGGTACGAGATTTACATTAGTTTGTATATTTCAAGTTGTCAAATTTAATTGACGTCACTGTCATCTGTACTAGAAAGCTCTACAAAAGATGACATATATTTTATATATAATTTGGTCGCTCTCTAGCAGTTTCAACTGGTTGACCCTCGTCTGTTTGTTCGCCACCTTTCCTTTTGCGCCCTTGTGACGTTGAAGCCTCTGTATGACTAGGTGATGCAATGTCGTCGGTTTCGGTGTCAACTACGTAGGGCGGATTAATATTGTGCCGCTCCGAACAGTACTCGTGTATTGATTCAAAGTAAGGCCAAGTAGCAGCTTTGGGTGCTGTGTCTTCATTTCCCTCGCCTGTTGGCGGCTCAATTATTCTCTAAAAATTATTTAATTTGTCAGTTCGGTTTCTGTGGCATATTTACATATAGAAAATTACCTTGTATCTGTTAATCAAATTACTCCATTTCTTCTTTAACTTCCTCCAGTCATCTTCCTGCAACTCAGCTTCCACCCCAACTTTCCTGGAAAATAAATTAACACAATCATTTGTAAAATGCTGTCCATAAAAATAACGTGAATTTATCAAACTCCCAACAAGTTTTCAAGTCGAAAATTTTATTGTGGCTTGTATAAACCTTTCGGTTTCTTCTTGTGTCCCTATATAGTACAAAATATAAAATTAAAAAATTATGCGTATTATACAGAATTAAATTTATGAATTATAGTTTTTTTTATTAATTTATTCAACTTTTTATAAAGCTAAATATCTTCACAACTTCACGTCAAACAATAAAATGAAAAATCATCGAAAATTAACCTCTTAATTTGGCTTTTCTACTATCGCCTATGAGACAATAGCGGAAGCTCCAAAATTTATTTAATTTAGTCTTCTGAGGCGCACAGCCTTAGAAGTTGATTTTGATTGATAGAGTTTTACTTTCTGTATATAAGTTTTTGGTTAGTAGTGATTGGCTTTGTAGAGACAATTTATAGAACTTAATCTTCACGGTTATTGAAATATTTTTTAATAAAACATTTTTTATTGGTTGAGAGTTCCTCATCCCGCTCCAACCAAAACGTCAGTCACATAAAGACTTAATGGCCTGCATTGTTCATATCATATAATGCAATAGTTGTGTAAGTACTCCAAATTTGATTGTTTCTTTAAAGGAGTTTAAACTACTATTTGTTTTCTAAATAGTTTAACATAACATATGTATCTTTAAAGATATAGTCAAATGTTGTTTATTGTCAAATATTGCCATTTGTATAGGACACAAAAAACAATTTTTAAAAACAACTTTTTCAATGCAGAAGTGACCTCAATAAACATCAAAATACAAACATTAGTGCTCCTACACGATACCTGAAAAACAAAAAACACCAAACTGGTCCAGACTACATCAAAACCCTCGACAAACCACAAAACTTCAAAAAAGATCTACTTGGCAAACGCTATAAATTAAACCAAGTACAAATCAATGCTGAGGAAGACCATGCTTTTATTGGCAACCCATAAGATTTGTTCCTCCAAGCTGCTTTCGTCTCATACAATCGCTATCCCTATTCAAATGTGAAACACCCTAGTACAGATTTCTTTCGAAAAAATACAAAGCTGTCAATGGCAAATAGCTTTTGAATTCTTGTGATTGCCTCACTTCTTGATTTATGTATGAAAGAGAGCAACCTTTGAAAATAGCTCAAAGAACCAAATACAGGGTGTCCAACTGGTACGAGTCCAAACGAGTAGGGCATGTAGCTGGATCAATATCATGAAAAAAAGTTCACTATGCATATGCCCGGAAATGAACCGTTACCCACTTCAATTGCATTTCAAAATTTTTAGGATGGCATACTACCTTGAATGATGTAAAGGCCAATAACTCTTCTAAAAATTAAGATAACTTAATTGTTTTTCTATAATTTTAAAGGAACACAGTGCTTCTTTCTTCTCTGGAAGTAGGAATACCATGCATCGTATTTTCCATAAAGAAAACATTGGTGGAATTAAAAAAATTTTGCGAGAAATAATACAAAAATTCATTAAACTCATTTTTTCTCGAAAAACTCACTTAATAATTTTTTTTTTTTTTTTTCAAATTTAAATTTAATAGACTATTTAATACAAAATTGCTTCATCTTTTTTTATCTAATCATGTATAGTTTTTGAGATGTTAACATTTCAATGTAGTGCTTAATAATTTATTGTATGAATTTTTAAGTTTTCAACTTCACAAACAATTTTCAAAATGATTTCCATTTTGTAACAAGCATAGTTGCAGTCGTCTTTTAATGTCAGCGACTTTTTTTCATGATACTGATCCAGCTACATGCCCTACTAGTGGACTTTTTTCATGATATTGATCCAGCTACATGCCCTACTCGTTTGGAATCGTACCTGTGGGACACCCTGTATAAGTTGAAATATTTTGTTACAAAGGCATTTGCATATTTAGCGATTCTCGATAGATTCGAAAATACCATGTCTTTGCAGCTGTTTGCAAGGTTTAAAGTTGCCCAAGTTCAAGTATTCCATAAGGTAAATCTAAGAGATATTGAATAATTCCCTCTGAAATCAGTAAAAGTCCATTTTAACCAGTGTTACTAGGGAATTTATGTGTTGTTCATTAATAAATATCCAGCGTTTGGTTTCAATTATTAGTTTTAATATGCCAAAATTCTAAATATTATACAAAAAAGTTTTTGCTAGATCCCGGGATCTTTTCGATTAATATATAATTGATTAGATATAGTCCTAAAATTAAAAACATCAAGTATTTGTATTCTGTTATTTTATGGTTGTTCTAAATAATAATTATTCGAAGAATTTATCGTAATGATTAATATATTTACTAACATTGGTTATATGGTTTTTTAGATGGAATCTAAGAAAGATCTGACTCACTCGATATTTGCACTGTAACTTATTAAATAAACGGTTTTTATATTTTTAATTGAATTCTCCAGTTTCCAAAATTTATTATAAGTAAATTGTATATTTCAATTTTGGCCATTACACAAGTTTTTTTTCTACATTTTTTACAATTTATTAAATAATACATAAATGCATTTCTCAATTCTCTTTGAGTGTTGTGAGGTGCAGTTGGTAAATTACTCTGCTCTTGTACTTAAATTTAATTTCGAAATACTGTAAATTAAAATTATTTTGAACAGTTTATTTCTTTTTCCTTTTTTTTATCGACATGGTTTCAAAGTCGCGGTTATATTAGGTATATATTTTTTAATACTAAGTTTATATTTCAAATATGTCGATATCATTAATTTTTGATAATTCTCGATTTTCGTACTATTTACATAATCAAATTGTAACAAAAAGATATTATAAATTAAAAAGTGAACATTTGTTTTTATTTTCTTGTGTTATCATACAGACAATAATACTGTTAGTTACGTTTGCTTTTTTGTGATTTTCGTTACATTAATAAATAAAATTTTAAAATAGACAAAAACATAATTCGTAGTGTAATAGTGAATTTCTTAAAAATATCTATATCAATATTTATACTACAAAATGTCTAAATGTGCAAAGTGTGACGATAAATTAAGAAATCTAAATTGTAACACATTGCAAAAAGTCATTTCACGGTAAATGTGTGTCTTTGGAAATGAAAGATTTGGAATACTTTAAAAATGAAAAAAATTAATTGGTTGTGTTCTGATTGCGATTTGCAAAGAAGATCTAACAGATGTGCTGGGTCTTCCCTGCCAAAACCAACACATCAAAAATATAATGTTAAGATCTTTGAATTTGAACAAAATAACAGTGACAAAATGTTGGAAAAAAACCGTAACAATCAATAAACGGTTTGATTCAATTGATGAATCTGTGAAATTAATAAATGCGGTAGTGAATGAAAATGCAATTCTGAAAGAAAAAATTGTTGCTTTAGAAATAAAAGCGGATAAATTTGACCAATTTATGTTGGATAATGCTGTTGAAATTGTTGTATTACCATCATTTCCTAACGTATCCGACACGGAACTTACAATTAAACTGATACAGAATGGCCTGCAAATACATAGCACAGAAGATGATTTTGATAGGTGTTTTCGAGTTAAAAGTAGGATTGCTGGTATCCAAAGAAAAGTGATTGTTTATTATAATAATAAAAATTTAAAACATGGGATAATGAGAAAGATGAAAGAATGCCGAAAGTTGTCCTCACATTTATGCAATTCAGATACATACAACTATCCTGTCTACATAAATGAATCCTTAACTCCTTTCAAAAGAAAATTATTTAATGCCGCAAAGCAGATAAAATCAGAAAAAGGATTCAAATATCTCTGGGTGCGTAATTATTCTATTTTGATGAGGAAATCTGATGGAGGGACTATTCACCATATCAACTCTATTAATGATCTTGATAATTTATAATTATTATTTATTTTATTATATTTTTGTTATTTTATTTTATTTTTTTTTTTTATAATGTTTGATTTATTTTTAGATAATCAGGATCAAGAGTTGCGTAATGATGACTCCTCAAATAATATGTTTACTTTTCACCAACTAATAGAAGAGACTAAATCATTTATAATACACCAGAACATTCGTAGTATTCGGAATAATTTATATGAATTCGTTGCTCATTTACAAGGTTTGAAAGCTAGCCCATTAATAATTTTGTTATCTGAAATTTTTGTTGATAGCGATGAACTTAATCTCTATAAAATTAATGATTATGATAGTTTTGCCAGTTGTAATAACAGGAACAAAAATGCTGGTATTGCTGCCAATGTACATAGTTCTGTGAAATACGAAAGGATAGCTTGACTGAATTTTTATGGCGCTGATGCCTTACAAATAGAATTATATTTGGATGAAGAGTTATTTTCTGTCGTTTGTTTTTATAGATTGCAGGAATTTAATCTTAATATTTTTGTTGGAAAGCTGGGTAGATTTTTATCTGTTACTGCTTCAAAAAATTTAATTATACTTGGTGATATAAACATAGACACTTTAAAGGATACTAATGCATCTAGTTAGTATAAATTATGATTGTCATCTTATAGATTTTATTCTTTTATTGATGAGCCCACAAGGATAACTGCTGATAGTTCCACTTGTATCGACCATATTTATATTCGGAAAAAGCTCAACTGTAGAACAGTTTTCAATTCTTCGGTTTACGATTTTTGTATCACTGATCATTGTGCTATAGTTCTATTTCTTTCTTCTACTTTATCCTGTGATTCTGTTAGAAAACCCACAACAGCTACTCGATTAAACCATGATATTAATTGATTTGCTGTTAAAAGTTTCATGGCTGCCTCTATATGAATTGTTTAATGTGAATGATGCATATTCTTATTTCATAAAAATCTTAGAGTGTAATATTCGCAAATGTGAGGAAATTTCTTATGTAGGATATAACTTCAAGCGCCAAAAACATAAAGATTGGTTTACTCCAGGACTGTCTCAAAAAGTTAATCTTAAGAACTATTTAGGAAGAAAGCTGAAATTACACCCTTTGAATACTAAATTAAAAAAGGATTATAGAAAACTTAAAAATGAATTATCTCACGAAATTAATTTTCTGAAACACAATTACTACGAAAATAAATTGAAAAACTCAAAGAATAATCCAAGAGTCCAATGGCAAGTAATTAATGATTTGGTCGGTAAAACTAGAGTATTTAATCGATTAAATAATATTATTGATGAAAATGGTGTCAAATATAATGATAATGCTTCAATTGCTAATTGTTTTAATAATTTCTTTATCAATATTCCAGGAAAATTAACCGATGCCAATGTCGATACTGTAAATTATTCAGATTCTGATTTAAAATTGTACTTACATGACGTGACCAATAAGCGTCATGAGCGTTCCTCAAGGTTCCGTTTTAGGACCGATTTTATTTTTAGTTTATTTTAATTCGTTATGAAAGTTAAACTTTAAAGGTCACTTGGTTGTTTTTGCTGATGACACATCTCTTTCCTATACCGGTCCTACTCTAAAGATTATTCATGATGACTTTCGCTATGATTTACAAATTATGTGTAAATGGTTCAATCTTCATCATATGATAATTAGTACAAAAACAAAATATATGCATTTTGATCTCAGAGATAAATCTGACGTCATATTTCATCCATTTTTTATTTGTCATAGAATTGGGTGTACTAATACAAATTGCCAAGGGTATTATACCAAAATCGATAAAGTGAACCAGTTTAAATACCTAGGTGTGGTGATTGACAGCAAGTTAAAATTTGTTTCGCTTTAAGAAAATTATATATTCTTCGGTCTGTCTGTCGTAAAAGCTTTTTTAAAATCGTTATATTTTTCTTTGTAATTGAATATGGTATAACTGTTTGGGGTGGTGTATATTTCACCAATCTTTTACCAATCATTAAGATGTAAAAAGCCGCTATCAAAATTATACATTTCAAGCGTCAAAGAGATCATAGCTTCCCGCTGCTTCTTAAATCTGATATTTTAAATATTCGAAATTTGTACATTTATAAAGTGTTACAATTATTTTTCTCTCGTAGTGGTTTTAAATAAAAAAGGCAGGTCAAATGTATTGGGTTGGGTTTTAGAGGTTTTTGTCAAGTGCCTTTTATAAGAAAGGAAAGTTGCAGAAGATTTTATTACTTTAAAGCGCTCCTTCTTTTCAATAAGCTTTCACACATTGTAAATGAGGAAATGACTATTAAAGTTTACCTTAAATATTTGAAAATATATCTAATTAATTGTTGTAATATCGAAGAATTGTATTTCTAACAATATTTCGGTTTCCAGGTTTTAAATACGTTCGTTTTTGTGAAGTATTATGTTTGATACTCTGTTAACTATTTGTTTGGATTACTTATGTTTTCTTGTAATAATTTATTGATTACAATTTTCACAATTTACTTTCGCGGCTTGTATGATTTTTAGTTGATAATTTTTTATTTTTTTTTTATTTTTTTGTATTATACTTACATACATCGCTTTTAATTACAGTTCATTTTGAAAGTAGAGGAGCACCTCACGCACTTATATTTTTTATATCTATTATTATAGGGGTCGGGATTTCCGATATAAATACTTTATGTATTTGTGGAAGTACCTTATATTTTATCCTAATATATTATTATCATTATCTTACTTTAAGTTTTTTTTTGGTTTGTTTTTGTAACATTTGTTTGTAGATAAGTAGATAATTGTATTAATTTTATGTAATTATTGTTTGGATAAAATAAATAAATAAATTTTTGAATGTGTGGGAGACCTTTGAGAAATATAAATTTACCATGGTCAATATCGGATAATATGGCTCAACATGGATTAAAAATTCTAGTTCTATAATTGTGTCGGAAGATGCATGTTTACTTGCCACAAGTGCTAGTCGGAGATGAGGGATTTGTGCTAAAACCTAACCTGATAGCACCTTATCCAGGATAAAAATTATCCATAAGAGAACGGATAATTAATTACAGGTTATCTAGAGCTAAGCGAATCATCGAGAATTACTTCGGCATTACCCTACTTGGCATATTTTAACTAACGCTCTAAAAATTCGGGTGCCATTATTTTGGCAAGCAATTGGTGTTATGCTGTTTCATTCTACACAATAATTTGAGGTCTGACATATTTCAAATAAAGGAAATTTTAGAACAGACAGAAGTTATTGTATAAAATATTAATAGTGTTCCCAAACAAGCTTCATACGAAGTTCGCGAAAAGTTTGCTGGATTGTGTCTACAGTAGGGTGATATAACGGTACTTTTATTGTAAAAATACATATACTATGAAAACGTAAACATAACATTTGATTATTTATTATACAAAATAAAGGTCTACTTAAAATAAAAAATACAACAGTCCTCTTGACAATTACATAATGTTCAGCCCTTGATTTAGCCCGTATCATAAAATTTGGCAAATAGCTAATATAAATTTAATTATTTAAAATAATTTTTACTAGTTTAAGACTTTCCAATTGGAAGTCCTTTTGTTGGTCTAATGTAAAACTGCGTTATTTCGCTTAATTTTATTATCGGACAATTTTCTAGAGCTGGAGGTGGTGGCTTCGTCAGATTATCCACTGCCTTCAATATTCTTTCGTTTAATTTTATATTTTTATTATAACTTGAATATATCGTAATTTTGTAAATTTCAGTTATTTTTAAATAATTATAAAGTTTTTTTTTGTTTTTTTGGCCCTACACAAAATGTTTTCCCACACCAAACAGGTCGGCAACAAAATCCACCAATACTATTTAACTTTGAATATCAATGTATGAAAAAATTGATAACACAATTTTACCTCACATTTTTATTCAGTTTTTTACTAGCACCAAAACGAATAGGGGGCCTGATATCTGTTGTAAACTGACAACAACTTTTTTTAACTGATATTAGTTACACTTGGTTTGATTAAATTTTCGTTTGGTTAGGTAAATATTGCATTTGTATAAATATTAAATAGTACATTGAAATATATCCACAAAAATCCCGAGTGTTCATTATAATTTTAAGCGGTTTCCTCTGAAGCACACGATTTAATAATTTTGTCCAACAAGTTTAAATTGTGAAGCATGCATTCTCAACAGTCTTTTTTAATAAAATATTTTCAAATTTTAAAAGCAATATCGTTTTAATAGGCAAACTGTAAACCCAATGAAAAATATTATATTTCGTACATTAAATAGAACAATTTTCTAAACCACCTAACATTAAATAAACAAAAATTTGTTTATAAAAAAACATTTTTATTATTGTATAAAAATAATAAGATACTTTTGAAAATATTATAATGGCTGTTTTTGGTCCAGTGAGTTCATTCAATTCGCTTTCGACAGAGATATGCTATTATTTTGAATGTTCATTGTTCAAAGTGGTATTGTATGTGAAAGTAGTATGTACATTTGTAAAGATACTTACTATTATCTGTCGAGGGATCGACACAATAAATGACCAATTTAAAATATTAGTTTTATGAAAAAAAAAAAAAAAATGCTTTTATAAAGGAGGAAACCATTACATTTTATAACCAGGTTCCGTATCAATGTAACTAAAAATAAAAAAAAATGTTTTTTGTGAACAGCAAAATACAAATTGAGAATAGTACGATTTGTGACTGTAAACTAATAAAAAAAAAGAAACGAAATATTAATTTTACTTAAGTGACTCAAAATCTAGTATTTTGCTCATCTACAAAATTAGAAGTTTTTAACAAAGGCAATGTTAGTGAAAAAATTTATTTTGCGTTGAAACACTTTTAATTGGCAAATTTACTTTTAAGATATGGCTTGAAGCGACCCAGTTTTTACAGCTTTAAAAAATCTACAAGAAAAGTTTATACGTTTGCTAGTAAGTTCTTGCCACAGACACAGGTACATAATTATTGTAAGAAGTATTGAAATTATTATAGTGTAGCGTGCAAACACTTCTATTCTGCCTTCTTCTTTGAACTCAGAGGATACTCTGCAAGCGTTGGGCCTGTTAGAGCTGCATAAATCTTACATCCCGCTCAGTTAACCCTAGAGTTAATTTATTTTCCTTAAGTCAGACATAAGGAAGGTTCCTTCTGCTCTACATTGATATATTTTCTTACATCACCTATTAATGATACAAATCGGTAATGGCCAATGAAAAGTTTGGCCGTCTCTAGCTCGGCTTGCACAGAATTCGCCATTTTTCGCGCGAAGCGATTTTCTTTCTATTTACCAATTTTACCGGAATTAAAACAAATTTGATTGTAAATGTTTGAAGAAACTATCAAATTCCATTTCAATCTATAACATCTGTTAATAATTTTTTTGGAAAATAATAATTTTTATTGAAAAATAATAATTATTCAAAATCCGCGGGCGAAATTTTAATATTCGCGCGACAAAATTTAAATTATTAATTTATTAATAAAGTTATTTATTTACAAAAAAATTAATAAGACGTTTTGTAGAAAGCAATTTAATTCGATAGTTTCTTTAAACATTTAGAATCAAATTTGTTTTAATTCCAGTAAAATTGGTAAATAGAAAAAAATCGCGTCGCGCGAAAAATAGCTGTAACAATGTCTTTAGTATATTCTGGACACAGATTACACTAAAAGCAACTACGACTAAAAAGTTTTTGAAGTTAGTGAATAATACACACAATGCACCTAGTTTTATAACAATATAATATCCCATATTTATGAACAGCTCTGTTTGACATTTATCTCGTTAAAACGCTAAACCTAGCAATTGAGTTTTACTCATGACCCTTGATTGTAAAATCTTTCATTTTATTTTATTTTACGTAAGTAAAATTAAGTATAGTAGTCACGAAAATTTTGAACCTTGAGAACCTCCCCTTTTTGAAGATTTATCCGTTGAAATGGTGTCTGTCTTCTGTCAGTCCGTCTATGAACCTCTACAGCCCAGATGGGACACCCAATCCAACTGAAACTTAACATTTAAATTTGAGTGAAAATCGGAAAACCGGAAGTGACCACTCACTTGGGCAACAAAATTTATTTGCAAATACATATCTCAAAAGTATAAGGTTTACAGAAAACGATTATTTCTATATAAAATGATCCCAAAACAATTAAAAATAAAAATTAAAAAATTGTCAACATTTTCGACCTTGAGATTTTTGGGGCCTTGAGTTCGGAAAACTGGGTTTTGAAGTTGTGTCTATTGGTCTATATATCTGTTAGTTTGTAGCCCAGATAGTTTAACCAATCAAACTGCAACTTCATGTTTAAATTTTTCCATAAATTTTCAGGCCCCAGCTCCCAGCTTCCGTTAACCAGAAAATTTATTTTGCAAATATCTCAAAAATATACAATTTACCGAAAACATGAAAAAAATACAAAATAAAAAAACAATCTTAATTTTGCAAGAAATTTGCATAATAAGTTTCTCAAAATTCGCTTTTCGTAAAAGGAAGTTGTTTGTTGGCTACATCTCAATTTTTTTTATTAATGTATTTAATGTACCATATATGATTCATTCTCTGTTAACTGTACACTTCTCTCTGCCCAAAATTATATTTAAAAAACTTTTTAAAAAACCAAAACGAAGCTTAAAAAACGTAAATTTTCATCGTCTGGCCTTTTACACAAAAAAAAAAAAATGGCGGATCAATATGGCAGCTTCAAAATCGGACATTACCCTGAGCGAACAATTTCATTTAGTTTAAAAACACTCAAGTAATTTCTATCACTGAACACGAATTTAATATTGCTTTTGACCAAAACCTCAGCAGTTCGTCCCTAACCTCTAAAAACTCCGTAATGAAGCAATTTTACATAATTTGCGATCACTGAAGGGTTTGCAAAACGTAGTTTTAAATAGTTTGCAATGACTCAAGGTATCACAAAAGTCTGGATTGAGCTTATGCATATGTATCACATTTGGCTAAAATCTTCGCAGTTTGTTACTAACCAGTAAATATTTCACAAAAAAAGCAGTTTTACGTAGTTTGCGACCTCTGAAGGCATCACAAAAAGTAAGCCTATTCCGATGTATTTTTCATCGCTGAAGACGAATATAACCTCACTTTTTTATTTGATTGATTGATTTTGAGCATACGACTAAGCATTAAGCAGGATCTCCCGGTAATTTGAATATGACGCCGGGCCTACTGTACACCACTGTTTATATCACCTTGGAAGGATTGGTGGGTTAAAAAATAAATGCTGCATTTTTGGTTAAAAGTAAGGTTATATTCGTGTTAAGCGATGAAAAAAACATCGGAATAGGCTCATTCCAGACTTTTGTAACGCCTGCAGCGATCCGCAAACTTCGTAAAAATGCTTTTTTGAGAAATTTTTGGTGGTTGGGATTAAGTTGCGAAGCTTTTCAAAACTGCTTTTTTAAGGAGTTTTCAGAGGTTAGGGATGAACTGCTCTGCTTTTGGTGAAAAATCAGGTTGAACTCGTATTCATCGATGATAAATAAATCGAGTGAGTGTTTTTAAACTAAATAAAATTGCCCGTTTAGGGTGATTTTCGCTACTTGAAGCCGCTATATTGATCCGCCATATATTACGACATTCGGTTATAACAACGGATTCTTAATGTCATTATAAGTGAATTTCACTGTAGTTAGTATTCTTGGCATATGTACTGAAAGAATATGAAACGCAAAACTTTAATTTCTCATCAACCAAAAAAGGTGTTTCCAGTATTTGTGTGAAAACTTGAGATTTGTCAGACACGAGACTCGTTATGTTATGTTTTCGACAAATTGTTAGTTAGTGAATATTTCCCGGCCGCTTGGAAAATCGAATACATGTATCGTTACAATTAATAAATAAGGTAAAAGCTCTGATATTATTTTGATTTTGCTAAAGCTTTTGACTGCATTCATCTTCAAATTATTCCAAAAAAACTTGCTGCTATTGGGATTGATTCAGAAATATTTAGTTGGTAGGCAACGGTGTGTTTTATTGAAACATGTTAAACATGAATATATCGATTATTCTCATTTGCGTCCAATTATTTTCTTTTGATTTGTGAATGATATCCATGTTATTTTTAGAAGTTGTAATGCTCTATTCTTTGAAGATTTTTATTCAAGTTCTAACTTTGATTGATGTTGATAAATGTTTACAAATTGTCTATTAAAGTAAGTGTAACGTCAGGTCCTTCTATAGGGCTTTTAACTCAGCCACTTTTAAGCGTTTTTGTGATACGGTTTCTGTTGGCCGTCCGTCCATTACCATTCACAATAACTTGAGAACGGTCAGTTTTCCCTAAAACTCGTGTAGTACTTTCTGTTACGATTTGCGATGTGATTGAGTTTCTAGGAGTATTTGGCATATATTTATAGTTTCATTGGAAGCATACAGTGCTGGACATATTTATAAAATAGCTATAATTATTTCACAACATTTTCGAATACAGTAAGCAAGACTAGAAATTTTTTATAAAAGTCTAATTTTCTTTCACATACTTTATTGAAATTAAGCCATAACGTGGTTCACTGTTTTACTGTAAAAAAATACTGGTACCATACTTGTTTTATACTCCAATTTTGGTGGACATATTCATAAGATAATGTGATTTTTTTTAGGTAAAGTAAATTTAACTGCCTACAATTTGATCAATATCCTAAAAAATACAAATAAAATAAAATCAATTAACAATTTCATTGGTTAGAATCATGTCACGTGGAAAATCTTTGTCAGCCGTAAAAAAGGGAAAAATCGCTGCATACTATATTTCGATTCTGGTTATTCTATGAACAATATCGCGACGAAAACCATAGGCCTTTTACGATACACGGAATTACATCATTTTGGGTGAAAATTAAAACAAGCAGAGTTGATTTGGAAGGAAATCTTCCATAAGCTTTCGAATGAAACGAGAAATTTCAAAGAAAGCAACGATTTTCAAAATGACCGATAAAAATAAAGAACGTTTTAAATTTCACTACTACCGCAACACACGTAACGAAGTGTTTTATCAAGTAACGTAAACGTAAAATGTTCGAAAAAAGCTCAGAAACCTAAGTTAACTGAGCAACATAAAAAGCAAGATTAGCTTTAGCAAAAATAAATGGACTTTGGTAATAAGTGAAAAAATTTTGTTTTCTCTGGTGAGAAAAAATTTGACTTTGAATGGCCCAGATGGCTGCCAATATTATTGGCGCGATCTCAGAAAGGAACCAGAAAAGTACATTTCACGTAATTTTGCTGGTGCCACAGTAATGATTTGGGGCTCGTTTAGTTTTAGTGATTCACTTCCGATAGCTTTCATAAATACCAGAATGGTTTCCAAAAAGAACATAAAACTTTTGAAGACATCATTAATTGATCATGAAGAATCTGGTGAAGCTTTAATCCACGTTTCACGGCTAATAAAACAATGGTTTGAATAATGTGACATTAACTTATTAGGATGGCCAGCATTTTCACCCCCATAGAAAAGCTATGAGGGATTCCAAACCCCATAGAAAATCTATGGGAGCTACTGGCACATCACACATTTTTGAAGTAATTAAGAACCGTGGAAGAAATAATAAATATTAACTTTGAAAAATTTTGCAATTTTAACTTAATCTTGCATGTTATTTTAGATTATGTCCATCATAAATTCAATTTTTTTTTTTATTAAATGGCATTCTAACAAGAAATAAACATTTTAAATTAAAGCTTATTTTCTAATATAAGAAAAGTCGTTAAAAACTTACTCTCGTTTTATTAAATATTATTCTAATGAACAAAAAACTTAAAAATTCGACTTATTTTATAAATATGTCCACCACTGTATGTGCCGTTATATTTTAACCCGTGAGTTTCCTTTTGTACACCAAAGAAAAAACGGTTGAATTGTGAACGTGTTAATTTTTACACTAAACATTCGAAGGATTTTGTAACCAATCTCTCTAAAATTGACAGAAAAAAAAATTATTGGTGAATCTTTTAATTGGCTTTATTGGCGAGCAATGAAACTGGAGGAAAATTAGCGTACAAAAACTGGATTATGCAATAAATTATACAACCGTATAACTAAAACAGTCACTGACGACTTCAGTATAGTATTTTACTAGAAAGTCACCGGTGACTTTTTCGGGTGAATTTCAAGAATACGGACCTAGTTGTGAAAAATATGTTGTCCCGCACCTTAATACGATTTTAAAAAATCTTACTTTTCTTAAGAAAATTAGAAAAAATGATTTTGTTGATGCTATTTGCCATTAAATTTTTTAGTTTCGGCACTCTTCTATGCTCTGTGCCTGTAGATATGATTCACAAAAGAAATATTAAACCAAAATTAAGAATGAGAAATTATGTCAGATTAAAAACAAATCGATTATTTGAAATGTAACGTTATGATGGAAATAGCACCGATGAACCGATTTTGATGAAATTCAACATGCGCATGGAAATGGAATTCTAAATTATATTTGGATAAATTCTGATACAACTAGTATGGATCTTATCTAGTTCTTAACCGATTAATTATTTAAAAACTTTTATTTGGTATCCAGATTATTTTATTTCTATTATTAGTGTATCCACATATTCCCCCAGGCAATAAAAATACTTATAGAGTTCGGGACCGAACCTTACTTTATAATTTGAACCATTGCAACCTAACAGAATAACTCGAAAGCTCAAATACAATATTCGATCACAAAGTAACTCAGATTACAGTGATAACATAGTAGTACTTAAAGCCAATTCCATCTTAGGTCGTCGTCAGCAAGTCAGGTTTTCAAAACCCGTACTGTTTTAAAAATTGCTTCTATTAGTTTTCGAAATTCTTCAGAACGGTAAAAATTCGGTTTGTCTGAAGTTGGGATTTTTACTTAGAGTACAAAAAAGTGAAATAAAACACATAAATACTTTGTGTATCAAAACAGCATGAAATGGATTTGTTGTATACTCATTCATGTTTTATTGAAGTTTCTTGAGATAGACTATTGTGGATTATTTTATTAAACCGTACGTAGCAGGTATGATAGTTTATTCGCACAGTTCACTCTAGTGTCAAACATTTCCTAAAGTGTTTTCGTTTATTCATTTTGAATAGTCTGTAGGTCAGTTCCGGTTTCGTGAGATGGAATGAAATCGAATTGAATTTTCAACTTACTCATAATTTTTATATCTTGACGCTAAAATTAATTGAAAGACATTATGATCATAATTTAACAGTTTTTAGCACTATAATGAATTATCCTATTTACGATCACATTTTAAAATTTTACTATGAAGTGATAAATAAGGACAAATGATTTTGGAAAAAATCATAATAAATTAAGAAGGTCAAAATTCGTCTGTATACTCGAGAATAGAAAGACAATTTTTCAAATTATTTCTTCGACTGTTGGAAAACGTAAATTACGTTCAATTCCTCAGCAACTTTCTATGGCTAAAAAATCACCCCGTTTAACGTTTTATTCTTTTCCTAACGTACTAACGCATACAACAATTTTAAAAAATTCATGGATCATGAATACATATATTGTAACCTTGGCTCATATTAATCCTATGCATTTTTTTCAGGTTTTTTGAGTGGCTTCGAATTTAGAAAAAAATAATTGTAACGCGCTAGTATTTTAACTTAGAACTTTTTTTGACATAATAATCTAAAAATTGTTCAACCGTTATCTAACCATAAAAAATCTATAAAGATTAAAAAATTAATTTCCAAAAATTAAATTTGTTTTAACCTATTCGGCCTGCATAAATTCTCATCTAGGCCCCACTTAGATATCTGATTTTTTTGTTTTCAATTGTTAATTTAAATAAGATTCATTAAGGTTGAGATTTAAGTCGGTTTAATTAAAAATCGTATTGTATTTGAAGTATCAAAAGATCATTTTTTTAAATATTTACGACTTTAAACGTTTGTTCACTATTTTATGGTAAAACAAATCTTTACATAGAAACATCCATGATACGAAAAATTTCTAATAAGAGAGACAATCCCGAGACACCAATCATGGAATTATATATTTTTTGTGGTACTGACTTGTGGAAACACTAATTATTAAAAAACACACAACCCGTAAAAACTAAGTTTTTGACTATACTATATATCCTTTATATATAAGACTCGGTCGATTGCAATTCAGTTTCGACCTTCTTCACCATGACTAAAATTTAAAATTCAATGAGTAAAGGGCTAACCAGCGAATCAGTAAGAATCCTTAAAGAATTTGACGAAATTATTTCCTTACAGAATATTTGACATATCGGCCACCGAATCCGTAAAAACTGGCAAATACAGTATTCAAATTCTAATGTGAATAGCAACATTTATTATTTTTAAGAAAAGTATGCTTTGAAAATTTTGATGTATTCTGACATTTCCTTCAGTTTGCGCGTTAATTTTCGTTCTCTTAAGTGACGGCTGAACTGAACGAAAAGTTCTTAAAGATTCGCTGGTCAGTAACATGCACTTTCTGTATAACGCGTTCTTACTTAAAGTTGTTACTGACTCGCTGGTTCCCCCATAAGGGTCATTCAAAAAACAAATTTGAATTTTAAACTTACTTGAAGAAACATTTGGAACACTACTAGATTGAATTTTTTAAATTGAAAATTAAAGAAAAAACTTAGTTATAGTATGTTGATCGAACTGAAATTTTGCCAAAAAGTATTGTTAGGTGACATAAGTTGATGTGCAAAATTTCAGCGCGAGAGGATCACGGGAAGTGGGTCAATTTTGAACTTGAAGATCGTAAGGACACTCAAGTAAGCAATCAAGCAGGTGAAGTTAATATAAAGGATATAAAAAGCAGTTCGAACCTTAGAAAGCCATTTCGGCTCAAAAAAAAAAAAAAAACTGTTAAAAATAATAAAAACTGACATTAAATAAAACACCTTCTCGCTTTTGAGAAGCTGAAATTCTACTTTTTTTTTATAATTCTAACAGTTGGAATACAAATTTTGCCAAAACCTGAAAGCCCCGGCCAAGAAATTCGATTGTAGATCCTAGATATGGGAGTGCTTTTAAGTTTTAAACAGTTTTATACATATTTGGATTGCTGTTTAATCCAATCTTAAATGGTTTGTTGTTGTATAACCACCGTGGGAGCATTTAATCTTGTATTTAATTAAATTAAAATGAATATTTTTACCTATATAAATATTATTAAACAAAATTAGGATTAAATGTTTTAATGTTACGGTCACCAGCAAATTATCCAGCAAGACAATGGCAAGCATATCGCATGCTTTGGATGGGAATTTTTATTGTCCAATAATCCAAAAAAGCTCCATTCACGGCCTGAATTATCTGACTGCTATAAGGTTGAACATATATGGGAGGAATTGGACAGGACTCAAACAACACAAAATCACTGTAAAATTTTCCTAAAATTGGTTTTAATTTAAGTGGAGTAAACTGCCACCAAATCTTGGCAAATTCGGTGCACAGGTGCCTAAACAACGTTGTAACACTAGAAGGTTGGGCAATCAAATATACAGGGTGACTCTTAAGTAAGTACAATAAATTCGGGAGATGATGGAGCAAATTAGTTTATCAAACACAGGGCCAATAATAAGGTTTAATTGACTAAAAAAGGTGGGAAAATCTTTAATTTTTTCAAGATTTCTTCAAAAAATGCATTATTAACGTAATCTTTTCAAATATTTGGAAAATTTACTGTAATTTTGAGGTATTACTCATACTGATCAGATACATATTTTCCGCACAAATGCAATTATAACATCAAGCTTCAATAGTTTTATACGCAGAATGTATGAAAAACGAGAAAAACTTATATATATATATATAGCTTATGTATATATTTTATTTATGGACTTGCTGATGGAAATGCTGTACAAGTAAGGCATATTTATGGCGGGAGATAAGAGATACCCCAATCGCCAGGTACCCAATATTCGGACTTTTATGAGAATCTAACGGAGACTTAGGGGAAATGGCTCCTTCAAGCAAGGAGGTGTGCCAAGAACGTCGGTAATAACTGGAACGCCTACACTAGAGGAAGCAGTTCTCTATAAAATAGCAAAACAAACCACGGCGAATACAAGAGAAATAGCTCGTGAACTTAACGTGAGTTAAAAGAGACGATTTTAAAGGAAGAACAATTAAACCTCTATAATATTTAACGTGTACCACATGATTTCCCGAAACGTTTAAATTTTTGTCAATGGATTCAAAGAAAATTTTCAAGATATCCGCAATTTATAGGTAAGGTGCTTTTTACTGATGAAGCAAATTTTCAAAAGACGCCATCATGAATTTCCATAATAGTCATATTTTGTGAATGGAAAACTCCCGCATGCAATAAAGCAAAATAACTTCCAGCATAATTAATGGATGGAATTATCGATAATTATTTAATTGGTCCCGTATTTCTTCCTGCGACGCTTGATGGTACTTTATATAGAATTTTTCTTAAAGATGATCTACCTTTTTTCAGAAATAGAATATGCTTTATGCATGATGGCGCCCTAGCTCACTACCAGCATAATAGCTCGCGAGTTTTTGAACATAATGTTTGTCGATCGATGGATAGGTCGAAGCTTTCTAAGACCGAACCAAGAATGGCCTGCAAGATCTCCGGATTTAAAACCTCCTCTAGAGTTTTTTTCCTGTGGAGGTCTAAAATCAATATTTGATGTAGAACTTATTCCAAATCTGGAGAACCTTAGAAATCGGATAATAACTGCTTGCGATACTAGAACGAGAGCTGAATGTTGTATCATGTACGGTGGTGCTCGTTTTTTGGATTATTTACGAATCAATTTTACGGAATAATACAGTTTTTCTCGTTTTCTTAAACTTTACTTATAAAACTGGGTATATATCTTTTGGCAAAAAAACGTTTCGCAAATCAAAGTTTGATCAAATTACTTTTAGCAAAAAAAACGTTTGGCAAACAATTTTTTGGCAAAGAAGTTTGAATGGCAAATACACTTTTAACCAATTATTGTCTGGCAAAATAATCTTTAGCAAAAAGGGATGATGTCAAATATATGTTTGACAAATTAATTTTTGGCAAATTATTCTTCAGGAATTATGAGGCATTTTGATCGCGCGCGCGCGCGCTCAAAATGCCTCATAATTCCTGAAGAATAATTTGCCAAAAATAAATTACTCTAAAATCGGAACAAAACAAACGAAAACATTTCCATTAATTATTAAAAATTGCATATACTTTTTATTTCAAACAAATATAACAGGTCATTGTATAAAAAATAAATAATGGAATAATATATTAATTCAGAAAAATTACTAAATATTTTCATTAAAACTATCTATAATGAAAATAGACGAATGAGTTGATTTTTTATTTTTATTGCAAACGCATATTCTTAGCCAGTGCAAATAAAAATTCTAATTCGTTATATTGGGTTTTATTTTCCAGAACTCTTGATATTCGAATTTCTTTTTGAATATATTTAATTTTCTTAGATGGAGGCGGTGCTCCACTTTGATACTTTCCAATTTCAGCTTTTATGAAAATGATTTCTTTGTGCAGTTCATTTATTATTTTATAAACGCCAACAAACTATTTAAGCATGATGTTATAATTACACTTACATATGTGGAAAATATGTATCTAATCAGTACGACTATTATCTCAAAATTACAGTAAATTTTCCAAATATTTTGAAAATGTGCAAAAAAGATTACGTTAGTAACGCATTTTTTAAAGAAATCTTGAAAAAATTAAAGATTTTCACACCATTTTTAGTGTGGTGTATTTATTATCAATTTAACCTTATTATTGGCCCTGTATTTGATAATCGTTTATTTGAGTAATTTGTGAATAATAATTTTAAGTTTTAAGTGAAATTCAAAGTGACTAATTTTACAGTAGAACCTTGATTATCTGTATAACGATAACAGATGGGATATGTGGTATCATATAATTTTTTCCTTAGGTTAGTATCCTCCATTACCTCCCGAATTTATTGTACTTACTTAACCCTCAAATGCATATGCCCGCCTAAGGCGGACTTTACTTGAATTGTTAGTCTGTGCACGTGCAATATTTTTTTTCAGTGTTATTTATTTATTATTCTCTCTCTCGTCCTACTGTCGGATGCACATTTTTGCAATAAACTTCAGTTGCAATTAATATTTCAAGCAAATCAGAAAACAAATTATTTCGTAAGTGTATGTCTATTTTAAAAAATTAAAAAAATTATTTTTAAACATCATTGTCGACTGGAAAAATTAGCGGTAAGTAGCGTATACATTATATTTGATGTTTTTAGTATTGCAAAAATTAAAAAATTGTTGGGGTACTCTGAAACTGAATATTACACAACTCGTCTGAAGGCGGCGGACCTATGCATTAAGGTGTAAAACGTTAATTTTTTGTTTAATATTCTATGTTTGGAGTTTAATTGAATTTAAAACGATGATTAATGAAATATTTTGTGCCGTCTGTTTTAATGTTTATTTCTGTGATTTATTGCTTTGAGGAGCTTAATTTTAAATAACTGTATTTTGTCTAGTTATGACGTTTCGGTAAAAATATTTCAACGTGTCACAAATGACTGATGATGAAATTAGCATACTTTTAAATTCAAATCCATCTGATAACGAATATACTAGCGATGATGAGGTTTATGATATGGACGACGATTTCATCTTACCTACAAATAATGCAGTGGATTCTGAACATAACACAGGAATAACCGATTATCTACAAGGTACTATGGAGCACGATATTACAACAGGATTGAGTGATGCACTAGTATATTCCCAGCTTTCCGAGACTTCTGCAAAATTGCTGTAGGTTTCTGTATCAGTATAAATTAATGAAAACATTGCTGCCAACGATAATTTTCCAACATTCAGTCGAACTTCTCGTCGTAATAAATGTGTTCGGTCACCAGAATTGGAAATAGAAGAGTGTGGTCCGAATGCAACACCAACACTGTTTACTGGTGACATCATGCAAATAAGAAACGATAATAAAGAATTTAAGGCAATACTTTGGCGAAAACAATCTTTACAACTACATGTAAACCAAATTATTTTCCGCGGAGATACACAGCCACCAGTAAGTTTGAAGGAATTACATACCCCATATGAACATTCTAATGTATATACACGCCAAACAAACATAGAAACAAAGTTCACAGTTGATCCAATCGAAATACGCAAATTTACTGGCATGTTGATGTTCATGTCGGTTTATAAATATCCAAATGTTCGATCATTCTGGGGAAAACACATATTTGAAGCAATTCGTGCAACAATGACCATCAATAGGTTTGAGGAAATTAGACGTTATTTGCATTTTAACGATAATTCGAAAGCAGCCGACAGAGGCCAACCAAATTATTACAGGCTATTCAAAGTTCGTCCTCTCGTAAATCTTTTTAACGAGCGCTTCGGATCAGTACCAATGCTACAGAGGCTTTGCGTGGACGAGCAGATGTGCGCTACCAAAATGACTGGTACCACGCTATGCCAACATATGCCAAATAAGCCCCATAAGTGGGGTTTCAACTAGTTTGGTACGCACCAATCGTGTACCAAACGGTTGATGCTACTCTTAGTGGTAAAAAAGTAAAAAGCGGCTACTCTGAAGAGTACGTTAGGAATTCATATGGAGTCATTTGTGGACATTTATTCGGTTTTGTGACAAGACACTAAAACTGTACGACTTTTGTCCACATATGGTATGTTGACACCAAGCCTTTTGTTATCAGCAATACTATCTTACAGTCACCAAAAGCTACTCGGTCGGATAAAAAGGAAAGGCAACACTACGAAATCGAGTGCTGTACATCATTAAAAAATATAATAAGCACATGGGGGCGTCGATTTAATGGATGGACTGCTCGAACGCTACCACATTAGGATGAAAACTCGGAAATGGCCCAACCGTATTTTTTTTCATTTAATTGATGTAGCTGTGGTGACTGCATACATACTATATCACAGAATACACCAAACAAAAGAAAATATTCAGCTTCAATTATTTCGGTCGGAAGTGGCAGAATCATTATGCACATTTGAAACAGTGGTAGAGAAAAGAAGTATTGGGCGACCATCCATCTCGAAACAAACACTATCACCAAAGGTAGATAAGAGGGCTTATCTGCCAACAATTGACATCCGCTATGATCAAGTAGGCCATTGGTGTATTTTTTGGGACGGATCTGGAAAAAAACAATGCAAATATGCAAAATGTAATTCGGAAACCCAAGTGTTTTGCGTAAAATGTCAACTTAGTTTATGTAATCCTCAAACCAAATCCTGCTTTTACGACTTTCATAATAACGCCAAATAATTGGTAATAATTTCAACAACACCTAAGTTCCTTACAAATTGAATTATTTATTTTTTATATTGATTTGTACTTGAATTTTTTATTTCGTTTTGTATTATGAATAAATTAGTCGGAATTTTACAAATTTGTTTTATTACCACCCAGGGTGCACTGTTTTTAAAGCTGTGGTGCTTGAAGTAGGAGGTACCGAGTTCGAATCCCAATAGGGACGGGATGCAAAAGAAAAATCTAATCGGTTGGGTGAGCTCCGGCCCGAAAACAAATAAGGGATTACATACAAAAAAAAAATTGTTTTATTTTTATTGTACTGCATAAGTCCGCCTAAAGCTGGAGCCCACGTCAAAATGGGGGTTTCACAACAGATATGTCGTGTTTAGCGTATCGTTTACATAATCTGAATTTCTCAGTTTAAAAAAAAAATTCATGCATTTGAGGGTTCAGGGTCACCTTCAAGAATTAGAATTTTGTGAACAATACTAAAATTTCTTATAAAATGTTCACCCAATTTTGATATCAAAATTTGAATATTTTTAATTTTCTTTACATACTTTGTAATCTGTAAATGATGAACTTTGCGGGGGTATTTTTTATTTATTTATTTTATTTATTTTATTTATTTATTTATTTATTTATCAATATATGACATTTTTATTTTTTTTGGTTTTAATTAATTAAATTAAATAATAGTAAGTTTTACTTAAGTTTATCTAAATACTAATGTTATCTTTAATGAATATATTTAACAAATTTAGAAAATTCTCGTACTTTAATTCTCTTAATTCACCTAAAGTATAAAAATTACTTAGTGAATTATATAGCTTAACTCCATTGTAGGCTAATGATCGTTGGCAAAATGATTTACTATATAGCGGCAATCGAAAATGAGTGTTTCTTGTATTATAGTTGTGAACTTCTCTATTAGTGCAGAGCATTGAATCTAAGTAATTTGGAAGTACTCCGTTTTCAAGGCGAAACAACAATTTCAGAACGTTAAAGTTAATCCTCTGCTTTATGGACTTCCACTCCAACACTTCAAGCATTTCTCGTATATGGGTTCTACTTTCTGCCCTTAAAATAGCTCGCATAAATCTATTTTGTATCTTTTGGAGACGATATATTTGTGCTTGGTTCATTATAAAAAATACTGATGAACAATAGTCAATATGTGGGGCAACAATTGATTCGTAGAATATAATCTTTGTTTCAAGCGGCAGTTTGTCCTTAATTCTATTAAAAAGTCCCAATTTTTTATTCATCTTTTAAGCAATATAGTCCAAATGATCGTTGAAATTTAAATTTTCATCAATAACAACACCCAGGTATTTATATTTTTTTACACGATCTATGATTTGATTATCTACTTTTATATTTTCATCACATTCTATTGTAGTCCTTATTGACATTACCATATACTTAGTTTTTGAAATATTAAGTGATAGTTTGTGGAACATTAACCATTTCCCTAAATCCTCTAAATCTTGGTTTATTTTTTGTACAGCTTCTATAAGGGTTGGTGCAGAAGTTGTAATTAGCGTATCATCTGCAAACATATTCACTTTACAATCTTTTATGACTGTGACTATATCATTAATATATAGGATGAAAAGCAATGGTCCTAATATAGATCCCTGGGGAACTCCTAGATTGTTTGGTGTCAATTTAGAGACACAGTTATCTATCTTTGTGTATTGTTGCCTTCCTTCGAGATACTTAGTGAACCATTCAAGTTCTTTCCCTTGTACTCCATATTTAATGAGCTTTTTAAGCAAAATTTTTCTATCGATTGTTTCAAAAGCGCGTTTAAAATCCAGGAAAACTGAAACCACAACTTTATTATCATTTATTTCTGCCTTCCAGTTATCTAGCATTAGATTTAATGCTGTTTCGCATGAGTGCAGCTCTCGAAATCCGGATTGTTGGTCGACTAGTATATTATTTTTGTTAATGTGGTTGATTAATTGATTTTTAATTACACGTTCCATTATCGCTTCATACGGTGGCAACATATTGATTGGGCAACATATTGATTCTTTTTTATAAACATTGATTTGGCTTCTTCTAGCTTTAAAACTGTAAAAAAAGTATTAAAATATGGGCGTTATTTTATTTTACGTATACATCGGGAAAATCAGGTAAGTAGTTCATATTTTGAAAATTTTTGAATGTAGGATTGTGCATCTGTAGTTTCTAGGAGGGGGAAGCCAAATTTCCCCGGAAAATTACCTCTTTTTTCGGGAAAATTACCCCTTTTTTATTTTTCAAAATAAGGTAAGATGTAAATTTTTTGACGTTAAGATTGTGAATCTCTAAATTTTAGAAGGTACAAACCAAATTTTAGGAGAAAATGTATCTCATTTTCCTCGAAATTTTTTATTAATTTTAATTGCTTCGTCAACCTTGCAGACACAGATCAAAAAGCTTTTTTCGCCCTTATCGCTTCTTCTGAAAGTACCACAAATGTTAAAAAAAGCCACTTTTGTAAGTATAACAATTTTTTTAATGTAATTTTAATTCGTTGTATACTTTAGAGGATGGGGCTGCCGCCCCAAACCCCCGCTTATTCTTTCTGTTTCAAATTTTATTTACAATTTGAAACTAGAAAAATTTCAGAATATTCCTGGAAAAATAGCAAAATTTTCCCCGAAAAATTACTTGCACTGTTGAAAAATTGTTAAGATACAATCTTAATATCAAAATTTCTATAAAAATTGCACATTTTTACTTATTTTGAATAAAATAATACACAAATTTTTCAACTAAAAAGTGAAAATTTTATCGGCAAATAAGGTAATTTTCCGGTAAAATTTGACTTCGCCCCCTAAAAACTATAGATGCACAATCCTACAATTAAAAATTTACAAAATATATGGTATACTCCTTAACTGATTTTCCCGATGTACACGTAAAGTAAACTTTAGCCAAACTATGTAACTCAACATAAACAGCAGTTTTTTCTTAGTGCTTACTCACTTTTGGAAACTACTATTTATACGTCTGCCTCAACACCATTTAGTTTTAAGATTTTTATCATTCCTCAAATAGAAAATATTATCTGTTCTTCAAAATAGAGGATCATGACGAAGTTTAATTTTATGAACAATAATGTTTGTTTCGAAAATGTTGGATAAATACTATCCTCCTTTATTTTGATTCCAATCAATTAAATTAATGATTTTGTACAATAATGCGCTCAAAGCAGGTTCAACCGAGTTTGACATTTCATAAATCGTCTGGATCTGTTAGGTCTTATTGATTTTCTGTGGAGTTATGTTCTTGTATACAAGCAGGCGAATCAAACGGAAACGAACTCGCGAATATGAAATTAAAAACAAACAACCGATAAAATTGTGCATTTCATTTGTTTGCCGTCAAAATTGACTATAGATTGTATTTCAACGCAACTCAGGGACGCGCACCATTTAAATTTATCGTGTTTCATAGATTCTTGATAGAGATCTGACCATATTTGAAAGATAAAGAAATATCGATTCAAAGAAATTTCGATGGGGAAACCAGCTTGAATAGCTAAAATTTCGGAGACGCACTATTGCACTGGACGAGCAGCCGAATTACCATAAAAGATTTACAATTAGATTCATTCAAATCATACAAAACCACAAATCCAACCTCTTTTATTTCACATGTTAGATATTTTTTATTTAAAGAAATTAAGCTCACATTTGATTTATGTTTGACTCATATCTATGCAGTATTGTATTTTTGGAATCCATTTTACGCATTGCTTCAAAACACTGCAATGTGAAATAAATTCATTTGGTTGATGAATAAAGTAATTTTGACAATTTTTCTCTATTCTTGAATTGAAATTGTCATGTGATTTTACAAAAACATGTAAATATAGATCTATGTACAACTGTACAGTCGTATAATTAATATTGTCAAATATATCGAATGAATTTTAATTAAAGGTGTTTAGTTCTACACGAACCAAAAAAATTGGTTTATTAAACTGTTTCATGTTGGAACTATAAAATGCAACGAAATTCTGATTAAAAAAATTTAATATTATAAAATATAACATGTAATACAGGCTCTTCCTTTCACTCGTAAGAATAAATCAAGCACGAACAAGTATTTTATTAATATATTGTGCTTGTGCAACGAACAAATTCTATAATTGAAAGCTTCACTTCACTGTAATACAAAAATGCAATAAACAGATATGCTTATGTATGAATATGAAAAATAACACTACTGAGCAACATGTTACTTGATTATTTTTATTATTATGTTCCATGCACCATGTATGCTTCATCATAAAAATACATATATAACTAATAAGAAAATAAAAGTAACATCCCCCCCCCCCCCAAAAAAAATCATTTTTGAAATTCAAATCGTCTATATATTTCGATATTATGTAGGTAGCATTAAAATTATAACATCAAGCGTCTTGACTTTTAGCGTTGCAATAATTTTTGATGAATAAGCATTACTCTGTATTTTTTTGGAAAGAACAAGAATTTGAAAATAACACACACAGTTTTATAATGACGATGCAGTTTAAAATTGGCTAGAACTGACTTAAAAATTCAGTTGTAATAACGAAACAAAGGAATATGATAAAGCTTGAAACACGTTTTTATTATAAATCTGGGAGGCAATTTATGAATTCGATTCGAAAGCACTCGACCCTTCGATATATGTATAAGATTCGTATTTGATTTAAATAAGAAGCGAATGAATCTGATGCAATTCAAATAAGAATCCAATTCTTTGAAGACTCGAATATGTTCGAATCGAATTCACAAATAGCCCCTCCGTTTCATAATACTACTACTGCTAATTTGAACTTAATTGATGGTTTAAAGGTAAACTTAGATATTAAGAATGTTTCGATGATCATGTTGTTTGATTTTTCTGAGGCGTTCGATGCATACATCATGAATTATTAATCAATAAATTAAAAAAGTTGTTTAATTTTGAATACAATGCATGTAAGTTAATAAGCTCCTTTCTTTCAGGATGTAAACAAGAAGTTCACTCTGATATTATATCATCTCAGTTGGCGGTTTTACTGATTTTCAGCAAGAATCAGGATTAGGCCTAAGCCCAATCTTGTTTTCACTATATATTAATGATCTACCAAAAATTCTAGTGAAATCACAATATGATTTTGTACGTCAAGTATTGTAACGAACACAAGAACCAAACTTGCATGTGCGAAAAATCGGCGCATTGTGTTCGTTCATATTGCAGTTGAAAATAAATCGAGGCATTGATAAATAATATTCAACAACAATTTCAGAATAGTGCAACCAAATTTTTTCTCCAGTTTTTCTTCCAACAATGTAAGGTCTTTGCCGTAGGACATTACAAGGGAACTGCAAAAGAGTTGGAAGTGCCTTTGTGGGTGTGTTGATGTGAGTTTTAATGTTATGTGTTCCCTCTATTAACACTTCACTATATTCGCAAGGTTAAGTTAACAACACTAGAAAAGATAGAAAATGAGAAGAAAAGAAAGCCTAGAACATTAAAAAAAATTCGAAAACGAGCCGGCCTAACGATGGCGCGGCCCCCTCCGGATTTGGTTTGTTCAGTAGGTTTGGGATGAAACGTTACTCTTCCCTTAAGTGATCTGCCTGTTTCACCGGTATGTGACGGTGGTGAATGTGTTGTTTCCAGCGTAGTGTTCGGTTTGGTTGGCACTTCGTTCGATGTATTTGTATGTTTATCAGGTTGCGGCGCCTCTATGAAACAAGGTTTAAGCCGGTTTATTGAAACCGTTGATTCGATACCTTTGACCAGCAGTGTAAAATATTTTTCGTTGCGTTTCACTACCGGAAATGGTCCCTCGTATGGAGGTTGGAGACTGATGAATTGCGTCTGTCCGTAACAGCACGAATTCGCAAGTTGACAACTCTTTAAGTACGAAAATTTTTCTTCAGCATGCCATGATATCGATGAGTGTTGAATGTTTTTAAACTGGTTCCTCAACTGTGTGTCGAAATCGGACTGATGAATGTTCCTGCTTGGTTGAATGAAATCCACGGGTAGTCGTGTATGTTCTCCGTAAATGAGTTGGGCTGACGTACTCTGAAAATCGTCCCGGAATGAGGTTCTCAGTCCGAGTAGGATTGTCGGTAAAGATTTTGTCCACTGTTTTTCAGCGACACACATTATTGCGCTTTTAAAACTACGGTGCCATCGTTAGATTATGCCGTTGCATGCTGGATTGTAAGCAGTTGTTCGTTTGAGGTGGAATCCAAGTGATATGGAACGTTCGTTGAACAGAGTTGCTTCGAACTGTACACCTCTATCAGTCACGATGCTCGGTGGCACTCCAAATCGGCTGATCCATGTTTTTATTAATGCTTCAGCTATGGTTTCTGCTATGATATTCGGAATTGGTGTAGCCTCTGGCCAACGTGTGTAGCGATCGATCATGGATTTCGTCGAATCGTTTACTGGTATGTTCGTAAGTTCCAGTTTTACTTCTGACGTGTTTCGTGATTTTACACTTTTGGCAGCGTATGCAGTGTTTGGACCAAGAGCGTATTTCTTGGTTCATCGCTGGCCACACGAATTTTTTACTGATTTGGTTTGCTGTGGCGCGGATCCCGGGGTGAGAGATATTGTGCAAAGACTCGTAAATTTGTCGACGAAATGATTTAGGGATAAACGGCCTTTGTGTTCCCGTTGAAACATCGCATAAAATTTCCTTATCGGTTCCAAAGACTGGGATTTTTTTTAATTTTAAAGACGCGTTTGATTCCATCAGTTTTACTAGCTCCTGATCATTCATTTGTTCATCTGCTATTGCTTCACAGTCAATTGCGCTTCCCATTTGAATTTGTTGATTCGTGAAAGCGTATCCGCGACGACGTTGGTGTTCCCCGAAATGTGACGAATATCCGATGTATATTGTGCTATAAAGTCAAAATGTCGGCGTTGTCTAGGCGATGCTTTTTCGAGACTTTGACGTAGTGAGAATGTCAGTGGTTTATAGTCAGAGAATAGAATGAATTCTCGACCTTCGACGAAATTTTTAAAATATTTGGTAGCTGAGTAAGCGGCTAAGAGTTCCCTGTCCTACGTACTGTAGCGGATTTCAGTATCACTTAGCTTTCGTGAGTAGAAGAATAGTGGTTGCCATCCTTTTTGTGTCTGCTGTTGGAATACTGCTCCTACTGCTGTATTCGACGCGTCGACGAAACTTGTAAATTTGGCATTTGGAATCGGATATGCTAGCTGAGTGGGAAATTTTGAATGGCTTGCACTCTGTGTTTATCAGGCAACATGCCGCTTGCGGTGATATGAAATCCGAGGAAAGATATTTCGTTCTTCATAAATGTGCACTTGTTAGATTTATGACTAGTCCCGCGTCACTTAGGCGATGGAAAACAATCCGTATGTGTTTCAGATGCTCTTCCGAGTTTAGTGAGGCGATCAGTAGGTCGTCGATATGCGGAAACACGAAAGCCAGATCTCGAAATATTGCGTGAATCAAACGTTGGAATATTTGAGCCGCATTACGTAATCCGAAATTTATCCGGCTGAACTCAAACAATCCGAGCGGAGTGATGATTGCGGTTTATCCTATGTCTCGTTCTTCAATAGGGACCTGGTGATACGCACGGATGAGATCGATTTTCGAGAAAATCGTGCATAACTCGAGTTGATGTGTGAAATCGGTCACAAAGGGAATCGGATAACGGTTTTGTTATCGAGTTTAATGCCCTATAGTCATGCCCTATTGCCATCTTTCTTTTTTGCAATATGGAGCGGACTTGCCCAATTGCTCTTCGAGGGTCGGCTCACTCCTTGTGCTGTCCAAGCTACAATCTCAGCTTTGGCGATTTTCATCTTATCCGCGTTCAACCGACGTACTTTTGCATGGCACGGTTGACCGGATATCTCGATACAATGCGTCATGTTGTGTTTCACAGTATTTAGATTTGTCGATTCACAAGTTACTGTCTTGAATTCGTGTAGTAGTTCCAGAATCTCGGGAAGTGTTGAATCGGACTTTATTGTTGTAATGCCGTATGAAGGAATTTGAATTGGTTCTCCTTTGACGTCGAGATTCGTGTTTGGGGTCGATAAGTTTGTTATTTTTAATGTCGACCAATAAACCGAAATGTGACAGGAAGTTAGCTCCAAGAATACACCGATCGCCTTTTGCTATGATGAACTTCCATGTCAATGGTCTACGAAGACCTACGTTGAGAGTGAGGTTTTTGCAACCGAACAATTTAAACGTGGTCGAATTGAACTTTTCGGGGTTTGTTGGTGGGATTACTGAAACCTCGGCGCCTGTGTCAATCAAGAATTGTAGATTGTTTTGTGAATCGACTATGATTAGGCGGCTGTTTGA
Organism: Tipula vernalis; assembly: GCA_958295665.1. Lineage (NCBI taxonomy): Eukaryota > Metazoa > Arthropoda > Insecta > Diptera > Tipulidae > Tipula > Tipula vernalis. The sequence continues at coordinate 332,431,373 of OY282558.1, read as the reverse complement.
GATTTGGCCACCGTCACTTTCCGCGTGCATTGCGGTGTCTAGCATGGTTTTAGACACCTTCGCGCTTGAAAACCGTATTTGTGATGATACCAGCAATTCGGCTGTTTTGCCACTTGTTCCTTTGATCGCGAACTGCTGCAATGATGATAATTGTCATTGGTCCTGGGGCTTTGCGAACGTCTGTGTGATGATTTATTTTTAGATTTCTCGAAATGACCGAACAGTTCTTCCACTCGTTGTGTTAGGATGTTGATCTGAGTTGTTAAATTGCTTTCTTGTGCTCTGTCGTCGTCTCGTGTCGAGGCTTTCAGGTTGAAAATACTAGCCGGTTTTTGTAGGTCGACTATTTTGTCTGAAGCGTTTGCAAGTTTCTGAAGGTTCGAATCATCCATGCAAGAAAATACAGATTTCTTAAAACTGACTCAGTAACCTGATTAATAGATAGTGTTTCCATTTCCCTCAACAGTTTAGATGGTTTTTTATCGCCGAGCTGCAGTCATGATAGGTGTCGATCGAGTTTTATTTTTGCTGATTCGCTTAAGCGTTCGATTATGACCTTTTTTAATGTTTGGTATTTGTCGCTCTTTGGCGATGTGAGAATTTGATCGCGCACACATTTCACTGTTTCTGGGTCGTCTCGATTGAAAGGTGCGTATTTTATTGACACTATTTTGGGTTTCGCCGCACCGTTGTTAAAACAATTAACAAAATATGTAAATCCGAACTGGTAATAGGCGTAATTATTATTGTTCTGCGAATGATTTTATTGTTTGATCCCGTCGGGGTCACCAATGTGGGGTGTGTTGATGTGAGTTTTAATGTTATGTGTTCCCTCTATTAACACTCCACTATATTCGCAAGGTTAAGTTCACTACACTTGTTTTATATTAATCCGAAAATGAGTTACATCAATTGTTGTTTTGTTATTTGTATATTATTCACCAGATAATCGATATTCGTTTATTTATTTATTTAATTAATTATTAATATTTTATTAAGAATTACAGATATAATCAAAACGTTGATTAATTTGCAGCCATCTTATTCTGCCGTTTTTATTCGCTATGTCCTTCTTTTTTAGACTCCTGATTTTTTAATTTCGTCATTTTAGAATAATGTGGTTTTATCAACCCAGTAAACCCAAAAAGGTGATGCCAATTTTACTTGCATCGACGGTAGTGTTGCCACCACACCTTGAGCCCCAGAAAACGGGAAACTGTAAAAATTTGTTGACCGCCATCATTTTAAAAAATTACCGCCATCATTTAAAAAACATGTTTTCGCGGAAATAAAGAACTTTTTATTTTTCAAATGACCGCCATTTTGTTTCTTTTCAATTTTTTTCAATCCTCTACGTCAAACGATAACTAACGCTAGAACTACCGACCGGTCAAAATGGCCGGTTATACATTTATTGAATTCAATTTTTTAAATTATTATGTTAATATTTTTGTGGGAATTAATGTAGAAAATTTTAAATAAATTGGTCAAACGATTTTTTATAGAAAAATTTCTGGGCGGCTAACCACTAAAATTAAAATCAATTTGATCAAAGAAATTGAGTCAAAAAAGGTCTCGTGATCCTCAATGCAATATTTATAATACCGTTACAATCTGCCTAACCGCCTACATTATTAAATAAATGGAGTATTGTGTAAGTCGGTTGAACCAAAAAGTAACTCGGTTGGTTTAGCATATGCCTAAAGTTACCAAAATCATTATTCAGGATAGCAAAATCACCAAATGCAATGAAGGAAACCTATGGTCTCTTACGCGGCGTTTGTGTGGTGGCCAAAGATGAAGCAGACTGGTGAACGGATAATACTGGACAAGGTCCAGAGGTTAATCTGTGTAGGTGCAACTGGAGCAATGAGGACTTGTCCAACAGCTGCCCTTGAGATAATACTGGGGCTCTCACCACTGCACCTACACATTAAAAAAGTAGCCGGTTCAAGAGGTCTGAACCTAAAACTTACAGCCAAAATCAAAACCATAAGGCCAGGACACAACAGTGTCCTACATAAATTAAGATTCAAGGAGGAATTGATCCAACTATCAGATTTGATGGTATGGATAATCGACTGTCGGGGGAATTTTACCATTAGTTTGCTGGATAGGGCACTGGTAGAGAATATTATCTTCTCCCTCCCCCGCATACTTCTGTATGGTTGAGATGGGTCAAAAACAGATGGGGGTGCCAGTGCAGGGATAGTCGGGCCCGACCTAGAACTATACATATCACTGGGTAGCACCCCCACAGTTTTTCAGGCAGAGACCTTTGCTATTGAGGTATGCGTGCTTCAATGTCTCAAAAAGAAATATAAGAAGACCGAGATCTATATAATCTCGGACAGCCAGGCAGCTGTACTTAAAGCTGTTACTGTAAGTTCAGTTGCTACTGTAATTTATTAGAACTGGGTACAGCAAAGAAAGTCGCCCTTTTGTGGTCTCCTGGCCACTCCACCATTAAAGGAAATGAAGCAGCAGACCAATGTGCAAAAATGGGAGCAAGCCGAGATTTCCTGGGTCCCAGTCCTAGTATTGCTTTTTCCAAAACCCACTTGGCAGATGGTATAAGGGGCTGGGAGAAGAACTATAGGAAATTACTCTGGGAGTCCTCCATTGGGATGAGACAGGCTAAGAAATTATTCAGTTATAATATTATACGTCTGGTAGAGGCACCGAGGATGGACTAAGATCCCTTACCTGGTTTTTAACAGGGCACGGCACTTTTTACGGCCATCTTCATAAAATAGGAAGGTCCCTTACGGACCAGTGCAGATCCTGCGACTACGATAAGGAGACATCGGAACATCTACTCTTCACATGCGATGCTATCATCCTAAAAAGATTCAAGTTCCTCAATGCCCACATAATCCAGTGGCATAACCCTGACCCACTGGATATGCATCAGGTAGCGGCGTTTATCAAGGACATAGACCTACATTTTACGTAAGAATCTCTAGGGATGCACAATAGACCTCAATGGTCGCAGTGCTCTGGGCTACAACACCAACCCTTTTCGAAAAAAAAATCACTATACTCGATTGTACGGAATTTAGAACTGTTGCATCTAGATGCCAAACCTGTTGAACTTGTACATATTGACACAACAAAAGTTCACACACTTTTAAACTTTTTATTGGGGGCTCACCTTCCAGGGCTTCTAAATTTTATAAACAAGGTAGCTCTTCAGTCAAAGCCATATTCAACATTTCTTCCTCAGGCTCAAGTTCTACCTCATAAGTGACGAATTAGGAAAGGCAGGGGTAGAAGTGGTGCATCCGAAATTTGTATCCAATAAATTGTAAATTTTTAAGGTGTCTTCTGATAAGGTGGATGTAGCGATGCTACCTTATATAGACAGTGTTTTGTGTAATTAATCAAACACGAGTCATCCAATTGCGATAATCTTTAAATTGCGTTATTTATTTAGGCACTTCACTTCAAACATTTACATAATTATACATAAATATATCGTATTAAGAATTATAATACGCAGTAGCAGATGTATAATGAATATCACTTGAATCTTCTTAAATTACTGTCAGAAAGTTTCAAATTTGTTATTGCCAACCCCAATTGAACTTGTACCTAGCAGCTATGTTGTGCATTCAATACGTTCAGTCCTTCTATTGTTTAACATAAGGTAAACATTTTATTAAACAACTTGCAGTTAACTTTTTACCATTCACTGGCTATTTAACTTCATTTAATTTCCACCGATCCCCATCATACGCAATAGCATCAGCAATGGTTGATTAGGGAAAATCATTAGCCATTTGTGGAGAAATAAGTAAAAAGTATGTACGATACACCTACGGTAATTCTAGAAATAGCTTTCTGTTAAGCACTGTGTGGTACTTTGAGCTTTAGTGTTATTAAGTAAAAATTCGTATAATTTCTTCAAAAGATTTTTGAACGTTAATTTGAAAAAAATTCTTCCCATTTGCAATTAGATGGGGTTAGATTACATCAGCAAATTTTTTTAATTCCCAATAGGCTAGCATAAGACTACAAAATTCTTGCAAACGATTTGCGTCATTGGTATTACTTCGAGCTGTTGATCGATTGTCATAAAACGTTTTGAAAATTTCGCCACCTACTTTAGCTATTTTATCGTAAAAATAGGCTAATTGATAATTTAAAATTTAAAGAATTTGCGGCCCATCTTACTCTATTTTTGCTTAAGTTGGGTACAATTTACATATTCTATATTGGGTTCTCTAAATAATTTTTAAATTAGGATTGTTTCATTATAAAACAAATAACAGCTTAGGTAAATATTATTTGTACATTTGTACAAGACACACCGCGAAATGTTTACATTTTTGCTCGTCTCCAGATATACATGTGTAAAGACATACCCATCTGCAGATTGTGTGGGGCCCAATTAAATTGTTCAATTTGACGTTATGAGTTGCTGACGTTATTGATGATCCCTGTATTACACGTCCTACAAGAAAATTTTGTTCTGGAAGTGGGGTGAGTCCTAAGAAATAAACCCAATCAACATTTACAATTCCTTCTCCTTCTTAATAAAGTAAATTTTAATTTTTTTGGTTGATTTCGTTTGCTTTGTTCATCATTCTGGCATATTTAATAATATGCATGTGGGAAATTTAAAGTTAAACAATCAATTAATCAACAGTAATTCATAACCACATCTCTTTAACGTATACAAACATTTATATTTAATTATCAAATTTAAATTGTCTTTAGTAATCAACTGCTAAATGACATTTATTAAACTTCAAATGCAGAGTGTAGGGTTTGATTTATTTTCGATAGGTACTGCTATCTCTACTTTTCCAATCGTCAATAACCAAAAACCAATTTTAATGTAAATTAGATTCCATTTATTATGTTAATAAAACTGTTAACTTTGTTGGTCACACCGGTTTTGGAAGGATTATTTCGATCCCGATTTCAAGGTAATCCGATATTTTTGGAACTTTTTTATATTTTGTAGTAATGAGAAATTAAGATAATTCGCGACTAATATTTTTCACGATTTACTTGGCTTTGAATTGCTTGGCTTCTAGATTATTCGAGATTGTTCTGATAATTCAATTTTTCAGGCTTGTAAGAATTGGTTTTGATTTGCATGAATATTATTTTCGAGTTTATTGAAGATTACTCGCTATGGAATTACCCCAGATTTCAAGTTTTTGCTATTTTCATAATTATTTTATGGCTTTGATTTTTGATGGCTTATCGACGACGTTCAACTCAATTTCCGTTTCAATCACCAAAATGCAATATACAATTACCCTGATGTGCCACTCAACTCGATTGAAAAATGATACACACAAAATAATGAGAGTAATTCAATGCCCTACACTATTGAAAAATGTCGGAAGAAATAATAGATTTATTTACACTGAAAAAAAAACATACGCATATTCAATCAAAAAGATTATTTTTGCAATGAATTTTTTAATAATTTGGATCCTTAAACTTTGTTGATTGATTGAATAAACTGAATGTTATTAGATTAGAATAGCGTTTCTTAAAAGCTAACAAATTAATATATACAATGTAACTATTCATAATTTTTTGCCAAAAAAATTAATAAATTTTTTAATTAATACAACGAATACAAAATTATCATTTTGTAAACAATTTGGTTGATCTTACAAATTTTTATTGAATCAATGTACTAATTTAATAGAAGTTTCACGAAATGTTATGTTATGGTTTATATTATTAATGAATTAGTTAATTAATCATACTAATATTTATAAAAGAAAATGATTGATACAACACCTATATTTATTAATTTTAATAACTAATTCATTGGCACAATGTAATAGATAATATTGAATTGGTAACCTGATTTCACGATGTATGAACTTTGTGTTTAAATCAACGAATAAATTAATCAAAACTGTCGCTTCCATGAATGGGGGGTTAATATATATGTCTATATATATATATATATATATATATATATATATATATATATATATATATATATATATATATATATATATATACATATATATATATATATATATATATATATATATATATATATATATATATATATATATATATATATATAAATATTTCGGGATATATTGTTTGATGGGTAAAGTTTAAAACGCTTACTATTTTTAACGATATTTCCTTTTATTACTTAACTATTTTAATAAAAAATATTCACTACTCTTATATTATTCTTTAATTAACAAAATAACAAAATAAAAGAACAAACAAAAACTAATTAAAAACAATAAATTAAAGTTGCAAAGTTATATTCAAACTAAACACTTAAGGATAATATGAATCTATGCACTAATGTAATTTAATCTTTATACATATTTAAATAAGGATAAATTGAATTGAATTGAGTCCTCAATATTTAAATAATAAATAATAAAATTAATAAAAAATAAAATTTTGTAATAATATTAAAAATATTATTTTCTAAAATTCAATACATATATAATTTTAAATTAAGTAATTGCCTAATTCAAATTTAATTACGAAATATTTCGTTCAATACAACGTTAACTTTCGTATTTTTAATTTTAGCTGTTTTTATACCATAAAACAATTCTTGTACAAAAGAATAGAAATTGGCAGCAGCAATAGGACTCCAAATTGAAAACACGGAATATTGTAAAACATATGTATATCTGTTGCCCGCAAAATATGACTGAATTCTAATCGAACATCATCGAAATATAATTTCCCACAGCTAAAACTAAAGGCTGAATAGGCGCTTGTTTAGCACTCAAAAACTGGATATGATCTTCGATTTCTTGGATCGTCTTTCCTATTTATATATAAAGTACTCTTGCGAATCTTTTATATTAAATTTGGTATCCGCCTTCTGGCTCGTGTTGGTTTTCGCTACCATCTTTTATGGTGGCACTAAATAGACATGTAATGACCACAGCAACAACGAGTCCAAATTATCTAAAAATATATAAACAAACATCACATTAGGTTGTTGCTATTACTGTATTTATGTTGAGTTCTTTGGGAGCAAAAAAACTCACGTAAATAAAAAAACATGCGCTAAATCAATTTCTACTTTGTTCCGTTTTTTTTTTATTTACATCAGTTTTTTGGCCCCAAAAACTCGATATAGATAAGTACATTTAAATTTTAATGTAATGTTTAACTTACTTTCAGATATATCAATTCCCCCTATTGTGTAAATACGGAACAATTCCCTTGTCTTTTAGGTTTCCTAGCTCCGATAGAAATTTTTTAAGTGACATCTTGTATTCCGGTCATTATAGTAAAATATCACTTTTTTCTACAAATGGGACTTTGAAATCTATGTCAATCTGGAAATAAAGAAACATTTTGTTTATTATTATTTTAATTCTTCTGCAAATTTAAAAACTTACTAAACGTTATCCCGAATGCTGCTATAATTTTTATATTTTAGTGATCTTTCGTAGTACTCTGCGTCTGTTTCAGGTACTAATATGAATTAGAAGATAAAGAAATAAAGTATTAACTTAGTAATTACTCAAAAAAAACACACGCACCCACACACACACACACACACACACCACACACACACACACACGCACACACACACACACACACACACACACACACACACACACACACACACACACACACACACACACACATACCGCCAAGAAAAATGAACGTTTATACAGACAACCATGCTGCCGTGCTAAACATATTTTAACTAACTACATTTTTGACTAAATTGATTTATTGATACCAATCGATAGCTAACAAAAAACTTTATCATTACAATTAAAAAAAATAAGGGAAAATAGTTTTCATTTTTGCTTTAAAATACACTAATTTCAAAACTTTAACATCGATTAAAAAAGCATTTTCTGTAGTCATTTAAAACATGTTTAGTGCGGCATCATACTCACGTCGATTTCCCCTTTCTAAGATCAGGAAACCTGCATTTATATTTTATTTTCAATCACTTTTAATATACTGTAACAACACTGTTTAACACTGAAACAATTTTGCGCTTACCTTAATAATTAACTCTATATATTTAAATTGTACACTATTATAATTGGATATTAACTTTTTTCATATAACCACCTTTCCAATTAAACACTCAAAATCGAAATGAAGACGAACGCGATTATTAGACAAAAAAGACAGCGACGCCGACGACCACGATTAGACTAACAAGTCGCAAAAAAGCACCAAGTCGCTACAACTTTAACACTATAGCTACATTAGTTCAATAAAAATGTTAATGCTGCTAACGAAAATATTTATTAACTTTTAATAAACTTCATTGAATTCATTAAATAATTTATAAAATTCAACAAATAGTTTAAAAATTAATTAAAATGTTAATATTTGATTAATTTTTCATTTAATGGCATTAAAAAATTTAGTTAGTTTATAATTTTGTTTATTATAAAGAAAGAAACTTTTATTTATTTTAAATGAAATTTAAACTGATTGGAGAATAAAATATTTATTTCATTTATATGCGTTACAGGTTTAATTCGTGGATTCTGAATATTTAAGATAATTCGGGATTTATATTCTAATGTCTTGCTTTTATAAAATAATTAAAGATTTCCGATTGAAATGGAGTTTTTATATAATTTAAGAAATATGGTATAACACAATAAAGTGTTAATGCCCAATCACGACTGAATAACATCAATTTTAAAACAATTAAATAGTTTATCGATTCAACGAATTATTCTTTCAGAAAATCATTTAAATACGTAAATTTAGTCCAATAATCATTTCTCAGGTGGAATAAACTGGTTTTTACTAGTTTTTTATTATTAACTTAATTTATAAATTTGTTAAAACTTTTATTAACTTGCCTAAATTTCAAGATATCACGAGAAATCGGTCAATAAATGTCTATTAATTGAATTGACGATCCGGTTATTAACTTATAATCGTGTTTATTTTAGAATTAATGTGACCAGTTAATAAATTCATTGGTTCAAAGAATTTTTCTTCCGAAAAATTTAATGAAAGGGATTCATTGAATTATTTTTTTCAGTGTACAGGGTTAATTTTGTATCAAATTTTATATATCGAATTCTATTTTTTTTTTTTTTTTTGGAAAAACCAAAACTACTCAGGTTAGTACAATGAAAATTTTTGTGCTAAAAGGCGAGAGCCAGAGTCAATTGCTGCGTTTATACCATAGATGAAATGACAGATGTAGTACATACATCTGTACATAGCTCAACCAGCTAAAATAGCGTTGCTAAATATCATTGCCTTGAAAATGATATTTGTTGCACTGTTCATTTTGGCTGACTTGTTTATACCTAATGAAGCCCATGTGAATCCCTAATTTGATATTTTACACTTAAGTTTTGTATATCGACACCTTTAATAACAAGTTATTTCGAAAAACTATCTGTCTTATGGAATACTTTTGAAATCTCTAATGCAATGACACCCTAAATTTACAGATTTCTAAAATAAGGGTAGAACGTGAAAATGAGGTTTTGTGAATTTAGAATTAAAGAAGCTTCGGAATGTAACAACTTTAAACTTAAGACAGAAAAAGGCTACCTTTGAAATTTTCGAATTTAGTCGATTTTAAAAAATCAGAAATCTGCAATAAAGGATTTGTGATATAGAATAAACTGATCGTATTTCAATCATTCGCAGTATATGAGAGGCGGGCCCGGATGTTTATGTCATTCGTCATGGTTTTTAGGTATTATCATTGTAATAAAATCCAGTTTTACCTAAGTGTTCAATCAAATCAAAAAAATTAATCAAAAATAGGGTGATTCAAATTCGATACACTGGAATATTAAGAAATATCACAGGATTAAAAAAAAAATTATGTTACTGCCTAATATTATACCCCTATTAGATCATGTCATCATCATTCATCGTAATTTGAAGTACATATGTTTATAATTTAAAGACGTATGGATTTCATGAATTTAATGTTCTTACAAATTTTAAATAAATAGTTTTATATTTTGACGATATACTGCTTTTGATAGAATTTGACAATATTTTACAAGACAATTGTTTTTGGATGAAATAGTAAGTTCGGGTTGTTCGGGTGGGCTATTTGTGAATTCGATTGAAACCTGTGATGAGTATTTCATCTTTCTCTCTCAGACTATTTTTATTCCCCTTATTAGTAGAAATTTATTTATTTTGGAAATATTCCCAAAAACTGTGACGTTCAACGAACGTCGTTTGGTTTAAACGAAAAATTACTTTCGAACAAATGCTACATTTTATATCTGGTGCCAGGATGATGCTCACAATTACTAACGACCACCAAAATAATTTAACTCCTTTTCTGTTTGTGGTCACGATATTTATAAAATGTTACTATACAGTATCTTAAAATAATATAAATTATTTAATTTTATATATTAAAGCAAAACTACTCCTAAATATTTTCTATTCATTCTCCTATACAAGTTCTGGTTCGTTATAAACTACTATGTATAATTTACAACAGCAGCACCATCCACTTATTTCGTAAGTCCATTTCAAATGGAAAATCCATTGCACAAAAAATGTTTTTTTGCTTGAATATTTATACATACTCGTATATGTTCATATATCTATGAACATAGAGGTAAAGCAATAAACTTGCATTACATGTCGCCCATTTCAGCTTGGTTTAGTAAAAATAAAATGATTTCGCAAAAAAGTTGAATAAAGAATGTATAACCTTAACGAGAAGAGCGAAACCCATACACAGAGTATTTAATTTGAAGCTTAGACTAAGGTTATAAACCAGACCGACTTAGACCAAGGTTATAGACCTGATGAAAAAATATTTTATACAAAAGTTGAATGATTTTGATGGCGGCAGGAAATGGCGTAGTTAATTTCTAATTATGGATTTCAATAACATTTCAAGTTAATTCTAATTGCTTTTAAAAGTGTATCACATATATTTTCCAATAGGTTTAGATTTTTAAAGGAATAAGAACATTTTTTAAAAGTTGTATATCATCCTTGTCTTGTTGAGCTTTTGTTATAATGAGAAAATTATTTGCAAAGTTCAATTGACTAAAAAACATTTTTTCCCATTAATCAAGTATAAGTTTTTTATCATGTCTTTTATAGTTTCCGAGTGATTATTGCTTTACGTTTTCAACTGACCACATTGTATTATGAGTATAGCACTCCTCTATAGTATCGTTGATAATATTTCCATTAAATAAGAATAAATGTTGCTCTTAAAAAAATGCTTTAGGTACAAAATATCACTGTAGGCGCTTGTGTATTGATGAACGGAAAAATAAGCCAATATAAGAAAATGGTGTGAATAAAAAATGAAATTGAAAATAAATATTAAATGGATTAAACATTATTGCAGAATAAATGGTTCGAGAAGAGTTTGATTGATATTTATGATTATAATCTATTTGAAATATGATATTTGATTTCGTTCATTTTGGAAGAGGTACAAAATCGTTTAATATCCATTATCAAGTTTTGGATTCTCTGCAACACTACATATCAAACCCATTAAAATTAATGGTAGGCCAATTAAGGTTCGATTCAGCTAACTATTATCCAAATTGCGGTGAATAAGTAACCATAATTCATCAAATTAAATTTTCGTTAAAACAAATTGCTGCCCAAATTGGGTCCCTAGAAATAAATAATTGAAAATGAAAATAACATATTTGTTTTGGTAGAAGTATATAATACTAAATTATTTATAAAATACTATAAATAAATATATTATAATAATAGTTGAAGTGCCCTATTTAAATATCTTTCGGTAATTATACCATGTTTGGACAAATTAATCCGCATAAAGTTTGATTGCAGTTTGCTTTGACCGACGGCTTTGTTAAAGAAGCATAATAAATCGACAGTTGTTGTCGACAGGTCATTGTTATCTTACTGCATCGTCTCTGTACCAAGTGGTTTGAGTGTTCCTTAACCGTTCGCCCTTAACGCGTACTGGGCGTATATACATATTCGATGATTTATATGTATTAAATTATTTGGTGGCAAACAGAGTAACGTATTATAAAGGTACCTTTCACTTTTAGCCTAAATCCACCAATTGCGGTGGTCAACGCATTACAACAGACGACTAAATAAAGCTGATTTATGGCTAAAAATAGAAAAATACAAAATAGAATAATACAAATTTAAAAATGTAGACAAATAAATAACTAAAGTAACTTATTATAGTTCTTAACCATTCGAGAACTTCTAAAATGTCTGCAAAAGGCTTTAGATAATCTTTGTGCCTAGGTACACCGCAATCGATGGAATATTGAGAATCGTTCAAGAAATTTTGAATACTATTGAAAAACAGGATTATTCACAAAAAATTTCGGATATACCCGAAAATCTTCGAATAAACTTCAATAATCTTAAAAAAATAAGAAATTATCAAGAATCTCGAATAACTTTATACCAGCGCCTTGATGCCAACCTTCAATTTCGGAGACGTAGATAATTCCGAAAACCTTAAAATCTCGAACTTCGATGATCTCATCTCTGTAAGATCATGTAACTCAGTGATATACTTAATTCAACTGCAAGCTCCACTCCAATCGCGATAATTCGGTAATATATCGCACTTTACAAATTTAGGGTAATATGGAAAAACTCGAATAGACTGGAATGAACTAGATAAGATCTAATAATCTCGAATCATCTTAAAATCCTACAAAAAGCTCGATATTCTGAAAGATATTCTTAGGCTGGAGTCCAATTGCCGACTTATTTCAAATAAGTCGACTTATTTGACTTATTCAAAATGGCGGCATGAAATAAGTCATTTGGTGGTCCAATTCAAATCGAGACTTATTTGAACTTAATTGACATTTGATATTTCTTATTATTAGTGGCCTTTTTTTTATTGTATACGGAAATATAAATTATAAATTTACGTGGAAAAATACTAAAAATGGAATAAATACAATGATGTACTATAAAATACTAAAATGGAAAATCATCGGCGTCAAATGATGTTATTGGCTATTTTAGTCAACAGGAATATTAGGCTATATTCCAAAAATTTACAACATGACACAGAAATACTGAAGTATTTGGAAACGCGTCTGATGCGAAGAGTATGTATTTAAAGCATTTATTGTTTGAACCGTATTTTGTCTAATTCACATCTTATTTAAAATTTGAAATATTGTACAACAAACTTCAGTTTTGGTATTATACCAAAAATTATAACAGGAAATTCCCATTTGGCAAAAAAATATTTGCGAATTAATTATAGTAGTAGTGCGAAGTAATTTTCAAAAACTTTTAAATAAAGTTATTAATTTGCCAACTCACGAACAACTGGAAGGGATAGGTAATGCGTTTGCTTGATAGTTGGCAGTTGGTGCAATAGACGGGACGCATGTGAAAATCAAATGTCCAGTTGGATATCATGACGAATATATTAATAGAAAGTTAGACTATTCTATTCAGGTTCAAGGTGAGAATTTCATTTGTTGATCCAAACTTGTTTAAATGATTTACTTATATTTTTTTTAGCTGTATGTGACCATAAAAAAAGATTTATAGATGCAGCAACATCTTTAAATTTACAAAGTACCCTCCCAGTGGATATTATTTACTTGGAGATAGTGGCTACAAATACTCGGTTAATCCGATTACAATCATGACACCATATAAAGGAAGTAACCTCACCGACGCCCAACTTAAATACAACTATCTACATAGCAAGGCGAGGATCGCAATAGAGCAAGGTTCGGTATGTTAAAAACGAGGTGGAGATGTATTTTCCTTAGAAGTCTGGAACTTTCAATTGAGAGAAATAGTAAAGTAATAGCTGCATGCTGTATTTTGCACAATGTGTGTATTGCCATGAACGACGTTTTACCGAACGAAATCACGCTAGAAGAAGAGGAATATCATAATGTAACGAATATTGCAGAATCAGCTATTCACTTCAGAGACAATATATGTGCCTCAATTTCCTCATAAAAAACAATTTATTTTATTAATATAAATAAACGTTTTATTTCATCACATAATTCAGTCTTTTTGTTAAATTTAATATTTGCTAGTACTTGAACATTTTGTGTTTATTCCGAGTCAGAATCGGATAAAGCAGCATTCGGGAAATATGTTTTACATATTTTGTTAAGCATTTTATTATTTTTGTAATTTCTTTAAATATTTTCTCGTCTCTGTCCTTCATGTACAGTACCCCGCCATTGAATTATGACCGATCAGCAAATTTTAAAAAATTTAGTTTTTGCCTTAAATAAAGCAAAAGAAACTCAATTTTTTTTATTGCAAAAACATATATTTATTGTTATATCGTTGCTTTAATATTAAAAAAAAAAATCGATTAAATTTTAATATTTGGTGCTTCCTCCCTTGGCCTGTATTGCTGCTTATATTCTATTGGGAATGCTTTCTACACATTTCTTTATCATTTGTCGCATTCCATCGTCGTTTTTCCACACGTCTTCGATATTTTTCTGCAATGCAGCGATTGTGTTGTTTTTCCGGCTGTACACCTTTGATTTTAAATAGGCCCAGCAATTCTTGATTGGATTAAAATCAGGTGAATTGCCAGGCCAGGGTAAAACCTCCAATTCTAGGGAATTTAAAAAATTCCTGCTAGCGCTCGAGGTATGACATGGAGTACCGTCTTGCATGAAGATGTATTCCTCCTTGGGATGTTCTAAGGTATCCAAATATGGCAGAAGAACATTCCTCAGCACGTTTATGTACTGATTGGAGCGCAGTGTTCCCTCAACGAAATAGATTGGACCCGGACCTTCAGCTGTAATACAGCTTCAAATCATCACTGAGGGCGGATGTTTAACTGTCCGAACCACACAATCGTCTGAATATCTATCGTGGGGCCTACGTCGAATGAATTTTGGGCACTCCGTAACCGCTTCCAACCGGCATTCGTCACTAAAGACAACCTAGGAGAAAATTTAGTTTTATTAGTTTTACAAAAATTTAAATGATTCGTGAGAAATTTCGTGTAATTATCTTATTCCAGTATTCACTCCCGTAACTGCTGTGCATTTTCGCCCAATATAATCTTCGTTTGCGAATAACTTCCGTTAATTTTGGCTTTTTTGCGGGCCGCCTACATGAAAGGTTGTTCTCTTTGAATCGCCGTTCCAATGTTCTCAGCGATATTTTGACTCCAGCATCACTCAGATCCCTCAAAATAGTCCTAGCTGGTGCGTTGCGCTCCAGCAAAGCTTTCTGCACGATTCTTTTATCCGTTCTCTGCGTTGTTTTTCTTTGCCCGCGGCAATTTCCTCGTTTGTTCCCAGGGACCATTGTTAAATCAGTTGAGATACGCACAGTTTTGGCAATGTTGGCGACAGAAGATTTCGAAATTCCTACAATTTCGGCAATTTTGGCATAGCTTGACTTCTTTTATTTCAACAAAGCAACAGCTTGCGCTTTTTTTACTGAAGAAATATCAGCCTTTTTACCCATATTCTCTAAATTATACCACTGACTTTGAAATATTTATAACTTCACTTCACTTCTCAATTTTCCAAAACTTTTAATGTCATTTACTTGAACTTTACTTACTCACAGAATTTTAATTGTGTTTTTTTCATTTTGAATATTTATAACTTTAATAACTGTGTCGGGCACGCCTCAAATCTAAAATGAGAAAGAATACACTTTTGGACCTATTTATAATTGCTATTTTGTATGAACATCTGGCAATTTGGAATTACCCATTTTATAAGGTAGGGGTATAGGGAAAACCCAAAAGATACATATTTATCCTTTTTTCCCAAAAAAATAACAAAATAACACTCAGTGCTCATAAAATTATCAAAATTCTTTAAAATGCAATCGGTCATAATTCAATGGCGGGGTACTGTACTCTAAAAAAGCATATTTATTTTTTCGCGATGGTCTAACACTTTCTTTAGCATTAGTTTGAGAAAAAAGGGATGCTGATGGCGTGTCTATCGAGGGCATGTCTCTTGATGGCTTATTTGTTGATAGCATACTTGTTGATGACTCATTTGTTGATGGCATATTTGTAGATCACGAATTGTATACTGTGGTATGCTTCGTCCAAATATTCTACGTCATCTGACAAATATTCTACGTCATCTGAAATCGACTGTATTAACATCGTCGGTGCCATGTTGTGCCGACCACCGATAAAATCATTTAATTTAGAAAAAATGGCCAATTTTTCGAATAATTGCCTTCTCCGGTTGGAGGTTCTTTCAAATCTTTATATTTTTGCACAAGATTTTTCCATTTCTTGCAACACATGTACCGTCTTTTGGTACATTTAAGTCTTCAGCCAGTTTCCTATAAATAAAATTAATACATAATTGTAAATTCACAAAATTCAGAAACTTACTCCCATTAAGTTTTTGGGACCAAATTTTGCCCTTTAAATAAATTATGTTTTTTTATTCGCAAATCAATCAAGCCGTGTGCTTCTTCTTCAGTCCCTTAAATACAATTATTGGTTAAAACAAAAAATTGTACAATACTTTTAAATGTACTTACAACGTAAACTATAAAGTTTTCTTTTACGATTTACAGTAATTTGGTTTTTGTCACCCATAATTCCACAAAATAACAACATTATTTTTATTTTGAAAGTACTACCTATATGTACTTTGCGATTGTCGTTTCCCAACTAAATTTTACGAACAAAAAATTGATGAAATGTCATTTTTGTGGAAAGTCTCCAAAATAAGTCAAGAAAGTCTACAATAAGTCTTCTCGCGAGGTGACTTATTGTAGACTTTCAAATAAATCAGTCTACACAAAACAAGTCGGCAATTGGACTCCAGCCTTAGAATCGTACAATATTCTTCAAAAATCTCAATGTTAAACGATTCAAAAGCAAAAAAAAAACATATTTCTCCTAAAGATAACCGAACGTTGAAAATTATCAAAAATTTGGGTTTCGAGAATGCTACACTTAATTCAATCGAAACAAACTCTAATTCTATCTACATAAAATCTTGAATAACCCCACAAAATCTATAAAATCTTGAGTAATTTCCATACGTTTGTATAAAATATCACTTAATTGCAAACAAACCTTGAATGCACTTACAACCTCGAAAAATCACAGTAAACATCGGAAATCTCGTTGTGTTACTAACATTCCCATAAAAAGAGTTACTTTAAAATATAAAAATGTATTTTTTGGTTAAATACTCAATATTTCTAATAAAATAGATTACGGTATTTTACAAATACAATTTTCTATTACTCTGTCAAAATGCAGCGGGAAAATAATAGGAAACACTTAAATAAAGAGCACGGTGATGCCATAATTGCTGTTTATCAAAGTGGCGAATCAAATGGGGAAATCGGTCGCATTTATAATATACATATTTGTAAAAAAACAGCTAGGTGCTGTTAGGTAAATGGGCATGACCATAAAAATTCAATTGAGAGGCACAATCCTGCGGCCCTTCAAAAATTACTCAGTTCGACCAAAATAGAATCTTGTAGTATTCATCATGAAATTAGTAATAAAACCGTTAGCGGGATCTGGAAAAGTGATATATCTCAACACAGACCGGCAGTGAAAGTGAACCTGACCGATGAGCACAGGTTATTAAGGTTGGTTTTTACGGAGTCTCATCGAGAAAAAGAATTCAGCAACGTTTTATTCTTAGGAGAAAAAGTATTTCAGTCGGACTTTGATCAAGGGACCTTGAGTCGGACCTTGATCTATTTTATATATAGAGCAAAAAAAACTTATGGTTTAAGCAAAAGTTTGTGCAAATGGTTCATAAAGATCACTGTTGATAATTAAAATACGTGTTTTGATGAACTGCTTACTCTAGGTCTAAAGACTGTACCTGCAATTCTGTAACATTTGACGCAACTCAACATGAAAATCCGAGAAACTAGAATAATTTGAAGCAATCCATATTAAGACATTTCCAATGTACAAAATTAAACTTTATTTTTAAAACATAAAATAACCAAATCCTATCCAGTTCGAAACTGGATTGAATTCTCTTACAATCTTCGGAACGTATTAAAATCATATAAATTAAAAAATTAAAAAAATAGAATTCGGTCTATTAGTCAATTTCGTTCGTAAACTACATGAATTAATTAACATTCAACAAAAAATTAATAAAGCCAAAAAAATCATCATTTCTGGGTTTACTATGTTCGATTTGAAAATTGTTCGGCTTATTTATGAATTTAAAATCAAACATAAATTTTGTTGGCTATTGTATTAATTTTACTTTCTTTTACTCTAGTAAAAAATGGAGGTGTGGCCAACACACGACTTTCTTTTACGAACAGAGAATTTTGAGAAATTATATTTTTTTCTTAATTTTTTTTTTTTAATTTTTTAATTTTTTTTTTAATTTTTAATTTTTTATTTTTATTTGTTTTTAATTTTTGGAAACATTTTGACTATAGTAGTTTTTTGTAAACCTTATACTTTTTAAGATATTTGCAAAATAAATTTTCTGGACCAAGGGAGCTGCCACTTCCGGTTAGCCGATTTGGAGTAGAATTCACTGGGACCTCCCAATTTATCAAAAAAGCTTAAATCTGAAGTTTCAGTTCGATTGGTTAAACCATCTGGGCTGTAGAGAGGACACAGACAGACTGACAGACTTGACAGACTGACAGGCTAACAGACTGACAGACAGACAGACAGACACCATTTCGAAATCCACTTTTTCGGACTCAGGGGACCTCAAAACAAATAAATCTCTAAAAATTTCAAGGTCCAAAATTTTCATGATTACTATACTTCATTTTACTAGAGTAAAAGAAAGTAATAAAGTATAGTAATCATGAAAATTTTGGACCTTGAGATTTTTAGAGATTTATTTGTTTTGAGGTCCCCGGAGTCCGAAAAAGTGGATTTCGAAATGGTGTCTGTCTGTCTGTCAGTCTGTCAGTCTGTCAGTCTGTCAGTCTGTCAGTCTGTCAGTCTGTCAGTCTGTCAGTCTGTCAGTCTGTCAGTCTGTCAGTCTGTCAGTCTGTCAGTCTGTCAGTCTGTCAGTCTGTCAGTCTGTCAGTCTGTCTGTGTCCTCTCTACAGCCCAGATGGTTTAACCAATCGAACTGAAACTTAAGATTTAAGCTTTTTTGATAAATTGGGCGGTCCCAGTGAATTTTACTCCAAATCGGCTAACCGGAAGTGGCCACTCTCTTGGTCCAGAAAATTTATTTTGCAAATATCTTAAAAAGTATAAGGTTTACAAAAAACTACTACAAACAAAATGTTTCCAAAAATTAAAAACAAATAAAAATAAAAAATTAAAAGAAAAATTTAAAAATTAAAAAAAAACAAAATTTAAAAAAAAGTTTTTAAAAAAATAAAATTTCTTAAAATTCTCTGTTCGTAAAAGAAAGTCGTGTGTTGGCCACACCTCCATTTTTTGAGTTCAACATGAACGTGTTGTTTCTATATTTGTAAATTAATATTTCTTCCATCCGATCCAATAAAGTCGCCTTTCTTCATACGATGTAAAACTTCCAAATTTGTGTTCATGTCTTGGTAATTGTATTGTGTATCATTTATATGTTGAGCGAAATTTGATTCTGTCCTAATTTTGCCAATATCCCTTGTATGTTCCTTAAACCGTTGCCCAAATGATCTTCCAGTTTGCCCTAAATTAAATGAAGGGTAACCTGAACATTTTAATTTATAAACTCCTTTGTCCAAAATGAATCATTCTCAGGCTTCATTTTCTGTTCCAATGAATTAAGAGTTTTATAAGCAATTTTGTAACCATAATTTTGAAAAAAAATTTGAAGATGTTTGTTAAACTCTACACTGACATATTTTGGTTACACATCTTCATCAAAGTGCAATGTAGTTGACTGCCAGTATTCCATTTTATTTGGATAAATTCATCAAGTCAATTTTTGTTGATTTGTAACCGTTTTCATTCGCAAGGAATTTGATTGTATTTAATTCATTGTTGCAATCCATGAATCATGTGGTTGTATGCTGAAATCTTGTGTTGGTATGGATGGTTTGACTTCTCATGGATCGTGTGGCTGGTTTGTGTTAGTTTTCTAAATATTTTGAATTTATGAGTATGTTGAGCATCAGAATTAGTTATATTTATATTCAAGAAATTTATATCTTTATTATTTTAAATTTACAATCTAAACTTAATATTTTGGTGTAATTGGTTTAAATGATTTAAAAATTGATTTAGTTGTCTGATTGTACCCGTAAATAGGATCAGGATAGCATCTACCTATCTGTGCCAGTAAACGATATCTTTGTCGAATTTATTTATGTTGTTCTTAATAATTTTATTTTCGAAGTAATTTAAATAAATGTTAGCTAAAGTTCCGGATAGCGGACTGCCCATCGGAAGACCATCGGTTTGTTTGTATAATCTATTTGTGTGTTTAAAATAATTTTGATTTGTTATTTCTTATAATAGCTGAATTAATTCATCTATGACGAGTGTTTCTATATCTCAATCGGTTGATAAATTCCTTGTAATCTCCAATGTTTCTCTTATATCGAACGATGCTAATTTTCCATTATTCGGTATGTTGATCCCTTCTATTTTATTGATTAGCATCTTCTATGGAATGGTCATTTTCTAATTTAACGTTTTTATTTATCCAATTATGTATTAATAAATTTGGGAATTTTGTAAGATGGAGCCGAAGTAAAGTTAACTATAGGTCTTATTGGTACTTCAGGTTTGTGTATTTTAGATAATCCTCTCATTCTCTGTTCACAATGAAAATTATGTTTCCTTCTTTATGGTTCTTACTGTTTTGATTTCATTGGCATTTTGGTTCTGTCTTATTTCATGAAAATCACTCATATTGTCCACTATCATTGTTCTTATATCCGATTGATGTTCAATGTTTGTTTTCGTGATGGAATCACGATGAATTAAACACAATCAAATTCATTGCGAGTGAAAACGGTTAAAAATCAATAAAAATTGACTTGATGAATCCAATTTATCAAAATGAAATGGAAAACAAGCAGTCAACTACTTTGCATTTTAATGAAGATATGCAACCAAAATATGTCAGTATAGAGTTTAATAAAAATTCTTGTAAACATCTTCAAATTTTTTTTTCAAAATTATGGTTACAAAATTGCTTATAAAATTCTAAATTCATTGGAACAGAAAATATAGCCGTCAGAATGATTTAATTTTGGATACCGGAGTTTATAAATTAAAATGTTCAGATTGCCCTTCATTTTGTTTGGGGCAAACTGGAAGATCATTTGGACAACGGTTTAAGGAACATTCAAGGGATATTGGCAAAATTAGGACAGAATCAAATTTCGCTCAACATTTATCGCTTGCTGGAAAAATTAATTCAGCAGATACCATTGTTATCGATTAAGATTAGCACTCCATGGTTGGTGCAGATGTCACGAATCATGACAAAGTTCGTTTGAACCCAACCTGTGCAGTTATATGGTATCTCGAGATCGTTGCTCTATGTTTGAATTTATGTGAATCGCGTTTTTGGTGCGCAGACTTAGCAGCCTTTTTCCGATTTGTTTTGTTATCCACTAGTTGAGTAATCACTTTGGTTTATTTCTGCAGAAGTTATCAATTACTATTGGAGATTATTTTTAATTTTTGTCGAAATTTTTATTTTTATAAATAACCAATTTTAGCTTTGACTCTTATTTGAAAATGTAGGAAAATGTTGGAAAGTGTGTTGAAAATGAAATGTGGGGCTTGGGATATTGTGCTCACTATTAATTCAAAAGTTCCAAAATTAGCGATAAATTTAGCTATATTTAACGCTACTGTATCGAAGGGGTAAGGGTAAGATGCCCAAACTATATTTTCTCTATTCATGGATTATAAAAGGTATCTAATGCTCTATCATTTATTATCCTATGTTTATAAGTTTCACAAATGAAAGCGTTCAAAGTGTGACATGATTTCGTTGCATTCTTGCTCACACTGCTACAATATACTTCTCAAAAGCACCAAGCAACAGGTAGTTCTTCGTCAGAAAAGTTTTCTGTAAAAAATATTAAATTTCTCACAATTGCAAAAAAAAAAAAATTTTTTAAATCCTACTCAAATAGCTTTCGTGTGACATTCCTAAGCAAGTAAATCAGATAATTCTATTTCTAAGTTCTAATTTTTGTAGGAGAATAACTTATTGAAAATATGCACTAATGGACGTCAAGGCCGTGTAATAGGGCGTCAAGGCCGTGTAATGGGACCAGGTTCATAATTATTGGGTACAACCAATTTTTGCTAGAAATATCTTTGTTATGATATTAGAAATATTTTTGTTCATTGAACTGAAAAACGCTCTTAATGCTAACTTTATCTTGGGGAAAAATAACACTTTCTTGTCTAGAAAAACAACTAAGTTGATAATAAAACATCGTTGTCGAAAAGCTTCCAGCTTAAAAATAAACTTTAGGAAAAAGTAACAGAGTTGTTTTTCTCAAAATATAATCAGCAATATTTTGTGTTTTTGGCTTAATTATCAAAAATATTCTTCAAAAATCGTTAACTTACCTCAAGGGAATTACAAAACCCCCTTTCAGCAAGGAAAATAAGTAAACAGTGAAATCTCCTTATAATGAATACCGGCCTAACGAAATTGAAATTTTGCAACGAATTTTTATTCGCTAAAATGTAATTTTTTTTGTATGGAAATGTACCATGGCTAACCAAATGAGTAATAATAAGGAAATAAAATAAGAAAACTTCACACAAATACATACTCGTACATAACTAAATAAAATAAATAAATATATTTCTCCGATCCCTTTGGCTTTGCTATCTATAACGAGATTTCACTGTAGTAAAATTTAAACAACCTTATATTTTGATGATTCAAAGTTCATCAATCAGTGTTTCAGTGATTAGAGACTTTTGTGTGAACGAGCACATCATTGAATAGAGTGTAGCCAAGCTTATGAAAATAATTTGAATAGTATTTATTAATTTTCATTAAATTGCAATAACACGGTTGCATCAATAAAAAATAAAATGTATTTCCTTCTTACATCCTGCCTAGGTATCCCTGCTACATCCTTCCTAATTATAAAGAAAAATTATAAAATCATTCATTCTATCGGCAGACAGTAATAAAAATATGTTTTCGATTTAGCTGACATTACAAGCTTTATCTACAACAATATTATCCACTATCACACGGTGCCCTGGAATAAAATACTCGCCATTTACATCTCTGTAAACAAATCTTAATGTAATAGTAATTAACAAAAAAGATGTGTTTTTTCACCTTTTTCAGATTGATTGTAATTTTTGAAAAGTTTTAAGTTTAGATATTTTATGTTTAATCATATTTTCATCCGTTTAAAACTGCAAATTATATTAAAAAGCATATAATTTCTAATTGAGTAATTTTGGTTTACAAAAAACCAACCGGAAAAAAATACACTGAGCCCCTGCTAATTTGTATACCTCAATTTGTTTATACGAGACGAAGAAGAACAATCTTAATTTTGGATTTGGCCGCAGGAAAAACTTTTTTTTTTTGAGTTTTAAAGGAGACAATACTCGAATACGTATAGGTTCCGGTTACGCTTGAAACTAGCCAATCAATCAATAATTTGGGTTTATGCATCAACTGAAGTTGACCAACCAAACATAAGCTCGAATGATCTGATGTGATCTACATACATGAGAGCACGACGTCAGACTGATTGAGGAGTAGAACTAGTTCTAAGGGTTTCGCTACCCAAATCCACATTTCCTTATTGGCTAAGGCGCTGTACGTGTTTCCTCGCATATTTCTTAATTTCTTCACTGACGAATTCCATTTTTAGATTCTTATACCATTCGTACCATTCCTTGCCTTCATCTGTCAGCTTTGCAGCCAAGGCTCTATAACACTCTGTATTCTTTTCTCTGGGTGGTGGATTTGCCGAGTTTTAAGAAATAATTAACAGATTAGAATTGTGTTGTCATTATATTGCATTAAGTTAATAACTATCGTAATACCTAGGTGTCTGTAACTTGGCCGGTTTTGGCATCTCTAGCTAACCCATCCACTCCGTTGGTTTTGTTGTGTGTTTACGGGTGTACGATGGATCCATCTCGAACAACTTTTTTTGTAACTATTCCCTGTATCGCAGTAGGTCCTACTGAATAATTTGTTGCTCAAAATTAGTCAAGGAAAATCATTCATTTAAACGTGGTATGCTGTTTTTAAAATGTAAAAGCCCACATCGTATTTCAACAATAAATCTGATAACTAAAAATCTGGAATACATCATGTCTCTTTAGAAAATACAGAATAAATGCATATAAGCCACTTTCGACCATATGTTGAAAATCGGTCAACTAATGTTTCTCGATAAAATCTAATAAAAATTCCCTTCGTAAGTATTCGTATTTCATAATTAACTCAATAAAACATTATACAAATAAAAAAATTAAAAATCAATAAACTGTAACGAACACTTGGCATGACGTTACCAAATATACCCATCTACAAAAAGCCTCAAACAAAACTGCATCCTAACCTTGTACATAGATATTGAAAAAACTCAATGACAATATGCGGATTCAGTTACAATTCCAATCCTATTAATTCTAGTGGCAGGAGCCCATATGATCTACATTTTCATTAAAAGTGTTGGCTCAAGTTTCAGTAAATAAACGTATAAACATTTTTTTAATGCACACGCTTACATTGTATACATAGGTATGTGTACAAAATTGTGTTTTTTTTCTTTTGCTTTCCTTTGCAACTGAGGCCATTTATCAACCAAATCGAATTTCTTGGATATCCGGTGAATAAATGTAAAGGCAAATTTTTACAATTTGGGCGGTTCGTCTGCTTACACTTGTAATGAAAATGTGCGTTTGCACATGTTGCGTGTAACCCAATTTTAATTTAAATTAATTTAAAATAATTTTTTTTTTTAAATTTGCGTTAGGGCTAAATCGTGTTGGTAAGTAAGTATTTACCAACTTTGTGTTAGGGCTTATGGCCAACGTTAGTAATTTTAAGTGTTTGTCATTTCGTTTGTTTTTCTTGTTTTTGTGATCTGATTTCTCCCTACTAGTGATTTCTGTACGGTATGCCACATCCTAATTTTATGGTATGTCCGAATCCAAATTTCTGTTTTATTTAATTTTAGTTGTTTACAACCAACTTTTGCTTTATAAAACAACTTCATTTAAATCTTAAGCGGAGTTACAAAACCCTATGACCGACTTAACCTCTACCCGACTGAGCACCAGGATTAAGTCGTGGTAGCATCCTTTCCTCTTAAGTACTACAAAACACTCGACTCTCGGTAAAAAAAACAACTTCAAAACTAACTATTTACAAACGTTGATTTGCTCCCCGTGAGCAGATTCCCACAATTTGGACTTAATTCGTCCAAAATTAAAAATTAACTGGAAAAACTTTTTATTTGTTCGCGTTCCCACGAATTGGACTTAATTTGTCCGAAATAAAGCACTAACTATCACCAGAAAAAAAAAATGTTGCACCACCCAAATTACTAATTTTTAACAAAAAACTTGTCGGTGGTGACCGCCATTCCACTTATTCGTTAATAATAAGACGAAGAATAATACGAGCGCGTCGTACTGTGCCGGTGTAACTTTCCTCCAATCGGTCTAATCAATTCAACAAGAACACAAACATAAGATGTAGCGTATGACAAACCTAGAAGTCTAAAGTCAATCCAACTATTTCGAACAAGGTCTTCAAAGACTTGGTAACCTCGGGACCCTCTTAACTATTGGGTTAAAAGGGCAACAGACCTAGAAGCACTATCGCTTTACAGGCGCCGATTTTCAATTAAAAACTTGAAAGATATTCAAGCGAGAATTTCAGTTCTAAAGAATTTTAACAGCTACATAAGAAATTTACATGATTTGTACGATTTGCTCGAGGTTAATTACCCTCGAACAATAAATTGCATTTTATATTTAATCCAAGTCATTTTGGTGCATTGAATGAACTGTTAAGCACACTCATTTTAATCTACCAACTTCATTTGGTTTTGACCAACATGAGTTCCTGGTGCGCCAGGATTTGTAAAATAAATGAAATATCTAATATTACATTAGAGTGTTAAAACTAACGAAAACATTGACAGCCATTTTAATTTTTGTTATAGAAACCCGTAATTTTGACTCAAATACTTATGTAAATAAATTAAATGAGAACAATGTTATCCCGAATTTTTAGGTTAATTTTTCCATTTACTCTACTTTATCCGATGTAACGTGTTTAATGGCCTGATAATAGCTTTTGTAAAATTTCTTTTTATTGTCTTCGAAATACCTGTTTAATTGATAGCTAATTAGTTTTATCATTATTGTGTTACATAACTACAAATTATACTTAATTTGTTGGAATTTTATCTACTTAAAAGCTCTTTTTCTATTTTCTGTCCACCTTTATAAAATATATTTTACTTTAAGCATCATAATCTCGTTATTTAATTACGTTGACTAAAACAGATGTGATTGACCTTTTTACTTTTACCTTCTGGCTAATAGAATAATCTTTAAATGGATGTGATATAAACAAAATGAAAGCTTCTAGAGTAGATAGGCTGGTTGAATTTACCTTGGTTACATAATTGCACAATATCATCGAACTAACAGTAATCTTTGCTGTATGCATGTAAGAGTATATACATAAGTAAATACTATGTTTAAATGGGTACCTAACCACGTTTTCATTTTTATTGTTTTCTAATTCGATTTTATGGAAACTTTATTATACTTATACGCTTGTATACTTTAGTTTACTTTCCTATATATACACATATATGTATATAATTATGTCATATAAACTAAAAATCTAGACCAGTAACAAATTTACCGGGAACGAAAAATAAATTCGGGGAAATATATAATTTTTCCCTCTTTCAATGCTACTACCCAATTTCATTAAAACGAGCTCATACAAATAAATTCTACAAAGAAATATTTTCCAATGTAGTTTATAGTTTTATTTATTTATTTTTATATTATACATACATACATACATATTTAATTTGCTTCTCCATGTTGAACACTATATAAAAAAGAACAAAATAATATGAATTAAAACAAGCTGGGACAAAAACTAAAGCCCAACATGAGTTGCTGTTGCATCAGCTACAAAATGGGATTCGAAAATGATAAGAAAAAGAGAATGAAGTAAAAAACTTTTTTTTTTTTTTTTTTGAAACGACAAACTATTTTGATATGAGCTCATACAAAAAAAGAAACCAAGTTTCAATCGCTATATATAGCTCGTGTATAATAGGAACGAATGTCGGTAGTAAAGTATATAATAGGTGGTAAAGTTAAAATACCTAGGATAGCTATTACTGTGGTGTACATTGTTCATAGCATGTACCTACACATTTTTTTTATCCTTAAGGAAGATGTATTTTAACGATTTATGAAAATTTGTTGTTAGTTTTATCAAAATAATGCCTCCATGTTGACGATATTTTTTTAAAAGCTTTTTTTAAGGTATCAAAAAATCCCAAAGAAAATGTTTATTCCATAGTTTTTATATGGAGAGATATTACCTCAGTTTATTCAAAATATATTAATGAAAATTGACTCGAAATTAATTTTATTTTGATTCAATTGAAACTATAAACTTTATTTTCCACCTGACTTGGACGATTTTTTCGTGAGCTTTTCCAATTTACGGTAATAATGATAACAAAATAAGATATTTTATATCTGAAAAAGCTTAAAAATAGAGTACATGCATGTAAAAAAGAGATAAAAATATAAAGGAAAAGGCGCGACGTTTACAATAGTAGTGTTTTTTTATTCGCTCCGGATAGCTGCTATCGAGAGCCGTCATTTTTATACGCCTAAATTTAAATTTGACGTGCTATTTATTGGTAAACTAGACTTATTTAACATCAAACTATCATTTTTAATTCAATTGTTTAGCGAAAACTTGATATAAAAAATATTTGGCTCTACCTATTTATACGGAGCGCTATCCGGAGCCATTTTTTATATGACGGCTCTCGATAGCAGCTATCCGGAGCGAATAAAAAAACGCGCTTAATAATAAACATGACAAACAATATAGAAACAAGGTAAACATAAGAGAAATGAAGCAAATACATAATATGAAGCATATTATCAGATGACAGCAAACAAATGACAAATTGGAAAAAAGCAAAACAAATTCACCAAATATTAAGAATTTTGTGAGTAAATAATTTTTTTTCATAATTTTCTGTAAACACCTATAGTCATCTGAGGTACAATAGTTAAACTAAAGATAAATTTAGCAAGTACTATTTTACATCGTCAAAGCCAACTTTGATGTATTTTTCAAAATGAAAGTTCGAAAATATAGTTTAGGCATAATTTAATTTTAATATTTCTGTCTTAAAACATTTTTGCTTTTTTCCTTGAAACTTCAAGCTAAGTTATACCACTAAAAAGCTTCTAAAATATTATAACGTGTGATTGTGGCTGGTAAGGCGCATCCTCAGAATTTGTTTGAAAATTATGCATTTGCAATACTGGTGGAGCCATAATTTACTTTTACACCTTAAGTTTACATAAACAAGCATACAATAACAGTTTTGATTTGTTGCGTATTTTTCATACGTTTACTCACAAATTTTTGGAAATCTTAATTAAATTTTATGATTTTTATATTTGTAATATTATTCCAAATACAAATGTTTGCTGCATAAGATAGAAGGTTGTTGCGTGAGATACAAAGAGGTGAAATAATTCAAAAATTGGTGGACATGTTGTTGCATTTCTGGTTATAGAAGAAAATCTTATTATCCGAAAATTGTAATATAAGGCTTTTTTTTAAAAGTAAATCGTAATATTAGGGATTAAGGAATTTTTTTAATAATAATACCATCTTTAATTTAATTTCTTACATTCTATGTTTATCTTACATTTCGTGTCTATTGTTTGCTTTAATTCTACTAACCAGATACCGGACAAATGTTTTGATATATTAAATCTTCCTTAGAAAACTTTAACAGTATCATCAGTATTTGAATACTGCTGCTCATGAATCTGCATTTATGCGTTGGTGGTTGCTACGGATCGATTTTGGATAATAAATTGTTGAAACATTATTAAATTATGGTAACTATCTGGCTTAGCATTCGATATCAATAAGAAACATTGATATAAAATAAATTCTGTTTAGAACTTGGAATGCAAACCCAAGTTTCCTCAACAAAGCGAACTTCCCACTCAATGGCTCGAAAGGAGTTAATCTTCTGACGATTTTCAACAAAGAACTGTAAAAACCACTTCCACCTGACTTTAACTACGAATGGTTTTAAATTTCGTTCTCTCTTGTGTACGATTCGACATTCTACAACGTTGTTCCGCGTCAAAAGATTTAAACGAAAAAAATTGGTTTTCATTCGGATGCCGCTTGCTTATTCACATGAATCGCGATTTTACTTGTACGAGTAAAAATGATTCAATGATTTCTCCTAAATTACAATATAAAATATATACTGGTCACTTAAAAAATAGTTAATAAGCCATTTCGAATGTAATGTCGTGGACAATTTTTTTTTGCAAACGCACTTTTTCTAATAAAAATTGCAGAAAAGTGTTTACTCGAGCGAATTTTACAATATGGCCGCGATTTAAACATTTTTTGCAGTTTTTATTAGGAAATGATTAAATATTTTTTAAGTGACTAGTATTTATTTTACGTCGTAATTTAAGAGAAATCCATTATAATTTATCAGTAATTAAAATAAGTAATTGAAATTAATAAATTACAGAACATTACCACGTTAGAACCATATATATTTAAGACTGAGCATCATTTTTAATTCTTTAGCCTGCTTCATAAATTGTTGGACATGTTGAACATTTCTTAATTTAAACGCATCGAATATCTCCTACTTTGTTGTGAACTGAACTTTATAATTCATATAATGCGGCTCCGTCACTAGCCAATTGAAGTTGATCGTTTAGTGATTTTATTTCATGAATCAGTTTATCGTTTACACTTTGCAGAACTGCTATTCGTTTTTTATGATCCTCCAAAATCTCAAATCACTTTAGTAGCTTGTTGAATTCTGTAACTTGTTTTTTAAATTCTTTAACTTCTTTAAATTCTTTAGATCTTTTAAATTTGTTAAATTCTTCGAATTATTTGAATTCCTCATATTCTTTAAATTACACAATATAATTTGAAATTTGTTAAATTTTATAATTTGGAAATTTTATAATTCTTTAATTTCTAGAAATTCGTTAACTTCTTTATATGCTTTAAATTATTCAAATTCTTGTAATTCTTTAAATTCCCTAAATTCTTTAACTTCTTTAAAAAATTTTTAATTCTTTGAATCTTTCAAATTCTTTAGATTCTTTAAATTATTTAAAATGTTTTATTCTTTAAATTCTTTAAATTTTTCGAAATCCTTAAATCCTTTAAATCATTTAAATTTTATTAATTGAAATTCATTAAATTTTATAATTTGGAAATCTTATGATTCCTTAAATTCTTTAACTTTTCTAAATTCTTTAACTTGTTTATTTTCTTTAAAATTTTCAAATTCCTTCAATTCCTTAAATTCTTACAACTTTTGAATTCTTTGAATTCTTTAAATCCTTTAAATTTATAAAATAATTTGATAAATTGTATAATTTTAAAATTTTAAAATTATATAAATTTTCAAACTCCTTTAAATTCTTTATAGTCTTTAAATTCATTGAATTTCTTCAATTCTTTAAATTTTTATATTTATTTAAATTCTTCGATTTTTTGAATTCTGTATATTATTTAAAATTTATAATTTGAAATTCGTTAAATTTTATATTTTGGAAATTTTAAAATTCTTTAACTTTTTAAAATTTCTTTAAATTCTTCGAATGCTTTGACTTCCAAATAAATGGTATGCATCCATTTTTTCGTTGTTCCCGTAGGCCTTATATCACTTAATTATTAATACAATTGAAAAACAAAACATAATATTAAAAAATAAAATAAAAGTAAAAATAGTAAAATTAAAGTAATTTTAAAGCAAAAATTTTATTATGTTTCAATTTACAAATTAAAAACAATGAAATAACTTTAATTAACTTGATATTAATTTTATGGGCCAAAAGATCGGTTTCGGAGGTTCGTCCTTTGTCAATTCTATACAATTACTCAAATCAGAGTAATCAGAGTAATTGTATAGAATTGAAAGTTAATTCATTGTTTTTAATTTGTAAATTGAAACATAATAAAATTTTTATGTATTACGTTTCGTTTTTCAATTGTATTAAGAATTTTTTCAATCCTATAAATCCGTTAAATTTTATAATTTGAAATTCGTTAAATTTTATAATTTGGTAATTTTATAATTCTTTAAATTCTTTAACTTCTTAAACTCCTCTAAATTCTTTAACTGGTTTGAATTCTTTAAAATTTTCAGATTCTTTGAATTCCTTATATTTTTACAACTTTTGAATTCTTTGAATTCTTTAAATCCTTTAAATTTATAAAATTAAATTTTTTTAAATTTTATAATTTGAAAATTTTAAAATTATTTAAATTCTTTAAATATTTAAACTTCTTTAAATTCCTCAAAATCTTTTAATTCTTTAAACTAATTAAATTCTTTGAATTTCTTCAATTCTGTAAATTCTTTGGATTCCTTAAATTCTTTAAAATCTTCTTAAAATCTTTAAAGTTTAACTTCCCTAAATTCTTTAACTTGTTTCAATTCTTTAAAATTTTCAATTTTTTTAAATCTTTTAATTCCTTAAATTCTTAGAATTTTTGAATTCTGTAAATTCTTTAGATACTTTAAATTTATAAAATTGAAATTCGTTAAATTTTATAGTTTGGAAATTCTGTGAATCCTTTAAATACTTTGGATTCTTTAAATTCTTTAAAATTTTTGAATTCTTTAAATACTTTAAACTTTTCGAATTCTTTAAATCCTTTAAATCATTTAAATTGTATAAATTGAAATTCACTCAATTTTATAATTTGGAAATCTTATAATTCTTTAAATCCTTTAACGTTTCTAAATTCTTTAACTTGTTTGAATTCTTTAAAATTTTCAGATTCTTTGAATTCCTTAAATTATTACAACTTTTGAATTCTTTGAATTCTTTAAATCCTTTAAATTTATAAAATAAAATTTTTTTAAATTTTATAATTTGAAAATTTGAAAATTATTTAAATACTTTAAATTTTTAAACTTCTTTAAATTCCCTAAAATCTTTTAATTTTTTAAATTCATTAAATTCTTTGAATTTCTTCAATTCTGTAAACTCTTTGAATTCCTTAAATTCTTTAAAATCTCCTTTAAAACTTTAAAGTTTAACTTCCCTAAATTCTTTAACTTGTTTCAATTTTTTAAATCTTTTAATTCCTTGAATTCTTAGAATTTTTGAATTCTTTAACACTAGAACTATTGACCGGTCAAAATGACCGGTTATACATTTATTGAATTCAATTTTTTTAATTATTATATTAATATTTTTGTGGTAATCTGTGATGACTTTTAATATGATAACAAAGTAATTATGTCAAAATTCATCACAAAGTTCCAAAAAAATATTGACATAATAATTAAAAAAATTGAATTCAATAAATGTATAACCGGTCATTTTGATGGTCGGTAGTTCTAGTCTTAAATTCTTTAGATACTTTAAATTTATAAAATTAAAATTCATTAAATTTTATAGCTTGGAAATTCTTTAAATTCTTTCAGTTCTTCAAATTCTTTAAATTCTTTAAATTTTTTAAATTCTTTAAATCCTTTAAGTTGTTTAGATTCTTTAAATTCTTTAAATTTTTCGAATTCTTTAAATCCTTTAAATCATTTAAATTTTATAAATTGAAATTCATTCAATTGTATAATTTGAAAATCTTATAATTCTTTAAATTCTGTAACTTGTTTGAATTCTTTAAAATTTTCAGATTCTTTGAATTCCTTAAATTATTACAACTTTTGAATTCTTTGATTTCTTTAAATCCTTTAAATTTTATATACATATTGAAAATCGTTAAATGTTATAATATAACATTTTTGTTTAGTCCAAATCTCTGACAAGGGTTGCTTATGTCCCTTTGTCAATTTCAGTCAATACCGCAATTTTTTTGGCATATGGGAAACCTTATTATCTTGATGGGGATATGGTATAACTTTCACGTTCCGGTTCGAGTGAAAATCATTGACAGAAGCCATGATTTTCCGTTTTTCTTGTATTTGTATAGATAATTATTTTTGATAATAGCTTTTCATTCAAATCTATTAATTTTTTTATTAGACTAAAAATCAAAAACTATAGTAGATTTCATAGAAACGTCTCGTGTCGAATAAATAAAAATTCAAATTAGTTGGGTGTAGAAAATACCTAATTGGGTGTAGAAATTATATTTCGAACAATACAGTGAGCCCCTACGCAATATACTTAAAACCACAAAAATATAATTCTCTCTTTGAGAAAATTTACTCTTAAACTAATGCGAGATTGTTTTGAGCGAGGTCAAAAATATGTATTCAGAAAAATTTTCTGGTGTTAAACTTGTTAGTATGCGCTGGTACACCGGTGAGCATGATTCAAGCAAGGTTAACTTGATGTTTCGAGTCACGTGTTTGTGACGTCACACAATTCTGCCACGTGTTTGTAAATAGAGAAAAAGCGAATGAAACATTTTTGTGTTTGTTTTCATTTTTATTTTTTTTTACTTGTTGTTGGTTGTAATTTAAAGGGCTCCTTTAATACTAGAGTTGAGTGTCGTCATAAAACAAAAATTGGTCGTTTGTTTACATATTTAGAGCTAAACTGGTATTAATTGAATCACGACCAGTGAATAAAGGGAATATATGTTTGTTTTTTCTTTATTAATAAATTAACGATGGGTTTTCATTGGGTTATGGGTTATTTATTGTGGCCAACCAACAATATACATTTGAATATGATACTGACTAAATGTGAGATTCTAAACTGATTTTTAGATTTCTATACTATATATAGTATTTCTCACCCGATTGTGATGAAATTCGACTTGCATAATGGAAATGGGATCTTCAAATGATTTTTAGAAGAAGTTCTGGAATATGGCCAAGTAGGATGGAACTTGGCTATTTCTTGAACATTTATGATGAAATTAGACACGTGCAATAGAAATATGCTATTCTAAATTGATATATAGAAGAAGTTCTGGAATATGGCCTATTAGGAAGGATCTCAGTTAGTTCTCAATCGGTTTGGGTAAAATTCGACTAATACGAAGCAAATGGGATTTTAAAATGATGTTTAGAAGAAACTCTTGGATATGTCTAAGTAGGATGGAACTTGGCTATTTCTTAACCTATTATGATGAAATTCGAGTTGTACGATGGAAATGGGATCTTCAAATAATTTTTAGATGAAGTTCTTGAATATGGCCTATTAGGGCCTAACTTGGCTATTGCTTAACCGATTATAATGAAATTCGACACGTTCGATACAAATTGGATTAGAAAATGATATGAAGAAGAAGTTCTTCTCAATCGATTATGATGAAATACTACTTGTACGACGGAAATGGGATCTTCAAATGATTTTTAGATGAAGTTCGGGAATATGACAAAGTAGGATGGAACTTGGCTGTTTCTTAACCGATTATGATGAAGTTTGAGTTGTACGATGGAAAATTGATCCTAAAATAATTTTTAGATGAAGTTCTGGAATATGGATTATGATTAATGATGAAATTTGAGTTGTACGATGGAAAATGGATCCTAAAATAATTTTTAGATGAAGTTCTGGAATATGGATTATTCCTATTGGGATCTAACTTGGCTATTCCTGAACCGATTATGATGAAATTCGACACGTTAACCAACACATAATCAACACACAATTAATAACCGATCAATTCTCGTTTTATGGAAAAAACTAATGAAAAAATGTTTCTATTTTCTTTCCATCGAGTCTTTTTCATTTATAACATTTCACACAACATTTCACAATAAACGATTCTCGATGTCCAAATGAAAAAGAATCATGGAAAAAACGCTGAATAAGCTGTTTTCATAGTAAGCTACACTGTAAACAGACATTTTATCGAGTTTCATATAAATTTCCGCTAGATGATACAGCAATTGGTTTAAATATTAGCTAAATAAATGATAAAGTAGATTTAGTTAATCAATTTTCGTCATTGCCTGTCAAAAAATCATGATTTATGAGGTTCTCACCACCAAAATGGTCAAAAAAAATTTTATTCATATGAAAAAATGTTGACGTAATTTTTTCCTCCTCAAGGAAGATGAATCGGAAGTGTGTATTTCTCACTGAAAATAGTTTTCATTATACTTCTCACGGAACGAGAATTGACCCCCAGCATATACGATGGAAATGGCATTCTAAAATATTTTTTAGAAAAAATTCTGGAATGAGGCTAATTCGAAAGGGAGTCGACAAACCAAATGAGAAAGGAATTTAGCCACATTTTAACCGATTATGATGAAATTCAGCATATAAGATTATAAAATAGTTTGTTGATGTCCTTTGAGGACTTCTCTTTAAATCATTATAAAATCCCGTTTCCAATTTACTGCGTAAAAGTAAACTGCGAAAGAGTTGGGAGTGCCTTTATCCCCAGAACAGATTGCATAGATTATAACCAAAAAAAAAAAAAAAAATTTATAATCCCATTTCCTTAGTCCATGCTGAATTTCAATTAAACAGTTAAAAAGTGGTCAAGTTCCTTCCGAATTAGCTGTGTTCCAGAACTTCATATAAAACTCATTTTAGAACCCCATTTATATCATACATGATCAATTTCATCAAAATCGGTTTAGAAATAGCCGAATTCCTTCAGAAGAAGCTTCAACTAAAAATTATTTGAGAATCCCATCTCGATCGTACATGTCGCATTTCATCATACTAGGTTAAAAAATAACCGAGTTTCATCCTAGTGGACCATATTTCGGAGCTTCATCTAAAAATAATTTTAGAATCCCATTTCCATCGTACAAGTCGAGTTTCATCACAATCAGTTCAGAAATAGCGAAGTTCCATCCTACTTTGCCTTATTCCAGAACTTCACCAAAAAATCATTTGATGATCCCATTTTCGAATTTCATCATAATCGGTTGATAATTAACCGTGTTCCTTCCTAATTGACCATATTCCAGAACTTCTTCTAAATATCATTTTAGAATCCCATTTCTATCGCACGTGTCGAATTTCATCATAATCGGTTAAGAAATAGCCAAGTTCCATCCTACTTGGTCATATTCCAGAACTTCATCTAAACATCATTTGAATATCCCATTTCCATCGTACAAGTCGAATTTCATCATAATTGGTTAAGAAATAACCAAGTTCCATCCTACTTGGCCATATTCCAGAATTTCTAATAATCCATAACGCAATGTAAACCCATGTTAGTATCATAATTTCGCTTTCTTTTCATATAATACATATGAATGTGTACAATCCAGCCGAAATGTGTAGTTTTTTTATTCAGCCGGTAAAAGGTTGTTTGTATAAAGGTTAAAAAATTAAAAACCACTAACATAAACTTATTCCGGCTGTTCACACGCAGTTAACGCTGCAATACATGATTTCCTCGTTCCTTACTTCTTCGCCTATTAACTAACGGGAGGAGGAAGGTAGTTTATAGGGACAGAGGTAAGAAACGAGGAAATGATGTGTTGCAGTGTTAACTGCGTGTGAATAGCCGAATTAGGAAACTATGCAAGAAGCGTTTATTTTCTATTTATCTAGAATAATGTTTTTTATTTATTTGTTGCAAACAATCACAGATTTTGTTTGTATGTACACTCACACATAAATATTGTAAACACAAAAAATAAACAAAAAATAAAAGTAGTGAGAAATACGAATTTTTGTTCGATTTGTTTTTTGTATTCTTTAAACTCGTAGAGCAAACTCAATTCAAAGTCAAACGCAAATCAAGAAGAAGTAGAGGTAAGAAGAAATTAACAGCAAAGTATCTGATTTAAAGAGATTAAGAAGATAAAGTTATTACAGTTCTACTGTATTTTCCATTTGTTGTTGTTGTTGTTTTCATTTCTTGAAAATAAGTGTTCACGAGACGTCTCGGTATTGTATCGTTTTTGCTAAAAATCGTATCATATGCAAAAACCTTATAAAGGTTTTAGAATCACAGGAATTGCCTTAACTGAGACAAAAGCATCCTCTATTATTGTAGAAAAAATAAGAAAATGACAGATATTGTTGAAAACACTTGCAATAAATGCATTTTTTTTAAATTTTCTTTTTAAATAAATATAATTTAATCTATGTAAATTAGAATGCAAATTGTTTGTTTGTAATTCTTTTGAATAATGGAATAGTATTCTTGGCCCATTATACTTGAATTCGCGCCGCCTAACTAAAATCCTCCCTTCAAAATTAAAATTGGATTTTTTTGAATGAAATCAAATTAACTCTAGTGAGATATTTCAGTCATTTTTTTAATAATTTTAATATTGCAAAATGAAACAATTTTGCCAAAAACTGAATTTGAGGTTTAATTTGCCGGTTTGCGGTTTTACATGCTGCTATGCCTTAAAATAAAAATATTTTCCAGTTGGCTTATTAATTAGAGGTATAAGTAGAATGATAAGAGATTAATTTCAATTTTGATATTGACGAACGAAACCATGGGCTCTAGCGGACAAAAGTGAACTTTCTAATAAGAAACTTTCTATATATGGAAATAGTGTCTTTTTAATTTTAATTTTTATTTATTAAAATTGTTATAATTGGAAAATCTAATTAATCCAATATGTATCTAAAATCAAATTTTTGTACATTCGATTCATTTTGAACAGTTTTATCATTTTGAATGCCAGGAAACTATGCTTAAAACTACAGAAATTTAATGTTAAATTGCCAAAAATATTCTTTGGGTCTCTAACAGTTTTGAAATTATATTAAACCATATTTATCATGTTGTAACTGATAAATACATACATATGTGTAAGCTGAAATCTAATAATTTTGAAACATTTATATTTTTAGTAACTCTTAGCTTAGCAATAAATTTATACGATTTTTAAGTACAAATTTCTAGAATTTAAAATGATAAAATTGTACCAAATGAAGCCAAAATAAAAAAAATTACACGTTAAACCACATATTGGATTAATTAGGTTTACCAATCATAATAATTTTAATAAATAAAAATTAAAATTAAATAGAAAAACTTTTTTGGTTTTTGTATCTGATACGATTTTTAATCTAATAAGAAAATAGAAAGATTTAAATGAAAAACTATTATCAGGAATAATTTTCTAAATAAATACAAGAAGAGCAAATTTCGGTTTTATCATTTTGAATGCCAGGAAACTATGCTTAAAACTGCAGAAATTTAATGTTAAATTGCCAAAAATATTCTTTGGGTCTCTAACAGTTTTGAAATTATATTAAACCATATTTATCATGTTGTAACTGATAAATACATACATATGTGTAAGCTGAAATCTAATAATTTTGAAACATTTATATTTTTAGTAACTCTTAGCTTAGCAATAAATTTATACGATTTTTAAGTACAAATTTCTAGAATTTAAAATGATAAAATTGTACCAAATGAAGCCAAAATAAAAAAAATTACACGTTAAACCACATATTGGATTAATTAGGTTTACCAATCATAATAATTTTAATAAATAAAAATTAAAATTAAATAGAAAAACTTTTTTGGTTTTTGTATCTGATACGATTTTTAATCTAATAAGAAAATAGAAAGATTTAAATGAAAAACTATTATCAGAAATAATTTTCTAAATAAATACAAGAAGAGCAAATTTCGGTTGTTGCTGAAATTGATAAAGGGCCATAAACCACCCTTGTTAGAGATTTGGACTCAGCTTCTGATAGTACACAAGGTATCTGAATAAATTCTTTATCCATCAAGCTGATAAGGTATCCCTTGTCCAATGAAATTGATAAAGCGGCATTAATGTCGCTTGTCAGAGATTTGGACTAAGGATGTGATAGTTCACAAAATAGCTGATTAAATTTTTAATCCATCAAGTTACCAGGCTGCTTCGAATTATAAATTTCAAATTGAGGTTTTGGCTGAAATTGATAAAGGGCCATTAAGACCCCTTATCAGAGATTTGAGCTCAGGTTCTGATGGTTCGCAAGGCTTTTGAATAAATTTTACATCCAGCAAGCTGAGAAGGTATCCCCTGTCACCAGAAATGATTGTGTTTCGAATTTTATTCTTCAAATTGCCATTTTGACTGAAATTGATAAAGGGCCGAAATCACCCTATCACAGATTTGGACCCAGTTTCTGATAGTTCACCTGACATCTGAATATATTCTTCATCCATCAAGTTGAAGATGTATCCTAGTTTTTTTTTTTTCAAATTTTAATCAATGAATAGAACCTTCAAGATATAAAGTTATTCGCTATCCTTCGAAATAAATTTGTTCCATATTTTAATCTTCAAATGGCAATTTTGACATAAATTAGTCGACTTAATTCCTTGTCCTCCGAGGACAATTTCTGTTTCCAGAAATAATTTTTATTCGAACTGATACCTTCCAGTTTGTAATAAAATTACATTTTTAGTACTAAATATTTCAATATGAATCCAGATTTTCAAATTGGAGTTCAATTTAGCAGTATGAAACTAACACATATATAAAAACCGGGAATTTGTAAAGAACTTCACATTCATAACCAAGATTCAGTAGTTGTAAGTTTCAATGTATTTGTGTAGAATTATTATTATTAATTTATATGAATAATATTACAAATTTGATAAACCCAATTTCATGTTAGGATAAAACCGCGGCGAACAGAAACCTATTTTGAGCTAGTCTAAGCTATTTAACCTAAAGCGAAATCATAAACATTTTCTCAAATCTAGGGGAATAGGTAGTGAACGGATATAATTCTTTCGCAACTGAATTCCAGAATGTTCGAGAAGTTTTACTTGTTTTAACATCGAGGTTAGTTAGGTAACTTAGCAAAACTCATAATCGTTGCAAGTATCATTTTGTCTGTTAAATTTCTATTCGAAATTGTTGACCGTTAATAATTTTTGATGTAGAATTTTATTGAGCTACTATATTGTAGATACTTGGCTTATTATGACTATCATTTAAATCGCTGGCCAGCCATTTGATATTTTCAAAACTATTTTGCTTAAAGCTTAGAAGAAAAAAATGCTTGTTATTTAAAAGGTTAACCGAAAGACCGGCCATTTGATAATTTCCAACCCATACGTAAGCTTGTTACGAACAATGTAATCTTCTTTTTTTCATTTTATCATGCAGGCGTACAATGTTACCACTCAAATACAAGATTGGTACGTTATTATTTTTGTTAAGCTTTCCATAGGCGTTATTTTTGGGAAAAACAATTCTTATTTGTTTTTAATTAAAATACTTTATCAAATTCTTAAGATGTAAGAAAACCGTCCTTTTGCTTTCTCGAAGTTATATATATACCATGTAAAATGATGATGTTTGCCTTTCTAAGAAACCAAATTTATCTACGTTGGGATTTGTAATCGTTTTCAGATTGAGGGTTTTGAACAAGATAAATTTATATTACAATGTTTGATAACCAGAAAACATCAAATATGATCGCTAATTTTAATAACAAATTGCAATGATAAAAGCACTACTCCTTATTCATTAACATAATTTGAGAAATAAATAGGAATATGTGTATTTGTAGTAATAAACTATAAGGTTACATAATTCAACTGACTAATTAAATTACAATAATGGAACATAAAGATTTATTTTATGGAAATTCTCCACATAAATTTAATTAATAACACACAAATAACATTTAAATATAAATAAATACATAAATATTAGTCCAGCTTAGTTATAAAATAATTTATTGTATCATCATCAGGTGATAATGAAGATTTTTATACAAAATACAAATCATTCCACTACACATAGTACACTAAAATAGGAGCATAAAATATAGTTGAGATATAAACTATTGTCTGTACAATTATCATACATGTAAATACAGTTTTATTCTGTTTTGTCTGCTTGTTGATAATGGGATTAGTTAATATTATGCTAATATGATTCAAATACCACACTCAATAAACAACTCTATGGTGTACATACAATATTGTGAATAACCATTTTATTATAATCACTATAAATCAAATTAAAGTTTTCAATATTTTATATCAACATATCAGCATGTATAATGTAATTGTGTATGCTTCATATATTTCACAGATACATAATATTTATGTTCAATATTTCATTTATTAATGTTATCTACACTGAAGTTTCTGAACTAATAAAAGTTACGATAGATACGCTAAATCCAATTCATAACAATCGTAATGTAAACAGGCATCGCTCCCTTTATATGTTCAACAGCAGGCAGGGAGACGGAAAAAAAAATCTCAAACTTTCGCGTTAATGTTTTATATATTTTCTTAAATTCTGAAATTTATTCGATTTGAAAAACTTGAAAATTACTTATATTAATAAAAATTTATATACGATCCCTTCTCTATAATAAGTTTAAATGGAATTACAGAACTATATCAGCAAAATACATGCACAAACAGATAGCGAGAAGTAATCAACTTTATTCAGCCATAAAATAAATTTTTCTTGTATTACCTTTATACCTACCTACACATTTTAGGTAACAAGGCTTAAATTTATTATCGATATTCTTTTAAGAAGTTTTCATTTCAAATAGGTATGTAATCGATATTGAACCGTTTAGTGTTGGTGTTAGATACTCGTAGATGGGTGAAATTTATATTTGATAATTCAAAATTAACTTTTTTACTGGCTTTTTGTAATAAATAGAATATTCTTAGAAATACTGATTTTGATGAAGACAATTTTTAGATTTTATAAAAATCATTATTTTGAGTAAATTCAGTTTAAAATTCCAGACGACTGACAACTATTATACGGGGCAAGGTGGAGCTCGCCGAAAGTTAAAAATTATTATTGCTTAGGAAAGCTTTCCCAGTTTTAACACTAGGAGCACTAGGAAGTTGCAAATATTTGAGTACGATTGGTAAAATTCTAAATTCGTAAAAAAATTAAATTTTGAATAAGATCCTGGAATTGTATTAATCAAACACTGAAATTAATAAATTATGTAATTAGTCATATCAAACAGTTAATCAAAGCGTAAAATCGAA
Source organism: Tipula vernalis (assembly GCA_958295665.1). Taxonomy (NCBI): domain Eukaryota; kingdom Metazoa; phylum Arthropoda; class Insecta; order Diptera; family Tipulidae; genus Tipula; species Tipula vernalis. The sequence continues at coordinate 332,389,371 of OY282558.1, read as the reverse complement.
TTTGTAAGTGTTTCGACTTTTCAAACAATGATTTTTTAAAAAATTTCGATTCCGAATCTTTTTAAGCTACGGATGAGAAAGGCAAAGCACAACTATAATTTTACCGAGAAAACGGCGCAGTGGTTAAAGCTGCGGCGGTTGGATCGGGAGGTACCGGGTTCGAATCCCTACAGGAGCGGGGTGCAATAGGGATTTTTCATTATCTGATTACGATCGGTGATGAAGATGAACACATCTATGACCCCCTGTTGAGAGTGCAGAATCCATGGGCCGAACCACCTTTCATGTCAGCACTACAGGTTGGCATGAAGCAATGCAATGTGCAGGTGGTTCTCAAAGACGGATCTGTAGCCGCCCGTCCTCGATTTGGCTACTCCAGGCGTAAAGTAGGACGGTAAAAAATAAATCAAAAGAAACAAACAAACAACTATAATTTTAAATATTCCGAAAATTTAAGAATTTGAATTTCCTATTTTAATAAAATGGATTTTAGTATATTGAAAATATTTCATAGTATAAACGTATAAAGGTATAAAGTTGACGAAAGAAAATGTTTGATGAAATTTTTCTTAGTCGCCCAAGTTATCAACAACTGTACCTAGAAAAGTAACAGTTGTTAATTACATTACGTGTAGCAAGGATCGCAAGAAACACAAGTGTTATTAAATCAATAGTTCCATTATGCCTCATAAAGGATTTCAATCAAAATCTGGATCAACAATAAGTAGGAAGTTAATTGGCTAGGGACCATTTTTGTGTCTATGCCTGGTCCTAGTGGACAGCCACCCAAACCTAACCTAACCTAGTTTTACATTTTACAAAAAAATTAACAAATAAATTCACAACATAGTTTTATTATTATAACTATGGTTACTTAATTTACCAAACAAAAATGTTCCTTAAATAAACTCGATTATTCATAATACTGAAGTTCTAGTAAATTGACTTAGGGAAGAAAACCAAATTGATGTTAGAAATAATGTAGTGGGATTTCTTTCCAATTCCAAATCCCGTAGTGAAAAAAATGATGGGGTGGCCATCACACGACTTTCTTTTACGATCGGAGGATTTTCAGAAACATTTTATCCAAATTTCTTACAAATTTATTCTTGAGTGTTGAGATTATTTCGTGAAATGATCATTTCTCGAAATACACAAAAAATTGAATTCAAAATAAATAAATTAAAAGATTAAAATCTTTTTTATTTAAAAATTGAACGTTTTCGATAACTACGTGGTAATCTTAGATTTGAATTAGAACTAGTGAATAAAAACATAAATATGCCCGCGTAACAGGTTTTGTAGATATGTTGCGCTTTATATCAGAACCTTCTAGAGTATAGAGCCATAATCATAATGACGTATTATTTAGAATCATTTTTAGTGGTATAACTTTTCACTGATTTACATAGGAATCCATAGTAAAAATGGTGTTTTTTAGATTCAAGTTTTTCAATGAAAAAAGCAAAAATATTATAAAATGTTTATATAAAAGTTTTCTATATATCTTTAAGAACAATATACAAAAAGGCCATATTGGTATTAAGTAAATATTAATTGCAGAAATATTAAAATTAAATTATTTCTAAAATATATTTTTTCGAACTTTCATTTTGAAAAATACATCAAAATTGGCTCTGACGAATTAAAATAATACTTGCTAAATTTATGTTTAGTTTCACTAGTGTGCGTAAGATGTCTAAAATATTTACAGAAAAATACGAAAAAAATTATTTAATCACAAAATTATCACTCGTACTTAATGTTTTGTGAATGTTTTTTTTTGATTTTCCTGCAATTTTTGTACTTGAAATTTCACCAGGTGGTAATTTTTGGTACAATTTTACCAAATTTGTACGGCCATCACTGCCATCTATGTAATGTATATTGACTTAATGACCAAACGAATTGTAGTAAGCTTTTATTTTAATTTGACCAGAATGCTGTTGTTATGAAATTTTTTTTATATTTTGGTTTAAATAAATCAATTATTACAAAAAAATAAAAACGATTTACTTAAACGATATTCATAAATGTTGAAATTCAAATATTTATGAACGTATTTCAGAAATCATAATAAAGAATTTGTAACGTTTTTATTTAAAAATTTGTCAGGAAAAAAAGTGATTTCCCATATGTTTTGTGTATTTTACTATGAAAAGTTTTTTCCTCGTTTCTAATTCCTTTATAAAAGCTGTGTTTTTTAGACTATGGCTTTGTATAATCAAGGTTGCTTTATTTATATGCGTAAAAATTAGAGGGACAATAGAAATGGACAAAAATTAAATAAATAAAATACCGTCAAAAAAATGTAAACGTTAATAAAATAATTATCCGTATTACTTAAGGATTGATTACATTAAATAAATTAGAAGAAATCGGACTATCCTCGGTATTCATTACGACGAGTTTCCAGACACCATTTACCATCTTTATAATTCTGAAATTGTTGACATCTACTTCGTGGCCTCTATAATTAATCTTTTGAAGCGCAACACTGCATTTATGTGAGTCATTGTTTCTTACGGCGAGAGTGTGTTCCTGTAAAGGTTTGTAAAAAGATTTGGCCGTCTGCCCGACGTATTTTCCTTCGGTTTTGGCACAAGCAATTTTATAAATACAAGACCTGGCTGACAGCGTCGTGACATCTTCGTATTTGCTTATAGTTGTTCTCATATTTGTACTTTTGATGATGAAATGAAATCTGATGATGATCACGTTGTGATCGAAAACGTTCATTTGTTAATTAAAACAAATTTTATTAAGAACTTTGAATTTTTTCTTTTAATTTTATTTCCTTTACCGTTTACTTTTTAAGATATTGAAAAATAAATTTTCTGACCCACGGGATTGGCCACTTCCGGTTGACCGATTTGCACCAAAATTCACCGGGACCTCCTAATTTATGAAAACAAATTTACATATTCTTCTGTATTATGTATTTATTTAAAAATTTTTTTTTGTTTTTAATTTTTTAATTTTTTTTAAAGAAAGAATTTTTTGGTATAGGGCTATTTATTTGAACTTGTAGTGGTCGTCGACGCTCGAAGAAGAAAGACGTGTTTTTGCCTTCTTCGTAAATTAAATTTATATATATATATATATATATATATATATATATATATATATATATATATATATAGGGAATCCAATACCGGTTTTCGGTAAACCGGTAAACCGGGTTTACCGTACATTTTTAATTACCGAAAAACCGGTAAATTTTCAAAATTTTACCGAAAATACCGAAAATTAATTATATTAGATTTACATAATTACATTGTATTTCAGTATGATACGAACTAGAATAGGGATAATAATATTGAATTTTTTTTGGAATTTTTAAAATACATGTTAACTCTCCCAATCAAGAAGATCAACTCCTATTGCACACCACTGTATATACATATTCATAATGTATATACACATACATATATATTCACAAACACACATATATACATACATACACTCGCACACACAAATATATACAAACATACATACATACATTCAGATTCCTTACAGTTCAAGCAAAATCCCTACTCTACATGATATAAACATCAGAAAATAAGAATATACCGTGTACTAGTAGTGGAACCATAACAAAATTTTTCAAACCAAAGATTGATGATACAGTACCTGCCATTATTTCCAGAATGGTTGCTTTGGATGGAATACCATTTGTAAAATTTTGCTCGTCCTACGATTTAAGAAAACTATTGATAAATAAAGGATTATACGTTCCTTCATCCGCAACTACAATCAAAGAAATTGTAATGAACTACGGTGCCAGCATTAAAAAAGAGGTGAAACTCAATATCCTAGAATATTTAAGTAATAAAGATGCAGGATTGAGCCTTAGCTTTGATGAATGGACGTCATTACGAAATCGAAAGTATATTAATGTTCATGGCTCAACTAAATTTTGGAATTTAGGGCTCGCTCGTATCAAAGACTCATTTGCTGCTAAGAATTGTTTTGAGACAGTTGAAACCAAACTCAATGAGTTTCACCTGGAAATCAACAAAATAATTGGAATGTCTACTGACGGAGCAGCAGTAATGATACGAGTTGGAAAAGACATGAATCTTATTCATCAATTGTGTCTCGCACATGGAATTCATTTGGCGGTGATTAAAGTCTTGTACAACAAAAACGGATTTGCTGACGTTCAAACAAATGCGAATGAGCTAGCTCATTCAAACGAGGATGATAATAGTGAAGGCGAAACTGAAAGTGATTGCGAAAATGGAGATTACATGGAAATATTTCCAGGATCAAATGAACATGAAGAAAATTTCGAAACAATTCAACAATTATATCCGATAATAGCAAAAATCAGAAAAACTGTGAAAATATTTCGTTATTCGACAAAAAATAATGATTTGTTACAGAAATACGTCGTTACAGATTTTAATAAAGAGCTTTGTTTGATTTTAGATACCAATACCAAGTGGAATAGCTTGCTAGCAATGATGAAGAGATTCTATTTATTAAAAACATGTGTGCAAAAATGTCTAATTGATTTGCAAATCGATGTAAGTTTTTCCGATAATGAGCTCAAAGCTGTTGATGAAATTATAACTTCTTTACTCCCAATAACAATGTCGTTGGAATCAATGTGTTCCAGTAATAGTACGCTACTCAGTGCTGATGCATCATTAAAATTCATGATGGATGAATTATCAATTCAAAATAGCTTTTATAGCAATGAATTGAAAAATGCATTAATATTTCAAATTAATAAGAGACGCACTCAATATTCTGACGTACTACAATATTTGCATAATTTAGATGACAATATTTCTGATCATGAATACTTTGTTTTCAATCGTACAAACAAGTCTACGATAGCAAAACTGATTGTAAATTTAATTGAACGTTTGAATATGATAACTTCACCGACATCGGATGATGGTCTGGTTGTAGCCTCTTCATCGGAAGATGAAGAACAAAGTGAAAAAGAGTTAACTATGAAAGAACGTTTAATTTCTGCTATTAAAAAGAAAACTAAGCCATATGAATTGAAATTAAAACCTATAGAGCTAAACAACAAAAACATAACAACAATAATGCGAAGAGAAATTGCATTGTATGAACAAACTAAAGAACGTGGTGTCTGGCTTAATCGAGTCTATCAATATCTCTTGACAATAAAACCAACATCAGTAGATGCAGAGCGAGCATTTTCTTCGGCGGGACAAATTTGCAATAAAATAAGATCTCGTCTGAATGATGATACATTGGATATGTTATGTTTTCTACGAGCTTATTTTAACCAACAAAACGATATTTATAAACTAAATTTATAAAATAGATTGTTTTTACTTATTCTATTATTGTTATTTTTTTCTATAAGAAAATCAATGAGACTGAACTCTATAAATTTGAATTTGAATTAACTGTATTGTTGCTAAGTACTTTTATGTAATATTATGTATATTTTTTAATATAACAAAAATGAAATTTTAACTTAAAAATGTCTTTTTTCTCAAAAAACAAAAATAATAAGTAAATAATTAAGATATGTTAGATGTTTCAATGATGTTTTTGTAGATTAAACAATTACCGAAATTTACCGGGAAAACCGGTAAATTAAGAAAAAAAAATACCGAAACCGGTAAATGAAATTTTCGGTAAATTTGGATTCCCTATATATATATATATATATACATATATATATATATATATATATATATATATATATATATATATATATATATATATATATATATATATATATATATATATATAAATATATATATATATATATATATATATATATATATATATATATATATATATATATATATATATATATATGTATATATATATACGTATATATATATATATATGGGTCATTCTCTGTCAACAGGACACCCCCCTCCCCCCGCACAAAATTGTATTGGTCGTAGAAATGTTTTAAAAAAAACCAAAATGAAACTTAAGAAACATATGTTTTACTATCGTTTAGCCTTTTACAACAATTCAAAATGACGGATCAATATGACGGTTTCAAGTTGTGGACATCACCCTGAGCTAGCAATTTTATTTAGTTTAGAAGCGCTCAGGATGTCGCAAAAGTCTGGAATGAGCCAACTTCGATGTATTTTTTTTCGCTGAACAGGAATATTTATAACCTCACTTTTGGCTAAAAGCTCCGCGGTTTATTCCTAACCTCCAAAAACTGCTCAAAAAGCAGTTTTACTTAGTTTGTGCTCACTGAAGGTGTCGCAAAAGTCTGGAATGAGCCAATTTCGATGTATTTTTTATCGCTGAACAAGAATATAACCTCACTTTTGGCTAAAATCTCCACATTTTATTTCTAAACTCAAACAACTACTCAAAAAAGAAGTTTTACGTAGTTAACGATCGTTAAAGACTTCGCAAAAGTTTGGAATGAACCTATTCGCATGTTTTTTCATCGCTAAACTCCAATTAAAGTTCACATAGAGTAAAATAATCAAAATTAGTCAATATTAATGATTAGATCTAATCTTAATGAATCTCAATTTGGCAAGTGTGAATGTAGAACACTTTATGCATGCATATTATATCGCTTAAACTGTGGCTTCTTCTGGCGTTACCTAGAAACAACTACGGGACGTAGTAGACTTTTGTTTCCTCTGAAGGGCTTGCTCACAGTGAGAATCCTTGCCTCTTACTTTTCGGCATGCTTGATTTAAATGTGTCCCCTTGCCTCTCACATTTCAGTGTGCTAGATTTATGTTAGTCTTTTAGCCTCTCACTTTTCGGGGTGCTTGATTTATGTGAGTCCCCTTGCCTCTCACTTTTAGGGGTGCCTGATTTAAGTGAGTCCCCGAGCCTCTCACTTCTTAAATATTAATTTTTAAGCTTTCAGCGGGATCCGACTATCCTTTAATCAATAGTTCTTTTTCTTTTGTAACTTGAAAACAGTGGTTCTTCTGAATTTCTAGTACAGGTTTCGCTAACTCAAACCTTTTATTGAGTTTCCTTTTCATCTTTTCGTGCTCTGTTTTATTAAAATAAAAACATTTTAATAACTTGAAATGTTTTTGTGCCCACTTGAAAAGAGTATTATGTGTTAATAAAGCATCTTTTGGTTTTGCTGTAAGACTAGCTCTATATGCTTCTATATTATTGAAACTCATTTTTTAATTAATTTTCATAATTAACTTTATATTACATATTTATAGAAATAATCAAAAACGCAATTTTTGTTACATATTATTTTTATTTTATATATTTTTTCAATAATTATGTTCCTTATTGTGAAATAATTTATTCCACAATAAGGAACATACTTATTGAAAAAATATATAAAATAAAAATAATAACAAAAATTGCGTTTTTGATTATTTTTATATACTCGTATATGTAATATAATTATATGCTTCTCTCTTGAAAACTGCACCAATCCCATCGTAACAACTTTGCTTACCAAAGTCTTTCTTGTTCTGCATGAGGTTAACTGTTTGATACCGGTTTTTAAAATATTATTTTGCACCATCGGTTACATAAATAATTTTGTTTAGTTCGACAACATTTTTTTGAATTTCTGGATAAATCAGGTTTTGAATGGTATAAACCGCAACAGTATCTTGATGTAAGCTGTTAGATAAAAATACGCAACTATTATGCATTAAGCCAGAATTGATCTTGTAATAAAAAATGACAGGAAATCCAGTGCATTGGTCATTATTAAAATGGAATGCTTGACAAATGGAACTTAACCATAACTTCTGTTTCATTCAGATTATTTTTCTTTTCAGCGATAAAATTGGTTTTATGCTTAGCGATGAATGAGTGTGGTTTCAGAGTTTTTAATTTATTACTTAATCTATCGGAAAATTCGGTATAATTCTGTTTTAATGTTTCTAATTTACATCTGCCAGTTGCCGTCCGAGAGATGTACTCTACTTGAGAGTAATTTTCTCTTTTCAGTGAATCTAACAGCATAGAACCGAGCCTGACACTTTAAACATGTATTACTGCATGTGGCTTGTTCCAAGCATTCTTTTTATCCAAATACCAAATTATTTGAGTTTTGGGTTAGTTGTTTGATATTTATTGCATCTAACATGAGCTTGGAATATTGATAAATAGTGCATACGCACATACTATGGGTTCCACTAGCTCCAGCAAGAACATAGTGTTAGTACGTAATTTAGCAGAAGTACTATAATCTATCTTAATATCAGGGTGAGATTCTTTGAATGAGTATTAGTAATATACCAATGTAGACAAGGTCTTGGTTAGCTACCTACTACCTAGTTTTTTGACATATATTTTGTACCCCAAGCTAATACACCCTGTTTTGAGCTGTAGCTCATTCACAACAGATTGTGCAGCATGAAGTGAATCAACATAATAAATTATTTTTTTAAAAAAGCTATAAAACTAATTGCTTCAGAATCACGGGACTTATTCATATCCGTGGTGGTGTCCCATCTTTATTTGCATATTTGTATTATACGATTAACTTTTAGAATAATACATTCCGTCACCTTGTTGGATTGTTATTATGGAATTTTGAAAATATAAAATGCCAATTTCATGCGAACCCCTGCTAAAGCCAATCAAGTGGTCTCAGGTCTAAGAACATTAGTACTCTGAAAAGCGGTTTCAGCTTGATTTGTCGATTTAGGACTTCGACAGCGACTTTTTCTGGCTGTAACGTTTTCTTCTCAAGCTGTCACTCCTTGCGGTAGCTCCAGAAGTGAGCTGAAGACAACTAACCATTTTTACCTCGACTAAAAATATTGCGGATAAAAAATGTACGACCGAAGACAAGAAAGTCTAAGGCGACTCATGTAATGTAATTCTTTCAGATTCAGGAGCAACATCCGATTTTGCACTTTCATTTTTTAACATTTACTTCTATAGAAATGTTATCCATTTGTCCATATATAATTCTGCTATTGGAATCGCTATTATAAAATTTTTCAACTTTATCAATAGTGTTCAATAATAATGTTTTACATACCTTAGCGGTAGTATCAGCTAGAATGCCTTTCACAGCTTTAAGTTCCTTAGATTTTTCGCCGAACGTCGTGATGTATTAATTTGTTTTGATATTTGATTTATACCCCAACTTGACGGAGCTATAGTCAAAATTTTTAGTTTCAAGAGGATCGGTGTTTTCCAAACTTGCAAATTTGACTTTGAACTCTGTTAGCATTTCCTCCAAGTCACTTTCTCTGACTGATTTAGAGTTGTTCTTTTTGACGTTTTCATCAGAATTTTGTCCCTCAAATAAACTTTCATCCACTTGCATATTTTCACAAATTTCATTTTTATTCCCAGATACGTTGATTGAGTCAGAATCAAATTTGAATCTTTTTCTGCAATCGCAACATAGTTTAGCGTTACGGAAATTTTAGCGTTACTCGAGTCATGTTTCGTAAATTGTTACCCACATGTCTTACTTTATCAGGATATCTGAAAGGATTACAACATGTATCTGGTCGGCTTTTCGCAGACATGTTTGGTAGAGTTAAAAGAGACTGTTCAATCAAAAGTATTGAAAAGATACGAAATTAAAAATTACGTTTGACGAATTTTTTATCTGTGAGCTATTTGATTCAAAATTATTTCTTCAGAAAAACAAAGTTAAATTAAATAACATTCATCTTGTGATGTAAGGTGATAAAAATATGAATAGGTTCACTAGGTTCACGTCGCTATTTCTGGGTAACGCTAAAAGTCATTCAATAACTATAATTTAGCTAACGGGCTACCTCATAAATTTCAAACTTCGCACTCTACTAAGAATTCGTCTGATTTTAATAATTTAAAATCTAATAACTCCTCCTTATAAATTTCACTTAATATTCACAGAAACGTAAAAAAGCAAGTCACAAACAAAATACCAATTTATTAAAATATTGTATTGTAATTAATATTTAGCTTCAACCGAAAGAATTTGGTTGCCCAATGGGGTAACAATATTCATATTGTAACAAATTGTTTGAATCACATAAATGTGACTAAATCACTATTTCTTAACTAGATTACTTATAACCAATCATCAGAAATGAGAATGCAAATTTTTCCTAATCAATAGAACTCATTTTTGTTACAAATGTTTTAAGCTACGCTGAACAATAATGTATAAAACATATTTCAAAATTATTTCGAATTTCGACGCGATCGATTGAGACATCAACATCAACTTAATTCTTCACCAGTATTGCATGAAATTGTTAAAAATGTATGTCTGTTGTTCTTCGATAGCATTCACAACTAGACAAAATAATCCAAGTCATTCTAAATCAAGCCAACAGGAAGACGATTTTTCGTTTGGCAGGTAATCGGCTAAATTTATTTGCAATAATATTAAGCAATATTAGGAAAGGGTGACCGAGCTCATCTGATTGGAAACAATAAAAATTATATGCAAAAAAGTGTTGAAAGTCCTGAATTGTCTGTAGATTGAATAAAAATATTGTAGGTTATTTAAAATGATAGAATTTAAAAAGGATTTCAAATTAAAACTGAAGATTAAGATGTGTTATTAATGGTCGGATTCTATTAAATATTACAGCAAAAAACAATTAATAAAATCTAGAACCTAAACCAACCTAAATGACGACAATTATCGGTTAACAATATTAATAAATAATTCCCCAATTCAAGTTTTTCTTATTAAACTTTATTATATAGCCATATACAAACTGTACATAAGTATATATGTGTATATTTAAATTCGTTCCACATTTTACTAAAATTTTTAAATTTTTCATTTTTCTTGAATTGTGTACAAAAAACATGGTCGAGGGTGATATCTGTCTATAGCGTACTCATTGTTATACATAGTGTGTAAATATGTATTTCAATAATGTCCTTCCCTTTTGTTATGTTTTTGACCATTTCCTTCCGACTGTGTCTTTAAACATTAAATTGTTGTACGAAGAACGATTCGTTTTATTTATTCTTCTGAATTGGCATACCCATACTTTAAGTGTTTTTCTTTTTAAATAAAGATATTTCCTGTTTAAACAAAAATAGAATAAATTTATTGCCGCAAACTTCAATCTTAATATTAAATTTATTTTGTTTTCTATATCGTTATAGATACGTTGCATTGCAGAATTATACGATGTGTTTAAGGAACAAGCTGTTTTATATATAAGAGAATCACCGCAGGTACTCACATCTGCGTCTGGTGACCAACCTAGTTTATCATTCATGAGTGATCAAGGATATCGTGGTAAGTACCCCAACCAATTTAATCCTAATTAATTTGTCACATACATAAAAAAAAAACCTTAAGCTAAAGCTGGGACTTAATAATAATAAAATTAACCACTCGGTTACAGCATTTATATAAATTTATTTTATAGAATTAAAATAAATCATCATACATTTACACGAGTACTTCTTTATGTTATTTGCAAACATATCTGTGCATATAAAAATAAAATGTTTCCACCAAAGCTTAGATAAATAGCTTATTCGTACATTTTGTAGATGAAGTCAACTTTATGATGCATAAAATTTTACTACAACCGTAAAATATACAAAACGAATCAGATATGTGTTGTAACAGCCACGTATCCATAAATCCACACAATTTAGATATAATCTAAAAAATAAGATGAAAATGAGTTTTCTTGCATGAAATTATGATGATGAATATGATGTTGTATGTAAGAATCAATCGGCTCCGAAAATACTTTTGATGCCCGCTCCATACCTACCAACTTAAATGGGCTAAATCTGTTTTCAAAATCGATTTATACTACTCGTAAACTTAAATTTGAAGCATCGGGATCTGCGAAAAGTGCTTCTTCATCTTGTCTTCATTTGTCTAAAAGATGGGATTTTTGTTAATGGTATTATATTATCTATTGTGACTGAACTAAAAATAACCTCTAGTAAATACTTCTAGGTTAAGTCACACACCAAATTTTAAAGAAATTGGTGCATAACCGTAACAGTTTATGAAGCTTCATAAATAAAACAGGGCCAGAATTTAACAATTATTTACTAGTGATACTTTGGTCCATAAATCATAAATCATAAATCAGAAAATAAGATTAACCAAATACAAACTAGTTTTTACATAAATAATCAATCCATTCGATCACTACATTTCCAGCACCAAACGGGAATATGGGGTTAACTCGTTTCTCAAGGGATTTTAGTTACTCAAGCTTTCTTGAATCTTATCATACTAGCACTTGTGAATGGATTTTAATACAAAACATTTATACCTGAGATTTGAGAAAATAAGTCGATTTTTTAAGTACATTTAATAGTTCCTAATATATCATCTGGAGACGGATTTATTAATTAATCCATGGCTCAAACTCAAAAAATATTGCGGAACACCGCAAATGCTATTTAAGTCCACACTTTAAAAAATTATATTCGCCAAATTTATTTTCATATATTTAGTCAGTACAGACGGACTATCTTCTCAGTCTTCAGTACCAATTGGAACATGCACTAATCCTATAATTAGTTCCTAATACATATTATTTCAGGCCTGAAGAATTTTTCGGCAATATAAGGTAACAAGACAATAAAACAAGGCCCAACAGGCCAGGTAATAAAACAAGGCCCAACGACAAGAACATTTTGGAACACTATTCATACTAATAGTATTATCAAAAATTACATTTGCCAATTTTAGTTTTCCGTACAGAATCAACTCAGACATTTTCCCGCCTCCCACACCAAATGGAACATACACATTTGTCTATATGTTTTACTGAAATTTATTATCTGAGATATTAAGCCGATTCCACAAATAGCTCCTAATCTAAAAAATACATTAAATGATGCACTGAAGAATTTCTCAGGCCATAAAGTTTGGGCTTGAGTTCGATTTCTTCAATAAAATATTTCTGTTTGAAATAGTTATGCACTACTTGAGAGGGAATTAAAAAAGTTTACGTGGCGCCTACAATTAAGTTATTCAAATTGTTTTTTTTCCCCAACTGAATCATATTGGTCGTATGCCCAAAAAAGGCACACACGTATTGACACATTGTTAAAAGTTCAGAACAAAGTTGAATAGCTCAAGCAACTGTCTGAAATATTCTGACCATTTTTCTTGTGCTATAATAAATTTTAGATTCCGTCTTATTGATTGTGTTCATACTATTGTTTTTCGGGTTCCTCCATTATTTTGCATTGCTGCTAATTGATTTAGCGATCTGAATGAATATAACCTAAAAATCAGGATAATGTAAGAAATTTTCCCAAAAGCATGCAGAAGTTTGAAAAACAAGAACATGTTCGACGAAACCAGAACGTCTGGTCTAATCTAACCGCCGAAGTAAAATTCTTCACAAATAACAAAAAATGTGTACGAGTTTGTTTACGCAAATACCCAGCATTCATTCAGGCGATATGTTGTGCAGTAAACGTGGCACAGAAATCACAAAATGATTGAACTTAAAATCAGATTTGGAATATAATCAAACGAATTATGCTAAGAGGAATGAACTATTTCCTCCATTGAAAGTGTATAATTGTGATATATGAGTAAATCTGTTCAACAAAAATCTAAACGTTGAATGATCGAATCAAGCGGTTGGCGTTTTAAATAACAGGCTATATACAAAATAAATGGTAAGTTGTACCAAATTTCAACGACGAAATCTGTTTAATGAAAATCGAAAGATTATGAATTGACTAAGGTTTCAAGGATGTCTATTGTACAGACAATGTAACAAGGTCGATCTTAAGGGTAGGCAATTTAAATAACAGGCAATATACGGCAAAATCAAAATAAAATAAACTGCAAATAAAGTTAACATTTTTGTTGTTTATTTGTGGACTAATAACACAATTATTTTGGTTTTGTCACTTTAAAGTCATTTAGTTTTTTGAAATGATTGCTTTCAAATTGACTACCTTGTGCAGTCATGATTTCGAGTGGGACGCCAAATCGCGAAATGTACGAAATGAAGTTGTCTTAAATCTGTCCATTAACGTAAGGATGTAAATATTTCCATTTTATGGAGGTCCGAGAAGATCTAAATGATTATGTCCAAACCTGCCTGTAGACAAAAAATTAAATAATCATTCCAAAAAGTCGTTAGATTTTTGATACAGGACTATTAAAAACGTTGAGGATTTTAGCATAATCAATATGGGAGTTTACGATCGAGGAACAACGAGGAAACTATTTAGAAGATGACACCAAAATCGAAGCTGAACTCGACTCTACAAAAACTCATTATTCAAAAGAAAATACTGTTGAAATAATGGAGAATGTGGTAACGTGAAATAAGGCCGAGGAAAGTGAAATTTAAAAAACTGTGTAAATTACATTAAAATTGAAATTATATGTAATGTACTGAACATTCAAAACACGATATTAATAAAGATTATCAATATAGTAATTAAAAGCTTTATTAAAGCGTTAATTACGCTTTATAAATATTATAGTGAGCCTTTAGTTTCTAATTTAATTTTTTTTTTACATATTGCAATGCCATCTGCTTGATAATATTAACAAATTCTACTCGTCATCTAGCGGCATTTTTGATAAATCTTCAAACAATTTAAGTGTAGGGAATACTAAACGCAATTAAAGCTGCTGTTTTTATTAATAATGAATTATTTTTAAAAAGTACCTTAATATGCTTTTATGGTCAAGTTAAACTGTGAAAACAACGAAAAAAAACTAGATTTTCCTTTTCTCTCCGCTTTCTGTGGTGGCGATTTTAATAAACAGAAATAATTTGTAAAAATCACCTCAAGCTTTTTTTGAGGCTTACAAAATGCATATTTTTTTCTTTTCCGAGCAATATACTAACGAAATGATTTAGCACAAATGATTTAGCAGGGTCCCTATTAACATGAAAAAGCTCAAATAACGAATGAATTTATTTTAGACTACGTGAGGTCAGATGATGTTTGATAAAGTGGGAATAAACGTTAAAATGTTTTGTTAAAATATAATAAATTCTTCAATGGAAATATGTAATTGTGGCTTTATTTAATTTATTTTTTTGGAAGAAAGTGAAGTTATTAAAAGTTTGCCATTTCAGTTTCGATCTGATGATGAGGATTATGAAAAATGTATTCTCAGTCATATCATCTAGCTACAGCGACTGATTACTTCCTAAACTAGAAAATACCATAGCCTGACGAGATGTGTGAGAATAAAGTTTTCATAATCCTCGTCATCAGATCGAAGCTAAAATTGCAAACTCATAAAAATTTCACCTTCTTCGTAAAAACAATTATCAGGCACTATTATCCGGAATAATCTAATGTTTTATTTATTTTTGTGCCCATAATTTTTCACATAACCGATCGTTAATTTTTCCGATATGCATCCTTAGTCGTTAAAGCACATGCCCAAAAAAAAGTATCTGCTTGAACATTAAAGAAATTAAAGGAATTTTGGCTTTGGAAAATAAGGTTTTGCTGTTTCCCACCTAAACTCCAAATTTCTAAACTTTTTAAATTTTTAGTTTCCTTTTCCATGTGCCAGGTTCAATTATAATATCACACCTTTCCTCTAAGTTTCAAAATTTTTAAATTTTCGAAATTCCGAGTAAAACAACATAAAATCTACTTTAAATTTCCTAATCCAATAATTCCTAATTTATGTTCTAATTTTTAAAAATCACAAAGTCATTTTTAAATTTCAAAATTTCCTAATCTAAATTGATAAAACTTCCCTAAATGTCCAAAGATTTGAATTCGCTGTACTCAGTTTAAATTCTCTTTACTCAGTAGAATGCTGATTTTTGGTGAAACTGCGGAACGAAAGCCAATTTTCTGTTTTAGCAGCGGGACTAATTCTTTGTTCAAAGAATAATGATATCACTGGTACATCTTGTTCGTCGCAATTTGACTCATATCATCTTATAATTTGGAAAATGCATGTTAGTATCCAACAAATCTTTAGAACTTTTCATTTGGTTTAGCTGTGTCTAAATACAGCACAATTAACACAAAACTGATTGAAAAGTCGAAATAAAATGCCTGTGAAAAAACATAAAAAAAAAAAAATTCTTTATATGTAGTGGTAATACAAATTATACGCCTGAATGTGGATAAAGAAGCAAAACCCAATTGATATTACAATACAAGTCAGTGACGATTTTTGTTCATTAAAGAAAGCAAAAAAGGTTTTCCTCGAACGTCCGTAGTATGCACTTGATGTAATAATTATCAAATGGCCGGTCCCTGTGGTCGGCCATATAAATAACAAGCAATATTTTCATCAAATCCCGACTCCAGGAACCGGCCATTTGATAATTTTTACATCAAGTACATACTTCGGGCATTCAAATAAAATCATTTGACAGTAGGACTTTTGATTTTTGTTGAACAAATTTCGTTGGCGTAAAATCGTACATTTAATGCAAATATTGCTTGTTATTTATATGGCCGACCCCAGGGACCAGCCATTTGATAATTTTTTCATAAAATTCATACTACGGACATTCGAGAAAAAATATTTGACTTTGTTACTTTTCATTTTTGTTGAACACATTTCGTCAGCGGAAAATGGTGCAACATTTGATGTAAATATTGTTTATTATTTGTATGGCCGACCCCAGGGGCCGGCATTTGATAATTTCTACATCAAGTCCATACTATGGACATTCGAGAAAAATCATTTGACTTGTCATTTAGCGTAACGACTACGACTATTGGCACTCACATATTTTGACTCAACTATTGGCATCCCTCTATTTAATAATATATAATTTTTAATTGGGATTCTTCCAACTGACAAATTCCCGATATTTCTACCGTACATGTTTTCATTTTGTGAACATTTATCTATTCGTTTTTGTAGTTGTTGTTCATTTATTTAAATCAGTCGTGTTAGAACTCTCAATTTGTAAGATCGTTTTAAATATAGTTGATTTTCATAAGGAGTGTTGGTTTTGTAAGTGCTGTTTTTATTATTTAAATTATGTGTATTAACTTGATTATTGATTGTGCTAAAGAAGTGTTTTTAAAATAAATATTTGAAATAAAATTTGTGCAAACTTAAATAAAGCGGGTGCCAATAATTATTACCACAAAAACTAAAATTCTAATTATTGGCATGAGATGCCAATAGTTGAATATGAGGTTGTACAATAATTGGCACCTGTCAATAATTGTACGTATTTTGGGTGCCAATAATAAAATACAGTTGTTAAGTTTCAGTAATTTTGCAAATGCCACGAAAAAAAATACATACGATGAGGGCCACCTACAAAAAGTTCTCGATGAAGTTAAAAACGGCAAAATTTCCTAAAAATCGGTAGCGAAAATGTATGGGATTCCTCGGTCAACAATCCAATTTCGTTTAGGCTCAAAATTTACAAAAGTCCGCCCAGGGGCGTCGACGGTTTTAAATGAATCAGAGGAGCTAGCTATCGTAGATTGGATCAAGGTCTCGATACGAAAGGGATTCCCAAAGCGAAAGGAAGATGTGCTACATGCTGTAAAAGATTTCGTAGAAGAAAATAATAGAGATCATCCATTTAGTAAAGAAAGTCTGCCAGGAAAAGGCTGGTTCAAATCGTTTTTAAAGCGGCATCCCTCTTTAACATTTAGAGCGTCGGATCCAGTCTCATCTGCTAGTGCTAATGTAGCAGTCACTGATATATTTGGTTGGTTCGGCTCGATTGAAAATTACCTATTGGGACATGATCAGTTTTCAATTTTGAGTGATCCAAGTAGAGTTTTTAATGGAGATGAAACGAATTTTATGCTGTGTCTTAAAACAAAAAAAATGTTTTAACACCAAAATGTTCAAAAAACATTTATGAAGTTGACAGAGGTATAGCTAAATCCAATTTAACGGTAATGTTTTCATTCTCTGCATCGGGTGTGATGACTCCACCCATGATCATCTATCCTTACAAAAGAATGCGCGATGAAATTAGAAGCACGGTTCCAGATACCTGCGGGGGTTTGGAATTATCGAAAATGGATGGATGACGAAACAAGCTTTTTATGAGTATATTTCAAAAGTATTTTACCCGGATCTTGTAAAAAGAAATATTAAATTTCCAATAATTTATTTTGTCGATGGACACAGCACTCATCTTACTTTGCAAGTGAGCCAGCTATATGTGCAATTGGGAATTATTCTAATTACATCTACTAGAATACTACAGCCGGCGGATATAGCTGCTTTCAAACCTCTTAAAGTAGCTTGGAATAGTGCAGTTCTAGAATGGAGGCATCAGAACCCCAAAAAACAACTAACCAGGGAGTTATTTGGTCCATTGTTGAAGGAAGTTGTGCAAAGCTCGGTTTCTTCTGCTACATTACAAAACGGATTCAAAGCCTTTGGTTTATTTCCATGGAACAAATACGCCATAAACACATTTAAATGCTTAGGTTGATCATCAGAAATACAACTTCAAAACAATGATAATTCAAACCCAAACGACGCTTTTCAGAGATATTGTAGTATTTTAGGGCCTCAGCAAGTTGATGCATTGGAAAAAATTGGCAATACCACTCAAATTAATGACAAATCGGAGGAATTCAAACATCTACATAAACTGTACAACTTCTTTAAGTTTAACAAATTCGAAAGAAAGGTTGAACGGAATATAAATAACAAAAGTTCACAGACAGATATTGAAAATGTGTCTGCTGACCCTACGTGCATAGACATTGAAACTATTAATCAATTTATTTACTGTGAACAAGTAAATGAGAATATTAGTGACCATTATCGTTCTAGAATACGATTAGATATAATAGAAACCGTTCCAGAAGAGCTTGCTCTTACAGGTGCTTCTACTTCATCTCACACGCCAATAAATGACATTTTTGATTGGACATTAGAAAAAATAATAATCGACGATTACTCCACAGGCACATCAGAAATCGCTCAAAATGCTAAACTTGCTATACCTTGTATAACATTTTACCAACCAACTTTAAACCAGTCGTATACGCCCATAGAGGATATATTGAACTGGCCCGAGACAACGCTAAGAAAAGGATCTAAAGCTCAGAAAGGCAAGAGAAGTTTTGTAATTACCATCACGTTGTGGATCAAACAAGAAGAGAAGCGAAAGGAAGAACACAGACAAATTGAGTTGGTTAAAGAAGAGAAGAAAGCACAGCGAATTGAAAAAACAATACTCAAGGAAAATGAACAAAAGGCAACAAAATTACGCAAAAGGACAAATAAAACAACCAAAGAAATTAAACAAAATAAAAATCCGAAAGATGTCGTAGCCAAAAAAAGAGTAGTAGCAGCAGTACACACGATAACATCTGGTGCTCTAGCTCCTCTAGAAAGTTGTTCGCCAAAACCATTAGAGGTAAATATTCGAGAAGAATCCAGTTCAGCACACCAAACTGTAACGTCCGGTGCTCTAATTGTCATAGCAAATTATTCTAAATTTTATGAGGAAATTGGGACAAATAGTCTTTGTCTTGGGGGAATGTGCTATGCATGTACAAAATACAGGTCGGCCAATGTGAACTCCGAAACCTGTGGGATAAGATGTAACAAGTGTAAAGAGAATATCATATTAAATGCATAAAATAGTCGAAATGCACTTACCTTCCCATCTTTACTTGCCAAAAGTGCTTAGAAAATTGAGCAAACATCTCAAGAAATAGAAACAGAGTTGATTTTTGAATTGATTAGCTTCGTCTTTAATGTTTAATGAATTTTTGTATATCTTATTAGAAAGCTAATGGTGATAATTTATTTATAAATGAATTTTTATTCGAACTATAAAATTGGTATGAATCCATTTTTATTTTCATTTGCCGTGGCTTATATCACTTATATATTATTATGATAATAAAATACTTATTTTTAAAATTTTATTACAATATAAACTTGTTATTTATTTTTGTTAAGATTCACTGAACATACCCAAGAAGTGAACAACTCAAACAACAACACAAAATTCAAATCAATCTATGCACAACATCTATACACCGAAAAACATAGATAATAACCTTATTATTTTATATAAACTTCCAAAGGGCAATAAAATGGACCGAATGGAAGAGATAGAAATTTATAAAAACAGGAACAACCCACTCATACTCAACGAAAAGCTCAACACAAAAACAAATAAAATTTATGACATGATAATACAAAAAACAAGAAATAATTAGCAACAAATTTTATAAAATTTTTTTTTAAAAAATTGGAATCAATTTTAAAGGAACTGACGAAGGAAGAACATCCGAAACCGGTCTTCCAAAATATAAACCATAAAAATGTTTTTTGTTTTTAATATCACATTAAGAAAGTCTTTTTAAATTGGTATTTTTTAGTTTTGTGAAAAAAGTTTTTTTTTTATATAAATAAAATAAATAACAAGTTTATATTGTAATAAAATATTAAAAATAAGTATTTTATTATCATAATAAGAATTTTTATTGTTCCTTATTATTTGTGATAGAAAATTAATAAAATGTAGCTAGTTAAAAAATGAATTGTGTTTTGAGAAAATTTTATCAATTTCCAATTTTTATAGTGCCAATAATTATACTTCCCCATTGGCCAATTGTTGTATTCTTGTGCCAATAATAGTATATTTTTAGGGAGGGGTTGATGATGAGATGATGATTAGGGTGACAATTATAGTGGTAGCGTGCCAATTACTGTAGTTTTAAGAAGTATTTTTTTAATTTGATGTTTTCATAAACCTATAAATCTGAAAGCTATTGAAAATTAAATTTTCCTTATGGCGCCAATAACTGTGGTCGTTACGCTATATCGCTGTGAAAATATTACTTATCATTTATATCGCCGACCTCAGGGACCGGCCATTTGATAATTTTTGCATCAAGTCCATACTACGGACATTCGAGAAAAATCATTTGACTTTGGGAATTTTGATTTTTTTGAACAAATTTCGCCGGCGGAAAATCGTACAACATTTGGTGAAAATATTGCTTGTTATTTATATCGCCGACCTCAGGGGATTCAAGAAAAGCCATATGACTTTGGGATTTTTGATTTTTGTTGAACAAATTTAGTCCCTTCCACAGTTTAGCTTACTTACAGTACTAATTTTTTGCTATTTGCTTAGAACTTCACTTCGGTAAAATAAATCTTAATTTTAATCTTAAGCTCGATGCTCGAAAGCTAGGAAGCAAGCAATTTTTGTATGACAAACTACAATAAAATAATTGCAATTCAACTTTTATCTTTACAATTCATTGTCTTGACTAACCATGTTTTGTTTTCGTACTCAAAACTGCGTAGCACACTTTTCGTACTCTTACCTATAAATCGTCCTATTTTTAACTAACATGGTTTGTTTGCTAGCCAGATCGAGTATGAACCAAATAGTTTTTTCAAGTTGTTAAAAATATTCTTTAAGGAAGTAATTTCATGATGGTTTCTTACTGATTTACTGGTTTGGCCATACCCTTTGAAAACGGTTTTGCTTATTGCTTTTGATATTTCGAACACAAAAGATTCTAAAATTACAAAATTTTTAACCTGTTGAATTCAATCTATAATTTATTTCTTGTGACCCTAATAAATAACAATTGACATTATTTTACTAAAATAAAGTAATGTAACCATGAAAATTTTGGACGTTGAGATTTTTAGAGATTTATCTGTTTTGAGATTCCCTGAGTCCGAAAAATTGGGTTTCGAAATGGGGTTTATTTGTCAGTCTGTCTGTGTTCTCTCTACAGCCCAGATGGTTTAACCAATCGAATTGAACAGATTCATTTTTTCATAAATTAGCAAGTCCCAGGGAATTTAACTCCAAATCGACCAACCGGAAGTGACCACTTCCTTGGACCAAAAAATTTATTTTGCAAATATCTTAAAAATATAAGTGTAAATCTTAAAAATAAAAAATAAAAATTTAAATTTATTATTCAAAAATTAAACCTTTTAAATTAATTATTTCCATAAAAAAAAATACAAAAGAATAAATTTGTAAGAAATTTGCATAATAAGTTTCTCACAATTCATTGTTCGTAAAAGAAAATTGTGTGTTGGCCACACCTCAATTTTTTTATTTTGAATATTTTGGTTGTTTTGCTTCTTGGTTGCTGATGTGATATCATTGAAATTCACAGAGAAATGATTTCATTCAAGGTTTTAATAGTCTCATAAAGGCTAGTTGACGACTGTTAATATTGGTCTAACAATTTATTACAATTATCTGTATCAGCGTAATTTATTTCCTAGATTTGGTAGATTTCGTTAATTCTAATGCTGAATTCTATATAATCAAGAAAAATCGCAGGGATAACTCTCAGTTGACTGCGATATTTCACTTTCGAGAATTAGTGCTTGAGTATGTTAGCAGTAAATTGTAATGCATAATGAGTATATCCAGCACGTTGATGTCTACTTTTGAGATATTCTAAGAATTTTTGGGAGTATTTCTTTATATATTGTGTTATTGTATAAATACAAGCTTACTTGCACTAAATATACTTAGTGCAAGTAGTGAAAGCTAAAACCTAAAAATGTCTACTCAAATGAAAACAAAGAATTTTTCGCCAGACTAAAACAGTGAGGTTATCTACTTTTTTTAGTGAGGTATTTTACATCCAGCACAGCACATGAGATATGAGATACCCATTCTTTCTAGTGAAGCTCCTAGAATATCCCAATATTGTATAATTATCCAATGACAACAACTATACCAAATTTAACTATGAACGGTCAAAATTTTCCATGTAAAAAGTTGTATGCAATGAAACCACTCCAATTTATGCCACCGTTATTGTAGGTTATTCTTGCATTTTTTGCAACTAATAAATATTTAATTTCAATGAAAGTGTGAAACTAACTAAGCAAGACGTTCCATGTACCCTCATATCTTAAGGCACAGACATCTACGTAAAGGTCATCTCTCATAATCTGTCGATTTTCTCTTAAATTCCCAATTCATTTAAATATATTTTAGAAAGTATGGCGTTGTTAAAATATTTAATCTCGGTTTTTTTCATTTTATACATAATTTATAAAATGGCCTTATGTAAATTAGACGTTTTTGACGTGCAAAAAACTGTGTAAATTACAAGGTGTAATTTACTCGCCAACTGCGGGATTCATTTTCCTTTTTTGGAGCCGTTTATTCATTTTGTTAAATGTTTTGTTTATCATTTATAAATATTAAGCGTATATCCGTAACAAATGTAGAACAACAAATACATTGAATAAAGCCGCACATTTGTTTTATTTAATAATAACCGTCTAGTCGTCTATCACGCCGTCTGCACACTAAACTTAACCTTATAATACTGAAATCTTTCATATTCTGTATTTTATATGCATGTTCCATGTTTAGACCAAGATTAGGAATAACTGATGTAAAAAATATGGATTTCGTTTTTATTTTTTGTAGAATTAGATAAATTAAGCTTTTGTAATTAGTCTCTGAAAACGAAAAATGTATAAGATGCTACGATGGTTAGGCCAACACAACACTTCTATTTTTACTGAATAACAATTAAATTAATTAATTACAAATAATATATTATATGTATGTACATGTAGGTTAGCTAGGCAATTTACATTAAATTATAAACAAAAAAAATAAATCAAATAAATTATTCTCCAACTCCACAACAATTTTTATGTGTACCGTCTGAGTACATATGGGATATGGTTTTAAATTTGTTTTGCTTTATTTGGGTTTTAGTAAAATTAAATTAATTAGAACTTTAATAAGATTATGGAATATCTATTATACATTGAAAAACGATATGCAAAATTATATTTATAGTAAATCTGCTTATAAGCGTATTAAAATATTTTGAAAAAGGTAGGATTTATTGAATCGGAAAATAATGTTGTTTTGAAATATGAACGAAATTCCAATTCTATAGAATATTCGTCGGGAGCCATTAAGCTAGGAAATTATTGATAATCAGGATCAGGATGGTCCTATTTATTTTTGATTTGGTGAACCTTTTCAAGATAACTTTGTTTGTTTTTCAAATGGAAACTTATATTATTTTATAATTAATTAAAATAAAATAAAGGTTTATTAATTTTATTTATGGAGTTCAAATGTTGATTTCAATCAGCGCAGACGTGTTTAAAAAATGTTTGTTCTAGTTTTTTATATATAACAAAAGTTTCAATTATTTCTTTTCAAAGTTAGAAATTAATTAAATTTTTACAAGTAAATACATTTTGTTGGTAGATAGTATAGTGGCTCACTAAATAATAGTGTTGGTCATTGCTCTGAACTGAATTATCAAATGGTCTTGATGTAGATCAGTCGGTGAAAAAATCAGATCTTCATTGTCTACTACTAAAATAAATAACAACGGTACTTCACTCTCGTTTTCATATGGCACTAGTAACAGCAAAAAATTTCAAGGGATTTAACAAGCAGGTAATAAAAACCGCATGCAAATACAGAAAAAATTCGGACATTTTCTCCTATTATTTCAAAGTTAAAATCTTCTGAAATTAGGGTGATTATGAATGAGCTCAAAATTTAAAAATATGAGATAGGTAAATCTAATGTCAATTAGTTTAAAGTTTTTGGTATATGATCCAAACAACTACATCCTACTGAAGGATAAGTTAAAGGAGGAGAACGCCGAATTCTTTTCATTCAATTTGGATGAGAATAAAATTTCACGATTTCTGCTATTTGGTCTACCATCCCTTCCAGTTGATGAAGTTCAACAGTATATGAAAGATGCGGAGCTTACTCCGATAAAATTGTCTAAGGTTGCTCCAAAGAACAGGGGGTCAATTGTCGTTCCTTGAAAAGTATTATGACAAGTATTTTCCTGTATGTTCCTTGAGAAGGAAAAATTGTCGTCGAAATCTTTTCATAAACATAATTGATATGGAAATTTAATTCTATAAAAACTAAATTTGTAGTTTTAGCATTAAATGTGCATGAAACTATAATATGATTCACTATAAACTTGACTAATACGTAAATCTACTAAAATCTATTTCATTTATTTAAGAAAAACATCCAAATTATTAATTTAATTAAGTTTTAAAAATAATTTGGTCATTTATATAATTTATTTTGACAAACAATGACGAAAACTGATTAACTAAATCTACTTTATTTATTTAGCTAATATTTAAACCAATTGCTGTATCATCTAGCGGAAATCTCTATGAAACTCGATAAAATGCGTGTTTACAGGGTACCTCACTAAGAAAACAACTTATTCAGCGTTTTTTCACGATTCTTTTTCATTTGGACATCGAAAATCGCTTATTGTCGTAAAAAGACTTGATGGACACAAAATGGAAACATTTTTTCATTAGGTTTATTCATAGAACGAGAATTGACCCCCAGATCTGACGACAGCGATTGGTAACGTTGCTTGTTCATGGGACTTACCTGACAGAAAACCGTAGCGACTCACTCAATGTTTAAATTGCTTCATGTTGGGTCAAACATCTTGGAATTGTAACATGATAACTATGTGTAGATTTTGCAGCCTTACTCACCTGCATGGTGCAGATTGTTCGATCAAAGAAACTAAATCTCAATATAAGTGTGCCAATTGCAGTGGAAATCACATAGCCAATTCAGTGTTACGTCCAAAGCGTAATGAATTTCTGCGACTTAGGGAACATTCCAACCAAAAAGTTCTACATAAATCTACGCATGAATTTCACGTTTCATCTCATAACTTTCCTGCCTTGGCTGGAAAGGCTTCCTAATATTATCAGTTCATCTCCATCACATCAACCAATGTCCAGTTTATTCATCAATAATCAATCACCATCTAACCAACAGACTGCAGGAAATGTAAGTGGTGATAAATTATATAGTGCTATTGAATTGTTGTTAATTTTGGAAAGTGTAATGAATGGTCTCAGGAGGTGTCAATCCCTGGCCGAACCAGTTCAAGTAATTTTAGAGACTGCCATTAAATATGTCTGTAAATAATTTTCTAAAACTTTCTATTTGGAACGCTCATAGCGTCAACCATAGAAAACACAAGCTTATTCATTTTCTCGACAATTACGACATAGATGTTATGCTAATCACTGAAACCTTTTTAAAACCAGGGAATGCTTTTAATATCCCAAATACTCAGTGCTCTCTACATTAGCATCGTAAAATATATAAAATGTATCTATTCTGGTTCCCACACCCAATTTAACAATGATAATTAGTTGTTTTCAAATTCAAACGCTTACCAATTCTAACTCACCTAATTTACTTGAAGGAGATTTTAATTGTCGTCATTCCTATTGGAATTGTAGTATATCTCACAAGGGTGGATGTATTCTCTACGATTTTTTAATGTCCAGGTCAAATTGCTTCTTACATTTCCCAGACACTCCCACATTCCATCGTTCTAATGGATCCAATAGCACATTAGATTTTTGTTTGGCTAGCCCCTCGTGCCCCGTTGGCTACAAGTTGCGGATTGGTCTTCTTTTAGAAACTTTATTGAGACAAATTGCTTTTGAAGACAGTGAATTAAATACAGATAAAATTGATGAATCCATAAATTAATTCACAGATTGTATTCAACAAGCGGCAGATATCTTTCTTCCTACTATCTCTTCATCATCAAAATATCAACTTATACTCTCGGATGAAGTGCCGAACGTGCGGAAAGGCCGATTCAGTCTAAAGGCCGAATTTCAATGAAATTTTCCTTTGAGTTGAAATTGAGTAGGTAAGAACAAACATATTTTTATGTTATGTATTTCGCGTATACATATCGTATTTTCCATTTTAATTAGTTTAGTTTTGTCGTTTTGTATTTTTAAGGGTGGAAGGTTTAAAAATATGTTTTACAACAGATCGTTCTTTGAAACGGGCCATTATGGCGTTATTATTTCATTAAGGAATATGACAGTACAGCATGTTTCAGTACGGCATATTTTAGTAAGGCATATATTACACTATGCCATATGGTACACTAGGGCATATTTCAATGTGTCATATGGTACATCTCAACATATTCCAGTAAGTCATACGGTACAAAAAAGTCCATTTTAAGATTAATGGGATTCTAAAATAATTTTTTTGATGAAGTTTTGGAGTATGGCCAAATAAGATGGGACTTGGCTATTTCTTAACTGATTATACTGAAATTTATTCACTTAATAGAATTTTTATTCACCTATTGGAATTTTCCTTGATTTAATAAAATTTAATTTTGATTTAATATAATTCTCCTTCACTTATAAGAATCAACCTTTACTATAATAAATTTTCATTCCCTTAATTCCGTTCAGTTTTATTCGGCCTTTCAACACATTCAGCCTTTCGGCACATTCGGCCTTTTGACATTCGACGGCTTTAAGACCCTTTCAGCTTTTCGACCAATTCGGCCTTGACGTTCAGCCTTTCGACATTCGGCATTTCTATATTCGGCCTTTCGATATTCGGCCTTTCGACATTCGGCTTTTCGGCTCTATTCCCTTATTATAGATAATTTTTTTCAAATATCGGTTCAAAAGATTGGATTCCACTTGAGTGAGATTTGAATTTTTTTTCGATTCATAAGAGTACTAGGATTTAGTTTTAGGAAGGGAATATAATGAATTTGCAAGAATTGATAAGAAAAGAGATGAAAGAGTTTTGCTCGCTAAATTGTAAACTTTTTTTATTTATTAAAATTAGTTTGTTTATTTAATTAATTTTTAACTTTATTTATATATTTTTCACCACCATTTTAACACCGCGCGATGATGGTCGGCATGTCGCCGTTTTAAAATTTGAGAGCAGACTGAAGTGGAAACAAAGATTTAATTTTATTTTGTTTTGTTGTCTCTTCATGTGGAAGAGGCAGTAGTTTATTGCTTGAAAGCACGTGTTCCCAAATCGTAATGTCATTAGTGGTTGGGTGAACTCAGACGCCAATGTATGTGAGTGATACTTTTTGGTGAAGCACGCATGAGCGAGCCGCTACTTTTTAAAACTTTGTGATTTAGTGCTACACATTCAAAACATAAAAATCATAAAATTCAAACATGACTTCCGGTCCCCTAAAGAATATGCGATTCCACGTATTTTTTGCCATATAGAAAAGTATTTTAGGGATCGCTGATTGATTACGAATCTTAAGTCAAAAACAATAAATGCATAATGGCATATCAAATATGGCCGCTTTAAAGTAAACAAATAGCTTATTTATTAAAATATTTTAAAATTTTGATGTTAATTTTTTTAAAATAACCATTTTTGCGATAAATTCATAAACAGTGTAATCACGCAATTTGGATAATATAAAAATGTTACATAAATTCCAGTCATAACTTAACCAGGGCTGTGTGAGTGTAAAGTCGGAGCCGGAGCCGTGTGGAATTGACCGACTCCGGCTCCAAATTTTTGTTTGGTTTTATTCCTATTTTCCTATGTACCTTAAATATTTTTATATGAATTACCGCAGTTCAATTTGGCATTCCAAATCGTATTAGCCGAAATTGCGGTAAATTAAAAAAATGTGGGTCCAGATTTTTGTGAAATCTTTAATTTTTTCCAATTTTGTATTAAACACGCAAATCGAAATAAATATTTTGTCATCACATTTCACGGAAAATTATTGATGTTAAACCAAACAAAAAATTGGAAAAATATCAAGAAGAATTAATATGGACTTTGACGAAACTTTAACAAGCTAGGATGCTTTATTGTTAACTTTGCTGTTGGGCATACTTAAATTACTTACTTAAAATTTGTACATGAACTTTTTCAAACCAATCATCGTGCCTTAAATGTATCTTACAAATCAATGAAATAAAATCCTGGGGTGTCAAAAAAAATTGCAAAATAGCCAACGCTTATTCAAAATCTCTCAATGCGATCTTACAGCTACTCTTCTAGAGCTGAAGTTATACCCGAAATTTTTATTTTTTTTTTTAATGCAGAACTCAACTCAAATATGGAAGATTGCAATTTGAGCCAGAAATCGATGACATTTTCCGTTCGTAGGCAAAAGAATTGTATGTTTATGAAGCAACTGGAATAATGGCAAATAACCTTTAGTTTATTTCTATGTTTTCTTTTAAAAAACAAGGTAACTGAAAATGTCACAGTAGCTTTTAGGAAAATATTCAAAATCTGAAACTTATTTTTGAAAATTTAGAAAATGGTCGAGCTATTTCTTATTTCCATCATTAACTCAAAATCTACGAAAAAAACACAGATTTGTTTGAAAAGCACAAATGGTTATGAAATAACCCTATTACGTTTTTTCAAACAATACGCACGTCACCGTTTCAGATTCTATGTATTTTGAGTAACAGCTCAACAGATAATCCTATGTATGATCTGAGCCCCCCTCTTTTAACAGATGATTTTCTCCAGTAACCACCGACACGCTACCTCCTCTCCCTAAGACGGAAACTCTGCGTACTTGTAGAAGTTCCACAGTTTAGAGATGATCTATTGTTACTCGTTCCGCCTGTCAAGAAAAAGGGGAACTAACTTCGTACGAAATTGAAATGTATCGTCATATTATTGACTTTATAGAAAGATCTCTTTGGAATAAAATTGTGGCTAGTCTTGAATGCACTGTATAGCAGCTTTCCCCTGCAATATGGTGCCCCCGCGGTGACCTTTGCAAATTAACGCCAGTTACCGCCAGCTTGCCAAATTAAATATATATTTGGTACCGGAGCTGGAGCTGGAGTCGGAATTGGAGCCGGAGCTGGAGCCGGACCCGAAGTCGTTAATCAATCTATAAATTTCCGGAGTCGGAGCCTGAGCCGAATATTTTTTTACAGACTCCACAACCCTGAACTTAACTAAGATTTTCGAATATTATGCTTGTTGGTGGTAACAGATATGATTTATTTAAATGTGGTCTTATACACATAATTTTTATATATTTGTTAAATTTGATTCATATTCAATATGGTTTTAAAGTTGAGTCAACAATAAACTTTACAAGCTTTTGTCAAAGACAAAACGGATAATTTTAGTCTAGACAATTGTATGATTTGTTTTGCTTTCGATTTTCAAGTGGGCTTGAATTGAGTCTGCAACCTCAAGTAACAATATTTTAATGATATACAATTATTGGCTAAACATTTTGCATGCATAAAAATAACCGCAGAATAAATGAAAATTTCCATAGGAATCAATTTAATTGTTGTATTTGTTACCATGTCTTCAACCAAGAATCATACCCTACGCATAGAATGTAAATATGTTTTGATAGAATTTTCATGTCGTCGAACCCTCCTTATAAATTACCGATGAGAAAGAAAATTATTTTTATTTTTTGTTATTGTACTTTAATACTAAATCAATCATTTATATGTCGAAAATATTTTTTGTGTTTTGTTTTTGTTTTATTCAACATAGAACCGCACATAAAAATATATGTAATTATATGAAAATGAAAATCAATCAATTTTTTTATTTCAATTTTTCATAATTTAAATAATAATTTTGCTGATTACATTTCGACTATAACAATGTATAATACTCGTATGTTCGTTATTTTCTGTCGTTCGAATTTAAAGGGAGCAATGTAAATGTAGAAAAGTTATTACGGTTTGGAAAAAATTGAATTTCACGGATAATTATAATCAATGGTTTGGTTGATTGTGAACGGGAAGATTGTAACAATTGTGTAATTGGATTTTTATTTTATTTTTAATTTTTGATTTATGTAATAATAAGAGTATTGTAAGCAGCATTTTTGGCAAAGGAAATTTTAATTGGATACATATTGTGTAGATTTGATAAGTATGACTTCAACTTAACAAAGCAAATGTAAAGTCAAAACTTGGTTTTTCCAATGTGGATGGTGATGGAGTCGTTTTATTCATTTTATATTCACTAAAATAGTTATCTATATTAGGACCACTTAAAATACTCAGTCAAATAAGATGACTGAAAAATTCCGATAAGCACCGCGCCATGCTCTCGGTTGCAATGAATAAATCAATATTTTTCTATAATACTTCACTATTGCCTACGATTACTTAATTACTGTCATAAAGCTAAGTATGCTAATAAGTATCTAAGATACATTCTTCGTTTAAACTTGACGTACAATTTATCTAGTCAAAAACTGAAAATGCTAAATTTCGCTGTGCACCTTAACATTGTACCGCCCCAAACGAAAAAAGTAAAATCCTCAAAATAATATTCTAAAAATGTCTGTAATTTCATGTAGAGTAGTTATATGGGCCGAGTTAAAAATTTCGTTAGTTCGAGCACCATACCGAGCTTAACTATCTATATAAATATATATATATATATATATATATATATATATATATATATATATATATATATATATATATATATATATAATATATATATATATTTATATATATATATATATATATATATATATATATATATATATATATATAATATATATATATATATATATATATATATATATATATATATATATATATATATATATATATATATATATATATATATATATATATTATATATATAATATATATATATAAATATATATATATATATATATATATATATATATATATATATATATATATATATATATATATATATATATATATATATATATATATATATATATATATATATATATATATATATATATATATATATATATATATATATATATATATATATATATATATATATATGCTCTGTGTGCATTTCTGGATATATATATATATATATATATATATATATATATATATTATATATATATATATATAATATATATATATATATATATATATATATATATATGCTCTGTGTGCATTTCTGGATATTGAGGGAGCTTTTGACAATACTGGATACGACTCAATTGCTAGGGCAATCAAGCGTAGAGGTATTGACGATCCGACTAACCACTGGATTAGTTCCATGTTGGTTAGTAGGAAGATTACATCTAAATTAGGTAATGAGTCAGTCACGATTACGGCAGCAAGAGGGTGTCCGCAGGGCGGTGTCCTGTCCCCTTTGCTGTGGTCACTCGTGATCGACGAGTTGCTTGATAATTTACATCTACTTGGGTACGATGCCATTGGTTATGCGGACGATTTGGTTATCATAGTCTCTGGAGGGCATGAACGTACGATGTCCGCCAGCATGCAACAGGCTTTGCTTGTTATTTCGAATTGGTGCACTGGGGAGGGCCTTTCGATTAACCCTAGCAAAACAGTCCTGGTGCCCTTCACCAAAAGACGTAATTTGAACCTTGGTTCAATTAGTCTTAATAATATAAATATCGGATACTCCAATGAAGTCAAATATCTGGGTGTTGTCCTAGATAAGAAACTAACTTGGAACTCTCATATTACTTCAACTACCGAACGCGCGGCCAGGGCCATGTGGGCCTGCCGGCGTATGTTCGGCAGGACCTGGGGCCTGAACTCAAAAATGATTTACTGGATGTACATCATGATAGTGAGGCCAATTGTAACATATGGGGCAATAGTTTGGTGGCCTAAGGTACAGCAAAAAGTTATTATGAACAAGCTGACCTCATTACAGAGACTAGCATGTCTCGGAATTACAGGTGCTATGCGCACCTGCCCTACGGCGGCAATGGAAGCTCTCATCGGGCTCACTCCACTTCATATCCACGTCAAAAAATCAGCTGCTACCTGTGCAGCTAGATTGAAGCTCGCGAATCAATACAGTCATGATGACCATATGGGTCACCTGGACATTTTGAATGAACTTCCAGACCTGAATATGTTATTTAGTGTCCCGGACGTTATGCCGAAAGAACTCTGCTTTGGCAGGAATTTCGTGGTAACAATCCCCGATAGAACAGACTGGGATACTGGGTTACCGCAGATGAAACCTAACAGCCTAGTCTGGTACACTGATGGATCAAAAATGGATAGTGGAGTCGGCATTGGTGTCTTTGGACCCAATCACAAAATATCGAAATCACTGGGTACTTACCCCAGTGTTTTTCTAGCCGAAATTCACGTAATCGAAATCTGCGCCTCTATTATTATGACCAAAGGTCTTAAAGGCGCATCCATCCACATTTTGTCTGACAGCCAAGCAGCACTGAAAGCATTGGCTTCTAACTGCTTGGTTTCCAAGTCGGTTCAAAGTTGTTATAAACTGCTACAATCTCTCTCTTGTTAAAACAAAGTAAGGTTGTGGTGGGTGCCTGGTCACATGGGCATCACTGGAAATGAGATAGCCGACGAACTTGCACGGGCAGGCTCGTCGACTACACTCATTGGCCCTGAGCCTTTTTGTGGTATCCCGTGGGCTTCTGCAACCTACACAATCAGTAAATGGGAAAAAATACAGTGCTTGACTTATTGGAACTGTATTCCCGGCCTTAGACAAGCCAAATCTTTGATCAGACCATTTCACCACAAAAATTTGGCGATCAATTTCAGCAAAGGAAATATTAGGAAACTTGTGAGTTTTCTCTCAGGTCACTGTAACCTGAGATATCATTTGAACAAAATGAACCTGTCCACAGAGACGGAGTGCCGACTCTGTTTGGAAGAGACAGAAACCGCAGAACACATACTATGTGAGTGTGTTGCTCTGTGCACACGGAGGTGGATTCATTTTGAAGAGAGGTATCTGACCCCGGAGAAATGTAAATTGGCCTCTATAAATAGCATTCTCGCCTTTATTAGAGAGGTGGAGAAGCTCCTGGAGTAACAGTACCCAACAGCACAAAAGATCTTTTAGGTCGTAGTGCTAGCCGCTTTTGGGCAGGGACGAAAAAAAAAAAAAAAAAAAAAAAAAAAAAAATATATATATATATATATATATATATATATATATATATATATATATAATATATATATATATATATATATATATATATATATATATATATATATATATATAGGTACAATACATAAAAGTGAGTCTTTGTATGTCTGATATTTATACAAATTCACACGCCTTGACCGTTTTCAAACTTTTCACAATTATTGTTTCAGACCTAAGGGCAGTCACTGTTAATATCTCACATATTCACCTCCTTCTTCTGGGGGTGATAATCAGGTTCAAAGTTACCATGAAGGAATTTCTGGAGCTTTACCGATTGGATGACGTGTATCATTATTCTATTAACGGTGATGGTGGTTGTGATAGTAATAGTGACTGTGATAGTTATGTTGATGATGAACGATGGTAAGATGGTAAGATGGTGTGATGGTACGATAGTATGATTGAAGGATGGTACGGTTGTATGACAGTATGATGGTATGATGGTACGATGTATGGATGGTACAATTACATGATGGTGTAATGATATGATGGTATAAAGGTGAAATGGCTTGGTGGTATGATTGTGTAATGGCATGATGGAATGATGATATGATGGTTTAATGGTATGATGGTGAGATGGTGTGACAGTATGATGAAATGATTATGTGACGTTTTGATGGTTTGATGGTATGATAGCGCGATGGAATGATAGTTTGATGGTGTGAAGATATCGTGGTACGATTTTATGATCGTATGAATGTATGAAGGTAACATGGTACAATGGTGTGATCCCGATATGACGTTATACCTGATGTTATATACATATATGAACTAAAGGGCAAATTAATTTTTAAATGAATTATAATGGTTTATACTGCTAGTTCCACTTCCACAATAAATGTTTCAAGCTGTCGTTTGGTAAATTTAATTCGTTGTAGTATAGCATCGACGAATGTAGTGGAGCGAATTTCTGTTAAATTGAAAAATGCTTCGTCAACCTTGCAGCATAGATCAAATGAATTGTATCGCTCGTATCGCTTCTACTGATAGTTGTACCACAAATGCCTAAAGTTGAAATGAATTATTTGCTTAGAGATATGTAACACATCTAGTTGATTTATCAGGCAACTTTTGATTATTTGTTTTCAAGTTTTAGCTACAATATTTGTATATTTTTAAAGTGTAAAACCACTTGAATTATTGATTAACTTAGTTGTTGTAACAACTTCGGTTTAGAGGTTGCATTTTATGCGAGCAATGCGGTGGAAACGACAGCATAATAACTCCATTTTCCTTTGCCAAGCTAATAACGGCTAAATGTGACTCACAGTTCTCGAGAAGTAAAAAAACTGGTCGATCTAGAGATGATCGAACATGATGAATGAAATGTTCCATAAGTTGATAAAAATTTGCTTCGTTCCCTTCTCGGCACTAATCTCGGGACTTTTTTCTCTAAGCAGAAACAGCGGAATGATAAGCAAATTTTCTCAATTCCTACTGTGTTAAACTAACATATATTTTTGATACGTACTTGACATTTTCCGTCAGTTTGATCCCTTCCTCTTTGTTAAAAATTGAGTTCCTGCTGTATCCGAATTTACTTTTTGGAACTGCCGTTGATACTCCTGCCGAGTTGGTTTTTTGTGTTTTTTCAAAGCGGCACAAGGTTGGACGGCAAATGCCCATTTCCTTAGACACGGATCTAATGCTGCGATTTTGGGAGATGCCCATACCGACAGCGGCTGCCATCGTTGTTTCCGACGTCTCTCGCCGGTTTTTTTCGTTTATAAATCCTCATTATTCTGAAACTGATCAGATAATAATATTTGTTGTAATACATTTAAATAATTTCTCAATAAGGCAGGTTGTTATACGTCACAAAGCCCGGCTAAATTTGTCCCAATTTACCCCAGAGTAGGTATTTTCCGACAAAGTGCAATTTTTGTGCGAATATTATGTTTTGCCAGACATTTATCGTATGCCCTACTCAAAATTTTTGTTAATTAGGCAACAATACAAAACAATCTACAACAGTAACTTTTTGCTTACTGCACATCAAAACACACTTTCCACTCTCGCTTATGTAAAACACGTCCGATCGCCGAACCATAAAATTACTCATTTACGCTGAGTTAATATTAGCTTTAGTTTTTGAGGAAATTGCTCTATAACGACTTATCGCATGTAACAAAGTGTCCCTGTCTACCCTAACATCTAAAATTATATGTTATGTTGTTTTTGTATTTTTAAGACAAATTCAAACAGGAAGCGGGAAAATAAAATAACATAAAACAAATTTTATTGCACTGGAAACGAGGCAATGCGCTTTATTCTGGCTTCCTAGATCCATGTTATATTATGTTATTTCCCCGCTTCCTCTTACTAAAAAGTACTAACTTAAATGAGTGGTAATTCCACAAATATTTAATAACTTGTTAAAACCCCTCAAAAATGACGGAATGAAAACCAATAGATAAGATTTCACTCTACCTTGAAATAAAAATAAAAAAACTTTCTCCTAATGGGGAAGCTCTATTTTTGTTTTCTTATATATTCTTTGGGATCTATTTTCCATAAAAATGAAAGAAGTTTTTCAAATTTTCAGAAAAAGCCTTCTAACTTTTATAAAGTTTCATCCCTAATTTGAGTTATGTTACTTTTCTGAGTAGGATGTCTTATATAAAATTATGTATAGATCACCTTTCAGTCAATTTTTGCTCAGTATTCTTCCTGTTTCCTATTTTCGTATTTAGTAGTTTCAAATCGACAAAATCTGAATACGATATTTCCTTATTCCTTTACCAAATATGGACCTCCAGTTATTTTTTTGCATTTTTTTATTATTCGAATATATTGTGCAGGCAGAAAAATTGCCCCTGATTTTAAAAAGCGCTTTATCTGCCGTTCAATTACATAGTATGCTTAATCACCCTCGTTCTGTGTGTGTGCAGCAATTAAAAATGTATGCATAATAGATTTAATGTTTTTAAGTTGATTTTTCGGCATTTTTTATAGACAAATATATTAATTGTTCATGGCAATCCCAATATTTTCGATTTGGTAAATCAGAAAAATACACACACAAATGAGGTTTCTCCATGGGTTTTTATGTTTGATGTAGTGAATAATAATTCGCTATGTCAGTACGTTCTGGCCAGATACTTACGGTCGTAGCTGCCCGATGAGTAGACCGTACTTTTCAGTACGAAACCAAACTACCAACAGAAAGAACTCATGGAGGGTTCTCATTTTTGCAGAGTGGTACATTGGTATAACTCTTTGGGCCTTCAGCCAAAACTACGGGGACGGGGGAATATATTTCTACTTTTTTCAATAGATATATTATGAGCGATTGGCCTCTGTATTTTTCTGATTTACCAAATCGAAAATATTGGGATTGCCATGAACAATTAATATATTTGTCTATAAAAAATGCTGAAAAATCAACTTATTACAGACAGACAAATTAAATTCTTAACATTTAATGTTTTTGTATTTCATCACAGCGTAAACATACATAGTAATAAATACCTAATTTTCTGCTGCCCAACACAGTTATCGGAATACAGAATTAATTCTATAATATTGTATCTTCATCTGCGTTAGCCTTTGACTTCTTTGCTATATAATTAAAAAGGCAAGTCCCAATTTCATTAGCCTCTCTTTGTCCTTGTGTTTCATCCCAGATATAATAGTGGCATTGATTGGCTTGCTTATTCTGTTTCATTTCGTAAATTGTAAAATTTAATGTATTTAGTTTCGATTTATAATAAAAAACGGAAACCTCTTCTTTTGGGCATTGCAAAACTGCTTGCAGATCGAAACAAGCTACAATATGTATTATGTTTATGTATTAATTGTTCTTTGTCACTTTGTTTCTCAGCGCGTAATGAATCTTTCTCGATTAAATGTCGACCATACCCATCTTTCAAGTTTCCTTTGTCACCTTTCAAGTTTCCTTTGTCAGAAGATTAGATTAACTACTCTACATAATCTCTGTGTAGATCAGCGATGGCCTTAATTCCTTGTGCCCGCGTTTAGTGATTTTCAATTCTTGGAATTAACTCTTTGTGTCTTCTAACACCGTCCGTAATCTAATCTGACATGTTTTCCTTGGTTTCTTCGGAGGTCAAAGGTAATTATGCTTACATTATTCCTCTTATTAACTACAGTTCTAAATTATCGATCGCTGAAACATTTTTATTCGCTGCTGAAATATTTTCATAAATGTTTGAATTTCGACATAATAATGAATGTCGTTTAAGTAAATCGTTTTCATTTTCTTATAATAATTTATTTATTTAAACCAAAATTTAAAAAAAAATTAATAACAACAGTATTCTGGTCAAATTGAAATAAAAGTTTACTACAAATCGTGTGTTCATTAAGTCAATATACATTACTTAAAGGGCAGTGATGGCAGTTAAGATTTGGTGAAATCGTACCAAAAAGTGGTAACATTTGAGTAAGTCAGTGGAACGCATAAGTACAAAATGTACCGGTTAAAAGTACAAGTCGCAAAAATAATTTATCATTCAACAATAGTCCAGTGAGTGACGGTTCTTCGCTCAGAATTCTTACGGACAAAACCGATTTTCGTGAAATTTGGACAGTAAGTAGGGAATGGATCAAGGAATAAAAGTGCCGTATATAGTGCCGATATGTGACAAAATAGAGCATAGAGGGGTGAATTCTGATAATGTTATATACATTTTCTTCGATAAATCAATATTTTTTGAGTTACTCTCCGATAACCCGGTTTTCAGAGCTTCCAAAAAATCATTCGACAAATTGCCAGGTATTTTGGAAAGTAAGTTTAACAAAAATTTAATAATTCCCTCAGAAGTAATTAGATTACAAATTCTTTCGCTGAAAGCTTTAACTGCTGTTTCCATTGGTTTTGAAACGTGAAGCAATTCTTGTATCTTGGAAATTTTCTCCTCGACTAGCTTGAACGATGAACTTAGATCGTTTAAAGCCTTTTTGATACTGTTCCATCGCGTTGGAGAATCGAGCATAAGATTTAGTTCTTTTCTAAGCTCGATCTTTGCAGTTTTTTGTAGCATACAGTTCTTTACAGCTGATTGTTTGAAAATTGTTCAAAATCGTTTTAAAATCTTCACGAATTTCAATGACAGTATCAGTTGGAGATCATCGTCTTGGTTATATTCATCTTCGAAGGTTTCTTCAGTACTTTCATCTTGATCCTCTGAAGAGGATATATCGAGTAGATCGTCATCAATATCAATGTAGGGTTTTGATACCCCTACATTCTTATAAAGAAGGTCACTAATTGCGAGTTGAATTCCGTGATTTACTAAGCATAGTTGATGAATTATAATTAATTGTTCTATGCCAAATTTTTGCATCACGGACGCTCCATCGTTGTTACCACTATAACCTCGTTTAAGCTGATCTAGAAATTAATTAGCTTCCGCTCGAGTAGATTTGTTAAAACGTCAGCCGTACAACTTCCATAAATTCTTATCAAGCCGAGATTGTCATATGAACCATTAGAATAATGTAGATTCATATTCAAATAACATCGGTTTTTGAAACTCGTCCATTCATCGAGGGTCAAACTTAATAATTGGCCGGAATTTTCCTTTTTGCATAAATTAATTTTTGCAATCGTTTCTATTTCTACCGATTTACAGTAATCATGTATGAGTTTCATCACATTTGTTTTTGTTTTAGCTAGTTAAAAGACGCTCTTATAAATACACACCTACATACATCAGAAATTGAAAACCCATCCAATGGACATAGTTTAAAAACACAACTTCAGCCATAGACTGTGGTTTGGTGTACTTGAATATGGTAGGTTGAATTTTAGGATGTTTTGACGTTGATGGTCCTGCACTTAAATTTGCTTCATTTTCAGTTGGCTTACGATGTTTTTCTGGATGAAGTGCTGTAGTATGACGGAGTAATCCACTGGTTGACGACCCTTTACAAGCAATCGTGGTTGAACAAGTGTATGCAAGATGCTTTCTCGCGATTACCGCCTCTTTTGAAATGATTCCACATTTTTGATACATTCTTTTAGACATGTTCTCAGAAAAAAAACGCGTTTATAATTATTTAACCAATGCCACTACATAAATAGCTGTGACATCAGTCTAAAAAAGTCAAATCATTAATATAAAGAGGGGAATAAAATTTTTTATTTTTCTATGGAACGTAACTCAAATCATATGGGATTTTAAAATTCATTATTTGATATCGTCTTTATTTGCAATTTAAATGAAAAATTTTATTTATAAATACTATATAAATAATTTGAAGTTAAATATATTGAATTGCAGGTTTTACACAATTTCAATTGAAATTAATAAAATTTTAATAGACAATTTTCCATTTTAGTAAAGTTTTAAAAATTTCATTTCGTACATTATTTACTCGATTAGTTTTATTACTTTGCTTACCACTTTCGTTTAGCACAAATTTGCTCGTCGAAATGAAATGATGTTATGTATGTTATATGTATATGTAGGGATCCTATTCATTTTATTATGTTTTTTTACAGTTGATTTTTTTTGACGTTAGGAAAATGTTTCTTTTTTTTCATGAAAATTGTTTGGCGACTAAAAGTATTCTTGTTTAAGGAATAATTTTTGATTAATTATTTAAATACAATATCGACGATTTTAAGATAAGTAAACACTAATAAAGTGTAATTCAATTATTTTGAGCAAATATAATTATTGCGGGTTTTAAATAAGTTAAAATTTTATTTAATTCGTTTACAGCATTTTTGTATTTCGCATTATGTAAAAAATTTCAAACAATTTGAACGGCAATTTTTATCGACTTAACAATTTAAATGTTGGTCTCAATTAAATGACACAATTTCAGATTTTTTTGCGATTCTTATGAAAACTCCTCGAACCAAAAATTTAATAATTTGTTAATTGACATTTCAACTAAAACAAGCGATCTTTTAAGTTTAGCGGAGAACGTTGATTTTAAGTATTGTGGTATCTTAGAAATAATTAAGGACCAGTTAAAAATTATGCTTTGTTGTAAAGTCCCATTTAATTTACCTTCAATCACCTGTGACTTACGAGTTAATGAGGGGTGAACACATGCTAATCCTTCCGAGTAAGAGAACTCTACAGCGACTATCTTGCCTTCAAAATGTTAGCCCGACCCAGTTTGAACGTAATACAATGTATCTGTTAAAACAAGCTCAACATTTATAACATATGCAGCGTAAAGTTATTTTACAATTAGATGAAATGTATCTAAAGGCGCAAATTAATTTTAAGCCTTAAAAATTAACGGGATATGCTGAGAATAATTCAAACGTTGCGAAAAATGTACTTGCATTCCTCGTTAGTTCCGCGTTCGGTAATTTTAAAGAAATCGTATCTTACGTCCTGTGAATAACCCCTCCGGAAATGATGTCCACTCAATTACGCTTAAGGTGTTTCAAAATTAGTACAGTCTTTAAATTTGCAAGTAATTGTAATAGTAACAGATAACCATCGGATAAATCAAAATATGTTTTCAATTTCAAAGCAAATATTTATTTATTTATTTACTAGTTACTAGTTACAAAACAATTTACTAGTTACAAAACAATTTAATTAGTATACCAATCCCACTTACACAATCCACTTTGAGCTTTAAGCTCATTTATAGCAGATTGTGCAAG
The DNA here is from genome assembly GCA_958295665.1 of Tipula vernalis. NCBI lineage: Eukaryota > Metazoa > Arthropoda > Insecta > Diptera > Tipulidae > Tipula > Tipula vernalis. The sequence goes on along the minus strand of OY282558.1, from coordinate 332,348,169 downwards.
ATGAGGTATGGGTATCTTTATTGTAGTAGATCTAACAGCGTTATCCTGAGAATTCAGCCAAGACTGGATTTTTGGATCTACGACATTATTTGCAGGATAGCTTTTTCCCACGACTTTTGAAACACTCGAAACGGCACTTCAGTGATCCACGGCTGACGCATGTTCCCATTTTACTCAATTCAGAATTTTTAAAATTATTTTTTTTCGTACAATAATTTCCAAAATTATATATTTAGAAAATTAAATATATTCGGCTGACTTCAAAGTCAAAGCCAACATATTTTTGCGCCGAATTTGTTTCAATTTGCCAATCCTGATTTCCCTGGTAGATGTATATTTTTAATGTACGATCCAGTTCATATTTGAACAACTGGATCAATAAACATGATAAGGTGACATGTTACTATCCAGATTTTGAAGGACGGTCTTCCCTTAAGATGGCGTGCTTCAAAGACATTCGCGACCTTTATGTTAGCGAAACAAACCAACCCGTAAAAAAAGCGTTTAAATTAAATAAGAGAAGTACTTTTCCCAGCACTACTGAACGGCAAAGTGTGCAATTCGTTGCAAATATTTTTCATGAGTCCACAATCGCATCACTAGAAACAAGCAGCGAATTAACAGAGGTCGAGGGCACTGTAGAGTTTCTGAAAATCATAAAACGTTGGTGGAGCATTGTTAACTGCAAGTCAGTGGTTATAAGAATTTAGTTTCTATACGAATTTAGTTTATCAATCGCATTCATCTCGCCATGCAATTGATCTTGTGTTTGTGTCGAAAATACTCATCAATTTTAGTGTACCCTCAAAATGTCAAAAAACCAGTAATTCTTAAATAAATAAATGATTTAAAGTTTGTTTTAAATTTTTCATATTTCATTCCTCGAATTTGTTCACTTCAACTCATATAGTCAGTTGAACTGTCAAATTACAGCCAAATTGTGTTATTTTTATTTATTAGTTCGTTGATGGTCTATTGCCAATAATAATTTTATGGTTATTCTACATGCCACTTCTTGCGATCATAACGTTACAAATTACTTCTACCAGTGGCACGGATACCAATGACGTCATAGTGTTTGTAAAACATTGTTTCTCAAGGCAGCCGAAAAAGATATGCCTTGTAAAAATATTTTAAATTTGTCTATTACTTACAGAATTTCTTCGCATATATTCCAATTACGTAATAAGCCTTACAATCGATGTCTTATCTTATAGTCATGGCGAAATTGTTTTTGAAAAATTAAGTTAAATTGTTGAATGTGTCTTACAACCGATGGCGTCCTATATGCAAAGAAATACTTGCTGAAGTACATATACTACAAGAATTGGAATGATTAGAGGCCAATACACATTGAGAACGAGTAACGAGAACGATATTCCCTTTTTTACCAAATTATGTATGAAAATTATTAAAATAATGAAAACCGTACGATTTTAATGAACGATAGTTAAAATATCGTGCATTTACTAAAAATAAAATTTAAAATTTTAACAGATTAATAAAAAAATTCAATTTATCGTCGTAAATTAAAAATTATCGACGATAAATTAAAATTTTGTGTCAAAACTGTTAAAATTTTAAATTTTATTTTTAGTAAATGGATGATATTTTAACTATCATTAATTAAAATCATACAATTTAACTATTTTAATAATTTTCTTACATAATTTGGTAAAAAAGGGAATATCGTTCTCGTTACTCGTCCTCAATGTGTACCGGCCTATACGTACTAAAAATATGTTCATGGCGTCGATGGCAGCTTTAATAAAATCAAATAGTTTATTTCACATTACTCGTTTTAGAATAAGAAGCCACATAAACGTAAATAATCGTCGAACTATAAAATGCCACCTGAACAATTCTCTATAATAAGCACAGCTTTTTTTCTTTGATTGTTCCCACCTGAATCATTGTCGACGCAATTTCGTAGAATTAGCAATTTGATTTTTCCGGTGTCGATAAGCAACGTGAGAATACTGCCTCTTTAATTAGTACGGCTGGCACACTTGTGAATGTCCATATCTCATTATTCGATGATGAGCCATCGAAAACGTCATAAAAGAAAAAAAAAAATGTACCCCATTGAAATCAACTGAAACAACTAGAATACAGTGTAAGAATTTTATTGACATATCAACTTTAATCATAATCACAAAATAAAATTGACTAAAAATAAAAATTTTAATGCAATCCCTTTTTACAATAAAATGAAAATTTATTTATTACTGGTTTTTTAAAAACACTTTATAATCCTGCAATAAATTTGGTTTCAACTTTGAATAAATTAAATTAATCAAATAATGACGAAACGTCCAAAAAATGTCCTCCATATTTTCTCATTACCCAATATTCGGACAAACTAACAACATGTCTATTCCCATTGAAGTGGGAATTTGTACTAAACTACTTAACGAAATGAAAAACGAAATTGAAATGTTTAATAAAACACGAATCATGGCGATGTTTTGAGCAAAAAATAAATTTATAAAAATGCAAAATTACTTAATAAATGATTATTAATATCAATTTAAATTGTGAACAAGCTGCAACTCAGTATATTTAATTTCAAATTATTTATATTTATCAATAAAAATTTTCATTTAAATGGAAAATAAAGACGACACAAAATAATGCATTTTAAAATCCCATATGATTTTGTTTACGTTTCATAGAAACATAAAAATCTTTTTACCCTTAACACAGACTACCACACATTTTTGTGTCATGGCTTTTTATGTAGTGGCATTGATTTAACCGTAAGTCCGTAATATTCTCTATTCGGAAAAAATTAAATTTGGTTCACTTCTTGTTTTTTTTTTTCTACTTACCGTTACCTGGGCTCAGTGTCGGAATCTCGGATACGTTAAAAAACACATTACAGTACACTACACTACAATATGCAAAAAAGCAATTATGCGACTTACAAAATTAATAAGATAAACAAGTACAATTATTCAAGATTTTGCTAATCACACAAATGGTCAAAAACTTTCAAAAACACTCAAAAACTTCTCATTTCAAAAACAATTTATAATTCAGCATTAGAATCGAACTTTAACACATCTTTATGGCGAATTTTAATAAATAAACAAAAATAAATTGGCCTAAATGTATACAATTGCTTTTATTTTACAAATCAAAAATCGAAATTGCGTGAAAAGAGATTTTTCGTAAATACTAGGATTTTAACCAAAAATTACCGGGAATCGGGATTATAAACATAGATCAATTTCCTGGGATTTCGCTCGCGGGAAATCGCGGGTAGGACACACTAGTTGAAGGTGACTTTTTATTCGCCGTAAGCCAAATTCGAACCCCTCAACGTTAAATAACGGAAAAACGACGAATTTTTGGAAGACAACTTGTTAGACCTTTTTTAAAGAACTTGAAAAGACCTTCAAAATGAGCTTTAGTAAAAGTCATTATTATTTCAACTTACGGAGTTATGAAAAAAAAAAAACAAAATGGTTGTCTCTTTTTTTCGGATAAAAAGTCAGCAAAGAAACCAATGGATTAACCGCAAAAATTAAAATTAAACGTAATTCATTTACAATGCACTTTACTTAGGTACTCATCAAATTGTTCTAGAAGTTTGAACGGTTGAAAATGTCTATTTGAAAAAAGTTTGATTCAATTATGAAATGATTTTTCAAATTTTTGAAAATAATTTCCTTTTTTCACAATAACACAAAAACTAAAAGTACAAAAATTAAGGTAATTTTGTTATGTTTTTTATTGCTCTGGGATGAAAATTAATTGGGATATCACTTATCTGCTCTTAAACATGAATTTTTTAGATAGTCCCATTAGCTATTCCCGACGTACAGTCCAAATTTCACGAAAATCGATATTTTCCGTAAGAATTTACGGTCAAACACTGGATTATAAAGAGAAAATTAACGAGAAACTATATGATTTACTACATAAACCCCATAAAAGTAATATAATTTCTCGTCCCTGCCTGCAGTCAGCTATTAAAGTATTAAATTGAAAATATTTTTTTGCTATTTTTCGAATATCCGGTTACATTTTGTTTAAAACAATTAAAATACTTGCAAAAATAATTATGGTGTCAATAATTTAATGCATTCACGTAAAAATAAAATTATGTATATTAATATACCTGACTCGAAAACAATTAAAATATTTGTATATCACATGTTTTCATCCATATCGTAACCAAACATCAATATTTATTAAATATTTTCGGAAACAAAAACAAAACTAAAAAGAATAATTCAAAAATGTCAATAAACCAAACATAATAAGTTTCATTTTTCAGCTAATTGAATAATTTCATTGTAAATGTGGTCATTTATATTTCATGAAATTAATTAGTTAATAAAATATTGAAATATTTTGTGTACATTTCTATAAATATAATTTTTAATTTAGTCAAAATATTCAAATTTCATTCGAGGTAAATTACATCGTAAGTAACGAAATGTTTGGTATCGTTTGACTAACAAAAACGTGACCAAATACTATAAAATACATTACATCTATAATTTTTTTTTTCATAATTATTAATTAAATCGTAAACTCAGTCCAAATATTTCACCTCAACCGTTTTGTATGATTATCACATGAAATTTAAATTTTAATTCACCTGCTGTTTAATATGTTATAATATACTTCTATGTAGGTAACAAGTACCTACGTCTATTTTGATTTGGTTTTCTATTTTTTTGTATATTTCTAATTTTTGTTATTGAATATAGACACGCGAACTACCTAAAATAATTGTTTTAAACCCGGGTTATTTACCTACCTCAACTACATATATACATTTTTGCTAGTGTCTCATATATAAATACCAAAAGAAGAAAATGGGTTTTAAATTATGATGAATGTATACAAAATTTAAATAATTTGCTAGTTTATCTCAAGTAGAAATTAAATTCATGCATAATCACACCATCCAAAACGTCTTAAGAAAATTTATTTTGCAAAAATAATACAAGTGGATTATACAGCTACTCGAAAACCACATAAATATACATTGGCCGCTCTATTTATCGATATTTTAAAATACACAGCTGTAGCTTTGCTTGAACCATCTTGGGATACCTTTGCCGCCAATTGTTCCCACCACGAACCCTCTATTCTTTAAACGCTTGTATTTCGAGAAATTTTGTAAGTTCACAAACTTTCATCTCTACTTTTCAAAACTCTAAGTTCTTCCTCCTTCCTCCAGCTGATCTTATTGAGCTCGTTCAATCGTTATTCATAAAAAACTACTGCCAGAAGGCAAGAAAGTGACATTATTTGGTTGGGAGATGAACTGAATCTTATACATTTATTTAAAATAAAAGGAACCAATAGCCTTTGGAAATCATGGAACAATAAATATACTATATATCTACAACTATTAAAAAGCCATTATAACCATTGCTCATTTCGTACCTAAAACCTAATGCTCCACCGCAGTGTTTTTAGGCATATTTAAATCGCCTCGAGATATTATTTTCCACTGTGATGTAAGCTTCTCTTTTCCATTCTCTAAACTCTTGAATACTCGTATCTAGGCATTTTGGAAAGGTTACAATTTTTTACGGTTTATTTTTAAATTACCCCTCCTGAAAAAATTAAAAAGGAAACTAAGATAGACAGGGGACGATCTACAATAGGACAGACAATTTTATAAGAAACTGAAATTGTCCTCCCCTTTCGATTATATTTTACGAGACCCTTTAACCCAGTTAAAAATTAAAATTAAAAATTGGTACAATATTACGCCTAAAATAATACTCTATCTACATAATTCTAACGTAAACTTAATAGCTATGGGGAGATGTGGTTTATGGTGTCCCGCCCTCGGATCTCTCGACGGATCCTCTTATGCAGTAAAATAATAAATTGCACATTTAAATTTATTAACCATACATTTTATTAACTTTAAAATTTCAACGTTACAATATTCTTCGAACTACTACTTCACCTGAAAACACTTAAATAATTAAAATTATTTTACGTATTTCCCAAAAATTTCCAAAATTAGTCTTAATTTAATTCTTCTTCATTATGACAAAAATTTCAATGATTAAAAGATGAGATGAAGTTTAACAAAAAAAAAAAAAAATAACACAAAATAGGATTTATAATTTTTTGACAAGAATAATATATTTTCGAGAACGATTGTCAGTAATAGTTTAAAGTGACATAAATCATGTGGTGGATGTGCCATTTCTCAACGGTGGCGAGAAATCCAAGATTAAATTTTTTTTTTGTTACGTCATATCGATTCTGCTTGCTTGAGTTATTTATTGTGTAAACCAATAACATGAATATCACAGGGATTGTCTCAAGATGCCATTAATGGGGAATAATAGCCTTAAGTGCCGTGAATCGATATGATGTAACAGAAAAATTTCAAATTTGAATTCCTCCCCAACGTTGAGAAATGTGCTATACACCATTAGATTCACAATAGTTAAGGCTAATATTTTCCGCTAATGGTGAATTGTCTGTTTATGATCGTTGTAATATTCACTTTTATACTATTTAAAACACTTCATTTATTTTATTTTAATATTTATAATTTGATTTAAAAAAATTAAAAAAATCAATTACATTTTATTTGTACTGGCTGCAGCAACTAACTTAATCTTACTAATTATCACAATTTGGATACAATTTTTATTTTTATTTTTTAGAATTTTATTACCCTGAATTTTCAATGATTTTGTTTGTGTTTGGGTAGGTTTTTATTGGTGGGATTGTGGATCGTACGATGATTTTAATCAAACCAAAGTTTGGGTTGGCTGCATATATCGCGCGATCTGACAATTACATCTTCACATAATTTTCGTTATTGCGCTATCAAAATTGAGCAAAAAATGTTTGTTATGAACAGGGCCGCTACAATGGTACCTTGCGACAATCGCTGTGATATTCATGTTATTGGTTTGAACAATAAATTGCTCAAACCAGCAAAAGCGATATGACGTAACAAAAAAATTAAAATTTGGTATTCCTCCCCACCGTTGAAATATGTGGAATACAGCATTCAATTCACGACACTTAAGGCTCTTATTCTCCACTAAAGGTATCTTGCAAAAATCGCTACTCGCTATACTCGACACCGAAGGTTATTAATTTCCATAATTGCGATCTTATAGAACAATGCCCATTCTTTACAATAAAATTTGGCCTTTTGGCCGAACTATCCTATTTAATGTAAAATATTTCATTTCTTGAATTTAAAATAACAAGTATTTAACTCAATGTAATTTTTCACTCGTGTGTTTTTGTTACGAAACTTCACATATTGATTGATTGATTGATTAGGATGTACGGCCAAAATACGGACGTATCATATTTTCATTATATAACATACGAATAAATAATACTCTTATAGCGAGCATATACACATTCCTGTTCTATGTATCAAGATACATAGATTACTAATAGATACATATTAGTAAAAATAAAATAAAACATGAAAATTAAATACGTTTATAAATTTAAGTCAATTTTGAGACGTTTGTATTTAGATTTTATGTACAATTACACAAACATTAAAATCAAAATCATGCAATTAAGAAATTAAGAAATTTGATTTCTTTCACTATAAATTCAACACATTGCCTGATAAATACAAATATTCCTGTTCTATGTAACAAAATTCAGGAATATATTTGTGTCCCATGTACATAAAATAAAACACAAAAATAAAATTAGATATGAAATTAACTACGTATATCAAATTAAGTTAAAATCAATTTTAATACGATCCAATTATTAGATTTTAGTAATTAAATTCCATGTACAACCACACAAAAGTTAAAATCATGCACTTAGTCAATAAATCAAGAATTTTGATTTCTTTATCGATAAATATAAAATATTGCCTGATTAATTATTATTTCACTAAAATTGAATTGAATTAGAATTAAAATTAAAATGTATATACACCAATCCCCCGTTTAACACGCTATTCGTTTAACACGTTTTCGATCTTACACGTATTTTAAAATCAAAAAAATTTTTACCAAAAACATTGACAGTAACATTTTAAATGTTGTACTGCCAATATACATGCAAAGAATACAATTTTGTACGTGTTGTATTACGAATTCCTAGTATAAACTTTGATAGAAATAGAAGTTAATTTTTCGAGTTACACGGTTTTGTGAGGAACCTATCTTCCGTGTAAAGCGGGGGATGGGTGTACATATGTTTATAAAGTATATACATAAATAACATTTCACACTAACAACACATAAATAAGAAATAAAAATAAAACAAAATTAAATTTTGAAGAGGAAAGACAAAACACGTCTATCCTCTTTGAATGTTCGCTCTCACCACCTTTTTTGTTACAAAAATTTCACATATGATGTAATATTAGAAAGAAACCGATATAATATTAAAACATGACGGCAAGTTATCATCTATCTCATAAAACTATGGTATTAACAGTGTAAATTACTCACACGTGTAATTTTTTTTATAAACCACACCGATTGATTAAATTTAATTTACTTATTCTTGTCTTTTATAAAAATTCAAAAAATTGATTTTATTTTCCAGTTCTGGCATTCTATCAACGTTAGCCCACATGTAACTAAAATGTCAGTATCGGTATCTTTCTCCCGTCCTCTTTCGTTCCTAAAACAACATTCACAAATTCCCTTCCCATAATTTTCCATAGTACCTATACTTAACACACGAAAAAGATCACGTGAAAAATTGCTCACGCAAAAAAATGTCCACACAGAAATATCTTCAATGGAAAATAGGAAATAGTACAAACACATTTTTTGAAATTATTTAGCATTTTCCTGCCATTTTTGAACAAAGGTGTCCAACTTAGTCAGCTTTGGGGAGAACCTAACTTGCGTTCTAATTTTGTTTTAAAATTCCTTTTAGACATTTTGTAGGCCAAGGAATGTTTGTAACAGTTTTTTAGCTTTTGCATAATTTTTCTTATGGAGCTTTTCTCCGGTTACCATAAAACACATAGCCTTGAATAATTTTGGTATGTTTCATCTTTGAGCGCGAACTAAAATAAAATCCATTTTTTTGAAGAATCTTGGCTTTTTTATAAATCCTAAAATTTCCTTAAGTCCTGAAAAAGCGACGGTTTCGGATCTGCTCAAAGCAACCTTGATTATACAAAGCCATAGTCTCAAAAACGAAGGTTTTATAAGCGAATTAGAAACGAGGGAAAATCCAGACTTTTCATATTAAAATATACAAAACATATGGGAAATAACTTTTTTTCCTAAGATACATTTTTAAATGAAAACGTTACAAATTCCTAATTATGATTTCTGAAATACATTCATGAATATTTGAGTTTCAACACATATGATATGTCGTTTAAGTAAATCGTTTTTATTTTCTTTCATAACATGCTTTCAAAATTTCATAACAACAGCATTCTGGTCAGATTGAAATAAAAGCTTACTACAATTCGTTTGGTCATTAAGTCAATATACATAGATGGCAGTATCAGTTGAACCAATTCAAATATTTTCCTTTTTGGATTAGAATTTTGGTCTAGAATTTTGAAAAAATTAATTTTTATTTTTACTTATTCTTAAAGTTTAGATCTTTATGAATATATCCTCGAGAGAAAATTTTAAAATTCCAATAATTTACGGAGTTAGCTATTTTATACTTGGATCGCTGCGGCTGCTTGAAACTTTTGCTCAAAACTTTAAACGCTTTTTCCTCAAAACTACTATTTGCAACAAGCTTGAGATGATATCTCAAGTTCTATTTTACAGATTTACTTCAAATTTTGTACCAACCTTCAATGTATAAAACTTTCTATCGTCCCTTACCATTTTTGTATCAAAATTTTTTTTTTTACTATTTTCAAAAATTAAAAATTATGAAACAAAAAAAGTCACCACCAATTTTTCCCCGTTTTCTCTTAGGTGGGAGCTATAACGACATTCTTACTAATTAAGAAACTTTTGTTTAAATTGTATTTCAGATGATTAGAAGGGGTGCAATCGTGTCAACCAGCATACCCCTTTTTTACCACCAAGTAGCTTTCAGCTTATAACTTATTTAATTTTCATTTTTTTTTTTTTTGTGTATACTCCCTTAAGTGAGCAGAAATATGGAGTATCTACCACATTGCAATTAGTATTTTATTACTTGTGTAATTGCATTTTACAATGAAAAATCACACTAAATAAAATGTTTACAAAACCTTTGAACTCCTAATACAATCTATAATCTTCAGTTATCGCTTAATCTGTATATTCGCATTTAAAAGGAAAACCAATCTTTATTACACATAAATCACTGAGAGCACACTGCATTTTTTCTAAATACATAATAAAAAGATGTACTTAAAAGTGGAGCACACCAGCAACAAAAAAAATATTGAACCAAATCCTTTTCAAAACCACCCGAACAGAAAAGAAAATTACCATTAATCAAATAAAAAAAAATTTATTAGCAAAAAAAAAAATCCAAAAGACAAGTACAAGAAGCAGTAGAAGCAGAAAAATGAAAAACTAATTTCCATTTCATCCTTCATACAATCTAAATCCGATATAATATTTTCATATTTTTTTTTTTTTTTTTGTGGCTGTAGTTGAATTTAACGTTAGCTGTATTATGTTTTGTTAGTCTTATGATTAAGACAGTAAGATAAAAATGATGAACATACCATTCTATTTCTTAGTAAATTTTTGTAATACTAAAAATTCTTCAATAAATGATAAAAAAAATTCTGTTTGTGATAAACAGAAAATAAAATCGTCTGATGCTTCATTGTTTGCAATATATAGACACATACAGCAAATGAAAATGTAAAATTTGTACCTAATCTTATCGGATTTCTTATTTTGTTGTATCAATTTCCTTTTTACTTTTTTCAACAATGTTAGTGTTTATGGCTTAGACAATATCAACAAGAGTATCTGGAACAGAAAATGTCAATAAATATTTTTTTGTTCCGTTTAGAATGTACATATGTAATTAGGTTATTTCGAAGAATAGTTTTGCTTAGTTTTATGATTAGATTTAGAAAGCAGTATGGAAATGATGTGAAAATTGTTTTTATACTATAACAAAGGTTATTCTAAAAAAGTAGTAAGATTTTTATTTTATAAATTTAATCAAGATTTTCTTTATTGTGCTCTCCTATATACAGCTAATGAAACCAAGAAGCTGTTCTATGTGCGTAATTTATAAATAAACAATTTTTTATAAGAATCTTGTAATACGGGCATATCTTTAATTTAGAAATTCAAAAACCGAACAATTTTCATCAAATTGGTTTCGTGACCATTTAAACAGAAGTTTACACAGAATTTGCTCGTTAGTCATAGGATTAACGGAAAAAATAATTTGCCAATAATTTCTCAACTTCAGTAAATCAATTACTACAGTAAAAGTCGGGTTTAAAACGTACAAAGCCATATACGTTTTCCCATTAGTAACATTGCAAATTTGCAACCCTGGAAGTGTGTTAGTGTAAATTGTTAATAGTATCGAGAATAAAATTAATTGTTGATAAAGCCGCATTTCTCGACGTTTGATCTAGTCCAGTGGATCAATTCTCGTTCCTTAAAAAGTACAATGAAAAGTATTTTCAGTGAGAAATTCACATTTCCGATTCATGTTCCTTGACAACGAAAGAATGACGTCAATATCTTTTCATTCGAATAAAACTGCATCACCGACCATTTTGGCACCAAACATCATAATTATGGAAATAAAATTCTATTAAAACTAAATTTGTATTTTTAGCATTAAATGTGCATTGAAACTATAATATGATTCACTATAAACTTAACTAATAAGTAAATCTATTAAAAACTATTCCGTTTATTTAAGAAAAGCCTCCAAATTATTAATTTAATTAAGTTTTAAAAATAATTTGGTCATTTGTATAATTTATTTTATATTTTGACAAGCAAAGGCGAAAACTGATAAACTAAATCTACTTTATCATATATTTAGCTAATATTTAAACCAAATGCTGTTTACAGTGTTGCTTACTACGATAAAAACTTATTCAGCGTTTTGTGTGAAATGTTATAAATGAAAAAGACTTGATGGAAACAAAATGGAAACATTTTTTTCGGAAAACGGATTGTTTATCTAAAACATTTTATCTAAAAACAATTCATCTAAAAACAATTCATCTAAAGCAATTCGTTTAAAACAGTTTACCTAAAACCATTTAACTAAAACCAATTTAACTAAAAACAATTTGTCTAAAAACAATTTGTCTAAACACAATTCATCTAAAAACAATTCGTCGAAAACAATTTAACTAAAACCATTTTACCTAAAACAATTCCCCTAAACACAATTCATCTAACAACAATTCATCTAAAAACAATTTGCCTAAAAAAAATTCTTTAGATAAAGATAAATTCGTCTAAAACAATTCATTTCAATTTATCTAACTTTTTAAATATAAATAATTACTGACGTATTCTTTAAAATTTATCAATAGATGCTTTCCAATCGACTAACTGCAAGTTCCCGCTAGTAGTAAGGTTTTTGTATTTGCTATGTGAATTCACAAAATAGTAAAACATAACCTAAAATAATTTTTTGAATATTATTAGTCAAAAAATTATTTTTTTTTCTGTGATTTTAAATCGATACAGACGTAACTATATTTCTCTTTGATTAAATAACATAAACGATTGAAATTAATAAATTTCTTAAGCAAAAGATGACCGGTTCTAGAGTTATCCACCTAGCGGCGAAATTGAGCGCAACTACTTCTAACTATAGATCATGTTTTCCTAAAGAGGCAGCACGATCAAAGGAAAAGTACAGAGCATTGTCACTAGATGTCATGACCAAATCGAAGAAATATTACTGACGTTTTTCAAAAGGACGTTTATAGAAACTTCTCAAAATCAATTTAATTATCACGTATTAATAATAATCACTTTTATAACACAAAAATATTTTTCCTTATGTTTACAAAATGCACACGTAAAAATATCATAGAATTTTTGACAGCAAATATTTAGTGACACCTAGTGGGATTATGCTAAAGTTGCTTATATTTTCGTAGTTTTCCGAAAGTGGTAGCTCTTGCGGTTTAAGAAAATTTGACATTAAAACATGATCTATAGCGGGTATACCCATGAAAAATAGCAAAAGTTGTTATGACTAGATAATTTAGCAAAGACAACAATTGTCTACTAGCGGGTAATAGCGGTTGGTACTGGAATGCAACTAATAAAAATTGCGCGAAAAATTGTATATTTTGTTTTAGACATGATTTATAATATGGAGTTCGATTGGGCAAAATAAATCAATCTAATGTCAAAAAAAAAATATCAAATAATATTACGTAAATAATTTTTTTTGACAGTAAATTGATTTATTTTGCTCAATCGAATTCCACATAATATTCAACAAAAATTTTGAGATGAAGCTTTTCCAGTACATTATTGTGTTTTAGTACATCGCTTTAAACATTTTCCATGAGATGTCTCGTCGTTACGGGGTCAATAAGTTTCGTTTACATTTTATTTTTATATGGAGTTTGGCGCAAAATAACTCTAACGAAAATTTAAAAAAATGAATGAAATCGACCTCGACGTGAAGAATAATTAAATGATATTTTTTAACAAAAGAACTATTTGTTAATTTTTAACATAAAATAAATAGTTCGCCGTTACATTTGCTAGAAAAACCAAATATAAACATCAACAATTATTTAAGTTTTGTGTAGTGAATTATATGTTAGAAGAACCATTCTAGCTGCTTGGAAATCAAATTTCACGAAAAGAATGATCCACAGGGAACGCCTAATAATAATGGGCAAAAAAAAAAAATTGAAATTCTGCAACAAAAACGAACATAAACCATCTGACAAAACCTCACAAATTTCAAATATTGGTCGGTGTTTAAACAACAAATTCTAGTAAGCCAAAGGCTTTTATAGTAATTTTACATTCAAAATATAATAATTATTCTTTTGTTAATCAATTATTTTATTTTGCACTTTGCATCATGGTAATTTTCATTCATTTTTTCATATTTTTATTAGAGCTGCTTTGGGCTGAACGCCATATAAAAAAAAAATGTAAACAAAAATGTTGATCCCGGAACGACGAAACCTCTCATGGAACAAAATATACTAATCACACGATCTATAGATCATGTTTAAATGTCAAATTTTCTTAAACCGCAAGAGCTACTATCTTTTGGAAATATTTTTTTTGATTTTGTAGTGACATCTAATGGCAAACGCTCTGTACTTTTTCTTTGATCGTGCTGCCTCTTTCGGAAAACATGATCTATATCTACTCAAAGCTAATCTCAACTTTTTTCCAAAATTTCGATGAACGTATCTTAGATTAATTGGTTTTAGACGAATTAATTTAGAAAAATTATTTTATATGCATTTTTTGCGATTTTTTTGTAGAATTATTTTGGACGAGTTGTTTTAGTCGAATCGTTTTATATGAATTGTTGTTAGAAAAATTTATGTTAATTAACAGAGCATTCACAATTATTTTATCTTTTACTTACAGGTTTGTATGAATTTCCAACATAACGAGCAAAAATTTTAGTTCATTATATTGGAAATTCATACAAACCTGAAAGTGAAAGGTAAAAAGTGTTTGCATTGTATTGTGAATAGAGCATTCACAGACCGTAAGTTGTTTTTAGACGAATTGTTTTCAATTAAATCGGTTTTAGTTCAATTGTTTTAGAAAATAAAATGGCTTTAAACGAATTGTTTTTAGATGAATTGTGATAAATTGATTTTAGGTAAATTGTTTTTAGACGAATTGGTTTTAGACAAATTGTTTTTAGATGAATTGTGTTTAGACGAATTGTCTTTAGTTAAATTGTTTTAGCTAAACTGTTTTAGATGAATTGCTTTTGACGAATTGTTTTTAGATAAATTGATTTTAGGTAAATTGCTTTAGTCAAATTGGTTTAGATAAATTATTTTAGACCAAAAGTCTGCGAATCATGATTAAGTGAAAAATGACAAATGAAAATTGTTTGTGACTTTGTACTAAAACTGTCTTATGTATTATCAACATTTCAACTGATATATGTTATCTTTTTATAGCAGTTAAAATTTTAGTACAATGTCAAAAAAAATTGTCATTTGTCACTTGTCATTTATGGAAGACCCGTCCTAAATAGAGAGAAAAACGATTTCAGTTAAGTATTCAAGTGAGAATAAAACCTTATTGAATAATTGTTTAGGGTATAAAAGCTTTATCATTGTCAGTAGATTAAATTGTTACATTGGCCTGGGGGCAGCACCCAACCTGTTATTTATTTATATTTAAACCTTACCCACAAAAACCTTAAATCATGATTAATCTGAAAAATTTGGAATAATCTCTAACACTTTTTTTACATTTTGTAATAAGACACAATTCAACCTTGAAAATTTCGAGAAACATTGAATAAACCCGAATAATCTCGACAAGTCCGAATAGTCTTAGAATTCCAGAAAATACGCTGTTATAAAATTCGGATCATATCACGACTCGATAGATTAGAAAAATCGAATAAAATCTCGAATAATATCTACTCGTGTACTCGTAAATAACATTAATTAGCGCCAATCAAATCTCGAATAAAATTCTACGAGTTAAGAGAACTTTTCGAAATTCTAACAAAACGCAATTTCGAAAATTGTAGTTCGGAATAGCATAGCTAGGCAGTAGTATAGCTAACAGGTAAAATTGAAATGTGGATGGATTACAATAACTACAGAACTTGCGATCAAACGTCTTAAAAGTAGCTTATTTTAAAGTGAAGGTCCTAGGCGTAAAAGTTCTTTTAATACTGTCTTTAGTATTAAAAGTAGTTGACACGTCATAACTTAGTTCAACCTTGCAATTTTCTTTGTTGGAGAAAAAAAAAGCTATGTGAAGGCGTGATACACGCAAAAATTTGTCCTTTAAGGTAAAAAATACAGCGCGCTAATTGGTTGAAATAGCTGTCACTTTGTTTAAGGTTATGTAATTTTGTCTGAAAGGCAAAAAAATTTCCCGTATACAAAATTGAACCTTGTTCAATTTTCTATTTTTGCCTTAAAGGCATTTAATATCACAAAAATCGTACATGTATCATGGACTTTAGTCGGCTTAAAAGTGGCTTTATTTGACTCGCAATCGAGCACTGGCTCGGCTATGCTGCGCTTCGCATCACAAGCAAATATAATTGCTCATCAAATATCACTTTTAATCCTAATGTAAAATTAATTCTTATGTACGGGAACATTACTGTGCTGAATAGGAAATTGAGGGCCGACTAATTTATCGTTAACTAAGAATGTTACCTCATTCAATAAACCTAAATTGAACATTTACTTTGAACAGAATCAATAAGGCATATAAACAAACGGAATATGATTTACCGTCAGGAAACAAAATGGAACGGTATTATAAGCACAAGTCCATTGTAACTGGTGATCTATGTTATGTCCAAATTAGCGCGTTTTTGCCTAAATTTGATAATATGAAAGATATTTTTATCATTACATAAACATCGAGCATCAGTTATTGTAGATATTGCAGCGACTACATTCCTCGATAAATTAGTTGAGGTACACCTCAATTTGTTGTTCAGCACAAAAATGCTCCATTACAGAAGAAGAGTCACGTCTACGAAATTATTCAAATATTTTGAATATATCAAGTTGTCTCGGCCAGGGCAGGGTTTCGATTTAATCTTGCGGATGTTTAAACTAAAGTAGAAAATATTATAGATCTAGCAATACAAAAAATGTGTAGCAGGTCGAATAGTCATTTATTTCTGTTACTTTTGTGATTGAGTATAAATCTTTGTTTCTGTAATATTTGATTTCGGATCCATCTTGTCTAATATATTTTCCATAAATCGCCCTCATTATTTTCCTTTCATATCTAGCTAGCTTTGGGTAGGGTGTAACGGATGCTGTGATCTATACTGGAAACCCATAGTATTCCTTTTGTAGGTTTGGTTAGTTTAAACTGTCACATTATTGGCTAAATCATATTATAGGCGGTCTTTGCCTTGGCTATGGCGGTGTTTATTTGGTCGTTGAATTTTAGGCGGCTGGTCTAGGTATTCCTAGATGTTTTATTTTGTCTGTTGTTGTGATGTGTTAGCCATTGATGATTATTTTTAGGTTTGTGCATTTTGAGACTACTGATTTTATACATTTCCTGCTTGGCCGTATATTATTAGCTTTGATTTTTGTTAATTTATTTTAATCCCTCAATTATTGTAGTAATTCACTAGCTCTCCTACTCTCTTAGCTTCAATTTATGCGCACATGGATTTACTAAAAACTAGAGTATCATCATCGTACAGCAAGATTTCTGTCTCTGCGCTTTGATTTAATGATTTGTCATGGGTAAAGATGTTGAATAATATTGGCCCTAGCCTAGTAACATGTGGTATACACTATACCTATGATAAATATGGACGATTTTATGTTGTGGATTTGGACCGTTACCTTTCTATTTTTAATGAAGCTATTCATTATTTTTATTTGATTGGGGGCTGCATTAATCTTTTTTAATTTGAAAATAAGAGCATCTAACCAAACGGAGTCGAAAGCTTTTTTTTTGACTGTGAGGCAGGCGGCTGTGACTTTTCGTTCGTTCAATGAGTCGAGGATTTTGTCTTTTAAAAGGTTTAAGGCATCTACTGTTGAGTGGTTATTTCAGTGTTGTTTAGATTCCTGTCTTCTGCAATATTGATTCTGTCAAATTTTAGCCGCAACATAATTGAAAGGTGAAATTAATGAGGGCTCTTTCTTGTCTGCTTTGTCCAATATGTTTTTATATTTTGAAACAACTCCATTTACTTTTTCTATTAGGTTTACAAAATTGAAATGGAAAAGAGTTTCGCATTCACTATTTATAAAGTCTAAGGAAGACTGACTCACCCGATTTGTCTTGGTATTTGCTTGCTCCATTACTGGACCTTGATTTAAAGTTCCTGGTACTGATGCTGCCGCTGTCGGATATGGTACTCTTGGCTTCACGATCCTATTTGCTGATTGTATTGCAAAGTTTCTGACGTCCATTTTTCTTGCACTAGTTGCTCTTTTCTCTCCTTAGGCCATCTAACTGGTTTTTTGAGATTTTGGAGCACTTTGCAGCCCTTTTAATTTGCTGGATGCCCATGTTCATCTACAATTTATCGAGAGAGCTGCCGATTTATCATTTTCTTTAGTTTGAGCATCCTTTTTAGGTGCATCGCATTTATATGGTTCATGATCATTGCTTCATTTAACACAACGATAGTGGTACGCACAATTCTTTGCTATGTGACCATATCGCTGACATCATAGGCACTGTATTATGTCTCGTTTTTGAACTTTTTCCTACATTTGTGCCCTTCCATAATGTTCTCTTCTTTCAGCGCTTTGGCAAGGTTATAAATCTTTAAACAAGGCACCATGATTGGCGGTACTTTGCTTTTCGAGTTTAATTGGAACTAGATTTTTTCGTTGGGATCCTTATTTGAAATTTTCTCAGTTTTATCTTTATGGTTTTTCCTTACTACGCTGCGATTTTTTTCATCCATCCAGTCCAAGGTCACATGTGTTGGTATGTGATGTAATTTTCCTAGAACTACTGAGTTAGGCAAACCAGTAACTACATTATTCATTTCAAGTCTAAGGCCTATCTACGTTGAACGTGTCCTATGGAACGAACAAACAAATTTATTTTGTGATGGTAACAAAATAACAGCTTTCTTTAGATTTGAGGTTTGACGTCACGAGAAATTTTGTTTGCCTTGTTAAAAAAAATATAAAAATGGGACCAATAACTTTTGCGACTACGAAGTCGCCAAAAATAGAAACAATTTAGTATTGCTTATTGGCGAAAAACAAATTAAAAAACTGGCGTCACGCTTGTTATTGTTATTATTATCATAATTGCCATTTATAACTGTGCTGGAAGAGAGATGGGAGAAAAATTTCTCAAAATTGATTTACATTAAAAAAAAAATATAAAAATTATTTTCAGGTGAAGGCTTTCAAGAAACAGAACGTGTTTTGAATATAAACTTATCTATTGTAAGCCGGACATGGCATAAACATTTAGAAACCAACAATGTAAAACGAGCAAAACTACAGCAAAAGTCGATCGCGCTTCACGCTTATAAAAACAGATAGATGGAGTTTAGTGATCCTAAAAATTCGAACAATTTTTTCTAGTAATAAATTGCTCACAAAATGCTAGTTTTACAGGGGACTGTATAAATCCACGACTGTAAAAATACTGCACTGCTCTTCATCAATGCGAAAACGAAAAAAAAAATCGCAGCATCTAAGTAAAATATTAAAATTTGCTAACCTGAACTAGTTTAACCAGATTCTTCAATTATGATTAAATTGATTTAAATTCGTTACAAAATTCCTTTATAATATTATAACAAAAAAAAAATATTGATTGAAAGCTCCAAAACCTTACGGGCAAAACAAATCTTGTTTTGAGAAAAGTTTAAATTTTGAATATTTAACTACTTGTTGTTGTATTTAGATCATTTCTCAGAGGGAATGAATTTATTACGTATAATTGGTAAAATTCATTAATAGGATTTTATTGGTCTAGTCTATATACAAATTATTTAGCATTTTCTGTTATTGTTTACCTCGTTTTATGTCAAAATAGCCTCAATGTTTGCCTTCCCATTCCATTGTTCATAAAATATGGAAATTTTTTTATTTAATATGAAAACGAATCCACACAGAAAACATCAAAACGATGATTTAAGATGTTTTATT
Source organism: Tipula vernalis (assembly GCA_958295665.1). NCBI lineage: Eukaryota > Metazoa > Arthropoda > Insecta > Diptera > Tipulidae > Tipula > Tipula vernalis. The sequence goes on along the minus strand of OY282558.1, from coordinate 332,328,458 downwards.
TTATTTGATAAATCATCTTTTGATGGATAGATAGATCAACATGGTTTGCCTGATATTTTATTTATTTTAGAAAGACGAACAAACGTAAATACTAAACACACATTTTAACTTCGAACAACGAATAGCAAAAAAGAAGTTAAATCTACTTAAGCATAAGAAATTTGTTATTTAAGCGAGGTACATTTTCTTCTCAAGACCTGTCTAAGGGTAAAATAACTGAATAAACGTAGGAAAGCATTCCTGTACTTATATGCTATATACAATGTGCTTTTGTAATATTCGGTTTTTGTAAAATAAAACATGAAAATGAAAAATTAGAAATAATTTTTATTTTGGTACAAACAAATATAGTTAGTTGTGTTACTGATAGCAAGTTGTTCGCGTTTATTTCTCTGTTCGTCAAAAAAAAATGTATTTCGCAAAAACGTATATCATAAAATACACCTTCAAATTATATTTATGGCTGAAACATTTTCTTATACGTCTGTAAATACTGAAACAACAAAAATGTTTCTGGTTTTTTTTTCTTTCCGCGAGAGAAAAATATGAATCAAATGATCCAGGAGCTTTGAATTAAAATACCTTTTCAGTCTACATTGTAATATTCGGTTCAGTTCAGAGAAAGCATATAAAATATATTCAGAAGAAAAAGCGTTCAAGAATACTTTGTTAATTGTTCCAAATGGTAATTTTTTATATTTTTTAGAAAATAAAACGAAATGAAAACTAAATAACAAAAGCAATTTTTCTTCATTCATGCTATTTTTCATCATAACTTAAACAAAGAACAAAAAATTTCCTTAAAAATTATTTAAATTTTTATTCAGGTCATTTTTTTGTGTTGCTTCCTTAAATGAATGTATATACGTTTATAGGTAAATAATATTATTATACAGTGTATATTCAAGAATTCTGTATAGCAAAACCTGAACGGTGGTTAAATTATAAATATTTTCCCTGTTAGTACTAAATAAGAGATTGGAGAAAAGTAATTAAACAATAGAGTTATAATTGACTATTGAAGATGACAGATTTTGTTTTTGAAATAGAGTACAAAATAAAGGAAGTTTTTTTAATTTAATTATTAAAGCAAGAAAGGACTTAGGTTAAATTTCTTTTCTCTGCTTTCATGTCGACGTAAAAAAAAAAAACGGCGATAATTGAAAAATGCCGTTTAATTAGTTTAACTTTGTTAAATATACAACATTTGGTTTTCGGATTTATTTTAATACGTTGATATAAATAAATTAAAAATCAACATGGGTGGTAGGACATTTAGATTAGAATCCTTTTTTGTGTGAAAGCTTTTTTAAGGAAGCTTGTGGTCGCTTGAATAAGCTGAACGTATTACTGTTACAGGTGCATGTGAAGAAATGGTTTCGAAAAAAACAAAAGAATATTGAAAGGTAATTCTGTCACGGTCATGTGTGTAACATAAATTTTATATTCGGGAAACAAATCGTGTGACGAAAATAAATCAACAAACGTTTTACATAGCAATACAACAACTTATTATTTTATGAACAGTCGAATCGATGTCTCCTAGAATTATATTGAGGTATATTGGCAAAGTAACCTTGATTATACAAAGCCGCCGAAGTTTTTATAAGGGATCAGAAACGAGGAAAAAACCGATTTTTTCATAGTAAAACACACAAAACATATGGGAAATCACTTTTTTTCGAAGACACATTTTTAAATGAAAACGTTACAAATTCTTAATTATAATTCCTATAATAATATCATAAATATTTGAGTTTCAACACATATGAATGTTGTTTAGGTAAATCGGATTCATTTTCTTGTAATAAATGATTTATTTAAACCAAAATTTAATAAAAATTTCATAACAGCATTCTGGTCAAATTGAGATAAAAGCTAACTACAATGCGTTTGGTCATTAAGTCAATATACATTACATAGATGGCAGTGATGGCTGTAAAAATTTGGTGAAACTGTACCAAAAATTACGACCTGGGTAAATTTTAAGTTCAAAAATTGTGGGAGAAGCAAAACGAATTCACAAAATATAGGAACGTGTGATAATTTTGTGATTAAATAAATTGTTTTCGTATTTTTCTGTTAACAATTTAGACATCTTACGTACTCGTACACTAGTAAAACTATAGATAAATTTAGCAAGTATTATTTTAATTCGTCAGAGCCAACTTTAATGTATTTTTCAAAATGAAAGTTCGAAAAATATATTTTAGAAATAATTTAATTTTAATATTTCTGCAATTAATATTTATTTAATAACAATATAACCTTCTTGTATATTGTTGTTAAAGATATGTAGAAAACTTTTATATAAACATTTTATAATATTTTTGCTTTTTTCATTCAAAGACTTGCAGCTAAAATTACCATGTTTACTATGGATTCCTATGTAAATCAGTGAAAAATTATACCACTAAAAAAGCTTCTAAAAAATACGTCATTTTGATTATGTCTCTATACTTTAGAAGGCTCTGATATTGGTTGCAATATACAGTGATGAGAAAACAAAATTTATTACAAATTGGGGCCTTGGTTAGTAAAATTACAATTGAGAGCAATTGACTTATTGTTTCATTTTAAATACATTTATTTATTTATTTAATATTTAATATATTACCTTCAGTGGTATACAATCGGCAACAATAATTTAAATCAAAAAATGAAAAGTATGTACATAATAAAATAAAAACAATAAAATGCCTATAAGGTCTTAAAAAGTTCACGTCTAAACGAATCTCTAGTCAAATTAAAATCAAAAACATCGTATGAATAATTGAAAAGTCGAGACGTGGTCAAGGCTGTCTCAGAAAGTTGTTAGTTTGTTGAGCCAGAATCGATTAGTAAAAAACAATCACGACGACGCAGACAACGTTCAGGAGCATAAATATTGAGTCGTGCGAGTAATTCACCACAATCAATACGATACAATAAAATGTCGTGAACAAATAAAACGCAAGCCGCCACTCGACGCTGTTCTAAACGCTGTAATCCCAAAAGGTTGCAGCGCCCATGATAATGTGGAATAGCATAATTATTCATTGATGATGTACTGAGAAGTGCGTATAAAACAAATTGCTTCTGAACGCTTTCAATTCTATCAGAATGGCACTTATAAAAAGGAGACCAAACCTGCGAGGCGTACTCTAGCGGAGAACGGACAAAGGCAACATATAACGACTTTAATGTAAGCGGGTCACAAAAGTTCCTGCAGTTATGCTTTATGAAACCCAACATCATATAAGCCTTTGCTATAACAGAATCAATGTGCCTCACAAACGTTAGATCGGAAGAAAATACTACCCCAAGATCGGACATATACTCTACCCTTTCCACGACTCAATTAAGCAGCGAATACCCATGAAATACCGGAGAGCGAATGCGATAGAAATAAATAGTTTTACATTTCGCTATATTCAGGGACAATTTGTTGTTAGCCGACCAGACACAAAATGTGTCTAAATCCCTTTGCAACCTAAGACAGTCAGATACACTACAAATTGGTACAAATATTTTCAAATCGTCTGCATACAGCAGGCAATGCGCGAACTCAAAGCACTGAACAACATCATTAATAAACAGTGAAAAAAGAAGAGGTCCAATATGACTTCCCTATGTGACACCAGAGGTAACTCAAAATAAAACTGAGGACGAGTCATAGATCTTAACATACTGCCATCGATCCGAAAGATAAGATTGAAGCCACTTAGTTGGAATGAATTGACAGTTCAATATCCCAAGCTTATTGATAAGTATCGAATGATCAATCTTATCAAAAGCCTTTGAGAAGTCCGTGTACACAACATCCAGCCTGATTGCAATACTGCTATGGAAGTGCCCACAAAATGAAATCAGGTTGGTCACTGTGGATCTTCCAGGATAAAAGCCATGTCTAACAGGACAAATTAACGATTTCAAATGAAAAAATAAAAATTTTTGTACCAATGCTTCGAATAGTTTCGGTATAGCAGAGAGTATAGCGATCCCACGGTAATTGCTGATTTCACACCTTTTGCCCGATTTGAAAATCGGGCGAATGAAGGAAATCTTCCAAGGCTCCGAGAAAACCCCTGTACGGGTGAGTATGGGTGGAATGCAGTCATGTCCTGAGCCCTTATTCACGTCAAGTCGCGCCAAACTATCGGAGATCTCATCTACAGAAAACCTCAACAGACTAAATTCCGAACAGTCACTAGTTTTAGTAATAGGAGTATGAGATTGCTCATAGACAGACTTAAAATAGTAGGCAAATAAATTACAGATATCCGAGGGCCGACTTGCAGATGAGTTCTGATAAACCATAGGTGACGGAAATCCAACAACATTTCTTTTGCTGTTGATGAAATTCCAAATAAATCATTTATGACCTAATTTAAAAGACAAAAAAACTTTATCTGCTATTTACAGGGAAAAAACTAAAAAATTTGGGACTAGAAGCAGAGCCTTCTAGAGAATAGAGCCATAATAATCATGACGTATTTTTTAGAACCTTTTTTAGTGGTATAACTTTTCACTGATTTACATAGGAATCCATAGTAAAAATGGTGTTTTTTAGCTTCAAGTTTTTCAATTAAAAAAGCCAAAATATTTTAAAACGTTTATATAAAAGTTTTCTACATATCTTTAACAACAATAAACAAGAAGGATATATTGGTAATAAATAAATATTAATTGCAGAAATATTAAAATTAAATTATTTCTAAAATATATTTTCCGAACTTTCATTTTGAGAAATACATCAAAGTTGGCTCTGACGAACTAAAATAATACTTGCTAAAATAATCTTAAGTCTTACTAATGTACGTCAGATGTCAAAAATGTAAAAACGCAAAATACGAAAAACTAATTATTTAGTCAGAAAATTATCACACGTACTTATTTCTTAATATTTTGTGAATTCGTTTTGCCTTTTCTACAACTTTTGAACTTGAAATTTCCGCCAGGTGGTATTTTTTGGTACGATTTTACCAAATTTTTACGGCCATCACTGCCATCTATGTAATGTATAGTGACTTAATAACCAGACGATTGGAGTAATGCTGTGTACCTCAGAAGGCTTTTGAAGCTAAACTTTTCAAATATTGAAGCTTTCGCTATTTTCTCATAGATGCTTGGTGAAAAGGCAGTTAACGAGGTTACTTTTCGCCGACATGACATACAGAGTGTTTTTTTTATTCATTCCGAAGAAAGGAATAGAAGGACTAGAATATTGGTCACGTGACTGGAATATTCCAAACGAAATGTAATGAAAAACGACAAAAGGAAGGAATGGAATATTATTATTATTATTAATTATTAATTAATATTATTATTAATAATTAATATTACTATTATTAATTAATATATTTAATTTATTTTTTAATTTTATCCGAGCAATTATTTATGTCATACGGCAATACATAATGACGAATAATTACGACGCACTAAAAATATTCCATTCATTCTACCTTTTCATCTAGTACGAAAAGAATACGTTCGAAATGTCTAGAATGAATTAAAAAACAATACAAAAAGGAATAGAAGGAATGGAATGAATAAAAAACACATTTTATTTAATTTTCGAAGCGTCCGTAATATTTGGAATTTGATTGATTGATTGATTTGAATGTATAATCAAACATTAAGCAAGTCTCCCGTATTATAAATGCGAATACCACACCACTATACCCATGTTACAACACGACACCATAACTCTCCCTCACTAAGGAAATATGTACCATCGTATTAAGCTTTTCATGAAGCCAAACATAACAATATTCACCCAGTAAAGAAAGGCGCCACATCGAAAACCGCATAAGTCTAATAGTGTGATATACGCCCCTGGCCAGGCAGCCATCCTACACCTTTTTATATATAACAAAACCGAAGGATTGGATAGGATTATTAGTAGGGGCAGACTCGACCCGGTTACAGACACCAAAGCGATCGATTGTTAGTAAATTATTAGTATTATATATAATAAATAGGTTAGCACAAGACAGCACAATCTAACTTCATTATTAGATGATCATTTCTCTGGAATCCAGGGCCGGATACTCAGGACTCCCTAAAACTAAATCAGGATTTAAAAAGTTATTAATGTTGTAATGTCCCCATATCCGCCTTTCATTAATTTACCTGTTAAAATATTTAAGAAAATTTAAAATTATTAAGCTAAGATTACAAAAACAGCGCTTATTTTATTTTTCATAGTTCTTCTATATCTAATTAATTAATTATTACATACTGCAACCAGAACAAAAATAAACGTTAAAAACCATTTTAAACATAAAATTTTACTTAAAACTAAACATAAATTCTCTACCGATCAAGAAAAAGAGAATAAATAAAAATGATAATGTTACAGCACCACAACAGCCTAAAATTATCATTAATTCAGTTAGTACTATAAGTATATCAAGAATCAACAAATAAAATCAATATATAATTTCCCTGGCACTCTGAAAACTAATTTTAATTAATAAATCACCATAATATCAAAGTAAAATCTAATTCTGAAATTCAAGATTAATTTAATCCCCATGTTAAAGATTAATTCTGGAACTATGTTATATTCTGAAAATTAAATTATTTATTAGCAAATTAAGGAAGAGAAACCTTTAAATATTTTTAAACTAAATTAATTAATATATATTAATGAGCAAAACACACTACTATATATTACATACAAGTATTACAAAAATTAACATTTTATGAAATTGCCTATGTAAACTGTCCCCCTTCTAAGCTAAAATTCTAAAAGAATGTTTAAAAATTTAAATTATTAAGCCATAATTTAAATCACAGCACTTGTTCCATTAGTTACCATTCTCCTGTAAATAGTTAATTAATTGTTTACCTACTGCAACTAGATTTAAAAATAAAAAAATTGAAAATATATATTTAACCATACTATTAAATTTAAACTAATCTGCAATTTCCTACAGATCTACAAAAAAGAAAATTAATAATGTTGAAATTAATTATTTATTTATAAAAGTATATAATATAATTTAAAAACATTAATCATAATACTACGCAAAAAAGTCTAGAATATCAATAATTTAGTTAAGTACTACATGTACCTACAATATGATATTTACTAATAAAACTCAAATAGAGTTTCCCAGGTATCACTGAAAACTAAATTGCTTTACTACTTAATTAATAGAAGTTTATTTATATAAATTAGTTAGTGATAAATAATAAAATAGATATCACAAGAACAATACATTTTCTACGCTACCTAACTGCTGGATGCTTGGAGTTTCTGGATGTTCAGCGAGAATTCACTAATATTTCTGTAGCTTGGAGACGATCTAACAACTATATATAATTAAATATACTTTATATCAACTACACCATCAGACAAAAATACCCGAACAAACTATGACACTTTGATATAATTAAATTAAATTAAACTGACGGAAGTGTTGAAACATTTGCATCAATACCTCAAATATTTTTGCAATGCAATGTAGTTTACAATATCATATAAAAGGAAATTTTCCTTATCCTAGGTAACGTACGATGCTATTCATTTAATTAGTATAATATATCAATCTATATACATAAATATTTAATCGAAACAGCAACATTAATATAAATTACAATTTAATACCAATAAAGTGATTGATTTTAGCAGAAGATATTTTTGATATTTTAGAATAAAAATTTTAACTATGTATTCAAAAATTTAATTTAGGGGTTGAAAAATGAGCTCTCCAAAGAAATAGATGAAAGCGTTAAAAAATTGATAATTAAAGCATTGCAACGACAAGAAACTTATCAAAATAAATCCCTACAATATGTAATATCAAACGGTAGCATCAGCTTCATAAAAAGAAATTTATTTGAAACCGGATCAACAAAAATAAGCAACGTTGTAGACGCCCACGACTTTATCTAAGCCAACTGAGCGGTAATTTGCACGAGTAGCAAAATCAGCTACCCCAAAATCAGCTCCAGTGATTAATCCCGGACGTCGTTCAAATATTTATGTCTGATAGTGTACATATTCTAATGATTTCCTTCACCTTAGTCATTTTCGCAACTCAAAAATAAAACTTATAAAATATTAGACTACCTAAATAAAAATCCAATTAGCATCATTCATCTATTGAAGAGATCTCCGCCACCAAAATCCTGCACCTAATCAGTAATATAGAAATTTGATCTCTTAATCTTAATTAATAAATAAATACAAATAAATCCAAAATTTTAACTCAGTTCACGGACCTCATTCCCTGCCAAATCAAGCATGCAAAGTAAATAAAACAATAAATAAATGCAATGAAAATGAACCCTTACTTTCTTAAAAATGTATCGATGTGTCATATACTTAATTATGACGATTGTTTGTACATCCCACCATCTAAATTTCAATAAATCCATTAATACAACCATTAAACTCAAAAACCTTTAGCCTTCCAAAATGTTTTAACATAATTCCACATTTTCACATAAATGGACTCTTCATTTTGTGTTAAAAATCAAATCTTAACTTAATTTAAACCGACATTTCTAAATTCGCATTTTATTTATCTATTTATTTATTTATTTAGACAATTTATAATTTATAAAATTAATTAAATTAATTAGAAAACAATTTGATTCAGTATGTAATACCCTGTAAAAAAATTTATTAATCCTACCTAAATATACCGTTCAAATGAATTTTTTAAGACAGCTCCCAATTCCAATTCGACTGAAACCAATTCGATTATACAAAGTGTAAAAATCCTATTTGAGTCGAATATACAAAATCTTATTGTGTTCAAATAATGCATGATGTCAATAATATCATAGTTGTTTCGTGAATACACAAAAACATAAAGAGATCAACAACACCTGCATTCAAGTAACAAAATCTTATATACTAAAACCAAAAACATACTAAAACCACCAACACACATTGACGGTAAATATTTTCTTAGAAAATTTTTCCACCATCTTTCATGTGCGTATCAGTACACCTTATAGTACATATAAACACACCTAAACTATGTATCAATATAATACAGTAATATATTGTGACAACTGTATCAACAGCAACGCAAAAAATTCTCTTTTTGTTGTTGTTTATGCATTATAATATATAAACCAACAAAATATATTACATTTCCTTAACAGAATCCGTGTAAAGAGCGAACAAGCTGCTGTACAACCATATTGTTGATCCTGCCATATATAAATCAAGTTGTATGCATGTATTAATTAGTGCCCATTTTACACAATAGTAAAATACTTGTGACAGCTGTATCAAAACCAACGTAAAGAGTCTCTTTCTCGTTGTTGTTTGTACTTAATAATATAAAAACCAACGAAACCACGCACACTTCCTTCACAGAAATCGTGCAAAGAGAAAACGACACAGCTACACAGTACACAAACATATTTATGGCCCTTTTATATACCAAATTATAAGTATGTATTAGTGTCGATTGTAAAATGTACATAAAATCACACATAAGAACACAAATAAGTGGGCGTAAAAATAAAATCTAATACCAAATTTATTGCGACTTATTTTATATAAATTAAAATTTATTTCAATACTTTAGTAATTAAAAATTGAAATTTGATTTTATGTACAATACAATCCACAAAATATCAAATCATGCACTTTTAATTTTTATACCCACAAAAATAAAAACATTGACTGACAAATGCATCCCGGTGGATTGCATTTTCCAAAATTACACTTTAGTTTAATTATTTCACTACACTTGGATTATTATTACACTAAAATTAATTTAATTAGAATTTAATTTAAAATTTAAAATTAATCTGTATATACTTATGTATATAAAGTATATACATAAGAAACAAAAATAAAAATAAAATAAAATTAAATTAAATTTTTGAAGAGGATAGAAAAAACACGTCTATCCTCTTCGACGAACTGTCGCCAACCCCGAAGCGTCCGTAATATTTGGAATGAATAAAAAAACACCCACAATATAAAATACGTAGTAACCGAATGTAATTGAATATCAAAAACAAATTAAATAAAAATAAGTGACTAACATATAATTATGAGTTAGAGACTTATATGAACATAAAAAAATATTTATTTTTATCAATTTTACTATTTTACACTTCATATTGTTACATTCTTAATTTTAAAATCTTAACTAACTAAAAAATAATTTTAAATTATAATTTATAATCTAAAAAATGCTTATTTTAGCTTTATATTTATTTTCCTACTAAAACTAAGAATTGAAATAGAACTCCGTTGTATTACAATATTGTTGTGTCTGCAAGTGTTGTACTTTGTGTTATTTGCGGTTGAAGCATTTATCATAATATAACTCCTCCCGGGGATATAGAGAAAGAACGTCCGGGTTCTTTGATTTAAATGTTTGATTTTGAAAATGAACACTCCATAGTTTCATGCTCATTGGATGTCGTTGACCTGGATCTGCTTATTCTTATTTCTGTGGCACGTAGGTGGTTGACAATATAGGTGAATATCATTAATATACCTATTGTTGATAGGGATACACCTGCTGACAGCATTCATATCCAATATTGATGGCCCGTTTGTCTGAGATATTCTTGTGATAGCTTCTTGCGATATTGGATATTTGGTTGTTTGATTGACTCGATATTGGTTTCATTTACTAGCTGTCGGCTTATTTGTAGGTTGTGTAGAGCTCCTTGGATTTCCTGGGTCTTACTTCTAATTTCGAACGATTGGAATTTTTTTATTGTTGATTGTTAATGTACAATTCTAAAACTTTATTAGGAAATTGCCTGTCAGCGTGCGGTTGTTTGGTCCACAGTCCGATAATAACGATTCGTTTTTTGCGTTGTCTATTAATAATTTATCCTCGGCAAAGAGATGCACCGTTGTTTCTTTGTTTGACGAGACGTTGCAATCACTTCTGGTTCCCATTTTTAATGGTTTTGCTTTCGACTCGGTTTATTTTTTATTAGGCGTCATTTATTTAAACGAGACATTGAAAAACTGTAGTTGGCTATAAGCAAATACAGTATAAGAAGGCACAATTGAATACCTTTAACCTAATGACATATATTTAAATATTGCATGAATTACTGGGTCTTACAAAAGTTTAGTTTGAAAAGTATTCTGAGGCACACAGCATAAGCTCTTAATTTCAATTTGACCAGAATGCTGTTATTATGTAATTTTTTATCAATTTAACTGAGAACCAATCAGGGTAGCATTTATTGATCTAGCGGACACACGTACCGCCCGTTTCAATTATTTGATTAATCGAGTGGTAAAAAAAAAATCAACACACGGCCAATACCAATATGAGTCATAAATATCTATCCAATTGAATAGCAAAATTTTATTATTGATGATATTGATTTATTTAACTACAAGTTACCTTTCGTAGTAATATCGATTGCTGGATGATGTCTAACATAAACAGTTCACTATTACTTTATAACCACGCAAATTCCACCAGTCTGGCTTGCGTTGTTTGTACTCAAAGAGCATTTCGGACAAAATATCGTGTAAAACAGCCGAATGCCAGAACACCGAGACGTGTATATCTGTAGTATTTCTTAAAAGGGGTGTTTTTATAGAAGTGTAGTAACAGACAGCGCACGGGAAGCTCAAGAGGGAATTTGCGTCAGATTTTGAAATTTACGTAATCAAATTTCAATTAACAAGCAAATTGATGCCTTGTTTGTTTTTCGGGATTTTACGCGACACTTGATGTCTCCGCAGCACATACACTTGGACTCCTCCAGTTTATAATTAAAACACAAGTATTTTGATTAAATTATTTTTATGTTTTTTTATTTTGTTTTAATATAGATATTGTAGTTTTTATTTATTTAATTCATTTAAAACAATATTTATGTTTTTTATATTTTAATACAGAACTCAAGAATATTTTATTTTATTTTGTTGTTGATGCTGCTCCGGCTGATTGTATATAATAATTTTTTTTTTTGGTAATGATTTTCCACTCATTCGATATACAAAATTTCTGGTAACTTCTTTTGTATTGTATGTATTAGGCAAGTATGTAATAAACATATAAAAGGTATTATATACAAAACTTTGTCCGCGCGATTATTGTAGTGTAGTGGCCAAGTATTTTACAATGTTGCAACCGCTACATCACCCACATGCAAGTAAAACCCCCCGAATAAATTATAATTAAGGTTTGAGGATATAGTTAGGAAGGTTGAATAAAATTGTAGGTATTAAAGATGGGCTATTCTGGAATTGAACTGACTTTTTAGGAGTTGCCTGGTTGAATACTAAGCTTGACTCAGCTAGAATCGATTCTTGCCTTTTACATCAAGAATGTAATGTTTACGAGGCTGTTAGGCCCGTTCGTACTCTGTCAATACGAACGAAAACATACTCGCAATTGTTTAGGGAATTGGGAAGAAAAATAGGCGGATTATTTGACTTGCGAGTGTCAACAGGAATTATTTTACGCATTCCTGCGCGAAGCCTTTCTACATAGTTATGTGAATCGGAATATTCCTTGGAGGTGGTCTCCAAAAATTCTCCTGGTAATCTGAGGGCTTCACGAAGAGCTTTGCGCGAAGCTTTGAGTTGTTGGTGGAATCGTTCGACCATACCATGAGCGCCTAGTAAACGCTTTAGTTCGGAAAAGAGGTTCAACTCAAATGGACTGCCTTGATCGGTTGTCATTTCAAGCGGTATCCCAAATCTTGAAACGTATTACTCGACAAATGTCTTAGCAATAGTGGCAGCGGTGCTATCTTTGAATAGGGTATGCCTCAGGCCAACGAGTGAAACGACGGTTCGCGCCTGTTGGTGTTTCACAATAAATTTTAAACTCAGGAAGGATTGTGAGTTCCAATTTGAATTTGGAGTTGTCAGGGCGCGATGAATCATTCAATAATTGAAGTAATTCATCATTAGACTGTTATGTCTGAGCTAGATTTTCAAGATCTAGTTTGACGAAGTCTTTTTCTCGACATAGTGTCAGCGACTAAGTTTTGCTTACCTTCTATGTGTTGAATGTCCGTCATGAACTGAGCGATATAGTCAAAATGTCGAGTTTGCCGTGGACTCTTTAGGCTCAGAAAGACTATTGCTTTAATCAAAGGCTTATGATTCGTATAGACAGTAAACTGTCTACCTTCCAGGAAATAGCGGAAGTGTTTGATGGCTAAATAAATAGCGAGAATTTCTCTGTCAAAGGCAGAATATTTTACCTTTGTTTCTGAAAGTTTTCTTGAGAAAAACCCCAACTGCTCCTACAGCACTACTAGATGCATCAGTAGAGATGCTATAGCGTGTGTCGCTATTTGGATGGGCTAACAGAGTTTAGTTAGCAAGCGCTCGTTTATTTTTGGCGAATGACTCGTTGCACTCGTCGGGCCAAAGAAAACATTTTTTGTTCTTGGGTATTTTATTTAATATTGCCAAATGAGCGTAAATTGGAGAAAGCGATTCGGATAGCCTTCGAATGAATCGATAGTAGTAATTGACCATTCCGACAAATCGCTGAATTTGTTGAATTGATGTTGGCGAGGGAAAATTTTCAATAGCTTCAACTCGCCGTGGCGAGGGTATTATGCCTTCTTGAGTAATTTGGTGGCTGAGGAATTCGAGAGCAGGAACACCGAAAACGCATTTTGAATTTTAGATATTTACTCCAAATTCGACGAGGCGCTCAAACAGTTGTTTGAGATGACACATGTGCTCTACCTCACTTTTGCTTGCCACAAGTATATCGTCAATGTAGACGAATTCAAAATCTAATTCTTTGACCACCTCATTCGTGAAGCGCTGAAAGGTTTGCGCAGCGTTCCGAAGATCAAAGGGGTGGTTATTGCCGTTTTAGGCACCTCTTCGGGCGCCATTGGGATAAGATGATAAGCCCTAACTAAATCAATTTTCGAAAAGACACTAAATCCATTTAGGTACATTGTAAAGTTTTGAATATGTGGGACCGGGTAACGATCCGGCGTGGTTACGGCATTAAATCAACGGTAATCTCCACATGGGCGCCAATCGGCACTGTCTTTCTTCTTTACCATATGGAGAGGGGATGACACCGCAGAAGACGGTCGGCATATGCCCAATTGGACCATATGCTCGAACTCGGTAAGCGCAGTTTTGTGTTTAACTGGATCCAGCAGGCATGGTCTTCAACAAGGAAGTCGACCTTCAGTATAGATATAGTGAACCACGTTGTGTTTTGCTGGACTGTTGTAGTCTGGTGTTTCAACCAAAGAAGGAAACATCTTCAAAAGTGAATTGGGTTGGCGTAGGTATTTTGACCTTTGCTGTCATTGCATTCACAGCAAGATTCGTCGTGGGATCCAAGAGGCGTCTTCCACGGAGGTCGACGAGGAGACCATATTTTGTCAAGAAGCCAGCACCGAGAATCGGTCTGTCAACTGACGCTACTGTAAAAATGTGTGGAAATTGTCACCGTAAGCCAATGTTAACATTCAGTAATTTTGTCCCGTAAGTCTAAATTACTGAACCATTAGCTGCGGAGAGGACCAGGTCAGGGTCTATTTTTGACGCATTGTTTGCAAAATATTTAAGTGGAAGGACCGTAATGTCAGCACCGGTATTACGAGAAATTGAAGTTTATTCTGTGTGTCGTTTAGAAATAAGCGGCTATCAGTGATGGGAATTTGAACGTTGGTAATTATTTTCTACTAATTACCAACTTTTTAGCATTTTATATGGAGTAGGTAAGTCAAAAATGTCGGTAGATGTTGGTAATGTTGGTAAGTGTTGGTAAACCGATTTTGCTTTGTTTAATATGTTGGTAAATAAAAAAATAAAAAAAAACAATACGATCTGTCAGTTATAGTTTTCAAGTTATTTAACGTCTAAAAATCAAAGCAAGTGGATGTGTTTTTTGGTTTTATACGCCTTATACGATACCTGTTAACGTTGTGCAATTTTCATTAAGTTCTATTTTTATTGTGTATTTTGGTTATTATTTTGTTGGATATTTTATGGAAATCTAGCTAAACGATTGAGACGACGAAATGAGTGAAAAAAAATAAAATTAGAGGTAAACCATTTCATGATTATTGGGAAGAAGGTGAATACGAAAAAATAACGGTAGTTTACAGTGGACGGACAAGAGTAGCTGCACTTTGCAAATATTGTGCGTGTGTTTTAAAAAATACTACCAAATCGAGGCTAGAATCACACCGGTAAGTTCATATAAATATTACTTTTTACCGTTTATAGTGCATATGACCTAGATATGTTTATGTTTAAATTTTATTCCAATTTAATAGAAAATGTTGCAACAAATCGGCAAAAAAAACAAATGTTGTTAATTTAGATAACGATATCACTTCAGATTCAACCAGTAATTCGATATCAAATGAAAACATAGATTCTGATTCAACCAATTGTTCAATTTCAATCGAAGAATCTACATCAACTGAACCGGCGACGCAAATGGGAACTGTGCAAAATCAAAATATTGATGAAAATATTATAACAACGGCTGAGATAATTTTTGTGGAAGATGATCAGTTTTCTACACAAGAATTATTTGACGCATATATGAATAGAAACGTAAAATGATTTCTATGAAATTTGCTATTCCTAAAATTAATACATTTATGTTTAAATAGGTCGAAGAAATCAGAGAATCACCATCTCTATATGTACAACCATCTTCATCTCACACGGTAGTCCAACTAACATCTACATTATCGGAGTCAACGCTTTCAACGCCATCACCTTCTGATAATCCCTGACCATCACCAGAATTAGTTGTTTCAAAGGGGGAGAAAAATAAAAATCACTTCCGACAAACAAAACCAGAACGCTGGAAACAAAATTGACAAGTATATGGATAGTGTAAGTGCCACCGAAAAAGAAGAGATTGATGATCTTGTGGTTAGATTTTTTTTCGGATGTAATATTCCTTTCTGAACGGTAGAGTCGGATAATTTCAAAAATTTAGTGAAGAAATTGCGCCCAGCATATAAGCCACCTTGTCGAAAAACGTTAGCTTCATCTTTGCTGGATAATGTTCATAGAATGATTTCAATGACCGATACCCAAAATTTAGGTAAAGAATCCGTACTTCTCATTGACGGATGGAAGAATTCCGCCGCAAATTCAAAAAATGTTGTGTGTATGCTACACACCAGTGATAATAAACGTGCATTTTTAGAGGCCTTTGATTTTACCAGCTTGTCGGAAAGTGGGATGGAGTTAGCTAAGGTTGTAGAACAATGTATTACAATAGCAAGAACTAAATTTAAAACTGAAGTGTATTGTGTCGTTTCGGACAATGCCAGAAATATGGTGAAAATGGGCACATTGATTAATATTTGGTTCTCTAATTGCAATAGTCATACTGGCAATTTGTTAGCTAAAGACGTTGATAATAAAAGTGAGAATCTTTTATCTCAAATAACACCTATTCTAAAGGATTTCAAGCAGCCAAAACTGGAAAAATCTCTTATTGATCTTGGTGGCTCCAAGGTTTTATTACCAGCCGAAACGCGATGGTGCAGTAGTCGAGATTGTTTCCAATCATTTATAGAAAATTTAAGTTTCATGAAACAATTAGCCGCAGTTGAAGAAAACCCGCAAACTAAATTAAAATCTGAAAACAAAATAAAGCTTTTCGACGATAACCTAATCGCTAACGTAAAAAAGCAAATTAAAATACTAGATCCAATTTGTGCACTGATCAATACCTGTCAAAAATTGATTGTCCTCTTGGTGAAGCAGCAGAAGAATGGCTTAAATTGGTACTACCTAACCGATATGATGAACTTCTAGAAAAAAGGAAAAAGATGGCATTAACAACTTTGGCTCTGGCTGCCAATATAATTCATCCTTTATTTCGTGGAAACCGCTCTTCTAAGGATCAGCTAGCAGAAGTTGAAATATTTTTCCTCGATAATTTAGATGTAACCGGCTTAAAAGGCTATCAACGATTTATTAAGAGTGAAGGCATTTTTGATGTGCTGAATAAAAAAATAGGATTGCCAGGAATCACTTACTGGGAATTTGCAGCGCGTCATTTTCAAGATATTTCCTCTTTGGCTCTAAAATTATTAAGAATACCGTCTTCGTCCGCGCAACTGGAGCGACTATTTTCAAATTGGTCTTACATCCACTCTAACGTAAGAAATCGTCTGGGATTCGAGCGATCCAAAAAATTAACGAATGTATATTATTCTTTAAAAGTACCTGATACTAATAAAACAGATGAATACTGACTGAATTAAATTTAAAATTTTGCATTTTTAATTTTTGTACCTGTAGCCGCTTATCATGGTAGATTAACAAGAAAATGAATATTAATCCACTAATTAGTAACCAAGCAACTCCAACTGCATTGAGGTGAAAACAACCAACAAATGTATTAACCAACATGTTGGTAATCTGTTGGTAAATACAAGAAAAAAAATAAATAACCAACAATGTTGGCCAACGAAAACCAACGTAGGTTGGTAATTTTGTTGGTATATGATTGCCATCACTGGCGGCGATTAATTCGTATCCGATTACTAGCCGCACTCACTATCGGATTTATTCTTTTTTTTTTGAGAATTGTTTGAAGATTCCTGTTTATTGGTGTGGAATGTGCAAGGTTTGTAGCATTTTCTTTCGGCACTTCCAAATTTGTGGTGAAAATAGCAGAACCCGTTGTCGTTGAAACAACGTCTACTGTCGCTCCTTGGTCTCCATGGGCTTCTTGGTTGATAGCCCGAAGTTGGTGAGCGGCTGCGACCCGTACTTAACCATGACAACATCGATTCGACATTAACAAGTCTTTCACCGAGTTGTTTTATAGTTGCCACAGCTTCTGATAATTCTGGGCCGCGGGAAGTTGATGGCTGTACGGGGGAAATTGTCGCCATACTGGGTGAGGTTATTTCAAAAATTGTATCGGCTACTATAAGCAGTTTGTCTATGGGCTTATCCCTCATTGCAGTAAGTGCGACGTATATGACTTGCAGAAGTTTACGAACCTACAAAGTCTGGACCAGTTTGTCGTCGAACGCTTCACCTGCTAGCGTTTTCATTGAGAAGTATACCTTACCTAAAAAATGATTTCAATGCTAATTTTGAAGAATTGCTTTTTAGTTACTGAATTATTCAACAAACATATCATTCATTTAATTATGTCCACCCTATAGTTTTCCACTTTTGACATACCTAACACAAAAATTCCGTTCTATAAGTTGGTTTCATATATTAAAGTAAATCGAAATTCATTCAAGCTACATTTAAATTAAAGGTTAGGAACCTATAGGAATCAGATCATTTCTAAAATTGGGTATTAAAAATGTAGGCATTGTGTGGCATTGTAGGCAAAAGTTATTCATATTTTAATTCAAATGAATTTAACTTCGCGCTGATAAGTAGGAATGTATTCCGACACAAAAATTATATGGTTGAAGTACAAATATCGTCGTCAAATACGAAATGAGTCGTTTTGAAATATTACACATAAATCGCACCTTCCCGAAAAAATAGCAAAAATTGGATTACAAAAGATTGAACTATATTTAATGTATTATTGTCATACTAGTAAAAATAAATTTGGTAATTGACAGTTTCTCTGTTTTTCATTTGGAAATTATTTCATAATTAAAAATGAAGTGAAATCCCCGCAAAAAAATTGACTAGTTTCGCGCGGATTTAAACCAGTTTTTAAAAAAAATTGACCTCTCGGAATTAATTCATAATTGAAAATGAATTAATTTCGCCGCGAAAATGTTGCGAAATTATTACATTTTAGTCGGCGGAATTAATTCTTGTGAAAATTCAGAGCACACATTTTGGATTGGTAGAAAATTTTTGCGAGAGAGGGGAAAAAGCAATGCATACACGTACTTACTGAATAAAACGCAGTGGACGGTTAATGTTTCGTCCCGCTCTTGTTACTATAGGTTCCGTCACAAGACTTTCCGGAAAGTGAACCTTCTTTTGAACTAGATCCGTGCCGATTAAAACTCGGGAACTATCCCCTGTCGTATCAGAACTAGACACCAGCGGATCCTGTAAATTAACTGGATCGGTTGCTCTATCTATGCTTTCTGTGAAACAAGGTTTAACTCGATCCACTGACACTCTAACTTGCCTGTCATTAATCATTTTGTCGAAGTATTTTTCTGCGCGACTACGTACCAAATGTGGACCCGTATACGGTGGCTGTAAGGCTCTTCGTAATGCGTCTGTCCTCAGGAACACATGTGTACAGTCTTTTAATTGTTTACTAACAAAAACTTTATCTGTACTGTGTTGTGTTGCTGTAACCGGTCTCAGTTCCTTAAAATGCGTCCTAAGACCCTTAACGAAGTCGGGCTGTGGTACGAAATTCTCACAGTGCTCAAAAAACTGACCTGGCACTTGTACCGTACTTCCGTATACCAATTCTCATACTGTAGCTTCTAACTCGTCTCGATATGTTGTCCTCAATCTTAATAGTACCAATGGCAATACATTTGACCAATCCGTTCTTCCTTGGCTCATAATTTCTGCCTTCAGCATCCTATGCCAACGTTCCACCATTCCATTACACTTTGGGTTGTACGCCATCGTACGTCTGCGTTCAAAACCTAATAAACTTGACAACACTTTGAATAGCTGCGACTCAAACTGTGCGCCTTGGTCTGTCACTATGAATGCGGGAACACCGAAGCTAGCAATCCAATTAGAAAATACAAACAACGCTACCGTGGGTGCAGTGATATCCACTACCGGAATTGCTTCTGCCCTACGCGTATATCGATCGATCATCATAATACAGTAACGATTCCCATCCGAAATCGGCAATGGTCCTATGATATCAATATGGACTTCCTTGAAATGTTGAGACGTATGCCCGAAAGAACTCAGTGCGGACTTAGTATGTCGTGTGACTCTAGCTCGCTGACATGAAACGCACGATTGTGCGAAATTTTTGACGTCTTTTTTAATCTCCACCCATACTACATATTCCATGAGCAATTTAACAGACGCTTTGACTCCCGGATTTGCTAAGTTATGAAACGCGTCAAAAACTTGCTTTCGTAGACTGGCAGGAATGAATGGCCTGGGTTTACTTGCGGAAACATCGCAATATAAGGCTTTATCAGAACTAAATTGCACTGGGAATTTGCGAAACTTTAATGCAGACTTATCATCGGCCATTAACTCGGCCTATTCTTGATCAGTGCTTTGCAAATCTGCAATCAACGAGTAATCTATTGACTCGGAAATGTTGATTTGCTCGATTCGTGAAAGTGCGTCGGCCACTACGTTATTTACCCCGAAACATGTTGCAGGTCAGTGGTGAATTGACTTATATAATCCAATTGTCTATATTGCCGCGGTGTTGCCTTCTCCGGATTTTGTTTAAACGCAAATATTAGTGGCTTATGATCAGTATACAAAACAAATGATCGACCCTCCAATAAATATTTGAAATGTCTAATGCCTAAATAAGCGGCCAGTAGTTCACGATCCTAAGCGCTGTACTTGCGTTGTGCCATCGTTAACCGAACCGAAAAAAACCTAATGGTTGCCAACTTTGATCGACCCATTGTTGAACTACAGCCCCAACTGCGCAATCTGAAACGTCAACCATGTTTGAAATACGTGCTGTCATAAGCGGATGCGCTAAACTGGTAGCCTCGGACAGCTTAGTTTTACATGATTCGAATGCTTCGCTTGCTTGCTCAGACCAATTAATCCGTACTTTGCTATTTTTTCGATAGCCCTTTAAGTAATCGTTTAATACTGTCTGACCTTGCGCTGCGGCTGGAATTAAACCTTCGATAAAAATTTAGCATTCCCAAAAATCGCTTCAATTGCTGTACTGTTACTGGTCGGTCGTTCATACTGAAAAATGGCTAAAACTCGCTCTGGACAAGGTAAAATACCGTTAGCAGTCACCTTATGACCCAGAAATCGTACTTCGTGCTTCACAAAATCACACTTATCCACATTTATGATCAAACCATAACTTGCTAACCGTTGAAATACCACAGACAAGTGTTCCAAATGCTCGTCTCGTGATCTGGATGCTACTAGAATATCGTCTAGATAGGTGAAACAAAACGGAACTCCTGACAATACGGAATTGATGAAAGGCTGAAATGACTGTGCGGCATTACGTAGTCCAAACCAAAAGTCATTTTACAGAATTCGTGTAGCCCGAAAGGAGTTACTATAGCCGTCTTTGGTATGTCCTGCGGCTCTATTGGAATCTGGTGATATGCACGAATCAAATCCAAAGTCGAAAAAATAGAGCATCCCGCCAGCTGAAACGAGAAATCCTGCAAGTGTGGTATTGGGTAACAATGCGGTACTGTAACACTATTCAAAGCTCTATAATCACCACAGGGACGCCATTCGCCATTCTTTTTTTGCACTAAGTGCAGTGGACTTGACCAGGCGCTACTGCTGGGCCTACAAATACCTTGAACTACCATGGCTTCGAAATGCGCCTTTGCGATTTGCAATTTCTTGGGAGCTAAACGACGTACTTTGCATGAAATTGGTGGGCCTTTAGTAACTAAACAATGCGTTACATTATGCTTGATATGTGTATTGGCAAAAGTTTCGTGGGTAATTGATTCAAATTTTGCCAACAATTTTGAAATATCTGGATCGATAGTGGCTTTGTTCAAGACAGATAAAGTTGGGATTGTAGTAGATGTAAGTGCACCAACCACAAAAATGGATGTCAATGGATCGATAACTCGTCGCTGTTTGATATACACGATCAGTCCAGTACTACGAAGGAAATCTGCGCCCAAAATGGGTATCGTCACGTCAGCTACGATAAACGTTCAGGTAAAAACGCCTCAATCCGATATTGATGTTGAGTGTACGCGTGCCAAATGCTTTAATTGGTGTACCGTTAGCAGCGTATATGTTAAACTGTGCTCCCACTTCCGCGACTTTTTTAAACCTGATGGTATCACCGATATATCGGGTCCAGTATCAATCAAAAAAGACTGGTTGGTATTCTTTTCCTTAATAATAAGACGACTAGGCTTTGCTCCAACCAAACACGCCGTCGAATGTGGTTGAACGATGCGACGATGATAAAAACACTCATCGTTATATTGATTGGATTCGCGTGAGCTAGATTACGATTACGACCTTTGGCTACCCGATCTCTGGAATTGCTACGATACGACCTCTGGATAGTCATTATATCTGACACCTGTTTGAGAATACGGGATTCAAAATCTTCCCATTTCTTCTCTACGCCTGATGAATTAGCGGAGTCCCTAGATTTTTCGCAAGTTAACTCACTATTATCGTTATTGCTCGAACTGATTGCATAAAGCTGCTGGTGAGATAATGTCTCAATAAGGTTATCTGCTCTTTTCGCGAGTACTGTTAAGGCCAAGTCTTTTTCGAAAGGTGATTGAACCAACTGCACTTGTGGTGGAAGACGCTGCATCCAAAGCTGACATATTGATACGTCATTGAATTTACCATCTGCGTTTAAACGGAATTTTGCGAGCAATTGAGAGGGTTTTAAATCACCTAAAGACATCCCGTGCAACAAGTTGTGCAACTTGGACTTGTCCGATTCACCTAGTCCCTTAATAATTTCCTGCTTAAATGTGGTATAAGGTGTATTTCCCTTGTTGCCCATAATGAGACCAGCAAATTGATCGTGTAAATGTGCATCAAGTGCACTGACTGCATGTGAATACTTTGTAGCCTCCTGCGTAATACCAGCAATGCGGAACTGTTGCTCCAAAATCTCGAACCATACGCACGAATGCTGTGAATAAAGCGGCTGAGGGGCAATCCTACTATTCTTACTATCCAATTCCGAAGTATCACCACTTGAGGTGCCTGAATTTTCGATCTCCCTATACTCATCAGGGCCTCGTGCCGCTGCTAATCGCGCGTCGACCATTTGCTGTACCCTAGCGTCGATTAAATTATTCAACTGTGATCGAGTCTTCACCTACATTTCCGACCATATTATTCGAAACTGAACTACCTGAAAAGTGTGCGCAGCGGCTGAACCTCCTACGCCAGTACTAGTGGTTAATTTTCGCGTAAAATAGCAAAAAAAATAAAAATAATCCTGAAAAAATGAATAACACTACGGGGAACATTGTGACACGAGACGTCCGAATGCACACAAAACTGAAAAACTTGTAAAAGGAAAAAAAATAGAAACTGCACTTTTTATCCTATGTAATTAACTGTGCTGGATGTTGTTACTGCTCCCAAAGCTTCGATGATGATGATGATGTTGATCGATTTTTACTTGAAATTGATGTCCGAGTTCGTTATTGGATAAATGAATAACCAAAGTGTGAGGTTATGCACGTGGTAACTATAGATGTTCACGTTCCAAAAAACCGTACTTAATTTTGTATTGCTGATACTCGTAATTGCAGCTTAAAAATTTGTTTATACCCAAAATCACGTCGGGGTCAACAATATTTAGGGATACGGCTGTTGCTTTTTTTGTATACAATCCCCATAGCCAATGCGGGTATAAATTAACACTGATTATAGTTAGCCGTACTGTTAGTACTTAATATTTTAGCGCAAAGGTTTATTATTAAAATATCCAATAATAAATGATGCAAACACAAAAGTAAACTTTATTTACAATATTATCTCAACAGTGATAGTTTTTTTAAAAAGATAATAAATTTTATCAAACATTTTGTATTTTTTTAGTTTTTTATATAAATGGAATCTCTTTTATTTTTCCGTCTATATCGCTTGCCATTTCTTACTCTAATATGCATTTTTATTTTCGCCCAACAAACAACTTCTCAGTAATTTAACTCGTTCAGGCGTGATCGTGTCCCAACCAACCGTATCAAATAAGCAAAACTTAACCACGACTATCGCAATTGCTCTCGAGCAACTCCAAATGCCACACACTCACCTAGTGTCAAAGGTTAAGTCTTATGTAAATGAGATCTGCAAAAGTATTGTACATGTGAACTACTTAGCTTTACTTAGCTTTTCCTTCTAATGTATGTTAAAAAAATAACAATCGTAGTATCAAAACTAAAATTCTGACTTGGGATGCATCTGGACACAGTTTGTACGAAGGTGTTGAAATACAACATTTTTTAAATTCCATCTAAATAATTTCTAAACGCAGTAAGGTAAAATATTTTAAACCAAATTGTCCCCAGGCTCAGATTTCAAATAAACTTGTTATTAATTTAAAGCTACCTAATATTTTTATGTAGGTACGTTTAAAAAGAAATAAGAAAACTAAATTCTTAAATAAGAATTAGAAAGGTATGATCCTCCAAATAAAACCGTTTTGATAAATGAGATTTTTTACATCATTTGTCAAAAATAAATATAAAAAAAAAACGTTCTTATTATAGAGGGGCGAATAGGTATATCGTTAAACTTAAACCCTTTCCGACGTTTTTTTATTTATTTGGTTACCTTTTTCTTTTCATATTTTCCTACATAGGTTTGTGTTCTTCTGTAATTTTTTTGTTATTTTAAATGACAAAAAAATACTTTTATCAAAAGTCTCTGATTAAATAAATAGTATGGTTGATTAGATTTATAACAACGGTGGGAGAATCATGAATATTTAAATAAAATAAAAAACGGGGATTTCGCGTGAGTTGGGTAGAGACAGGTATTACCAACAACAAAAATATAAATACAAAAAATTCGTTCTATGTCAGTTGTGGTTTCATTATTTAATTTAATATTCCATTTTTTTGTGTATTGTATAAAATACATAAATTAATGAATAAAATGGTGGATTTCAGAATTTTTTCACCATAGTTAAAATTGTTTGATATAAATTTGGAACACTGTATTAAGTAACGGGTCGCTGATTTGTTTTATTTAAATTCGGTTTTCAAGAAAATTAGTAAAATTAGACCACAAGCCATATCCATCTAAGTAAAACGAATTTAGGCGGCATGTGTGAAATTATAAAATAAAAATTAAATGTATTTAAATTAAATATAATTTAAAATTAAATTGATAATACATGGTTAGTCCTGTTCAAATGACAGAATTATACGTCTTGAAGATTTTTCAAAAAGACGACAGTCGTTATCAATAATCATAAATGCCTAAAGGGTTGTTAGGACAGTTTCGGAAATACTACATTTCACGACGAATCATCTTCTACACCTCGCGACCTTAGAGTAATATGGTGTTAACTACACCGGAGGTAGTTTCGAGAAAAAGAGAAAACAAAATTGAAATCGCTATATCTTTTTTCTTTGTACAAATATTTTAACGAAACAATGCAATTTTTGTTTATTTTAAATTTTCTTTTAAATAAGATAAGTACAAGTACATTTAAACATTTAAATGTTGAGATACTAGATGCTTAAAAATTAGAAACAACTTTGTAACTGAATTGAAATACCCAAAATTGAAGAATAATAAAGTTGTAAGTGGAACATACAAGCTTGTCCTACTGTTAGTAAGTTATTCAGGCGATTTATGTAGATAAAACTTTGTAATTTGCAGAAATTTAAAACTTATTTGAATAAAAGTTGAAAGTTCGTTAAACAAACTGAAAATCATTTATTAAAAAACTTAAATTTACCAGTACATTCATTTGGTATACGTAAATAAAAATAATATTAAAATAAATTAACATACTACATAACATAATTCATTATCTAAGTAAGGACATATTCACTTTATCACTCTTTTTAATTATTTAGTTTAAGTATAGTTACGACAGTAATTTTCAATTTAATTTGCCTCTTTTCAACTTTTTTATCGCATTATTTTTTGGTTTTTGAATCCTACCCACTTTAATTTTTGGCGTTTTGCTATTTGAAGGTTGGTTAATAACTTCTGCGCATGTCTGAATTGTTTGATTAGAATTAGAAGTCCTTTAAGAATTTTCATCCAGTTTTAAAATTACTTTATAGTATTCCATATCAGCTGGAGTCATGTACACAAACATATCCCGAAGGTGTTTCCTTTTTACTTCAGACAACTCCCCTATTTTTTTTAATGGTTCCGGTTCAGAGGGTTTGGAATTCACCATTTTCCTGGTTCGTTCAATACGTCTTATATTTTTTATAATTAAATTTTCCTCTTTATAATCTAAAGAAAGTTGAAG
Organism: Tipula vernalis; assembly: GCA_958295665.1. Lineage (NCBI taxonomy): Eukaryota > Metazoa > Arthropoda > Insecta > Diptera > Tipulidae > Tipula > Tipula vernalis. The sequence goes on along the minus strand of OY282558.1, from coordinate 332,302,449 downwards.
TTCGTATAGTTTGCGCGTGAATTTCAAAATTTTTAATTTTGAAAAAGGTACTGTTGCGAAATCATACCAAAGTTTTGAATAAGAGCTAAAATCCTTGAAGTCGTTGGGGGTCATTTGCATAATTATTAGTGGGTTCTTACGGTTAACCGTTTTTAGTAAACGGATTAGCCCCATTGGAGAAAAATATTCGTTTACAGCTAACACTTTCTCTATATCGCTGTGAATCTTATCCACCTCTTGGATGGCCCCATGACCCGCTGTTGAATACTTCATGGTTATGGAATTTAAGTAGGGATGCCTTTTAAAAACATCCAAAATAGCCGTCGACATGATTGAGTTCTTATTCTGCGGAACACAGGAATCACTCCAAGTGATTAAATCATGCATTTCGGGGTAATCTTCAAGAACTCTGTTTAAAATTTTGACCAAAGCTGACGCCAAATCATTCCCGCTTCGCCCTGCACAGTACTCGGTCCATAAGCAACAATAAGTTTTTTTTTATGGGGCCAAATATGCTGTTAAATTGTAAACGTTTAATTTACAATAGTAGAACATTGGTCCAATGTCTGCTCGAGGACAATTAAGTACATTTTGCAGATCAAAATTTAAAATGGGAGTTACTCCTTCTTTGTCCTTCACCTTCTGCTCTCTCATATCCGTTTTCGATTGTAGATGTAAATCCCTCTGAATTGCCATTTCATCTGTTAGAATGTCTTGTTGTTCTGCGACCTTATGTTTTTCGCATAAACCGCATCTGTCAGACTTTGGACTGTGAAAGGCTATGTCGAATTTTGTGTAAAAAATGTACCGATAGTAACTTTCTTTAACTGGTTCGTCTGTAGTAACTTTATATAGATCGTACATTTTTGAAATGTTGAGATTCGGTTCCAGATATTGGCGTGACGACTTTGCCCGGCAATAGTGCGATTCTACTCGAGGAAAAGAATCAATATGCTCTAAAACCTTATTGAGTCTCTCTTTAGAAATTTTGTTACTGCTGGTTCGCCCTCTCATGCTTTGTTGTGCTGCACTAGTTCTATCTGATTTTTTTTTATGTGCGTTATAAATAGGTGTTTGTGAGATATGATACGTAAAAATGTTTACACACTATGGAGCGGATACCCGCAACGTCCATGTAATAAGAAAAGCTGAAGTTTCGGCGTGATGGTGATTTTTTGGTCTTTCTTGCAGTTAAGTAGCGTTCGGTGGTTTTCAATATGAAATCGTGTTTCCGTTGAGCATCTATCTGCATTCTTTTAAACAATCTTTTTTGTTTTGAATTGATTTTTTTGGTACTACCTTGCCACGCACACTTAAATATTCCTCACCTGCTTGGCATTTTATTTTCCGAATAGAACTCTTTCATGTTGAGGGATCACGCAATTTCTTTCGAGCTTTTAGCTTCTTGATAGGTGAGCCAGCAATATCAGTCGTTATTATCAATGTGTTTTCCGGTGGGCTTAAACTTTGTTGATCCTCTGGTAATTTACCAGAGTTTATCATTAAATTATCTACCAATTCATTCGAAGGTAGTTCTGATTCATTAATATATTCAATGTCCGCAGGTATCTGAAAGATTATATGAAATTACTCACAAAATAAAATAAAATTTAAAATGTAAATACGTACTACATTAAATATTATAGAAGATTCATCCAGAATAAGTTGTTCTTTCATGATAATCTCATTATTTTCGGTTACATAAACTAATTGTTCAACAAACTGTTCCACAGATTGCGACATAGTTCCTATTTTAAAATTAAATTTATTTTTAAATCATTATCAAATAGAATATTTAAATAAATCTTACCAAATTTTACTTTTAGAGTAACTGTCGCAATATTAAAACATGAGTGTTCAAGTTGTAATTTACACAATATAATGACTTGGTTTATGACAACACAATTATTAATTAGAATAACCAAAGTGTATCTACCAAAATCAAAACAACACAAGGCTATCTGCTTAAAAAAAATATTAAATGGGGGATTACCGAAGTGTATTTACTCAAAATTAAATTACATAGTTCTATCTACCTAAAATGTTTTTTCTATAAAATAACATGGTTCTACATGGTACATACAACTCTGTTTTCGAAATTTAAAAAAAAAACACCGAAAAATGTGTTACATACAACTTATTTTTTTCAACTAAATAGAGAATGAAAAGAGATAGAAAGAAACCGACAGCGGGATCAGAAAGAGCATTGTTTAATTAATACTACCTCATATATAACTCAATTTCTCAAAAAATGTTAGTTACAACCTTGTTACTCTCAGGTCGCGACCTATTGAATCAAATAAAAGTAGTTGCAATGATGTTAAATGATTAAAATAAAGTTAGAGGACAGTTTAAGGACATCCGCCTCTGTATAAATGACACCCGGTTTAGGGTGGTTAAGGCACACACTGATGGCTAATCTAAGGCATTTTTTAATATAACACCGTTAGATTGGCACCAGCCGTAATGATGATAAATAAATGCTTAAGAAATAGTTAGAATAGCTTAGGAATATATCGAATCAGAAACAGCAAACGAGTTGGTTTATCACATTTAGGTGTTTTTTTAATTTTAGACATTTTATTTAAACTTAGATTAAAAATTTAATTTCTTTTTGCTACAATTAGGGTTGTTGATAGGAAAGCCAATAAAATTTAATTCGTAACAACTTCGACCCATAGCTCTTTGCTTTCCCTAACTTGTCTAAATAAACATAACTAAAACGTTCGCGTGTTTTGTTGTTGTTAGGTCCCTAAAAAACCGGTGAATATGGAGCAGTGATTAAGCCAGTCGCTTATCAAACTGTGATCGACAGACATAAAACGATTGTTTGTAAAATCGTTCGCTGGACTGACGAATTACAACCTTCACACAAAACATTACAAGCACAAAGTTCAAAATGTTCTTAGTAGAGATTATAGAAAGGCAAAAAGTTTTAGTTTCGGCCTTTAAACAATAGATTTAAGGTGCCATCACACCAAGCGCGACGAGGAAGGAAATCGTAGTTTGTGTACAAATATAAACTAGCGATGAACGACGATTTTTTTTTGCCGCCGGGTTTCGCAGCGGCAGATAAAATTTAATTTTATACCATTTACTAAAATTGTAATTTCTCTATTAAAAATATAAAGTTTGTAAATGGTTTTATGAATAATAATTTTATTTTCGTTCAAGCTACGATTTCCTAACACTACATACGCAAAAAAACGTGTATCTAAATTTGTTTAAATCTGCCGCCGACGCGCCGCGGTGTGAAAGCATCTTAATACAAAAAATTAGAACATTTGCTAAAATTTATATTTTGCACATAATCACCATTATAAAAGCTTATGAATAAACTAGAATAGCTACTAAAAAAATAGAAATGATTTTTCGACGCCAGTAACGGCGATTTCATGGTGTAAACTCTGTTGACCCTGGTGATATCGGCATTTCGGGATTGAAAAAAAATTTGAATACTTTATATTCCAGCGATTGGCTGAAAGAATTAAGCATTTTTTCAATATTGATGGACTTACCAGGATTTGGAAGCAAACTGTCAAAAAGCCAACTTTGGCCTTTTTTAAGTCTGGTTCCTAGAATAAATAAGACGCAATTCGTAATAAGCTTACTAATAAACGGTGTTAGATAGGAGATTAAATTATTGCTTTTGTTTCCCATGCACCGACAAAAGCGTACATCACCTTTACTATGTACGTGGGCCCAAAATTCATTCCAAAAAAACGCAGCGGTAACACTAAAATAACAATTTTAATTGAATTATAAAATTCACTACAAAATTTCTTTGTGTATCAGTCATTTTTTTGGCTTCTATATATATATATATATATATATGTATATATATATATATATATATATATATATATATATATATATATATATATATATATATATATATATATACATATATATATATATATAGAAGCCAAAAAAATGACTGATACACAAAGAAATTTTGTAGTGAATTTTATAATTCAATTAAAATTGTTATTTTAGTGTTACCGCTGCGTTTTTTTGGAATGAATTTTGGGCCCACGTACATAGTAAAGGTGATGTACGCTTTTGTCGGTGCATGGGAAGCAAAAGCAATAATTTAATCTCCTATCTAACATATATATATATATATATATGTATATATATATATATATATATATATATATATATATATATATATATATATATATATATATATATATATAAATATATATATATATATATATATATATATATATATATATATATATATATATATATATATATATATATATATATATATATATATACATATATATATATATATATATATATATATATATATATATATATATATATATATATATATATATATATATATAATCTTTAAAAAAAATGTTTTTTATTTGGACTATGTCCGTTTTATTCTAAATCTTTCTTAAAACTAATTATATCTTTACAATTTTTCAATTACAAAAACTTCTCTATTGCGAAAATGCTGATTAAAGAAGTTTTATGGAAAATTACAGAAATTATATTTATGTGAAAATAAATGAAATTTGAGTGTTAGGAATTTTACTTCTATGCAAAATATACAATGTTGCGATTTTACTATACATGTTGAATGATGTTAATATTGATGACGATGGTCATTATGTTGTCTTAACTCTTCCCCCTCTAAAAATCCTCGTCCCGTGGATTTAAAAATTCAGCTGGACTGGTTGTATCCCAAGCGGTACAGGATGTTGATTGGTCACTTCGTTGTTCTTGAACAGGGCTATTCCTTTGCGGCTCCTTGATCTTATTACAAATCCTATAATTACTATAACTATGGTAATTATGATGATAGTGTCCGTAACATTATTTATCTGATGGTATGTTGATAACTTCTGGAGTTTCCCTATGTTGTTTACATGTAGATCATGTAGGTATTCCAGATTAAGTTTCATCCCTTGTTCTGTAATATTTGTTTGCAATACTGGTGGTCGTATTTGAGATCTTCTCATTTCCTTGTTGGTGAAGATCCATCCTTTTATTTCTACTGATTCGTTTTGGTATTGAACTAAATAATTGCCTTCTAGATGTTTGACTGAATTATTATATGTTATTGCGCCATGAAAGTTGTTTAGGAAGATAGTGTTTTCAGTTATGGGTTCTATTAATTCCTTTTCATTAAATGTAAATTCACGCCCGGCTTCCAATCCCTTCAGTAATTGGGTAATACAATGGTTTTCTTTCAATTCTTGTAGTTGGCCGAGGTCACAATTAATGGTTTCTCTCCTGGTTTGGCATTTGTCAATAATCCCATATATGTTTTGTTGGTTTATAAGGATTTCGTTGTATTCCAAATAAATTTGTTTTTTATTTTTTATTGTAGATTTTATTTTGATGTGATGGAATTCTTCTTTGCTCGTTTTAGGGATTGATATGACGTATAAAATCGTTGAGTTTTTGATGATCATTGCAGGTTCGGCATATTCGATGGCTTCGATTTCGTTAGCGTAGGGTAAGGTTTCGATTTCTGCCACTAGACGTCCAATTTCGTCTTTGTCTAATAAGTTGGAATTGATTATCCCACCTTTAGCAAGTTGCGTAGCTCTTACAATTTCTTTTACTTCTTCTTTAACTATTTGTAGTCGATTGAACATCATTTGTTGAAAAACTTCGTTTGTATGGTCATCCAGATGTAGCAATATTTCGTTATGTTGACCGAGAAGCTTTTGAATCTTGTTCGTTATGGCAGTGTTTATTCTATACTGCTCGTTGTTGTTCTCAATGATCCGGTCCTGGCTTTTAAGGATCTCGTTCCAATCAGTTGCATCTGGAGAGCCGGCGATCCACTTCCAAGCAGAGCCAATCCAGTTGATTGCTCGTTTCGCCCTCGAAGGTTGACCTTGAAGTTCTTCAGTAGTTTTTCTGTTTCATTGATTTGGTATGTTAGTTGAGATTTCATGATGTTTGTTGAATCGATCCCTTTTAATTCCGATTTGATGTTTGCTAATATTTCCACATAATTCTGCGGGTCAATCTGATGTATGATCTTGAAGTTTCCGCTTATTATATTTCAATTTGCTTGTTTTACAGACACTATTGGAGTGTCATACTTGTGTATGCTCAAAGATGTCGTTATTGTCCATAGACATGAGCTGGAAAGATATACGTAAAGTGATTTAAGTTGGTGAGTTTTTGATATGAGTTTTATGAATTCTTTTTCCCGAAAGTTTGGTCACGGTGACTCTATTATCCTTCGCCACGATTTCTTTTCGAAATTTAGGTTTAGTTTTTTCCTGAATTTGTTTAACAGCTGTGTATATTGGTGCTCTAACTTCGTATGTTCTTGGCACGTTCTTTTTCAAGTTCTCTCTTTGTAATTTAAGCCTCTGATTATTTCTGATCCTTTGTATTACATTTTCATTTACTTTCTCCTTGAAGTTTAATAAACTTTGATAATTGACACGTTGTGTCCGTCCAAAAAATATGTCACTAGGCTTCCTTCCGGTGACAGAGTGTATTGAGTTGTTGTACCTATCAACCGCTATATTGACCAATTCTTTAGTCGTGAAATCCTTGTATTCATTTTGCAGACATCGGATTATTTCGATTATGGTGGAGTGAACCCTTTCCACTGTTCCGTTTACTTCGCTTTTTTGTGTAGGTGTTAAGTAAATTTGAATCCCTAGTGTTCTTAGGTAATCCGCAATGATGGGGCTGATGAAGCTTGCTTCATTGTCCATAACCATTATTCTGGGTGTTGTGAAATAATGCAGGATTTTGATAATTTTGTCTCTCATATGTACTGATGTTCTGTCCTTGACGCGAAATAGTTTAACGAATTTCGAAAATTTATCAATGCATGTTATAAACTTCTCGTCTTTCATGTCGATTAGGTCGATGTGTAGAATTTCTGCAGGATACGTTGGTATTGGTGTTTCCTGGAGTTGCGGTTTATTAGGGTGACGGTCGTATTTATTTTGGTTGCATATGTCGCATTTCTGCGTATATTTTTTATTAAACTGGTCATCTGAGGGAAATAATACTTTTCTAGTATTTGTTCCTTATTTTCCTTTGCATTTCGGTGCGCTCTTCTGTGTTCTTCTTGTATAATGCGGTATTTATTATCTTCATTGCGGATATCCTCTACTATCCTCTGTGTTATCCGCAATTTGTAATTGTTCAGATGTTCTGCGTAAATTTCCTGAAGTAGCTGGAGATATCCTTCCGGAATTTTGATTCCATTTACAGATGTTGGGTGTAGTCTTTCTTTCAGATATTTGATGAGTTTTTCCCTTGTCTGATCTTCTGACAGGGAGATGTAATGCCTATGATAGTTCTGGTGTGGTTCCTCATAAGCGTAAATTCCGTTTCCCTCGGATATTATTAATTAATTTTTAAAAACATTTATTGGGGCTTCGCAATGCGGAATTAGTTGTGTGCCATCTTCTTCTGCACTATGTACGGTCTCATCGCTTGATGACGAAAGTGTGTTGACCTCCAACTTCAGTCTTAATAGTGCGTCCGCTACTTTATTTGTAATTCCGGGTTTCCATTCCTTTATTTGTAATCCCGATGCATCCATTTTCTTCTCTACAATCCAAATGGGTGAATTATACGGACTTTTCGATGGTCTTATAATGCCGTCATTGAGTAGTTGTTTTATTTGTTGGTCCACTTCGGCCCTCATGTTGATCGGGTATGGATACGATTTTGTGTAGATCGGGTCATTCGTAGTAGTTTTGATCTCCGCCCTCACGTTCGTTTCAATGGTCGGTTGGTCTCCAATGGCTCCAAAGAGTGGTAGATATTTATTGATCATGGTTTTTAATTTTAGCTTTGTTTCTTCGTCCAAATGGTTGTCTCTCATTTCAATGTTGTTGACTTGGGTTGAAATTTTCTCTTTCAATGGGATGTCGATGCCTGGAGAGATGGTTAAGATATTTTGTCTTCTGTCTATCATCGCCTCTACTTTTTTTAAGGTATCATCCCCAATTATACCGTCGAATGAAGTTAGGTTCGGTAATATAAAGAAGTCTACTTGCATATTATTTCCAAATTTTTTGAATATAGGTGCGGTTATTTTCTGTTTTATTTGTATATCACCTCCAGCTGATTTAACGGTGAATGGTTTATTTACGGGCTGAGCACCCTTAGCGAGTTCCTTTTTTACAAAGTTTTTATTTGCGCCTGTGTCTATGAGGAACTTTAATATTTTATTATTGCGGCACTGGTATTCTATGTAGGGTAGGCTAGAGAGGCCTCCTCTATAAAATTTATTTCATCGTTTACATCTGAGACTTCTTTCTCGTTGTCGTCGTAATTACTAATATATTCTTCATACGGGTCTTCGTCGTTTTCCTGTTCCAGGTGAAATACTCTTTGTTGTTTCTGAGCTTTTTCATTGATATCCGATTTTTGTTCTCTCTTGAAGGTTGGGTTCGGATAATTATTTGGTCGGTTCATGTAATCGACCTTCCTGGTTTTTATAGATTCGTCCACCTCCATCGGTGTTGGTGGTTTTGGATATTGCGGCCTTGCTGGTGGTGGTACAAGGTAATTTTGTTGTTGGTATGGCTGTTGATACTGCATACTGTACCCCATATTCCTCTGTTGCAGCGATATTCTTGGTAGCGGTATCGGCTTCGTGTATTGTTGAACTCTATTCGCATTGATTTGGTTTACGGGAATCGTGATTGAATTGTTAAAATTCCTATTGTGTATTGGCATACTCCGAAAATTGAGATTTTGTATCTCCAGACATGATGAATACGCCTCTGGGAGATTTGTCGGTCTCTGAATTGTTAGCATTCTTGATATATCCCCGGTTAAACCTCTAATGAAGAAATCCAATGCTCGATTCCTGTATGTGTCTATCAGCACTGTCATGGTGTCTGCATTGTAGTTTTCAGTTTTAACTTTGTTGATTGGGATAGTTGATGGTTTACCGTTGCGTAAAATTCGTCGATACTTTTCTTTCCCTGAGTTAGGCTGCCCAATTGATATTCGAGTGTCCTCACATCTCTTTTGTCGGCATAATGTAGCGATAAACATCCTTTTATCGCACTCCAATTTTCGTCGAAAATGTTATATGATAAGAGAGCTGCGTCCGCCGTTCCTCGTATTATCTGTCTTATACTTTGTAATATGGCTCTATATACAGGTTTATCCTTCACTATCTCGTAGTCTTTTAGGATACTTTCTACACTGTATATCCATGACACATAATGTGATGGATTTCCGTCAAAAACTTGTAGTTCTTTGACGCAGTCTGGTAGTTTGCCGATGTCTTTAAGCTCCTGTTCTGTTCTGGGTGCCACGAGTGTTGTATTATTTGGTGTTTTGTTTTCCACTTGATTTTCTAACTGGCCAATTCTTCTTTCCAATTTTTTATTTAATTCGATTTGGGGCCCATCAATAATTGAATATCCATCAATCAACATAATAAAAATCAATTTTCACAAACATGATGTTACCGCATCGTCGATGTGTTGAAGAATTTTACATGTTTTACTCTTCGCATGTACAAAAAATGAAAATATGTATGCAAATTACTTTAGCGTGACAAATTAATTATTTAAAAAATAACAATTTTTATTTAAACCAACAAACAGCATTTTAAATTATTAACCCTAATGTATTTTAATTATTTTTGCAGCTATATCAAAGGGCTTATCAAATACCGAGTGTAAAAATAATGTAAATTTTATAATATTAATATGTTTTGTGATATTTTATGTTAATTATAAAAAAATGTTTAGATAATTAATTTAAATAAATGCATGAACAAAAAATACCAATTATATAAAAAAAAATAATAATAACTAATAAATAAAATTCTTTAAAGAAATAATGATATATATAATAATTAACTAAATACAAAAATGTAATAACGAACAAAATACATACAATACATACATAATATATATATACATTATTATATAAAATTTAAATATAAACAAAACCCCAAATTCATTCATAATGATTAAATATAAATAATTTTAATATACTAACAATACTAAAAAAATAAAAACATTGTAATTAATTAATTAAAAATAAATATTAAAAAATAAACAAATTTTTTTTGTATATTGTTATGTCCGAAATAAAAAATATATTTCATAAATAATGTAAATAAAAGTAAACAAAACAAAAAAAAACATGAAAATGTAACAAAATGTATTTTATTTATTTTAATTGTTATGGTTTTAAAGTAGATAGATTTTAAAGAGATTAAAAGCGGATGGCGTTGTCAACAATTTATGGTAAGCTAAAATGAGTAAGTATGAAGTTTTGTCTAACTTTATACACAATAGATAGAAATGATAGAACGATAAAAAAAAAATATTTATTTAAGCTTTATTAATTAACGTATTTGTGGTTTACTCGTGGACCTAATATAACTAACAAAAAGATTTGATATAATAAAACAGAATTATTTTGGTTTTCTAACTCTTCTAACATGACATTTAGTTTTATTTGAAATTGAAATTACTCCTTTAACAAATTTCTAACAAACACTAACTAAAATTATGCTAGAAAACTGCTTTTATATCCTATTTTTGTGCATATGTGCCTTGTGAATCTGCTTTCCCCTATATTTTATTTTTCCTTCTTAAGAAAAAGGCGTAGTTTTTTTTTCTTTTTTTCCCCCTTTATTTCCGATTTAGGAGCATAGGGCGAATACTAGGCTGGATCATCTAACTCTATTTGGGGCTATTGTTTTCAGCTCTCCCCATGTTTTACCAAGTTTTTTCGCTTCGGCTAGCATACTTCTCTTCCCCGAAACTGGTCTTTCCACTTTTCGCTTCGCTTGCGGATTTCATTTTAATGGCATTCGTGTTGTGATTTGGTGTTTTCCTCAATGTATGTCCGATCCATCTCTATTTGCGCTTTCTTATTTCGATCTCAATGTCTGCATGCTTTGTTTGTCGTAGAAGCTTTTTGTTGCTAATGATGTTTTCCATGATTCATACCCATACAGTAGTACTGATTTTACACATGCGTTGAACAATCGTAGCTTTGCGTTTCTTGATAGGACGAATGCATTCCAGACCTTGTGGAGCATATTGGAAGTGTTTCTTGCTTTGTTAATGCGTTGGCTTATATCTTCTGTAGTGCCGCCTGTTTTCGTCACACCAAGGTATATAAATTTTTAACCCCTTCAATTGGTGGTGTTACTAATTACGATTGGTGTACTAATGTTTGTGTTTAGTATCATGGCTTTTGTTTTGCTGGTGTTGATTTTCAGACCAACTTCATGTGCTAGGCCTGACCGCTTTCTGCATTGTTAAGTTGGCGCAATCAATAATGATTATCGCTAATACTTTTATTGTGCTGTTGAAAAAGGATATTCTCGCTTCGTTTGTGGGTGAGTGTTAATGGTTTCATTATAGTTGTTGTCATCATCCGAAATCCCTATTTGTCCAGCTTGATCCTATATTGGTGGAATATTAGTGTAATTACCGGTGATCTTTTTTATACATTGATGTAGTGTGCACATGTTCTCTGCGATCTCTCTATATCTAACTATCCATACCAACATAAGATGGCGACGGTTAGCTTTTTAATAAATAGACTAAACACGATCCCGATGAACAATCAGGACTATACGGAAGAACAGAAAATCATTAAAAATGTAGCAATAAAAAACGGATATAACACGGATTTAATTGACAAAATGAACGACAGGTAGATTTGGAAGAAACAACAGAATATGATGACCACGTTTATCAAGCAAACCGGACAAACAGAGAAATACATCAACAAAGAGTACAATAACAACATCAATAAGAATATAACGAAGGTTTTAAACTCGAATACACGATGGCTTTTAAAACAAACCACAAATTACGGAATCGACTCAAACAACGTAACATAAATACACCAATAGACACCGTAATCTATAAAAATACATTTAATGATTGCCCCAAATTATACATCGGACAAACTGGTACAAGTTTTGAAGTCAGTTTTATAGAACCAGTAAAAGAAATCGCAGCGCAGTCAGCACAGAACCTTAACGAAATACTCAGCCACTCAGACAATTCTGTAGCTTTTTTGTGAAACTAGTTAACTGCAAAAAGTAAATTATTCAGGAAACGCATTTGAAATAAAAAGTCGCAGTAGCTTTTAGTAGTTCATCATTTTTATTTAGATTTTCCGGAGAAATGGAGGAAAATATTGGAAAACTGTAATTTATTTTTGAAAGTTTAGATAATTTTCGAATTATTTTCATGCATAACTCAAAATCAAGCAAATGCAGCTAACTATTGGGTTTATGTAAAAGTAAGTTCCGATTTTCTAATAGATGGCGTAATTGTTCTTATATGCATTATCTGAATCTGGTAATACATACATGTTTTTGAAATGTCTCGTCATAACCTACAAAATGTAGTATTTGATTGAACATTTGTTTAAAATATAAAGAACACAGTTTTTTATTAGATTGAAAATGAAGAGTTGTATGCCAAATAATCGTCATTAGCGGGAAGTTTTGTATAGTTCGATCCTCTGTAATTTATGGCGTGAAAAATTAAAAATGATATAGAAATGAAATTTTTGATGTTTATAACATATAAATTATTCCATTACGATCAACAGTCCTATTTTCAAATTTAAGATATTACGAGAAAAAAAATTTTGTCGAAATTTTAATGGAATAATAATGATAAGTAATTACTTAAAAAAACCATAGTTTTTAAAATCGAACTTCAGAAATTTTGCACACGTCCTCTTCAAAGCTAATCCAAATATGTTAGCAGTTTTAGAAGAAAGTCGGGTTTCGGGCCCTGAAATAGTTAGTTTCCTGTAAAAATTCGATTTTTTTAAATTACCTTACTATTAATCAGCAAATTCTGAGCTAAAAAAATCTAAAATCTGCAAATATGTTCCTATTTCGGTTCTTGATACATCTAAAGATAGATTTCGGGATCTGTAATTGTTGTGCCAACGGACGTTTAGATTGCTTGATTTTTCCATACGTTTCATAGAACATTCGAGTTTTTTGAATATCATCTTACTATAATTCAGCCAATTCTGAGCCAAAAAAACCTAAAATCTGCAAATGTGCTCCGATTTCGGTTCTTAATAGCTCTAAAGACAGGTTTCGGTATCTGTAATTATTGTGCCAACGGACGTTTAGATTGCTTGATAATTTCCCTACGTTTCGTAGAACATTCGAGTTTTTTGAAAATCAACTTGCTATAAATCAGCCAATTCTGAGCCAAAAAAACCTTAAATCTGCAAATGTGCTCCGATTTCGGTTCTTAATAGCTCCAAAGATAGGTTTCAGGATCTGTAATTGTTGTGCCAACGGACGTTTAGATTGCTTGATTATTTCCATACGTTTCATAGAAAATTTGGGTTTATTGAAAATCAACTTGCTATAAATCAGCCAATTCTGAGCCAAAAAAACCTAAAATTTGCAAATGTGCTCCGATTTCGGTTCTTTATAGCTCTAAAGACAGGTTTCGGTATCTGTAATTATTGTGCCAACAGACGTATAGATTGCTTGATAATTTCCCGACGTTTCGTAGAACATTCAAGTTTTTTTGAATATCACCTTACTATAATTCAGCCAATTCTGAGTCAAAAAACCTAAAATCTGCAAATGTGCTCCGATTTCGATTCTTAATAGCTCCAAAGATAGATTTCAGGATCTGTAATTGTTGTGCCGGGCGTTTAAATTGCTTGATTATTTCCATACGTTTCATAGAACATTCGAGTTTTTTGAATATTACCTTTGTTTTTTGAATATTCAGCCAATTCTGAGCCAAAAAAACCTAAAATCTGTTAATGTGCTCCGATTTCGGTTCTTAATAGCTCCAAAGATAGGTTTCAGGATCTGTAATTTTTATGCCAACGGACGTTTAGATTGCTTGATTATTTCCATACGTTTCATAGAAAATTTGGGTTTATTGAAAATCAGCTTGCTATAAATCAGCCAATTCTGAGCCAAAAAAACCTAAAATCTGTTAATGTGCTCCGATTTCGGTTCTTTATAGCTCTAAAGACAGGTTTCGGTATCTGTAATTGTTGTGTCAACGGACGTTTAGATTGCTTGATTATTTCCATACGTTTCATAGAAAATTCGAGTATTTTGAATATCACCTTACAATAATTCAGCCAATGCTGAGCCAAAAAAGTCTAAAATCTGTTAATGTGCTCCGGTTTCGGTTCTTAATAGCTCCAAAGGGTGGTTTCGGTATCTGTAATTGTTGTGCCAACGAACGTTTAGATTGCTTGATTATTTCCCTACGTTTCGTAGAACATCCGAGTTATTTGAATATCACCTTACTATAATTCAGCCAATGCTGAGCCAAAAAAGTCTAAAATCTGTTAATGTGCTCCGGTTTCGGTTCTTAATAGCTCCAAAGGTAGGTTTCGGTATCTGTAATTGTTGTGCCAACGAACGTTTAGATTGCTTGATTATTTCCCTACGTTTCGTAGAACATCCGAGTTATTTGAATATCACCTTACTATAATTCAGCCAATTCTGAGTCAAAAAAACCTAAAATCTGCAAATGTGCTCCGATTTCCGTTCTTGATACCTCTAAAAATAGGCTTCGAGACCAATAATTGTTGTGCCAACGGACGTTTAGATTGCTTAATTAATTCCATACATTTACTAGAAGCTAGATTTTTTTGATAACCACCTTACTATAAATCAACACATCTGAGCAAAAAATGAGCAATTGCAGAATTTAGATTTTTTTAAGCTCAGAATTTGGTGATTTGTAGTAAGGTGTATGGAAATAATTAAGAAATCTAAACGGGAATTTGCACAACAACTATAGTTCTTGAAACCTATCTTTAGAGGTATCAAGAACCGAAATCGGAGCACATTTGTAGATTTTAGATTTTTTTTAGCTCAAAATTTGCTGATTCAGCCTCTAATAATAAATCCACTGTACTTGGAATATAGAATTGTGGATCTGCTAAGTATATCCTCGCCGATGTTATTGAGGAGGAGATCTTTACCATTATGTGTGCCGTTAATTGTATAGTGCAGTATGGCATTATACATGATCTAACTGTAATATTTGTTTTTCCTCTATAGTCTTTCCTGCGATCCTAGACCGTATATGAATACGAAGCTAGACTGTACATGGAATATTTGCGCCTTAAACCAAACCGCTACATACAAGATTCCGAGATAAATGAAGACTGAGACCCTGGCTAGCATTGGTTTCCCACAGCTTGATTGAATATATATCAAGGCTGTTGGTAGCATTTTTTTAAGAGACATTTGGAATTCGGGCAAGTATATTGTCTTTGATATAGTTGAATTGTTTGTTGATGGTTGTACTGATGATGTTGATGTCGTCAATGACGTCGTAAAGAGTAAAAATTTAAACTAAAAATATTTTATTGCAAATGTATACAAAATTCTGAAGTGCTTTTCAAATTTATAAACCACTTTCAAAGTGATGGTTTTAACTGCAAAAAATGAATGTCTTGAACTGGCCATGGGGAAGCCCAGATTTTAACCAATCGACACTTGTGGCCAAAATTTGAGAGCAAACTGACTGATTTAATCAATATAAAATGATTTTCCAGATTCACGAGATAGTAAATTCTATTGTACGTAATTAAATTTTAAATAAAAAATCAAACTAGCAAGAAGAAACAAGTTGCCACAAAAACTACGATTACCTTTACCATTAATAATTTTAATGAGCTTCCTACCACAGAAAAACCCAACACCAATTATTAAATAAAACACAAGGCGCCCCTCGCCAAAAATATGTTTACTGTTTATTTTTTTTAGTCGAGTTATGACTTTATAAAATACATAAATTTTGTGTATGTATTTAGGTATAATATGTTCAAATAAAATTATATAGTCAAATGTGAAACAATTAGATGAAAATTGTATTTTAAGAAAATAAATATTTACTTAAAAAACACAAAAATGGAGGCAAAATAAAACAGATAATGGAAAAACAAAAAAAATGTATTCCTTATATATATGTACATACATACGTACAATGAGTACATCCAACCAACGTCTTACAAGCAGAATGAAAATTGATAAAATTTACGGTTCGTTAATAATCGAGTAATAAAATGAATTCAACATTTTTGTTGCTTATTTTGTTTATTTTTTTTTTTTTTTAGATTTTGCTATAATTTTAAAAATTATAAGGGAAAAAATTACCATAAATAATTTATCTTTAATACACACACAACAAATAAATAAATAAAACATTTTCATTATTTTTATAGGCAACACCATTTAATGTTTTTTGTCTACATTTTCAATTTATTTTCCATAAATTTGTTCAAAAGTGATAAATTTTTGGGAATATTTTTATTAAAATCTATTACGTTAAATTTACTTACACGTTACACCTTTTTGGTAATATATTTGTACAATGTAACACACACGTCACAAAAATCAAATTCTATTTACTTATTTAAATAAATGGCATAAATCACAATTGATTAATTTGATTGTAGGGTAACGCTATATGTTGTATAGGGGTTGTTTTCTGGCCAAATTTATCATTAATGGATTCGGAATTGAGAAATTAAAGTTTCACGGGAAATACCGGAGACTCGGGAAAGAATACAACTTATTTTAGCTTCATCTTATTCAACAAAATGAATTTAATTAATTTTTGTATATTAAATAGTAATGACCAAGATGATAAATTTAATTAATTACTTATGCTGTGGCGTAAGAACTTAATCATTTTTGTATATTTTAATAAGTAGTTTTTAGCTTCTTATGTTAATGTGGAGCGAGGTGTGGGGATGGTTTTGGGGGATCACAATGGGTTTCGGAGGTAAAGGGAAGACTTATGGCTAATTTATTTATTTGTATTATAGTTTTGAATTTTATTCTGTATTTTATTTTGTTTTGTATTAATTGGGGTGAACGGCTATAATACTGACATACGGCGTCAGAAATGCATGTTTGCCATTCATTATTAAATATATAATTTATTTGGTTTACAATATTTGTAGGTTTTCTAAAAATTAAATTAATTTTAAATTATAATCTAAAAAAAGAAATTAAATTGAAAACGAATTTCATTAAATACATCAATTATTTAGTACAAAAGGTAAAGTGTACCTAATGACTGAGTCATCGGAAAATGGTTGAGTCTATAATTGATAGTTTTGGTTTATATTACTGACATATTATTTGTGTATGAATACTTAGGTTAGTGCTTATCAAATTTCCGAAAAGTGGCAATAAAACGTAATTACTAATTACTTATTTGATTAAAAAACAAAATTTATTGAGTAATGTAGAAAGTAGATATTTTAATAAGGAAATTAAAATAAAATTATGCTTAGATCTTGTAGCTAACACATTATAAAATACGGTTTTTAAAAATAAGGACTAAAACGCGAATCAAGTATTTACTAATATTTACTAAATAATTAGCTACTCAACGCCTACATTCAGGGGTATTTCATCAATAAATCGAATTATTAAAATTAATGTTGAAAATTATATTTTGATAATTTAACAAACAGCTGCACTTAAATTAACTGTTGCCAGTTAGCCATCGATCTCATTACAATTTTCTGTTAGCCTATAGGTTCATCATTAAACACGTAAATTTTTAGAACATCGTCATGGATTTAGCGGTCCCTTTCTAATAAAAATGCATGTCATTACACAGTAAAAAAAAATTGAATTTTCAACTTGCATTTTACATGCTTTTGATCACAAAACTACTAATTCTACGTAAAATTACACAATTTCAGATTTTTTTATTAAAGTTTCGTGTAATAATACATTTTTTATGTAAATTTAATTAAAAATATAAGATTACAGGATTTTCGTTTGAATATTACATTCAGTTTGTAATTTTAACCAGTTACAATTGAAATTTACTTGAAAATAGTGTAAATTGTAATCGTGTAAGTATGTAAAATTAAATTTGGTTTATTATATTATGTATTGATTTACTCGTACAACAATTTCATTCGAATTGTAACCGTAAATAGCACATTTTATTTGTTGTTGTATATTATTACAGTCATGTCATGTATTTTTAAAAATAAATTTAATATTGCAAGAAAATGTGTGTTAAATTACATACTTTTTTAAAGAAGAGCATATGAGATCGGCAAAATTCGTAAATTATACAAAAGTAAAATGCACGATCGAATAAATATGATGAAATTTCATTTTGCCACGCAGTTGATGCAACGCAGATGACGCGAAATAACAAAAAATATTTATATTTAAATTTAAAAAAAAGTTAAAAGTGATTAATAGTAATTATTAAAATTAGTACAATTTATTCTTAATTAATATAATCTCTACACTTAGAGTTGGAAAGTGAAATAAGCTTGTTTGTTAACAGGTACGTAAGCAATTCAATAAATTTAAGGTTATGTAATCCTCGTGTTATTAAAGTTTAGCTGCAATGCAAAATGTGTTTACTAAATTTAATTAAACTAAACTTTTCAAATAGGATTTGTTGACTTGGAGAGAACTTGTTCGTAATTGTGAAAGTCCTTTAAATATTTATGAATTTCCTTTCTTAGTGCTATAATGTTTATTTGTGTAAATTGTGATAAAATGTGTGCGTCTTTATCAAAATATAACTCCCATTTAAGAATCCATAAATTAGAAACAAGAGCTGTTTTCAAGTGTCTGTACAATAACTGTGAAAAAAATTTCAATAGGCATAATAATTACCTTTCTCATGTTTACAGAAATCACAGAAAAACCCCAAAAGAAAAAACAGAAATTGAAAACAGTTTTTGTTGTTCTGAAAATGGCTGCTTATTTAGTTCGAACATTTTAGAAAACGTTTTACGTCATGTTATGAAACATTTCCGAAATCCTCAGATCCATCAAATCAAATGCCCAATATCAAAATGTGTAAAAAAATTTACACACGAAAAAACATTTCGTAATCACATAAATACTGTACATAAATTAAAATTTTTAAAAAATAATTCTGGTGTCAGTGATGTTTCGTTTGATAGATATGTAGCTGTTATACCAGAACACTCAATGCCAGAATTATCAGAGCATTCTACGATAGGGCCGAATCCCCAATCTAATATACTTACTCTACAAGACGTTGATAGTGATTCTGAGACAGATATTGAAAAGTTAATATCCGAAATGTTATTGAAACTGAAAAGTGAACATAATATTCCTGAACGTGTTATTTCTTTTATAGCTGAGAAACTTGCATATTGCTCAGAAGTGTTAACAATCCAAGTTCGAAAGATTATTGATCAACATTTCGCGAAATTTAATAATGCAAATAGTTCTAGAAATGATTTGTTAGTTTCAATATTGCCAAAATTAAATTTGATGTCAAACACTTCATTATCAACTTATAGACGAAATCAAAATGCTATATCGCCTTCCATGGTTAAACCCATTAAAATCAACTTGGGATTAAATAATTATCATAAGAATTGTTTTTATTATTACATCCCTATACTAAACACATTACAATTTCTTTTGGAAGATCTACAAGTTAAATCGCAAATTTCTTCAAACCGAAAATCCAATTATTCTAAACTTCAAGATTACAAAGACGGCTTATTATACAAAAACAACGATTTCTTTTATAACAAAGAGCGTGTGGAGCTTTTGTTCTACGTAGACGCGTTTGAAGTGTGCAACCCATTAGGCTCAGCTAAATCAAAACACAAACTGTTAGGAGTTTATTTTGTTCTTGGAAATTTACATGCTCACAACAGGTCACAAATCAATAACATAATGCTCTGTTTATTATGTACTGAATCACACTTAAAAACATTTGGGTTTAATTCTGTTTTCGAAAACGTTATATCAGATTTGAAGATATTAGAAGAAGATGGAATAATTATTAGAGGAGCTACAGAGTCGATAAAAGGATCAATCATAGCAATTTGTGGCGATAACTTAGGTTTGCATCAAATTGGAGGATTACTCGAAAACTTCAGTTCTGCTGAATATTTTTGTAGATTTTGTCACATAACATTACCAGAATTTAAAATTAATTACCGAACGCGCCGAGATTTAAGAACCAAGTTTTCGTATAACGATGATGTTTCAAATTTAGTATTTATGGAGTCTAGCAGAGGAGTTAAAAATAATTCATGTTTTAATGATTTAAATTTTTTTCATGTAAGCAGCGGCCTTCCACCTTGTATTGCACATGATTTGTACGAAGGTGTTATACCTCAAGATTTATGCTTAGCTATTCATTACTTTGTTAGTCATGATTGGATCACATATGACTATTTCAATATTACATCTAATCGATTAGCAAAATCACTTAAATTTAATGTCAGTTTTCCTGAAATTAAATATAGTAGTAAAAAAGTTGTTGGCCATGCAATGCAAAATTTCTATCAACTCACCTTACTACCATTAGTACTTAATGGTAAAATTAAAAATTTAAATGACAGCGTTCTTGAAATGGTTACACTGCTTTTGGAAATAACTCAAATTGTCTCATCACATCATGTGACTTTTACCCAAATCAATTATTTAGAAGGATTAATTGATCGATATCTCGAACTAAGAATTTTATTATTTCCAGATAAAAGTCTGATTCGAAAGCATCATTATATTCAGCATTATCCATTACTTATGAAATTGTATGGACCATTAGTAAAATTTTCAACAATTAGATTTGAAAGCAAACATCAATATTTTAAACAAATTGCTGTAAAAAGTCGAAATTTTATTAATTTAACAAAATCATTAACTCAAAGACATCAAATTTTGCAATCAACCCTATATGGCCAGAGATTTTCCTCTGATGTTGTAGTAAAAAAATTTTCACAAACAAAATGTTTGTCAGTTGCAAAACAGTTCCCATATCAAACCAGCCAAGTGAGATTTCAAAATGTTGATTATTTTTTGGGCCAGTCGCTGGCGATATCTAATAACCATAATGGGACTGTTAAAGCTCTAACAATAAAAAACATATTAATCAATGAAAATTTTTCAAATTTAGCTTTTTATGGAAACATGTTTTCAATGGTTTTTAATTACAAATTAGGATTATATGAAATCAATAATATATATACAAATGACATAATAGTCGTTCCTTCCGATTTATCCTCTCCTTTTCCTTTCATGACCTGTACAATTGAGCAAGTCGAATACGCCACATTAACATGGGCCGTACCACACTTTTGGTGAGGTTTAAACATTTTATTACTATAGTTTATTAAATAATTTTTTTTTCCTTAGATTAAATTTAAATTATGTCATCCGTACGGTTAGTCGTTAAAATTTGGGATATTAGCCGAACCATCAAAAAAAGCTTCGTATTTACTGGTCAATTGTCCACTATTATTGAAAAAGGTATACACTCATAAAAAACTATAAAAACTTTGTATTGATTTAATTTTTTATTTTTAGCAAACGCTGCAGGAATTGAAGGATCCAAGCTAGTTCTTGAATCCGATGGAACTGAAATAGATGATGCAGAAGTGTTCCAATATTATGGTGAAAAAAACGAAATTTTTCAATTATATCCGGAAAACGGAAAATGGACACTAGCCTCTTCACTAGAAAATAAACACGAAGCTAGCATGGTAGAACAGCAGAAGGCGACTGATGTTGACACAAGTAATGACGTTATAAACTGGATTAATACTTCAGCAAATGCAAATACTATTTCTACTTTGGAGTATGTAGAACTTCCAAATTCACCTTTAAGCTCAACAATTTCCATGTCTAGTGGGCGGATTTCTTCACTTAACTCCGAAAGATCTGATAATATTGGCATTTTGAATGCTCAAAAATTATTCGCAGGATATCAAATACCATACAACAAAATGCCTGATGAATTAACTGGTTTATTGAATGATCAAAAACCTTTAGGCCGGTATTATACCGATTTTGTTCATACCATAGTAACAGATATGCGGCGAAATTCATTTTATATCCCACAAACTATATTCCGTAAAATTGCTGAACACGTCGTCCTATTATTTCCAAAAAGTCTGGGAGTTTTAAATAGTGCTGGTGAGCTGGTTTCTGATGAGTCGGTTGGTTTAGCAACAAAGCTGGTAAATCATAATAATTACCTAAATAGGACAGCAAAAAGTTTAATGAAACCAACGAAACGGAATATAAATATTTCGGAAGGTATCCCTAATTTTTACGCCAAAGATCTTGAAATTTATTCGGAAGAGGAAAGCGAAGCAAAACGAATATGGCTCAAGGAGCATTTTAAAATGGAAATTTCAAACGACGAATTAAAGGAAGAAATAATCACCGTTTTCCAAAACACATATACGAACCAAAGAAAATGTTTAATGCAAGATCCAAAAATAATTGAAGTGCAACAATGCTGGCCTCACTTGTTGTCACCTTATTTCATGATTATACATTTCGAACAATTAATGGATATAAAAGAAACGACTTTCCTTGGACGATGGGAAAATCTCAAAATAAAAACAAATCAGTTTTCCCAAAAAAAGAAAAAACAATTTCAATGTACTTCAACAGACGATGACATTAAAGTTCTGGAATTAATAACACAACATTTCAAAGAAAATCTAGAATTGATGATACGTCAATATCCTGTAATTATATACCAAATAAATTCAAATGTTCTCATGTAATTAATTTATACTGTATATTATATCTTTTCAGGCAGGAACAACACAAAACGAAATTGAACCTCTGGATGCCACTCCTTGCTTTTCTATTATATGTAAGCAGATTATGATAAGTATTTAATAAGTACAAAGTATAATTTTTGGTTCTGTAGGATTAGTATAGATTTTTCGGTTTGTTTTGTTGCCTAATGGTACGGATTCAGTATACCAGCTATGTTAAAGTCATAGTATTCCAACTCGTCCGATTTTCATCTTTTATCTACTACACCTTAATTATATGTTATGGGTCGTCTGATATTAGAAAAGGAATGGCATGTATCCTGTGTCATAGGTAATAGATGCAAGTTAAGTTTTAGTACTGACCTTTTCTTATGAGTTCTGCAGTTAAAAAATCTGTTAATTTTCATTCTTATTTTCTGGTTGAATCTATACGCTATGCAGAAAAATCAAGGTTTGAAGGTTTCAGTTTAGATAAAATAAAGAAACATTTTCTCACAATAAAGTTATTGATTAGCTATTGTTTATTTAAGATTTTTAGTTAATTTTTTGATTATATATATTATCAGTTGTACTATTTTCTTTTTGTTTTCAGGCGACAATGAGAAAAAAGAAAATATATTCTACTTTTTCATCGAAAATCAAAATGTAAATTACCAGTGCTGTTCAACAAAAAGGGCAATATTTCAATTGATTGGATCATATTTTGTTTTTAATTTGGAATATCCCACGCACGTTTCACAAACGTTCGAGGTGTTGCAGAGGACATGCTTGAATCTCAATACAGAATACTCTCGATCAAAAAAAAAAAAAAATTAATAATAAAGCAAAAGTTTTAAATTTTATTAAAGAAATTTGTTAAGAAATTAGACTATAGTTTGTTTAACTTTTAGTGATGAATTGATATTAATGTTTAATAAGATAATAGTATAAATGAATTTTTGTATACATACTGTATATTTTATAAATATAATTTTATATGAAATTTAATTTTTGTTTCATTTACATTTTAAGGCCTGTGCTTTTAAATAAAATTGTCTAATTTTACTAGCTTGGCATGCAGAAGTACACACTTTCAGAGTGGAATTTTACAGACAAAGAATTTGCATTCACACGATGAATTATGTAATTTGACATAAAAAATATGTACTTTCACATTCTCATTAATGATATATTACGGCCTTTTCCTCTTATTAACGTACTATATTTTCTTTGTAAAATTACGTGACATTATATTGAATTTTAACAACTCGATTGTAATTTTTCAAAGCTTGTAAAATTACATGAAAATGATAGGCAAATTTGCCCACTGTCAAAAGTGTGTAAAATTCAATGGTTTTTTTTTACTGTGTAGTTAGTCAGCAGTCGAAATCTTTTGAATTTATTCGTTAGAATAAATTCAATTGTAGATACAACATGAGTTAAGAGCCAACCAGCGAACATTTAAGAAATTTAACAGAATTTAACGAAAGTTTTTGCTTACGGAAAATTTGACAGGTTGGCTAGCGAAACCGTATTAATATTTTTAAAAATTTGTGTATAATTTTGAACTGGCTATCGAATTGGAGGAACTTTGAAAATTATTTCAATTAGTAAAAAGGCTTAAATTCTTAAAGGACATAAACATAAATAATAAAAGACACAGATCTTATGGCGTAAGAAAAAAAACGAAAATAAATAAATTTGAAAATGAATAATTTGATGTTACAATTTATAAAGTCTTAAATAATTTGGTTTTCAATTTACCTACATGAACATAAATAAATAATTTTGGATTTAAGCTTAAAATGTACAATGAGCTCCCACAAGAAGATTTGCACAAAGGACAATTTGGAGTTTTGACATTTCCTTCAGTTTTGCGCGATAATTTTCGCTCTGTTAAGTTAACACTTCAATTTAACGAAACTGATCGAAAATTTCTTAAAGTTTTGCTAGACAGTAACATGTGAACTCCATATACTGCACTGTTACGTTAAATTTCTTAAATGTTTGCTGGTTCTCTCTTTAGTCAGCAGTCGAAATCTCGTTAGAATAAACTCAATTGTATGCAGTGCTCTGGAAGGTGGTTTAGGTTTCCATACGATAACGAAAAAAACTGAAATGGCAGAACTATGCAGTAGCTGGTCAGGAAATAGGAAAATTTTGCCCCGAAATCGTAACATGTGCTCGAAATATTCATTATTCGTTCCTGTGCTCAAAATATTCATTATTTTTGATATGTTATTTTGAAAGTATTTTATTTATTTATTTAGTAAATTTACAGGTCTTGTGGCCTTTGAAAATAAAAATATAACATTATTAGCGATTGACCAAACTTATGGTTACAATAAGTCGCTAATAACGTGTATACTATATATAAACATATATACATATATATATATATATATATATATATATATATATATATATATATATATATATATATATATATATATATATATATATATATATATATATATATATATATATATATATATATATATATATATATATATATATATATATATATATATATATATATATATATATATATATATATATATACATATATTGCGAGACTTGCAAATTTATTTTTCAACAGGACAACGCTCCGTGCCATACCACCAAAATTGTGAGTTATTAATTTTGAATTGTAGATAGACACATTGGCTTTCAGATAAACATAAATAATTTGTTAAAAACTTGTTTTTTTTCTTATCTCTTCATTTAAAGGTAAAAAAGTACTTCGAAGAAAAAAGTATCTATGTGTTGAGCTGGCCTCCGTATAGTCCAGACTTAAATCCAATTTAAAATTGTTGGTCTATAATGAAGCTAGAAGTAGCAAGGAAGCGCCCAGAATCGATTGAAGATTTAAAAAGTTTGTTGATGATGATTTGGGAATTCATATCTCCTGCGACTTTGAAATATTTATCAAATTCAATGAATCGGAGGTGTATCGCTGTAATAAAAGCAAAAGGCGGTCCAACAAAATATTAATATGAAAGATTGAACTTCTATAAATCAATAAAAAACAAACAAAAAAATAAAAAATAAGTGTTTAATTTATTACATTACTTTAACACCAATCAACGTATGTATTTTGAATATTTTGGCATTTTTCGGTGTTTTGCCCCTAAATTGCAGGTCAATTTTTTTTTTTTTTCAAAAAATTACGTCATACATGTATGCAAAATGAAACAATAAACCAATTGCTGTCAAAAGTTTTGTAATTTTAGCAAAAAAAGACACCAATTTGCAATAAATTTGTTTGCCCAATTTTTTTTTACCAGCACTGTATATGTATATATATGTATATATATATATATATATATATATATATATATATATATATATATATATATATATATATTTATATATATATAATATATATATATATATATTTATATATATATATATCTATATATATATATATATATATATATATATATATATATATATATATATATATATATATATATATATATATATATATATACATATATATATATATATATATATATATATATGTATATGTATATATATATTTATATATATATATATATATATATATATATATATATATATATATATATATATATATATATATATATATATATATATATATATATATATATATATATATATATATATATGTATATATATATATATATATATATATTATATATATATATATATATATATATATATAAATATATATTATATATATATATATAACGGGTGTGAAGTTTTAGACAAAAAACAAAAATGAATATGTATTGGTGCATAATAATACACTAGATCAAAAATTTGTTATTTAAGAAAATAATATAACATTCTTCACGTTATAAGTTTCGGCTTAGAATTACTTCCCGTACAAAAATCTGACAGTTTGGAAAAGGTATTAAAATATTTAGCTAGAGGAAACTTAATTGAGTTAAATAGAAATTAATTAGATATTAATTAGACCATACCTACACACAGAGAGGTTCCGTGAATTGACCTATTAGGATAATTAGACATAGGCATCCTGTATCAACTACACGTAGCCATATTCCAATACAATGAAATAGGACCATGTGTTATTGAACTCAAATATAAGTAATTTTTGATACGATATGCAGAAATTTTTGAGGTTCACTGTATTGTAGATTGGCCAATTCACAGAGATGTTCCGCGGGTTCGACTTATAGAGATAGTTAGTTATAGGCATTCTATATCGAATACATATAACCATATGCCAATACGAAGAAATAGGACCATTTGTTGTTGAACTCGAATGTTGGTAATTTTTGTTACGATATGCAGAAATTTTTGAGGCCCACTTTATTGAAGATTGGCCAATTCACAGAGATGTTCCGCGGGTTTGACTAATAAAGATAATTAGTTATAGGCATCTTATATCGACTACATTTAGCCATATTCCGATACGATGAAATAGGACCATTTGTTGTTGAACTCAAATGTAAGTAATTTTTGATACGATATTTAGAAATTTTTGAGGTTCACTATATTGTAGACTGGCCAATTCACAGAGATGTTCCGCGGGATCGACCTATAAAGATAGTTAGTTATAAGCATTCTATATCGACTAAATGTAACCGTATTCCAATACGATGAAATAGGACCATGTGTTATTGAACTCAAATATAAGTAATTTTTAATACGATATGCAGAAATTTTTGAGGTTCACTTTATTGTAGATTGGCCAATTCACAGAGATGTTCCGCGGGTTCGACTTATAAAGATAGTTGTGAATTGGCCAATCTTCAATACAGTGGGCCTCAAAAATTTCTGCATATCATATCAAAAATTACCAACATTCGAGATCAACAACAAATGGTCCTATTTCATCGTATTGGAATATGGTTATATGTATTCGATATAGAATGCTTATAACTAACTATCTTTATAAGTCGAACCCGCGGAACATCTCTGTGAATTGGCCAATCTTCAATACAGTGGGCCTCAAAAATTTCTGCATATCATATCAAAAATTACCAACATTCGAGGTCAACAACAAATAGTCCTATTTCATCGTATTGGGATATGGTTATATGTATTCGATATAGAATTCTTATAACTAACTATCTTTACAAGTCGAACCCGCGGAACATCTCTGTGAATTGGCCAATCTTCAATACAGTGGGCCTCAAAAATTTCTGCATATCATATCAAAAATTACCAACATTCGAGATCAACAACAAATGCTCCTATTTCATCGTATTGGAATATGGTTATATGTATTCGATATAGAATGCTTATAACTAACTATCTTTATAAGTCGAACCCGCGGAACATCTCTGTGAATTGGCCAATCTTCAATACAGTGGGCCTCAAAAATTTCTGCATATCATATCAAGAATTACCAACATTCGAGGTCAACAACAAATAGTCCTATTTCATCGTATTGGGATATGGTTATATGTATTCGATATAGAATTCTTATAACTAACTATCTTCACAACATCTCTTTGAATTGGTCAATCTTCAATACAGTGGGCCTCAAAAATTTCTGCATATCATATCAAAAATTACCAACATTCAAGATCAACAACAAATGGTCCTATTTCATCGTATTGGAATATGGTTATATGTATTCGATATAGAATGCTTATAACTAACTATCTTTACAAGTCGAACCCGCGGAACATCTCTGTGGATTGGCCAATCTTTAATAGAGTGAACCTCAAAAATTTCTGTATATCGTATGAAAACTACCGACATTGAATGTGAACAACAAATGTCCCTTTTTCATCTTATTGAAACGATGTAGCTGTACTGTCCAAAGATGATGTCTATATATCCTTAAATATCGTTTTATACCGAACCCGCGAAAAATTTTTATGATTTGGCTAGGCTTTCCAAACAAAAATAATAATCTTTTTGTTATTGATTTTGAAATTGCAGTAAATTTGTACGCGATTTGAATTTAGTGAGTAATTTTTTTTGTTAGAAACCGTCCTCCTTAAGCTTACTAAGGCATCCTACGGTATAGCTAACCTCCATATCTCAGAAAAATGTTTTCAATTTTCAGACTCAGTAAAAAACGATTTTTATCTAATGTACATGTTATGTTGATATCAAGAATCATTTATTTAAGTCAAAAGTAATAATTCATATATTATGTTATAGTTGTTCCTGGTTTTTGGCAGGAATTTGTTTTAAATTGCTTTTACCGACTATTTCACTAATATTAATAAGTTTTTTTGTTGATTAAACAAATTTTGTATACATATACGTTTTGTTGATTTTGTTGTTTTGTCTAAAACTTCACACCCGTTATAAATATATATATATATATATATATATATATATATATATATATATATATATATATATATATATATATATATATATATATATATATATATATATATATATATATATATATATATATATATACATATGAGATATATTAGTAAAGTAATAATCAAATAATCAAACCAATTTTTTGAACTTGAATCTTATAAATAAGTACTAGATATGCTTAGAAGAAAAGTCGACCACAGCTGCTTTTAATCTTATGCTGTAATTCGGAGCCGGCATGTTATTCATTTTTCGTCTGCTCCAAAATTTCAAGAATTCGTGGCGAATACTTTCGCCAGCTTGTTCAGACCACAAACCGAAACCTTCCTCTTCATCCAAACATCCAAGCGATTCTTGAAGATGACTCAAAATTATATGAATTTTCAAAGTTTCGCTCACATGGAGAGCAGCGAAAGCTTTTTTGAGGCTTGTTATGTGTTTATGTAAATCTGACTCGATTCTCGTTACTGAGACGGCCGACTTTACAATTTCGTCCATGGCTCTAAATGCTGCTATGAATGGAAGCAGTGATAATTCTCCACCACGGCCCTACAGAATTCAGGATTCAATAATTTCGCTGACTCCTTGAGTAATTTTCTACAAGCGTTCCCCTTAAACGCCTCTCCATGGTAATTTTTGGAGACCAGACCCAGATTTTGGGGTCATAGAAGGGCTTTCTCTCTATCCAAGTGCGGCACAAGCCATTTCCAGAACATATGGTTTACGAACCCTTGCAGCATATGAAGCTCTGGCACTACTCATTTTTGAATCATTCTGACGTCATCAGATTCATCGAATAAACGTGGGTTGATGGTAGTTCTACTCTGAACGGAATTCTTATTCTTTCCTCCTAATGATGTGAATTGTTCATAATCGTGACGCAAATCGCCATAACTTTTGGCGGCCAAGGGATCATCTATCATGTCTGTGTTGTAGTCATCATTTGCTATCATTTGCAATCTTGTGAAGCAATAAGGACACGGAAAACTTGCTGTGGCTGTTTGTTGCCGATTAACGAGAAGTAACAGCTTGAAGTCAGACACGAATCAGATGATAATTTTGCTCTTCTTCCTTGATGAACCTTCTTCATGTAGATTTTCAGAAGCGTAATATTCCGGAATAATTGCCATACACATTTTAAAAAACCCTTGCCTGTCATCAGCCATAACTTTGACTGAGTAGTTACCAATCAAACCACGTCTATCCACTACATTTTCTAAAAGTTCTTCTGCGTTACCCCAGACAACAGGCCTTTTTTCCTTGACAGAACTTTTTTCAACATCGAAATCCAAGATATCGTGCCTGTATAGATCTTCTAATAAAAAAGATCTTCTAAAGCTAACTCTTTCTGACACTAATTTTTGCAAGAACGCTGGTACTCCTTTTTTGACACAATTTTTCCTAATAAGACGGCTCAATTTTAGCATTTCCCGGATGATCTTGATGTTTTTCAGAGAGCCGCTTGGCTAATATTTCCAAATTTTCCACTGCCCTTATTTTCGAACGGCTGTCAGAAATACAAGGATGAGGAGTCCCTCGAGATACTTCTTGGAGACCAGTGGAGCAAAGATGTATAGTTTTTGAAATTTTTTCGGCTGGATCTTGACTCTTCTTAACCCCAGTGATACTTGAGTGGTGAGATCCATCCATTCCATTGTCCGGGTTAATTTTTATCGATAAATCAAGTGTTCTACCAACAGGCAACTTTTTTTTTCATATTTGTTACTCCCTTATGCCTACCACTTAAACGTACATATATAACAGTTGCAAATGAAATTGTATTTTTCACGTGACCTAGTTTCCATTGATAGACATATATTTCCATAGTTAGGCATCACCTTTAATGATCTTCTGTTATCATTCTGCCGTTCATGATCTTGAAGAATTTGACGACAAGTTACACAGATACTTCAAGGGAATTGAGGGTTGGATAGGGCGAAATCCGCGGTTTATAAATCTTCTAATATGTAATTCTTGATCTTCACTGATGCGGAAATCTTGTAATTTTTTCGAACCGAGCACACACCTTTTTCCTGTTCTTATTATGATCATATTTATGGTCACAAGTGTTTGGCATTTTTGAAAATATAATTCACACATTATAAATGAGGCGTATTTCGTCCACCGGCGAGCGGTAAATCGGCGATCTAACCGGCTTCACAACTAGGCAACAAATAAAGCATTTGTTGCACTCGTGTTATATTATTTCTCTCTCTCTCTCTCTCTCTCTCTCTCTCTTTCTTTTCGACTAGTTCATCATTCGACATTTACATGCTCAAAAATGTAACTCATGGTCGCACACCTCTAAAGACACACATTCACACATGTGCATGCACATAATTGCGCACCCATATACGATTTGCCACACATGTATAACTATATACGACTTTCCACACATGTATACCTATATACATACTCGATTCTGCTAAGCGTCGTGATAATCAAATTGCCGAAATATTAGTTATAAAAAAACGGACCAAAAATATTGAATAAATCGAGCACATGAACCGTTACGATTTCGGGGCAAAATTTTCCTATTTCCTGACCAGCTACTACATAGTTCTGCCATTTCAGTTTTTTTCGTTATCGTATGGAAACCTAAACCACCTTCCGGAGCATTGTGATACAAAATATCAGTCAGCCAACAGTCGAAATCTCTTGAATTTATTAATCAAAATAAATTCAATTGTAGATACAAATTTTCAGCTCTTATATTGTAGAGGGGTAGCAAAATCCATGACAATGTTCTAAAAATTTGCATAAATAATGATGAACCTATAGGCTAACAGAAAATCACAACAAGATCGATGGCCAACTGGCAAAATTTAATTTAAATGTTACTTGAACATAATTAAATAGAACGGTAGAAGGATATTTTCAGTTCTTTTGATAATGAAAGTTCTCTTAGAAATTATTCATTTATATATTCAATTTTAGAGACATAACCTATCATCTTCAGATTATGAAAAATCTTGTTCAATTTATTTAGTTAGTAAATTAAAAGATATAAATAAATTTTCGATAGTTTCGAATTTATCAAGATCATAATATTTTTTTAATAAAATATCAATCAAATTTAGAGTCGTTAGGCTAACTGAATATCAACCTGAATATCAAGCCCTAAATTTCATTATTTGATTAGCATATTGTGACGGTGACACCTAGTGTATAATAGAATAAGTAAAACTAATTGCTCAAGTTTTTACTGTACTAAATGGAATTTTCCATGATAAAAATTGTTACGTAATGTTTCTACGCTATTCCAACTGGAAAAGTCGTGAACTTTTGAGAAGCTTGGTTTGTGTGTATAAAAAGGCGAACAAGGTCGAATTGGATTATTCGTATTTGGAACGCGATAGAGTAATATTTGGTAAGCGATAGTATAAAGATTAAAAGGAATTAAAAAGTGATTTAAAAAAGTGTTATAGTGCGATAAATAAAGTAAAAGTGATCAGTAAAATTTGAGAATAATTTATATAAAATGATTTTGTGAATTTTTATTGATAAACTGTGTGGTAACAAATTTTGTGAAATAAATAAATTCGTTGGTGATAAATTGAATTGAGTTTGTATTATTCACAATCCAGTGATACGAACCTTGATTGACAAGGCAAAAACGTAACAATTTGGTGACAGCGGTGGGATTGTGAAAAAAAGATAAAGAAAATGATTCTCAGCGAAATAAAAGTTTCAGATTTAAAGAGCGAACTTGAGAAACGGGGTTTGGCTACTGATGGTGGTAAAGCAGCTTTACAAGCGCGACTACGTGATACCATGGAGAAAGAAGGGCTGGACGTGGAACATCATGATTTTGGAGAGAAAGTAACGGATGCGCAACCGTAGAGCAGAAAGCAGCAGATAAACAACCGTTGGTCGAAAAGACACAAGAACATTCTGGAAGTTTCGATTTGTCGCAGTTAATAGCTGCTATGAACCAGATGACAGGACAGATGAGTCTAATGAAACAACAAAACGAACGACAAATGGTGAAAATTGAGCAGTCAAATGAGCGAGAGTTAGAGACTATAAACCAGTCAAACCAAGATATAAAACACCCGATGGAACAACAAATGGAGAAAATAAAACAACCAATTCAAATTATAGAGCGTCAGATGGGGGAAAGGTTGACGACAAATTGGAAACGAAGGTTCAACATGTTGAAGAGAAATTGCAAATGGAGATTTAACAAGTTGTGGAAAAATGTCAACGTCTCGAGAAAGATCTAACTGATGTCAATGCAAGTGGAACAACAACGCAAGTGGTTCAGACCGTCCAATCAATCAAGTTAAAGCCACCAACATTCGACCGAACAACATCTTTCGGCATTTTCAAATTTCAATTTGAAACGGCAGCCAATCAAAACCGTTGGAATGATGAACATCTTGTCGCAGCGTTAATAGTGGCCCTTAAAGGTGAAGCAGCGGAGGCCTTACAAACAATTCCGGAAAAAGATCGCAACAGTTATCTCGAAATTATGAAGGCGCTGGATCGGAAGTATGGCAGTGACCACAAGCGGGAAATCTATCGTATGGAATTGAAAAGCCGCTATCAAAAGGGAGGAGAATCGCTACAGGAATTTTCATCGGCAATCGAGCGATTAGTACATCTAGCACATACCAGTACGTCGGCCGATTATATGGAAAGGCTTAAAATTGACGCATTCATTGACGGCATTCGAGATTCAGAGACACGCAAGGCGGTGATGTTATCACCTAAAGCAATGTTCGCGGAAACCGTTGCGTTTGCGTTAACGAATGAGGCCGTGCAGAACTTCACCAGACCGTCATTATTTAGGCGCCAAATGAACTCAGACAAGAACGGCAGCATGGAGCGAATGGTACCGAAAGGCGGAAAAGGCAGGCTTAGGTGTTGGAAATGTGACAAGTTGGGTCACATCTCAATGGACTGTCGGAGTGTTATACAGAGAAAGATAAGATCGCCACCTTTTATGCGGGCAAACACGGAACAGTCGGGACATAGGTCTAGAAGCAGCGAGCGAAGATGTTGGGTATGTAACAGGATATGGGTAAATGACTTTTCCAAATTATTGACCGAAATGAAATTTTGTTGTTAGTGCAAAAGACACACACAAAATTAGTATATAAGGCTTACAAAATTAAATATAAAGTTGTTATAGTCTTGAATCTTAAAGTCTCAACATTGTCGAAGCACAATAAATTTATCAAATAAAGATATTAAAACCAAGAAGCGGAGTTTCTTTTTTATCCTCCAGATCCAGAACATAAGGAGTAAGTATTTCAACAACTAACTAATAACGCCCAGGCCTTGAGAGAACACTCTCAAAAGAACCAATAAGTGCTACGCACGTGTTTCTTTTGTTAGCAGTACTCAAGGTATCCGAATATTCCACTAACACCGTGCCTAGCGGCATTCTCCACAAAAAGGGAAATTAATTCACGATTCGGTAATAGCCCCCACCAGAGGCAAGCTCGAACCGTTGAATTTATTGATTCTCTAGTTAATTGAAAAATTGCCTTAACATCTGTAACAACGGAGATAAACAT
Source organism: Tipula vernalis (assembly GCA_958295665.1). Classification (NCBI taxonomy): domain Eukaryota; kingdom Metazoa; phylum Arthropoda; class Insecta; order Diptera; family Tipulidae; genus Tipula; species Tipula vernalis. The sequence continues at coordinate 332,268,118 of OY282558.1, read as the reverse complement.
AATTTAGGCTCAAGTTAGTTTAGGTTAAGTAAATGTATAAATAGACATTAACCCCTATTTATATAAATATATAAATTGACAATAAAACGTCACATTTATATAACAATGGTTATAAGTGAAAAATAAATCCCAAAGTAAAGAAAACAAATCAACAGAAGTGTTTAAATTTACACCACAGAAGATCCAACATAAGCCAGATAGTCATCATTCAATACAAATCACCGGTAAGTATTCACAACATACTAACACTAAGGTACCACGTGCGACGATCTTAACTGTTGAATCCCTACATGGCAAAGTAGGGAAGTAATTGAAGCAGGGTGAAAACCCAGTAGATTACTATTTAAGCTGATCGTTGTGAATGCATTCTCCTAAGTAACAAAACCATTTCTCCATGTCGCCACCACTAATCTAAATTAACATAGTGAGTTGGTAAGCAAATTAGAATTATACACAGCATGTACATCATACTGACACTGTAAACATTCTTCGATCGAAGACATCATATGTTCGACATCGATATATTCAACAATCATTCAATGTAATTTAGACAATAAATCAACCTTTAAAATTTAACATTTGGCTTAGATCAAAATTTCATACCTGTGTATCGTATTCACGTAGAATACACAGTATATTACTCTCCCACACAAGGTAATATACAATAGTTTGGAGAATTATCTAAGAGTTGATTTGGGGTTAGGTTAAGGGTTGATTTGAAAGTTGATTTGGGGTTGATTTGGTGATTGATTTGAGAGTTTGGTTTGGCGGTTAATTTGGTGATTGGGTTTAGAATTATGTTGCGATTGAGATGAAGGTTGGTTTTTTATATTGAGTTGGAGGTTGAGATTCATTCTTTATTTCACTGTTTTACCAAATTCGTGTTTTGCATTACTATCATTTGTATGTTGTTGCATTGCAAATAGCCGAAGACAAAATATTCAGAGTTGTTATAATCTTCATCAACGTAAAACATAAACCAAGGGAATTTTGGTATTCACAAGAAACTAAACATCATAATCTCGTAAATTCGTGAATTTTCTAACAGAAAAGCATCTTGTGAAAGATTTTTTTGATGTCTGAATGTAACTGTTGAAAAGGAATAGTGAGTAAATATTAATATTGCTACGATCCAATCCATATTATCATAAAAACTACTTTATACTTCCACGTTTCAGTCTGTCTAGTTATTTAATTTCTACAGTTAGAGAATTTATTAGATAACATTGACTTTACTCCTAATCAAACAAAAAATAAACCCCACTAAAACAATTTAACTATGCAATTTTCACCCACATAAACAGAAAATCATATCCAAATTGTTTGTGCAACATAGTTATATACCCTTTTTGCTACATGCAAAAACAATCATTTCAAGTACAAATTCAATTACTTTTACCACAGATATGTTTTCGTACCTCATTGGTTTACATTTATAATATACTCCACTTCAATGTGACCACATATTAAAGTTCTTTTTCTTTTTGTAGTCGGTAAAAATAATGATGATGACGATGACTATATGGTATCTCTCACAACACGTTTATTTCCACGAACCGGAATACATTTATTTTTTTACCATACTCCTACTTTAGGTTTTATTCATTCTTTCTGATTCGATTTCTATTTTGCAAATGAATTAAAAATAAAGTCGAACGAAGAAAAAGAAGAAGATTTATAACATATAATGAAAGTTCATAAGAGTAAAGCTTTTTTTATGTAGAAAATAATTTGTCGGAAATCTAGTAGAATAAAACATTATCATTGAACTTTTAGTGTTTTTATATGTTAACATTTATATCTGAGTTTGACGTTTAACATGACATTTATGTTTAAAGAAAAAAAAAATTTAAACTGATTTAGGTTATTATATAGCGAGGGAGCTTTTTAATAAAATTTTCTACAATAAATTTTTTTTTTTTTGTTATTTCATACATACATATATCAAAAATGAAAAGTATTAAAGTATAAATGGGATTTGTTGGATGGCAACCAAAAATGTTTTTTACTATTTTGTGAACGAAAAGATATGGATTTCGATTTTATTTTCAATTATTTGTCATGATTGTTTTTGACATATCGGTAATTAATAATATTTTGCTAAATTCGATTGTAAGCACAATTATTTAAGTTTTCAACTAATTTTATATTGTGATGAACTGAAAACAATAACGTCAGATCATATTTTTCATATGATTAAATACTAAACTACTAAAGGAATTCGGTTGCCTCAAGATTATGTTCTTTCTGAAATACTGAAGAAACTGGAAGTAACCCTCATCGATGTTTCTCGAATTTTGAATTCTACGCAAAGTAGTCCTGAGTGTTGCTAAGCTAGCCAAAGTCGAAAATTGGGTGGCAGAAATCGCTTGTGAAAATATCAACTCTTAACATTATAAAAACGTTGTGATATTTTAGAATATTACGCCTACCAAACCAACTTGGCAATTAGGGGGAGTGCATGTAAAATGAGGAGATTTTCTAAATATTTAGTGATATTTCTTTAATTATAATATCTGTTTTCACAAAGCATAACCACTTAAGTCAACTTAAGACAAAAATAATTTGCAGTGTGTAACGTTTTCTAGCTCTTTTATAACTTCAGTAAATGATTGACATAAGTGGTAAAGCCTTGTGGCCAAATGATGTGGTCGCAAGCCGTAGTAGCTTTAGTCGGCATAAACGAAAATGAATTTAATATTCAACTTTTTCTACGTCTCTAGAAAAATTATCAAATTTGACTTAAGCGGTTACGCCTTGTGACCACAGATATGTTCTGCTTTTGCTTAAAAATATTCATCGTACATTCTCAACAATACCGCCTGAAAGATCAGCAATCAAAAGCATCGATTGGGTTGCAGTAATACCTAAAAAATAAACAATAAAATCCACAAAGAATCATTCGAATAAATTAAGGAAAACATTATACACTTATCTAATCAATTCATCAGCTGATGTCCAAAACAACAATACAAAATTGACAACCATTCAGCTTAATTTGATGAGATTTCCTGTATCCTGTATATATATCTACATAAATTTTCCACTTTGTAGACATACATTTTCCATGTTGTAATAGCATAAAGTTTGATTCTGAAACATTATAAATTATGTTTAGCTCAATTAATTTAATTTGCATTATATAATTAATTTTTATTTTTATAATATTTACTTACCGTTTTGGAATCGTATTATTGTTGATAGATTTTAAATACTGTTAACTTGACATTTCAATTTATTATTATTGCTACACACACATATTTAATTAACTTAATTACCATAGATTCTAAAACTTTATTTTACTATAAAATTGTATATACAAAAATGTTGAATGATAGATGGAGGTACTTTAAATTATAGTATGTAAATAAATTATGTATTTAGAATTTAGCTGGAAAAAAAAGGTTAAATTCATTCGAGCTAAAGCAAGCAGACTATTCAGTTTAATTAAAGAAATTATAAAAAGCGTATTGTATTTTTTTCTTGTATACGATATAAGCCGCAAGTGTGATTTGAAGCTGTTCGAACAAGTAATAAATCAATTAAGTTGTACTTGTTTGAATTGGGGCACACTTGCTAGACAAGCACCGCCTATGCCAATCGTTGAGTTTATATCTAAGTTCAAAATCGAAAAACTTTTAAACATTTTCTAAATCTATTGGCTTTCCAAATGTTATCTATTTATGCATATACTATATGTTTGAAATTTGGAAAAATGTGCTGCAAACTAAAAGATTATAGCGAACCATTACCAATTAATTAGTAGGGATTTCGTGAATGTTTAATGTTTCGTGAAAATTTAACGATTTGCCTTGAATCGATTATTAAATCGATAATCTGTACGATTAAATGATTTATGTAATATCTGGGTGGATCTATTATAGTATTCCATATAGTTTTTTTTTATATCATTTTAAAACTGTGTCTGGTTTACCTCAACTATAACTTTCTGGCCAAACACAACTTCAAAGAAGAAATGCAATACAAGTTACGAGATAATAAAACATTATTATAGGAAGTAAACCCAAAAGCAAACCTAGACTTAATTACTAATTGGTTCGAATATCGTTACATGTATGGGTAAAACACTGTACGATAAATTAATTAAATTATCTGAAAGAATTGCTATACAACCATGTCGTACAGTCTACGGCCAGATTAACAAACCTGTAATTCTAATGAATATGGTGTTACGGGACGTATTCAACCAAAGCGAGCTTAATATATAAATCATCCAATCGCCCTATTCTGGTAATTCCCTGAAAATAGGAAATTTTGGAAAAAACTACAATACTTTTATCCTACTCTTACCCTATTTTTATTATATTATACCAACTTCAAAGAAATTATGGAAATTTTACAACTCAAATTCTTAATGGAAGTGGTTATCTTAAGTAAAGAAGGAATTACTTTTCCCATTATAATTCTATATGGGTAATTATTGTAATCGCACAAAAAACATTTTATTATTGATTTTCACATTTCCCGACGAATCAGTTACCATTACCAGGACTCCAAATTATCAAATAAAAAATATCATGTCTATTCTTCTATCCCTCCGTCCTCTAACATTTTTTTTAATTGTTGTTTTGCATCCTGTTCTTACGAATATTGATAATTTTGCTCGAAATTTGGGTCCATTCGGGTCAAGAATAGAAGGGGTCTACCTGTTTGCAAAATATCAGACATTCTAACACAAAGTACTACGAAACAGTGTAAATGCACCATGGTATGTTAGAAATAAAGGCCTCCGCCGAGACTAAAAGATGTAATACATCGATGAGGTTATTGCGTATTATGCTCTCCAGCAGCATGAAAACATAGAAATATGCCGTATGCAGGACAGACCGATGACAGTTAGACGTCAGCAAAGGATCAAGCCAATAGACCTAGTGAATGGGTTTTAACAAACACACCACTATAACAAATATTTATGTATATATAAATAATTTTAATCTTTGGGATTAGCCTATATCTCAACAATCATCAATGGAATTATGATAGAAAAGTTACTAGATGATTTAAATTACGTCAGTTGTGATACGGAATAAATAGAAAATAAAATATCACGTCACGTTACTCACGTAATGTTGTTATCTGAACATGCAATATTAATTTTCAGAAAAAAAAAAAAAAAAAAAAAAATTCAACAATGTGGATGGCTTTGAATGAAGAAATTTAAATTTATAACAATTGTCTGGCACAACTTTTAAACTTTACTACAACTTTACTTACTTAATTCAGACCTGTTGACTTATTTCCCGCCATCTTAAATAAGTAAATGAAACCATTCCACTTCATTTTACTTACCTATTTTGACAGCCACAATTGCACAGTGACATTTTGAACTGTTTATATTTTTTGTTTTAATTTATTTTAAAGTTTTTGAAACAAATGACGATTACTAGGAAAATTTGGGAAACATATTGTATTTTGGAGGATATTGCTACATTTAATATTCGCACCTCCCCAGACTTTAGGAATATTTAATTATAAAATAATTTTTCTTAAACGGCTTCTTAATGTATGCTTGCTATTTGGGATTAATGACTTTTATTAACGACAAGCATAATATTTAAATATTAATAAACTGACCAAATACTTTTTTTTACTCCTTATTTAGTCGGCTTAAATTATAATAATTCTCGAAAAATAATTTCAGTAACTTTTATGATAATTTCGCAACAAAAGAACTTGACGGATATACACTTTTCTCATATTTTGGTAATTGGGTGTTGGGTGTCTCAATAGGGTAGGGGTTGACTGTTTATAGCCATGTATCTTGTGATCTATTTTCCAACCCTGCTCTGATGTAGATACCACCAAATGTGTCTAGTATAATTTCGCGTGATAACACCTGGGCAACGATGTGATGCATTCACTAAATACGGAACAAATATGGGAACTAATACCCCACATGGTACACCTGCTATTCATATAAATCCATCCACTTCGGAGGTCGAACACAGCTAAGTATTTCGGGATGACCCCGGATGCTAAACAACGATGGAAAGCACTCAAGAAGAAAAGTGACGAACTATGTAAGACTAAAATACAGAAAAATGTATTGACTGATGGGAAGGAACATACATCAAGCTTCTAGTTTTTAAGCAAATATTGAAACCGGTTTGGTCTTATGGTATTTCTCTTTTGAGTTGTCCCAAACAGATGGGTTTAGGAATCACTTATAGAAGATTAGATTTCCTTCTACCTTCTCTAGAATATTAGTCACAATGCTACATTTGTTGGAGTAGTATCAACATTATTACGGAATTGGTTAACAACGCGCTTGTTAAAAGTAATACAGAAAATCGAAAGAACAACCAATTCTTATCGTACAAGATGGGACCAATTTCCTAAAGTAAGTAAACCACGAAAATAAATTGTAATGTACTAATTTTGAAAGTATCAATAATCAAAAAATACGTCAATGTTAATCTTTAAAATACGATATGTAATTATCAAAAAGTTGTGTTGTTCTGTCATATTCGATTTTAAAACTTATCAGAGGCTGTAGGTGAAAGTATTATCTTCCAATTAAAAAAGATGGGCTGCTTTAAGCTGGAGAAAAGAATGGAGAGTTTTTATAAGAACATGTTTGCCATTATTATCTATGACCTTTTGCCATTTTTCGGCAAGTTTCATATTTCCATCAGTGTAGAACTTCTCGGGTTTACCGGCGAAAAAAAACCGACATCAATGGTGTTTTGCAGAAATCGAGACAAATGGTAGTCAGAGGGTCCAAGATCCGGAAGCTATTCCATGGATGCATCAAAAACTCTCAGCCAAACTATCTCAATTTGGGCCGGGTCATCAAAAATGTGTGTGGTCTGGCGTTCTCATGATAGTAGACAGAAAGCTTTCTTTTGATGAATTCTGGACAGTTTTTGTTGGTTTGCTTGCTGCAATCTGGTTAATTGCTGACGGTACAGATTCCAATTAATCGTATGATTAGATTCTAGGACCTCATAATGTACGATTCCCTTCTAATCCCACCATATATACAGCGTAATCTTACGGGGCGCCAATCCTGGCTTTGGAGTCATTTGTGGTGATTCATCTTTCTTTTAACATGCTCTTTTTCGAAGGATATTCTCCTATTTGACCCATTTCTCACCGCCAGTAATGATTTGTTCCGAAAATATGTTGATTTGAAGGTGCATCTTTAACATCCAAATTTACAGAATTTTCCCAATTTCATAAGTGGAATTTTGTTGAGAAAAATGTAAATAAATTTCGTTTTTTACCTTTTCTTTGATACATACTACTTTGATTATACAAAAGACATTTGTTTGTGTAATTGTTGTTGTAACTTTGTTCAGGAAATACGGTTATTGTTGCGCTTTGCACATAATTCGTTTTTATTGTTTAATTTTGCAACTCTGACTACAGATTCGTAATCAGCGACCGAAACAAGCATCTTGATAGTAACATGATATATCGGCTGTTTCACAAATAGGGGTTGTCAATAGGGGTTGAAGGGGGCTAAATTTCGCAACTCCGCCTTTAGATTCGAATCAGCGGCCCAATAAGCACATGTGTGCAGGTTTTGAGCTAATTTACTTGAGTTTTTGACTTTTAGTCAATGACTGATACTTTTATCAATGGTTTCTTCAGGAGCTGTGGAGACTAAACTTGATGACGTTTTATCCATTAAACACATATCGTATTACATATAAAAAAAACTAAAAGACATTTAAATACTGTGCTTGTGGTAAAGTTTAGGAATTTAAGCAGCAAAAATGATGTGTTGAAAGCGTATTATGCTTTGAAATCGTTAATGACAAGTGACCTTGATTTACCAACATCTAATGGATCTGGCTTATCATCTACTATCTTACTACATCTGATCAAAATAAGAATATGTATTATACTAATGCATAATTTCACTAAAATTCAAGCCAAACTATTTTGGGAGGCCAAATACATTACTTAGAATAACACTTGGTTTTCGATATTTGTGGGTTAAAAAGAACAGAATACTACAACTTAGGAAATCAATTCGTTGTTTGACTCTTGCCAGATAGATAAATATTTTACGAAGTGAGGAAATTTTTAAAAGTTCTGCAAATTCAGTTCACTTTATACTGTATAGTGTATCAATTTGTTATATATATTGCTTGATATTAAATAAAATTTCGTAATATAGTGACGTAAGTAAAACTAAATGCACGTTTTTTTGCAGTATACATTTTATCGAATAAGCAGTGACGCATACATTGTATATAGAACCATTCACACGACGTTTGTGCTGCACAAAAACGTACACAGCTAAACACATTTATCGAATACTCAACGGACTTGTCAAGCAAATCGAATGAAGTAGCATTATAGTATTTACACCATCTCTTTCACACGGGGCGATGCCATACGATTTTTATCGAATAGTAACGGAGAAAGTGTCTGGTGTTGAAGTATATTTTGGAGAGATTGCGCTTGTTTCAACTTTTTTATTTCAAACTGGCCGACGAATCTTCTATAGATAATGATTTATTAATTACTTTATTGAAAGAAAAGCCCGTTTTGTGGGATAAAACGATGGAATTATTTAAAAATCGCGTTGCAACTCAAGTAACTTGAAAAGAAATTATGATGGTATTAAATCCACATTTCGAAACAATAGGAGAGAAAACAAGACAAGCTTACGCACGGTGTGCCTGAACCACTTTTAAATGGCTCGGAAAACCACGTCTCTATTTTCTTCAAGGATCGAAAGTTCCATGTTTGAGAAGTCCAAAAAACAAAAATTAGCAAAATCCCCGGAGCCGTTTTGAAAAAACCGCAATTTCAATTTTTTTTCTGCGACGATACGAAAATTCACGATTTTTTTTTTCATAATTCTGTAGGTGTAGCCAAGAGATATGCTGAAATGCTTGAAAAATAAATACATCACCATATCTGTCTGTATACAGACATTGTTTTGTTTCTTTTCACGTAAATATGTTTGTTGTTTTCAAATGTTTGCTTCAAAAATCAGCCGAAAGACAGACTTAGTTGTCGCAATATTAGTCAAAACAGTCGTTGACAAACCGGCCAGTAAATAACAGTTATTAGTAATAGACGAACCTATTACCTACATAAGAGTGAAACAAATTGTCACGAAAGACAAAGACCATGCGTGAACTCATGAAGAAAACCGAGGCGTGATTTGTTTGTTGTGTGTAAGAAAGAAAGATAAGATGTGGGATATTGTGGGCCCATTGAAAATTGAGGTAAACAATGCTGTAAATATTAATCTTGATGATATTCGTTACCCATCTGCTGTCTGTAGCAGTTGAAAAATCATCATATACAAATTCAATAAACAAAATTCTGATGAAACCACATTAGCTCTACCGGACTATTCTGGTTTTCTGGAACTCCCATGTGTAACACAATCTAAAAATAAGATACTTTGTGACTGCAAGTTGTGTGAAATTGCGAGACGTGTACCAGACAATCTGTGTCTAGGAAATTCAGCGAAAAGAAAAGTGATCTAGAAAAAGTGTAAGAAATGCAGAGGACCACTGGATAAAAACAAAATTTGCACTTCACCTAAATGCATCCCTATTCTCACTGCATTTATTTTAAAAAATTTGTCTACCAAAGAAAAGGAAAAATTAGCTTCATCAATGCTAAAAGATATTCTACACGTGCCAGAACACTCAAACAATGAAGGACAGTTGCGGTTATCTCAAAGGAGAGGAAAAAAACTACCAGTTTCAGTGAATTCAAACAATGTGGATAAAAGCTCAAGAAAAGAAACAGTCGCAGCTATCGACATATTGAAAATAAGTACAGAATTGGGGTTGTCTACAAGAAAGACACATTCTCTAACTGCTGCTTTGCGAGTTGGCAGTAACAATAGGAAAATGTTTCAGCCCAACTTGAAGCAGGACCTGCTTTTGTTGAATCATCAGCTTGATTCGTTTTTTGAATCTCGTGTTTGTGACGTATTGAATATCAAGAAGTCTTGTGTAATAAATAGATCTGGATGCTTTGTTTGTTGTAATAGTATACAAGGTTTAGTTACATATATTCGAGAAAAAAGAGGTTTGCAAGAAGTAGATTTGAAAATTGGGCTTGACGGTGGTGGAGGGTTTTTGAAGATTTGCTTATCCATTCAATCAAGATTCGAAGGAGCCGATAATAATCCACATTTCAAAGGGGCCAGGCAGCATTATCATGATGGAGTACATGCCAATAAATTTAAGGACACGGGTGTGAAAAAGTTATTCATCCTTGGTATCATTTCTGATACACAATAAAATTATGTGAATGTTTGCACTCTGTGGTCCTCTCTACATTTGAATAACTTAAAAGTCATGACCATTGCCACAGACCTAAAAATGGCCAATATAATAACTGGGGTCATGGCTCATTCTTCTCATTACCCGTTTACGTGGAGTTGCCGTGAAAATTCAGACGCCTTCAAGAATAGTGGCAGTAAAATATTTACGCCAAGAATTTTTACAGTCACGTATCTCAACCTATTTTTACAGGGAATCCAGAGACAGAAATCGTCGATATAATACCTCCACCTGAACTGCATCTAATGCTCGGGGTAGTAAACACGTTGTATGGGCACATGCTGAGGGAATGCGAAGACGATACTGAGAAATGGGCAAAATCGTGCAATGTAAGCAGAGAATTTGTCCATGGATCTCCTGGTTTCGCAATGCCTGCAAAAATTTGTTGAACAAGATAGATCTGCTTCGGGCAAAATGTAGTGTTCATTGTTTAAAATATGTCAGATGTTTTAATGATTTTTCAAGTGTCGTCAATCCATGTTTCTCAAGTAGTCTTGACGAAAAATTTGGAGTGTATATTTCAGAATTTCAAAGAAGTTATTTGGACCTAGCAATACCAATAACGCCAAAAGTTCATGCTGTCTTTTTCCACGTTCCTCATTTTTGCCGAAAAATGAAGAAAGGACTCGGGAACTACAGTGAGCAAGCTATGGAGTCAGTTCACCATGACTTCAAAAATACCTGGATGAATTATAAAGTCCACCATACACATCCAGATTATAGCTCAAAACTTCTAAGAGCTATACAAGAATATAATTTTCGCCATGTTTAAGGTTCAAGGTGTTTCTGGCTTTTGTTCCACAGCCTTGAATAAACAATGAAAGTCAAGAGAAGACATTTTTTCGTGTAAGGACTATATTATGATTTGGGCAGCCTAAATAAATTTTGCCTTTTCATTTTGATGTCTCCATGTATTTCATTCAATAATCTTGATTTTCGTAATTTTTCAAATAAAGTTACATTACTTAATTCGATAGATTTCGTCCGACTGATTTGGTCTGGAAAAGTTGATCTTTGTTGAAAATATTAAAACTTTCTATTCTCGATTCTTCTTTTTACAAGAGAGAACATACAAGCTGCAAAAAAGTCGTAAATTTCCGTATCGTCACCAAAAAAATTTTGAAATTGCGTTTTTTTCAAAACGGCTCCGGGGATTTTGCTAATTTTTGTTTTTTTGGACTTCTCAAACATGGAGCTTTCGATCCTTGAAGAAAATAGAGACGTGGTTTTCCGAGCCATTTAAAAGTGGTTCAGACACATAGTGTACGGTATGTATATTTTATTAATAATTGTTTTAATAACTATTTTTATGATAAATAAGTGAAATTTCAGATCTTTTGTTTGACAAAAAATAATCAGTAAAAGTAAATAAGTATATCTTATACTGTTTGCTTGTACGTTCTGTATTGACGTACTTTGAATGTTTTCAAATAATGTAGAACTTGCCGTATCGTCATAGTTGTGTTCATCATGTTCACGAACGTAATTGTATAATACGATGCACGATTTTACGATTTCTATCTTTAGAGGTGGTGAAACATTAATAGCCTTATGTAGGTTTCTCCATTTTCCTGCTAAAATACCAAAAGCCCTAAAATACCTACCTAGCCCCAGTCCACGTATCTTCTTGCTCTACTCAGGGGGTAGTTAACATTTTTTTGACGCACATCTAAGTGAGTTCCTGCAAACGGGCTCATCACCTATAAACACGAAAGGCATACTCTCTCCACCTTCTGATAATGGTCTTGATTTGAGTATTTGCAGAGAATTATCATTAATTTGTTTCCACAACACAACACTTTATAATCAAAGTACATGGATCCGCTATTAGCAGGTTTTACAATTTTTATATGTTTGCCATCAATTGCACCTAAACAATGAGAGAAATTAGATTTTATTTATTTTTTCAATACCTTCTACTACACTTTCATCCATTCATGTTCTGAAAAAGGCATTTAAAGATATTCTTCGCGTAGAACTTCCCACAGAGTCCAACAAACATCCCAGACGACCCCACTTATAGTTGATACTCAAACTTTATGTGAATAGTGCAAATCTTTTATGGAACATCCTGATGCTAAATATCTGAAAATAAATACTATGTAAAATACTCGAACGAAATAAAATAAGTTACGTTTAAATTCGCCGGGTCTATAATATGTAAAACTAAACCTAAAAACATTTAACTGTTTATGGTGGTAAATCCACCATTAGCTAACCATGATTATGTCTTTTGCAGCTAAACTGGTTATTCAGAGGTGGACTCATATAAGAGACAATTATAATCGATCATATAAAAAGATCGAAGAACGGAAGAGGTCAGGAAATGCCGCTGAAACAGTGAAACCTTATATATAGTAAACAGTTAAGCTTTCTGTAGAAAGTAATACAACCTACAGAGACAATAAGCAATTTTATCACCGAAAATAACAACACAGAATTCGAAAACCAGGAAAATAATTCCAAAACAAACAATACATCTCAACACATGTCAACCTAAAAGACCTATGAAGAATGATGTAAATCGTCTAGATGCATAGTTGGATTAAATTAATGAATTCTTATTCAAATAATGAACCTAAAATAGTTAATCGGCATCATTCATTTTTTAATGCGATGTCACCTTCATTAGCTAAGTTTGACGAAGATGAAGTCATAGAATTTCAAATGGGAGTGCTACAATTGATGGAAAAAATCAAAAGCAGTCGACAAAATAGCGAGCCATCTTTTAATGTTAATTACGCCGTGGTTCATATTTTACCCAATAATTACAAATCAACAATTATTCGACTACCACAAATTCTAGCCGTACAAATATGACAACAATACCTTCTCTGCAAAGTCCGAACTTTGTTGATTTATCCTATTCAAATTACTCAGATATAGTTGATTATACTGAGTTTAAATATGAATACATATTTTGGCCTAATAACTACATTTATTTATAGTATTTTTTATAAATAATTTAGTATTAAAAGGAAAAGCACACATGGAATCAAAGCAATAGAAAAAAAATATATTGAAGTTGCTTGAACTGGCATAAAAAACCTCTTAAATTTTTTCAAACAGTTACCACTTCATGCTTACACATTCTATTTTGAGCAGTAGCTCATTTACAATTAAATGTACGGCACGAGGTGAAATAATATTAAAAATTAGCAATAATAAGAATGTTAATAAAAATAAATTAAAAAACTATTTATTGCCCATCAATCACGCCTTGTTGTAGATCGTTAAAAAAATGATTTTTTTTAACGACCTACAACAATTTTTAGCCGGAATTAGGCGGCAGTTAGAAGAATGAAACCTAATAAACATTAATATCCTATATAGATAACAAGATTCCTTAGCTTTAAGAAGTATAAGAATAACAAGAGAAACTCGAAATTCGTAAAAAATAGATAAACTACCTCCTAAAACAAGGCTAGAGTAGGCAGAAATATGATCGAACTTCCTAATACCAAAAATAAACCTAGTACAAGCATTGAAACATCTTTGGAGATCATTCATATTTTCCTGAAGCATACCGAATAAAATTATGTCACCATAAATAAAATGAGGAAGAAGATAAGACAAAAACAATTTTTCCCTAAACTGACTGTCAGAAAATCCTGCTATTTTATAAAAACAACTAAGCATGCCAAAGACCCTCTTAATAATACTAACTAAATGGTCACCCAAGTAAGAATTTTATTAATAACTAAGACTAAGTCCCTAACAGTATTTGCATATTTAACAAGCGAACCCTGCAAAATACCAGGAAACGAGGTATCTAACGGTTTTTTATAAATTATAATCGACTGAGATCTGAGCCTGTTAGAGACCGACCAACTAACGATATTACTTAAATCTTAATTTATCAGAGAAATATTCCTAACAATAGAATCCTGATCTAAACGACTATTTCTATAAACATGGACATCATCAGCGAAAATGTGAAATGAACAATGTTGAATAGAGGATTCTATGTTATTGATGTACATAGAAAATAATAGAGGACCCATCACTGAAACCTGAGGTACGTCGGAAATTACAGGAGGGAAATCAGACAAAGAACTGTTGAAAAAAACTGCCTGAGAATGATTAGAAAGATACAGTAGTTAAAAATCAATTTGACAGCAGAAACCGAAAATCTAAATTGAAATAAGAGTTTATTAAAAAGAATTTTGTGATTAATAGAATCAAAGGCCTTAGAAAAATCTAACAAAATTAAAGTTCATCCCATTCCCTATTATTCATATTACGCCTAATATCATCAAAAAGAAGAAACTAATTAAACTATTGCTATGTACATTTTTAGCTAGTTGGAGAACTAAGGCAAAAAATATCTTCCCAAGCAACCGAGTTACAAACTAAGTAAAGGGGGAATTATCTATACTAAAAAAATCTCTAAAGCTAAAAAAATCTATTAGGTTTAGGTGGAGTGTAACAGTTCACAGAAAAAACTAAAAGATCATGATGGGATCCCATACTGAGAGACAACTGATTGAAAAAACAAATAGAGTTATTAGTAAAAGAGATGATATGATCAATAAGGCAATAAGAGACACCACTAGCGGTTGGATAAGAAAACGGATAAATTAAGATTATTTAAAACATTCAGAAATTCAGAAATTAAAGTCACCTGATATATACATTTCATCGAATCTAGAAGAGAAATAACTAAACAAACTTTCTTAGTCCACAAGGAATTTTTTTAAGTTAGGCATACGACCTCTTACTAGTTTTTGGAGGGTTATAGACGGTACCGAATAACATTTTACGACCATTAATGAAAACGTTGACAAATAAAAACTCTAAATCGGATATTAACAATTCTGAAATGGAAGAAGGTATGGTAACTAATCTAGAATTAATGTGATCACTATATTTCCTAAATATATTGTAATCTTTGATGGCCACAGCTGAACTAGGGGTATTTAGGTTTAAAAAGGTCGATTGAAGCACCATTAAAAATGTGATGATTCTCGTCAATATGTACATGTATAGTATAGTACCTATTTGAATTTAATTAATAAAACTTAAGTAATACCTATTTCAAACAGCGTGTTTTTTATTAGTTTACGCACCTTAAACAGATAGCCAATTTCATTTTAGTACTGATGCACTTCCGCAAATTCGTTTTTTTTTTTTTTTTTTTTTTGGTAGAGTTGAACTCTCCAGTCGTTTTAATAAATTGTCAAAACTTTCTATATACATTCGAAAGTAATTGAAAAACTTTTTTTCATCGTTTCTAAGTATTCCGTATAACTTTTCAAATGTGTTAGAACACACTGATACTTTATTTATGGGATGAACCCGAAACCTTCTGTTATGCTGACGGCGAACCCGTTGGCGTCTTCGATACCTATATAAAAGTAGAACTAAGCGTGAATCCATTTACAGACGTCTACTCAGAGTGATCGCCGTAAGAAAACTGTGGCTATTCGTTTTTTACATGAAAAAAAGTTTACTGATTCTACACGTTTAAAATCGAATACTGTAAAAAAACGTGCAGTACAATGCCGTGTGAACGCAGCGTAACACTACGCAAGTTGGACATCGAATTTTCATTGGAGTACAATGCCTACCTAACTATTTTTGAATGTGGAACGAAAATATGATTTATTAATGTTTCGGTACACAACTAATTTCTCTCATTACCAAAGTAATATATTAGCCATAATGTAATATTTTAAAAAAAAAAGAAATTATTATTGTTATTAATGTTCTCAAAATCCTTTTTATTTTTCTTAAAATTAATGTAATAATTTTTTAAACTAATAAATTGTTCTTTCAATTTTTTTCATGCTTCCAAGTAATTTTTATTGTTTATGGAGCTGTTAATATTTTGTTCGGTGGATTTTTAAACGATAAACTTTAATATTTGAAATAATATAAATTTTTTTAAACTGTTTTTTATTTTTTACCAATATTACGATTGTGTACAATTGTACATAACCAAAACATATTTTTTATTTGGTTCACTTCTAATATTTATCATTGTATTTTATTTATTTCTGAAAAATGATATTTCATTTCTGGGTTTCATATTGTTGTTGTTTTGATGTCCGCAGGGATTTTATATTATTTGTTTTATTTTTAAAAGAACTTTATACAACCACCAATAATAAGTACATACATACATACAACCAACCACCATCAACAGGACCACCATAGTACCAACAACAAAAGAACGTTGGAAATAAAAATGATGTGAAAATATATTGCTACAGATATTTTCCTTTTGTTCCATGTTACGATATATTAAAAATAACAAAACCATATAATTTTTATCTTAAGTGTAATAAATAATTTGTAAGAACTACAACCGAGCGAGAAGCAAAAGAAAACCCAATAAAAAAAGAAAAAAAAAATGTCCAAGTTCATTTATCAAATTAAAATTACAGAATATACACACAAAAAATAAAAATAAACGGAAATAGGTAGAGATGGTACCGTGTTTTTACAACAAATTCATAATTAAAACGAAATAAATAATATTTGTGTATGTGCGAGAGCGCGGAATGTAAATTATTTTTAAATTCTGTAGGTATACTTATAGCTGTTGTATAAATATACTTGATTGCCACTAGGGGTTTTAATTTCCTGTAAACCATTTTCCGGTATAATTGCAAAACCTCGTTTAATTTCCTTTATAGTCCGTGTGTATTCTTATCAAGAACGTAAGCAGTGCTAAAATACTAAAAATACGGATATCTCATGTTAATTGAATTGCTTGTTTTGCGTTCGAAGTTTTAAACAAAACGTTTATTTCCTAGGCACGATTTTGTGGACAGATTAATTTTCATTGTTCGATTTCAGATTTTTGCATTTTACAATGATTGGAGTATTTCATAAAAAATTGTTCTGGATTATTGATTATGTCTGGGATAACAAGCAGCGTTTAGGTTATTCGATTTAAACAAATAAACCAAAAAAAATGAATGTGTCATCCGTCCCTTTGGCTCGACTGCTAGATTGGGATAAAATCGTTCTGCATAAGACTTGAACTACCAATTTGTCCCGATTTTACGTAACATATCTAATCGTATCGAGAATTTTCCGTACGTACTTTCATAATTAGTTCATGTAAGATGCCAAAATTGAGCTGAGATTTGTAGTATTTTGGTTGGCTGGAACCATTTAAAGTGTTGTCGGTATTGCTTTTAATATTCCTATATCAACGGTAGCTGATCTTCTGTATAGCTAACCCTGCAATGGATATGATATGACGATTATAGCCAAAATCGCAGCACAACACAGCAGAATATACAACACATTTATTGAAAATGTCGAAGGTGTTTTATGGCAGTCATATTAAGATAAAATGCCGAACGAACCACTAAGGCGAAAAGAATAAATATACATATAATTGGAACCGGTGTGAAGTTTTTGGAAACTTTTTATTTTTGGGGCAAAAAATGTGTACTAGTATACTGTGAAATGTTTGGACAAAATTGAGATTTTAGACTAAATTAAGTTTTCAAATCATTCAGTGTTATTTCTTTATGAGCCGTGGGGCTCAACAACGTCCTTGTTCCAAGCGAAATTCGTCGTTTTGTTAAGTTTCAAAAAATTGTTTGCAAGAGCCCAGATTTTAATTCAGCAATGTATATACTTTACAACTTTTATAGTCACTATAAGAGCCAATCTCTGAGATTCGTGCTATTTGGTATAATAGAGAACTTTATTGTTTCGTGCTAAATTTGTCGATTTGTTAGTTTTGAAACATTTTTTGCAAGAGGCATATGGCTCATATCAAAATGGTACTGAGTGATTTTAATTCCACAATGCATAACCCTTTACAACCTATTTAGTCACTAACGAGCCAATCCCTGAGATTCGTGCTATTTGGTATAATAGAGAACAATGTTCTTGTTCCAAGCGAAATTCATCGAATTGTTATCCAAATTTTTTTTTGCAAGAGCCCTAGGTACATAGTGTGATCTAAAAATAATTGAATTTTTAATTTAAATCATAGAACACGTAGCGCCATCTATTAAACGTTGGTAGCGTTAGAAAGGTACATGTTTCTTCTTTCGAACGTGGCGAAGTTCATGGTAATCGGTGGAAGTTTATGTCGTAAAAACATAATGGAACAAAGAGCAAATACACTTGGGTGCAAAAAATTTGCACATTGATAAATTTACACCAAATTTAAAAAATATCAAAAAATTCAATGTTTGTTTAATTTTGTTAAATGCAGATTTAAAGTATAATCAAATGTAACTTCCACGAAAGTATAGGTAGGCGCATACCCCGAATTCGATCGTTCGGAATTGTCATTCACATATCAACGCTTAGCCTGAACGGTCGTCCATCGATTACGTCTTCATCCTAAACAAGACAATGAATATCACACCAGAGGTAGCCGCTCAAATGGTTGCACTAACTGACGCGGGGCAGAACCAAAGTAAAGTGGCTCGACAACTAAATTTGAGCCGATTCTCCGTTCGTCGAGTGTGACAGAGATATCAAGAAACTGGCGGCTTCAGACGGCGACAAGGATCTGGTCGACCTCGCGCTACAACACAGCATGATGACCGCTTTCTTGTGACTACTTTGTTTCGAAATCGTCGTTTGAATGCGGTTCAACTAGGACAGCGGCTCCAAGAAGTTCGTGAATCCGAAGTCAGTCGGTGGACAGTTAGAGGACGACTTCAAGAAGGTAATCTGACTGCACACAGACCAGCAAACGGGCCGAAATTGACCCCAGCCCACCGGCGAGCCCGATTTCAGTTCGCTCGAGAGCATTTGGATTGAACAGAAGAACAATGGAAAACAGTCATGTTCTCTGAAGAGTGCAAAATGTGTTTACATACGCTCATATAGCGGTGGATCATGCATGTTCTGGGAAGGCATGTCATTGGAGGCGAAGACAGATCTTGTGTTCATCTCCGGAGCGAATACTGGCCCTCGATCAAGAGGATTTACTTCTCATCGGTACATTGAGGAAGTACTCGAGGACTACGTCGTAGCTGTTGCCGATTTTATTGGTGAAAACTTCGTATTAATGCAGGATAATGCGAGACCACATACGGCTGCTGGTATAGTTTACCAGTACCTTCAAGAGGTGGATGTGCCTGTTATGGAATAGCCAGATCGAAGCCCGGCTCAAGATTTGGTGAAAACTTTGGTGAAATCGATGAAACATCGAAAGGAAGCTGTCATTCGGGCTAGGGGAGGGAATACTTCTTATTAATAAAAATGTTTTTTTGCTAATTTCCATGTTTTATTCGATTTTTTCCACTAATTTTCATACTGTTAAATTCACAAAAAACGTGTACTTCAGATGTTGACCCCAAAAATCACTTTGTTGACACGGTATAAGACTTTGAATCTGCATTCAAGAAAATTAAACAAACATTGGATTTTTTGGTATTTTTGAAATTTTGATAAAAATTTATCAATGTGCGAATTTTTTGCACCCAAGTGTATTAAATTTTGTTTTAAACTCGGTAAAAAATTTGCTAAGACTTACGAATTGTTATGGTGATAATGAAAAAAGGTTATGGTGATAATTGTATGAGTCGTACTCAAGTTTATACGTGGTTTACACGATTTAAAAATGGACATGACGATTTAAATGATGATCCAAGACCCGGACGACCAAAAGCATCAAATCATGCTGAGTTAGTGGAAAAAGTACGTGGAATAATCGCTATCGATGCAAATTTCATTGTGAGAATGTTGGCAGAAGAATTAAATTCATCTTACGCTACAATCTACTCAATATTAACTAAAGATTTGGGTAAAAGAAAGGTTTGTGCACGTTTTGTTCGACATCAGTTAAATATAGATCAAAAGTCGCTCGTGTAGATCATTGCAAAGACATTATTTCAACAGCTGAAAACGATCCCGATTTTCTTGGCTGGTGATGAAATATGGTGCTTCAAATATGATCCTGAAACTAAGCGACAATCTGTAGAATGGAAGTCGAAAGACGAGCCAAAACCTAAAAAATTGCGTTTTCAGAAATCAAGAATCAAGATAATGTTAATAACTTTCTATGATTCCAAGGCTATTGTTCACAAGGAATTTGTTCCAGAAGGTGAAACTGTCAATAGAGAATACTATTTACAAGTTTTACGTCGTTTGTGGTCGGGAGTTGTTCGTGTTAGACCCGAATATCCAGAAGAAAAACAGCTATTTTTATTACATGATAATGCACCACCTCACAAGACCAAAAAGTCAACGAATTTTTGATGAAAAAACAGATTTGTGTCATCGACCACCCTTCGTATTCGCCTGATCTATCACCGTGTGGCTATTTTCTATTCCAAAAACTGAAAACTGCAATGAAAGAAACTTTTTACGATGACGTTTTAGCCATTCAAGCAGCCGTGACATAGGTGCTAAAGAATATTCGAAAACGGAGTTTAAAAAGTCTATGGATAAATTGGTTGATCGTTACAAACGTTGTATTAAGTTAAATGGATCCTGTGTAGTCACTATATGATATAATCTATGAGATTCGTGTTATTCGCTATAATAGAGAAGAACGTCCTTGTTTCAAGCGAAATTCGTCGATTTTCTAAGTTTTGAAAATTTTTTTGCGAGAGCCCTACAGCTCATATCAAAATAATACTTAATGATTTGATTTCTGAAATGTGTTCACTTTACAACCTATATAGTCACAAATGAGCCAATCCTTGAGATTCGTGATATTTGGTACAGTAGAGAACATCGATCGTCTTTGTTTCCAGCAAAATTCATCGATTTGTTAGTTTTCAAAATTTTTTAGCAACAGCGCTCATATGTACTCGTATACCCTTTACAACCTATATAGTCACTATATCAGACAATCTCTGAGATTTCTACTATTCGATATAATAGAGAAGAACGCCCTTGTTTCAAGCGAAATTCGTCGATTTGTTAGTTTTCAAAAATCTTTTACAAGAGCAGCCGTACAAATATGTATACCATTTAAAACCTATATAGTCGCTATATGGGACAATTTTTGAGATTCGTGGTATTCGGCATAATAGAAAAGAACTTCCCTTGTTCCAAGCGAAATTCGTCGTTTGGGTAATTTTCAAAAAATTTTGGCGAGAGCCCTACGGCTCATATCAAAATAATACTGAATGATTTAAATTCCACAATGTATACGCTTTACAACCTATATAATCACTATATGAACCAATCTCTGAGGTTCGTTATATTTGGTATAAGAGAACAGAGTCCTTGTTCCAAGCGAAATTTGTCGATTTGATAATTTTCAAAAACATTTTGCAAGAGTCTACGTTACGGCTGATAGCAGAAAGGCACTGAATGATTTGAATTCCACAATGTATACCCTTAACAACCTAGTCACTGTATGAGCCAAAAGTCATTGCAGTTTGCTACTTACTGCACAATATTTGCTTAGATGTTAACTTTAGATGAAAAACATGAACCTCAGAGCAATGCTACTGAATTCTGGAATAGTTCATGCATACGTGAAATACAAAAATACAATAATCCTGTTTAATATTATTAGTCCAGCAGAACAAGAATTTATAAATGAAATAAATTTGTCACGTTTTTAGATTAACAATCCGATGAGTCTCAAGTCCAGATTAATGGGGAAATTTTGAAGAAAAGTAACATCCCCATGCGGGCGTCATGTTTTTGCAATAACTCGATTATTTTGCATTTTAGGATAAAATATGAAACGGCAAAGCAGTTCTATATGAAATTTTCTATCGATATACGTAGTCGGCGATTTAATTCATCTTTTAAACAAAGAAATTCGAGTAAAAACGAATTGTCCAGCCGAATTAAAAGAGATAACCCATCCGAAGAAAGCTTCGAAAATGGGAATTTTCACATTCATCCTTCACGTTCATTTTATTAAATGTACCAAAATTCCTACAGTTTCCCTTTTTAAATTTCTCCTTTTAAAAATAATTTTTAACTTTATGATAACTTCAAAATTGGTCCATTTTACCCCGTTTCCTTACCTTTCCCATATCGATTTAATTCAATATTAGTTCCATCAATAAGTGGAGTTGAGGACATTGCTTACATTGTTAAGTTTAACAATAGAAGCTTTTAGATTATCCGCTAGCCACTACACTGTAGAAGCAAATGATAGCTATGTTGTAACCAGCGATTTATAGATGAAACTCAACATCTTAGGAGATAAACTCCAAGTATTTGCGAAGGTTTCTTCTACATTAGATTACAAAAGATTACAGTTGCTTTTTGACGCCTTTAACACTGTTTCTTGTTCTTGTTCAGTCTCACTCATTGTAATCAAACCATCAAAATATGTCTAAACATTACCTAACACTCCAAATATTTTGGTAACAGCTTTTTTGGAATACTCACTGTGCGACTGATAAAGAGAATTATTAATTTACTAAATTTTTGCTTGGACATTTGTTGATACAGTGAAATTTAATTACTGGATTGAAAAGAGAAAATTTTAATCCGGAATTCTCTACACTCAATTCCAACACCCAGCGTGTATGACATTCAAGGAACGTGAATCTTGTGAGCCGCAGGTTAAATCAAACATGTTTTCTGAGTTTTTCCAATCGGTATCTAAGCTAGAAGATATCGATAAGTATGTAAATCCAAACAATGGTAAAAACTATGTAACCGTACTAACACCACAAATTGAAACAGAGGTTATTCATCGAGCTTTCGAAGTTTTCGTAGATGAAGGGTCCTGATAACGTTCCGGCTTCATTGTTAAAAGAGTTCACGAGGTTGTCAATCCGTCTGTGTCTTTTATTTAAACAATCTATAAAATTAAAGAAAATGGAAAATAACCGGAGTCACACTAATTTTTAAATCTGGAGCAAGAAATGATGTTTTTTGTTACAGGATACTTACATCAATACCTTCAATACCCAAATTACTGGAGCTGGTATTAAGCAACTCATTCAGATCATTCGTTCCTCGATTCATCTCACAGTGTCAGCAGGGTTTTATACCCAAAAGATCAACATAAATAAATCTTATTGAATTTATCAGCAACACCATAAAAGAAATTGAAAAGCATAAGCAAGTTGATGTGTGTTTTAAAAGCAAAAAAAAAAAAAACGTTTTTAACAGACTTCCGTCATACCACTACAATTTGTAGCTCTTATCAATTTTTTTGAGTAGTGAAATTTTTCTTATTGATATTTTGGATAAGTTATCATTAAAGTATTCGATTATTGATAAGTTAAAACTTTTGGTGCAACAGAACTACGAAAAAATTATCAAAAACCCCAAACTTATCGCTTATCAAAATATTACTTATCATTTATCATTTCGCAAATTGGTGTACTTGCGTACACCAAAAGACCCGGTCAATATCCCGTTTAATGCAGATCGTCTCGTTAAATCGCTGGCTCGAGATGCGATACCACAGGTCCTTTATCGTTTAATTGAATTGTTAATTTCTCCGTTTGCTCGTTGCAGATTCACCGTGTCCAAATTAATTCCAATGTCCAAAATGTTTCAGGGCGGTATCTTCGGATGTCCAATTTAATGCAGCGTTCATGTTTTTTCTTTGCGGTATCTTAGAATGTTCAATTTAATGCGGGAGGTAGGTATATAATTTAAACACGATTTGTTTCAAATTTTACTCAATTTAATTTTCACACTATAATATTCGCACAGGTTATCACCGTTTGATAGTTTTATCGTGTCCTTGGCTTGATTATATTGATGCTGTAGGTTACGCCGCATATAATGGGGCCACAATCAATAATAAACACGATATATGTATAATCACTCGTATATTATTTTGTATAATTATATTTCTTAGTTTACAATATTAAGTAATTTAAATGATGATATTAATTAACATTAATATAATAATATTATTTTCCACTCGCACTTGTGTCGACGTCAGAAAATGGAATGTGTATTTATTTGTTTCCAAAAACATGGAGTAGCAAAAACAAGAAAAAAATTATTAAGTTTTTGTTGACAGCGCGTATTATTGTTTTGTGTTGCGTTCGCATATTTCTGTTTTCTGTACGTGGTCAGTTGCTGCGACTTTGTTTTGGAGATGGCGACGCGGTTGTATTCAATACACATTGCTAACGAGTTGATTTTCGTTACGGAAGATGGAGCATTGATAAGTTGAATGAATTCAATTATCAGGCAATGCTAAAGTTGTGTAAGCGGAACTTTCTATGTTGTTGATTCATGTAGAGATTGGAATATTTTAACGAAATATTCTAACCGCTACATCACCCTCCGCCAAATAATTTCCCCTTCTGAAAGAGTGAACCAGCTCAGTTTATGTGCTTATACGGACAACCTTGCGTGGTTTTGATTCTGATATTTGATCAGATGAATATTGTATTCCGTATGCTGGTTTCAATCTATCGATTGAGATGTTTTGGTTCTTGTCTTTAATCGATATGACAAATTGTTTTCGAAGTCGCCTTACAACTTTGTAAGGACCTTCGTAAGGTGGGGTTAAGCCTGTGCGTACCTTATCTACTCTAACGAAAACAAAATCACAGTTGTCCAGAGATTTCGGGACAAATATGTCATTTTGTTTGGATTGTCGTGTGCTTGTTGGTATAAGGTTTTGCATCGTTGTTCGCAGTTGGTCGATAATTGTGTCATGGTTTGGTTGAGGTGAAAGAGGATTTTCGATAAAGAACTCACCGGGTAGCTTTATTGTCTGTCCATAAACAAGTTCAGCTGGTGAGCACTTAAGATCTTCTTTCACTGTTGCTCGGATTCCAAGTAAAACTATTGGGATTTCCGAACTCCAATGAATGGTATTACCTCTGGCCTTAATAGCTGTTTTGAGCTGTCTGTGGAAACGTTCAACCATGCCGTTAGATTGGGGATGATAGGAAGTAGTACGAATTCGGTGTGAGCCCAAAAGGTTTGTTAATTCCGAAAAAAGTTTGGACTCGAATTGGCTACCTTGA
The DNA here is from genome assembly GCA_958295665.1 of Tipula vernalis. Classification (NCBI taxonomy): domain Eukaryota; kingdom Metazoa; phylum Arthropoda; class Insecta; order Diptera; family Tipulidae; genus Tipula; species Tipula vernalis. The sequence goes on along the minus strand of OY282558.1, from coordinate 332,242,974 downwards.
TCGGTTGTGATGTTAACCGGAACTCCAAATCTAGATATGTATTGTTCTACAAATGTTTTGGCAATGGTTGCTGCAGAAATGTCTTTAATGCAGTACGCTTCGGGCCATCGAGTAAAGCGATCGACACAAGTTAAAAGGTAAGTGTATCCATTAGATGGAGGAAGTGGCCCTACGATATCTAAATGGATGTGCTCGAATCGACCTGGTGGAATATCGAATTGTCCATGTGGCGATTTTGTATGTCTCTGAATTTTGCATTTTTGGCAGGATAAACAAGATTTCGCCCACTGGGTTACGTCCTGATTCATGCTAGGCCAAAAGTATCGAGATGAAATCAATTTACGTGTAGCACGGATACTTGGATGCGAAATGTTGTGCAGAGTGTCGAAGATGGTTCGACGTAATGGCTCTGCAATATACGGCCGATTGTTGCCTGTTGACGTTTCGCAGTATATTTCTAAACCAGGTAATTTGAAAAGCTCTAGTTTCATGCTGGAACTAGTGTGACATTCGGAACCAGAAAGCAAATTCTGAAGCTCTAAGTCTGCTTTTTGTGACCTGATGATTGTGTTATAGTCGACGTGAGTCTCGACTGCAGCAGTTTCGTGATCTGATGTGCGAGATAGTGTATCTGCGACCACATTATCTTTGCCATGAATGTGTTGAATATCCGTGGTAAATTGAGATATATAATCCAAATGACGTGATTGACGTGGATTACGTTCAGTTTTTGCCTGAATTGCTCTTGTCAGAGGCTTATGGTCGGTATAAATGGTGAAGTCCCGACCTTCGACAAAGTATCTGAAATGCTTGATTGCGAGATAAATTGCGAGTAATTCCCTGTCGAATGCTGAGTATTTCTTTTCGGCATCGGATAATTTCTTTGAGAAAAATCCCAGGGGTTCCCAACATCCTTCACTGTACTGTTGCAGAACCGCACCAACGGCGGTATTTGATGCGTCAGTAGTGATGCTGAATTTTGTGTCATTCAGAGGATGCACTAATAAAGTGATATTAGCTAACTTGTTTTTCAATGCTATGAATGCATTTTGGCATTCATCAGGCCAAGAAAAATTCTTGGTTGTCTTGGGCATCTTGAGTAATGCGGTCAAGTGCGAGTGAATTGGTGCAAGTGTTTCAGAAACTTTTGGTATGAATCGGTGGTAGTAATTTACCATACCGATAAATTGCTGGATTCGTTTAATTGAATTGGGAGCTGGGAATTCCGTAATGGCATTAATTCGTTCCGGAGAAGGCAAAATACCATTAGGAGTAATTTTATGGCTAAGAAAGTCAAGAGTGTTTACACCGAAAATGCATTTTGAACTCTTGATGGATATATCAAACTCTGTTAATTTTTGGAAAAGTTGTTCCAAATGAAGTTTGTGTTCTTCCTCAGTGCGCGATGCCACGAGTATATCGTCGATGTAGACAAAAACAAAGTCTAGATCTCTAACAATCTCGTTTATGAATCGCTGAAACGTCTGAGCGGCATTTCTGAGACCAAATGGCATTCGGGTGAATTCGAAAAGACCAAATGGAGTAGTGATTGCCGTTTTATGAACGTCATCAGGGGCGACAGGAATTAAATGATAAGCTCTAACAAGGTCGATCTTGGAGAAAATTTTACAACCATGTAAGTGCATGGAAAAATTTTGTATGTGAGGAATCGGATAACGATCTGGTGTTGTGACCATGTTTAGTCTACGATAATCCCCACATGGTCTCCAGTCAAGATCTTTCTTTTTCACCATGTGTAACGGACACGATACCGGGGATGCCGAGGGTTGACAAATCCCTAATTCCACCATGTGTTGAAATTCTGCGAATGCAGCTTTGTGACGCACTGGATCTAGTCTTCGTGGTTTTGAAACGGGCAAATGACCACTCGTGATAATGTGATGTACCACGGAATGTTTTACGGGTAGATTGTAATTTGGCGGCGCTGTTAATGAAGGAAATTTCTTCAAGAGCATGCCATATCCGTTATCGACAGTAAAATGAATCGGAGTTGGTGTGTTAACTCGGACTGTGGAAGCATTGATTGACAGCTGTGTCGCTGGATCAATCAGTCTCTTATGTTTGATATCGACAAGGAGACCAAATTTATTGAGAAAGTCGGCGCCAATGATTGGACGGTTTACATCTGCTAAGATGAAAGCGTGTGTGAATGTACGCTTAAGTCCAATGTTTACCTGGAGCAATTTGCTGCCGTAGGTATTGATTGTAGTGCCATTGGCAGCCGATAAGACTAGTCCTGTGTTTATCTTCGAATAATATGTAATAAAGTCGCGGAACGGTATGACAGAGAGATCCGCGCCTGTATCGACTAAAAATGTGAGTTCATTGGCGGGGTCGTAAATGAAAAGACGACTATGATATGTTTGTGTCTTACGGTCTGCCGCCGCAACCGTAAGTTTTAGGCGTTTGGGGCTTTGTTATTATTGTCAATCGTCGCTATGGCAATGGCCGGTCTGAAATTGCACGGTTTTGTGCATTTTTGTGCTTTGGAACCAAACTTGTGGTGGTACCAACAAATATCTGACTGCCGCCGTCCTTGGCTCGATCTTGATTGACTGCGATATCTAGATTGAGATTGAGATTGTCGACCTCGTGAACGACTTCTATTGTTGCTCCCGATTTTGGCGAGCATTTCTTCTACTTTTGCCAAACGTGTCTCTAAGCTGGATGTACTTGTAGAGAATGAGGGGCCTGCGTTGCGTTCCGTATACGAGCCGTGGACTTTCGCCTCCTGTGTTTGTTTTGACGGGCGTTGGACTGAATTGATGCTATGTGATGCATTTACGGCCTCGTTGAGTTTGTCTGCGATTTTGGCTAGCTCCTCCGAGGTGGCTGTCTCTTGTTGTGGCACAAGCGCTATACGAATATATTCCGGTAATTTGCGAATCCAGAGTGATTTTACGAGGCCTAGTGTGAAATTAGTGCCTGCCAAATTTTTAATTTGACGCAAAACCTCGGATGGCCGTCTGTCCCCGATAGCTTGTTTGTCCAAAAGAGTTTCAAGCCGTTTTTCCTCAGATGGTGTATTACGTTCAATGAGGGCTGTCTTCAAAGCCAGATATTTATCAGTCGTCGGTGGGTTTTCTAATATGTCTTGTATTATCTCGCAAGCCTCGGTTGGCAATGCCAAAAGAATCTGACCAAATTTTGCCTCATCTTTATTGATTCTGTTGACCGAAAATTGGATTTCCGCTGTTATAAACCATAATTTTGGATTATTAGTCCAAAATGGAGGTAAGCGTACTCCCTGACCTGAGGCTGCAACTTCCGCTGATGGGCCGGGCTTATGATCGTCCGTTGTCATGTCAGCATCATTGCCGTTAGTCATTTTGAATTGTCACTTTTAATTATAAAATAGGTTAAATGCCGTATTAACTACAAATAAATAATCCCGTAATGTAGAAACCGTTTGCGAATTAACGTAACAAAATAACTTTACACTGCGAACCCAAAACAAAATTCTAGTTTATGAATTAATGCGAATATTTTGAATATAAATTTTATAGTGTTCGTGACGACAACAAGGCGAAGTGATAGTGGAAAAATTTACAAACAATAGAAGTGAAAGAGAAAATGAAATATAATAAAGAAAATAATAGAGAAAAAATAAAATTTAGCAATTGTTAGTTTGAATTTAGGAATTTAATTAACGTAATTCTAATGTTAGTAAAAAATAATCAAAAGTTCTTAGCTTTCTTTTAACAATTTTGTTATCTGCTGATGTTGTTGACTGCTTCTGTTGTCTTTCTTGTTTGTATTATACCACGAGTATGTAGGTATACTTCAATGCTTGTGTAATTTGTGTGTTATTTGATGTTGTGTGGATCAAATTTAACGATGATATTGCAGGTTATGTGTTGATATACATATATGATGCGATATAATAAAGTTGAATATACAATTGAATGATGTATTGTTGTATCGAGTGTTGTATAGATGAGAAACAATTCTACTCGTACATTGGTTGTTCTGTCGATTTTACCCTGTGCTCTCCAATAAATGTTTTGAAATTAACGGTTTAATTCACGTTTTTTTTAATGTGCAGTTTATTTTATACCCGTTGTAAATTTTATGACTTCGCACTATTTCCGTTGTTATTGTCTTTTCAACTAAATTGGAAAGGAAAAAAAAAAAAATATGACGGCAGTAAAATTCGAAAAGGTTTCACGTTTATTCGATTGAAAAGTCACGTACCTTTTTCTTGGCACGGTAATCCGCACCAAGATAATTTAATAATGCACCGGATTAGAAACCGTACAGTCGGAATACCCGTACAAGGCTGCGTGTTCTTCCTCTTAGAGTCACCACTTATCGTGTCCTTGGCTTGATTATATTGATGCTGTAGGTTACGCCGCATATAATGGGGCCACAATCAATAATAAACACGATATATGTATAATCACTCGTATATTATTTTGTATAATTATATTTCTTAGTTTACAATATTAAGTAATTTAAATGATGATATTAATTAACATTTTCCACTCGCACTTGTGTCGACGTCAGAAAATGGAATGTGTATTTATTTGTTTCCAAAAACATGGAGTAGCAAAAACAAGAAAACAATTATTAAGTTTTTGTTGACAGCGCGTATTATTGTTTTGTGTTGCGTTCGCATATTTCTGTTTTCTGTACGTGATCAGTTGCTGCGACTTTGTTTTGGAGATGGCGACGCGGTTGTATTCAATACACATTGCTAACGAGTTGATTTTCGTTACGGAAGATGGAGCATTGATAAGTTGAATGAATTCAATTATCAGGCAATGCTAAAGTTGTGTAAGCGGAACTTTCTATGTTGTTGATTCATGTAGAGATTGGAATATTTTAACGAAATATTCTAACCGCTACAGTTTTTTCTCGATTGTGGTAGATTTTTTCTTTTTTGACAAATTTTTCTTTTTACAATAATTATTTCTTAATTCAAAAGTGACATCTGACCAAAGAGATTATAAATACTATGCTGGTTCTAAATTATTAGTACATTATGATTTTACAGTGTTATAAATTTTTAGTACACTAATTTCACAGTGTATATATTATTCTATTACATTATTGTTACAATTATTTTCTAGCTGTCAAATTAAATTGTAAATAAACAAACAAGTGCAAAATAAATTCTTAATAATATTAAAATAGGTAAGTATACTCAATTATATAATATAAATGCATAATAATTAAACAAAATTCTAAAAATGGTATTCCTTTACAGATATTAACGCAACCGTAGTACGTGGAAGATTACGTATTGACGATGTTTGGGTTCCCAATCAGCTGTTTGCCGTCAGATAAGTTTGAATCATATTTTGAATTTAATTGAATTATGTTTCTTTGTGGTTTTATTTTCCTTTTCAGAGTTCACTACGAACAATTGGTGCAACTTAATTTTGATAAGTGAATGCTTATCACTTATTATAACTCAATTAAATACTTATCAAATTTCAATTTGGTACAACAGAAAATTATCAAAAATTTTGATAAGTTGATAAGTAATAAGTGATAAGTAGTTGGTGCAATAGGGCACTGGGCCCTATTGCACCAACTACTTATCACTTATTACTTATCAACTTATTATAATTTTTGATAATTTTCTGTTGTACCAAATTGAAATTTGATAAGTATTTAATTGAGTTTTAATAAGTGATAAGCACTCACATATCAAAATTAGGTTGCACCAATTTGCGAAATGATAAATGATAAGTAATATTTTGATAAGCGATAAGTTTGAAGTTTTTGATAATTTTTTCATAGTTCTGTTGCACCAAAAGTTTTAACTTATCAATAATCGACTACTTTAATGATAACTTATCCAAAATATCAATAAGAAAAATTTCACTACTCAAAAAAATTGATAAGAGCTACAAATTGTAGTGGTATGACGGAAGTCTGTTAAAAACGTTTTTTTTTTTGCTGTTATTGTAAGATGAGAACTTTTGTTCAATTTTAAAAGAGCACAAACACATTTTTCAATAAAATTTTTTATTATTCAAATAATTATGAATGATAATGACAATACACGTAACAATGTGTTTTCAAGTGTATAATAACTTTAATTTCAAAATTTATACCGCTATTTTATTGTATTCTAATAAGTTATAATATTAAGTCAAAGTAAGAACAATTTCACTCTCTTCGATTTATCATAGAGGTAAGACAGTTGTTTCTCGATATTTTAAAATTAATATAAAACTATCAAATGTAGGTATATCAACTTTAGTGAACAAAAACTGAAATTTATTAAGCGAAAAAATAATTTTTATAAATAAATGCGTCGGTTCGAAAGATTATTCGAGGATGAAAACGAAAGAAGAAATCGTGTAGTGAAAGCCAGAACCAAATATTTTCTGGACTCGTGAGTGATAAAACATTTTCGTTTGTCACATGAACAAATTGAGCACGTATTATTAAAAATCGGAGCAAATTTGCAACATGGAAGCGACCGAAACTGCGCATTGAGTCCTCTATAGCAGCTACTAACAAGACTGCACTGGTTAGGAATATCCAGGATAGAAGTTTCTTGAGATGGGTGGTTACTCTCAGGTAGCTGGTTGCTTCGATGGAACAATGATTAATATAGATGCACCTACGGTCAATGAAGAACATTTTGTGAATCGACATGGAAAACATTCACTGAATGCAATGATGGTGTGTGGCCCAGATCGCAGCTTCTATGCAGTAAATTAAAATTGGCCAGGTAGTGTCCACGACTCCAGAATATTGCCATATACAAGGCTATTTAGCAATTTTGAGTGTTGTTTTCGCCCGTTCTCCGGTGCTGTGATTTTGGGTGGCAGTGCTTCCCCTTAAATATTAACTTATCCCACCAATGCGAAGAAATCCGGATGATGCAATAGAGCAAAGATTTAATCGTGCTCATAAGCGGACGAGACGAATAGTGGAAAATCTTTTTGGTTTGTATATGACGATTACAATTTTTGTATAATGTAGTTAAATTCAATTTATTTGTTAATAGGAATTCTCTTAATTCATTTGTTATAAAAATAAATTGTTTACGTTTAAGTACTGCTGAAAAATTATTTACAGTTAGAAAAGAGAATTTATTTTAAAAGTAAAAAAAGAAAAGTTTTACAATTGATTCTAAACACTGAAATAAGAACTCTCAATTGAGAAAGGTTTCTCTTCATGTATTATTATAAACATGGAAAATTGTTGTTGTTATTAAATTACAGAATTACAATTTTTTAATTGTTTTGCTATATAGGTACAAAACCATTATTTTGCAAATACTATCACATTTATAGTATTTTTGTATAGATCATTACAACTTATCATAAAAATTTGATAATTCGTCAATTGATAAGTTATAGACAATCTGATGTGCAACGCTTATCACTGATAAGTGAGTGATATTTTGTTATTTTTGGTGAAACACTTATCACTTATTATTATCAAAAAAAAATAACTTATGATAATTTAATAAGTAATAAGTGATAAGTAGTTGGTGCAATAGGGCTTTGGCTGGAATTTTTATTCAAAGATTGGAATTCAAATTCTATTTATAGCAAAATTCTGAAAAAATACGGTTTGCTTTTGATTCATATTAAACACAAGATATTGTTAAAATCTAGTTTGTAATTCTAATTCAAATTTTAAAATTTTAGATCCAGTTTGAGTTCCTAGTAAAGAATTTATTCAATTACATTTGGAAATTCAAATTCTCATTCAAATTTTTGCTCGAAATTCTGATTTTATATATGATATGTCGAAATTCACAAACGTATGTTGACAAACAATATGTTAACTTTTATCAAGTAAACGGTACTCAATATTTCACTAAAATTCATGTATGAATTCTGAGTTAGTTTCATTTCTAAATTAAATTTAAAATTCCTAATTATTCTTCTTAAAATTTCATTCACAATCATTACGTTCTATTTAGAATTGAAGCTAATTTTGTTACGTTTAGATTTCCCTCTATAATTTTGGTCAAATGCATCGTGTTTTAATTATAATTCGAAATCGATTTGTAATTTACCAAATCAAATTAAATTTTGCTTTTTTAGAAGAACTCCGGATCGTTAAATAATGTGCAGTAAACTATTGAGATATGTATTTTAATTTGACGTTTTTTTGTTATGTGTATTTTAATTAGCGGAGTTTAGGACAAAGTGAAACATTTTTAACTTCTAAAAAAAAATATTTGTTGACCTAAACTTAAAATTTGGCTTATGAAATATTTTGCTGTATCAAGTTTTAAGCTATGAAAGTCGAATTACGTTATTCTTGAAGAAAAATTAAAAATATTTGGAATAAACCATAAAATATAGTGGAAAAACCTAAAATAACCGAACAAACGGCGCAGTGGTTAAAGCTGCGGCGGTTGGATCGGGAGGTATTGGGTTCGAATCCCTATAGGGGCGGGATGCATCATCTGATTACGATCGGTAATGAAGATGAACACATCTGTGACCCCATGTTGAGAGTGCAGAATCCATGGGCCAACCCACCTTTCATGTCAGCACTACAAGTTGGCATGAAGCAATACAATGTCCAGGTGGTTTTCAAAGACGGATCTGTAGCCGCCCGTCCTCGATTTGGCTACTCCAGGCGTAAAGTAGGGCGATAAAAAATAAATCAAGAAATCAAACAAACAAAAAAACAAAACCTAAAATAAGTGGAAATATGTAAAACTATGTGATTATGCCAAAATATTTAAAAATATGCGGTAACTTTTAGGACTCATTCGCTTTTATTTGTTCTAAAAAGAATAACAAATCCAACAAATTTTTGGCTTGGATTTCCTAAATAAAATATTTTTTTACCTAAGAATCCTGTCTAGTGATAAATATGGAAAATCTTAAGATACTGACTTTCTTAAAAAAATCCTAAACAATAAGTTTACAAATATGGCAATTTGGCCATGTGAAAGGCATTAGCTTTCTAAACGGTTAAGCATGCTTGTAGTCTTAGATTAGACTTACCAAAAAGTCATAATGGCGTTGGTGATAATTATGGAAAATCTTAAGATATAGACTTTATTTAGAAAATCCTAAATTGTAAATTTACAAATATGGCAAGGTAGCCCATATATCTTTTAAATCTTGCCTGCTTATACATATGTTAGATAAATATGAAAATTTGATAGGCATAAAATATGTAATGAAATTTCATTTAAACAAAAATTTTATTCATTTTGAATTATGAAATTTTCGCAATTTAGTTTAGTTACTAATCCATATATACTTATATTGTTTTTGTTTCCATATTTATAATTTAGGATAACCTTCACACGAGTACTATAGCCTGTGAAGTTTGTGCTTAATTAATCTAGTCTAACTTCGCCTGCATCAGATAGCTTTCAACGTAGGTTGGAGCAACATTATGCTCTGACCTGAAAGTATTTTTATTTCAATTTTTATTGTAATTTATTCTAATTTGAATTGTTTTTTTAAAATCTTGTTTGCTTAAGTTCAAATATTATCCTTATTTAGATGTACTATGTCATGTCAATTTTGTAGACTTTTTATCTGAAAATATATAAATCTATTATGTAAGTAAGTATATTTTTCTTTATTTTGTAAAAAACAACACTTTTCATATTCCATAATGAAAGCCTATCACGATATGCATCATTAAGTTCTGTCAAAGGTTGCGTGAACCTCAAAAGCATACATGAATGACATACCGCTGCTAATAACCAAACTTGTTATGGTTTTCATCGTACAGAGATTCATACAACATCGTACGTTCGGTCATTTGTGCAAGGGGGATTTTGCAGACCAGCAGCTCTGTACAATATTTCGTGCATCGTTTGGTTTTTCAAATATTTTGCGCAATACATTTGAGGGTGATTTATTTCAAAAATTGTAACCCAACAAAAAACTAGGACATTATATTTCACTCTGTAGTTATTACCACAAATTTGTCAAAACAATTATTTTTTCTAATTTATTTACGCTGTTTTGTGGTTTTGTTTGTTAGTTTTAATTAATTTAAATTAAACATCCATATTTATGTGTTTTATTCTAGATTATTATTATGTTCATATCTAACAAAACTAAAAAATATGTATGTACATATGTACATAAAATATATCAAACCAAACGAAATACAGTTGTTTAACCACCAGCTGTGTTTACTGTAACTGTAAATAACTCTATGTGTAGTGTATATAGATTTTACTATTTACAATTTATTTAGTTTTTCATCGATAGTTTCTAGCATGCAAAACACATTCAATAAATAAATTCCCTATAGAGAATATTTTATAATGGAATTTATGTTGAGCTAGACTAGGTAATATACTGATGGTTTTTTTTTTCTTCCCCCCTATTATTCTAACACTATAATAAAAGGATTTATTTTCTTATCTGTTGTTTTATTTTATTTTATTACATTTATTTCGGGAAATAAATAGGATAGAGTTTATAAATAAAAAATAAACATAATAATGTAGAATTTCGATAATGGCATTGGGAACAAGGATATTGTGTGTATTGTTTGGATAAAGTCGGAGGAATAAAATTAAAATATAATTCACGTTCAGGAACGTAATTTGTCACTATTGTTAATTTATTGTGTTTACGTTTAAACGTGTGATAATTAATTATAAGTTATATTTAAAGTTTGTATGTGTTTGACTTCAGGTTTTTTTAGTTGAATGGGGATCGGTACGTAATTCTGTTTTAAAAAATTCTGTTTTTTCGAAATTTTGGTTTCTCGAAAAATTCTGCTTTGAAAAATTCCGTTTTACAAAATTCTGTTTTATAAAATTCTGTTTTACAAAATTTTGTATTTTTAAAAATAATTTTTGTCATTAACTTACCCTACTACTATACTCAGATAAAATAATTGCTGTTCGGTGCTGGGACCATTGTTATGGAATATTATGTACAATGGTGTGGTTAGACTTCGCATACCTGAGGAAGCAGCAGCGGGAGGCATTGCGGGTTTTGTAGTAGTGGTAATGGCACCAATTGATCTATTGGCAAAGGAGCGACACAAGCTATTCCTTACCGGATCCCAAACGATGGCTAGAGCGAATCGTAATCTGAAATGCTACAACATCGGAACAAATGAGATAAGGGATGATGGAAATTTCGCCTCATACCAATGACATATACTTCTTTGAACCGCCAACAAGGTGAAGTTGACTTCTATCCGACCCAGCCCGAGTGTCCGGATTGTAAGGAAGAGAATACAGAACGTGTGCTTTTCTTCTGCCCTTAATTTGAGGAAGCTAAGCTAAAAATCTCAATTAGGTTTAACGTCATCTTACGTAGTTACGATGCCTTGAGCGCGTGGGGAAAACCAATAGTAGTTTATAACATTATAACTGGATGAAGAATTGAACAGATAAAATAAATTAAAGAAGGTGCGATCAAACTCCACCTCCCGAAGTAATACAAGCCGGCTAATGAAAGAAAGAAGTTTTTTAGCCATCTATTATGAAGATTTGCAACCGCCTACCGGTAAAACGCGCGTGTATGTTTGTGGGTGTGTACAAACATTCCCACGTTCACTTACACACACACACACAGACACACACACACATATACACACACACACACACACACACACACACACACACACACACACACACACACACACACATACACATACACACACACACAGGGGACTGGGGACTTCAATGCATGGGCCGAGGAGTGGGGTAGCAAATATACCAACATTAGAGGCAACACACTGTTAGAAGCGTTTTCCCAACTGGACGTCATTCTGGTAAACAGAGGCAACACCAGCACCTTTCGTAAGAATGGTCACCAATCCGTGATCGACATTACTATTACAAGTAGTCAACTAGCGAGGGAAATTAAGTGGCATGTCAGTGAACGATACACTCATAGTGATCACCAAGCGGTGTTTTTTGAAGTAGGATCTCAGAGCAAGGCAAAATTGAAGCCAATGACCTGTAAAAGAAGAGGCTGAAAATTAATAAAAGTTAATAAAAAATTAATAAAACTTTTTATTTTTCAAAATAAATATATGTACTTACAACCGTAATATTCTTCGTTAAGTACATACTATTCTTCGCCATTTTTATAGTACTTACTACTTGCTGCTTGCTGACTGATATACTTTATAATTAAAATTTTTTAAAAAAAATATTCTCCCTTATATACGTCATGTAAAAATATTAATTTACTTTAATTTGTTTTTGATATTAAAAAAAAATCAGCCTATATACTATTTAAAAAACAGTATCATTTTTTTGTGATTAATCTTTTTTTATTCTGTAGGTCCAGACATCATTGTAAAGGGGTTGAATAATATTCATTGTTGCATGGAATACACATCAAAACGGGGGAATGATATAGTAATAAAAATTAAACCACTTCCTTTTTATATCCGGAACATTGCCGATTTTTAAAAGTTCATGAACATTTAAAAGTTCATGAACTATCTAAAATCGGACGTGAGACGCCCCATATTAGAAAAGTCCATAAACTTTTAAAAGTTCATGAACTTTCTAAAAATCGGACATGGACGTGGCCCCCTCCCCCTTGAAAAAACTGGTTTTTGATTAACATGTTTGAACACGATTCGAGAAAAGGTTAAATTAAGATCATGAACAAAAAAATTTGACAAAATGATTCATATTATTATTATTGTTATCTAGAGCATGATTGAACAGGATTTATTTTTTGATTGATATTCAAAATGACGTTATATTTTCTTAATTACTGAGAATTAACCGAAACCTAATTATGTTTACAATTACGCAGGAATATTTTTTTCTTAATTTTACTGATAACAAAAACACAGAACAGAATATTTTTAGAATTATTCAAGTGAATCGAAAAAAACTGCAACAAGAAACGTCAATCAAGAATAATTTTTAATTGTTTATCAACGCAAAAAATTATTATTTAAAATATATTTTCTTAATTACTGGTAACGTTATCAGGTGAAATTATTTTTAGATTTATTCAAGCGAATTTTTTCTGTAAAATTATTTTTGTAGATAATGTTTTAAGAGGAATTTATATCCGCATCAAACAAGTTTCAAAAAAATGGTGGAATATTTGTTATTTCCCATAGCTTATCTTCGACCTTGACATTGTGCTAAGAATAATTTTTAATTGTTTATCAATCCAAAAAAATGATTATTATTTAAAATATATTTTCTTAATTACTGATAACGTTATCAAAATGAAATTAAAATTATTTTTAGATTTATTCATGCGAATCGAAAAAAAAATTGCATAATATTTACTGATAACGCCAATCAAGAATAATTTTTAATTGTTTATCAAGGAATTTATATCCGCATCAAAAAAAGTTTCAAAATGGTGGAATATTTGTTTTAAAAAAAGTTTCAAAATGGTGGAATATTTGTTATTTCCCATAGCTTATCTTCGACCTTGACCTTTGGCCTTTGACCCTTGACCTTTTGACCTTTGACCTTTGACCTTTTTGACCTTTGACCTAGGCCTTTGACCTTTGACCTTTTTGACCTTTGACCTTTTACCTTTGACCTTTGACCTTTGACCTTTTTTGACCTTTGACCTTGATAATTACAACAACCAAAAAATTTTTGGACTCAAGTGGCCCGACTACTACTCAAAAGGTATTTCTAAGCATGTTTTATGTTTGAGTTTGGCAATAAGGATCCTGACGTCTCCAGTGTTTTATGTGACGTACAATGAATATGCCCAAGAATTGTTGCAGCTCATCATAGTATCTACAAATTAAAAGTACCTGAAACGAAAATGTAAATTTAGTATTAAGTAATAATTGTATAATAAATATGTACTTATCTTGTCTATTTGATGTTACGGCAACGCGACACTCCTTCGGTCAATTTATATATCTGAAATTGGCATTAAATTGTATGTATATATATGTATTATATGTATAATTTTATGTTACACATAAAATCAACTTACCGTTGACATATTACATTGTTTGTATACATATGATATTTGTCGTGTTAATAATGAAGTTAGATGTAATTTGAGTTGATACTTACCAATCTTACTACCATCTATTGTTGAGCGATATAATCAATCGTATTCAGCATATTTTTTAAGTAAATGTTTCCCCGCCGATCTTTTGTGTCTGCCGCCAAACCGGTTTGCAAATATAATAAAACGTTGATGCAAATTGTTATAATATCGGTCTCTTACAATTCAACCTTCGACAAGACAACATCAAACACAGAAGATATAGTAGTGAGTGGGTAATTATATCAGAAGAAATTATATATATATATATATATATATATATATATATATATATATATATATATATATATATATATATATATATATATATATATTAATTATATAAATCAGAAATTATATGTACATATATGTATTAGAAATTAAATAAGAATAAATTATATGTTGATTGAATTATTTATTTGTGATAACATTACCTATGGTGCTTCAACTTTAACAGTTTTTTAACTGGTTCATTTCTGAGGTAACGCAAAATTCGAAGATAGTCTATGCACCGATCTTGGCAAACAAAAATATACATGAAGATACAGTCCGCTCTTTAACATTTTTTTTGGTCCTTCGAGCCGGATAATACGCACCGGCATCAAATATCAGTGATAAATTATTCCTTGAAAGGAGTGTCGATCGGGTAAGAAGCGTGTATCTCAAATGAACAGTTACTGTATATCAAGTGCACAGTTATTGTGAATCACTTGAACAATTGAACCATATAGTAATTAATTTATAATGCAATTCCAAGTGAACATTAAGTGAATCATTGAGTTAGTGAATTGGTAAAAATAAAAAAAAAATAAAAAAATAAAAATGGATGTAACGGCATTCATCAAACGCAGGAGCATTTTAAAGGGTCTCATGACGAAATTAGAAAATTTCTCTAAAGAGCTTTCCAACACCACAAGTGTAGAAGAAGTCAAAGTCAAATTTACACGTGTTTCCCAGTTGCATCAAGAATTTGTGGAGATCGAAGACAAAATATTTAGTGCTTCGAGTGAAGAAATCTCCGAAATGGAAATCGTTGAAGAGCAGTATTACAAAATTATCATCAATTGTAACACGTGGCTCAGAAAAAAAAATTTATTACCAAAGGAACAGTCGATGGATGAATCAACAGCTGGCATTAATACCACTTCTCAAACAGCAGCAGGCGATTTTAAGCTCCCACGGTTAAATATACCAATATTTTCGGGGGATTATCGAGAATGGCAGTCATTCCATGACCTCTTCACAGCAGCAGTTCACGAGAACCATTCACTAACACCAGCACAAAAATTTCAATACCTGAAGGGGGTCCTACGAGGCGAGGCAAGTGCATTAATTCGGCATTTCACCATCACTGAAGCTAACTATTTCGAGGCGTTCTCAAAGCTAAGTAAACGATATGATCGTAAGCAATTAAGTGCTAATGCATTCATAAAAATATTCATGGAACAATCACCAATCCATTCTGCCAATGCAACAAATATCAGGAAGCTGTTGGATATTGCAGACGAAGCAACAAGAGGTCTAAAGGCACTTGGCACCGAAGCTGATACAAAGGACATTTGGTTAATTTATATTTTATTTAACAAGCTTGATGAAGATTCAAAACAATTATGGATGCGCGAAGCATCTGACATCGAATTTCCATCACTTACGAGTTTCTATGAATTCCTGGGCAAACGAGCTGACTCACTGGAAGGCATAAAGACATCAAGTAAAGTTCATTCCAAATCTTCCAATAATACAAGAGGGTTTCATGTAGCTTCGTCGATAACCTGTCCCGTATGCCAGACCAGTTCACATCAACTATTTGAATGTTCCAAGTTCCAGGAATTGAATGTCGACGCAAGAAGGAACTTAATAAAAAATGACCAAAGAAGTTTTAATTGCCTTAATAATAATCATTTAGTTTATAGTTGTAAATCAAAAACCAGATGCAGATTATGCTCTAGAAGACACCACTCACTACTACACACAAATCAATCGAATCAAGGGACCAGTGATTCAAAGCCAGCAGTATGAAATCAAACTACTGTTATTCAAGGTTTACCATTAACCAAGCAGGAAACATCAACCATGGCAAGCATTGATGTAAAGAGAAGCAATCCATCTGCATCATCGGCAATCGATACCAAGGAGACTTATGTTCAATCACCATCACATTGTACCTTATCGTTACTCCCAACCATTGTTATCAAGATACAAGACAATTATGGACAATGGCATTTGTGTCGAGCACTAATGGATTCTGGATCACAATGCTCCTTTGTCACAGAAGATTGTGCTCAACGATTATGTTTGCCACGACACCATGCAAAACTTAATGTAACTGGCTTGGGGCAAACCAATGCTGGCATGTGCCGAGGATATATAAATATGACCGCATCATCAAGATTTAATAAATCCATTACAATGAATCTAAAGTGTTACATCATTTCCAAGTTGACATCCAAATTACCTACCTGCGTCTTCAATACCACTATGTGGAGTCACTTGGAAAATTTACGATTGGCTGATCCAACATTTCATACACCAGGTATTATTGATATGCTAATCGGAAGTGATTATTTCTTCCACATTATAGGCAACAAAAGAATATGTGGAGTGCTGGGTACACCAATGGCACAAGAGACACTGTTCGGGTGGATTATTGCTGGACCAATAGTTAAAACAAACCCAGTGCTGCCAACTGTTACCAGTTTACATGCCGAGACCAACCTAGATGACATTTTGAGGAAATTTTGGGAAATTGACGAAATTCTAACTCAACCGCTGTTAACCGATGATAATACCAGATGTGAAGAACATTATCAAAAGCACACAACAACTAGTGAAGGTCGATTCGTTGTTAGACTGCCCTTCAAAATCGAAAATCCAATCTTTGGAAAAAGCATGAGTGGCGCATTGAAACGTCTTGAAAACATGGAGACCAGATTTAAGAGAGATAGACAATTTAAAGATGCATACCACAATTTTATGGATGAATATAAAGCTTTGAAACACATGGAAGAAATCCCTGTAAAAGAAATAAACACCAACCGAGAGCGCAGTTTTTATTTACCTCACCATGGCGTTTTCAAATCATCGAGTACCACCACCAAATTACGAGTGGTCTTCGACACGTCATTTAAATCGTCAAATGGAGCATCATTGAATGACACGTTGTTAGTTGGCCCTACCTTATATCAACCACTCATTAGCATTCTACTGAAATTTCGAACATTCAAGGTTGTATTTTCGGCTGACATCGAAAAGATGTACCGGCAGATACTAATCGATCCAAGTGATAGTGATTATCAGCGTATTTTATGGAGAAATGATCCGAGTGAACCTGTAAGACATTATAGATTAAGAACGGTAACCTATGGCACATCAGCTGCACCGTATCTTGCGACCAAAACCATCCAAGTAATAGGCAATGAATTACTCAAAACTGATCCAGCTGCAGCACATGTAATTTTAAATAATTTTTATGTGGATGACCTAATGTCTGGGGCTCATACAATTGAAGAGGCTCATCGTCTGCAAGACAAGGTATCAACAACACTTCAATCGCATGGGTTTAAATTACGAAAATGGGCGTCAAATGCTACCGAACTGCTGAACCATATTAACGAAGATGACAGGGAAAAGGTTTCCGTAGCCATTAATGACGAATCTACCTATCTTAAATTGCTGGGAATTCAATGGCATCCCGTAGAGGATGAATTCCGTTTTAACGTTTGTTGTGCTGATGATTTAAAACCCACTAAGAGAAATATTTTATCGTTTTCCGCCCGAATTTTTGATCCACTGGGATGGCTTGCACCTATTATCATAAACTTTAAAATAATATTTCAGAAGTTGTGGCTATTAAAGTTGGATTGGGACGATCCAATTCCATCAACGACATCAGAAAATTGGTTAAAGGTGAAAAATGAAATGCTAGATCTTCAAAATTTAAGTATTCCAAGATGGTTGTTGACAACAAGCAATAAATTTGAGCTCCATGGATTTGCAGATGCATCGGAGAATGCATATGCCGCTGTAGTCTACTGCCGAACGATTGATGAAATGGGAAATGTCAATATCAGGTTGATGACCGCCAGAACGAAAGTGGCGCCGATAAACCAAGTTTCAATTCCGCGATTGGAATTGTGTGCTGCTGTCCTGTTGAAAAATGATGATCAAGGAAACATTGGGTGGCGAAATTGAAATTACGGCCTGGACGGATTCAACAATCGTCCTTTCATGGCTAGATTCTCACCCACGGAGATGGAAAACGTTCATCGCTAACCGACCAGCAAACATTTTATCTTGTCTTTCTAGAAATCATTGGAAACATGTGCAATCCTCACACAACCCAGCCGATTGTGCTACAAGAGGTTTGCTGCCGCGAGAACTGATCAAGTTTAATTTATGGTGGAATGGTCCTGATTGGTTAAGGTTAGACTCATCTCATTGGCCAGATCAACCACAGCAATTATCAAACATCCCGGAAGAAAAATCGTGTGCTAATGTACTGGTATTAACAAAAGAGTCTACCTCAGATATCCTTGCTCTAGTCAGTCAACGATGTTCTTCATTTCGCAAATTCATAAATATCATCGGATGGATCAAGCGCTATTACCATAATCTCCGATATGCGACTGAAAGGCTAACTGCGGATATATTAACTGTCGAAGAAATTATCGCCAGTAAAACCTTTATCTTCAAATTTCTTCAACTAGAGCATTTCAACAGTGAGTTAAGGGACATCCAAACCCTTAAGGTGGTATCGAAGAAGAGTAAATTGTATCAATTTACTCCATTTATCGATAACGACGGCATTATGAGAGTGGGAGGTCGTATCCAACATTCGTCGGTTGAATTTAATACACGCCATCCAACAATTTTGCCCAGATGCTATATTACGAAGCTGTTGGTAACGGAACTACATCATAAAAACATGCATGCCGGACCAACATTATTAACCAACATCATACGGCAAAATTATCACATTTTACAATGCCGATACTTAATCAAGGACATTATACGTAGATGTATTGTATGTACGAGATACAGAAGTCAACCAAACAATCAACTCATGGGAAACCTTCCGGCAGCTCGGGTTAATTATGATAGGCCTTTTGTCAAAGTTAGTATAGACTATGCTGGCCCATTGATGATAAAACAAAAACATGGTAGAGGTCTAAAACATTCCAAGGCCTATTTAGCTATCTTCGTCTGTATGTGCACCAAGGCAGTGCACATCGAAGTCGTGAGCGATCTTTCAACCGAGTCATTTCTAGCAAGTTTAAGACGATTTACATCCAGAAGAGGCCTGTGCGCGGAAATTTTCTCCGATAATGGTTCCAATTTCATTGGAGCAAGGAATACTCTAATAGAATTATACCAATTTATAAAAAATAACTGTAACGAAATTTCTTCAATTTTAGCCGTAGACTTAATCAAATGGCATCTTATCCCTAGTGCGGCTCCATCATTCGGCGGACTATGGGAGGCGGCCGTTAAATCTCTTAAATATCATTTGAGGAGAGTAATGGGTAACACAGTCTACACATTTGAGGAACTAACAACAATAGCTGCACAGATTGAAGGCATACTGAATTCCAGACCAATATGTATTTCGTCAACCGAAGACATCGATGCCTTAACACCGGGCCATTTTTTGATTGGTCGGCCAATCACGCAATTACCGGAGCATAATCTCAAAACCATTCCATCATCACATCTGGTTAGATGGCAGCATTTACAAAAGGAGTTACATCACCTCTGGCAGAGATGGCACAACGAATACCTAACATCTCTACACAGACGAACTAAATGGCAATCACAAGGAGAAAAGCTCAAAATAAACGATGTGGTCATAATTAAAGATGATAATCTACCGCCTGCCAAGTGGTTATTAGCTCGTGTGGATCAAGTACATTCTGGAACCGACGGAATAGTTCGTGTCTCTTACAATTCAACCTTCGACAAGACAACATCAAACACAGAAGATATAGTAGTGAGTGGGTAATTATATCAGAAGAAATTATATATATATATATATATTAATTATATAAATCAGAAATTATACATATATGTATTAGAAATTAAATAAGAATAAATTATATGTTGATTGAATTATTTATTTGTGATAACATTACCTATGGTGCTTCAACTTTAACAATTTTTTAACTGGTTCATTTCTGAGGTAACGCAAAATTCGAAGATAGTCTATGCACCGATCTTGGCAAACAAATATATACACGAAGATACAGTCCGCTCTTTAACATTTTTTTTGGTACTGAGCTATTTTGCAAAAAATTTCATAAAATTATATGGAGAAAACAACGTGACATTCAACATTCATAGGCTCGTACATAAAGCAAATGATGGTAGTTCTGTTAAGTGGGCTAAGTGGGATGATTCAATTAAGTACAGGAAAACATACGGAATCCAAAAACCTACCATCAAAAGAAAATATAAAATTTTCTCATCGTATAGATGGCACAAACAAATTCGAAACTGCATTTTTTACCGATTGTACAATTCGTTCAGATCTTACCAGGGTAAACTGGTTTGAAAAGAAAAACAAACAATTATTTATTACTGGTCAAAGACTTGTAAATATTAAACCATTGCATAGTGAACCTGATTGTTTACATGAATTTTTCTTTTTGACAGGCATATTTGAAGAGCCAATAATAGAATATGAAATTGTAGAGCACGAGCAAAATAACTTTTGCAAAATGTTTTGGTGCCCTTGTATGTATATTTTTTGTAAAATTGCAGATTATGTATAATATCATATTTTGCTTTTTTGCATTGAATTTCACCTGAAAAAATATTTGTAATTAATAAAAACATATACCTAAAAATGTTATATTACCTCACTTTGCCATCGATTACCCAATTTGTGTGTAATGTCACAAACTCCTTGCTCGCACAGAATTCATCAACTTTAAACATCTACTAATATATAATTCACAGTGTGCGGCCGTAACGCTTTTCTTATATTTCAATTTAGATTCTTGAATTTTATAACTGAGTAGTCCGAGTGATATAGGTGGTGACTTTTTAACAAGGAACTTCGAATAGAAAATGTTTCGGGTTCGATGCTCATCGAAGTACTTATTAATTTTAATAATTTTTTTGCCTATAACGGTATTTCATTTTTTCAATACGAATTGAAAAACATAAAATTTTATATTGTAAGACAATGATTATAATGTAATATGTAATGTACATTTAGGCTGGTACCGAAAATTATTTTTCGGTATTCAATTTTTTCCAATAAGCTTTCGGGTTCGATCCTCACCAAGAACGTTTTGCATTATTTTTTTTTTTTTTTTTTTTCATTTTATAACGGCATTTCATTACAACATAACGAATTGAAAACTATATCCTCTTTATTAAATAATATACCCAGTGTGGAGCGAGACGCTATATGTATAATTATACACCCACACACTAAAACTACTACAAACTAAATGCACCAACACCTCATTGTATCAATATTTCGCGTATAATACGGCCCGCTGTAAATTTCAGCTAAGTGAGCCTTTTTTAATTCGTGGAGCCCTTTCGATGCAATCATGACCATAGGAACCATTGTAAAATTAGTTTCAAATACTCATATAGGTATCGGGTGTGCTTATAAAAATAAGAAACTGAAATTTATTTTATTTCTTCAATTGTTTTGTTTAGTTCTTATGTTTTACGTGTGAATAAAGTGTTAAAATTGTGTCATTTTATTGAATTTAAAGATAGGTTTTTATTATTGCACTAACGTGTGAAAAATTAGAGCGAAACTTTCGCTCAATTTTTAACGAATTTACACAGACGTTGTGTAAATAGATTTGTTATATAGACCTTAATAAATGTAAGCAATATTAAAACTTTTGAAATGTCAATGTTCCCGAAAAAGATTAAATTATTTAAATTTTACTTTACATGAGAATTCAAAATTTTAAACTTTTTAACTAGAATGGAACGAGAAACTCCGGAAGGACGGAAATTGCGTTTGAATTGTGAACGACAACTAAGGTGGAGAAATCGACAGTCGCAAGAAGGTCGTCAACGCAATAATGAGCAAAAACGCCAACGACTTTTAAATAAAATGCCGGGAGAAGGCATAATTCGCAGAGCTCAAAATGCAAATCGGATGCGAAGATCGAGAGCCGCTGGGAATTCATCGATTTTTGATCATGAAACCTTCCGAGACAATGAAATTAATGCTCACAATTGTGGTGTGATGAATGTTGAATGTCGACATTGCCATTCTCTCAATTTTAGTGCTGAAAAATCGTCGGATGGAAACTTCAAATTTTGTTGCCACAAAGGAACTGTATTGCTTGAAACTAGCTGCCAGCAAATGCGACAATTTCCGTTTCTTCTTCATGAGCTTCTCAGTAATCCTCATCACCCACATTTTCGAGCCTTTCATGATAACATTCGATCGTACAACTCTATGCTTGCATTTGCTTCAATGGGTGCGCAAATTCATCAGTTTCAAGGACATGGCCCTTATGTTTTTCGCGTTCACGGTCAGATCTATCATCGTACTGGCCACATGCATCCAGCTGAAGGTGAGCAACGACAATATGCTCAGCTATATGTTATCGACTCAGCTATGGCGAATCAAGATCGCATGAATCATCCTGCTAATTCGCGATTGAACGCAACTATTGTCAGCGCTTTGGATGAAATGATTCGAGAGCAAAATATTTATGCGAAAGCCTACCGAAATCTTGGTGAGGTTGAGCGGGAGGAAGAACAAGCAGCGGCAGCCGACAATCGAATGCTTCCCGTTGTGAACATGGCATTTCGGTGCGATCGTAATGACGATAGACGTCGTTACGATCTTCCAACAGTTAACGAGGTGGCAATGATTTTTCGCTCTGCCGACGGACAGCCTCCATTTGAACGTGATTTTCGAGTTTACCCACGTAATGATGAACAACCTCTCATCAACCTCAACATTTTAAGTTTACATTTGGATCCGATGACATACGTACTATTCTATCCTTTTGGAGAAGCTGGCTGGTAACCAAACATGCAAATGAATACCGCTCATTGTCCCGAGAGAAAGCTAACTAAAATCACTCTTCTGCAATGGAAAGTTGCACAAATTGCCATTCGAGTCGGTCGCTTCAATCCAATTCTCCATGGCGGAAAATTGTTTCAGCAGTGGGCTGTTGATGCTCATCTGCAAGTTGAAGCCAACAATTTGAACTTTGTGCGCAATCCGCAGGGACGCTTACGAGTCGAGCAATATCGAGGTCTAATGGACGTTTTGAATAATGTGGCAATTCGTCATGGAACTACAGTTGGTCGATCTGTCATCTTGCCATCTTCATTTCAAGGTTCCCCTCGCAACATGCGCGAAAAGTATCACGACTCTATGGCAATTGTGGCAAAGTACGGCAAGCCTGATCTTTTCATTACTATGACATGCAATCCCAATTGGCCAGAGATTCGAGAGAACCTTTTTCCTGTACAACAGCCCGGTGACAGACCAGATTTGGTTGCTCGAGTGTTCAGCATTAAGTTAAAAGCACTACTCGATGACATAGTAAAGAACAAGGTTTTTGGAAATGTCATTGCATACGTTTACACGATCGAGTTTCAAAAAAGAGGACTTCCCCATGCTCACATGCTCTTCATTCTGGCAAATGACTCAAAAATCGACACAGCCAAGAAGATTGATCGATTTGTGTGCGCTGAAATTCCTGAACAGCAACTGGAACCCATATTGCATGAAATCGTTGTTCGCTCGATGATACGTACATGGACCTTGCGGCAATGAGAACCCACTTGCGCCTTGCATGGAAAAAGGTGAATGTGCAAAAAGATTTCCGAAATCCTTTTGCAAGGAAACGTTAACCGAAGTTAAAGGTTTTCCCATTTATCGTCGTCGTGAAGGAATTGAGATTCAAATAGGAGAAAGGAAAATTGATAATCGTCATGCCGTTCCATACAACAAATTTTTAACACGCAAATTCAATTGTCACATTAACGTCGAATCCTGCCAAACCGTTCAAGCAATCAAGTACATTTTCAAATATATATACAAAGGGTATGATTGTGCTTCTGTTGAATTAAGTGCACAAGGACCGATTGCTCATGATGAAATTAAGCAATTTCTCGATGCGCGTTATGTTTGTGCTCCTGAAGCAATTTGGCGACTGCTCGAAAATCCAATGAACGATCGATCGCATGTTGTTTATCGTCTTGCCATCCATCTTCCTGACGAACAAATGGTTTATTTTCAAGACGGCCAAGAAGATGCTGCAGCTGATCGAGCTCAACACCGATACATACATCTGACTGCATGGTTTGAGCTTAACAAGCACAAAGACGAGAATGCTCGACAATATTTGTATTCCGAAATTCCTGAGCATTACGTATTTGACAAAACTTTTTGCATTTGGAAAGTTCGCAAGCAGAGAGGAGATAGGATTATCACTCGAATGTATGCTGTCAGCCCGAAAGATCGCGAGCGCTTTTATTTGAGACTGCTATTACAACACATTCGTGGAGCTCAAAGTTTTACCGATCTTAAGACCGTCGATTCAGTGATTTTTGACACCTTCAATGATGCAGCACGAGCCATGAACCTTCTAGAGGATGATAGCGAATGGGAACGATGTTTAAGTGAAGCAAGTCATGTGTAAGCTAATGCATGCCGCATCAAATTCGCCTAACGTTTGCTTTGATTTGTGTCTTCAATTCGCCAAAAAATCCTCTTGCGCTTTTCGAGCAATTCAAGGAGTATTTAATCGCCGACTACATCATGTATTTCGATCACATAACCGCTGAAAAGAAACTGCTTCAAGACATTGAGGTTATTTTGCGCATGAATGGCATGAAATGCACAGATTTTCGCCTTCCTGAACCGGGCCCGATTCAAAACGTCGAACATGTTTTCGATGTCAAAGAGCAAGCTCAAATGGCCATAAACTTGATCGCCACCCTTAACCCAATGCAGCGTGCCATTTTCGAAGAGATTGCTGCTGTAATTGATGATTCGATGGCTGAGTCGAGATTTTTCTTCCTCGACGGTCCTGACGGTTCGGGAAAAAACTTACCTTTACAACACTTTGATGAGTTATGTAAGAGGCCAGAGTAAATTTGTTGATGTTTTCGCCACGACAGGAATTTATTAGTTGGTGGTAGAACTGCCCACAGTGGTTTCAAAATCCCGCTTTCTGCTAACGAAACATCGGTGTCATCCATGAAAATCCCCTCGCAGGAATCCATTAAATTACGAGAAGCGGCAATGGTCATTATCGATGAGGCTTCAATGCTTTCTTCGCATTCTCTTCGAGTGATTGATCTGCTTCTGCGAGGAATCATGAATAATATTCGTCCTTTCAGTGGCAAGCTTCTCATCCTTGGCGGTGACTTTCGGCAAACCTCAAATGTTGTTCCCAGAGGAAAAAATGCTGATATCATCGAAATGTGCGTGAAAAATTCTTTTTTGTGGCGGCATGTGAAGCAGCGAACTCTCATCACCAACATGCGAGCATTTGGACAACGAGAGTTCAACGAATGGGTTTTGCATTGGAAGAAGCCGATCCCGGTTTAGTCAAAATTCCTGAGGAAATGATAGTGCGTGAAAACATCATTCGATCAACTTTTGGAGTTGAAATTCGAACAACAACTGCTGATGAAATCGCCGATGTCGCCAACAAGATCATTCTCAGTCCAAAAAATGTTCATGTCACAAAGCTCAACAATGCCATTCTCGATCTTTTACCGGGAGATGCAACAACCTTCCTGAGCATTAACTCAATGATCTTCGACGACCCGAACGATGCAATCGATTTTCCAGTCGAATTTTTGAATTCTCAGACCCCTTCTGGCATGCCTCCTCATTTACTGAAATTGAAAGTTGGTGCGTTCATCATGTTGCTAAGGAATTTGGATCCAAAGAAGGGACTTCTGAATGGAACTCGATTGATCGTGAAAAAGCTGTTCAGGAATTGTATCAAGGCGGAAATAATCGCAGGCAGCAATAAGGGAGCGGAAGTTTGCATCCCCCGAATCGACTTGGAACCAAGCGAGAGCAGCTTAGGATTTCAAATGAAGCGACGACAATTTCCCATCGGTTGGGGTGTTTTTACCAGAACCTGTTTTTGCTCATGGCCAGCTTTATGTAGCTTTAACGCGAGTACGAAATCATGAAAACCTTAGAGTGCTGATCAACAATTTCTCATACCAAGGCGCAATAATAAATGATAACTGTACATTTACAAGAAACGTTGTGATAAAAGAATTATTGAATTAATATTAATATGTCTTATTTCGTATTATTTTAGGAAAAAAAAAAACATTTTACTTTTCAGGCTATGGGGCCATATTACGTAACGCTTCATGGGGGTGGCTTCATGATTTGTTACGATTTGTTAAAGATAGGGAGGAGTGAACATAGATCATATCATTGATAGCCCGTTTTCTTAATTGCAAAATTCACTTTCACGTGATTAAAATAATTTAAAAATGTGAATACTTTTATGTTACACCTGGGAGAGGGAGGGATTTTGAAATATGTTACGATCTTTTAGGAAGGGGAAGTAAAGGGTATAAAAAGCAAATAAATATGTGAACTACTATATATTGAGTTTTCAGAAACTTCCGTCAGTTTTGACGGGTAATTACTAGTTGTTTTATAACTTCGAATCTCTTCAAAAATTGTATTTTGAACAGAAGTTCCACAAATTTCAAAAAATTCATTTTGAATAAATGTGGACATATAATGAACAAACGCTTGTTTGTCTCTTGTGATTCGCAAATTTCCTTGACATGACCGTATATACATAATATACATACTGATTAATTCTACGATCCTTGAAATCGATCCTAGAACCTCGAAATGCTAAACCTTGCGCTGTAATTTTTGCCCAATTATCGGCTTCATCTGTTACCTGTCTTAAAAGTAGACACCTTAATGTGAAATTTGATGACGCGTTGTTAACTTGCGAATTCCAGTACACATAATTTTGCATTTTAATTAATTTTTCTCGGCTAAATTATAGACCAATTTCTAAGCTTAGACAATATAAAGACTGTTTTGTTTACTCCAACACAACCCTCTCTTAAACAACTCACCATTAGGTAATAATTTTTTGAGATGACGATATGGATCGATGGACGAATTTGATATTTTCTACATCTATATAGAAATGTTCTTTGATATAAAGAATTTTTTAATTTTAACAAAGACTTCCATTTGCATGGTATCATCTCTATGGGGTCAATATTTAAAACGATTTCAATATATAAATTTGTATTAGATAGATTTATATGATCGTGTTCTGCATTCTGTTTCTGCATCATCAACTTTTCTATAGTGATAAACTCTTTATTTGAAACTGCATTTGTATTCACAAAAACGGTTTCTAACGAACTATTTGAAATCAAACAATCTTTAACACTTTTACTATTGGATTCTTTAGCGTTCACAAATAAATTATGTCCAATTATCAAATTACCACGTGTTCTCCACATGATAATTCCAGCACAAAGTTTTGTCAAAAACTATACCTACCGTGTTAGAAAAATATATCTGTCCCATTTATAACAATTTTGGGAAGATGGTTAGCACATGATATCCTGGTTTATATACATTTTCAATACAAAAACAATCATTGCTAATATTGCAAAATTTTTACATCTGCAGGTCATCAGCAAACATCATTAACACGATTGGCCCCACCACTGATCCCAAAGGTACCCAGAAACAATTTTACATGCCTTAGAAACAGACGAACGAAACGATATCGGTTGACTAAGGTCATTAAGATATGATGCAATTAAACGCAAAGTAAGCCCAGAGAAGAATCATTTCGCTCTAAGCTTTCTCCGTAACAATTGATGACGAATTTTATCAAAAGCTTTACTAAAATCCAGTAGAACAAGAACACACAGTGGCTTATCATCAAATGCCCTACGAATATCTACATTAATGTTTATTAAAGCAGTAATAGAACTATGATTTGATCTAGAAGCAGATTGGTACGTGTAGTTGTACTCAGTCTAAGACTTGTTTAAGGGTTGTTGTTGCCCTTTTCAGTCATTACCATCTCGCTGTATGTCCAATCATTGAATAAATATCTTGTTAACATTTTAATTGAACTGGTCCAAATGAATATGTATTCAAAGGAAATACCCGGCCATATCTATCCATAGCATACATAGATATCTATATCAAATGCCAGGCACAGTGGCCAGTGATATGCAAATCATCAACTACCCACAAAATATCTTTTGTGCTTGGACCCTGCTCAATTAGCCGTACAAGCATAATACTACCGCCCTCATTGTTCTCCCTCCCAGATGTTGCAGTCTTTGCCGAGAAATGGCTGGGAATTGGGACAGAACATTTTCCGCTGATTCCAATCCCTGGTCGCCAAAGCGGCATCCGTTTGTCCTACTTGGGCCCATTTTCTTAAGATGATACGTTAAGAGGACGTGACCTGTGAGGAAGCCAGTCAGTAGCCTCAACTCAGGCTTCCTAAGTTCAAGACACTCCTATACCCTGACTGACAAAGGTAATATAAATCTCTTCGCCTGTCGCAAACCTGTAATTCTGCACCAGTAGGAGAACTTCTGAACATCCTCTCAGGATTTTACGGCTGCCCTGAGGTACCCCTTAGTGATGCCGCAGAAGGGCTCTGGTTCAATGAATAGGAGGTATTATGAAACTTCCCATCAATATCCACAAAGGGCAATTTCTTTATTTGCCACCGTTCTTTCAATTTTTGTCACTAGACCGCTAAGAGCCATCACACTGCATTTACCAGATTGATAAACAAACTGGTCCCGATGCAGCGGATTTTTTACAAGGATATTACTTCTTATTTGATAATCCAGGATTTTTAACATCGTCTTTAATAGAAATGATATAAGACTAATTGGCGGATATGCTTTGGGCTGGGTGTCCGGACGACCTTGTTGTGGTTCACGCATTCACACATGCGTTCGCCGCCACACGGTCAGAACAAAAACGAACAACGCAAACGAAAACACCCAAGACAACTGAACTAATGTCTCTTCCAGACAGTACAACCAACAAGACAAAAAAATATATAATAAAAATTCAGTCTCGTTTCGGATTTTAAGAAGACAACACGTCGTCATCACGCTGGCTGCATGCGCGCTGTTCACATATAAAATGGTGGTGAATAATAATATAGAATATTACTGTTAACAAAGAAATTCAAATAAAATAAATATTTGTTAAATTGAAAATTAAAAATTAATTGTATTAAATTAAAAATAAATTAATTCAAATATAATTGTGCAACACAATAGTTAATATATCAATAAATACAAGTAAAGTGGTGTACTTCCATAACCTTCACCCTTTGGTATAGAGACTACATTTACTTTACTCCAGAGTTTCGTAAAATAGTTAAAAGAATAACTTGACCGAAACATCTGGATCAAGCTGGGGAGTATTTCCTCAATACCCTTTTGAAGTAAAACCAGAAAGATTCCATCTCTTCAGCGGATTTAAAAGGTTTGAAAGAGCCAATAGCCCATCTCACTCACTGTACGGTAGCCCGGTCAGCGCAGGCCACTATCAGCCATGACTGCCAAGGAACTTACGTTTAAGATCCTTGGCCTCCTGGACCGCCTTATGCTGTTCTCCAGTGATGACAACCTCAGGAAAACCAGAGTTGAACAACTATTTGAAGTTAACTCCCGATCGGACTAGGAGCCTGGGACCACTGAGGCAGATTCCACCTCTCTGGCCTTTTTAAGTGCCGGTGGAGTACCGTCATTCAAGCGGATTCTTTTAGACGGTGGGGCCTCACTAGGAGCACCAGTCTCCCGCTGCGGTCGCATCACCAGAAGCTTAGTCTCGCTTCCGAGCGATTTTCCTCTCACCAATAAGCCTCTTATACCGCTTTTTTCGCGGCTTGACACTTTTTCACGCAAGGAGCCATGACAGGTTTGTCAAAGGTATTGACCACCTTGATTAGAAATTACAAAAAGCTACTGTCAAATTTTGGCAGTGTAGAAAGAAGAATTTTTTCTAAATCCAGTACAGAGAAATTATTAATAATTACAATTTATTGATACCAGAAATCGATATGGTCAATGATAAGGTTATTACCTGAGATAAACTTCAATACTTTATTCTCGGTAGTATACTCATCGAGATTGATAGATTATTGGTTCTCGCAGCAATCTTTTAAAAATGTATCGGAGCCTCTTTCCTTTTTTCAGACGGCTCTTGCTCCAAACAGAGCACTGGATTTGGAACTTGTTGCCCTTGGAATAACTTCAGATCGCTGTGAACGACAAAAAAATATTTTTGTCGCCATGCGTACTGAATGCATTGAATAATTCCTACACCATTCATTCTTTGTTCTCGCTTCTTTCTGCTGGTTCGCGATTCATATTTATGGAAGGCTATACAAAACTTAGCTCTAAAAGGATTAGGGATGAAGAGTGATGCTACTTCTGAGTGCCACAAGGTAAAACACTTTGTTATTGAACCTAATCGGAAATTCGCCCTAAGTTTGCTAATCTTTAAAAAAGGACCACCTGAACGGAATTTTTACGATATATGGCCCTTCTAAATGGCATCTCCATACCTGGCGCAAAAAGATGCCTTAAGGACTCAGTAACTTTACGAGTATTCACTTCGTATTAATACTTCGCTGCACGCGAAGACAAGTGACAGTAACTTTTTTTCAATAGTCTCATGTCTCACCTTCAAAACACCGCTTGAGATTTAATGAGCATTTTGCTGATTTTTTTCCGATTTTCAGTCTTCGAATGGGCTTCTCAATAACTAAATGTAAATAAAATCAGATTTCTCGTATTTATAGAAAAACGAAGAAAACCGACCGGTTTTGTGATCAAGAAAAGATGTGGTGCATTTGAAGGTAAAAAAATAAAGTCAAGAGTTATAGGCGTAAATACATAATAATAATAGGAAACTTTTTTTTGCAGATATGATTTTTGAAATTTGTTACTTCAATATTTCTCACAGCGTTATTTGTGTTGTTAAAAAAATTTCGCTCAATTATTTTCTGTCATCAAAGTTTGAACTAATGCTCTAGATGTTGTAATAAATATGTATATTAGTACATTGATTAATATTTAAAAAAAAAACACCTAAACACGAGTTTCATGTTTCATGAAATGATAGCTGACAACTTACCAAGTTATGCCTGGAATCATTTTCCAAAAATTGTAATTTTTCCTTTACCATAACTCCCGTGAGACGTTTCTTTAAAATGTTATGCTTTTTAATTAATTTTTGGCATTTTAGTTCCCAAATGGTAAGATCTAGGTAGAAAATAATATTTTCGTAAATTTTCAGTGGAATAATAATTTCTTGGGCCGTGTCCAAAATTTACAAAAATACCGCCTACACATATTAAGTTACATATCATGGATAGATAGACAAGTGAAAAACAAATTAAATTTGATATTGATTTGAAAATGTGTTTACTTCAGTGATACATACTTTTGACAACTACAGTGTAGCTAATATTTTGTAGATAGGGAAACTCTAAGGGGTAAACATATTATTCATTTTAATCAGGTTTTAATTACATTCATCGTTTTGTCTAAACACACATGTGTTTAATTAATTGTTATTATAATAAATAAAGGCGGTTAACCGCACATCAAATAATACACTTTTCATTAAAGATATATTATAACCTCTACAGTCTACCAATAATACTCGTAAATTTTTTATTGGAAACGTGTAAAAACAAAATTCCACCCCATCACTAAGGATATACCAAAAGAAAAGACTGGTGGTTTTATCAAGATTGATGAACACACGCATATGTGGATATATTTACGTACATACGTACAAACATATTTACTTTTCTAAAATCGAAAACGGATTAGTATCAAAGTTTTTTTCTTTTTTTTTTTTTCACCACGTAAACATACAAAAAGTTTATATTTTTGGAAATAGATATAAGAGTGATGAAAATCACACTGGCAGATTTACTGGGATGGGTTGCAAATGTTTATTTTGTGGTATAGTCATATATGTATGTAGGTGTAAGAGGGTGGTGTTGTTTAAAATAAATAGATTTTCGAAAATACGGTAGTCGATTAGTGAATTTGTAAGGTAGGTAGATTTATAGAAATATACATAATACATTTTATAAAATTATTTAAGCTCTATGTAAATATAGAATAAAGCGATATTCTTGTTATTAACTCACCAATAATCTATTATGAATTAATTAAATTTTATTTGTTGATTGCGAACATTAAAATTTAAAGTAATTAATCGTAATTTTTCAACCAAAGTAAATTAGTACCTTATTTTCACGTCCTGTTGAGCAGCTTAGTTTTATTGCTAATTCGCCAACTTTTACTTTCTGTTAGTCTAGTAAAATAAAGTATAGTAATCATGAAAATTTTGGACATTGAGATTTTTAGAGATTTATCTGTTTTGGGGTCCCCTGGTCCGAAAAAGTGGGTTTCGAAATGGTGTGTGTCTGTCAGTATCGAACTGAAAATTCAGATTTAAGCTTTTTTAATAAATTGGGAGGTCCTAGTGAATTTTACTTCAAATCGGCTAACGGTTTACAAAAAACTACTTTATACAAAATGTTTCGAAAAATTATAAAAAAAAAAAAAATTCCCAAATTCCTCTGTTCGTAAAAGAAAGTCGTGTGTTGGCCACACCTCCATTTTTTCTTTAACAATTACAGCAAATCTGGTATTTTCGGCAAACAGAATGGTATTTTCATGCTGTCGCCATCAAAGTTTCTTCTCAATTTTAATGGTTAAAATCCCTGTTCTGCATAATTTCATTAGAATAGTTTGTATTTGTTTTTAATATTTGGTATGGATAATCAGTATTGGAAATTTTGTGACTTTAAAAATTAACTACTAAATAAAATCAATAGTAAATCCGATAAAGCATCATAAAATAATTTTAAAGTAGCGATTTAGATTTTATCCTTGATATTTTGACATATAGCAAAAAAAAATGAAATGTAGCCAAGACCCAATTTTCTTTTACACAGAATCTGCATTTCCGCCTTAAATTTTGTGAAACTTATTAAGCAAATTTTTTCTAATTATATCTTGGAACATTTGTACTTAATAGTTTTTCAATAAATTTTTTATTTTTTGAGATGAAGCTGCCATTTCCGGTTGACGATTTTTACTAAAATACTGGGATTTCCCAATTTATGGAGAAAGTTAAATATGAAGTTTTAGTTTGATTGGTTAAACCATATGGGCTGCAGAGCCCACTTCCAAAAATGGATAAATTTACCAAAAATCTTAGGGTTGAAAAATTGTCATGAATACTACATTCTAGTTTAATAGCCTAAAAAGAAAGTATATGGGTAATGATAACAGTGCCGTCAACTAAAAGTAAATATCAAAATTAAAATTTCTCGCCCATTTATTGTAATCGCCAATTTCAATCTATTGCAAAGTGGGGTACATTCGTCGGTGGATGTATTCGTCAACAGCATTTTCAAAAAAATACAATTAACTCTAGCTTGAACTTTCTATTTTCTGCTGTTGTTTGATACAACATCCGCCGACTGTTGAAGAAACATGACATGTTTTTGGATTTTCAACATTTTAATATAATATTTCATTTACAATACAAAACGGTTTTTTTATTTAACACTATTTATATTGAATTTGCGGTTTATTTTGTGATACTTATTAGAGTTATTTTTATACCATTTATTTTCCTAATTAGCCGCCAATAGAGTTTTAAGGCATATACTGACATTCACACATTTTCCAGCTCCTATATTTAAGGTCTCCATTTCCGCTAACATTTCAAGATGACAACTTTTATCAACCCTTTAATTTCTTTATACTTTGTATAAAGCTTTAACGTGAAATGAAATTTTGAATATGTACGCCAGCGAAAATGAATTTTTCTTATTAGAACTTCACACAATATTTTAACTATGTACAAATTTGTTTGTTTTATTCAGGTTACAATCGCAGCTACTTTCTCGTTGTATGATTCCTCAGTATGAGTTGGCAGATTTCAATAATGAATTGAAAGTCGCTGCTTTCCGAATTGTAATCCCAAGATGGCTTCTTCAAAATTAGTTTTACAATAAATAAGTAATTAATACACAACTAATATGGTTTTTATTATTTATGCGTCGAATTACAGATTGCAAATGAATCAGTTTTTTATTTTTGCTACATCGTAAATGATCCCATAAAGTACTAAACCCTTACGCAAATATTATGGTACTTATTTACTAACCTTGACTCAATCGAGAAGAACAATATAATTTATTATGGATAGGTAATTGCATTTTTTAACCCCATTACCAAAATCAAATTAGTACATTTTCTACTTTATAAGACCATTGACGTTTGACATAAAAATAACAAAATATTTGACAATAAAGCAATTATAAAGCTAAGTACATATTTCCAAAGCCAACTTAATAAATAAAGCCTCCATGTTGACGATATTTTTTTAAAAGCTTTTTTTAAGGTATCAAAAAATCCAAAAGAAAATGTTTATTCCATAGTTTTTATATGGAGTGATATGACCTCAGTTTATTCAAAATATATTAATGAAAATTGACTCGAAATTAATTTTATTTTGATTCAATTGAAACTATAAACTTTATTTTCCACCTGACTTGGACGATTTTTTCGTGAGCTTTTCCAATTTACGGTAATAATGATAACAAAATAAGATATTTTATATCTGAAAAAGCTTAAAAATAGAGTACATGCATGTAAAAAAGAGATATAAATATAAAGGAAAAGGCGCGACGTTTACAATAATAAACATGACAAACAATATAGAAACAAAGTAAAAATAAGAGAAATGAAGCAAATAAAAAATATGAAGCATATTATCAGATGACAGCTAATAAAAAGCAAAGCCTACTTAAAAAATAATTTTTTTTTTTAAATTTAATTTGTCTGTCTGTAATCAGTGGATTTTTCGGCATTTTTTATAGACAAATATAATAATTGTTCATGGCAATCCCAATATTTTCGATTTGGTAAATCAGAAAAATACAGAGGCCAATCGCTCATAATATATCTACTGGGAAGGTTCTCATTTTTGCAGAGTGGTACATTGGTATAACTCTTTGGGCCTTCAGCCAAAATTACGGGGAAGATATTTCTACTTTTTTTCAATAGATATATTATGAGCGATTGGCCTCTGTATTTTTCTGAATTACCAAATCGAAAATATTGGGATTGCCATGAACAATTAATATATTTGTCTATAAAAAATGCCGAAAAATCCACTGATTACAAACAGACAAATTAAATTAAAAAAAAAATAATAACTTTTTAATTAGGCTTTGCTTTTTATTAGCTATCATCTGATAATATACTTCATATTATGTATTTGCTTCATTTCTCTTATGTTTACTTTGTTTCTATATTGTTTGTCATGTTTATTATTGTTTGCCTTTTCCTTTATATTTATATCTCTTTTTTACATGCATGTACTCTATTTTTAAGCTTTTTCAGATATAAAATATCTTATTTTGTTATCATTATTACCGTAAATTGGAAAAGCTCACGAAAAAATCGTCCAAGTCAGGTGGAAAATAAAGTTTATAGTTTCAAGTGAATCAAAATAAAATTAATTTCGAGTCAATTTTCATTAATATATTTTGAATAAACTGAGGTCATATCTCTCCATATAAATACTATGGAATAAACATTTTCTTTTGGATTTTTTGATACCTTAAAAAAAGCTTGTTTTCATCATGGAGGCATTATTTATTAAGTAGGCTTTGATATTTCAGATATTTATAATAAAAATTTAGTTAATTCTGCGTTTGTTTATTTAGGTTGTTCCGGATTCAACCAAATCAGGTTCAAATTTTGGTAGACGACAAAGCTTTTGTATCGGTCGCTTCAAATACCCACTTCTCGTTTTGACATCTACATCTCGGACATTACCATCGTTACTAGGATATAGTTGCATGACTCGTCCTAACAACCATTGACTTGGAGGAAGTTGAGTGTCATGAATTAATACGATGTCATTTAACTCCAGATTTTCATGACGATTTTGCCATTTCGATCGTATTTGTAGGGATGTTAGATATTGCAACTGCCAGTTCTTCCAAAAATGTTCAAACATTCGTTTCACAACTTCCCATCTTGCATGATGAGATTCAGTTTGATCTTGGAGTAGCTCAGGGACTTGATATAGTGGTCGTCCTATTAAAAAATGGGCGAGCGTCAGAACATCAATGTCGTCAGTCTCTGCTTCACATAAAGGTCTAGAATTTAGGACGCCTTCGATTTGCGTCACCAACGTTAAAAATTCTTCTAATGTTAGATAGACATCACCAACAGTTCTTGTGATTTGAACTTTCAACGATTTTACCGCACTTTCCCATAGACCTCCTTGATGGGGAGCTCTCGGTGGGATGAATCGCCAAGATATTTTGTTTTTGAGAAGATTAGAGGAGATGTTATCGCATTTGTCGATAAAAATTTTTTGAATTTCTTCTCGGTAGTTTCTCGCTCCAACAAAGTTGGTACCATTATCACAATATATGGTGCGACCCAAACCACGCCTGCTGGTAAATCTTCGAAGCTTTCACGTGTATAGCATGTGTTCAAAAGCAAATGAAGATACAAAAATATGTTTTTACGAGAACTGAACCTCTTCGGCGGAATGGATGAATCTTGAACGGTCCACAGAAATCGACCCCGACGGTTCCAAATGGCACTGTGTGAATTACCCTCGCTTCAGGTAACTGCCCCATTATTTGCTGGGCCATTATTGGGTTCTGTTTCAGACGGCGCACACATTTTCTGAACACTTTCTTGGCCACGTCCTTTCCTCGAAGCACCCAGAAGTTTTGACGTTCTAAGTTGAGTAACGGTTCCTGGATGCTGATGAGATTCATGTGTGTCGTGTGTTATAGCAATCGCCACTGGTGATTTGTGCGATATAATGATGGGATGCCTGGTACGGTATGGTAGTAAAACCTTTTGCAGTCTGCCTTCCACCCTCATTATGTTGTTACCATCCAAAAAAGGATTTAATCCTTTCAGTTGGCTTTTCACTGAAATGCGTTTGTTATTAGTGAGGCTTAGGTATTCATCAGGAAAGTCTACCCTTTGAATTTAGATCATAATTTTTTGATTGGCATCTTCCAATTCTACTGGTGTGTATCATCCAGTTTGTTTCTCTTTTTGATATTTACGGCATCTATAATTTACAATAAAACGATTAACATAAGCTAAAATTTTTTGCATTTTGAAATGGCTGCTATATTTAGTGATTATTTTATTTATCACGGAATTATCTGGATTCCTTTGAATTGTCGTACATATTATGTACATTAACAAATATTGCCTCTTCTTCCTTTGTATTAGGTATACTTGGTTGATTGGGAAAATTTTTCTCGTCACCTGATAACCATATAGGACCATTCCACCATATATTATGTTCAGATAGTTCTTTTGCAGTTTTGCCCCGCATTGCACAATCTGCAGGGCTATGTTTAGATGGCACGTGTCTCCATATGTCCCTTTTGTGGATACCAATAATCTCCGAAGTCCTATTGGCAACAAAGGTAGTCCAACGCCTCGGCTGACTAGAGAGCCAATCAAGCACTATTTGTGAGTCTGTCCATAGTGTAACAGATGCGATGGTCACGGTTAACATGGCAGAAATTTGTGTCACCAGCCTGTTGAGAAGAACGGCACCCATTAGCTCCAGCCGAGGCAGACTTACTTGTTTTAACGGCGCAACTTTAATTTTGGAACACAGTAAACTAGTGGTAAAACCTTCAGCTGTTGGTGACCTTAAATATACTAACGCCGCCCAGGCCCATTTACTGGCATTACAAAAGCCATGAATGCTTACTGTGCTTGACGATCCTGTCCATCTAGGAATTTTGAATTCAGGTGTTCTGCTGATATCTTCTCGAATTTCGTTCCACGATTTGCTTATTTCTGACGGAAGTTCCTCATCCCATTCTAATTTTCGCAGCCATAGACTTTTGAATAGTATCTTTATTCTGATAATTATCGGAGATATTAATCCCAGAGGATCGAATATACTGCTTGCGTCTGACAACAGACTTCGTCTGATGTGGAATTTTTTTTGGTCTAGCTTTACTTGAAAAACAAATTGATCAGAAGTTGAGTCCCAGTCGATGCCCAATAACTTCATTGGCTCTTGATGCTCCGAGATCTGATGTATGTCCTTTATATTTGAATCCTTTATGTTTATACTGTCGCGAATGGTAAGATTGTTAGATGACATTTTTCTCAAGTGGAATCCTCCATTAATTAATACTTTCAAAACGTCATCCTTTAGTTTAATTAAATTAACCTCCGTTGCTGCACCAGTCATTAAGTCGTCTACGTATATATCACATTCTATGGCTCTGGACGCTTCGGTTGTTGAATTCCTCCATAGATCTGCTAACTCTTTCAAGCACCTTGTTGACATAAAGGATGCGGATCCCGTACCATATGTAACGGTTTTCAATGCGTAAGGACGAATGTTTTGCTGGTGATCTCGCCAAAGTATTATTTGGTGTTTGGCGTCATTTTCGTGGACCCAAACCTGACGATACATCTTCTCTATGTCCCCTACCAACACGTAACGATGCAGTCTAAAGCGAATTATAATTTCAAATAGACTTGATTGGATATTGGGACCAACCAGTAGATTCCCATTTAATGATAAACCAGCGGTAGATTTTGCGGAAGCATCAAATACTACTCGCAACTTAGTGGTGGTACTTGTGTCCTTTAAAATCCCATGATGTGGTAAAATATAACTCTGGCGAAGTAATGTTGGCTCGATCTCATTCTTATTCATGTGGTGTAGTTCTTGGTATTCTTCCATGAATTTTTTATAAAGTTCTTCAAAATTCGAATCTAGCTTGAATCGTCGTTCCATCGCCAACAGTCTTGACAGAGCAATATTGTAAGTTGATCCTAATTGCTTGTCTTTCTCTTTGAATGGTAATGTTGTGATAAATTTGCCATCCGCTGCCCGCTCGGTGGTAGCTCTGAATATTGACTCACATTTCTCCTCCTCTTTCGGTCTCCAAGAATCGCAATGTTGCGTCGATATATATCAATGTTGTAAACGATTTTGATTGATATGTCTCGTTGTCGGAGTTTCCACCTACAATCTATCCCAATTTTGTGTTTTGAGCAGCTAGTCTGGAGGAATTTAATTTCAGATGACCATTTTCGAGGAGGGAAAACATTACATATATCTGCTCCAAGCAAAACATCAATTGGTCCAGGCTTGAAAAATTCCGGATCAGCTAAGTTAATAGTTTAGAGATTTCTTATGGCTGTGACATTAACTTCAATGGCTGGTAATGATGACGTAATATTCGGTATAATCAAAGCCTTTACAGTTATGACTGAGTCTGAATTAAATCTAGACATAAACCTGAATGAGGTGCTTCCGTTTGACCTGCCCGCGCTAGCCTGCCCAATCCCGGCTATCAATGTTCTTGCGTTAGTTCGTGGTAAACCTAATTTTTGCGTTAAAGCTTCTGTAATGAAAGATGATTGTGAAGCAGTATCCAGCAATGCTCGACATTGACGTTGTACGCCATGATTGTCTAAAATGTTAATTAGGGCAGTTTGGAGTATGGCTTGTAGTGTCGAATTTAGACATATCTTTTTATTTCCCGATTCGATACAACTATCTAGTTCGACATGCATATTGTTAGTATTGTGTTCTTCTGTTACATCAGGTCGTGAAGTGTCTGTTGAAAGACTGGTAGATTTTTGTTCGGCGTCGACGTGCAAGACTGTGTGGTGTTTCCGAAAACAGATACAGCATCTGGCTTTCACTCTATATTCGTAAACACTGTGATTTGGATGAAAGCAATTGAAACATCTTTTATTGTTAATGATTAATTGCTTACGTTCCTTTATTGTTAACGCTTTGAATTTCTCACAATCGACTAGCCTATGACTTTGGCCGTTGCAACTAATACAACTTTCAGTAGGGGTGGAAGCAGTAAAACTCTTTCTGGTCTTTGGAGCTTCAGAACTTCGTGCTGTTCGATGAGAGTGGACTTTCAACGTCTCTAATGCATCAGTGCGAGTTAGCAGAAACTTAAAAAAATCGCTTGTGGTAGGATATTCATTTTCTGATGTGGCTTGTGCCCATAAATTCTGCGTTTCACCATCTAACTTTGTTAACATTATGTGAATGGGCCACGGATCTCTGGACTCAGCTTTTTCACCAAGTGCCCGTAAACCACGTACTACCTCATCGGAGGTATCCATTAGTTTTCTAATATTGGAAGCAGAGGCAAAATTCACCGAAGGTTGGTCCAAAAATGTGCCATTAAATGAATTAATTGTATGGCGCTTGCGATCATAACGCTTTCGGAGTTTTTGCGAAGCCTCGATGTAATTTGCTTCCGTTATTTTAAAATGCTTGATTAACGCAAAAGCTTCACCTTTAAGCAAACCCATTAAATATTGGAATTTCTGAGAAGCTGTAATTGAATCTTTTTCATGTATACTGGAGGCAAATTGGTCAAAAAAGCTTTGCCACTCAGTATAGTCCCCGGAGAAATAAGGGATCTACAGTTTCGCTAGTTTTACCCCAATAGATGTATTTACAGCACAGGTCGTATCGTTATGGACGGTTCTATTCATGTCAGCAAGATCGCGCTTTCTTATCCAACCATTTAATTTTTCCGCAATTGTGTAACAGGATTCTTCAGCATCTATTAATTTAGAATCCTCTGTTTCATCGATAGCAAATATTTTGCCCTCTAACTCTGTTATTGTGTCTAGTAATGTCTGTGCTCGCTCCAGCTTGACGCGCATTTTCTCGACAGTTTCTTCTGAATCTTCACTAATTCCGGTTGCGTATTTGACCATTTTAGTTAATACTGCGCAAAAGAAGCACGTTGCCTCTTTAATCCGCCTATTTCAGACATGCTTGTTTTTAGTTTAGATTAAATTCACAATTTCACAACAGAGTGTACACGTATATATGTAATTTGAATTGATAATTGCTTCCCGAAAGTGGCGAATGCAATTTAGTAAGTTAAAAGAACAGAAATGACGAGCGATTGATTTTATTCTTCAAAAAAAAATTGTTTTATTGGCTTTTAATAAATTTGGCTTTTACTTATCTGTGAATTAGCTTTCTTTGTAGATTGTGTTCCCGGCCACATGCGGTTATTCCAACGATGCAGCACGTGCTAATTCTGATTTGATGCTAATCCGGCTCGAAGGACCATGTACAAATTTGTTTGTTTTATTCAGGTTACAATCCCAGCTACAATCTCGTTGCATGATTCCTCAGTATGAGTTCGCAGATTTCAATAATGAATTGAAAGTCGCTGCTTTCCGAATTGTAATCCCAAGATGGCTTCTTCAAAATTAGTTTTACAATAAATAAGTAATTAATACACAACTAATATGGTTTTTATTATTTATGCGTCGAATTACAGATTGCAAATGAATGAGTTTTTTATTTTTGCTACATCGTAAATGATCCCATAAAGTACTAAACCCTTACGCAAATATTATGGTACTTATTTACCAACCCTGACTCAATCGAGAAGAACAATATAATTTATTATGGATAGGTAATTGCATTTTTTATACCGTTACCAAAATCAAATGAGTACATTTTCTACTTTATAAGACCATTGACGTTTGACATAAAAATAACAAAATATTTGACAATAAAGCAATTATAAAGCTAAGTACATATTTCAGATATTTATAATAATAATTTAGTTAATTCTGCGTTTGTTTATTTAGGTTGTTCCGGATTCAAACAAACTCTAAACATTTTGCAAAGTTTTTTTAACTTCATGCACGATAAATGTGATACGCTAAATTTTGACAATTCACTATTTAGGCTTTATGCAATCGCCTTATTCCATTTTAAATTTTTAAATCAAAATTTGCAGTCCTGATATACAATTTTACGAAAACCGGAAAACACCTTTTTTCACGTCCAACGTTGTCTTGTTTTTTTTTTGAGATCATTGAAAATTTCGTTTCACCTTACTGCATACTAGGCGTAAAATACTGATTTCATATGAGTTACTAAGTACACCATCTGTTGAATAATACTACAACTACAACTAGAATTTTGATAAATATCTTTAATATCTTTCCAATATCTAAAAATCGAACAAAGCCATGGATTTTTAATGAAACCATGTATAATGAAAAGACCTTGGATGAATTCATGATAGTCAATTGATTTAACACCAGTTTTATACATAATATAGTGGCAGGATACGAAAAGTTAGTTAAATTGACAGAATTGACCCTGTTGCAGACATCTAATCTCCTGAACTCTAAGCGGCTATCAGCATCCTTAACGTACCTAGAAAAATCATAGGAAAAAAACCAATTTGCCTAATTGGTCTGTAAATAATCAGATTTGGATGTTTTTTTTTTTTGGAACCAAAATTGAAATTTCTAATCTAACTTACTAAACCTCTGGAAATTAATTGTTTAATACACAAAAAACTTCATTTACACAATCAAATTTCAATAGGAGTAGCCAAGAACCTCTCTACTGCGTTTTGGATTTCAACTTAACTATAGAATGACCCAAAATGAAATACAAGAACAATTTTACTACGTAAGTTATGACGAGACCGAAGGACGAGTGGTGTTTCTAGGGGTAATTTGTCGAGTTATTAAAATTTTCGATTGTCCTGCTTTGTATACAGGTAGGCTAATAGTACATCAACGGATAAAAAATATACAAAAAATAAAGAGCAATTACGCATAGGTTCTTATAATTTAAATTTATACAAAGGTTCTTTTAATCGTTGTTACCATACTTACAGCAATTTAACTAAGAGAAAAGCTAAGCCTCCTTTGGTTTTCACCAATCCTTAAACTTGTCGTCCGGAAAACGTCAGGGCTTCCTTGCAGTACCTATATAGCTTAACGGGCACGATATTTAACCTCGCTGCTCTATTTTAAAAAAACGCCTAAACAAATGTTTTAATTTAAAAAAAAGGAGTAATGATCTGATTTTTCAGAAGCAAATGAAGACGCTAAATATTCACTTAATCCCATCCGCTGGGAAGAACCGGAAGCAGTTATAGTCACTAGACTAATACCAAATGTCTTTGGTGCTTAGTCAATTATCCAGACAATTAATTTTTTCTAGATTAACGCAGAAAAGTGGTGCAATACCAGTATCTCGAGGCCGAGAATACCTTCCGATAATCCCAACCCGGCTCTTTGAATACATTTATCGGAAATGGGGCTTTAGAGTTGGTAGAAATTTAGCTAAAATTCGTGAAGAACTGAGCGAAATAGTTTAAATGCAAGAAGAACAAATTGGTTCGGATTTAAATTAAAGTTTTTTTTTATGTACTCTCAGCACAACCATTAAATAAATGAAATACAAAAAAAATATAAAAACTGAACAAATGATACAAAAGAAAACAAAAAAAACGTTTCCTTTCGTTCTATATTCTATCAAAATCGGTTTAATAATTTTTGAGATTAGCGGTAATCGCCAGACAGATAGAAGGACGGATACCTTACTTTATATTAGGCCGGACACCTTACTTTATATTTGTACAACACCCTGACTCTCTAAAAACAAAGGTAGTGTGTAAACGTCAGAACTTTTAGAAAGCAAAGCCTTCTATGAGTGTGAAATTTTTCGATATTATTTTAATAGACCTCAAACCAAAAATTTGCGAACTCTTTAAAGTAAGCTTTGCTTTTTACAAGTTTCCACGTTTACACATTATTTTAATTTTTTATAAAATCAGGTATCATGACTCCCGTAAGATAATAATTATCAGATAATAACAATCAGTTAAATATTTACTTAACTACATTTTTGATAACTTACTTAACTACCTTCAGATTTTCACAATTCGTGACTAATTAGGTGAGCATCTGTCCTTCCAGTCATACAATTTCTCACAAATATTATTAATTTTGACCGACATTTTTCCCACAGATAGGTTTTGGTAATAAACAGGTTATGTCGTGTCCCGTCGACTTTAAAATAAAAGGTGTTACAGCAGAACAGAGATTTTCTTAAAAACGACACCGACAATTTTTTTTATGTTTGTCCATG
Source organism: Tipula vernalis (assembly GCA_958295665.1). NCBI lineage: Eukaryota > Metazoa > Arthropoda > Insecta > Diptera > Tipulidae > Tipula > Tipula vernalis. Next base: position 332,199,000 of record OY282558.1, on the reverse strand, counting down.
GGTTGGTCCAAAATTTTAATTTTAATTGAAGTATATTCGGTGGGATTAATTTTAACAACAAAAAAACATTAAACAAAAAAATTGGTTGAACTGTTTTCTGAGGTAATATAAAAATATTGAAAAAAATATTTTTCGATGGTTGATACACCTTGTAAATTCCAACAATTTGGTCAGTTTAAGCCTTTCTAAATTATGGTGATGGAAAATTTTATTTTTGAAACGGGATTTCATAGTACACCCGTAAAATAAAAATAAAAATCGCAATTTTCTGAAAACCGGGCTTTTATTTTTGCAGAACCGGGATTTCGTTACACACCCACTTGCAATGCAATGATGATGGCTGTGACGTTTTATTGACATTGGATGACTTTTATTTCACATTAAATCTTTATTGAACAAAATATTCGTGATTTGCTTTAATTAAATCGTCTCTTAAGGTACGAAAGAGCGAAACTATAACACTGTGTGACAATTCGGATTCTGTATAGTTTGTGTTTTATTTGTATGTGTTGTGTGAATTTTTCATAAAGATGCTTCTGACTTTTTTTGATTAGCAATTTCATTAAGCTGATTGTGGACCAGCTTAGTGCTGGGGCAAGAGAACGAGGAGCTTAAACCAAAGTGTCTTGGTAACCAATTCAGTCTCGATTACCTGTGCGAATAAGGCTACCGAGTAATGGCTTAAAACCACAATCGGAAATGTTAAGCCGTGGGAAGGAGCACAACTAAAGGCTGTCGAAGCAAAAAAACCCGCCTCGGCCTCAAATTGTTTATGGGACCTTACCGAATAGCGCGAAAAGACCGATTGATCGGCTGCTTGGTTTTATCAAGATCCAGAATGAAGCTATGAACGGTAATAAATGGAAACTGATCCGGAGGGAAGCGAAAGGCATGCCAAACATTTATTTATTTATTTGTTTCTTATAACCCTAACCATACAACATAAATTCAAAATATATAAAATTATCATAATTTTAAAAACAACATGATTACGAATGTGGGAGCTGAAACATATGAAATATATGAAATGTATTCATGTAAACTTCACCCCAACAACACGCATGATAAAAATTTAATAAAATTGAAGGTGTTCATAACGGACATGGAACATAAAGAAAAATTGATTTGCTCTTATAGATCCATAGTTAAACTTATTATGGCAAACGATCTCTGGAATATAACTTATACAAAGTTCGCCAAGTAATCTATAAAACATAATTTTAGATTTTTCACTCAAACTCAAGGCTCATCAAAAACCAAGATCGTAATGTAAACATATCTAATTTTTAGACAATAAATTTTTCAAATGAAGCGAAATCCAAGGTTCCAGTCTCACTTTAGAATCAAGTTGATTAGCAATTAAAAAACATGATTCAGATAAAATAATATCGGATCACTTCGCAGAAAACGCAAAATTATCAAATTTACGAGCATCAGGGGTCAAAATTAATTTAGGAGAATAAGACCGAATTACTTTCGCAACTTATCTTATACCTAAAGCAACCGTTTACATGTTTCTGTCAGAATAAACCTTCTCATAATTACCATCGATTTTACCAGAATTTCAAAAAAAATTCGTTAGTTTAGTATATTGTATTGTCTAGTCGCTAAACGAAGAATTTGTCAAAATTTAAATTTTTAAAAAAATGGCGACGGTTTTAACAAAAAGTATATTTTTTCAAGCTAAAAAAATTGAAAATCCTTCGGTTAGCGACTAGCTAAATTTAGTGTTGATCGGATTGATATTTTTTTAGTAATCGTGTCCAACGCAAAGATACTTTCAAAAAAATACGATTCAGAGATAATCCCGTAATATTCCCGTAATCGATGTTGTTAACAGTTTTTAAATAAATATTTATTATGCTGCCGAAAAAAAAATCGAGAAAATGTCATCATTTCGCCCGCTGTATAGGTATAACACCTAAATTAGTGAATTATTTTTACTCGTATACGAGTAATATTGCAAATAGGCCATAAGGTGAGCCAAGGTAGGCCCAAGGTAATGTTGTATTTTTATTTTTTATTTTTACACAATTTTTATAGAACAAAAGATAAATTTATACGATTTTTTGTTGACTCTCAGAATGAGTCTAAGAACAACCCGACTCCATACAAAAAAAAAACAGAGGGTTTGCTTAAGCCACAAATCCCCTTAAAAAACTGGACTTTTCATTCCTAAAATGACACACTAACTGACTAACGGTTAACAATTTAACGTAACAGTGCGGTATATGGATGTTACATGTTACTGCCCAGCGAACCTATAAAAAATGTTCGTTCAGTTTCGTTAAATTGAAGTGCCAACAGAGCCCGGGCAAAACTGAAAAAAATGTCAAAAATCCAAATTGTCCTTTATGCAAGTCCTCTTGCTAATAGCGTATTGTACATTTGTAGTTCAAATTCAATATTATTTATTTGCAACAATGTAGGTAAATTGATAACCGAATTATCAAAGATTTTATAAATTGTAATATCAAATAATTTATTATTTATTTATTTAGACAAGATCTGTGTCTATGTAGAAAAAACTTTCGTTAAATTCTGTTACATTTCTTACAGTTTCGCTCGCTGGCTCTTAAGATTCAGACCATTAGTATAATGCATCCGAAGAAAACCCATTAAACTTAAATTTCAATAAACGACCATCATAATGACTGTTGTTCTGGAAATTTCATATCATATAACAACAAAAACTGCACATTTTATTTATTTCAAATAAGATCAAATTGTTATGAAATCATTGTGAATAATTTCTGTTTTCGTTCCAATTCAGCATTTTTGGTGTGCTATTTGTTATTTTTTTCCAAAAATTTCCAAAATGTATCGGATACCAAACTGTGAACCAATTTAAATTAAACTATTAGCAAAAACAAGAAAATAGTTTGACCGATTTTTAAGATTTTAAGCCACGGTTATATATAGAACACGGGTTCTATAAAAATGCTGCCCTTTCCACAGTAAATACGCGATTAAAAAAAAGTGCCAAGCGGAATCTTTTCTTTTTGGTCAATATCGACTCCACATTACACCATAATTCCTCTCCAAGTAGAAATTTGGTTGTACCTGAACCTTCCAATAAAATTTGGTTGTGTGCTATTAATAACCGGCCACCGGTGTATTAAAAAATAATGTACAATTATAAAATGCAACACTCATTGCTTAGGAAAAATATTGTACATATACAGAAAACTTACAAACAATTTCTTGGTTTTACGCATACTCTTGTATTTTATCATTTATATTTATATTTTACTTTAATAACCGTAATATTGTGAATACTTTTTAAATTGATTTGGTTTCCGCGAGCCAAATTAGAAGTATTTGTCACTAAATGATTCTATAAAAACTTGCTTGCGCTAAAGAGTTTAGAAAATTAAAAATTAAAAACGATAGAAATGGATCGACTAAATAAATGGCAAGCAATATTTTCATCAAATGTTGTACGATTTCCGCCGAAATATTTGTTGTTTATTTGGCCGACCCCAGAGACCGGCTATTTGATAATTTTTGCATCAAGTGCATACAACGGACATTCGAGGAAAATTTGGTTTGGTTGAACTGAATTAAATGCAATCTATGTAATTGCTTTCTTTATCCAGATTCAGTCGTATAATTTGTATTACCACTAGATATAAATACGTATACGTATACGAGAAATTGGTTGCTTTTTTGCTATGTTTTTCACAGCCATTAATTTAAAAGAATTGTATTTTTATTAAAAAGCTTATAAATGGAAAAATAATTAAATTTTATACTTGATTGATACATGATTTTCCGGGAAAACTAGCTGCTTCCAAACATTTTTACTTTGAAATTCGTTTCAACCAAATACATTTTTATAAGTAAAAAGAAAACATTATACATTAAAGGGTTAAGTAAAAAGTTCCATTTCTTTTTTCAACCTTGTATATCCACACGAGAACCTACCCACAATTTTTCTTATTTTATTATGGTAAGTTTTTCAAAACAATGATGACAATTGACAATGTTCGAATAAAATTTGTAACAATCACTATTCGGAGATATCAAATTATCGAAGATTAAAAGTATATCCTGTTCCACATTATGGTATACATAAAAAACAAAACCAAAAAAAAAAAAAAAAAATTATTTAATTTGAATTTGTCGTCGTCTTATAATTGCAAATTTATTTTTTATTTGTTAACTTTCCTCCTTCGGTTATTGTTAAACAAACTATTCGGTATTTTTGTTTTTATCACACTATACACAAACACGCTCTCACAGAAGACAAAAGAAATTCCATTAAATGCCAATTTGACTTCTTGCAATAATTAAAAAAAAAAATAAAAACTTATTTAATTTTCAATTAAAGTCCTTTCATAGTAGATCTTTTTTTTTTTGTCTTTAATTGTATTTCCCGATTTTTAATTAAATTTTCTTTTCAGTTTTGTTTTGATTTCAGGTTTTTTCTATAGATTTGCTTTGTGAGAAATTTACTACGGAGTGGGATGTTGATTATACATTTTATGTGTTATTCTGCAAATGTGTATAATACAATAACTGTGATCACAAATGAAAAGGATACAAATTTAAAAATTGATGTTTGCCGAGAGAACAATTCAGAAACTAAAATGAATTTCAAAAATTCTTGTGATTACTTAAATTCATTTGCACTGTTGCCAAAATTGCTTTTGCTGTACCATGGTAATTAAATTAAACTTTCATTTTGAGATAGCTGTTTTAATCCATAAAATAAAAAATTAAAAAAATTAAATACACTGTGTCTTTCTTGTCGCACAAATTTCAATTGAAACCACTACATATTTTTCTCTTGCTAATAACAAGACTTTAAAAATATTCGCACCCTCTTGATGTAATAGAAATAAATATTTATTATAACACAAGATTATAGTCAAAGAGGTGAAGAGTTATTCTTTAGACGACGATTTTTCGAAATATGTATATCTTCTTCAGGGTGGTCATTTTGTGGTGCTATATCACACCTTTATATCACTAGTGGAGACTTTTTTTGTGTGATATAAAAAAATGGAGAAAGTCTACAAACACACCCCTGCAAAATGAATTTTAAGGGGAAAATGATGAATAAAAGTGATAAGCTGACGTTTCCACATAACCTCAAATGACATTATATGAAAATTTTATACGAAGTGCTATTTGTGTGATGATAAAGTAATACTTGAATGCAAAGATGCTTATTATTTAAATAAAATGTTAAAAATATAATAATCAATCCTTTGTCAATCAACAATTTTATTTTGCACTTAGTTTCATGATAATTTTCATTCATTTTTTTAATATCCCAATTTAGTGGTTTTCCATCAAACTATTTGGAGTTTGATCAAAAACAACCAAATTAAAGTTTCAAAAAAATTAATGAAAATTATCATGATACGAAGTGCAAAACAAAATTGTCGATTGAAAAAAGACCAATTAATATATTTTTAACATAACATAACTTGAAAAGCCTTTGATTTGTTAGAATTTGATGTTTAAACATTGACCAATATTTGCATTTTGTGGGGTTATGTCAGATGGTTTATGTTGATTTTTGTTTAAGAATATTTTTTTGTCCTTTGTGAGCTCCCGAAGAAATTTGTTATTCTAGGCAACTAGAATGTTATTTTTAATCAAGATATACAGAAAATAAAGGTACAATATTGCGCATGCTGTTGCCATACTTTTTTCGCAATTTGACGTCACGTGTCACGTGTTGTCAAAAATGCTGATATTTATATGGAGTTTCGTGATATTTTTATTAATTTTTTAAATAAATGGAAAATAAATGAATTTTTTTTTATTCTTGCCATTTATTGTTTTTCGACTTTATGTTAAAATTAAACATTTCAATTTTTATTTTAGTTATATACTGCAATACTTTTGGAATTAAATCGCGAAAATAGGCATGTTTTAATATTCGTGTCTAGAGCAGACTGTTTGAGCACATTGCATAACAAGTTTCGGAATTTATGAGTAAATTTTTTTTGTTAAATGCAGAGAACGTTTAGATTTTAATTATTTAATTCAAAAATTTGGGAGTATTCGATTTTAAATATACTAAATTTGAATAATTCCTATTGCAACAAAACTATCAGTTGTACTTCTAATAAGAACACATATAGAACACTAAACAGTGAATGGGTGTTTTGATGTAGTTGTAGCGAAAACCATAAGACAATAAATGAAATAAGCCAGAGATTTAATTTTAATTTATAGTTTTATTTAATTTCCGTTTTTTCAAATTTATGTTTTCTATTAACTAGGCGTTTAATAACTGAATTTTAAAAAACATTTTACACCTAAAAAACAATTTTTTGTGAACTGAAAACAATAATTTGTGAACTGAATTTTTATTTAATATATTTTTACATTTACATATATTTAACGTTGAATATGAACATAATATTTGAATAGGTACGTGGATACCAATAATTTGAAGCCAAACGAAAATAGATGGCAAAAATTTGAGTACATAACGTAAAGAAATAAAAATTTTAATAATTGGTACGTACATATGTTTAAATAACCAAAAACATTTAATAATTTAATTGTTTTATGTTATGTACTCATAATTTTGTCTACCCTTTTTTCCATTTATCTTAGACATTATATACTCGAAGGAAATATTTCTCAAATATTTGGACCATAAAACAAATATAAAGCATAAAAAGGGTCTCGGTAAACTATCATTATCAATTGTAAATATGGTTTGTAAAAAAAAATTACGATTATTCTTGATTTATTTAAAAAATTAATCAAAAAACCGCCAAACTTCATATACAAATGTGTTTTTTTGACTACACGTGACGTGATGCGCAAAGAAAGACAAAAATGAGACACGGGAATATACAACCTATTTTTTCTGTATACCTTGATTTTTAACAAATAATTTACTACACAAAATTAAAATAATTGTTGATTTTTGTATTTCGTTTTTCTTGTAAATTTAACAATAACCCATTAATTTTATTTCAAAAATATATAAATGATCATTTTGTTAATAAATATCATTCATTTATATTTCGCGTCAATGTAAATTTCATTCATTTTTTGATATTTTTATTAGAGCTTTTTTTAACTAAACTCCATATAAAACAAATGTAAACAACAAAATAATTTTTTTTCCACTTGTAAAAGTAAGACGGAAGAAGTTGTGGTCTTTTTCATTTAAATCATTATGCGATGTGACGATATTCATCCATGACAACACCGTAGTTAGCTACGACAATTTATTTTTTGCAGAGTATCGCCAAATGTGATATATTACCACAAAATGACAACACTGCAAAATGAATTTTAAGGGGAAAGCAATGAATCAAAGTGATGATTTGACACGTAACCTCAATTGTTGATTTTTATATTGCTATGTAATATAAAAATCAACAATTATTTTAGTTTTATGTATTAAATTGTATGTTAAAAGAACCATTCTAGTAGCCTTGAATAACAAATTTCACAAAAACAATCATCCTTCTAACAGAAATGGACAAAAAATAAGCAATTCTTAAACGAAAATCAACATAAACCATCTGACATAACCTCACAAAATGCAAATAATGATCGGTGTTTAAACATGAAATTCTAATAAACCAAAGGGTTTTCTAGTTATGTTAACTTAAAAATATAATAATTAGTCTTTTGTTAATCAACAATTTTGTTTTGCATTTCGTATCACAGTAACTTTCATTCATTTTTTTAAACTTTAATTTAGTTGCTTTCGATCAAACTCCATATAGTTTGATATAAAACAATTAAATTAAAATTTTAAAAAAATGAATGAAAATTATCATGATATCAACTGCAAAACAAAATTGTTTGTTATCAAAAGACTAATTATTATATTTTTAAGTTAACCTAACTAGAAAACCCTTTGATTTATTAGAATTTCATGTTTAACACCGACCATTATTTGCATTTTGTGAGGTTATGTCAGATGGTTTATGTTGATTTTCGTTTAAGAATTGCTTATTTTTTGTCCATTTCTGTTAGAAGGATGATTGTTTTTGTGAAATTTGTTATTCAAGGCTACTAGAATGGTTCTTTTAAGATACAATTTAATACACAAAACTAAAATAATTGTTGATTTTTATACTCCGTTTTCCTGTAAATTTAACAATAATCCATTAATTTTATTTCAATAATATATACATGATTATTTTGTTAATAAATATCATTTATTTATCATTAGCGTCAATGTAAATTTCATTAATTTTTTGAAATTTTGATTAGAGGTGTTTTTAACCAAACTCCATATAAAAAAAAATTAAACAACAAAATAAACAATTTTTTCCACTTGTAGAAGTAAGAAGGAAGATATTGTGGTCATTTTCATTCAAATCATTATACGACGTGACGTTGTTCATCCAAGTTGGGACCGCAGTAAGCCACGACAAATGTCAGTTTATCACAGTTTTATCACCAAATGTGATATAGCACCACAAAATGACCACCCAGGTCTGGGGTGGGATGTTCTAACATCACTTTCAATCGAATTCGATAGAGTTTATGTCTCTTGTTTCAAGAATAAAATTGTACTCTATTTCGTTTTTCAATTATGCTTTTTTTCTTGCTATCTCAGCTTGCTCGCATAAAATCACATTCTATTTCTACTTATATTCATGATTATTTATCACTGAAACTTTTGTTTAGTGATACTTTATCGATACGAAGGAAAGGAAAAGTACGCAACAAAAAGCGATCGAAATAGAAAAAGCGTAACCAAAAAGCGAAATAGAGTACAATTTCATTCTTGCAACAAGAGACATAAACTCTATCGAATTTGAATCGAAAGTGATGTTACAACATCCCATCCCTGTATACACTCATAAAATAACCACGAAAGGAATTTTTTATTAATTAATTATAGAAAATTTTAATCCACCGCTTAATTTTAATTGTACCGTTAAATTATAATTTTCCCCCAAATATTCTAAATCAAAAATGTTTTCAGAAAAACGTCAAACTATTTACTTTAATAAAGTGTATATAGTTTACGACCAAGCCTAAGCTAGATTCCTTTATAATCAAAACAATCTAATAATTCAGTCTTGTTTGCGATTTCATGCGAAAAACACAAACTTTGACAGTTCATCAATTTAGAAAAAAAAAATTTTGTTTTTAGTTACATTTATTGGAATTATTAATTAATTTAGCGTTTTGAATTGGTGATTTAAGTGATCAGCAAGCATATAAACAGTTTTATTACAAACAACTAACTAAATACAAACAGAGTGAAAAAAGTGCCAATTTGATTTAGTGAGGACGAAAAAAAAAACAAGTTTCCGTGAATTTTTAACGGTATCTGCCTACGGGCAGGATGCCGATACCTACGAAAAATAGGTTTATCACCCTAATGAAAATGAAGAGACATGCTAATCGTATATTACCGAATACAAGCAATCAAAAAAGAAGGAGATTATTTTTTGATGACAAATGCAGTCAGAAATATGTGGTAATAAAAAAAAACAGATGGGGAACACAGTTTTAAAGGTATTTCACTATTTTTAATCGAAAAAGGGCTAGCAATGGTAACTTGCCACATACAGAAAACACAAAGATTGCGTAGTGGGGACCTACTAGTACTTACGAGCAAAGAGGAAGGTTATTTAGCTTTGATGAAAGCAACCAAGATCGCAGAGATGCCAGTGTCAGAGGAAGAGCATACATTTTTGAATACCAGCAAAGGAGAGATATAGCCATGACCTAATGTATGTAAACCCTGATGAAATTGTGAAAGAGTTATAGAGTCAGAAGGTTACAAAAGTCGAGAGGATCAAGAGGAAAATCAACGGGGAGCTTAAAGACACGCACTTGCATATACTCACATTTAACACGACAGATCTACCAAATGATGTCAAAGCAGGGTTTTTGAAATTAAATGTAAGGATATACATTCCAAATCCAATGAGATGTCATAATTGCCAGAAATACGTACACACAAAAATCAAATGTACCCGAGTGCCGATTTGTCCCAAATGCGCAAAGCAAATTCCAAAGAGACATGAGACGATTGAATGTGAACCCAGCAAATGTGCCAATTGTCAAAATGAACACACCACTTTTGATAAGGACTGTCCTACTTTCATCATGAAAGAGGAAATAATGAAAATCAAAACTATGGACAGAATAACGTATTTTAGAGCTAAGGAAATTTATTACCGCGAATACGCAAAGACAACACCAGCATCTACGGCAGCACAAACGAAACCTCTATTCAGTGACATATTAAAAACGAAGCTAACAAATACCGAAAGTACAAACCAAAAATCAAAAGAAACAAACAATAATAATCAAATTAACAATAATAATATTAATACAAATAACACTAATAACAACAAAAGTAAAGATATCAACAATAATCAAAATCAAAACAACAATAATCAAAGTAAAATAAACAATAATACAAATAATAACAACACAAGTCAACAAACAGAAACTAATAAAACAAAACACAACGAAATCGAACCAACAACAATAAGACAAGAGACAACAAGCAGTTTTTCAGCAGTAGCTGAAATACAAAAACAAACAACAAAGGAAACAACAATAAAAACAACAGAAAAAAGAGCAGCAGAATCCCAAAATAAATATAAATTTTTGAGTCCAAATGAGCTCAATATCATAATAGATGTAGAAGAGGATGAAAGGATGAATAAATAAAATCGCATGACGGAGCGAATTGTAAGATCCAATAAATGCATGTGTATTGGTCAGATTAACATCCGCAGCATGTATGCCAACGGCGATATGATGCGGACTTATCTGGCAAATAATTATGTGAATGTAATGCTATTAAGTGAGACATGGGAACGTGAGAACAAGACGTTTCAAGTGAATGGTTACAATTTTCTATCCAGACCGAGGGCCGATAGTTACGGCGGAGTAGCGATATTGGTGCGATCCAATATCACGCTGCAAACAGTGCAGGTCCCTGATTTTGATCACAATGAAGTCGTCGCTGTCAAAACTCGGAATCTGGACAGAGATTTGTTAATTGTAAGTGTATATGCAACTACAATTGAATCTGCGGGTGATAGAGAAAAAGGCCTGTGGGTGCGTGGAAAAAATGGCATAATTGTGGGGGGTGATATCAATGCACATTCGGGGGTATAGGGGTGTAAAAGGAAAGATGCATGGGGAAATTTGTTGGCGGACCTCATTCTGGATTCCGATTTCGTAATACTGAACGATGGAGGACCAACAAGGATGGCGTATGTAGGGGCCACAGCCAGGGCGATATACATTACCTTAGTGTCTAGCGGGCTGGTGGCCCAAGTCACTTGAAATATTACTGGTGAGAATTTGGGTAGTGATCATTATGTGATTCACGCTTGTATAGGTGGTGTAAATGTAGACATTGAGCAAAAGAGCATTATAAATAGCAAAAAATGGGTCAGATGTATGAATGAAATTCTCATGATGAATGAAATAAATGAGGTCAACCAACTTGAGGATGAAATACAGAGAGTGAATGATATGTGCAGTACGCAAATAAGAGTGAATGAAATTAAGGTACATGGTTGGTGGAACAATGAAATCCAGTATTAGTATGAACGGAAATGGATAGGCTTGAGTGAATTTCTATGTGCAATGTGTATGTTGAAATGATAAATGAATACCTTCAGTCTTGTGGAGCGAGGTGATCATTCAATGGATACCTTCGCATCTACAGATTGAGGGTAATGGAAGAGCTGATATGCTTGCGAAAAAGGGGTTGTATGCTTGAGGAAGAACTGAATATGAATTTATGGATGCAAGAGACGTACTTCGTGTATTTCAGGTGAATCTGTGGAGAAAATGGGAGAGGGAATTTGTTGAAAAGAGTCGTGTGAAAGGCAAGAAGTACTTTGAACTGTGCAAAGCTTCTTTGAGTAAACCTTTCTTTAAGGAACTCAAAGGGAACACTGTAATGATACGAAAGATGGAACGAGTGAGATTGAATCGAGATTGAAGACATTGAACATTTAATTCTGCACTGTCCAAATTTTACTCAGAGTAGAAGAATGTTCGATGTCCTTATGAGTGCAAGGAATTTGAATGATTTATTACGAATGGGAACAAATGGGTATAAGGAGGTGTACGAATTTATTAAAATGAATGGGATAGTAGTATGAAAGACGATCGATGAATGAAAGTTGAATAAGAGGAAAAAAAATAAATAAAAAAATAAAATAAAATTTTGTATATAAATTGTAAATTTTGAAATCGGGCCATATGGCTCCTATTTTTTGGGCTAGTGCAAATAAAAAAAAAAAAAAATCTAATAATTTTTGTTCGAAACGTTTTTAGGCTAACTACATTCGAAATATAGTATTATTCTGGTTTGTAGATTTTAGAATTTCAAGTTAACCCTAATCAGTGTGGGTGGAGTCTCGGTAACTCATATTTTAAGTTTGATCGGTAAAAAACTATCCTTAAAACTATTTCCATAGAATTTGGACCAAATGTGATTTAACATATGTTATTGTGACCAAAAAAAATCCAATGTCAAATTTATACACGTAACGGTGAATGTACAGAACCAAAATTTTCGAAATAAAAACAAATCCATAGAGATCAGTCTGATAGACTCATTGTCCTGTTTAAAACAAATGATTTATAAGCACCATTATTTGTTGTAATATTTGCAGTGAATTTATAAAAGAAACCACGTTGACCAGGAAAATGTGTAAATTCATCAGTGGATGCTTTTTCGCTATTCATCAAGTTATTCAACTTATCGTAACCTCCACCAACTTGTACGCTTAGTAAAAACGTGCACAAATCTGGAAGTGAATTTCTGAATTTCCGATTTCTGATCAACGCCGCTCTCAATAAGCAGAATATATCAGATTTCCAGGAATTTTGGCATCCTCTATTTGGGAACATTTTATACAAAGCGTATTCAAGTATATTCGGTTTGATAATAAAACAACTGGCACGTCTAGAAGAAACCGTGAAAAATTTGCTCTTTAAAAATGCCAATTTTATAAAACGTCATAGTCGATGAACAATTGTTACCTTAACGGGGCAGAGTCTATCTTTTCGACAATATATACCCTCAAAGCCGCACAAATGCGGGATGTACCATGGTGAATCTACGACAGCTCTTTAAGCTATCCTTTGAAGGGGATAGCTACCATGTTTGGGGAAAAATACCACAAAAAGCGGATATACTTTACTTTTTTGACGTCATCGATTTTCAGAGCCAATTTTTTAAAGAGGATTTTTTTTCAACTAAAAAGCGCTATTTTTTTTAAAGTTAAAATTTTCATGAAATAAAAATAAAAATTAAATTAGTATAAAATATGAATAAAATAGAATATAATTCACGCATTTTTGTAATAATATAAATCACCTTCCAGAAGTGTGTAAGTCGATTTTATGTTCCGGTCGCCGACAAAGAGTCAACCCGATTAGTATATAATTGTAGCAATGACTCAAACCTTCACAAAGTTCGCGCCCTTTCCGCTTTATATTATTTGGCGCAACCGTCGATTTAAGCGGCGACAAAAGAGTAAAGAAATTCCCAAAGAGCAATCTACCTAGGATCACTGTGGTTCAACAATTGTGTATTCCATTTCATAGCTCAAACAGGAACGTAAGATTCTTTAATGGTCCCACTAGCATAGAGCTGTCACAACATTTGCTAAGTGCGGAGTTTACATGAGTTGGTACACAGTGTAAAAATAAAACATTCATACCAAATAATTGTCTCCAAACCGTCGGCGAAATTTAGACTTGAAACTTTTTTGATTCCAAAAAAAACATGAGTTTGATGAGCTACATCAGAGCACTTTGTATTTTATAGAGAAAATAATCAAAAAATCTGAGCTTTTATAAAGGAGTTAGAAACGAGGAAAAACCGAAACTTTTCATAGTAAAACACACAAAACATATGGGAAATCACTTTTTTTCTAAGACAAATTTTTAAATGAAAACGTTACAAATTCTTAATTATAATTTCTGAAATACTTTCATAAATGTTTGAATTTCAACATATATGAATATCGTTTAAGTAAATCGTTTTCATTTTCTTGTAATAATTGATTTATTTAAACCAAAATATTAAAAAAAATTCATAACAGCATTCTGGTCAAATTGAAATAAAAGCTTACTACGATTCGTTTGGTCATTAAGTCAATATACATTACATAGATGGCAGTGATGGCCATACAAATTTGGGAAAATCGTACCAAAAATTACCACCTGGGGAAATTTCAAGTTCAAAAATTGTAGGAAAAGCAAAACAAATTCACAAAATATAGGAACGTGTGATAATTTTGCGATTAAATAATTTTTTTTCGTATTTTTCTGTAACCATTTTAGACACATCTTACGTACACTAGTAAAACTAAAGATAAATTTAGCAAGTATTATTTTAATTTGTCAGAGCCAACTTTGATGTATTTTTCAAAATGAAAGTTCGAAAAAATATATTTTAGAAATAATTTAATTTTAATATTTCTGCAATTAATATTTACTTAATACCAATATAGCCTTCTTGTATATTGTTCTTAAATATATGTAAACAACTTTTATATAAACATTACTATGGATTCCTATGGAAATCAGTGAAAAGTTATACCACTAAAAAAGCTTCTAAAAAATACGTCATTAAGATTATGGCTCTATACTCTAGAAGGCTCTGGCTACATTCCAAAAAAAAAAAAATCACGCCGTAATTTTCTTATCATCGGTCCATTTCGATGATAAAGCCGATAATGACAATAGGAATAAATCGAACATTAATTTGTACAATTTCAGTACAAAAGGAGGGGTCGATACTCTGGACCAGCTGTGTCAACAGCTAAAGTGCTTAATATTTTTATCCTTGTGATTTTAAAGCACAGTACTGTTTATTTCGATTTAATTTGCTTCACAGCAGAAACACGTCTTACACCGTTTGACGTTCGGTTACAGCTCTATGACGCAAAATTTCGAACTTTTCACTTGTACGCCATTTTTTCAAAAAAAAAAAAAAAAGATTAACTTCAAAAAATTGACTTTATTATCTGCAGAAGAAGTCCACAGCGGCAAAATATAACGATTTTCCTTAAAAAAATTTATAATTAAAGTTGAAATTAGAATTTAACTTTTTTATAGAAAAATTATTTTCTCCGCGAAAAAAAACAAAACCATTCGCTAATGCTACTTTTCTCAATCTCCGTCTTGAAATTCAAAAGACGGTGTGCTAAAAGGCGTGTTCGTTTCAGCTGAATTAACTGATGTAGTAGCTACATCTGAAGGAACTGAAATGGAGAAACTGTTCGATTCACAACTCCACTTCAGTTAAAAATTGAGCAACTGAATTAACTGAAGAGATACCTCAGATGATGAATTTTTGGTTTGTTATTTTCTATTTGTCTGTTTTTTTATATTTTGAGATTTTGAATTTGGTTTATGCCGTTAGTGTTGTGATCGGTTATTATTAATATTAATTAAAAATTATTCAAAACCTATAAGTATCAAAAAAAAATTACAAAATATTGTTTATGCATGTATACATATATAATATACATACATTTACATATAATATATTTTAAAAAATGGAGAATATAGAGGAAAATGATGACTTGATTGAATATGTCTATTTTGAAAGTCCAAGCATAAGTGGGACTACTGCAGATATCAAATGTAAGTATAATATTTGTTCATATAAGACAATATAAGGACTTGTAAATCTTGCAAGGACAACAAACATGGAACTGGACGTCGGCCAATTCGTTTCCAATATTATGATCCAATTGACGCAATATTAAGTCAAAGGATAGCAATGCTGAAGACGATTTAGGTATGTCTGTTGGTGTCTCAACTCCATCCGTAGAATCTCAACCAAAAAATAAAAGAAAGCGACTAAGTTCGGAAGACGAATATTCTAAGTTGAAAAAGGAAAAAATGTAAAGGAGGGATAAGCGGGAGGAAGAATTTTCACAAATTGAAAAAGACAAATTAGAATTAATTCGAAAAATAGCCGATAGGCTTTAACATATTTTAACTGACATAGATTAATTCTATTAAAAGTTTGTTTTTTTGTTATCGAAATTTATTCAATTAAACAAATAACATGATAAAAAAATGAAATATTGGAAGACTGAATTATTTTTGTACAAAAATTTGTTATATTCTGAAATACATATGAAATAAACTAAATTACGCATGCTTTTAATTAAATTTCGAATAACTGTTGAAATGCTTGTTGTCTTCTATTGGTCCGTGTAGTAAGAAATATGTATTCTGGTTCAAAATACTGCGGCTGATTTCGAATTTCAGTTCTGTGCTATACATATGTTATGGAGTGCAATGGCACATACATTAGCTTTTATAATAAAATTATTGTTTACATTTTCGACGGATTTTTCTCTTAATCGACGGAATCTTCCCTTGAGCATTCCAAATGATGTCAGTGAAGTTAGCCCGAAAATTATCCCAGAAAAGTGTGTTGGCAACACTAATATATAATGATACAACAATATCAAGATATTTTACCTGTCATCCCACAAAAATATATCTATCTAAAAATATCATGCTATTTTTATGTCATCCCGAAAAAACTATCATGACAGTGTTTATCTCGAAAAAATATATTTTTTAGAAGTCGTATAAGATATCAGTTAACGAGCACGGCATGGTATAGATTTTGTAGGCCATGGATAAAGCTTGCTTATGGCCACAGTGAAAAAAAATGTATTAGTCGTTAGGTAGACATAGTTCCTTGAAGTCATATAAGATATCAATTAACGAGCACGGCTTGGTAAAGGTTTTGTAAGCCATAGATACAGCTTGCTTATGGCCACAGTAAAAAAAAATTGTATTAGCCGTTAGGCAGATATAGTCCCTTGAAGTCATATAAGATATCAATTAACGAGTACGGCTTGGTATAGGTTTTGTAGACCATGAAGACAGCTTGCTTATGGCCACAGTAAAAAAAAATTGTATTAGCCGTGGCAAAGCAAGCTGTATTCATAGCATACAATACCTAAACCAAGCCGCGCTCGTTAATTGATATCTTATATGACTTCAAGGGACTATATCTACCTAACGGCTAATACAATTTTTTTATTTTATAATATATTTTACGTACCTAATAGTGTTTTTATTAAACAAATACAAACAAGGATTTTATGATTTTGTTTTACTTTACATACTCAATTTCTACGACAGATTATGTAAATATATTTTGTTTCGTTATAGTTTTCATAATACGCTAGTTATAATATATTAGTATTACCATATTTAACTATAATCGTTTTCTGGGATTTTTTTCCGGGCTAATTTTACAGAGGTTTCCAAATGAATTTTCAACTCGTACTCTTAAAGATAAGTGTACGTAATTGAATCGGCATTCCTGTCTGGTTAAGGTTCCATTATCTTTAAATATTGGTACCAGCCAGCCCTGTGACATATAGGCCGAGTCTCCTAGGAGAAAATCACCAGAAATATTCGCTGGGTCTTCTTGCAAAAATCTATATAAACTAGATTTTTTTAGCAATTTGGAGTCGTGCATAGACCCCGGTTCACGGCAATGAATATCAATAAATTCCATTTTAAAATTTACAACCCCTTGCAACAAAATGCTGGAATAGCATTTTCTCATTAAGCCCAAAACATTTTTTAAACCACCTTTACTAAAAAATAATTGTTCATTAACCATAGCTTCCTCCCGGGTCGGCCATTTGATGAATTTGGGTGAATGAGTATAAATTAAGTCTGTCACATAATTTACTATCTCATGGGCTGTACTTTTTGAGATGTTAAATAAATTGGCAACCTGTCGAAAACTGATATAAGAACATTTTTCTTTTTGGGAAACATCAATCTTTCTCCAGTGTGCGCAGAATTAGTTTGAATCATAAACGGCTCCAAGAAAGCTATATATGTATTTAAAAACGTAGAATTAGAGATAATTTTATAAAAGAATACAGATATGATTCTACTTACTCATAAGAGAATTAAAAGATGACTTATCTAAGCGGAAATTCCACTTAAATTCGATGTCGGTATACGCCTATACCGTGATTTCATAGTAGCCCTTTACTCTATGATGATATGAATAATTTATACTATTATCTTCCTCACTATCACTGTCACTTGATAAACTTTCTTGATGTTTTCGTAAGCAAGGGTCTTGTAAAAACTGCATCTGAAATATTTATATAAGAATATGCTGATGAATATGTAACACAGACTTTAAATATTTTCTTTTGTACCATGACGTCTTTAGTTATTCCATTTAAATGCGTCATATTGAAATTATTATGAACACTTAAAAATTATATGTAATAATTATAACTGTTATAAATTTATATTTTTATTGTCAACCGAAATTTTTATTTTTATTTTAAATTTAAAACACTTTCACTAGGCGTCAATTTTATTTTTGACCTTTATCTGAAGTGAAGAGTGCCAATCGAACAGTTTCTCCTTTTCAGTAGCTTAATTAAGTGAAGAGTAACTCTATATCTGAGGCGAAGAGTTATACTCTTCAGGTTGAAACGAACACGCCCAAACAATGCTTAAATCCAAGACCAACGCAAACAAATAATCAATTGCTCAATAATTTATCCGGTTTAATAAAATATATACTTATTATGTACCGTATAACTTGTTGGCAAATAAAAAGATGTTGATCACACGAATTAAATTTCTATTTACAATTCACTTTTTAGTAGCTGCTCATAAATTAAACAGAAAAAATTGACTGGAAAATATTTATTGATACAGAAAGTTTTTCGGTAACTTTTTTGAAAAATACACATAAATACGAATTCGTTCCTTATATTTATTTTAAAAGTAAACTAATACAACCAAATGGACAAAGAATTATAGAAGAAAATTCTCGATTTTTTTTTGTAACTTACATACATAATATGAGAAAGTTGTACAAACGTGTACATACATATGTACATACAGAAAATTTTTATTTAGGATACTGCACAAAAAAATCGTTTTGATCTTAAAGTTCAAATTTTTTTCGGAGTGCTTTAAAAATTCTGGAGAAAAGGCAATATAATAAACATAAAATAAATTTTCAACCTACAATCTATGATTCATAATAATATCTACTACTCGTGTTCGGATGTTTTTACTTTAAACTTCAAACATCCATAATATGTATTTGGAAAATATTAACAATTTATCAAAATACATTTTTTACACAGAATCATAATTGGCCCACGGTGGATTGAAGAAGAAAATACTTTAATTGTCTTGTAAAACAAAACCAAAGAATCCATTTAAAGTTAAATAAAATATTGTGAAGCCTGTTAAGAAAATAAAAATAAACTTAAGTTTTATATAAAATATATAACTCGTGGTTCTGACCATTATACAATATATACCGGTATACAATATGTTGAACAATAGTAAAAATCGAAATCCATTTAAACAATCTCAAGAGATGCCAAATAAAACTTATATCTGTATTCAAAATCATCACTGCATTATAAAGAGCTACATAACAACACATTTATATCCTGTCAATTTTGTTCTCATCCTTTTGGGCAAAAAAAAAAAAAATTCTTACATTTTATCGTCTGTGTATAATCTATATACAAGTACAGATACGTTGCTTGAGATTCTCCTCTATTTTCATTAAATTTATTAAATTTTTTTTGTTTTTTTTGTTCCTCCAGAAAAGAAAAGAAACGTCAAACTACATTATACTCAATTTGAAAGATGTCGAAAAACAAAATAAAATAAAAACTCTAAATTTAATTTTAGACTGAAGTTCGAAATACTTCTAAATAAAATTATAAAGAAAAACCTTTTTGTTGTCATCAAATTAAAAACATAAAAAACGAAATCCTTCTAAATTAAGTACATATATATTTGAATTAAATTATAAAACAAACTGTTAGGCGTCCCAAAGTAAAAAAAAAACACAATAACACAGAAAATAAAAACTTTTGTTTTTAAGATTTACAAAATACTTTTTTTTTAACACTTTGGTATGTTGGACAGCACAAGGTTAATTGATTTTGATCAACTTGCTTTTCAAAATATAAAAAAATGTTATAAAGCAAATGTTAGATTGCGTTAAACTTTGCTTGAAAAGTTTAAAAGGTCATGCTCTATAGCATTTCGAATTAATACTGGAAATGTTTTATATTTTTTTTTTTCGGTTTTTGTTTCACCCTTGAAAACAAAGAGGTTGCCCCGATTACAATATTCCACGAAAAAATAATTCCGTGAACGTGAACCAAGAAGGCTCATAGCGACAAAAAATTTTTGGGATATCATATTGTTACGTTTTTGCCTTGTCAATTAAGGTTCGTATCACTGGATTGTGAATAATACAAAATCAGTTTAATTTATCACCAACGAATTTATATATATCACACAAAAATTATTACCACATAGTTTATTAATTAAAATTCACAAAATCACTTTATAAATGTAAATTATTCTCAAATTTTACTGAACACTTATAATTTTTATTTCCACTAAAACACTTTTTAAATCACTTTTTAATTACTTTTTAATCTTCACACTGTCGCTTTCCAAATACTACTAATCCAATTCGACTTGGTTCGCCTTTTTATATACACAAACCAAACTTCTCGAAAGCTCATGACTTTTCCAGTTAGAATAGTGCAAAAACATTTAGAACAATTTTTATCAAGGAAAATTCCATTTTAGTACAGTTAAACATTGAGCTATTAAATTAACTTATTCTATTACACACTAGGTGTCACCGTCACAATATTAATAAAATTCTAAAGGTGCAGTTAGGTAACCGGGGGCGAAGCGAATTAATTAAGTTATTCGGAAGAAATTTAAATTGGTTAGCGGATAGTTACTTCGTGATTTACAAATATCAATTATTCCTGATTGTAAAAGAAGGGTAAACGCCTCTCGAGTAAAAAAAATTAAAAATGATGCTACTGATAAACTGACAATTTTTGGCAATTCCTTCTGGAACCCAAAACCTGAAACTCAAACAAATTTAAATCGTTTTTAAACCATCCATCTAATCTTTAATAAAAGAGAGACAGTTAGTAGAGACACATTTTAATAAGCTCTTTATTTTTCAAGTGATTTTGCCTATTTTTGTTGTAAAAAATTACAACTACAATTTTTACTTTGATAATTTAACTTTAAAGTATAGGAGGATTTTTTACTTCGAGTGTTTGTCGGAATAGCGCGACGTACGGGGGATAAAAGTAAAATGTCAAACATTTTCATAGGAAATCCCATGTAACATCATTATAACTAATTGAAGAATCATCAAAGAATTTTCATCAAATATTATAATTAGATAAGTGGAATTTGTTTATAAAATATTAAAAACTACATTCTAAGTTTAATTAACAAAATTTTTTTTCTATTTTAGTTCGAAAAATCAATTTCCTTTTAGTCCCAAATTTTACGATATATATCATTTTACGATAAATATAGCTAATTATTTATTCAATTTTGGATTATGGATGGTTTAACGGTGGAAAAAGTAAAACAAAAATTAAATGCTGTCGGTGCCAAAACGAGTGGAACTAAATTAATCCTTATTAATAGGTATGTTAGCAAAATATACTTGAGGCAGTAGTTAATTTAAGTTATTTTAGATTACGTCTATGGCAGTCGGTGAACCTGAGTAGAAAATTGTATTCAACCAATGTTGTCCCAGCAGTAGATAGTAGTGACTTCCCAACCGAAGGTTATTTCGAATTGGATATTTTCTCAGAGAAGAGCCACGTACAATGGCTATCAAATTCAATAATTTCCAATTGGTTTATCGAAAGAAAAGCTTGTGTTGGAGAAAAAAAGGGGCGCTGATTATTATTCAATGAATTCATAAAAAGAATAAGATTTATTCAAAAAAATTACAACTTTTATATTAACCCTTGTGTCTCAAGGAACCCAAGAAAATATCTTTTTTCTATACCCGGTTACCCAGGTAGCCACGCACACATTATGCTTTTAAAATCAAATAATTTATACTTTATTAATTTTGTTGTTGAATATTAATTAATTCATGTAATATCTAATATGCTACCGGTGGTTATACCATTTTAATTGTGTTTCGATTAACACGAGAAGTATATTAGTATTTACGAACAGTAATTCAACGAAACCGCGCCTGATGAGAAGATTGATTTTTTCATAATCATAAGCTCATTAGTTCGAAACTGGATTGAATTCTCTTACAATCTTCGGAACATACTCGTATTAAAATCATATAATTAAATAAATAGAATTATGTCTATTAGTCGGTTTCGTTGAATTACTGTTCGTAAATAATAATATACTTCTCGTGTTAATCGAAACACAATTAAAATGGTCTAACCACCGGTAGCATATTAGATATTACATGAATTAATTAATATTCAACAACAAAATTAATAAAGTAAAAATTAGCGTACACAGAAATAGAGCTGTGTGAATATTGTGAAGAAGAAAAATTGTAAGAGAATTCATATGTATTAGTTATGATTCGCTAATATTTAACGCACAGCACATTCTGTATATATAGAATGTAAATTGTGGTATAATCAGTCCAGTCGATGCGGCCTGATGAGAAGATTGATTTTTTCATAATCATAAGCTCATTAGTTCGAAACGGGATTGAATTCTCTTACAATCTTCGGAACATACTCGTATTAAAATCATATAAATAATTTATATTTTCTTGTACGTTGTTGCAACCTTATTCAAAAATTTTAATTTTTAATGACGAAAAAATGAGAAGAAAACACACAAAAAGGGAATTCCCCGATTTTAAAATTTAAAATGATGAAAAACAAAAAAGGTTTCTTTCAGGGTTGCGAATTTAGCACTTTCAGTGCTAGATTTAGCACTATAAAATATTTTTTAGCACCATAAAAATAGTATTTGCACCCAAGTGCAATTTGGCACTATTTAGTTGTTTTTAGCACTAATTCTAGCACTTTTAAAAAACCTAGCACTTTCAAAAACTCCATTACTAAAAAGTCGTACAATGTACAAATAATCTACTCCATTCGTTTTTGCTACAATATTAGGATTTCTACTACTAAATTTTACTTTTATATCGCAAAAGCAAAAGAATGAAAAGGAAAGGGGAATACTCGGCTAGAATTTACAGTTACGAATTTACGATTCGATTTTCGATTGTTTATTTGTTTTACTTTTAACAAACAAGAAACAATAGAAAAATAGAAATATCAACGTGTGTCTTGTACTCTTGTGTAGTGTTATTTAATAATTTTGTAAATGCAAATCTATCAAGTCAATAACGTTTAAATAAAAATAATTGTAATTGAAACAATTTCAATAAGTTTATAGTGTTTTGTGTACATCATCAAGTGATTTCTGTTTTTGTGTTTTAGTATTGAATCTGCTAATAATATAATATTTTAAATTTAATTTGTGTTACATTTACGATTTACCGGTTTAAATTAAACTGAACCGCGACGCGATTTCTCAGCCGAAAGTAACTGGTAAATTATATATAAGGTAAGATATATTCAATTTATTTTTTTCCAAATAATTATTTATTGAAATTTTTCTGTGTTATTTTGCAAATCAAGGCAACAATGTGTTTTGTAATTGAAACAATTTCAATAAGTTTATAGTGTTTTATGTACATCATCAAGTGATTTCTGTTTTTGTGTTTTTAGCTTTTAGGCCCTTTTCCAATTACCGACTTATTTCAAACTTATTGACTTATTTGACGCCATCTTGAATAAGTCGGTAAACTCGTTCCAATTCATTTTGCTAACTTATTTTGACAGCTGATAACTTAATTTAAAAACTTGTAATAAAGTTATCGC
The DNA here is from genome assembly GCA_958295665.1 of Tipula vernalis. Lineage (NCBI taxonomy): Eukaryota > Metazoa > Arthropoda > Insecta > Diptera > Tipulidae > Tipula > Tipula vernalis. The sequence continues at coordinate 332,175,292 of OY282558.1, read as the reverse complement.
CGTTTGCTGCATACTACATAACATTTGTCTAAATGTTGGATATCTCATGACCATAGACGAGGAATTTCAAAATGAAAATTATAATCCTTCTTCTAATGATGAAATTTATCAACCCCAAATCAGCGCTTCAGCGTTCAGAGACAATTTATGTTCAGAAATATAACAATTTAATTTTATGTAAATAATAAATATTTAATTCAGTTTAATTTCAAATACGTTTCATAAATTCAGTCTTATTTTATGTAAATAATAAATATATTTAATAAAGCTTTAAAAATAATAATTAAAAAACAATTTAATCGCTTTCAGAAGACAATTCCACATCCGGGAAGTATTTATGACATACGGCACGCATCATTTTGTTATTTTTTTTAATTGATTTAACAATTTGTTGATCTCTCTCTTTGATATGGTTTAAAATTTGTTGTTGCACGGGTATTTTAGGTTTTTTCCGAGTTGATTCATTGTTTTGACTAGTACCGGGTAATGTTATACCAATCTCACTCACTTCATTAGCACTCTCAGGTTCGTACACAATGAAATCGTCACTTGTGTTCGATAAGGTTCTACACCTTGTGTATGTCGTGCTTTCCAAAATGTTGGGTACAATGGTATGCTTGGCTGCCATGAGATCATTTAGTTTTGAGAAATAAACCCAATTTCCGGCATTTGTCGTAGTGGGAGCTGTCCCTGTTTTGGGATCTTTTAATTTCTTGAATGTATCAAGAAGATTTTTCCACTTTTTGATACATTCTTGTGTGGTTCTATTTGATAGTGCCGGCGTCGAAGATTGTATTTCTCTAAAAACGGGAAAAATATAATAACTATTATATCAATTTTATGTAGATAGCAATAATAAATTTTTAAAATTGCAAAACTTACGTCCAAATAACAGGGTATTGACAGTTCTTTTTTTTAAAATCAGCATCTTTCAATGTTCTGGCTTCAATTAGGGCAAAGGTTTCATCTTCACCCCCTGTAATACAAATAATTAATTTTGTATACTACGAGTATGTAATAATTTTGTATACTCGTATGCTTAAATAAACTGAATTCATAACAATATATAATTATGTTCGGTATATTATTTAAAAAAAATATATATTCTAATTGAACTTGATCCGTAAAATATGTAAAGAAAATATTTAAACTGAGAATATATATTCATCACATATCAATAATTCAAGTTTTCAGAAAAAATAAATATGTACTTACATCGCGTATTATACGCCTTTCTCTTCATTTAAAAATTTACGTATGATGTGATTTACCGCAACAACAAAATATTATGAATATGACAGAATTTTCATAGTTACATTGATCAGAACTGAATAGTTTGCATGAACCCAAATAAGTTTTTTATGAAAGAAAGAGATAGAAAATAAGTCACCTCATCAGCAGACTTATTTGAATAAGTCGGTAAAAACAAATAAGTCGGTAATTGGAATAGACCCTTAGTATTGAATTTACAAATAATAGCTGCATTTCATGACACCAAGCTATCCGGATCAAATGACATTTTACATGTGGCATATAAAATGTGATTTGGGATAGCTTGGTGTCATGAAATGCAGCTAATATTATATTTTAAATTTAATTTGTATGTTACATTTACGATTTACCGGTTTAAATTAAACTGAAGCCGCGTTTTTTAGCCGAAAGTAACTGGTAAATATATACATATTCAATTTTCTGTGTTATTTTGCAAATCAAGTCAAAGTTAAGATTTAGGATTTTTTAGTTTTTTTTTTTTGGTTCTGTGATTCTGTTGTACCTGTGCAGAAAATTCGGGATTAAATTCATTGTAACAATGTAACAACCTGTTTATCTTTTTCTTAGCATAATTAAATCGAGAAGACGTCATTCAATTATTAATCGAAATCATTTTAAACGGCAGCTTTTTACTATTGTGTTGCTTTTCCGATAGCTTGATTCTAAATTAATCATACGGCAGCAATCAGCAAGGTAAATTTTCAATAGTTTTTTCTATCAAATATCTCGTTTTCTATCTATTCATATTTATTTATTTATTATTAATGTATATTTTATTTAATTAATACATATTTTATGTTCGTAATTATTAATTAATACCTATTTTATGTTATTTTGTAGATCAAGGTGCCAGGTTTTTTTACCGAAATGGTAAAAACAATTTTTGATTACCCTTGTTGTTCCTCTGCAGAAAGTGTTTTATTATTTAAATCAAAATAAAGTGAACATTTAAATTGCCACTGTTCTGTTTTATCGGTAGACAGATGTTTATCTGTTGACTTACCATCATTTTATTTTGTGTTACAAGAGAAAGAGTAATGGATTCAGAAGATGACGTATACTCGGAATAGTCTGATAGCAACGAGTAAGATTAATTATAAATTCGATTTGTCGGTTAAGAAAATATATATTAGTTTTACTTTATTTTGTAGGTCAAGATTGAAAAATTTGCCAAGACAAGTATCAAAAAACAATAAATTATATACGCAAAAAATACGCGACGATTGGTTCAAAGACGAAAAGTACCGAAACTGGATTGTCCGGATCGATAATGACAAGCACAAATTATCGTGTAAATATTGCAAAATTACTTTTTATGCAATAAAGTTTATTTTGGATCGTCATGCCAAAAGCAGATCACATATCGAAGCTGCAAAACCGTTTAGTGACCGTCGTCAACGTACCATCATCTACCAAAAACAAAATCAAGGTAATAATAATGAATTAGAATCTTATTTATGTATGTATGTCGCTTGCCATCAGAGTATCTTACCGATAAGTCATTTGTGTGATCTAATAAATGCGAAATGCACTCTAAAATCAGAAATGAAACTACGCAGGACAAAATGCACTAATATAATTCAAAATGTATTAGGTCCACATTTTCGATCTGATCTAAAAAACGACGTAGGGGATGCCCCTTTTAGTATTCTAATTGATGAATCGAATGACATAAGTATAACGAAATATCTAGGAATGGCAATTATTTATTTTTCCAGAATTCATGGAAAAATAATATCGACCTACTTGGAGTTATGTGAGCTTACTTCTTGTGATGCACAGTCAATTGTAAATGCAATTAAATACGTGTTGCAAAAATTTAATTTAAATTTCAAACAGCTTTTGGGAATTGGGACAGATAATGCTTCAGTTATGACGGGTATAAATAACGGTGTCCACGCCATTTTAAAACGAGACGTATCATCTCTGATATTAATCAGATGTGCTTGCCATTCAATCGTATTAGCTGTGCAACATGCGAGCAAATGTCTGCCAACGGAATTAGAATTTTTGCTACGAGAAACACATAATTGGTTTGCCCACTCAAGCCTTAGATTGCATAAGTACAAAGAACTTTATAATTTGATAAACGAAAATTTTACTCCGTTAGCCATTCCTAGAATTTCTGATACTCGTTGGCTGTCTATCGAAAAAGCTATTAAAATCATTTTGTCAGCATGGCTTGAATTAAGTACGATGTTCAATATAGAAAAGCAAGATTGCAAAACTGCAGAGATCTTAAGTCAAATGTTTGCTAACCATTCATACAAAGTTTATTTTATATTCTTGGCACCTATTTTAAAGGAAATTGCTGGCGTTAATTTAGGTTTTCAAATAAAAACTGCCGATCCATCGAAATTATTAAACGACTTGGTAAATTTGTTGAAATCGTTGGCTCGTAAGATAGTGTATAACACATATGATGTGATTACTATGAATATTACTGATTATATAGATTGGTCATCAAAACTAGGATATCATTTTGAAAACGAAGTAAAATCTCTAACTGCACAGGAACAACAAGAAATTAGAACAAATTGCATAGTTTTTATAAAAAACTTAATAATCGAATTTAAAAATAGATTACCTGACAACATTTTAAGATTGAAACAAATGAATGTAATTAGTATTGAGAAAGTTTTAAGCAGACATAAGGAGCCAATAATCCCAATTTTGCAATATTTCGAATCCGATCCAGGCCTCATAACTGATGTTGATTTTCAGTATAACAACATGAATACCATTAAGTGGTCCTCCACAACAACAATTGATTTGTGGGTTGAAGTAGATAAATATCGCGATTCAGCAGGGCAAAACCCTTTCGGAGACATTTCAAAGTTTGTACTAAAATTATTGTCAATTCCTCATTCGAATGCAGATATTGAACGCGTCTTCAGTCAAATGAATTTGGTGAAAAACAAAACTCGAAACAGAATGCAATTTGACACGTTAAATTCTATACTCACTATAAGATTCGGACTTCAAAGATATGGAAATTGTTGTAATACCTACAGTTTACCTGCCGATGTTATCCATAAAGTTGGAACTATGGCGGCCTATAATAAGGACGAGGAAGATTTACCTATTCACGAACTATTACATCAATTAGACTAGGATTTTTAGTCTATTACAGTATACCAAATAAGCTTTATTTTAATAATAATTTTGTGTATAAACTCAAATAAAGACTCGTCTTGAGTTTGCGAATATTTTTTCTTGTAGAAGAATTTGTTTGTAACTATTACACATATTTTCTTATTTAATACTCCTATTTGTTATTTGCCAATAATTTTATGTTTTTACTTATAAATTGAATTTATAACGCAATAATAAAACAGACTGAATTTTGTTAAATGTGATTATATTAAATTTCGTAGTTTCGTACTATAATGCATATAAATTATAAATTTATCTTACAAGTCTAATTAATGATAGATTCAATATACATATACGTATATACATTTTATGTTATTATTTATAATTAATAATTATTTTATTATTAACACATTTTGTTATTTTGTTTTTTACGAAAAATTTTAATTAAATAAATTTTCATATAAATTGAATTTTTAAAGCAATAATAAAACCGACGTGATTTAATAGTAATTTCGTAATATAATGTTTATAAATTATAAATTTATATTACAAGTCTAATTAAACATACGATTTATATTTTTATGTTATTATTTAAATTAATAATTATTTTATTACAAACAAATTAATTTTGTTATTTTATATTTTACGAAATTTTTAAATTAAATAAATTCAACTATAAATTGAATTTATAAAACAATAATAAAACCGACTGAATTTTGTTAAAATGTAAAGTTTGATTTAATACAATTACAAGTCTAATTATCAAACATATGATTCAATTTGATTGATATCTTATTATATTACTTATAATTAATAATTATTTTATAATAAACATATTTTGTTATTTTGTATTTTACGAAAAAATAAAATAAAATAAATAAATTAAATAACAATACGATACATGGATTTCATTTGCAGAAAAATGAGTTTACACTATTTGGTTCAAATTTCCCAATTTCAAAACGATTTGCTAAAAAAATTGATTTTGCTTTATCGTTATTTTTTACTACAGCTTCGGTTTCACACCGCATACTATTGTGCTATTACACTATCTGCGGTGTGAAATCAGAATTAATGAAAAAATATTTAAAATTAGGGGAAATTTTTTTTTAGCACTATCTACTGTCAATCTAGCACTATTTTGACTTCGATCTGGCACCCACAAAAATATTAGTTGGCAACACTGGTTTCTTTTATTAGTGATTAGTATTGTTTCGTTGTTCAAGCCAAAAGGTTGAATTTTTGTGTAGCAAAAAAATATAATTTAAGTTAATAAAATGGCAGAGCCCTCTTATAATCAATTTAGACTGTAAGTTTTTATATATTTACTTTGCATATCATCTATATTACTTTACATATCCATATAGCTTATCATACGAAGATCAACAAACATATCTTAGAAATTTATTTCTACTAGACGATTCGGAAGATGAAGATGATATTCCCGAGATTTGCGACGACTCAGAAGACGAATGGCTTCCAACAACACCAGAACAAAATGGAGAAGATTCCGACGTAGAAGACGTGAACAATGACAGTTCCGTGAGAGTCGAACTGACCAATTTAGATTTAAGTGACAGTGAAGACAACCAAGAAGACATTGAAAGCACCAATGAAGAAAACTCACCAGAAGTTTTTATAGGTAAAGATGGGACAACTTGGCAACGTAAACCTATACAAAGACAAACTTTGCGGCATAATATTTTGAGAAACCAAAGAAGTGGCCCGGTAGGATCTACGAAAATATTATCTATAAATGATACATTCAAATGTATATTTACTGATGTCCTGGCTAACATAATAATCAGAGGAACGAATCGCAAAACCTAGGAAGTTTACTGTGACTTCAACAATAAAAATCCTGACAAACCAGCAAAGGTATGGAGATTATTATCCAATGTGGAATTTAGCGCCTATTTAGCCATTTTAATTATTGCCGGAGTTCAAAAATCAAATAATGAACACACAAAGGTCTTATGGGAAACTACATCAAACCCATTATATCGCGCATGTATGGGAATAAACCGTTTTTGGGAGATATCCCGATTTTTAAGATTTGACAATAGATATACGAGACCTTTTCGATTGGAAACTAATAAGGCTGCAGCTATAAGTGAGATTTTTAAACTCCTAAATACAAATTTACGTAGCTGTTATACTCCGTCTAGTGCATCGTTGTCGACGAACAGCTCTTTCCTTTCAAAGGTATATTTTCTATATATGTTCTATATTTTTATTCTATATGTTATGTTTCATAGGAAGGACGCGATTTACGCAGTACATGCCATCAAAACCCGCAAAATATGGGATAAAGGTTTGGTGGGTTTGTGATGCCTCCAATTCCTACCCAATAACGGGACAAATCTATACTGGAAAGCAACCCTACGGAAGAGAAACCAACCAAGGTGAGAGGATAGTTAAGGATTTATGCGGTAATTTCAAAGGGTCCGGAAGGAATATTGTTGCTGATAATTTTCTTACCTCACTGCCTCTTGCACGCCTACTTATGTCTTGGGATTTATCAATTGTGGGCACCGTAAAAAAAAAAAACCATATATTCCTCGGGCAATGCTACCATCGTCCTCTCGTGAAATATTTGCTCCACGGTATTTGGATGTACCGATGGTAATGTAACTTTATGTTCATATGTTCCAAAAAAAAAAAAACAAAAGTGTTAATTGTTATCAACGCAGCATTATAGAGAAACAGTTATGGGGAAGAAGAAAAAACCAGAAATTATCCACTACTACGACAGTACTAAAAGTGGTGTGGATAATATGGATAAGCTGGTTACCCATTATTCTACAAAACGGAGGAGCCAGCCATGGCCCATGGCATTTTTCTATAATATTTTAGATGTTGCATGTGTTGTGGCAAATATAATTTATACGGAGAACAACCCTATTTTCTCAAATAAAACACCAAACGCCGTGAATTTTCGAGAGATTTGGCATTGCAATTAGCTCTTCCACATATACTTCTTCACGCGACTATTCCAAATATATACAGAAATGTCAATACACGCTCTGGAATTGAATGTGTACTTGGAAAACCATTAGAACAACCAAAATCAAGTCGTGGGCCACTATCTACTGTTGAAACGCGTGATATCTCTGGCCGAATTCGTCAGAAAGGAAAATGTTGGATTTGCTTAGGCGCGCGCTGAACACACAGAAACGTCGATAAAATGTGCCAATTGCAAATAGTTTTAGATAAGATTGTGGTAGCTAAGATTATAGAAATATTTATGTGAAATTATTATTTTTTTTTTTTGTTGTACTAATTGAATTGATAATCTGTGATCAAATATATTATTTTTATCTATAAACGCATTTATTTTACTATATTGTTTTATTTGTAAAAATGTGTTATTGGTTATGAGAAAAAATAAAAAAATAAAAACGTATGCAGTGACAATTCGATTTTCAATTACATTTTGTTTTGGCTACCCGGGTAGCCGGTTATAGTCTAAAAGGGTAAAACTTTAAAATAAGTTATAATTGAGTTTGTGTAAAATATATACATATCTAACTTTTGTTCAAAACTCATTATAAAATCTAAAAATCTAGAATGTCACGTAACTAGGATGGTCCAACTTCAAAATTACAATATTTACAGACGTTTTAAATCAAAATGGCTACCCGGGTAGCCGGGTATAGACCCAAGGATTCTGCAGTGCAGAAACGAAGAAAAACGTGGAGTATGTCGTGTACGTTCATTTGAATTGTGAGCTGTGTCAAATACTCAAAGCTAATTGCGGTTGCCCAGCTGGTACAGGTCTAAGTGCCGCTTGTAAACATGTTTCGGCACTACTATGCCATTGAGTGCTATGTAGTTTCAGATAAATAGGTATACTTTAATACTGCATTATGACTTTAGATAATAATTTTATTTTGTTGCACGTTCAGGAAAAATACCCAAATTTTTAAGTGCCACATCTAAGGTCCAAAAATGGCATAGACCAACCGGAAGAAGCCTTGAAAATGTGTCTATAAATCGAATGCTCGGGATTACTGAATCATTACAGGATGACATATTTGTTGTTATGTTTGTTAGAAATTTGATAAAGAAGTAACATCCGAAACGATCGTAATTTCATTTTACAAATAAAATAAATATCACGTTAATGAAAGTGGCAAAACAGAAATATTGTGTTTTATTATTATTTATTATTATATAAAATTTTTTTAATTACATGATGTTCAAATATATCAAACTATGACTATTGCTCAGAGCGGCTGCAGTATTATATGTTAAATAATACCAATAAAGTTACCACCAAAGAAATCAAAAGGATCGAAAAACATACAAGAGTTCATAACAAATTGTGGTTTCAAGTAAGATCCTTCCGAATTACCGCTTCAATTTGTCATAGTGCAATAAGGACCACAAACTCGGGTAAATTTGTGGACGGTTTTTTTAAAAATCACATCCGAGGTATTCCAATATTTGCCAACTCAATAAAATGGGGGCTTTCTAATGAACCTGTCGCTCGAAAAAAATATTGCGACGTTACAGGAAACAAAATCGAAGAATGTGGTATTTTCGTAGACCCTCACTTAAATTTTTTAGCTGCTCCTCCGGATGGAATTAATTCCGAGAAAAATTTAATAATTGAAATAAAATGTCCATACAGTGTAAAAAAGGGATTACCCACAGAGGTGAAATTTTTAAGCAAAAATGGACTTTTTAAGTCACATTCGTATTTTGCAAATGCACGTTACAGGAATAACATAATGCGACTTTGTGGTATGGACCCCTCAATCGCTTTACATTGAACGGATCCAATACAACAAAGAATTCGCAGATTCAATGTTAGATAAACTAACAGTCTATTATAAAAAAAAATTCTGTGATAGTTACTATAAATTTAAATATTAAAATTTTATTTAAACCCAAAAATATGTTAGTTACATGAAGTTCCTTAGAGATGTGATGCTACTTAGTATTTATACCAAATTAAATATATAAATGCTTTTTATAGTATAATACTCGTACATAAAGAATATGTGGTCTTATGTTTAAATATTGAATTAAATTATTTTATTTTATTTTTGTGATAGAAGTTGTATAATGAATTCAATTTATTTTGTTTTTCAGTTTATTTATTACTTTTATTAAAACTGAATTATTAATAAAAAATTATTTAATTTCTAAAACAAAAAAATTTTAGTGGTTTTTGGAAATTACATAACACGAAACAGTTAAAAATAAATTTGTTTGTGCACATACAAGTGGGAATGGTATCAGAAATGATTCTGTTGATTTTACCACCAAAGAAATCAAAAGGATCGAAAAAAAATACAAGAGTTCATAACAAATTGTGGTTTCAAGTAAGATCCTCCCGAATTACCGCTTCAATTTGTCATAGTGCAATAAGGACCTGTGGCGGTTCACGCATGCGTACATGCGTTCGCCGTCACACAAAAAACAACGCGCCCTTTCTGTCACCGGCATTCAGGTATACCAACCGCGCAACAACTCAAAACACAAACAGATAAACGAAATAACAAAAAGACAACACAGAGCAAAACAGTCTCGTCTCGGATATTGTGATGAGCGCACGCGCGCTCGTCTAATAAATAAATTTACTAAAAAACAAAACACATAAGATGGTGGTAGTAAAATAAATAAATAAACAAAACATGTTACAACTCGGGTAAATTTGTGGACGGTTTTTTAAAAAATCACATCCGAGGTATTTTTGCACGCCTTATGACTCTTTCAACAAGAATTCGTCGGTTGGCAATGTACCTGGTTTCCATAATTTCCTCTTCTGACAACTGATTTTTATTGCGTAGAAAAGGTGGAATATTTAAACCAACCTTTAACTCTTCTAAAACATCGGAAATATCAAACCCCTTATCGGCTAATATATACATAGTCATTGGGTTTCAAATTATTTAAAAAAAAAACGATTTTACGATTATTTCGCGATCGCTGATTGCTCCACCGTAAGTTGCCGAAACAAATGTAATTAAACCAAATTCATCTATGGATACTAAAATTTTAAAAGTTGTCGTATTTTTATAGTGTGAAAATGTCAACTGGTTATGCACAGGATTCTGGGATTTTTGAACAAATATTTCTGTGCAATCAACTATTGCTCTATAGGATTGGTTCGAATCAACACTGTTATTCCAAAAATTTATTCGCTTCAAGGTGGAATAAAGTAAATTGTTCATATAAATAAAATATTTTGAAACATTAGAGGGACTAATCTCGAAATGTCTCGCAAATGTGCTATAATTATAATTGGTTCGGTACTTCGGTACAAGTAAAAGTAAAAGAACGGGATCTTCAGTAGTTAAAGAACTTATTATACAGATTCTGTTAAATCTAACAATAAATCAACCAAAAATAAAAATCGATTTCGATCCATTCCGCTATATTGTAACAGTTCCGCGTCCGTTACCGTAGAATATGACATCTTTGAATTTTCCGTTTGAGTGAACATGCTGACCGTTCTAACTGGTTTAATCTACAAAATTAATATTCAATAAGATTTATTCTCTCAACTATAACAAAAATTTTACCTCCATAGGCTCTAGAATAGTAATTGATAATCTAGATAATGGCGACACATTCATTTCTGAATGTTCATTTAAATCCGAATTAAAGGATTCTCTCAAAAGTGGTTCCGCAACTGGAACATTAGGTCTAACGATCTTCCTTCGTTTTTGTTTTTGTATAGCCTAATGAGCTCTTACAGGGATATTCTTTGACGGAACTGCGTCCGCTTTTAGTTTATTAGTTTGTTCTAAAATAAATAAAGGTTATTTTGAAGAGATAATAATTTAATTATAAATATTATTTTCGAACCTGTGTCTCTCCTGTATATATTCATTTGATAATCACTATCTGCAAAGTGAAGACTGCACACTGTAGAGTGTATGGATTTTTTTTTCCAATACGAAGGATTACCATCCACTGCATTTTCAATTTTATGCCATTCGGAAATTGGTGGAATTTAATTCCGTTTCCTTTTTTTGCTTTTGATTTGCAGTTGGGAACACAACAGTATTTCACCATTATACAGTAAAATTTCAACGAAAATTTAAATAAATGGAATAACTTTTGCAATATTATACAACAAATTAATTTATATTTTCACAATATATTATTCTCCGTCCGTTTTAATTTTCAACAACGAAATTTTAATACAAAATTGACACTTCTTAGTTTGTTTATCCCCTTTAACCAACCGGTGGTGAACTTTCTAATTATTTGAAAAATCCTCCTATAACATAACATACATAAGAAAAATGTTCATTAAAAGTGAATATTTGTTCAAAAATATGACGTATTTATTTACGGTGGATGGTGTTACTTGAATCGTTATTTTATTATTTTAAGTCCAAGATAAAATATTAAAGACACATTTTTAAAATTTGTTGTCTCTTCGATCACAGAAATGTCCACAAGCTCATGCCTATATTTTCGGATAACTTGGACATATGCCAGTCTACGTGGCCAACCTGATCCAGTTATGATGAACTATACTATACTTCACAGAATTTAAAATTTTTAATAACTTTGATGGTTGTAAAAATTGTTGTATCTCCCATCATAGAGATGTACACAAGGTATTGCCTATATTTTCGGATAACTGGGCCATATGCCAGTATACGTGGCCAACCTGATCCAGTTAGGATGAACTATACTATACTTCATATACGGTTTTAAAAATCGTTTTATCTCCGATCACAGAGATGTCCACAAGGTCTTGCCTAAATTTTTGGATAACTTGGATATATACCAGTCCATATTTCTGTGATGGGAGATAAAACAATTTTTAAAACCATTAAAATTATTAGAAATTCTAAATTATGTGAAGTATATATAGTATAGTTCATCGCAACCGGATCAGGTCGGCCACGTAGACTGGCATAAGGCCAAGTTATCCGAAAATATGGGCAAGACCCGGTGAACATCTCTGTGATCGGCGGTACAAATATTTTAATTTATGAAAATTTTTTATTCTGCAAAATATGGTAAAGTTCATCACAATCGAATCACGTTGGCCACAGAGACTGCTACTTAACCAAGCTATCTGAAAATGTGGATAAGACCTTATGTACATCTCAGTGATCGGAGATAAAACAATTTTTAAAACCATCCATAATTATTAAAAATTCTAAATTCGGCGAATTATATCAGAGTTCATCATAATTGGATCAGATTGGCCACGTAGATTGGCATATGGCCAAGTTATCTGACAATATGGTCTATCCGAGAATATGTACAAGACCTTGTAGACATCTCTGCAGTCGGCGATATACAACTTTTAAAATAATCCAAAATTATTAAAAATTCCAAAAACTGTGAAATATATTATAGTTCATCATATTTGGATCGGCTCGGTGACATTGACCGCTATATGGCTTAGCTATTCTAAGAAATGTGCGGGACCTTCGGGACGTCAACTTTTAAATTATCTGAAATACTATATAGTAATGTTCAACACAATTGGATGCTTTTGGTTAACGAGATGGTCCAGCTATCTGAAAAAGATGAAAAGAGCGTGTTTTGTGGTACGAAAAATCCAAAATTACAGAAAATTTAAATGTTCGTATCAATTGGAAAAATAGCTAATTTAACAGTGTAATTTTTTGTTATTTTTTTTTAGCATAAACTTCACACTCATTGTTTTTCCTCCAAAATATCGATTGCTGCTACACAAACAATTGATACATAATGCACATTGTTCCAACCATCGAGTGACATACAAACGGTTTTATTTTCTAGATGTTCTTTAATTATTTTGATTCAGAATCATGCACAGCATTTAGTAGATTATTGGTAACTTGGTCTCTATTTGGAGGTTTATAGCCAGGACGAAGCAAATGGATAATTTTAAAAATTCTGGATGAGAGCATGATTAAACGGAGTGTTAGTGGCGTACAAAAACTTTGCAAGTTGAATATCTAGCTTGTCTTTTTCGGCTAACATTGTTTTTACTAAAAACGAATCCATTTTAATGTTTTGGACATATTTGGTATCTGGTCCTCATTATCAGTATCACCACTACAGCTGAAGAACTGCATAGCTGATCGCCCACTAAAATATTACAAATAACATTTTACTTGATCTGAAGCATTTTTAGTTTTAATTTGTATTTATTATATTACTCCTGAGATAAAAAGCATTTAGCGCACGGTATGTAAATGATATAAACTTTTAAACTATGTACAGTAATAGTTTCATTCAAAGAAAATATTTTGATATTGCTTTTTTCTTACGGCTCACAATTTTATTATAACCACTGAGAGAGAAAGAGCGAACCAATCTCAAATAAATGTTAGTATGTGCACTTCAAATCGTACCGTACATTTAGATATACATATATGTATACGAACTTTACACCAACACAAAACAAAAAAAGCCATTAATATAAAATCAATATACTAACTAATAAAGCAAATCAAATTAGCTGTAACTATTTGCTATCAAATAAAATTCATACGAAAAAATTTTAATTTCGTTTGATAGCTATTTTAAAGCCTTACTCCTAACAGCCTGATTTTCTAACAACTAAAATAAATAATTTATATAACTTTGGTAAAAACGAAATAATATGTAAAAATTTGTAAAACTTGTAAATAGTAAAGCTTACATTTATGACTTTGCAATTGTTCGATATTATTTTCGTAGCACCTACACAAATCGAAAAATTGTAATCTCACAAAAGTCTTCACGTTTATGCATTATCTTATTTTTTAGAGAGTCTAGGGTGCTAACTACTGGTGTGTAGCAACTAGTATGAAATAAATAATATAAACAACAGTACTATAAAGGGACGCCGGCAATTGACCTATATTTCTACTTTTTATGTTTCAAAATTTAAAATTAAGTATTAACTTACATTTTGTTTCAGCATTAACTGCAGTGGTCACCCTGGGTGTAACTATTTGCATGCATTTTTCTGTGTGCTCTCTCATTCTGGCTGCCAAATCAGCAATTTCTTTGTTGCATTTCTGGCATTGAACCCTTTTAAAACTAAAATAATTTTTTTTTTTGTCATTGTCACCAATTTCATTAAAATATTGCCAAATATTTTTATTTTTTCGATCAGTCATTATATTTAACTTTAAACACCGATATGCTGGCAAACTAAACAACGAACTAAAAAGTTAAATCTAAACACCGTAACGCACCATGAACTAAAAAAAAGACGAAATTCCGTTATTCTCTTTTTTTGAAAATACATACTGCATGGCAATTCATATTTCTTTTTCACTCAAAAAAATAAATCACTGAATCTAAGAGAAATTTTTCCATAAAATGCCAACAAACTAAATTTGTTTATTTGAATAAATTTAATCAAATAAATAAAATAATTTGTTGAATTCAACGAAATTATTATAAATTTGATAAAAAACCAAATTTCTTTTAGTTTGGAAAATATTTCGGTGGATTATCTGAGTTCAAAACTTTTTTGAAAAAAAATTGTAAAATTAACTATGTTTTAATCAAAATTATTAAAAATTTCATCAAAAGAAGAAATATTTTGTCAAAATTAATAAAAAATCCAATAATTTTTTTCGTTAAATTATTTTATAATTTTTTTCATTTTTGTTAAATTGATAGAAATTGAAGCTCGGACTTTATTCAATTTAATAGTTTGTTTTTCATATTTATTACCTTTGTTATAAATTTCATTAATTTGATGAATTTGATGTTTAAAGAAACATAGTTTTCAAAATAATTTAATGTAAGTATTTGTATATTATTACCGACTCAATTTAATTTGTTAAATTCTAATCATTTTAATTTTTGGGTGCTGGGTGGGATTCAATAGGGTAGGCGTTGACCGTTTATAGCCAATTATAAATTGGTTTATACTCCAACGTTGCAACTATGTAGAAACCATCAACTGTCTCTAGTTTACCTCCACGCGGTAGCACCTGGGCAACGTTTGTTTTGCATTTTTAATGTATCACAACGGCTGAACTTCTAGAGGCGAGTGTAATAACACTATAAAAACAAAAGCAATGGATAAAACAAACAAGGAAACGAATACCCTAGGTGGCAGACCTGATGTTCAGGAAAATCCACTCTCTCCGGAGGTCGGTCCCATGGATTCTAGGGGGGACCAAACATTGCTACATAATTCAAATGATACCAAAAATAAGCTAAGCGATATCAACGCTCAAAAGAGTAACGAGGAAGAACTTTCATTCCGAAAGGGCTCCATTACAATCAGATCACCAATAAAAAAAATATTTGCAAACAACGCAATCTCCACTGAAAAAGTAACTTCATTATCAGAACAAATGCCGAGTGCATCAACAAATATTATAAATAGCGAGGAGCTGTTAAATAAATTTCAAAAAATGGAGAAACTAATCGCGCAGCTGAGCAATGAAGTTCCTGAACTTAAGAGAGAAAACTCTACACTAAAAGAAAAGGTTAAAAATAGCATAGCTAAGGATTCAGCACGAGTTAACAATCTTTCTTCAAACCATATTCAGCCATCAGCCAGTCAACATGAACATTCAAATAATTCCAACTGGTTGCTGCGGCAATTTCCAGTTTTTCAACAGAATAATAGATTCAGTGCTCTGAGTCAAGAGGATTATTGCACAGATGAGGAAGAACTGGAAAAAGAAGTTTCCGGTGCTGATAACAGAAATGCTAGGAAATGCAGGCGTACAAAAACGAAAACTCCTCCAAAAAATACTACACAAATTGTGATCAATAACACTGAACAGAAAACCCCAAAATACCACTACCTCCACCCATTAACGTGAGCAATATCAAAAATTTCGAACTTTTTCGACAAAAAGTAATAAAAACCACTAGTGAATCAACTAATTTTAAGGCGCTTTCAAATAGTGACATTAAAATTACATTTCAAAATGAAAATGATTACAGAAATGTCAAAAAATTACTGGAAGAATTAAAAAAAGAACCCAGCAACCAATCAGAAAATGTAGAATATCACACCTATCAGCTGAAGAGCGAAAAGGCTTATAGAGTAGTTATCAGAGGCTTACCATCTTCCATTAGTCACGATGTAATTAAAGCAGACTTAGAAAAAATGGGACATGAAGTCGCAGGTATTACTAACATATACAAAATGGTCACAACTAATGGTGTAAAAGACAAGAAACACTTTCCATTGTTTTACATCAAAGACAACAATAAAGAAGTATACAACATCAAGAAACTTGCGTACTGTATAGTTAAAATTGAGCCACCTAACAAGACAAGGGACATTCCACAATGTACGAATTGTCAACAACTTGGACATACCAAGAGTTTTTGCTATCGTCAAACCAAATGCGTTAAATGTGCTGGAGATCATCACACGACAAATTACAAAAAACAACCAGATATCGCGCCTTCATGTGCTCTTTGTCAACAACAAGGACATACTGCAAATTATAAAGGATGCTGTGTATATCAGAACAAAATTAAAAGTCAACAGAATAATAGAACAAGAGTAGTACAGCGATTACAAACCAAAGCTGCTAAACCACAAACAACAATCACACCATCCACAGTTGGATTATCCTATGCGCAAATCACCAAGTTATCTGCTGATGAATCAAACCATAACAACAAACATATAGAAGTTAATAACGAGTCTAATAACTTTGAAATTATTAAAAAGCTTAGTCAAATTCAACAGACACTTGGTCACTTAACAGAAAGGGTGGCAAAACTAGAAATTAATTTCTATCCGCCTAGCAAAAAAAGTCAGCATACACACAAATGATTAACTCGTTCTTACGCATTGTAACTTGGAACGCTAATGGGCTCAACCAACGAGCCCAAGAACTGGAAATATTTCTCCATACAAACAACATAGATATTGCACTTATTTCAGAAACGCACTTCTCCAACAAAAGCTTTTTTAGAATAAAGGGATTTAATTCCTACTGGACAACCCATCCTAGTGAAAAAGCCAGAGGTGGTTCAGCTGTACTAATTAAAAGTAATATCAAACATAATCAACAAGAGGATATTCGAGAAAGCTACATGCAAGCAACTGTTATCTCAATCCAATATAATGGCGCAGATCTAAATATTGCGGCAGCATACTGTCCTCCACGGCATACACCAACGAAGTTACAATTTAATAACGTCTTTAATAAGCTCGGTCCAAGATTTATTATTGGAGGGGACTATAATATAAAACATACAGCTTGGGGTTCCAGGCTAATTTCTCCTGGGAAAGGAAATGCTTTGTTCAATGCCATTCATGAAAACAAATGTGAATATCTGTCTCCAAGGAGGCCAACGTATTGGCCAACGGATGCAGGAAAAATACCAGATTTGCTTGATTTCTTCATCATAAAAGGTATTTCATCCAATTACACTATAGTCGAAGGAATTAACGACTTAACATCTGATCACATTCCTGTACTGTTGTCAGTAAGCGCTATAGTCATCAAGAAAAAAAAGAAGCAAAACCTTACTAATAGATTCACGGATTGGGACCTCTTCAGAGAAAAACTGGAAGAGCTAGTTGAATTAAAAGTTAGTATTAAAAGTAATGAAGAATTGAAACAACAAACAAACAATTTCATTGAATACACTCGTATGGCCGCCAGTCTAGCTACTCCAGAATTAAAGGACAAAGCGGAGATTGAAGTCAAATACCCGGCTGAAATCAGGGAACAAATCAAGGAAAGGAGAAAGGCAAGGAGAATATGGCAACTCACCAGAAATCCCGCTGACAAAACCACCTTCAATCGAATAAGTAACAAAGTCAATAGGCTAATCAAAAGCTTCAAACAGGATTGCTTCGACAACTACTTAAGCGGGCTAGGTCCAGAAATGGATAAGGACTACTCGTTATGGAAAGCAACCAGAAAATTTAAACGACCTGTAGTTCGAGTACCACCTATAAGAAATGCTCAAGGCAATTGGGTTCGACATGACAAAGAAAAAGCGGAACTCTTTGCTCAACACCTAGCAACAGTGTTTCAACCCCATGACATTCAATCCAACATTAACGTAACACCTGTCTATCAACCAAATCAGGATTTTAAAAGGGTCACGCCAATGGAAATTGCTGAAGAAATCGACAAAAGTCTTAGTCAAAAAAAGGCACCAGGAATTGATGAAATATCACCGGGTCTATTCAAGGAACTTCCACGCAAAGCAATCATCATGATCACATACTTATTTAATGCCTGTATGAGATTGAAGTATATACCCAAATGCTTCAAAACGGCTCAAATAATTATGTTGAAGAAACCAGGTAAACCAGATGAAGAAGTAACATCATACAGACCAATTTCACTGCTTCCGACCTTATCAAAGCTGTTTGAAAAACTACTACTAAAACGTCTAAAGCCAATGGTAAACGTTCCTGATTTTCAATTTGGATTCAGGAATAACCACTCCACAATAGATCAAGTCCATCGAATAACTACGGTAATAGAGCAAGCGTTAGAAGAAAAGAAATATTGCCCCGCCGTATTTCTGGATGTATCTCAGGCCTTTGATAGGGTTTGGCACGAGGGATTGACATTCAAGATGAGCAAAATGCTACCACAAAACTATTGCCAGCTGCTTGAATCATACCTCTCTGATCGCCAATTCAGAGTCATCCATGAAGAAACATGTTCTGACTTTTATCCAACTCTAGCGGGAGTTCCGCAGGGAAGCGTATTGGGACCCCTCCTCTACCTTATCTACACTGCGGACATACCTACAACGAATAAAACATTCATCGGCACGTTCGCTGACGACACTGTAATTATGTCAGTAGACGAATCACAACCAAGGGCAGTGGAAAATCTTCAACGAGCAATGAACAACGTTACTAAATGGACAATTGACTGGAAAATAGTGCTTAATGAGCTCAAATCAACCCATGTGACATTTACGCTCCGACACAAAAATAACAGTCTACACATATACCTCAATGGGGTGCAAGTGCCGCAGGCTGAATCGGCTAAATACCTTGGTCTGCATTAAGATTCAAGGCTCAACTGGAAACATCATGTGAGACAAAAAGCTGAACAGATACGATTAAAACAACGTCAAATGTACTGGTTAATTGGGCATCATTCCAAAATGAACCTTGTAACAGTTTCAGCTTGTTACAAGTCGAAAATTCAAAATTTAACAAAACACATGATTAATTGGGGCAAATTATTTGGTTGCTATATTTACTTACGCACTGTAAAAAAACTTAGGAAATTTCAGCAAACTACTTCATTTGATATAATAGAATTAAAGGTAAAAATGATGATTATGTATGTTCATGTATATTAAAAAATATTGTATTTGGTAAAATGCGACAGTTAATTTGACTTCCGATTTATTTTATTGGTATTGTACGGGTTTGTTTTTTTTTTTGCTTCAAAATAAAAAATTATATGATCATAGGTCAGTTGCATAGTGATCGCCGTAGGGCATAATACGTATTGGCAATAAAGCAAGCCAAAAATAAATTTAACTTTAATTAGTCGTTGTGTGTTATTTAGCTTAGTAAAGTTGTGAGTGAGTGAAAATAAATCGGAATACGGGCTATATTCCGTAAAATACAACACAATTGATTCCTGCATTTTACCAACAAAACCAATTTGAAGATTTGTAATTAGCAGTGCACCACTTGTGTTTTGCATTGACGAAAACCTTAAGGTAAATTTTTATTGTTATATGCATATTTTTTTTTATTGGGCTGGTCGAGTACAAAACTATTGATGTGAACTTTAACTATGGTGTTTCGTTTGCTATTTAGAAATCGCGGAAAAGCAAGCGTTTGTGAAACAACACCATAGCTGCTTATATCACACCAGACGAATCTAAGTTCCACGGTAAACAAATTTGGCGAGAAGAAAATTATTTACCATACGTTCATCTTAATCGAAAATGGACGCAATCCTATGCATATAGCAGCATATACAGTAGATCCATCTAAATTATGAGAAATTGACTGTTTTTCAAAAGAATGAGGAGATTGTAAGCCCGTTATATTATTATTTTGTTTTTTATTTATTAATTATAAACTAGATTATATATATTTAATTAAATTTAGTAAATTAAAACCTATAATACTAGATACGTTTTTTTTTTTTTTTTTTGCTGGGCCATGGTTCTAAAGTAAAGCAATTAGAAACTTTTGTTTTGTATGCATGCACTTATTTTAGTTATGTAGTTTAATGTTAAGCATTTCTCTTTAGTGCTATTTATGTTCACTATTTAATGATATTTAGTTATTTATTTCTAATTTATTAATAAAATTTGTGTGGAATGCTAACCGAAATTTCTTAATTTTTGTTCTTAATATTTCTGGTCGTTATCATATCATGAATTTATTTTATTGCTACAAGTGATCATGTGTTTTTTTCGAGTTTTACTGTAAGCAAATTTAGTTATTTAATAACATGAAATTGGTCGGTTAAACGCCTTGATGATGATTTAAGTTCCAGCTTCACATATGGGTACGCCGTTATCATGGTAGTACATTTACGGTTGGGTGGGTACAGCAAACAGTGATCATGACATCTGAGGTCACTGAGCTGTAGCGGTTTGATTTGTTTGTGATAAAAGTAGTGCTGTGATAATAGTTAATGTGCAAGTAATTGTGATACCAAGCTAAGTTTATTTTTTTTTTGTTATAATAAATGCGAAAGTTGACTTTTTTCCATCAAATGAAATATCAATAACAAGAAACAGCATTATCTAGCTCTTGTGTGGTTGGTGGAAAGATCCCAGCCCAACGGACTGCCACCTAGCCGGCAATGTGCTGCATCCACCACGATAGACCACCAGGAGAATTTCTGATAACGAACATGTTTTTTTTTAGATGACCTTGCCTTTTTTTCAGAAGAGTTAAATTTTGAAACAGTTCGTTACAACCTGTATTGCAAAAGACTAGTCTACCAGACTATCTTCAAACCAATATGGATGTATGGTGCGCAGCTATGGGGTTGTACTCATAAATCCAATAGAGACATTATACAACGTAGCCAAAATAAATTTCTTCGAATGGTCACCAACGCTTACCGATTTGTGACTAACAAAGAAATACACAATGATCTAAAAATACAATTGATAGACGACGTCATCCGCGAATGTGCCATTAAACATGAGAAGAGGCTTCTTAACCACACCAACGTTGAGGCCGTACAACTACTGGACAGTACAAACGAAATAAGGCGGCTCAAACGAATCAAACCACATGAGCTAACCGTATGAATATTATATCTTAAGGGAACTGGATACTGGTCCAGCAGACCCACACAAGTTTATGCTTATCTCATAAGTACTAATGTCAACCTTACTAATGAATTAATAATGTTTAAGATTGTAGTAGCCATATCAATAAAGATGTTTTTTAAAAAAAAAAAAAAAATTTAATTTTTTACATTTTACATAGTACCAAAGTGTTATTAATAATTAGTGAACAAATTGAATTTTTTTTTGTCGACATTAAATTATTTTCTAAAAAAAAAGATAATCAATATTAGACTAATCAATTAATATTATATAAACGTTTTATTCACAATAAAACTGAACGTAATGAAGTGCTTTAAGTGTAATAAGATTAACTTTTCCTCTTGAGCTTTAATAGTGCATTTGAAAATCTATCATCCGCTTAACGAATTTAGTGATTATCAATGCTGTGAAAAATCATGCTTTCAGTATTTTGGGTGCTTAAAAAATTTCAGAAAACACATAAAGAAACACGAGAAGATAGAGTCAATTGTTAACAATGAAAAAAATAACGAACTTAATATTGTTAACAAATTAAATAAGCCTTGTAAATCCGATTCACACAAAAGTGAACAAAATTCTTCAATAGTATTTTCAAATGAACCTTGTTTATTGGATAATTCAAATAATCTAAATTCTAGTTTACCCGGCATAGATATTAGCGAGGTTAACAACAAGTTAGCTGAAAATTCTGTTAAGTTTTGTCTTCAATTGCACAATAACAATAATTTTAATAGGCACAATATTGAGCAAATTCAACAATCAGTTATACAATTTATAATTGAGCCTGTTACAAATCATTTAGAAAATATTCTCAAATTTCAGAGGGTTAGTCCTGAATTAAACTTTGTTTTGTCGGATACAGTAAATATGCTTAAACACGTGTTTCAAGTTTGATTATAAACTAAACAAATTGTTACATGACAAACATTTTTTAATTCCGTTAAGTCAAATAACTATTAATGATGAAATAGGAATGGATAATCAGTTTACGATGAAATGTCTACAAAGGCCGTGTTTTTATCATTAGATTTCCAAATAAAATTAATTTTAGAAAAGATTGATTATCTTTCCTTGATTATTGCGGAAAATCCTGCTTTTGAAAACAACAACTTTATTTCGTGTTTTACCGATGGAAAATTATGGAAATCTAAAATCAAACCACTTCCCGGTATTTTATGTGTACCATACTTTTTATACTTTGATGGATTTGAAATTAATAATCCATTAGGATCTCATTCTGAATCAATAAACGGTATATATTTTTCATTCCCATTTTATAATAATATATCAAAAACAGAAAATATATTTTTTTCTGGTCTTATAAAATCCAAATATTTAAACGAATTTGGAAATGATTCTTGTTTGAAACACTTAATAAACAAAATAAAATCTCTCAAAGAAGAAGGTATACTTATAAATTTATCCGGCACTGAATTTCGGATTCATTTTATTTTAGGGCTAGTTGTCGGGAATAACTTGGGTGTAAATGATATTTGCGACTTTAATAAATCATTCTCTAGCAATTTTTTTTGTAGGTTTTGCAAATGCCATAAATCAGAAACAAGACGTCTCTGTGAAAATATATTTAATATGGAACTACGAAATTGATGTTTCAGAGCAACTTCCAAAAGAAACTGGGATTAAAAAAAAAAAAGCAATATTTAACAGCATAAAGTCATTTCACGTTGTAGAGAATTATTTTGTTGACATTATGCATGACATTTTCGAGGGCACATGTCATTATGGTTTGTGTCACATAATCAGACGGAAAAGGTTAAAATATTTTCATTAGAAACAATAAATATCCGAAAAACTAATTTCAATTACGGGCTTGATGTAGGAAACATGTCTGCAGAAATTTTAGAAATTCATCTGAAAAAATCTAAATTAAAAATGTCTGCAAGTGAGATGAAGTGTTTTATACACTATTTCCCTCTTATGATAGGGGACTTAATTCCCGAGAATACGAAGTTTGGAGTGTTGTAATTTGCTTGATTCAAATAATAGATATTTTACTCTCAAAACGGTTCAATGCCCAGAAACTGGCGTTTCTTAATCAAATTATAAAAGAGCATCACACAAAATACTTATTATTTTTTAATGATACTCTAAAGCCATCATCTTCTACTACACTATTCCAAGATAATAGAATCATCAGGTCCCCCTAGAGAATATTGGTATTTTGGGTTTGAAGGCAAGCATAGAGACTCAAAGTGTTGCGAAAAAACACAAATTCAAGGAAAAATATATGTCTCACTTTAGCAAGAAAAGCAAGAAATTCTCAAATTTTCTTATGACTCCACCAAGATCTAATCTAATTACAGAAGAAAAGTACGAAAAAAAACCCACTAGCAGTATTGATTTTTGTAAAAAGTGCAACAGCCACGAGATAATTTTAGCGCTTATTCTCAAATTTCTTATAGAGGAACTTTGTACAAACAGAATTTATATTTAAGTAAATTCAACGAAGAATTAGAACTTTTTAAAATAATTGAAATATTTGTTAATGATATCGATGGTTTAATCATTATTTTAGCTGACCAAATTGCAACTAGCAAACTGAACCCTCATTTGCAAGCCTTTGAAATAGAGGACATAAATATGATCATTCAAAATGATTTGTTAATTAATATAATAGAATTGTATTGCCCTCCAATAAATATTACAAAAACTGCCACAGGAAAGCTTATGGTACGACTTAAAGAATATTTTTAAGGCGATTAATTTGAATTGCAACAACAATGAATTACAATTATTATGTGTCTCCCTGTCTAGTGTGATTATGTTTACAAAAAAAATATTCTTTAGTATAAATTTTCCAGAAAATATTCTGCTTTTCAAAACAACAAAGGGACACCTTCTTTAATATAGGTTGTGTTTTGTGAAATTTTTATCGTAATTAAAGGAACACCTTTTTTTACATTTTTTTTATAGTATGATCGTAGCTAAAAATTGATTGATATCCCCTTATCGACATTTGAGTTAGTTTAGTTTTCTATGTTCCGTTTTCCTTTTTTAATTAATTTTTTTAACCGGATTTACGCTACTTTCCTCACTTTTTTAATTTATCCATTTTTATTTATTTTATTTGAAATATATTCACAGATGCAAAAACAGAACTTACATAATTAAATTCAGCATTCAGTAATTATCAGTAAATTAATTAAATGATTTTTAATATTTTTCGAAGATTGTAAGAGAATTCAATCCAGTTTCGAACTGCTGAGCTTATGATTATGAAAAAATCAATCTTCTCATCAGGCCGCGGCGACTGGACTGATTATACCACAATTTACATTCTATATATACAGAATGTCCTGTGATTTAAGTACTAGCGAATCGTACTAATACAGATGAAATCTCTTACAATTTTTTTTCTTCTTCACGATATTCACACTGCTCTGTGTGTAAGCTAATTTTTACTTTTTTTTTTTTTTTTATTAATTTTTTGTTGAATGTTAATTATTTCATGTAATTTCTAATATGCTACCGGTGGTTAGATCATTTTAATTGTGTTTAGATTAACACGAGAAGTACATATATTAGTAGTTACGAACAGTAATTCAACGAAACCGACTAATAGACATAATTCTATTTATTTAATTAATTAAATGATTTTTAATATGATTCGAAGATTGTAAGAGAATTCAATCCAGTTTCGAACTGCTGAGCTTATGATTATGAAAAAATCAATCTTCTCATCAGGCCACGGCGACTGGACTGATTATACCACAATTTACATTCTATATATACAGAAGAAGAAAAAAAATTGTAAGAGATTTCATCTGTATTAGTACGATTCGCTAGTACTTAAATCACAGCACATTCTGTATATATAGAATGTAAATTGTGGTATAATCAGTTCAGTCGCCGCGGCCTGATGAGAAGATTGATTTTTTCATAATCATAAGCTCAGCAGTTCAAAACTGGATTGAATTCTCTTACAATCTTCGAAACATATTAAAAATCATTTAATTAATTAAATAAATAGAATTATGTCTATTAGTCGGTTTCGTTGAATTACTGTTCCTAAATACTAATATACTTCTCGTGTTAATCGAAACACAATTAAAATGGTCTAATCACCGGTAGCATATTAGAAATTATATGAAATAATTAACATTCAACAAAAAATTAATAAAAAAAAAAAAGTAAAAATTATCAGTAATTATCGAAGCCTTTCGTAAAGTTGATTAAGTTTTAATGTGAATATAGCGTTTTAAATTTAAGTTTGAAATTTATTATTTAATTTAAAAAAAATCTAAAATTTGTTCTACTAAATAACATTTTGATTTGCTGCAACACAATGACCGAAACTTTTTATGAAGTAAACGTTGAAACCGACGATATTATATGCTTTGAAGCAATTGAAACGAATGATTCACTTAACATTCAAAAAACTTGATCATCAAATAGAGAATATTTCTTCATATATCAAAATGCCAACCAACAACCGGGTGTGATTAATTTCTCGTCATTTAATATCGATAACTTTAAATTTTCATTCGAAGTGCAACAAGAACTTTATAATTTGCTAAAATCTTGAATTTA
This sequence comes from Tipula vernalis, assembly GCA_958295665.1. Taxonomy (NCBI): domain Eukaryota; kingdom Metazoa; phylum Arthropoda; class Insecta; order Diptera; family Tipulidae; genus Tipula; species Tipula vernalis. The sequence continues at coordinate 332,149,186 of OY282558.1, read as the reverse complement.
GAAATTTTATTTAAAACATGTATTGGTATGTATATATTTGAATTATAAAAAAATAATTTAATGTCTTTATTTTAATTTTTATAGAACATTTCGTGGACGTCGAAGTTCTAAGACTTATGAAAAATAATTTTAAACTGGATTTTTATAAAAAAATTCCAATTAAATGTCTTAGAAACTACCTTAAAGGTTAATAAGAGTATTGTAATGATTTGCTGATGTGATTTTGGTATTTCAAATTTTATCTTCTTTTTTAATGCACTATTTTACTATTGTCATATAAATTTTAACTTAAAGTTCAGTGCGCTTATTGTAAAAAACTGATAGCTACTTACAACACTATGTGTTATGTAACAAAATATTTTGTAACCAACTAGTTGTTAAAATAAATAATTGACTGATTGATTGTGAGTGTACGGCCAAGAATTATAGCAAGTCTCCCGGACTCCCGGGCACACACCGTACACCCGTTTACACACAACAAAACCGAAGGATAGGATAGGATTATTAGTTGGGACGGACTCGACCTGGTTACAGACACCAATGCGATCGATAGTTAGTAAATTAACGGCACAAAAGACAACACAATCTAACTACATTATTAGATAATCATTTCTCTGGAATCCAGGGCCGGATACTCAGGTCTCCCTAAACCTAAATTAAAAATTATTAATGTTGTAATTTCCCCCTGTTCGCCTTTCAATAATTTACCTGATAAAATATTTAAGAAAATCTAAAATTACTAAGCTAAAATTATAATTATAATTACAGTAGAATTCGCTTATAGCGAACATTCAAGGGACTTAAGTTTGTTCACTATAGCCGGCTGTTCATTTTAATCAAATATTCGTTTACGTTTATAAACGTAGTTCTTTGTTTGTAGTGTATAAGAAAAAATAAATGTTCGTGCAAATTCAAGGCACAAAACCATATGATAAAACCATATGACCATTATAAGCGTTTGTTCGTTATATATGTACATGGTTTGGTATAAACGGATTCTACTGTATTATAAAAAACATCATTATAACAAAATAAAGATAAAATTAAATTAAATAAAGTTGAAATTAAACTTTTATGATTGATTATGAGAGTACGACCAAGCATAATAGCAGGATCTCCCGGACTCCCGGGCCCATGCCGTACACCCGTTCACATATAACAAAACCAAAGGATTTGATAGGATTATTAGTTGGGACAGACTCGACCCGGTTACAGACACCAATGCGATTGATAGTTAGTAAATTATTAGTACAATATATAATAAATAGGTTAGCACAATACAGCACAATCTAACTACATTATTAGATTATCATTTCTCTGGAATCCAGGGCCGAATACTCAGGACTCCCTAAATCCTAAATCTAAAACAGGGCTTAAAAAATTATTAATGTTGTAATTTCAGCCTTGTCCGTCTTTATTAATTTACCTGATAAAATAATTAATAAAAATTTAAAATAACAGCGCTTATTTCCTTATTAATGGTCCTTTTATATCCAATTAAAAATTATTACTTACTGCAACAAGAATTGACATAAACATTAAACCATTAAGCATAAAATTTTACTTAAAACTAATCATCAATTTCCTACCGATCCAGAAAAGAAAATATATAATTATGAATTCAATTATTTTATAAAATTTATATAAAATGATTTAAATGATAATATTACAGCACCACAATACCTAGATTTATTAAAAATTCAATAATTCAATTAGGTACTATAAGTTTATTAAGAATCAACAAATAAAATTAACATACAAATTCCCAGACAACTCTGAAAACTAAATTTAATTAATAAACATCATAATATCAAATTTTATTACTTAAATGAATAATTATTATAACCGGATCTTCAGTATTTCCGAGCACACATCGTACACCCATTTATCCATCTACAGCCGAAGGATAAGAGTAAATTGTTAGTAACTATATAGTAAAAATAGTTAGCACAGGACAACACAATTTCTAAACTACAGCTTATTCACTACTTGTTAATCCTGGAGGGTTGATTCAAACTAAAATTTAAATTTGAAATTCGGGATTAATTTTGATCCCTATAATAATGATTAATTCTAGAACTATGTTTATTCTGAAAATTGGATCATTTATTAGTAAATTGAAAAAAAAATCCCTTAAAGTATTTTAAAACTAAATTAATTAAAATATATTAATGGACAAACCAGAATATATTACACATTACAAAAATTAACATTTTATTGATTGATTGATTGAGAGTGCACGGCCAAGTATTATAGCAGGATCTCCCGGACTCCCGGGCACACACAGTACACCCATATACATATAACAAAACCGAAGGATAGGGTAGGATTATTAGTTGGGCCAGACTCGACCCGGTTACAGACACCAATGTGATCGATAGTTAGTAAATTGTTAGTACAATATACAACAAATAGATTAGCACAAGACAGCACAATCCAACTACATTACCAGATGACCACTTCTCTGGAATCCAGGGCCGGATACTCAAGACTCCCTAAATTTAAATTAGGACTTAAAAAATTATTAATGTTGTAATTTCCCCCCGCCCGCCTTTCATCAACTTACCTGATAAAACATTTAAGAAAAATTAAAATTACTAAGCTAAGATTACAAAAACAACGCTTATTTAATTTTTTATGGTCCTTTCATATCCAATCAATTAATTATCACGTACTGCAACATGAATTAGAATAAACGCTAAAAACCATTTTAAACATAAAACCCCAATTAAAACCAATCAGAAACTTTCTACCGATCAAGAAAAAGAGAATAAATAATTAAAAATTCAATTATTTTATAAAATTTATAATTAATAACTTAAAAATGATAATGTTACAGCACCACAACAGCCTAAAATCATCAATAATTCAGTTAGGTACTTACTATAAGTATATCAAGAATCAACAAACAAAATCAACATACAACTTCCCAGGCAACTCTGAAAACTAATTTTAATTAATAAATCACCATAATATCAAAGTCAAATCTAATTCTGAAATTCAGGATTAATTTAATCCCCATATCAAATATCGACTCCGGAACCATGTTATATTCTGAAAATTGAATTATTCATTAGCAAATTAAGGAAGAGAAACCTTTAAACATTTTTAAACCAAATTAATTAATATATATTAATGAGCAAAACACAATACTATATTACATACAAATATTACAAAAATTAACATTTTATGAGATTGCCTATGTAAACTCTCCCACTTCTAAACTAAAATTCTAAAAGAATGTTTAAAAATTTAAATTGTTAAGTTATAATTTAAATTCACAGCACTTGTTCCATTAGTTACCATTCTCCTGTAAATAGTTAATTAATTGTTTACCTACTGCAACTAGATTTAAAAATAAAAAGTTGAAAATATTATACTTAACCATACTACCAAACTCAAACTAATCGGCAACCTCCTACAAATCTAGAAAAAAGGAAATTAATAATGTTCAAATTAATTATTTATTTATAAAAGTATGTATATAATATAATTTAAATTCCAGAACTCAGGATTTTATAAATCTAAATTAGAACATCAAAAGTTCTAATTTACTAATCTAGTTGACACAATTAAAATAAAACAAAAAATGAAAAACTACGAAATTTATTATTTATTACAAAACTTTTACTCCGTTTATGGAAATACCACCCTGCAAAATAAAGCATGCAAAGTAAGTAAAATAATAAATCCATGAAACAAAATTGAAACATTATTCTCCTACAAAACCAATCGGTGCACCATACAAGCAAAATTGACGTTTACGTGTGAAAAACTGCAACCTAAAACTTCAATCATATTCCATTAAGTTAATAATTAAGTTCAATACATTTAGCCTTTCGAAAATGTTTTCACATAATTCCACCTCGTTCATCATCTTTTAATCGAAATTTGGCATGCATAAACGAATACGTCACTATGTGATGCAAACCAAAATCACAACTCAAATCAACACCTCCAAGCCAGCATTTCATTTATATGGTTTAGTTAATTTATAGCTTTTTCACATTAATTAAATAAATTTAATCATTTAATGCATTTTACAATGCCCTGTAAAAAATAAAATAACTCATATCTAAAATAAATCTATCCTATATGAATTATATAAGGTGGATTCCAATTCGACTCAAAACTTATTTGACTATACAAAAATATAAAACACCTATTTGAGTCGAATACCCTAAAATTTCGTTGTGTTTGTACAGTCCATGTTTTATTAAGAACATCATAGTTGTAACATAAATACAAAAACAAAAAGAGGGGAAATAACAAAATAGAATAAAAAAAACATATTCTTATATACTAACCAATAACACACATTAAAAGCAAATATCTCTACAATCTTCCATGTGCGTAGCAAAAGACTTATCATGTTTTTATTATTTTATATACAGCTAATACCATTACAGCGCACATACAAAACAATCCTGATCTATATATCAAGATATAGAAAAATATTGGGAACAACTATACCCACAAAAAAGTCGCTGTTTTTGTTGTTGTTGCTTAGCTAATACTTGCTAATACATAGCAAAAACCAATAATCAATAGTACATTTCCCTAATAGGATCCGCGTAAAGAGCGAACGAGGCGGCCCGTACAAACTACAAAAATCTATCCTATATGAATTATATAAGGTGGATTCCAATTCGACTCAAAACTTATTTGACTATACAAAAATATAAAACACCTATTTGAGTCGAATACCCTAAAATTTCGTTGTGTTTGTACGGTCCATGTTTTATTAAGAACATCATAGTTGTAACATAAATACAAAAACAAAAAGAGGGGAAATAACAAAATAGAATAAAAAAAACATATTCTTATATACTAACCAATAACACACATTAAAAGCAAATATCTCTACAATCTTCCATGTGCGTAGCAAAAGACTTATCATGTTTTTATTATTTTATATACAGCTAATACCATTACAGCGCACATACAAAACAATCCTGATCTATATATCAAGATATAGAAAAATATTGGGAACAACTATACCCACAAAAAAGTCGCTGTTTTTGTTGTTGTTGCTTAGCTAATACTTGCTAATACATAGCAAAAGCCAATAATCAATAGTACATTTCCCTAATAGGATCCGCGTAAAGAGCGAACGAGGCGGCCCGTACAAACATTTCGTTGGCTCTGTCATGTATCAACCGCCTCAAGAAAGTATTTCTGTCTATTATACTTTGTACATAACATAAAAACCAAGAACCAAAACCATACCGAAACCCACAAAAATGTTTATACGTATGTATGTATAAACACCTTTGTTTGGCTTGCAAGAACGCATTCAACTATGCGTAAATATAAAATCGAATATGAAATTAACTACTACGTATGTTAATTCACGTTAAAAACCATTTTGATACGATCCAATTACTAGGTTTTAGTAATAAAATCAATCACACACACGTTAAAACATGCACCGAATAGAAATTAATAATTTTGATTTCTCCAACGAGACAAATGCATCCCGGTGAATTGCATTTTCCAAAATTACACTTTAAATTATTTCACTTCCACTTTAATTATTATTTCACTAAAAACTGAATTAAATAGAATTAAAATTATAATGATAATGAAACTTTATATACTACATAAACTACATAAATAAAACAAAATAAAAATTAAATTAAATTAAACTTCTGAAGAGGGCAGAAAAAACACGTCTATCCTCCTTGACGAACATTCGCTCCCCCCCTACTAGTTGTTAAAATAAATAATAATAATAAAGTAAAAAAAAAAAAAAAAAAAATTTGCTTCAGTGCATATACGTTAAATTACGTACCCGTTAAAAATAGCAGAAATTCAAATAAAATATTTATACAAAATGCTACAAAGAAACGAAACGAAATTATGTAGCATACATAAGGGCGAATTAAATCAATAAATATCTTACTGCTTATAATGAACGTACCCTCAGGGCTGCTCTTGTTTAGTTTCGGCAATAGAAATGACCACATAGTAAATCATAATGTTCACACTCAACAAATTCTTATAGATTCTTATAGATAGTTCATAATATTAGTATAAAATTTAACAGTATGTGTAAACATCTAAGATTTATATGGGAAATCTAGCGTAACTGTAAAAAAATTGATGTAATTACCAATTAATCAATCGTTTTTACTATTTAACTAGAACAAACTTTTGTGTAAGCGTTTACGATGAAAAAATTCAACACGAAATATGACATTCCATTATTTAGATTTAATCAGTGTTCATCATCTTATTTGATTATTATGAAAACAACAACAAAAACTATTTCACAACCGATAAAAATAATATTAATAATGATTTAATGATAAAAACAAATAAAATATTTTCTAATATCAAAATTATATCTATCTACATATATGTATCTACCAACAATGTATAAGTTTTTCCAAGTTTTTATTTTCAGTATTTTGTTATTCAAATAGCTAAATATATAAATAAATAAATAACTAAAAAATAGAAAAATAAATAAAACGGAAATATAGTAATATGGAGCATGGAACAAAATTCGAGTAAAATTCTTTTTGTCGGATATAGATTAAGAAATGGCGTCATATTGTCGTTTGAATAAATTTTCCTTTTATTATTTTATAAATGAATAAAGTTTAGGGCACCACCGTAGACAGATACTTACTCATATGTATATAATATGTATATAGAAAAAAAATTGTAATATGAAATAAATGGTTAAAAAAAAAGTGATCGATTATAACGAATATTAATAACAAAGACCATCCATTACTTCGATAAGTTTGTTGGTTAGTTTGATAAAATGAAGCCAAGTTAATATTCTTTAGGCAATAAGATAGAAGAACTAATTATGTATTTGGTAATATATGACGAAAAGTTATTTTAGTTCCGTTAATTTGAGCGAAAACATTTCCTTTGTCTCCTCTAAAACTAACCAGGAATGTATTATGAATTACACATAAAAAAATTAGGTCAAGTTGTATAAAATCAGAGGACGGGCGAATAAGGACTAATGGTAAAACTACCATTTTTTTTGCGGAAAACAATGACTTAACGAATAAACCGGATTTCTATAAAACTATTTACAGGGCTCATGAAAGTAGATGACATAATTTAACCCTTTCCGACATAATTTATGTTCAGCAGTAATAAGAGCTCCTGATATATATTTTTCAACCTGTTGTATAAAACTGATTCTGCATGCATAATTTTTTGTTTTGCTGCCGTTTAAGACATAAAATATTTACTCCATTTCAATAAATATTAATAAATAATTTTTTTTAAATATAACCACAAATAAAAATAATATTATAAGAGTGGAGGGACCACCAATCAATATCACACATGTTCAATAAATAATTAACGATATTCAAGCGCTAATGAAAGAAGTGACAGAAAAGTAGTATAAGTTTGTGTCGCTAAACAACAACGTCTGGAGGGTAAATATGCCTGATTCAGACGGTTATAGAAAACTTTCAACTGTATTGAATGATAAAGGTCTGCAATGGTATACATATGAAGACAAAAATTCCAGACCCATTAGGGTAGTTGCTAGGGGTCTACATCAAACATGCACAGCAGATGAGATAATTGAAGACCTCAAAATAAAAAATTTAACGATCTGAGATGCAGTTAATATGTGTAAAACTGAAAGGAAGCCTACCAACAAAGGAGGGAGTATTGTTAATAAAATAAAGTTACCACTATTCACTCTGACCTTTGCAAACTCAGAGAAAATTGAGAACATATTCAACATTAGGAACATCTTGGGAATGGTTGTCCGAATGGCCATTGAAAAAGGTAACAGGGTTCATACCACAATGCAAAAAGTGTTAGGCATACAACTACACGCAAAAATACTGCAATCGTGAAATCAGATGCGTAAAATGTACGGGAAAGCATAACACTAAAGAATGCGTGATAGATAAGAACACTCCAGCAAAATGTGGTAACTGCCAAGCAACCCATATTGCTAGCTATAGAGGGTGTGAAGTAGCCAAAACACTGCAAAACATGCGAAATAGGACAAACAAAAACCAGCCAAAGAGAGCAACGAAAGAAAAAGAAATACCGACAAAAACTGTCACTACGTTCCATAGTGCGAAAGTGGTAGAGGGATTCTCATACTCACAAGCAGCAAGACAAGGACTACCTGAGTCTACACATCAAAATGTTGGAATTCAACAAGCTACGACAACAATGCAAAACACCTTGAATGCTATTGTCAATCGCCTTTCTTAAATAGAAGAAAATATAGAGTTTCTAAACAAGAGACAAGTTAATCTTGAACAAGTAGGATATCGAGGAAAAATTAAGGAGATTTCTAGCAAAAAAGTTGCTTTATCTTCTGATCCTTCACTCCAAAAAAAATGAACAAACCACTAAGAATATTAACCTGGAATGCTAATGGACTTCTACAGCATCTTCCAGAGCTAGAAATCTTTTTGAATACAGAAAAAAATGATATATGCTTAATAGCAGAGAGCCATTTCACTAGAAAGTCCTATGCAAAAATAAAAGGTTACTCTCGTTACTATTCTATACATCCAGCAGAAAGAGCTAGGGCTGGAGCAACAATATTCATCAGAGAAAACATCAAACACTTCGAAGATGTCAAACTCGAAATAGAGACAATGCAAATTGTATCACTTAGCGTGCAACTAAACAATTACAAGAAGCTGCGGGTTGCTGCGATATATTGTCCACCAAGGCATCAACTTAAAAATTATGATTACCTCTCAATGCTCAAAATGATGGGCTCAAATTTCGTCATAGGAGGAGGCTTCAATGCCAAACATACGCATTGGGGTTCGAGACTAATATCACCTAAAGGTAGAGAACTATTAGAAGCTGGACATCAAATAAACTGCGAATTTCATTCAAGTGGTATTCCTACTTATTGGCCAACGGATACAAACAAAATACCAGACGTGATTGACTTTTTCATAGCCAAAGGTATTTCTCCTATATATCCACATCGAAAATAATGAAAGTTTATCCTCGGATCATTCTCCAATCATACTTACGATCAGTGAAACAATAATTGAAAAAGAAAAGTCACCAAAGTTAACAAGCAGGAAGACCAATTGGGGAAAATTCGCATTGTTAATTGAGGAAAGTATTGATCTTCAAGTCCCAATCAAAAACCGAACACAACTTGAAAGAGAAGTAGAGCTGCTCATAAAGAATATTCAGACCGCAGCATGGGAAAGCACTCCCCCTACCAAAAATAAACCTCACAAGAATGAAACATATACACAGGAAATAAGAAATCTGGTCAGAGAAAGAGGAAAGCTCGCAAAATCTGGAATAGAAATCGAGCACCGGAGAGCAAAACTATCTTCAATCAGCTCAAAAACAAGCTGCAGAAGTTAATAGAAAAAACCAAAGCGATAAGCTTTAACAAATATTTAATAAATCTTTCTGGCCACAAAGAAAGCGATTACTCTTTATGGAAGGCTACAAAGGGACTAAAGAGACCAAAAGTGCAGGTGCCGCCAATTAAAAAAGCAGATGGTATTTTGGCCAGAAGCTCCAAAGATAAAGCTGATCTTTTTGCTGAACATCTGGAAGAGACGTTCCAACCTTTGACTAGACAAACAGCAGATGAAAATACCTTTCTAATGCAAAAAGAAGATGAGTTAGACATACAACCAGTTACAATGAAAGAACTCAAAAATGAAATCAAACATAATCTAAATGCAAAAAAGGCTTCTGGATACGATCTTATTACAGGCAAATTTATTAAAAATTTGCCAGGAAAATGTCTTAAGAAGTTGCTACACATAATTAACGCAGCTTTTAGAATGAAATATGTTCCTCAGCAGTGGAAATTAGCAGAAGTTATTATGATACCTAAGCCTAATAAACCGTCTAATGAGAAAACGTCATACAGACCTATATCTGTATTACCATCATTGTCCAAACTCTTCGAAAAATTACTCCTCAAAAGGATGAGACCTCCGATTGAAGAAAGACACCTGTTACCATCGCATCAATTTGGTTTCAGAGAGAAACACTCCACCATAGAGCAGGTACACAGAGTCACTAACGTGATTGAGAAGACGCTTGAAAACAAAAAGGTATGTTCTGGAGTTTTCCTTGATGTTGCCCAGGCCTTTGACCGAGTCTGGCATCGAGGACTGGAATATAAATTACATCGCGACCTTCCGCGAAGCAGTTCTATGAGATATTAAAATCATACAATGAAGGGAGATATTTCAGAGTGAAATATGAAGGAGAGTTCTCATCACTCAAGAGAATTAAAGCAGGCGTACCACAAGGGAGCGTGCTCGGACCAGTCTTGTATTTGCTTTATACGAGAGACATACCTATTACTGGAGAAACAGATATTGCAACCTTTGCGGATGATACAGCAATCTTGGCGGTTGGAAGTACAATCGAAGAAACAACCAGCAAATTATAGCACACTGTGAATGAGATTGTCCACTGGACATTAAAATGGAGATTAAAATTGAATGAGCTAAAATCAATTCACATAACATTCACCTATCTAAAAGTTGATCACTTACCTATTTACATAAATAGGCAGGAAATTCCACATGCGAACACGGCAAAATACCTAGGTATGACGCTCGACGCCAAGTTAAAATGGAAAGAGCATGTCAAGAAAAAAAGGCAAGAATTGGATATAAAGTTCAGAAAAATGTATTGGCTCATTGGAAGAAATAGTGAGCTTACCATTCACAATAAGCTGCTTTTATACAGGCAAATACTCAAGCCTGTGTGGAACAATGGCATCCAGCTCTGGGGATGCACAAAGAAAACGAACGTTAAAACTATACAAACGTTCCAGAACAAAATACTGCGATGCATTGTCAATGCACCTTGGTATATTAGAAACGATAATCTACATAGGGATCTAAAGATGGAAACCGGCAACGAAGAAGTCACAAAAAATGCCAACAGATATATCCAGCGTTTACAACTCCATGAAAACACGGATATTCAACATATTGTCAACGACGTCGACAGCGCAGTGACAAGACGGCTAAAGAGATCGAAGCCGCTTGATTTAGTTCCTCAGGGCTGAAAGTTGCTGATGTAACCGGAAGACCTGGGTCCACTGGGAACAACTACTGTGTTATAGCCCAACTAACAGAGAATTAGAATAAGAAAGAAAAATTGCTAAATGAGTTGTAATAACTTAGTCGTAATATATTAATTAAAAAATAAAAAAAAATAAATAAACAAAAAAATTATAAGAGTAAAAAATTATTGTAACATAAAATAAAACTGAATAATTCCAAATCAGCCTTTTCATAAATATTAGGTAAGGAACGGGATTTTCAGTGGCTTTCTGACCCGCTGCATAAGTCGCATGTCTGTCTGTACTTTTACCCCAGGTGCGCTATGGCAAATATCTTCATCGTTAATTTTAGATATAATCTGATCTTAATCTTTAAAAAGTGTGACGAATAATATTTTGTTTTAATTTAGTTCTGAATTAATTAATTAATTCGTGTAATTTTTAATATACACCCTATCCTAAGTGTTTTACAGATAACACGTAGAAATATATTAGTATTTACAGTTAATTATTCAACAGCCAAAGATAGACAGGGTCTATTTAGTTTATTTTCCGAAAAATGTAACAGGCCATGGCATCTGGACTGATTGTACGACAATTTCTATTATAAACATACGTACAGAATATACCGTGTAAAGGTTGCATTAGTGAATTATACTAACAGAGCCAAATTCCCTCACAATTTTTTTTCGTTGCATTCACACATCTCTATTTCTGTGTATAAACAAGTATTATAATACGTTTTTTACTTTAATCGTGTAAATTCATACCTTTTGATTCGTTCATTATTTTGACTAACATATAAAGAGGTAAATAATGCATAATTTGTTTCAACGATACCATAAAAATTTTATGTACATGAACATACTTCAATAACTGTTAATAAAAGAAGACGATCAGACTTATCAGAAAAAATTCTCGCTTCTTTCCCCATATTTTATATAGTTAGTTATTTATTATTTGTCTATTTACGTTACTACTTCAAATCATCATTAAGGAATGTTACTATTATTACACACTTATAAATTATATACTACATTTGCAGATATCGAATATTCTTACGAGGAATTGTAAATAAAAAATAAATTTCAACTCTTTCTCGTCTTCGCCCCTCGTATGATGCTGTAATGAAATGTGAACATTGTCAATGTGATTTTAATAGATTTTCTTATTTTGCTCGTTTGCAATGTAATTCAAGAATTCAATCATTCGAAAGAAATCGTGTTAATGACGTTATTATATTATGTATTATTATTTATTTAAAAGTAAAATGGACTGCTTTTATGGATGCGCCAATTCATTCACATTATTATAAATGAACGCAATAAATCAATTGATAATTAAAAATTAATAGTTTTATGGTATTTTAGCTAAATGTCACCGTGTACAGACAAATTGTTAAGTGGTTTTGAAAATGTTCAAGGCAAAACGGAGTACATACAACGTACAAATTAAAAACATAGCAGCTAGTTTCAGTGTTGTTATACCAAACAAATCAAAAATTGTGGAGTTTAGAAATACGACTGAGTAGTACATCCGACATCGGTTGTTACCAAAGCAACCTTGATTATACAAAGCCATAATCTAAAAAACACAGCTTTTATAAAGGAATTAGAAACGAGGAAAAAACCAAACTTTCCATAGTAAAATACACAAAACATATGGGAAATCACCTTTTTTCCTAAGACAAATTTTTAAATGGAAACATTACAAATTCTTAATTATGATTTCTGAAATACTTTCATAAATATTTGAATTTCAACATATATGAATGTCGTTTAACGTTTTCATTTTCTTGTAATAATTGAATTATTTAAACCAAAATATAAAAGAATTTCATAACAACAGCATTCTGGTCAAATTAAAATAAAAGCTTACTACAATTCATTTGATCATTAAGTCAATAAACATTACATAGATGGCAGTGATGGCCGTAAAAATTTGGTAAAATTGTACTAAAAATAACCACCTGGGGAAAATTGAAGTTCAAAAATTGTAGGAAAAGCAAAACAAATTCACAAAATATAGGAACGTTCGTTAATTTTATGATTAAATAACTTTTTTTTGTATTTTTCTGCAAACATTTAAGACATCTTACGTACACTAGTAAAACTAAAGATACATTTAGCAAGTATTATTTTAATTTGTCAGAGCCAACTTTGATGTATTTTTCAAAATGAAAGTTCGAAAAATATATTTTAGAAATAATTTAATTTTAATATTTCTGCAATTAATATTTATTTAATACCAATATAGCCTTCTTGTAAATTGTTGCTGAAGATAGGTAGACAACATTTATGTAAACATTTTATAATATTTTTGCTTTTTTCATTGAAAAATTTGCAGCTAAAAAAGACCATTTTTACTATGGATTCCTATGGAAATCAGTGAAAAGTTATACCACTAAAAAAGCTTCTAAAAAATACGTCATTTTGATTATGGCTCTATACTCTAGAAGGCTCTGTTGTTACACATGAAATCCAATTCATCGACTCCATCGTTTTTGTTATTTTTCCAAGGCGACAAATGACAAAAACGATGTATTCGATGGAGTTTTGATGAATTTCAAAAACCGTTCGTTTAATCAAAACCATCTTGATGTAAATAGAGTCGGCATAACTAATGGTAAAAAAAGGCAAAAACGTCTCCACTCAACAATCGAAATTAGAATAAGTAAAAAGAGCCAAACAGAAAAAATTAATACCGATTTCACACCATAGATAGTGTAATAGCAAAATAGTGTAATACTATTTTGATGTGCGGTGGGAAATGAAAGCTCGATATTATAATAGCAAATTAAAATATTTTGGTTCACTACCTATCAAATATTTGATAGCTGTTATATTATATTTTTTACAATGTAAAATAAAAGTTTCGTAAAATCATAAATTGATATTGTTGTGTTAAAATCATAATAAAAAAATATTTTTGTATTAATTATTTGAATTTCTTCAAAATTCAATAAAAATAAATGGAAAATATCCTACCTAAACAAAATATGGAAACTGAAAATAATCACCGCAGCAAAACATCGAAAAACCGCCACAATGTACGAGTTTAGTGCTATGTTCCTGAAAGTTCAGTAGCTACTTGCATGACCAACAGGAAAATAGCAACGAGCGGTTTCTTCAATTATTTATATCAAAAATTGACGATTTAAATTCATTCCAGGGATTGTAAAGGAGATTGTAAATACAGTGACTCACACGCATATTTGATCAAATGTTTACTAGTTTGCTTTTTTTTTGTCATTTATCGTTAGGTCAATATCTGTTTAGTTAGTTTCTTTAATTATTTGTTAGCAATTAGTCCCTTCATTCTGAAAAGAGTGTTAATTGGCTCGAAATAATCGCACCAGCACAATGAATCGTTCACATGCGAACATACCAAGACAACGCGCTCATTCTATTTTTCCGGGAATACCAACCGCGCGACACAAAAGAACGATATACAAAAAAAAAACAAACAGTCTCGTCTCGAAATTAGTGCTGAGCGCACTCGCGCTCATCTCTACCGGTAAATTGGTAAACAGCACAAATGGTGGTGGAGAAATAAATAAATTCTGGGATAATAAATAACATAAAGATAATTTGTACATTAAAATAAATAATAAACGAATCATTTATAAATAAATGGAAACAAAAATATTATATACAAAACTAATTAAAAACCAAAATTAAATTGTGTGTGTTTTTCTATATAAAAATGGAGTACACACTTTGCCATACAAACGCAATACGACAGCCCATAGTTTACTAGTTTGCTTTTTTTTTTGTCATTTACAGTTAGGTCAATATCTGTTTAGTTAATTTCTTTAATTATTTGTTAGCAATTAGTCCCTTCATTCTAAAAAGAGTGTTAAGTGAGAGAGTATGCATTTACGGTGTAAAAATTTAATATGTGAAATTGCGCATTTGATCAAATTGGTTAGTTTGTAAAATTTATATTAAAATTCATCTAAAGTAATGTCAAATTCTTTCGGGGTACTCGAAATAAAGTAACTTTTTTATATCCCAAAGTATATGACAATATTTTTGTAGTTGTGTTGGTGTAAAAAGAGCAAAATAAACTGAGGTTATGTTTTACTATCAGTCAGATCACTAAAACTTTTTTTATTGTGATAACAACAAGATGGAACCAATTAATTTTAGCGCATTAATAATCAATAAACAACAAATGAAATATCAAAAGTGGAGTTTTATTTTTGTTTCCAATTCACTTTGACATTTCACATTTCTATTTATTTGTAAAGAGTAAAGCAAATCTATGAAAAAATCCAGAGTAAAGCAAAATGCTCTCGAGCAAAAAATAAAGTGCTTTATTTTCTCAGAAAGAATTTGTAATGTCAAATTTTTACCCTTCGAGTAAAATTTTTTACCCTGAGGCTGTTTTTTTTCCCGAAAGAATTTAACATATAGTACTATAAGTTTAGTTTTACTTTTTAAAATGCAAAATCGTTATTTTCGGTAGAATATAATGAATAAAACTAATTAACAGAAAAAATATATTAAAAAAATTATAATTGCACTATCCAAATATGAGCCCTGTTGGAAGCAAGTTTAAAGCAGAAATTCGCAAGATTCTATCACATAATATAAAACCCATCACATAATTGCGAAAAATTGATAGTTTCCGTTGAAACCGTTAGCAACTGCCGAGCAAATATGGATCGAATCGAAAGCGGTCCGAAGCCTCTACTTTTGCCTCCGACACAAAATTGTGCGAGCCATTGCAACAGGGGCAGAAGCAAATACTGTTTCTGTCCAAAGGACACTTCTTCGAGATGAAGATGTAAGTGTTAGTGCAGAGACTGTTCGCAGGACGCTTAGAAATATCGGCATGAAAGTGCGAGCCAAATTAGAAAAACCCCTGTTAACAGAACGGCATAGAAAATTACGATTAGATTTCGCAAAAAAATATAAAAATTATACAATTGATGACTGGGCTGGTGTGGTTTTCTCTGACGAGAACAAATTTATTCGTTTGAGATCGGACGGCAGAGAATGGACCTGGCGAAAGCAAGGAGAGCCGCTTCGGAAGCGTATGGTGAAGCAAACGGTGAAATTCGGTGAGGGCAATATTATGTTAAAGGGCTGTATGAGATGGGAAGGCATTGGGTTGTGTCAGAGAGTACTAGGAAGGATGACAGCAAAGGACTACTTAGACGTATTGCAGAATAGCCTCATTGGATGCCTGGAAAACTGGGGCAAGAACGTTTCGGACATCATATTCGAACAAAATAATGATCCGTAGCATATTGCTCGGATCGTGAAAACGTGGATAGAGGATAATGGGTTCAAACTTTTGGATTGGCCACCACAATCGCCGAATTTGAACCCTGTTGAACACTTGTGGCAATATCTGAAGCGAAAAGTAGTAGGGTAGCCAACTTCCTTGCCACAGAGTGGAGTCAAATTCCATCAGAGGTGTACCGTTGTTTAATTTATAGTTCGCCACGTCGGGTACAAGTCGTTTTGAAGGCACGTGGAGGCCACACCAAAAACTAAAATGTAAACTTACAAATCTGATCAAGCTAGTTCTATATTTTGTTCTTTCCTTTTTTAAGTTCCCTTGAATGAAATCATTTGAAAGTTATGAATTTATATTTCTTAAGAATCCTTTTTACTAAGCTTATATAAAAAGTTTTAATAATAAATATTAATTTTATGAAATCATACGTTTTGTTTTTATTGTAAAGCATTTGATCAAGTATGTGAGTCACTGTATGTACATATTTTTTTTTTAAAACCAATATACATACAGTGAGTCAAAGTGAAACTCATACACTATTAGAAAAAAAAATTATTTTCATTTTAACAGGTTATAAACCATAATTTATTGCATTTTTTATATTAATAATGATTATACTATTATTTAAGATAATTTACAAAAAAAATTATTTGAATTCATCCTATCTAAGAAATATAATAATTAAATTAGCTTGCGTAATTCAAAAAATGAGTCAAAATAAAACTCATACATAACTGCTACAATAGTAGAAATCTCTATACTAAATCAAAATAGTTAATGCTTAATTGCAGCATTCAATACTTTGTTGGATATCCCTTGTTATTCTTAACTGCCTTTAGACGGTTAGGCATAGACCTTACTAATTTTTCACAGTAGGCCGGACTAATTAGCTCCCATTCCTTCTGTAAAGCCGTTTTGAGCTGATTTTGATTAGAAATGTTGTGTTTCCTGATAGCATTTCCTAAATGACTCCAAAGATTCTCTATAACATTCATATCTGGAGACTGTGGTGGTGTCTCCAACACTTTTGGGCAATTAAAAAGCAACCACATACGGACTTTATGAGCCTTGTGTTTTGGATCGTTGTCCTGATAATATTTAAAATTGTCCAAAATCCCAAGTTTTTGAGCACTAGCTTTCAAATTGTTTTGAAGAATTCTTAAATACACATCCTGATCCATTATATTATCAATAAACACGAGCTTTCCTGTTCCAGCTGCTGACATACATCCCCACACAGTGACGCCTCCACCACCGTGTTTAACTGTTCCTCGCAAATTAGCAGGTTTCAACTCCTCATTAGGTTTTCTCCATACTGGAATTTTCCCATCTGACCCGTATAAATTAAATTTGCTTTCATCAGCATAAATTACAGTCCTCCAGTAATCAAAATCCTTCGTTCCATATTCTTTTACGAAGTTTAACCGTTTCTTACGATTTTGTTTATTAATAAGTGGTTTATTTCTCGCTACCCTTCCATGAAAATCATTTTTCCTCAAAATAATTCGTACTGTTTCGGGATGTGCTTTTTTATTTAAATATTTTTCAGCTGCCAGGGCTAGTTTCGGTGCACTAATTTTCGGATCTTCTTTGACCTGCCTTACTATCAACCGCTCATCTTGGGAATTAAAAATCTTTCTGCCACTAATTTTTTTCTTATTCTTTATACCTTGCCTATTTTGATACCTCTTTATAACACATTGTACCGTTGCGTGACTCCTGTTAACGATTTTACCAATTTCACGCAATGATTTCCCTTGTTTATAATGGTAAACCATTAATTTCCTTTCATCTTCAGATGATTGCCCTCTTTGGCGTCCCATTTTAATAAGAATCAACTTTTTTTAAAGAAATACAAATTTATTATTTACTTTAGACACTTTGGAGCAGTTATAAATATTACAAACTAATAACCACATTAAATTATCTAAGTTAAAACTTATTTATACTAAACTGTATGACTTATATTTTGACATAAACAAAGGAACATTTAAAAAAAAAAATCCATACTGAATTTGTTTTGTACCGTTTTTTGTCCTTCGTTTTACTTTCACTATACAAGGGCTTCTTTGATATATTTGCATTATTGAATTTATAGAAAAACTATTATAAAGCTAGTTTTCTGCTAAATAAATAAATTTTTTATAGTGTATGAGTTTGATTTTGACTAACTGTATTTATTTTTATATAAAAGTATCTGTGATTAACATAAAACTGAAGTTTGAATTATGCCAAGAAAAATATTTGAAATGAAATACATGTATTTTTTGAGTACAAATATTAAATTTCTTTTCTTTGGATTACAATTTGTCTTCTTAAATCTAATTTGTCTATTTCTAATCTAAGAACATCTCTAACTCGTTCTCCTTGCTGTCTGATTTCAGTATATTGCGACTTTTGAGGGAATACTAGACGTGCTATGTCTCTGATTTCCGGCTGTTCTAAAACGGTCCCGATTGTCATGTCTTCTTCCAACGTTGTGAGATACGAGTTATTTTGGTTTTGAATTATATTGTGCTGTAAGCAACATACTACAACTATCTGAAAAATTTAATTTATAAATTTAAAATTATTGCCTCATACTTAAAAGATATACCAATTTCTTTGTGTTGGCCACGTAAGTATAATCCATTTCATTAGTTTTTTTGAGGATTCTCCGTCTAGATTTTAACTTCCTAATGATCTGTTCAATAGTAATGCGAGCTGAGTTGAGATATCCGTTAAAAGATTCCCCCCGCTTCGATAAATTCCCCAAATAACCCTTAGTTTAGTTAACCAACTCATTAAGGGCTGGATCACCAAGTATAAAATAATCAACATTTTCACCGTTAATTACTTTTAGACACTAAACAAATTAAATTTTATATGATTGATTATAAGTTAAATATGTTTAACACAATCTTACCTTTGGGAAAATATTTCCACCGCTTTCAAACAATCCGGGATTTTTAAATATATAAGCATCATGTGGCGATCCGGAGAAACCACAAGTTACATCTTTTATTCTGTCATGAAATAGAGAATGATATATTAAAATTACATTCCAATAAGTATAATCTTAAATAAAACAATTCCTTACATATAATTGACAACTGCGACAATTTGAACATTGTATGACGTCTAACCTGTTCTATTAAGAAAATCTCCATGGTCTTCCTTAAGTGCAAGAACTGGAACATGGGTTCCGTCGATCACTAATAAAACCTGCGAGATTTTGCAAATTTTAAATGATTTGGTAATTTGTTCAACTTCTTCATTGATCGGCATACGTATAATTATGGTAGCATAAGCATTGAATCCGTAAACCTGTGTACGCATTTATGAACGCTCGCTATACTGATCTAAAAATTAAAAAAATTATTTAGAAATGTTTATTAATATTATAATAACTTTACTTACCCCATGTTATTTGCGCTTACTTTCATTTCAGCACAAGAGGCCAATTTATATAATGCTGTGGCAACTTGTTTGTCTACGGGAATTGATGGTCTCGAATTTAATAGATTAGGTTTGGGTTCCAAACCTTCACGCACCATGTCACAGATCTCTTGAAAAATAGACTTATCCACTCGAAAATTTTGTATCCCATCCCGATCGGTAAACGTTTCTAAAACAACTTAGTTCCACCAAGCTGAATTTCTGGGTTTCGACCAACAACTCTTTGTTTTGTCTTTGTTTTCTCTGTTGATTTTTTGAATAAAACCAAAGCAATTGATTGTTTAATGCCCGGTTTCACAAAAAACTATCCAACCCTTAGTTAAATAATATTTCCTCCCTTTCATCTTTTATAAAATTACGTTTTGTTTCATAATACAAATTCTATGCAAGTTGATTATATTTGATTTTTACATAGAAATATTTAGCCTTCAGCTAAATATTTAGCTCGACGAAATTGGGCAGTTAAATATTTAGCTCTCTAGTTAAAATATTTATGTAAAAAAGGAAATGAAATTAGCATGCGTTGAATTTGTGTTATGAAATAAATTGCAATTTAATAAAAGAAGAAAGGGAGGAAACATTATTTAACTAGAGATTACTTGTTTTTTTTGTGAAATCGGGCATAAGAAAAACTTATAAAATTGGTAAATTCCCCGTTGTCTTCTCCGACGTGGTAGACTGAATTTTGCATTAGAAATCATTTTAAATTTAAATTTTTAAATTAAAAATTTTTATCACAAACCAAACATAACTGAACCATCTCACTAATGCCCAGTTTCACAAAAAAGGTATTAGGCGGCTAACTTGATTTAGCCGGTTGTTCGTCAAAAAAACGTTTCAGAACAACTAACTGAGTGTTAAATCTTTAGCCAACTTAGCCCCCCGGTTTTCACCAGCTAAATATTCAGTCGGAGTGTAAATTGATATTAGCGCCGCTTTTCGTGACAATATTAATAGTAGCTGTCAATTGTCAATAAAAATAAACAACGTTCATGATTTCATGAGTTTTGCAAATTAAACTAATATTTTAGTGCAGTAGACATTTAAAAAGTGAAAATGATCGAACGTGAATATGTATTAAACAGCGATGACGAATGTGATAGCGATGATGGTTTTTTATTAAGCTTAGCAATACGTATTCCTAGGCTACGGCGATACCCAGAAAGGCCTTGCTTTTTCACCAAATATACAGATGTGGAGTTTAGAGAGCGTTTTCGATTTTCAAAGGAAACGGTGGATAAACTAGTTGAAATGTTTGAGGAATATTTAGCACCAAAAACAAAGAGATGTAACGCTATCTCCACCGTAAACCAAATATGTATTGCTCTTAGGTTTGTACAAATATTTATTAATATATAAATACTTATATCCAAATAAATTATTGAATTCTATTAGGTTTCTTGCTACGGGATGTTTTCAATTAACTTGCGGAGATTTGTTTAATTGCCACAAAACAACCATTTGCAGAAGCTTCCACGGGTTTTGAAATTGACAAACTGTTCTTTTAAAATTTTTATTTCGAGTTCATATTTTTCTTTTATCATTTGCATTTCAAATTCGTGTTTCTCCCTTTTCATTTTCACGAGCTCCTCCTCGTATTTTTCGTTTCTATCCAATTTTGATTTTTTGTTGGAGCAAATACCAGCGAGTTCATCATAAACACCACGAAGGAATGATCTTTTTTTGGTGACTTGGTACTCTCAGAACTAGTACTATTACTAGCAGGTGTGGTCGTTGTTGATCGTATGGGGACTATTATCGGTTCCATGCTTTCATTTTGACTACTTTGGATATTTAAATCATCCAACTGAACTAAAAAATTTGATTCGTCTTCGGTCTAAATAAAATTTAACAACATTATTACCTTCAACTAATATTAAATTTTACTTTAATTTCTTACCAAATAATTTTTATTGTAAACGGCACCTTTATCATATGGATTCTCCAGCGGAATCACGCTTAATGGCTCCATAATTGTAAGATTGATGTGCGTGTCTATTAAAAACGATGCTTTGAGAGTTGAATTAATTTTCAATATTTTCCCAAACATCATTTTTTTGGCTCCGTTGTAGTTTTGTCTGTCTTCTTGTTCTCTAAAATATTTTTATATTTAGAAACTATATCCAAAAGACAAATTTTCTCTGATTCCGAAAAATTTGGAGCACGTGTTTTAGCTTTCGGAGGGACAGCATTATCTAAAATATCAAATATCAAAATGAGACGGATCATTCCCAAATACATTTTTTTGAGGGTTTTGAACCATTTTGTATGTTACCACTTTTTTTTATTAGCTGGCTCATTATTTTTGTATGTAATTATTTATTTAAATTTTTATTGGTGTCTTTAAAACAAACAATAAAGCAGTAAAGTTTAACATTAACTCAAACGAGAAACAAAATAATAGAAAGTAAGGTTTCAGGATAAATTTTGTTTTGACAAATTTCTTTTTTTTTTTGTGTTGGTCATATTTGTAGGGTTGAGTAAAATATATGTAAATATATCAACAATATCGATAGGTAAATAACTGATCGTTGAAAAAATTTTGTGAAACGGTTTGGACATTTAGCAGGAGGTTAAAATTGGCCGCCGATAAACTAACAAACTGTTAGGCGATTTTTTGTGAAACTAGCCATAAGAAAACCAAAAATCAAAACCATCTAGCTTGCTTCTAAAATTCAAAATAACAATAGAAAGATATTCGAATTCAAATTTGAATGGAGGCAATGAAAGAGATGATTATTGTATTGTTAATAAATTTCGAGTTATGAGTTTATAACGTCTATTACAAAAATCAACAACATTTTAAAGTTAAAAAATTGTAGGCTTTTCAGTAAGAAATAAACAACAATTTAAAACTAAGAAGATTATTGAGATGGTATTTGGCGTTGCTTTCGATCATTCTTGCGTCAGGAGGAAACGTGTTATACCGCGTAGATAAATGTGTCAAAATAACTTTGACGTGCTTCATCTTACACAAGATGGCAACCCTTAAAGTCCTGTACCAACTGGAGATAGTGCTGAAGCAAAGACGAATATGAATATAATATCAGATAATGACTAGCCAAAACGAGATAATTCGTAACCACAATCAGCAGTACAGCATCAACAAAGGTGAAATTAGTCGTTTGATCATGGAAATTGAAACTCTGCCATATGCCAACGATGTAGAAGCAATCGAATATGCTGAACCTATGATGATTGTGAAAGAATCTGCAATGCTTTACGTTCTCTCAATGTCAAAAACTAGTAGACAGGATTACAATCACAACAAGCGCATATACATAGATAGATTAGATATTTGGAATTGTCAAAAAATATCACATATTAAGGAGGCAATTATTTGTGACCTAAGTGGACTAAAAAAAATACCAATGGATCATTGTATCTATCAACTGATCAAAAGTTTCAACGCTAAATGCGAGTACCAATTTCACAACCAACAAATCATTCAATCCCTCAATGACCATACTATATTCCTAAGCAACTTCGACGGAAAAATTTCATATAACAATACGAGTTAACACTTGAAAGGAGGTTTTTTGGTGCAATATACTAACGAGACGATCCAAATCAACAATTCCACATTTATAAATAAAGCAGCGAAGACATTTCAAGTTTTACCGTCCGTCTTACGCACAAACATCACTGAAAAGGGCTTCAAAATCGATTCCGGATATTTAATTTACACAATCTATATCTGGGTAACATTGCACAATTAAATGGTGTTCAAATTTGAAGTATCTTTTCAAATTTTAAATAAAAGACTTTAATAATAATTAATAATAATAATGAAAAAGAATGTCGTTTGAGAGACTTTCTCTGCTAGCTCGGCAGGCTGTAAATCTTTACCAAAATTTTGAATTACTTTTTCGCATAATGATTTCGATGATATTGTCTTTGAGCTGTTGAACAGTTTAAGGATTATCCACATAAACTTTACTCTTCAAGAAACCTCATAAGAAGGAGACCAATGGCGTTAAATCGCATAATCTTGGTGGCCAATTCACGTTTGTTCTTCGAGAAATTATGCGATTATTAAACTTCTCTTTCAAAAGACCGACTGATTCCGTTGCTGTGTGGCATGTTGCACCATCCTGTTGAAATCACATACCATATTCTGCACATCAATATCTTCCCACAAAAAGTTTCTAAACTTCTTTCGATATCGAGCTTCATTCACACCAATTGCTTTGCCATTTTGATTTTCGAAAAAAATATGGACCAATTACGCCACCACACCAAGATCCACATCATACAGTAACTTTTTTGGTTTCATTGTCTTTTCAAACAATTGTCTAGTATTTTCTTCAGCCCAAATGCGGCAGTTTTGTTTGCTGACATAGCCGCCAATTTCAAAATGAGCTTAATCGGTGAAGATAATTTCATTGAAAAAAATTCTCATTTTCTTCTTGGTTTTCTATGACTCAATTAACGATGACTTTAATTTTTGTGTTAACTGTATTTTGTAAACCTTTACATGAAGATCTTTGTGTAAAATATTGAACAAAGTTGTTGGTTTGAGGTTTAATTGCTGTGAACAACGACGAATTGTTGTCCTTGGCTCTTCAGCAACACCTGTTCTAACAGCTGGAATATTTTCACTTGAACGACCATTAGGATAATAAACTCTGCTTCTCTGATCTTGAACTGAACCAGTTTCTTCAAAATTATCAATGATAAGTTTAATAGCACGGTTTGTCGGATAATTTTCTCTACCGTATTTTGAGCGAAATTTTCTTCCAACTTCTGAATAACTTACACCATATTTAAAATAAGTTTTAATAATGAAAACACGTTGTTTACTCGTGTAGCGATCCATTTTAACTAACCGGAATGTATGTACTGGTCATCCGTCAAATAACATATGGCACAAAAAACATAAATGGCGGAATATTTAAAAAGATACCTCAAATTTGAACACCCTTTACCATTGGTCGCCATTGAGGGCGAGACTCACGCATCGAAAGAGACTGCTGTTTTTCCCAAAACCAACAGTCCAAGAAGACCTTCCTACTCATCAACCTGGAATTCAACCCATCCAGCTAAATTTTTAATCCACGCGTCGTAGATTTTTAAGAAGGGACAAGTTAACATCATCAGTAATGCCACATCAGCACAACGTGCCTCGAGTTAATATCATCAATTCATCAGTAATGCTGCCATCATTAACGTGCCTAGCGGGACACGCGAAGATCAATTTTGTTGATTCAACAACAAATGTTGAAAATGTATTGTCTGAATAATCTTCGTAATTTAATTTTTATTATACTTTATTATTCTTTAATTTCAAAATCATTCATTTTTATTTTTATTGTTACATATTGCATTTAAAACTTTTTGGTCACCCTCATTTAACATCCGTACATACATAATTATCATATTTTTGTTTATATAACGTTCAAACCATTAAATCTGCTGATTTGGGTTTGCGTTATATCCATGACGTAATTAATTGTTAATTTCTAGTTTGTTAACGTAAAATAAAATCAATTGCATATCGAATATTGGAGAAGTAACATCCAATAAATTATTGTGCTTTCAAAAATCAATGCATTTTTATAAATATCATAAATTGAACAAAATAAATTAGTCGCCACGATGAAATAAAGTGCTTGGCAAAGTTTTTTTTTGATTTAATCATCTTCGACGAAATTGGCTGGAATCTTGGAAAGGCCCAAGATTATACATGGTGTCAGAAGTGGGATACAACATTCTCGAATCATTTTGAGGGTATTTTCATCGGCTGATTTTGGAAGGTCATCAAGCGTCATCGTGCTTAGAATTTCGCGCATAATTTTTGGATTATTACTTCGTTGGACATACATTATGTATTATTGGGAAGTATAATTGAATTTTTTGTATATATTCTTTTTTTTTTGGATTTACTCGTAAAGTTTCATTGCAATTTACGATTATAAACTTTTTGTGCTATATTGTGAGTAACGAGACTAAAGTGAAACGGTTTTTTTGTGTGTGGAATACATTGCATTTCGTTTATTCGGTATTTTTTTTTTTGTGTGTGCGTCTGCTTGAAACCATCTTGTCCTCATTATGGTGGATGCTAAGATTTTAAAATATGAAGCCATGCGAAAGGTTTGGATCGATAAGTTAGAGCGGATTAAAGCATTCGTTGACAATAAATTAGCGGGTTCAACATCAACATACGCAAGGGTGCGGTTAGAAACTTTAGAAGCGACATTTGAGCAATTCAATGCAACACAGTCAGCTTTGGAGCAGCGCTCCAAAATCTGCGCAAAGTCTCGTGTGGCGCCTCTCAGTAAAACAACCATACCACGTCTTGAACTTTGTGCGGCTCTGCTGTTAGTTGAACTGGTAAGAAAGGTTATTCCAGTCTTAAATATCACCATTCATGAAACCTACTACTGGTCAGATTCAGCAGTCGCATTATCGTGGATCTCTTCGGAATCAACCACATTAACAACATTTGTCGGGAATCGAGTAGCAAAAATTCAGAGACTGACAGCAATATCTAATTGGCACCATATCAGCACTAAATTCAACTCGGCGGATCTATTGTCGAGAGGATGTTCACCACTAGAACTGATACGGCACTCATCGTGGTTTACAGGGCCATCATTTTTGAAAACCTCGCCTGACCAATGGCCTACGTCACGCATACCAGTAATAGATGAAGTTCCGGAACGTCGGCAAACTAAAGCCGCCTTGGCATGTTCATCTGCGCTGGAGGAGGTGGACCTTCTGCAGAGATTCCAATCACGAAATTTCCTCTCTTTGCAAAGAATTATGGCTTATGTTCATCGCTTTATTCACAACTATCTGTCAAGGCAAGAAAGTGATAGGATATATGGCGACATCCAGGCATGTGATCTTCAGAATGGTCTAAATTTAATAATAAAGATAATACAGTCTACTGGTTTTAAAGACCAGATGGGGTCATTAAGGGCCAAAACACCACTCAGTCCCAAGGACCCATTAATTCCTTTGTCTCCTTTCCTAGATAGTAGCGGAATCCTTCGAGTGGGGGGTCGACTAAAACATTCATCCCTCGCATATTCAACGAAATATCCGATTTTATAGCCATCCACACATCCAATTACCTTGTCAATCCTGTCTTATTTTCATAAAAAACTTCTTCACGCAGGTCCACAGGCATTATTGGTAGCTGTGCGGCAAGAATACTGGCCAATTAATGGACGAAGGCTAGCAAAAAGGGTGTGCCACAATTGCATCCTCTGTTTCCGATTTCGAGCAAAAACGAGTCAGCAGAAGATGGGGGATTTTCCAACCGAACGTGTTACATGTGCGCCACCATTTTACAATGTTGGAGTAGACTTCGCAGGTCCTTTCTTTATACACCACAAAATACGAGGCAAGGGGCCAACAAAAGGATATTTAGCCATATTCGTATGTCTGGCGATAAAAGCAGTTCATTTGGAACTGGTGTCAGACCTGCCTTCAGATGCGTTTGTTGGAGCTCTGAAGAGATTCATTTCAACAAGAGGTATGTGCAAAAACATATTTTGTGATAATGGTACGAATTTTGTAGGAGCAAATTCTTCCTTACACGAGTTGTACCAGTTATTCAAAACTCAACATTGTAACGACGGGATTTTGCGCGTATGTCAAGAAAGTATGATAAATTGGCGTTTTGCTCCACCATTGGCCCCACATTTCGGTGGGATCTACGAAGCTGCCGTAAAATCCGCGAAGCACCATTTACGTCGGATAACGGGGGACTCATCCTTAACATATGAAGAGATGAATACAGTATTTAAGCAAGTGGAAGCTGTATTAAATTCACAGTCATTGACCCCACTATCATCAGACCCGAACGATCTTGAGGCAATTACTCCCGGGCATTTTCTAGTCGGACGACCTCTCACGGCAATTATGGAGCCGAATATCGAAAATGAAAAGGTGCCGTATTTAAAACGGCGGCGAAATGTTCAGCAATTACATCAGCACTTCTGGTCGCGTTGGACTAATGAGTACCTCCTAGGGATGCAGCATCGCAGAAAATGGTCAACATCATCGCGGAACATTGATGTCGGAGAACTCGTTCTCGTAAAGGAAGACAATCTGCCACCTCTGAGGTGGAAAATGGGTCGTGTGTTGGAGGGAAGCGATAAATTGGTTAGGGTGGTCACTCTAAAAACTCAAGGGGGCATTATAAAAAGGCCAGTTACCAAAATCTGTCCTTTTCCGTCGATGGGTACGGAATCGATGTTGAAAGCTGGAAGCATTCAAGGCGGGGATGATGAATAATCTTCGTAATTTAATTTTTATTATACTTTATTATTCTTTAATTTCAAAATCATTCATTTTTATTTTTATTGTTACATATTGCATTTAAAACTTTTTGGTCACCCTCATTTAACATCCGTACATACATAATTATCATATTTTTGTTTATATAACGTTCAAACCATTAAATCTGCTGATTTGGGTTTGCGTTATATCCATGACGTAATTAATTGTTAATTTCTAGTTTGTTAACGTAAAATAAAATCAATTGCATATCGAATATTGGAGAAGTAACATCCAATAAATTATTGTGCTTTCAAAAATCAATGCATTTTTATAAATATCATAAATTGAACAAAATAAATTAGTCGCCACGGTGAAATAATGTGCTTGGCAAAGTTTTTTTTTGATTTAATCATCTTCGACGAAATTGGCTGGAATCTTGGAAAGGCCCAAGATTATACATGGTGTCAGAAGTGGGATACAACATTCTCGAATCATTTTGAGGGTATTTTCATCGGCTGATTTTGGAAGGTCATCAAGCGGCATCGTGCTTAGAATTTAGTCGTTGGACATACATTATGTATTATTGGGAAGTATAATTGAATTTTTTGTATATATTCTTTTTTTTTGGATTTACTCGTAAATTTTCATTGCAATTTACGATTATAAACTTTTTGTGCTATATTGTGAGTAACGAGACTAAAGTGAAACGGTTTTTTTGTGTGTGGAATACATTGCATTGCATTTATTCGGTATTTTTTTTTGTGTGTGCGTCTGCTTGAAACCATCTTGTCCTCATTATGGCGGATGCTAAGATTTTAAAATATGAAGCCATGCGAAAGGTTTGGATCGATAAGTTAGAGCGGATTAAAGCATTCGTTGACAACAAATTAGCGGGTTCAACATCAACATACGCAAGGGTGCGGTTAGAAGCTTTAGAAGCGACATTTGAGCAATTCAATGCAACACAGTCAGCTTTGGAGCAGCTGGTGGTAGAAACGACGCATGCGGAAACACGCGCTAAATTTGAAGAGGCGTATTATGAATTAAAACCCGCTATACTCGATCATATATCAGCGATCACGCCGATTGTAAAAAATGAAACTCAACCGACCGTTAGCCAGGGTAACGTTATAGCTAAATTACCTCGAATAGAAATCAACGTGTTTAGTGGAGATTTTACAAAATGGCTTGATTTCTACAATACCTTTGATAGTTTGATTAATAAAAATTCGCAATTAAACATATTATCCAAATTCCAACACTTGCGTAATTCAGTCGATGGTGCAGCGGCGGAGTTAATCAGCTCTTTAGAATTAACCGAAAATAATTACCAAGAGGCTCTTAATCTTTTGAAAGAGAGATACAATAATTCAAAAATAATATGTCGTGACCATATGAGGAAAATTTTCGAAATCCCGCGTATAATCAAGCCATCTGCTGATAAATTGTCGGAGTTAATCAATCAACTAAATTCAAATTTGCGTTCCCTAAAATCATTGGGCCGCCCTACACAACAATGGGATGATTTATTGATAGAAATTATACTACCTAAGCTTGATCCAAATACTGTAACGAAATGGGAGGATGAAGAACCGGTGAAAACGCTGCCTACTCTTGCAGAATTCCTGGCTTTCCTTAATAAGCGTCTTCATGCATTAGAAGGAAGAACAATACACAACATCACAACAACATCAGGTTCTCAAGGTAGCGGATTTCGTTCTAAGCCATCACGTTCTTCATATTCAGCAACCGTGGTCGCTTCCAAAAAACTAATATTCGCTTGCGCTTTTTGTCAAATACCGGGGCATCGAATCAATCAGTGCCGAAGATTCCTTCGTTTATCAATTCCAAACCGATGTCAGGAAATTAATAAACTTCGGATTTGAATAAATTGTTTGCGAAATGATCACCAAATAAACAACTGTACATCGCCATTTCATTGCAATAAGCCCGGTTGTTACATTCGTCATCACTCGCTCCTGCATCCGGATGTCGCTCAGCCTCATCTCCATGCAGATCAGTTAAATAAGCCAACCAATACAGAGATCAATAATCACTCTGTGGGGACATCTGATAGCACAAAACAAAATGAGCTGACTAAAAATACAGTATTCCACTCAACCGTTGAACAACATCAAAACATCTTACACATCCGTTCTTCTAATGCTTATGTTTTTTTAGCAACCGCGCTTGTAATTATTCTGGATCATACGGGAACATCAATTATTGCCAGAACGCTTCTTGATAGTGGCTCCCAACTTAGTCTTATGACTGAAAAATTTGTAGCTCGGCTTCGTCTAAGACGCAAGAGCTTCAACACAGCTATAACTGGAATCGGAGCTTCCTCACTATCATGCCATTCCATGTTAGCCGTAACGATTCAATCACGAATTAATGCGTATACGGCCCAAATTGACGTTCATCTATTGCCAAAAATTTCGGGACCGCAACCTACAATTGGCATAAATACAAGTCAATGGACGATTCCGCAAAATATAAGGCTAGCCGATCCAGAATTTTCAACACCACAGCACATAGATCTTCGGATAGGAGCAGATCTCTACTATTCTCTACAAGCTGTCGGGCAAATCCTGCTGGGTCCAGACATGCCTATCTTACAAAACACCTTGCTAGGCTGGGTCGTAGTGGGCAAAACCGCAAATTATTGCTCAACACCACAAAACTACCATGTATGCAACACGCTATCAATAGAAGAAACCAGTTTAAATGAGCAACTCCGAAATTTTTTTGAAATTGAACATCTCAACGCCGCATGTCCTGCGATGTCCAAGCAAGAACAGTATGTGGAGGATCATTTTAAGAAACACTATGGACGCACGGCCGCAGGTAAATTTATTGTGAAACTTCCAATGTCTCAACCACCCTCGGTTTTAGGTAACTCGCAAGATATGGCTCGTCGAAGGTTTAACAGCCTGGAACATCGGCTAACCAGGAATGATAATCTGAGAAAGGTCTATCAAGAAACCATTGAAGAATATTTAGAGTTAGGCCATATGAAGCAAGTCACAGCAGAAGAGGTCTCCGCAACAAATTTCTTCTTACCGCATCACTGCGTGTTAAAACCGGATAGCTCCACGACCAAGATGAGGATAGTTTTTTACGCCTCGGCAAAATCTGATTCCGGAAAGGCTTTGAACGACATTCTTATGGTGGGGCCTGTATTGCAACAAGACTTGTTCTCTATTTTGGCCAGGTTCAGAACCTACGAGTACGTATTCAGTGCAGATATCTGTAAAATGTATCGTCAGATAATGGTTACTGACGATGATGCTCAGCTACAACATATATTCTGGAGAAAAACACCATCAGAATCTCTAAAAATGTTTAGACTGCTCACCTTAACCTTCGGTACAGCCAGTGCTTCGTATCTGGCAACAAAATGTGTTCAGAGGTTAGCGGAAATTCATCAGGAACAGTATCCCTTGGCATCGCAAGTCATAAAGCGCGACGTATACATAGATGATGTACGGCACCAACAATTTGGAGGAGGCTAAGACTATAAAAACCCAAATCTCGAAAATTCTAAGCACGGCGGGAATGGAACTCCGAAAATGGTGCGCCAACTCGCAAGACATTTTGGAGGGCACACCTCAGGAACATCGCGAGAAACTGCTTCAGCTCGAAAATGGCGATTTCATCAAGACACTTGGGATGTATTGGCAGCCATCATCGGACGTTTTCTGTTTTAATGTCCAGGTTAAAGACAATGGAGGACGAGTTACGAAAAGAACAGTTTTGTCAGACATAGCTCGTATATTCGATCCACTCGGGCTTACCTCGCCAGTCATTACACGAGTCAAAATTTATTTACAAAAAATATGGATGCTTAAGAATGATTGGGATCAGTCGCTTCCACAAGATCTGTTTACTGTTTGGCAAGATTTTCGAAATCAGCTCACACTTTTAAACGATCTTCAAGTTAGTCGGCGGATCACATTAACATCAATGGGCGTGGTTTACGAGCTTCACGGGTTTGCAGACGCTAGCGAAAAGGCATTTGGGGCAGCTATATATCTGAGGAGTCAAGGCATGTGCTCCGTTAACGTTCAATTAATCTGCGCAAAGTCTCGTGTGGCGCCTCTCAGTAAAACAACCATACCACGTCTTGAACTTTGTGCGGCTCTGCTGTTAGTTGAACTGGTAAGAAAGGTTATTCCAGTCTTAAATATCACCATTCATGAAACCTACTACTGGTCACATTCAGCAGTAGCATTATCGTGGATCTCTTCGGAATCAACCACATTAACAACATTTGTCGGGAATCAAGTAGCAAAAATTCAGAGACTGACAGCAATATCTAATTGGCACCATATCAGCACTAAATTCAACTCGGCGGATCTATTGTCGAGAGGATGTTCACCACTAGAACTGATACGGCACTCATCGTGGTTTACAGGGCCATCATTTTTGAAAACCTCGCCTGACCAATGGCCTACGTCACGCATACCAGTAATAGATGAAGTTCCGGAACGTCGGCAAACTAAAGCCGCCTTGGCATGTTCATCTGCGCTGGAGGAGGTGGACCTTCTGCAGAGATTCCAATCACGAAATTTCCTCTCTTTGCAAAGAATTATGGCTTATGTTCATCGCTTTATTCACAACTATCTGTCAAGGCAAGAAAGTGATAGGATATATGGCGACATCCAGGCATGTGATCTTCAGAATGGTCTAAATTTAATAATAAAGATAATACAGTCTACTGGTTTTAAAGACCAGATGGGGTCATTAAGGGCCAAAACACCACTCAGTCCCAAGGACCCATTAATTCCTTTGTCTCCTTTCCTAGATAGTAGCGGAATCCTTCGAGTGGGGGGTCGACTAAAACATTCATCCCTCGCATATTCAACGAAATATCCGATTTTATAGCCATCCACACATCCAATTACCTTGTCAATCCTGTCTTATTTTCATAAAAAACTTCTTCACGCAGGTCCACAGGCATTATTGGCAGCTGTGCGGCAAGAATACTGGCCAATTAATGGACGAAGGCTAGCAAAAAGGGTGTGCCACAATTGCATCCTCTGTTTCCGATTTCGAGCAAAAACGAGTCAGCAGAAGATGGGGGATTTTCCAACCGAACGTGTTACATGTGCGCCACCATTTTACAATGTTGGAGTCGACTTCGCAGGTCCTTTCTTTATACACCACAAAATACGAGGCAAGGAGCCAACAAAAGGATATTTAGCCATATTCGTATGTCTGGCGATAAAAGCAGTTCATTTGGAACTGGTGTCAGACCTGTCTTCAGATGCATTTGTTGGAGCTCTGAAGAGATTCATTTCAACAAGAGGTATGCGCAAAAACATATTTTGTGATAATGGTACGAATTTTGTAGGAGCAAATTCTTCCTTACACGAGTTGTACCAGTTATTCAAAACTCAACATTGTAACGACGGGATTTTGCGCGTATGTCAAGAAAGTATGATAAATTGGCGTTTTGCTCCACCATTGGCCCCACATTTCGGTGGGATCTACGAAGCTGCCGTAAAATCCGCGAAGCACCATTTACGTCGGATAACGGGGGACTCATCCTTAACGTATGAAGAGATGAATACAGTATTTAAGCAAGTGGAAGCTGTATTAAATTCACAGTCATTGACCCCACTATCATCAGACCCGAACGATCTTGAGGCAATTACTCCCGGGCATTTTCTAGTCGGACGACCTCTCACGGCAATTATGGAGCCGAATATCGAAAATGAAAAGGTGCCGTATTTAAAACGGCGGCGAAATGTTCAGCAATTACATCAGCACTTCTGGTCGCGTTGGACTAATGAGTACCTCCTAGGGATGCAGCATCGCAGAAAATGGTCAACATCATCGCGGAACATTGATGTCGGAGAACTCGTTCTCGTAAAGGAAGACAATCTACCACCTCTGAGGTGGAAAATGGGTCGTGTGTTGGAGGGAAGCGATAAATTGGTTAGGGTGGTCACTCTAAAAACTCAAGGGGGCATTATAAAAAGGCCAGTTACCAAAATCTGTCCTTTTCCGTCGATGGGTACGGAATCGATGTTGAAAGCTGGAAGCATTCAAGGCGGGGATGATGAATAATCTTCGTAATTTAATTTTTATTATACTTTATTATTCTTTAATTTCAAAATCATTCATTTTTATTTTTATTGTTACATATTGCATTTAAAACTTTTTGGTCACCCTCATTTAACATCCGTACATACATAATTATCATATTTTTGTTTATATAACGTTCAAACCATTAAATCTGCTGATTTGGGTTTGCGTTATATCCATGACGGACGTAATTAATTGTTAATTTCTAGTTTGTTAACGTAAAATAAAATCAATTGCATATCGAATATTGGAGAAGTAACATCCAATAAATTATTGTGCTTTCAAAAATCAATGCATTTTTATAAATATCATAAATTGAACAAAATAAATTAGTCGCCACGATGAAATAAAGTGCTTGGCAAAGTTTTTTTTTGATTTAATCATCTTCGACGAAATTGGCTGGAATCTTGGAAAGGCCCAAGATTATACATTGTCTCTAAGTGTAACATAATATTCTTTAGACAAGAATTTCATAGAATAAGAATTTTTTATAGACATATTTTATGCAAACTAAAGTAATTTCAATGTTCATGCAAGAAGTGTATTTTATGATAAATTAGTTCTATAAAGTTGTTTTTTTTTTAATTCGATTTCTGAACGATCTCGCCAACTTGTGTGTTATTGCAATTCATTTTGTTTTATTTTTAATTAACTACATTTAACATTTTTTATAAATTTTAGGGGAAAATCGTTCAACTAGCATATGGGTCGACGTTCTGGGTATTCTTTTAAATTGTTGTATAGCTAGTCAACCAAGTCTTTCATTAGACCACGTTTTTTTGCGGATTTTAAACGTGGATTTAGAGGTTAAAATAAGGAAACTGGTCATCAAGACCAAAATCAAGAAACTCTGCAAAGTAACGAATGCTCCTTGACTTGCTTTGCCTCGCTATAAAAATAATAGTACTAACTCTTATCCCTTCCTTTCATAGTTAGAATTGGTTTAATAAGAGTCCTTTCGAAATTGGTCCGTTTTTAGCGTAATCCTAAATTCATTTCCAAGGACTACTGGGATCTTTTATCAAAAAAAAAAAAAAAAAACTTGGCAATATTTTGCTATAGAAGATAAATACGATTATCGTTAAAAATACATAATGCAAAAACATTTACTTCGTATTATAAATTCAAATTTTATACTTTCCTGATTTTCCAAATAAAAGACTTTTACTCAAACCTTTTGAATCTTATCACAATTCAATTTATCTTTTCGATTATATTCAATAAGAAAACCAATTTCTTTAAACTCAAAATATATAACTATGAGCAACAAAAACCAAACAAAACAAAAAATAAACAAAACTTTATTGATTTACGAAGCGGTAAGCGGCAAAAAATACAAAATATTTGTATTATTTGCCATAATTCTCCCCAATATCTCCTCCACACAACAACAAAAAAAAAAAAAAAAATGAAACATACGTAATTTAATATAACATAACGAAAACGACAAAGATTGAAAATAAGTATCCTTTTCAAATCCTTTTTTTTCATTTTTGCTTTGGGTTTTTCTTGATACAGTAGAAAACTATATACATAGTCTAAAATCCCATCACCCTACCTAAAAACGTTAGTTGTCGCAGTTGACCTCGTCCTTGAGTATCCAACGGAGAAATAAAAGTTTGCTAATAATTAATTTTCAATAAAAATTGTGACTCGTGACCAACATAAGCGCAAGTTTTTGTTGTCACTCCATTTTTGACTCGTTTTCGGTCCCATCTATATTTTCTTTCCTTAATCTTATTAATCGTCTTAAATTTTCAATAATTCATGTAACTAAAATAAATTAAATTTATAAAAACCCAACAGGACTCGATTTCTTTTAGTTAGTAATAATATTTGTACCAAAAACAAAAAAAAACCATAAAATACAACGACATCGTCACAGAAACGTAAGTAAATGTGAATAAAATTCTTAATTTCCCTTGTGTCATTGCAATACGAACGAACTGATGAAAACAAAGTTACTCATTCATTTACCATTCCAAACGTTATGCTTGTTTTTCATCGTCAAGTTCGAATGTCTCCCAGTTTCAAGAAAATTATTTAGTGCAATGAATAAATTTTTCAATAAAATAGAGAATTTAATTTGTAAGGTGGCATTCAATTAAATAAATTTTATTCCTTGACATAATTGTTTCGATATTTATAATTCCCCGATAAGTCCCCGATCTTAATCAATTTTACTTAGACGTAATTATTTTGGCAACAAATTTAAATTTTGAGCATAAAATGTACAAAACTTGCTTACGTGGTTGATTTGGGAATAATATTTTTAAAAAACTGGAGATATTAGCTTTTTAATTATAAATTCTACAATATTTTTATTTTTAAAATAAACATTTTTTACTTCGGCCTAAAAAGACCAAAGTATTGAAATCCTGTCAAAAATGATCAAAAATTTGGTTGGTCCAAAACCACTTTTATCGACGTTTTGAAAGTTCCTGTCTAAAAAAGGAAAAAAAGTGTCCGTGCCTCTTTCTGGATGTCTGTACCCATGGTATCTCGAGAACGGTTTGTTCGATTTAGAGTTTTTTTTTGCCAATCTGGTTCAATGGCCAAGGCCCAGATTTGAAAAGC
Source organism: Tipula vernalis (assembly GCA_958295665.1). Taxonomy (NCBI): domain Eukaryota; kingdom Metazoa; phylum Arthropoda; class Insecta; order Diptera; family Tipulidae; genus Tipula; species Tipula vernalis. Next base: position 332,112,573 of record OY282558.1, on the reverse strand, counting down.
TTTTGGAACCTTCGCGTCAAGAGTGTCGCGTACCTACCATACGAATTGACCCAAAATACCTGGTTATAAAATTATGAACCAAGTTTTTTGTATGCTGGTTTGAATATTGAGTTGAAAGAGAGTTTGCGGTTGGGTTGAGGGTTGAGTTGGGGGCCGTTTGCGGGTTGAATTTGGGGTTGAGATGGTGTTGGACCAGCGTTTAATGAGCAGTTGAGCAATCTATAAAATAAAGTGAGTGTTTGTATGTATATGATATTTAAACAAATCCACACGACGACCGATTTGAACCAACCTTACACAAATGTTGTTTAAGTCTTAAGAAAGGTCACTGTTAATATCTCAAACCTCAAATTGAACCTTTTACATTTCAAATTAAACCTTTTACATTTCAAATTAAACCTTTAGCAAATTAAATGAATGACCAATTAGGATGGAACTTATTTATTTCTTAACCGATTTTGATGAAATTTGACTTCCGCGATGGAAATGGGATTCTAAAATGATTTTTAGATGAGGTTTTATAATATTATGGAAAAGTATGAGGAATTAATTTTTCACGGCTGAATTATAGACCAATTTCACGTCTTTAAATATTTAAAGTTTATATTTTGCCAAATGTTCGATGTTGTACATCATTTTCAAGGCGAAATAAACACAAAATTATTTATGTTATAAATATTGCAAAAATCCATTTTTAATTTTGGTGCGTTGTGGGTTTTATCACTTTTTTATTACACGGTTGAAAACAATATTAGTTTTGTAATTTGTTAAAAACATTTATTTTATTTTTAATTATAAATTATAATTTTTCACATTCACATACGAAAAAAATAAACAATTTAAAAAATAATTTACGAAGAATTTTCTCTTAGAGTGATAATTATTTAATTTTAAAAAATTTATGGAAAACCTGATTTCGGAAAAGTCAGTTAAAGGAACTGATAAAGGAAGAATTTTCCGAAACTAGGTTTTCCATAAATTTTTTAAAATTAAATAATTATCACTATCAGAGAGAACTCTTCTTAAATTATTTTTTAAATTGTTTATTTTTTTCGTATGTGAATGTAAAAAATTATAATTTATAATTAAATTAAAAAACAAATATTGTTTTTAACCGTTATTTTTTATAAGACACAAACTTATTTTCTTCTTTACAACAATAACAATTATATACGAGTATACAGCCCGAACCAAAATTATTTGTACCTGCCAAATTTTTGATGCAACGTAACGCAAACAACTTTAAAAATTATATAAATAATAAACTTTTTGAAAACATTAATTTTAATTTAATAAATGTAATTACCCTGCTTTACTTTTCTATCAACATTTTTTTAAAATTTTAGTTCTAGGAAAAGTTACAGTTAATTTTGTTTTTACCAAAATTATTTGTACCCACAAATTTGTTCTCAATATTATTTGTGCAATATGGAAAAAATCAAAATAAAATAGTAAATCAAATAAATTTAAGATTATTTTTTGCTAATTAAATGAAGATATAGTTACTCATATTTTGTATGCAGACCGTCAATTTTTGTTTAGCGTCTATATCATCTAGCAAGTGGTTCAAAAATTTGTTGTTAACATCATCTACAATCTTATCCCGCTCAGTTTTCTGGGTACCCTGCTACAAATTATTGGTATTTTTAGATTATCTTACACTTTAATTTAAACCCTTGCAAGATTAAATCGAAATCCTGCCTGGCCAAGACAAATAATTATATTCAAGATTTTTGCAGAAATTCGTGGCAATGACTTTTCTTATGTATGGGAGCACTATTGAACTGAAAAGCAAATTGAGGACCGACTAGTTTATCATCAACCAGGAATGTTACTTAATCAAATAAACCGAAATAGAACATTCTCCTTGAATAGTTCAGTTTGTAAAGCTGTGTAACCTTTTATTTGCTGCCCAGGGAAAACTAAGCGAAGCAGTATCCACACTAATTGATGATCGATGTTTATGTAATAATAAAAATATTTCCAATATTATCAAATTAAGACAAAAGTGTACTAATTTGGATATAAAACAGTTCTCCGTAGATCAAAGGGCCTATCTTATGATGTCTTTCACGTTTCATTTCCTGACGGTAGATCATATTCCGTTTGTCTGTATGCCCTATAAACTACAACTATTCAAGGCCATAGTTCAATTTCGGTTTATTTCATGAAGTAACATTCCTGGTCGATTATAAACTAGTCAGTCTTCAATTTGCTCTTCAGCACAATAATGCTCCCACACATAACAAGAGTTATTGCCATGAAATTATACAAAAATCTTGAATATAATTATTTGTATTGGCCAGGGCAGGATTGCGATTTAAACTTGCGGAGGTTTAAATTAAAGTGTAAGATATTCATGATCTAAAAATACCAAAAATTTGTAGCAGGGTGCCCAGAAAACTGAGCGGGATAAGATTGTAGGTGATGTTAACAATAAATTTTTGAACCACTTGCTAGATGATATAGAGGCTAAACAAAAATTGACGGTCTGCATACAAAATATGAGTAACTATATCTTCATTTAATTAGCAAAAAATAATCTGAAATTTATTTGATTTACTATTTTATTTTGATTTTTTTCCATATTGCACAAATAATATTGAGAACAAATTTGTGGGTACAAATAATTTTGGTAAAAACAAAATTAACTGTAACTTTTCCTAGAACTAAAAGTTTAAAAAAATGTTGATAGAAATGTAAAGCAGGGTAATTAACTTTATTGAATTAAAATTAATGTTTTCAAAAAGATTATTATTTATATAATTTTTAAAGTTGTTTGCGTTACGTTGCATCAAAAATTTAGCAGGTACAAATAATGTTGGTTCGGACTGTATATATATGTATATATATATATATATATATATATATATATATATATATATATATATATATATATATATATATATATATATATATTATATATATATATATATATATATATATATATATATATATATATATATAGATATAATATATATATATATATATATATATATATATATATATATATATATATATATATATATATATATATATATACATATATATATACATATATATATATGTATATATTTTAAAATTAAACTAAATCATATTCTATTTAATTATTCTTTCTTTTTTCCACAAAATATAAAATTTATGAATAATGTTACTAAAGTCGTTATTTCAAATTACAGATTTTTACTTTTCAGCTTCTTGCGCTACATACATATTTAAATATTCAGACGAAAGATTGGTATACTTAATATTTGTTTTTGCAAACATTATTGATTTACAGCAATTTTTTCCTCTATTAGGTCAATAAAAATTCCCAGAACTATAAATAAAGCGAAATTTATTTAAAAAGCAGGGATAGGAACCACAACAACCGTGGGCGTCATTACAAAGTTGAAGCTGGGGGGAAGTTGTAGGTAGGAGACTGAAAAAGGAAAATATAATTAGGGTTAAGTTGAGGAGCTAGTTTGGGGTTAATTTGGAGATTGTATTGAGTGTTGAGTTAATTTGGGGTTGAATTGGTGACTAAGTTGAGGGTAGGGTTAGGAGTTGATTTTGTGATTTCGTTGGAGATTATGCTGGGATTGAATTGGAGGTTGACTTGGAGATTGAGTTGGATATTGATGTTAGATTGTAAAGGGATTATTAAGGAGTTCAGTTGGAGACTGGGCTTAGATTGAGTAAGACTGACTTGATGATTGACTTCATATAATCTCACGAACGCACATAATACTGACCAAAGTTCTGATCACCTCGTGACGTTTCAGCCCTTTATATTTTTTTATTGTTTTATTTAACAAATGTTACAACTGAATACAAATTCATCTAGTGATGTATCTATATTAAATGTTGTTAACTGTTTGAGGAGTATAACCAGAGTCTTCTTGAGTATAAGGGCCATAATCATCATGACGTATTTTTTAGAAGTTTTTTTAGTGGCATACCTTTTTACTGATTTCCATAGGAATCCATAGGAAAAATGATGTTTTTTAGCTTCAAGTTGTTCAATGAAAAAACCAAAAATCATATAATATGTTTATATAAAAGTTTTCTAAATATCTTTAACAACAATAAATATTAATTGCAGAAATATTCTTAAAACTAAATTATTTCTAAAAAATATTTTTTGAACTTTGATTTTGAAAAATACATCAAAGAAAAAGGAAAAGGCAACACAGAGTCCATCATACTTCGTATATAGGTACTTGCTAAATTTAACTTTAGTTTTACTAGTGTGCGACCGATGTTTAAAAACTATTTAATGACAAAATTGTCACACGTTCTTAATATTTTGTCAATTTGTTGCTTTTGTTACAATTTTTGAACTTGAAATTTTCCCGGTGCCACTTATTCTGGTTTTCCCGGAGAATTGCGAATTGGGAATTGATTTATTGTAGCTTTTTAGTGTAAAACTTTGGGAAAAAATAATTCCTAAACAAATTTTAAGAGCAAACTAAACAACAAAATTGCTATGAAATGGAACTACAATATTTTTCCCCAAAATTTAGTATGCTTTGGAAAATACACTAAAAAGTCGCAATAAATCAATTCCCAATTCGCAATTCCCCGGGAAAAACAGAATAGTGCCACGTAGGTGGTAATTTTTGATGTGATTTCACCAAATTTTACATTTTCACTTAATGATCACTGATGAATTGTAGTAAGCTTTTATTTCAATTTGACCAGAATGCTGTTGTTATGAAATTTTTATTAAATTTGGTTTAAATAAATCAATTATTACAAGAAAATGAAAACGATTTACTTAAACGACATTCATATATGTTGACATTCCAACATTTATGAAAATATTTCAGAAATCATAATTAAGAATTTGTAACGTTTTCATATGTTTTTATGAATGTGTTTTTATGAAAAGATATTTTTTTTCCTCGTTTCTAATTTCTTATAAAATTTATATGATATACAGTGCTGGTAAAAAAAAATTGGGCAAACATATTTTGTCACAAATTGGAGTCTTTTTTTGCTAAAATTACTAAACTTTTGAAAGCAATTGCCTTATTGTTTCATTTTAAATACATGTATGACCTAATTTTTTGGAAAAAAAAATTTACCTGCAATTTAGGGGGAAACCCGAAAAATGCCAAAATTTTCAAAATACGCTGATTGGAGTTAAAGTAATGGAATAAATTAAACACTTATTATTTAATTTTTTTTTTGTTTTTTACTGATTTATAGAAATTCTATCTTTAATATTAATATTTTGTTGGACCGCCATTTGCTTTTATTACAGCGATACACCTCTGATTCATTGAATTTGATCAATTTTTAGAGATTTTAGAATTTTTAATACTACAATGTCGTCGGAACCGTTTTAAAACTTCATCGGACATAAGAGGGGATCTTGAGCGAGCAACGGGAAAACAAATTTCGGCCACCTTAGTGAGAAAAAAAATTGGTTAAGCTGGTTTGAAAGCACTTAAACCAGTCCACAAGCCTGAGTTCACATTACGAGTGACAAAAAAAACGTTTGCTATGGGCCCAGGAGCATGTTTCTTGGACTCAAGAGATGTGGAATGATGTGATTTTCTCCGATGAATCAAAATTCAAGCTGCATCTTGGAGATGGAAGAATTCTCATAAGGAGAGAATCTCGCAAGAGGCTTAGCATCGGATGTCTTTTAAGACTTCCACCGAAAAATGAAGAAGTTATGGTCTCGGGATGCCTTTCTGGAAGTTAAACCGGTCGATTGTGCTTCATTAGTTCCAAAATTACAGCAGCTGTTTATCTGCAGGTCCTACATAACAAATTTGAGCCTTCTATGTTAAAGCTTTTTTACGAGACTTGCAGATTTATTTTTCAACAGGACAACGCTCCGTGCCTTAGCGCCAAAATTGTGATTTATTCATTTTGAATTGTAGATAGAAAAATTGCCTTTCAGATAAACATAAATAATTTGCTAAAAACTTGTTTTTTTTCTTATCTCTTTATTTAAAGGTAAAAAAGCACTTCGAAGAAAAAAATATCGATGTGTTGGGCTGGCCCCCATACAGTCCAGACTTAAATTCCATAGAAAATAATTGGTCTATAATGAAGCTAGAAGTAGCAAGAAAGCGCCCAGCATCAATTCAAGCTTGAAAAAGTTTGTTAATGACGATTTGGGAATCCATGCCTTCTACGACTTTGAAAAATTTATCAAAGTCAATAAATCAGAGGTGTATCTCTGTAATAAAAGCAAATGGCGGTCCAACAAAATATTAATATTAAAGATAGAATTTCTATAAATCAGTAAAAAACAAAAAAAAAATTAAATAATAAGTGTTTAATTTATTCCATTACTTTAACTCCAATCAGCGAATTTTGAAAATTTTGGCATTTTTCGGGTTTTCCCCCTAAATTGCAGGAAAATTTTTTTTTCCAAAAAATTAGGTCATACATGTATTTAAAATGAAACAATAAGCCAATTGCTTTCAAAAGTTTTGTAATTTTAGCAAAAAAAGACTCCAATTTGTAACAAAATATGTTTGCCCAATTTTTTTTTACCAGCACTGTAGATTGCTTTGCTTATACACAAAGTTAGAAGACTTTGGAGCAATAAATAGGCAAGTTCCATCCTACTTGGCCATATTCCAGAACTTTATGCAGAAATCATTTTAGAATTCCATTTCCAACGCACATGTCAAATTTCATCATAATCGGTTAAGGAATAGGCAAGTTCCATCGTACTTGGCCATATTCCAGAACTATATCTAAAAATCATTTTAGAATTCCATTTCCAACGCAAATGTCAAATTTGACTGAAATGCGTTAAGAAATAACCAAGTTCAATCCTAATTGGTCATACATAATTTGCTAGAGATCTTTTGACAAAATCTTTAATAAACTCAACGATTACGAGAAATTAACAATTCAAGTGAATCATCTAGAAGCTGAAAACTCTAATTCAAAAGCGTCGATCAGTGAGAGTCAAAATAAAATTGATACTGAAATCACCGGTTTACCTACTGTTAATGCTAACGAAATTGAAGATGCAATTGTGAAATTATTCAACATTGGTTTCGGTTTAACCAACGTCACAAAGACGTTTCAAGAAGAAAACTACTGATATTATGTTGGTTCAATTCATTGCAAGAAAACCTAAAGATGTCGTCATGAATAAAAAATACGCCGAAAAGTTGAAGCTAACTAGAAGTATTTTTGGTGCAAGTTCTGATGATGCCATTCCGCCATGCCAGCCTCACATACAAGCAACGTCAATTATATACTGCCCCAAAAATGATGAAATTCGAGTGGAATTTCAAATATCTTTGGATGAGGAATTCTAACATATTTATGAGGAAGGAGGATACATTGTTTTCATTATTAATTTGAGCGAGATTTCGGTTAACACACGTTACACGTTATTCAGTGCTTGTAATGATTCTTGTAGGTCACGTGGGGTCTGTGTTTACTTTGATACTCATTTGTATTGTTCACTATTTGCCTTTAACTTAACGTGTGATATCATTTGGGTTGATTGGAGTTTAGTAAATGATATTTATGTGATTTTGTGTATTTATAGGTTACATGTTACTAAAAACCTCTTCATTGTCGGTGACATTAACATTGATATCCTGGATTTTTCGTCACACTGTGATGATTATATGTTTCTTATGTCTTCCTTTGGTCTTGAATCACTGCTTAATGTTCCAACTCGAGTGGCAACTTCATCATCCACTTGCATCGATCACTTCTTTGCTCGTCTGCGATCAAATGATCTTTCATGCCTTAAGCCATCTGCAATCGATCTTAAGCAATTGATACAGTTTCGACATCCCGTGCTAATTTTTATTGGGCTCTCTGAAATAAAATAATTAATATGGTTTTGTTAAATGAATTCGTCCAGCAGGTAGACTGGGCGCCTGTTCTGAGCCTAGGTGGTTCGCCTCTAGTTATTAACACATTTTTAGCATTATTTCGAACATTTTGAAAAAGTGTTATATCATATAATCTGGCCAGTCGAATTAGAAAAAGAAACAAATTTCACAAAATGATAAAAAAACTTAACGAGTGAGAAAGAAATGTATAAAGCATCATCAATTAGACATTTTTTTTTTTTTTTTTTTTTTTTAAATTAATTCATTACCAATTTTATTAAAACGTTTAAAACAAAGTTACAATAAATAATAAGTAATTGGTAAGATAATTGCACCTTTAGTTTCAAAGAAACGTGTGTCAGGTACAATGGTTCTCTCTAATAATATTACAAAAAATTTAACAAAAAAGTCAAAGTTAACACAATAATAATTTACAAAATTTAAAAAGTAAAAGTAATACAAATAAAATAAAAGACAAAACTATAATAATACAAAAAATAGATGCTCAATTGCTTTGTTTAGTTTCAAACAATTTTTGAGAGCTTTGGAGAAAGCGGAGAAGCTGCTGCACACTCGAATTTCCAATGGTAAGTTGTTAAAGATTATTGCTGAAGCCACACTGAAGTAACGTTTACGAAACTCTAAATTAACATTGGGGACAAACTTTATAAATTTGAAATTTAAACGAAGATTATAAACTGAATAGTTGACAAAGTTGTTCCCGCTGATGATGTAAAAAAGCTTTAAGACCTTGAAAACATACATGTGTTGTAAAGGCATTATATCCAGCTCCTGAAATATAGGCCATGATGGTGTCTGCAATGATTTAAACGTCATTAACCGCAAAACATGCTTCTGTCGAACGTACAGAGGATGTAAAAGAGTTTTACAAGCACCACCCCAACATGCTAAACCATACAGGAGGATAGAATCAACTAGGGCAAAATAGACCAATTTCAGAAGATATAACGGACAGTATAATCGTAAAACATACATTTTCCTGGAAACCAAAAGAATTCTCGACTTAAGGCCTTCAATGTGGGCCTTCCAGTTTAGGTTACTATCAATCATAACTCCCAAATATCTGATTTCACATACCGAGCTTATGGTGAAGCAACCATTAGGGATACAAATTGGACTGTTATTACAGCCAAATGCGTGAAAGATAATCGGTGTTTGGAATCTCTGGCATTCCCTGAAATGCATAACTTTTGTCTTGTCGCTCAAAATCAAATTATGGGCTCCCAACCAAATCGCTAACATAACCAAATCCTTATCAATAATAGTAAGGTTCGCATGATGGTTGAGGCCAGCATAAACAAATGAAAGATCATCCGCATACGCAGTGAGGGTACCAGAAAAATTCTGGTTGAAGATTCCATTTTTGTAAACAAGAAAGAGTAGCGGCCCCAACACTGAACCTTGAGGAACTCCAACCCTAATATAACGCTCCTTACTCAAAATATTGTTGACGCGGACAACTTGAGTTCGGTCACTTAGATAATCAGAAAGCCACTTGTGTAACATTCCACGAAAACCGCAACGATTTAGTTTTAACCGAAGAATTGTATGATCAACTCTATCAAAGGCTTTGGTTAGGTCAACAAACATTGCTGAAGCCTTAAGTCCTCTATCAATGCTGCCACTTATCTGTTCCAGAAATTCTAAAATCGCTTGTTCAGTATTTTTATTGTTACGAAATCCAAATTGTTTCGGAGAGAGAAATTCGTTTTGATCCAAAAAATCAACAATCCTGTTCTTCATAGCCTTTTCAAAAATTTTAGAGAAGATTGAAAGAAGTGATATTGGTCGGTAGTTATTTACACAAGTTTTATCATTTTTCTTAAATATGGGGACAACAACAGCTCTTTTCAAGGTTCCAGGAAAAACTCCTGTTTCAACACTTAAGTTAAAGAGAAAAGACATCCACAAGGAAGCAAGCCATTTTTTTAACAACACTATTTGGAATTCCATCAATCCCAGGAGACGATTTATTTTTTAGGGAGTTAATAATATTATACAGTTCCCCTGGAGAAACAGGTGAAAAATAACAACTATTCATAACATCATAATTCTCAGTAACTATTCGATTTCTTTCCAACTCATCCATCACTGTCGAACTATTGGAGTTCCCTATACTTACAAAGAAATTATTAAATTCATTAGCAATAGCCGCAGAATCCGAAATGGTCACATTATTATGACTATTAATTTCTCTGATTTCAGCGTTACCATGATGCTCACCAATTATATTATTCACAGTTCGCCAGTTTTTACGAGCATCATTACCATTTTTTTCAAACTGTTTTGTGTAGAAGTGTTTTTTGGTCTGCTCTATTTTGAGATTTACCATATCACACAGTTTGCGGCTGTAGTTAGCTAGCCTTTTATTGTTAGGAAACTTTTTTGCTAGGTGACATATTCTATTTCTTTTACGAATGGCTCCCAACAAATTATCAGACATCCATGGCTTAAGCTTGGCTGTTTTATTGAGTGGGACCAATCTAGTACAGTTAGCAAGATGACCACTAAAAATATTTATGAAATTATAATAAGCTAATGACGCATTAGACACATTATAGACATTGATCCAATGTTCATTTAACAGCAATTCTTTTAAACACTCATAATCTATACGAGATATCTGCCTCGCATTAGTCTTAAGATGCCCTTTATTCGAGCTCTGTATAGCCAGTCCGATGAATTTAGCATCAATTAGACAGTGGTCTGAGATGCCCAAATTATGCACCTTGTATGAAATATTTTGGAAATATCTGTGGTCAAACCTAAAAAAGATATTGTCGATACAGGTCGCAGATGTTTTAAAAATTCTTGTAGGTTCATCCACTAAAATCTCAAGACCAAAACTAGACGAAATAACTAAAAGATTCTCAACATGCGCAGTTTTCCGCACAAAATCCATATTAAAATCTCCCATAATTAAAAGGTTAGTATAGGGCAAGTTTTGCAGAAGCTTAGTGAAATCTTCAATGAAATCTGGAATGTTAGCAGCATGCAGTCTGTAAACACATACAGCACATAATATTTTCGAACACCAAGGAAAAGTTATACCAACACCATCAAAAGACCTAAAGTCAAGGTTAAACTGCTTACAGCTCAACATTTTACTAGCGTAAATTGCAACACTACCAGACCTATATCCCTCATTACATTTAGCAAACAGGTTATAATCATGTAGATCGTAGTTCTCAATTTCATCATTAAAGATCCCGGTTTCAGACAAACCAATCAATAACGGCTTCACGCATACAGACTCAATGTAAGACAGCAGCCTATCCGAATTCCTCCTCATGCTTCTTATATTCTGATAAACAAAACTAAAATCATTCATCATGAAAACGCAAGAAGCCAATAATATAATAATCTCTAAACACAATAACAAAAACACTCCAAAGCATATAAGATAGCATTGCAATACAAACAACTGATATGAAAATACCAATAGTAAAAATTAACCATAACGTGCATAATGAAATTTCAAAAGATAATGAACGGTAACTCCATAAAAAAAAATTGAAATAGAAAACGAAAACGGAAGAATGAAAAGATAAATATACAAAATAAATTTAATAAACTCCAATATGATATATGTAATCGTCTCAAAAATATATTGTAATACCGTAATAATTTTTGTGTCATTGAATGATGGCCATCAATGACTGTGAAAAAATTGCAAATAGCTATCCCAATGTTGTCCTGTAATTAAGTTCAGAAATTACCACATCATCGCAGCACAGAATCCAGCCGTACCACACATAACGCATATGTAAGGTTTTAGTTGAACTCATGAACCACCAGTGAACCACCCCCACACCAACAAATGAAAATAACTGAAAAGTATCAAACTGTGAACTGATGGATGAAACTAAACAAAAACAAAAACAAAAACAATCTTCAGATTTGAAAAACAAAATTAACAGAAATAATAATAAATTGATAAATAAAAATAGAATTTGTGAACTTTGGTAAGATAAAAAATCAAGAACTTATGTAAAATAAAATAAAATTCAAAAAAGTTAATTATACTCAAATGCTTATTATTCCTTATTCTTCCTGGACGGGCCTGCTTGATGAATGTTTTGATGTTGAGAAGGAGTACTATTAAGTTCAGAACTATCCATGATCTGAGCGATGACATTTTTTTGTTGTTTAGTTGGAGTAGCAGCAAAACCCAAATTTTTTTGGATCCGAATGATATCGTTGATGAGTGATGAGACTGGAATGATGAATGATGAGACGGTATGAACAATTGATTCCGCAGATTTCCGTAGGTAGATTTTACTATCTTTGCACCAAAGAAATTGAAACTGATGTTTGATTTTGATATTTTTAGCTTCATTATACAATTTGGATTGCAATTTAGTAAGGTGGTGCAAAAAAATAATTTTGTGAACCGCAGAAGTCTCCTCAACCTTAAACTGGACCATTTTAATTCTCCGAAATGTAGAAAGTATGTTATTTTTTGATTAGAGTAACAATATGAGAGTTTCGTAATACTGTTTGAGTTTTTGGTGATATTTGTTGAACAGACATTATGTCGTCATTAGACATTGACACACCCATCTGCATAATAATTTTGCTTATAGTACCACTGACATCTCGACAGTTTGGGGGTAGACCAACAACAATGATGTTTTGTTTAATTGCTTTTTGATTAGCAAGATCAATCTCATCCTCCATGAAATTGATTTTGCTCTCTTGAATATTATATTTCAGCTCAAAGTTTACCAGTTTTGCCTTTAAGGAATAATTTTCCTTGGAGAGACCGGAAATAGTTTCCTTCAAGTCATCCAAAGTTTTACATATAAAATTGAAGGATCTCTCGAAGTCATCAAACTGCTTCTGCATACCTTTGAGAATACCAACAATATTATCCATGTCCGGTGTATCCGTATTTGGTTGCACATTAGGAACATCATCATCTTCTACATCCAGTATTGTAATATTAGCTGTGGTACGACAATCCGGACATACCCAAGTGGCAGAACCAATTTTGAGTCCGCTAAGCAAATCATCAGATATACCAGCACACTTAATATGGAAAATCTTCACACACTTGGCACATTTAACACCAGGAAAACGACCTTTAGTAATGTTTTTGGTACACATTGCACAATTTCCACTCATTTTTTTTATTTATTTTTATTATTATTATTTTGTTTTTTTTTTTTATTAAAGATAGATGAAACATTGATTAACTAATTTTACTTATAGTTTTTTATAGTTCCAAGAAAGATTAAATTGTTTTTCAATGATTATCAATTTAAAAATCAGTACCTAAACAAAATGACGCACAAAACTTTGTAACAACAATTTTATTGATTTTTTTAATGTAATATCCACTTGTTTACGCACACACAGTACAGAAGCATTGGGCACCATTCATAGCGGATTTAAACAACGTAAAGATTACAGTTTCAAAATTGTTCTTATAAAAAATAATGCAAGAACCAATCAACTATATGCACGATTAAATTAACACTATGCACGATAATTTATTACAAATCACTTAATATATGCCATATATAATGAATTATAGAAATAACTATTTCAAGTAACGTTTTAAGTAACACATAAAACACAGTAGACTATATAGCAACACAATGCAGATTTGGGTATATTGTATCATATTTTATCTGATTGTGATAATCTGCTTACTAATGAAGTAGGCGTTCCTGACAAGTGAAGGACTAAATTTTTCGCGAATATCGTACCAATAAATCACGACCTTCCGTATGATTATTGTTCGAAAACATTCTTTATGATTCCGGTTTCTAACAGTGAAATTTTAGCTATTATCGAATCGTTGCAGCCGAAAGAGTCTTTAGATAATGAAGGGATTAATAACAATATTTTGATAGTTATTTCTAAGTCTATTAGCCCTGTTCTTGCTCATATATTCAATTGTTTCTTTGAACAGGGAGTAATACCAAAGAGGCTCAAATATGCTACTCTTGTTCCTTTTTTTTAAAAGTGGTGACCCTAGTGATAAGGGTAACACTATAGGCACATTGCACTCCAGCCGGTTACTCTCAAAGTTCTGGAAAAAGCAGTTAAAAACAAACCAGTTACCATATTTCTTGATCAGTGTAAAATACTAAGCGTTCATCAACATCCGTTTCCGAAAAGGTAGGAGTACTGAGTGCGCTATGTTGGATTTTTTGGATTATTCATAATGGTCTTGACAATGGTAAGGTCTGTGCTGGTTTGTTTATTGATGCTTCTAAGGTATTTGATATAGTGGATTACAAACTCCTGTTGTCTATTTTGTTTGATGTTGGTTCTAGAGGAGGGTCACACAAGTGGTTTGTTTCTTACCTACATGATATGTGAGGGCCCGTGTTAATGACACTTTTAGTGACTTTATAGCTGTGAATGTCGGGGTGCCGCAAGGATCGGTTCTGGGGCTTTTGCTGTTTCTTATTTATACGAATTCTATTTTTAAACTTAAATTGAATAAACATACTTAGTACATGATTTGCGAAATCTGCCAATGACGTTATTTCTATGGCTAATTCTGACGTAAATGTCTTATATAAATAATTTGATAAGCATTTCATGATACTAAGTGAAAAAGAAAGTTTATGTGGTTTAAATTTTTTGGCATTCCAGCTGCTTCTAATCATCGCCAAGTAACACATCATAGTGCTTCTAAATGTACCTCTGTTAGGTGTCATACGGGTTGTTTGGAATTTATTTGGACACTAGCCTTAATTGGAAAATTCATATTTCAAAGTTAAAAAGTAGAGTTAGTCCTCCGTCTTGATGATCTTGATCTTACAGTCGTGTCAGAGTTGCGTCGTTAATATTTCTATTTGCGTTGTTAAATTTTATAAAGGGGATACACATACAACATATAAATGGCATTTCCCATTTATTTCAGTAAGTCAATTTTTTTTTAATAAAAAGTTAATTTTGAAAAGTTATTGTTGGAGTTAAGTCGTAGTAAATTTATTTTGTAAAAAGTAAAATAAGGAAAAAACGGAAGCAAATTAGTATGGAACTAAAATTAGAAGTTTTAAAACGTTTTAAACCTGGAGAAAAAGCTGTTGAGATTGGAAGAATCTCCTACAACAGTAAGAACAATTTGTTTTCGAGAGGCTCACTAAATAAAAGACTTTGCTAAAATTGCTACACCATTACAAACAATCAAACCCAATTACCAAAATAAGAAGTTCAGCTATGGTAAAAATGGAGTTTTTTTTTAGCATTTGGATAGAAAATCCAAATCAGCGGTGGTAATTCAAAATAAAGCTGTAAGTATTTTTAATGATATTCAAAAGAATTTGTCATCATCTGGCAGTGAAAATTTGAAAAACTCGAAGTCAGCCAACGGTGGTTCGAACGTTTCAAAGCTCGCACAAATTTGCATAATGTTGCCTTGAAAGGAGAATCACCCAGTGCAGATGTTGCAGCTGCAAATCAATTTAAAGCTGAACTAAAAGCGATTGTTGAAGAAGGTGGATATTCTTCTAAGCAGGTTCCGAATGTCGATGAAACTGGTCGGTTTTGGAAACGGCTACCAGGGAGAACATACATTCCCAAATCTGAAACATCTTGCCCTGGGTTCTGGGTACAAAGTCAGTAAAGATCAGTTTACACTTCTTTTAGGAGGCAATGCAGAAGGTGATTTTAAATTTAATCCGCTTCTTATTGAGCATTCTGAAAATTCATGAGCTTTTAAAAATGTGGAAAAGAGTGCTTCTCCGGCTTATTGACCTGCGAATAAAAAATCGTGGATGATTGCAGCTCTATTTAAAGATTGGGTAGAAAACTGCACTGTTCCTGAATTGAAAGCTTATTGTTTTGCTTAAAATATTGATTTTAAAAGTTTTTATTACTAAAAAATGCCATCCAATTATATATATTATATATCCTATATCCAACTTTAAATGTTACTATCTACGATGTATGTTTAGTTAGCTGCAAATAGCTCACTGCAACTGATGGAGATGATAAGCCAACTATGAAACAGTTCTGGAAAAATTATAATATCATGATGGCTATCGAAAATTTCAACTCATCATGGATAGAACTAACAAAATCATGCATGAACGAAAGGTTCAATTTTTACAACACGATAATTTTGAATTGTCAGATTATTTCATGAAAAGGTATTCAAAGGTCATCTCACCAAAGGAAATTGCATTGCTCAATAAATTGTGGTCACCCAATTTGCAAGAAAATATTTAAAGCTTAAAAAAACACATTTTCTATTTCCACCCGTATTTAATGGGTTTTTTGTTATATTTGTTCATTGACCGACTGTAATCAACCAACAACAAAATAAGATGATATAAATTAATGAAGCTTATGTATAGTATAAAATATTTCAAAAAAAATAAAAAAAATAAAAATGTTAACAACATCCCATTCATTACAAAAATACAACGTAAGAGAACACCACATTGAAAACACTGATTTTTTTTTTAAAATATTGTAAAATTGTTCTGAGGTTTTTAATAATAATAAAAATTTCTAAACATGCAAAAGCACAAACTATTTTCATTTTAATTATATGCAAATAACAAGAATTTTATTAAAAAATATTATATTTTTTCTACAAAAAAAAAATATAAATTAAATTCTTTGAAAATTAAAGCAAAATGGAGAAAAGAAAAAATTAGATAAGATTAAAAAAAATTCATAGATTATCTTTTATTTTATTTACAATATTTTTTTTTTTTTTGGTTTCTCATAATGAAACATTTATAATTTTTTTTTTTCTGGATTTAAATAATATTTATTTTTAAGCTTTTCAGATTAGATGCTTTTTTTGTTGCCTTGTCTTTATTTAAGATAATATAGAATATTAATAGTTAATAAAAAAATTTATATAAGCGTTGGTGAGTACTGAAAATGTTGTAAATTTTAAATATTTCGTCAACCATGAAAACGTGTAATAATATTAAAGGGATCATGTTTATAGATGAGTATCTTTTTTTTTTTTTATTATTAAATCATTTCGTTTATGAAAGCATTATGTTCCTACCGAAAGCTCCCAAAATGATTTCCTCATTTTATTGTTTTAAAGTGACTTTTAGCGAGGCTAACTTTCGGTAAAAAAAAAATCGATCATTTATATTGGTCGTATACCGTGTTTTAATTTGAAAAGAACCCCACTGAGGCTTCGATAGAAAAAAGAAATTATTTTTTATTTATAAAGGATGGTAAGGAATTTGGAAATGCAGATTCAGAACTTTCCGAGCCAGAAAGTAACATGGAAAATGTTAAACGAGTTATAAGACATTTCTGTTTAAGGAGAATACTCCTAGATAAAAAAATAAAAAGTTGTAAAATGAATGAATCGGTTTGTTTTTTTTTTTACCCATCCGTTCAGCCAGTCTAAAAATACAATAACAATTACAAGATTAGAACTCAATTTACATGAAATGAACTGGAAAAAACACAAAATACTAAATAAATACTATACTAATGTTATGTACCTTCCATAATATCTTGTACAAATATTAAAACCGTTAAAATGAATAATTACTTTATCAATCACAAATCAGCATGTACAACATTTTCGTTGGTTGAGTGCGACTTTACGTAAATATTCTGTTGAAAAATCTATTTTATATTCATACGAACAAAGTCATTTTCATTCATTGATACGGAAAATAAAATATTGTGTTTTATTGTTTTGTTCTTTACGTGTATGAGATCTTAGCCATACCATGTTTTTCTTAACTAATCAAAGTCTATTAACCTGTTGTTTTTTTCATGAAAAACGGAAAAATACTTTTCGAATTACTATTTGTTAACGGACATCAATAGCGAGGATATAAGGCATCTCTCTCGCTCTATTGCTCTGCTTGAGTTGAGATGCCTAATTTATCTTGAAGGTTAAGATTGGGCTTCATGGAATTCGATTAGTAATTTAGACGCTAGTTTAAGCGAATTTTATAATATTATTTTACAAGGGATTAATTTATTCCGAAAGTTTCATTTTCGGGTATTAAACAAAAAGGGGGAAAAACCATTTCCGGCCCTCTCAAGAATGCCGTCTTTCAATAAGACAGTAAGACCATTTAAAATTGGGGCAAACGTAAAATAATAATCAGAAAATTTTTATTCATTTATTACTCTAATACAATATGTAAAAAAATAATAATAAATTCATTCATAAATTAGCAAAATAATTAATTAAATAAAAAATGACACAAATTCATCACAATTTAATATTCGGACAGAGCACTGAATTTTCTTTAATTTCATAAATTTAATACTTAATGATATTTAATACTTTGTTGCATACCCTTTTCGCTTTAGCACAGATTTTAATTTTCTTGGCATTGAACGAATTAATTTTTGTGTTAACTCTGGCCTAATTTTCTTCTATTCCTCCTGAAGAATAATAGAATCTAGCTGGAAATATGTTGCTTTCTTATTTGCATATCCAATGGATGTCACACATTCTCAATTGGGTTTATGTCTGGAGACTGAGGTGGTGTTTTCAAAACCTTTGGCCAGTCCTATAGTAAATATTCTTGAACAACATATACCTTATGTTTTTGGGTCGTTGTCTTGAAATTATTGAAAATTTTCCAAGATATTCAGTTTTTCAGTACTCTGTTTCAAATTATCCTTCAGAATTTTTAAATAATCGTACTTATTCATGTTACCGTTAATAAATACCAAATTTCCAACACCACTGACTGCCATATACCCCCACAAACTATCACTGACCCGCCACCATGTTTTACTGTTGGTAAAGTATTTTTGATGTTGTATTCCTTATTTGGTTCTCTCCACACTTTCCCTTTTCCATCGCAACCAAATACATTAAATTTGCTTTCGTTTGCAAATAAGATGACTTCTGATGACTTTTCGAACAGTTTCAGCACAAACAATTTTATCATGGTGTTCCTCCAATTCGGACTACAATTTTTTTTCTAATTTTTTTTTTTTAAAAAGAAAAATTTATTCGGAGCCATAAGCTCCAGTACAATTTTGACTAAAAATAACAAAAAATACAATTTTCTCAAAAAATTAAATTATTAAAAGCACAAATAAATTATTCAACTGAAAGAAGTTTTTTTCAACGATTGTCTGATTTCCACTTTCGACATGTTAAAGTCGCAAAATATGCAAAGTTCGTTATAAAGTTTCGACATAGAATTCAAAGGCTCGTCGCTTCCATAATTCGTTTGGTGAAAATCAATTTTCAAGAGTGTGCGAGTACGTAGTTTTTTAATAGCAGAATACAATTTTAGGTTCATTAACAAGCACGCACTCAAAATATTACCGTTAAGTAAATCGGAAGTAAAAATAGCTCCAGCATGCTGACGACGAATTTCAAGTGGCTCAATTTTCAAAGATTTACATCTATCTACATATGAAGGTAGATTCCTAACATTTTCCCACCAAAGTAATCGACGGTCAAACTCCCCAGATTTATATGCATAAAAAATGAGAAAAGATTTTTGTATTGATTCAATTCTGCTTATGTGATCATTATAACGTGGAGACTATACGCATAATGCGTATTCGAGCTGTGAGCGTACAAGAAATTGATACATGCAAACAAAAACTCTAGGATTATTAAACTCTTTCATACTACGTTTCAAAAATCCCAACATAGAATTGGCTTTGGCACAAATAATGTCAAAATGACGATTAAATGATAATGTAGAAGTGAATATAATTCCAAGATCCCTTATTTCGTTAACACGATTCAAAGTGTTATTTGCAATATTGTAATTATAAATAAGATCCGAAGATAAGCGTGTAAACGTCACCATTTTGCACTTAGCTACATTCAAATGTAATAAATTATTCTTACACCAACAGCTTACCCCTTCTATATCCATTTGTAATTTAACTGCATCAAATAGACTACGAATAGGAGAAAATATTTTTAGGTCGTCCGCATATATTAGACATCGGAAAAATTTTATGCTTTTTGTGATATCATTTACAAATAATATGAAAATAAGTCGACCAAGAAGTGAGCCCTGAGGTACTCCAGAATAAACATAAATTGGTTTAGAAAAACTGTTGTTAATTATTACAGACTGTACCCGCCCAGTGAGGTACGACTCAAGCCATTTGACTAAATTATCATTAATTCCGAAGGATTTTAATTTTTGCCAAACAATAAAGGGATTGATTGAGTCAAACGCCTTACTGAAGTCGGTGTAAATGACATCCAGATGACATACTCTCAATTACCTCCGTGACATGTCTCGTAAACTCCACTATATTTGACACAGCAGAACGCCCACGGAAAAAACCATGTTGCTCATCTACAACTGACTCAAACAATTTAGGAATGACTGACAATAACGAAATACCCCTGTAGTTAGAAACATCACTCCTATTACAAGATTTAAATATCGGTACAATATGAGACGATTTCCAGGCGATTAAATAAAATTGACAAAGGCAGAGCTATTTCGTTACTAAAATTTTTAAGAAAGTATGAAGGAATACCATCTGGTCCACATCCATCCTTAAACAAATGGAGGGATTTAACGATATACTCTGGAGATATGTGAGGTGTGTACAAACAAGAGTTGGTACAACTACCTTCTGCACTAACACATTTGTCATTATCAATATCAGTCCGACTATATATATTTTGAAAAAATTAAGCAAATAAGTCAGCAATGTCCCCAGAATTATTACTAGTAACATCATTGAACCGCATAGTTGATGGAAATCCAAAAGTTTTCCTTTTGGAGTCAAAGAAATTCCAAAATGATTTTGGATTTGAAGTCATACTATATTATTTTGAGCCTTAGTAATAAAATTTTTATAAGCAATATAATGCAAATCGTCAAAATGTTTCGATAAAATTAAAAATGCTAATCTGTCGTCAGTGTTTCCGGATAACTTCAATCTTCGACATAATTGTTTCTTACGATTGCGTAGGTTTATTAGATCGTTGTTAAACCACGAAGGATTATTACGATTAACTTTTTTATTAGAAACCGGTACAAACCTGTCGAAGCCAATGAATAAAATGTCATAGAAAATTTGCACATCGCGGTCAATATCCACCAACGAAAAACACGAATCCCACTCTACTGATTTGAAATAAGAAATCAGACCTAAAATCATAAAATTTTATAGAATTACAATTATTAGTATTAAAATTAGACACCAAAAACTCTGATACGTTTAAATTGATTTCCATTGATTTGTGGTTAACATCGTTGATGATTTACGGAACTGGTGCCAATTTTATCATAAATAGATTGGCAGAGTTAGCAAAAAACAAGTCCAGAAATTTACCATTATGGTTAGAAACGTTATTTATCTGAACGAGACCAAATGACAAAATGGAATCAATACATATTGATATAGCCTCCGACTTAACATTGTACGGAATGACGCAGTTTAGGTCGTCATCTACCAGCCATTCAATTTGGCAAATTGAAATCGCCAACTATCAGCACGTTGTCAACTAAGTTGAGTTTATAAATTATATTATACAAACAGTTTGTGTATGTCGTATAAGCTTCAGATGAAGACCTCGGTGGAATGTAAAGGCCAATGAAAATATTTTTCTTAAATATATTTAACTTGATGCATAAAAGTTCAATTGTTGAATCACTGTCAACTGCCACACTTACAATAGATGAATGAACTGCCATCAATACACCTCCTCCACTTGATTTGACACTAGATAGTGCCGAGCAGTCACACCTGAATACAATATAGTCTGTCGGAAAACACTCAGAACTATATATATATTAGGATTTACATTGGTCTCTACAATCACGTAAACGGGATACATACTCGTAGAAGCGACAACAAAGCGATAGAACTCAGCGGATTTAGAGGCAATACCGCGAACATTTTGAAAATATATAAAATTGTTTCTTAAATAAATACTATTAGGTGTTGATATGTTTGTGGTTAAGGCACTCGTTGAGGGAGCCACCGACCACCCCGAAAAATTCTTCTATTTTGATTGAAGTTGAATTCCTTGATAAGTACGTGTTCCGGCCATAAATCAGCATTCATAATAATCTCAAAGGATTCAAGTGGCACACTTATTTTATACGAAACATAAGGCGCTCCTACTCCATTCTGCGAATCTTTATTGATCCGTACACAAGTAGCATCCGAAATTTGAAGATGGTTTTTCACAAACTCAGTGAATTCACTGTCAGTAATGGTAGGTTTAAGCCTCGACACAAAAATCCATTTACGTGGTGGAATAGCTTCAATAGATGTTATATTACTACCGGTACCAATTATGACATCAGGTTTAAGGTTTTTGTTTTGGAAAGCCACATTATTATTATAAATCATCGAATGTTTCGATGAAATTACCGTTGAAACATTTTTGCACATGTTAATATTTGAGGTTTTAGTTTTAGTTTGATTCATACAATCATTATTAGTCATCATCGTCGGTAATAAATTTGTAGCCCGTTCAGACTGAATCTGAGCTACGGTACCATCATTATCATTAACTTTATTATTAATATTTATATGACTACCGCTGCACCCACCGCTATTGGTTAATTGTTGAATAGATTGAGAAACAGCCTCACTTACATTCTTGATGTCATTAGCTTTATTATTACTGGTTTTATTTATAGACTCGGAAGTACCGCTATTATGACGATTTTTAATATTGGATAATTTTGAACTCATGGAAATTAGATCACTTTGGAGGTTTTGAATGTTTGTGTTAATAACATTGAAAGAATCTGTCATCTTTGAAAATAAATCCATTTGGACAATCGTCACAAATATAACGAAGATTTTTTAGTTGACAAATTAAATCGAAGGTAGTTTTGCTTTTGATGCCAAAACACTTAAAATCAATTGATTTATCACAAACAACACAACAAAAGTACAGTTCTTTTGTAGCACAACCACATTCAAAACACTTCTTATCCATTATCACTAAAACTATAAAACTACTTATAGTACACTGATTATTTATAGATTCAGTGTTAAACACAGAAACTATTAAATATAATTAAATTAAATTAAATTAAATTACGATTGCACCGAATTCAAAAACACGTCTCTTTTAGAGCACTTATCATTGGATTATCTCGAACCTGGCGAATTATCCATCACTTAATCTGCTGGTTAAATAGAGTTGGTCGACCTTTTCGTGGTATAGAATCAATTCGATCCTCAGTTTTATATCTCTGAATATATCAAAAACGGTACTTTTACTTAAATTTAAAATTTCTGCAATTGCACGGCAAGATTTTCCCTTTGCATTATGGTAAATTACCAATTGTCGCTGGTCAAACGTTGTATTTCTACGTTTTCGTCCCATAAATAACTTATAATTTAATTTGTCTACTCGATTTGAATTTGGCACACAAACTAGTTTTAGATAAAATTTTTTCTTTCCTTTTTAGTTCTCACGAACAAATTTGAAGGGGATCCCATTAATATTATTTCTATTTTGAAGATGGAAACCACGTATACCATACAAATTAGTACTTTGCCCGAATATTAAATTGTGATGAATTTGTGCCATTTTTAGTTATTTAATTATTTTGGTTATTTATGAATGAATTTACTATTACATTTTTACATATTGTTAGAGTATAAATAAATGAATAAAAATATTCTGATAATAAAAATTATTTTAAGTCCGATATGAATGTAATGAATATTTGTATTTTACGTTTGTCCGAATTTTAAATGGTCTCACTGTATATAGTATGTATATTGTACATACAAACAAAACCATTTTCATTCATTCATTTCATATGCAAAATAAAATTTTCAAAGTATCTAGTATTCTAAACCTGCATTCACAGTATTGTTTTCGCTCTGCGTTTCGATCTTGTTTTGGACTTATCGTTATACAACAACAACAATTATTTAATTTTTTATTTTTTTTAAACTGATCGTTTTTTGCGACGAATGACATTTAGATTTGTTGTTGTTGTGTTTATAGTAAATACTTGGAAAATCGTAATTTTAGTTGAAATTTACATCCAAATGGGCATATAAGAAAGCAATTGTAAAAAAAATCTATTGGAACTTAAATTTGGTCGTAATAAATCATTTCACAAACGATGAGCGATTGTGATACATGTTCGTCCCATGTTCGAGCGCCGATGTTGCTTCGTCCAGCAGTAGAATTTGTGGATTACGAATTAGCGCACGTGCAATAGCGATACGTTGTTTTTGGCCACCTGATATTTGGGAAGCTTTCTCGCCAACTCGGGTATCGTAACCAAGCGGAAGCGACGTAATGAAATTATGAATATGCATTTTTAGCCGCTTCAATAACTTCGGATTGTGAAACTTCGGCTTTACTGCTACACCATAAGCAATATTATCGGTAATTGTTCGATCGAATAAGGCTGGCTCTTGAGACGACACAATAGACAATTGTGATCGCAGTTGTCTAAACGATGGAGATGATACTTCTTTACTGTCGATTGAAATACTTCCATCGATCACATCGTAAAACCGTTCAATTAATTGAATACATATAGATTTGCCGCATCCAGATTGCCCGACTAATGCAACCGTTTGTCCTTTGAGCATATTTAAATTTAATTTATTCAACACTTTTGCATCAGGACGTGATGGATACAAGAAATCAACGTCTTTATATGATATATTTCCTTTTACTTTCCATTCATCTAAGCTTGAGTCGATTTTCTCGGGTTCCTTGATTTTAGGCTCGCGTTCTAAAAGCTGGAATATTTTAGCTGCCGATGTTAATCCCTTTTGGAAATTTGGAGCAAACGCTAATGTATTGGCTATTGAAACTGTACCCATAATTAAGGCTTGGGCTACTTTGAATACGTCAGCATAGTACACACCGTTATTGGCGACGAAATATCCACCGTAGTACATAAAGGTCGCGAAGGCAAAAAACATAATTGATCGGGCTAATCCATAAACAAGCACTCTAAGATGTGTGCCACGTTTGGATACCTTTAGCGCGAGCGCCAAGATATCCATATATTTCATATGGAACATTTTTCTTTTCCCAATGACACTACCGTTCTGATGCTTGATACAACCTCTACAAACAATATTTTTTTATGAAAATATTTGTTCTCAAAACCCAAACATTTTTCATATAAGTAAATGTCTGATTAGCGGCGTCTATATGGTTGCAAAAAATCATAAAGGCGAAGAGAAGCGAAGTCTGTTATCTGTTGAGGTATTAATCATTCATTTTGAAGTTTGCAATTTGTCAAACAATAAAAAAAAATGATTGACAGTTCTCATTTTTAAAATAAATATCGATGTGTCGATAAGTTTCAAATTTTATATTACGAAAACAACCAAAAATTACTATGGTTGACAAATTTTTTTGGATTCGATGTTGTTTTCACCGCCATAGCCACTATATTTTGTTAGTGCCACTAAATAATATTGGTAGAAAACTTGGATTTTTTCCACGGGAACGATAAGTTTTTTATATGGTAAAGGAGCATTTCTTTGCTAATATCGTGAAGAAAAACAACAACAAAAACTAAAATCTGAAAACAAGATCGAAACGCAGAGCGAAAACAATACTGTGAATGCAGGCTAAGACTTTTATTGTTTTAGTTTTTTTTTGTGAATGTACAGCCAGCGCCATAAAACTGTTCGATTTGAAATTTAAAGAAATTTATTTGAAAAGATATTGGGGTCGATTCTCGCACACAAATTTTATCATGTTATGTTATTTTAACTAATAAAATAGTAATTTCGAATTCTGACGCTCTGAAAAATTTAGCTAATTTTATTTTTGATGTTATATCTGTCAAAAATAAAAGCATCAAAATTTGTCTATTTTATGATATTTTACGATATTGTGTTACGTATCATCGAGATAAATACAATTTAAAAATTGTTTATTGTGTTTTTTTTAATTTGTAGGCGTAAAATTGAAAGAAAATTACCTAATTGGTTTGGGAATTATTTTTTGTATAAATAAATTAAAATAATGCCAAATTATTTAATTGGAATTTTGGTAGAACGGGAAGAGAGAAGAAGAAGGTTTGCAATATATTTTTTGCAAAGTGAACCGACTTTTAAATTAATTAACTTTTTGTTTTACACTTTTTCGGCCATGGTTCGTATCAAGTGTCAATTGGAAGCTGCGAAATTATTTCACTATCTCAATCCAGCGTTTCTCGGGTGATTATAGAAATAATGAAACTAATCATCCAACACCTCTTGAACGATTTTGTTAAATTTCCACAAAATATTTTAGAACTAGCAGAAGTTAAAAACAAGTTTTACCAGAAATTCCAAATGTCCGGAATTATAGGTGCTATAGATGGTTCTCATATAGCTTTAGTTGGACCACCAGAAAATGACGATTTTTTTAATTACCCGTTTCGTTTGAATACCCTACAAACATTTTTCGATTCACTCAAAGAAAATTGTACTAGAATATTTTATTATAAAATATGAAATAAAACGAGGCTATTAGAATACGAAAAAATAAAATATTTTATATTTCATTTTAAAAATAAATTTTAACATAAGACAGATAGAATAAATTTTAACATACGACTGTCAGAATCGATCTCATGTCACACAATTTTTGCAAAAAGAAAAACAAAAACAAAATAAATGAGAAATGAGTTAAAAAAACCAAAACAAAAAATGGCAACTGGATGTAATAGAATAAATAAAAGAGACCAAATAGAAATAAATCAATTCGAAAATTGTTATGTCGCTGGCGCTGGGTGTATTATGAAGAAAATTTTTACGCATCTTTAACTTTAGAATCCCACCACCTTATATCTTAGCCATACCATGTTTTTATTATTTGGTCAAGGTGTATCAGTCTGTCTTTGTTTCGTTTTAAAAATCGGATACGTACTTTACGAATTACTATTTGTTAACAGACATCAACAGAGGGGATATAAGGCATCTCTCTCGCTCTAGCGCTTTGCTTGAGTTGAGATGCCTAAAAGGAACCGTGGTATGATAAACAGTTGATTAATCTGGAAAGATATCATAAACGATATAAACTATATCTTCGAATGCTTCTAATTATGCCGCTTTCGACGTATTGTGCAAAAAGTACACGTATTTAAATCTGTTCTTATACAATAATTATATTCTTGAAATTGAGTCTCATATTAGGACTAAGCCCGATAGATTTTTTAAAATTTGTTAATAAAAATAGAAATTCTAGCTGCTGCTAGCTTCCTGCAATCTTCTCGCTCATTATTTGGAGAGTGCAGATACAGTAAAACGTGCTAACTTAACCCCATCAATGATTTGTGTTACTCTATATTCTCAATGTTTCGTTTTGAAATCGATGATGTATTATCCGAATTATTAGAACTCAACATAAACCAAAGCGCTGGCCCAGATTATGTACCCCCTCTAGTTCTAAAAATGAATCCTACTGTAATCGGGCAACCCATCACTGATCTCTTCAATCAAAGCCTCGCTGATGATTACTTTCCAAGTTTGTGGAAATCTTCAGCAATTAAACCCATATTTAAATTTGGTGTCCCTTTTACCTAAACTTTTTGGGAAATTGGTTGACAGCATCAACAGTTACGATCTGATACTATCAACTAACTACATTTCTTGTGCTCTGTTAGATGGTAATAATGTTACGGTTTTAGCGATTTTAGCAAAGCCTTCGATAAAATTGATCATAAGTTACTAATAGGGAAACTTATTTCGCTTCATTCTGAACCCCTCATATAATGCCGACGAAATAAAAATTTTCAAAACCACAATGATCTAACTAGTCTTTCCTCTTGATGTTCAAAAAAAAAGTTGAATCTAAATGTAAGTGTAGTACAGGATGGGCCATCTGTTGGTACTTTTTTCAATCAATGAATTTTAGTTAAAAATATGCCATTTATCATTATGGAGTCGCTAACAACACAACGCATTTTGATTGTCGAAATTTATTATGAAAATAATCGTTCAAAAACAACAACATTTCTTAAATTACGTGAGAGTTTTGGTCGACAAGGACGTCCTTCTGAGCGTGAAATTGGCAAAATTGGCAAGTTCATACTCCTGATGCAGTGGCAGCTGTTAGTCAAAGTATTCGTAATGAACCAATCACATCAACCAGGCATCGTTCACAAGAACTAAACATTTCAAGAACCATCTGACCTTCATTTGCAACCACCTGATCTTCATTTGCATCCATACAAAATTCAACTAACTCAAAAATTGGGGCCACCAGACCATTTAAATCGTCGTCGTTTACTTAATTGGATGATTGAATGAATTGAAGGTTTTTCATCAAAAATCATCTTTAGCGATGAAGCTCATTTTCATCTTAATGGATACGTCAATAAGCAAAATTGTCGAATTTGGGGAACAGAGAATCCTCACGTTATTCACGAAGCAAAACTTCATCCTCCAAGAATCGCTGTTTGATGTATTTTATGGGCTGGGGGCATCATCGGCCAGTTTTTCTTTGAAACCGAACAGGAAACTGCCCTTAACTGGTTGTTAACTGGTTTTTTGTGGCCAAAATTGAATGAATTGCTTGTCAACAGCTTTTGGTTTCAACAAGACGGAGCGACATGCCACATAAATCGTGCAATAATCCATTTATAGTCAACAAAATTTGCTGATCGCATAATTTCAAGAAATTGTGAAGTTCCTTGGCCACCAAGAAGCCCGGATTTAACATCATTTGATTATTTTTTGTGGGGTTATTTGAAAGGTAAGGTTTATGCTAATCATCCACAAACAATTCAACAACTTAAAAACAACATTCGAGCTGAAATTTAGGTCATTGATCCGGTTTTATTGGAAAAAGTAATCGACAATTTTGAGATTCGAGCGCCTGTAGACGATGCCGTGGGGGGCATATGAACGATATTGTTTTTCATACATAAATGGCATAGAACCAACTTTTATTATCAACTAAAAATTTTGATTTTTCATCCCTAAATGTGTGTTTTATTTACAAAT
Organism: Tipula vernalis; assembly: GCA_958295665.1. Classification (NCBI taxonomy): domain Eukaryota; kingdom Metazoa; phylum Arthropoda; class Insecta; order Diptera; family Tipulidae; genus Tipula; species Tipula vernalis. Next base: position 332,083,885 of record OY282558.1, on the reverse strand, counting down.
AGAGAAAGGACCAAAAGATGGCCCACCCCACTATATGTTTCACCCGTTTACGATAGAGGTTTTCAAAACCGGAATCCCGTTTTGTCTCAAACATGTGACCGAAAAATCGGGCGATTCCCCGGTTTCCGATTTTTTTTTTATATACTTGTTTAACCACGAGAATATGGTGGCATAGGAATAATAATTTACAGTAAAACCTCGGTTCAATAGCCTAATCGGGGATTGGCCTGCCTCTAATTTCCGATATATATATATATATATATATATATATATATATATATATATATATATATATATATATATATATATATATATATATATATATATATATATATATATATATATATATATATATATATATATATATATATATATATATATATATATATATATATATATATATATATATATATATATATATATATATATATATATATATATATATATATATATATATATATATATATATATATATATATATATATATATATATATATATATATATATATATATATATATATATATATATATATATATATATATATATATATATTATATATTTATATTATATATATATATATATATATATATATATATATATATATATATATATATATATATATATATATATATATATATATAAGTAGAATATAGACGAATGTGAGAGCGATACAGAAACATAATTCTCTCGCATATCCAACATCGTATTATGATGAGAAATCTGTAAATTACTGTACATAATTTATAAATAAATTAGTTCAATCTTGTATTCAACAGTATTCAGACGTGTTTTTATTATAATAATTCTTAGTGCATTCTTGCCGTTGGTTGCCGGAAATTCTACTTGGGGGCTCAACCGGGATACTTGGTGTACATTAACGCTTTCCTAAGTTATCCTGTGTGTACGCGAATTTTTCGAATTGTGTGGTGCGTTATGTAACGCGAGGACGCGAGAAAAGTGGTGTATTAATTGTTCCTGCAATTGTATGGGCTGAATGCGGTAAAAGAATCGATCGAAAATATTTAAAAAAAAAAAAACCAAACGAATGTTGGATTAAAGCAGAGGAATAAATCGTGAACGAAAATTGTGTGAATTATATAAAATTATAAAAAGTTCCAGAAATATAAAACTGTAAATCTGTGAAAAAGCGTGTGCGAATTAGCATAGCTGTACCAAGGTGAAATAAAACGTGAAGTTTATAATTTTAATAAACGGTATATTTGCATTAACTTCAAAGAGACATTGTGGTCGCTGAATTATACTGTTTGTAAAGTAGAACTCGTTTTAATCGCAATGGGTAAGAATAGAAAAAGCAAAGGTCGCGGAGATCGATCATCTTCATGCGAATCACAAGAAAAATCGTCTCGACGCAAATCGTCGGCGGTGGACGCCAGTTTCGTCGAAATTAAACGTAAGGATGAACAGATTGAGTTTTTACAAAGTGAATTAAATGCGGCGGCTCAGAAGTATAAGAACGCGTGTGACTTGAATAAGCCTCGCTATAATTTTCAAGATGTGAGTTCAGCATTAGTTAGTTTCAACGGAGAAGACGACTACCGTGTGGAGAAGTGGATCGAAGATTTCGAGGAAACAGCTGAGTTGTCAGGTTGGTCTGATTTGGATAAATGCTTCTATGCTAAGAGACTCATGGAGGGGGACGCTAAGCTGCTGATGAGGTCTGCTGATGTGAAAGAGGGCTGGAACGGGGTAAAAGCATTCCTTCGACAAGAGTTTGGGGTACAACTGAATAGTGCCCTGATTCACAAAAAGATGGCAGCCAGGAAGAAACATACGTCAGAAACTCTTCAACGTTATCTTATCGAACTAAGAGAATTAGGCAAAACTGGAGGCCTTGAGGATGCCGCTATTATTCAATACTGTATTGATGGAATCAATGATTTAGAATCAAGTAAGCAGATTTTATATGGATGTACCAGAATGGACGAATTCAAATTAAAACTGAAACTGTACGAGGAAATCTCTTCCAAGATGTTAAAAAAATATGTTTCAGTTTCGGCAGCGTCACCTGCGATTGATGCTACAAGGAGTAGAGCACCATCAAGTGCTGTACCTTCGAGTGAGTCGAGGAAAAGTCGATCAGGTAGCCGTGTACGATGTTTCCAATGCAAAAGCATTGGTCATATCAGTAAAGAGTGCCCCAATAAGGGAAAAGGATACAAGTGTTTTCGATGTGAAGAATTTGGACATATGTCGTCCTCGTGTCCCAACTCCAAAGGACAACCGAAGATTGGTGCAATTGTCGAAAAGCTTCATGAGTACAACGGTAGTATGCTGAAACAAATTGTCGTGGGTAGTAAAAAGCTAATGGCTATGATCGATAGTGGAAGTGACTTGAACCTGGTTTCGGAAAGCAGATGTAGAGATATTTATGACGGTGAATTAGAGAATACGATTATCATTTTTAGTGGTGTTGGGTCAAAAGGACTACGAACAAAGGGGCGATTCGCAACAACAGTGACAGTGGATGGTGAACCATATGAGACTTATTTTCATGTCGTCGAAGATCAACTTCTGCCGGTAGAGATTATTGTAGGAAAAGAATTAATGAAACAAACAATCACAATCCTCACACCGGAGAGTGTAATCATGAAGAAATTTGTTCCAGAAAACACGGTGCTCGCATTAACAGCAGAAGAAGAAATTGATTTATCCCACTTGAAAGATCCACAAACCGCGAATGAAGTTAGAAAGCTTATTGTTAACTACGTGCCAAAGAAATGCGTTGTTGACACAACGGTGCAAATGAAAATAATTTTGCTAGATGAAAAGCCTATTCATCAACCACCAAGAAGATTATCACCTCTTGATATCACCTCTTGAATCAGATATTGTGCGAAAGCAGATCGACGAGTGGCTTTCAGAAGGGATTGTCCGACCAAGTTCATCACCGTTTGCCAGCCCAATTGTGTTGTCAAATAAAAAGGATGGTACCAAGCGCCTTTGTGTGGATTATAGACGCCTCAACTCATCGTGAAAGATCGGTACCCATTACCACTCATCGAGGAACAGGTTGATCAACTACAGGGGGCAGATGTGTTTACGATTTTGGACTTAAAAAATGGATTCTTTCATGTTCCAGTTGCTGAAGAGTCTATTCCTCTAACTGCATTCGTGACACCGTTCGGACAATTTGAGTTTTGTCGAGTTCCATTTGGTCTGTGTAATTCCCCATCCGTTTTCCAGCGATATATTAACAATATTTTTAAGGAATTATGTAGAGCTAAATTAGTATGTGTATACATGGATGACATTGTAATTCCGGCAAAAGGTGACAAGGAAGCACTTCAACGATTGGCGGATACTTTGAAATTAGCGGCAGATAACGGACTACAGATAAGATGGTCTAAATGCCAATTCATGGCAAAAGAAATTGAATATTTGGGGTACGAGGTTTCCAAGGAATGTGTCAAGCCGTCAAGGAGAAAGCTGACTGCAATTGAGAAGTTTCCGGAACCTCGATCAGTAAAATCCATTCAAAGTTTTCTTGGTCTGACCGGATATTTCCGGAAATTTGTTGAAAACTATGCAATGATCGCCCGCCCGTTAACGCATTTACTACGAAAAGATGTATCTTTCAGTTTTGGTGTCGAGCAGACAATAGCTTTCAAAAATTTGTGCAAAGCACTTGCAAGTCAGCCTGTTCTTCGTATGTTCTCATTGACGGCAGAAACAGAGTTGCATACAGATGCGTGCAAGATAGGAATTGGGGCTATTTTGCTTCAAAAGTCGGGTGAGGACCAAAATTTCCACCCTGTTTTTTATTTTAGCAAGAAAACATCACCTTGTGAAGAGCGCTACAGCAGTTATCAGCTAGAAGTGTTGGCAATCGTTAGGGCTCTTAAAAAAATTAGAGTTTACCTTCTTGGTCTCAAGTTTGTGATCGTTACGGATTGCGTCGCATTTAAGGCCACTATGGAAAAAAAAGAGTTGACAGCTCGGATATCTGGTTGGGCGTTGCAGCTACAGGAATTCGATTTTCGGCTAGAACATCGACCGGGAACAAAAATGCGACATGTTGATTCGTTAAGCCGAAATCCCATAGTGTTGTTGGTTCAGCACGATTTGATGACAAGAGTAAAGGCTGCGCAGAAGAAAGACCAGGACTTAAAACCTATTTTCCACATTCTGGAAAATGATGGTACGTATAATGATTTCATAACTAATCATGGTATTTTGTTTAAGATAGTTGATGGTGCGTTGGTATTAGTTGTACCCAGGGGTATGCAAAGAGAGGTTGTACGGTACTACCACGAGCTAGGACATTTTGGAGCTAGAAAGGTAGAGGAACTAGTACAGCGAGATTTTTTCATTCCTAATTTGGTCCGGCAAGTAAGTTCCTGTATCAAGAATTGTGTTACATGCATTTTGGCGGAGAGAAAACTGGGTAAAAAAGAAGGTCTACTCAATCCGCTGCCGAAAGGAGATGTACCCTTGAGCACATACCACGCGGATCACATAGGACATTTAACTGCGACAAAGAAAAACTACCAATATATTTTGTCCATAATTGATAGTTTCTCGAAATTTGTGTGGCTCTACCCAATGAAAGGGCTAACAACCAAAGAAGTTCTACAGAAGCTTGATTTGCAAAAGACTGTATTTGGTAATCCGGCTAATAAAATTGCCGATCGCGGCACCTGTTTCACGTCCGCAGAATTTAAGGATTATTGTGAAAAGGAGAGAATCGAATTGCACAACATAACCACAGGGATGCCATCGGGGAATGGCCAGGTTGAGCGACTTAATCGCACAATTATTCCTGCTTTGGCAAAATTGTCACGTGATGACCCTGGAGAATGGTATAAGTACGTCGACCGCCTGCAACGTTATCTAAATAACACGTACCAACGCTCGATCAACACGACTCCGTTTGAATTAATGATGGGGGTTAAAATGCGATACCCCGAGGATCTACGTGTGATGGAGGCGATAGAGATAGAGATTGCTCAGAATTTCTGTCGGGAACGAGATGATGATAGGCAACAAGCAAAGCAACAAATCGCCAAAATACAGAATGAGAACCAAAAGTCATATAACCACAATCGAAAGACAGCAACCCGTTATGATAAGGGCGATATTGTTGCTATAAAACGTGTTCAGTACTCTGGGTCAAAACTTCTTCCGAAATACCTGGGTCCATATCGCGTAACTAAGAGTAAGAGAGGGGATCGGTATGATGTCGAGAAGATCGGGGATGGTGAAGGGCCGCGTACTACTTCAACGGGAGCAATGTTTATGAAACCATATTATGATGGTTTGCTGCTGGATGAAGAAAGTGACGAGATCGATGACCAATCAGCTGGGACATCTGATGAAGCAGGAGGGCCGAGTGGAATATAGACGAATGTGAGAGCGATACAGAAACATAATTCTCTCGCATATCCAACATCGTATTATGAATGAGAAATCTGTAAATTACTGTACATAATTTATAAATAAATTAGTTCAATCTTGTATTCAACAGTATTCAGACGTGTTTTTATTATAATAATTCTTAGTGCATTCTTGCCGTTGGTTGCCGGAAATTCTACTTATATATATATATATATATATATATATATATATATATATATATATATATATATATATATATATATATATATATATATATATATATATAAAAAAAAAAATATATATATATATATATATATATATATATATATATATATATATATATACATATATATATATATATATATATATATATATATATATATATATATATATATATATATATATATATATATATATATATATATATATATATATATATATATATATATATATATATATATATATATATATATATATATATATATATATATATATATATATATATATATATATATATATATATATATATATATATATATATATATATATATATATATATATATATATATATATATATATATATATATATATATGTATATGTTGTTACGTTTTTGCCTTGTCAATTAAGGTTCGTATCACTGGATTGTGAATAATACAAAATCAATTCAATTTATCACCAACGAATTTATTTATTTTATTTATTTAGCACAAAAATTATTACAACACAATTTATTAATTATAATTCACAAAATCACTGAATATAAATTATTCTCAAATTTTACTGTACACTTATAATTTTTATTTCACACTACAACACTCTTTAAATTACTTTTTAATTCCTTTTTAATCTTCACACTGTCGCTTTCCAAATGCTACTAATAATCTTACAAGTTTACTCTATCGCGTTCCAAATACTAATAAATCCAATTCGATCTTGTTCCCCTTTTTATATACACAAACCAAACTTCTCGAACGTTCATGACTTTTCCAGTACTAATAGTGTAGAAACATTTAGAACTCTTTTATCATGGAAAATTCCAATTAGTACAGTAAAACTTTGAGCTATTCATTTAACTTATTCTATCACACCCTAGGTGTCACCGCCACAATATATTGTTACGTTTTTGCCTTGTCAAATAAGGTTCGTATCACTGGATTGTGAATAAAACCAATTCAATTTAATTTATCACCAACGAATTTATTTATTTCACACAAGAATTATTACAACACAGTTTATTAATACAAATTCACAAAATCACTTTATATAAATTATTCTCAAATTTTACTAATCACTTTTACTTTTTATTTCGCACAAAAACACTTTTTAAATCACTTTTTAATTCCTTTTTAATCTTTATACTATCGCTTTCCAAATATTACATATTCTTACAACTTTACACTATCGCGTTCCAAATACTAATAATCCAATTCGATCTTGTTCGCCCTTTTATATACACAAACCAAGCTTCTCGAAAGTTCACGACTTTTCCAGGTGGAATAGCGTAGAAACATTACGTAACAATTTTTATCATGGAAAATTCCATTTAGTACAGTAAACATTGAGCTATTAGTTTTACTTATTCTATTACACACTAGGTGTCACCGTCACACTACCCCTCACCTAAGCCTGTTCGTCCCGAACAGGACCGAAATTACCTCCTCGGTAGAGGGCCAGCCTCTCTAAATGTACCGCCATTGGTCTACCTCCTTGTCCTTTTCTTGTCCTGTAGGGTGCCGTCCATAAAAGCTGCACTTTCGCCGATAAATCCCCCTTCTTTTGTTGCGAGTTGTGAAGCCACACTAATTGCCTCTCGTGTAATCCCTGGTCATTTGCCCGTATGGCACATCGAGTTCTCATCCAGTCGCCCGACACTCGCACTCTACCTCGCACAACTCGGCCCTTCTTATCCAATGTCTGCTTAACCTGGTGTTCTTTGGTTTCCTCAATTGTTTTAGATTTCGATGGCAGCTCCTCGCAATGACTGATTGTTACTCGCCTTACTGTCACATCCGTACCGTTAAATTTAAGATTCAGCTCGATGTTATTGCTGCTCAATATTCCTCGTCCAAAATCCAACACAAAGCCATTCATCCTCATGAAGTCCGTTCCCAAAATAACCTCGTCCACAATGTCTGCGACCAGAACTTCGTGTGGGAAAAGAGTTTCGCCGATCCTTATGCTCACGATCTTTTTCCCTTTAATCATTGCACTCTACCCATTTGCCATTCTTAATTTTAACCCATCAACCAGCTGCACTGCTCCTGCGATCAAATCTTTCCGAACAATTGTGTGGGTTGCTCCGGTATCCAGCGTAATAATACACCTCCTCCCTTCAACACCGCCCCAAACTGTGACGCTGCTTCCGCCTCGTGCTTCACTCGTAACAGGGATGAATGTTATGGGGCAACCAGACGGCGAAGCCAGCTTCGGTTCCTTCAAACTGACTTCTAACCTTTCCACTTTACCGACTGTTGCCATCCGCTCATCCGATTCCCGCTCTCCTCTTCGTGCTCTTTCCACGGAAGATGGTAATCCGTGCCGCTTTCCTCCTGCTTCCAAACAATCTCGCGAGATGTGGCCAATCCTGTTACATACCCAACATCTTCGCTCGCTGCCTCTAGACCTCTGTCCCGACCGTTCCGTGTTTGCTCGTATAAAAGTAGGCGATCTTCTCTCTCCATGTATTACTTTCCGACAGTCCATTGAGATGTGACCCAACTTGTCACATTTCCAACACCTAAGCCTGCCTCTTCCGACTGTCGGTACCATTCGCTCCATGCTGCCGTTCTTGTCTGAGTTCATTTGACGCCTAAATACTGATGGTCTGGTGAAGTTCTGCACAGCTTCGATGGTTAACGCAAACGCAACGGTTTCCGCAAAGGTTGATTTAGGTGACAACATCACCGCCCTGCGTGTCTCTGGATCTCGAATGCCGTCAATGAATGCGTCAATTTTTAGTCTTTCCATATAATCAGCCGATGTACTGGTATGTGCTAGATGTACTAGCCGCTTGATTGCCGATGAAAATTCCTGAAGTGATTCTCCTCCCTTTTGGTAGCGGCTTTTCAATTCCATTCGATAAATTTCACGCTTGTGGTCACTGCCGTACTTCCTATCCAGCGCCTTCATAATTTCGAGATAACTGTTGCGATCTTTTTCCGGAATTGTTTGTAAGGCCTCCGCTGCTTCACCTTTAAGGGCCACTATTAACGCTGCGACAAGATGTTCATCATTCCAACGGTTTTGATTGGCTGCCGTTTCAAATTGAAATTTGAAAATGCCGAAAGATGATGTACCGTCGAAGTTTGGTGGTTTTAACTTAACTGATTGAACGGTCTGTACCACTTGCGTCGTTGTTCCACTTGCCTTGACATCAGTTAGATCTTTCTCGAGACGTTGAAATTTTTCCACAACTTGTTGAATCTCCGTTTGCAATTTCTCTTCAACATGTTGAACCTTCGTTTCTAATTTTTCGTCAACCTTTTGAATCTCCGTTTGTAGCTTCTCTACTTCGCCGTGTATGTTAGTAGATAATTCGAGAATTTTCTCGTCCATTCTCTTTTGCCCATCTGCAATTTCCTGGATTGGTTGTTCAATTTTCTCTATTTGTTGTTCCATTTTTAGGTTAGACTGATTTTGTTGTTCCAACTGTCGTTTTATTTCTTCGTTTGACTGGTTTATAGTCTCCAACTGTCGCACATTTTGTTGTTCCATTTCATTCTTAATTTCTTGGTTTGACTGCTCAATTTTCACCATTTGTCGTTCGTTTTGTTGTTTCATTAGACACATCTGTCCTGTCATTTGGTTCATAGCAGCTATTAACTGCGACAAATCGAAACTTCCAGAATGTTCTTGTATCTTTTCGACCAACGGTTGTTTATCTTCTGCTTTCTGCTCTATGGTTGCTACATCCGTTACTTTCTCTCCAAAATCATAATGTTCCGCGTCCAGCCCTTCGTTCTGCGTGGCCTCACGTAGTCGCGCTTGTAAAGCTGCTTTAGTACCATCAGTAGCCAAACCCCGTTTCTCTAGTTCTCTTTTTAATTCTAGAACTTTTAATTCGTTGAGAATCATTTTCTTTATCTTTTTATTCACAATCCCACCGCTGTCACCAATTTGTTACGTTTTTGCCTTGTCAAATAAGGTTCGTATCACTGGATTGTGAATAAAACCAATTCAATTTAATTTATCACCAACGAATTTATTTATTTCACACAAGAATTATTACAACACAGTTTATTAATACAAATTCACAAAATCACTTTATATAAATTATTCTCAAATTTTACTAATCACTTTTACTTTTTATTTCGCACAAAAACACTTTTTAAATCACTTTTTAATTCCTTTTTAATCTTTATACTATCGCTTTCCAAATATTACTTATTCTTACAACTTTACACTATCGCGTTCCAAATACTAATAATCCAATTCGATCTTGTTCGCCCTTTTATATACACAAACCAAGCTTCTCGAAAGTTCACGACTTTTCCAGTTGGAATAGCGTAGAAACATTACGTAACAATTTTTATCATGGAAAATTCCATTTAGTACAGTAAACATTGAGCTATTAGTTTTACTTATTCTATTACACACTAGGTGTCACCGTCACAATATTTTGTTACGTTTATCCTTGTCAATCAAGGTTCGTATCACTGGATTGTGAATAATAAAAACTAAAAAGGAATTAAAAAGTAATTTAAAAAAGTGTTGTAGTGCGATAAATAAAGTAAAAGTGATCAGTAAAATTTAAGAATAATTTATATAAAGTGATTTTGTGAATTTTTATTGATAAACTGTGTTGTAATAAATTTTGTGAAATAAATAAATTCGTTGGTGATAAATTGAATTGAGTTTGTATTATTCACAATCCAGTGATACGAACCTTGATTGACAAGGCAAAAACGTAACAAATTGGTGACAGCGGTGGGATTGTGAATAAAAGATAAAGAAAATGATTCACAACGAATTAAAAGTTCCAGAATTAAAGAGGGAACTTGAGAAACGAGGTTTGGCTACTGATGGTAGTAAAGCAGCTTTACAAGCGCGACTACGTGATGCCATGGAGAAAGAAGGGCTGGACGCGGAACATCATGATTTTGGAGAGAAAGTAACGGATGCGGCAACCGTAGAGCAGAAAGCAGAAGATAAACAACCGTCAGCCGAAACAACACAACCACCATCTGGAAGTTTCGATTTGTCGCAGTTAATAGTTGCTATGAACCAGATAATGGGACAGATGAGTCTAATGAAACAACAAAACGAACGGCAAATAGAACAACAAAATCAGTCGAATCAAGAAATGAAACATCAAATAGAGAAAATAGAACAACCAATCCAGGAAATTGCAGATGGGCAAAAGAGAATGGACGAGAAAATTCTGGAATTGTCTACAAATGTACAAGGCGAAATAGAGAAACTGCAAACGAATTTTAAGACGGAGATTCAAAAGGTTGACGAAAAATTACAAGCGGAGGTTTAACGTCTCGGGAAAGAGCTAACTGATATCAAGGCAAGTGGAACAACAACACAAGTGGTACAAACCGTTCAATCAGTTAAGTTAAAGCCACCAACATTCGACGGTACAACATCTTTCGGCATTTTCAAATTTCAATTTGAAACGGCAGCCAATCAAAACCGTTGGAATGATGAACATCTTGTCGCAGCGTTAATAGTGGCCCTTAAAGATGAAGCTGCGGAGGCCTTACAAACAATTCCGGAAAAAGATCGCAACAGTTATCTCGAAATTATGAAGGCGCTGGATCGGAAGTACGGCAGTGACCACAAGCGGGAAATCTTTCGTATGGAATTGAAAAGCCGCTATCAAAAGAGAGGAGAATCGCTACAGGAATTTTCATCGGCAATCGAGCGATTAGTACATCTAGCACTTACCAGAACATCGGCCGAATATATGGAAAGGCTTAAAATTGATGCATTCATTGACGGCATTCGAGATCCAGAAACACGCAGGGCGGTGATGTTGTCACCTAAAGCGACCTTCGCGGAAACCGTTGCATTTGCGTTGACGATCGAGGCTGTGCAGAACTTTACGAGACCGTCATTATTTAGGCGCCAAATGAACTCAGACAAGAACGGCATCAGGGAGCGAATGGTACCGAAAGGCGGAAGAGGCAGGCTTAGGTGTTGGAAATGTGACAAGTTGGGTCACATCTCAATGGACTGTCGGAGTATTATACAGAAAAAGATAAGATCGCCACGGAACGGTCGGGACATACATAGGTCTAGAAGCAGCGAGCGAAGATGTTGGGTATGTAACAGGATTCGCCACATCTCGCGAGATTGTTTGGAAGCAGGAGGAAAGCGGCATGGATCACCATCTTCCGTGGAAAGAGCACGAAGAGGAGAGCAGGGAACGGATGAGCGGATGGCAACAGTCGGTAAAGTGGAAAGGTTAGAAGTCAGTTTGGAGGAACCGAAGCTGGCTTCACCGTCTGGTTGCCCCATAACATTCATCCCTGTTACGAGTGAAGCACAAGGCGGAAGCAGCGTCACAGTTTGGGGCGGTGTTGATGGGAGGAGGATTATTACGCTGGATACCGGAGCAACCCACACAATTGTTCGGAAAGATTTGATCGCAGAAGCAGTGCAGCTGGTTGATGGGTTAAAATTAAGAATGGCAAATGGGTAGAGTGCAATGATTAAAGGGAAAAAGATCGTGAGGATAAGGATTGGCGAAACTCTTTTCCCACACGCAGTTCTGGTCGCAGACATTGTGGACGAGGTTATTTTGGGAACGGACTTCATGAGGATGAATGGCTTTGTGTTGGATTTTGGACGAGGAATATTGAGTAGCGATAACATCGAGCTGAAACTTAAATTTAACGGTACGGATACGACAGTAAGGCAAGTAACAATCAGTCATTGCGAGGAGCTGCCATCGAAATCTGAAACAATTGTTGAGGAAACGAATGAACACCAGGTTAAACAGATATTGGATAAAAAGGGCCGAGTTGCGTGAAGAGGAGTGCTAGTGTTCGGTGGCTGGATGAGGGATCGTTATGACAAACCAGCCAACGGCGGAAGATTTGGAGAAAAGCGGCTGAAACGGAACCGCGTTTTACAGTGGAAGAAGGATTCGTCGTCGTAAGTGCAGGGAGGTAAACCAATGGCGGTACATTTAGAGAGGCTGGCCCTCTACAGAGGAGGTAATTTCGGTCCTGTTCGGGACGAACAGGCTTAGGTGAGGGGTAGTGTGACGGTGACACCTAGTGTGTAATAGAATAAGTAAAACTAATAGCTCAATGTTTACTGTACTAAATGGAATTTTCCATGATAAAAATTGTTATGTAATGTTTCTACGCTATTCCAACTGGAAAAGTCGTGAACTTTCGAGAAGCTTGGTTTGTGTATATAAAAAGGCGAACAAGATCGAACTGGATTATTAGTATTTGGAACGCGATAGAATAAACTTGTAAGATTATTAGTAATATTTGGTAAGCGATAGTATAAAGATTAAAAGGAATTAAAAAGTGTTGTAGTGCGATAAATAAAGTAAAAGTGATCAGTAAAATTTAAGAATAATTTATATAAAGTGATTTTGTGAATTTTTATTGATAAACTGTGTTGTAATAAATTTTGTGAAATAAATAAATTCGTTGGTGATAAATTGAATTGAGTTTGTATTATTCACAATCCAGTGATACGAACCTTGATTGACAAGGCAAAAACGTAACAATATTGTTTAATTTATCATTTATTTCACATAAGAATTATTACAACACAGTTTATTAATAAAAATTCACAAAATGACTGTATATAAATTATTCTCAAACGTTTAATGTACACTTATAATTTTTATTTCCATAAAAACACTTTTTAATTCCTTTTTAATCTTTACTCTATCGCTTACCAAATATTACTAATCCAATTCGACTTCGTTCGCCTTTTTATATACACAAACCAAACTTCTAGAAAGCTCATGACTTTTCCAATTAGAATAGCGTAGAAACATTACGTAACAATTTTTATCATGGAAAATTTCATTTTAGTACAGTTAAACATTGAGCTATTCATTTAACTTCTTCTATTACACACTAGCTCAATGTTTAACTGTACTAAAATGGAATTTTCCATGATAAAATTGTTATGTAATGTTTCTACGCTATTCTAACTGGAAAAATCATGAACTTTCGACAAGTTTGGTTTGTGTATATAAAAAGGCGAACAAGATTGAATTGGATTATTAGTATTTGGAACGCGATAGAGTAAAGATTAAAAAGGATATAAAAAGTGATTTAAAAAGTGTTTCTGTGGAAATAAAAAGTAAAAGTGAATAGTAAAATTGTGCGAAATAAAAATTATAAGTGGACAGTAAAATTTGAGAATAATTTATCCACAGTGATTTTGTGAATTTTTATTAATAAACTGTGTTGTAATAATTTTTGTGTGAATAAACTGTGTTGTAATAATTTTTGTTGAGACTCACAACATTTTTTTAATTGTAAAACTATCAACAAGTAAAATTGAACTGATGATGAAAACGATTTTAAATGAATAAAATTTGTATAGTTTCACTACAAGGGCGATTACATGTTCAGATATTTTTAAAGTTTGTAACAAATATTTCTAAAATTATAATTATATAAACTATATTATAACAACTTATTAGTCTCGATAAATCTCTATACCATCAGACTTTCTCTCCTTTTTGTGGTTAAATTGCAATTAATTCAGTTTAATTTTATCCAATAAGACTTTTTACGCTACATTTTATCGTTATTAATTCATTTCCTTGAATTACAGAACTTACTAGTTGTACATGAAAATCTGGCTTTTTATACAGATATTCTATCGAAACTACAGATTTTTCCTTTCATGAGTACAGACATATAGTATATTAAAAATTTGTATTTTAGCATGGAAACATACCAAAGTAAATTTTTAGTACATCTGTCATTTTTATTTAGTACAACAGGAAAGTAGTAGCTGATTTACATGTCATCTTTTGCTCTATTTTAAAAGGCAGGACGTTCCTTGCATTATAAAGAGGTATATTGAAATTGTGTTATTTACTACTATTTACAGCAATCCACAAATTTTTGGCTAAAAAGAATAGAAAACCCGAAAAAGATAAACCTGATTATCTTTTTTTGTAAAAGTTGCACCATGTTTCTCAAAATTTATAAAATCATAGTAACATTTTGAAAGAAAAAGTGAAAATTTTATTATGTCCGTCCCATTTTTCTATATGGATAAAATGTATAGCGTTGCCAAAATAAATACAATTCTAAGTGCTGCGAGTGCCAGTATTTTTAAGTGGATGATAGAAGTAGCTTCAATTTACCAATCTTCTTGTGACAAATATAAAAAAAACAGCTAATATTTCGATTATAATTTTCCCTCTATTAATTTGTTTTCCCATATAAAAAAAAATGTCTAAATCATTATCGTCATGTTGTTCTCCATCTTTTCTTATCTCCGATCTATGAGTAGTTAATGGTTGGCGGTCCATTTGCTATTGATTTTCACTGGTACTATTCCAAAGACAAGCAGAAAAATGTCAAAATTTATCAATAATAGAAGTAGAACAACCAATATTCATTATTATGTATTTTAGATTTATTATTATTTTTTTTTTATAATGATGAAAAATATCATTTGATAACAATATAAACAGAGGTATGAAATATATGTATAAGAAATCAATAGTTACTACTTTGTTATATTACCAACAGACACACCATTTTTACATATTATTTCATTTAAGGGAATAGTGGTGAGAGTTTAGTTAAGAGATTTTTTCCAATGTTAATATTATTTTGTGCCTACACGTACTCATATTCAATACCGCTAAAAGTTGTAAAACTGTAAAAATCGCACTATCTATACTACAGATTGTGCTAATGGGAATTCATTGAAATATACCTTCAATTTATATTTCATTTAATTATAAAATATTTTTAATTAATTATCGATATTCGATTTATTTTTTCTTGCTAGCAAAATTAGTTTTTGTTCAAAATTTCATTTTGATAATCCCCGTTGGTGTTTAATCTGTTGTATTTAATTTAATTGTGATTAAATTTAATTTTAACTAGAAATGTAATGTCTTCCATTGTATCTTGATTATTGTGTTCTGCCTGTAAAGTTGGAGCGTTTAATTTTTAGGATGCGTTTGAATAAACATCACGCTTCAAAAAACTTGTCTTAAACTCATACAAAACCAACCGAGCAAAGGACTTTTAAATAATTATTTTCTAAATTACTAATTTAAGAGCAAATTGTAAAAAATTCCCTGGCCACTTTTAGCCAAACCATTATCGGAAAAATAGATACCCAGCAAGAGGGTCAACATTAATTTGGATGCTCAAATCTGAAAAAATAAATAGAAAAATAAATTTAGAACATTCAGCTGACAAAAGTTGTTGGTGCAAGAAACGAGATATGTAAACTGTTGCTGCATACTTTGACTCGGGCGAGAAATGTGCTGTTTCAGTTTTAACTTATCCATCTCCTTTGGTACGGTGTGTTATGAGTTAGCTCATGCACAAAAAAGCTTTAGGAAAGGGGAAAATTTAGCAAAAACTATTTGCCCCAAAACTGTACATGCAAAATTACAGTACGGTAAGCCGGGACAGTTGGTAAACTTTTTGCAAAATGGTGTGTATTGCTGAAAGCATATGAATGAACTATTTTTGGTGAAGTGGAACAGGTAAATTAGGATTTCATCTATAATTTAACTATCATTTTAAAGCACCAAAATATACGAAAATATTATAAATTTACGTTTTAAGAAGGTTGCCCTTGTAACAGCTTACCCAGTTCTGGAGCAAGTTGTTTCACGTACTAGGGTAGGTAGTTACATCTGATGCTAAAACATTTTACTCTATCAATATTTCAGTAAATAGAAACAAAATTTATTTAATAAAACCCTTTGTCACTGACTCGAGCACGCTGTAAGATGGCGTTGAAAAAAAACTTAAATAAATACGCATAGCGTACTTGATTGAAAAATATAAAATTTTGTTTGTATGATTGAACATTAAGGTGCTGATACATGTACGATTTTTGCCTTTAAGGCAATAGAAATAGTCACATCAAGTAGGCGATATTAAATGCCTTTAAGGAAAAAATAGCAAATTGAACATGGTTCAATTTTTTATACTGCAAATTTTTCAGGCAAAATTATATATCCTTAAAAAAATGGCAGCTATTGCAACCAATCAGCGCGCTGTATTTTTTTACCTTAAAGGACAAATTGTTGCATGTATTCACTGCCTTAATTCTCCTAAAAGTTATCTAAATCAAGTAAATTAATCAAAATGTTTAGGAAACAATCACCCCTAAAAGACTACTTAAACGTTTACAAATCAAACTTTTACACTTAAAAGAATATTATGCGACGATTGGAACTTTTAAAGGTATCCTACGTAAAGATATATACTCAGAATGTTTTTTTTTACTTTTACATGAAATACCCTTCAACTCATTCATATAAATGAACTTATGACACTGCAGAAGTATTGGATTTTTTGTTTTTTCTTTAAATTAATTTAGTGCATCAACGTATAAACTGTAGTGAAGATTACACCAAATAAGAAAATATAAACATGTATTAGTGAATAAACTGTTAATACAGTTTCTTCATTCTTTAAAAATTTTACATTTTGTTTGTTGTAATATGTCAAGTTAAATTAGTAGCTTTAAGTTTAGTGTTTGAAATGGTCATACATGCGTGTGAAGTTTATAACAAAAAAGTAACGCTTATTTGAATTTCTATTGGAATTTTGCTTTATGTGTTAGTGATTTACATTGTTAAAACAATAGTTTAATAAACAGGCTCATTGGAAGAGTTTTGATGCTTTTGGTTTCAATTCGATAATGGTATGATTCTAGATGAGTCAGAAGCTGTATTGATTTTATTCGCAAAAAGATTTTGAAAAAAGAAATGATTTTCTAACCGTCAATTACTTTAATCAGGTGTGGTAATATGAAACAGCATTTCTAATAGTGCCACCATTTTATGCAGATTTGCAAAAGAGCGATGGTGAATAAATGAGTGGATTAAAGTGAATTAAAGTTTTTATCAACAAAATTGAACAAATCATTTGGGAAAATCAGCCAATTACGTGAAAAAAAAACTAATAAAAAATGATTTCTGGGTAAAGTTCTAGAATATGGCCAACTAGGATGGAGCTTGGCTTTTCCTTAACCGATTTTAGTGAAATTTGGTGTGGGCGACAGAAAAGGGATTCTAAAATGATTTTTGGATAAAGTTCTGGAATATGACCAACTAGAATTGAACTTAGCTATTCCTTGGCTAAAAATCACTATAGAATCCCTTTACCATCGCGCTTACCAAATTTCACTAAAATGAGTTAAAGAATAGCCAAGTTCCATCCTAGTTCGTCATATTCGAGTCATCGTTAAGAATTTATTGAAAATAAAACAAGGCCGAGGGTCATCAATATTTGTAAAGTAACGGTAGATTTACTAAAAAATAACATAAAACGTGTTTTTTTGTACTTTTTCAAATTAGTATTGAGGATGAAAAAAAAAATTTGTTCTCAAATAATCATTAAAGCTTCTTGTTGGAAATTTACTTAAATTTTTAAGGCTTCCCTCATATTTACTGTGCACTCATTAGTTGCTGAGATATCGATGATCAAACACAAAAGAGTCTTTTTTCATTCAAAGTCAGATATCTCAGCAAAAAGTTGACGTATAGAGAGACCACAAAGATATTAAATTGAAAACTACTTAACAAGCTAACTGACCTATGCATTGGTTTAACTTAAAAGAAATTTCCCGAGCCCGAGGATCCTTCAAAATAAAATGGAAAGTTTTCTCGCCCTGTTTCTTAAGATTGCGTGATAAAGGGATCTCACAAAAATGTTCTGCTAAAAAATCTCAAAACTAGAGATTTGAAGCTTTAAAGTGCTTTTTTTTCATCTCTGTACGAGTGTTTTTCAGTTTTTCACAAAGATACAGCTCTTCAAAAAACACTAAAAAAACTGAAAAACATGGAGTAGTGTATTTAGTTGACAGTTTAATTAAGACTATTAGAAGCTTATATTTGTTGAAATCATGCGTCAATTATGTTGTTCTTAAAACATTCTACTTCGCGAATTTTCTTTCGAGAATTGAATGTGGTCTGACATGTTGGGGTTCTGCTTATCCTATACTACAAAAACCTATTGTAACCCTTCAGAAGGAAACTGTTAGACTGATTAATTTTTAACCTAAACTCCACTATCTTCTCCTTTATTTGTTAACACCGCTGATTTAAATTTAAGACAATTATATATTAGTATTAAAACAATTTCATAAAAGGATTGGAAATAAATAGAAACGTAGGGGTCAATGAAATTGACAGTTTTAGAGTCAATAACACTTGTCAAACGATGATTGCCAGTTCAGAAGTTTGTAAATAGAAGGTCATACTCATTTATATGGAGCGTAATTTTTAATAGGATTTCGGCTTACTTAAAGAGGGATTCTTCGTTGAATTTATTTTTGAAAAATTTGAAATCTTTGTTATTTGCTAATCCATACATTGAGGATTTAATTGAGCTGCGAACATGAGTTTTCTGTAACAATTTATTGGGTATCGTTTTTCAGTTCTTGTAGCTATTTGGACGTGTACCTAAATTTACAAGTGTATTTTAATTTCCTTTTATTATAATTAAATTCTTCATCCACAACCAAATGAAAAAGCCATGTAAACAAAATTATGTCAATTAATTTGCATAAAATATTAGGAGTACAAATTGAAAATGCGGGATTTTTTCTATTTTTGAACGTTTATTCTGAAAAAATGGTAACAAATGAATTATTCAAAGTATTGTCCATCGCTAGCCACAACTTTTTCCCATCTTTCTGGCAATTTACGGATACCGTCGCGAAAAAATTCGGCCGGCTTGGCTGCTATCCAGTCATCGACCCATTTTTGGGCTTCTTCGTAAGAATGGAAGCGCTGGTCAGCTAGGTCATGTGTCATCGATCGGAAAAGGTGGTAATCGGAAGGAGCAATATCTGGGCTATACGGCGGGTGGGGTAAGACTTCCCATTTCAGCGTTTGTAGGTATGTTTTGACCGGCGCTGCAACATGTGGCCGAGCGTTGTCATGTTGCAAAATTACTTTGTCGTGTCTTTGCTCGTATTGTGGCCGTTTTTCTTTGAGTGCGCGGCTCAAACGCATCAATTGAGTTCGGTATAGTGCTCCTGTGATGGTTTCGTTCGATTTCAATAGCTCATAATACACCACACCCAGCTGGTCCCACCAAATACAGAGCATGAGCTTGGCGCCGTGAATATTTGGTTTGGCCGTCGATGATGATGCATGGCCGGGGTAACCATATGATTTTTTGCGCTTCGGGTTATCGTAATGGATCCACTTTTTATCACCAGTGACAATGCGATGCAAAAAACCCTTCCGTTTTTGCCGTTCGAGCAGCAGTTCGCATGCAAAAAAACGGCGCTCGACGTCTCTCGGCTTCAGCTCATACGGCACCCAATGTCCTTGCTTTTGGATCATTCCGAGGGCTTTTATACGATGGGAAATGGCTTGTTGTGTCACTCCCAATGAATCTGCGAGCTCTTGTTGAGTTTGACACGAGTCTTCATTGAGTATTGCCTCCAATTCAGCATTCTCAAACTTTTTCACTTGGCCCGGCCGCTCTTTGTCCTCAACGTCAAAATCACCACTTCTAAACCGCACAAACCATCTCTCGCACGTTGAAACCGATGGAACATGACTCGGATAAGTCTCGGAGACCAATCGATGTGCTTCAGCAGCACTTTTCTTCAAATTAAAGAAGTAAATTAAAACTTCCCGCAAATGCTGTTTTGTTGGCACGAAACTCGACATATTGAGAGCTCAAAAAAACTATGAATTTGACACTGCGACAAATTGACACATACTGAAAATTAAAGCTATAAGACGTAGCTTTGACATGAACATAGTAACAGTACTGCCTGATGCGTATAGCGTTAGTAACGCCATCTGTTATCAATCCCGCATTTTCAATTTGTACCCCTGATATAAAACAAGTGGATAAGTTGTGATTTATTCGCTGGACCGAAAGTTGTATTATCTCGGTAAATACAATACGTGCTGTACTTAACAATCAATAATTAAGCACTTGTTTTACGGCTGATATGTTTGTATGGCGTACTATTTCATCCGTTTGCATTTCGTCATAACAGTTCTTTCTAAACGGCGCTTTTTTTGCTTAAACATTCTGGGAAAAACTATAAATTAATCGTTTGTGCTTAACAACTTTTCCAAATATTCGAAAGCTTTCCAAATATTCTCACAAAACAACAAATTTTCTAACAACTTATTAAACAAAATCTCAAATTAGATTCATTTATATTCAAGCAAATAATCATGACTATAACTTACGCCTTGGCAATATTGCCATCAACAAAACAAAAACTATAATAATCGAGTGATATCTTTCTATCTTGGCAAAAACAAAAATATACCATTATCACTCTCACAATATTTTGTACAAAATATATACATAAATACTGGGTGGCACCAGAAAAAAATGCATACTTATTTCTGGAAGCAAACTACGATCCTAAAACTGGAACGGGTAATGAATTCAGGTTTTGGTTGGTTCTTGCTTTGAAGTTGAATAAATAGAAGAAGAAAATAGAATATGAAATATGAATTTTTCTGTTTTTTTATTTTTTTATTTCTGGTTCAGTCTGTGTGTCTGTAAATGAATGAAAATAATTTTCGAGCATTATATAGTTTTTGTGTCACGCTCTCGTTTTCATATTTGTTTTTTTTAATCAAAAAGTTGATATTTTTCACCCATTAAATCAAGATAAACACATAATGTTGAACACTATACAGTTTTCAAATTTATCTATTCAAATTTTTGTTTTGTTCATTTTTTTTTTTTTTTTGGAAAAAGGATTTTAAAATCCAGCGCTCTTTTATCCCGTTTTAATATTTTATATTTAGTTCTCTATATAAACATTATGATTTCGATAAAATATGTATTTGATCCAAGGCAACAATGCGAAACAAAAATTGATATAAAGTATCTCCATGATTGTATCGTGGGGTGTTTAACACATATACTAAATAAATATAATATATCCATGGTTATAATATCGATTGAAGTGAGAAAAACAACAGCAACCTGATATACTGCCATCGTTTTGAATCAGATAGTTATATGTGCATACAAACAGGAGACGTAAGCCATACACAACTAAGGCTGCGGAGGAACAGTCGGGTAAATCATTTAGTACAGTAAATTTAAATTTTAGTACACATTTACTTTAATTGGCGTACCAATTCTCTAGAAGTAAAAATGGTTTGGAGTGTTGAAATCGCTGGCTATTAAGTGCAAAAAGAAACGTCAAATATTTGTATGTGTTTTCATTCGAAAAATAAAAATAAAATTTATTTTATTACCTATGAATACATACATAGATATATGGAATTTACCTTTATTGTCATATTTTACCCAACTTTTTAGTACAGTATTTCAATTTAGCCTGTACACTGTAAAAAGTAGAAGTAGAAAAGAACAATTTACTTGACTATTAGTAAGCAGCTTAAGTTGAAATGCTGTAGCTATACAAGACAATGACCAAAATAATTGTTGTATTATATATTAATACCTCGCGTTCTGATTAGTGTGACCACACGTCCTTGTTTCCTCGGACATGTTCCGATTTTTCAAACTTCTGCTCGCATTCTGGAAAATGTCTTACTTTATTTTATTTTGTTTTAAAGAAATAGGAAAATTTTTGAAAATTAAACTTGATGGCTTCTTTATATTGTGGCTAAGTCTGGGATTTTTCACAAAAGGCCAGAGACGTATTTATGTCCCTTTTTATAAAACAGAATTTGAAGATTGTTTCGCTTATATGTAAAGAAATACTTTTTTTAATGCCAACATTATTTATTAAATATTTTATTTCATTCTATTGCCGATCGTCAGAGCGGTAACATCATTTCAATAGATGTAATCATAAAAAAAAATAAATAAAAAATAAATATTCGTGGTTAATAAAATTTAAAAGTAAAAATTTATTGAGTATCAGCAGATATTTATTTAATATTTAATATATTACCTACAGTGGTATACAATCGGCAACAATAATTTAAATCAAAAAATGAAACGTATGTACATAACAAAATAAAAACAATAAAATGCCTATAAGGTCTTAAAAAGCTCACGACTAAACGAATCTCTAGTCAAATTAAAATCAAAAACATCGTATGAATAATTGAAAAGTCGAGACGTGGTCAAGGCTGGCTCCGAAAGTTGATAGTTTGTTGAGCCAGAATCGATTAGTAAAAAACCATCACGACGATGCAGACAACGTTCAGGAGCATAAATATTGAGTCGTGCGAGTAATTCAGCACAATCAATACGATACAATAAAATGTCGCGAACAAATAAAACGCAAGCCGCCACCCGACGCTGTTCTAAACGCTGTAATCCCAAAAGGTTGCAGCGCTCATGCTAATGTGGAATAGCATAATTATTCAATGATGGTGTACTGCGAAGTGCGTATAAAACAAATTGCTGAACGCTTTCAATTCTATCAGAATGGCACTTATAAAAAGGAGACCAAACCTGCGAGGCGTACTCTAGCGGAGAACGGACAAAGGCAACATACAATGACTTTATTGTAAGCGGGTTACAAAAGTCCCTGCAGCTACGCTTTATGAAACCCAACATCATATAAACCATTGCTATAACAGAATCAATGTGCCTCACAAACGTTAGATCGGAAGAAAATACTACCCCAAGATCAGACATACCATATACTCCACCATTTCCACGACTCCATTAAACAGCGAATACCCATGAAATACCGGAGAGCGAATGCGATAGAAAGAAATAGCTTTACATTTAGCTACATTCAGGGACAATTTGTTCTTAGCCGGCCAGACACAAAATGTGTTAAAATCCCTTTGCAACCTAAGACAGTCAGATACACTACAAATTGGTTCAAATATTTTCAAATCGTCTGTATACAGCAGGCAATGCGCGAACTCAAAGCACTAAACAACATCATTAATAAATAGTGAAAAAAGAACAGGTCCAATATGACTTCCCAGTGGGACACCAGAGGTAACTCGAAATAAAACTGAGGACGAGTCATAGACCTTAACATACTGCCATCGATTCGAAAGATAAGATTGAAGCCACTTAGTTGGAATGAATTGACAATTCAATTTCCCAAGCTTATTGATAAGTATCGAATGATCAATCTTATCAAAAGCCTTTGAGAAGTCCATGTACACAACATCCAGTTGTTGTCTGGTTGCAATACTGTTATGTAAGTGACCACAAAAAGAAATCAGGTTGGTCACTGTGGATCTTCCAGGATAAAAGCCATGTTGAGCAGGACAAATTAACGATTTCAAATGAAAAAATAGAAATTTTTGTACCAATGCTTCGAATAGTTTCGGTATAGCAGAGATTATAGCGATCTCACGGTAATTGCTGATTTCACACCTTTTGCCCGATTTGAAAATCGGGCGAATGAAGGAAATCTTCCAAAGATCCGGGAAAACCCCTGTACGGAGGCTTTCGTTAAAAATAAACGCGAGAGGAACAGCTAAACCATCCACACAGTTTTTCATAAGGATGGGTGGAATGCCGTCATGTCCTGAGCCCTTATTCATGTCAAGTTGCGCCAAACTATCGGAGATCTCATCTACAGAAAACCTTAACAGACTAAATTCCGAACAGTCACTAGATTTAGTAATAGTAGTATGAGACTTATAGACAGACTTAAAATAGTTGGCAAATAAATTACAGATATCCGAGGGCCGACTTGCAAATGAGTTCTGATAAATCGTAGGTGAGGGAAATCCCACAACATTTCTTTTGCTGTTGATGAAATTCCAGAAATTTTTAGGATTAGTAGTAAGATCTTCTTCAATCTGCAAAATATAATTATTATAAAGGAACCGGTTTAAAATTCGAAACTCC
Organism: Tipula vernalis; assembly: GCA_958295665.1. Lineage (NCBI taxonomy): Eukaryota > Metazoa > Arthropoda > Insecta > Diptera > Tipulidae > Tipula > Tipula vernalis. The sequence continues at coordinate 332,059,587 of OY282558.1, read as the reverse complement.
ATATGGGCTGAATTGAACGCAGCGTAAAACTTATCCCCATGTACCCTATATAATGAATGAAGTTTATTACGACGCTTCTCCAGTAGCACAAGTTTATCATTATACCATGGCTCACGAAATTGCGGTTTGTCTTTTACCTTCGGAACAAACATTTCGATGCCAGCCATGATCCGCTCGTCCAGCAGACGGACAATCTTGTTCAAGTCCACTCCTCGTTGAAGAAAGCTCCAGTCCGAATTGGCTAGAAATTCGTTTAAGGAGACATAATCTGCACATCTAAAATTAAAATGAGAACCATTATTGTAAGTAAAATTAGTAACACACTTTTCATGACATATATTTATCATAATAGGAGTGTGGTAAATGCTCGCACAGCCAGTGAAATCCTCACAAGATGAAATCTCCGAATGTAAAACATCAGTAGCGAAAACCAGGTTCAAAAACTTGCTGCAGCTGTTGGACACTCTGTTCTGTTGAATGGTAGCAATGCTCGCAAAATATTCTATCGTATGTAACACCCTTTCGTCTGTAGAATACGAAGTAAAAACTCCATCAACATCGAACCAAATAGCATCACGAAGATTAAAGTCGCCAACAAACATAAGGTATTCGCCAGCTCCTACCAAAGGTAACACAATTGAATCAACAAAATTTGTAATCTCTACATAATAATCTAAGTTTGAGCCACTAGGAATATATACAGCGACCACGATCACGGAGGAATGGGCTACCTTTACACGGACTGCCATAGTATCTAGTTGAGATTGACAAGCGATCTCAAAATCGAACACTTCACAGCAATCAGCACTCCTCCACCTTTCATGCTGGTTAGGAAGTTATAACGGTCTTTCCTATGGACGACATAGTTGGATGGAAAATATTCCTCGGAATTAAAACTGGCTGTAAGCCAGGTCTTACCAATAGTTATAATGTCGTAATCATTGTCAAGAACCCCAAGCCGAAAGGCTTTAGCTTTGCCCCGAATGCTGTAGTTAATAAATTTGCAGTGAAATTTCCAAATTCCGCAACCCACTACAATCACAACTCGAAATATGGTTCCACTCTTGACATAGCCCTTACTAACTACCATCAATTTTTAGATAATATGAAATCTATCCAAGATTTAAGCTCTAACCACCTCCCGGTTCTTTTTCAGTTGATCTCAAATTCCCAAAACTATAATATTCATAGCAAGTCTCAAATTAGAAATATTCAGTCACATAACGATATTGATGAGGGAATCTCTTATTTAAATAAATTAATCCCAACAAAAATGTTATACGACTTAGAAATACGCGTAGGCGACAATTCCAGCGAACCCGAGATTCATTAGTAAAGAATAAGTAAATAATTAATAAAGAATTTCAAATCTTGAAAAATAATAGATATACTAAACTTCTAGAAAATATCCAAAATGATAAAAATACCAATAAAACGTGGACAATCAGCAAAAATCTACGTCTTCGAAGTAGACAAATTCCACCACTCAATGACGAAATTAATAATCGTACTTTGATATCGAAACAAGAAAAATGGAAATCGCTAGCACACAGATTTGCAGGCATTCAAAATAACCATAGTACTTCTTTATTTTTTCAACAAATAGTTTCAGAAGTTGACAATTTTTTAACCATAACAATCACAAAAGAAATTAAATATATTATAGGATCGATTAAATCCTCTAAATCTCCATGTGAAGACACTATTAACGGTAGGTTAATATAAATCTCCCCAGAAAAGCTATTGTTTTCATACCATAAAAACGATTTAACGCTTGTTTAAAATACTCATATTTTACCAATTATAAAGCCAGGGAAGGTCAACTCGGAATTATCTAGTTACTGAGCAATAAGCTTTTTAAATATCTTAGGAAAAATTTTCGAAATATTGATTAAAAAGATACTGTTAAAGTTAGCCAAAAGTTGCCAGCCGAAAGTGAAAAGTCGATAATGCAGATTGTGTTAATCCAGTCGCAGGTAAAAAAAATGGTTATGCAGATTGTCTAAGCCAAGCCGAAAGTAAAAAGTCGATAATGCAGATTATGATAAATGTTATTAGACGAAAAGAAAAAATTTAGTAGTTATCAGCCGAAAGTAAATAGGATACATGGATTTAAATAAAAATTTTTGTAAATAGTTTTACGTGTAAAACTTTGCTACGAAGAAAATATCGGAAAATCAGAAGAATATACAAAATTGGAATAAAATCAGCCTCTAGAGAATATATCTGAAGTTGAATCGTTTTTATGTGATTTTTAAATAGCTATCGAATGAAAAAATTCAGTTCAAGTTTCCCGTGGGAAATCTCGGAAACTTCGTTCCAAAAATCATTAGAAAATTTGAGTAAAATCAGCCTCTAGAGTGATATTTCTGGAGATGGATTGCATTAATGTGACTAGTCAATAGCTATCGCAGGAAAAAAATTCAGATTAATTTTCCCGTGGGAAATCTCGGAAAATTCGATTTTCCAAAAATTATTAGAAAATGTAGCGACCGATTTAAATTTCAAATAAAATAAAATTTCAATCGCGCTCCAATTGCAAAATAACGTAATCGTATTTTGCGCTAACATTCAGGCGTTATTCAAATCATTTACCAAAAATACATTTTATTTGGTTGTCATGCGCGCTCGCAATAACCAAAGATTGAACGGTAGATGAAATAAATAATGTAGTCAAATTGCTTTCCATTTTACATATAAAACCACGATGTTTTTATTTGTACTTTTTATTACCATCCGGCATGTCCAAAATTTCGTGAAATAATCACGACGGTATAATACATACATATTTAATATATACAACGAATTCATATTATTATACTACTTTGCTCGTCATACGTCAATATTAAATTTGCGTACACTATAACCCACTCACCCCAATACAGCCAAGCTTTTTCGAGGGGAATCAAAATCGTTCGCGCATTATTTCGGGTTTTGGCTTTTGATTTTTGAGAAGCAGTATATACACGACGCGCAAGCAAAACGGTGGTGCTAAATATATAATAATAAAATTGTTTGAAAATAAAGTTTCATAATAATTAATAATAATTTTTTTTTTTTATAAATAAATAAATAAATAATATTTTTTAATAATTAATAATTTAATAAATTAATTACCTGAGTTTTTATGTTATTTAAAAAAAAACCAAGGAACCATACTACAAAAATTTGTATAAAATCAGCCTCTAGAGTGTTATGTCTGAAGATGAATTGCATTAATGTGATTTCCCACGGGAAACTTGAAGTGAATTTTTTTCCTGCGATATCTATTGACAAATCACATCAATGCAATCCATCTCCAGACATAACACTCTAGAGGCTGATTTTATACAAATTTTCTAATAATTTTTGGAAAATCGAATTTTCCGAGATTTCCCACGGGATACTTGAAATGAATTTTTTTCCTGCGATAGCTATTGACAAGTGACATCAATGCAATCCATCTCCAGACATAATACTCTAGAGGCTGATTTTATTCATCCATTTCTTACTTTCGCCTGGAAATTTTTTTGAATTTTCCGAGATTTCCCACGGTAAACTTGAACTGAATTTTTTTCCTGCGATAGCTATTGACAAATCACATCAATGCAATCCATCTCAAGACATAACACTCTAGAGGCTGATTTTAGACAAATTTTCTAATATTTTTTGGAAAATCGAATTTTCCGAGATTTCCCACGGGATACTTGAAATGAATTTTTTTCCTGCGATAGCTATTGACAAGTCACATCAATGCAATCCATCTCCAGACATAATACTCTAGAGGCTGATTTTATTCATCCATTTCTTACTTTCGCCTGGAAATTTTTTTGAATTTTCCGAGATTTCCCACGGTAAACTTGAACTGAATTTTTTTCCTGCGATAGCTATTGACAAATCACATCAATGCAATCCATCTCCAGACATAACACTCTAGAGGCTGATTTTAGACAAATTTTCTAATATTTTTTGGAAAATCGAATTTTCCGAGATTTCCCACGGGATACTTGAAATGAATTTTTTTCCTGCGATAGCTATTGACAAGTCACATCAATGCAATCCATCTCCAGACATAATACTCTAGAGGCTGATTTTATTCATCCATTTCTTACTTTCGGCTGGAAATTTTTTTGAATTTTCCGAGATTTCCCACGGTAAACTTGAACTGAATTTTTTTGCTGCGATAGCTATTGACAAATCACATCAATGCAATCCATCTCCAGACATAACACTCTAGAGGCTGATTTTAGACCAATTTTCTAATATTTTTTGGAAAATCGAATTTTCCGAGATTTCCCAAGGGAAAGTTGAACTGAATTTTTTTGCTGCGATAGCTATTAACAAGTCACATCAATGCAATCCATCTCCAGACATAATACTCTAGAGGCTGATTTTATTCATCCATTTCTTACTTTCGCCTGGAATTTTTTTTGAATTTTCCGAGATTTCCCACGGGAAACTTGAAATGAATTTTTTTCCTGCGATAGCTATTGATAAAGGTAGTAGGCTTTGACTTTCACGCCAGTGGACGTGTTTTTTTCTGAAAATCATTTTTTTTTTTTTTAATTTTTTTTTTGTCGCAAATCAAAATTTACGTCAACGTTGGAGCCATGCAGATATCATCCCGAAAACTAACAGAAAAGGTGGAGTAAGATGAAGAAATCGTTCTAAATTCATTTTCTTATAAGTTCGGTAAAGTTTGAGGGTCAAGGGCAATGATCGAGTGAAGCCAAAAGAAGCTGATGTGTATACTTGCTTCAAGCAAAGACTCAAGTGAGGCTAGGAATTAGCGCTGCTACTGGTGAAAGTGTTGCTGTATTTTTTTTTTTTTTTTTTTGTGTTCCAGCTTTTTTTTGGTACACTCTATTACGAATGAGCTGATGCTCAAAATAGAGTGTGCCAAAAACTATGTAAATTAAAAAGTGCCCAATAAAATAAATAAATAAATCACATCAACGCAATCCATCTCTAAACATAACACTCTAGAGGCTGATTTTAGACAAATTTTCTATTCATTTTTGGAAAATCGAATCTTCCGAGATTTCCCACGGGAAAGTTGAACTGAATTTTTTTGCTGCGATAGCTATTGACAAGTCACATCAATGCAATCCATCTCCAGACATAACACTCTAGAGGCTGATTTTATTCATCCATTTCTTACTTTCGGCTGGAAACTTTTTTGAATTTTCCGAGATTTCCCACGGGAAACTTGAAGTGAATTTTTTCCTGCGATAGCTATTGACAAATCACATCAATGCAATCCATCTCCAGACATAACACTCTAGAGGCTGATTTTAGACAAATTTTCTAATAATTTTTGGAAAATCGAATTTTCCGAGATTTACCACGGGAAACTTGAAATGAATTTTTTTTCCTGCGATAGCTATTGACAAATCACATCAATGCAATCCATCTCCAGACATAATACTCTAGAGGCTGATTTTATTCATCCATTTCTTACCTTCGCCTGGAAATTTTTTTGAATTTTCGAGATTTCCCACGGGAAACTTGAAATGAATTTTTTTCCTGCGATAGCTATTGACAAATCACATCAATGCAATCCATCTCTAGACATAACACTCTAGAGGCTGATTTTATACAAATTTTCTAATAATTTTTGAAAAATCGTATTTTCCGAGATTTCCCAAGGGAAAGTTGAACTGAATTTTTTTGCTGCGATAGCTATTGACAAGTCGCATCAATGCAATCCATCTCCAGACATAACACTCTAGAGGCTGATTTTAGACAAATTTTCTAATAATTTTTGGAAAATCGAATTTTCCGAGATTTCCCACGGGAAACTTGAAATGAATTTTTTTCCTGCGATAGCTATTGACAAATCACATCAATGCAATCCATCTCCAGACATAACACTCTAGAGGCTCATTTTATACAAATTTTCTAATAATTTTTGAAAAATCGTATTTTCCGAGATTTCCCAAGGGAAAGTTGAACTGAATTTTTTTGCTGCGATAGCTATTGACAAGTCGCATCAATGCAATCCATCTCCAGACATAACACTCTAGAGGCTGATTTTATTCATCCATTTCTTACTTTCGGCTGGAAACTTTTTTGAATTTTCCGAGATTTCCCACGGGAAACTTGAAGTGAATTTTTTCCTGCGATAGCTATTGACAAATCACATCAATGCAATCCATCTCCAGACATAACACTCTAAAGGCTGATTTTAAAAAAATTTTCTAATAATTTTTGGAAAATCGAATTTTCCGAGATTTCCCACGGGAAACTTGAAATGAATTTGTTTCCTGCGATAGCTATTGACAAATCACATCAATGCAATCCATCTCCAGACATAATACTCTAGAGGCTGATTTTATTCATCCATTTCTTACTTTCGCCTGGAAATTTTTTTGAATTCTTCGAGATTTCCCACGGGAAACTTGAACTGAATTTTTTTCCTGCGATAGCTATTTACAAATCACATCAATGCAATCCATCTCCAGACATAACACTCTAGAGGCTGATTTTAGACAAATTTTCTAATAATTTTTGGAAAATCGAATTTTCCGAGATTTACCACGGGAAACTTGAACTGAATTTTTTTCCTGCGATAGCTATTGACAAATCACATCAATGCAATCCATCTCCAGACATAACACTCTAGAGGCTGATTTTATACAAATGTTCTATTCATTTTTGGAAACTCGAATTTTTCGAGATTTCCCACGGGAAACTTGAACTGCATTTTTTTCCTGCGGTAGCTATTTACAAGTCACAATAATGCAATCTATCTCCAGGCATAACACTCTAGAGGCTAATTTATTTTCGGCTGGAATGTCAATAACATAATCTGCATTATCGACTTTTCACTTTCGGCTGGAAACTTTCGGCTAACTTTAACAGGGTTTAAAAAGCGTCTTGATAAATTTATTAATTAGCGTATTTCCTTGACAAATTTACAACAACAATTGCATATAATAAATCCCCGCAAGAATAACATTAACCCAAAAAAAAATTGGGTTTAATTAAACATAATTCTAATTCTTGGTTATGATACCTGCCACCAGAGTCATAATACATAGTAAATTTATATTTTATTTCGAAAGGTTGGCTTTTGTCAATTTAATCAAATTGGCTATTTTCTTGGAAAAAAAATTAACCCAAAATAATTGGAATTAAATTTTGGTCAACAAAATACGCTTAATATTAATAACATCTTGCCCGATCAACAGTTCAGTTTTCGCCACGAGTTCTCTACACAATATCAAGTCCTCCGAATATGCAGACATGTTAAAACGGCATTTAACCGGAAGCAATCTAATGGCCTTATCCTTTTTCATTAAGAAAATGCGTTTGATCGAGTTTGGCGCAAAGGTCTAATTTAGGAGATGATTCAAATAAAACTTTCGATTTATCTAATAAAACTTATTAACAATTATCTAAAGGACGGAGAATTTTTTGTTTGTATATCGGGCGAAAAACCCGCCAAGCATGAAATTCATTCGTGAGTTCCTCAAGGTGCCGTGCTCTCTCCGATACTTTATAATTTGTTTACAGCTGATATCGCACCTGTCTTCACTAATGTTGAATATGTCCAATATGCCAATGACACCGCCATTTATGCATCGTCCATAGAACTAACTAATATTATCAATTCACTACAATCTAATATAAATTCACTCTTTGATTACTGCACTAAATGGAACATCAAAATAAACCCGTCAAAAACACAAACAATTTTCTTTACTCGACGAAGAGCTGCAAGATGCTTACCAATTAATCTTAATTTACTAGCTGATAATACACCAGTCCTTGGTGTAGTAAAATGAAATATGTTGGCATATGTTTTGACAAAAAAACTACTTTTTAAGAACATGTAGATTATGTAGTTGAACGCTCTCAAAAATTAATTATATATCCACTTCTATGTCACAACTCCAAACTCAGTGGGAAAAACCAATTATTGATATATAAAATGATAATCAGGGCCAAAATAACATATGGTAGCGAAATCTGGAAACATGCCGCTTAAACGCACAAAAAATTACTACTTCAAAACCGTTGGCTAAAAATTATAAGGAACCTCCTAAAAAGATATAAAACAGGTACTTTACACTCAGAATGTAAACTTGCGACCATATCCGAATTTCTATCTCGTTTAGATATAAAATTCACTAGATCACTTCTGTTTTCAGAAAACACTATAATTAGAAATCTAATTTCTTAACAATTTTAGGGGGGTCAGGGCTTAGTAATAAATAGTTTTAAGTCATTATAATTAAGGTTTTTTCTATAAAATTTTCATTAAAAACAATAATTTACTTAAAAATTACAGTTAAAACACAGTCACAGTTTCATTTAAAGATTAAATTATTATAAGTAAGTTACAGAGGTAGTAAATACAGAGGTCTAATATTTTGTAATAATATTACACATTTTGTATTATGCACCTATTATTTTAAAATGCAAAGATTTAAAAATAAAAAAATAGAGCGTGCGAAACAACCATACAGCTATACAAATCAAGTTAATTAATGGATTGAATTAATTAATTAACTACCCGAGGCCAATTCTAGAGATGTACCAGATGCTTAACTTTTCAGAAACAAAAGTGTGTGCTCAGTGAATAAACAACTGCTTTATGGCAAAAGCACATCCTTTACCTTATACATATTAAAATGGAATTTCTGTTACATTAATTAAAACAATAAAAATCAATTTTATCTGGCATTTTCGATTAAAATCAGAGCGGCAGGTATCAGACGAAGCTCCCAAACCACCGATTTTATTATTAGATTTAACACTGCGTTAAACTATTTATTAACGCGGGAACTGGAGCTGATAAATAAAACTGCTTCGAAATACAAATTTTGATTTTCTTTCCGACCAATGTATCCCAATGAAAACCGCTAAAGCACATCACAACTTCTGTATAGTATAGATTGAACCACAGAATACCCAGAAGCGACATAACGCGATTTTTATATGGAAAAACGTCAACTCATTTTTTCGACCTTGGTTTGGCGAAGGTAAGATTTTCAGTGTTAAGTTGTCGTTCAGTGGCTGAAAATTCAAAATTAACAAGTAAAAAATAAGGTAAGAGCAAAAATTTCTTGGTCCACGCAATGTCCCTTCTGGTTGTTTATTATTCAGTGATTGAACGTCATTGAAGAAGGCGAATTTACAAATAATAAGACCACATCTATTCCTAATCCGTCACAAAGCCATCTTTTTTAAAAAGTTGAACGGCCGGTAAGGTGATTTTTTCATGGATAATTAGGAGCATTATTCTGGTTTTCTCAGGGAATTCGGGATTCATTTAATGTGGCTGTTTTAGTTAATGTGGATATTATTTTTTCCAAAGTATATAGCAATTTTCTTGTTTATTTTTACCTAAAAATTTCTAGTTCGGATTACTTAGGCGCGAATTTGTAGTCGTTGTTGAAGATCAGCAATAAATGATGAAGAAGAATCCAACCTAAAAACAAAACAAACACACTTAGGTTACTTGCAATCATTATAATGTTACAATCCCAATAATTGTTTACTTATATATTTGACATTTTTTCACTGTTTTTAAAACTTTTTTTTTGTAACTCATTAATTTGTAGATTAATTTAGTAGTTCAATTTAACTATGAATCCTAGATAAGTTTAAGGCGTTGTCAGGTGTTGCTTTATAGCAAAATAACAATGGTAAATGTCTTATAAATCATGGCAAGAGAAAATCAAGAAAACCGTGAGAGAGATTATACATGCGCGAACCAATTAAACAGTGAATAAATAGAACAGATTGTAATTTTTTGTAATATTTATACCGGCAATTTTTATTGGTTTTTGAGATACTGCTTTGGTAATTTTAACCCTGCTGCCATTAGGACACGATATATTTGGCCCCACATATTTTTAACCCCGCTTTTACAAGCTCAATATCCAAACAAACATTTTTTTGGCGCACGAAATCGGAACCGCCGACTTTAAGGCATTGGAGTTTATCCTGCGATTTGCAACAAACACGGTGAATCGAGTCAGTGCTTTGTAACGAAATCCCGCAAGGGGTTTCCATTAACAGACATGAGAATAGAGGTCTGGTGCGATATAGTAGCTGGCTAGAACTCACGGTGCGGCGTGGGGTTCTCCAGACGTATTCTCATGCTTGAATAACCGCATGAAGAATAAAAATGAGAAGGGAAATGGGAAATTGAAACTATGTTTGCCACAGCAACGACAGTTTCAATTCCAAACGATCATCCCCATAACTGCCACACGGGCCTCCTAGTCGCGGCGGCTACCGATGCCGATCAATTATGGAAGGACGCCCGCATGACAATCCCAGCGACGACTCCCCCCCCCCCGGAACGAAAACCGTCACCCCAGCGCAACCAACTCATATAGCGTGCCGCCCTCCATCGTCGGAGGACCGAACCGACCCTCAACATGATCATGCCTTACATCGTCCGATCAATCAAAGAAAAGTTACTCACGCTTGTTTAACTGATGACACATGAGAAAATAATATAATCAAGTACGGCAAGCAGTCATAAACGAAATTATCGACTCTACGTTGTAAAATTTATTATCACTATACACCGTTTGAACAAAAAAAACTAAATAACACCAAAATAAATTTTTATCGAACGAACCATATTAAAGCGGACAAAAAAATAGCGGTATTTAATAATCGGAAATAACAATAAGCGGAAATATTGCTCTGAATGGGGGTAATGAAAAGAAAGTATATATATATATATATATATATATATATATATATATATATATATATATATATATATATATATATATATATATATATATATATATATATATATATATATATATATATATATATATATATATATATATATATATATATATATATATATATATATATATATATATATATATATATATATATATATATATATATATATATATATATATATATATATATATATATATATATATATATATATATATATATATATATATATATATATATAACCAGTAAACATGTTGTGTCTAGAATTAAGAAATCACTCCAAAATTACGAGGTCGTGACTCCAGCGCACAGGGAAACTGGCAGAAAACTAAAGAAAACGTCCGAAAGGGAAGACAGAATCACTTTCAAATTAGCCTTATAGAATTGTAAACGATCAACGGCTTCAATAAATGACATTATAAAGAAATACGACATCAACAATGATCACAATCCATCACTATATAGTCCAGTAAATGAAGGGGGGAAAAAAGGCCAACTTATACATTATTAGTTGCCATTTTTATTTGCTAGTTGATGAGTGGCATTTGGCACCCCCTTGAAAATGAGCCCGAGTTTGGGTAAAAATATTGTATGACAGGAGGAGAAAACGGCTCTGGAAGACCCGGAAAATCGGTTTTCCGCGAATATCTCCCAAAATATGGCAGTTAGAGGTTTTTTGGTCAGATAAGTTAATTTTCTACAAAAATGGTCCTAATGATTTTTTTCGCAACATTAATATATTTTTGCAAAAAGTCGGGTTGAAAAATCCAAAATTTTGAGACTCATGAAATATGCAAGTTTTTTACAAAATTTGAGATGGGGGGTGTTGGAAATACATTATTTTCAATGTTTTGGACTATGTAAACCAATTGTAAATGGCCCAACACATTCTATCCACTGGCAAAATCCTCGGGGCCATAAATGAGAATCGCCGTAAACCATATAATTTTGAAGGATATTTGATATGTTTCCGAGTGTTTTGTTTTTCTCGCAAATGAGGCCTCAAGCTATACCTATTAGGAAAGCAGACCATAAGATTAATCACAGCAGAAACTAGCGACAGTCAGTTTTGCACATGTGACAAAGTATTGAAGTTCATTAGGTTTTTCCTAACGAAAACTAAAAATCTCTAAAGTGTGAAGAATATTTACCCATAATACTCAACAACAATTTCTTGCAGATTCTCGGCAAATTTTTACAAATTTTTTTGCAACCATCCGGATTGAGGTTTTTGGAATAAAGAGTTATAAAGTTTCTTTAAATTTCATTTATTATATAAAAATATATAAAAATACATTGAAATTATGACATAAATCTGTAAATCACCAGTCCCCGTCACAAGAGTCCAATAATAATTCTTGGTCATCAACGTCGCTCTCGCCAACAACTCCTACTGGTTTTGGAGTTTCCTCTAGTTCTACCTCTTCGGGTAACGTATCTTGGCTGTCTTTAATATTCGAACACTCGCGGGACTCACATGAACCACAAATAGATGAGCATGGTAGCCCTGCTTTCTTGCATAAACATGTTCCCTTACACTCTTTCTTACATTGACAAAATATCATCTTTAAGAGTTCCGGAACCGCTAGGTCTTTAGTGGTTCGGACCGGCATGAGTGTACCTCCTACACGTTTCCATCCCCATTTTTCTGGTGACAGTTCGTTTACGACCCACTGCTGGACTTGCAGATATACCCGATAAAGGTGTTGCCTTGCAGCTTCGTGTGTGGATGGCAAGGTTGCTAGTTTGAGCGCGGTTTGGTTTCTGTTTCTGTCTCTGGTGAATCGCTTGAAGATCTCGTATCTAATTTTTGTCAGGGTTTGTGTATCATCATCACTGTACATCGACGCAATGACAGTTTGCCCGTCCTGAGATACGGTCTCGTGGGGAAGATTATGGTTTTTAAAACTTTTAATGTCCGCTTCCAGTTCCATGTCTCTCTTCTTCGTTACCTTTCCCTCTAATTTGTTGACTATTGACGTTTTTCCTTTCCCGAAAAAATCGGAAGTTGAATCGCTTCCCGAAATCGCATGGAGAAATAAAATATTTTCTCTAACGAAGGGCCGTGCATTCCAGCTCTTGGAGGAAAACATTTGCTGGGGTTTTTTCCCTTTCCAGGCTTCAAGAAATAAATTGTTTGATCTTTTGGGGTCAGGGCTGTTATTAGTACAAGGATGTCAATATCCTCTGCCACTACTACAACTGGCGGGCCGTTTACAGCATATTTCTGCAACGCCGTATTTACGATCAACGAGTCTGCATCGTCTACTGCTTGTCTAACGGAAATGCCATTCTCTTCCAGAACACCCTTCAAAATACTGAATGAAGCGGATTTTATTGTTATTATTGGACAAAAACTTTTCCTTTGGAAATGGTAAAACCATGTTAGGCTCGAACCTTATGTCAGGGCATGACATGTTGTTTGCACGTCGCAAACGTTCTGTCCCTTTTATACTATCGCGATTGCATTCATAGCCATCGAAAACCACTGTGACTTCCCGGGAATAATTATCTCTTAAATGTTTTACATATCTGCTGAAAATTTCAACAAATAATTCCTTTCCCGTCCAGGGTACCCGATGTATCAACATTCCCTCGTCGACAACGTGAATACATTTAGTCTTGTCAATATTCGTGGTTTCTGGTGAGAATATCTTTATTAGAGCCGATTGCTCATTGGAAATGGAGCTAGTTCATAATCGAAATGGTTTTCTAGGTTATTGGGGGACTTTTCTTGGGTCAGGCAAATTCTCTGGAAAATTAACAAGGGATCTACTGTTATAACCTCATCCTGAAGTTTTATCGAAGACTTTTATTTATAAGAGGTACTACGCGATACTTGCGTGTAAATGAAATAGCATGAAACCTCTTGCCTTGCACATGATTAAGGATACTATTTGTTCCAACCGCAAAGATTCGTGACAATTAACTTCTTTCCCAGCAACGAACCCGATGGACAAGGAAATAAGTTCTTCTGTATGCGGGAACGGGTTGCGTATTTCAATCCACCCCTCTAACTTAGCCAAGTCTTCGTAATCGCGATCTATCCGGCTGTCTCGGGCATCTACATGCTCGTCACTGGAGTTGAAACGGACCCCGCAAAACTCCTACATTTGATTACAAATATCCACCATGAAAGGAAGGGATGCAAACAAGGAACAACGAAGGAACAAATGCTCACCTTTTGCTCCAATTTGACAAGATTTGAATCTTCACTTTCTATATTTTAGGTTATTGATGTAAGTTAATATAAACGAAAAACCTCAAAATTTGTTCAATATTCTTGACTTTTATCACTCTTTTTTTTCTATAATTGACTAAAATACTTATCAAAATAATGACAGAAAACCAATGCATTTAATATCTCTAAACATTAACCAATAAAATGCTACTGTGGCCGCATGGACCGTAGCAGACGACACGAGCGCCGCATAGAGCATACACGCGACGAATGACGGAAAAAATGAAAGTAATGAAATTATAGCATTACATTTAGAGACTCGGGTTTTCCCCACTAATAAATGAGATGACTTTATATACATTGATGGTAAGGTGAGAATTCAACTTTTACACTAGTAGAGGTGTTAAAATGTCAGAAATAAAGGGCAGGGAGAAAAATGCCATGAAAAGAAAACGGGCGTTTTTTCCTTGAGCACGTATTTTTCAAATTTCTTGGAAAATCGCCGATTTTGTGAAAAAAAATATAGTGAAACTTCGTTTATCCGGACTTCTGTTATTCGGAACTTTTATTATCCGGACGAAACAAAAAAACAAAAAAAATCAGAAAAAACTATAAAAAAAAACGGACTATCTCTCCGGCATACAACACAGAAACTCAAGATTCTGGGTGCGCTTGGGCCCGTTTATGTCGAAAACGGTCAAATTTTCAAGAAAAATGATAGGGACTATTTTTGTAGGCAAGAAACTGATCTTCAATTTTTATCTGAACAGAAGTTCTCTAACTGCCATATTTTGGGAGATATTCACGGAAAACCGATTTTCCACCGAGCAAACGGCGCAGTGGTTAAAGCTGCGGCGGTTGGATCGGGAGGTACCGGGTTCGAATCTCTATAGGGGCGGGATGCAAAAGGGTTTTTTCATCATCTCATTACGATCGGTGATGAAGATGAACACTGCCGCACAATATGTTTACGCAAAGTCGGACTCATTTTCAAGGGGGTGCCAATTCATCAACTAGCAAATAAAAATGGCAACTAGTAACTTTCAGGTTCGACCCTTCATTTATTGGACTAATAAACAATGCTACAAAATACGGAACACAACAAAGTAAGTTTGAAATTCAATTGTTTTAAAATGATTTTCGAAAATCGGTGCTATAATAATAGCAATAGTTGTGCAACTATAAATTCGGACCTTAGTGTATGCAATAGTGTTAGCAACAATGTAACAAAAAGCTTATGCTTACTGTTTTTAAAGTAAACATAATTTTACAAGGTCACAAACGTACACATTTAAAAGTCAAACTTGAGTAATGGTATTATGACACTGGCTTTTTTTCCGACATTTTCAGCTGCTGAAAAATGCAAATGAAGTGAGAGGTATGTAAAATATTAATTAGAGTGAGTGTACACAGTATAGTATAATAACAATAATTATTCTTTATTTTTTTTACGTTTCTAAAAAAAAAATATTATACAACAAAACATTTCCACAAAATGTGGGGTTTCCCAAATTGCCTAAGTGCAATTGATGGGAAGTAAGAAAGAAAATATATCATGATTTCCATATACAAATGTATGTACTTTGTAATAATAATAATGTTATTTTAAGGGAAACACTGAAAAATTAGGCCCTTAAAAGGATTTGTATCCAATTATTGGTGCTATAATGGCACACATACATTTGTGCTGACAGCAATCGCAAACGGTCATTACCGTTTTATACCGACCAGAAGTACGAAATAGAAGAAAAAAGGGTACATATTCCACCGCCTTGAAATTTACCATCTACATGGGGTTTAAATATAGTGGTTTAACTATATAATATCCCGAAATCGTAGAGTGGTGGAGAATGCTTTTGGTTTTCTCTGAAATAAGTTTCAGGTCCTATATTTGCACCACGTTCCGAGAACCAAATAGGCCAATCAACGTGGGCTTGACTTGCATTTGCCTACATAATTATCTACGAACAGATAATATGAAAAGATCAACAAATTTCGATTGTCTGGCAGAAGAAGAAATAGACACTGTCAACCAAGGGAATTTTGAAGCAACTAGAAGAATCTTTTTGAAGAATTTTGTAATGATACTCAAATAGACTTTTGAAAATATTTTTCTGAAAAGAGCTGTTTCAAAAGAATATAAATTTTCAAATCAGTCTTTAATTAAATTCATTCTTATTGCATTAATAATAAATCTTACAACATTATCTTCTTATAATATTGTATATTAGAAATTTTATGCCTTGCTTCATTTTCCTGATTATTTTCCCCGAAAGGTTCTTCTATATTCCTCTTGTTTAAAAATTTTGATAGATATTGGGATGTTTGCAAGCACGATCGAACAAGGACTTCTCATTTGCTTTTTGATGCGGATCTGGCTTTTTTTGTAGGGTGGATTAGAACTAGTTCCAACTGGGCGAGTTGACTTTGCCTATTTGGCGATGACGTGCTAGGTGTGTTGAACAAGATTGTGGCCGAAATGGGGATTTAGTTAAATCTGCTTGAATGAAAGACATGTCATTATCCAAATATTCTTCCACAAATCTTCATTATCGCTAAGTAAAATTGAGGAACGTCGTGAATCTAATGAATCTTTTAACAATTTCAATTATACTTATGTTAAGAAAAAAAAAACTCACTAGAAGTAAAAATCCCTTCATTTTTAATTTCAATATTCATTTTTTCGACCAATCCGCTCCAAAATAATTATTTTGTCCCCTTATTTTTATAACTGGGATGGCTGAGGTTCCATATCAAGTCTGAAGTTTTAATTTTTTCGATTAGAAATTTTATATTTGGATCGTTCCTGTTGCATTCTGGGTTGCCTTTTACTTTACGTCTGTTTTTCTCCTAGTTACACACTCATTACTTCTTTTATTGCACTTTTTCTAGCCAGTGTCACAATACCATAAAATTCTTTTTTCTAGTATTAAAGTAGGAAATTCTAGCAGAAAAGTATGACTTTTTATAATATTTTTCGGCGTTTCCATTTTTTTTAGGCTATCAGGCTACTTTAGCTTTTTCATTTATGGAATTCAACACAGAAAACGTCAAATTGGACGTAATTGCTACTGCAAATAATAGTTGTTTTTCAATCGACCAACCGCAAGCACCCGCTAGCAAACCGCTAGTAGAATGGTTTTTAACCTTGCTATGGTCGATTGGAACGATTAAAATGGATAATGTGAGTAAAACATACCCTATAAATCGAATATGTTTTGCAATTGCTGCCAAAACTTTGGTGCGGCGAACAATTAAAAATAAAGATAATGACAGAGAATTCCGCAACTAAGGCTTTAATTCATATTTATGGAAATAGGTAGGAAGAATATGATAAAACGATTAAAAAAAAGCGTTTTTGGGAATCAGTTTTAATTGATCTAGAGGCTTTAGACGTTTTAGTAAGTAAAATTTTGAATCATATCCAGATAAATATTTTAATACATACACAAATTACATTTTAGGAGAGTGCCACAACAGCTGAGAACATCGAAGTAAAATGGCGAGCGCTATGGAGGACATATAAGATATCGAAAGATCGAGGCAGTGGCGGAAGCTCGTCACGATTTTTTTTTTTGACCTGATGGATGAGTTATTCAACACTCCCCAACGATTATTTCATCACACTCCAGATCCGTCGGTGTGATTAGTGAGCGGATTGAGTCTGTTCGTGCACAAATGAACCATTAAATGTAAAGACTGATACACCATCTCCTCAGCCTAGAAAACGCAAAAGTAATAGTGAGAAGCTTCACGAGATAAAAATGAAGTACTATGAGGAAAAAATAAAAAGTTCGCAGAATAAAGCAAAATCTTCGGAAAAACGGACGAAGCTGCTAGAAGATTACATAAAAAATTAGGAGATAATTAAAGAGGAATGTCACAAAGAAATTATTACCGCAATAAGAAAGAGCGAATATTAATTTTTTATGTACATATTTATTTATTTATTAATTAACCAATGAAGTTTTATATGAAAATATCATATTTGAGTTTTATTTTTAATTAGTATTAGGAAACATCTCTTCTAACAGTTCTTGCCTTCGATTGGTATTTTCTTCAATGATGAGAGTTTCCTCAATCATACCATCAGGTGTTACATCGATTTCTCCGCCTGCCTCGACAAAATCATTTTTATCGATACCTATATTATGAAGTACACATGCCGCAATTGTACAATTGACAACAAAATCTATTGAACTATTTTCAAATTTTGTTAATCTTCTGAACTTATTTTTTAAAAGTCCAAATGCATGTTCCACTATCACCCGCATCGCAGAGTGTTTTTTATTAAAATGTTTCTCCGAATCAGAAAGATTACCCAGGTTTCTAAACGGCGGAATTAGCCAAGTAAGACACGGATATGCTGAATCGCCCAATATGACACGTCGATCATGAATCAAAGAGTCTTGATTTTCACTGCACCTCTTATATAGCTCTGTTTTCTTTAACATGCGACCATCATGCATGCTACCTGGCTCCCCAACATGGATGTCGTAAAATTTAGAATCTGGTCCAAATTATAATAATCGATGTTTAGGGATTTATATATGACTCCCGTCAATAATCCCCAGTACATGAGGGAATAATCCCTTTATCTGAACAAATTTATTTTCAATGGCTTCTAGATCTGCTTGTTCTTTTGGCCATTTAATATACAAATGTGCGCCATGAACCAGCCAATGTGTAACCCGCACGATACATCTATGCGCCGAACTAATGCTAACATCAAATAGATTTGATATTTCGCGGAATGTATCTGTGTTAGACAAATACCACAGCGTTACCAAAAATCTTTTTTCTGCAATGATTTCTTGCGTACCATCTCTTTTAGTCGAAAATTACTAACAAATTCCTTTTCACTATACTTTTCTATAGACGCCATAAAATTCTTGACCCTCACTCGTTTCACTTTAGGTACATCTTCTTCTGACGAGCTGGAATAAGATGAGTCCGACTCGGTCCACATCATCTCTTTGATATCTTCTATGCTTGAATCTGAGTCTGATGAATTAGCCAACTTAAAATATAAATATTTAATTATACATACTTCTATTAAAAATATTCCATTTTTCAATTTTACCTCAATCATACTGTGTCTTATCAGTTCTGTATTACTAATGCTAAGATATTACACACAATAGTTAACGTACAATGTACAATAGAAACGTACACAAGAGTATAATTTATCAAATATCCAGTAATATTTACTTCCGATTAAATTTTTTTGTAACAACGACGTTTAACCGTATTGGCAAATGCGATAGAGAAAATTTTATTTTTGACACAACAAAAATAAATATTTTTGACATTAAAAAGCGGTTTATCAAACGGTTCTACACTCAACCGTCTAGCGGCGAAATTATGCGTAACTCCTTCTAACTGCTCGTGAAAAATAACAAGAGCAGTTACGAGTAGTTCATTGAGCGAAGACAAAAACCTTTCTACTAGCGGTTTGCTAGCGGGTGCTTGCGGTTGGTCTATTGGAAAACAACTAATAGAAAACTGTAAGTTTTGGCATATTTATTAAAAAACAGATCAATTAATTTGCAGCTGATGTGAAACGTTAAATTACTTGACATTAAAAATTATGTTGGCTTTTTCTTTCTCACTGTTTCTGTCCTAACCTCGCATTACTTTTTATTGCACTTTTTTCTAGCCAGTGTCATAATAACATAAACGAATTCTGAGCTTAAATCCAATTTTTCCCGAGTTTAATTCAATTTTTTACGATATTTATTTCTGCGAACTTTTTTCGCTGCCGCGAATCTAAGCCAAAAATTTTAAGTGCTGCCAAATTTCTTGCACTGCATTTAGAATCATTCAGAAACGTAATTTTAATTTCTATAGAATTCATCATTCGATCGAATATCGTGGATTTATGGATAATTTCATGGGAAGTTCAAATGGCCGTTATATTCAACGTGGTTAAACCCAAATGATTTTTCCTAATGGGCTATTTAAAAGATCGAATATACTCATACGTTGACAATCCACGAGATTTGAATGATTTGGAAAACACGATTGGAAAAAATTAATAAAATCTAAACAGATCAATTCTATACCAAAAACGTTACAAAAAATTATCAGTGCAAACATGAATATTGTTAACATGAAGTATAACACCTTAATCCGGTTATTTTGGTAAAATAAAAATGTATTTCCAAATTTTAAATGGTTGCCACTTAAAGACAACTTTAGCAAGTACTTTTTCTGCTATTTACTATCATGTATGGTATAAAAGAATTTTCAATTCATCTTAACGTCATTTTTTGAGTATTTTAAACTTACTTTTATTTTAATCTTTACTTTTAATAAAAACGTGAATAAAATCAAGCTTTATTTGACATTAGTCGTGTTTTTTAGATCTCAATGTAGATCGTATCCAGATGTTCTCTAATTTTGTGGTTAAACTGCAATTAATTCATTTTAATTTAATCCAGTAGGATTTTTTACGCTACATTTTATCGTTTTTAATTTACTTCCTTGAATTACACAACTTATTAAATGTACTTGAACATATTGCTTTTTATACAGATATTCTAACGAGACTTTAAATTTTCTCTTTCATGAGTACAGTACACATATTCCCAAGAATTTCCCGCAATCCCTACATCAAGTTTTTATTGATTTGTATGAAAGTCAAAAAAATCACACCACATCACCATCTTGTATCCACTATCTAGAATATCAAAAATCCGACCTCGAATTTGTGATGAGCGACCCCGAAAACCTTCTAGGGGACATGTTTCTAACAATCTTTATGAAAGTCGAAAAATTTACCGATTTTGGCGGCCGTCTTGGATCCGCCATCTTGGAACTTTAAAAACTAATAAAAAATGTATAATCAATGACTCCAAAATCACTTTTAAATAACAATTTCATTAAAAATAAGAGACTTGTTTAGCGGATCTGCTCCGCCATTTTGATAATCTAAGATCGCCATAAAAATCCCATACGGCATTAAAAACTAGATATGTTAACGAAAATTTTAAGCCCAAAACAGTTCGCTTATTTCAAAAAGTGAAATATAAAGAGGGGTGGCCGATATGAAAGAGAATGCCCTATATACATAAACCAAACTTCTAGAAAGTTAATGACTTTTCGAGTAAGAATAGTGTAGAAACATTTAGTACAGTTTTACCATGGAAAATTCCATTTTAGAACAGTAAAACTTTGAGCTACTAATTTAACTTATTCTATTACACCCTAGGTATCACCGTAACAATATGAAGGCATCAGATAGTTAGATAATTTTTAATTGTTTCTAGTTTAGTTACCTTTAATTTTTAGTTCATAAACTAAAAGTTTTGAGATTTATACAAATAAGCGAAAATAAATCTAACTGCATAAGACAGGTTTGTGTTTGTTCTCTTTAGAAAGTTGTATAGTACAAGTGTACATTACAAATCTTTAAATTCAATGCAGCTCAATTAAATTATTGAACAAAATTCAACATAACAACTATTAATCAAAAATTTATTCCAAAACAATAAATTTCAAAATACATACTCTGATAATAAAACATGTTTCAAGTTATGCAAATTGATATTCTAGTGAAATATTACCAATTCTTCGTGGCTCCAATTCGAATATATTTTTTTTAAATTATTTGTCCCGATATAAACAATACGGTAACCATTTAAGTCACTTTACCAAAATACTATACATCGATAGAACAAACTCTTTGCACTCATAAAATAGAGTGGAACCCCATAGCAAACATACGTATTATCTACGAATATATGTTCTATATACGATCCCATTTGGTTTTTAATAATAAATTATTGAAAATAATAAATAATATTAAAACAGACTCTATATTATACCATACCGTAAAAGAAATATATCTAACTAGAGTAAAATTGAAAGAAAACGAAGATAAAATTCAATAACGGCAAACATTTTTTTATTCCAGAAAAGTTTTTTTTTCGTTTTTAGAAGAATAACAGCAACGAATAATATAAAAAATCTGTTTGCTTCATTCCTCCAACATCCTTTTACAAGTTTTTTTTTTCTAGCTGCTAACACAACAAGGACGACTCGTATTTTATTATGATAAAAATATGTATAACATAACTATGGCAAATATTTGCACGCGACACGTAGTTTTTACAACTATGCATAGTTTCTAATATTTATTTACGTATTTTTTATACCGTTCGTTCTAAACTTTAAAAAATATTCCTTGATATTTATGGATTGTTCCAATTTTTTACTATATCTTTGCGAGACTGTCAAATTTACCATAATTCAGTTTAAAAATATCAATTTTAGTTTGGTAATTAATTGATAGATTCTCAATAAATATAACTCGATAAATTAAAAGATCTACATATGCAAGAAAGTTGAATTGAAAAACTACAACTGAACCATTGTCTCACCAATTTAAATAATTTAAGCGGAATTTTAGAGAATCACCTATGGTGGTGGTCCTATTTTCGTTGGACCCGACTCCAAGGTCGTCCAATTTTCCGAACGAAGACGTACCGAAGTACGTGGCTCCTTTTTTGATGGGATCGAGCGTTATTCTGATGATCTTACGCTCAGTAACAGCAATTTTCTGGATGTTGTGTGCTTTCAGTATCAAGACTTGTAATCAAAGGTTATAATTGATCTTATCAGTGCTTTGTAGATGTCCAGTTTTACTTTGGACGATATATGAGGAAACTTTAACATTTCACTTGGTATTTGCGTAAAATGCTCACTATGTAAAATAGATATTTCATCTCATTCACCTTCTCACACTGTACACAGGGTGTCCGGGTTTGGGATGCTGATCCGTCATGGGGTGATTCCTTGGTTCATTCTGAGAAACAAATCGTATGTGGAGGGGGGGTCCATTTTTGATATCCTTTGAGATACAGGGTGTTTAAAAAATTTGGTTCAGAAAAAAAGTACACCCAAATATTAAACTGTAACTTCCAAAATATTTATCGGAGAGCAACCAACTTAGTCTTATTTGGTTGGTAATCGTATAGGCTATTATTAAAGTTTACGTGGTTATCTTGTATCTGCATCCGTTTGAGAGCTATGGTGATTTAAAGTAAAAAAAAATATTTGTTTTTTATAAAATCGAGTTTTTCTCAAAAAAAACCGTTATAATTTTTTCTTTTGTTTATTTAATTTTAATTTGTCATGATCTCCTCTACAATCCGCCAATACATTACTTGTATCCACGTGCCATAGTTTGCTTCGTATTCCGTTTATTCTCAATCTAATTAAGAGATGTTATAGTGTTAATGTTTTACCAATTTTATTTTGATCTGTAAAACAGTAGGCGATGATTATCAACTCATTTGTTTAAATGTTGAAAAAACAAAAACTAAATATTTTCAGATTCAGTCATTAGTTTCGAGATATTATCTAGTGTTGTATCAGTGTTGTGAATCAAAATTTTAATTAATTTAATAAAATTAATATTATAATGGCACAGTTATCAGGTGAGGAGTACATTGATATCCATTTTGTTTACGGATTTTGCGATGGTAATGCAGCACGAGCTCGCAATGAATATCAACTCAGATTTCCAACACGTCGCATTCCTGACGCAAGAGTATTTATAAATATTGATAGGAGACTGCCAAATATCGTAACAAGATCGAATACCCGGGCGGAGCTCCATTCAGTCTCATCAAACTATTTGGATGTCGACGAAGGTATTCCGTAATGTAACAGCAAATCCTTCTATTAGCATAAGGAGGCTCGCTTTACAATTAAACGTCTCTCGCTATCGAATTCATCAAGTATTGCACAAGGAGAAGAATCTTCATCCATACCATACACCACCCGTTCAACAACTATTACCGATAGACCGCACTACAAGATTGGAGTTTTGTAATTTGTTGATGGAAAGGAATTTGGACAATGCAAGTTTTGTGAAACGTTTCCTATGGACGGATGAATCTCAATTCACAAGAGATGGCATAACCAACTTTCACAATCTACACACGTGGGCTGCTGAAAATCCTCATTCGAAAAAACAAATATCATTTCAGCACCGATTCAGTGTAAACGTATGGGCTGGTGTAATTGGCGCTAAATTAATTGGACCATTCATATTACCACCTAGATTAAATGGTGAACGTTATTTACAATTTTTATAAAACGATTTGCCACTCCTTTTTTGATGATGTTCCCATTTTAAGTAGATTCTCGCATACATACCAACATGATGGTGCACCTTGTCACTACCATAATAATGTTAGGAATTTTTTTAACGAAAATTATCCAAATAATTGGATTGGAAGAAATGGTCCAATTCATTGGCCTGCAAGAGCCCCCGATCTTACGGTATTGGATTTTTATGAATGGGGAAGGATGAAGGCGCTTGTATACTCCAAAGAAATTGAAACAAAAGAAGAACTTATACAACGAATACACACAGCAGCACAACAGATAAGGGAAGAATTACCAAGAATTGAAATAACCAAAGGCATACTTAAACGAATATTAGCATGTATTCAATCACAAGGAGGACATTTTGAGCACCTTTTACAACTCCTCGACCCAAACTTTGTATTGAGGGATTGTAGAGGAGATCATGACATATTAAAATTAAATAAACAAAAGAAAAAATTATAACGGTTTTTTTTGAGAAAAACTCGATTTTATAAAAAACAAATATTTTTTTTTTAATTTAAATCACCATAGCTCTCAAACGGATGCAGATACAAGATAACCACTTAAACTTTAATAACAGACTATACGATTACCAACCAAATAAGACTAAGTTGGTTGCTCTCCGATAAATATTTTGGAAGTTACAGTTTAATACTTGGGTGTACTTTTTTGCTGAACCAAATTTTTTAAACACCCTGTATCTCAAAGGATATCAAAAATGGATCCCCCCTCCACATACGATTTGTTTCTCAGAATGAACCAAGGAATCACCCCATGACGGATCAGCATCCAAACCCGGACACCCGTATATCTCCTAAAATGAAGTCTCCGTGCATCGTGTTTAGTCTCCATTTCGTTTCGAAAGAGGGATCTTTTTCCGCGAGATGATATTGCGACCCATAATGCAAATATCGTTAGCGTATGCTAATAGCTGCGTTGATTTATAAAACAGGCAGTATTATAAACACTGCGCCATATTGAGCTGACGAATGACACAATCAATAATATGTTAAAGAAAGTTTGAGCTATTAAGTTTAGTGAAGATGGAAGACGGTCGTAACAATCTTATTGCATAAATCATACAGAATTGGTTTCAGAAGTAACATCAACAATTGGTTTAAGCCATATCTGATTGATCGTAAGCATTTATAGATGGACAATGGTACTAAGAGCAAACCTTATATTTTAAATATCGGTGTTCCTCAGGGGTTTGTTTTGGGACCTCTTTTTTAGTGCCAATTTGTCAGGCCGTATTGTAGCTTTTGTAGATGATATGGGTTTGTGTTATCGTGGCCCTACTATATTAGCTGTAAGCCACCAGATCAGTACTGACCTAGCTATTTTAAGTGGTTTGATTACCATTCATTAATTTTAAGCGAAAAAACGAAAATTATGTATTTTAAAATTGGTTACAATAATTTCAATCCGTCTGTAGTTAAATTTCATAGCCGTTCTTGTACTCTTGATAATTATTCCAATTCTTGTTTTTTGATTGAAACCGTTGAAAGTTACAAGTACTTGGGAATTATTCTTTACGTTGGCCTAAATTGGAAATTGCATATCGTTAGTAGTTTAAAACTATCAATAATGCATTAAGAATGTTATATTTGCTTAGAAGAATAGCTCCACGCCCTGCCATAATTAAGTTCTGTTATGCTTGTGTTAATTCCAGGTTAGAATTTACACTGGCTTGTTGGGGTGGTTGCTACGTGTCATCATTGAAGACCCTCATTACTATGCAAAAGCACGCGATGCTTCTTATTTGTTTTAAGTTAATTCGAGTCTGAGAGTTTTACCTTTGCAACATCTTTATGTTTATCAAGTTTTACGGTTATTTTATTTAAGAAGTGGACACCGGACGATGAGACTCAATGTACGCTATAATTTTAAAAATAACGATAATTTCATATTCGATGTTGTCCGGTCTTCTATTTCGAATTTTTCATTCTTAATTCAACTTCCTCATATTATTAGGCAGCCGCAGCAGATTGATTCTAAATCGTTTTTAAAAGAAGTTAAGTTGTGGCTTTTTGAACATCCGGAAATATTTTATTTTTATTATAACTTGAATATTTCTTAAATTTGTAAATTTAATTTATTTTTAATTAATTTTACATATTTGAGTTTTTGTTTTTTGGCCCAACAACAAACTTTATCTTATAATTTTAAACAGGTTGAACAATACTGTCGTACTTCGGCGATGATCGCGTTAATTGATTTATTTCTTGTTCATGTTCTGTTTTAAGTATTATTATAATTATACTGTTGAAATAAATTCAAAAATAAATAAAATCCCTCCACGCAATCCCCAATAAACCAGAACATCTCTCTAGGTATGCATCACTGCGTGGTTTTCAATAATTTTTTAAAGCGTAGGTAGCATTTTTTATACCGTTTTCTTTTCGCTTTCGAGCTCTTCGAAAAACTGTGAAAGTCATCGAATTATGTGTTTAAAATAATCCGGTCGATTGGCAACCCTAATTGCGAGCATTATTGCAGGACAACAAATAATGAAAGGTAAAATTCAAATATAACACTGATAGTGCTTATTATCAAACGAAAATATTTGTTAGATCTTTTGTACTATACAAATATGTATATTTATACGTACAATAAATATAATACGCAGATAGACTTTATCTTCCTGTTCAATAAATCGATTCTATCGGTCGACGAATCAACAATTTTTTTTTTTTTTTTTTTTTTTGTAACCGAGATTTTGTGGTTTTGGTTTAGGAAATGAGATTTTGTTCCTAACCTAAGAAGGATAAAAAACTTTTCAAATTTTCAACTATAGTTTGCATATGTACGTTTGTGTTGTATTTCTACTCAACTATAGAAAATGAGTTTTTCATGACGACATTCAGAAGGATGTTCCTTTTCATTTTTTTTTTTTTTTTTTTCATTTTTGGTTACTAAACCATAAAAAATGATTTCAATACATAGAGCTACAAAATGTTGAAAAATAAAAAAACTTTACTGGCCATTGATCATTTTGGTTATACGAGAAACTATCGCTTTTGCTTAGCACGCGAACGAATATTTATAACTTGCGTTATTTACTTTGAGATGAGGTATATTTGTATAATGTTTTATAATTTATTGCGTGCAAACACATCATAATTATTCTACAAGCTATTAAAACACTAATTTTATAGTTGTAAAAAGCAAACAGTGGTATTGTTTTGATAACTATATAAATTAAAGTTTGGTTTGATTTAAATTATTGGGTAGTAAAGTAACAAAATGCTATATAATTAATTAGTCTAGTAATTTTAATGTGGCTTCAAAATTGTTTACTTGTTTTTGTGTAACATTTTGTGTTTTTTTTTAATTTAAAATGAATTATTCGTTAGGATTTGGATCAGTACACTAAACTTTGCATTTGTTTTTAATTACGTTAACATAAAATATCATACATTGATCCTTACCATAAGTATCATTCTAAAAGCACTCACGAATGTGATATATTCAGATACTCAGATATATACTCAGATTTCCTTAGTCATCTCTACAACGAAATTTAAAATCTTTAGTTGAGCGATACCAAATAAATCTTCATAGATTCACCATCACCATTTGCCAAATATTTTTTTTCGATTTAAAGAAAATTCGAAATATAGAAATTAAAAATTAAACCATGCCAATTTTAATTAAATAAATTAATTTTTAAAAAAAATATAAAATAGAGACCATTTTGTGCAAAACACCTGTGAATATATGTCCAATGAATTATGTACTCCAACAGGAAGTCATAGTTGTATTCATCGGCATCGCCCATCTTAATCAGATTGATTGATTGATTGGAATATTCGATCAAGCTATGATCTCCCATAGACACCTAATTTACGAAAACAGCATTCTTGCTGAATCAGATTTCTGAAGTACTAAGATAATAAATATAATTAGCATGAACTGATTATTAAAGTGATTTACCTTGTTCGTATCTGTCGCAACCCTCTAAGACACCCTCTATATCCAGGAAGGCCACCGAACGGAACTCCTTCGAGTTAATCGATGTCTCAATCGTACGTACCAAGGCGTGCAGAGCTGTGTCCACAGATCTACTATTAATGTATGCATGCTGAAACTGTGGCCACTTGCTGGGTCCTATTTTACCTCTAATGTATCTAACTGCCTTTACTAGGTTTTCAAAAAAAAAGGATGATAGAGTTATTGATCTTAGGTCCTTAGGATAGACATGTTATCTTTTCCCCGCTTTCGGGATAAAGACAACATTAATCTTCGTCCAGTACCTAGGGATATAAAGCAGCTTCAAGCACAATTTGTGAGTTCCGCTAGTATAATATGATACGGACCAGCCGATTTATACGGTTCCGATAGCTTCTGTGCACCCTAAAAATGTTTCCTGATGCGCCTAAGCGCCACCAGGTCGTCAAAACTCCTTGGGAAGCGAGTCTCGAAGAGAAGCTCCAAAAACTCTCCGCTAGAAATTGTGCACGACCCCTCCGGTTTAATCAAATAACTCGAACTTGCTGTGCTTTTGGAAAGAATCTTCTTAAGGCGAGAGGTTTCGGAAACCTCTTTCATTTTATCACAGAAGATTCTCCAGGATCTCCTTTGTGCCTTCCTTAATTCTTTCTTATAAATTCTAAGTACCTTCTTATAGGAATCCCAATCCTGAGACTCCCTTATACTTTTGGTTTTATTAAAGGTAATAGATGCCCAGTTCCGTGAACCACTATATGGCGACCATAGATTATATAAATTTAAATTTGATCTGTAGTGGATGCTTTAATGAATTATAATTATGGGTTATCAGTAACCATATTATAAAACCCATACACTGTCTGTAATGTAACAACACAACAATTGTAGTGATAACCGTTTAATTTAAAAGAAAAACTAAAAAATACTCCTTTAACATTTATTCACACAATATTCATTCTGTGGCTTTCTTAATGCTACTTACAAATTCATAAAAATAATACAATAATTCCATTTTCAGTTTGTGATTTATTGGTAACGCACTGATTCTCCTCATTATTCTTGTAGTGTCCAAATATTTTATTTTAAATTAAATATTACGTTTTTTAGTTATTACAGTAATTATACACCAAAATAAGTGGTAAGCATGTATGATGCTCACAAATATATGCAAACATTACTATAATATATATATAAAGCGTAGGGTGCGGTTAATAATTCAGCCGCTGCGCAGTTTAAACTGCACAAAAAAAATCAAAAAGCAGGCGGAATGCAAAAAATCTCGGCTGCTTTTTTATACGACCGGCAGCCTGACTGCAAGTTGATAAAACATTTTTCATTTAACTGTCAGAGAATATATTAAGAAACACATACTTACGAGTATCATTGAAATCCTTAGGCAGGCCACACAAGTACAGTTTTAACTGACAGTTTTAACTGTACAGTTAAAACTGTCAGTTTAAACTGTACGTGTGTGGGTATTTCAGTTCAGTTAAACTTAACTGTACAGTTTAACTGAGAACTTTAAAATTTAATATTTTTAACTGAAACGATTAACTGAACTGAACGTGTGTGGGGGATTAACTGCACAGTTCTCAGTTTTGTGTCGAAATTTTGAGATGAGAGAACGTTTCATAAAATAATTGAAACATTGAATTATACAAAACTAGTTCGACTATTTATATAATTTTCCTGCAAAGGCTACATGCTATAGAACTTTGCGCTAGGATAGGCATAGTAAAAGGCCTAAACGATACAAAGATTTATATTGTATCAGACAGCCAATCGGCTTTAAAGGCTCTTAGGTCTTGTACCGTTGAGTCAAGGCTGGTATGGGATTGTCAGAAGGTTATTAAACATCTGGCAGTCTCAAATAAGGTAACACTTATGTGGGTGCCAGGTCATACTGGAATCGAAGGAAACGAGGCAGCTGATGGCCTCGCCCGTGAGGGTTCTGCCTCTCCATTTCCTCTCCTCAGAATTTTTTTTATTTAATTTTTTTAATATTAAAAAAACCGCACCGAGAGCAGGCAAATCGTTCCGCTCATTCAAATCCATGATAATAACTGAAGGATTAGACTGAACGTGTGTGTGCATCTCAGTTAACAGTTAAAACTGTCAGTTTAAACTGTATGTGAGTGGGTATTTCAGTTCAGTTAAACTTAACTGTACAGTTTAACTGAGAACTTTAAAATTTTTATATTTTTAACTGAAACGATTAACTGAACTGAACGTGTGTGGGGGTTTAACTGCACAGTTCTCAGTTTTGTGTCGAAATTTTGAGATGAGAGGACGTATCATGTAATAACTAAAACATTGAATTATACAAAACTAGTTCGACTATTTATATAATTTTCATGCAAACGCTACATGCTATAGAACTTTGCACTAGGATAGGCATAGCAAAAGGGCTAAACGATGCAAAGATTTATATTGTATCAGACAGCCAATCGGCCTTAAAGGCTCTTAGGTCTTGTACCGTTGAGTCAAGGTTATTAAACATCTGGCAGGCTCAAATAAGGTAACACTTATGTGGGTGCCAGGTCATACTGGAAGAGGGTTCTGCCTCTCCATTTATTGGACCAGAACCCTTCTGTGGCGTCACTAAGGGGCACCTTAGAGCAGCGGTAAAACGCTGGGAAAATCTTCAAAAGTCCTTCTACTGGCGCAGAATTCCAGGTTTACAACAGGCGAAGAAATTTATATCACCTTCGTCTGTCAGGGTTAAGGTGTGGCTTGAACTTAGAAAACCTGAGTTGAGGCTGCTTACTGGCTTCCTCACAGGTCATGTCCCCTTAAGGTATCACCTTAAGAAGATGGGCCTAAGTACGACAGATGGATGCCGCTTCTGAGATCTGGAAGTGGAATCAGCGAAACATGTTCTGTGCCAATGCCCAGCCATTTCCCAGCAAAGACTTCAACATCTAGGAGGGAGAACAATGAGCCCGGATAGTATGTATCTTGTACCGGCCAGTAGTATTATCAGATTCATTAAGAGACTGAATCTAGTGGTTCTTCCTCACTTAATTCTTTTAATAAATTTATATGGGAAGTTAAATTTCGTTTTTGAAGCCAATTCTTGCACCACTTTTTAGAATTTTTTTTATTTAATTTTTTTAATATTAAAAAAACCACACCGAGAGCAGGCAAATCGTTCCGCTCATTCAAATCCATGATAATAACTGAAGGATTAGACTGAACGTGTGTGTGCATCTCAGTTCACAGTTAAAACTGACAATTATAACTGCACAGTTAAAACTGTACGTGTGTGGCCTGCCTTAGTAAACCCTGCATTTATTTAATGCAAAAAAATTAGATAGTCTGCGCACATTTTCGCTAAACTCGTAACGAAATCGTCAGACTTCGTGATGTGTCGTGGGGGTTTCCAGATATAGTCCCATTATTGTATAACCGCATGAGAAAAAGAATTAAACAAAAGAAGAAAAAACGAAACTCTGTGTGCTACGCCCTCAGTAGCGGTAGCAAATAATAAATTGGGTGAATTCGGTTGAGATGACAGCCCTGCCCCGCTCGATCGCTGACCAGTCTGCTCCGAAGGCCCCTTATCATCGGTCCGCCTACCGGAATTGCCTTTCCGGTCGCGGCGGCCCCCGATGCCGATAATAGATGGAAGGGCGCCTTCATAACAGACCGCTCGTCATCTCTAGGAACTGCCTAACACATGTATCGTGCTGCTTCCTCGGACAGCTTGCCGAAGTGAGCAACACGACCCTCAGAACACATTCAATGACTCCACCAAGAATCACTCCCTCATGGTGTGGCTGAACATGATTTCAAAACCGAAAAAAATGACAGTAGATTGGAAGGAAAATTCCCCAAAACAGAAACAATCAGAAAATATGAATAACTAAGATGATAAATTATTAACGGGAAAAAAAATTGAAATTATATGTATATGAGCACGCCACCACAACATCTGAAACTCTGAACGTAGAATTTATGGATCGAACCAGCTCGAGTCAAAAAGCTCGAGCTGGCTCGTAGTTTTTGCTTCAAATTTAACTCGGGTTTTTTTCTTAAACAGCTCGAGCCTCGAGCATAATAATAATACTTAAAACGATGTCACAATTTTTTAATTTTCTCTGTGATGTGATTCTAGTATGATAATAATTCATTTTATTCACTTCTCGAACGCACTCTTCCTCCAAACATTGAACCACTCTTTTAATTCTAATACTACAGTATGTGTATGATTTGAAATGCGTAGTACCGTTATAAATGTTGGCATAAACCAAAGCAATGAAGAAAATAGATTTTTAAACGTTAAAATTTTTGGTTATTTATTTAAAATATTGATAATATCCTTGTGCTAATAAAATGTTTAGATATATTATCCCACAATAATATGGAATCTGAAATTTGGAAACATTTTTTTCGTCGAGAGTACGCACCAATAGAACATAAAAAAACGTAAACAAGATTTTAACGACCCAACTAATGAGCAAGTGCAATTGCCCGGAATTTCTTGACAAATCAATCTTTGGAATTTATTGTAGCAAAACTCGCGGCGTTGGATAGTTTTACTATTCACGCCATCACAAACAGCAGTTTTATTCGTGATTCTTTAAACAGACGAAATCTATATTTACCCAAATAT
The DNA here is from genome assembly GCA_958295665.1 of Tipula vernalis. NCBI lineage: Eukaryota > Metazoa > Arthropoda > Insecta > Diptera > Tipulidae > Tipula > Tipula vernalis. The sequence goes on along the minus strand of OY282558.1, from coordinate 332,027,020 downwards.
CCAGCGGAAGTGATGAAATTAGTTCACAAGTATTACGATGTCGCAAAAAAACAGTTGATATCTAAAATTAAAATGCAGACCCAAGACAAAAAGAAATTTAGCCTTACTCTTCACGAGTGGACCAGTAAGCGCAATCGACGCTACTTGAATGTTAACATTCATGATTCTAATGGCGGGGTTTATAATTTAGGATTAACAAAAGTCTTGGGTAGTTGTCCCGCCGAAACGGCGCTAGAACTTCTAACCAATAAACTTAAAAGTTTTGATTTAAGGTATACGGATTTAATTGGATGCACTACTGATGGAGCGGCAGTAAAGGTAAAATTAGGTCTCATGTTGCCAACATCAACAACTCATCAACTGTGTTATAACCACGCTATTAATTTAGCGGTTGTTGATACACTTTATATCACTCCAATTGTTAGGAATAAATGTAATATAAGTTCGGAATCAGAGAGCGAATATTCAAGTGAAAATATCGATGAGGAAAACGGAAACAATTCAAGTTATAGTAAACTGCCACAACTGCGAGAAAACTTCAGCCACTGACACGAATTCGAAAAATTATCAAATTGTTTAAGGGATCCCCTGTGAAGAATAATATACTACAGAACTACATTAAAACTAATCATGGCAAAGAATTAAATCTTCTTTTAGATTGTCGAACGAGATGGAGTTCGCTATGTACCATGATTGAACGCTTTCTTATAGTTAATAGTAGCGTACAAAACGCACTTGTTGATTTAAGTCCCCAGCATTAATTCATTGGAGACGATTTGAAAATAATCGAACAGCTGGCAAATGTCCGTAAAACAATTAAACTGGCTGTTGAAGCATTAAGTCGTCGAGAAGTGATCTTACCAACAAGTGAAGGTGTTTTAATGTTTTTATTTAAAACTCTCGAGAAAGAAAACTGTCATATTGCTAAGAAAATGTTAACCGCTCTTAAACACCGTATCAGTCACCGTCAAAATAATGGCATAATTTCTGTAATGAAGTTTCTGCAAAACCCACAATCAGTAAAAGAAAAAAATTGTGATTTTTTCAAAATGGAATCAAAGCAAAAAATCTCTAAATTGATAAAATTGTATTGAACGTGGCTTTCAACAACGAATTTTTCGCCTGTTGTTGAATTGTTTACAATGACTGATACAGATGAGACAACGGCACCTGAAAAGTAGCATAGAAAAGTGTTTGAAACCAATGGAAATTCGGGAATCATTAGATGGATATCATCACTTGTAAATAAAATAAACGCATATGGTATACAATGTCAGGAGTTATTTCTGAGGATTTGAAGAATGTATTGGATTGTTTAAAGACAATACAACCGACCTCAACCGAAGGTGAACGCATTTTCTCTGTGGCTGGTAACGTGGTTTGCCTTAAAAGACATAATTTGTCTGATAAGAGTATTGACATTATCTGTGTTTTGAAAAGTTATTTCTTAAACCAATGAATTAATAAAATATTTTACTATATGACTATATGGTTGTTTCATTTTTATTTGCATACTTTTAAGAGAAATTTTTAATTTTAGCAAAAGCTCGGGTAGCTCGAGCTGCAGCCAAAGAAATTTCCAAGTTTTAAAATTACTCAATGATCAATGAACATTAAAATGACGTTAGTAAAAAAGACTGTCTTTTATTTCTTTTATAATTATATATTTTTATTTATTTATTATTATTGTACGCCTAAATTTAAATTTGGCGCGCTATTTATTGGTAAACTAAACTTATTTAACATCAAACTGTCATTTTTAATTCAATTGTTTACCAAAAACTTCATAAAAAAAATATTTGGCTCTACCTATTTATACGGAGCGCTATCGGGAGCCATTTTTTTAATGACGGCTCTCGATAGCAGCTATGCGGAGCGAATAAAAAAACACTACAATAATGTCTATACTGAATCAATTTTGTGTATCGAGATCAACCCATCTCACAGTAAACTCCAAACTTGACTGACCCAATCAATACCTTTTCTTTTATTTCACATTAAATCTTTTTTTCATTTTCGAGATAGCAAAACAAATGCATATCGAACAAAAACATGAATTCCAAGCCGAATTATGGTTTGTTATTGTCTGATAATGACTACTGAATGTAGTATTGGTAACAAAATGACAACGGCAACGCCGCATATTACTTTACATTTATTTTCAAACAAACCCATATTTACTTTTTGTTTGTACACACTTGACAAAAATTTTGTATTAGTTCAAATTGATTTTTGAATTTAGTAAAAAAATAATCAAGAAGAGATTTACTTTAAATTTAAAAGGTGTCTTGATGTTGAAAATCGAATTGTGCCTTAATGGTGGATAAGCAGATTATGAAGTATTAAGTATATTATCCACTTAATCCTAAGTGGATTGTCAAAAACATCTGTACGACGAACATATGACATCTTGTTTTCTGATTGAATTATCGGCCGTAAGTGGTTCTACATGGTTTGAGTTAATTCTTTCGTTTCTATTTTGAATATTTCGCCTCATTAAAGTAATAAACCATGTGTTACTGTATAGGGATATAAACATGTTTTTTAACAGCGCGCTAAAGATTGAAGACGTAAGTAATTTGTTTATAATCTCAATATTTCACATTCAGATCAGTTCGGACAATTGTTTCAACTGAAAGCGGTAACCACTAGTATCTTTAAGTTACCTTACTTTTGTATTAAATTCATGTTTATTTCTAGATTCATCTTGATAACGAATTATTAAGGTTGCTAGTTACCCCGTTTATCATGTACTTCCATTTCCGGTTCACGGGCTTCGGAGATTGTTGATTTTTTTCGCAATTTCACAGTAGCAGTCGCTGGAGTGGGTGATGTCAGTTCATTTGCACCACTGGATGTGCGAAAACAAGGGAATCCAGATTGCCAGCTCACTAACAGTAACGAAGAGGAACAAATTACATCATAACCAGTTTGCCAAACGAATCAATACACGCAGAGTGAAAATGGTAAGACTGAATCATAACTGGTTCATTTCACCATGAAAACATGCTCTACAAGATTTGAATAAAATATCCATGACAACATCTCTTCTTACAAAAGTGTTAAAATCATTGATTTCCTGCATGATTCCTATCGACGGTCAAACACCACAGTTTGCTCAACTTTATGTTCAGGATAGTAGCATGTCTGGATCGTTATTCTAGAAACAACAATCGGCTTTATAAAAACTTCATAATGATACAGGAAATCAAAGCACAGGTTGTACAAGCACCTGTTCAAGCTGGAGAGAAGCTTTCAATTGTAACGTACTCAGAAAAAATTAGAACAAATGAAAATAATAAAAAATTAAAACGTTAGTTAAATTATCAAAATATTTATTATTTATATTAACCAACTCCAATACTTATACATTATTTATAAAAAAAATGTTTGCCCCTTGTCGATTTGCTTGCCGCACCACTTTGCCATCCGTTATTCGCGGCCCTCCGAATTTCTTTTGTATTCATTGTTTTTTTGTTCCTTTTTGCTTGGTATCCTTTACTATAAACCTTCTCCTTGTCGGTGTCGATTTTTTATTTATTTTTTGACTTACGTTGTATGTCGCGCACATACTTCTTTATGGTTTTGAATCAACTTTTCACATTCTCGCTAACGCACTGTAAGATTTAGCAGCGCGGCCGACTGTTTCGGCCTTTAGTTAAGCTATAACTTTTTTGTCTTGTAAAGCACATTTCTTCATTTTTACATTCACGGGTAAAAGTTTCACTTTTCTCCTTCCTTGGATTTTTTTCACATATTTCGCAAATTAATTTACGACGGTCTATTTCCGATAATTGTATTTTGACAACTTTTATTTTATTTGTTTTCTATGAGAATTCCATTATTTTTCAAAAGAAAACATATTTTGGTTGCTGTAACCAATTATGTACATTTAAACCGCGATTTTTATTTTATTCCGATTTTTTCGGAGTACGATAAACATGGTTTTCAAACCAGACCGTCAATCTGATCAACGACGATACAATACAGCAACATCAAACGAAATTGCAATGGTATTCGTAAACTAGGATGGTGAGCCGCCTTTTGACCATGACATTAGAATCTACTCACGAAATTCTTAAGATCCAAATCAACAATTCGTCAACATAAATATTTTAAGTCCTAACTTAAATCCAATGTCGTATCCTATCTTTTATCCATCCCCTTTTAGAACCTGAATCGTCAGTAAGCTGCAATACAAAGTAACGCAAACAGTAATTCGTGACGCATTCAGCCCAGTCATGAGCTCTGGAAAGCTGACACAGCAGTGGTTAGTGGAATCGTAGCTTCAAGTGGAAGCTAACAACTTAAACTACATTCGGCAGCATCAACAAATTTAAGAGTGGAGTTGTATCAAGAATTGGCTTATCACATGACCAATATGGCTCAAAATGCCAACATTTGTTCATCAGCCGTCCGTGTAATCCTCCATTCGGCGTTTAGAGGCTCACCGCGAAATATACGTAAATGTAACACTTTGAGCAAAAGAAAATGTACCTCCAGTTAGTGAATGCCGATATCTCACTAAAATGAGAGGATTCTCGACTTTACGGAATCGTTTGAGAAGTTTGTACCTCGTTAAGTGCCATTAAGGACCTTCGATTGCTTAAATATTATGCTTACAGCAGGTGTGGTCAACGAGAACTTTGTCACAACGAAATTCAGAACTTCATCAATGCTCGATACATCAGTGCTCCTGCAGCAATGTGGCGTTTGCTGGAAACTCCAATGATCGATCGCCCACATGCAGTTATGCGACGTCCCGTTCATCTTCGAACGAGGACGTGAAGAAGAAGCTTTGCTGCCAGCTCAAATGCCCCTTCACTAAGGGTACGTGAGAGGAAACTAGCAGAAATGATAGCGAGGTGGAAATAAAATTGTCGCACGCAGGTATACAGCGAGTCCAAGAGATGAAAAACGGTTTTATCTTCAGCTACTTCAGCTACATGTGACGCCATGTGTTCACCATGTATGAATTTAATTCACTGAATGTCTCGGAAGGAGATGACCCTGGAGAAGGCTGGGGAAGAGACGTAATAGTCAATACCAAATTAGCTAGAAAAAATTCAAATTAACGCGTCATTTTTGTGACGTTCAAAAATAACCGACGTATTAGTCACTATTATTCTCAGAATAATACAGCTGCTTCTGGAAAATGAAGGTTTTGCGTGGCATCTTAAATGGCCATGTTAATAGGCTACAGATGTTTCAAGTTCATAAAAATGCTCTTCAGCGTTTATGAGTTATACAGACTGCATCAGATTGAGCGGATGCGCTTTTGTACTAAACACAGAGGTAATAAGTTTGGTAAGAAAAAACACTCATCCCACTGTAATGTGTGGAGCGTTTGCTTCCACTCATTACATCGAATTTATAATACTTGCTTGATAAGGTGGGTAAGGTATCACACAAGTAAGATCTTGTTAGCCGCCTAAGGAAAATTATGAGCACCTTGCTCAAATTTAGGATGGTTTTTGGTGGGGCTAAAGCACCCAAAACATGAGCTGCCAATTTGGAACTCGGAAATGAGGGATGAAAACAGTAACAAATTTTTTTAATTTAGGATAGCATGGCTACCCTAAGCTTTAGGGAGGGTGAAATAATTAAAATCTGATCACTGCCCGTGGTTATAGTGGCCATTGGTCTCTAACGGTGTTAGTTTAGTTAGGACTGGCAGACGTTGTCGACAGAAAAGCGGGGATGGTGGTTAACACCATATGGAGCCTTGCTGCCTCTTGCGAGGCTGTCATTGAGTTATATTCAATATCGAAGCCTGATAATTAACACAAATACTTGGTATTATTTTTGGGAAAGGTGCATTTCTCTTCAAATAAAAACGGCGTTTGAGTGCTGCTTATGCTTTGCAAATGTGGTGTTAATTTGGCCCGAAGTAGTAAAAAAGTGCTAACACTTTGAAAATACGTTTGTGTGCAAACCAGTGATTCTATCCTAAATCGCGAAAGCATGCTACAGCCTTAATAAACTGAAGTAATTCAGGCCAAGGCAAGGAAGACAGCTGATCTTCTACAATAGACCCAAAGTCAAATATTTGCAACCTAACTCCATCGAAAGCAGGACAGCTGCTCACGAAGTGAATGTGGTCATCATCGTCTTCAAGATAATCCTCGTATACAGCATCCTGAGTCAGCCCCATGTTCTGAAGTTATACTTTAAAATGGCCATGACCAGTAAGAGTACCGAGAGACTCAGTAAGCCTAGTGACCCTCAAGTTGGGTCCACTGGCAGCTATAAGTAACATGCCACTGCTGTTTTAATTCACTTAGAGCACAGCTTTTGATCGCATTCTTAACATAATTAAATGGTAAGGAAGCAACTGGTTCGGGACCTACAAATTTAAACCCAGCCCTAGCTTTTGCTAGAGAATCAGCAATATGATTCCCCTCAATGCCACAATGGGAAGGAACCCACAAGATCGTCACTCTATTATTTGAACAGAGAATATGTATAAAGTATTAACAGTACTTAACAAATTTTGACACATTCAAGGGATTATCCAACGAACTCAGAACAGATAAGTTGCCTGTCCATAAAACAAAATTTTTATTTCTAACAGCGAGATTAAATTCCTCAATTATATAGAACGTAAGAGCAATTGCTTCCAATTGAAAATGTGCAGTACCTACCAAGGAAGCGTGATAAATTTAGATCAAACTTAGAACAGTACATTCCATAACCAGAACTATTATCGGAGCGAGAGCCATCAGAAAGGAGACTATCGACTCAAACAAGTTCTCAAGAAAATCCAGTGATCTCAATTGATTAACCATATCAATTTCTGGTACTAATGAAGTGTACTCGTTAAAATGGTTATATGGCCCACGACTGATCCATGAATAATCCACATCCCTATGCTCCTTAGCCGAAACACAGTAGAACATGCTGGGTTAAGAATGAAAGAATGCAGCTGCGGAAAGAATAGAATTGATTCCGTGGCAATAAAGGGAGTTGATGCCATAGCTCCTATTTTTAGACCATTGAGTTTAATAATTGAAGCCTTTAATTTAACCACTGGCCACCATACCATGGAAGCATAAGATAACATCGGTAGAACCAACGATATATAGATGAATGACAGCATTTTAGGAGTTAAACCCCAGGGTTCGCCAAAGGCTCCTCTCCTCTGCCAAAATATGGCAGTGCATTTTTGTAGTTTATACTCCAGGTGAAATTTCCAGGAGAGTTTACTGTTCAACAAGAGACCTAAATGCTTAATGTTGTCGGATCTGTTAATCGGCCTACCGAGAAGAAGGGGCACAATTAGACCACCGATATCTCGTTGGCTGGTAAATACAACCGCAACAGTTTTAGAAGGCTTGACGTGCAAATCCTTTCCGCCACAACACGCCTTCACAATACGTGAGAGCACACCTCCCTGAGGATAACCTTTGGCAACTTTAGCCGAGATTACAATATTATCCAAGTCAACCTCAACAATGCGTGATTTGAGTATAGAATCAATCCATTTTACAATAGTGGGATCAATACTGAAATTGGTACAAATCTTATTGATCGACGAAAACGATCCCGCAAAGTCCAGGAAAGTACCTACAAGAAACTCTTTATTATTGAGGGATTTTTCGATCCTAGTGACAAGTTCATTTAGAGTCGTTTCACAGGTCTTATCTACTCTATAAGCATTTGCACGTTGCTGAGTGGGGAATTAGAAAAATAATTATCTTTAATAAATCAGTCGATAGTTCTCTCTAAGGCTTTAAGAAATGTGGAGGACAGACTGATAGGTCGAAAAGCTTTGGTATCAATGTAATCTGATTTGCCAGCTTTCGCTATAAAAACCCACGTTGCTCTTGCACCAAACCTAAGGAAGAACGCTAAAAGCAACGCGCGTTTTATAAAGGTGGAGCAGATGGTGCATAATAATAGGAAAACCACGCTGTAATTCAACCCGGAAAATCCCATCAGGACCACCTGATTTATACGGTTTAAAGGAGAAAACGCTCCAACGCAGTACTTCAAACATAATTATCCGATCCGCTAGTTCCCAATCGGGAGCTTCATTGCAATTCTTAGGGTTTAGAAAGTGAGCATAATCAGAGTTAACGACGGCACACTCCGAAAAATGAACAGGAAGAAGCAACTCGTTCACTTCTTTTTTCGAAGAAGTAAACTTACATTTTTAGCCAATGCTCTATTAAGTCTAGCGACCGCAGAGAGACTATTCAATTTCTCATAGAAGTTTGTCCGTGCGGTTCTAAGGGTGTATCTCAAGCTTTTTTTATACTTCTTTTGAGCTTTAAAGAAACAATCCCAGGCGTGTAATAAAATGAGCTTCGGAGGGTCACCAATCGAAAATCGACAACCACTCTAGGTACCCTTAACACTGGCAACCTCATTGCAAAACCACTTATAGGTTTCCCCATTTCTGCTTTTGCAGGTGAATATAGTATACCATCTGATAAATGGCACCCAAGCATGAGCGGCATAAATCGAGAAGATTTCGCCGAACTAAGAATTCGCCGGCTTAGCTCCTAAATAGAACTAAAATTGAATAAATTCACTGTTGAAGTTCTTTCGTCTCATAACAAATAACCAAAATTCCTGAGGATTCTACTTCTCCAGGGATTATAATTAAATTACCGATCGATATCCGCTTCCCTTTTCCACTAAAGAAACGAAAGTAAAAGAACAATTCGTCACTATTTTTTTTTTTAGCAAGCATTTTATTTTCTACAATAGTTTCAACCTAAAAACTAAATAAATTATTACTCAAATTATTAAAAAATATTCTATAAAAACTAATACCGTTCAAACTTAACAACTTAAGACACAGATACATTTATCACCATTTCAACATATACTTTAATTTTTTAAGCAATATTTTTGTCCCGAATACATCATCCCAAAACTGTGAACTAATACCAAATCCTAATTCATGGTGAGTGAAATGATGCTGGTAATGGTAACGTTTCATGTGATATAAATGGCCACCCGCTGGACTACCATAGTGTAAATAAAAATGTATCATATCGTAGCATAGGTAACCTAACAGTCCACCAGATAATACTAATATCGGGCATGTCGTAAATAGTTTTACAATGCTGTAGGCTAAATATGTTAGTACACAAGCCGGAATTGGTGGAAATACTAAACGGTGTGGATCAAATGGAACCTAGAAGATAGAAATTATTAATTATTACACTTAATTATATATACATTTCATTGTACAAAATTACCTTATGGTGTAGTCCATGTATAATAAAATGGAATGTTTTTGTCCATGTACCAGCATTTCTAACACTTAAATGAAACACGTATCGATGTAGCGTATATTCAACTAAGGTCCAAATGAGAACTCCAGACAGAAAGTAAGTTAATTTAAATATTGTCTGAAAAAATAAAAACCAAAATATAAGTTAGAATTATCCAACCTCATGAATACCCCACCACCACCACCACTTACAAAAACTGATTGCGTTTCAGCCTGTATATCACCTAAATAAGTTAAATATAAAATTACTGGCGTCCAAAATAGTGGCACCAGCCACCACGGTGTTCTTGTCATTGCTTCCATCCAGTCATATTGGAAAATACGCAAATACCGGTCGACAGGTTTATTCACCCACTCATCATATTCATCGCCTAATTTTCCTATCTGCATAAGCATCGGTTTTGACCAATCCACTAAATGCTGGAATAAAGAAAAATACATTTCATTTTATTAGTTAAATAATAGTCTAACAGGTTTTCTTATCCATCTAAATAACATTTTATGATATTTGTCTATATTTGTTTACTTGATTAGACTAGAAAAAATTTTTTTTTTTTTGTTTAGTCACCCTGCGACTAAATTCTATAATAAATACGCAAAATGTGCATACAAAATTTTCATATTCAATAAATCCATAAATCAGTAATCGTTTAATATTAACGAGGTTGTTTTGAAACTCTACAATTTTTTTTTATTGGTACGATCCTGACTTAGCAAGATTTTCTTTGTTTTCATGCACTTACAAATTGAATTATTCGAATTCAACTAAATTTGTTTTGATTTCAAATGTCTTATTTGCAAGAGACTAAATATCGCCGCAGGATAATAAAATAACTTTAAGATAACTGGCGTGTTGCATATAATTGAATTATGATAAAGATAACAGCAGCACAGTAAAGTTTGTTTTATGGTCTGCTTTGCGTGCTAGTTTCTACAAATTAATATTTAATTCGTTTATGTTATTTGTATAGCACTAAACGGTTTCTTTTATTCTGTTTAATCTACTTTGGTAACGAAAGAGGCATTTAGCTTCTTTCTTTAGAAATGTAGTACTTCCAAGTCTTCTTAAATGCATAAATTTGAGACCTGCGTAAAATTCACCAGCTCCACAATAGTCAAAAAGCCGAACGGCAGCTTTTTAAATTTGATCGGTAGTTTATGTTCAATTCATGCGATTAATTAAAAACACACATCGATCATTTCGTAATTCTGCTACCGCGGTATGACAATCGATTTTTTGTGGCCATAAATTTCAAATATGGATACAGTCGAAGCTCGATTTTCCAGGATCCAATTATCCGTAAACCTCTATTATCCGTGATTTTGTTTACACAGTCGATTTTTTTGAGTCACTTGTTTATCCAGATTTTCAATTGATTAACCGGGATTTTTCATTTTTTTATTTTTTTCGTTAAATTTTGGCAACAGTGTTCTTTCTGTGTTAAACATATATCGACATACGTATGTATATTGTGTATTTTTTATAAAACTGAAAAATTCAATCAACCGGGATCTTTGATTATCCGGAAATCGTTCGATCCCGAGCATCCCGGATAATCGATTTTCGACTGTGTTAACAATATTTGATTATAACAAGATGGCGCCACATGCCACATACACACTAAATGTTATTTGATGCCACTGCAGTGCTCTCGCCAACAATCACAAAAAGATGTAGGACTTGAAGAACGAGATAACACTTTACAATCAGGGGATTCCAAGCGAATTATTCGGAAAAGTTGTTGAAAATTTAGAAAAACAAAATAGAAGGTGCACATCTTCATATATAATAAATCTTCCAAATTTCATAAATCTAGAGTTGTTGGTTTTGGAGTTAGAGAATACACACAGAAATTGTTAATTTGGACTCCTCTATATTTAAGATGACCATGATTGCTAAACTTTCTTTATATTTTGTTCAAAAACCAACACCTCTAAAATTATGAAATTTTGGATTTCGATGTTGTATTATGTGGAGATTGTGCATCTCCTATTATGGTTATGATGGGAAAAAAGGAATCTTGCGGCTCCCACACACAGGTAAGAATAGTTACGTATTTTTAACAGGATCGCAACAATAATTCAAATTTTGAGATATCACTTAAAAACTTGAACAGCAAAAGGATTTCATGTTCATTTTTAGTCGATTTCATCTAAAATCAATGTGAAAAGTAACGTTCATGTTGTAATGGTTTATTATGAATATTTTATGTGAGTTATCATTATTTTTAATTTATTCGGTTTATCGTATAATAAAAAATTGCCTAGCAGAAAAACACTTTCTGGTGAAAAACGGGGTGTAAACTACCAAATTTAAATAGTTATTGAAATAGTAAAGTTATAGTTGTCGTAGATACATTTAGTAAAGTTATAATAGTGAATACGTGTTTTCAGAATTAAATAATTAACATAAACTATGGAAAATGCGGGCCAATTAGTTTAATTTTAAAAAAATGGATAATTCATTGGCCAATAGTGAAGTGGTCAGGGACGATAGTGCAATTATTGATAATAGTGATACTACTTAGACATAAAAACTTGAAAACGAAATAAAGGATAACAGCAATAAATCGATTGACAATAATAAAATATTAGGGGATGAATATAGTAAATTTGGAGTTGTATCATGTGTGGTTTTAACACCATTAGAATTTGACCATTCGGGAATTAAAGACACACAAAACATTTTGAAATCGTGAAGATTAAGTGCATCGACATGTGAATTGGTAAAAGCGTACGGATACAATTCAGTAGCACATTTAGAAGCATTGTAACACACTGTTTAAAAAGAGTTTATGACTAATAATGTAATTAAAGTGAACCGAATATCTAAGGTAAAGCACAGAAAAACGACATAGAGGACAAAATCTGTTTATGTGCTCTCGTCTTGATACAATATTATCTATCAAACTGAACCCCATTTTGACCTGTGTGTATCTTACGCCGCATTAATAAACTTTTCTTTAATAGTGTGTAATCACTGGGTATAAAGCAACACTTACAACGTCCAATGCAGCAACAAGTAAAGTGTTAGATTGGCTCCAAAAAATTTCAAACGAGATTTGTTCAAAGTCTTCAAATAAAGTAACTCCACCTTTACCGTCTAGCAGCCCTGCAATTTCGGATATTTTAATAATACTATATCCCAATAGCGAAACTGTGACATCTTTATTAAAGAATACTATAAATGGGCAACAATACTACGACAGAAATACCAGGTTGAATCCTATACAAAAAAAAACACTTGACGCAGTGCCTAACGGATTTTTGTAAAAGTAAAAACCAAAAAATGTCATATTCGGAAATGCAACAATGGGCAAATGCAATCGCGCAAATCGGGAAAAAATCCGACCGGTAATTTACCATCGAAATGGAGCAATTTGTCTTTGGTTAATGATTATCCGGCTGCAAATGATTCCATTATAGAGCCCCCCAGAAAGTTTATTGAACACAGGTATTTTCTTTTTATTTAATTTTCTTCTCTACTTTGTCCTACTAACCTGTTCTATATATATAGATATAATTATTTACATTACAGATGAAATCAAAGTTCAAAAATTGTGGCTGTTTAGTAATATTTTCAAAACTTAACGTAGTCGGTTTTGTAAAAAATTAATCTCATAAGTTATCACATAAAATTGAAATTAATCCAAATTCTAGATGATAATTTAGCGCTAAAGACAGTGCTAGGATACAGTAAATCATTTTCGGCAGAACATTTCACCAGAACATGTAGGAAAAGTAAATCTAAAATAGAAGCCGACACTTGTAAAATACCTAGCTCGCTTCAAAACAAAACTTATTATGAGGAGGACTTGATTACAATTTGGGTCCATAAATACGGTAATAATATTTTGGAATTCCAATTTTTCAATATTTACCGTTAATTAAAAAAAAAAAAACAAGGAATTTAGGAAGAGAACTGTTTAAATCCTGATTCCAGGCTTGGCATTGAAATAAAATATTAGTTTTACTTAATAATTAGATATAAGAATGTGCAAAGGGTTAAAATTAATATTCATAAAGCGAGTAAAGACAGGATTTGAAATTCATTATTGGTGTTATTGTTGTATAAAAATGTCAAATTATTATCTTAATAATTCGAAAATTATGAGCCTGCGTATTACACAAAAACGCTTAGTACACGGAAAAAGAACAGAGCCTTAATCATAGCTCATAATTCAATAGAAGCATTTTTAGAGGAACACCCCGAAATCTTGTTTTTCAAAAACTTCCTTTTTCAAAATCTTGGTTTTAATCTCGCTTTTTATGTGTAATAATTTAAATGTTTAATTTCCAGAATTTATCAAAACAAAGATTTTGTAAAAACAAGATTTTGGAAACCAAGATTTCGTACCCAATCCCTCTACAAGACTATATTGGTATTAAATAAATATTAATTGTAGAAATATTAAAATTAAAATATGTCTAAAATATATTTTTCGAACAAATACATCAAAGTTGACTTGTGAATGAATCTTTAGTTTTACTAGTGCACGTCAGATGTCTATCGTGTTGTTAAGCAGAAAAATACGAAAAAAACTAAAATTATTTAATCATAAAATTATCACACGTTCTTAATATTTTGAGAATTTGTTTTGCTTTCCCAACAATTTTTGAACTTGAAATTTCCCCAGGTGGTCATTTTTGGTACGATTTTACTAAATTTTTATTGCCAACTAGGTAATGTGTATTTACTTAATGACCACACGATTTGTAGTAAGCTTTTATTTCAATTTAACCAGAATTATGTTGTTATGTGTTGGCATTGAAACATTAGTCGTGTTTTTTTAATAATCTCGATAGTTCTATTCAGATAATTGTAAAAAAAAATTGGAAATTGTATCTACTTCTATCATCTACTTAAAAATACTGACACTCGCAGCATTGAGAATTGTGTTTATTTTAACAACGCTACGTCATTGTTCTTTTCATTATATTTTGTTATTCCAAAAGTTAAATACATGAGGAAAAGTGCGAATACATCTTATCCATATATAAAAATGAGATGGACATACTAAAACTTTTTTTTTCTTTCAAAATGTTACTATGATCTTACAAATTTTGAGCAACTTTTACGAAAAATTATAAACAGGTTCGTTTTTTCGATTTTTCCATTCTTTAACGCCAAAATAAACTTGTGGATTGCGGTAAATAGTATTAAATGACATATTTTGAATAGGACTATTCATAATGCAAGGAAATCATAAAAAATGCATCCTTTTATCATACATCTTCTGTCTTTTCGAATGGAGCAAATGATTAAATGTAAATCTACTAAAGACATGAACCATAAGTGTCTATCACCCCGATTTCCAAAGTCGTATCGCGTCATTTTTAATGACTGTAGTCACGTCACATCAATTTTCCTATTGTTTCACTTGAATTTTTTTGGTGAGAGCGACTAAAACGATTTTATTTGTAATTTGACCGATATATTTTAGTTACAGTCGATGTGACGTGACTTAAGTCACGTCATCTGAAATGACACGACTATGAGAATTGGAGTGTAAATCAGCTACTAGTTTCCTATTTTACTAAATGAAAATGGCAGATATACTAAAAATTAAGTTTAGTATGTTTCCATGCTGAAATAAAAATGTTTAATATGTGTTTGTACTCATTAGAATTAATTGCAGTTTAACCAAAAAAAAAAATAGAGAACATCCGGATGCGATCTATTGAGATCTATCGAGATTAATAAAAAAAACATAAAAAATATTTCAGAGATCATCTACTCGTTTTCTATTCTTTCGCTTCTCTTTGTTGTAACTGGAAAACGAAATATGGCTATGGCTTTGTATAATGTAGGTTGCTTTGATATCATCCGTTTGTCTGCAAAGCTAAATTTGTATACAATTAAAATAAAATGGTTTGATATATGTAACCGACTCAACTAATCCAAAATTAAATGAATCACTAAAGTTTTGTAATTGACTAAATTATGTGGTAAGTAACTAAAGCCAGATTTGAAAGTAGATTTAAAAGACGATGAAATTTGTGAAAATAACAACGATATTGACATTCCATTTCTAAAAAAATTTAGAAATTTCGAAAGTTCAAATGATATAGAAATTTTAAGTCAAATTAAATATATATTTCGAATTTTTCCAGAAATCAACTTAATTAGGTCTCGAAATTTGGCTAAGTTGGATTAAAAAGTTAGAATATAACATTTTTTTTATTTTTAATCTCATCTGTCCTACTTTGAGAAAAAGAAACACTTTCAATCCATTTTTAGTCTGCAATTTTGTTTAACTATTCTGTTAAATGCCTAACTTTTTAATTTTAAACTATTTCTTAATAATTGAAATATTTTCAACATTTTAAAGAAAGTTTCCAATTCAGTTGTTTAGCGGTGAAAATTTCATTGGAATATTTTACAATTATTAATATTTAACATAGACAGAAGTTGTGTACTGAACAATAAAATCTATGAACACTTATATGAGCTCATCTATGTTTATGTCAAGTAGTTATTGAGCTACTTTAGAGGTTCTTAAGAAATTTGTTTGCCCACTTTTTTAACCCTCCTCATGTTTAATGATGAGTTGAAAGAGTTGTACAACAAAGACATTATTAAAATAATCCTACTGACATAGTAATTTGTATTTGTACCTCTCTGTCTGTCAAAGTTTTCAATAAATCTTAGCCTACAATAATCCATTCAGTTCTGTCACCGAATCGTGTCTATTATTAGTACATTTTAATTAATAATCGCAGACAGCGACAGTAGAAGGAAGTGTGTGACCAAGCTGTAAATTTCCCAAAGTAAGACCACAAATAATTCTATATCAACAAAAACTTGCTTTAATGAAATAATTTCGAATTAAACTTCATCAAATTTGGTTATATGAGGGGTCAGCTCTGCCCTATGTAACAACAAAGCCCCGAAATAAAATAAATTCTACTAACATTAGAATGCCAGATCATAATAATGGTGGTAATAATCTTCTCGTTGTAGCTGTTGATGAAAAACACGACATAAAACGCACTCTTTCGAATTATCTTGGATCGGTATAATTTGACAAAAAGCAAAGAATTAACGTTCGTTTTGATTTAAAAATAAAATGCACATTAAAATGTCCAACCCAGTATTCGAGCAGACCAACAAAGGCATTACCGGTTAGTTAAATTACCCTAAAATATCGTATTTAGCGCAGTTTTACGGAATTACCACGTTTGTTACACATCAATAATCTTTTGCATTTTTGAGAATTTAACATTAGTTTATCTATTTCGAGAAATAAAATTGTAATAATTGTTAAATTAGAAATGCCTCGAAAATTTAAACGAAAATTTAAAAGTTGTTCTTGTTCATTGAAAACAAGATAAGAAGTTCTATGCACGTGAGCAATTTCAAGAAATTCGAATAAATATTCGAATAAAACTAGCAAATTTATGTTCAATTTTGGGGCGGCTTAGATTACATTAGATAACCAAAAGCCTCTGATTTACTAAACAAAAAAAAAAAAACGTAGTGCACAGATTATGGAATTTAAATAGTAATTTCCCTTTATTATTTATTATCTATACGATTTTTTTTAATTAAAATTATTACTTGTAACTATAGCTAAGCATATTTAAGCTCTAAATAATTTTAGAGCTTACTTACTAAGCCCTAAAACAATTACGATAACATGTCTCGTCTCTGAGTCAAAAACTCTTGGCACCTAATCTTTTACATTTTATCAGTCGAATAAAACGGGTTTGTTCGTTAACTGCACAAAAAAAAATATTAAGTTCGGAAAAGAGCAAGTTTTTGCAACCGCCGGATACTATTACTTTTTAAAAGGCAAAGAGAGCATTAAACAAAATAAAAGCGTTTTCTGCTGACGTAGTTCTTTAACTACTTTCGGAAACTACACGAACGGCCAATGTAAATGGTGCTACGAATCGTCGCCTAAAGCCGGATTTCTCTTTCTATTTTGAAAACTTGGCCAAAATATTGATAAACAATTTTGGGCGATTATTCATTTTTAATGGCCTAGTTAAAACAAATATTTATGAACATTTTTAGTGTTTTTTATTTTTTCGAAATTAAATTTTTCGTTTTCCAGAATATTTAGGAATTAACTTAACAGTCATCGAGGCACCGACCGCTGCTCTTATTGCTTTTCTATAGGGCTTCATTTTTAAATCATTAAAAAATAAAGTATTTTTGCCTAAAACATAATAGTATATTATTCAACAAGCATATAATGAAAGCTGTTATTCACGAAGATGAAGTTTACCGACACGAGCCGATAGGCGAGGGTCGTAAATCATCTGAGTGAATAACAGCCATTATATGCGAGTAAAATACGATACTTATCTACGACCGATAAAAAATTGTATTTTATTATCAAATCCTTTAAATAAACCTAAAATAACTTCCGTCGACATTTTGACGTCTCATGTCGTTTTCGATTGATTTTTTACCCCTCTTTGAAAGTGTAACCTCAATTTCTTCGTCAATCGAACATAGACCCCGAATTGTGTTCTGTCATCTATCAAACCATATTAAAACGACGTAAATAAAAATAATATATTGCCTAGAAGCGGTTTAAAATAAATTATTTTAAAAAAAATGAGTGAGAATATTAATTTAATTGAATATAATGTCGTTATTGATGACACAGGTGGTGTGAAAATGTACAATTATTCACAAATGAAAACCAAACAATTAAAAAATGACAAGTCAAATCGAAAATGACAGAACAATGACAGTACTGTTTAGTGCATTTGTAAAAAAAGGGGTAAAACTACCAAAAAAACTGGAGTAGTCGAAATTGCACTGGTGTAGCTGTAAGTGCAATTTTTTTTGGTCAATCGAATATTTCCAGGGTAAAAAAATTACACTTTTTGCACTGAGTGCTATTCAATTTGGTCAATCGAAATCCACATCAGTTTAATAAAAATTAAAATGGCAAAACACTACTAGATAAAATTTCAAAAATGAAATTTTTATTTGGTAGTAGTGAATAATGAAAGAAGGGACTACTAGATAAACTAGCAGTGAATAATGGATATCATTATAATTGAAGAAACACATGTATAATGAGTATATTATACGTTAGTCGTGGACAATAGTATATTATTCAACAAGCACATATTGATATCTGTTATTCACGAAGATGAAGTTTATCGACACGAGCCGATAGGCGACTGTCGTAAATCATCTGAGTGAATAACAGCCATTATATGCGTGTAGAATACGATACTTTGTCCACGGCCGAAAAATAATTGTATTTTATTTTCAAATCCTTCAAATAAACCTAAAATAATTTCCGTCGACATTTTGACGTCTCAGTTTAACAATAATGAAAATGGCAAGAGACTACTAGATAAAATTTCAAAAATGAAATTTTTATTTGGTAGTAGTGAATAATGGAAGAAGGGACTACTAGATAAACTAGCAGTGAATAATATATATCATTATGATTGAAGAAACAAACGTATAATGAGTATATTATACATTAGTCGTGGACAAAGAAATATTATTATATCGTTTTTATATAATACAACAATTATTTTAGTTTTTTCACTTTCTTAATGTGATATCTATTTTTATTTGAAATTGAAATTAGGTTCGTTTCGAATGTAACTCCTTTATAAAATTTCAAATGAACACTAACCAAAATTATGCTTAAAACTGTTTGTATATCCTGTTTGTTGTGCTTATGTGCCTTGTGAATCTTCTTTTCCCTTTATTTTATATTTCCTTCTTATCATTTATATAAGAAAAAGGGGTGGTACTGCCCTTCTTTTTTTGTATATAAAAAAGGAAGGGAAGAATTTTTTGACCATCTAGTGTGTGTGTGTATGTGTGTGTGTGTGTGTGTGTGTGTGTGTGTGTGTGTGTGTGTGTGTGTGTGTGTGTGTGTGTGTGTGTGTGTGTGTGTGTGTGTGTGTGTGTGTGTGTGTGTGTGTGTGTGTGTGTGTGTGTGTGTGTGTGTGTGTGTGTGTATGTGTGTGTATGGTTTTTAATATACACAAACCAGATGGTTAACAAATTGTTCTCTTTTCTATCATAAAGAAACACCAGATGGTCAACAAATTCTTCCTATGTTTTTTATACAGGAAAAAAGAAGGGCGGTAGCATCCCTTTTTCTTACATAAAAAATAAAAATAAAGGGGAAAGAAGATTCACAAGGCATATAAGCACAAAAAATAGAATATAAAAGCAGTTTTTAGAATAATTTTAGTTAGTAAAGAACAAATATGTTAAGTTTATGTTGCTTTGCTTTGTCGACTGCTGCTTTAATATTTCTTCCTCGTATGTAAATTCTGGAAAAACCAAAATTTAATTTTGGATCAAAAACACTAAAAAATTGACCATTGCCAAATTCGGTGCTGCGACATAGCCCCCATGGACATTATCTAATTTTGTTTTTTTTTCAAGGATTAAGTCTTTTTTAAAGGGAAATGGGCCCATTTCCAGAATATTTGAAAATTAGATTATCCTTTTCCAGTAATTCTGCGGAAAAAATAGATTTAAGTTAAAATGGAAAGAGAGATTTCCATTCTAATTTAAAAATTAAATCTTCAGTTTCCATATTTTCTTTATTTTCGGATATTACATCTCTTTTAATTTAGATATTGTGGCTCTTTTAACACTGCCCCTATTTTGTGCTTCAAAAATACATAAAGAGATGACAATTCTCGTAGCAAATATCGAAGATTAACCAATACATATTTCGGGTAATTATTCCGCTTATTCCGTGATTTTGTTTTGGGAGAAAATAAATGATCAATTATGTATGTATGTTGAATAATCGGCCAAAGTTTCTGAATCTCTGCAATGTACAATCGCCCATATTTAAACCTCGTACAATCGCCCAAGCAGTGGCGGCAACTTATTTAAATTTTCACGCACTTTTTTCAGTTTCAATATTCCGAAAATTCAAAATTTTTCGGAATATTGAAACTGTGATCCTCTACAGTTTTGTAGCCAAAATCGTGAAAAAAAATCGTTTTAATAGCCAGTCTGAGATAAATAAGGGTGAACTTCATTTTCTGACATTTTTGTTGTTATGCTCGTTTTTGGCTTCAAACATTTTAATGTTTTCGGACAAAATTAGCATCGACTAAAGGTGTGTTAATAAGCAGAATTTCTTCTTAATCAGATGATGATAGGAATGATTCCATTCGACACTTATTTCTTCAGATATTGGTAAAATCATGATTTCACATTTTCTCACATTAACGGATTATAACGGCGTAACGATAACCAATTTTGAAAAGCCATAGTAGTACTTGCTACTTAAAATCTGGCATGTCAATGTTGAACACCTTACATATTCGATTTTTTTCTATGTCCTTTTTTATCATGAACATAAAACACAGAAAATCTAAATATTCCTATTCTGACAATTTTAATCTTAAAAAATAAACAGATAAAAAACAAAATTTTGGTAATTTCAACAGCTTCTTTCTTTTCTTCCGCTGCTGCCATATCACATGAAGAGATTTGGCAGCCTCAACGATGTTTCTCCATATAGTTCGTTCCACTGTAAGAGAACGCCAGACGCGCTGACCGATATATGAAGAGACTTGAATATTTTGATATTGGCGTAAAATGCTCCGCAGTCTGCTGCGATCCTCGATGAAATTCAGGGAGATGGTGTTACGGCCCAGAATGCAGCAAGGAAATAACGCGCTAGTTGTTGTAGTTTAACCGATCTAGCTTTTTATGAAGTTAACAGATAAAAGCCATCTTCCATTCTACTGAGATGTCTTCTCTAAACAAAATTATTGATATGACCTCCAACATGCGGTAGAATGGTAGATAATCGCCGTCATATTTGAGCATTTCGTTGCAGATACTATCCTCAAAGGGTGCCTTGTAATTTTTCATCTGCGATGTCACGATCCGCACTTTCATTTGATATCGCGTTGAAGCAAGAGAGACTGTTGCTTGGCAGATGTTGCCTTGCATGTCTATTTAAAAGCGAAGAGAAATAATTCCGTCATACTTTGAGGACGGTTTTAGTCTCTATTTTTAATTCACCGGATTCGATGCGAATGTAGTTGCTACGTGGATTACACTCTGTAGCTCTTTCTCTCGTGCAACGATATCCATCTTTCAGGCTAGAATTTGGATTTCAATAGCTACTTGAAGACTTTTATTTGAAGTTTTTTCTGATGGCAATTTTAGATTTTCAGTTTATTAAAAATAATAATTTTTACCTCCTTTAGCCCCCCCACAGAGGGGCTTGGACAACGATTGGGCGCTAAACTTTTTTTGTATTGTGGCTAAGGGTTAACGAACATGTGTACTAAGTTTCAGAACTGTTAGTTTTATAGGCCAATTTTTACTGGAATAAATTGAAAATTGGCACCAAAGTTATTCGAGATTCTTACTGATTAAACCAAAGCCACAATCACAAAGGAAAGCTTCTATACTCTAAATATTGCTAAAACAAGGTTGTTTTTCTTTTATTTTATATGTTAAACGGCAACGCATAGCAATTGCTTGCTCAATGTACTCGTACATACGAGGGGAAGCTTCCGCCCAATCAAGTGTAGCTAGGTGAATTTTAGAAGTACCCGCGGAAATTATCGAATTATACTCCAGTTTCAGTCTTATGTAAGCTTTGAATATGTTTATAAGTACTTACTGTTGAAGTAAAAACTTGTGTAAAGCACTTGACAGCGCTCGTTGCTGCCTGTTATATTTTGGTCCAAAAGATCTTCCTGGTGATAGTCAAACCTAGCATCTCCATTGAATTAGAGTTGTCAACACAAGAACAGTTATAGTAAAAGATGGAAAGTACTTGTCGGTTTTACCAAACAACACGCAGGATTGAATCTTCTGGGGATTAAATTCAACCCTGATCGGATAGCATTCCCATTCAGTGAGAACCTTGTTTCGCAAGGAAGTAGTAGAAGACGGAAAATAGGAAGATTAGTGCACATTATAGTTATCACCTTAAGAATGAATAGGTTGAGAATTAATGATATTAATAAAGTTTAAAGGGAGAGTTGGAGA
Source organism: Tipula vernalis (assembly GCA_958295665.1). Taxonomy (NCBI): domain Eukaryota; kingdom Metazoa; phylum Arthropoda; class Insecta; order Diptera; family Tipulidae; genus Tipula; species Tipula vernalis. Next base: position 332,004,800 of record OY282558.1, on the reverse strand, counting down.
CAAGACGGATCGCTGAACCCTGAAGAACACAGTCTCAAAATCCCCACTACTTGAATTTTGCGACATGAAAGAAAATTAAATTTTGCGATAGCGAAGAGCGAAGCCCAATTGCTCCCAAATTATACAGCGAATTTTTATGCCATAAAAGATTGAAAGCCTGAGAGACTTGAGAAATAATTAACCGGCTTTGTTGGGGTTAATATTTACGAGAAACTTAGCAATACCTCGAGCCCGGAAAGTAACACGAGACATCGATGAACTTACACGGGAGATGATCGGAGATATCTGAACGGAGTCAGATGTATTTGATTTGGAGGCAAGATTAGGGGCGAATGGTCAGCTGTCCCCTGAGCAGTAGAAGAAAGCTATCACCAGCTTTTAGAGGCGATATTACGGATCTTCTTTATTTCAAGCAGTTCTTACTTTCATTTCCTAATCTTTTTTGGCTTTTGCCAGCGTTACAAGAGACTTTTTTTACCAACGTGAAGGCAGCCAAATTTTCGGTTATTGGAACGCGCATTGCGTGACTTTTTGGGTTTAGCGTGACTGGAAGGAATAAACTGCTCTATTCCTGTAATGATAACTGTGGACACAAGCACTGCTGTATTTCAAATCCATCAGTCATGGGCCAATGATTCGAATTCCCCTTAGATGGTATATCCCCATTAGATGGTATATTTGTCAGAATGTACTGTTAAAAATAAATTCAACAAATGAACCGTATCGTTAACCCGTTCAGGTATTTGGTAAAGAAATGCAACTAACATGCACAGTTCAAGTTGCTTTTTTCTCCGTTTAAATGTTTATTGTTTTTTCCAAGATTGGGTTTTCCCTTTTCCAGAGTTTGCACATGAGAGTGAAAATTTAAGTTTCGGAAAGACTTGTTTTCAAGCCAAGAAAGAAGTGAAGCCTTTGGATCGTATTTGCTAAAGGAAAAAGATATAACACACGCGTTATTTCCTGGTGCAATGATGGAGATTAAGGAGCTAAAGCTCATTGATGTTATTTTATGTTTTATGGTTAAATATCACCTATGTACTTTGTTTCTTTTGTGATTTGAAACTCTAACCCGCTATAGGTAAGTTGTAAGACCTGCGCAGTTTGTCCAAAATGTTGGGTGATTACCCATTTTTGGTTTCCCTCTACTTTTTGAGTGAGTGTACTGAACCTAATGAATAATCACCTAAAATGTATGAAATTTTTCGCTGTTTTGTTTCTTTGGGCGATTGTTTTTAATAATTGCCCAAATTTACAGATCCTATTTTTGGGCCTTTTTGGTTTTTAGGCGATTTGGTTTTGAGCGATTGTTCTTATTGCCGGTATAGAAAAGGTTCTCATTCACTCACTGTACAAACTTTACAAGAGATATCATCATATTCCCCAAAACAAAAATCCCAAAATATACAAAATAATGTGCCCCATTGAAAAGGAAGGTTGCATTCAATTTTTGTTAACTACAATATGAAAACAAAAGGAAGCCGCATAATTTCAAGTGTTCATTAGACAGAAAGGAACAATGTTAAGCGGCTTTGGGGAGTTCCCTATTTATTATGTTTAATGGTCCAGTTTCTATGAATATTAGACTGTTTTTGTTTTTTGGATAACGATACCAACCCATTTTACTTTCACAATGTACAATTTACGTCTGACTGCAACTAATACCTTATATTTAATTATTAGACTGTGTATACGTATTTGCAAGCGGTACTGGGTGTACAAAATCCACCACAAATACAACAACTCTAATATCAAAATAACAAATTTGAATGATTATTGCCTTGGCTCAATTTAAAATATCTTAATAGCATAAATTTGTAAAGGTCAATAACATAAACATAAACATTCCATATCGAATTTTTGATCTTGGAAATTTAACCGTAAAATTTATGGCTGATTAATTTCATAGCGATTCATAGCTGCATAGCGATTATTTTACTTTATATTAGTAAATTAAATGATATTAAACGCATTATTGGAATTATTAACCTTACAATATTTAAGCCAAGATAAAAATAAAATAAACCGATAATGCACGTCATGCTTGTTGTAATTGTAAGGCGAAAAGTTAGTCAAAAATATTCAGTTAATATCAGTTTGGTACTCTATAAAGCAATAAATAATGAATAGATTAAATAAATAATCAATGAAGAACAATTTTAATTATTCTATATTCAGACACAATATTGCACTTCAATTTGATTGACAGTTAACAACAATTACTTATTCAATTAAGATTTAATCCGTGCTATGTGTTGATAAATGGATCAACGCGCGATATGAAAATTCGAAAATTTGTATAAATATGAATGAAATTGACGCGCAATTCAATTACGAATTATGTAATAGCTCTCGACACTCTCAAAATTTTAATTTAATAGAACTTAAATCATCTCTTAATAGAATCATAAAAATATATTAATTGGAACAATAATAATAATAAGACGTATTGTTTATTCACGATTTTTTTGAACATAAAGTAGATTTTTCGTTGCAATTACATACATACGAGTTCATTTCTTCGCTTGTTATAAAAATAAAAATTTGAATTTGGATCATAAATGAAATAATAATAATCATCAGCGTACAATGAATTTAATTGATTGGAACCGATTTAAAAATTTAATAAATTAAATCGAATAAAAATCATAAACAAAATAAAAATTATTCTTTACATAGGAGACGTATGTAAACTAATTCAGCATATTCACACGATTATGTAGCACATCACATCACTTACTCATCAACTAAGTTTAGGTGCGCTTGGTAAAGAGGGATGAAACGAGGAAATGATGCGCCGTACTCACCTAAACAGGCACAAAATTGACGTGACATAATAAATGAACGTTTCTACCCTCACTCGTAAATCGAACAAAACAATCGACCCTCAATATCTGAAGTCACAAATAACCGATTTTAAAATTCATAATTCACAGTTTTATTTTCAGAAAGTGGTATATTTGCAAATGAATTCGGAATTTAATTAACAAAATTGCATATTGAAAAAATGTTTTTTTTTTAATTTTGTTCTTGGCTTAATTTTGGTTTATGAATCTCAACAAGAAATGCAATTTTGAGAATTGTACGGAATATGAAGTTCGTGTCCTAGATTAACTAACCGTTGGAGATCAGAATTATTATTAAAAATTTGTCAAATTTTATTATTAAAAGATTTTGAAGTTTGATCATGGCATTTCTGAAAAAATTGCAAAAAATTATGTAGGTCATTGAAATTCTGAACGTCATTACGATAAGAACCAAGAAATAATATAAGAAGAAACATCAAATTAAAGTGAATTTTTTTTGTTATTGCCAAATTGATTAGTAGTGTATTTGGAAAATATGTTATGAACTTTTTTGATATTTAGTGTGGTGTAGTTTAATCTAGTTCTTGATAAAGGCTATGGTTGTTATTGTTTGTATTCACAAAGTAACTTTCCAAAATGTCGAAAACGTGTTGTGACTACTCAAAAAAAATTACTGCCACCAGATTTCAAGGCATCTAATGCACCGGCAATTGTAAAATTTTGTAAATTTTGTTTTATATTGATGTATAGACTTCATTCCTCAACAGCTTAGACTTTTTTAATTGAATTAAATCACCTTCTAAATACTGATAAATCAAAGCATAAAATTATCTTAGGCGACATAAACATTGATTTATTAAATGATTCGCAAATCAGGGATGATTATTTATCGTTATGTGTAGCATACGGCTTAGAATCTTTAATGAACGGCATAACTAGGCCTTGCTCTAACACCTGCCTTGATCATGTCTTTTCGGAAATTCTTTCGATTTAAACTACCTTTATTAAGGTACGTTGCAAATCTAATTTCTCGTATTTAAATTGTTTTGTATTCTATTTTAAATTTTGGTGTTAATTTCATCTAAAATTGTTGTTCTATTTCTCGAATTTTTTACTTGTCTTAGAAGAAACCTTGGAAGAAACCCCGCCTAAATTCGAACGGGAGTGAGGAAAAATCGACGGCTTTTAAGTGGTTATTCAAGTCGGTTATTTAAGTGGACTTTCCTGTTGGATTTACGTATCTATCCATTTTGTATATTTATACATTGTGAATACTCATGTGTTATGGCATACATATTTAAATTTGCCTCTAAAAAGTTTATTATAAAATCGAATTTATCAATCGTCATAACACAGCTTGAATGTATTTTGGATTTTGTTTTTAGGTAAGTACTTGATCGATGATCAAGTTATTTAGTGTGCTGTTATTTTATTTTTTTTTTTTTTTTTGCTTATTTGATTATATAGAGAACATTTATTATTATCATTTATCTTATTTAATTAAGTGGAAAAAAATAACTATCGAAATCGTGAATTGGAAAGAATATCCAGATATTATGTATATTTAACAGGTACCCATACCGGGATCATGAAGGAAGCGCTTTCAACGTGACCTTGTGATAAGTAATTTTTTTTTTATTATTTAAATTTTGCTTGGGTCTTGTTTTGAGTATTAAGATTCGTTTCTTGCTATTGTATAGTCAGTGAAGTTAACCCGAGCTCGAAATTTTGGTTCATTAGAAAATTCATTCATTCTCGAAAAAGTGTAAATTTTGTAAATAGTGTAGGCTCATTCCGAAAAAACTATTATAATTAGTGTACGTTTCGACAGAAAAGTTCGTTGTTATGTTTACAAAGGGATGGGGTTTGGTTGTGTCGGTATACGAAAAAAAATCAAAATGAAAACTAAAAAATTTCTTAAAAAATATTTGTCATGTTCTGTTGGGAGTGTAGTCATTTACTATCAAGAAACCTTTAATTTTATATGTATATCCAATACCAGAGCTTGACTAAAATGTAGCTATCCAGAAAAAGTGTAAATGTCGTGTAAAATGTAGCACCATCCCGAAAAAAAAATGTAGAAACAAAATTAGACTATTCAAGGAAAAATTGTGTAGAGACAATCTTATTTGAAAATTGTCTTTTGGTCAAACTAATTTTGTTTACATAATTGCACGAAGGAACAAAACAATTATTTCTCTAGTATTGGCCCCATAAAATTCAATAAACTTCACCGTAACACGTACATGAATGAAACTGTCAGAGAGAAATTACAAAAAAAGTATTTTATGCCCACAATATGGAACTGAGACACATGGTATGGCCTAACACACTGAGCTTAGCGGCGCTAGTTAAACCGTCTCACAGTCCCTGACTGGATATTCTACGTAGCGGTAACGTTTGGTTTTTTTTTATTTACTGTGATTTGAGTTTTTATGAATACTCTAGCAAATCACCCATGCGATACGGTTACACTGGCTTAGTAGAAGCCCTGCTTTCCACCGATTGGAGTACTGTGTTTGGTGTTGATGAACCTGACAAATTGTTAAATTACCTAAATATGATTGGTTTCCTTGATAAGAGACAGTTTGGTTTTATGAAAAATTCTTCAACTGAGAAAGCCCTTCTCTCATTTTTAACTCCTGTACATGATTATTTAAATGATAATTTGAAAGTAGCCTCTATTTTTATTGATATATTTACTTCTAGCTAAACTGTACCATATTGGTGGTAGGAAGATTGCACTGAATTTGGTTAAAATATATTTACAAGATCGAGTTCAACGAGTTTGTATTAATCAAATTTATAGTGATGATAAATTTGTGAATATTGCGGGTTCCGTAAGGATCAGTACCAGAGCCCTTGCTCTTTCTGATTTAATATAACTTAATTTTTAATACGCTTACGCTGCATGGGAGTATTGTTGCCTTTGCCGATAATTTGTCATTAGTATATGCTAACATTAATATGAATTCTTTGAAATATGCAATGTGAGAAGATATGGGTTTGCTAAATAAATGGTTCCAAGTATATAACATCATGGTTCTCAGCTCCAAATCCATGATGATTTCTCAAATTTGGGGTATCATTCATTGCAATGCAATGATTCCTATTGCACTTCACTATGTTTATCAATCGAGAAATATCAGGCGTTAAGATAATTTTACTATCTGCTTTCGATTTGTACTGCATAATTTTTGAAATGTCTCTGCTATGCTCTAATTGACTCGCATCTTCAATATGGATTAGCATGTTGGGGTGGTATTTACCTTTGAAATATTAGTGCTTTGATGTCAATACAGGGAGGAGTATTAAAAGAAGAGAGTGAAACCGGAATCGAACCATAAACCGAAAACTGAAAAAAACCTAAATTTTTATGAACCGAAACGAAATACTTAAAATACAGTAAACCGTAACCGGAGCAACATTTTTATGTGGTTTATTTCGTTCTTTTTCGTTTCGGTTCAAGTATTTTTTACACTAAAATTTTCCATATCTCATAAAAACGGAAAACATTTAAAAGCTTCTAGTTAAATTCGAAATATATATGCACTTTTAATACGATTTTTTAGTTAGAATTATGATTTAAAAAACAAGTAAGTTTTTGCCTATAAAAAGCTACTAAAACTTATAATTAATGAATGATTAACTTTTAGGTAACAATTTTTCTGCATTGACGAACTGATGGAAAATAATCTACAAAATATTTTAAAGATTAAATAAATTGATGAATTTTAATTTCGGTACGATAATTTGTAAACTACTTATATTTACACTAGTCCAGTAAAAAGAACCTTATGAGAAAGAAAAAATTCCTACACATTGCAACACAAACTTTTATAAAAATGTCTACCATTCTTCGCAGGCCGTTTTCTTCCTGCCGAGCGATAAAGACGGGGCAGAATAAAAGTTGATGTTGACAATATTTTCTTTAATTTGGATTATGTTTTATTTTTATAAGACAATAATTAGTTGAATTATGGATATTTGAATTTTCTGTATAACTGCTAACGGGAATACAGAAAATCACTTTATATGAAAAAACCGTTTTATAAGCAAAGACTGCTAAACATTTTTTAAACGTAATTCGCCTTTTAACTAGGATCGGACAAGAAATCACTCCTTATTCAATACCACCTTTGGTTACACCAAAAAAGCCTTTATAAACACTTGTGCCAAACACTTTAGTGACTTAGTGTTTCGTATTGCTTTATTACCTCGAATTTTCCGGTTCCTATAATTGTCTAAGCTACAAAACAAACAATACAATTGGAAACACTCAATCGTGACAGAGAATTTTAATTGTATACTACTGGAAATTGGTAATCAAAGCCGCCAAGTAGCCTGACAAACTGAACTCTTTGTATACCATTGGGCCAATTTTCTTAGTTTGTCGAAAAAGACTGATTAGTCAAAAGTAAACCTACCAATTGGCTACATATAGGGTGAATTTTATCTTGTTAAGTGTCGAGAGGGACATCGGATGATGACTTTCAATTCGATCTTGACTTCGACCTTCAAGGTCATTTGAAGGTCAAATTGAATTTTTTAAATAAAAATAGCTATTTTTGACCCCGAATTCGGAAAGATCGCAAAATTATATGTTCGGATAGGAACTTTAGGCTCTTCTTTTGAATGACTTTCAGATGTTAATTCAAGGACAAATTATTAAATAATAAGAAATAATCAGCAAATAATGATGTTTAATGCGGAATGACTTAATTTAAAGTTGTTGGAACCACGACCTAAAGTAGGAAGTTAGTATTGTCTTGTTGTATTCCCCATTAAAATTCATTATTTGCTGATTATTTCTTATTATTTAGTAATTTGTCCTTGAATTAACATCTGAATTCATCATCATTTTTCACTTTCGTTGGCAAATCTAAGTTATGAATAGTAAAATTTAGCATTGTTGGGACAAAAATTTAACTATTGTAATCATTTTGCACTAAAATTGGATCAAACATATTCGATTGGAAATATTCAATAGCTACTTATACAAATGGCACATGGTTACAAGTTCATACATATCTGTTCCGATTATCAAAGGTAATTAAATCTTATTATTTAGAAAAACCAAAAGAAAATTTAGAAAGAGTTCATATGAAAATATTCAATTCTTCAGTTTTACACAAAATTTGAAATATCATATCTCGTTCAATTTTTATTGCCTAAAAAAAAAATTTAACTAAATTAAAGGCAATTTGACCAGTTTTAATTCTTACTTGAAATGTTTGACACAACCCCCATTCCCGTAAAGCTTGGAGGCTGTAGGCGTTATGTAATGGAATGATTTTATAATTACAGTTCCTAATATATTTATGTGATGCTATGTTGAACCGGTTTTGAACCCGAACCGAAACGAAGCCAGAAAAAAGTAACAAACCGAAACAGAACCAGAACGAAAAACTAAATTTGGGAACGGAACCCTAAACCGGAACGAAAAACATTTCACTCTCTGAATGAACTATATGCCTAGAATCACTTCGTGTTTAGGATTATTTCTGAAACATAAAATATTATCTCTGAGGTACCTCTATGTTTACAAAGTGCTTAAGGTTTATTTTATTATGAGCGGAAATCAGTTATACTCAGTAATTTTTGTCATGAGCCATACATGATCCGCAAGAAAATTAGAATAAATATACCAAAACTTAACAAAGAAAATTTTAAGAATTTTTTTTCCTATACAGCTCCAAAGTTATTTAGTCAACTGCCATCACATATTATGAACACAAATAATCGTAGAGAATTAGGGCGACTTCTAAAAGAATGGTTATTTACTATAGGAGATATCGAGCCTTTATTCTGGCTGTGTTCCAATTGGTCAGTAACGAATTACATTTATTTGAATTACGTAATGAAAATACATATTACAATTTGTAACTTGTATTTTAGTTACTCGTTTTCAAAGTAACAGTATCTTGTATTTTAATTACAGTCGAGCCACGTTATAACAAACACGGCATACAACAATTTTAACCGTGTTTTCCATGAGAACTGTACTAGAACTCGATAAAACTTTAAATTACTTTTATTAATTTTTCACTGCATTTTTGTCCTCCCGGACGATAAATGTGAAGATAAATTTTGACGTTTCATCATTTGAGATTCTTGTTTTTCAACCGCCTATTGCATTTAATTTTAATTTTGTAGATAAATTTCAAATTGAAGTTATCTAAAATAAAGAGACCAGTGAAAATTTAATTTCACTTGAACAGCGTACTAGGCTTAAATCTTAGAAAAAACGGTATAGTTTTTATAGCGTAGTGTTATGGCACCACAAAAACGTAAGGCGATTTCTATTAAAAAAAATTAGATATTTTGGCAAAGGTGGACAAAAATGATAGTATATGAAGACACATGAAGACGTAGGAAAAATGTTTTATTGTCCTAAAGGTACTATCGGTGGAATAGTGCGTGCAAGGCATAATATTAAAGAATGGAAACATAGAGGTTCTGCATGAAAAAAATTGCATGGTTCTCTTTATCCACAGCTTGAAGAGACTTTAATTATTTGGCTCAAGACAATGAGGGCCAAAAAAATCCATATAAGGAGAAATATTTTTAGAGAGAAAGCTGGGAATTATAAATTTCAAGGCAACTCAACGTTGGTTCCATAGGTTTAAAAAAAGGAATACAATCGTTTTCAGATCGGTTGCCGGAGAGAGTCAATCGGTTTCTTCAGAAGTTACAACAGATTGGGGATCATTGAAACTCTCTCGATTGATTGATGGCTATGCAAAAAATTGACGAAACCGCGTTGTTCTTCAAAATGATTAGCTCCAGAATTACTATTTTGGTCGGTGCTAACTCAGATGGGTCAGAAAAACTACCATTGCTAGTTGTAGGTAGGGCATTGAAGCCACGATGTTTAAAAAATAACCACAGCATTCCAGTATTATACAAAGCTAATAAGAAATCATGGATGACTTTTCATCTCTGGGAAGAGTATAACAGACGCCTATAGACAAAAATATAACCAGAAACTTATTTTTATTGTTGACAATGCACCATGTCATCTTCCTATTTCTGGACTGCAAGCAATAACGATAGCTAATTTTCCGGCCAATACACCCACTATCCTACAGTCCATGGACCAAGGCGTAATAAAAAATGTTAAAGGTTTCTACCGATAATCATTGGTGAAAAAAATTATTGCTACTATTATAGATGATTCATGCACCACAGAACAACAAGTAAAAATCAACCTCCTTGATGCTTTACATATGGCATAAAAATCCTGGGAAAAAATTAAACCCGAAACTATCCTAAATTGCTTTAGGAAAGCTCGCTTCGATAATGCATTGGACATTTCGTCGCCATTAACCATCAGCTCACCATTAATACCAATATAGAACAATCCAACAATCGATCAAATCACTGATGGCATAGATTCTAATAGTTATATCTCAGTTGACCACTATGTCGGGACATCAGAAGACCTGACAGACGAATATCTAATTCAGTTAACAACTGTTACACGTGTGTAAGTGATTCTGAGAGCCGTAACAGGGCCGACAGAAAATTTATTTTAATTTTATTTTTTATTTTACCGACAGAACATAGAAAATTTTGTAGATTCCATCAGTATTCACAAATTGACACAACCAAAAATCATAATATTCATAATATTTTTTCTTAATGAAGTTCCTATTTTTGTTTTACTGAATTTAAACATTAATTGAATTTGATTTATGATTTGTGGTAATTTTTTATATGTACCTAAAGTACCTGAAATACTACCGTGAATAATATACATTGGTTTTTTTAGGTTAATGCTGTGTACCTTAATCGACCAAACTAACTAAACTAAAATAAAACTGAAGCTTCTGCTATTGTCTCGTAGGCGGCAACCGAAAATTCAATATACGAGCTTACTTTTCATGTATTGTGAATTCGACATTTCTCTTAATTTTTTTGAAATACTTTTTTATTTAAAATAAATTTAAAATACCTTAAAATTGCATTGGTGAAAGATAAATGCGCCATTATCGATTATTATACAAACAAATGTATAGGTTTTTGTATTTTTCTTGTAGTTTTTCGAACATTTTTAACAATCATTTTAGTTTAGTTTAGTTCCTTTTGAGGCACAGTTAATGACTTTTATAATAGTGATATCTTCATGTAAATTATTTAACCTATTTTACTTTAGTTTAGTTAGTTAGTTTAGTCGATTAAGGCACACAGCATTAATATGGTTTATTTTTTGTTATGGACAATCAACATTCTGGATATTGCAATCCAGTTTGTTAAAGGTAATATGTCGGCTATTACAAACACGTTTTTTATAGGGAATTCTTCAATGTAACAAACTTTCGTTTATAACAACATTTTTCCCAGGTCCCCTCGGGTTTGTTAAAACAGGGCTCTACTGTACTTAAATTCTAAGTAATTGTAATTTGTATTTTAACTACAACAGTTTTTATAATTTATTGTTTACATTTTTACAAGCCTTAATAAGATTTGGTTCCAGAGCCATCGGAATAAAATCTAATGTTAATAATCGTTGTTCTATTGATACTGTTACGTTTTTGCCTTGTCAATTAAGGTTCGTATCACTGGATTGTGAATAATACAAAATCAATTTAATTTATCTCCAACGAATTTATTTATTTCACACAAGAATTATTACAACACAGTTTATCAATAAAAATTCACAAAATCTCTTTAAATAAGTTTTTAATTACTTTTTAATCTTCACACTGTCGCTTTCCAAATACTACTAATAATCTTACAAGTTTACTCTATCGCGTTCCAAATACGAATAATCCAATTCGATCTTGTTCGCCTTTTTATATACACAAACAAAACAAGCTTCTCGAAAGTTCATGACTTTTCCAGTTAGAATAGTGTAGAACAATTTTATTCTGGAAAATTCCATTTTAGTACAGTTTAACATTGAACTATTAATTTTACTTATTCTATCACACCCTAGGTGTCACCGTCACAATACGTTTTTTCACTAAACGAATTTTGTCAAATTAAATGTATTGTGACGGTCACACCTAGTGTGTAATAGAATAAGTTAAATTTATAGCTCAATGTAACTGTACTAAAATGGAATTTTCCATGATAAAATTGTTCTAAATGTTTCTACACTATTCTAACTGGAAAAGACATGAGCTTTCTAGAAGTTTGGTTTGTGTATATAAAAAGGCGAACGAAGTCGAATCGGATTATTACTATTTGGAAAGCGATAGTATGAAGATTAAAAAGGAATTAAAAATTGATTTTAAAAGTGTGTTAGTGCGAAATAAAAATTATATGTGATCAGTAAAATTGTGGGAATATTAAAATAAAGTGATTTCGTGAATTATCGTTAAAAAATTGTCTTTGTTTTATTCACAATCCTGTGAAACGAACTTTGATTGACAAGGCGGTAACGTAACAGTGTCAATTTACAACTGCAAAGTAATTGTAATTTGTATTTTAATTAATCCACTTAAAAGTAATTGTAATTTGTATTTTAATTACTGAGTTTGTTGTAATTCGTAAAATTATTTGAACTACTCAGTATAATATAATTTACCCAACCTTGCCTATAAAGCATATTTGCTATATTTTTTTTTATCTTGTTTTTCTTGCACCTTTTTCGGTTGTTTTCACCTTTACGAATTTTTTAGTTTCCAATTTTAATAATTGTAGGTTTAGTTTAAAACTTCTATAATTTTCATTTTCATTTTTTTTAAAAAAAAAAAATTTTATCGTATTCTTTTTTTATGGTATATTTTTATCATTTTTAAATTGTGGAGATCGTAGGAGATCTTATTATATAGCAAGCTTATTTTTTATATACTTTTTTTAAATACGATTAATACAGTGAAACCTGTTTTGTGCGGTGGTTTTTGAAGCGATTTTTTTGTGCGATTTTTTTTGTGCGATTTTTTTTTATGCGGCATAACAAAAGACCGCACAAAACAGGTTCGATAATAAACTAAAAAAAAAAAAAAAAAATTGTCTCATTTAAAGCGAAGTGATAAAATTTAAAAATTAATAAGGTTCGATATCAGTACTATGTAGCTACTTAATCAAATTGTTGATTAGTATGGATTGTCTACCTCGTGTGTAAAGTAATTCTTTGGGAATGAGTAATTTTTTGGTAACCTTATCAATGATTAATTGAAGAAACAAAAAAATTGGATATCACAAATACAATTTATAGTCATTCCTCGGGCAATTGATTGCCTTTTGAACGTTAATACCAAAAATTAAGTCAGCACCGGTGTAATAAAGAAACTGTCTGACTTGATTGATCGGTGTTTTATGTCTTCAAGCTCATAATTGCGAGTAAACGAAAATATTCATTCAAATTATCGACAATTCAATGTTATTCAAATAAACCAGTGTTTATATAAATTATTACTGCGATAAGCCAAAGCGTACTGTACATTTATTTGTAATTCAGGAGATTAGCGTCGAAACTTATTTAATATTTTAATTCAGCTCTGAAATACCGCAGACTAATTTGAACGTAAAATTTAGTTTGATATTTAAACAATTTCTTATCGTATTTTTATATCCAATAATAGATACAAACATGTACATATTTTAATAACAGTGTTTTGGGCTTCAAATGTCACTTTTATTTTTATATAAAAAATGGGTGCTTTTCCCTTATCAGAATTGTCTATCTTTACAGTAGATAATATTCATTTAAGTTGATCAGGCCTCTTACCATGCTAGAGTGTTGATTTTGTGATGCATCATTGAGAGACAATCAAATGCATACATACATTTAGGATAAAGCTGTTATCTTCTTAATTTCACAATACTTAAAACTGTTTAAAGAATTGCACTTTATCATTCTTATTTCTTATCATACAAACATTGTAATTAATAGTATTTATTAGGAAGCCTTGCTTTGGCAAAAAAAATTAATAAATTACAATCAATAAAAGGATAAATTGATAAGCCTATTTTCCTCAATTACCTCCGTTTCAAACGTGCACATCAGCACTGCGCGCAACAAATTGAATATTTGCAAATATTTGTATTCTATTTGTTTACCTACTTAAGTTATCGCATTGTAAACGAGGCAAATATGTGGGTGACTAATTTCTGGTAAAAATTAAATTGATCACTTTTTATCGATATTGATTAATGGGACATACTTTTAAAATGAGGTTTATTTATTTATCTATCGTAGGTAATTAGGTAATTACTAATTTTCTAAAAATATGTGACCGCTTTTATCATCAAAGGGGGAGGGACCAAGCATGTTGTATCAATTAAAGCAAATTATTGTATTTATGCCAACATTACGATGGCTTTATTTCATCATCAGCAGACCAAGTTACAATATTGAAACCTTATCAAATTATGTAAAGACGAGTCGTTAAAAAAAATCAGAAATACAAAACAAAAGTACGTTCAAATCGATATTTAATGCGATTCCTTATCTAAACCTCATTCGAACGCATTCAAATATTTATCAAATATTTTCGAGGAAATCACGCTTTTAATGACTTTAGTCCAGTGCAATTGCGATTAGTTATCGTTTTCTGATTATAAAGTATTATTTATGAAAGATTTGCTGAGTCAGACTTTTGAAAATTAGACATTTAAATACACGGGGCGCCACCCGATTTTTATAATTTTTCTGGAAAAATAAGGATTATTAACAGGCAAAGTAGAAATAATGTAGAAATTTCAAAAAATAGATAAATAGTTTTAAGTAAATTAGATATAGTTTTAAGGAAAAAAAAATAAAAATTACGGAGCCGGCGAGCTCCAATTAGTTTCACCTATTTTGAAGCGCAAAATACCGCAATTGGAATTTATTCATTAAATTTATTTATTTAGTCATCACCAACTTATACAACTGGTTACTTTACACTTCGACATCAATTTCTTAAACCCGTCTCTAGAAAGATTATATTTAACTTGAAACCTTTACCGCGCAGCACACGTAATAAAGTATATACCATATATCGAGCAAACACAAAATCTCTGGACAATCGATTTTAAATACCAGTACTACTCGTTACGAGATCCACATATGTTAATCGGCTTAATAAGTGAGCGTTTCCATTGAGTAAGGACGAGAGACTTTGATTAAATAAGAAGGAAATATAGCCAGAAAACAATTCGGATAAAATAGTATCTACTTTCAGAAGAAACACTGCAAATTATTCAAACAATTATTCAAATTACAAATATCAGATTTTGAGTTATATACACTCTCAAACAAACCAGCAAACAAATCACAAGTATCACGCACGTTATCGCTGGAAAGGTAATTTAAGAACATCGTCGAAGAATAACCATTCGATTTTCTTTTGCAATTAACAAAGTGCAAAAAAGGGATTTGGCTTTGCTTTAATTGTTAATTCAAATTCCAGAAAATAACTGCTGGGAAAAAATCGGTTTAGATATATTTACATACAATACTTCTTACGTAATACAATGAACGAGTTGTAATTAACAACATTAGGACGTAATTTTTGTTTTGTGAGCCTCGACTTTTCTATTTTGTAAATTTATCAACTCATTATTATGCCACGGTTCCTCCTTTGCACTTGAAGCTTTCGCCATAGAAATAAATCTCTTAATACCTAGATTAATGATTCGATAGAATTCGCTCAACATATCTTCGATATTACCATAAGCATATAAAACGACCAAGGAACTGTAATCGCCCACTTTAAAATTGAAAATCCATGAGTTTCGTAGCATCCAAAAATAACTGAAATATTCAGCGGAGGGTGGAAAATACTAGACGATCCAATTAAATCATCACACAAAGCCAGATCCAATGTGTTGCCACTATTATTCTTAATATTGTTACATTGGTTTAAACCCAATGAAAATATTTCTGAGAAGAAATTTTCCATCTCATCGTTCGTATTAATTAGGAGTCAAATTGTGATCAACAATCTCCCATACTATATCTAGTATGTTACAACCTCCAAAAATAAAAGAATGATCTTCGTTGACACAGATGATCAGCGAATATGAATTGAATAGTACACGAACAACAATAATTTCGGGATCGCAATTAGCCAATGTCATCGGACTGAATGAATATTTGTTAGAAACTATGACTACAATCCCACCAGACTTGCTACAAGTGTCCATTTATTTTATTTTTAATGCTCTTATTTAACACAGAACAAAGTTCTTAACTGCTTATTTATCACTGTTAAAGGATAAGGGAGCAGCAGGTTCAGTACTGTAGCTCCACTAAGTGTGTAACTCTACTGTGAAAACAACGGAGATTGATGAAGTGCCTCTAATCTTTGACTAATTTTGAAACAGTGAAAGCTTCGTCAGCAAATTGAGCACAACTTTAATATCAATTAAACTCTTTGCGTGGGAGCAATAATCTACACTTGAAAAGCTTAAACGCTTAAGGTCCGGCGAGAACCATAAATTCCATGATGAATAAACATCGAAAAAAATAAGTGAAATTAAATTGGTGTCGATTTCTGGTATTAAAGAATTAAAAGTGCCCCAAATGTTCTAGGTCCCAGAATTAACGCGGGAGAGTTTCACAAGAGAATGCAAGGCTACTGTCTATTCCTTTAACAAGGTCTTTTTTCTAGTTTTTCTAGTATACTTACTCTTCCACATCACTATGAATTCTAAGCAGCATTACCTGATAATAAAGACTATCTTTAGTAAAGCCAGATAATTAAGGATAAACTTTAAAAATTTGGGGGGGAGGGGGGAGTTGTTTCAATATCATTTACTGCTGGTCGAGTCTGATGCTTTTGTTAATTTGACTTTGTTTAGATCCAATTTTGCTTACTTTGACATGATGGGTGATTGTTTTGCGAAATGTCAATTTAGCTATAAACAAAGTTGGCCGCAATTTGTAATTTCTTTCTTATTTTGATTAATATTAATACATTGCTGGTAAATAAGATTATTAAGTACTAAACACTATTAATTAAATTGTCTATTTATTAATTTTATTATTTTATTTTATTTTGTTATGTATATAGATGATTTAAAACAATCTAAACCATGATGATTTCAGAGTTTAATAATTTTTAGTTTATTTTAAGGTAGTACCTAGTGATAATTAACAAATTTGATCTGGTTTTTCAGAATATCGGAGGAACTTAATGCAGATATCCAGATAATTTAAGCACACAGCGGACAGGCAGTTTAGAAATTGCGTTGTCTTGATTTTTGTCATTTAAATTCATAGGAACTCCAGGTCGGACTTCGTACTTTAGAAATTAATTAGTGTCTTAACATTTTGATTTAGGTTATACTGGTGGCATTAAGTGTAATTCATTACAGGACAGATGAAACGTCCATAATCTTAGTGGCACGTGCGCGGAAATGCCTCATTTATAATAGCAGTTGTGCTAAACTGTAGTTCAAGTTGCCATAGTGACCAGTATGGCGGAAATCGTTTGAATAAGTAACTGATACTAATTATGTTTATTATGATAGATCGTCTCTGAACTACTGTTGATAAGCTCTAAGTGAAATTTAAATTATGTACAGAAATCTGTCCCAGCAAAATAATAAACTTTATTTCAGAATGCAGTTGTTAGTCTAATAAACTATACAAAATTAGATTTAAATAGTTAGTTAATAATTAGATTTACACAGCTCTTAATCATACTGCAAATTTCCGGAGGCGGGTTCTAGAATATGAAGCAGCTAAGGGAAACAAACTATTACTATTTAAAGATTAATTCTTAACAGGTATATAGAAATTAAATTAAACTTAAATTTAAACTTAATTGGTTGAGAGTATGATTAATTATTTAAAAATCAATCAATCAATTAAAAACTGGCGGAGGAAGTAAGGTGGTGGGTAATATATAAGGGGTAATTGATAACTAATTAATATTGACTTTAGGATGCCAAGGTTTAAAAGCAGTATTTAACTATTTAACGGGCGAATTCACGCTCAACTCGCAAAAATATTATGTGAAAATCTTAAGTATCCATTGAATAATTTCAAGCCTCTTCGATGGGCCTCAGAAACCAATTCAGATAGTCGGCTGCCGTTCGCTCAGTATTTAAATTATGTTATATTTCTACAAGTTATTCTATATTGGGTTTGTACTACAAACCTTAACGCCATTAATTGTTTAATTAAAAATTGAAATTTATAATTTATTTGTTGACAAAGAAAAATACAAACGACTAAATTTCAGTATAGCCATGTCTGCTCGGTATGAGCTTAAGCAAAGTACAGTTCTGTTAAGGTACGCTTTAAAATACAGTACCATTACTCATACAAGGCAATCTTGTCGAAAGTTCCATATTTAGATTTTTCTGAATGGCCACGGCAAACTCGGTGAACAAAGCTAAGTAAATTAAAAAGGACGGTATACGCCATTTTGACTGTAAAATCATAGCAGTGGGCAAGTCGGCCCGTTTCTCCCTTGCGTGCACCTTTAGAGAATATCATTCGAATCTATTGACCACTTTTATAGTTTCTATTTCCTACAATCCCCGCATGACCAAACTCAGCAACAGCATGAGCAATACTAAACATAGCATACCGATTAAATAATTTCAAAATTTTTATTTTATTATGTATCAAGGTGTTATTATTCCATGAGAAAATTTTACTGAATAGTAAATACGCCAAAAAGAGAAAATAAAGATCAAACACCATATAATAGACAAAGACAAGGTGTTTTTTATTTTTATTTTTTTATAGCAAAAGTTTTAGGGGGAAATTTGACATTGAACAAACACATAACCAATAATTGCTAAAAAAAATTAAGTATTTAGTAATTTAGTATTGATTTGATTATTTTTGCGTCTCAAAATTATCTAAAAAATTAAATATTATTAATACTCATATCAGAATTTCATTTTTTCGAACAATTTCCGTCACAGAATAAAAAATTAAAAAAATCTCTACCATAAAATCGTCATCCTATTAAAATTATTAGAGTGTGCGATACAAATTTTATGTATGTGTGTTAGTGACGCTCCTATAAAAATTTCTCGATTTGATACTTTTTAGAGGAGTGTCACAACTATAGACACAAATATTTTTTTACTGATTCGGTTTTTTGTTTCATTCTCCATATAGCAAATATCTATATTTCTTCTTTTAATTTTAGTATTCAGTAAAATTTTATCATGGATAAGCACCTTTAATGTAGAAGGTATAGTTATCTGTGGTAGAAGTGCCATTTTCACAGCTCGCTACGATGTATAATATTTAATAATTAAAGTATGCGTGAAATTCGATTTGTTTCTAATGTATTTCCGGCTAGCATTGGTTTTAGCTGTCTCAGTCAAAGTGGCGCCATTTATTTCTTGGTGTGGAAGTATTAATAACTAAAAATCGCTGTATTAAATCTTCCTTTTCCAAAATTTGCCACCGTTGCCTGTCAAGTGAGACAGCTAAAACCAATCCGTGCCGTATTTCCATTTCACTTTTTTGCAACACTTAATGTTGAGTTACAATGAATCCGTCTCGTATCGTTCCGTCGTTCTCCGTCTCGTCTTTTCCGTTTGTTGGTTACATTGCATCCGTTCCGTCTGTTTAAACTGACATTTGAAAAACAAATAAAAAAATAAAATTGAAGACTACGAGACTCTAAAATCTTTAGAAATTCTCTTTGATTTATACGTTTTGTATAAACAATATTATAGAATTTATTTATTCGAAAATCTCTACGTAGTCTACTCTACTTCTCACGTTATGTCAAAAAAAAATAATTAATTTGATTTGTTTGGTTAAGATGTTCCTTCTTTCCGTAAATTCTAAACTTTTTGAAAAAACGGATGAGCTCGTTCGTCTCTTTCCATTTTATTATAACTAACCTTTCCGTTTCTTCATACAAAATGTACAGAAAATTTCTAAAAATAATTTGGACGGAGAAGCGGAACGGAATAGGACGGATCCATTGTAACTCGACCTATAGGCTGGAAACACACCGAATTAAGCATGGTTTCCACGATGGCGAGGCGAAAAAATTAGTCAAATTAAAAAGAGGAAGGAATAAAAAAAAATAACTTAAGAGTGATTGAAACAGCAACAAGTCGTTACTCCGAATTTTTATTTATTTATTTTTGACGTTTCGTTTATTAAAATTAAATTTTGTTAAAAATGGATACTGTTGATGAACTAATGGCAATATATGCCGTTATGTTTTCAAATAGCACTGAGAGTGATTCTGGCGATAAAATAAATATAAAATTTTCTTCAAATTGACAATATGAATTCCGAAAATCAGCGACTAATCCAAAAAAATATGAACTTTCTAATCTTTTTTTCGGATTAGACGTCCTATTTCGGAGTGCTGAATTAAAACTTTTAAAACTGGACGTCCCAATTTTTCTGTCAAAATATGAATTAAGTTTTAATAAAGTAATATGATTGATTTTAAATAATTTTAATTGAAATTTAGAAATTATTTTGGTTAAATTAATATCATCACAAATTCTAATGAATCAAAACTGCGCATCACAAATACTAATGAAACAAATGAACAAATGAAATGGGAACTAAATTTTTTCCTATCACAAATAGTAAGGAATCGCATAGTAGTGTGCAAGTTCGGTGCATTTTGTGTTCGTTTTTCTCGTTTGTATATACATAATTTGCAATTTCGTTCGTACCGGATTTTCAGTTCTTTTTTTTACATGAAATTTTTGACTTACTACCTACCTAAGATGTTTTCACATCAAAAATGAGACTACTAACAATTGACCTATATTAACAATCCTATCCAATCCTTCCATACTAAGTAATCCTACTATACTAAAAATATCAATTTCCTCTGAATTTTTCAAGGTGACGAGGAGGAGAAGCGGTTAATCCCAGCATTGTTAATTTTGGGTTTTCATTTAAATTACTTTGGCTGTTATGTAGCTTGTGCTTTCCATTGAAAATTTCGTTGTGCAAACTAAATTTAGAGACGAAATTGTTGAAAAAACGAGCTGATATTTTAAATGGTTCAATTTTATCATGATACCTTTTAATTCCTCATTCGAACGTCGATGCATTAATAGTCTCACAAAATATTGAGAGATTCCTTTTCACTTTTTGAAAAAATGAGAGCCATTGACTGCCTTACGATTTGCTATTTTGGACGTGTCCGAATTTCAAAAGAAATAATTATTCTGTGAAAATTATGACGCTAGCTGAAAAAGTTTCGTTTCCATATTTTAAGCAAGTTCAATGACAGAATATGACAGAAAATAAGGCGAATGAAGTTTATCTCAACTTAATTTGAGATTAAACAACAACTAAAATGCATATGTGTGTGTTCAGAAAGCATACATTCGGGCGAATTTATTATACATACAAAAAAATTCATTCATATTTGAACAAAAACTATTTTAAAAAATTACTTAGGCTCACAAAACACAAAAGTATAAGAAAGATTATACCGAAATAAAATAGCGCCACTCTTTGAATATTATTTTTTGGTACTAACATTAGGTGTCTAGTAAGGGAAACAAATTCATTTACATATGATATGAAATTTTGTATTTTAAATGGAATATATATTCCCTTCACTGTAAAGCATATTCTCAATTTCTCATGTATTTTTCATTCGTTTTGACTTCGTTTTTGTATTTTCGTAATTATGTACATAAAATAAATTATATATACATATGTATATATATATATATATATATATATATATATATATATATATATATATATATATATATATATATATATATATATACATATAGCTTAGCCATTCCATTAGCCACATTTGGTATGGAGAAGCGAAAGAAAACCTTTCTACATAGTTTTGTTTATGTTTATTTTTTATGTATACATATTATAGTATGCACAAATACATAACACAATATATATTTTAGATATTTTCGGCATCGAACTATTTAATTTATGAATGAAGGAATTGAAAACGTAGAAAATATTTCATTCATGGTTTTATCTAATTTTGTGCTACTTCTACGAAATTTTATTTATTTTTCCTTGCATTCAAAATATGCAAATAGTTTGTGCAGGCTAAACTTGTATTACAGCGTAACCCAATCCTATGAAATTCAAAATAAATCAAATAATAATTTTTTAAGATTGTTTTTATTTTAAATAAATAAATAATCTAAGCTTTTTAATTCAATACAATCTAAAAATGAAAGTTTAAAAAATCACAAAATTTTGATTTTCAAAACGAATAAAAAATAAAAACATTTATTTTAGAAATTTGTGCAAAATGCATTTTCTGAAGTAAAATTCAGATCATCAGTTGCTTTTTATTTACTCAATAAGAAGTAAATAAAAGCAACTGAAGATGCGAATTTTAGTTCACGATATGCACTATGCTTAAATTTTTAAAATATGTAAATGTTTTTACATATTTTGTAAACCAAAATTTGATGGTTTTTTAAACTTTCATTTTTAAATTGTGTGTGATTTACGGTATTCCTAAATTAAAGAACGGTTTGAAATTCAAAATCATTTTGGAAAAAATCAATACAATTACAGATGATATAGTCCAGTTAATCTGTAAAAAAGGTTAAAAATGAGAAATCGATTAGTTCGGAACACCCTTAAAATGGGAAAACTCTCTTCATTTCTACCTACTTCTTAATTATTTTACAAATTGTTAACTTTTTCAACATAGCATTTTTATTTAACTAGACCAAATATGAAATGTTCAACTTCTGGTGGAAACAATGAGCTTTCCAGGTTAAACATGAAAAAAACGATTTTTTTGCTAATTTACTTATTTTATTTGTTTAAATTTTTAATTCAATTATTTCTTTCGCTTATTTAACCAAATATAATTATTGAACAATTAAATTAACAATTTGCAGTTTATTTTAACATTTAAAATTATGACAATTAGTTTTAGATTAATTTGAAAAAAAAACAAATATTATAAAATTAAATATTTAATTAAATAGTTAAAATGTTTTTTATGTATACTATATTAAATAATATTATAATATATTTAAGATATTTGTAGTTAATAATTAAAATAGTTATAATTAAAATAGTTGAACAAAGATTTCTATCGGTTTGTAATATTACAATACTTTTATTACGAAGAGCGAAATTATCAAGAATTTTGCAAGTTCAGTTTCGATCTGAATCAGAATTATGAAAAATTTAATTTTTTTTTCCATCTCATGCTATAGCGACTTAATTGTTAATTGCATATACATTTATTAGTACATTAATACAAAACAAAAAGATAGCCAATACCAAACAGCCAACGCTTTTTGGGCACATTTTTGTTGGAAATGGGGTGATTTCGAATTCCGAGTTTTAACTTAAGCGACAAGTTTTCAATAATATTTAAGCCCGGTGATGTGTGGTATTTTCATAACTTCGAGACAATTATACAAAAGTCTTTATTAGACGATATAAGATGAACGTATCGGATCGTTCTCCTGATAAATTTCGAAACAATCTTTCCAACAACAATTCCAAGCTTTTTAACACTCCAAGGGTTAAATAGCTTGGAATCAAATTTTCCTTGACAAATCGGTCCATTTCACTGCATATTTTACAGAACTATATTTTCGGCCGAATAATAAACTTTATCATTAAAATTAACAAAAATAATTACATAAAACTAGATTAAGAAACGCTTAAGAAGAATAGTTTTCAATTTTAGTGCAGAGTATAATATTTTCAAAACTTTTACATCGATTTTCCCAAAATGCATTTTCTCTCGTTATGTAAATCAAGTTACGTACGGCAGCGTTGAATTGATTGAATATTATTTCATCATTCCATTTGGGATTCGAAGCCAAAAATATTAAAGTTACTCTCATCTGAGAATATAGTAATTATAATGGTGAAGTAGTACACCTTATCCGTGTTTTTTTATATTATTGTTATGAATAAGTTGTTTTTATCTCGCGTTTCTGCCATGGAAATTTACACCTCGTAAAAGACCTCGCACGGTCTCGGCATGAACTTTTCAGCCATACAGATTTTTCTAACTCAACTCATACGAAATTACGAATTTCGTTAATATACAATATGTATTTTTATATTCTTAAATGCTGCGAGTTGGTTGAAGAAAATGTGAACTCATGAATTTTAAATTTTGTAATGATTACATTTCCTTAAATGCATTTCCAAATTTTCAATTGAAACATTAATTTAGGTATGGAGAGATTTATCCCTAGGATAACAGCTTCAAGTACAAAAAAGGAAACGTGGCATAATAATGACTTAATAAATCTAAAAATAGAAGGGGCAAGGCTCACAAAAAATATAAATTACATCCTAATTGCGTAAGAACTACATATATACTATATATGGGCTTATCCATTACTTTTTAAAAAAACCGGGCGCATGCATTTTACTGCATTCACCGATTTATCTGTAACTTTTTTCCAGAAAATTAGTCGATGAAAAATGGATTTTCCCAAAATTTGACCCATTCCTGGCCCACACTTCTCAAGCTAAGATTTTTTGAAGTTAAGAAATTTTAGGCTAATAGATAGGTAGCCATTCTACTTAGGTTGCTTTGTTTTTAAAGGTATAGGCCTCATTCTCTCCGTTTTCTCGCCCCACTACGTTATAATCTTTTTAAAACACCTAATAGCTCGTTAAAAAAAAATCAGGAGTAGTAACGTACGTTTTAATTCAGTATTTCACAAATATCTCAGTTTCTGTTTATCATATTAAAAAAAAAGTATGTACCACTTTATTTATTATGAGTTTGCCTTTAAATCTAACATTTTTAAAATTATAAGTAGGGGTAAGTTTAGTAGTAGATACAAGTTAATTTGCACCTTTTTTCATCAAGGTGATCACTACTGTAAATTGTTAACAGTGTTGAACCTACTATTGAGCTTTTCCTTATGCTTCTGAATTTTGTTATGATCTATATAAAATCAAAATTGATCTGAGAGATTTTAATTTATTTACTGTAATATTAAGTTAAAAATGTTCGATTTAAAGGCAAACTCAAAATATATAAAGTAGTACATACTTTTTTTTAACATGATAAACAGAAGCTGAGATATTTGTGAAATACAGAATTAAAACGTGCGTTACTACCCCTGATTTTTTTTTAACGAGTTATTAGGTGTTTTAAAAAATTATAACGCAGTTAGGATCTCAATATGCAAATAAGTATTTCATGAGGTGTTGTGAGGATAAAACGATGAGCTTCTTTCCAAAAGCTAGTTTCGTTCAGAGTAAAACGAGAAAAGTTACAGAGGTGTGAATATTACGATTTCCGGAAAATTGGGTGCATTCAAACGCTTGTACCCTACTTTAAAATTGTTTGAAAAAATTAAATGTGGTTCAAAAATTTGTAAAGGTCATGAAAACATGAAAAAACTGACTCTATGTATTTTAGTAAAAATTCACTGATTTAGCGAAAATTTTAAAACATGCCATTTTCTAATAAAAAAATAAGATTGTACCTTTTGGTGTCGCATTTAGCCAATATTAAATATGAGGCTGAAACTGACTTCAAATGAAAGTTCAATAAAAAACGAAGAGAATGATGCCTATAACATTAAAATAAAGCAACCTAAGTAGAATGGTTACCTATCGAGAATAGCCTAAAATTGCCCAATTTCTTAACTTCCAAAAAGTATTACTCGTGGAGGGGAGAGGAGGGGCGCTGGAAAGAGCCAAATTTTGGGAAACTCTATTAAAGAATATATATATATATAAATATAGTATATACATATGTACATATATATTCTTTACAGCAGTTATATTCTGGAGCTTGCATCATCAACTAAATCATATTAATTACAAAAACAAATCTAATGGACAACAAATTTGTTGGACATTGTATATAATTCAAAATCTATGTATTTTGAATAATGTTGTAAGGGAGTCAAAATATTCTATGTTTCGTCTCGAAGTAGATACTATTTTATCCGAATGGTCAATCCTTGATATTAATGAAAGTTCCGGATTCGATTGTATTCCACTCATTTTATAAAATTAGCCGGTAGTTCTGGCAATTTCTGGCCATATTTTCCTAGTTGCCTCTCTCTTCTATGGGAACGCTTCCTTATTAAGCCAATTTTTAAATCTGGATCTGGAAGCGATGTCGAGAACTATAGAGGTATTTGCATTATTTCAGTTTTAACAAAGCATTGTGTGTAACTAGTTAAAGGGAAATTGTGGTTTCATGTTAAGATATTCATTTCTCATGGATTTTTCACAGGATAGCTTGAATTTTTCCTTGATGGGTCAACTGTAACTAGCTTAGTTTTGTTTTCAAATTGTATTTTATATGCACTATTATATGGTAATTTTGTACAGGTCATTTACACTGATTTGTGAAAAGCCTTTGATAAGATCGATCATGAATTGCTGCTGCGGAAACTTGACTCCTTGGATTGTAACTGTTTTGCCGATTGATTGGATTAGGTCTTACCTGGAATTTAGAACTCAAATAGTGAAAATTGGTATAATTTCACTTCAAGAGTTCTTCAGGAGCCCATCAAGGTAGTCATTTGGCTCCATGTTTTTTATTCTTTTCGTAAATGATGTGGTAAATTGTCTGAGTAATTTATGCGGACGACATTAAAATTTTCACAACTATTTCTTGCGCCAATGATGCAATTGACTTTCAATCGGATCCGACAAACTTCAAAGCTTAGTGTACATCGCATAATATGATGCTATAGATCTACAAATGCAAAACAATCTGCTTCACCCGATTACACTCACCCGCTAGTTACGTTTACTTTTTTGACGATTGCATTATTGAAAGTGTCGATAAGTTTAAAAATTTAGGTATAAGTTTTATTTCGAATCTATCATTTCATAAGCACATTGAGGGTTGCATTTCTAAAGCGAATTCTATGCTTGGGTTTTTTAAAAGGTTTTCCAAAGATTTTCAGGATTCTTACGTGATTAAAATTTTATATATCCCGTTTGTTCATTCATTGTTAGAATATGGTGTTGCCGTATGGAATCTGTTTTATAATAACTACTCAGATGGCATAGATAGAGTGTAAAAGCGCTTTTAAATGTAAGCTCTCCCAAGGCTACCTAGAGATGTAAGCCTGCCTGCTTTCATACTTCCAGCATATCGAGGTAGATGCAAATTAATAAATACTGAGCCCCTCCACATATCTCTGCCGGAAATTAAGTTCAAGTATTTTAGTTTGACCCTATAGGACTTTAAAAATAAAGAAAAAGGGTGAAGACGGGATGCTTCTTCAATTTTAAGGGTGTCCCGCATTAAACAGCGTACACTTTATATTTTGACATCATGTACGGCACACAATCTATAGGAATTCAAAAAATATTTCCTTTAAAATCGATTTCATTGTAAAATTAGAGAAGTTGGTTGAACTAATAATGAAGCTTAATTGAAAACTGCTTAAAATATGTCTTCAAAATTGTTTGTGCATATTAAAACTTAAGACAAAAAAGCAGAAGATTGTGAGACACGATCTTTAAATGTAGAACTACATACGCCTAGAGTATAAAGTAAGAGGTCACATAGAATAGGATAGTTTGGTAGTATATGAATTAGGATAGTTTGATCGTTTCATGCAAATTAAATGGTGTTGGTCGACTAAAGGCCGTCCAACTCTTACCGAGTTATAAATAATAAAACAACACGCGGCCCGGCGACCTTAAATGAGAGAAATATTTTCTACGATTTTCAAAAATAAAAATTGTTATAAAGAGGTGGTCGAACCACGTGAAAAGGTTTTTGTCCCGTTAACGGCCGTTCATCCATTATCGAAATATAAATAAAAATGTGAAGAAAACAAAAAAATCCGTTTTTCGTTTTTTCTCCACTTTAAAAGGGACAATTTACACAAATAATAGTAGATTGTTCTACAAGTGAAAGTTTTCCAGCGATTGTAATTGTTTAATTTGGGTATTTTTCGTCAAGTATACAAGGAAAAATGACATATTCGACGCGTAACAAAAGGGATTTACCGCATGCTTGAAAAATTTTACACTCGCTGGAAAACTCACTTTTCTTTATTTGTAGATCTACTATTTATAAAGAACACATCATGTCGCGAGTAACTGTTTGTTCCTTTAAATGTGTTTTTTTGTCTTAATTTTTAATTTGCACAAACAATTTTAAATAAAGCTTTATTAGTCCAACCAACTGCTAACTTTATAGAGAAATCGATTTTAAGAAAAATATTATGTTTGAATTCCTATGTAGGTTTTGGGCCGTATTATTACGAAACAAAATCAATTTGTTTTCATTCATATTAGACGAAAAATGCGTATTTTAATTAAGAAAACCCATATCTTAATTCATCTTTTTTATTTCGCGATACAAAAAATCGCACGGCCGACATTCATAAGTTTTTTTTCTAAACCAAAACAAATCGACAACAGTCGACTCAATTGTGTACGTACAAGAAAATACACAGACGTGCATCTACATAACATATCAAAAAAAACAAAAACAAGGAAACAAAAATGTTCGTAAAAGCAAGAGAGAGGTAAATTTTTTTTTTTTTTGTTTTTCAGTGAAGGAAATAAATATTCAATTTAAAATAAAGAATTTCATTACGTTTATAAAAAACTTTGTTTCCCTCGGTGGACACCTAATGTTAGTTTTATTTTCGGCCGTACACATTATTCGTGCGCTGATTAAATTTCATTGTTGTAAGCGCTTGAAATTTCTTATATTTCATTATTTTATGTTAGGCTAGATTTTTTTTGTTAAATAAGACGTGTACCTCTTTAGTCTGTAACGGGTCATC
Organism: Tipula vernalis; assembly: GCA_958295665.1. NCBI lineage: Eukaryota > Metazoa > Arthropoda > Insecta > Diptera > Tipulidae > Tipula > Tipula vernalis. The sequence continues at coordinate 331,976,391 of OY282558.1, read as the reverse complement.
CAGGCGAAAAGAGCCAAATGGATTTAGTAACTGTATTTTCAGTTTATTTTGAATAAATGAGACAGGTGTCTCACCATCAACTATAAAACAACAAACGTTAGCAGATCATTTTTTTTGTTAAGTTCTAGTTCATCTAATAATGCTTTACACACAAATTAGTAATTACACAAAATAAATATTGAAAGAAATTTTTCATTTAATGGTGTCGGTGAAATCAACTACTCCACAACGATCGGCTCAACGGCAAACAATGACAGAATTCTTTCTAAGTCTCATTTTTATTTTCCAATTAAGTCAGAAAATAGTAATTTGCCCCAAAAAAAAGTACTGTTAATTAATTTTCCGATATTTTATACCAAAGCCGAGTTGACAATCGTCGAGTTAGCCGTCGCCGAATAGACTGTTAAAGAGTAATCCATCGCCGAATTGGTTTCGTCACATATCGATTTTTAACTGCAAGTTACAAAATTATCAACTGAACAACAATCGAGCATTAACAACATAAAATTCGATTGCTACAAATGTTGTGTGACATTCCTCCAGAGATGGGTAGTGTCGAAAACTGGTATTTATGACACAGTTTTCAACACTTTTGACATGAGTTTATGACAGTCTTTCAACTCACGTGTTTTCGGCACTTGATTTTCTATTTTATTTAACTTTTATTTAACCTTTTAAAATTTATCTGTGTATTTCAACAACTTGTTAATGAAACAATAAGTGTTATTGCTTTCAAACAAAATGAGTTAGGTATTTTATTTGGTTAATGGCTGGTCAAAGCAACAGCAAAAATTAACCAAATTTTTGGTCTAATTTTTGTTTCATGTATTTTCTTGTCAATTCGACTCTTATGGCAGGTATTGATACTAAAAATTTGGTTAAAATTTGTTTAACCACTAACTTTTTTGGGGTTAGCTAAACTATTTTTTGGTCTATCTAGTACGATTGTTGTTGTAATTTTCTTATTTTTGGTGAAAGCAATACAACTAATAAAAGTATTTTGTTTCCTCATTTTTGCAATACAACAAGCTTAGTTTTTGACATTTTTCGACAGTTTTTAACACTTTTCGACAGTTTTGACCATAATTAAAGGTTTTTGACGTATTTTTAACAAAATTGTCGAAAATCAGATTTTTTAGCGTTTTACCCAGTTGGTGTCGAAAACTAGTATTTATGACACAGTTTTCGGTACTTGTTTCTATACGAGTTCTTGATAATCTTTCGAAACCTATGTTTTCGACACTTTTTGACAGCGAAAAAAATGAAAAATTTAAAATTTTAGCTTTATTTATGTTCAGTTTGAAAACTTTCAAAATATAGCGATACATTTCAAAAAATTGCTCACGAAACAATAGGACTTTGTTTCCTCTTCTTCCCAATATCACACGCACAGCTTTTAACACTTTCCGACAGTTTTTGACACTCTTCGACAGTTTTTGATAATTTTCGACAGTTTTTGACAATTTTCGACAATTTTTGACCACAATTTAAGGTTGTTGATCTATTTTTGACAAAATTGTCGGAAAGTCAGAATTTTTAGCGTTTTACCCATATCTGCATTTCTCTTATTCTTTTGAATTTTGAAATTTTTCGATATTTAAATAGATAAAAACATTATGGAATTTTAGCGGATGAGCATGACTAAAAGTTCACTCATAGAAAATCGATTTTCTTAGACAGGTTAACCTTTGAGGCGTTATTAAGTATAAGGGGATTGGCTTTGTGAAAGTCCAAATAGTTTAAATCTTGATAAATTTTATGTATTTGGATTTTCTTTTTTTAATTTAGCATTAAGTTCAAATTGGATCGAATTTCCTTACGGACTTTAGTTATTGTTGTTTAATCTAACTATTTAAAATTATTGAGTTTAGGATTAAGAATTAAAGGGACAAGAATTAGATAACCATATCGTGGCTCCTAAAATTCGTTTAGTTTACACCAAAAAATTTTAGAAGCCTTTAAAAATTGTAATTGGTAGCCTTAACGTCGTCAATGCGCTTCAGTTCGTTTTGAATGGTATTGTTAGGTAGCAAATATGTAGCTAAAATGTTAGTTGCAGAAGCGGTTTTTTATGCATTGTATGCATAAAGAAATTCTTATTTTTCAATAATGAAATAAACACATCCAGCAAGCATATTTTTGCCTTAATTTCCCACAAATATTTTGAATCAACGAATAGGCATCTATACTTATAATTCATTGTTGTATATTTGCTGGTCTCAACATTCAGGGAAATTAAATTTTTCCTTTCACTGTCACATTAGGAACAACATTAGGGTCAACATTAGGCAAAAGTGGACCTATCAAAAAATTAGAAAATGTCCGCGTCAGGGAAAGAGAAAAGCTGTAGAGAGCTGTGGTTCAATGTTGTTACGAATTAAATTTGAATGGGTTCCCCCAGTAAAAACCCTAATTGGGGAAAGAGAAATTTAATTTTTAATCAAATTTTATTTTGACGCCTTTAAATGAATAATTTAGGTGTGTCATGCGACGCTAAACATTTAGTGCTGACAAAGCAGCAGTACAGCTAAATTAAATACACGCGCTGGATACAACTGATTACGCTTTGATTGTGTTAATGTATGTATAACAAATAACTCCAATTAATAAATTCATATTAAGTAACAATTTAAAATTTGTTTGAGTTCAAAAGATCACATAATTTAAATATATTACATAAGTTTTATGTTTGATATTACCTGAAACAAAAATTTTACAAATTCGAAAAATGTTGTAGGCGTTTGTTACATTTTAGCTCTCTTAAATCGCTCATTCTAAATTTTTTACAGAATACCTCAATGTCTTAATTTAGAGTTTAAGTTATTGATGTTAGTATGTCGAAATTCTAAGTTTTAAATCACTAAACAATTCCAACACTGGACGAATTGTAACACTGTGAAATAAGCTCTAACTTGATCTCATTGATTCTTTGACGTCACACAACTGAATTTCTTGCAAATTCCGACTAATATCGAGATAAGATGAAACTTTTTAATTTCGGTTAATCTCGATTTTTACAAAAAAAAAAATTCGAATATGCCCGAAAAACTCGAATAAACTTTGAATTCTAGGTAAGCTCGAAAATTGTATAATGTATCGAATAATATCTATTATATATCACTCAAGAACATAAGTTTAATTTGAGTGTTTAAATACGATACCAACGTAATACAACATTTTGGATATTCGTAAATCAGGTTTCAAAATGTATTTTAGGTCGGGAGCTCAGTACCAATTTTCAATATCATTTTGTCAGACTGTATTGGTAGTAACATTACAATTATTGAAATTAATTTATATTTAGCTTAAACGATAGCCATCTTAACTTTGAATGAAACCTGACCAACTTAATTCCACTAAATGTTAAATAATGTAATTATTTAAGTAGCGTTGCGTTTGTGTTTAGTACTGCTCTAGTAAAATATTCATCTCGTTGTTAAAATCGGACTAAAACAGTTTTAGTAAAATACAGTTTAAACTTCATAGGCATGTTTTTGTGAGTATTCAAGAAATGCAGATATAAAAATTGAACGGCGGTAGTAAAGGGTTAATCCACTAAATCAAAGATATTAAAAATGTGTACCTTTATTCTTACACCATTCAGCTGATATTGCATGTAGTACTTGTTCGAGTTGCGGTAAGAACTGAAGTTCTTTTGCTAGACTGTTTGGGAGGAACAAAGGAGCTTCAGACTGATGTAGGACTAACCCCTATCCACAAAACCATTTATTTTCTATGACGGTTTCCTTATGATTTTTTTCTTAACGCGAATAAGCAACGACACTTTACAAAAAAAAAGGAAGGAAGGAGTTTTAAGGGTTTGGGAGTTCAGTCTTCAAGAATTGTATTTTTGAACTTGAACTTCTGTACTAAAAGTTAATTTTGGTTATTTCATAGCTCTTTAAAATTTATAATCGAATTTTAATCCATTTTAATTTTCATTTAAATAAAATATCAAATTGCTTCGAAAATATTTCTATTAAATCAATCAAATTAGACTCAATTCAAACAAGTTTAGTCAGCAGTCAATAAAATTTGGGTGAACTGCTTACCCAAATTTTATTTAATTCTACACAAACCGTTTTGTATATGTATTTTAGCAAATTTTCAAACTTGTTGTGGAACCTGTTTGAGTCAACGAATCCTGAGAAGAGTTAAAATTTCGATCCTGAGAAGAGTTAAACTTTCTAAAACTTGAGTGAACCGGAACGGAGAATGCATCCCATAATATACCCAAAAAAATTAAAAAATTGTTTTTCACTTTATTCGTCTTCTTAGAAAGTCAAACCTTACAATTCAACAACAATATTCATATTTGTACAATAATTAGCTATGAAGTTTCAAGTATCTTATCCCATTGATGAATTCTATCTTATCATCAAGTCTATATTATCATTATATACAACGGGCTTGTTTAGTAAACAGCCAAAAATGTCGACATGTTAATATCTACTGTAGCACATATACCAATAAACCAATTATGTTTAAAAACCGAAATCATTTTCAATTGTAATTAGATAATTTTTTGCAAAAAGAAAAAAAAATTAATTATCAATGTGAGTGAGGCTCTAAAACAAACAAACCAAAATAGATAACTAAATATTTTTCATTGTAACTATCGATATATTTGTACATTTTTCGTGGGAAAGCAAAAATCCATATTCTACGCAAAGTCACCTTCCTCTAACGCAAACACTCATCCACACAAACACATAAATGTTTGTTGAGTAAACTGATCGCTATCTAACAAATAAATAAAGTTACAGGTACAAAAAAATTTGAATGTTTAAATAAAAAAAAAATTTTATGATAAGCTTCTTATCAATCAAACAAGCATACAAAATTATAATAAAACTATTGGTTCATAAACCTACCTCCATACTTTCATCAGTCGTTTCATCCACATGAATATGATGTTGTTTCTCAACACCGTTCACATGATGATGATATCCATTTTCTCCATTAAGTCCATTTACCGCACCATTCGATACACCATTTGACGCACCATTAGCCGCACCATTTGTTACACCGTTTGCGACACCATTTGAATAATAATTTTTTTTACTATCATCGGCTATCTTAAAGCCATTGGTAAAATTACGATTTTCCGTTTTTATTTTATACTCCTTCATCAGATACATAGCAGCATCTGAATGCACTGGTGCATTATTAAAACGATTCGTCATATCAGCATTCCCAAGGCCTTGCAATGTATTCCGACCACCTGGATGCTTGTGGGCGAATTCCGTCAAATCATAATAATCATTATGATATTTAACCAAGAATCTGTCATGTTTCACACCATTCTGTTGGGTAGCCATTTTCTCATTAATTTTACTGGACATTTCTTTTTTTTTTTTTTTTTTTTGCTTTACTTATACACAAAACAACACAGATTACTTAAATTAAGTCTTACAAAATTTTAGTTATCCAAATAATCAACGTATACAACACAACTATTATTATTTACTATTGGTATTACAATTTTTTGCGCAAATTCATAATAAACTATGCAATAAAACATTTATAAACAAAGACTCAATTTAAAAATTGATTTTTCATTTCCTACAAACAATTCTTTTTTCTTTTTTTAAACTAATAAAACATTTAACAATTTTATTTTCTAGTTTTCACTTTGGTATAATTTATTTATCATAATTTCCAACTAATCGGTTTTTTTTTTATTTATTTCATTTAACAAAAGCTGCACATTTAACAACTAACATAAAACGTTTAATAACACTTTACTTAATTTAATACCAAAAAAAAAAATTAACCGTACAAAATTTAATTTGTTAGTGTTCGGTTAGTTAATTTATAAAAATTGATATTTGGGCACGCAGGCAGTATGTGCACACGAGAGATCTAAATTTGTATTAAACATTAAGTGAAAAATTGACATTTTTTATATCATTTCCACTTCATATCTATTTTTGATTAAAAATGTAAAATACGTTTTGAAAATAATAATCATAATAATAATAAATAACAAAAAAAATGTATGTAGAAGAAAAAATATGTTTTGTAGTAGTTAGATAAAAGAATAAGTGTATTTGTGGTGGAAAGTTAGTAAATTGAATACTAAGCTCGTTGCATTGAATACGTACTTAGAATAATATATGTACGTATATATCGAAAATTTGTTTAATCAAATTTATTAAAATTGTAATTTAAGGTGCATCAAGTGGAACTTTAAACTTTACGTTTTAGTCATTCTATTTTGGATTGTCCCAGCTCTAGCGGTCTTTCTTTGAAGCTGTTTTATCGGATTTGCTTAACTTACGACGAATCTCAGCATTTTGGTGTTTTATAAGGCAAAAAGTCGAAGGTTGTTCGAAAGTAAACATTCTAAGAATAAGAAAGCTATATTTTCAGCCCTCAATATGACTGAATTTCGATTTATCTATGTTTTTTACTGAATTTATGGTATCAACCACCAGCAAAATTCGTTGATACTTGAATTACCTAGGTATTTAGTCTTATTAGTAAATGCATTAGCACTAAAAAATCCAACCTAAAGCTTTAAAATTTTTGGGGAAATTGCTTTTTCGGGAAGCCATGGTACAATAAGCAACTAATTCGTATTGAAAAACGCTGTGATAAATTACATTCCTTATATAAGTTACACGGTGTTAAATTTTATTCTAGCATCAACATTGCTCGTCAAGAGTTTAAAGCTTTAAGCTGGTTCCTTTACAATAACTAAGAAATTCTGGAATTTTATAAATGGTAAAAAGAAGATTATTGGCAGTGGCGTAACTAGGTACACGCGGCACGGATTGGGGCCTCGATATTTATAAAGCATTCAAATATTAATTAAAAATCGAGATTAAATAGATGGTAGTTCAGATTAAGCTCAAATTAGACCACCTTTTCAAATTAGCAAATTAGGAAATTGTTCCTTTCGTTAGGATTCTCATGCTGTTAGGAGTTTTCTTCAAACATGCCCAACAATTTCTTTTCCGCTGTTGAAGACAAATGTTTAAGTGATTTCATGTAATGCGACCCCTTATAAATAGAAATGCCTCTAAGTTCTGACAGACATTTAGATTTAGAAGAAAATTCACTAAACTCGTTTCAAATCAAAGCTTTTGACATCAAATGGTAACGATTTTTGTGTTTGGTTGATTTATTTAATTACCATATATGTACATATATACGTTTTGCATTCCAAATTTATCTCTTTTGCACATTTTATTGATTTTGTAAATCAATTTTTGCTTCGAAAAGGTTGAATTTGATTTGAAAAAGGATGGCCATGATTTATAGAAGGGCCCTGATACTAATCTGGATTCAGGATTATTCAAGATTTTCGAATTGTATCGTGTTTTGTACGGTAATGTTCTGGACTTATCTTTGAGTTGGGAGAACTTGCAGATATTTAGTAGATTTCTCCAGATTATGCTAAAATTTCTATATTTTTTCGATTTCCCACGATTTTGGAAATTATTCAGGAATGTTTACAATTTTACATGGCGGTGATTGTAGGATTCTTTCGGTTTTACATAGTTACGGTAAATTCGATATTTTACAATTTTCTGGAATATTAAAATATTTTGAAACTTCGACATTTTTGAGATTATTTCGAAATTATTGAAATTATTTGTTTCGTGTCAGGTTTGAGTATCACATTTCTTTTATACTGTTAAAAACTTCCGGTAAATGGAAAATCGCCAGACTTACCGATAAATTCTAAAGGTTTTTTACCGATAAAGAAACTATTTTTTACTGCATCAGTTGTAATTTTTTCTCGGACACTAACAGTCTGCAGGGTGTTTGAAAATTCGGTTTTTGGAACTTCAATGTTTTATAACATCTTCAAAATTCAAAAGAATTATAAACTTGTAAAGATTAAAATTAGCGCAATTTCCGGCCGAGGCCGGATAATAGGAATTAATCATTTTTTAATTAAAAAAGGACGGAAATCTATAGTTACGCCATTGGTTGTTGGATTTCCTACCCCAATGACTATTCAGAACTCTTTCACCAGTCAGAGCTCTGATTGATCCAATTTGTTTGCCATTTTTTCGAGTCTATCTACGAAGAACCTGCGGTATCATATAACAAGCCGTTAACTTCTGGGGGGTTATCTCAACTTGAAGTTAATAAGGCTGGAAATTATCTTTGATCCATCCGATTTTCAAATTTGGGAAAAAAGTGAAATCAGCAACTAACGCGAAATCGCTATTCTTACTGCCATACCAAAACTATTCGAATCCATCGACATTTATACAGTAGACTAGAATCTAGGCAACAAGCAGATGTACCATACACCGATTTTTAAAAAGCTTTCGATAAAATTGACCATTCGATTCTTATCGATTAGCTGGAAAAACTATAGATTGTCAGTTCATCCCTATTAAGTGGTTGTATTCACACCTTTCTGATCGTTACAAATTAGTTAATATTAACGATTTTAGCTCTCGCTCATTTCGCGTTACCTCAGGAGTTACTCAAGGAAGTCACATTGGTCCGATTTTATTTTCATTATTTGTAAATTAGGTTGTTGAGTGTTTTGAATTTGCACATTATCTGCTTTACGCAGATCATAAGAAAATGTTTGCTCCAATTAACGATGTTTCTGATTGTGTGAAATGGCAAGGTGACTTGAAAAACTTTTGCAGTTGGTCGTTTAATAATAAATTGTTACTAAAAATACAAATTTAGTTTTTATAGAATTTTATTACCATATTTATGATGTTCTCACCGCCAAAATGGTCGATGAGAAAGTTTTATTCATATGAAAAAGATTTTGACGTCATTTTTTCCTTCTCAAGGAATATGAATCGGAAATGTGTATTTCTCACTGAAAATACTTTTCATTATACTTTTCACGGAACGAGAATTGACCCCCAGATAATAATAGGATCTTTTAAATTTTCAGAAAGGCATTCATAAAATAATGAAAAACAATTGGAAATGGGAGTTCTGAAACCAAGAAACTGGAAGTAATTACTTTTGCTTCCAATTTTCATGGGATTTAAGAAAAACAAAACCACTATTTCTTCTTAAACCTTTTCTGGCAGAATTCGTCATCATATTCAACGCTTCCTTGATCGTCAATAATTTTCTTGTAGAAAATTAAATTATTGTTCTCTCGCCAATTTTCTTCACAATGTTTTTTTCACAACTTGTTCACATCCGAAAGCTTTTCAGCTTTAATTTTCGGCTTTTCTTTTAGAATATTTGGGAGCTGCATTGTTTCAATTTTTTTGTTTTTCATAACAAAGTTTTTACTATACACATATCGGACTTATATGTGCACTCTCCACATACCGTTATTGTTGTATTTCGCATTCTTTTGGTAATAGTTCGCTTAGCGAAGCTAAATTTAAAATTCCACTGTGCGGGCGGTTTAAAATTTGTTGTTCTTGCTTCCATCCAGTATCTAACGGGGCATTGATCAGAAGGCAGCTTAATTAGTGTACCGTACTCTTTGTACATCTCATAATATTCGTCAATATTCAACAAAGTTTCCTTTTCTTTTACTAGTTTCTCGAACTGTGCGAAAACACGATCTGGCGAATTAGCTGAACTTCGTTTAAGTGCGTTGGAGCCTGATTATACAGCCAATAAGATGTCATAGCCAACATAGATTGATGTTTATTTTGGGATCCAAAGTCATCACAAACTAAGCGAATATTGTTCACGTCACCCTCAAAAATAGTGCTGCACAATCGGCCGTGCATCAACGGCCGATGCAATTTCATTACATCCTTTCGGTGAGCGATTGAGATGATCCCTTAACAATGACGAAATTGAATAAATAAAGTTGTCATCTGGAATAAGCCGCTTGGTCTGGCACTTTAGATATAGCAATATATTATTTTGACAATCGAATGCAAATATCGTCAGGCCAGGTAATTCTTCACGGGCACCTTGTGTACTCTTAATTGAATGAGAAGGTCATTCTTCATGAATGTTTTTTTTTTTTCAATAAATTCAATATTAAAATGTGTGTTAAACACTTGTCTAAAATAGTTCGATTTGACTTATAACTCTGGCGATGCAATAAGATTATAATGTCGATACATTCGACTTATCGATAAACCGCCAGGTAAATACTGACTTAAGGAGAGTTTCGATCGGCAATAATGCTTCTCTATGACTTTATATTTACTTATGAAAATAAGCATGGCTTGCTTTTCAGCAGAAAATTTGGGGATACTTGATCTGGTCCCCGATTTTCTTTAGGAGCAGTTCTGGCACCGAAATGCCGCTGACACACTCGTTTCTATATTTTTTCTGTTATTCTTAGGACCTTACAAAATGATGTCTTGCAAACTCTAAACAGTTTACCATTATTCTTCCGTATATAATGTTGTGCTCAGAAAGCTTTTGTACGCCAATTATTTCGTCGATCCGTTCGATTTAGAGTATGTATTATTGTGTTAACAAGAATAAAGGCGTCTTGTTCAACTTTGCACGATGATTCATAAAACTTTTTATGAAATTTATTCAAATCATTTCCCCGCAGATCTTAGCAACAAAACGTTACACCTTTATGCCGGCATAGCGGTACCTTCGGAATTCCTTTGGGTATTAGTCTAAAGTTAATAAAAGTGTAAGTATCGAAGTTTGAAGTTAAAATAAAGTTTATAATAAAACAACTTAAGTTATTTTTAAATAATTGTAATTGAAAAAAATTTTTTTTAAAAAAAATTTTTAAAATATTGTTACTATAAGGAAAATTTTTTTTCAATTAAAATTATTTAAAAATAACTTTAGTTGTTTTATTATAAATTTATAAGTGACAAAATATACACAAGCAAAATGGATATACACCATTATAACTTAAAATAAAGATATGACATATTACTTACTTCATTTCTTTTTCCTGTTGCCGTTTCCAATTTTCTTAAAGTTTTCTAGCCTTCTCACCTCTCGCAACATAATAGGAATATTATTTTCCATTTCATAACCACATTTATCACTTTATGACATGAACGTGTTCCTTCCCGTACAGCAAAAATTAAACTGAATGGGAGTGGTACATAAACGAAAATAATAGTAATAACGGTTTTCCAGTTTTATAAAAAGAGGCAGTTGGCATATAACTATTATAATCAACAAAGAAAAAGAATACTTTTTGCAAGATTTTCGGTTAATGGAAAAGGAACTGTTTACTTTTTACCCATTACGCAAAAGGGCCGTTTTTCCTACTAACATTAGTTTTTAAATGCGTATTAATCAAGGAAAATGCCTCTTTGTTACTTAGTTGAGCATAAGAACCATAGAGAAAACAACAAGGAATGAAGTGGCATAGTTCTCTCATTTTTCTTTTAAAATGACAAACATGCCGTTTTGCTTCTGAACGACACAATTATACATTTACACATAAATCAAAACCAGTACGTTTGTAAATAATTTGCTTATCCTATGTCTTTCTCGTTATTTCTCGTATAATATATGGTCACAAATATCACAAACCGCGAAAATACCAATATAAAACGTACAATATATAGTAATCCTAATTGAAAAACCAAAAAAGCGTACAGCCACTACTCGTATTTGTGCGACAGAAGTGAAGTTTTTCAGATTTAAATGTGTGCTTAAATGTCCAATGAGGATTAGTAAATTAAGATTAAACTGTAGTATTTCTTCTTTTCTGGCAATTCAAACAATTGTCTTTTCTTAGCTATAAAATGAGATACAAAAATTATACTCTGCAAAAGTTCCAAATGACGCGAGAAACCTGCACCTTTACATCGATCTCTTTTTACTTCACTAGGTAAATTATTCAGCAGACTATTCCTGAATACCATACGAATACGTTAGTATAATATTCTTATTTGAATTGATTCAGATTAACTCGTTTCTTATTTAAATCAAAAACGAATCTTTTACATTCGAATTTGTATCGTATTCAGTAATAGCCGTATTAATATGATGAATGTCTTTTGAAGAAAATGTTCGTTTGAAACCAAATTCACATTAAAATCTAAACTTAATACTGTATTGATACAGACAAAGGTTATTGCGACTATCTAGGGTCGAATTAAGTTTTCGTGATCACGATCTACAAATTATGGTGGCACACATTATTCTTATTATAAGAGCCTGTGAAGTTTCTAACAAAAGCCAAAAACACATATGTACATATACAAATCCAATAAGAATATTCAAATGTGAAGTTCCTAATAAAAAATGGCGAATAACGAAATGTATATATTTAACCATAAATCCAATAAGAATTATAATTTTTATTTCACATTTTAGTTTTATTTCTATGGCCAGCTGGACTAAGAGTATACAAAACATCTTTGAGCTCCCAAACTCCAAAAATTTGATTAATTTAATTCCGACTATGACTGATTTCGTACATGTATAATGCTGAAACAAAAAAGGTCGAGCAGCAACTACAAAAGATATCTCTAAGTAGCTGCTATATGATCAGCTAAAGGACATATATAAAGGAGGAATATCCTCAGCTGGGTATATGTTCGGATAAAGTAGATTAATTTAATTTTGACTATGACTGATTCCGTGCATGTAGAATGGTGAAACAAAAAATGGTCGAGCAGAAATTGCAAGAGATAAATCTAAGGAGCGGGATTTATGGTCAGCTAGCCCAGGACAATATTAAAAATATTTGAGTTCCCCAGCTTCATATCATAGGGATAAAGTTGACTAATTTAATTCCGACTTTGACTGATTTCGTGCATGGAGAATGGTGAAACAAAAATGGTCGAGCAGTAATTACAAGAGATAAATCTAAGTAGCAGTAAATATGGTCAGCTAGCCCAGGACAATATTAAACACGGTTGAGCTCCCAACCATCATATTGTTACGGACTGGGCTTCTGAGTTCGTCCGGATTTTGCAATAAAAACACTGTGTACACTTCACTTGACTTCACTTTAGTTCACAAGTAAACCAAAAACTGTTCTTTGTTTGCCATCGGTCGTGTTTATATACCAGTTCAATACTGCTCCCGGATATGCTCCTTTATTGTGTGTCATAAATTATTCTTGTGTATTCTGTTTATGACCCATAACAAAACCAACAAAAATGTTTATACAAGCCAAACAGTACAAACACTTAAGATATAAAAAAGTACGTTAAGGCTTAGTATTAGTGATGCATATAAATAAATCAGAAAGTATATATACACAAAACAAATAAGTATAGGTGATAGATTCATAATAAATATAGTGTACATTTTTTTGATAGGATCTGTGTAAGGAGCGAACGAGACGGCTTGTATAAACATTTTTGTTGGTTTTGCCCATAATCATCTGGAAATATCGTTTATGGCTGGTCATAATGATCATCATTCAGTATTGACAACGGGCCGTGTGTATGTGTTTGTCTTGTTGTTTATTTTATTCATCAATCATTAAACCACGCCTCCCTTTGTATGCTATATCTCGGACGTTCTTGTTTTTACCAGATCATTATGCATTTGTGCATGTTGGTGTGTACAAACATGTTTCGATGTTCACAATAATTAATTGTAATGAAAACATGGGCCGTGTGTATGTGTTTGTCTTGTTGTTTATTTTATTCATCAATCATTAAACCACGCCTCCCTTTGTATGCTATATCTCGGACGTTCTTGTTTTTACCAGATCATTATGCATTTGTGCATGTTGGTGTGTACAAACATGTTTCGATGTTCACAATAAATAATTGTAATGAAAACATGGGCTACGACGAGCATCGAACCATCGACCTTTATGTTTGTACTAAGCGCCAACTGTGTGCGCTATCGCTGTTCATAACTTGAACTTGTTGTATGATCGCCATAATCGTCACAATATCATGGGGATAAAGTTGATTAATTTAATTCCGACTATGACTGATTTCGTGCATGTATTACAAGAGATAAATCTAAATAGCGGGGAATATGGCCATCTAGCCCAAGACAATATCAAACACGTCTGAGCTCCCCAACTTCATATCATGGATATAAAGTTGATTAATTTAATTCCGACTTCGACTGATTTCGTGCATGTAGAATGTTGAAACATAAAATGGTCGAGCAGTAATTGGAAGAGATAAATCTAAGATGCGGGATTTATGGTCAGCTAGCCCAGGACCATATCAAATATCTTTGAGCCCCCAACTTCATATCATGGGGATAAAGTTGATTGACTATGACTGATTTCGTGCTTGTATAATGTTGAAACAAAAAATGGTCAAGTAGCAATTGCAAGAGATAAATCTAAGTCGTGGTGAATAGTGTCGGCTATCAAAAATCTTTGAGTGTCCTCAGTTGCTCGTCCCTTTTTTGGTTCAACATTATTCAAGCACGAAATCAGCCATAAAATAAAAAATTTTAATAATTATTATTGGATTTACGGTTAAATATATACATTTCGTTATTCGCCATTTTTTGTTAGGAACTTCACAGGCTCCCTTTTCCTCATTACATGAAGTTGGAGTCGAAAGATGTTTGTTTTTGCCTTTTATGTTCAAAACGACATCCTATAATTTACTTCTTCTCTTTTTAGTTGCGTTTGTTTTCCTCTCTTAGAGAACAACCAAATAAAATATAAAAAAATTTAAATTCTTATTGAATTTTAAGTGTATGAATTACTAACACACACATATTTTTTGTTATTTGTTATTTTGGCATTATTTCACTTTATGTGTACATCGCGAAAATCAGATAAGGAGTATATATTTTGAAAATTTTTGAATGTAGGATTGTGCATCTGTAGTTTTTAGAGGGGAAGCCAAATTTCCCCGGAAAATTACCTCATTACCACTTTTATATTATTATTCTTTTTTTTTCAAAATAAGGTAAGATGTGTTATAATTAACAAATATAATTTAATAAATAATTTAACAAAATAATTTTTATTTTATTTATTTTTATTAATTATAATTGCTTCGTCAACCTTGCAGACACAGATCAAACAGTTTTTTTCTGATAGTACCACAAATGTTAAAAAAAGCCACTTTTGTAAATATAACAACAATTTTTTTAATGTAATTTTAATTCGTTGTATAATGGGGGCTGCCGCTCCCAAACCCCCACTTATTCTTCCTGCTTCAAACTTTATTTATAATTTGAAACTAAGTAAAAAAAAACGTGGAACAATTTTAAAATTTTCCTGGAAAAATTGCAAAATTTTCTGGGAAAAATTACTTGTACTGTCGAAAAATGGTTAAGATACAATCCTAATATCAACATTTTTACAAAAATTGCACATTTTTACGTATTTGGAATAAAATCATAATTTTTTCAACTAAAAAGTGAAAATTTTCCCGGAAAATGAAATAATTTTCGGAAGAAATTTGGCTAAATGCTAAACAACTTTTGGCAACTATAGATGCACAATCCTACATTCAAAAATTTCCAAAATATATACATACTCCTTACCTGATTTTCCCGATATTTACGTAAAGTAAGTTTACCGGTTTCCATTTGGTGTACATAAATGATATTTAGAATTGTGTCAAACTTTAAATTATTTCAAGATTAAAGCAACAGTATTGATTTATTATCAATTTTGCTCAATTAAACAGCTATTCCATTTACACTTCCACTCCTTTTTGCATTTCATGTTTATCGTGTTTCCTAGATTGTGATTATCGAGTTATGAATCGTGATAATCCTATTTCGCCAAGATCGTGTTGTGACAGATTGAGAAAAATAACTATCTAGTTTGTGTCGTACACCACGAAGTTAGCAGTATGAGTTAAATTATTTCCATATTATAAAGATGGCATTTATCCATTTTTATCAGGTGCCGTGGCTTTTATCACTGTATATTATAGTTTAAAAAACGGTGGTTTTTTAAAAAAATTTTTACAATTTATTAATGTTTTTTATATAACAAGTAAGTGTAGTAATGGGATCTGATGAAGGAAGAAATTTCCGAAACTAGTCTCCATAGTAAATAAATTTTTTAAAATTATTAAAATTATCACTATAAGATATTTTACTACCAATTTGTGTTTTTTTTTAGAATCGTATAAATTAAAAAATTTTATTTTGCTTGTTTTTTTGTGCTTGTAATTAAAAAAATTTTTTAACCATATATTGTTATATAAAAAACATTAATAAATTGTAAAAAATTTTTTAAAAAACCACCGTTTTTTAAACTATAAATTATTTCCAACTAGAACACAAAAATTACCAGAATTACCAACATAACGTAACCAAAATGGTTCACAGGGCAATTATTTTGGTTCACATGGCAGAAATTTAACTCACAGGGTTACAAACCTAGCAACCATTTGGTTACGTATTCAACTCATGTAGCTAACTTCGTGGTGTACATTTTTTCACCAGAAATGTACCATGTACACATTTTGGAAAAGCAGATTCAAAACGAAATGAGACAGAAAATTTCAATTTGGTATTTGTTTGTTTTATGCATTTTGGTGTCGTTTCATGAGACATGTCAGATCTGGATCAGATCGAACGTCAAAAAATGCGTCTAATAATAAATAAATATAACGAAAAATCTAAAGTAACATTCTTGAAATCAGATTACGAAAATTTTCGTATTGAAACGTTTCAAAAAATTATTGCGAGTGTGATTTCATTTTTTGAGGGTCATTTAACCCTTCCAATTTTTTTTACTTAAATGTTTATTTTATTACTAGAAAGTAAACCGAAATTTTTATTTATTGTCTACTATTTTGGCCTAAAATTATAGGCGATAACTACAATCGAGAATTTTGATAGTAAATTTTTAGATTTACGGATGGAAGATTATTATCATCCTGTTGTTTAACTGATAAATACATGGGAGATGTTAATTACTTTTTCACCTGAAAACTTTATTATTGAGAGCGATTATGTCCCTAATTCTACTTTAAACGTCCATAGTTACACTTTAATTACAAACTAAAATGCGTTTTGTAACAGGTTTTTGGAATTCCCTAGACTACAAATACCTAATTTCTATTTTTTTAATAAAATAGGAGTACAAATTTTAAAGACAGGTAAAGTATTTCGAGTCCAAGTTTTTGGTAGTTTGTTTTCATCTGTTTTAAATACGAAGAAAGAATATGACCACTTTAATTGAGTAGGTAATAACTGAGTGTAATTCAAATCAAATTTCACAAAATGTTGAAGTTGAAGTGAAAACGAAATTAAAAGCTATATTTTGTAAAATCAAAAATAAGTGGTCGGTTTGTGCTAGAAAGAAGAGCTACTTTTTAACAACGAATAAGGACCGGTTACCTGCTGTAGGTGAACCACAACCTGGAATCAAAATATTCATCACAAAAATCAAGTGGAAGACCATCGAAATGTGTTAATGGTTGCTTGAGCTCAGCAAAATGTAAAATGTTAGTTAACAATTTTAGATTTGGGACTATCCAAAGAAAATTATAATACTCTTAGGGCATCACTGAAAGAACACAATATCAATATCCTACCAAGCTATAATAAAATAATAGTGACTAAGGATGAGTGTGTTCCAGAGAATTTAACCATTACAGAAACATTACCCGAGGAAAAAGTTCAAAGGCTTTTAGGTCACACAGAAAAGCGTATCTTAAAAATGCAATGTGGGGACAAGCCGAATGGTTTAAGACCTACGAAATTTAATTATGTGAAAAAAAAACGAAAAATGTTATTAATCAAACAGTGGAAGAAATAAGAGATCAAATTGGAACATTGGTACCGACTAAATGTACAATATATGGCAGTGAAATATTTGTGGATCACAAATCATTTTTAACAATAAGTGATGGAAAAGTCTTAACGCTATTACGGAAACAAGTTCTACAAAATCGTGTCCTTTGTGCAAAGCAACCCAAAAGCAATTTTAAGGTACAAAAATTTTACTGGAAGAAGAATTTTGCCAATATGGGCGCTTTCGCTACGAGTTTAAATTAAAGCTTGTATAAAATCTCGATTACATAAAAAGTCAAAGGAATTCTTTAAAAAATCAATTCATTTTCACGCTATGATTTTATGATGATGAAATCGCAAAATATACAACAGTGCGTCGTGGGCGTTCACTCACTTAATTTGTCATTTTATATTTAGCGGCTTCAAAAAATCGATATAGTATATTATCCCTAGAATATGCCCCCAAAGCGAAAATGACGAAATAACGCTTTTTAAAAAGCACAGGTAAATTAACAATAATAAACTTTCATCAACCTTTTCCTTGTTCGGAAACTTTAAACGTGTGTTTCTCAAAGCAATGTTTTTGAAACTGGCGTTCAGTATAACACGAAAAATTCTCGATAAATCATAATAATTCTTAACTTAAAGGTGATTTAATTGCCTTGAATAAATACCACACATTTTGTACTAAAAACATTATTAAGATAAAGTTGTACTTGCATGATGGTGTTTCTGATACGATGATTGATATTTCGGATATTTCTTTTAGACTTAGGAACAATGCATGATAAATTCATCATATTAGGTGACATTAACTGTAACTAAATTGATCCGTAAAATATTTTACATCGATTATTGAGAAATTAAAATCTATTTTACATCCCGCTCAATCCGAAAGGAGGTTCTAGTTTACTTGATTTCATTATTACTTCTCAAGAACAAAAATCGCGTATTTTATGGGCAACTGTCTGTACCATGGATATCCGCAATATTGCTAATATTGACGAACAAATTAATATTTTTAACCATAACTGTCATTATTTGTTTTCCAATTGTCTACCTTTAAAAAACGTTGTTATTAAATGTGTTCTGCATCTTGGTTAACAAGTCAAATATTACAACTCATGAATCTAAGACAAATAATGTACAAGAACACTGAGATCTTTGTTCTTATCGCGCTACAATAACCTTAAGAAATGTATTGTAGTTAAAATATAGTATGTGGTAATGCTGTATGGGTAATGGTATATTTTAAAGCGCACGTGGCATATTTAGGTTATTAACTTAGCAGAACTGTGCTTTGTACATACTTAATTAATGCCAGTATGTTTCATCCTCCAAATCCAAAATAGAATAACTTATTGACTTTTGGAACGAAAAGTGTAACGTAGTTTAAATACTGAGCGAACAACAATTGTCTTTATGTAATGGTTTCCCAGCCTCATCGATTTGGCTCGAAATGATTCAATGGACATACATAAATGTTTGCACATATGACTTTTGCGAGTTGAGCGTGAACTCTCTCGATCTTTTCGTATACGGTTCAACATCACTTTTATGTTGATCGAAATTAATAAATTTACCTTTTTGGTACAAAAGATTACGGAAAACTGACAGTAATAAATATCCCAGAACGTCATTAAAAAATTATTTTAGATTCCAATTTGAATAAAGCAACCCGAATTTGACCATAACCTATTAAAGAAGAGCCAAAGGGAACCTGTCAGTGACGCGACTACGGGAAGCACGTTAAATTATCAAGCTTTCGAATATTAGGACAAAGCCAACATTAGGTAAATGGTAGCTCAAATTAATCATAAATTATGTAACCTTTTCAAATTTGCAAAACATTTATAGAACAAAAATTGGTAAAACAATTTTACTAATTTTCGGAGGGAAAACAATCATTCCGGTCGCTTTTAGTTATTTTCTTAAGACAGGCCAATCATCTTCTTCTCGGTTGCCGAAACAGGATGTATACACTTAATCTGATTCCATAGAAAGAAAATGCATGACTTTATAGGTTCTAACGGATATTTAGAATTAAAAAAAAAATTCGCTAAACTTCTATGATACAAAGCTTTCGACATCAAATGATACCGATTTTAGTATTTGCTGGGTTGATTTTTTTGTAATATGGGTTTTGTACTCCAAATTTATCCACTCCCGCTTTAACGATTTTTTAAAATTCTAACATTCAAAAGAATTGGAATATTTTTGACAAATTTGTGTTTTTTAATAATTATTCACATACTAAAATAGAGAACTAGCCTAATAAGCCGTTTAGCATTGAAATATTTACTCAAGGATGATATGAAAACACCACGGCCCTATTATGAAATTTTCGATAGCGTTTTTTTTTCGATAGTATCGAAAATGAGCTATCATGAAATTGTTCGATATTTTCGATAGTATCGAAAATGAGCTATTACGAAATTTTTCGATTTCGATTTTTTTTCGATATTATCGAAAATGAGCTATCACGAAATTTTTCGATAGTATTTTTTTTTCGATAATATCGAAAATTTTCGACTGCTCTTGAGGTGACGACCATATTATTTCATTAAGGTAGTTTAATAGAATTAAATTGCAATATTTAATAAATAAAAATATTTTTTTCAAAAATGTGAGTTGCAAATAAATTTTTATTTTATATTAATATTATATTTGTGTTATATTAATATTATATTACAGAGAAACCTCTCTACAACGGACATCGATGGGACCAAAAAGGTTGTCCATTGTAATGGGGTGTTGAACTGAGCATTTATGATTTTTTTTATTAAAATTTTCTTGGGATTCTAAAGAGTGTTTTTTTAAGCCCGATAGAACTTGAAATTGTAAAAAATAACACAAAAAATTAAATTGTAATGAACATTTTTTTTTATTCGAAAGATCAATATGTACATGGCATTAATATTTGAAAATGATTTCGGGCATATGGGCACCGCGGCTGTTCTTGACGAAAATGCATTCTGGACGTCCAATTTTCGCCACTTTTTCGGGCACTGCTGGCCGTATGTCACGAATAACACGAACAATGCTGGCCTCCAAGGCGTGAATTGTTGCTGGTTTATCAACATAAACCAGTGACTTCACGTAGCCCCACAGGAAATAATCGAGAGCTTGGAGGCCAATTGACAGGTCCATTTCACGAAATCAACTTATCGCCAAATTTTGATTTTAATAAGTCGATGGTTGCGGTCGCCGTATGACATGTAGCGCCATACTGTTGAAACCAAATCTCGTTCGGATTAATGTCATCCATATTTGTAGTGGACGGACAGAGCCCCAATTCCTGCAAATGAAGACGAATCGCTAAATTTGGATCTTCTTTCACACTTTCGTTTACAGCGGCGATATTCTCTTCAGTACGCACATTGCTTCGACGTGTTGATGTTATTGCATCCTCTAGAGAGTATGTGGTACGAAATCTATCCACAGTTCGACGGATAGCTTGCTCAGATGAACGATTATGTGCGCCATAAAAATCACGAAGTCGTCTAGTTGCGAGAATCGACGACTGGGAAATGGGATTCTTAAATGATTTTTAGATAAAGTTCTGGAATATGGCCAATTAGGAAGGAACTTGGCCATTTCTTATCCGATTTTGGTGAAATTCAGCATGCACTACTATAGAAATGGAATTTTAAAATGATTTTTATATAAAGTTCTGGAATATGGCCAATTAGCAAGGAACTTGGCCATTTCTTATCCGATATTGATGAAATTCAGCATGTACGAAGCAAATGGGATTCTAAAATGTTTTTTGGATGCAGTTCTGGAATATGGCCAAGTATATTGGAACTTGCCTAGTTCTCAACCAAATATGATGTAATTTGACATGTGCGTTGCAAATGGGATTCTAAAACGATTTGTAGATGAAGTTCTGGAATTTCACCAAGTATGATCGAACTTGCCTAGTTCTCAACCGATTATGATTAAATTATACATTTGCGTTGCAAATGGGTTTCTCAAATGATTTTTGTTTGAAGTTCTGTAATAGTTCCAAGTATGACGAAACTTGCATATTTCCCAACCGATTATTATGAAATTCGACATGTGCGTTGAAAATGGGATTCTTAAATGATTTATAAAAAAGTCATTGAATACATCGAATAACCATTTTTGTATATCATTTCCAACGCACATATCTTAATCGTTTAAGGAATAGGCAAGTTCCATCATACTTGGCCATATTCCAGAACTTCATCCAAAAAGCATGTTAGAATCCCATTTCTAAAACCGATTAAGGAATAGCCAAGTTCCTTACTAATTGGCCATATTCCAAATTTCATCTAAAAGTCATTTTAGAATTCCATTTCAATCGTGCATGCTGAATTTCATCAATATCGGATAAGAAATTACTAAGTTCTTTCCTAATTGGCCATATTCCAGAACTTTCTCTAAAAATCATTTTAGAATCCCATTTCCATCGTGCATTCTGAATTTCATCAATAGCGGATAAGAAATGGCCAAGTTTCCTAGTAATTGGCCATATACCAGAACTTCCTCTAAAAATCATTTAAGAATCCCATTTTCATATTGCATGCTGAATTTCATTAATATCGGATAAAAAATGGCCAAGTTCCCTCCTAAGTGGCCATATCCCAGAACTTTATCTAAAAATCATTTTAGAATCCCATTTCCATCGTGCATGCTGAATTTCACCAAAATCGGATAAGAAATGGCCAAGTTCCTTCCTAATTGGCCATATTCCAGAACTTTATCTAAAAATCATTTTAGAATCCCATTTCAATCGTGCTTGCTGAATTTCATCAATATCGGATAAGAAATTACCAAGTTCCTTCCTAATTGGCCATATTCCAGAACTTCCTCTAAAAATCATTTAAGAATCCCATTTCCATCGTGCATGCTGAATTTCATCAAAATCGGATAAGAAATGGCCAAGTTCCAAACAAATGTCTTATATTTACATATCTGCCAAGTAAATGTCTTATGTATACATATGAATACACATATGCCAAGTAAATACATATCTCTATAATCTCACATTCAAATTGAAGTGATTTCGATATCGATTATTTCATAATAGATATTTTCGATGTCATCGAAACTTGCGAGGTTATCGGAAAAAAACTCTATCGAAAATTTCATGGTAGGTATTTTCGACGCTATCGAAACACTCGATATTATCGAAAAAAACGCTATCGAAAATTTCATAATAGGTATTTTCGACGCTATCGAAACACTCGATATTATCGAAAAAAAACGCTATCGAAAATTTCATAATAGGGCCCCAGAAAAAAATTCAGAAATGTTTCAAAAATATTTACATTTATAAAAGCATTTACGTTTATATTTCAAATACTAGCATAAAAAACTCCGCAAAGACGCTTAATATTGGTCCATGACATGAAATTATGTATCTTCCTTTGGTTTTCATATTGTAGCTAAGAAAAATTTAATTTGGCCTTCCTTTTTATTGGAGCACATTATTTTGTAATTATTTGGGATTTTTATTTTAGGGAATATGATGATATCCGCTGGAATTACTATGAATTTTTGAAATAACGGAGAGATTATTGTTTTGAGGTTTCTTCGAGATTTTAGACTTTCGGGATTTCATTTTCTAAAAATTTTTGATTCGGTAAATTTTGGTTTTCTGGATATCCTCGCCAACCGGGTTGGCACCGTTATCCAAGATAAAAAAAAATTCTTTGATGATGATTTTGATGATTTTTTGAAATTCTAACATTCATAAAAATTGGAACTTTTTTAAAAAAATTTGTTTTTTTTAATAATTACCGCCTTACTAAAATAGAGAACTACCCAGAGCAGCTTAGCATTGGACCCTTTGCGCAACGATGACAGGAAAACGTCACAAAAGTTTCAAAAATATTTAGAATTATAATAATATTTACGTTTGTATTTCACATACTAAAATAAAAAACTGTCAAAGCCGCTTAGCATTGATCTTTTGAGCGCAAGGATGACAAGATTTTACATAGCTTCCTTTGGTTTTCATATTGTACGTAGTTTAAAAAAATTTAATGGGCACGTTATTCTGCATTTTTAGGGATTTTTTTTTAAATTTTTATTGTTGGGAATATGATGGTATCCCCTCGCAAACCCCTACTATTCATTAGGAATAACTGTGGAACAGTTTGAATCTAAACAAATAGAAATAAATTATTCGGAAAAAAGAGATCTTCTCGATTTCTCAAAAATAAAAATTCGCCCTCTCCAAATCCCGCAAAAAACAAAGTAAAGTGCCAAAAGACCCCATTAAATTTACCCAAATCATCCTTGGGCACAGAAGATCAATGCTAAGCGGCCTTGAGGACTTTTCTATTTTGCTATCTGAATAAAAAATGAAAAATAAATAAATATTCTGATTGAGTTGATCTCGATTTAAAAAAAAAAAAAAAAAAAATCGCCGTTGAGTTTGGGGTTAAGTTCAGGGTTGAGTTTAAGGTCGATTTAGAGATAACCCGGGTTGGGATTGAGTTGAATTTACAGACACATGCAGTTATCGCACCGTGTTAGTTTAGACATTAAGCTTACGATTAAGTTTGGGGTAGAGTTAGGAGATGAGTTATGGTTGAATTTAGAGTTGAATTAAGGGTTAAGTTGAGGGCGAGTTAAGGTTTGAGTTGAAGTTGAATTGAATTTGAGTAAGGAGTTGGATGTTGATTTGAGTTTACACGCTTGTTGCTTTCCAATCGAATTGACTTCGGGATTGAGTTGGCCGTTGCGTATAGAGTTGAATAAAGGGTTGAGACTTGGTTCGAGCTAAGTTCAGTTGAAATTGAGTTGGGGTACAATCAGGGAATTATTTTATGGTTGGGTTAAGGGTTGATTTTGGGTTGAATGGGTGATTGAGTTGAAGGTTGAGTTGGGGGCTTGGGTTTGGGGGTTGAGTTGTAAATTGAGGTGGAGATTAAACTGAAGATTGAGGTTTCAGCTCCTTATATTTTAAACTTATAAACATGTTTATGTTTCATAAAGTAAAATATGAAAACCCTCAAAGCCGCTAAGCATTGGTATGATGTGAGGAAGGATGACAAGAAATTATGTAACATCCTTTTGTTTTCCTATTGCGCATATTGGCAGTTAAAAAAAAATTTATTTGGGCCTTTCTGGCACTTTACTTTGTGTTTTTTGTTATTTTTTTGCGATTTTTATTTTTGAGAATATGATACTATCCAATGGTATTCTGGTTTTCCTAGGAAATAGGAAGTTGGAAGTTTTGACGTTTTATTAGCAGGTGTGATTTTTGCCCCGCAAAATAAATCTAATTTATAATATTTTTAACAATTATTTTTTCCTGGAAATGTTTTTGGGAGTATTGGTAGATGATATTTGAAAATAATTAATCTAAATTATGTTTGGTAAATACTAAATTCGTAAAAATTAAAATTTTATTTATTTATTTATTTATTTAGATTATTAAATAAATCCGAGGAAGGTGAAATTATTAAGAGATTGCAAAATCAGCTTCGATCTGATGAAGAGGATTACGAAAAATGTATTCTTAGTCATTTCATCAGACTACAGCAACCATGCCAATTTTTTAGTGTTAGCAAATTATACGCAATACATATTAACAAGGAGGTTAATGATGAGCTGAAGGCTTTAATCGGAAGCAGGCACATCTCAACATAAGCGTGAATTTGCACCAAGTTTTGACGGATTGTTTATGACCACAATGAAATTAATTAGTTTCGACATTCACAAGAGTTCGGTACAATGGTTGGATAAAGATGACAGCGTAAGGGGAAACGGACTCCGAAAGTGAATAAATGTCGAAAAAAAAAGCGCAGTATTTGTATTATCCACCTAAAACTACATGAAACCTGGTAAATCGATCACAGTATGATCAATCGATCATACTACAACTAGTTAGAAGCTAATCTAAATGTCGATAGTTTAGGCATATAGTTTGGTGAATTGTGCTGTTTCTTGTTTGAGGTATAAAAAAACAAACTTTTTATTCGAAATCGGTCGTATCCTGATAAATTTAAATTTATCGGCAAAATGTACTAACAAAATGAAATTTTTGTTGTTACATAAACCAAAACAATAAATTCTATTGATAAAAAATAAAATAATTTGAGAGTGTGTTATAGAATAGTTTAGTATCGAAAACCAAATCTTAATTATATTACTATAAAACAATAACAATTATTCTCTCCGCCTGAATACACAAAAAAAATGTGATCTGAGAGATCAAAAAAATTTGATCATAAAATTCATAACACAAATTGTTTATGTTTTTTTTTTTTAATTTTTAGTTATATTATTGTTATTTCACTTGTAGTACATAAAATCTACTTAATTAAATTGATAGTTTTGCGTTTTTGCACTAATAATAATTTATTTAATCTGATTTGATCTACTAAAGCTATGTAGTGAAATATATTTATAGATCCATGGCGATGTTATTTAATTATTGCATGCATAGTTTATTTATTTCTGGATTAATTATTAATGATTAGAAAATCTCTGTGTGTTTTTTTGTGCCTAATTAAATTTTAATTATTAAATAGGATTGAATGTGTCACGTGGATCATATTGTCGTGATCGTGTGTACCAAAATCAAATTGACCTTTAAATTGAATATTTATAAATGTTGCGGAATATCATTTAAATAAATTTATCAAAAATTACGGGATTTAATATTTTAATAATAATTAGATATTTTTGTGTTGTTTATATTGTGTAATAATGAGATGTTGTAAGATTTTCTTTAATTTATTTATGAAATAATTCACTTTGTACAAAGATTTCTAGGGATTATGATGTAACTCAATTAATAAAATGTTACAACACAATAGTAGGAATTACTTAGGCATGAAAATAAATCAAAACCCATTACCCCTCGTAACTGGTAATTTCAGTTTGGACAATTTCCGAAGTGAATTTCAAAGGGCTATTCTTTCGTAAATGCGAATGAAATCTACTTCCTCAATTAACATTAGATTTTACAACAACAACAAAATTGCGTTTGTATGTGTTTAATCAAATATTCGAACTTAATGCTAAATTAAAAAAAAAAAACAAATAAATAAAATTTATCAAGATTTAAACTATTTGGGATTTCCAGTGTTGCGCCTTTACGCCTATTTTGAGATTGTCTATCCGCAAATGTCAACAATAGCGTAGACAACAGTTTTCGACGTAAACAATGCAGACAATGTTGAAAAATAGTAAACAATTCGTAGACAATGAAAATATTATTTTGTTGTTGTTTTCTCTTTGTATTGAGTTCCTATCTTTCCTATCCATTTCTCAGGGTACGAAGATACCTTAAAACTAATAAACACAATTTGTTTGTTGGTTTTATACCTCAAGGAGTTTGTACCAAAAAATACTAATTAATTACAGGATTGTAAAATTGGTTGATATTATTATTTTTAGAAAATATGCCATTTCTAGGTGTTGAGCGAACCTTGCAATCAGGGTTATAAAAAACGTTTTAAAGTGTTCAGAGAAATGCGAAAATCGCTTCTGAACGGTGCACAACACAAACTGCGAATATCTCTAGTTCTGGTACGTACCGTAGTAACGTACGATATATTTTCCAACACGATGTTTGATGAAATTTGGCAATTGTGCCCTTCTGTTGCTCTTCTCCTTTCGTGTTAGTTCTTAATGCTTCAAAACGTAATTCCCATACATTTGAAGTTTTTGACCATATGTCGTATGACTTTGGCCATATTAGGGAGTATAGCTAATAACTTCCATCTGGAATTTGTTAGAAAATTGTACTTGGTGATAGTTCTATTTTAAATCTGGATTTGATGGTTGATTTTTAAAATATGAGTGTAATAACTCTTGCAGATTTTTGACAACGCAAACGATTCGATGGAATAACTGCTGTAAGTTTATAACAAAAGTTTCGTTATTTATCTTAATTCCGTGAACCTGAGCTGCAATAGGTACGTAACCTTGTATTTTCTTGGGTAAATAATGTCTGCAAAATATTTTCCTAGCGCTATCATATGTGCGATATTAGTAGAATCAGCAACAAGCACCATTGGTAGCACCATTCCCGCCATGGTTTAATTAAAAAATCCTACCCCAGGAATTTTTCAGAACCGGAATTCATTTTATTTTAAGATCTCAAACCTTTGATGTACAATTTTATTAAAATCCATCCACAAAGAATTCCCTCCCAGAATTTGGCTCTTATTTTATTTAAGAAATCCGACCGCAACTGTTATGAATGACCAAAGGAACTCCTCAAACCGTGAATAATTTTATTTTATATAGGCTCAGATATTAAAACTAAAATATAAAACTTCACTAAAATCGACCAACAAACGTGCGTGTTCCATTTTATGCTCGAATTTCTGAAAATGTCTGGACTGGTTAAGTATTTAAAAATCTAATTTCTCTTTGGCAAATCTAATTTTTTGATTTATTGTTTGTATTGTATTGATGTACCAAAGTATCATTAGCAATGTCCCGGAATATTTGTTGAATTCTGGCCGTGTTTTATTTAAGAAACTCCATCACAGCTACAATGCCCCAATTCGGTATCTGAGATTTCACTACAAATCCGTTTTCTAACCAATCGATGGTCGTCGTTGCGAAACCAATTTCATAAAGCTATTTCTTGTTTTTTTTTTCATCAAATACATAACAAATGTCGAGACTTAAAAACTTCCCTGGTTTTTAAACTCGGAACGTACTACTTTTTCAAACTTTTTCAGACTTCATTCAGGTTTAGACGTTTCTAAACTGGCCACCCCAGTGAGAATTCCCTTTAGCTGACCTTTTGTTAACTAAGACCAACGCAAACATGCCTCATAATTTGTTATTAACAAATCCTGAACTAAAATTTCTTAGTCTGAATAAATTATGGCTAAAATCGCAAAATTTGCGATGGTTATGGCTGTTCGGTTTGAAAAATGTCGATATCTAAATACGAGGTTTAATCAAAACACGCGGAATTTTTCTTCACATTTTTTTTTCTTCTGTTGGTACCGCATGCTTAATTTATTGTTGGCTTTTTACTTGTGGAAAAAATGGAACAAATAATTTGTATTGAATTTTGCTTTAAGAATAGAATGAAGTGTACAGCTGTATTGAAATTGTTAAATAATTTGCGAGTCTTCTATGAACAAATCAAGCATCTACCGATGGAACAAGCGTTTCAAAGACAGCCATAAAGACGATGAATATATGACCAGCTCGTTTAATTCCAAACACTTTTTCCAATGTTTTGGGCATGAAACGTTTGACATCAAAATTGGCTCCGAAATTGTTGAATTTCGACCAAAAGCAGTATCGAATGGACAATACTCAGATGTTGCTGAATGAAATCAACAATGATCCAAAACGGGTCATAACTGGAAAGTTTTGCTCACGGTTAAATTTCAACGGGCACCGTATACTATTAGTTTTTGCCACCTGGAGATAATGCGCATGCTCACATTTATCTGCTTGTTTGTAAATTTTTGGTCAAAAACGACACCGTAGTGAGTTTTTCCACTTCTAAAAACAAAATTACCGAGCACACCAAACCTCTAAAATTTTGTCGACAGCCAACAATAAACTAAGAATCCAATATGGCTACAAATGTCAAGATACCTTTGGGACAAGTGTCCCAAAAAAAAATTGTAACAACTGAACATTTAAAACTGGGCTGTAAAAGCCCGCGCAATCAGAAAAATCCACGATTTTCTTCCACGTTTTATCGGCTATAATTTTCTTCGCGCTTACCGCATTTGTCGTAAATATTTGATATTTGTTCCAAAGGTGGTTATATGACCAAATTAATTTCATGGTTTCGCATTTTACAACATCAAAATAACTGCAATAAGGTCGATTTTGATAACAACCAAGTCTGGCACGCGTGCCACGTATTTGCGATCACTGATATAAATGGTCAAAATATGTACTCGAGTAAGCGAAAAAGCATGTCCACTATTATATGTTTGACTATTGCGTTTTCATAAGCTGTTGCCCATAATATTGCTCTATAGTCCGCTTGTTTTCATAAAACATCCAATTGTGCGAAGATATGTACATATAACATGATTAATAAAATCCATACCTAGGTGTATAATAACTTGAAATATGTCGCTCTCCCTCCTGTATGTTTACTACAGCATGTAGTTCTGCTAGAATATCGGTAGCATTGGTACAAAGAACTTTGAGAGAAGTTGTCCCACTCCCGTATATTCCAACCCCTGTCCCGTCTTCCGTTTGATTTTACTCTTACGAGTTGGTGGGAATAGAAAGTCGCCTGTAGATCACCCAGCTTTACTAAAGGAAGGCTAAATAAAACTGGAGGATACCTGGTATCCAGAGTCCGCATACTTTGGACTGATTAACCTATCAGCCATCCATAAATCGGCATATGCTGCCCCACCTTAGTTTAGGGTTTTTTGTTAAGGATTTCTCCTTTAGCGCCGTACTTTAGCCTGTGCCAAATGGCCACATTGTGCGAAATGGCCTTAGCTATCAGTGGTTTCCACGAGGAGGCAGCACATACACTTGCGAATTGTGAACATGTTACCCCTTACACAATTGTACCCATCACGCAGCTGTCTAATACATGACCAGAACATCTCATGTGATGCGTACCCTACTGGAAGCTTTCGGAGCTGGTAGAATAATCTACTCAACTTTGGTCCCCCTCCAGTAGACGCCATGCCACTTGAATATGAAATTCTAGAAACCGCTTAAATATGAAACACAACATGAAATTTTAATGGTTGATCATGATTCTACACAGATAGGCCGATCAGAAAATCATAGTGAGACGTTTGCCGACAGAGGAAAGTTTCTGGATATCGATTTTCTTATACATGCTTAAGATCGAATTTTACAAGTTTTCGAATAATTGGAATTTGAATAGGTAAACCCAATATTAAATTTTAACGGATAAGCATGATTAAAGTATACGCATAGGGCTATCAGAATATCATGATGGGATGCTTGCCGATAGAAGAAAGTTTTGAGATGTCGATTTTCTCGAAAAGAAATCTTTTTAATACCTCCCATAAAAGTCAAGGAATTAAATACAAAATATAATGAACTACATTTTCTCAACTCCCAGTGCGAAAACCACGAAAATAAAAAATTGAATCTAAATTAAATCTAGAAAACTTAAATCTTGAGGAAAAAACGGAAATTTTAAAACTATGTAAAGAGTTCAAGGAAATTTTTCACATAGGTAAATTAACATTCTCAAATGCGACTAAACACCAAATAAACTTAGAAAATGTCAGTCGGTATTTACAAAACAGTACCGCCATCCGGAATACCAAAAGGATGAAATAAAAAAAGAAATCGAAAAATTATTATCGAATGGAATCATAAGACCAGTTAGTTCCCAATTCACATTTGCCAGCCCATTTCATAACGATTGTCAGCGCATTCTGCATTTCGTCTACAATTTGTCGCATATTTCCCAGAAACAGCTATTGCTACACCGTCTGCGTAGGCGATAACTTATATACCCTCTATTTCTAGTTCCAACAATAACACATTTACCCCTATGTTCTATAGAAGAGGGGACAAGACACCTCCATGTAGGGTTTGTCAAATCATCAAACAATCTTGCTTCCAAGCATATGATTTATTAACCTACTTACAGGGGAATTCACCTCCAAAAAATTGCAATCCTTCCCTGATTGCCTCTGCTTCCGCATTATTTAATGAGCCATCTATACCTAGAAAGGCTACCAAATAAAACTCTTTCATGTGAATTGGTTTCTCAATCGTATGCACCAAGGCGTTAATGAACGCATGCTGAGATAGTGTCCACTTAATGGGTCTTATTTTTCCTCTAATATCCAACAGCCTTTCTTAGGCTTTCAATAGAAGGGATCATAGAATTGTTAATCTTAGGATCTTAGGGTAGACATGCAAGCTTTAGACATGTACACCACATCAATCTCCGTCCAGCGCCTAGGGATACAAACCAACTTTAAACATCCTTTGAATATATAGGGGAAAATTTT
Source organism: Tipula vernalis (assembly GCA_958295665.1). Lineage (NCBI taxonomy): Eukaryota > Metazoa > Arthropoda > Insecta > Diptera > Tipulidae > Tipula > Tipula vernalis. Next base: position 331,944,907 of record OY282558.1, on the reverse strand, counting down.
AAATCTTTAATAAACCACACAATGTGTTTTGATTTTAAGAAACTTTATACTCATATGTATCAATTACGCCATTTATTTATATTCAAAAAACAATATCTGCCAAATGACCACCTCTTGCACTTCCACAGATGTCCACTCTTTTGTTAAAATTTTCAGTGGCGTATTGGCATAATTGTGGTTCCATATTATATACCAAACATTGACTCGTTTTGTCTGTACAGATTTTTCATCAATTATTCGTGGATTTCCCTCACCCCCACGTCCACCAATTTCAAACTGTGCTTCACCAGAAAAGATGATTTTTTTAAAAAAAAATCAGCTGAATATTATTTGATCCAATTGACAAATACACGACGCTATTTATGTTAGAAAAAAGTTGAATCCAAAATTGTATATAGTAATGTTATTAATTCCCAAATTGATGTTATGTTCGTAGAAATTGGTCATCAATATAATAAACTAGTGATAGGAGTAATTAATTGTCCACCCAAAATAGAATTTATCAACCGCTGTGAATTTTATCCTAAAGTTTTCCTAAAACAACAACACCAACTAATAAACTTATATATATATTAATAAAATGCATAAATTTAGGCGATGGAATAGAGTATTGAATTACTAATAAATATTTTTTAATAATGTTTACATTAATAATAGTAAATTATTAAATTTATAATTAATAAAATAAATATCTAATTTATATAAATGTTTCGATAAAAATTATTAACAAAAGTATAAATTATAATTTGTAAATAGGATATTTTATGTGCCAACTCCGTATACCATAGAAGTACTGACCTATGACATAATACTAAACAGGGTTAGAGACCGTGATCATCGGATTCCCTTACAGGGTAGTAAGGTGCACCCCTAAGTCAACTAATTTCTGATTTTCAGAAATTTATCATGGACCTTGCATATAGAAACATAATTTTTTGTATACTAACTCCGTATACCATAGAAGTACTGACATATGACATAATACTAAACAGGGTTAGAGACCGTGATCATCGAATTCCCTTACAGGGTAGTAAGGTGCTCCCCTAAGTCAACTAATCTCTGATTTTCAGAAATTTATCATGGACCTTGCATATAGCAACATAATTTTTTGTATACTAACTCCGTATACCATAGAAATACTGACATATGACATAATACTAAACAGGGTTAGAGACCGTGATCATCGGATTCCCTTACAGGGTAGTAAGGTGCACCCCTAAGTCAACTAATTTCTGATTTTCAGAAATTTATCATGGACCTTGCATATAGCAACATAATTTTTTGTATACTAACTCCGTATACCATAGAAGTACTGACATATGACATAATACTAAACAGGGTTAGAGACCGTGATCATCGGATTCCCTTACAGGGTAGTAAGGTGCACCCCTAAGTCAACTAATTTCTGATTTTCAGAAATTTATCATGGACCTTGCATATAGAAACATAATTTTTTGTATACTAACTCCGTATACCATAGAAGTACTGACATATGACATAATACTAAACAGGGTTAGAGACCGTGATCATCGAATTCCCTTACAGGGTAGTAAGGTGCACCCCTAAGTCAACTAATTTCTGATTTTCAGAAATTTATCATGGACCTTGCATATAGCAACATAATTTTTTGTATACTAACTCCGTATACCATAGAAATACTGACATATGACATAATACTAAACAGGGTTAGAGACCGTGATCATCGGATTCCCTTACAGGGTAGTAAGGTGCACCCCTAAGTCAACTAATCTCTGATTTTCAAAAATTTATCATGGACCTTGCATATAGCAACATAATTTTTTGTATACTAACTCCGTATACCATAGAAATACTGACATATGACATAATACTAAACAGGGTTAGAGACCGTGATCATTGAATTCCCTTACAGGGTAGTAAGGTGCACCCCTAAGTCAATTAATCTCTGATTTTCAGAAATTTATCATGGACCTTGCATATAGCAACATAATTTTTTGTATACTAACTCCGTATACCATAGAAATACTGACATATGACATAATACTAAACAGGGTTAGAGACCGTGATCATCGGATTCCCTTACAGGGTAGTAAGGTGCACCCCTAAGTCAACTAATCTCTGATTTTCAGAAATTTATCATGGACCTTGCATATAGCAACATAATTTTTTGTATACTAACTCCGTATACCATAGAAGTACTGACATATGACATAATACTAAACAGGGTTAGAGACCGTGATCATCGAATTCCCTTACAGGGTAGTAAGGTGCACCCCTAAGTCAACTAATCTCTGATTTTCAGAAATTTATCATGGACCTTGCATATAGCAACATAATTTTTTGTATACTAACTCCGTATACCATAGAAATACTGACATATGACATAATACTAAACAGGGTTAGAGACCGTGATCATCGGATTCCCTTACAGGGTAGTAAGGTGCACCCCTAAGTCAACTAATTTCTGATTTTCAGAAATTTATCATGGACCTTGCATATAGCAACATAATTTTTTGTATACTAACTCCGTATACCATAGAAGTACTGACATATGACATAATACTAAACAGGGTTAGAGACCGTGATCATCGGATTCCCTTACAGGGTAGTAAGGTGCACCCCTAAGTCAACTAATTTCTGATTTTCAGAAATTTATCATGGACCTTGCATATAGAAACATAATTTTTTGTATACTAACTCCGTATACCATAGAAGTACTGACATATGACATAATACTAAACAGGGTTAGAGACCGTGATCATCGAATTCCCTTACAGGGTAGTAAGGTGCACCCCTAAGTCAACTAATCTCTGATTTTCAGAAATTTATCATGGACCTTGCATATAGCAACATAATTTTTTGTATACTAACTCCGTATACCATAGAAATACTGACATATGACATAATACTAAACAGGGTTAGAGACCGTGATCATCGGATTCCCTTACAGGGTAGTAAGGTGCACCCCTAAGTCAACTAATCTCTGATTTTCAAAAATTTATCATGGACCTTGCATATAGCAACATAATTTTTTGTATACTAACTCCGTATACCATAGAAATACTGACATATGACATAATACTAAACAGGGTTAGAGACCGTGATCATCGAATTCCCTTACAGGGTAGTAAGGTGCACCCCTAAGTCAATTAATCTCTGATTTTCAGAAATTTATCATGGACCTTGCATATAGCAACATAATTTTTTGTATACTAACTCCGTATACCATAGAAATACTGACATATGACATAATACTAAACAGGGTTAGAGACCGTGATCATCGGATTCCCTTACAGGGTAGTAAGGTGCACCCCTAAGTCAACTAATCTCTGATTTTCAGAAATTTATCATGGACCTTGCATATAGCAACATAATTTTTTGTATACTAACTCCGTATACCATAGAAGTACTGACATATGACATAATACTAAACAGGGTTAGAGACCGTGATCATCGAATTCCCTTACAGGGTAGTAAGGTGCACCCCTAAGTCAACTAATCACTGATTTTCAGAAATTTATCATGGACCTTGCATATAGCAACATAATTTTTTGTATACTAACAACGTATACCATAGAAATACTGACATATGACATAATACTAAACAGGGTTAGAGACCGTGATCATCGGATTCCCTTACAGGGTAGTAAGGTGCACCCCTAAGTCAACTAATCTCTGATTTTCAAAAATTTATCATGGGCCTTGCATATAGCAACATAATTTTTTGTATACTAACTCCATATACCATAGAAATACTGACATATGACATAATACTAAACAGGGTTAGAGACCGTGATCATCGGATTCCCTTACAGGGTAGTAAGGTGCACCCCTAAGTCAACTAATCTCTGATTTTCAGAAATTTATCATGGACCTTGCATATAGCAACATAATTTTTTGTATACTAACTCCGTATACCATAGAAGTACTGACATATGACATAATACTAAACAGGGTTAGAGACCGTGATCATCGAATTCCCTTACAGGGTAGTAAGGTGCACCCCTAAGTCAACTAATCTCTGATTTTCAGAAATTTATCATGGACCTTGCATATAGCAACATAATTTTTTGTATACTAACTCCGTATACCATAGAAATACTGACATATGACATAATACTAAACAGGGTTAGAGACCGTGATCATCGGATTCCCTTACAGGGTAGTAAGGTGCACCCCTAAGTCAACTAATTTCTGATTTTCAGAAATTTATCATGGACCTTGCATATAGCAACATAATTTTTTGTATACTAACTCCGTATACCATAGAAGTACTGACATATGACATAATACTAAACAGGGTTAGAGACCGTGATCATCGGATTCCCTTACAGGGTAGTAAGGTGCACCCCTAAGTCAACTAATTTCTGATTTTCAGAAATTTATCATGGACCTTGCATATAGAAACATAATTTTTTGTATACTAACTCCGTATACCATAGAAGTACTGACATATGACATAATACTAAACAGGGTTAGAGACCGTGATCATCGAATTCCCTTACAGGGTAGTAAGGTGCACCCCTAAGTCAACTAATCTCTGATTTTCAGAAATTTATCATGGACCTTGCATATAGCAACATAATTTTTTGTATACTAACTCCGTATACCATAGAAATACTGACATATGACATAATACTAAACAGGGTTAGAGACCGTGATCATCGGATTCCCTTACAGGGTAGTAAGGTGCACCCCTAAGTCAACTAATTTCTGATTTTCAGAAATTTATCATGGACCTTGCATATAGCAACATAATTTTTTGTATACTAACTCCGTATACCATAGAAGTACTGACATATGACATAATACTAAACAGGGTTAGAGACCGTGATCATCGAATTCCCTTACAGGGTAGTAAGGTGCTCCCCTAAGTCAACTAATCTCTGATTTTCAGAAATTTATCATGGACCTTGCATATAGCAACATAATTTTTTGTATACTAACTCCGTATACCATAGAAATACTGACATATGACATAATACTAAACAGGGTTAGAGACCGTGATCATCGGATTCCCTTACAGGGTAGTAAGGTGCACCCCTAAGTCAACTAATTTCTGATTTTCAGAAATTTATCATGGACCTTGCATATAGCAACATAATTTTTTGTATACTAACTCCGTATACCATAGAAGTACTGACATATGACATAATACTAAACAGGGTTAGAGACCGTGATCATCGGATTCCCTTACAGGGTAGTAAGGTGCACCCCTAAGTCAACTAATTTCTGATTTTCAGAAATTTATCATGGACCTTGCATATAGAAACATAATTTTTTGTATACTAACTCCGTATACCATAGAAGTACTGACATATGACATAATACTAAACAGGGTTAGAGACCGTGATCATCGAATTCCCTTACAGGGTAGTAAGGTGCACCCCTAAGTCAACTAATCTCTGATTTTCAGAAATTTATCATGGACCTTGCATATAGCAACATAATTTTTTGTATACTAACTCCGTATACCATAGAAATACTGACATATGACATAATACTAAACAGGGTTAGAGACCGTGATCATCGGATTCCCTTACAGGGTAGTAAGGTGCACCCCTAAGTCAACTAATCTCTGATTTTCAGAAATTTATCATGGACCTTGCATATAGCAACATAATTTTTTGTATACTAACTCCGTATACCATAGAAGTACTGACATATGACATAATACTAAACAGGGTTAGAGACCGTGATCATCGGATTCCTTTACAGGGTAGTAAGGTGCACCCCTAAGTCAACTAATTTCTGATTTTCAGAAATTTATCATGGACCTTGCATATAGAAACATAATTTTTTGTATACTAACTCCGTATACCATAGAAGTACTGACATATGACATAATACTAAACAGGGTTAGAGACCGTGATCATCGAATTCCCTTACAGGGTAGTAAGGTGCACCCCTAAGTCAACTAATCTCTGATTTTCAGAAATTTATCATGGACCTTGCATATAGCAACATAATTTTTTTTATACTAACTCCGTATACCATAGAAGTACTGACATATGACATAATACTAAACAGGGTTAGAGACCGTGATCATCGAATTCCCTTACAGGGTAGTAAGGTGCACCCCTAAGTCAACTAATCTCTGATTTTCAGAAATTTATCATGGACCTTGCATATAGCAACATAATTTTTTGTATACTAACTCCGTATACCATAGAAATACTGACATATGACATAATACTAAACAGGGTTAGAGACCGTGATCATCGGATTCCCTTACAGGGTAGTAAGGTGCACCCCTAAGTCAACTAATTTCTGATTTTCAGAAATTTATCATGGACCTTGCATATAGCAACATAATTTTTTGTATACTAACTCCGTATACCATAGAAGTACTGACATATGACATAATACTAAACAGGGTTAGAGACCGTGATCATCGGATTCCCTTACAGGGTAGTAAGGTGCACCCCTAAGTCAACTAATTTCTTATTTTCAGAAATTTATCATGGACCTTGCATATAGAAACATAATTTTTTGTATACTAACTCCGTATACCATAGAAGTACTGACATATGACATAATACTAAACAGGGTTAGAGACCGTGATCATCGAATTCCCTTACAGGGTAGTAAGGTGCACCCCTAAGTCAACTAATCTCTGATTTTCAGAAATTTATCATGGACCTTGCATATAGCAACATAATTTTTTGTATACTAACTCCGTATACCATAGAAATACTGACATATGACATAATACTAAACAGGGTTAGAGACCGTGATCATCGGATTCCCTTACAGGGTAGTAAGGTGCACCCCTAAGTCAACTAATTTCTGATTTTCAGAAATTTATCATGGACCTTGCATATAGCAACATAATTTTTTGTATACTAACTCCGTATACCATAGAAGTACTGACATATGACATAATACTAAACAGGGTTAGAGACCGTGATCATCGAATTCCCTTACAGGGTAGTAAGGTGCTCCCCTAAGTCAACTAATCTCTGATTTTCAGAAATTTATCATGGACCTTGCATATAGCAACATAATTTTTTGTATACTAACTCCGTATACCATAGAAATACTGACATATGACATAATACTAAACAGGGTTAGAGACCGTGATCATCGGATTCCCTTACAGGGTAGTAAGGTGCACCCCTAAGTCAACTAATTTCTGATTTTCAGAAATTTATCATGGACCTTGCATATAGCAACATAATTTTTTGTATACTAACTCCGTATACCATAGAAGTACTGACATATGACATAATACTAAACAGGGTTAGAGACCGTGATCATCGGATTCCCTTACAGGGTAGTAAGGTGCACCCCTAAGTCAACTAATTTCTGATTTTCAGAAATTTATCATGGACCTTGCATATAGAAACATAATTTTTTGTATACTAACTCCGTATACCATAGAAGTACTGACATATGACATAATACTAAACAGGGTTAGAGACCGTGATCATCGAATTCCCTTACAGGGTAGTAAGGTGCACCCCTAAGTCAACTAATCTCTGATTTTCAGAAATTTATCATGGACCTTGCATATAGCAACATAATTTTTTGTATACTAACTCCGTATACCATAGAAATACTGACATATGACATAATACTAAACAGGGTTAGAGACCGTGATCATCGGATTCCCTTACAGGGTAGTAAGGTGCACCCCTAAGTCAACTAATCTCTGATTTGCAAAAATTTATCATGGACCTTGCATATAGCAACATAATTTTTTGTATACTAACTCCGTATACCATAGAAATACTGACATATGCCATAATACTAAACAGGGTTAGAGACCGTGATCATCGAATTCCCTTACAGGGTAGTAAGGTGCACCCCTAAGTCAATTAATCTCTGATTTTCAGAAATTTATCATGGACCTTGCATATAGCAACATAATTTTTTGTATACTAACTCCGTATACCATAGAAATACTGACATATGACATAATACTAAACAGGGTTAGAGACCGTGATCATCGGATTCCCTTACAGGGTAGTAAGGTGCACCCCTAAGTCAACTAATCTCTGATTTTCAGAAATGTATCATGGACCTTGCATATAGCAACATAATTTTTTGTATACTAACTCCGTATACCATAGAAGTACTGACATATGACATAATACTAAACAGGGTTAGAGACCGTGATCATCGAATTCCCTTACAGGGTAGTAAGGTGCTCCCCTAAGTCAACTAATCTCTGATTTTCAGAAATTTATCATGGACCTTGCATATAGCAACATAATTTTTTGTATACTAACTCCGTATACCATAGAAATACTGACATATGACATAATACTAAACAGGGTTAGAGACCGTGATCATCGGATTCCCTTACAGGGTAGTAAGGTGCACCCCTAAGTCAAGTAATTTCTGATTTTCAGAAATTTATCATGGACCTTGCATATAGCAACATAATTTTTTGTATACTAACTCCGTATACCATAGAAGTACTGACATATGACATAATACTAAACAGGGTTAGAGACCGTGATCATCGGATTCCCTTACAGGGTAGTAAGGTGCACCCCTAAGTCAACTAATTTCTGATTTTCAGAAATTTATCATGGACCTTGCATATAGAAATATAATTTTTTGTATACTAACTCCGTATACCATAGAAGTACTGACATATGACATAATACTAAACAGGGTTAGAGACCGTGATCATCGGATTTCCTTATAGGGTAGTAAATTTCTGAAAATCAGTGATTAGTTGACTTAGGGGTGCACCTTACTACTCTGTAAGGGAATCTGATGATAACGGTCTCTAACCCTGTTTAGTATTATGTCATAGGTCAGTACTTCTATGGTATACGGAGTTATCACCCAAAAAGTTCCGATTCTATATGCAAGGTCAATGATAAATTTCTGAAAATCAGTGATAAGTTGACTTAGGGGTGCACCTTACTACCCTGTAAGGGAATCTGATGATCACGGTCTCTAACCCTGTTTAGTATTATGTCATATGTCAGTACTTCTATGGTATACGGAGTTATCACCCAAAAAGTTCCGATTCTATATGCAAGGTCAATGATAAATTTCTGAAAATCAGTGATTAGTTGACTTAGGGGTGCACCTTACTACCCTGTAAGGGAATCTGATGTTCACGGTCTCTAACCCTGTTTAGTATTATGTCATAGGTCAGTACTTCTATGGTATACGGAGTTATCACCCAAAAAGTTCCGATTCTATATGCAAGGTCAATGATAAATTTCTGAAAATTTTTATTTTTTATTTATTTATTTATTTCTTTATTTCAACTTATAACTTAATAATAATACAAACAAATTATAAACTAATAAACATATTATAGTTGAACAAAGTTAAGCTCCGTTTAGATGAAAATCTGTGGTGGAGCAACTAAACAATTTAAACATGCTATTCTATAAAATCTTTGGACACATTGAGTTAAATATATATTACACAATAGTTTTCTTATTTATATATGTATATATGGAAAAAAATAATAATTACACTTAGTTGCCTTTAAATTTACAATTGTTTAATGTTTACGATAACAGCTTTAATTGGTGAAATTACCCGAAGCTATATAATGTTAATTTCAGAAAAATCTTTCAACATTTTCTATGTTGAGCAGCCAATTTCGAACGTCCCTCTCAAATTTATGTTTACGTCCAATCGTTAGAATTTTTATATCTTTAGGTAAAATATGAAAAAAAAAAATACGGTGCCATATAGAGATAAAATCTTCTAAGCTTCTCACAATTGCAATGGAAATCAGCATTATAGTAATTTGGATTTCTTGTATTATACACCTGTGTAATCCGATTGTGAAAACTGTTACTACGGATAAAAAACATTTTCAAGACTTTGTATATGTAAAGATATCTAAGTGGTAGCAAATTTAGTTGTCGAAACATAGGAATTGATGGTGTTGTTTGAGGAAGGTGGTATATTAATTTAATAATCCTTTTCTGGGCAATATATAGACCTTCAATGTTACTAAAATAAGTGCCACCCCAACTGGATATTCCATACATTATTATTGATTCAACTATGGCGTGATATAGTTTCCGCAGAGTACTGTTTGGGCATAATTTCTTAAGATTATAGAATTTATGTATAGCACCAAGTACGTTTTTCCTAGTGACATTGAGATGAGACTTCCAATTTAGTTGAGCATCCACTGTTAAACCCAAATATCTAAACTCGTTAACAAATTCAAGTGCAAAACACTGAGACGAGCAAATGATTGTATCACAGGGATGGACATGGTATTTTAAATGGTATACCGAAGAATTAGTGATATTCTTCCCAAATAGCATAACTTTTGATTTAACGCTTATAGCGAGCCGATGATGATAAAACCATTTACTTAGTTTGATTAAGTCGTTTTCAAGCACTAATTTAGTGTCGACATCGCTATTCGTACCATAGCTCAAAGCCAGATCATCAGCAAAGGCTGTGGCGTGTCCTAATAGATCAATACCGAAGATCGAATTAAAGTAGATTAAAAATAATAAAGGCCCCAGAACTGAACCTTGAGGAACGCCACAACTTATTAAACCTTCGCAGCTAGTTGCCTCACCTATTTTTACCACCTGACGACGATTTTCAATATAACTTGCAAACCAATCAAAAATGTTACCTCTAATACCAATTTTAGCTAACTTCAATAAAAGCATTCCATGGTCAACAGTGTCAAACGCCTTTGCGATATCGACAAAAAAAGCTATGGGTCTCCGAGTATCATTAATATGTTTATAAATCTCACTCAAGCAGTGCAAAAGAGCTTCTTCAATTGATTTACCGGCAGTAAGCCCAAATTGATTTTTATTTAAAAATTTAATCTTATCCAAATAACAAATTAACCGATGCTTAACTAGTTTCTCAAAAATCTTGGAGAAAGTGCTTAGAAGCGAAATCGGCCTGTAATTATTTGGTTGTAATTCATCACCCTTCTTAAAAATCGGGATCACAACAGCTATTTTTAAATCATCTGGAAATTGACCGCTGTTCAAGCTAAGATTATATAGGTATTGCAGAACATCCACCAAATACCATGCACATGTTTTAACTAAAAAATTATAAATGCCGTCAAAGCCCTTTGACCCTTTGTTATCTAATTGTTTTATCTCAGATAGGATTTCCGAAGAAGATATAGGCTCAAAGAAACAAGATGAACTGTAGTTTCTATCAGCTCCATAAATATACTTTTTAAATTCAATTGAAGTAACATCACTAGTAATTACATTAAAATTGGAGGTTGATTCTTGCGAAACTTTTACGAAATATTTGCAGAATTCATCAGAGATCGATTTTGGGGACGTGAGAATGCTATTAGTATCGGCTTGATAAATTTGTTGTATTTGTTTATACATCCGATTACGTCCTAAAACTTCATCAATTATTTTCCATGTGTGCTTTGAATTCTTACTAGCCCAATCAAATTTGCTTTTGTAATAGTTATTTTTGACGATTTTTACATTCGCTTTAATATTTCCCGAAAGTTTTTTAACAAATTTTGCTAATTTAATATTATTTGGATGACATCTTAGTTTACGAGAAAATTTTTTGAATTTGTTAATTTTAAATAATAGATTAGGACTCATCCATGGCTTTAACTTATTTATTTTAAGAGGAGCAATAATGAATTTTGATGCGGCAATATGCGAGTTAAGTATAAACAAAAATTTTGCAAAAGCTAAACTGCAAATCTTTTCGCTATAAAAAGAATCCCAACATTCAAACTTTAGAAAATTATTGAGTTTATCGTAACAAATTCTTGATTGATTCGAAGTATTAACAGAAACTGGTTGCCTGATGGATGAGGAAGAAATATTAACTTTGATCAAATTGTGGTCAGAAAATGCATGGGCAGGTTACAAATATCAAATTTGAATAAATTTTCATTTTTAACAAAAACGTGATCCAAACATGTCTTCAACCTTGTTGGCTCATTTACAAGACTGACAAAACCATAGAATGCAAGCATTGTTTGGTAGTTGAAGGATTCACTAGTATTTAAAAGGTTGATATTAATATCCCCTAAGATAACAATATTTTTGTTATTAAGTGTACACAGCAACCTTTCCAAATCATCACAAAATGAAATGATGTTACCATTATGAAAACGATATAAACAAATAAAGGTAAAGTTTCGTTTAGCTAGTTGAATATTTAAAACAAGGAGATCCGAGTGATTAGAGTGAAAAATCAGTGATTAGTTGACTTAGGGGTGCACCTTACTACCCTGTAAGGGAATCCGATGATCACGGTCTCTAACCCTGTTTAGTATTATGTCATATGTCAGTACTTCTATGGTATACGGAGTTATCACCCAAAAAGTTCCGATTCTATATGCAAGGTCAATGATAAATTTCTGAAAATCAGAAATTAGTTGACTTAGGGGTGCACCTTACTACCCTGTAAGGGAATCCGATGATCACGGTCTCTAACCCTGTTTAGTATTATGTCATATGTCAGTACTTCTATGGTATACGGAGTTATCACCCAAAAAGTTCCGATTCTATATGCAAGGTCAATAATAAATTTCTGAAAATCAGTGATTAGTTGACTTAGGGGTGCACCTTACTACCCTGTAAGGGAATCTGATGATCACGGTCTCTAACCCTGTTTAGTATTATGTCCTAGTTCAGTACTTCTATGGTATACGGAGTTATCACCCAAAAAGTTCCGAGCTATATGCAAGGCATAAAGAAACCAAACAATAAGAGGAACCCTGTAGAGTAACTACTCGCTGCAAAAACGATTAGAGCGGCAGACCATATATATTAAAATTGCGAACCTACTTTAACCTCGCATTTACTTGAGTATTTCAGTATCCTCAACCTCACTTACGCATACTAAGCCATGCAAAAACGACCATATTGAAATAAAAAAAAAATTACTTGAGAATATTGGTGTTAGTAGATTATGTTTTGTATGAAACAAAAATAAAATATTTGTATTTTTTGTCCCGCCTATTAAAAAACAAAAAACTAAATGTCATAAACACAAACTACGAAAACACAAACGAAAAATAAAATTCTTATTCTCCTAATTACTACTACCACAAATTTCTCTGCCATGGTTTATTATGTAGTGGTATTGCTACAAAATATACAACAAAAGAATAATAAAATGTGTTTTTATAAATAAAAAAAATTGTTTATCCTATTCTATCTGCTATGTTTTAGAATCTGACTTTGTTCTACGTAGGATAATATAATCTCTAGTCTTTTCAATAATACAGAAAAATGTCATTCGAAATTTCAAAACGTGTTATTTTATAATGGTTGTAAGGAAGCGAGAAATATAAATATGCACAATACATACATATTTCTTTCCTTTTTCGCATTCTTACATAAAATAACCAAATTGTAAACGGATTTAGTATAACAAAATATACGTGTATTTTCGAGTATAATAGATGTGTCCATCTGTATACATATTGAATTGTAAAATATACATACACAAACATTTTTTATATTTGAAATCTCCTTTATGAAAACTAAACCTAATTTTGGAATATTTATATTTCTGAAAAATAACGATTTGGTTGATGCGGTTTGTTTTTGCAAAAGGTCATTCACCTTTTCTATTTGGATGTTATTTTTCTTGCTTTTGAAATGTTTTCTGATGCGTTTTCGTAGGTGCAAGAAACAAATACAATAATAAAAGGGATAATAAATTTGATTAAAATTTGAATTGATAACAATTTGAGTAGGCATATCATTTTTAATGACGTGCCGTAAAACATTCTTTGCTTCTTTGCTAGCTATTTGAAGAAATAAAAATGTTAGAATGATTATTAGCGGTTTTCTGTTATGAATGTGTTTTTTACCGACTTGAGGAGAACGGATAATACATAATTATTTATATTGAATATGATCAGATCACTCACACGACAATCATTTATCAAAATAAACCTTTTGAATAAAATGAATTATTATAATCTCGAATGTGTGCAAACTGCAAAGTTCTTTATAAAATTGAATCAACTTTTACATTGTACATAATAATTTTTATTAAAATGTTATAATAATAATTATAAATTCTATGGCAATAATCCTAAGCAAGGTAACTCGAGTTATGTAGTTTTTCAAATTTATTCAAAATCAGAACAATTGTATGAAAGGAGCATTTTCATACCAAATCCAAATGATGATTGCTATAAACATATTCGGAAATTAGTTCCTTTTTATTCTTGTTTTGACGAGAAAGAACTGCAAATGGTCCACAATAAATAATGAATTTTCAAAAATTAAACCTCGTTTCGCTTCAAAACAAGCATCAAGAAAGCTTAAAATATTAAAAAGTTGTAAATACATTTTTTTTGAAATATTTTTATGCAACTTTATTACACTTGCTCGTCCATTAACACGATAACTGTTTAACGCGAATGTGATTTAATTTTAATCAACGCGAGCTGTTTTTGTCTCGAGCCCCTAAATATGCCATTTTCACAAAAACGTTCACAGTTCAGATAAATTGATGTGCGCGAAATTAATAACCGTTACACGACAACCAAATCCTATTTTTAAGGGCAATTGAAAAATAAAGAAATTATGTTAAAATTCTCCAATCTGATAATCTCGCCTGATCGATGCTAACTACATTATTACCTATGTAGATTATGTTTGCCAGTATCCTCCACAGAATAAGTGTTCTGATTTGCAGCTACTGGTTCAAATCAACAGTAGTTTGTAAGAGGTCTTAAAACATTTATATAATTAATATACCGAACCTTTGTGTATATCGAATATAGTTGATTTTTTTATTTAATTCCTTAATTCTGTGGCAATAAACTAAAACAACGTATATAGTACATAATTTAAGTTACATTATATAGTATTTCAAATTTAGTTAATTAAGAACAACTGAAATTTTGAAACGGCACATGTCCACTTCTTGCCAAAATTAGTATTACAACGCTTTTGCATCATAGCCCCTTAAATACGTTTTTTGGCGAAACAATAGTAGCATAAAGTAGATTATGAAACAGCAACTCAAATTTTCATAAATAAATGTATATTTCCTTCCAAGCCTATTTTTACTAGCAGCACTTATCTGTGCTAACAGTATAAAGTTTTTTTTAGTTCCTATCAAATTTAAAAAGTGGACATGTGCCCTTTCAAAACTAAACAATTCAACTTCATCAAAAGAAATATTTTAATATAGGCGAAATAATTTCAACTATTAGTTATCGTGAAAATTATTTCGCCTATATCAAAATGCTCCTTTTATACAATTGTTCTGATTTTGTATAAATTTAAAAAACTACATAACTCGGGTTACCTTGCTTAGGATTATTGCCACAGAATTGGTAATTATTACTATAACATTTTTAATAAAAATTATTATGTACAATGTAAAAGTTGATTCAATTTTATAAAGAACTTTGCAGTTTGCACACATTCGAGATTATAATAATTCATTTTATTCAAAAGGTTTATTTTGATAAATGATTGTCGTGTGAGTGATCTGATCATATTCAATATAAATAATTATGTATTATCCGTTCTCCTCAAGTCGGTAAAAACACATTCATAACAGAAAACCGCTAATAATCATTCTAACATTTTTATTTCTTCAAATAGCTAGCAAAGAAGCAAAGAATGTTTTACGGCACGTCATTAAAAATGATATGCCTACTCAAATTGTTATCAATTCAAATTTTAATCAAATTTATTATCCCTTTTATTATTGTATTTGTTTCTTGCACCTACGAAAACGCATCAGAAAGCATTTCAAAAGCAAGAAAAATAACATCCAAATAGAAAAGGTGAATGACCTTTTGCAAAAACAAACCGCATCAAACCGAATCGTTATTTTTCAGAAATATAAATATTCCAAAATTAGGTTTAGTTTTCATAAAGGAGATTTCAAATATAAAAAATGTTTGTGTATGTATATTTTACAATTCAATATGGATACAGATGGACACATCTATTATACTCGAAAATACACGTATACTTTTTTTCGTGTTCCATTCATCATATTTTTTTATACTAAATACGTTACAACAATTTGGTTATTTTATGTAAGAATGCGAAAAAGGAAAGAAATATGTATGTATTGTGCATATTTATATTTCTCGCTTCCTTACAACCATTATAAAATAACACGTTTTGAAATTTCGAATGACATGTTTTTGTACTGAAAAAACTAATCTTATATAATCCTCTGTGCTTCTTTTACAAAAAATAATTGTTGTTGGATTTTGCAATGGTAGTTGTAAATATGTTCAATCAGTGCAGGTAGTATAGTATATAATTCAATATTGTTCAGTATAGGCGGTAGCACAACGTAAAAAACCAAATAAACACATGCACAAGTTGCGAGGTTTTAGTAGTTTGATTAATTAACGTAATCAGCGCCGCATTTTTTTGCTTCTTCTGCATAACTTTTCTTATATGTCATTATTCTATGATGCAAGGTCAATGATAAATTTCTGAAAATCAGAAATTAGTTGACTTAGGGGTGCACCTTACTACCCTGTAAGGGAATCCGATGATCACGGTCTCTAACCCTGTTTAGTATTATGTCATAGGTCAGTACTTCTATGGTATACGGAGTTATCACCCAAAAAGTTCCGATTCTATATGCAAGGTCCATGATAAATTTCTGAAAATCAAAGATTAGTACCGATTTCAAGAATGTTAATATTTGTGCAGGTTTATTTATTGACGCTTCTAAGGCATTCGATTGGGCTAATCATACACTTTTGTTATCTATTCTGTTTGACATTGGTTTTAGGATTATGTCAAACAAGTGGTTTGCTTCCTACCTAGATAATAAAAAAGTGAGAGTCAGAATTAATGATAATTTTAATGATTTTAGAGTTGTCGATGTTGGAATACCACAAGGGTTATTGTTAGGTCCTGTGCTATTTCTAGTGTAGACTAATCCTATTTTTAAACTTAAATTAAATGGTAACAGTACTGGGTTTGCTGATTATTTAGCCTTAGTTTATATTGATAAATGTCCCACGCATGTGATTTCTATGGTTAATTCTGACCTTGTTTTACATGAATCGTTTGATAAGCATTACCTAATACTAAGTGAAATACCAAGTTTATGTGGTCTAGAATTTGTGGAAACACGGTTGCTTTAAATTACCCCTTAGTTGTATATCATATAGTGGGTTGTTGCAATCCAGGCCATATTTGAGGGTGTATAACTCTTTAGAACTTTATAAAGCGGCCTAATTATACATTAAAATCGCCTAAATGTTTGCAATTCACCAATACATTCGCACTTTTTTGTATTTTGAAAGATTTAGTATAAATTTCACTTCTCTATATAGACGTGTGAAGTTTTTCCTAAAATAATACTAAACGCCATTTTTTTTTATTTAGGAAAAATTTAGGATAAACTTCACATGCATATTTATCAATGATCTTGAAATTATCTTGGATGATATTATGTCTAAATTCAGTGAAGTAATAATTGTTAGGGACTTTAATTGTAATTATCTTAGTACTAAACTAAAGGTGAAAAAATTCCAATCATAATTGTCTTCTTTTGGTTTTAACTTAATTTCAAAAGAGGCCACTAATTTCATGGGGAAAGCTACCTTAATTGATTTAGCGTTTGCTAATTATCCTGCCAATTTTGGTACTTTCACGCAAATCTCGGTCCCCAGAATTGCCATTACTCACGATTTGATTTATGGTTCCTATGCCTTTTATACTGGGAATTAAGGTAAACACGCAATCTAATTTTGTAAGAAACTTTCGTAATATTGACAGGAATGCTTTATTTATGCCTGCCAGCACTTTAGACTGGGCTCTATAGTTTTTATTCGTTATGCGTAACATTTTTGCACCGCTTTGAAAGTATTTAGTGAAACCTGCATTAAATGAGATTAACTTTGGTAATGAAATTAACAGGTATCGAAATATTCGCGATTTTCTTTACGAGAACTGGAAACGAAATAAAGCTGAATTCAATGGGTCAGAATATATCAGAATTAGAAATAAAGTAAATAATATTATTAAGTCCACAAAACGCCAATGATCGTTTTAACAAACTGATTCCATGTAAATTATTCTGGAAACATTTTAGGGCTTACATTTATTCTCTTTGTGCTGACTTGAAATCTAATATACATAACTCCAGAAGAGTTTAATGAATATTTTGGTTCGGTGTTCCTTGAAAATAATAATAATTTGAATTTGGAATACGTTGCAATATTGTTCTGAAAATGCCTTCTATTTTCGTAATGTTTCTAATGATGAAGTTTCCCTTCATTTTGATAGAATTAAATCCGACACGGCTGGTGCTGATGGCATACCACTTATTTTTATTAAACTTTTAACACTAGAACTACCGACCGGTCAAAATGATCGATTTACATTTATTGAATTCATGTTTTTTTAATTATTATGTTAAAATTGTTTTGTAAATTTTTGATGATTTTTTAATATAATTACTTTATTGCCATATTAAAAGTCATCATAAATTTCTAAAATAATTCTTACATAATAATAAAACTAAATAAATTCAATAAATGTAAATCCGTCATTTTGACAGGTCGGTAGTGCTAGTGTTAATGCCAATAATTTTGCCCCATCTATCTAATAAATTCAGCACTTACTAACTCTGTCTTTCCAGATACGTGGAAAATAGCCGTAGTTACACCTATTCCTAAAACACTTGCCCAAGTTACTGTGAACGATTTTCGCCCAATTAGCATTTTACCAGTGTTATCCAAACAGTTTGAAAACATTATTCAATACCAAATAAACAGTCATTTAACAAAGTATAACTTATTAAACAAATATCAATCTAGTTTTCGAGCGAATCATAGCACTACTACAGCACTCACTGGTATAACTTTGA
Organism: Tipula vernalis; assembly: GCA_958295665.1. Lineage (NCBI taxonomy): Eukaryota > Metazoa > Arthropoda > Insecta > Diptera > Tipulidae > Tipula > Tipula vernalis. The sequence continues at coordinate 331,926,142 of OY282558.1, read as the reverse complement.
ACTTTCTGACAGCATTTTTCTTTTTGTCCAGATCTGCATTTGTTAATGTGGATAGTTTAAATGTGAATATGTCCTGTTGCGGATACCACAAAATATCGAGGGTTTTAGTGATTTGGTCATCTTCAATTAGTTTTGGTATATCTTCTATGTTATCATGTTCTAATGATTGTCAGAATTCCGAAGAGTTGGATTTCCATTTATGAAACCTAAATCCGCAGCTGCCTAAAAGTTTAATGATTTGATCTTTTAGCAATATTGCACCTTCTACAGTAGCACTTCCAGAGAGTAAATCGTCCATGTAAAATTGGTTCTTAATAACGTTAGCTGCTTCTGGATATCTGAATTGATGTATTGTTGCCACTTCTGCTAAAGAACGTATAGCAAGAAACGGCGCACATGCTGTTCCATAAGTAACGGTGTTACATTTGTATGCACTCAATTCTTCGTCAGGACTCCTGCGCCACAATACTAGCTGAAAATTTGCATCACTCGGATCCATTAATATCTGGCGATATATTTTCTCGATGTCAGCATTTATCGCAATAATGTTTTGCCTAAAACGAAGTAATGTGTATGTAAGCAATCATTCAAGAACACTGCTGTGGTTGGTTTACACGATGCATCAAATACGACTCGAATCTTTGTTGTAGTGCTCTCTTTGAACACTGCATGGTGAGGCATAAAATATTTGTGATCGTCTTCAAGTGGTACTTCACTCCATGGAATATGTGTCATTTGATTGCGCTGAATGTATTCTTCCATGAATGTTTGATACTGGTTACGGTATTCTGCTGACCTGGCACATCTTTTTTCAATTCCAACTAATCTGGATTGTGCATTGGCAGTTTCACGATAAATCTTCCATCAGTTGCTCTAATTGTTGTATTTCTAAACAATATTTCCGAAGGGTCTACTGCAGTAGGTTCAACGTTTGTAGCATTTATAAATGGTTCTTCTACCTTCCAAAATGTCTTCAATTGTTCCAATAGGTTGTCGTTTGAAACTTTGTGATCTATTTAATTTATGTTGCAGTTCTGAACGTTGGATCCATTTTGTTTATTATCTAACTCTCCAGCTATAAGCCAGCCGAATTTGGATAAGTGAAGAACTAGCAAATTTGGAATAGATAACTTTTGTTCCGATAAGATATCCAAAAAGAATTCTGCTCCAATTTAGAGATCGACTGAACTTGGCTTATAAAATTCAGGATCCGCTAGCTCAAGTTGCCATATCTTGTTTGACTTTGGTATATTTATCATCGCTCATGGTAAGTTTGATGATATTTTGTCGATTATGTGTGCCGTCATTTTTAGAGTGTAATATGCAACTACAAGTGATGATACACTGTCTATAGTTTTGTCTCTTGTTTTCCCCGCACAACTCGCTGCTAGGCCAAAAATTGAAACATTTGAATATTTTCGACGTAAGCCTAGCCGTTGCATGCAGGATTCCGTGATAAATGTCGATTGCAATTCTGAATCGAGCAGCGCTCATGCGAGCATTTGTTGACCGTTAGTTGCTTGGATGTAAAGCAAAGCTGTAGGTAACAGTATATTAAGAGGTGACTGACTATGATCATGCAAGAATGTTGTTAATATATTTGTTGATGATGTTGACTGAACTGGATTAATATTTGTAAACTGATTATTTTGAGCTGTTGCAGTTGGAGCTATTGGAGTCGCCAATGTGCTTTAAGAATTTATATGTACATTCGCCTGTAGTATGTAAACTTGTAGTTGGTGTATCTTTGTGCAGGAGAGAGTGATAACGCCTTTTGCATATTAGGCATACAGCACGAGAATAGCATTGCGGTTCTTAATGTCCAGATCGAAGGCAGTTGGTACAGCTGTTGGCACTGGCTATTACTTCCGTCAGAAACTGGCAAAGTTCATGCTCTTGAATAACGGGCATAGATAAATAAAATGCTCCTTTTTACAGGCTAAACAGCGCCACTCTTGTTTTTGAGTAGCATTATAAACTTTTATACCCTTATGCACTGCACTGGTTGACCTTGATACAGATGAACACGATTTAAGAGCATCACACCTTCTTGCTAAAAATTTCAAAAAAATTTCAAATAATGGAAATGCATTATCGACTGATTCATTTGCCCACGACTGTCTGGTATCCGCATCTAACTTGTTCACGATGATATGCACTAGCCAGGGATCTCGTGTTTCAGCTAAATCTCCTAGAGCTCTTAATCCTCGAATGACCTCGTCTGATGTATCGCATAATTTCCTCAAATGTTTATGGTTTGCTTGAGTACAGCTCCTTTGCTCCAAAAATAATTGAATTAATGAAGATACTATGGACTTGGGTTTATTGTATCTATCGATTAATTTGGTCCAAGCTTCTTCATAATTTTGCTCCGTGACTTTGATATGCCGTATTAAAACTGCTGCATCTCCCTTCAATAGTCCATTTAGCACTTGTAATTTATGAACTGCACGTAAACTATTATTATTATGGACTGACGTTAAAAATAAATCGTGAAACGAAGGCCATAATTTGTAATCGCCATCGAATGGTTCAATGTTGAATTTTGGTAAGCGCACGTTGTGATTTTGATTTATGCCTTGCAAGAAGCTTTGCTGTTGTCCCATTAACTGGCCTAATGTAATATTTAAATCTTGAACCTCATTTTAATTTCCTTGAGACCTTGTGTTGATTTCAGCCTTTAATTTAGAGACCGTTTTCAAATAAATTTCATCTACTTCTTCGGCTATCGGCTCATAATTATCGAAGGCTAATAATTCCAGCTCTTGTTTACCAAAATCTTTATACCGGCTATCCAAATTTTCTACACGTGCTTCCAAGGCTTCCAATGTGGTATTAGCATCTATGGTGTTACAAAAATTCCGTATAGGCTTAATTTGGTTGACCGTACGATCACGCATTTTAATCACAAAATTTACACTTTAAATTCACTATACGCTAACACTTTGTTAATAGTTTATTTGCTTCACTGTTCACTTTACCGAAATATTTTTTAATCGTTTTATTTTCTATATTTTAGATTAATTACAAAAAGTTAAACAGTAAAGAACAGTAAATGGTAATTAAAAAATGGCTACTTATCTGGAATGATCCAACAATTTCTATCCAGCTTTATACAATAGCTCGCTTCTATAAACAGCTCCCGGGTTTCGGCACCAAAAAATGTTTCGAAAGAAAACTTTATTTCAATTTTTTAACTTATCTATTACACACAATAAACTTTCAATAATTACAAATCGTTTTAATCCTTGTGATTTTATTTTATAACAATGGCACTGAAATCGTCTGTATATGTAAATAATCTGTGCAGTAAAATATGCGGGATTTTAAGTAAACTTTGGAGCACAGCAATATTTATTTGAAGTGATGTAAACGTCATATTATTCGAACTCTAGTGGGTCCTTTAATATCATACTGTGATCCAATATATCTGAACTGTTCCAAAAAATCCTTGAAATGGTTAAATGTTGCTTTCATGCGTGTGCGAGGTACATATCCTATTAATGCTTTGTCGAAACAAATATCTAGACTTATCAGCATTATGTTTCATGCTTGATTCATAAGCGAACTCCTTGTTATCACATTAAATTTGAATCTGCCTAAGTCATTTAATTCTAAGCCGAGACATCGATCTTTCTTTGTCCATGGAGTTAAACTATGGAATAATGTTCATCCAACTGCTAAAGCTGCTACTAGTTTGTGTAACTTTAAAAAACTGTATGATGAAACCAGTAACATGAATTATGTCTTATTTCTCTTTCTTTTTCTTTTTTTTTATCCTGATCTCAATTATCCTAATTGATTTCCTGATTCGTTTTCCTTACCTTAATTATGCGTTTAAATATTCAAATATTATTATTACCCAGTTTTTAATTATGTTAAATTATGTTATATCGAACCTATGTACGTTTATACTATGTTACACAAAAAAAGATATTTTTGTAAGATTGTAAAAAGGCTTTGCCTTATTTGTGTAGGTTTTTTAATGATTAATAAATAAATAAAATAAATAAATATTTGCTCGAGTTGGTCCTTCTAGGAAAGACCTTCTTGAAGACTTTCCGGATAGCAGGGTGAATATCGGGCCACCCTTTAAATATCGATGGTCAGAAAAGGACTGTTCCATACCCACCATCCATTTTTTAACCATATGAAAAATATTATTTGAGGCGAGGGTCACATCTAGAAATTCCTGCCTATTACTAATACTAAACGTGGGTTTTCGCGCCATATTACACACTGAAAGGTTAGTACCCAGTAAATAATCAAAAGGTGACTCACCTCTTTCGTTGATATTCGTACTTCGCCAGAAAGTGTGATGCGTTTATTTGTTCCACTTCGAGGATCAGCTTCTCCAGGGTTTCCAGAAGAACATCTTTTTCCCGGTCCATGTAGGCTGAAATCAGCCAAAACCTGCAGGTGCCTACTTCCAGGCTGTTCGCAATTGTTTCACTATTGCTGTATTGAGAAAGTAGGAAAATATTTAAATTACTTTTTCCAATAATTGATTCAGATAACTAGAAATTAGAAAAACAATAATTTGAATACAATTTAAATATTTTATTGAAGAAATCGCACACCAGCCCCAATGATATGGCTCAAAAATTTCTACAAGGCGTGATGTGTACCTGAAGGCGAAGAAAACTATCTGTGTTGGCTGTGTATGGAAAACCGGAATTTTTATTTATGATATCGAATATCATATTATTCGTAGACTAGTGTTCCAGAATGTTTTGACCGTTGGCCCATATTTTAGTTTAAAAATTCTGAACCCAGCCCAACCGAAAAATTCTTCAGGCCTTGAAATAATAAGTTTCATATAAGAGGAAGGATCTACTAAATATTTAAGATATAAAATTTCACTAAAATCTGTGATTGTTCCATTTGAGACTAAGCTATCGATCTGAAAACAATTGTTTTGCAAAGAAATTTTTGAAGTAATCTTAAAAATAATTAAAATAGCTTCATATAATACATGAAAAAATGTCTGGAAATTCTCCGCCGAAAATACAGAGAACAGAGAAGAGCAAATTGGAGCTAGCGCAAGAATATTTGTATACAGTTGAATGTTAATAAACCGCCAATAATCAACGAACCATCAACGAGTGCAATGCCTATTCCAACTGGTGTCCGAGTTTTGCAAGAAAGTATGCCAAAATCAAGGGGTATACAAATATGAGCAGGACTTGAAAATAAGCGTACTAATGAATCGCCAAAAATTGGGCTGAAATCGAAAAAGAGTATACTGGAACAAGTAAGAGAATGCAGAGCAAGGAAAAAGCATTGGTTAACCTCTCTGCTGTAGTTCAGTCACAAAGCTGTGCACAAAGTGTTAATGATTTGGCGAATGTTTCTGTATTGTCAGCAATCAACGGACCTTCAACGATTGCTATGGCTAGCCCCACTGGCATCAACGTTTCCATTAAAGATATGCTGAAAGCAGGGGATGAGCAAAAATGAGCTTGTCGTCAAAAAAGACGTCTAAATGAACCGCCGAAAATCGCAGCAACTTTGGAAGAGAGTAGAATGGAACGAGTACAAAAAACTAAAGCATCTCCCCTATCTTATACAGTTCAGCCACAAACTAAAAACGATTTAGTAATTGTTCCTATATCGAAGAATCAAGAATATAGGGCAGGGACAAAAAACGTTCTAACCTCTCAACTGCGGTTCAGTTACAAAGCTGCGCACAAAGTGTTAGCGATTTGGTGAATTTATATATATTGCCAGCAATCAACGAACCATTCTCGAGTGCAATGCCTGGTGTCAATAACTCCGAACACAATATCTCGAAATCGTGAAGTGAACGGATGAAAGCATGGCGTGAAAAAAACGACAAATAAACCGCGTAAAATCGAGTCAAAAACGATACAGAGTTGACTAGAACGCGTGCAAGAATTCCGATCAAGAAAAAAATTATTATCTAACCTCTCTGCTGCACTTCAGCCAAAAGGTGTAAACGATTTACTAAATGACCATATACCACCAGCAATCAACAAACCATCAACAAGTGTATTCCCTCATGCAAGTAGTGCCAAGTTTACCGAATAAAGATTTAATTCAAACAAGAATGCTCATGAAATATTTCAAAAACAATTTATAAATAATTAATTTGTTTTTACGTGCTTCATTTGCGATCAGCTGTGGTTTGAAAACGATTTAAAAATTCTATTGGCACTGCAAGCACAGAAATCGATGTAAATAATAAAATGGCGTGTAACTCTTGTAGGGTATCCCTCAGTAAAACTATTATCCCCACATTGTCGAAGTTTAATACTTTCGCATACCCACAAATACCAGCGCATCTATCTAAGTTGGATTTGATCTCTGAACGACTCATTTCTCCTCGGATTCCATTCATGCAAATTAAGCGTTTACGATATGTACATGGGCAATATGGCATTTTGGGACAAATTATTAATATTCCAGTCGATGTAAATACAATGGTAAATCAATTGCCACGGAATATTGATGATGATCACTGCATCAATGTTCACATAAAGAGGAAACATATTCATAAATCGATCTTTTGATAGGTTTAGTCAATAGGAGAAATATTAAACTTTGGTTAACATATCTAACAACAACTCAATGGTTCTTTAATGTTACCAGCACCGATAATCTAGCCATTCGAGATGAGCTGAGTGAGGATATACCTATCGAGGATAGCCTTAACGCACAGCAACACACTCTATTATGGAACGATGATAAATATTTATGTATCGCTCCCGGTGAGAGAAATGTACCCCATAGTTTACTATTTGATGATCACGCCGAGGAACTCTCTTTCCCGGCGATATATCTTGGGGAATTTCGAACATTCAAAGAAAATTTACGAGTGACACCATTCATGATGCCTACGTGTGAACTGAGATGGAGTGATCGGCGGGGTGTAACTCCTTATCATCTACTTTACATGGCCATGAAAATTTTGAGGTTAAGAGTTCATGATAGTCAAACCGTCGTCTTCAAACATGTTGGTAAAGATGCAAATATCACTCGACGACAAATTGAGTCGGATGAATATATTAATAACTGTATCGAAAGTAATTTTGCTTTTTGACGATGCATACCGAATTCATCATGGTATTGGTCTCAAAGTAAACGTGATCTTTTCGCCATGATTAGGCAACTCGGTAAGCCTACCCTATTTCTCACGATGAGCGCGAATGAAATCGGTTGGACTAGTTTACTACAAACATTAAATAAATTGAAAAACAATGGATGTGCAATTTCAAAGAGAGAAGCTGCTCAGTTGAGTTTTATTGAAAAAATTACACTCATAAATGAACATGCAGTAACTTGTGCTTTATATTTTAACAAACTGGTTAATGTATTAATGAGTATTCTCCAGTCAAAGAAATCAAACGCCTGCAGTCACCATCGTGTGATTCACTATTTGAAGCGAATTGAATTCCAGCACCGTGGCAGTCCTCATGCGCACTTCAATTTCAACAACAGAACCTTCCGGAGATATTAAGATGCAGGCTCATAAAAGTTGTTGCTAATACACCTCAAAAGTGTCGATTCGAAGCCCCTTTTATGCTGTGCCGTTCTACAATAATACTGACACCTATGAAGAATTCAGAAGAGGAGTTTGCTCAATAATAATATGCTCAACATTACAAGAGCATCAGGATTGATCCAGAAAATAATCACTATCCTGATATTGATACGTTTTACAGAGAGAACAAAATTATTTCGGACGATTACTATCTGAATGTCCTTCGTGCTGGAATTACTCGACCAAGGGTTTTCTTAAAACGTGAGCCAGCAGAAAATAGTACAATCCATTCAACCCGTTCATCTTTAATATTTTAAGAATACTCTTGTGCTGCCTATGTTGTAGATTACGTGAATAAAAGCGTAATAGAGGCATTAGTAACTTACAACGCCAAATTGTTACAACAATGGATGAACACCCGAAGTTTGACATAGTGGAAATAACTAGAAAGATGAGCATTGATATGCTAAATACTGTCGAAATCACGAGTCAAGAAGCTGTTTGGTATTTGTTAAGAGAACCTATGTCAAAAATTTCTTCAGTAGTAGTATATATCGCAACGTTATGGCGAATTGAACGACAACGTATTAGGAAAACGCAAAAAGAATTGGACAAGATAAACTGCGGAGAAGATTTTACGGATATCTGGAAAGAAAACTGGTTTGATAAGTAAGAAAAGAGGCCAGAAAACATGGAAAACATAACACTCGCCAAGTTTGTTGCAAATTATACACGGAATGCACAACGCAGCTACACCAAACAAAGGATCCACGCATAATACGAAATAGAAATTATAACATGGCCACATATATCAATGAGATACTACATTTACCTTATCGGCATGAGGAAACTGAAATTCTGAAGATTTGATTTTGCAACAACGTAAAGAATTCGAATCAGATTTGGATATTTGTAAAACAATCGAGGCATCTTATTTGAAGAAATGAGGCACGTGGTCAACAAGAACTATATGGCAACGAAAGTGTGCTTATAAATAGTGACATTCGACTAGCAACTCTGAACAAACTCGGTGCTATCGCTAAAAAACGGGAAAATTTAATGCCAAATGAACAATTTTATGAACTGATGCGAATGGCAAATATAAATACACCACTTTATAGACAAATAAAACAACGAATTGCAGGACTTTGTGGCGTGACCTCAAATTTTACGAATTGGAAGAAGTTATGCGCCAAGCTAATGCAGTTTTCTCATCACTATTAACCAAAATTGGCAATAGCATGCCATTAGAAGAATCGGAACTAAATTTGATTGAGTCAAGGTTTTTCTCGAAAGATGAAGCTGACCGACTTTGTCCACAAGGAATACGTCTGTTCCTAACTAACAACTCCGTCGCTGTTGTACGTCAAAAGTTACATAAAAGGTCGGTTATAGACAACGAATGTAGATGTTTCAGATGGCTTAGCAAACGGTGCTCTAGGCAAAGTTGTCCTTTTTGAGTTTAATAGCGATGGCGAGGTAACACGGGTATGGATGAAATTTCCCGACTCACTTAATATTGGTGAAAAAATGAGAAAGAAAGCTGCTGCTTACATGCAAGCTAATAATATTAGTCGGTTGGCAGTACCTCTCGGGCGAAAAACATCAACTATGAATAATAATAAAACCATCGTCGCCAAACGGAATCACCAGCCTTTGGTATCGGCGTGTGCAGTAACAGTTTATAAATCTCAGGGTGGAACGTTCAGCGAAATATCGAAGGGCTTTCTATAGTTACATGCGATAACAAAAAGAGATTCTATCAACAACAAGAGGGGTTTCGTAGACTTTCCATCAATCCAATGATCACTGTGGACAAAGTGGTTACAGAATTTATTAGCAACAAAAAGGGACTGAGTATGTTTTCATTAAATTGTCAGAGTTTACGATTCCATTGAAATTTGGTATCTGACTTAATAAACATATTTCATGATTCATGAATTAGTTACAGCACAACTAACTGATGAATCATGGTATCGGGTTTGAAACTTCTCTAGAAGAGATTTCACAACAAATCTGTTTTGTTACCAGTGGATGATCGTAGCCACAAAAACAATTTATAATTAGAATAATGTCCATTAAAAGAAAATCTGTCACAAGTGCAATGTGTGGGACATGTCGTGCTGCTCTTCGTGTGTTCACCCTTAAATCTTGATGTGGTTTCACAAAATTATATGTCAAAAGAAAAGGTTCCTTGGCCAAAGTAAAGGTCAAATTAATGCTATTTAATGCTTATCCTTACACAAATTAAATTATGATAACGGAGTTTCTCACTAAAAATATCTTAAATAAAGAATTTGATAAAATTTTCTTAATAAATAATGTTTTATAATGTCAAGATAAAAATAAACCTTATTGAACTGAAACGTTTATTTGATACCGCCGCCAATTTCAATATTTCTAGATAATAACTCGTTTATACACGATATTTTATACACGATATTCCATACCGGTTATTATTATTATTACCAATATATAGCGATGAGTAAAAATGCGTACTTGGTTTTTATTAAGCACGATTACCTGACAATAGTCAGGTTTGTTTAGCAAAGTATAGAAAATGCATCGACACTCATGCAAGATAGTTCTGATTGATCCACCTTATCATTTGCCAAAAAATAAAATTTAGCTCTTAGATAAAGAATTATATAACGTTTTGAATTGAAATTTCTGCACCCTCAAAATTTGTACGTAATATGAATGTAGTAATATATCAAAATATAATTCATATGACAAACGATAAACAAAATATGTGTATGGCTTACGATAGATAACGAATTGTATGACTACGCAATTTTTACGAATTTACGTAATTGGTCTGTTTCGATACCACCAACACCAGCTAAATTATAGAGTTGCCAATGTGTTTATCTGCCGATAAATTAAAATTCCTAATATTTTACATAAATTAATGTTTGTATTGTACTTATATCGATCGAAAGATAATCACGATAAGAGTTATGTAAACTCCATTCTATTTTTTTTATTATCAATAGTTTTAAATTTCATAATTATTTTTATTTAATGTAAAAGTAAATTCTTGGTAATTAGATACAATAACTAATCAATTATTTACAATTATTTGTTAGTAATCTAAAAATCAAATTCTATGAATTGCGGACGGTATTTATTGCCCCATTTTTTTGGCGAACATTAAAAACTAATTATTTTCAATCTAACTGTCGATTAATTGTCTAATTCTCCAGAAAATGCAAAAAGTTTTACTATTTGAATGCACAGTACTTCCACGAGACCTGCAGTATGGAAATTTACTGACATTTTGTATCACGAATTTCATGTTTGAATATGCATTCTTTTGAAGCGTACATAGTGAAAAATTACGGTAACCACAAAATTAACTGTTTGAGTTGAAATCTTAACATTTTTTCTAATACGCACCTTATTTTATTAATATGTACGTTTCGAGATTTCTTAATAAATATTCATGATATTTTTTAGCGAAACGTCTATACCAAAATCACTACTAACATAAACACTAACTAACAAAATTCAAATTTATTATGTATGAAAATGTTTTTGACTAATTTTAATCAATTAGTTATGAACACTAGATCGGCACAGAAAACGGGCCACCTTAAACAAAATTTTTATTTGATGAAAAACCCATTCAAAGCGAAAATATTGCCATAGCATACTTTGTCTAATCATGTGGCTGAGTTTTTTACTTATCGCACAATATGGTGGAAACATGAAACCAAAACCAAATTCTAGGACATTGAAAACAATGTTAGAAAATGTATATAGGATGCCATGGAAAATTTAAATGTATCGGCAAAATCGAATATTTGTGAAATTGTTTTTGCGATATTCAATCGTTTTATTGTTGAGTTTACATTTTGCTGTGTCAGTCAGTGCTGCCGAAGTGAGTACGATCGGAGTATATGTACTACTCTCGTCTAGTGATTACTCCTATACTCCTCACTAGGGTTGCCAGTTGTACTTCCTTCCTAATTATTTTCTGTAATTTCTGAAGGAGTACACAAATGTATTTCTTTTAGCTAATAAAAGAGCGATAAATGCGAATCATTTGAGTAAATAATTAAAAGATTTTTTGGAAGTACTTTTCTGGCTAAGCGCCATTAATGAATTTTTCGAGATTAGTTAAAGTGTTTTAAGTTCAAGATTAGCTAATCCCTTTTTATTTCAAGTTTAGTTATTAAGCGCGATTACTGGAAATTATTCAGTTTGGTGAAACTTCAAATGGTACCATTTTAAGTAAATTGGAAATACAAGTTGGGCTATTTTAGTACAGATGAAACTATCATTGACAATTTAAAAGCACAAACAATTTGTAAAATTATTAAAAAAACTTTAATTGTAATTAAAGTAGTATTTATTTGATTGATTTAAAAATAAAATCAGTCAATCAAGACTGACATTTGAATTAATACCGACACCACGAATTCGTGATCCTGCTTGGATGCTCTAGTCTGTCAACGGCATTAAACTCCTAATCTTATGTCTTTTTTGGAAGAGTAATAAATTTGCCGGATGACATGCAACAGATTCTGGCAATGAAGTGCCAAAATATCAGTTTTTTGTGAATGAAATAGTTTTTACTGCAATCAATTTAAAATAAATCACATTCATCTATTTTAAATACAGTGAGATCTCGGTACGACGAAGCTAAAAGGACCGGATAAATTTATTTCCTTTATTGGATTTCGTAGGAAATTCGAAGCAAACTTCGTTATACTGAATATTTCTTTAAACTAGAGACAAAGTATTTTGTTCAAAAAAAATACTGGTTTGTACTGCAGTGGTGAGATTTTGTAATTACTTTTCTATATACAATTGGTAAAGCAGGATCAGTGAAGGTCCCGATATGGGGATTGGAAGAATTTGTTTTTATGTGGCAACTGGTTACAAAACTTCCTATCTCTTCCGGTCCTAACTGTTTGGGTTCATAATATTTAAAGATTACTTGAAAAAAACCGAAAACACTGTAAGATAATAATACTGAATCCTAGTAAGTTATCAAGTAATTTCGAACAATTTTTAATAATATCAAAAAAAAATCTCCTCGAATTTGAAAAATTACAAAATATCTCGAAGAATTACCATCAACATCATCGAAAGTTTTGAATTAAGTGTAACATTATGCGAGTAACATCAACGAGCAGGTAATCTCGAAAATCTGAAAAATTTCAAATTATCTTCAATGTTAATCTCGAAAATATTGAATAATCTCGATATGCCAATTAACCCAATTTACCCGTTCAAATTCACAATATTCGAAATAATCCAAAATTATTCCAAGGAATCTTATATTCTCAAAAAATGTCACCTACATCAATATCCTCCAAACTTAATTTAACTTTAAATAACTCGATGCTAAGCAGATCATTAATTCTATAACAAGAAGCAACTCCATCGCTTACAAATTTCGAGTAATATTGGCAGGGTCGGCTCGAGGTGTGTGCAAACTGTGCGGTCGCGCAGGACGTAAAATTTTTAAGGGCGCTAAACTTTAAGCGCAAATGTATTGTGAGCGTCCACTTTATCTCATGATCGTAAATTTATTTCAAAACATAGACATTTTTGAAGTCACCGTCGAACAAATACAACCTTGTTTGACAATATGTATTATAAAGTCCAAATTAAGTTAAAGAACTTGATGAAATAAATATTAGGTTGTCCAAATATACAGTCTTGATCAAAAAAATTAGCAATAGCAATTAAATCAAACAATAAATCTATATTCAGTAATAATACCGTTTCGATTATTGATGGGACATCTATTGTGTAGTAATTGTACTTCGTTCTAGTACCACCAAATAGATGTCGATGGTACTTCATGTTATTTGCGTATTTGTAGAATCCCCTGAAATAGGTGAAAATGTCAAATAAGAGTAAACAAATAATTTGGAATGCTTCATTTATTCTTTAAATTGTTTTTGATTTTCTTTGTTTAAAATGAACAATTAGTATTTATTGAAAAAAGCTCCAGTTTTGGGACTTTCGCAGAATTTGGTCGCAAATCCCTTAAAGTATAATATTAAAAATGGTCAATATGCAACCTTTTAAAATATTTTTTGATGTTAGAAAGAGTTACGACTTGAAATTAGTATGCATTACATTTCGTAAGAATTCGATTGGAAAATTCGATTAAAGAAATAGAGACGCACATTGTTCAGCGACGAAACAAACATTAACTTATTTGGTTCCGATGGTAAATAGGATGTGCATAGGCCAAAAAACAAAGCATTTTGACCACAATATTTCAAAAAATAGTGAAATTGGTTGAACAGAGTATTGTGCTTTGTTACTTTGGTCCCAGTAGTGTAGGGTCTTTATATTGGATAAAAGATTATGGAATTATGGACCAAACCGTCTACTTGAATATGGTATTCTCCAAAATGTTATGTACCGTTTTTTAGAAGACCAAATGCTGGCAAAATTGTCTAGATACAAATCATTGTGAGCTGAAACATACTTGTAGAAAGGCAAAACAGTTTTTCAGGAACAAAATATTTAACTTTTGACTTGGCTAGCGCAATCCTCTGACCTCAATCCAATGGAGCCTCTTTGGAAGAACCTTAAGATACCTGGGAGTTCGCAAGGAAATGTAGGCAAGAATAGGCAACAAGTATTGCTGGCCCTTAAAGAAGACCGTTAACCCTCTGGAATGATGTTAAGGCTTAATAAATTTTGTGCCGAGAAGTTGCCAGGCAGTGATTCAAAATAACGGACAAGCCACTAAACACTAAGATCTGAAGAATTTTTAACTCAAAAACCGAATACAATTTATTTTATTCGTTTATTATTCGTAACTTTGTGTCCAGGACCGTTTTACTTTATAAAATTAAATTAAATACTGAAAAAAGGTTACAATATTAACTTGATGGGATACATTGAACAATAATTACATATGTTTAAAGTTTGTTGATTTAGCCTTTGATCGTGAAAGGTTTACTGATCATGTGAAATAATTCAAGTAAAAAGGCTTTACAATAAACTAAGATATTAAAGACTCTTGCTCTCAAAAAATCGGAGTAGCACACAAACATTGCAAAAAGGGAGGAGGTACTCTTTTACAGCTATAATATTTGATTTACACGTTCCGAGGTACGCAACAAATTAAAATTGTAGGGTCCAATATTAACCTCAAATAAAATCGATTAACCGATATGTCGTCCGAAATCTGATTTTTAATTTAACTTTATATTTAAGGTATTGTTCGCGATATACTCGATAAAAATATATTTTTTCAGTTGTAAAGATTTTGACTTATAAGACAGTCATTACCACGAATCAACCGAATGTTCGAGAATCTTCATCGCGTAAGGATAAAGTAAAAAACTAAAATTTTAAAATTATCGATAAATAGGTAAAATTGGTAAATCTGAAGAAATCTGCCTTCCCTAACTCAAATCGATTTTAATCTCTCCTTTTAATCAATTAACTATTACTATTCTAACGATAAATTGAACACTTAAGCTAGGATATTCAGAATTTCGTTTCAAAAATAGTCCTAATAAACTGTCGGAGTCCTAATATTGTCGAAACACTGTGGCTTGGCAAAACGAGTTCAGCTAAAAGCTTGTAAAGTATTGTGTTTAGCATGTAGTTTACAAAATTAGCTCCTATTTTAATTTTAACAAAACCAATTTTTCATGGCA
The DNA here is from genome assembly GCA_958295665.1 of Tipula vernalis. Taxonomy (NCBI): domain Eukaryota; kingdom Metazoa; phylum Arthropoda; class Insecta; order Diptera; family Tipulidae; genus Tipula; species Tipula vernalis. Next base: position 331,910,995 of record OY282558.1, on the reverse strand, counting down.
TTAATTATGGAATGCTATGTTGTCCACTAGAAGTTTCCATATAATTCGGGCTCAAATTCATCAGGACCAAAGAGTTGATATTTCTTCCTTCTACAATTAAGCGTCCACCACGTGACTTTTTCAAACTACTTCGATCAAATTTTAATTCCTTACAGATTTATTGAACAAAAAATAGGCATCATCGCGGAATCATTTCTTTGACTTTTAGAGAATGTCAAATGTTGATCGATACTGCTTATTGAATCATATTGGGTCTTTTAAACTTCCCAATAGTTCGAAAAAAATTTTCTCAAATTTCGCTTCGATTATTTAGGTAACGTTTCACCATGCGCTCGAAAACATGCTCCATTAAATTGAATATGTATAATAAATTTTAGGTACTTACAGACTGTAAAGAGTTCCATGAAATAAAAAGGTCCATATTTTTCGATGATGGGCAAATATTTGATAATCTAGCAAATCGCAAGACGACAAATAAGACTACTAGATCGATTTTACGAAGCAAATTTTAATTTCAATTTAATTGTTGACCAAATTTTCTTTGGTTCATATGAAAATTGCTTGCTTCCTAGAAGATTGAGAATTTGCCCTGATGTCAGTCAAAAACTGCATATATTAATAATACGTTAAAGGTTATGGGGTTTAAAAAAGGTATCAATTTGGGAGCAATTAGTATTGGGGACCCGGGGAAATTAACCGTTCTACACCCCCTCACCCCCATACTTTAATAGGGCTTAGCTATAAGTACTTTAAACTATAAAATACGTAACACGATTAACTATAACTGAGGTTGACATAATTTCGACTAAACACGAAAAATTTGGTAGATCCATTTTGCTAAATATCAGTCAATTTCAGTGTTCGTTTCTTTGTTAAAAAAAGGCGGTTCAACAAATCTCACGCAGGGCGCTCAGAAATCTCGAGCCGGCACTGAATATCGGAAACGTAAATAACTTCGAAAATTCGAATAATGTGAGAATTTTAGAAAAATATCGATAACCATAAAAATTTCCGGATTTCCCGAAAAACTCGAATAATATCAAGATCTAAAATCACTAAGAATCTCGAATAATCTGAAAAATATTATGCAGATAATTGCACGAATAATATCAGAGCCTTCTAGAGTATAGAGCCATAATCATGATGACGTATTTTTTAGAAGCTTTTTTAGTGGTATAACTTTTCACTAATTTCCATAGAAATCCATAGTAAAAATGGTGTTTTTTAGCTTCAAGTTTTCAATGAAAAAAGCCAAAATATTATAAAATATTTATATAAATGTTTTCTAGTAGTAAATATTAATTGCAGAAATACTAAAATTAAATTATGCTTAAGATAAATTTTTCGAACTTTCATTTTGAAAAATTCATCAAAGTTGGCTCTGACGAATTAAAATAATACTTGCTAAATTTATCTTTAGTTTTACTAGTGTACGTCAGATGTCTAACATGTTTACAGAAAAATACGAAAAGAAATTATTTAATCACAAAATTGTTACACGTTCGCAACGTGAATTTGTTTTGCTTTTTCTACAATTTTTGAACTTGAAATTTTCCCAGGTGGTAATTTTTGGTACGATTTTTCCAAATGTTTACGGCCATCACTGCCATCTATGTAATGTATATTGACTTAATGACCAAACGAATTGTAGGAAGCTTTTATTTTAAATTGACCAGAATTCTGTTGTTATGAATTTTTTTTTGATATTTTGCTTTAAATAAATCAATTATTACAAGAAAATAAAAAGGATTTACTTAAACGACCTTCATATGTGTTAAAATTCAAACATTTATAAAAGTATTTAAGAAATCATAATTAAGAATTTGTGACGTTTTCATTTAAAAATTTGTCTTAGGAAAAAAAGGGAATTTCCCCTATGTTTTGTTTATTTTACTACGAAAAGATTGGTTTTTTCCTCGTTTCTAATTCCCTTATTAAAGCTTCGTTTTTTAGACTATGACTTTATATAATCAAGGTTGCTTTGATAATATTCGAAAATAATGCCTATATTTTCGAATAACCTCGGTGCCAAGAAACTTCGCACTATTTAGTGCTAAGAATCTCGAGAAAAATTAAAAAAATCGAAAAATGTATCAAATCCTTAATAATCTGTTGCATAAAACTTAGTGAAAAAACTCTCGAAATGATTAGAATTCTATAGATAATCTAGAAAAGTCAATAAATCACTAACAATCTGTAATAAAAAAACATCTCAACGCTAAGCAATTGAAAAGCATAAAAGAACATGTTTCTCGGAAAAATAATTGGAAGACTGGAATAACTTCAATGCCAAAACACTTAACGCGTCAACCCCGAAAATCTAGGTTAATCCAAACATCTCAAAATCTCGGATTTCAAGGGTCTGACCTAACCCAATACAATACGCTTCTTATTTTAATCGAATAATCTTAAAAAATCACTTACAATTTCCAAAAGGCTGATGTACTAAGTTGGTAACATGACGCAAGTCAACGTCAAAATTCGAGATGCCTGAATTATCTTTGTAAAGACAATTCTTATGAAATTAATATTATTTAAAAAATTATATAAAATCACCAAATCCGAAAATCGAGATGCCTGGTATTCGATTATGTAAGCATTATATGTTCGAAATTTGTACGCGATTATGTAAAACGTTTCGAGTACTTGTAACAACGCTTACATAATCGTGTTTTTTCGTAAGTGAAATTTTGAGAATTGCAGTTCTTGAAATTTGTAACCTCGAAAGTAAAAACACGAAAATATTTTTTCGACACCCTGGGGAAAACCGGTTAGTAACGGATCGGTTAACCGAAAAGTTTAAATTATTTTCAAATAATTTGTTTGTCATTCGGTTGTTTCTGAAGAAAATGTTAATGTTCTCTAATGAAAATTAGGATTTTATGTAATATAAAAAAACACGAATTAGTTTTTCCAAAGTATCCAAATCAATTTTTGTATAAGTGTATTTGGTAAAAGTTAAAAAATTGCTAAACAATTAATTCTATTTGCATGCATGAAAATTTAAGTCCGCAGTCGCCACTGTTTATTACGGCCGTTTTTGTAATCTATGCTTCCCATTTTTACAAATTTTTGGAAAGCATTTTCTGTATACTTTGTTTCCGATATTTTAAGAAATTGATTATGGTAACTTCACGTTAAATTTCGAACATCGTACTTACCAATCGATTTCCAACAAGTTTTTTAACTTCACATCGCGTCTTTAAATTTTGTTTCAAACGTAGAGATAATTTATTGCAGAGGGCGAGTAGCAGGGACAGCAGAGACGCAACGATTTCAACAACAACGTCAAGCAACACTACCTACAGTTAGTACAAATTTGGGTGACCGCATGGGAACATGATGATGGAACGAAATCTAGCCCCCCCTCTCACAACCGCCAATGGAAAAAATGGTGGAGGGGAATAATAATAGTTGTTTACAGATTTTCAGAAAAAAAAAAAAAAGAGTTTGCGGTACCAGGAAATTTGTGTTGTCATTGTTGTCGTCTTCTTACAGGTTGGAGCTTTAAAATGTATTGTCTTTGTTAAATAAATTACTAAAAAATATATTACTAACAAATTTACTAACTATCAACTACTTAGGTGTCTGGAACCAACCGGGTTGAGTCTTTGTTGCTAACATAACATGGTGTCATGTTGAACATGGGGGTGTGTAGTGGTTGTGGTATTCGCATTTATAATACGGGGAGAGACTTCCTTAATGCTTGATCGTACATCGCAATCAATCAATCAATCAAACTAGAGATAATTTATTGCTATTGGCTCTTGAGAAAGACTAAGAATTAAAAAACTAAAAATAACGACGTTCTTTTAACTTAGTTTCAGGTTTGTAAAAAAAACTTGTATGTTGGCCACACCTCAATTTTTACTTTCTTTTACGTTAGTAACTTTTAATTTTGGGATCCCTTGAGTCTATATAATTGGGTTTCCAAATTGTGTCTGTCGGTCTATCTGTTTGTCTGTCTGTCTCCTCTCTACAGCACAGATGGTTTACCCTTTAACCAATCGAACTAAAACTTCATATTTAAGATTTTTTCTTAGATTGGATCATCCAGTGAATTTTAATGAAAATCAGCCAACCGGAAGTGGTGGAAAACCTATAAGAACAAAATGTTAAAAAAATAAAAATAAAAACTAAACAAAAAATTTAAAATTGTACAAAATTTGCTTAATAAGCTTCTCAAAATTCCCCGTTTTTAAAAGACAGCCGAATGTTAGCTCACCGCAATTATTTTATCTGACGTTTATTTCTCGGACCATTTCAGAATTTTGGATGTATTGCTACTAATTCATTAATCATCAAATATGTTGGTTAAGTCAGATACTAGATTTCAGTAGAATGGTGCGAAATCGCACTAGTTCGGCAAGGATGGAGTTTCTTTAAGAAAACGTAGCCTAGTAGGTCCCTAAATACAAACAATAAATCAAAAAATTAGATTTTCCAAAGCGAAATTGTTTTTGTACTTATGTTTATAACTAAGCCAGGCTTTACTACATTTCCAGCACCAAATGGAACACGTTTCTCAATGGATCTTAGTGAAATTTTATATCTGAGTTATTAAGCCTATTCTGTCTGTAGTTCCTAATATAAAACTGAATTATTCACGCTCTGAGAATTTCTTGGGTAATATCATTTAGGGTCGGATTTCTTAAATAAAATAGGATCGAACTAGCTAGCACGTTTGTGGATGGTTTTTAATCGAATTTTGTATCTGAAATTTGACATGTGAAGTCAATTCTTTAAGTAGTTCATATACGAAATTGATTAATTCCGGCTCATTAATCAATTTCGATTTTGTGAAATTTGTATCTGAAATATTTTGTAAATTCTATAAATAGTTTCAATTATAAAACATAAGGTTGGGCTGGGATCAACATTTTTAAAATAAAACATGACCGAAACAAAACATGAGCGCAACGGTAAGAAATATTTTCGAACACTACTCTTACCAATAGTATTACTCGTATGTTCGATACCATAAATCAAAAATTAAATTTGCCAACTTTGATTTTCCTTAAACAGCCAAACCAGACAATTTCTCCCGCCACCAGCAAACACACATTGTCGATGTATTGTAGAGAACTTTTATATCGGAGAAAGCAGGAGAAACCAGGAGGTCTGGTGACTATAGACATATACATACCCCTCATACCGTTTTATTTCAGAAATGTACTTCCTTTTCTAAAATTGTATATGGCAACCCTACTCCGCACTTTCATTTTGTACTCCCCTGTTCTAATAACTCTTATACTAAAATATAATAATTTTACAAAATATTTTAACTTATCGGCTTTTGCTTGCAAAATTATAATATTCTGAGAGATAGCTGATTTTTGCATAAAGCATTTTTTCAAAACTAATTTCTAATGGTTTGTGTCATTCTCCAGCAAAAACCCATAAAATGGTTTTCTTGCATAATGTGATAGTCACTTTAGCAGACAATATTGTTTTTTACAACTTACAAAAACATCAAGGCACTCTGTATGGGGCACCAGGTTAACTCAAACATGACAGAGATTACCTGATTTTATCAAAAATGATGATTTGGCTAAATATTCACCTGAATACAAAAATTACGTTAGCCAACAAATCATGTGGTCATTCGGCCTTACCACAGAAAAACGATATAGGGAAATCTGGATTTACAATACTGTAAGATGATTTCTGCAGTCATTTAACCTTTCCAGACTAGAAAGTCGTATGGAAGTTTGGATTTATGCAGTGTGATATGGGAAATTTCATTCGTTCAGTACGTCTTGACATCAATATTCTCAAATCCTTTATTTACATTTGAATAAAATCCAGACTCCCATGCATTTTTTTTTGTCTGGCAAGGATAAATTCTGACACCAGAAATTGTCTTTCAGTTTTATTTTGACATTCGCCTTCTCGCATATGTAAGATCTAGGTAGGAATAGCGTGACAGACGTCCAGGTTTCTCTAGACCTGTTTTGGGTTTTCAAACTTCTGTGTTAAATTTATTTGCGGCAATGCAAAATTCGGGAGGGATTAGAAAAAAATTAATTTCAACAAAATTTAATTCGAACTCCAGCCCAAACGACTGGTTCAAAAAATTCTTCAGGACGTGATTTATTTTATTTAATGTTAGGAACTCATTATATCGAATCGGTTTAATATCTCCGAAATAAAATATCACTAAAATACATCGACAAAAGTATGTCTTCTATTCGGAGATGGAGGCGGAGAAAATTGTCTCGGCTGTGTATGGAAAAAAAACTGGTAAATATAATTTTTGATTTATGGGGTTGATCAAAATACCATTAGTACGAATAGTGTTCCGAAATATTTCTTGTCGTTGGGCCATGTTTTATTTTAAAAATTCTGATCCAAACCCTACCTTACGACAGACATTTTTTTCAGGCCCTTTAATAATAGGTTTTATAATAGAAACTATTTATAGAATTTACAAAATATTGCAGATAGTAAATTTCTCTCAACAAATGTTCTTGTTCCATCCATTTGATGCTGGAGACTGCGAAGATAGTCTGAATTAGGTGAATTTAAACCATGGTTTAATAATTAATAAATTGTATATTAGGAACACCTTAAAGAATCGACTTAACCTCTTAAATCTCAGATATAAATTCTATTAAAATTCATCCACAAACGTACCATCTAGTTCCATTTGAAGTTGGAGACGTAGTACATTGCCTGAATTGCTTATCTATGTCAAAATAAGAAAAATTAGTCAAACAATGTTTCTACTAAATGGATTCAACCAAAATATCATTAATGGTATTCCACAAAATTTCTTGGATTAGGCTCTTATTTTATTTAACAAATTCGACCCCAAATGAGGTGACCGATGAAATTTTCAGGGCGTGAATATTTCGGTTTTATATAAGGAACTACTGATAGAATCGCCTTAATAACTCAGATATAACATTTCAATTTTGGTGCTGAAACCTGGAAATGTAGTAGAGGCATCGAGTGGTTATGAAAGTAAAAAACAAATTTTTCTTTAGCAAATCTAATTTTTCCAAATTTGTTTCTAATAATCAAAATGTTAATGTAGTCATGTTTTATTTAAGGAACTCCATCCCTGCACTAAATGGAACTGGTGGGATTATGCACGAATTCCATTGAAATTTATTATCTGAATTAAACAATATGAATCGAGTTAGAAGGTTTAAAACTTTCCTAAAAGAGATTTCACGAGTCGTCCCCACTACACCAATTTTATGTTCCGTTTTTTTAAGGCGATTTTACAGACTTCTTCCAGGTCACCCTATGTAGATACATACTGTGGTATCGTCTGGCAATGACATTTCTTTAAATTGCACCAAAATATCTTCCAATTCTCAAAAATCTGCTTTGTAAAAATGACGAACATACACGTTCGCATATTTGGCATGTCTGAATTCGCATACCTGGCAAAATTACGCTTTTGGAAATGAAAGGGGTTCGAACTTAAAGTTTCTTACGGTTTCGCTGATCGGTCCTTTTTTCTCTACGAGAAAAACTTAAAAATCTCAAAACGGTAATCTAAAAATATCTGTGATTTCATGGAGAGTTGGGGCGATCTTAAAACAATATTAAAATTAAAATTTGGCTCAAAAGCTGAAAGATTTTAGTGTAATTTGCTGGATCATGGTTTTTGTTTAACACAAAACAGCAACAATTATTTATGTCTAAGATGTAACTATTGTATTTCGTATGTACTGCCTTCTGACTAGAAATACTCCCTGAAAATTTGAAACGTACTTCGTTCAATATTCAGCGTGTTAAATGTTTATTATGTCGCTATAGCCAACGCTACATCGATAATAAGTTCCGGGTTTCCCGTAGTGCCGTACAACGTGTTTCGTCGCCATTTTTCGAGACAGAGTTGTATACCGGCCGACCAGGTACGGGCAGACAAAGAGTAACAAACGTTCGAGATGACCATTTTGCAGTTTCATCAGCTCTTAAAAATCGCCATGCAACTGCTATTGAGACCTGCAATAAATTATTACACTTACGTAATATAAATGTAAGCGAAAGAAAATACCGCGAAGGTTGGGTAGAAGGAAATCTTCATGCACAAAGGCAAGCCACGGTTCCAGAACTTCTGCCACAACACAGGTTTGCTCGGCTACAATTTGCCAGGGAACATTAAAATTGGACTGAACCTGATTAGAGCCAAGTCCTATTTACCGATGAATCTAGATTTTGTTTGTGGTCTCCTAATGGGCCGCGCCTTTAGCGAAAGGGTACGAGGCGGTATGGGCGGGAGTTTCGATGGAAGCAAGCATCGAGCTTCACCTGCTTCCAACCTGATTTATAACGGCCGTTATAGTTTTTATTTCTTCAATTCAGTCTATTCGGTTTATTTATTATTTTTTTTTAACTCTGTATCGCAATTTAGGAGATTTTCGTCCCATCGGCAAAGAGCTCCAACGGTTACTTTGATGAGATGCAGAATTGAAAGTAAAGTTGACGCTTGCCGAAACTCAGAATCAATTACTACCACTTTCAATGTAATGTTGATTAAAGATTTTTGAATACCCGTTTCCATCGTGCCTTGCTATCTAATACAATTTAATCCGCTAACATTTTTCGTCGGCGAATGTCGAAATATTCCGACAATTTTGCGAATTTTATCGACAATCGGTTTAATGTTGACATGTGTTTTTTATATCATGATCTACATTTTTTTGTTTTTAAAATTTTCTCTTATCAGCTATATTTTACAAATATATGTCTTGATATGCCGGTGTCATCTACCCCAAGTAGTTTGTTTTGAGAATTGCTGTACATTTTCTTTGGCATGCTTCCCCAAATCCTTACCATCCCCAAACTCCATAATTTAGATTTAGTATCACTTAGTAGTCCCGTGAGGGGTACTTGAAACGCCCATCCAGAGCGGATAGGTCAATGCTCACCAGTTAAAACTGGTGGGTACGAGAGAAATAAAATACCCCACGTTGACCTATATGCAATGCTCAAAACAGAGAAATTTATTACCCCTGGCGGTACTTCAGTCAACCGACTGGACAATCCATCCTCTTCGGGGGCTGGCCCTATGGATTCTGGGGAGGGCCAGACATTGCATGCCAGAAGTGATACCAGCGGAAATTTCACATTGCGAGCAGCTGGATCCAGTGAAAGTAATATTGACCTAGAAAAGGATAATATGGATCTCTTTGGGAGGCTACAGAAAATGTAGCAATCATTTGCCAAGTAAAGCGAAGAAATCGAGTATCTAAAGCAAGAAAATGAACTTCTAAAAATGAATCGGGACTCAAATGAACATAGCAAAATAGAGGGTATTGAACCAGAGAAATTCAACTATTTCATTGATGAGGATGAATTATAGAGGGAGACGGACTGGACCCTAAAGAAGAAAAAAAAGTCCAGGAAGAGTAAGAAAAGAAAAGCTGAATCGTCACCTGAGGCTGAACAATTAAATGATAGTGGAACTACAAGTACCGAACCGAAAGCTGTCCAACCCGACCGAGGTCAATAAACCAAAAGGTAGTAAATCTACCAAGAACATTGCACCAAAACTGGTGTAATCAAAATAAAAACCACCCCCACCAATAAGTATTGTGGGCGTAACTAGTTACCCAGAAATTCAGTCACTGATGAAATCGGTTACTGACAAAGAGTATAAGGTAACAACGCTAAACAATGACGTTTGGAAAATTAATACTCTGGACTTAGATTCTTATAGTAGCTTATCTATGAAGTTGAATGCTGAAAAGTATCACGTAGGTTTACCTATGATGATAAATAGGTTCGACCTATAAAAGTTATGGCAAGAGGTTTGCATCACACTTGCTCAACCAAAGAAATAATGGAAGACTTACAAAATAAAGGTCTTAAAATACTAGATGCTGTGAATATTGTTAAAAAAGAGAGAACAGAAAATCAGGAAGGAAAGCAAACTTTCAGTAAAAGCGGACTCCCTCTTTTTATGCTGGTATATGATAACAACATTTATGGTATAAAAGGAATTCTTCACATGACGGTAAAAATTGAACCAATGCGGAGAACCACTAGACGTATGCCCCAATGCAAGAAATGTCAGGGATTTAATCACACATGTACAATAGGGAGAGATGTGCCAGCTAAGTGTATTAATTGTAAGGGTCAACATCCGGCTAATTATCAAGGCTGTGAGGTTGCTAAACAACTACAAAAATTAGGAGATAAAATACGAAATCAAGCGCAAAATCACGAAATTCGAAGGATTCAAACTTCAAATCAAATGGATCGAAATCCGCGACCAAGCAACACAGGACAGAGAAGAACATTTGCTCAGGTAGTGAAAGGTTCGGGTTCAACCAAATATATGGGCTCTGAAAATAATCGAGTTATGTAAAACATTATGAACAGCATCGAAGCTATTGTAAAGCGGTTAGATGACCAAAGTAATCTGAAGCTGAACAACATGCTGCAATTGTTTGCAAATGCGCCGCAGATATGCATTTAGCCTCGCCTCGGCTTATTGCCCGTTGTGCCTTTCATCGAAGCGCAAGCATTTCCTTCGTTCATCCACAGTTTCAGATGTTCACCAGTACGCAGCCGGTTTGTCATACCGAAGTTTTCTCCTTGCCATGGATGCTTCGCAGGCCGAAATAATAAGGCCCATGGTAGAAACCAGTGCCTCAGTCGGAGATCTTCGCTTTGTTTTCAATTGCCTATAAACTAAACACGTCCCATTACATAAACCTAACGAGAGATTAATATTTCTCATTAGCATTATTGGATGATGGTGGCAAACTGCTTGATTTTAAACTTAAGTTCTGGAAGATGGCCAAAGAAGATTTGAAGAAATTTGACAAAAATATGATTTTAGAATCCCATTTATGTTCAGCGTCAATTCCAAGAAAAACATTATTGTGCCTTTTACGAGGACGACTAAACTTGCGCTCACAGCTCCTTCATTAAACCGTAATATGGTTCAGTTTTCCTAAGAAGTTAAATATCTGGGAGTCATCCTGAATCAAAAACTGAATTCGAAACAGCTCGTACATAAAGTAACATAAAGTTCAAAATATAGCCACCGAGGCTTTCTGCGCTGATCAGAGACTTTAAGACCGAACTTATAACCAGAAACGGTCTATTGGTCATTCTTAACTGAGGAGAAGGGAGTGCAAACATTATTACATTAGTCAATCGTAAAGTTTACAGACGAGTCCAGAAGACGGAGCAGGGATCGGAATGTACGGGAATGAAACTGTCATCGCACACTAAAGAGCTTTGTACCAACAAAACATGGACAAAATAACTTTTTAGTCGCAGTTCTAGGTGGCTAGAATGCACACATGGCCCAGCCATTAAAATAATAATAACCCTCTGCCCTAGTTCTATTAGTGATTCCTTATCTAGAAATTTTGCAGCCAGTGATATCGAGCGAAAGTGATGTTTGCCATCGAAGTTACGATCAATACCTCTTATTTGCATCATTACGATTCGTTTTGCTTTGAAAATACTTTTTAGTATGAAAAATTATGTCCGGTAAATGGCGCCTCGAACCTTGATGCAAACCTCGGCGTTGTTTGGGGCACTTTTCATGACGACGTGACGCTAATGAAGTGTTTCGGTCGAAATGTTAGCAATATCTTGTCGAACATTGGTTTTCAGATGGGCAACTGTGAACGATTGATGTATACCTTGCTCTTAAGTTAGCTGCACAAAAAAAAAGCCTGGTGGTCTTTGAGTCAATTGGGGTGATCCGGGTGGACTTGTAACATCGCGGAATTTCGATATACCACGTTCACGAAACATTTGGGGCAAAATGTTTATTGTTTGACCAACTATGGCACCATCCTCTTCAAAATAAAGGCCTTCCACACCAAGTTCGTTCACATCTTGTGCCAAAAAGTCGCTCAACACTTTGAGTGCAAATAACCGAACATTTATTTTCATAAAACCATTTAAGCATTTATGTATACTCATTTTTTTTTTTTTTGGTATTTTAATCAAAAATGATAATGTTGGCTATTCTCGATGAATTTATTAATTTTTTATTTATTTATTTATTTATTTACATCTATTCTACAGTTAAAAACTTAATGAATAGTAAAAAAAAAATTATTTTAGATTAAAAAGAAAAAAAAGAATACTAACAATACAGAACATTACCTGAAAAAACGTAAAATGAGATTAAAAATTGCAATTACTAATTGCCTTCCAAAAATACACTCTGGATCTCTCAAAATGAAATAAATGGTAAAATTCATTAAAAATTCTAGCCATTGACTTGGTTGGTTCATTGGAACCATAATTCGTTCTACGAAAGTCAACAAACAAAAATTTCCTTGGACGCAAGCTTCTGGTAGGTACATAAATGCTCCAAGCAGAAATGAGTTCAGGATACTTAATGCGGCCACTAAGAGAATCACTAACAAACAAGGCAGAGGCAATTTTTCGGCGTTTAACCAACGTATCAATGTGAAGGAACTCACACCGAATCACATACGATGGGAGACTTCGCACCTGTTCCTACATAGGTAGATGACGATCAGATAAATGACCAAGCTTCCTGGCCATATAGATAGTAAAACGTTTCTGAATAGATTCCAATCTTGCAATATGCACATCCTGATGAGGATACCAAACCACTACAGCATATTCAAGGTGAGATCTTACTAAAGAAGTATATAAACTAACACACGAAAATACATCCATAAAATCCTTTGTCATTCTAAAAATAAAACCTAACATAGAATTGGCCTTTAATATTATTTTATCTATGTGTAACGCAAAAGTTAATTTCTGATCAAACAGAAATCCTAAATCAAAAGTTGAAGTTACTCTATAAAGTAGATCTCCATCAAAATAATAATTGACAATATTTGGATTAAGTGTTCTGAAAAACGACATCACCTTACACTTCTGTACATTGATGAACAATTTATTCTTAGAGCACCAACTAGACAATATATTAATTTCAGATTGCAAAACCTCAGCTTCACTTACAGATTGAACATGCATGAAAATCTTCAAATCATCAGCAAATAATAAACATTTACAGAATTTAAAAATATTAGGAATATCATTCACGAATAAAAGAAATACAATTGGGCCTAAATGTGTAGTAATTTGGAATTTTGATGCATCTTGTTTTATTTTTGATTTTGCTATGGGTTCTAATGCCCTGATTTACTTTGATTATACATAAATTTCCAAGTACATAACGTTTATTTTTCATTCGTTGAGTGTAATTGCAATTGTGTAAATTTGTTTTGGCAATCTCTCTCTCCTCAATCGTTATGTATATACGTGGTTGATCTTTTGGAAAACGGAATGAATATTTCCCCATTACCATTACATATTACCTTACCAACTGAAACTCGAGATCATGACCATGTATTGTAAACCAAAATGTATTTAGAACGGCAAAATGATGAGATTGATGGAAATAGAGGAATGGTACATCTATGAAGAGAGGCGAGTCGTTATGATGTTTGGAATTGAATTTCGTTTTGCGAAAAGTTTTTTTTTGGACGTTTGGAGCTGAAGAAGAACACATCTCGAGATCGTGGACAAGCTGATAAAAGAAAATATAATTGTTGACGAACAATTTTATGTCGTTTTCCTGTTGCAACAAAAAACAGATTCGGAGCGAAACCCAAGTGACAGCAGCTGTCATTCGTCGCTCGGTAAAATTATTCGGAGCGATTACTAACACAATTACATTTAAATGTCATCGAAATGTCATTTAAACATCAAAATAAATATGTGGAAAAATATATTTACAATTCGACTTGTGATCTTTATAGTGGCAACACGTATAAAATTATAAGGTGAGACTAGTGAAATTTGTGTTTTTAATCGGTGTTATTTTTGGTGGTAAAATACCATACAAAATTAAAACTTCGGAAAATAATAATCAAAAGAATAAAATTATTAAAATAAAAATAATAAATAATAATAGTAAACAGTGTAAGAGAAAAACAACAAAAATAAAAATACGTGATAGTGGAAAAGCTCAAAATGGCGGCGGAAGCCGACCAAACAATATAAACGAAAATAATATGAGTTCTGACGACGATTTTAAAGGTTTTGTTTACCATGAAAAGGAAGTAAAAAATAAAAGAAAATTAATAAATATTAGTGAAACAGAAACCGAAATGGCAAAAGATAAAGGGCCGGAGGAAAAAAAAAGATTAACAGACAAGGAGCAGCAGAATAGTACAGAAAAAATGGATACTAAAAAGGAAGAAAATACTAAAAATATGGCGGAAAATAAATACAACATCACAGACAAAGGACCTTTTTATGTATTGGTAGAAACTAAAACACCTCAAAAAATGATATCGGTGATATTATCACGAATTTTTTGCCAAAACAATATGAAAACTAAAGACATCATAGAAGTGAACAAAAAAATCTCGAGAGTGGAGTTCGAGACGTTCGACAAGGCAAACAAATGCGTGCGATCTGACGACCCGGTACATAAAATACTAACAGAAAAAGGATACAAATGTTTTATCCCAAAAACATACACACACGTGGAAGGCGTTATAACAGGAATTTTGGAGGATTTCACATTTACCGAAATACAAGATAATTTATCGTCCGAGTATCCGATCACAAATATTGAAATAATAAAAGTATGGGATAGAAAAAACAAGACATTAAAAGACACGAACACATTTAAAATAGAATTGAGAGCTAGTATGCTGCCAAGAAATGTTCTATTTTACGGCGTAAGAATTGTTGGTTTGGGGCACGATGGTAATGAAAATTCACAAGTTACACTGACGGCTGCACAATTCTAATGTATGCGCCGGTTTTATATTTATAATTTTAATTAGCACTACAATATTTAATAAATAAAATCCACCACCACTTTTATTAAATATAATTTTGGAAAATATAAAATTAATTGAATCGCGAAAATTTTGAGCCAAATTTTATAACAACCACTATTTTCATTTAGCTTTTCTTGTTAACTTTTTTATTTGATTTGTGTGTCAGTCGGATTTTGAGGAAAAAGTATTTTTGTATTGTTTGAGACGATGAACCAAAAGATTTGAGATGAATTTTAAGTACGTAAACAGCGCACTGAAATAAAAGTAAAATTCAGCTAAAACATTATTTGAAGATTAGTTATGAATAACTACAAAAGATGGTGGTGAAATTGTTTTGAGTGTTGTACTAAGGTGTCCAAGATATTTGCTTAGTACAAAGTAGTGAACTCTAGGTACAAATATATTATATGTGGAATATATTTAAGCACAGATTCGAACCCTAGAGTAAATCAAAATATGTACACTTAATTGTCACTACTAAGCTGAAAAAGGCTATTCAAATACAATTATATTTTGTAGTCGAAATGAGTTGCATTTCGAATAATTGTAGGGATAAACGAATTGGAATAATTAATTGCATGAGTGAATCACTACAGAATAAACACAAATATATACATTCCGAAATTGAAATTTTGCACGAAATGTCTAAGCTACGGACATATTAGAAAATATTGTCATTCAAAAATTACAAGATGAACAAAATGTGCAAAACCATTAGAGGAAAAGGAAGAACATAAGTGTCAAAAGAATCCGGAGTGCAAATTCTGCGAAGGGATAGAACACTACACCAACTCAAAAGATTGCAATGAAAAAAAAAAGCAAACAAGGATAAAAATACACATGATTAGAAATAAAACAACATATAAACAAACAATGACAACTCTATACCCAAGAGCAAGAGAAATATATAACAACCTACAAGAACAAAACTTCCCAAGATTACCCAATACCACGGACACACCCAACTCAAACGCCTGGATATCAAAAGCTAATAGGCAAGAGGAAATAGTAAAGGAACAAAGATTAAAAATCGGAAAACTACAGGAAATACTAGATGAACTCGTAAAAATAAGCAACAGAGACTACACAGTTCCAGATTTACTAACGATCGATGTTAAAAAGTTAGTACAGAAATTCCGAAATTAAGATGGGACATACGATCAAAATACTGCAAACAAACATAAGAAGCCTCAATAGTAACATCAATATACTACAAATGTTCATAGAATCACACAAAGTTGACATAGCCATTTTAAACGAAACATGGACACACCCAGGAAACGAACCAAAAATAGCCGGATACAAACTAATAACAAAAAACAGGGATGACGGATATGGAGGAGTAGGATTCCTGATCAAGAACAAAATAGGAGTACAAGAAATTAACCTTAACTTAAATTTAATACATATTGAGGCTAAACAAATAAAAATCAAATATGGAAGCGACACCATCTACTTAATAGTAATATACAACCCATCTAATGAGAATACAACAATAAAAGCGGAAGAATTTAAGAAAATAATAAGAAAAGCAGAAAACAACCATAACACAATAATAGCAGGAGATATGAATGCTCACAGCAATCTGTGGGAAAATGGTTCAAAAGAAAACAGCATCGGTAAAAAGATAGCAGAAATTATAACACAAAGCAACATATACAAATTCTAAACAATGGTAAACATACAAGACAAGATTTAAGAAACCATTCAACCTCTGCAATAAATTTAACACTATGCACCCAAGATATATACAATAAGCTGGCCTGGGAAGTTCTGGAAGACAACGTGGGTTCGGACCATTTGCCTATCATAATAAACATGAACATAAATAGATATACAAGAAAAGAAACAACAAACTGGACAAAGGTAATACAGGAAATAACTACGAATAAGGAAATAGAAAGCGGAAACAACGTAGACATCGAATCAATAATGGAAAGGATAAGAACAGAACACACAAGATTCACAACCATCAATAATAAAAACATCCCAAAACCATGGTAGAATGAAAAGATACAAAGACTATGGAACATAAAATCTGAAAAACAAAAATGCTATAACAAACATAAAGATCTTTATACTGCAACAGAATTATTAAGAGCCATAGCCATATTAAAGCGCGAAATAAAAACTAATAAGAGGAAATCATGGGAAAAATTTATCAGCGACATCAACCCTTCTACAAACACAAAGCAATTATGGAGTAAAATAAATAAATTAAAAAACAAACGAGACAATCGATACAACCTCCTAGAAGATTATGATATGGCAAAGAAATTCATAAACGAAAACTTCCCGGAAACTATAGAGGAAATACTGCCAATGGAAACAACAAACCTAACAAACCAAAAATTTAACGACAAAATCATAATAGACACATTAAAACAAAAGCAAAATACAGCTCCGGGTGAAAATAAAATCTCTTATAAAACGCTAAAAAACATAATTGAAATAAACCCCAATATAATTAAAAAATTCAACACGTATCTTAATAACATCTACGTACAACAGCAGTATCCTGAAAAGTGGAAAATCAGCAAGATAATAGCAATAAAAAAACCTAATAAAAATGAAAATGAAACGGAAAACTATAGACCGATTTGCCTCCAGAACACAATATCAAAAATATTTAACAAGGTTATATTAGACGAATTAAACCAACATATAGAAGACAAAAACACGCTACCAAAAAACTCATTTGGATTCAGGAAAGGCTACAACATAATGGATTACTTTGTAAATCTCTTTAGCGAAATATCAACAGGAAAACCAAACTATAATAATCAAATTCTAATAACCACTGATATAACAAAAGCTTTTGACAATGTAAACAAAAAAATGCTAATAGATAAACTTATAAAAATAGAGACACCAAACCATATAGTAAATTGGATATATCAATTTTTAACTAATAGAATAGTAATATATAACAACGGCACATCCACAATAAAACAAACCACAAATAAAGGAATTCCACAAGGGAGCTGCCTATCACCCTGCTTATTCAACATATATACACAGGAAGTACATAAGATACATCACGAAAACGCATCAATATATCAATTCGCAGATGACATAGCGGTACTCATCAAAGCAAATAATGAAAAAGAGGCACAGCTTATGGCTAATAAAACACTAAAACAACTGAACGATGAACTAAAAAAACTAAAGCTGAAATTAAACCCAGAGAAATGCCAATACATGAGACTATATAAAAACAAACCCAGCAACATCGAATTGAAAATAGATAATACGAAGCTAAAAGAAGAAAGAACAATAAAACTACTGGGAACAACATTCAACAATAAAATATCTCTACTGCCACATTACAAAAACCTCAATAAAGAAATAGTTAGTGCATCCAACATAATAAAAATGCTAATACATAAAAATGGAGGAGCCCATCCATACAGCATAACGAATGTGTACAAAGCTATAATACAAACAAGAACAAAATTCGCGGATACCATAACACCAACAAATATCAAGAATAGTATAAACATAAAACAAAAAATAATTAATACAAATTTAAGGCTATGTACGGGTTTGCTGAAAACAACTCCGGTGCCGACGATACTCGCGGAAACGGCCACATTGCCAGCAGATCTAGACAACAAACTCACCACACTAAAATATATAGCCAGCCAAATTAATAAAAAAAGTGACACAAGTGAAAAAATAAAAAATAACGATATAATAGAAAAAATTAAGAAATTGTACAATGAGTATGGTTTCTTAAAAAAAATAGCGCAACCTAACAATAAAATAATAAAAACAGCAAATAATCTAACAATAAATGGTGAATTGACGAATAATAACAATAAGGACAACACAAACCAAATAGTAATCATGAAACAGTATATGGAAATATTAAATAAACATAAAAACTATTCCGAAATATATACTGACGGATCATTAAACCACAACGAAGGGGGAATTGGAATATACTTCAAGAATTCAGAAACAAAACTCAAAGTAAAACTAAAAAATAAAGCCACAATAAAAACCATCGAAACAATAGCCATAAAAATAGCCATAGAAAGAGCACTACAAATGGGATTATCAAAAATAATAATTTTCACGGACTCTAAAAGCAGTTGTCTGTCTCTAAAAAAAATAAATAAAGACGGAAAATATAAATTTCATGAAAAAGAAATCATAGACACAGCAGGGCAAAATAGGAATATATTAATCAAAATATAGTGGATTCCAGGACATATGGGAATTATGGGAAACGAAACAGCAGATACTTTAGCGAAAGAGACCATAGAAGAACCAGATGAGACAATCGAGAACCCTATAACAATTGAAGATACATACCAAATAATTGATGAAACAATAAAGCAAGAATGGGAAACAAAATACAATGAATGGACAACTAGTGTAGGAAAATACAACAAACAAATAAATAGCACACCACCTAGAAAGCCGTGGTACCACAAAGCAGATATGAGTGCATATAACATAAGGCAAATAAACAGGCTAAGATCAGGACATGCAAAAAATAAAAAATTTAAAAATATTGTGGGTATTGAGGAGAATAACATATGTGACACATGCGACGTAGTGGAAGACAACCAACATATTGTAGAGAATTGCATAAAATATAATAACACAAGGCAAAAATACGAAGTAATACAAAACAGTAAACTAATAGATATACTAAAATCAGGGAATTTGAAAAATTATAAAATCTTATGTGATTATTTAAAAGAGATAGAATATAGTTTATAATAATGTATTCATTCATATTAAATATAGTAAAACAGTATCTGTAATAATATTATAACAGTTACTCATAAAAATTTATGTTAAAAATAGTTGACACATCTGTAGGTCATATGTGAATTATATTGTATTCCGACCAGAGCAAAAGAAATATAAAAAAAAAAAATATATATTTAAAAAATAGTAAAATAATTAACAAATAATACAACAAATAACATGATTACAATAAATTATTTATTAATTTACGGAAAAATTCATCAGTATTAACAATCTAATTATAAAAATAGAATTTGACAATTAATACGTATATTCACACAACCATATAAAAAACAAAAAATCGCAGAATCCGGATTTTTGGCTGTTCCAGTTAAAACGTCAAAAAACTGTCATTTTTCAACTCGGATTCGACTCCGAATCTGTTTTTTGTTGCAACAGGAAAACCACATTATATTTTTGTTTAGATTAAATTAATAAATTTACTTGTTATGGGTTGGGTTTTTTTTTTGGATGAACAATCGTTTGCGGTTTCTATGGATACACATATAGAAATAGAGGTAATATAATAAGCTTAAAGTTCTAAACATTTTATTTTTAAAAACATTATAAATTTTTTTTTGTTGTGTGACACAAACATTTCATACACGAGTGTTACCAAACATGGCTACGAAGCCTCATGGTTTTAAGTAAATTATCTTTTACTGATTTTGCCAAGTGAACAATTTTTGTGTTATTTAAATATTTTACTTAATTTTTTTTTATAAAAAAAAAGACTAATTTTTGTGTGATTTTATTTGGACGAAATCTATGGTATTGGGAGAGCACATTTTTTTTTTTTTTGATAAGTTTTACGGTACATTGCTGCAAACTCAATCTGCAAATAGACCGGTAAATTGCCGTAAGGAAAATACAACTGTATAGCTGCGACCTCATGCTGCAAAAATTTTTGATTGGAACTGACCGTGGAACATGTGGAGTTGTGTAAGAAATACTAGGTGTTGGTTTCGGGTAAGAAAGTCCTTTCCAAATTTACACGTTTTTTTTTATTCTTATTCTTGAGGATCAATAGTGGTGTGTATGGATCTTTGGGGAGAGTAGTTTTGTTTTTAATTTAAATAACGATTTTTTTTTTCTAGTTTACTGTAGATTATGTTTTTTTTGCTATTTCTTTAATTTAAAGTTTTCCTCTTTTTGGAAAATTTAATTTTTTTGTTGAGGAAAGTTTCTCTAAAGATTGGCTCAAACAACATTCAACCCACCCTTAGTTTTGATTGCTCTTTGAGATAGCCAAACAAGGTGAACGCGTGTCGGGTTCTTCTATTTGGAAGATGGCGCCCAACTAATATTATTTTATACCCGAATGATTGAGCGAATTTTTGGTTAAAGTAGTTTTGAAGTAAATCTATAGATTTTTTTTATTAAAATTTTGGTTTAATTTATTTTTTTTGGCTTTTATTGTTTAATTAATATTTTTTTCTTTTTTCAAATTTTGGTTAGATAATCAAATTCAGGTTACCACTGGGAATGGAATATTACACCATCTGCGGGATTTAAACTATATACAATTTTTTTTGTTGTTAAGTGATTTATTTTGGTTTATATAAATTTTGTTTTTTTATTGTCTTTTTTTTTGAAGTTTTATAATATTTAAAAATACTTAAACTTTATAGTTATTAAAAATAAAAAATTTTTTTATACGGTGTATAACGAAATCGAATATAATTTTTTTTAATAAGTTCTTTTTCGGTTGTTTGGGTTTTATTTTATTAATTTTTTTTTAGAAGTTTTAAACACGCGTTACAAATGGGACCCCTGAGGGACTCCTGAATGACAATAGATATAATCTGACTTAACATCATTCAATAGAACATACTGCTTCCTACCAACTAGATAAGAAGAAATCCATTTAAGAAAATTTGGATCAAGACCAATAACCGAAAGTTTTTCAATAATAATTTTATGGTCGATTGAATCAAAAGCTTTAGCAAAATCAAAGTAAATTGAATCAACTTGGGCGCCTTTAGATTCAAGTGACTCAATAGTGAATTTAGTAAATTGCAACAGATTGGTAGTCGTATATTTTCCACTATTGAAACCATGCTGGAAACAAGAAATTATCTCTTTAGTATGGAATAACAAATGTTTCGACACAATTAATTCGAAAAGTTTTGGTATAGACGAAAGAATTGAAATACCACGATAATTTGATATATCAGAACGGTTACCCTTTTTGTAAATTGGAACAATGTGAGAAATTTTCCAAGCTGTAGGAAATTGTCCAGAAATTAATGATTGGTTAAAAAGATAACATAATGGAGTTACAATATATGAGCTCACACATTTAAGTATTGACGAAGGTATCCTATCAGGCCCACATCCATCATTAAAATCTGACAGATATTCATAAATGTCATCTTAAAATCATAAACCAACATGAAATATAATCTCGAGGGAATTATGATGAATATCATTTTCCTTGAAAGATGTCAAAGACTCATGAACTGACAAATAATCCGTATTATTAACAAAAATTAAATCTAAAAACGAATTGTTATCGTTACAAAATAAATTTACTTGTTTGAGATTGAAACTGAACAGTGCATCCACCACCGCTGCATCATTTACAGATAGAATATCCGAAGGGAGTAACCCCAAAGACTCAGTTTCACTATCAACCAACCAATTAATATTACTTAAATTAAAATCACCTAATACAACTAAAGTATCATTATAATTAATAATATTAACCAATTCACATATACAATCTACATGAATCAAATAAACATCAGTAGGTGAGCTAGGTGGTATGTACAAAACTATAAAATAAAATAAAATATTACAAATTAAAACTTTGACACATAAAAATTCAATAGAGCCACATCCAGGTACTACAACCAGCTCACTTTGCATAGAAGAATGGGCTGCAAACAGCACACCACCTCCACTTTTTTTAGTGCTGTTAAAAATAGATCTATCACATCTATAAACGACAAAGTCATCAGAAAAGAACTCATTATTAAAGATCCCTTCATGAAATCCAGTTTCCACAAGAGCAAAAAATTTAAAATCCGTTGAATAAAAAAAATTCAAAAAACCAGCTGACTTAGACGACATACGCCCAACATTACGATAAAATAATCTCGGAGACGTAAAATTATAATGATTAGTTTGTTTATCAAAACGACTGGCATCAGTTAAAGAGTTGGTTGGTTTCGTTGAAGAACGGGAAAATTCGATTTATTGGTTCGTCCCTTATTAAAAATTACAAATTCTTTAATTAATGACCCAGCAGGCCAAGAAGTAGGTTGTAATAAATTCTCAAAATCAGTAACGTCCACATATAATTTAAATGACGAAAAATTACGGTCTGCATCATTAATCCGTCGAGATATAATACGCTGGCAGTTTACATCCTCAATGTTAAATTTATCTTTAAGATAATCCAAAATTACAGCTTCGGAAACATCTTTATGGAGTCGAGAAACAAATAAAGTTTTACGTGGCTTCACAACCTGGAGCGATGAGACCAGATCACCAGTGCCAATAATAATTGCTCAGAATGAGGTTTGATATGATGTGCAGCCCCACTGCGACTGAAAATGCTAATTACACTTTAAATTACTTTCTATATATATGGAAAACAAACGTGAAGTTAAGTATTAGCGAATTATACGCAAACACACATATTAAACTCTTAATAAATTTCAATTTAATTTTATTTAACGCATAAATACGATTTCTGTTTGAAAATTAAATTTTTCGTTATTCTCACTCAGATCGAAACTGAAACTGGCAAAATTTGTCGATAATTTCTCCCTTCGTAAAAAATAATTATTTGGTCAAGTACCGAAATTAATCTAACATTTCAAAACAGAAATCGTATTTATGCGTTAAATAAAATTAAATTGAAATTTATTAAGAGTTTAATATATGTGTTTGCGTATAATTCGCTAATACTTAACTACACGTTTGTTTTCTATATACATATATATTTACACTAAGTCGACGCTAAGTCGTGTTAAAAATCATCTAAGAAATTTACCGAATGGAATTTCTTTATATCAATTAAGTGTACCACATACAGTTAAGCGAAGATGCGTCGAGGAATTGTTTTCACTGAATTATCAAAGAATTTCAATTTATTAAGGGACCTAAAAAAATTAACCTTAGTCTAAAAAATTAAATCCGGCATTGAGGAGCATTAAAACGGAACAGTCTTTTGACTGTCTTGGGTTTATCTTGCATTTGTTATCCAATACACGCTACGCGGAAATATTATGAGCATGATGAGAAGCTTGAAACGACACTATTATGAGCATGATGAGAAGCTTGAAACGACAGTGGCGATTTAGTATTATTCTTCGATTGATCCCGATCATGATTGATTGAGTTTGCAGATGACTTAAACACTTGACCATCAACGTCACTAGCATCGATTAACGGTTGATGACCAGAACAGCAATCAGGAATATGGTGAGATTTGTTCAAAATCTCAGTAATCAGTTTGTTAATAGCGGCCACATCCGCTTCAATTTTCTTTATAACTAAGGCCTCTGCAGCTCTATCAGCAGCCAGATCAACCTTTTGCCACAATTTCGAGATGTTGTGATTAATAATCCAATCATTACAGCCATTACAGAAATAACAAATATTCGTAAAATTTTTATTTTTGGAATTATTGGCGGTTCGATCAATACCGGTACACTCCAAGTGGAATTGTTTACCACATTTGTACCACACTTCGGAGATTACAGCAAATTTATCAGTTTGTAAATGCCAGCTTCGTTCACTTCTTTTGTCGAACTGAATAAATCGTATTATTTCAGTAAAACTATGCCTGGTCATAGTTTTTGAACAAAATTGGGAACCCTATTTTTTGTTCTATAGAAATGAAATGTTCGGGATCGACATTTGCCTGAAAAAAAATCCAGAAATTTTAAGATCCAGAATAATTGAAAATTAAAAATCCAGAAAAAAAAATCCCAAAAAAAAATCTAGAAATTACTAAAGAAGCAATTCAGAAAAAAATCCAGAAAAAATATTTTGTTCAAAATAAATGAAAAATCAATTTTATAGGCATTTTTAGACTTTTGTCGTCACTTGAAGCATTTGTTGTACATCTATCAGAAGAAGCAATACGAGCGATACAATTCCTTTGATCTGTGTCTGCAAGGTTGACGAAGCATTAACGAAGAATTAAATTCGCAATTCGCTCCAATAAATTCGTCGATATTATACTAACCCAACGAATTAAGCCAACCACAAAATAATTTGAAACATTTGTGGTACAACAATTCGTAGAAGCGATATGAGCGATATAGTTCCTTTGATCTGTGTCTGAAAGGTTGAAGCAATTTTTATTACCATAAATATTAAGAAAAGCTCAAATTTTAAGGCCATTTTATGAATTTTAATTTTAACTTGGGCCGCACTTTGATAATTGTGTTTCTGGATTTTAGTTTTCTGGTTTTTTGTTTTTCGGAATTTTTTTGTTTCTGGATTTTTTTTTCGGGATTTTAAATTTCTGTCTCAACCGTTTGATATTGAAAGGCCGAATGTCGAAAGGCCGAATGTCGAAATGCCGAATGAGTCGGAAGGCCGATTGTCGAAAGACCGAATGTCGAAAGGGCGATTGGGTCGAAAGGTCGAATGTCTAATTGACGAATGGGTCGAAAGGCCGAATATGTCGAATTTTCATGAAATTCTCCTTCACTTAATTTATTGAAATCAATATTTAAAACGGGTTGGCTACCTTATCTAGAAAAAAATAATACAGAAATTAAAAATCCAGAAAAAATTAATCTAGAAACAAAAAAATTCAGAAAAACAAAAATCCAGAACACTAAAATCCAGAAACACAATTATCAAAGTGCGGACTAATTAAAACTAAAATTTAAAATTTTTGGTAATTTAAATTAAAATTTATAAAAGGTTTGTAAAATTTGAGTTTTTCTGTAAAACTTTTAATATTTATGATAATGGAAATTGCTTCGTCAACCTTTTAGACACAGATCAAAGGAATTGTATCGTTCAAATCGCTTCTATTGATAGTTCTACCTCAAATGTTTCAAGTTATTTTGTGGTTGGCTTATTCGTTGAGTAAGTGTGGTATCGACGAACGTATTGGAGCGAATTACGGGTTTAATGCTTCGTTAATGTTTCGCCAACCTTGCAGACACAGATCAAACGGATTGTGTCGCTCTAATCGCTTCCAATGGTAGATTTACCACAAATATTTCAAGTGATGACAAATGTCTAAAAATGCCTATAAAATTGATTTTTTTTTTCATTTATTTTAAACAAAATATTTTTTTTGGATTTTTTTCTAGATTGGCTTTCTGGTAATTTCTAGATTTTTTTTCTGGATTTTTACTTTTTAATTGTTCTGGATTTTAAAATTTCTGGATTTTTTTCAGGCTAATGTAGTGATTCCAGTATGATTAAATTCGATTTATACAATGGAAATGTTACTGGGGTTCTAAAATGATTTTTTTTTATGAAGTTCTGGAGTATGGCCAACTAAAGTGGAACTTGGCTATTTCTTAACTGATTATACTGAAATTTATTTGACTTAACAGAATTCTGCATTTACTTTAGATAATTTTCCTTCACTTAATTCCCTTCACTTTGTTTTGGCCTTTCGACACAACCGGCCTTTCGACAGCCGGCTGTCGGCACATTCGGCCTTTCGATCCTTCGATATTCGGCCTTTCAACCCATTTGGCCTCTTGATATTCGGCCTTGCGACATTCGGCCTTTCGGCCCTATTCCCAAAAGAACAATATGTAACGCGTCAAATTTTGAAGCAGTCAGTTTGCAATTAGTTTCAAACCCTCGAAACACCCCTCCTACTGTGCTGCTAGGTATTTCATGATAAGGTGATCGTCATCGAGTAAAGAAAATACAGTTGTTTAGTTTGCCATATCCTGTTGAATATCCCAAAAATATTATAGATTGGCATTCTTCAAGGTGTAAAATCTCCTTTTATAAAGTGAGTCATAATTAAATGAATGATTTTTTTGTTCAATAACTCAGAAACTAAAATAAAATCTCGACGTATTTTCAAAAATTCTCCTTTTCACCAACTGTACCTGCGGATTTGCATCCGTCCGTAGGTCAAATGAGTTATTATGTTGTGCTATACTAACCACTTCACTTTCAGATAGTTCCTCTTCACTGAATCCCGAACACTCTTCTTCTATACTATTTACTCTTCCTAATAATATTTTGATTTTCTCGACGTTCATGGGTGCCATTATTAAGACAATTAAGAATATGAAACCATGTCGTCAAGAACGTTCATTCAGCATAATGCCGGATGCGCGTGTAACTTGTTGTTGGTGCCGAATATGATCTATTTGTATTTCTATGGAAACCTGGTTACTATGTGTGTTAACTATTCCCCCTTTAAATTTGAATGCCCACATTCGAACCATCGGAAAAACGCTGTTTCATAAAATTTCCGTCTGTGCCCTGAGACCCCCTCGGTGTTATCGTTTGAGGCATGACGTTTTGGGTTTTTAGTTCTTCTCCATGAATTGCTAATGAACAGGTATTCTCGGCCTTACCTCGAGATTGTGGATTGTTGTATTAATGATTCATAATTTTTTATTTTTGACACATTTCGTAGTGACGACCAGTATACTCATAATGATGACTATTGAGTATCGTAAATTTCTCGATGAATCCCTTCTTTTTAAAGAGCCCGATGTGATGAGTTTTATTTATATGAATATCTTCATCATTTGTAATGAAAGTATTTCCTTGAATTCGCTTTCTTCGGCCGTAGGCTGTAGAAAGGCTGGAAGTGCTTGAATGGTCGTTTTTTCTCTGGAAATATAGATGTTGCTTCTGACTATCAAGGTTTTATTGCTGAATTTGATCAGATATGTTCCATTGAGTGCCTGAGTTTCATTATTCGAGGCCGAAGCTGAAGTAATTAGATATTGTCAAAATGAGCATTATTTCGAGGAAGTAGCAGTATTGTCAATTAATCAGCCAGTTTCCAGCAAAAGTACTTTGAAGTCCCTAAACCCCTTTTTAGATCAAAGGGGTATAATGCGAGTAGGAGGCCGGATTGAACAAGCTGTTGCGCCATATGATACACTCCACCCTATAATACTGTCTCACTATTCTACGTTGTCTACTAAATTGATCCAAAAATACCATAAAGTCCATTTGCATTGTGGTCCCTCACTGTTACTTAGCATTCTGCGAAGGCGATTCTGGATCACTAAGGCGAAGCAAATCATTAGAACCACCACCAGGAACTGCGTACAATGTATAAAGCAACGTCCTAAACCAGGGCAGCAGTTGATGGGTATTCTACCAAAGGAACGCGTAGAGCTAATTCGACCATTCCTAAAAATTGGTGTGGATTTTGCGGGGCCAATAAAGACTTACCTGAAGCGAGGACGTGGTCAAAAAACGCATAAATGCTATATTTGTCTTATCATTTGTATGAGTACGAAGGCGATCCATCTCGAGGTAGTAAGCGATTTAACTACCGATTCGTTTCTAGCCGCACTTAAACGGTTCTTTGCCAGAAGGGGAGTATGTACCGATATCTTTTCAGATAATGGTACCAATTTCAAGGGAGCCTGCAATCGCTTGAAAGAATTGAATCTATTCCTAAAAAACAATATTAATATAATTTCTAATTCTATTTTAAAGCTGTACACTGTAAATTGGCATTTTATCCCTCCAAGAGCTCCTCATTTTGGAGGAATTTGGGAATCCGGGGTCAAATCGGCCAAAACTCATATGGAACGAGTAATTGGTAGTAACATTATAACATTAGAAGAACTACAAACATTATTAGCCCAAATTGAAGGGGTAT
The DNA here is from genome assembly GCA_958295665.1 of Tipula vernalis. Lineage (NCBI taxonomy): Eukaryota > Metazoa > Arthropoda > Insecta > Diptera > Tipulidae > Tipula > Tipula vernalis. The sequence goes on along the minus strand of OY282558.1, from coordinate 331,882,660 downwards.
TAAACTCACGACCATTATGCCAGCTGTCAACAGATGAACTAGATGCACTCACACCGGCCCATTTTTTAATCGGGCATCCTATAACCACCTTACCACAACCAGTCATCACCGAAGTTCCATATAATCGATTAACTCACTGGGAATCAATTCAAAAGATGATGCAGCTGTTCTGGTTACGTTGGCGACGAGAATATTTAACTTCGTTACAAGTTCGAGCCAAATGGACTACGGAGCAGCCCAATTTACAAGTTGATGATGTGGTATTGATTATCGAAGATAATGCGTTACTCAACCAATGGATCATCGGTAGAATTACTGAAGTTTATTCAGGCACGGATAACAAAATTAGAGTCGCTAAAATTTACACCAAATACGGGGAGCTAAATCGCCCAATCACCAAGCTATGTCGTCTGCCAATAAATTTAAAAACTACTGTTTGTCAAGGAGGCCGGAATGTTGGAGTTGACACCTAAAACAAAATATAATTAAATAAAAAAACAAACTTTGTATATGTATTGTAAACTTATCATTTATATAATAACTGTAACTTGTTTACAAATGCGAATGACATCACAAATTATTGTCAAATCAGAACAATTCGTATAATTAGGGTTACATAAAATTTTATGGTCTTATTATTATTATAGTCACATTTAATTTATGTTGCTCTACTGGAATGTGAACGAAACTTATTGTTAAGGCCGTTTTCCAATTAAAATCAACATATTTGTCGCGAACAATAAGTTTCGGTAATGAAGCAAAAAAAATTGTATAAAATGAAAGAATAAAATACATTGTAAAATTAGACGAGGAGAAGTGAACATCAAATTTTGTAAAACTTAATAAAAATTCAAAACGTTTCTTAAATTAATTTATAACCAAATTCGAGATTAAATTTCAACCAAAAACCAACTGAATAAAGGCTACTTAGTCTATTTGAAAGTAAACCAAAATAATTCGTAAGCCTTCAACTGGAATATTCCTCAGCGGCGTATCTATTGATGTGTGCAGATAGCCAGTCTAGGACTATGGTAGAATCTGTCCAGATGAATATGTGAGGCTCTGTAATATCCAACACCGATTTAATTTTACTTACTAATTTAGCTAGCAGAAGCGCTCCATTTAGTTCTAATCGAGGCAGAGATACATTTTTAATTGGGGCCACCTTAGTTTTGGCGATTATTATCTTCGTGGTGATAGCTCCATTTGCATGGCTTCGCAAATATACAACGGCGGCATAAGCAACTTCGCTGGCATCACAAAACCCGTGCAATTGGAAATTGCTGTCGGTGCTATTAAGCCATCTAGGAATCGTTATTTGAGACACGTCATTAATTTCTTGTCTAATATTTAACCATTTTTCCATTTGTTCTTTTGGTAAGGGATCATCCCAGGTCAAATGGAGAAGCCATAATCCTTGGAACATACATTTAATCTTTATAACGAATGGTGATATTAATCCTAGTGGATCAAAGATCCGACTGGCTTCCGACAGGATAGCACGCTTTGTTAGAGACGGAGTTGGGTTAAGTCTAACTTTATAGGTGAACGCATCCTCGATGGGTAACCATTGAAGACCCAAAATCTTTACGGTGTCAGGGTGTTCGTCGAATGATTTTGCTCCAATTTCCTCTACTTCTGCACCAACTTGTGTACACTGGCTTAAGAATTCAGATGAATTAGATGCCCATTTTCGAAGTAACAGTCCTGATTTTTTCATAATATTGGAAACTTCTCTCCCTAATTGAATCGCTTCTTCTAAAGTATTCGCTCCCGACAGCATATCATCCATATACATATCCCGTTCAATAGCGCTGGATGCTCTGGGATATTGGTCTCTGTTATCCATTGCAATCTGTTTAAGAACTCTAGTTGCTAGATAAGGTGCCGACGACATTCCGTATGTTAGTGTTTGTAACTCGAAAGTTTTGACTGTTTCTGTTGGATTAGTTCGCCATAATATTCGTTGGAATTTTCTGTCGTCTGGGTGAACCCATATTTGGCGATACATTTTCTCTACATCCGTGGTGAAAACCGTTTGGAACAGGCGAAATCGGATTAAAATATCAGCTAGGGGGTTTTGAATGGTTGGTCCGACAATTAGATGATCATTCAAGGAACATCCTGACGAATACTTTGCCGATGCGTCGAACACCACTCGCAATTTCGTCGTTGTGCTCGATTCCTTCAAAACACCGTGATGCGGTAAATATGTCAATCCTTGCAAATTGTTTGGCGTTTCAATTTCTTTCATGTGACTCAGCTGCATGTATTCATTCATAAATGCGTGGTACAATTGGCACAGTCTTTCATCTTTGTCAAGTTTTCGTTCTAGTGAATATAACCTTTTTAAACAAAGATTTCGGGAATCACCAATATTTAGAGGATTTGGTTTAAACGGTAACCTTACTTCATATCTCCCATCTTTGCTTCGTCTAGTGGTGGTGGTGAATAGTTCTTCGCAGTATTGATGCTCTGGCATCGGCTTTATAACATCATGGTAGATCTCTTCGGTTTCCCAAAATCTCTTTAACACTACGTCAATATTATTTTCTGAGTCGGTATTCGTAATGGCATTACATGAACTAGTGATTTCTAAATTACTGTTGCCTGTAAGAACCCATCCTAAATAGGTGTTTTGAGCGAATACCGTTCCTTGGTCGTCGTGTAATTTTTCTTCTTTGATCAATTCAAAAAATTTGTCGGCTCCGATTAATAAATCGATCCTCGTAGCTGATGTTATACTGGGATCAGCCAGTGGTTCATTTCTCAAACATTTACAGGAAGCTGCTGCACTATCCGTAATCGGCCGGGTTGAGGTGATGAAAGGAATGACATAGGCAATGATCGGCAATTCAAATGTTGATTTGAAGTGAGGCTTGATGGTAAAAGACGTTATTCCTTTGGTGGTTATGGCTCCTTGGTTTGCAACTCCCTGGATAGTTATTCTGCCATTTCGTTTTTGCAGACCTAATTTTTGCGCGCATGTTTCAGTAATGATCGAAGTCTGCGAGCCAGAATCTAATAAAGCTCGACAGTGGTAGTATTGGCCATTGACATCCGCTATTTTTACTAGCGCTGTAGGAAGTATAGCTAACTGAAATTCATTATTAATATGTGCACAGATAGAATTAAGAGGATCCGAACTCTTAGATGGGCATTGAATACTGGTGGATGGTGTTAAATCCTGTTGGCCACTAACAAGTAATGAACTATTAGTGACAGGCTTTCTTTCATCAAAATCGGTAAGATGTACAAGGGAATGATGGCGCTTTCGACAGTGGTGGCATTTAGCCTTTGATGTACATTTATAAACCGAGTGAGATCGACTGAAACAATTAAAACAGCGGTTTTCCTTTTTAATCCACTCGCGACGGTCATTAATATTCATTTCCTTGAATTTGTTACATTGATAAAGTAAATGATTTGTTCCTTCACATAATGGACAAGAACTAGTACTAATCATAGCTTTGGCATTCGGTTTCATCAAATTTGGCACTCGTTTTGTATAGCTACGTAATGAATCGAAAGCATCAGCACGTTTCATGAGAAATTCAAGCAACATATCGCAATTAGGAACGTCTGTATCAACGCTCTCAATAGCCCATTTCTCCTTAGTTTCGTCATCCAACTTTTGTAGTAAAAGATATATCAGCCAAGGGTCACGCCCTTCAGCTTCAGTACCTATGGCTTTTAGGCCCCGAATCACTTCATCTGCAGTGTCCATTAGCCTTTTTATATTTTGGGCGGTTGGGTTATGGATTGTCGGTATTTCCATAAATGTTTTTATGAATGTTTGGATAATGTGTTTTTTACGATCGTATCGCTTCTTTAATTTGGACATAGCTTCAATATAGTTGGCGTCAGAAACGGTTAAATGTTTAAGTAGTGCCGCTGCTTCTCCGCGTAAAAGGCCCTTCAAATACTGAAACTTCTGCGCAGGGTTAAGATTCAGGTTTTCGTGAATTGTCGAAGAGAACAAGTCATAAAATGACTGCCACTCGGTGTAGTCGCCATTAAACGTCGGTATCTGAATTTTTGGCAGCTTAATGTCTACATTGCCCATCTTGGAGGTATTGGCACCGGTTTCTTCGAAATCAACAGAAAAATTATGTCCTGCAGTTAAACTGGCCTTCCGTAACCATTTATTTAGCGTCGCGATCGTGCAATAGTACTTGTCTTCGAAATCATCCCTCTGACTGGCTTCCTCGCAATTTACTTCGAATATTGCGTCTTCGACTGCACCAAATTCAGTAAGTAGGTTTTCGGCGCGCCTTAATCTCACCTTTAATTGCTCATAATCGACTTCAACTGCTGTTAAGGAATTCGCATAATTGTACAGCTTAGTAAGTGACCCCTTTACATTGCTTCGTTTCCTCGTTAACGCCTCAATATTCGCCATTATGGTTAAGTACAATTAAAAAAAAAATATTATGTCACTGCACTATTCTTATTCCTACACTTAATGGACTTGATAGTTTACGGTTAGCTATGGAGATAGCTCGACTTCCAAGCAACCAGTCACGTGTTATACAGATTATTCGAGATGTGACCTTGACAACCGTTCTCAAGTTCCACGCCTTAATTACTCGATAGATTGTTCACCGTAATATTTAATGTTCTTAATAAAATATAAAAGGTGGTAACTTACGGTTTAGCTATGATCTGATGTATACCATATGGTTCCAAATTCCAATATTAAATGATTTCCCTCGAATTCCCAATAATAATCCGTCCCATATAATAATCAACTGGAATCCAATTGTGTTTGCAGCTGAGTGAATAAAATGAATCCAATAGGCAGGAACTATTTTCCCATGTATGTTGCAATGGTTCGATTTCCCACGTAGGATCCGGCTCGAAGGACCAATAGATACGCCGCTGAGGAATATTCCAGTTGAAGGCTTACGAATTATTTTGGTTTACTTTCAAATAGACTAAGTAGCCTTTATTCAGTTGGTTTTTGGTTGAAATTTAATCTCGAATTTGGTTATAAATTAATTTAAGAAACGTTTTGAATTTTTATTAAGTTTTACAAAATTTGATGTTCACTTCTCCTCGTCTAATTTTACAATGTATTTTATTCTTTCATTTTATACAATTTTTTTTCTTCATTACCGAAACTTATTGTTCGCGACAAATATGTTGATTTTAATTGGAAAACGGCCTTAACAATAAGTTTCGTTCACATTCCAGTAGAGCAACATAAATTAAATGTGACTATAATAATAATAAGACCATAAAATTTTATGTAACCCTAATTATACGAATTGTTCTGATTTGACAATAATTTGTGATGTCATTCGCATTTGTAAACAAGTTACAGTTATTATATAAATGATAAGTTTACAATACATATACAAAGTTTGTTTTTTTATTTAATTATATTTTGTTTTAGGTGTCAACTCCAACAAATGTCCCTATATCGAATTGATTCAGTAGAACTAGACCAGCGTTCTTCAAACTTATCATTCCGTGGAACCCATTTTCTATTCAAACACAAATAAATTTGCAACGGAACCCTCCTATCTTGAAAACTTTATACAAGATATTAATTTGCATTTATTCAGTCAAAAACAAAACATAAATAATTGTTTATTATTCCATATAATGTACATCTCGTGGAAACCTATGGTTCCACGGAACCCTAGTTTGAAGAACGCTGAACTAGACCCTCCGATATTTCGTTGATTGTTTGAATATGTTGATTGTTGCTGTGTTTGCATTTGGAAGGTTGAATTTTAAGCAAATTAGCCAAACAAGAAGAATTGCTTATGTCTAAGATATTATTAACTGTTTTACATTTGTTAATAATACTATAAATCTTATCGTAACCCTTAATAACGTTGTCAAACTCAATTTCGGTCACCTTATCGTTTCTTTTGACCGGTTTAACCAATAATTTATCAGATAGTGCCGGAGTTCTTAACGGAATGTACACAATGTAAAGTAGACACAATTTGCTACTATGATTTTGATATTCGCGAAGTCGAACGCTTCCTCAGGAGTGCTATATAGTAAATTTTCGGTTTGCAGCGTATTAATAGCTAATTTAGTTTCACAATTTGATAAAACGAGTGAATTTATAATCCCTGCCCTAGCCCAATGGATTGCATACGATTCTTTCGTTATATAATATGTTTATAACCACTTGGTTGTTGTTGTTCTTTAGTACACTATTCATTTTATCTTTAATTACTTTGAAATCATCGTGATCGGGGTTTCCAACTATCCATTTCCTTGTCCTACCTATAAAATTTAAGGATCGTTTGAATTTATGTGTTCTGAGACTGTCTAGCAATGTCTGTAATTCCGAGAGTTCGTGCTTCAAATAGGGGTACAACGAGTGATCTATCGTCATTTCTTTATCCAGTATGGATTTCATTCTGTCTATATAATTTTGGTGTTTATCTAATTCGATTATATGGATTAATTTGAAGTTTCCGTCCTGTATTTTTGCATGACCTGTACTAATTGATATGACTTGAGATTTTGTGTAATCCAGAATTTGAATTTCTACAAGTGTGTTGCTTAAAGCGTAACTGTAATAGAAATAAGTTTTTTTGCTAGGATTTAATATTACTTTTGTGAATTACTCTTCCGGACTCTGTCAGAACTGTTGTATTTCCCTCTTACTATTTCGGGTTTAAACCGCGTTCCGTTAATTTTGATCCTAATTTTTGTTATGCTTTACATAGATTACTTGACCTGCTTCAGACCAGACATCTCACCAATTCTGAGAGTGTTGAGTGAAATCTTTCCACTTGACCATATTCACCTCACTTTTATGCTTAACCCATCTTCCATCATTGATATTATAGAATTTGAGTTAAATGATTTTTCGTTGTCAATTACTACAACTTTACTACAACTTCTGGTACACTAAAGAAAAAGGGGGGTATCTCTAAGTGGTTGCTTGATGTCTTCTGTTGCTCTTGACTTTAAAGGTCTGCAGAAGGCGAGTTTACTAAATTTGTCAATTGCCGTTAAAATCAATTTATTTTCTGCTGAATAAACATCCAGATGGAGCGTATGTCCAGGATGGTTAGGGATAGTCGTAGGGATAAGAATACATTTATTTGGATGACGATCATACTTATTCTCTTGGCCAGTAACTTAATTTTCCTGGTCATCCTTAGAAAGTAATAATTTTCAATTATTTGATCTCGATTTTCTTGAGCATTACGATGTGCTCGTCGATGGACGGACAATATTTTTTCCTCTTGTTGGTTCTCGTCCGTAATATCCTGTACCATCTTGTGGATACACTTCTTGAATTTTCCCCATTATAGGTTCCGTTGTCTTCAATCCGTTAATAAGTAGCTAAGTAGATTGAGGTAACGTTTAAAAAAATGTATAATGTCTGAATTTGAAAAACTTGGTTCTGTTATAATGTGCCTGGACTATTTGTTACTAATCTTCCTCGCCCATGTTTAAAATTAGTTACACATTAACTGGGGTTTCGACTGTAGGAATTAGATCGTGCGGAGAACTTTTGTCGCTATGTTGTGTTACTGACATTACGTTTACTCCAGAATTGGTTGGTGTTCTCGATAAGGCATCCGCTATACTAGATTCGTTTTCTTTGATCCTCATAGGAAATTTTTCAAAGACGTTAATGCCCAAATTATAGCGAGTATTTCCTTCTCATTAGTCGCATAACATTCTTCCGTTTTATCTTAGGTTCTTGATGTTGTTGGCCTTCCGTCCTGAGATAAAACTGCACCTAGTGCAAAGTTGGAAGCGTCTGTAGTTAGCTCAAATTCCTTTTGGAAATCTGGGAATGATAGAACTTCGTTGGAGACGAATGAGGTTTTTATTTTGCTGAAAGCAGTTTCTTCTTCGGTGTTAAGATTTACCTTTTTATTTGTTGAGATGGTTTTGGACACATGTCCGTTTTCACCTCTTAAGAGTGAAGTCAGAATTTAGAATCCGGCTAATACCAAGAAGGATCTGAGTTTCTTCACGGTTTTGGGTACAGGAAATTCTGTTATAGCTTTTACCTTCTTTTGATTCGCTTTTATCCCATCTTTACAAATGACGAATCCTAGAAATTCTACCTTATCCTCTAAAAATTCACATTTTTCGAGTTGAATCTTCATATTGGCGTTTTCTAACACTTTAAAGACAATCATCATATTCTTGAAGTGTTCTTCTTCTGTTTTGCCAAGTATGATTATATCGTCGATATAAACGTAGCAACGCTTCCCAATGTGATCACGAAGAATATCATCAAGGGTGCGTTGAAATATCGAGGGAGCATTTTTAAGACCAAGCGAGGCGAGTAAACTCAAATTTGCCATGATTAACCGAAAATCTATTATAGTGGAAAATCTGTTTTCCCCTAGGTTTGCCAGAATGTCATTGATCTCAGGATCGGATACCTGTCTGAGATAGTAACCGAGTTTAATTTTCCGTAATCAATCACCATTCTGTATTTCTTTTCTCCCGATGCGTCTTCTTTTTTTGGGTACTATCCATACCGGGGAGTAATATAGAGATTTAGATGGTCTGATTATCCCATCTTCCAACAGTTGTTTTATTTGTTTCTCCACCTCGCCTATCAAGCATATGGGATATGGGTAAGGGCAGCTGTGCACAGGATCTGTGTTTATTGTACGAATTTCTCCTCTCACGGCTGTTGTGAAGGTTAATTTCTTTTCGGGGTTGGAAAAATGGTGTGGACATGTTCTTATTATTCGTTCTAGTCTTTATTTTTGTTCCGCATTTAGGTGTGAGATTCTAATATTTATATTATTCACAGAATCAGAAAGGTCTTGTTTGATAGGTATTTTCGTGTCTGAGCTGCTTCAAACTATCGTTGCCAATTATGCCATCGAATGATCTCAGGCTAGGTAACATACAAAATTTTAGTTTCCTTTCTGGGCCGAAAATATCTATTAATGCGTGGTGCGCAATCTTAACGCTCCCAGCAACTGAATTTGCCATGAAAGATTTCTCATTAGGAATGGGATTACGAATATTTTGTTTTTGGATGGAACTTAAAAATTGTTCCACTCTTCGCTATATGCTCTATATAGGGAAGCGAAGAGTGTATTAATACAAAAAATGGATGTCGTCTGTTTGTTCTTCTACGTCTTGTTCCGTAGGATATTCGTTATGGTGATTTTCTACGTCAGGTAGGTCTATAATTTCGTGTGAGTCAGTATATTCTACAAGAGTTTGGTCATATTTGGGATCCTCTAATTCCATTTGTTCATTACAGTATTGCAATTGCGTTTCGTGATCCCCATGAAATGGTTCTGCATGGTACACTCTTTGCTTAAGGCCGTTTGTTCTCGAATTGGTTCATTTGTGGTCTATTTTGGTAATTGATTTGTCGAGAGTGTATAGATTGGACCACTTCTATTGGTTATGGTGGCTTAGAAAAATAGTTTCTTTTGGGTATTATAGGTGGTTGTTGATTAAGATATTGCGGAATTTGTCTAGAAGTTGAGGGATGTTGATAATTTTTTTGAAACGGTTTAGGATAATTTTGCGATGCTTGAGGTTTATGTAACAATGAAGGGTAGAAGTTTCGAGGTTGGTTAGGAAAATGTTGTTGTTGTATTGGTATGTCTCTTGAGTCCTTTGATCAAATATACTTCCATGGCTGTGCTGAACACGGTATTGCACATTCTCGAGTTTTAGGCACATGGAGAGGGCTTTTGGTAAATCCATTGGTCCTCTCATACTCAATAATTTGGGTAAATTTATTTATCCATGAATGACAATTTATTTAAAATAAGTGAGAGATGGTAATAAACCTGTTGGTGAAATTCTGAGATGGAGCTACCTTTCTGTATTAGGGTAGTCATCTGGTACTGAAGCGCACCTAGGTCACGTTTATCCGCGTGGTGGAGCGTTAAACATTTCGAAATTCTCGATCGATGAGTTGTGATAGAATATCAGCTGTTCCAAAAGCATTTGTCGACATGTATGATATGTCGAAATCGTATGTTGTTAACATCAATGCCCACCGTTGAAGTCGATTTGCGGTATACACGGGAATCCCGTTTTTCGATCCAAAAATGCTGAGAAGAGGCTTGTGGTCCGTTACTAATGTAAACCTTCTTCCGTAGATTTACCGATGGAATTTCTTGACTGTGTAGACAAGTGCAAGACCTTCTTTTTCCACTTGACTGTAATTTTTCTCAGCCTTTGTTAGAGTTCGCGACGCATGCGCAATCATCTTCTCCATTCCGTCTGAATAGACGTGTGCAATCGACGCGCCGACTCCCGTGTTGCTAGCATCAGCGTAGATTTTGACAGGAAGTGTTTGGTCGTAATGTGTGAGAAGTAATTCGGAGGTGAGGGTTTGTTTGAATTTGTCAAATGATTGTTGGCATTGTAGTGCCCATTCCCATTTCACGTTTGCGTTCAAAAGTCGGTCTAATGGAGCTCGTAACTCATGCATATGCTGGACAAACTTTCCGTAGAAGTTTATTGCGCCTAAAAATGATCGCAGCTGTGGAACGTTTTCAGGTACTGGCATTGAAATTATTGTAGTAATTTTTGATGGATCTGTGGTGATGCCTTGGCTATTTACGATCATTCCCAAATAATTTACTTCGTTGCGAAAAAAATTACATTTCGTTAACTTCACTCGGAATCCTCTAATCAAACCTTAAATCAACGGAATCTAAACCTTCTAATCGTTTAAGGAGTCGTTTGAGGATTGCTTTGTGAGTCTCCTCATCCTTGGAGTGAACGAGAATATCGTCGAAATACGCGATAGTTCCGTCAAGGCCGGTTAGCATAGCGTCTATTATTTGCTGGAAAATGCCGGGGGCGGATTTTACTCCGAATGACAGATGATTGAATGTAAAAAGTTCCTTGTGTGTGTTGATTATCAGGAATCGCTTTGATTTGTCGTCAACCTCGATTTGCAAATAAGCATCCGACAAATCGATTTTGCTGAATACTTTACTGCCAGCAAGCTGCGCGAACATTTCTTCTGGACTTGGAAGTGGATATGCGTTGGTCTCGATGCATGAATTCAGCCCAGTTGAGTAGTCGGCGCATATGCATATATGTCCGTTGGGCCGTTTGACCGCGACGATGGGTGCTGCCCACTCTGAGTACTCGATCGGTGATATGATGATCCAGTTCGCATTCGACTTTAGCCTTTAAACACTTCCCTGGTGTATCGCTAAATATGGTTTGAAATTCATTTTTCACTTCCGTAATGAATATGTCATGTTCTGATTGTATCGCATGACTGACATTACATATTTCGTTTATCGGACGGTCCCAAATGCTTAAACGTTCGATCCAGTCTATGCCTAAAACATCAAGCTCTGTAATATTTGTGACTAAACATTTACCAGAATATACTTGCCCGATGTTTTTAATCCCCAATTCACAGTCGAATTCTGCGATAATGGGGACGCTGTCCTTTGAAGCAGATTTTATTCCAGTTGGGCTGTAAGTGGATCCAGGTGACCCCAGAGTTTGCCATGTTTGCTCTGAGATTATGGTCAGATCGGACGCCGTGTCGATCTGTAGTTTCACGCTGGTTCCGTTAATCTCGACGTTGATGTATTTGCGTCGGGATGTTATGTCGCCATGATTTTTGTCGGTGTTTATCCCGTTGACAAGTAGAACCTGTGCTCGGGGCTGATTTCTCTGCTTGTTGGATGTCGAAACTCGTAGTTTATTTAGTTGGTAATACCCTTCCTTATGACCTACATTATGACATTGGTTGCACTTGTATGTCGCAAATTGGCAGTTTCGAGCGAAGTGTACACCACCGCAGAGCCAACATGGTCTGGATGGCCCAGCTTATTGATTTTGAACCATGTTCGTCTTACTCGGTTTGTCTTTAAGTTGTTCCGGCAGAGTTGAAAAACCTGGTTGCATCTGCTTCATGGCGTTGGTGACTGGTTGACCTCTTGAACTTCCACCAATGATCGCTGTGTCGCGCTTGAGACTTAAAATACGTTGAGTTTCGGCGATTAGTTTCTCTAGTGATTGTTCGTTTGCATCCTCCCCGTCCAATTTTGCGAGAAGGCGGGTTCGAATTTCGGCGTCTTGTGAGGATTTAAACCCGCGCACGAACATCAAACATTTAAACTGTTTATCGTTTAGCTCTTTCAATCTGAATCCTTCACATTTTCGGTTTATCTGTGCTGCGTACGTGACATAATCTGTGTTCTCATTCTTTGGGGTTTGAAGACACTTGTACCAAGTATTAAACAAGGATTCCTGTCGTCCAAAAGCGTTTTTCAGTTTCTTCACAACCTCAGCGAATGAAAAATCCTTTAGAGTTTTCGGAAGAATCATATCTTTAAATTTGTCATGAGCATTTGCGTCCAACTTGCGTAAAATCAAACGAATTCTTCCTGGAATATTTCCTCGTATCGTCGATACCACGCCTCGAATATGTGTCCCTCGTCAGGATCGTAACGGAAAACTTGCATGCTGTTGGCAAGGCTTTCCATTCGATGTTCTCGATTTGGTACATTTATTATTCATTCTTTATTTTATATAATATAATGGACAGCGCAATATAACATCGTGTGTTTTCTCTGTGACCGCTCACAGTTAAATATAGTATTGTGTCTCGCCGCTAGGCACAAGTTTATACATTTACTACGTTTATACCATAGTATAATTCGATTCGCTCTGTCCAACACTAACTATTACCGGTTGTTGTTTTGAAGTTGTACGAGGTCAAAACTTTTGTACCGCTTGTGGTAGGTGTTGACTGGGAGTGATCTGTTGTATTTAATGTAGGAGGTTTGAGAACTGCCCATTAATAATTTTTATTTTTAACTTAATTGTTTTACAGTGAAATTACAACTGATTCTTTCCTTATTTTCTAATTACAATTTACTTAATTAAAAATATGTAGAATATGAAACCATGTCGTCAAGAACGTTCATTCAACATAATGCCGGATGCGCGTGTTGTTGTTGGTGCTATGGGAACGTACCGAATATGATCTATTTGTAATTCTGTGGAAACCTGGTTACTATGTGTGTTAACTTACATATTACACTTTAACCAGAATCGGCCATAGAACCTACACAATTTATTAAAATAACGGTTTTTTGAAGAGGTTATATGGGCGATTTCCAGAAATTCCACCTTATACTAGCCAAACACAGGTATATCAAAATCGCGATTTTTCAAAGAGGTGATATCCCTATACCTATTCAAAAAATCGCGATTTTGATAAATGGTTGAGGTTCCATGGCCGATTCGGGCTAAAGTGTAATATGCGCAAACATGAGCCTTGGCTGTAGTTCGTATCTTAGTAAAAGGAAGGATTTCTGGAAATCCCCCATATACCCTTTTCGAATAACAACGATTTTTATGATTTATGGAGATTCCATGGCCGATCCTGGCCAATTTAAACTTTTGTAAGGTAAGTCTAGTAATGCACAATGTTGCACAATCGTTATATGGTGATAATCACAGGTGTGATAATTACGTGAGAAATACCATCCTGTTTCCTAAAGAACGCTATGCACAAATTGTCTAATTACAGGCACAAAATTACACAATCACAAAGGTGCGAAGTGTATATCGAAAACTTGGGTCCCATCTAATTTTATTTAGACAAAACGCTGAATCAACTCTCAAACAATCAGAGGTACTGTCATGCTGTCATACATAGATTTACTTTCTATAGTTATGTGTAAATTTTCAATTAATTTTATTTGGTTGGTCACTTTTCAAAAGGAAAATCTGTTATGTACAAATAATACATTGATGTACATATTTTTCAACCGTCAATAATAATTGACGAATGCTAAATTCCTAAAAATGCCTTAAGCGGACAAAAATGGAATACGTGATAGATTTAAGTGTGATTTATCATTTTAAAAGCCACAAATTTGTGCTTAAAAATTTCATAAATTCGGAATTTTGGTATGCTGCCACCTAAAAGCCAATAGCGGAACCAAAAAATAAAATTCACAATATTCACTTTTGCCAACCAAGTTAAAAATAAAATTATCTATTGTGAATTGATCACACTTTACATGGTTTTGACTTTTGACATTCACTTGTCAAAAATACAACACATATTTTTATAAGAAAAATTTACGAATCTCTTAATAATTCCTTAGTTTTATAATTAAAAACGTGCATATTCCTTAAATCAAATAATCAATTGATTATTGTAATACAACAAAGCCGTTAATAATTGGATTCTTGGTTGCTTAGATAAGAAAGTAGAATTTTTGCCGACCAAAGATTTTGGGCGAAGATTTTGGCTTAGGTTTTGTGGTGGATCCCAGTTTCGTAAAAGATAAAACTTACTGTAAAAAATTAAAATTATTTTAATATTTTGGCTAATAAATGTAATTAGTTTAGTTTTATTTTTAGTAATTGCTTAACTCAAAAATGTCTTCGATCGGCGATATGCAAATGGAACGAAATCGAATTATTACGTTTCGTAACTGGCCAAATAATGCTCCTGTAGAACCTAGCGTGGTAGCACGAGCTGGATTTTATGCAACAGGGAAAGAACTGGAGGTGGTATGTCATTGGTGTAATAAGAAAATTAGTACATGGGAACTAGGTGAACAAGTAAGTGGAATTATAAATCACACTTGTAATGTATTGTACCGTTTCTTATGCAATGTATAAATTGAGAACATATTTATTCTAAACTAATGCATTAGCTCCATAGATCCATAGAACGTTGATACCCTTTGCATTTTGTACAAGTATTTTTAAGGCCATCGCTCCAATTAATTGAAAAAATTAATACTACCACTTAAATAGTAATATATTGTTAGATCCATCAGACTTGCTCAAGATTCACATATTCGCATCCTAGAATCAGTTTTTGGTCTAACTAATAAATTTAGCTCAACATTTTTATCACGAACCACCAGAGTGGAATCGGCTTGATGAAAGCACATTTCTATTTGTATTTTTAAACCATGCTTACCTATTTAAAACAAAAAAAAAAAAAACGTAAACACGTTGGCCCCAAATGATTAATAAACGCCTAAGTGACCTTTAGTGATAGCGCAAAAAAAAAATCCCTAATTATCCAATCATTTTTTTTTTTTTTGTAGATTATGCAAAAGCACCGTCGATTGAATCCACTATGCTTATTTGTTACAAATCCAATGGAATCAGGTAATGTTCCTATGACGCCTGCCTTGCAACTAAATTCTGGATCTATTATGAATAGCATAACCGTTGATCAACCAGTTACGGATGCAGCGCCACCATTACCAATTACAACCCCAGTCGATTTAAAAAATGAACAATACAGACTTTCAACATTTAAAAATTGGCCGGTAAGTGTGAGAATTTCAAACAAGGTAACCAATTAAAGTATAGATACTGATTTACATAAAATATTTTAGGTAACATTTATACAACCGGCCTCATTAGCTAAAGCTGGTTTCTATTATTTTCAATCAAATGACCGGGTTCGATGCGCCTGGTGTAATATCGTAGTTGGGCAATGGGAAGACGGTGATAATCCATTTTCGGAACATCAACGTTTGGTACCAGACTGTCCAAAAGTTCAATTAGGGCCTAATATCGAAGTGGCTAGTGACGGAATTAGAGAATTAGGAATCCAACAAATACGGTCGCCAAAAGAACCACGATATTCTTCATTAGACGCCCGATTGCGAACTTATTCCACGTGGTCAACGAATAATGTTCAAAAAGCGGAAAATTTAGCTGAAGCTGGATTTTATTATCAGGGTGTTGATGATCAGGTTAGATGCTTTCATTGCAACGGCGGATTAAGATATTGGTTGACCGATGATGACCCCTGGTTTGAACATGCTCGGTGGTTTCCAAAATGCCAATTTGTTCAATTAGTCAAAGGAATCGAATATGTGAAAAATATACAAGATCAACGTGCAAACGAGTGCAGTCCACAAGCACCTATTCAGAATCCAGTTATGAGTTTAGATGAGGCTATGTCAACCGATAATGTTCAATTAGTTTTACAAATGGGATTAAACGAGGGTCGAATTAGAGCTGCTGTTAAAAAACGTTTAGCTAAAATGGGTAAACCGTTTCAAACTGCGGAAGCTCTTATTGAACATGTTTTAGATGGACAATTTGATGAAGATAGTTCAATAGAAGAACTTCCGGCACCTACAACCTTAGATTATTTAGCACCAATACAACGAGTAATTTCTAATCCAACGAATAATTTTTCACCCCTATCATCAAATAACCGATCGATTAATAATCAACCGCGATGTATGGCTCAAACAATTACGGAACCATGTGTACGTGTTAGACATGTTACAGACAGTACAAATGTTAATTTAGAAGTAGCAATTAGTGAACCGATTTCCGGTGAAAATAAAACGGACGCTGCTCAACATCCGGAAAAATTACAAATCTTTCTCGAAGAAGAAAATCGAAAATTGAAAGATGCTAGGCTATGTAAAGTATGTATGGACGATGAAGTTGGTGTTGTGTTTCTACCGTGTGGGCATTTGGGTAATACGACGTTTTAATTTAAAAACAAAACGCTTCCCGATAATTAATTTCATCCTAAAAATGTATATTTATTTTCATTTTTCGTTTCAGTTACATGTGTACAATGCGCACCCGGCGTATCAATGTGCCCTCTTTGTCGTTCACCTATAAAAGGATTTGTTCGAACATTTTTATCATAATTTTTAAAAATATTTATTCATATATAAATTCTGAAAGCGATCTGCTGCTCCTCCTAGTTTATTAATTTCAAGTTTTTAGGGAAATTAAAAATATTTTCAATTTTATTTTATTTTAAAAATTAAATGATCAAAAATACGATAACTATGCACTATTATAAAACGAGTACATAATCACCCCTATCGACAGTCGACAAGATTCTGTGTTCCCTTTTCCTTTTTCGTATTGTTTTTATCAAATGAAAAAACGCAATACAGAGTTGTGTCGATTGTCGATCGACTCTTGAATCATAATAGGGGTGAATATATTTCTATTAAGTATTTTATCTCAATTAATTAAAAACAAAATATAATTAAATGTAACCTGTTCTAGGAATATCAAGAGAAAAGAGAAAATAAAATCTGATACATTTCTGGAGTTGCTTTCTTATTTTCCTTTTTCCACAATTTTATTTACAAATAATTTATCATTTTATCGGGACGCGTCCATTGTTTCACACAATCCACTCAATTTTTGACCACGATTCCAAAATACTATTAGGTCAGTGTGTAGAAGATAATTATTCATCTTTGAGGATTACTAATCCTCCCAATTGGAGATTAGGTTGTGCTTGAAACCATTGAATCACATATTCACATCTACCCTAAAAGTAGTGTTAACACTGAAGTTTTAGCAGATGATCCCATATTACGTAAACACTAAACGTTATATTTTTTATGATAGAATTTTGTCCCAACTTAACAAAGGTGAATTCGAAGGAATTCTGTTTGGTGGCCTTCCTGGATATAGAAGGCGCCTTTAATAATGTGAAGGATGAGTCAAGATTCGCCAGCTCATCGTTGAAGGATGAGCTGGCGAATCTTGACTACATTAAACCTACTCTACGCTTCGAGAAGCGATTTCGGTCCTCCTTCCCTTCAAGGGAATCCTGGAGGGATAGACCGTTATCGAAGCGTTACAATTCTTCACAGATGGCTCCAAGCTAGACGGCAAAGTGGGAGCTGGAGTATTCTGTGACAAATTAAATGTAAACATTTCTATTCGTCTCTCTGATTACTTCAGCGTGTACCAAGCCGAAGTCGTAGCGATTGGGGAGGTTATGACGTGGTTCAAGCATAATATGGTATCCTCAGATGATATCGCAATCTATGTGGACAGTCAAGCGGCGATCCGATCGTTAGAATCGGTGTCTTTGGCGTCACGAGTGGCGTTGAGTTGTCACTCATCTCTAAATGAGATGGGTGAGCATTTCAATATCCAGGTAATCTGCAGGGCGGATGAACTTGCTAGGCATGGTACGACTCTCCAGCTGCAACCGGAAAGGGCAAGTCTGGGCAGGTCTATCACAGCGCTGAGACAAGCACTTGGGAAGCAGGCGCTATCCTCAGGGGGGAAAGGTGGTCTAACACCCTCACCTGTAGAGTTGCAAGACAAGTTTGGCCAAAGCTGGACTTGGGGCGCACTAGGGCATTAATATCTTTACGCAGACGTAAATTAGTGTTGGAGAACATGCGAGAAGGCTGGGTCTGGAGGCAAACGACTTCTGCAGAAGCTGCTTGGACGAAGAGGAGGAAGAGACGTTGGTCCACTTCCTCTGCTCGTGTCCAGCATTGGCACTCAGAAGGCACAAACACTTTGGTAAGTTCAGGATGGACTGCCTCTCGGATCTCGAAAACATTAAAGTGCGGGACGTCTTACACTACATAAGTAGCTCGAAATGGTTCCAATAGGGGTAAAGGGGATATATTCTGTGGTATCACAATGGACCGTCACCGGTCTAAGTGTGCCTAAGCAGCCACTCCAACCTAACCTAACAAAGGTGAGGTGAACAGACTTCTCAGCA
This sequence comes from Tipula vernalis, assembly GCA_958295665.1. Classification (NCBI taxonomy): domain Eukaryota; kingdom Metazoa; phylum Arthropoda; class Insecta; order Diptera; family Tipulidae; genus Tipula; species Tipula vernalis. The sequence goes on along the minus strand of OY282558.1, from coordinate 331,864,200 downwards.
GACAGATTTTTCAGCAAACAGCAAAAAATGCTGAGTTGATTCTAATAAAATGGCGAAAAGTACAATCAGGATTCTTTTAGTTAAATAGGAAATCTGAAATGATGAACGTCGATGATTTATTTATGTTGGTAGTCGTTCATTTTGTAGGTGGTAGTCTCAATTGCTGCCATCAGGTTAAGATTATCGTTTATTTTTGTTTTGGTTTTTATTTGTAAAGTGAATTCCTTTAGCTTGATGGCTTCATTTGTTATATTAGATGATTTTTCAAACAATTTACTAATGTTGTTATATGCCTCAGTGTGCAACTGGTATTTATCGTCACTAATCCAAAGCTCCCCTGAAATATGAGTCGATGTTGGGCCGAATATGACATCAACAGTCGTTTGATTGGGAATTACTTATGTATGTCCATTGATTTGGAGTAAGCAATTCTCCCATTGATCCCATTGATTTGTTCATTTGTTAGTCATTGCGTTGAAAACGTGATATTTCGCATACAAATCGCTTAGGTTCGAATATTTAACACCCGTTCACTTCTTTTATTAGAGTGGCAAAATGCACACAATATTTTGTTAATGTTAATGATATGTGATTGAGTGTTGTTATGATCGATGTCATGAACTAGGATTACAGCCAGCAGGTTATAATCCGCTGCAAGGGACAACAATATGAAGTTATTGCAGGATTACTGCTGCCATTTCACCTAGTGCTTCCTTAAAGGCTTCGGTCTCCTCCCAATTATAGCTCTTCATGTTGTAAGAGATCACTAAATTCCACTTCATGACTACCAATTCAAGTTTGGCTAGATCTTCGAAATATATGCCTGTCGAGTAGTTAAACGGAGTAACTTGGCCTGGGCTTGCGCGCGCCCTAGTATGCGGCCAATTGAGAGTATCGCTAATGCAAGATGGTTTACCTAACATCGATTTTTTGCTTGCCTGAGAGGCTGCATTCTTGGTTTTTCGGTTGTCCTTTATAGTTTTGTCTAGGGTTTGTGGGGTTGGTAGCTGTTGAGTTATGTTTTTAATTTTGACTATTTCAGCATGAAACAGAATCATCCATCTTTGCAACATATATTAATGTACTCGTCTAGCTCGTTAATTACGGGTAGACGGCATATTTTAGTAATACTCCTTTTAAACATGTTATTTCTGTATTTAAGTGTGACTTCCCTGACAAGTCCATCTTGCCCTGGATGGAGCTTAACGACTCTTGGTAGTGGCTAGTGCATAGGAGGTATAATTATTCATCTTTTAGGATTACTAATCCTCCCAATTGGAGATTAGGTTGCTCTTGAAACCATTTTGCCTTCGTTGTAGTCGTGAGAGATAATTCGGATGCCATTTTTTTCAAAATCTTTGACTGGGTTTGGTCAGCAATTTTTTGGTTCTTCCTATCAGAAAATGTGTCGGACTTAAAAAGTGTGGGCTTCCCGGCAAAAAATGCCACTGAGCTCCCATCTGTGCTGTTTTACCCTTTGTTATAATTAATTGAACTATATAACGTACGGAATATAGGGTTATAATGTTAAGTTAAGTTATAATATTATGTTTGTAGGGTTACACATGTAAAGTGTTATCGTGCAACACCGATAAATACAAAATAAAGCAGACTTAAAAGTGATAGCTCTTTTAAGAGGCATGCAATTGGGTTACACTAAAAACATATGTTAAGCTTGCACATAAAGCTTGTGAAATACACATGTTGAAGGCGACCAATACAACGAACGGAACTAGGCTTTAGGTGAGAACCTTAGATTGCGACACGACAACATCGATGAGACTCCACTGGTGCCAATTGAAAAAATATTGCTACCACCGCTCCGTATCAAGCTTGAAATAGTTAAAAGTTCTATAAAAGCGCTGAATGAAAATTAAAGAAGGTTGGTATTTGAATCTATTCGAATCTAAGTTTTGATCAAATGAAGTTTCATTTCGCATTATGTTTTTTTATTATAGGAATACTTAATGGACCGGATATTCGTCGTTTTTCAAAATGCTCTCAGTGAGCGAGAGCTTGTGGCATAGCAATATATAAAAGTAGTTATTAAGAGTGTTATATTAAAAATTAATCGATCCGATGATTGGTCATTGAAAATACATATTTGCATTGCCATGTGGAAAAAAATGCCGAAACCGATGAAAACGGCTAGCGTTTTCACCAAGTGAAGGCAAGGCTCGAACATTGGTATTGCGGCAAAAAGCTACATGCATTATTGGGTGACATTTGTTGGAATTTACAAGAGGAAGAAGATCCCGAAGACGATACAAAAGATACATATTTTGAGAAATTTTTGACTCTGAGCCAAAACATGTCGAAAGCGATACCTCAAAAATGGGGACTAACTTTGAAATGGGACTAGCACCGTTGGATTTAGCGTACTCGAATTAGCTTTACCTCCTGGGTGCCCAGCTTGTCACTTTTCCAACAGCAAGTTCTCATTTTCACGGCACAGCACTGCCGTTTTGTGTCCACATGTACTTTTAGTTTTTTAATTTTAAATTTTTTGATTTTCGCACAATCTCTTGATTATATTATATGATTTTAATATGTTCCGAAGATTGTAAGAGAATTCAATCCAGTTTCGAACTAATGAGCTTATGATTATGAAAAAATCAATCTTCTCATCAGGCCGCGGCAACTGCGGACTGATTATACCACAATTTACATTCTATATATACAGAATGTGATGTGCGTTAAGTACTAGCGAATCACACTAATTGATTATACTTCGTTAAAAGATCGGTTGCAAATACAGGTTTTGCAGAAGGAGCTTCAGATAGCCCAATATAATTAATGGCCAAGCTGCACTTAAGTAATTCCTTTTTTATTTTTTGTTTAACCACATCTCTCAACACGATACTCAAAAAACTGTGAATAATTGAATTTTGATAAAAAACTAAGCCTTTAAATCAAAGTTTCAGTTTAATTTCAATTTTTATTGTGTAAATCAAGTAGGCGCAAATTGGTGTTGAAACGAATTTTCGTCGCCATAGTTGTGAAATATTCTTCATTTCCTATTTTCCTTTCCCGCGACCCAACGTGTATATCGGCCTATCAACGTAATACAATATCGCGGATTACATGCACTTCCGAGAACCGACTGATCGTGTTGTTGTAGCTGCCTGTTGGTGATTTCGTGTGTATGGATTTTTGCTTTTTGGCAATTGATACACTTTTTTGCCATGTCCCTTACATCCTTGCTGATCACTGGCCAAATTACATTGTCTGTCCATAATTTCATCGTAGCTTTGATTCCGGGGTGTGCCAGATTGTGGAGTGATGTGAAAACACTTCTTCTGAATTTTTCCGGTATAAATGGCCGTGTTTTTTTTTTTTTGTTGAAACGTCGCAATATAATTTTTTGTCCTGGTTGATGTGATTGGGATTTACTATAATATTAATGACCTTCGATCTGCGCATCTCGCACTTCAATCTGCGCATCCGCTATGGCCTCGTAATTTATATTTTCTGGTATCTTTATTTCTTTGATTCTGGATAGCGCGTCTGCTACTATGTTGTCTGCTCCTGCCACGTGTTGAATGCCCGTTGTGAACTGGCCGATGTGAACTGGCCGTGGTGAAGCTTTTTCGGGGTTTTGTTTAAATGCAAATGTGTATACAACGTAAAATTTCGACTCTCCAGGATAAATGTTTGACACTTAGGTATGCCGCCACTAACTCTCTGTCATACGTGCTGTATCTATGTTGTGTATCAGTTAGGTGAAGTGAAAAAACTTAACCGTTGTCAAGCTTGCTCGGTCCACTGTTGGACCACTGCTCCGATGGCGAAATCTGACGCATCGACCATTATTGCCAACCTTGCGCTTGTAGATGGGTGGGCTAACACTGTCTCAGTACATAACTTCATTGAATTGCTCCTAAGGTAATTATTGAGCACAATTTGCGATTCGGAGACCAAATGTTTTGGGAATGTCGCAAGGCTCAATGGGTCCCTGGTGGTAGGCGCATATCAGGTCTAGCGTCGAAAAAACCGTACAACCTCCTAGTTGGAATGCGAAATCCTGGAGGTGTGTACTGGGTATCGGTCATCATTGACGCCATTCGCCATTCTTTTTCAATACCAAATGTAGTGGGTTGGACCATATGTGCCATCATTTCTTCGAAGTGCGTTTTTGCAATCTGCAGTTTGCCTGAGCTAATCAAAAGGTGGAACATGTACGGATAGAGAAAATCCAAAATATAAAGGCAAATTCGCACATTGTACCACTTCATTGAAATAATAATCAAAAATGAGTAGGTAGATACTTACAGTTTTATTTATGGTACGATATCGTCTACGGCTATACTACTACAGGAGGTGATGTCTTCTCGGTATGTGGAATGACAACACCCTTTCGTTATGATGTTTTTATGAGGCTGTTGATGGATGCTGCTTTCTCTAGCTTATTCATGGTTTGATCTAGCCAGAGCATCATTCTGTTGTTTAGCGAATTATAAATAGTCTTTTTTGACCCCATTGGCACTAAACGAGGTTGTGCAATTCGGATTTCATGTAAATATATGCTGTGGTTAATAATTTGATTTCTAATTATCATAAATTATTCTTCAATTTTATTATACAAAACTTGACGTTGAACACATTAAAAGATATGGAAAATTTTAAAAATATTTCAGTAAGCAACTTTTGAGAAATCGATCCGAAGATACGAATAAAAACGCTTGTAAAATGCATTTTACAAAAATCATGCTTTACGAAATATTGTGCCTTGATCACAGGGGTACCAGTATAAAACACTAGCATCATTAAAATGTAATTATACAAAATATACACAATATTTGTATTTTTTTGTTTATCAATGACTTAAAACTATTTATAAGCCAGTACAGTGTTGGATTGTTAAGATACAACAACAATTAATGTTTAGGTAAGACTAAAACGAAGAATAAATAAACTTCTTCGATTTATAACGTTTTTTTTTAGTGTCTAGTGGTTGGGTGTCAATATTATTCAAAACTTTGGGCGATTTGAAGTTCAACAGTAGTCGTTGTATAATAGTTATAAAAAGTGTGCAGCAATAATGAGTGCGCTAAGCAAGTATTTCTTAGATAGTTCAAGACATCCAACTTGTCGTTTTTATTTGCATCCCGATGAGACATGTACTCAACAATTTATCGATATGGCGTGGCGGAGTTTTTATTCAATGGGCCAATTTTATTTGCCAACACTAGCGGTTTGTTTTAGTGCATTTTTATTTAAGAATGACCTTTTGTGATCTATAACTACCTTCTATAGATACCTTTACTGCTCCAAACAAAATCATTAAATTGGAATACGTTTACACAATCGCTGATTGATTACGGGAAGAGCATATTGATAGCAAATTGGTTGGTGACAATGTCGTTCGGAGGGATTTGTTGCTTTAGGTAAGTGTGTGCAGTTTTAAATTGTGTAGCGCCTAAATATAATTTAACGTAATCGTATTTTGCAGTAAAATTGTTGGGTTTTATTATCCATGGTTAATTCGCGTACCAGTCGCATTCGGTACCCTATTCTTTAATTATTATCCGGAGAAAACTAAGCAATGGCAAAGCACTGGACTTTTAAATATGGTAACTTGTTACTCGAATCTATTTAAATCTAATTTAGGTTGCTCTAATAGTTATTTTTTGTTATGTAAGTGGTTTGAAATGATGATTAAAAAATCGGATATACAAATTATAGGATATTTACGGAAATCGCGCCTTTTTGGTACCCTGATGTTTATGTGTTTTAGTGCTGCAATTATGGCAGGATTCAAAATAACCGGAATGAAACGATTTTGGTAATTGATTTACAAGATTTTCTATACGATGTGAAATTGTAATTTATAAAAGTATGATGAATTACAGGTTTACATCGATGCCAAATTCAATTAAAGATAAAAGTGAACCAGTGAAGTTAAAACCTTGTGTACATGGTGGAACATGTACGCACTATATTTGGAAGGTTAAAAGGAGCTTTTTGTTACATAATCCAAATATTTCATCGCATAATTTTGTGTCGTATTTTCAGGAATTTTCCAAGTCAACCAAACTTGCATTAATACTGGGATTTGTAAAATTCGTGGTACCTAACTATAGGCGAATGAAATTAGCCCAACCAATCGCAGCCATTAAACTTTTGTTGCAAAAATTAGATTACAACATGATGGCTTTCACCTTATTGTATAACACCCTATTTAAATTATTTTACTGTTGGTTTAATAATAAAACTGGCGAAAATATTGTCGAAAATGTGATGGCCGCTGGATTTTTATCCGGAATCACTTACAGTTTATATCCAATCTACATGATATTCACATATGGGTTAACGGCAACGTTTCAGATGGGGTGGCTTGTATATTCGAAGTACATCACAAATCGAGTAAAAGACTCAAAAACTGGTGATTTTCTTAAAATATTAAACCACTCGATGGATTTTATAAATAAGTTACCAATCTCAACCGTAGTGATGTCCGTGTGTTTCTTGAAATTAGTCGAGAATAGAATTCAGTATCCGTTTGCAACACCGATTTATGTACATAATTTTATTAAGTTGGGAGCGGCTAAACGGTAGGTGCGATATTTACCATTATACATGTGGATGAATAACATTTCTGTTTTTTTTTTGTTTCAGTGCTGATCGATTATTTCTGCTGGCTAGTGAAATTATTTTAGGAATCAGTGCTTAGTCACATAGTATTCGAAACAACGCGTACGTATTTATGTATTTTAAAATTGTGCTATGCTGCTGCAATAAAATACTTTATAATTTTGTCTGTTTACACTTTTTATGTATTTTGATTTTAGAATTAGAATTAGTTCACATAGGTTAAATATATTCCATCGATACTCCACGGTATAATTAATTAATTCATGATTATTCAAAGTTAAAAATGACTTAAAATTAATGCCGTCACTTCATTTGATGCGTTGTTACAGGTGATCAATACCTTGGATATATTTTTTTGTGTTTTTTTGGGTATTCCAATTTCCTTTTATACGGTACGCGTGAGATAAGTTCCGTGAGTCTGGATGTTAATCATCCGTATCATATCATTTGTGATGATCGATAATAACAAGTATGTATTGTTATTTGTGTCGGTGTAATGCAATTTTTTTTTTTTATTCTCCCTGTAAAAGCTTTCAATTGTATATTTATTAGTATATGGTTACTTCATTATTGTTATATTAACTATGACGTCACAATTTGGATTCTCCTCAAAACAGATATATATAGATTTATTGAATTTTTTTTTTGTTTGTGACTAATGACTAACATTGGTAAATGTTAAGAATTTATTGTGAAAGTACTCGTATCTATGTAGTACTCTTGGCGCATAGTGGGGTATCTTTATATACAGATATAATAAATAAAATAAAAAAATAAAAAAATAAACATTAGCAAAGTAAAGTCATTCGAGTTGAGGCTACCGCTAAGAACATATACTTATTTATTTGTGAGGACAAGCTAAATGCTTGTCAGGTAAATTTGATATTATATAGCTAATATCCAAAATACCAATCGCCTACGATAAGGAAAAAAATAATTAGATAATTATTAATTATAAAAAATAATAATTTATACACTGCATACAGTTTCGGTGAGTTACCATCATTTTACCGATTTTTTCTGGTCAGTTATTCGATAAAGACGCGGGTTGTTTTTTTTTGTTGTACTGTAGACAGAGAGAGATACCAGGCTAAATTGTGATAAAAAAAAACAACGTACATCGTTTTGGCTTTTAGACCGGCCGAGCAAGGTCATTAGCGGAGCCTCCAGTTTTTTATCACGCCAGTTGTAGGCCTTTTACTTAGCCACACCTAAACAACAGAATAAGAACGGCTGAATTAGGATAGAACCATTGGTTAGCGGTATATGCTGGTGTAGCAGATGGGACGAGATCTTATTTGTTGAAAGAAAAAAGAAACGTTTAAAACAACAACAACTTCTGCATTTAGATACGACGAGTGTTTCTGTGTTTTTTATTATTATTATTTTTTGTGTTAGTTATTAGTTGGTGAAGTAAATTTAAAGATTAAAATTTTTTTTTCTTGTGATTCTGCCAAAAATTGTGCATGCTTGAAGTGAAAAAAAGAAAATCATAATACTTTAATTTACAGCACAAGCCTAACCATAGCGAGTACTCTTTGGCCGAAAATGTGGATGGTGAGTTTTTGAAGAAATTTTTTTTTGTATTAATTATAATACATATTAGATGATTTTTTTTTTTACAAAGTGCTTCCAGCATAAATAATTTTGTTTAAGGAGTTGTTAATTTTTACGGTAAATTTATATCTCAGTGGCAGTGGAAGATTATTTGTTTTTTTGTCTTACATGGTCACCGACTTTTGAGTAATTGTTAATTAGTTACTATTTATAAAATGATTATTGATCTTTTTTTTTTGTTGAAATAAAGTGGAAGATCAAGATGAATTAATTTTTTTAATGGGTGATGATTTGGGAGGGTTTTATGGGTCTCGAAGTGAAGTGTTTTTGTGTGTTTTTTTTTTCAACACGAATGGTTTGTTCGATCCGTGTGTTTCCGACGACAGTGAATCCGCCAGTTTCCACTGCAGCTATCCCAAGAGTGAAACGTGTTGGTCGCCGGGATGGATCGGTAACAGCGTTGACTCATCGACACTGTAAATTGTAACATAATTGAGAAATATGGGAAAATGTTTGAAATAAATTTGCTTGATCTTCCGATAGGTTAACCTAAATTGTGGCAGTTTCGAATCCCTTATTGTTCGAATTAAATGTGGATTATTTTGGTGGTACCATTTCGAAGTACAGCGATTGTTTACTACAAATATGATGTACCATTAAGGAATATCAATGATCAAGTATTATTTGCAGATGATTTTAATTTGCCAAAAATTGCCTGGATCCGAGTGAAGATGAGTGAAGATTTCTTTGGATCAACTCTGGAATAACAATCTAACTTTGTGTTGAATAGTTTTGGAAATTTTAGGCAACGCCTATTAACACTGTTTTTATTGATTTTGGACTTATTTTGGAGCTGATTTTTTCTTCTTTGGATAACTTTGATGTTAAATCTTGATTTAGATGTTTGTTTTGATTTTTTGAAGGCCTATTTACATTCTTTGAACTACTTTCTTGATAACGGTGATTGGTCAACTTTGTTCAATAATAAGAATAGTTCGGAACCAGATTGGAGTTTTATAGAATTTTGGAAACTGGTTTTGCATTGTTTGTTCTGGCAGTTACGGAGCCGGGGTTTAATTACTGTTTGAAGAATATTGCTTGGAGACAATATTGCTAAACGTAAATACACCGTGATTTGTGTAGGGAGTTTAAATATTTGAAAGATTTACTTCGGTCTAAAAATTTGGTTGGTCCAAAACCATTTTTCTGGGCGTTTTGAAAGCCCCTGAGTCTGAAAAAGCAAAAAAAATGTCCGCCCGTCTGTCTGGATGTCTGTACCTATGGTATCTCGTGAACGCCTCGTCCGATTTAGAATTTTTTTCGCCAATCTGTTTGTATGGTCAAGGCGAATTTGAAAATCTTTTGGAACATATACGTCAATAGGGTCGGGTACCTGCTAAATGAGAAATATTTACCATTTTTTATATATGCTTGTTTGAATATTTGAATTGGGAATTGAGTTTGGGGTTGAGTTGAAGGTTAAGTTAGGGGTCAATTTGCGGGTTGAGTTGAAGTTGAGTTGGGGTTACATTAGTGTTTAGTGAGCAGTTGAGCAATCTATATAAATCATTATTTCTATGTTTGTACAGCATATTTTTTTTTCTTGTTTGTTTAAAAGGGTGGGTGTATGCAGCCCAGAGCACTGCGACCATTGAGGCCTATTGTGCATCCCTAGAGATTCCTACGTGAACTGTAGATCTATATCCTTGATAAATGCCGCTACCTGATGCATATCCAGTGGGTCGGCGTTAGACCACTGGATTATATACGCATTGAGGAACTTTAATCTTTTTAGGATGATAGCATCGCATGTGAATAGTAGGTGTTCCGATGTCTCCTTATTGCAGTCGCAGAATCTGCACTGGTCCGTAAGGGACCTTCCCATTTTATGTAGATGGCCGTTAAAAGAGCCGTGCCCTGTTAAAAACCAGGTAAGGGATCTTAGGGATTAGCGGTCTATCCTCGGTGCCTCTCCCATACGTATAATATTATAACTGAATAATTTCTTGGCCTGTCTCATCCCACTGGAGGACTCCCAGATCCAGATTAATTTCCTATAGTTCTGCTCCCAGTCCCTTATACCATCTGGCAAAAGGGTTTTGGAAAAAGCAATACTAGGAATGGGGCCTAGGAAATCTCGGCTTGATCCTATTTTTGCACATCGGCCTGCTGCCTCATTTCCTCTAATGGTGGAGTGGCCAGGAGACCACAAAAGGGTGACTTTATTTACTTTACCCAGTTCTAATAAATTACAGTAGCAGCTCCAGATCAATTTCGAATTGAACACTGATGCTCCTAAGGCTAGCAGACCTGCCTGGCTGTCCGAGATTATATAGATCTCGGTCTTCTTATATTTCTTTTTGATATATTGAAGCACACATACCTCAATAGCAAAGGTCTCTGCTTGAAAAATTGTGGGAGTGCTACCCAGTGGTATGCATAGCTCTAGGTCGGGCCCGACTATCCCTGCACCGGTACCCCCGTCTGTTTTCGACCCATCTGTATACCATACAGAAGCATGGCGGGGGAGGGAGGAGATAATATTCTCTACTAGTGCCCTATCCGGCCAACTAATAGTAAAATTCCTCCGACAGTCTATTGTCCTTACCATCAAATCCGATAGTTGGATCAATTCCTCCTTAAAGTTTAATTTATGTAGGATACTGTTGTGTCCTGGCCTTACAGTTTTAATTTTGGCTATTATTTTTAGGCTCAGACCTCTTGAACCGGCTATTTTTTTAATGTGTAGGTGCAGTGGTAAGAGCCCCAGTATTCTCTCAAGGGCAGCTCTTGGACAAGTCCTCATTGCTCCAGTTGCACCCACTTAGATTAACCTCTGGATTTTATCCAGTATTCTTCGTGCAGCAGTCTGCTCCGTCTTTGGCCACCACACAAAGCCGCGTTATAGACCATAGGTCTAATGACGGCTTTGTGGGCTCAGTCCCCACTTTTTGCCAAACATTCTATGGCAGGTGAAATAGGCCTTATTCGCCTTGTTTGTGATATGATTTAAGTGGGGATTCCATGTCAATTTCTAATCAAGTACGACACCCAGATATTTAACCTCCGTTGACGGTTGGAGAGTTACCCCCTCGGGCTATCGGCGGGAGGCCAATTTTCCTCCGGTTAGTAAAGAGAGTAGAGTTGACCTTGTTGGGATTTACCGTAAGGCCCACCTCCGTGCACCAAACATTTACTACCTCTGTTGCATCCTTTCCCCTACTGTATTAGCGAATCTGGCCCTAACCATCAAGACTAGGTCATCCGCATAGGTAATGTTCGAGAAGTCTAAATTTCTCAGTCTGGTAAGTAATTGATCCATCACGATCAGACACAATAAGGGAGAGAGAACACCTCCTTGGGGGCAACCCCTAGTGGCCGCTATGGTGATGGTTTTGTCTCCAAAAGAGGCCGTAATCCTCCTATTTTCCAACATGTTTTTAATCCACCTTACGGTGGTAGGCTGATTGAAACCGTGTCTCACCTTAGATTTGTTTTTTTTTTTTCAAGGTTTATACCATCCTTTAGCGTCGTACTTTAGCCTGTTGTTTGGTAAACGAGCCAACAGTTACCGGAAGTCACCACGAGGAGGTAGTACGTACACTTGCGAATCACGCTCAGTTTACCCTTCGCGCAGATCGTGAGCCCACAGACAGGACTTTGGGTAAGTAATAAAGTTCTCGAATATGGCCAGAAAAGTTCTCAACCGATTATGATGCAATTTGACATGTGCGTTGGAAATGGGATTCTAAAATGATTTTTGGATAAAGTTTTGGAATGTGGCCAAGTACGATGGAACTTGCATATTTCTCAACCGATTATGATGAAATTTGACATGTGCGTTGGAAACGGAATGTGCGTTGTAATATCCCCAATGAACCCACATGAAACGTCAAAATTCATCATATTTGGTTAATAGCTAAGCTATACTCTTATTGGTCATATTACAGAATTTTATCCAAAAATCATTTTAGAATCCCATTTCAACGCACATGTCAATTTTCATCATTATCGGTTAAGGAATAACCAAGCTCCATCCTAATTGGCCATTCATATAATTTGTTAATAGTTCGATGTGAAATGTAAAAAGTTCAATTTGGAATGTATAAGGTCCAATTTGAAATGTAAAAGGTTCAGTTTGAAGTATAAAAGGATCAATTTGAAGTGTAAAACCTGTATGATAGTATAATGGTATGTTTGTACGAAGGTATGATGGTATGATCGTATGATGGTAAGATGGTATGATGATATGATGGTATGTTGGTATGATGGTATAATGGTATGATAGTATGATTTGGTACGATGGTATGACGGTATGATTATATGGACGGTGTGATGGTACGATGGTATAGTGGTATGATGGTATGTTAGTATGATTATAAGATTGTATGATGGTACTACGATGGTAGGATTTTAAGATGATATGATGTTATGATGGTATGAAGGTGTGGTGGATTGATGGTAAGATATACATCTTGGTGTGATAGTGGGATGGTTCGGGGTCACCATGATACAATGGTACGATTGTATGATGGTTTAATGGTATAGTGTCATGATGGTATGATGGTATAATGGAATAATGGTATCATGGAATAATTGTTTAAGGTTATGATGTTACGACGTTACGTATGCCGGTATGATGGTGAGTAGAGTTTGAGTTGAAATTGAGTTGGATATGAAGAAGAAGTTCGGTCAGAGATTAATTTGGGGTCGAGTTTAGGGGTTATTGGGCGGTTAGATTGAGTTGAGTTTATACACGCATGTAGCTTCCGAATCGAGTTAATTTTGGGATTGGGTTGAGCTAAATTGAGTTGACATAGAAATAGCTTGCATTGGGATGTGAATTGTACGTTTGGAAAATTATTTAAGGGTTGATTTGGAGTTAGGTTAAGGGTTGATTTGAAAGTTGATTAAGGGTTGATTGATTTGGTGATTTAATTGATGACCGGGTTGGCTGTTAATTTGATGATTGCGTTTAATATTTTCTTTAACAAATTGTACGTTCTCCGGATTGACAATGAGCATACAATGTTATGACATACAACGCGCGACTGTTAGTGCCTCTTGATGTTTTTGATACTAATATTAATGTAGGTTTGCATGCAATTCACGATTTTTGATGAACTTGCAACTGAATGATTCCAGAATTTAAACAATAATTCAGGCTCTAGCCCAGATAGTATTTCACCCTTTTAAGTATTTCTAGGCCTTCTTTACCAGAGATTCGGAAGAATTAATTTATTAGATCTATAGTATATTTAAGTCAGATATAATATGTGAAAATGCGTATAACAGATTAATTTCAATTTTGTCTGCAAATCCCAAGCTTTTCGAATTTTTGTTGAAAACCAGACTTGAATTTCATCTGGGAAGTCAAACTTCTGTATACCAATACGGTTTCTTACAAGGTTGGTCAACATACATTTGACCTTGTAGGGAATTTGGGCTAGATTGAAATCGTTTCTTAAGTAATGTGTTAGTATTTCTGGTTGATTGCACTTCGTCCGTGTATATGAGGTACTATCTGCTGTCTCTCAAGATTGATCCAATATTTTTTTTAATTTTTATCTGACGTTGTCCGGCATTTTAATTTTTGTAGATGTTTCTTATATGCAGATTTATGCTAATATTAATGTATTTATTGACACTGGCGAATTAATGAAAGGTTATGATTTCCTCGAGGACTCGGTTGTCTTTTATTGAGGCTCCGTATATCTTACTTGGTGAACAAACAAGCCGAGTCTCTGACGTACAGGACCTAGAAGTTATTTTCTCAGAATCACTAGTGGAAAATATAGTTTGTTTAAATGAAAGTAATAGAAATGTTGAAGCTTACTGCAATCCTCGTAAAAATGTGGTTTATGAACGCTAATTCATTTACAATAGAATATAGAGACAAGGGACATTGATAGTTTCTACAATGAAATCCAGAATCTAAGCAAAACCAGTGAATTTAAATAAGTCTCAGAACAGTTAGGGAACAAAATAGTCGATCAGGTACTTCCATGAAATATTAATAGGGGCGGACAACATTACATATGAAAAATTAGTCGAAATGTGCAGAACATTTGAAACAAAGGAGCGGCATACGAATGAGGTACAAAGGAACGACACATGAAGTAGATGAAATTAAAAATTCCAGTATCATTGTTTGTTGCATATCGCGCGGATCGACGATTTTTTTTTTGTTATGTTGATGATAAATTTAACAATACATCAACTACCAGTTCACAAAATTTGAAGTCGATTGAAGCATCACGTGGTAGAAAAAACATGTTGAACTGTTTTCCGATGTAATACCAAATTTTTCAAAGAAATATGTTTCTACTGTTAATACACCTTCCAAATTCCAACAATTGTGTATTACTGTGTAATATGGAACCTTAATTTCTAAATTCACCTAAAATACTTTGCTGGTGGCAAATAATATCGTGATTATCGTGAACAGTTAAAAATAAAATAAATCTAGTAAACTTTTGAATATAGCAAGACATTCCCATTTCTCTAACGTTGACATATTATATCCGAGTAATAAATTCTCTTGGTATTAAAGACCCTGTTTTTGGTAAATATTAATAGCAAATTACTAGGAAACGCCTTTAAAATAATATCACAACATTAGGGTGGAGGAGGTTAAGGAGAAAGAAGCTGGGAGATATAGAAAATGAAATGCTATTGGACAAGGAGATTCGGTGACCAAAGATAATTAACGTTAATTATGATTTTGTGTTTTATTACTTTGTACTTGAATGATCCACCGCGATGCCCCATACATACACACAAAAAAATAAAGGGTTACCACAACACCGAATCGGTGTTACATAGTGTCCCACCGATCGGATATTTATAATTTGAATCCAATCGGATATTTTAATAAAAATGGTATAAAGTACATTTGGATAAAAACTTTTACACCGCATAAAAAATATATTTTTATATTTTTCGGAGCTTTTATTTCTTAACACCGATTTTGTTCTAAAAATAGCACCGCTAACAGTCAAATATACACACCGATTTTGGTTATAAATTATATCCATTATAATAATTACCATATTAACACCGATTTGACGAAAATCGTAACACCTCTTTTATGATTTGGAAAAATCATCCTAGACATTTTTAAAAATCCGAGTGGGGTATTTTTTAAATAAATATATATACATTTATATTTTTTATTTATTTTTAATTTTATTTAGTAAATAATACATTATGTTTAACAATTTTTATTTTTTTTTTTGTGCCAAGTTTTTCAATTTTAATAATACAGATTTTGGCAGATTGTTTTTGTTCATTTATGAAAAAAGAAAAAATTATTTTGCAATATTTCGCTGATTGATGATTATGTTTTATATTAATTCATATTTTGGAATTATAAAAGGATTACAAAATTTTTCGTGATAACAAAACTCGAACGGTTCCTTATATTTTAAATCATTTAATTCAATAACATTTGTTTGAGTTGTAATTTCAACTTCATATCCATTTAAATAGTAATTAAAGTTTTTCGTTAGAAGATTTCGATAAAAAAAATATATCTTATGATTATTTTCAACTAAATGTTCAATTATACCAAATATTGGGTTGTTAAGGCTATCCTTACTACTAATACAAATGATAAATTTTTTTTTATATAAATATCCATGTTTTACTTCTTTAAGAATATTTACTTTGTCGTTCTCAGAAAAATTTACTTTGCTTGTTAAACTCTCAATATTTAAATTCAATGTATGAAATTCTGCATTAGTTTCCTTTTTAAATTGAAGCTTAATTTCAAATGTTGATATTTCAAAGTCCATATAATTAAATTCTTGGTGCTTTGTAGCTAACAAGAAACCAATATTTTTAAAATTGCGTGTAGAGTTAGCAATTCTTTTTAATTTTTCGTGCTTCCCTTCAAAACGCATTGTCCATAAGCTAGTGAGAGTTCCCATCTTACGAATGACACGGGGATAGTGTATAAGTAAATGTTGTTTTGGAGTTAAATCAGTTCCAGGAAATTGCTTTAAAAACGCTGAGTGGTGTTCTGCAATGAGAGTTTCTAGCTTGTTTACTAACTCGTCATTGTAAACAGGCGAAAAAACTATTTTGGTTATTTGGATAAGTAATAATATTACATTGAATTTTGCCAAAAAATCAGAAGATGCATTATCAATCAAGTTACGAATTAAAAATGGAAAATATCTTAGCAAACACCACATCTGCGAAGCTCTTTGCCTTAAATTTTTTGTTTTAGTCTCTAAATTAATAAGAGATGGAATATTTGATCTATTAAGATATCCAAAATTGAAATGTTTGATATTATTATTTAGATCATGTATTGAAATTAGTTTTCGCTCTTTCGTTATATATAACAAGAAAATTTTCATTTCATGTTGGCAAATACCTTCTAATAAATCATGCATAACGTCAACGCTATGTGATTCAAGTGTGTTAAAATACATCAGTTCATTTAGGAAACATGAAGATTGTATGCCGAATTCTTTGTTCTGAATGTAAATGTTATAATCATTTCGGGTTCGAATTAAATCGATATTTTCCTGAAATAATTTTTGAGTATCTTTTATATTCATTTTGCAAAAGCGGCAAAAGTAGTTGGATCTAAATGATTCACTTAAACCATACAACGAGTTAGCAGAGAGATTGTCATGACAGAGAGAAAAAATTGATCCTTTAATGTTATATAAAGTATCATTATGAATAATGTCAATACCATCGGATTCAAGAGTTTTAATATCTGCAACTAGTGGTGCTAAAAACGGCTGATAACCTAGCTCTTTAACATCTGCGTAATTGCATAAAGAGACTAAGTGAATATTCTGTAGTTGTGTATTGATATGATCTCCTAAATTTAAAACGGTTAGATAAAATGCTAGTATCTTATGAATGCCTGTTTTTGACCCTAACGGATTTACAACCTCAAACTCATCAAAATAAAGTTGCAAATGGAAACATGGAAGTTCCGATGAAAACAGCCTATTTGATTTAAAATATTCGCATTGTGTATAATGAAAAGGATGTGACAAATTTCTACTTTCAAATATTTTATTGACAAAATTTGTATTTTGCGATAAATAAGATAAGGTGTCCAGAATAGATATATAACAAAAAGTATTTGTAAAAATCCGGTGACAGTCATAAATTAAATTTTGTTTGTTCCACATTCTGTCAGTTCTAACACCTACAGCAATTTCTCTGGGTAATGGCACTTGCTTAAAAATTTGTTTACGTCGCTTATAGGTAGTATTTTCGTTTTTGAAGGGATTAGACATTATTTGTAGCTCTGGTTGTAGCAAATTAATAATATTATTGTTATTATTGTCAGTTTGCAAAGTTTTTTGACGAATATTTAATGCTATCGTTTGTGTAAAATTAGTCACTAAACCTAAAATCGTATTTTGCTGGTTATAATTTAAATCAAGTTTTAGAAAATCTGACATAAATTCATTTCGTACTTCAGTTAAGTTAAAAATTTCTCTGTTTTCTAAACATTCATTATTGTTAAAAATATTGAAGGTATCATTTATTGTGTTTTCAATTTCATCATCAGGAGAATTAGAAACTTGAGTAGTTTCTACATTACTACTGATTAAGCTACTTATTTCAACACTTATGGTACTTTTAATTTGATGAATGTTTTGTTTTGGAACGTGTTTATTTTTACAGTGTTTAGCTAAACCACCAAAACTCTCATACTGTGAGTCACAATTGGTATAGCCACAAAATATTACATTGGTTCTTGAATTTATAAAACTATGAATAAGTCTGAAATGTTTTATATAAATTTTATAATCTAAAAAAAATCTACCACAATTTTCAATTTTACATCTGTACATTATTGAAAGTAAAATTAAGTTAAAACAATTAGCAACTTAACATATTTTTTAACTCCATTAATCTGGGCGTAAGCTTAGTTTTATTCATCCTTAAGAATGCCTCCTGTATGAATAAATAAAACGAATCGTGATCAACAGGATATTGAATGTTGAGTACGTAAAACGTTTTAAATAACGATGTAAAAGCATCTATGCTGGTAATATTCACGGATAGGGGAATTTCCTTATTATCGACACTAATGCTGTAGGATAAAATTTGGTTTTTGGACGGACCTCGTAGAATTAGATGTGGCTGTTTAATCAGATCTGATATTGCTGTCCCAGTCTGAAAATATTTTATATGTAATTATTTTATTAAAATGAATGTTTTAATTTATAGAAATATGAACCAATGAACTAGTGTAAAAGTACACTTACTTTTTCAAACACGATAAAGGAATATGGCTGTACTGACGATGACACATTTTTTTTTCTGTAAGTACGGCAAAGATGTTTTAGTATAAGCAGCACACTGATATTGTCATCAAACTCTAAATAAAATGAAAGAAACAAAATGAAAATTGATTACTTTATGTTTGTTTATCACTTTGTAAACTTATTTTACTTTCGTATTCTTGAGTATGTTCTTCGTATATTTTAATTTTTCGATTGATTCCTATTTCGCCAATTTTTGTTTTTATTGTTGACCAGTTTTCTTTCAAAAATGTTGTTTCTCCATGGACTGTATCAAAATCTAAATCAATCTGAAACGAACATTGAAAATAATTAGTCAGAAACCACATTAAGCTTTATCTTATGGTACAACATATAATACTAAATATTTAAAAGAACTGCCTATGAGCAAAGCAAATATAAAAAAAAAACATTAACATAAATAGTTTCTTTAAATTAATGAACTAAATATAAAAAAAAAATACCAATCCCGGAGTATCAAGAAATCTTGGAAATTCCTCTAAAGTGAATAAGTAGGTCTACATTTGATAGTCTTAGCCATTATTGAAAAGATTTCCTTCGTATTGTTTTTGGGGCAAGCTTGTTTCAACCATTCTATATCATCTCTAAAATCCTCAAATTCATCTTCAGAATCTTCAACCGAAATTACTTTTGTAGAGTTTTTTAAGATTCGCGACGAATTGTTCAGCGATCTATTAATAGTTCTTAATCGGAATGCAAAAAATCCACTTCTATTAACGGGATTGTAAAATATTTCCTTTAATCGTAAAAAATAATAATTTAGTTACATTTTCCTGTGATGATAATTTTAACTTACATATTGTTCCGGATTATGGTTCTCGCATAGTTTAGGAAAAATTAGAGATGTAGCTTGAGCCCACAAAGTTTTATTTTCTGAACTTGGATATGTACCGTGAACTTCTATCAAATGGCTAACTATAATATTCACTAATTTTACGCGTAATTTTTTTTCAAGAATGTCTGTGGAATTGTATTTTTCGATGATTATTTTTGCTTCAGGATGATTTAACAAATATGTTTCTAGTTCCTGTAATTATTTGTAGTTAGTAAAAAGCTTTAATATTATTTGCTAATAAAAAGGGATAAAATCTATATTACTAAAAGATAAAACATGTTAAGAAAGGATTTTAATTCATTCAAATCAATAAAATCTATAGTTTAATATATTTCAGCAAAATTGAAAAAAAAAAAAAAAAAACGCTTGTGAGCATTATTACGTATCAAGCCTTATTGCACAGTGTGCTCATTTTTATAACTAAATTCTAAAGGATTACCTCTTTTAGCATATATTTTTCCATTTTAATTTTTTTTGGCAGTGAACCAATAAAAGAATCTTCCTTAAAAACTGGGGTAGCTTCATAATTCATTTGCGTAGCTACTTCAATGTATGTTTTAGTTTCAGTTTGTGTGGAATTGTCATTGTATGATTCTAAAAATAACATATGCATGCAACAAAAAATTTAAGCAGTACGTTTTAAAACAATTAAATATTTTGGAAAATTAGTTTTTTACCGAAATTTTGAAAAGATTTTAATAAAAATGATTTTTCATAAGTCAACTTCATGTCGTTAATAATAATATCAAATATTTCTTGAGTTAGTTCCATATTATCTTCTGTACATAAGCACAAATCATAATGACTTGTTGAAACACCAAAAGTTAATGAAGCTAAAATATAAAATAATTAAATACATAATAAAATGCCAAATTTTGTAATAGAAGATTTCGTACCCAGCCCATATTATTTATATCAATCAACACTACTTCAATTAAATTAATAATTAATGTTGAATTCTTTTCGCCCAAAAACATCAAAAAAAAAATTGATGTACATCGAAAACCATATTCGATTCGTCAAAAAATATCAATGTTTTTTCGTGTACTTCAATTTTAATCTACTAACAACAAAAAATTAGAAACGTCAATTTGTAGTTGTGTCTTGATTTTTAATTATTTTAATTGTTGTGTTTAATTATTTTAATCGTATTAAATAAAGTTTTCAATATAAACAGTTTTTTCCGTCTCGATTTCGAATCGATTTTTATAGAGTTTTGTGTCGAGTGTATTCTGTGTTTTGTTTTGAAATTTGAATAAAATAAATATATAATTTATAGGACAATTATGGAAGAGGTAATTGCGGAATTGGTGGCATCTTCATCGTCAAAATTAAAATAATTAAACACGACAAACAAACAAAAGGATAATAAAAATCGAGACGGAGAAAACTCTTTATATTGAAAACTTTATTTAAACGATTAAAATAATTAAACAACAATTAAAATGATTTAAAATCAAGACACAAAATACTCTATATACTATTTACAACTTTGACAAATAATAATTTACGTTTCTATTTTTGTTGTTGACGCTTCTAGTCACAAAACAACATCAGTTTGTTTCATGTACTTTTCACACCACAAAATTTATATTGATTTGAAAAAACGAAAAGAATTCGACATAAGAAACAATATTTGTATTAATTTTACCTGCTTCTAAAATATCATTTATTTTTGTTGAGTTCACCACAATAAATTTTTTTATTGAATTAAATATTACGGAAAAAACTCGTTTTCCATCCATTGTTTTTTCTTAATAAATATAGTTTTTATATCTTAATTCACTATTTGATTATTTTTTAATTAAATTCACTACTAAGATTATTAAAACACTATAAAAATTCGTTGTTATTATTAGGCATGACCACTATTTAAAAAAAATATATATCAATATTGATTCACTGTCACTGTTCACTCTGCACTCTGCAAAAAAACAATTTGTAATGAACCTTATTCTAAAACAAAAAAAAAATGTAAATACGAAATAATATTGGAAAATTTCCACACTCATTCTTAGGAACTCCTAAAAACATATTGTTTATCCCATTTTTATTGCGGTATAAAAAAAAATGTGTTTTACATAGTTATCCCTTAATTAGGTTTTTTGTATTTTAGCATATGGACCAGGTAGTTTGTTTTTGTGGTTGGTAATGGCGTATAAGGAATGTTTTTACTTGTTAAAACATATGTTTTATTATTTATGAATTTCTCCGATTCAAATTCATAAAATTTTCTTATTCATTTTTTGGGGCCAAAATATTGAAATTTGATTAAAATGCACTTTTATTTCACTGGAGGTATTAATCGCTTTGTTGCTAATGTTTAATTGACAAGAAGATTGTGCACACATTCCATAGACAACGAATTTCGACATAATTCGTCTTATCATCTCACACGTACCCTACGACCGCAACGACCAAGTATTTATCTTTTCGGATAGTTAAAAATATTTATTTATCTTTTCGGATGGTTAAAAATATTTATCCGTTGATGCGTGTTAAATTTTATAAAACTATATTCGATTGGACAAAAATAAAATACTTTTTCGGATAAAAAACAAATTAACACCGCATATTTTTTTGAGTGTAGACTGAAGCATAATGTTGAGATATGAACAAAGGGCACAAATTTTCAGATAAGAAATTTTGGACATTGTGGATGGCTCTCTGAAAGGAGTAATTTAAATTCTTAAAGATTTGAAACAGTATACTGGAGTTGTATAACTGGGTGGTATTGTGGGTCGGTATCTTTGACTTGGCGGCATGAGAGTAGAAGATTTATATTATCGTGAGTGTTGTGACCAATTGTGATATTGGGGAGGCGGTCTCCAAATTAAAGAAAAGTCGTGACATTTTTAAGCACTGTCTTTCTGACATCCATTCAGTGTACCAGTGCAAATCTAAACGGAGATGTCAAACGTGCAACAAAAACCACAACACGCTATTGCATTTGAATGTTGAACCAGCCATAGGCTCCATAAAACCAGAACCCAGCACCAATTCAACAACTGCTACTGCGTATGCTGCTTACTATGAGCAGAACAGTAAAGAAGTACTAATGTTGTTTGTCAATGGTAAAAACGCCATATTAGCTACGGTGGTTGTACAACTTGAAAATGGGTTCAACACGTGACAAGAAGTTCGTATGGGTTGCTCGACTCAGCTTGCACGCCAACATTCATAACAGAATCATGTGTCTACAGGTTATAAATTGCCAGATTATTATAAAACAATCAACCAGTCCAAAGCAGGTAGTTCGCGTGGGGTTGCCAATGTTAGAATAAGGTCGAGGTTAGACCACAGCTACATGATCGACGTAGCCGCATTAATTGTGTTTAGTGTAACATCGAATCTACCACCCAGGTAGCACTTCCATTTTATGAAACTTTACAACTAGCTGATCCTTCTTTCTACCAGTCTGGACCAATAGATATATTGTTAGTATGTGATCATTTCCTCCATACTATTAAAAAGGAGAAGGAAATCAACGTTTGAGGCGTATGCGACTTTCCAAACCCCGCAGAGTCAACAGAACGGGTATTTTTCACACAAGATGAGGATAAATCATAAGTAAGCCACCCCTCACAGACGAAAAAGTTAAATATATCACATATTACAAGTATACCGTCACCAAAACCAACAAGGAAGACTAATTGTCTCATTATCATTACCATTCTAACACCGCTCTCCATAATTAGCAGATTCATTCAACCAAGCAGAGCTCAAATTAATTGCTTTAGAGAGGATGCTATCTAATAATCCGCCTCTACATATAGCTAATACCGTATTTGCTAATACAACAATTTCATAGAGGAGTATTTACAATTAGGCCACATAGAGTTGATCCCGACAAGTGAAGTTATTCAGTCAGTTGGTAAAGCCTTTTATTACCACATCATGGGGTGATGAAGAAGTCAAGTTCCACCACAAAACTATTTGTTGAGTTTCTTACGTAACATTATTGATGTGCAGAAACAATTATGAAGAGATTTCCAAAATGTCTAATCAATCTGAGAATACAAGCCAGAATTTTAAGATTGGCGTTTAATGCTAGCAAAATGAATCATTTAAGAAAAATTGGAACTTTATCAACTGAAGAAATGCTGTGGGCTGAAACACGGTTGTTTCGGCCGATTCAACACACACACGATTCAGAAAGGAAGTTAATTTACTAAGAAAAGGGGTTGTGTTGAATAAAGACAAACTGATCAATTTTGTTCTATTTTTAGATAGTATTGGAATACTATGAGTTAGCGGGCGACTTTCTAATGCATCATTACACTAAGACACCAAACACCCATTAATTTTATCAAGGGACTCCGACTGCCATAAATATGGTGGCGCATTTACATTTAAAACTACTGTATGCTGGATTTTCGCAATGGCTGTCTCATATTAGAAAAGAGATCCAGACCCTGGAGAGCAAAAGAACTGAATACTACGGAAAGTAGTATATCAATGCATGAGATATCATAATCAAAGGGTCAAGGAACCATTTCTGCTACTACTACTAATTCACACATATTTATTGCCGAACATATTTCTTCCAGGAAAAAGAAGTTATTATCGGAGTGCAAACTGCAAACTACTAAAAAAGGACCACAATTTTAAACATGTAAAATTCGGCTAAATTTTCTGCAAGTTTGATGACGTCAGTATACCGGTAAAAATTAGTTCATTTGAACTAATATTCATTAAAGAAAAGTCATGGTTGCGGTCCGAACTGTACAGTGGAAAACAATGTTACAATTGAAGTTCGCCGTATTTTTGGGAATGATGATAATATTTGAAGTTTTTGTTTCATCTGCTGTTCATTTTCATGATGTCTGGGTATTATTTTGATTAATCTATATTTTGCTATTATTAATCCAATTTATTTCTGCTTTTGTATTTTAGACATCTGTTTTTTACAATACAATATGAATTTATATTATCAAAATATAACTACCGCAGGTAAGTTATGATTTTATTTGTCTTACCGAAACATGGCTCAATGGCAATGTTGGCTCTTACGAATTATTTGATAATCGATATTTGGTATATCCTTCTGATCGTAACCT
This sequence comes from Tipula vernalis, assembly GCA_958295665.1. Classification (NCBI taxonomy): domain Eukaryota; kingdom Metazoa; phylum Arthropoda; class Insecta; order Diptera; family Tipulidae; genus Tipula; species Tipula vernalis. Next base: position 331,839,847 of record OY282558.1, on the reverse strand, counting down.
TAGTGTGAGTGGTTCCCTTGATGGCGGTGGAGTTTTGATTGCGGTGCCCATTCCTAATTTTTCTCAACAGATTTCTATATATATGTGTAGTTCATTTCGCTCATGCTACATACGATTATTTACAATCGTTTTTTGAATTTTTAGATGAGTTTTGTTGTAGAAATATAATTTCAAGTAGTGAGTTATTATTGGTTGGGAACTTTAATTTGCCATCTACAATAAGATGGTCGTTGTGCTGAGCTATGTTTTAGCTAATTTTATGGGCGGAACTCTCGATTTAATAATTACCAACAACTGTATAAGCCACGCAGAAAGCTCTTTATCCAAAATTGATCAATATCATTCACCCCTTACTATTAAATTTAAAGCTAAATGTTCTAAATTTAAAAAAATACGATTCAGCAATTCGATTAATTTCCATGCAATTAATTATAATAGGACAATCTGTTTGACAACATTGCAGTTGATTCACGTGTAGATATTTTTTACAGCAGAGTTTATGACATTATACATACAAATGCGTACAACTCGAATCGAAATAATTTCAAATTTCCGACATGGTATTCTGTTCGTTTGAGAAGATTGATTAAGACAAAATCCAAACTGCTAGCTAAATCAAGAGCTTTTAACCCTACCATATATGATAGTCAAATTTGCGTTTTTTCGAAAAAATAATTAAATCGGATATCAGAATTTGTTATATAACTATACATATGTATATGCACAGTTCATGGTTCAATTAAAAGAGATCCGGAATTTTTCTGGAAGTTTAATAAAAGCATTGTCTTGTAAATCGGAATTTTCCATCGTTATGAACTATTTAGATAATAGCTCGAACGATTCCATAAAGATTTGTAATTGGTTTTTTGATTACTTCAGAAGTGTGTTTAATTCATCATCGACAATTACCAATTTTAATTATTGTAATTATAGGTTTTTAAATGACGTTCACTTGACTATTAAAGAACTCGATTTGAGAAAGAAATTTGTCATTCAGAATGGCCAGTCTTTAGTTAAATAGTTAGTGCTGCTGCCGATGTAACTAATTATCGTGGAATATCCATAAGTAATTTGTTTAATAAAATTTTTGAAAAGCTAATGTTCAAAATTTTATATACTTAAATATGACACTTAATTAATACGGTATATCTCAACATGATTTGTACCTGGTAAATCAACGGCTACCAATTTATTGGAGTTTTCCAGTTTCCTTTCGAACCAGATTAACAATAATCTCAAGTAGATTGTGTGTATACTGATTTTCAAGAGGCCTTTGATAAGGTTTGGGCTTCTTGAATGTAACTGACAAATATAAATGTTGGTTAATATCATATTTAACTGAACGTACAGTTTATGTCCAATTCAATGAGGTTTGTTTTACTACATTCACTCCTACATCCGCGGTGCCACAGGGCTCTATACTTGGTCCATTATTGCTTTTAGTATTCAGAAACGACATTGTCTTTAACATGTCTAGTAAATGTCTATTATATGCCGATGATCTTAAGATCTTTCGATCAATTAAGTCTGACAATGACTGCTACCCTTTACAAAATGATTTAAGATTGTTAATAAAGTGGTGTTATATAAATAAACTTGAATTAAATATTTATAAATGTAATATTATCACCTATACTAGAAAAAAGAAGCCCAATTTATTTAACCCTTTCAGACGGGAATTAATACGGGTGGTCGGAAAATTATTTTTGCCCTAGATTTGGTTTATTAAACACTTAATGCCACGTTATGGAAGCTATTATAATAACCGATAGGCTGCAGAGTAGGAATGCTGAAATGTACATTTTAATGTGCATAACGTTTCAAATCTTGTAACAATATTTGATTCATACAAGTTATTTCAGTTTATTTTATTTTATTAATTCAAAAAATTATATAAAAATAAAAACAATTCATAAATAAAAATATAAATAATATGTAAACAAAGAATTGTGGGTACTTTAAAAGCTATGTAAGAAATAAAATAGGAACAATATTTGACTCAAAAGTTATCGAAATTTATTTTTTATGGAATTGTTCAAAAATATTGCGTTCTTTAGTAATGCATAAATGAACATTACATTTTCGACAAATAAAATGTGTTCTTCCAGCAGTCCCTTGGGATGAGGTTTGGCAGTTCATTTTACACCTCGTAGCTTCTTTTTTTCCATCATGATAAGGAAAATGACTAATTTCGTTATATCTAACATCTCGCACGGGCCGTACCTCCATGTCTCGCTTTGTTGTTACCGGTGAACTTGCAGAACATTCTTTAGAATTTGAAGGTCGACCTCGCTTAGATGAGAACATTTGTTGCCCGGCATAAAGTATGCATTGGATACTTGCAATTGGAAGTCTAAAAGATCCAAAATCGAGTTTTTTGGTTGATCCAACTTTTTGCATTTCTCTTGTATTCTATCCAACTATCTGCTAAAGCGAAATCTAAAAAATGTGTAAATAATCTTAATGAAAACTCGGTAGTATGAGATAAATTGATCAACGGAATCGACTCCTCCATTCAATCATTGTACAACCGTACGATTTCTGGCCTTGAAACTTAATCGTATTTTTTTGATGTTTTATTCCACCAAATGGATTGATTTATTGTCCTGCCACTTAACCAGAACGATTTCTCCGTCTCGACTTACTACCTGATCACATGAACCTCTACCTTTTTTGGATAATTCCTTATCAGCTATAAGGGGAGGATTGTTAAATCTGTTGATTCTAACCGTTCCGATTGCAAAGTGATTTTTATGTCGAAGATATTCCAATAATTGATACGTCGTACAAAAGTTATCAAAGAAAATCTTATGTCCTGGTTGCCTAAGTCTCTCGACTAATCTTATTACAACTGAAGCTCCAAAACCATACTTGCTTTGACAATTAGCCGATGATCCTGAAGTAGATCCTTGATACAGAAAGAAATCATAAGGCTGATCTGTTTTTCCGGCTAGAACGTAAACTTTGATTCTCCATGGATTTGGTTTACCTTTCTTATATTGTTTTGTTGACAGTTTGTTCAACAGGCAATTGCAAACAACGATTTCTTACGGCGTCTATAACCGGTCTAACTTTAACAAATTTATCTGTGTTGTCCTTGGCAATTTCAAGATTATTCACTATATGCAAGTTGTTCCTTAATTGTACAAACCGGTCACACGACATGTTGGATTTGAATGCTTGAATTCCTAAAATTGAATTCCAGTATAACCGCAATCTAGAAAATTTCATGCAACCGATCATGATATGTGATCCAAATAGCTTTTTGATTTCATTTTTTTCTGTAAGTTTGAATTGTTTCACATTATTTTGTTGAGCGTAGAGATTTGTAAAAAATGAAAATGACTCAAATAACTCGTCTATAAACTACTGCGAGAAGTAATCGTATGGAGTTTTTATTTTGTCTTCAATCAAATTTTCGGATGCAAACTGAAAGGGTGGTACGCTTTGGGCAACAAATTCCCTTCTACACCATTTTATGTCACTCTTATTAGTAATTGAAATAGGCTCACGTTCTGTTTCGTCAAATAATTCAACCATAATATCTTCATTAATTACTATATCGTCGCCTTCTTGAGCTGTTGCAATTACTCTGGGCTCCGATTCAATGCCAGGTTTAATTTCGAAGTCTTCCCAGTCTTCCTCATTTTTCTCAAATGGCTTCACGCTCGTATTGGTAACAATATCTTCTAATGCTTGTTCAACATTTACAGTTGAATCATCTTCACTGTCACTTGGGCACTCCACGTCAGATTCCAATAATAAGATATAAATTTCTTGTTCCGTAAGGCACCGATGAGACATCCTAATAAGTATTCATATAAAAATATATTAAAATTGAAACGAAGTATACATTAAAATGTACAGAATATTATAATGTACATTAGAATTAAAACGGATTGTGCATGTTAATGTATACATCTAATTTTAACTCACCTTTTACGATTAATTAATTATTTTTTCACGAATTTAATTCAAATGTAATATTCCTTCGGTTTTATTAAAATAATCACACACAAAAAAAATTATACTATCCCAGGGGGTCAATTCTCGTTCTATGAAAAAACCTAATGAAAAAAAAGTTTTCATTTTGATTCCATCAAGTCTTTTTCATTTATAACATTTCACACAACGACAATAAGCGATTCTCGATGTCCAAATGAAAAAGAATCGTGAGAAAAACGCTGAATAAGTTATTTCCATAGTAAGCTACACTGTAAACACATATTTTTTCGAGTTTCATGTATATTTCCGCTAGCTGATACAACAATTGGTTTAAATATTAGCTAAATAAATGATAAAGTAGATTTAGTTAATCAGTTTTTGTCATTGGCTGTCAAAATATAAAGTAAATTATAAAATTGACCAAATTATTTTTAAAACTTAACTTAATTAATTATTTGGGGGCTTTTCTTAAATATACGGAATAGTTTTTAATAGATTTACTTATTAGTTAAGTTTAAAGTGAATCATAATATAGCTTCAATGCACATTTAATGGTAAAAATACAAATTTAGTTTTTATAGAATTTTATTTCCATATTTATGATGTTCTCACCGCCAAAATGGTCAGTGAGAAAGTTTTATTCATATGAAAAGATTTTGACGTCATTTTTCTCCTTCTCATGGAACATGAATCGGAAATGTGTATTTCTCACTGAAAAAACTTTTCATTGTACTTTTCATAGAACGAGAATTGACCCCCAGGATAATATGGTAAGAAGCAGTTAATTGGGCCGTAAATCCAAAAAACACGTTGAACACTACTCAAAAATCAAAGCGAAACTGATAAAATATATTATGTAGATACGAAATTGTGACAAAGGAGGGAAGAGAATACTGTATTTAATATAACTGTTAAATTTTTGTCTAGTATATTTGTACCAATTTCGTAAATATTAATTATACTCTTAATGGGATTATAATAAATAGAGTTGGAATTGTTAAAGATTTAGATGCTACTTTCGATAAAAAATTAACTTTTACGACTTACATATATTGACAATATTTGTACGAAGGCTAATAAGTTATTAGGTTTTGTATTATGTCGTTGCTAGGATTTTATGTCGTACCGTATCACAGTAATGTTGTTTAATTCCCTTGTAAGAAGCCAACTCGAGTATTGCCAGAGCCTTCTAGAGTATAGAGCCATAATGTTAATGACGTATTTTTTAGAAGCTTTTTTAGTGGTATAACTTTTCACTGATTTTCATACACGGCAAAAAAAATTGTACTAATTTATAATCTATTTGGGGTTATATAATAGTTCAAACTAATTTCAGGTTACATTGTAATCCTCACCAAAGATTAAAAAAAATGTTTAGTCAGGAAAAAACTTATAATGTAATATTTCGTTATTAAAAAAATTATAAGTTACATGTATTTAACTTTAGGACCATTTACTTATAGTCGATTTAAGTAACTCAGGATTAAGATTAAACCTCGCCAAAGATTAAAACAAGTTTAATAAGGAAAATCTTATATTGTAATATTTCATTATTAAATAAATTATAAGTAATACAGGGTGGCTGATGAATTTTGCTACATTAAGAAACTCAAATAATTTTTTTTTTCAGTGTATGGAATTCATTTTTCTTTTATTCATGTTAAAGCTCATTCAATTTTATTAAATATAGCTTAATTAGTTTTAAAAATAATGGAATTTAAATACCCCCCTGCTCGTTGATGCATGTGCGGCATCTTACCAAAAAGTTGTTCATTACTGCTTGGAGAGTTGAGACAGGAATAGCCGCAATTGTTTCTCGAATGGATTGCCTTAGTTCATTCAAATTTGTTGGTTTTGCTTTGTAGACTTCCTGTTTGCAATAACCCCACAAGAAAAAGTCAGGTGCAGTAAGGTCAGGCGACCTGGGTGGCCAACGGAATGTGGAGTTTCTGCTTATCAGTTTATTGGGAAATTTTCGTCGCAATTCTGTCATAACAGGTTGGGCTATGTGAGGAGCTGCACCATCTTGCTGAAACCACACAGAGTTGAAAGAAATTCTCCTTCGGCGTAATTCTGGATAGAAAAACTCTCTCAACATGCTCAAGTAACGGTCTCCAGTAACCGTAACGGTGTGACCGTTTTCTTCGAAGAAGTAGGGCCCGACAATGCAGCGTGATGAAACTGCACACCACACTGTGACACGAAGTGGATGCAATTCCGTCTCATGGAGTAACTGTGGGTTGGAAGCACTCCATATTCGACAATTTTGTTTGTTTATGTTGCCGTTTAAATCGAAATGGGCCTCGTCAGACATGAAAAGACAGTTCAACATGTTTCCATCCTCTTCCACCATTTGAAGCATCTTCTGGCAAAATTCCAAGCGAATCGGCAAGTCTGCAGCGTTCAGTTTGTTGGCCAATTGAATTTTATATGGGAATAAGTCCAAATCTTTGTGCATAATTGACTGTAATGACTGTCTGCTTATACCCATTTGAGCAGATAAGCTTCTTGTCGAAACACGTGGATTGTTTTGTATGGCAGCAGCTACAGCAGCGATTGTTTCCTCCGTTCGAACTGAAGGGTTTCGATGGTAAGGTCTTCTGTTGACTGTCCCATGCTCGGCAAAATTGTTTACAAGTCTCATTATGGTCCATCTGCTCGGAGGATTGCCGCCAAACGTGCGCCTGTACTCTCTTTGAACCGAAACTACGGACTCCAGAGCGTGATAGCGGCGGACAATCCAAATTCTTGTTTCAGTGTCCCAGTTATCCATTTTTGTTAAATGTAAAAGTCAATCTGCAAAATAAAAAAAAAATTAACTAGATTCATTGAATAGAAAAAAAGTTATTCAATTTTTTTTTGGTAGCGGCTTTCATCAGCCACCCTGTATGTATTTAACTTTAGTATCATTAATTTCAGTTGATTGAGTAACTCCGGATTAAAAGTAAACCTTACGGGATTTAAATTATTTTAATAATAAAAATACTTCATTTTAATATATTATTTATTTCATATAATATATTCGAATATTTCATACATATATTAGTAATATAATAACTTAATATAATACATTATTATTTCAAACATTTTTTTGGTATAATAGTTAAAAATAAAAAAACATCTATAATAAATTTGGAACTAAAATAAATTGATTTTCCATAATTGTATAACATTCAAAGGTTTTTTTGTTATTTAAATCATAATAGCTAAATACAAAGCTCAATATCTGTTTCTTTAATATGATAACTGTTAAAATTTTCATTGAAAATAACTATATCAAATATTTTAACTTGAAAATAAGAAACTTGATTTACATGGTAAATATTAGTAATTTTACCAAATTTATTTTGGTTATTTAAATATAAAAATAAACCCATTCGATAATGAAATCCCGGATCTACTTCAAACCAGTTTGTACTAAAGCATTCTATCAAATGAATGCTATTTTCATATTGAGGAAATTTTATTAAATAATTAGTTTGCACCTCGAAAGGTAAAGATATAAAACAAAATGTTTCTTTCGTTTTGCCTAAATGTTTCTTTTCAGTAAAAGTATGATTGTTTATAGATTGTGAAATAAAACATTGATGACGGAATGCTAATGTTTTACAAATATTTTTATAATTATTTATAGCTGAATTAATTTTGGTGAAGTAACGATGTTTGGCTTCATATCTCATACACCATGTATGCAATAAAGGACCTATTTTACTAATTATTCTAGGATAATGTGTTAGTATATGGTGCTTTGGCAATAGCTTCAATTTATAATCTTGCAAAATACAATTGAGGTGGTGAGTAATATTATTTTCTAATTGCACAATTCTTGATAAAGGTATAGCTGGCGACAAAACAATATGAACAATTTTGAATAGAGTAGTAATTCCATTCCAAAACTTTGGAAGCTTCAGACTTAATTCATAAAAGATAAAAGGAAAATGCAAAAATAAACACAAATTTTGCGAAGCTGTAAGACCTATAGATGTTAATGTCTGTTTGTCTGTATAAATAGTTGATGGTAAATTCTTTCTGAACGTGTACCCAAATTTAAAACATTTAATTTTTTCATTGACTTTTTCTAATTTAATGAGCTTTGAAGAAATTGCAACTTGCAAGAAGTGTTTAAATATAAACGGAATGGCATCTTCTAAAATATCATGAATTATATCAACATTACTATTTTCAAATATGTTGTAATGAAGTATATCATTTAAAATACAATAATGCTTGATACCTTTAGATGTGTTATGATTAATATTTACGTCTGTAGTTCTGAAAATATTTTTATAATCAGTAAAATTTCTCAATTCAGCTACATTTTCCGATGCTAAAATTTGTGTTTGATCTTTATGTGCCGTACATATTCTACAAAAAAAATTCGCTTTAAATGATTCAATGAACCCTAACGCACAATTTGCACCTAAATTGTCATGACTTAACGCTACTAAAGTTCCTTTTAAATTATAATTCTTTGTTTCAAAATTTATATTTATTCCGTCCGATTCTAAATTTTTTATATCTGCAACTATAGGTTCAAGTACTCTATTAAAATTAATGTTTTCATTTTTTAAATCATTACTAAAAAATAGCTGACTAAATATATATTCTCTAATTTAGAACTAAATGGATAAGGGACATTTCGCAATGAAAAATAAATAGCACCTATTTTATGAACTCCCTTTTTACTACCTAACGGATTTGCAACTTCAAACTCATCAAAAAAAAATTGAATTTGAAGTGGAAATGTGTTTTCGGTAAAGAAACTGATCTCCTTAAAAATGTTGGCACAACAAAAGTTTTGTAATAAATTTTTATCACAAACATGGTCACTTTTGAAGTACATATTGCAAAAATTATTATTTTTAAACAGAGAATATAAAGTTTGTTTTATTGGTATGTATTGAAAGGTGCATTGTACTAAAACATTTTGATAAATATTTTGATTTACATCAAATTTTTTATCCCATCTATCACCCAAACTTTTTTCCAATAAATCTGTGTAATATTCACAATCTTTGTTAGCTTGCTTACTTTTATAATATGTTGAAAGATTTTTAATTTCACTTACGACTGACGAATTAAAATTAAAAATAAATTCAAGAATTTGAGAATTACTATTTATATGCTTTACATAATCAATCATTGATTCACAATTTTTGTTGAATAAACTACTAATGCTTTTTAAAATGATGGTAATATTGTCTTGACAAATATTCATAGACATTAGTTCATTAACAAACTCTTGAATGTTTAATTTAATATTATGAAAGTTTAAACCTAAATTTGCATCATAATTAGTTTGTTCAATAGGTTGCTCAGAAATATCATCACTTATATTAGACTGTGAAGTAGTTTGAGGTGTATCATTCGTTATCTTACTAACATTAATTATTTCTTCAGTTTGATTTAATGGAAGAGTTTGTGCAACTGATTTACAAGTTCTAACATGTCGCCTTAGACCATTAAATGTAATAAATTCATTTGTGCAAGTTTGACTTATTATACATTTTAAACTGCTACTTTTAGTTTCAGACATAAAATGGTCATACTTTAAATGAAAAATAACATGATTTACTGATTTAAAATTTTGCATGTTGCACTTGAAGCAGAAAAACATTTTGTATACTGATTTGTTAATTGAACCGGAAAAAAATTTCTATTAAATTACTAGAAGGCTTCGCACTGCTAATATTATAAATATAAATAGCAAAAAAGTTAAAAAAATGTAGTAAATTCAGATTAAAATTAATATTAAAAACATAACAAGACTTAAATACAATGTCAAACCCGTCCAAGAAGTTATAATGGAACGGTAAAGGAATCAGCTCTCCATCAATTTGAAGATAAAACTGAGATATAGCAGTTCTATTTGGCCCAACAGCCACTATATGTGGTTCTTTTACATTCGTTGCAAAATTTTTTGGCGGTGTATTTAACTGTAAAAAAAAATTTAATATAATAATTAAGTTTTTAAATATTTTTCATATCTTACATCCTCAAACTGCACTAGCAAATTACAAGCTTTTTCAAAGTTCAACCGTTTGGTGTATTTTGATTTTTTCCCAAAAGTTGTAGCCGGTAAAAGTTTTAATAATCCCAAAAAGGTTTTAATAGTGTGACTCCAACCTGTAAAATATAGTAATTATCGGACGTAATTGTGGAATGATTTTAATAATTGTACGAAACTTACTCCCTAACTTTTCGAAGGTTTCCCCAATGGTAACCTGCCGTACCGATTCAATTTTATTGCTCTATTCTTCCCAGCAGCTAAGTTAATTATTCGAAATGTTTGGATGCCATAGTTCAAAATCATACAGTATCTAAAAAAGATAGTTAAAATAAATTAAAAAAATATCAACGATAAAAGTTAATTAAGTATGTATACCAGTTCAGGTTTATAAAAAAAGAAAGGGAAATGTTGCTTTATGTTTAGGTTTTCCTTTATAAATTCAATTCTCTCATCTACACAGGTTTTAAAAAACTCTTTCTCTTCAATTTTTAGTTTTGATTTCACAATTGTCTCCTCGACTTTTCCTAGTTTTTGTTTTTTTCTTATATTGCCGAATGTACCTTCCACTTTATGTCGTTTGTTATTAATATTTTTTAATTTTGATACCAAAAAGCCGCTATTATCCTCTGGGTTGTAAAATATATCCTACAGCCATAAAATATATTGGTAACATGAATATTTTCAAATAATTATTTTGTAATTGACTTACGATTCCTTCAAATTTACTGTTAGCAACTTTAAATGATAGGAATAATGTAATTGCTGCTTTTGCAATTGCAATTTTGGCTTCCTTTTTAGGATAATTACCAAAATATTTTCTTAAATAATTGGTCAAAATTTTCACAAAAGTTCTCCTGCTAGATTTGCATAAAGTGTTCATTTCGTTATATTCCTCGAGAATCTCCAATCCATCCGTATCTTCTTGTAAAAATATTTTAAGACCCTGTGGAAAAATATTTAATATATTAAATTTAAAAAAATTGATAAATCCAAGAATGTATTAAAAACCAAGAAATAAATTAAATTATTATTTTGAATTAAATATGTGCATGCCAACATGGTTTTCCTTGTTCATCTCAATTATGGTGATTACATAAAAATTTAAATCGAAAAATAACTTAACCTATAAATTTAAATTAAATTTATTTATTTATTTATAGTATTTATAAATAATTTAGTATTAAGAGGAAAAGCACACATGGAAACAAAGCAATCGAAACAAAAAAAGAAAAAAGAAGTTGCTTCCATTAGGCATAAAAACCTCTTAAATTTTTTCAAACAATTTCCACCTCGTGCTTACACATTCTATTTTGAGCAGTAGCTCATTTACAATAAAATGTACAGCACGAGATGAAATAATATTAAAAATTAAAAAAAAACAAAAATAACATGGTTATTAAAAATAAATTAAAAAACTACGTATTGCCCATCAATCACGCCACTCCAAAAATTTTGACCTAAATAATTTTGCCGATCCTAATCTCTTAATTTCCAATGGAATTGAATTCCAAAGGGAAACTCCCCTAACACAAAATGACGCGTTTAACGACCTACAACAATTTTTAGCCGGAATTAGGCGGAAGTTAGAGGAATGAAACCTACTAAACATTAATTTCCTATATAGATAACAAGGCTCCTTAGCTTTAAGAAGTTTAAAAATAAAAAGACAAACGCGAAATTCGTAAAAAATAGATAAACTACATTCTAAAACAAGGCTAGAGTAGGCAGAAATATGATCGAACTTCCTAATACCAAAAATAAACCTGGTACAAGCATTGAAACATCTTTGGAGAACATTCATATTTTCCTGAAGCATACCGAATAAAACTATGTCACCGTAAATAAAATGAGGAAGAAGATAAGACAAAAACAATTTTTTCCTAAACTTACTATCAGAAAATCCAACCACTTTATACAAACAACTAAGCATGCCAAAGACCCTCTTACTAATAGTAACTAAATGGTCACCCCAAGTAAGAGTTTTATTAATAACTAAGCCTAAATCCCTAACAGTATTTGAATATACAATTAGCGATTATAACTTTTATTACGTTACTTTAATCTATATTTTACACAAGCAATATCGTCGATGACGATGCAAAAGCGTGTATCTACTATCTACAAAATTTGTCAAAATCGTTTTATTGGTTTATTGGTAAAAATAATAGAAAATAATAGAGTTTGCTGGTTTTTAAATTAAATTGGAGATAACAGAACGTTAAAAAGTGAAGCTGATCAATTTTGTTTGTGTATTTTAGTGTACCTACTATGGCAAATACGCACGTTTTTCTCATTTTCTGAAAAAATAGCAAACGTGTAGATACATGCTTTTGCACCGTCACCGACGATATGGTATTTCCGATTTCAAATTGGTAACATGATAAAAATAATATAATAAACGTTTATTTTAGGTAGCTAATAATTAGAAATACACGTAAAGAATTTTAGAAATAAGATGGCAAACACGATAGTTTTACTCGTTTTTATATGATGCAAAATTAATAAGAAAATATACAAATTTTAAAATAACTAATTGGATTAAAAAGAATTAGACGATCGCTCACTAAATTTAATTTAAATAATTTTAACCTCACTTAATTATTACACTTCAAATTATTAACAGCACATTTTGGAACTTACCTGAGCGGTAATCAATAATTCAGGGCCAAATACAGCATTTGCTCTACTAACTGGCGTGGTATTTGTAACGGAAACTACGAGCTCAACCTCAAAACAAGCGCAATTACCAAATTGTATAATAATGTCTTCCAAGTTTTCTTTTTCAATATGGATTTTATCAAATTCCAGTGTGAATGTATTTTCACATAAGTCGTAGGGACTGCTGTTGATTACTAAAAATAATAAATTTAAATTATTAAAATCCAAATACATACAATATATATATGTATATATATAAAATATATATATATATATATATATATATATATATATATATATATATATATAAGATATTAATATATATATATATATTAAAGATGTTATTAAAACCTTACTTTTTTCTAAAACATCACTTAAAACATTGAAAGTAATGATTTTTTTAGTATTTTGTGTACCACATGTATACTTTATTTTTAAAATTTTTATGTTCGACATGTTCGACATGCAGTAATCCAAATTTTCGCATCAACTAAAATTTTACCGGGATTAATACATTCATTTTATAATTCCACTTAGTTTAAATTGTAATATAATATAATTAAATAAAAGTTTCCTGTTCTAACATGTCGATAGAATTACAAAAAATGTAAAACAAAAAACGGTACAATTAAATTGTTTATTATATTTACTGAAAGAGATAACCAAATTCTTATATCTTAACTACTCACTCATAGGGAAGTATTTCGTACATTATGAAGGCAAACGAAAGAAAAATGCATGATCGTGAATAAAATAAAAACCAAAAACTATCGATTTTGGCCGAAAAATACACGAATAAATAAAATCCATTTCTTTGCGTGACGCATCGCGTGATTTTTGTTGGTAGATTCCAATCCAAAATTCTTGAAAGATAACATTTTGTATTCGATTTTAACGCATGATAGTTAAGTTGTAACCGGAAAGAGGAATATACAATTTTTAATCATTTGGAAATATTATAATTAATTTTATTTATATTGCGAAAATGTCTGTAATCTTTTTTAAGGTTTAAAAAATAGTATTATATTTTTGACCGTGATAGGAATCCATAGTAAAAATGGTGTTTTTAGCTTCAAGTTTTTCAATGAAAAAAGCAAAAATGTTATAAAATGTTTATATAAAAGTTTTCTACATATCTTTAAGAACAATATATGTACAAGAAGGCCATATTGGTATTAATTAAATATTAATTGTAGAAATATTAAAATTAAACTATTTCTAAAATATAGTATATTTTTTCGAACTTTCATTTTGAAAAATACATCAAAGTTGGCTCTGACAAATTAAAATAATACTTGCTAAATTTATCTTTAGTTTTACTAGTGTACGTAAGATGTCTAAAATGGTTACAGAAAAATACGAAAAAAAATTATTTAATCGCAAAATTATCACACATTCCTATATTTTGTGAATTGGTTTTACTTTTCATACAATTTTTGAACTTGAAACTTCCCCTGGTGGTAATTTTTGGTACGATTTTTCCAAATTTTTACGGCCATCACTGCCATCTATGTAATGCATATTGACTTAATTTTTTTTTTTTTTTTTTTTTTTAAAACATCTTTATTGATATGGCTACTACAATCTTAAACATTATTAATTCATTAGTAAGGTTGACATTAGTACTTATGAGATAAGCATAAACTTGTGTGGGTCTGTTGGACCAGTATCCAGTTCCCTTAAGATATAATATTCATACGGTTAGCTCATGTGGTTTGATTCGTTTGAGCCGCCTTATTTCGTTTGTACTGTCCAGTAGTTGTATAGCCTCAACGTTGGTGTGGTTAAGAAGCCTCTTCTCATGTTTAATGGCACATTCGCGGATGACGTCGTCTATCAATTGTATTTTTAGATCATTGTGTATTTCTCTAGTAGTCACAAATCGGTAAGCGTTGGTGACCATTCGAAGAAATTTATTTTGGCTACGTTGTATAATGTCTCTATTGGATTTATGAGTACAACCCCATAGCTGCGCACCATACATCCATATTGGTTTGAAGATAGTCTGGTAGACTAGTCTTTTGCAATACAGGTTCATTTTGGAATGATGCCCAATTAACCAGTACATTTGACGTTGTTTTAATCGTAACTGTTCAGCTTTTTGTCTCACATGATGTTTCCAGTTGAGCCTTGAATCTAAATGCAGACCAAGGTATTTAGCCGATTCAGCCTGCGGCACTTGCGCCCCATTGAGGTATATGTGTAGACTGTTATTTTTGTGTCGGAGCGTAAATGTCACATGGGTTGATTTGAGCTCATTAAGCACTATTTTCCAGTCAATTGTCCATTTAGTAACGTTGTTCATTGCTCGTTGAAGATTTTCCACTGCCCTTGGTTGTGATTCGTCTACTGACATAATTACAGTGTCGTCAGCGAACGTGCCGATGAACGTTTTATTCGTTGTAGGTATGTCCGCAGTGTAGATAAGGTAGAGGAGGGATCCCAATACGCTTCCCTGCGGAACTCTCGCTAGAGTTGGATAAAAGTCAGAACATGTTTCTTCATGGATGACTCTGAATTGGCGATCAGAGAGGTATGATTCAAGCAGCTGGCAATAGTTTTGTGGTAGCATTTTGCTCATCTTGAATGTCAATCCCTCGTGCCAAACCCTATCAAAGGCCTGAGATACATCCAGAAATACGGCGGGGCAATATTTCTTTTCTTCCAACGCTTGCTCTATTACCGTAGTTATTCGATGGACTTGATCTATTGTGGAGTGGTTATTCCTGAATCCAAATTGAAAATCAGGAACGTTTACCATTGGCTTTAGACGTTTTAGTAGTAGTTTTTCAAACAGCTTTGATAAGGTCGGAAGCAGTGAAATTGGTCTGTATGATGTTACTTCTTCATCTGGTTTACCTGGTTTCTTCAACATAATTATTTGAGCCGTTTTGAAGCATTTGGGTATATACTTCAATCTCATACAGGCATTAAATAAGTATGTGATCATGATGATTGCTTTGCGTGGAAGTTCCTTGAATAGACCCGGTGATATTTCATCAATTCCTGGTGCCTTTTTTTGACTAAGACTTTTGTCGATTTCTTCAGCAATTTCCATTGGCGTGACCCTTTTAAAATCCTGATTTGGTTGATAGACAGGTGTTACGTCAATGTTGGATTGAATGTCATGGGGTTGAAACACTGTTGCTAGGTGTTGAGCAAAGAGTTCCGCTTTTTCTTTGTCATGTCGAACCCAATTGCCTTGAGCATTTCTTATAGGTGGTACTCGAACTACAGGTCGTTTAAATTTTCTGGTTGCTTTCTATAACGAGTAGTCCTTATCCATTTCTGGACCTAGCCCACTTAAGTAGTTGTCGAAGCAATCCTGTTTGAAGCTTTTGATTAGCCTATTGACTTTGTTACTTATTCGATTGAAGGTGGTTTTGTCAGCGGGATTTCTGGTGAGATGCCATATTCTCCTTGCCTTTCTCCTTTCCTTGATTTGTTCCCTAATTTCAGCCGGGTATTTGACTTCAATCTCCGCTTTGTCCTTTAATTCTGGAGTAGCTAGACTGGCGGCCATACGAGTGTATTCAATGAAATTGTTTGTTTGTTGTTCCAATTCTTCATTACTTTTAATACTAACTTTTAATTCAACTAGCTCTTCCAGTTTTTCTCTGAAGAGGTCCCAATCCGTGAATCTATTAGTAAGGTTTTGCTTCTTTTTTTTCTTGATGACTATAGCGCTTACTGACAACAGTACAGGAATGTGATCAGATGTTAAGTCGTTAATTCCTTCGACTCTAGTGTAATTGGATGAAATACCTTTTATGATGAAGAAATCAAGCAAATCTGGTATTTTTCCTGCATCCGTTGGCCAATACGTTGGCCTCCTTGGAGACAGATATTCACATTTGTTTTCATGAATGGCATTGAACAAAGCATTTCCTTTCCCAGGAGAAATTAGCCTGGAACCCCAAGCTGTATGTTTTATATTATAGTCTCCTCCAATAATAAATCTTGGACCGAGCTTATTAAAGACGTTATTAAATTGTAACTTCGTTGGTGTATGCCGTGGAGGACAGTATGCTGCCGCAATATTTAGATCTGCGCCATTATATTGGATTGATATAACAGTTGCTTGCATGTAGCTTTCTCGAATATCCTCTTGTTGATTATGTTTGATATTATTTTTAATTAGTACAGCTGAACCACCTCTGGCTCTTTCACTAGGATGGGTTGTCCAGTAGGAATTAAATCCCTTTATTCTAAAAAAGCTTTTGTTGGAGAAGTGCGTTTCTGAAATAAGTGCAATATCTATGTTGTTTGTATGGAGAAATATTTCCAGTTCTTGGGCTCGTTGGTTGAGCCCATTAGCGTTCCAAGTTACAATGCGTAGGAACGAGTTAATCATTTGTGTGTATGCTGACTTTTTTTGCTAGGCGGATAGAAATTAATTTCTAGTTTTGCCACCCTTTCTGTTAAGTGACCAAGTGTCTGTTGAATTTGACTAAGCTTTTTAATAATTTCAAAGTTATTAGACTCGTTATTAACTTCTATGTGTTTGTTGTTTTGGTTTGATTCATCAGCAGATAACTTGGTGATTTGCGCATAGGATAATCCAACTGTGGATGGTGTGATTGTTGTTTGTGGTTTAGCAGCTTTGGTTTGTAATCGCTGTACTACTCTTGTTCTATTATTCTGTTGACTTTTAATTTTGTTCTGATATACACAGCATCCTTTATAATTTGCAGTATGTCCTTGTTGTTGACAAAGAGCACATGAAGGCGCGATATCTGGTTGTTTTTTGCATTTTGTCGTGTGATGATCTCCAGCACACTTAACGCATTTGGTTTGACGATAGCAAAAACTCTTGGTATGTCCAAGTTGTTGACAATTCGTACATTGTGGAATGTCCCTTGTCTTGTTAGGTGGCTCAATTTTAACTATACAGTACGCAAGTTTCTTGATGTTGTAAACTTCTTTATTGTTGTCTTTTTGTCTTAAGTCGATGTAAAACAATGGAAAGTGTTTCTTGTCTTTTACACCATTAGTTGTGACCATTTTGTATATGTTAGTAATACCTGCGACTTCACGTCCCATTTTTTCTAAGTCTGCTTTAATTACATCGTGACTAATGGAAGATGGTAAGCCTCTAATAACTACTCTATAAGCCTTTTCGCTCTTCAGCTGATAGGTGTGATATTCTATATTTTCTGATTGGTTGCTGGGTTCTTTTTTTAATTCTTCCAGTAATTTTTTGACATTTCTGTAATCATTTTCATTTTGAAATGTAATTTTAATGTCACTATTTGAAAGCACCTTAAAATTAGTTGATTCACTAGTGGTTTTTATTACTTTTTGTCGAAAAAGTTCGAAATTTTTGATATTGCTCACGTTAATGGGTGGAGGCAGTGGTATTTTTGGGGTTTTCTGTTCAGTGTTATTGATCACAATTTGTGTAGCATTTTTTGGAGGAGTTTTCGTTTTTGTGCGCCTGCGTTTCCTAGCATTTCTGTTATCAGCACCGGAAACTTCTTTTTCCAGTTCTTCCTCATCTGTGCCATAATCCTCTTGACTCAGAGCACTGAATCTATTATTCTGTTGAAAAACTGGAAATTGCCGCAGCAACCAGTTGGAATTATTTGAATGTTCATGTTGACTGGATGATGGCTGAATATGGTTGGAGGAAAGATTGTTAACTCGTGCTGAATCCTTAGCTATGCTATTTTTAACCTTTTCTTTTAGTGTAGAGTTTTCTCTCTTAAGTTCAGCAACTTCATTGCTCAGCTGCGCGATTAGTTTCTCCATTTTTTGAAATTTATTTAACAGCTCCTCGCTATTTATAATATTTGTTGATGCACTCGGCATTTGTTCTGATAATAAAGTTACTTTTTCAGTGGAGATTGCGTTGTTTGCAAATATTTTTTTTATTGGTGATCTGATTGTAATGGAGCCCTTTCGGAATGAAAGTTCTTCCTCGTTACTCTTTTGAGCGTTGATATCGCTTAGCTTATTTTTGGTATCATTAGAATTATGTAGCAATGTTTGGTCCCCCCCTAGAATCCATGGGACCGACCTCCGGAGAGAGTGGATTTTCCTGAACATCAGGTCTGCCACCTAGGGTATTAGTTTCCTTGTTTGTTTTATCCATTGCGTTTGGTTTTTATAGTGTTATTACACTCGCCTCTAGAAGTTCAGCCGTTGTGATACATTAAAAATGCAAAACAAACGTTGCCCAGGTGCTACCGCGTGGAGGTAAACTAGAGACAGTTGATGGTTTCTACATAGTTGCAACGTTGGAGTATAAACCAATTTATAATTGGCTATAAACGGTCAACGCCTACCCTATTGAATCCCACCCAGCACCCAATATTGACAGCATATTGACTTAATGACCAAACGAATCATAGTAAGCTTTTATTTTAATTTGACCAGAATGCTGTTGTTATGAAATTTTTTATATTTTGCTTTAAATAAATCAATTATTACAAGAAAATGAAAACGATTTACTTAAACGACATTCATATATGTTGAAATTCAAACATTTATGAAAGTATTTCAGAAATCATAATTAAGAATTTGTAACGTTTTCATTTAAAAATTTGTGTTAGGAAAAAAAGTGATTTCCCATATGTTTTGTTTATTTTACTATGAAAAGTTCCGTTTTTTCCTCGTTTCTAATTCCCTTATAAAAGCTCAGATTTTTTGATTATGGCTCTATAAAATACTGGGTGCTCTGGTATTGCACACAAATTTGGAACCCGTTTTATGCAGGTAATAGTGCAAGAATTAAATCTATAGGAATTTATTTAGAAGATTTCGTTTAGAGGATTTCGTATCTCCATATGTAGTTAAACTAGAAAAACTTAATTTATTAAGTTTGGAATCCCGCCGATTGTATTTGGACGAATTACTCTTATAAGGTCATTAATGGTATTGTTCATAATTCTTTCCTTACTGAAATTAACATTTATGTCTCTAAATTTATTTAAAATTTTAGCTCCAACCACAAATATTGGGCTTGCCTCGCCACGCCGTCGGTTATTAATGAATCATAACTTGTTCTTTGATGATAATAGTATTGATATTTTTAAAAAATCTGTTTATATTTTAGAAATTTTGTACTAAACATTATTAATAAATATTTGATATCTTAAAGAAGAACGGATTAATTGTGAAGCTAAATTTTCTAAAATTATTCATTTTGTAATTGTATTTTTGATTATAGTGTATTCTTTATTTTCGATGTTTATCAATTTTTTATGAATTATATAATTAATGTAAATACTTTATTATTATATTATATTTCTTCATAATATATTAATTTTTTTATGTACAAATGTGTTTATTTAGTATATTATTGTGTGAGGCAAAATGTAAATGGAGCTATATCCCAGTAGGAAAGTTGTCAACATGCATGTGAATTTAATTTTAACACCAAAAATACGTTCTTTCTCTGCCCTTTTTGTATTGCATGTGTTTGAAAGAGAAAAAAAATATTGGCATGTCGTAAATTGGTATGATGTTGACTAAATGACCAATTGATGACGTGACTTACAATGTTCACATAAGACATGTCGAGGAAATATTCACCATCTAGGACAAACATTTGACATATCAAAAGCATTACTAATTTCGCGACGGCGTCATGCATGAATCATGTAAGTCAAATACAAACTAGTTCCTTTTTTTAATGCGATGTAAAGAAACAAACATATATAAATCGGTTCTTCCCTTGTTTTGTATAATTTGTTTTTTATGTTACATACTCGTAATATATCATAACACGTCTTAGAAAATATATTTTGTTATCTTGCTCGCATTATTTTAAAAATTAAATTTTAATATTTGTTAGTATTTACAGAGGAAAATACATAATTTCTCGTGCTTTTAACATATAAATACATAAATACATATTTTAAAATTTAATACGGTAATTATATTTTAGTAATAAATAACTAATAGTTAATAGTGGCTATCCCGAAATTCCGCAGCCCCCTTTTTTTTAATTTGTGTTATTCTAAATTGAACCGAAGTGCAAGTTTTTTCGATCGATATGTTATACAATTTAACTAAAACAGATATATAATATTTTAATAATATGTAGTTCAAAATCAATATGTTTAATAACATAAAAGGATTTTCAAAAACCAATTATTACAGAAAAGTAAAAACTCAGAAAGTGCAATACAAGAACAATGGCTGGAAAGTTTAAGTGAAATAACAAAAAATCGCGACAGAAAATGTATTGAAAATAATCTGAAAAATTTTAAAACAATAGAAAGTGCACCTAATCATGATGATGGTTATATTGTAGATAGTCCAATAATGATTTTATTAGCGATAGTGAAATTGACATTGAAATGGTTTTTAACTCACTCTCAGATACTGAACCTGAGAGTAAATTAAATTTAATTAAAAAGTTAGCTAGTTGGGCTGTTAAATATAACATAACCAGAATTGCTTTTAGTGATCTAATTAGACTATTAAATCATTCAAGTAAGATCATCAAATCAAGTTCTGCGAAAACATTATTAAAATATACAGGTGATATGCCAATTTTAAAGGAAATACCCGGCGGAAAATATATGCATTTTGGTTTTCAAAAGGCAATTATAAATTTAAATTTAACGGATAAAATGTTAAATAACATTGATCTAATTTTTATTGATGTGGGTATTGACGGTATTCCAATATTTCGAAGCAGTTCCACCACATTATGGCCAATTTTTGGGTTCAATAGTAAATTTTCCAAATTTACATCCATTTGTAATTGGATGTTTTGAAGGGCCTGGTAAACCGTTCTCAATGAATAGTTTTATGCAGGATTTTGTATCGGATATTACAAACTTGAATAAGCATGGGGTTTTAGTTAACAAACGTGGATTGAAAAAAAAACATTTATGTGCGACTTTTTTCATGTGATGCACCCGCAAGATCTTTTTTAACCGGTACAAGAAGGGCACACATCTTTCGACGGATGTAGCAAATTGATTGATTGATTGATTGATTGCGATGTACGATCAAGCATTAAGCAAGTCTCCCGTATTATAAAATGCGAATACCACACCACTATACCCATGTTACAAACACAACACGACACCATTCGTCATGAAGCCAAAACCCCGTAAAGAAAGGCACCACATCGATAACTACATAAGTCTAATAGTTGTGATATCCGCCCCTGGCCAGGCCGCCGTCGTACACCTTTTTACATATAACAAGATCGAGGGATGGGAAAGGAATGTTAGCAACAAAGACTCAACCCGGTTCCAGACACCTAAGTAGTTGATAGTTAGTAAATTTGTTAGTACATAATATATTTTTTTAGTAATTTATTTAGCACAAGACAATACAATTTTTTTTTTTTAAAGTACTGCTCCAACCTGTAAGAAGACACAATGACAAGACACAAAATGTGACAACACAAATTTGACAACACAAATTTCCTGGTACCGCAAACTCTTTTTCTGAAAAGCTGTAAACAACTATTATTATTCCCCTTCACCATTTTTTCCATCGGCGGTTGCGAGAGGGGGCGAGATTTCGTTCCATCATCATGTTCCCATGCGGTCACCCAAATTTGTACTAACTGTAGGTAGTGTTGCTTGACGTTG
Source organism: Tipula vernalis (assembly GCA_958295665.1). NCBI lineage: Eukaryota > Metazoa > Arthropoda > Insecta > Diptera > Tipulidae > Tipula > Tipula vernalis. The sequence goes on along the minus strand of OY282558.1, from coordinate 331,817,674 downwards.
TTGTTTAAATCTTTGCGTCTCTGCTGTCCCTGCTACTCGCCCCCCATCTTTCGACGGATGTAGCAAATGCTGTCAAAAAAGGAAAAAATCAATGGACGGGTTTCCTATTCAGCTTTAAAGTCAGATGATAGAACTGATGAAACATTTTCTAAAAGACTACATTTGGAACACCATTCCAGTGAATTTTATCACAATAAAACGGTTTTGGAAATATGATTGGAATGGTTTCCCAATTTCCAATCGAACCGATGCACTTATTGGATCTGGGAATAATGAAGAAATTATTACAAATTTGGACTGGTACCAACTTTGGATCGGAATTTAAGATGTCTACAACAAATTTACAAAAAATGTCGAACCAACTAATAAATTTCAATGATTTCATCCCGAAGGGGTTTCAGCGGAAGCCAAGATCTTTGAAAGAACTTTCCAGATGGAAAGCCACCGAGTTGAGACAATTTGCACTTTACACTGGTGTTGTTGTACTAAAAGATAATATTGATGTGAAACAGTACCAGCATTTTTTGAGTTTTTTCTGTGCTTATCGGCTATTATGCCATCCCTGTGATTGTATAAAAAATTCGTTTAGAGCCCATCAATTTATTCAAAATTTTGTGACTGGCTTTGCAGCAATGTAAGGAGAAAATCTTATCTCCTATAACATTCATAATCTATACTTCACTTAAGCGATTGTGTTCGGCAGTATGGTTGTCTGGCGTCTTTTTCTGCGTACAAATTCGAAAACCATTTACAACTATTAAAGAAAAGAATTAGAAAACCGACACATATCTTACAACAAATCTACAACAGAACTCGCGAATTAAATGAGTTTTCCGAAATTGAAAACCCGGAATCCTTCACCAAATTTTATACAGGAAGCACGAAATCCAACTGCTTTTGTATTATTAAAACCAATATTTTTTTTTTTCAATTTCGCAGGTCGATAATTTAACCATTGTTGGATATAGATTCCAAACGAAAAAAGATTTTTTTAAATATCCATTATCATCATCATCGTTAGGAATTTTTGAAGTAAGCGATCTAAGTAATAAACTTGAAAGCTACAATATTATGGACATTAGTTATAAAAGTGTTGCGTTACCTTATAAAAATGTTCTAATTTTTATCCCGTTATTGCACTTACACAATTAATTTAATAATATTATTAGAAATAATCACCAACAATGGCAGAGTCATCAAATTTGTTTTCATCACGCCAATCTAATGATGTAATATATGAAGAGAGCCAAATACCACAATATACAATTCGTAAGTAACCTTTATTTAGTAAGGCTTCTTTGTAGTTATTTGAGTGCATTGTATTAATATAATTTTAAATTATTATTACAGATTCAACAAATTCGACCTTCTGTCCTGAAATTGAAACACATCGCCACATAATTGCATCACCACTATTGCTATTAATATCATCACATACCAAACCAACATCAAAGCATTATCGATCCTTAATCGACAATTTCCCTTTAATGGCAGAGTCACCAGATTTATTCAATTCGGCTGAATCAGATGATGCAGAAGTGGACGAGAATACCTTATCAAAGAATCCCATTCGTAAGTAAACATTTTCGTAAATTTTATGTGATATAAAAATAGATTTAAACAAAATCTATATTCTGCCACAAACAGGAAAACGCAATAAAATTTTTAATTCTCCGATACAATCACAACCACGGATATCATCAATACACCATCAAAAACAGCCAAATGAAAATTTTTCTTTAAATATGTCTAGTCAAATATATGCAAGAACGCCGTTAAAGAGAGTACGACTTAGCGAAAGCCATCTTTGTAAGCCATCTACATCCAATAAAGCATCTACAACATCCAATGCGGCCACACAAACGGAATTCGACAATATAGAGAACGCACACCATAATATTACAGGTATGAGTATATTATTAAAATTTCTATAAATGACATACATTTTGTACATATTTTTACTATTTTTAAATTGTAACAAATATTTCTTATTTTTATTTACAGACGTACTACAGCATTTTCTAATCAAGCAATTCTCAAGTATTAACACCCACCCGACTTGATAGAATAGAAAACACGATCAAATCTAAAAAAAATATAGATTTAGAAATATGGTATTGTTACCAATAGGATCCATCGAAGGCTAAAAGGAATTGGAAAACAAATTATTAAATGAAAATTTTAAAATTAAATTTGTAATTTAATATTAACAACTCTTCTGTTATATTCTCGTATATATTCTTCAAATTATTTTTATTTTATGACAGATGGACTACGTAAAGAAAATTCAGGGGAACGATGAAGATTATGCCCGACTATTAAAACATTTATTTTCTGACGAATTGTTGTTCGAGTATAACTGGAATGGGGAGAAAGGAAAACGGGGACTAAAATTTATAGCGATATTTGTTGAAGTTTTGTTTGGTAAGGTTATTAGTAATATAATCTGTATATACATGTATGTAATCATTTTACTTTTATTATTTTGTTTTATAGATGCAATTGGAGAGAAATCGTTGGCGTTATATGGAGGCAAAATGAAAACAATCATTAAGCGCACTCATCAGCGGCACTTAAAACGCATTTGCCGAGGAAATAAAAAAAACATGAAATGAATTAATATTTTTTTATCCACTTTTGATATATAATAGCCCGATAACTATGCTGATTTCAAATAAAGAAAATGTAAAATAACCCATTGTTATTGAATAACCCACGCTGCTAGGGGCAACGTGAGTTATATTTGGTATAACAAAATGTTGAGTAGTCATTGGAAAATTATTCGTAGTAAAACTGAATGAAAAAATATATTCCAAAAATTAGTTAAATTAAAGTACACCATGATAATTTAAAGAACGGTCACTATGATAAAATTTATTTCAAAATTCAATGCTCGACTGTGAAAACACAAAATGGAACTATTTCTTATTAATTTACGAAATTGATTTCAACAAAAGTGGATAAAACGTTGTATGCCACTCGTGAGCAAAGAGATATTATCCACTCGAGATAATGTCCCACTCGGCTATCGCCTCGTGGGACAAACTTATCCCTCATGGATAATATCTCGTTTTGCTCACTAGTACCATAAATGACTATTAAATAATATGTGCAGTCAGTATTCACCTATTTGTACGCAATTATATTTTTTAAATTATGTAAGTAACATTTAATTTATTATTATGTACATAATAAAACATACATACTATTTTTGATTTTTTTTGCACTATTTAAATAATTTTTTGATACTATTTAATTTATTTATTAATGTCGTTTGAAATCCTTAAGACCTACTTTATATTGAATTTGATTATTGTGATTTCTGTTGAATTTCTAAAATAATTTTTAAACAGAAAAAAAAAATAATAAAGAATTTTTAATTAGTTTAATAATAATATAATTTTATTATGAAGTCAGGAGAACTTTATTTAATTACTTACTACATATTTTGGAATTTTATATGTTTAATAATATATATAAATGTAAGGATAAATAAATGTTTTATTAACTGTTTTATAAATATAATAGTTATCCATTAAAGTACAATAAAATTGTATTATGTTTTGAAATGCCTTGGTGCAGGACTGTCGTCATTTACCATCCATGTTATGTCTCATACTATTACATTATGAACATTCATAGCACTGCCAATCATGTTGAGTCACATACTATAAGCTTATGATGCATCGAAAACGATTCGTCTATGAACTGCCACTTTATTGTCAATCAGGACAAGTCACATACTATTAGTTTATGAGGTATCTGAAGCGATTCTCTATGAACTGTCATGTTATTGTCAATTATGACTAGTCACAGATTAATCGTCTCAGCATGTCACGTATGAAAACGAGTTCCGCTTTTTGATAAAATTCTATATATGTGTCATGCATGAATGTCATTGACAAGTCACTAGTCTTTCTCAAATGATTTTCCTGCTGGGATGCTCTGTATTATGCCCGAATTATTTATAAAAATAAAATAAAAATAAAAATCTCTGTAAAACTCCCTTGACGGTTTAAAGTTGGTTTCAAAAAAGGACTGTAAAAATCACTTAGCCAAGTTTTTTGCCGATAAACCACAGAAGTTCTTCACTGATGGAGTTATGAAACTTCCCGGAAAATGGCAAAAATTTATAGATAATACGCTGTTTTCGAAACGAATACTACTTATTTGTGGTGAACGTGTATGAATATTTTTCTAAGGTAGCGTGATACCGAAAAATTTAAAATTTGCTTTTGACGAACACTGAAGTAAAAAATGATTTCTTTCAGATAATTAATTATTTAGAGGTCATCAAAATTCAATACTCTCATTGTTTTATCAAGCGTTAGTGTGATAAACGTATTATGATGCAAATAGCAGTGTCCTTAACTCAAAAAACTGAAAAACAAATAAATTTTTGTTGTTGCTGTCAAAATAAGTAAGTAAAATCAATTCGAATGATTTTATGTATTTACATATTTAAAATGGTGTCGAATAAGTAAATAAGTATGAAATATAGTAATTATCTGTTTTGAAAACAGTTATAATGGCCAATATGTACTTAAATGACAATCTCTCAATACTTTTTCCCTTAACTTAATATTTATTCAGTTTCTTTGAATCAGAAAAGGTACACTATGTTGAAAGCAGAACAATTCGGAAAAGCAACAAGCATTTTTTCCATCGAATTTCACTTGCTCCCGTGTATTTGGCCCCGTTTTTAAGCATTTGCAATTTATTCACAACTTTTGTAAATACTCGTACAACCATATTTCCTCAATTCACAAAATTTGAATTATCAAAATGAGGCTCTCATTATAAACGTATAGATATGATAACGAAAGACATTGGTTTTCTACTATATGAGTATCGTATTCAATGCGTTTTTCATACTTAATTTCTCCGTAACATTATAGCAAGCATTCAAACCAGTATAGGTTTAAAAAATTATTAATCGTACTTTGTATTTATATTGTATTATCAACATATATCTCGACACTTGATTTTAAGATTCTCTATGATTATCGTAAGTAACCAGCATAATAAAAAAAACTTTTTGTTCAAATTCAACAGGTGTTTTAATATCGGTGATGATATAGGTGGTGATATCAAAAATCGAACGAAAAACAATAAAACTCCAATTGATTAGTAGACTAATTGCAATTAACGTGTAATATAACTTAACTATAAAGAGTTGGATAATTTGTGGTTAATAATTTTTTTCGAAATTCAGTCGATTAGATGAATTCAACGGTGATTGAATTATACAATTTTTATTAAGTTTAAAGTGTTTTTTTATTTGTATAGAAATATGAAAGGTATATCTACAAAATAAAATTATTTATTGTGAAAAATTTTAATTAAATTATTCAAATGTGATAAAACTATATTTAAATTGCTTGTGAAATTTGGAAAATGCTGTTGGGAAAACTTTAAGGACGGTTTCGTTTTGTAAAAACTGCTGAAATTTTTGTGAAATTTAAACATTGAAACGTGAATTTGAACATTTGCCTTCTTGGGATCACATGTGTGATGTGGTGATTATTCAATGTACAAGCAATAAATGTATTATCGTTGATATATATTTATATTGTGAAACAGTATTCGGCTAGCAACGCACAAAACTAACTTAATATCAGTGGGACAGTCAAAAGTGCAACTGATATTAATCCTGAAAGAGATCTCGCACACAAAAGTTTCATCAATTTCCGTCCTGTTTTTTTTTTGCGTCGTTGTAGTTTTAAGGTCACCATTTTTTTTACTTAACACAAAATAGACTCCTACATAAAGCCATTTCTAAGTAGATAAGCGGAGTAGTAAAAGTGGTTTAACTAAGTGGATCGATTTTTGTGCGATAGGATTAACAATTTCTTCTAACAGGAAATGAGATAATGAATTACCCACCCTGTAATTCACAATGTATTAGGGTTCAATTATTTTATTATGAAGTGTATATTATCAGATTGATTATCTATATAAAATAGATTTTGTAAACATTTCTAGAAAAATTTGTGGCTTTATTCTAAAATATAAAATTTAAGTTGAAAATGCTTCAAGGTGCAATTTAAATCTTGATGATTGGGATTTGTGTTCTTCCGTTAAGCAGCTTCGCTACTTCATTAATATTAGTGCACATTCTCGTTCAAATTAAAAATTCCTTATTATGACAAAATTACAGGCTTATACAATTCAATTATTAAACGTGGTACTCTTGTCTACTTTTGAGATAAATTAGTAGAAATTAGTAAAATTTTCGTTACTGTTCATTTTTAAATACTTAAAAGTTACAAATTTTTTTAATTTTATTATCTTGAATAAATTCTCGGATTAGAAATTCGGAATGTCTATATAAAATAAATACTTTACAGCCATAATTTTATTCAATTTCGAACTTTAACCATAATTAAATTGTAAATTTTGGATGATGACACCACAAATTTACAGTTTGAGCTGAAAATTTATTTATATCACAATCTTTATTGGCTTTCGATAAGAGCTACTTCACTTCAATACAAATTTTAAAATTCAATATAATTTATTTATTATCCTTTCAACATTGTTGTGCCTTAATGCCCGTATTCACGAAAGATCAATTAAATTTAATCGATCATTATGTATGGGTGTGAAGTTTATAACAAAAAAAGTAACACGTATACGTATACAATTCAAATTGGAGTTTTTTTTTCGTAATTGTGAGTGATTTACACTGTTAAAATCACAGTTTTATGAGATAGACCAAACCAACAAAAATGTTTATACAAGCCAAACAGTACAAACACTTAAGATATAAAAAAGTACGTTAAGGCGTAGTATTAGTGATGCATATAAATAAATCAGAAAGTATATATACACAAAACAAATAAGTATAGGTGATAAATTCATAATAAATATAGTGTACATTTTTTTGATAGGATCTGTGTAAGGAGCGAACGAGACGGCTTGTATAAACATTTTTGTTGGTTTTGGATAGACATATACAAGTGTAAGAGATGATACTTGCTATCTTGTTTTAATATTATATCTGTTTCTTTCTAATATTACGTCATATGTGAAGTTTGTAATAAAAACATATTAGTGAAAAATTACATTGAGTTAAATACATGTTATTTTAAATTCCAAAAATGACATATTTTACATTAACTACGATAATTCCTACTACAACAAGAGAGAAAAGGGGGATTTGTTTTATATATTCTTCTAATATAAGGCCAAATTTTATTGTACGAAATGGGTGTAATTAAGAGCCTTAAGTGTCGAGTATAGGGAGTAGGGTTTATCGCACGACGCCACTAGTGGAGAATAATAGCCTTAAGTGTCCTGAATCGATTGGTGTATGACACATTTCTCAATGGTGGGAAGGAATACCAAATTTTATTTTTTTTTGGTTACATCATATCACTTTTGCTTGGTTGAGTAATTTATTGTTCAGATCAATAACATGAATATCACATGGATTGTCGCACGATACCTCTGGTGGAGAACAATAGCCTTAAGTGTCGTGAATCGAATGGTGAACAACACATTTCCCAACGATGGGGAGGAATATCAAATTTTAAATGTTTTGTTACGTTATATCGCTTTTGTTCGGTTGAATAATTTATTATTCAAATCAATAACATTGAAAATTAAAATTTGGTATTCCTCCCCACTGTTGTGATATGTGGTACACATCATTTGATTCAGAAAACCAAAGGCTATTATTCTACACAAACGGCGTCTTGCGACATTCCCTGTGGAATTCATGTTATTGGCTTGAACAATAAATTACTCAACCGAGCATAAGCGCTATGACGTAACAAGAAAAAAATAAAATTCCCACCTTTGTGAAATGTGGTACAGTTCATTTGATTCAGGACACTTAAGTGATATTTATGGTTTGAACAATAAATTACTCAAACGAGCAAAAGCGCTATGACGTAACAAAAAAATTAAAATTTGGTCTTCCTCCCCACCGTTGAGAAATGCGGTATACACCGTTAGATTTACATCATTTAAGGCTATTATTCGCCATTAACGCCATCTTGCGACAATCGCTGTGATATTCTGGTTATTGATTTGAACAATAAATTACTCAAACGAGCAGGATCGATATGAAGTACCAAAAAAAAAATTTGATCTGGGATTTCTCCCCCGTTGAGTATACACCATATGATTTACGTCACTTATTGAAACTATTACTGCCAATCGTTCTCGATAATATATTATTCCTGCGAAAAAATTCTAAATCCTATTTTGTGTTTTTTTTTTGTCATAAACTTCACACTTTAATATTTCACTCAAAATTATAATTGGAATTTTATTAACAGTGTACTTTCTATTCTAGTACATGCTTATAATTTGTTATTTGTTATAAACTTCACACCCATCATTATATCACAATTAGCCATAAAAACAACTGAATGTATCAATCAAATATGCGAATTTAATTATGTCATGTTCACAAACCTGTTTTATTAAGAATTGGAAGATTTGTTGGTGATAGGTGAGGCGCCAGATATGCTCAAATATGCTAGAAATCGTAACCCTCATTCTAACAAAAAATCTTTTATCTGGTTAGAACGTTAGATTCGGGCCATTTATTTATACAAACTTGAGTGAAAAATAATTTTCGCAGACCTGTTTTTTCGGACAAAATTTAAGAAAGTCTGGATTTTATGAAGCATTAAGGGCTAACCAGCGAATCAGTAAGAATCTTTAAAGAATTTGACGAAATTATTTCCTTACAGAATATTTGACATATCGGCCACCGAATCCGTAACAACTGACAAATACAGTATTAAAACTGTAATATGAATAGGAAAATTTATTATTTTTAAGAAAAGTGTGCTGTGAAAATGTTGATGTATTCTGACATATCCTTCAGTTTGCGCGTTAATTTTCGCTCTGTTATGAGGGAACCAGCGAGTCAGTAACAACTTTAAGTAAGAAAGCGATATATAGAAAGTACATGTTACCGACCAGCGAATCTTTAAGAACTTTTCGTTCAGTTCAGATGTCACTTAACAGAGCGAAAATTAAGGCGCAAACTGAATGATATGTCAGAATACATCAGAATTTTCAAAGCATACTTTTCTTAAAAAAAATCAATTTTTCACATTACAATTTTAATACTGTATTTGTCAATTTTTACAGATTCGGTGGCCAATTTGTCAAATATTCTGTACGGAAATAATTTCGACAAATTCTGTAAGGATTCTTCGCTGATTAGCCCTTTAAGTGACGGCTGAACTGAACGAAAAGTTCTTAAAGATTCAATGGTCAGTAATATACACTTTCTGTATATCGCATTCTTACTTAAAGTTGTTCGCTGGTTCCCCCATTAGACGGCGAGATTTCAGCCGTCAAAACTATTATCACCCTAAACGTTTCAATTCATGCTTCCTGTAGTTATTTAACCTTGACAGCCAATGATATGTGGTGTCTGTTTCAGGCATTAAGTACATCTGACGTCTCCTCCCTCATCTTCTAGGTTTTGTAGTTTTATTTTGAAATTCAGAAGGTCTGAATGCAAAGTTTTAACCTGCTAATTGCTTTGAGAAGATGATGTAAGACATTGTCCCATTTCCTAACAATTTTTAGTAAATCTGACGTCTCCTATCTCCTGCCACAAAATCGTTGCATTGACATTTTCCTAAATTTCACCAAAATATATCTTCCAATTCCAATAAAATTCGATTTGTGAAATAACGTAAATGTTCGCATTTTTTACATGTTTGTACTCACATTTTTTACATGTTTGAACTGACAAGATTCTTTTAAAATAAAGATCAAAAATTATAAATGAATCTTGAGAAAATGACACAAGCAAAAGGCCAGCTACCTCCCCGGCTATAACGAAATTTCTCCTTAAATAATATTTAACATATTCAGCCGTCCATATGACAATTTGACATACATACAGCATTGAAATTGTGACGTTCTTGATAAAAATTGTTATTTAAGAAGAGCAAGTGTGATTTTTTTTGTTGTACTATTTTGACATTTCCTTCAGTCTGCATTTTTGTGACATCTAAATTGAACGAAGCTTAACGAAAAATTATCAAATACTTTATTTTTATATCAGACGCTCCACGTTAAAATTTTTAGTTACTTACAACTATGGAATATCAAAATTTCCTTTTTAGGGCGGCAAAAAATATTTGATAACCTTGAGAAAAATGCGCCAATGCTTATAGCCAGGAAGCGAATATGAAAAATTAATTTAGCACATTTCATAGTTTGCGATGGTAGCGCCGATATTATTGCGTCGAATTTGAATTTCAACATTCGATTGTTGCCTACAAATGTGGTTTTCGACACTCCACGTGCGCTGTAGGCCGGCCTATAGAACAAACAAAATCTCACTGTGTGAGTTTGTATGTAACTTCAGAAACTGGAAGATGCCAGAATTTTAATGTTTTTGGTAAGATGCATTAAAATTTTGCTAATTTCAATTCGTGCGACCTGAACTTTTTCCCTTTATCTCCATTTAAGAAGATAGAGCTAATAGATTGGACCATCGAACATCAGTTGGGGTTATTGCTTTAAGTTCCCCCATATTTTATACCAAGCTATTTCGCTTCGTCTCGCACCGTCCCTTGTCAAGTTATTTCTGATTAGCCCACTTTCTTTTTCTTTTTCTGATTCTAACGACATTCTGGTTTTATCATTAGTCATCTCAACGTGTCTCGAATCTATCTCTATTTGTGCATTTCCCAACAATTTTTTCTTACAAAATTTATGTTAGATATGGTAGAAAGCAAGATTGAGTCGAAAATAAAAAGATGTTATAGGAGTGTCGCATTTGCATACGTTAATAAAAAGTAAGCTAAAAATTAACGGTGAGAAATTTATCTTTATACACCTTGAGTACGAACGAATATCTCAAATATAAATTTTTTAGATCGATCGAGATTTCGTTCGATTCTTAGAAACTACTTGTTGAATCGGTTTAATATCTCAGATATAAAATTTCAATATACATAGTTCATTAGCAAGCGTCCTTGTTCCATTTGGTGCTGGAAATGTAGTAAAAGCCCGGATTGGTTACGTGTGGAAAAAAGCAAATTTGAATTTGGCAAATCTGAGAACCAAAGAACCATTTATTTTTTGCCATGTTTTATTTAAGAAACTCCATCCCATCACCAAATAAAACGTATGTGATTATGGGCCAATTTTTATGAAATTTGATATCAGGCTTAACCATCAATGAGTTAGTCGCAGCACATCCAACTGACGTATGAAGGGAGCGGATTTGAAGCTTGATGATCATCGCCCTCAAACCAACGTTATACCTATAGCAATTTTTTGTTTAAGTGATATAGAACATAAAATAGGTTTTTAAACTTTTCCAGACTTCGACCAAATTTAGTCATTTTTGAACTGGTCACCCTAGGCGAGGTGAATGAACACAAATGCTGTTGATTATAGCAAGAATAGTTTCATTAAAAACCTAAACTTGATGAGAAGTATATCTACAAGAATTCATTTTAGTTTCGGATGACTACGAAAAAACGAACATCTTGCCATTATATGTGTAGCCAATACGATAAGCTCTGATTTAGCCGATTAATCAAACGGTGTGATAAGTTGTTCGGATAAGAAAACAACATTGCACAAATGCACCCATTACGTTTTGTGCAAGATTCAATTAACAAATTTCAGCGTAAAAATAAAATTCCGATTTGGTTCTCGACAATTTTGACACTATACGAGTATTACAGCGATAAAATTCGTTATAATTTCGAAATATCTGAAGTGTTGATTGTACGTAATAGTCCCAATATGACATTCTAATCTACATTCTTAATTTCCTACCAATATACTCGATAATATGCTGATAAAAATTATTATTTGTATGCAGCATCCGGCATAACTTACCTGGTTTGATATTAAAATGATGCAAATAAACAATCAGACGTGTGGTGTATTGTATATAAAAAATGATTTAACAAATAGCCAAGAGCTTTATGTAAACTGTTGTTATTATTGTTATCATTATCCAGATAATAACGGTATTTTTATTTTCGTTATTTTATCTGATTGTAATTCGACATTATTATTCATTCATAATGAGAATTGGGTATATATTCGAGTAAGTCTAGGTAATATATTGTATTTGTCTATACATAAAAGATAAAGGTTTCACACCTGCAATGACACAACACTTATTACATTAATGTATTTCTAAATTGTGACATTCAGAAAATTAAATTATCGTTTTATGGCCCACGGTCACGATACAACAAGTCAAACAACTGTCTACGCAAATGACAGCCAACAATATAATATTAGGCTGATGAAGTGGTGGGAAACAGTCTTCTCAAGTTAATTGCAGACGCAGCATATATATGTACCTATAGTACGCACTTGTGACGTATCGTATTCTTTAGAGTTGCATTCAAGGTGGCTGAAGATTTTTGAAGATAAATGATATTCTTTCGGTTATACTTCGTTGTATCAGCATAAGTTTCAATGACAGTCAAGTAAATGGAAAATCCATATAAATCCATATTAATTTCTGTATAGATCGTGATATTTAGAAAATAATTTTTTTTTTATTAATGGTCGGTTTAATTCCAAATATTTCTTAGTCCGAACTTTCATCAATACTCAGGGTGAGTCAGTTAAAAGATCAGTGCTTTTTCTCGAAAACTTTGAAAATTTGTTTGGCGTCCTTGAATGATCTTGGTCTCATACATTTTTGGGAGGAGAAAATTGAGAAACCTTTCCGTAAAAAATGAAGAAACTTTTCGACCAGACTAGTCAAACATTTATGTTTGCAGCCATTGAGAATTGGTGTTATTTACACTTTTGTCTAATTACACTTTCAATGTTGTTGAATATTATGTTTCATCCGTCTGCAACACACATGAAAGAAGCTGGGGACATCTGCTAATTTCTTTTGACTTACTTGTAGTTTTCCGTAATCCTATGCGCATATGCGATTAGCTAATGTCCCTATCACGGGAAATGTATATTGTAAGTACTTCAGGGTTTGCTTGAATGGCAGCACAGATACATGTATTAGTTTTAAATAAATTTGACCACTGGATTTGCGAAGTGAGGATTCCACGTTACCTGGTTAATTGAATTAATGATCTTGAGATTTTAAGAAACTGGAAAATGTTGATGTCCGCCCGATTGAACGAGTTTGTAAATTTAAGTTAATTACATTTATTGATCTGTTCTCTCTTCTTCGAACTGACAATGTGGCTTCCATACCCAAATATGAACGACTTGGTCCTCTTTTGGCATCCATTATCTTTAATTAATTAAGATTTTCTGTTTATAATTCCCTTTAAAATAAACACAAAACAATTAAAGCGGCAGATGAAAGAAGTAAATCATATTAGGCAAATATCGATATGCGATCATTATCTAGGTTTCTCTAATACATTGCAACTGAATCGGCGTTATGAAAGCTGCTCTTGCAACATTCGGTAACAAGAGCATTTTTCATTATTCCCTCAGAATTTTTGTAAGGAAGATGTCAACATTTTGGTTTTAATACCGTTTTAAGTAATGAAATTCAATATGTACTAAGATTACAATACGATATGTCCTTTAGGTATGGAATTAATAACTCGGACTATATTCATCTGAATCGCGTTTTCGGTTAAATAGCCCCATAGAAAAAATTCACTGAGACATTAAAACGGTCTGGAAAGTGATTGGATATGAATCTATTAGGGAAAAAATGGTGCAAGTAATCCAAAACCACATCTGTAGTATGCGGGCGAGCACTATCTTTTATAAACCATGCATCGTTAATATCATTTTCTCCCATTCCTAGAATAAAGTGTTCAGCAACCTGCTCCAAATGACTTGCTGAAGTAACAATTCCTCGTACAACAACCTAACTTGATGGCTATCGTCCTGCTTCAAGTTTTTTGAACACCGATGATCGCGGAAAATTCACGCGCAATTTAATAAGTACATTGGCTTTGTCTTTGACTTGAATACTAATGTCGTTTATACGACTGATCGACACTTTGGCTTTACATCTTGTTCAATGCAAAAGTTTCACCGAACGCTCGGTGATGAAATTTAGTTGGGATGCAGAATCCAAAAACGCACGACACTTTACCAATTGACCACCATAATCTCCAACTAGAACGACAGCCGTACCTAAAATGATAGAAACTTCATTGTTTTCAGTTTTAAATTCACTATTATCTGAATATATAGCACGGTCGCGCTTGAGCCAGTTACCTTTTGATTGTGTTCGGGTGGCTTGGTCTGAGAGATTGCTTCTGGATTCGGCGACAGCAATGACGATGGATTTGGTGTTGGCGATGCCTGGCGATTTCTTCCAATATGTAATAACGTATGATGTGGCTGATGACATGTGCGACATCTATTACCACGACAATAACGTACTCGGTGGTTTTTGCTGAAACAATTAATACATAGTTGGTTTTGTTTCACAGTATAAAATGAGATTGAGGTGATAATTCAAAAAATTTAGGGAATTTATAAATCAAATGATCAGATGTATCACAAAAAAACACAACACGTTAGCTTGATTATTAATGACAGTTGTGGTCAACGAAATATTCAACCTTTGACTCGACTGCGGACGACTGTACGAAATAGAATTTAATTGTAGTCGATTGGAATTTTAATTTTCTAACATCAAATATCTTTTCATGAGACACGCTTGCAGTGAAATCAAAGTATCCTGGAAAACTTTTATTGATTTACATGTAATTTAGACTTTTTGATTCCCCGAACAAACGCAATAGTTTTCTTGCGTTTCAAAAACAATTTTTGTCCACGACTAACGTATAATATAGTCATTATACGTTTGTTTCTTCAATCACAATGATATCCATTAATAGTTGTATTGCTTTCACAAAAAACAAAAAGTTACAACAACAATCGTACTAGATTGACCAAAAAATGGTTCAGCTAACCCAAAAAAAAATTAGTGGTTAAACAAATCTTAACCAAATTTGTAGTTTCAATACCTGCCATAAGAGTCGAATTGACAAGAAAATACACGAAAAAAAATTAGACCAAAATTTGGTTAATTTTTGCTGTTGCTTTGATCAGCCATTAACCAAATAAAATACCCAACTCATTTTGGTTGGAAGCAATACACTTATTCACTGCTAATTTATCTAGTAGTCCCTTCTTCCATTATTCACTATTAACAAGTAAAAATTTCATTTTTGAAACTTTATCTAGTAGTCTTTTGCCATTTTCATTATTATTAAATTGAGACGTCAAAACGGTGACGGAAATTATTTTAGGTTTATTTAAAGGATTTGATAATAAAATACAATTTTTTATCGGTCGTGGACAAAGTATCGTAATCTACTCGCATATAATGGCTGTTATTCACTCAGATGATTTACGACACTCGCCTATCGGCTCGTGTCGGTAAACTTCATCTTCGTCAATAACAGCTATCATTATATGCTTGTTGAATAATATACTATTTTTTAATGAATTGTAATAAAATTATTGTTTCTAATTTTTTTTATATGTACTTTTCGATCCACGATTGATTCGCTCCTGCGGATTCTATAATCGACATGAATATAAAAATAACAAACATATATAAATACTTAGATAAAATAAATTACAATTATTGGAGGTGATACCGAAACGGATTGATACTTTTTATAAGTCTCGATAAATCTATTTGTCAAAAAAACATTGGGAATTTGTAGCTACGTTATCATCCACTTAAAAATACTAGTACTCGCAGCACTAAGAATTGTGTTTATTTTGACAACGCTACGTCATTCTTATTTTCATTCTGAAAAGTGCGAATACATATTGGGCCCGATTCTGCCAAACAAATTTTACAATTTTATGTTATTTTTTTAAATAACATAGTAAACTGGTATTCTCGTATTATGTTACATCTGTCAAAAATAAAAGAATTAAATTTAAGCATTTTATAACATTTTATCAAATCGAAGTTCAAATTCAACATAAAATTTCTTTTTTTTTAATTTTGTTAAATTTTTGCGAAAAATAAAACATTTATTTAAAAAAAAAATCAAATACATACTTATCATTAAATTATATTGTTCCACTGAAATCAATATGTCCAATTATATAGTAATGGCAATTATGTTAGCTCGAGAAGAGCGAAGAAGGTTCGTTTATGTCATTTGTATTTTCAAGTGATTCAGGAAAATGAAATTTTATTTCAGAAAAAAGTACAGGCGCAAAAGTTTTGTGTGCTCTTCATTTCTTTGGACACAGGTCATATGAAGTGTCTGTTGGAAGCTGTCAGATTATCGCACTTTCTCAACCCAGCATATCTCGGGTAGTTGGGGAATTGACAAAACTTACAGTGGAAAATTTGATGAATGATTTCATTAAATTTCCACAAAATATGTTGGAACTTGCTAAAATTAAATCAAGTTTTATCAGAAATTTCAAATGAGCGAAATTATTGGGGCTATAGACGGTTGCCACGTATCTATAGTTGTGCCACCCGAACGAACATAATGAGTTTTACAGGGGTAATTTGTTTCGTAACCGTAATTAATACTTTAATATGTTCAGATGCAAATATGCGAATTTTGTATGTAAATGCACGGTTTCCCGATCCCGTGCACGTCTCCGCCATTTGGATGATGTCAAAGTTGCGAGCACATGTTTTTGAAAAATTCAGTTCTATACAACATCAAACAAATTTTTTAATTGGCGATTCCGGGTTTCCACTCGAGCCGTGGCTTTTAACCAATTTTTCAAATCCGCAAAGAGATACCACCGAATTTGCATTTGCACATTATCGAGAAATGTTTTGGGGTTTTAAAATCCCGTTTTCGGTGCGTGCTACGCCACAGAACCCTTCATTACCATCCACGTATGGCGTCACAAATTATATACGCGGTTTGTACATTGCACAATATACATATAGCTACCAAAAATAACGATGGAAGATAGTTTAGAAGGAAGTGAAGATGAATTTCTAGACAAAAACGATGAGGAAACAAATGATTCACCTAACTTTGCAGATGAGGTCAATAATCCTGATACAAACGAATCGTTTACTAACATAGTGCCAGAAAATGAATAATGGCACACATTAGGTATCAGAGTACGAAATTCCTATATTAACAAATACTTCTGAATACATCTGTCCCTCAATTAACACGGTACTTGATTAACACGGATTTGATTTAACACGGTCAACGAATTGAGACAAAGTTTTGATTAACACGCACAGAAGTTTCGCCGCGTTAATCAGGTACAGTGTTAATCGAGGGACAAGTGTTAGTATTAGTCGCGATTAACACGGTTTTGAGTTACACGGTAATTTGGCGGAACGTAATTACCGTGTTAATCGAGGGACAGGTGTATTTTAAATAAATAAATAAATTAATTAATTTAATTCAAAAATAAATTTTATATTTCTAAAAATAGTTAACAGAAGATTATATACATTTTATTTTTAATTTTTCGTAAAGCCGAGGTATAGGACCTCAGCCAAGTTATTTATTGCATAAGCAATACTATGAAGCCATTCCGCTATTTCGGAGAACCCCTCCGCTTGTTAAAACTCCATTTGAGTTAAGAGTTTTAATAATTCATCATCTAAAAGTAAATAAATGCAAAATGATAAACTTTCGCTTAAGGTTAACAAAAAATAAATAAAATTACCGTTGTTGGATTTCTTCCTTTTATGTGGGGCTGCCTGCGGTACGTCTCGTTCTCGTGTTATTTCAGCTTCAAAAGAAATTAATGAATTTGTTGCATCATTTATTGGTGGGGTATCCTTAGATATATTCTCAAATCCAGCTTTAACGTCACCCATTCCGGTAACAACAATTTTCTCCCGCACGTTCAATGCCGGTTCCTCCAGTTCTTTTAATTTTTCTTTAGATTCCGGACCACCACCAGTACCATTTAAATGGATAGATATTTTACGGCTTTTATGTCGTACGGCATTACGCCAATTTTCAAAAATCTAAAAAAAACATAAATATGTAAATTCAAATAAAAAAACACAAAAATTTGGTCGACGACAAAATGAGTTAAAATTATAAATTACGATTATTAGATTTATCAGCTCCTGCCACAATTTCTCTACAGAATGGTCGGAGTCCTTTTTCATTGCCATCTCTCTATTACATTCGAGATATGACACGCAAACTTCGTAGTGCTCTTTGGTAGTTTTGTTAGGCGTGCCGATTTTTCTGTAATATAAACAATAAAATGACCATATTTGTAAATATAACACATAAATATAATACGTAATGGTGCAATTAAAAAATTTTCGTGCATATATGTACACATATTTGGAAATACTTACCTTTCACAGCTGCAGCCATCTTTTAATTTTTTATTTGTAAAATTTTCATGTACAAACCACAATAGTAATAGATTTCTTATACCCTATTAAGACTTTCCTGTTTCGAAATTTAAAATTGTAGCAGAACATTTTTTTATAAAATACACTATAAAATGTTGCAATCGGAATACGAAAAAATAAAAAATGTTATCTTTCATTTTAAAATTTTTTTATAACATAAAATTACAAATTGTCAGAATCGGGCCCATTATCCGTGTATAAAAATGAGACAGACATATTAAAACTTTTATTTTTTTCTTTCAAAATGTTACTATGATTTTATAAATTTTGAGCACCATTTTCCATTTTTTACCAAAAAACGATAAACATGTTCATCTTTTTTCGATTTTTCCATTCTTTTAAGCTAAAAAACACTTATGGATTGCTAACACATTTTGAATAGGCCTCTTCATAATGCGAAGGAAATCATAAAAAATGCATCCTTTTATCGTACATCTTCTGTATTTTAAAGTACAGCAAAAGATTAAATATAAATCAGCTACTACCTAGTTTCCTATTGTACTAAATGAAAATGGCAGATGTACTAAAAATTTACTTTGGTATGTTTCCCTGCTAAAATACAAATTTTAAATATGTGTCTGTACTCATGAAAGGGAAAGTCTGTAGTCTCGATAGAATATCTGTATAAAAAGCATGATTTTCGTGTACTATTAATAAGTAATGTAATTCAAGGAAATCAATTAAAAACGATAAAACGTTGCGTAAAAAGCCCTACTGGATGAAATCAAACTAAATTAATTGCAATTCACACAAAAATAGAGAATCCCTGGAGGTAATTTATAGAGATCTATTGAGACTTATAAAAAAATACAGGTTATATAAATTTGACATATGCTGCGTTCCATTTGATGTGGCAAAGTACAAATAAGTACTTGTGAGTAGATGGTAAATGGAACGCAGAAAATTACTTGCGATAATAAAATTTAATTAAAAAAAATGTACGTGCAACATGGAAAGTTGAAAAATTAATTATTAATTTGAAAACTGATCAGCCATTTCTTACCGATTAGTTATACTAAATATTCTGGTAACGAAGTCAGCCATAAATTCAAATAGCAAACTACTCATAAAATTTAGCAAGAGTAGCTGCGTGCAGTCAGAAGTACTTGTGTGTACTTTGCCACGTTAAATGGAACGCAGCAATAGTCAAATTGGGTGAGCACGAGCACTTATTCTTAACCAAAGGTACCTATGGTTACTAGTGCTGTAGTATTACCATTGGATTGGTCTCTTTATTTTCCATTATTTGTCACAGACAGTTAGTGTACGTTTCGACACAAAAGTTCGTTGTTGTTGTGTGGGTGTTTTGTTTGGATATGTATTTCTGCTTTTTGACATTTCATACGATTATGAAACGGTTAGAAATGAATGACAAATTGACGGACGAATATGATGAAGGTCCATCAAGGTCGTGAATTCCGAACATGTCGATAATTTATTAAATCAATATATTATTAGATTATGTTTTTGAGTCTAGTTATAAGAATAAAAAAAATTAACTTTGAGCCACCAGGTTGGCATATACGCCATTTTATAATAATATTTTGTCACACAATTTAGCGATTTACTCGGATAATGATCATGAATCATTTTTTCAATATTAAAGATGGTCATTATGGCAAGCCTCATTCTTAAAATTCTTCAAACCTACTCTTTTGAATTGCTTAGCATTGAGATATCTTTTTATAACAGATTATTAGTAATTTATTTATATTATTAAGGGTCTGATAAATTTTCGAGATGTTTTTATTTTTCTCGAGATTCTTGGAATTCTCCAGATTTCCAGATTTAAATAGTGCGAAGTTGCTTGGCACTGAAGTTAATCGAAAATATTGACATATATTTTTGATATTATTCCTGCAAAGTCTGCATAATATTTTTTAGATTATTCGAGCTTCTTATTGATTTCTTGATTTTTTAAGATTACCCCAGCATCCTAAGCTTATTCGACATTTTCGGGGTTATTTATGTTTCCGATATTCCTTGAAATTTGCAAGCGATTTAGTTGCTTCTTGTTACAGAATTAATGATATGCTTAACAACGAGTTATTTAATGATAAGCTTGGAGGATATTGGTTTACAAAGTGACTTTTTGAGAATATTTGAGACTGTCCGAGTTCCTTGAAACAATTTTGGATTATTCCGGATATTTGTCAATTTGAACGGGCGAATTGGGTTGCTTGGTGTTTCGAGATTATTCGATATTTTCGAGATTAACATTGAAGATAATTCAACATTTTTGAGATTTTTGAGATTACCTGCTCGTTGTTGTTACTCGCATAATGTTACAGTTAATTTAAAATTGTTGATGATGTTCGGTAATTCTTCGAGAGTTTTTGTAATTTTACAGATTCGAGGAAATTTTTTGATATTATGAAAATTTGTTTAAATTCAATATACAGAGGGTCACAAAATTGAAGGCACAAGCAGTATTACTTATAGAAATGTTACGTTTACGCAAATTTAAGTATAGTATATACTAATAAGTTTTTTACTTATTAGTTTCTCATGGAATTTTCCATACAGTATAAAAATAAATGCGTAACAGTAAATAAAAACAGTGCGTACAAATAAATGTGTAAAATCAAATTTAAAATCATTATTTTAATATAACGTTAAAATAAAACTGATTTCTAGTTCGTTAATGTGTTGTGCCTTCAATTTTGTGAGTATCTGTAGCTGCTTTATGTTGAGTTGTATTAGGACCTGTAATGTGATCATCTTAAAGTGTCTTGGTTTTTTTGCAGGTAATGTTTAAATATTATGAACACAAATAGAAAGGTGACAGTAATGTGTTATGGACCCTGGGACAATATTGCTTTTTAATCAATTTATCATGGATCTTCAAAAGGTTTTGCTAATTTAGCATTTATTCAGCTTAGCTTCCTGTCAACCCTAAAAATACATAAATTTATAATTAAAATTTTAAATTATAACTTTGAGCCGCCATTTTGGCATAGATGCATTTGGCATCATCAGCCGCCATTTTGGTTTTTATAATATTTTCGATCTATGGATTTGGGTAACAACAACAAATTTTGGCGCGCAGCTCTCCAAAATTTGTTTTATTACTGATGGTCATGCTCAATCCTAACATTCCTCAAACCTATTCGTAATAAGCAAATACTATTAGAAATAATAATCTAATGTCATATTAATCACCACATTCAATAAAATGTCAAAATAAAAATATGTATAAGTATTTACAATATAGGGTGTTTCAATAATTTCGTAGGGGAAATTTTATATTTTAGTACTAATGTAAAAATATCAAAAAAATCTAGGCATTGGTACGTTTTGGTTGTTAGTGTACGTTTCGACAGAAAAGTTCGTTATTTTTACAAAGGGAAATGTTTTTTTGTTTGGTTGTGTGGGTGTTTCGTTTGGAAATGTATTTCTGCTTTTTGACATTTGATTCGATTTTAATACTTGGAAATGAATGACTAAATAACGGACGAATATGAAGAAGGTCCATCAAGGTCGTAAATTCCGAACATATCGATAATTTATTAATTCAAGATTTATTAGATTATGTTTTTGTATCTAGTAATAAGAATAAAAGAAAATTAACTTCGAGCCGCCATGTTGGCATATACGCCATTTTATAATATGTTGGCACATAATTTAGGGATTTATTCGAAAAATGATCACGAATCACTTTTTCATTATTATAGGTGGTCATTATGGCAAGCCTCATACGTAAAATTCTTCAAACCTATTCATAATAGACAAATAATAATAGAAATGATAATCTGCATGTCGAATTAATCAAAATAAGGGGGGGGGGGGGTTGGTTCAATAATTTCAAAGAGGAAATTTTATTTTAGTACTAATGTAAAAATAACAATCAAAAAACATCTAAGTAGGCATTAGAACTTTTTGGTGGTAATTTTGGATGTTTTTTCTATTTTTGCTGGTAACAAATTTTAGTTTTTAACACCCTCAAATTTGTTCTCATAATTATTTGTGCAATATAGGAAAAGGAATAATTTAAATGAGCAAAAATAATAAATTGGCAACAAATATAATATTTAGTAACAAAAAAATCGGGACAATAAACCAATTTAATCGATACAAATTATTTAATATTTGATCTGTGTCTGGAAGTTTTACGAAGCAATTTTAAAAATAAACCTTCATAAATATTTTAAAACTAATTTAAATTTTTTTAATTTTAATTTATTTATTTATGTATAAATTTGTTGCCAATTTATTATTTTTTGTTCCAAAAAAGGATTTTTTTGTTAAATTGTGCCCTTTTTGTGTGACGGTTTATTGCCGCCAGCCAAAGGAAAATTAAAAAGAAAATGGCTAAATAGTGTGGTCCAAAAAATTTCTTGATAAAATCACTTGTAATCTCATCCCACGAGGTTTTATTTGTACTCCACTTGAAATTTTTGATCACACTAGAGAAATCCGGGATGGCCAATCAAATTGTGCCTAGCTGTCAAATCACCCTTGAATCTTTGAATTTAAAAATGTAACAAACAATTTCTCGTTATTGAAAAAAATCACCGAATTATTTAAGTGATTGAATATTAACAAATGCCGATAAGAATGCTAATCTCTGGTATAAAGATAATATAATTTTCGTTTTATTTTTATTTTGCAGCTAAAATAGAATCACTTACAACAATATCCCTAATCTTACTGACGATTACAATAAAGAATGTGACAAGCGATTGCGTTTGGTACGGACAATGCCATAGAACTGCAACTGGACACAATTTAAATTGCCCCTATGATGGACCTGGTTTTCCTTTGAAAAATGAAGACTCATTCGAAATCCTAGAACGACGATGTCCACATTTAAAAGCGAACGAAACTACCCCTATGTGTTGCGATGATATTCAAGTTGCAACAATGGAATCAAGTATTCTAAAAGCTGAAGGTATTTTGGGGCGCTGTCAAACATGCATGAATAATATGATTCAAGTTATTTGTGGATTTTCGTGTGCCACGGATCAAAGTAAATATGTTAAGCGTTACGAAGAAACGTTCAAAAACTTTTTGGGACAAGATATTGTTTATGTAAATGAAGTGGACATATTTATGGATTTTGAATATATGCAGAGAACTTTTGATTCGTGCAAAGAGACTGTTCATCCGATGAGTGGTCGTCATAGTATGGATTTGGCATGTGGTGCATGGGGAGCAGAAAATTGTAATCCAGAGCGGTGGTATGCATTTATGGGAACAGTTCCGAATCCGATGGTGCCGTTCCAAATGAATTATATACCAGTCGATGATCCAGAGAAAAGATTTTCGGCTCAGCCACTTTTGTGTAATGAATCATACCCGGTAATTAATATTAGTAAGACAAACCATAAGGTGAGAAAACTATAAAAAAAAAAAATTATTTTCTAGAACGCGTATCCATGCGCTTGTGTCGATTGTGCAGCTTCATGTCCTGCTTCCAGCGGTATACATTCAACAGTTGAGGTTGAAGAAACTTTTACGGTTGCATCAATGAATGGAATTTCTTTTATAATTGGGGTAGCGATTGCTTGTTTAGGAGCCATTTTTATTTTAGTATCTGCTACAATTGGTAGACGCGTTCGACCTGCAAAAATTCCAAATTTCCTCGGTGGTTTTCCACAAGTCAATTTCTCTTTGGCATTATTTTTCCAGTGGTGGGGTAGAAGTGAGTAAAGCATTATTCTTCGAAATTCAATAGATTTAATCCAATTATCATTTCAGAATGCGCCAATAATCCAATATTAGTGTTAGCAATTTGTACATGGGTGATTGCTGGACTTGCCTATGGTATTAAAGATATGCTTATAACCACTGATCCAGTAGAACTATGGGCCTCACCAACTTCCCGATCCAGAATAGAAAAAGATTATTTCGATAGTCGATTTGGTCCATTTTACCGGACGCAACAAGTTTTTATTAAACCGCATGATCAGTCATTTGTAAGTTGATTTCATTTCCGGACACAAAAGTGGTATTGAAACATGTATTTGTATAATATTACAGTTCCGTTATAATACGTCAGTTGATGAGTACGAATTTGGACCTGTCTATAATAAACCGTTCCTAATTGAAGTATTTAAACTACAAAATCAAATCGAAGAATTGGGACAGGAAGAGGGAGAAGGTTTGGAAAAAATTTGTTTTGCTCCAATGATATTTCCTGGTGAGGAAACTAAACTTTGGCAATGTACGGTGCAATCCATTTTTGGCTATTTTGACAATGATTTTAATGTGTTTGAAAAAGAATATTTAGATACAATTATGGACTGCGTACTGTGAGTTTACTGACCTTATAATTTCTCACAATTTAATTAGGATAATTTAATAAGCTAAAATTATTTTTTATGGTTAGTAATCCTTTCGGGTTGGATTGTCTTGCGCCTTACGGTGGGCCAGTCGAACCACAAGTTGCTCTCGGAGGTTTTCGAAATTTTGATCCAAACAAAACACCAGATTTTAAAACTGCTACTGGAATGGCAATAACCATTTTAATAAACAATCAAATGGACAAAAGTTTGTTGGGACCGGCCCTAAAATGGGAAAAAAGATTTGTAGACTTTATGCAAAATTATTCTAACGACAAGTTCGATTTTGCCTACAGTGCCGAAAGGTCTATTGAGGATGGTATCGATGAATTGTCTAATGCAGAAATACCAACCGTTATCATCAGTTATCTTGTGATGTTTCTTTATATAGCTTTGGCTTTAGGAAAAATTCGTCGATTAAAAACATTTTTCGTAAGTATATACATCGACTGCAATAATTAAGTGAACTTAATTACTAATCTAGTAACTAATGGGTAATTTTCAGTTAGAATCGAAAATTACATTGGCCATCGGTGGTATTACTATAGTCCTGGTATCGGTTGCATGCAGTTTAGGATTTTTCGGATACCTTAAAGTAGAAACGACAATGTTAACTGTTGAAGTAATACCATTTTTGGTACTGGCCATTGGTATTGATAATATTTTTATATTGGTGCACACGTACAATCGATTAGATAAATCTAAATATGATAAAGTTGGTGATGGTATTGGCGATGCATTAGGAAAAGTTGGTCCATCAATTTTGTTGACATCAATCTCAGAGTGCGCCTGTTTTGCTATTGGATCGTTATCTGATATGCCAGCTGTTAACACATTTGCTTTATACTCAACGGTAGCCATATTTTTAGATTTTATTTTTCAAATTACTGCATTCGTCGCATTGATGGCCTTAGACGAGAAACGTACCCAACAAAAACGCTTAGACATCTTATGCTGCGTTAGGCAAAGAACCGAAAAAAAAGATGAAGAAAGCGATGGTTCACCATCTCATGGTATAATACAAAAGGCTATCGAAAAATTTTATCGTCCATTTCTATTGCACAAGTAAGCCAACGTTATCAACTTGTAATTATATCTACATATTTTATACTTATCTGGTTTTACGTTGCAGAATAACACGACCCGTTGTACTATTCATATTTCTTTTATGGACATCGTTCTCAATTGTTGTTGTCCCATCAATTGAATTGGGATTGGATCAGGAATTGTCGATGGCAAAAGATTCACATGTTGTAAAATATTTCCAATTTATGGCTGACATTTTATCTATGGGACCTCCAGTTTACTGGGTGGTTGGGCCTGGACTCGACTACACGAATACAACCCATCAGAATTTAATATGCAATGGTGTTCTGTGTGATGATGACTCGGTTACAACGCAATTATATATTGCGGCAAATTCCCCAGCAACGTAAGCATTCATTTCGTAACTGACCCCGACATATACATAATGTATTTGATATTTCAGAACAAGAATTATTCTATCACCGTCCTGTTGGCTGGATGACTACATTGATTGGTTGAAATCATCGACATGTTGCAAATTAACACAGGAAGGCGAATTCTGCCCTAGCGACAGCGGTAATTCTTTACAAGATATTTGTTTTTCAGAATTATACCTAATCGTTTTTTTTTTTTCTTATTTTAGACAACAGCAAAAATTGTACACCGTGCATCCGCCATATGCAAGCAGATAGATTGCGTCCAACAGTAGAAACTTTTCAAACATTTTTACCAATATTTTTGGCTGATTTGCCAGGGCCACTGTGTGCGAAAGCCGGTCATGCTGCTTATGCTACGGGACTAAATTATCTTTTAGATAGAGAAGGAATGACCCAAGTTGAAGATTCTTATTTCATGAGTTACCATACCACATTAATAAAATCGGAAGATTTTTACACCGCATTAAAGAGAGCACGAGAAATTGGAGACGAAATACAAGAAAATTTACAAAAAAAGATACCGGGTGTTAAAGTGTTCCCTTACAGTATATTCTATGTATTTTACGAACAATATTTAACCATCTGGAAAGATGCTTTACTCTCACTGGCTTATTCTCTAGCAGCAATTTTTATTGTCACATTTTTGATAACAGGATTTGATATTATATCAGCTGATTTCGTGCTCCTCTTTGTCACCCTTATTTTAATAAATATGATGGGTTTAATGTGGGTATGGGGCATAACACTGAATGCCGTATCACTAGTCAATTTGGTTCTAAGTATTGGAATTGGTGTAGAATTTATTTCACACATTGTTCGTTCATACACGTTGTGTCATGGAACTGCATTAGAACGGGCCGGAGAATCTCTAGCGACCACCGGAAGCAGTGTATTATCAGGAATAACATTAACCAAATTTGCGGGAATTGTGGTGCTGGCATTTGCAAAATCACAAATCTTTCAGGTATTCTATTTCAGAATGTATTTGGGTATTGTGCTAATTGGTGCTACTCATGGACTAATTTTATTGCCTGTAGTATTGAGCTATTTTGGACCACAGGCAAGAAAAGAAAAATTTACGTTTTAAAGTTAACATGGATTGGTATTACTACTGAGATTTATGTATTTTGCGAGTATGAAAGTATCTTGTAAATTAACAACTAATCATACTGTTTATTAGATTTGTATATTTATTTAGACACAATTATTTATAATTAATATTAACTTTAGTATTTTATATAAAAACCAAATATATTAAAACTTATTCTAGTAAAAAATTATAGAATTTATTTATCATCCACTAGCCCGAGGTTATAAAATGTATATCAAATCTGGTTCAAAATTAGTTCTACCTAATTTTTTCATTGTTCACGCGGTCTATATATTCTTGGTTGCTAGTGGTTTTTAATCGTCCTCCCAAAGGTAGCCTATCAAATGCATACCAAAGTACACGAGTGTTAAGTATACCCTAAGCGAAATTTAATTAGCTTTCAACGAACAATTATTTACACGCCACCCAAATAAACGGATCTCCTAACGGCTCCTGATTTCAACATAAAAACTTCGAATTCGATCCAATATCATATCATGTCGAAATTCTCCCAGACCATACTTCAGAAGGTTCATTTTTAATGAAGCTTTATAGTCTACTTTCGAATTCTCTTTCTATGTTTTAATCGGTATGGTTACCTGCTACTTGGTTAAATTGACAATCTACAGAGGTTCACCTATTTCCTCATCGGTTCCGGATTATAAACTATTTAACAATAAGAATTTATTTCCGTTGGAAGAACATATTCTATTTTATTAAATGAAACATAATTATATTTTATAAGTAAAGAAGTGAAAGAAAACGTCAGACAGAAAAGTCAACAATGGCAACCGTTTAGCGTCTCACTCCACGGGCATCAAGACGATTAAATATGGGGTACAAGACGGGTTTGGCTTGCAATTAATGTCATTTTTCAAACATTCTTAGCAACCACTTTCTTAAATTTATAAAAAATTAAAAAATTGTCTTCTTTCTGCTGTACGGTTCTTGCAATGAACGATATCTTATATCAACACACGATAATGAGCATTAATTTGAACAAGCACTTCCCGAGCACCATCGGCGGATTCTCTTTTCACGAAGATATTTTTGGGATGGTGATGATGAGTGTGATGGTGGTTGTGATTGTGATGGTGATGATGTACAATGGTACGATAGTATGATGGTAAGATGGTGTGATGGTATGATGGTATGCTGGTTTGATGATATGATTGTATGATGGTACGATTATACGATAATATAATGGTATGATTGTGCGATAGTATAATGGAATTATGGTGTGATGTTATTATGGTTTAATGGTATGATGGTATGAAGGAATGATGGTAACATGATACAATGGTGTGATGGTTTGATGGTATGCTGTTATTATTGTATGATGGGTAGGGTGGTGTGATGTTGTGTTGGTGTAATACGGTTTGTTGGTATGATAGTCTGATGGTGTTATGCTATAATAGTACGATGGTACCAATGATGTAATCCATGATTATTATTGATAACATGTAAAACAAATTTCAATAATAACAAGGGGGTTCATCTTCAAATCTATTCCGGCAATTCTGTCTCACAAGCCCACATTCAATATTTACTTCATGGGAACACATTCTCATACAAATAAATTACCAATTAATACTGAAAACGAAGCATTACGCAGTACCCTATCCAGCAGATTGGCAGTACTCTATCCTTTTCATGGGATCTTCTAAGAACGTGGCTACGTAAACTAATTATTTATTATGAGAAACAACCTTGTTGGTTTTCAAGTTTATTCTGTTTTTATTGAACGACACTGAATTCTTATATACTAATAAATTGCTTACTAAGCACTAAGCATTAAACGATAAAGAAAAATAAAATAAACTTTTGTGCACTAACCAAAAATATAAGTCACGTAGTCAAAATATAAGTGTTTTGAACTTATGTTATTGTTGTTATAAATGTTGTAAGTTTATATACAAAATAACATACAATTTTAAATCCCGGAATGTGAACTATTATGTTTACTAAAAAGCACTGACTTAAACCAGTAAATATATTTTAAGAAGATGGCTTAAGTATCTTTCTCATTCATACACTTTCACCCGCTACAGTTGATATTTTGGTAATTTCATGAAAATTCTACTCTACATTATCTTACCTGTCTTCGCTTTACCTATACCTCTATGTCGTTTTCGATTAATCAAGAAACAACTAAACTCAATGCAAAAAAAACTAAACTCGCCATAGTGTGTTCGATTGGCGGGAGCAAACTACTCAGAAGTAGTTGTATCTACTCGCAACTACCCATGCTGTTAGAGTTATTAGAAACAGTTACGCATAAAACTAACGACGAAGGGATTGAGGTTATGTTTTACTACTGTCACAAAAATTCGTGTTCCATTGAACATCTACTCACAAGTACTTGACAGTAGCAACTTTTTGGTGGTATTAACTGTAACTCTCTTAAGGGGCCATACGGGGGGCGTTAGATAACGCAATTGCGTATGCTGACGACCTCCTCATTGTCACATCAACGGTGTCTGGCATCAAAATCACCCTTTCAAGAGTCCAGGCGAGAGCGGAGTTAGTGGGGTCGATACTTATTACATCTAAGTGTTCAGCGTTGTCCATCGTTCCTGCTGGCAAACGGAAGAAGTATAAGATACTTAGTAAACCGCAATTTCAATTAGCGGACGGTTCATATTTGAAACAACTGGTCCCCTCGCAAGAGCGGCGGTATCTTGATATCGACTTACGACCTATCGGGCCAAAGAAAGCCAGCAGCGATTTAATGCCGATGTTTGACAGGCTGTCGAAAGCTCCGTTAAAACCACCGGATACACCGGTTGGTTTCTTTCATGCCTCTATAAGCAACCTCGTGCACTCTTCTCCCCCAGAGGAGCTAAAAAGCTCTCACTAGAGATGGTGAGTTTCTTAACATCAAGGAGGAAAGGGAGGGCTGGTGGACCTCTACCGCTGAGTACCTCTACCGGTCTAATGATGTGCTGGAAATAAGAGAGGCATGTAGAACTAACCTTTCAACATTTTGGGTGAATTATGGAAGTCCTGCCATTCCATGTTCATGTCCGCATCAATTCGCTGCCTACACTTATACGAACTTCGCGTGGTATCCGGCGGCCCGAGATTACTGTGCAATGTAGTACCCATTGTAATGTGACCGAAACAGTTGCACTTGTAATACAATCATGTCATCGCACACACAAGGGACGCATCAAATGTCATAATGCCGTGTGCAAAATGCTTGCATCGGGATTGCGGGATATCGGCTATGCGGTTGATGAAGAGCCACGAATCCTTGAACTGGAACAGATGGAATAAAATGACGACATGGTCTGGTTATCGTGGTGGCGTGTGGAGACAAGCAGGCGTTGGGTGATTAAAAGTGATGGCATAGAGAGCATCAGTAGGTTTATCCTACTAGGGTACCTGCACCCGCCGGAAGAACATCTTTCCTGGCTAAATCGGAAGCTCGTTTAGCTAGTTTACTTAAATAAATTATAATACTGTTACGTTTTTGCCTCGTCAATCAAGCTTCGAATCACTGGATTGTGAATAAAACAAAACAATTTAATTTATTACCAACGAATTTATTTATTTCACACTTTATTTTAATATTCACACAATTTTACTGATCACTTTTAGTTTTTATTTCGCACCAAAACGCTTTTTAATTCCTTTTTAATCTTCACGCTTACCAAATACTAATAATCCAATTCGACTTCGTTTGCCTTTTTATATATACAAACCAAACTTCTAGAAATTTCATGACTTTTCCAGTAAGAATAGTCTAGAAACATTTAGAACAGTTTTATCACGGAAACTTCCATTTTAGTACAGTAAACATTGAGCCATTAATTAGGTGCACAATCTCAGAAAACTTCGTAATTCGTGAAAATTTTTAGGTCTTGGCCAGTTCTTTACCGCTGCGATCTTTTCTTCGTCTGTGTGAATTCCATTAGTCGTTACCAGAAGACTCAAATATTTTACTTCGGTTCTAAACAGTTTCAAGATTCAAAACTTCTGCCAAGTTCCTTAGATGCTCGTCGAAATCCTTGCCCATGACGATGGTGTCGTCGAGATATATGTATTAGGCATGCCTTCCAATGTAATCCGTTTAACAGGCGCTTCATTAACCGTTCAAATGCCGCAGGTGCTTACAAATCCGAACGGCATAACATTAAATTGCCAAAGCCCGGTTACCCACACTTAAAGCTGTTTTCTCACGATCTTCCTCATGGACTTCCACCTGCCAATAGCCGCTTTGTAGATCTAGCGCAGAAAATAATCGAGCAGCCAATAACGTGTCTAACGTGTCATCGATCCTTGGCAGTGGATAGCTATGTTTTTTAATTTTCGTCCTCCTTCTCGACCAACACTACCGGTGAGCTCCATGGGCTGTTAGATGGTTCAATTACTCCTGCAGCCTGCATATCTGTTACCATTTGATTGACTTCTCCTTGTTGCGCCATCATCTGCTTCGTAGCAGCCATTAACTGCGACAAATCAAAACTTCCAAATGGTAATTGTATTGTTTCAACCAATGTTTCTGTTTTACTTTCGGTCTTCTCTACGGTTGCCGCATCTGTTACTTCTATGCCAAAATCATGATGGTCTGCGTTTAACCCTTCGTTCTCTATGGCGTCACGTAGTCGCGTTTGTAAAGCTGCTTTGCTACCACCAGTGGCCGAAACCACATTTCTCAAGTTCCTTTTTTAATTCTGGAATTCTTAATTCCGAAAGAATCATTTTCTTTGTTTTATTATTCACAACCGCACCGCTGTCGCCAATTGTTAATTTTTTGTCTTGTCAATCAAGGTTCGAATCACTTGATTGTGAATAAATCAACACAATTTATTATAATAATTCACGAAATCACTTTATATAGTTTTCGCACAATTTTACTGTACACTTATTATTTTTAAATCGCACTACAATGCTTTTTAAATTCCTTTTTAATCTCACAATATCACTTACCAAATACTAATAATCCAATTCGACTTCGTTCGCCTTTTTATATGCACAAACCAAACTTCTACAATTCTGATGACTTTTCCAGTAAGAATAGTCTAGAAACATTTAGAACAATTTTATCATGAAAAATTCCATTTTAGTACAATAAAACATTGAGCTATTAATTTAACTTATTGTATCACACCCCAGATGTCACCGTCACACTAACCCTCACCTAAGCCTGTTCGTCCCGAACAGGATCCAAATCACCTCCTCTGTCCAGGGCGAGCCCCTCCAAATGCACCACCTTTGGTTTACCTCCTTGTCCCTTTCTTGTCCTGTAAGGTGCCGTCCATATATATAGCTGCACTTTCGATGACGAATCCTTCTTCCATTGTAGAACGCGGTTCCGTTTCGGCCGCTTTTCGTCAAATCTTCCGCCGTTGGCTTGTTTGTTATAACGATCCCTCATCCAGTCACCGGACACTAGCACTCCTCTTCACACAACCCGACACTTCTTACCCAATATCAGTTTAACCTGATGCTCATTGATTTCTTCAACAATTGTTTCAGATTTCGATGACAGCTCCATGGCTGATTGTTACTCGCCTTACTGTCGCATCCATACCGTTAAATTTACGTTTCAGCTCGATGTTATCGCTGCTCAATATTCCTCGTCCAAAAGCCAACACAAAGCCATTCATCCTCATGAAGTCCATTCCCAAAATGACCTCGTCCACAATGTCTGCACAATGACCAGAACTTCGTGTGGGAAAAGAGTTTCGCCGATCCTTATGCTCACGATCTTTTCCCCTTTTATCATTGCACTCTCTCCATTTGCCATTCATAATTTCAACCCATCAGCCTGCGATCAAGTCTTTCAGGACAATTATGTGGGTTGGTTGGGTATTCAGCGTAATGATACACTTCCTCCCATCAACATTGCCCTTAATTGTTATGCTGCTTTAACCTCGTGCTTCACTCGTAACAGGGATGAATGTTATGGGGGGCCAACCAGACGGCGAAGCCAGCTTCGGTTCTTTCAAACTGACTTCTAACCTTTCCACTTTACCGACTGTTGCCATCCGTTCACCCGATACCTGCTCTCCTCTTAGTGCTCTTTCCACAGAAGTTGGTGATCCGCACCTTTTTTCTCTTGCTTCCCAACAACCTCGCGGGGTATGGCTAATCTTGTTACATACCCAACATCTTAGCTCGCTGCTTCTAGACCTTTGTCCCGACTGTTCGGCGTTTGCCCGCATAAAAGGTGGCGATGTTCTCTCTCTCTCTCCCTGTATTACACTCTGACAGCCCATTGAGATGTGATCCAACTTGTCACATTCCCAACATCTATCACCATTACCCTGTAGCGTCTAAATTCATTTGGCGCCAAGTTCTGCACAGCCTCGATCGTTAACGCAAACGAGGGTTGCTTTAGGTGACAAATCACCGCCCTGCGTGTCTCTGGATCTCGAATGCCGTCAATGAATGCGTCAATTTTAAGCCTTTCTCCTCCATTTTGGTAGCGGCTTTTCAGTTCCATCTGATAGATTTCCCGCTTGTGGTCACTGCCGTACTTCCTATCCAGCGCCATAATTTCGCGATAACTGGTGCGCTCATGTTCTGGGATGGTTTGTAAAGCATCTGCTGCTTCATCTTTAAGGGCCACTATTAACTCTGCGACACGATGTTCGTCGTTCCAACGGTTTTGTTTGGCTGCCGTTTCAAATTGAAATTTGAAAATGCCGAAAGATGTTGTCCCGTCGAATGTTGGTAGTTTTAACTTAATCGATTGAATGGTCTAAACCACTTGCGTCGTTGATCCACTTGCCATTATATCAGTTAAATCTTTCTCGAGACGTTGAACCTCCGCTTGTAATTTTTCTTTAACCTATTGAACCTCCGTTTTGACAAGTTGAACTTCCGTTTCTAGTTTCTGGTCAACCTGTTGAATCTCCATTTGCAGCTTCTCCACTTCGCCGTGTAGTTTAGTAGATAATTCGAGAAGTTTCTCGTCCATTCTCTTTTGACCATCTATAATATGGTCTTTAATTTCCTCTCCTTGTTGTTTCATTTCTTGGTTTGACTGGTTTATTTTCTCCAACAGTCGGTCATTCTGTTGTTTCATTACACTCATCTGTCTCATCCTCTGGTTCATAGCAGCCATTAATTGCGACAAATCGAAACTTCCAGATGGTAGTTGTGTTGTTTCGACCGACAGTTGTTTATCTCCTTCTTTCCTCTCTATGGTTGCCGCATCCATTACTTTCTCTCCAAAATCATGATGCTCCGCATCCAGCCCTTCGTTCTCCATGGCCTCACGTAGTCGCGCTTTTAAAGCTGCTTTACCACCATCAGTGGCCAAACTCCGTTTCTCAAGTTCCCTCTTTAATTCTGGGACTTTTAATTCGTTGAGAATCATTTTCTTTATCTTATTATTCACAATCCCACCGCTGCCACCAATTGTTACGTTTTTGCCTTGCCAATTAAGGTTCGTATCACTAGATTGTGAATAAAACAAAATCAATTTAATTTATCACCAACGAATTTATTTATTTCACACAAAAATTATTACAACACAATTTATTAATGATAATTCATCAAATCGCTTGATATAAATAAATTATTCGCATAATTTTACTGATCTCTTTTACTTTTTATTTCGCACTAAAACAGTTTTTAAATCACTTTTTAATTCCTTTTTAATTTTTACACTATCGCTTACCAAATACTACTAATCCAATTCGACTTTGTTCACCTTTTATTAAACACAAACCAAACTTCTAGAAAGCTCATGACTTTTCTAGTAAGAATAGTGTTGAAATTTTAGTAAAGTAAAACTTTGAGCTATTAATTTTACTTGTTCTATTACAATCTAGGTGTCACCGTCACAATAAAATGTACTGTTACGTTTTTGCCTTGTCACTCAAGGTTCGCATCACTGGATTGTGAATAAAACAAAATCAATGCAATTTTTCAACCATGAATTAATTTATTTTCACACGAAAATTATTACAACACAATTTATTAATTTTAATTCACAAAATCACTTTATATAAATTATTCACACAACTTTAATGTACACTTATAAATTTTATTTTGCACCAACACACTTTTTAAATTATTTTTTAATTCCATTTTAATCTTTACACTATCGCTTACCAAATACTAATAATTCTTACAAGTTTACACTATCGCGTTCCAAATTCGAATAATCCAATTCGACTTCGTTCGCCTTTTTATATACACAAACCAAACTTCTAGAAAGCTCATGACTTTTCCAGTTAGAATAGCGTAGAAACATTTAGAACAATTTTATCATGGAAAATTCCATTTTAGTCCAGTTAAACATTGAGCTATTAATTTTAACTTATTCTATTACACACTAAGTGTCACCGTTACAGTACTATTCTGTGACCGTGATACCTAGCGTGTGATAGAATAAGTTAAATTAATAGCTCAATGTTTTACTGTACTAAATGGAATTTTCCATGATAAAACAGTTCTAAATGTTTCTACACTATTAGTACTGGAAAAGTCATGAACTTTCGAGAAGCTTGGTTTGTGTATATAAAAAGGCGAGCAAGATCGAATTGGATTAGTAATATTTGGTGAGCGATAGAGTAAAGATTAAAAAGGAATTTAAAAATAGTACAGTAAAAATTTGAGAATAATTTATATAAAGCGATTTTGTGAATTTTTATTAATAAACTGTATTGTAATAATTCTTGTGTGAAATAAATAAATTCATTGTTGAATTCACAATCCAGTGATACGAACCTTAATTGACAAGGCAAAAACGTAATAATTCTATATACTAGAACTAGATTAGCATTTACCAATCGTTAGTTTGTCTCTAATGACTTTCCTACTGGGCGACTATTTCATAATTTATTTGACTATAACGAATAACAAGAGTACCGAAGCTGAATAAAAAAATTAATCAGATATAGTACCAACAAATGCATTTTTTTTTGTTTTTCCGAGCAGTTACAACAACAACATTTTTTAACTAATCGTTTTGGCTTAAATTTTCTATTGTTCCGTTGTTTTATTACTAAAATTGGAAAAACATAACTAGAGTTATACGGTTGTATAACCTCATGCTTAACCCCTTTTTTGTATGAAAATTTTTCTTCGGTTACGTTTCTCTTGGTATTACATTCTCTTTGTTATAACCCAGTAGGAAACTTGTCAATATGCATATTGTTACGTTTTCACCTTGCCAATTAAGGTTCGTATCTCTCGATTGTGAATAAAACAAAATCAATTCAATTTATCACCAACGAATTTATTTATGTCAAACAAAAATTATTACAATACAATTTATTAATGATAATTCACAAAATCACTTTATATAAATTATTCGCACTATTTCTCTGATCACTTTTACTTTTTCTTTCGCACTAAAACAGTTTTTAAATCACTTTTTAATTCCTTTTTAATTTTTACACTATCGCTTACCAAATACTACTAATCCAATTCGACTTCGTTCACCTTTTTATAAACACAAACCAAACTTCTAGAAAGCTCATGACTTTTCTAGGTAGAATAGCGTAGAAACATTTAGAACAATTTTATTATGGAAAATTTAACTTATTCTATTACACACTAGGGGTCACCGTCACAATACTTTTTCATTTCCATTACATTACTTTTTTTTACATTTGAATGAAAAAGAGAAAAAAATATTATATTTAATTGATTAATGGTGACTAAATGACCAGTTTATGACGCGCCACGTACTTTCGAGAAACCGAGAAATATGATTCCCGACGAATTTCATTCCTCGAGAATTTCAAAGTTAACAAATTCTTTCTCGAATATCTAGGAAATTCTCGATAGTTTTTCTATTTCTTAAATTACTAAAATTTTCTCAAAAAAATACTTTTATTATATTGATTGATTTAAAGATTCCTGCCGAAGAGACAATTCTTTCATCTTGAGTTGAAGTAGGTATAGGCTGAAGAGTAAACAGAATTGGTTTTGCATTGATGCTCTTGAAAAATTCACAAAATTTTAGAATCCATAAAATTTACAAGTTTTTTGACAAAAACATGCCTATAATATATTAAGGCCGACCATAAAAGGGTGCGGCGAATGCAAGCTTACCTGGGCTCCTAACTGGTGAAATCTTTTTTGAGAAGTCAAAAAAATTTGTGAAAAGAAAAACTAATATTTGTTATTACTGCCTCGCGGACGGTAGTATAGGAAGATTGGAAAACAAATGGAAGGTCCAAGGTCTATGAGTAAATATGATCGTGACGTCTTCATAACTTCATAAATTAACTGACAGTCTAAGAAATCAAATAATTGTTGGCAAATAATTAAATCGAGCAAACTTTCAGACCCGTCAGTACAATTCAATGCTTCTTACGAATCAAGCCATAAACCAAATAGATGACAAATTTGCTAAACGAATAAGTAAAAGTACGATAACTGTCATTGGCCATGGCCATATTCTTTCAAGCTTTAAATCTGAGTTCTATGGTTGAAAATACATCAGAGTAGTTCTGTGGTTAAAAATACATCAGTAACAATAACAACATAAGAACTGTCAATTAAGGTCAAAATCCGTAGAAACTTTTTTAAACTGTCTAGTAAATAATACTCTCAAAACAATTATTTTAGACAATTATATGATAGTCTTAATACTGAATTTAAAAAATTAATTAACAAAACTAAAAAGAATATTTTATAAATAAATTTGATAAAAGCTTGGCGTGCCCAAAACAAATGTGATGTGGAATCTGATAACGCTGTAATTCCACCAATATAGAATTAATGCATAATAACAGTTTAACTACAGACCAACAATTGGTTGCTAACCAATTTAACGATTGTTTTATTTGTGTTGGTGTAAATACCTCGGGAAAAGGCACTAAGAACCATCCACAGTTTGTTACTTCCTTTAACAGGCCTATAAGTAGCATAGAAAATACTACTGATGAGGAAATGTCTAGTCTGATTAACAATTTAAAGTCACATTCTGCTTGTGGACATGACAATATCCTATCGAAATTAATTAAACAATTGGCAAATCTTATTGTTCCATTGCTTACAACAGTGATTAATTCATGGATTAGAGAATGCAAGTTTCCTAAATTCCTAAAACGTGCTCGAATTTCTATTCTTTCTGTTTATAGTAAAATTTTCGAAAAAGCTATATTTAAACGAGTTTGGAGCCACTTGGATCGTAATAATACCAATCATCGTCATCAGTATGCTTTTACAAAGAAGTCTATTACAGTATCAGCTACTTTATATTTAATAGAAAATATTTATCAGTCCGTAGAAAGTAAAAATGGCACACCATGTTTATTTCTTGATCTGCAGAGGGCATTCGATTGCGTCAATCATTCAATTTTTCTACAAAAATTAGCCAAGTATGGTGTCTCAGGCAGCGCAATAAAATTATTTGAAAATTACCTCTTTGAAACAGAACAAATAGTGCGTTTGGGAAAATTTGAATCACAACAAATGATTATGCAGTGTAGTATTCTGCAAGGTTCCAACCTTGGCCCAACTTTATTCCTAATATATATCAATGATTTATTTAAACTAAACTTAAAAGGTAACATTCAGTTATTTGCAGATGATGCTGCTCTCATTTATAGTTCGCCAACGTACACACAACTAAAAATAGAGATGGAAAACGATATAATAATGATAAATGATTGGCTTGTTAATAACTGCTTGAAGCTGAATATTGCAAAGACGAATTTCATAATATTTTATTTAAAAAGATAAACCCGATGGAATATTTGATAAATTAAACATGAAAAATACTTTGGGTTGTATATTAATTCTAACTTAAATTGGACCGATCATGTTTCCAAAATAAAGCAAAAAATTGCTCCAATGATAGATGTCTTAAAGCGAGTAGGATTTCTTATTCCTAAAAATCTTCGTTATAATATTTATTACAGTTACATCCACTCGCATTTAACATATACTTGATTCAAATTTGGGGATCTTCAAGTGCAGATCAGATAGATGACCTGTAAATATTACAAAATGTCATGTTTAGTGTTTCTAAACAAGATATTGTTCGTAGATTAAAATAATAATTGTGGATTAATATTCTTTAT
Organism: Tipula vernalis; assembly: GCA_958295665.1. Taxonomy (NCBI): domain Eukaryota; kingdom Metazoa; phylum Arthropoda; class Insecta; order Diptera; family Tipulidae; genus Tipula; species Tipula vernalis. Next base: position 331,778,531 of record OY282558.1, on the reverse strand, counting down.
TAATATTTAGAATTACATGTGTCTGTTCGTGTACAGGAAAAACTCTAACCTAACATACTACTGTCAAAACTATAAAAAAATACCTTTTATACTTTTAAAGCTGGCTTCACAGGACATTCATCCCCACCACAGTTGAGTGCTGCGATCATAAATCCAAACGAACTGGTGCCCTATGTGAACGTTGGCTTAGTCGAATAATTGGAGTTGGATCTACCGTTGCCGTTGTTGGTTCGGACCCGGTTACCGAAACCTGTTGATTTTGAGGACTGTGATTCTGTTGAACGGTGGCAGATGAATTTGCGGATCCTTGTAGTTGGTGTGGGCTGCTATCTAATGTTGCAGTCGGTGGGCTCTGTCGTTCTCGGATTGCATCTGCATGTCTGCGTTTGGTGGTTTGATCGGGAAATGCAACGCTGTATGACCATCTGTTATTTTGCTGTGTGTTTGTCCCAGGGTTCCATTTCGTACCGTTGTCTGTTCGCACCCAGACGTTATCACCTGCATTGAAATGGCGTTCTTTGATGTTGTCTCTATCGTGGTACAAATGGCTTTTTAAATTATGTCTGTTTATGTTACGTTGAATTGATGGCTTTATGTTATCGAAGATTGTTGGAAGCCGTCATCCCAAAAATATCTCAGATGAAGCTTTGCTCGTTGTACTATGTGGTGTATTGCGATAACTAAATAAAAATGCGTTGAGCTGAGCATCGAGATCTTCGTTATCCTTCTCGCTTGACTTCATTCGTTGTTTAAATGTTTGAATGAATCTTTCTGCTAATCCATTTGTCTTTGGGTGGTATGGCGAGGGCGTAATGTTTCATTCCCTCCTTCTCACAAAATGTTTTGAATTCGTGAGACGTGAACGAGGTTCCATTGTCACTAACGATTACTTGAGACACTCCATAACGAGCGAACAAACTGGTAAGCACTTTCTCAAGCATGTTTGTCGTGATACGCATCCACTACGACCAGAAACTGTTTGTTTTTAAAAGGTCCCGCAAAATCGATGTGAATCCGTTCCCAGACGCGTTCCATGAGTATAATGGCACTTCTTGTTGACCGTTTCGGTTCTCTTGACAACTTTGGCATCGTTTGACGAAGTTGTCAATGTCCTCATCGAGTTTTGGCCACCATATGTAATACCGAGCCATTGCACTCATAGCTACAATACCGGGATGGCCGCTGTGTAGTCGTTGGAGTGCGGCTATACGTAATGATGCAGATAGCACCATTCTTCCTTGCCACATGAGGATATTGTTTTCTACAGACAGTTAGTCTTTGCGCTGTAGAAACGATTGGAATTGTGGTTGTTGGCACATCTGTTGTGTCCACCTTTGTTTCACTGCACTAATAATGCGAGAAACCTCCTTGTCTTTATTGGACTCGACTGAGATGCTTTGCTCGCAGAACTGGAGGTCATCCATCTTTGCTTTGCCAATGTAGTTGATGTCGTCTTCAATCTTTTGCCTATCGGAGTCTGGTTCTTCTGTTGTAGTCAGCAAACCTGATAAAAATCGGCCAAAATGTTTAATTTTTCCGGAATGTACTCGACGTCATAGCTATATGAATTTAATAGCAATGCCCATCGAATTAAACGATTATTAACGAGTTTAGGCAAATTGCGATTCCTGCCAAATATGTACGTCAACGGTTCGTGGTCCGTGACCAATGTAAAATATGCACCCGCCAGGAATCTGTCGAACTTTTGTACCCCAAAAATGATTGCAAGTGCTTCTTTGTCAATTGTGCCGTAATGTAACTGAGCACCTGATAATTTTCTTGATGCAAACGCAATCGGTAAGTCAATCCCGTCGCTGTTGCGATGACTAAGGATAACACCAATTCCTTTGTCTGATGCGTCGCATGTAACATAGAGATCATTTTCATCATAATATGGGTGTAAGACCTGTGCGCGTGAAAGCTGGAACTTAATTTCGTTAAAAATTGCTTGTTCATGACTCGTCCATTTGAAACGTTGATTTTGCCCTGATAGTGTGTGTAAATCAGATACTGTGCCGTGCAAATTCGCTATAAATCGCTTAACTCTCCGGTGTTCGTTGGTGGACTGGCGTTGATTATGGCGTCCAGTTTGTCTTGTGTTGGGAAAATTCTCTCTTTGTTGAAGCGATGTCCTAAGTACACCACTTCGTTCTGGAAGAACATGCACTTCTCTCGTTTGACCTGGAAACCCGCTTGTTGTAATCGTGTGAGTACTTCTTTTAAATTGTGCATGTGCTCGGCGTCGGTTTTTCCTGTGATAGCAATATCATCGAAGTACATTGCCACTGAGTCAATATTTGATAGTAATTTTTCCATGTATCGGAAAATAGCTGGAGCGTTTGCTATTCCAAATGGTAATCGATTGTACCTGTAGTATCCCATGTGGGTTGAGATTGTGAGTAAATGTTGTGACTCTGGATGTAATCGTTCTCCACCAGCGAGTGTACGCCGTAAATTATCAAATAATGGTACTGAATGTTTCTCCAATAGCAAGCACGAGTTTATCGTAACGCTGAAATCCCCACAGATTCGTATGTCTCCGTTGCGTTTTGGTACGTTTACAGTTGGTGTAGCCCATTTTACCGGTGGGTGTTTCATTTGGATCGACTGGTGTCAAAACGCCTTCGCTGAATAATCTGTTGATTTCCTTTTCGACATTGTTCTGTATCCCGAATTTGACATATTGGGGGTCGAAGCGTTTCGGTTTTGCATCATGTTTCAAGTGTATTTTGACTTTGTAGTCTTTGATGCGCCCCATTGTATCATTGAATAATTCTTCGTAATTTACAAACATATTTGCTAACCCTGTGTGTGTTTGGGGTGCCTGTATCATTGTATGCGATTCGGCGTTTGTAATCGAATAAATGTGTGCGGAAAATGGCATGTTGAAAGCTTCGCACCATGGTAAACCAAACAAAAACGGTTTTGCCGGTTTCATGACAATTGCTGGTAATTTGAGCGTTTCGTTATTGTATAGGTTACGTGTATATCTGCCTGACCCAGAGTTTGTAATTGATGACTGACGTAAGCCATCAGCTTAGATGCCTGTATTAGCGTTGGTTGACCTATTTGTTTCCAGAGATGTTCATCGATGATGGAATGTGATGCACCAGAGTCGTAATCAAATGTAACTTTGATTCCATTGACGTGAATGTCAATGCGCTTACTTGTTTTAGTAACATGATTTATAGTGAAAATGAAAAACACTGCCATCATCACTGTTATTGCTGTTCAACTGTCAGCTGTGGACGTTGCCGCCATTTTGTGAATGTTTCGTGATTGTTTGTGAATGTGGTATATCCACTGTTTCTTTGTTGTTGATAAATTTGTGCTCTGCCCGTTTTAATGCAACATGACGCATAGTGTCACTTCGCCCGCACGAATGGCATATCACATTTGTTGCTGGACACGTACTGTCGTTTGTATGTCTCTCTTTACCGCAACGTTTCGATGTTTTTTTTCCTTGTATTTTATTAACACTTTCTTGATTTCGGTTTGTTGCATTGGGTTTTAATTCGTCGTTTTCTGTTCGTTCTCGTTCTCGTGTATTAAGTCCTCTCATGCGACATTGCGCCTCGAAGGCATCCACAAAATTTTCTGCCGATGATGTTGAAGATGCGACATATCGCTCGCATTTAAAAAAAATTTTAATTTCTCGAACTTCCTTTTCATCTAAGTTTTGCGGAGTTTGTTGTTGGGTATCTGTATCTCGATTTTGTCCCCGTATCACTTGTCCTGCTGTTTTCATAAGCGCAGCGTTATTCCGGCTGATCAATTCCACAAATTGTTCAAATTGCTCTTTATCCATTTTGTTTATGGAGGAAATAATTCGTGAATATAAATCCTCGTCGCCAGTATGTTATGTTTAGTGTTTCTAAACAAGAGATTGTTCATAGATTAAAATAATATATTCTTTATTAATATTTAGAATTACATGTGTCTGTTCGTGTACAGGAAAAACTCTAACCTAACAAACTACTGTCAAAACTATAAAAAAGTACATTTTATACTTTTAAAGCTGGCTTCACATGACACAAAACAAAGCTTTAAAAGCAATTAATTGTTTGCCGGCTTTAGCTCCCACAAGCTTATTATATAAAGAGAAGGTTCTTCCAGTAACAGGCTTGACTGATTTTGGATATTTTATGACCATTTATAAAATCAGATTCGAATTACTTAAATGTAGCATTCACATTCTTACTACCTTTTCAATTACTGAAAGGGTTACATACATAATAAAGTTCAGCCCTTTAATCAGTTGGATAATGAGAAAAAAGACATAAGAATTTCAGAGTCTAAATGTTATATAAAGGCTAAACTTGCAGCATTAAACTTAAATCAATCTTAATGCTAAAATTATCGGGTTTGTGAAGTTTGGCAATACTACTCAAAGTGTTAGTTGTTAGATTTACTTTTTCGCTTATAAGCAACATGATTATTTTTGATTATTTTATTTTTTTTTTAAATATTTTTTTTCTTGGAAAATAAATTAAAAAAAACTTAAATAAAATATATTTCAGTTTTACTACACAAAACAATCAAAATGATAATGATTTTATGTTATTACAACCATGTTTCATGTGATAATTAATAAGTGTAAAAAAAATTGCACGCCTCTGGAAACAACGCCTATGGAAAAATGTTGCCACTAACTAAGGAGCCTATGTATTTTTTCTGCAGAATCGGATTAAAAGTAACTTTGATTGATTTAAATTCATGTTCACATCGTAAAGTCGAAAACATTGACAAAATGAAGTACACCTTTATTTATATTATAAGCAAAATCGTTTAGAAACTAATTTTTTCGCTAATACTACAGACAGCAAAGAACCGAGCTTCTCTGTCGATCGGTCATTCATTTTAATACCAATTTTAAAGGCATCAAGTCATTTTACTAAGCAGATTTGTGGCCACAGTAATTCCAATGTTTACAGAAGTCAAATGTTGTAATGGCCTTTTCATGTGCTCAAAACCGTTTTCTATGTTTACATGGGAGTTTTCATCCCAGCTCGAAAAGTGCGAATGTAGAAGAGAAATGAAATTCATCGGGTAACAAAATTCTTGAGTTGGTTTCTTGAGAATTTCTTACTAGTGTCCCCACTTTTTGGAAAATTTTGGCATTGTGCAGAATTTGTATGTTAGGATTTGAAAAATCCAATTAATTTATAATAACAAATATTTTAGTTTGTTGGACAAAGAGAAAAATAATAATTTTTGTTAAAGTAGTGCTGCTTGTTTACCCAGAGGGTACGGCCAACGCTAAGCCACCTAGGCTTAGCCAATAATTAGTAACACAATGACAACCCACTTCAAATGTACTTTTTTTCAGTTATTCACATAATTAGATCCGTTACGCATTAATCAACTCAAAAATCATCTCAATTCCACAACTCAAAAATTACAAATTTCAAGAGTTATGAACACAAAATGACAAAAATGTTGATGTGATACAATTTTTCGATTATCCTTCAAAAATTTAGTTTTTGAGTTGTGTTTGTTGCAATTCAGAGATGAATGCCTAAATTAAATTTTTAAGGTCCTATCAGCTTACGTGAATTTATTATATCCGTCAAAATATTAATTTTTATGGATTATAATTTAATGGAACAGTGATTTAACGTAACAATATAATACACTTACAAATGCAATTTGATAACAACAACAAGCGATAAATTATTTATTGTTCATTCTTATCTTATCAAACAAATTTACAATCTTTTGTGGCAAATTTTAGATTTCTACTGACAATCAGTTGTTATTTGAATTTTCATGCTAATTAATGAAAATTTATGTGTGTGCCTAAATTATTTTAATAATAAATTGTAAGTATTAATTTAATTATTTATCGGTGCTTTTTCTAAATATTCAAATTCAATTAAATGTTTTGTGTTCTAACAAGCAAAAAACTCGCCTCCAGCCACACTCCAAATTATTTGTCATTATAGTTTGTGCTTTATGGAAAATACTAATCTATGAGGCATTTGATTTGACATATTTCAAAGTAAAATTAATTTTTTTTATGATTATAAAATGAATCAGCCATCAAATTAACTGTCTGTTCGAGTTATTTTATCTTATGATTAAAACAAACAATAAATAGAGAACTCCAGGTGAGCATTATATTCTTAAAGGAAGAAAATATAAAATCACTGCCACCAATTAAGAGAATGGGCTTAGAGAACCGCACAAGCCAGTCAGTGCCGCAATTCCGGTTCGATGACAAATGATAGTCGGTTGCATTTTATTAAGAGTAGCCGAAATAAAAAATAAAGTCATTTCTCATTCTCATTTGTCATTGAACCGGAATTCGAGTGCTGGGTTAAGACTGATTTACACTCAACGACAATCGACGTCTGCAAAAAAATTGAAACACAACATAGGAAAAAGTACAAAGACAAAAAGAGACAAAATAATCATCTGCTTAAAAAATTCAGTTGAAACCCGAGAAACAAACCCAAAAAACCTCGTCTGCTTTTTTTTGCAGATGTCGAGTTTCATCTTTTTTCTGTAAAATCGTCGATGCGTGAATAAATAACTGTAATAAGGTTACATAAATAAGAAAATCAATCATTTGCATTGGTTTATGACATTTTTTGTTTAAATTTACTTTTAATGTGTAAAGAAAACGAATTTTTGATTTGACATCTGCATCTGCGAAATGTTTTGAATGTAAATTAATCTTTAGTTATGGCTAGGGTTGGAAGCGACTAACAAATTATAAAATCTTGATAAATTAATACTATTTTGCCGCATAATCGTACGGGTACCGTAAATTAAAAGAACGAATCTTAACAGAATCGCACGTTTTATTGAACAGTGTATAGAAACATCTTTCTTTGAAATAACGACAAATTTTTTTTTTTTTTTTTGCATCGATTGGGTTGGGTCGGCTACCCAAAGTGTTCATCCGGAATTAACTTGTTAGAACCCGAAAAATCCTCGATATGACTTAATAATATTTGTTCAAATATTTTACCAAAAACGGTTCAAGAGGCTTATTGATCGATAACTATCAATTTTTGATTTATCCTTCGAAATTTTTAGAATTGGTAGGACTTTAGCTTGTTTCCAAGAATTCGGCAAATAACATAACTTCAGACACAAATTAAATAAATATGTTAGATATATAATGTCTTTCCGAGGCAGATTTTTGATCAAGCCGTTGGAAATTTTATCTGGGCCGGGAGATTTAGAATTTTTTTTTTTTAATTTTGAAAAGGTAGCGTTAATACCTTTCTGTTTGACTAGAAATTCAGCCTTGGCTTCACTGTCGCTGATGTATTAGACTTTTCAAAGTCGGTGATTAGCAAGTTAGATTTTGTTGGCGTTTTGGAGGAATTAAAGACTGGAATTCCTGTTTTTTTCTTTCCAAAATTTTACTTAAATTGAATAGCCGTTTCCGACTATCACAACACGATAAATTGTCCAAAAATGTTAAAAAGTTATTGTTTTTAAATGTTTGCATCTGATTTGAAATTTTTCTGATCAGCCTGTTTAAGACGGGGATTTTTGGACCACTGCCACTGTCCTCTGAGAAAATGTTTGCATGATATGAGTTGTTGTAGCTTGTAGTTCATTAGGTATTGTTATAGGTTCCGTCATTTATTAGTGATATACTCAAGTCAATGTCGTTTGTAATAACGGACCTAAAATAACACCTGGAGTATGTTCATAAACTTAACGATATTCTAACAATGACAGCTAGAAAGGCAGCATTTAGCAGGGTAGAAAATTACAATGTAGATTTTATGAACCCACTCCAGTTTTATATTACTATAATCAAAACGAGAGTTTATTTGAATTCTATTTTGAAGTCCATCTAAATTAATCTAGAATTTAACCGGTAAATGATCCGATTTTAATTTATTTAATGTTTCAACATTTGAAACTATTTGCGGTTTATTAGCTACTAGTAAATCCAACGTTGATGGATATTTTAGATTTCTTAGAGTAGTGCTTAGGACTTAGAGGAAATAAAATATCAAGATTTTTAACAACAAATTCTTTAAACAAAATATTTCCAACTCTATTGCTTCTAACACGAGATCTCGTTTAAATAATGACAATTTATGCTTACCGTTGGATCCCGAAAAATTATTTGTAAACACCTTTATGGCCATTGCTTCAATTATGTTGAGATTAAAGGACGACAGAAGTTTATGTTTTTAATGTGATTACAAACACCAACGTGGCCGATTAGTGTACCCCTTAAGTTCGGTTTACCAGCTTTGTCCATTCTATAAATTGTATTGTCTGAGTTATATTATTATTATTATTATTTTGCATTGTAAAGATATTTTATCGAGAAACTTGTTATAACGCTGAATTGATCCAATCTGTTTTTTTACTAAGACAGTTGATTGACAGTATCATTCACTTAATTGTTGTCCGACACCGATTACCGGTTTCGGTTTGGTGTTAAAAATATTATCGCAAGTTGTGTACAATGAAGAATTTTTGGGAGACAGTAACTTTGGAAATGTGTTGCTGTTGAACCGTGATTTAAACTGTTTATCAGTTTTGTAATTACTCGATTGATTATTAGAAAATTGTACAGATTTTTAATTTTTCGATTGTTATCTTTTATGAGTTTATATTGCTCGAGACTCGGGCAATCCAATGAATTAGCTGCATGTGGAACCGCACAGTTGGCGGATTTCTTTTCGCTAGACGAGAATACAGATGAAGTACAGTCTTTTGAGAAATGTTCACCACTACAATTAAGACATTTTATCTTAATTTTATAAAATAAGTGTCCGAATATTTGGCAGCGCCGACATTGAGTAGGACGACGATTTTGCCTATCTGCAAATTGAACGGTTATAATTACGTTGCAAAGTTTTGTAATGCAGAAAATATTTTGTTTTGAAACAATTTCTGAATTAATACCACGTTTACCGAACCCAGTAATTATTTCGTAGTTTGTAATTATATTTGGAATAACAAAAGCAACAAATTTGAAACCTAGCAGTGCGTATGAGAAATTTTCAATGCCGTTTTTATTTAGTTTATCTCTAAACTAATTTTTAATTTGTTCGCTTGGAAGTACCACTTTAAGACCAATACTGACTATTTTAATTTGTTTTTTCTTTATTTTATTACACTGGGACTGCGCTCATCTAGTAATTTTCTTCAAATACAAATTTTTATGTTTCTAATAAAATTCTCGTCTGTTGGGGTGTAACTCAATGGTTAATCCCATAATTGATTAATCCTATTTACTAATTTTAATTTGGTAAGTTCACTAGGTCAAATGGCCTCATTCTTTGGAGTTTTCTTTCAACGACAGGCTTATTTATCATATGACGAATAACGGGGTTTTCATGATCCTGGAGCTTTATTTCGTGTTTTGCGGCATGCATGTTTATTTCATCTTTGATGTATTCCATCCGTAGGGCCCTGTGAAGGTCCTCATTTCTTGTGTATCAGGGAGCATTGGCGATGCTACGAAGAATCTTGTTTTGAAATGTCTGTATCATTTTGGCGTTTGTTTGCTTAGTACATCCCCAGAGTTGTATACCGTAGTTTCATATCGATTTCAGAATTTGCCGATATAGCAGCAGCTTGTTGTGAATTGTGAGCTCAGAGCATTTGTGGTTGGTATGTCCTTGTATATAGTAAATACAGGATTGATCCTAAAACACTCCCCTTTGTTTAGCCCGAATTTCACTAGAAAATGTCTATTGGACAAATAAGATCTTAGTATGGCATACAATTGCTTCGGCAGATCTCTATGAAGCTTTTATTCCAGACCCCTGTGCCAAACTTTTTCGAATGCTTGAGCGACGTCTAGGAATATGCTTAAGCATATTTTTTGATGTTCTAACGTTCTTTCAATTATGTTTGTGATTCTATGCACCTGTTCAATTGTAGAATGCTTTTCTCTGAATCCAAATTGATGTGGAGGAATTAGTTGTCGATCCTCATCAATTATTGGTTTAATTCTCTTTAGTAATAATTTTTCAAAGAGCTTTGACATAATTGGCAGCAAAGAAATTGGCCTGTTTGATTTTTTATGGCTAGGTGTTTTATCAGGTTTTGCTGTCATGATTATTTTTGCTACTTTCCATTGATGCGGAACACATTTTAACCGAAGGGTCGCATTGATTATGTATAATAGCTTACGAAATCCTTTGTCAGGTAGAGCTTTGATAATTTGACAAGTAATCAAGTGGTACCCTGGGGCTTTTTTAACATTCATGTTACTTTTCACTCCTTCTTTTAATTCTTTGAGATTTACTATGTCAAACTCAACTAGCTTATGAATTGACATTATATTTTCATTGGCAGTTTGTCGTGGTAATGGTTGAAAGATTTCCTGGAGATACTCCACAAACAGATCAGCCTTCTCTTTGTGACCTCTTGCCCAGGTCCCATCATCCTTTTTAAGTGGAGGCACTCGCATTTTGGGTCTTTTGAGTTACTTTGTCGCCTTCCACATTGAGTAATCGGAATTTTTTTCAATTAGGCTAACCAGATTTGTGTTGATTGATTCATTTTTCACTTCTTTAAGAAGGGATTTGAGACTGTTCCATAAATTGTTAAGAATTGTTTTGTTCTCCGGTGTTCGATTAATTTGCCAGGGTTTACGTGCGCGTCGTTTTTCTGTTACCAACTCTCTAAATTCCATTGGATAGAATATGTTAGGCGTCTTCTTATTTTATATAATGGGGGTGCTTTCCAACGCAGCATGGTGAATTATTTCATTGAATTCTTTCAGTTCGTTTTCCAACTGGCGAGAATTTCTTATCGGTAGCTCGAAATTGATTTTTTCCTCCACTAATTCACGAAGAGATCCCAGTTTGTTTTTGAATTTGTTAATCTGGGTGCACTTTCCCTTTGAATTACCGTTTCACTGACTGTCATGATAACCAGTGAGTGATCCGATACTAAAGAATTGCTGTTTTCAATGTGAATGTAGTTCTGAGATATACCTCTTGCTACATAAAAGTCTATTAGGTCGGGTATCTTAGCTTCGTCACTGGGGCCGTATGTTGGGAAACCATCAAATTAAAAACCAAATAAATGTTAACTAGCTATTAAGTCTGTATTCCACTATGAATAATTGACTGAACTGACTTCAAGTCAAAAGAGGACAAAAAAAACTAATCCATTAGAGTGACAAAGAAAAAACATTATACTTTTTTTTTTTTTTATCAAGATTCTATGGTTAAATTTTGACATCAGACAAAAACATAACCAACAATTATTAAACAAATTAAGTATTAGCATTAATTCGATTATTTTCACATCTCAAAATTATCTAAAAAATTAATTATTATTAATACTCATATCAGAATTTATATTTTTCGAATATTTTCCGTCATATAATAAAAAATTAAAAACATCTCTACCATAAAATCGCCATGTTATTAAAATTATTAGTGTGTGCGAGAAATAATTTGCATCGTACCAAAAACATCGATAATTCCAATTAATTATAGATGTTTTTGATCGTACACAATATTTATGCAGATGTGTTAGTTGAAATGAACTCGATTTGATAATTTTTGACCATAATTATGGCGATCCACTAATACAAATACTTAATTGATGTAAGTGAAATCTTGACTGACTTCGTTTTGTGTTTCTTTCACACAACCACCGATTTTATATTTTTATCTCCCTTTATTTTGACTGACAAACTTTTATTCGTGATGGAATTCAGGCTTAAGAGATGTTGTCAAAAACCGGCGTTAGATGCATTATTCTAAAGATGACTGTAGTAGTTTTTTTTTAACATTTTCTTTTCATCGAAACAAAAATGTAAACAAAAGCAACCAACACGAATAAAACTGATAACTAGATATGAATTATAGAAAAAAATTATTTTATTTATTATTTTTGTATCAAAAATTAAATGGAAAACGACCCTTATAGGTATTATAATCTATTTTATTATGATATTATAATTTATGGAATGATTTTTGGTTTGGTTCTGGTTGATCAAAAATTTCATTTGGGTTCGTGGTTTTTTTGGTTTGGTTCAAAACCGGCCTCCATCTCTGGTGATGTCAAAATAAAACCGCTGACTTTCATGAAACCCTCCGAACATTGTTTAACGAAAACGTTCAGTTAATGAAGAGTCGTTTCTTGTCGAAACTCGATTATCGGGGATACTCGGGACCAGAGGATTCCCGGAAAATCAAAAATCCCGGTTGATCGCATTTTTCAGTTTTATAAAAAAATACACAATATACATATGTACATATATATACATATGCTTCACAGAAACAACATTTTTGCCAAAATTAAACGAAAAAATAAAAATGAAAAATCCCGGTTATCAATTGAAAATCTGGATAAACAAGTGACACAAAAAAATTGACTGTATGGACTTACGGATAATAGGATCCCGGAAAATCGAGTTTCGACTGCAGTTAGATCATGTCAGTCCAATCCACAATTGCAATAGTTATGCGTGATTTACACGTTCCAACAATTTTTTTCCAACTTTTTGAGTTGAGACTTAAGGTCGAGTTTCAATTTTTCTTCAAAATAGCAATTTTTCTTCAAATATAAATTTTTATGTTTCAAATAAAATTCTATTTTGTTGGGGTGTAACCCAATGGTTAATCCCGTAATTGATTAAACCTATTTACTAATATTAATTTGGTAAGTTCACTAGATCAAGTGGTCTCATTCTTTGGAGTTTTCTTTCAACGACATGGTTGTCTATCATATGACGAATAACGGGGTTTCCATGATCCTGATGCTTTATTTCGTGTTTTGCGGCATGCATTTTTATTTCATCTTTGATGTATTCCATCCGTAGGTCCCTGTGAAGGTCCTCATTTCTTGTGTATCAGGGAGCATTGACGATGCTACGAAGAACCTTGTTTTGAAACGTCTGTATCATTTTGGCGTTTGTTTGCTCCGTTTGTTGGTTACATTGCATCCGTTCCGTCTGTTTAAACTGACATTTAAAAAACCAATAAAAAAATAAAATGGAAGACTACGAGACTCTAAAATCTTTAGAAATTCTCTTTGATTTATACGTTTTGTATAAACAATATTATAGATATTATTCGAAAATCCCTATGTAGTTACATGGCCAGTCTCCATTGCTCGCGACGAACAAAAAATGGCTTGACGTCATGATAAAATTAGTATATTATACTTACAACTACTAACATAACAAATAATTATATTTTCTCTGTTTTTGTTTATAAAATGGAAATCTATTTACATGTGTCATTTTGGATTAATAAAATTTTCATTCAAACCAAATATAGACTTTTTCTCCCGTTTATATTTGTAGTTTTTACTTTAGGATTTTTTATTTTATATGTATAAATAAATTAAATTCAAGCTGCTGACGAATATGTTTAACTGAAAGAAATGTATTAAGCCTTTAATAATATGAATGTCGCTCGTTTTCCCATCGATAGCAATCAAATAAAATTCTCCAACTGAAATTACAATTAAAAATTATGTACAACCCAAGCCTTGTTACAAAAATCATTATTAAATTAAAATAATTCAAAAGTAACATTTCATTATCAATAAATTATGTTTATTGTTATTGTTACAATTATTATTAATTCTCTAATGATTTTGAAGAAATAAAAATTTTTTGGCATGGCATAAATAATTGAGAGTAAAATACAAATTGCTTTCACTTCGTCGTGACAAAATTTCAAAAAAGATGGATATTGTGATGTTTCGGTTCTCTTCGTCACGAGTAATGCGCATGAGCACAATCAGCTTTGTGTATGTACCCAGCAGACGATTTGTCACTAAAGCTTACTGTCAGCTTTACATAAGAGGTTTGACAAAAATGTCTTTGTGAGCTACCGGCATTTTAATTGTAAGGTCTGACAAAAACAATAAAATAAGGGCGGTTGTAATGCCAGACAATTCACGTGACAAAAAGCTATTTATAATCTAAACCTAATATTGATATGACTGTCATTACTATTTCAGGCGGAACATTTTTAAAAATTGAACTGACTTAGACCTTATTCTTAAAAAATATCAGCTTTGCATTAGATACATTACACCATCATATAAACGGCAGGCGTTAAGTTCGCCCTTATTTTAATGCATCTGAAACATATCGAAGGCATTCCGAGTTTTGTGTCACTTTATTTTTTTTTATATTTCTGTTTGTAATTAATTATAGTTTCAAAAATGGAAAGAAAAGATATTCTTGATATTTCTAAGAGACAATTAAATCGACGAAAACGAAAAATAAAAGAAAATCTTTTAAAATCAGTGTATGACAGTGAAAAAAAAGCCAGGAATTTTACAAACAGTTTTATTAATAGTTGTGAGACAGATAATCTAAGTGTGAATTGTGTGAATATAAATGTAAATAATGGAGTAAATATAAATGTAAATAATAGTGTAAATAGTGATGTGAATTGTGATGTAATAAGTATGGTAAATAATGTTACAGATAGCCACTATCTAGAAGAAAATTTAGAGATTTTGACGATGGCTGGTGATTCTTCTGATACGCACAGTTTCATTGAAGATTTCACGTATGCTACATCTAAGACAAAAGATGAAATTTTAAGAGAAAATTTCTTCAATATTGTAGTATCAAAGAATATATCGAAAGAGGTTACTGAAAATATATTAAAAATGCTTTTAGACTATGGGGTTGAAGTTCCAAAAACTAAAGCTGCGTTAATATCGGAGTTTAAATTAACAACAGAAAAGTCATATAAAATCACAAATATTGGTGAAGATCAGCAATATCTCCACATTGGTATACAAAAAAATCTTCAAATGATTGAAAATGAATTAATTGATAATCGAGAAATACATCTAGATGTTGGAATTGATGGAATACCATTATATAAGAGCTCTAGAACTTCACTTTGGCCAATTTTAGGAGCTATTTCAAATGCTGTTTGTATTTCACCTTTCGTGATTGGAGTTTTTCAAGGCAAAAGTCATCCCAAAGACATTGATGCTTTTTTGAATGATTTTGTACTGGAAGCCGAACAACTAAGAGAAAAAGGAGAATGTTTTGCTGGAATAATGAAACCGTTCAAAATAAGGCTTTTCTGCTGCGACATACCGGCAAAAAGTATGATCGTTGGTTCCAAATCTCATAATTCATACAAAGGCTGCCACAAATGTGATCAAATAGGGGAACGATTTTTAAATCGAACTGTATTTAGTGTTGTTTGTGGAAAATTAAGGACGGAAACTTTTATGCTTCGGGAGGATCATAATCATCACAGCAAAGAAAATGTTGCAAAACAAAATATATTAGAAGAAAAAGGATATGGTATGATTTCCTTATTTCCGCTAGACTACATGCACTTAGTAAATCTTGGGTGTACAAAAAAGATGTTACTTTTGTTTTGTGCTAACAATAAAAAAATATTGCAGCAGTTTAGCAACGAATACGTAGCTTTGGCACCATTTATAACAAATGAGTTTTCGCGGAAACCTAGATCATTTACTGAAGTTAATAAATTCAAAGCGACGGAATTCAGACTGTTTGATATGTATATTGGAATAGTTATCATGCGCAAATTTGTTTCGTCTGAACAGTACGTACATTTTTTAAAATATTCATGCGCACTTCGATACCTATCTGCTAAAAACTCAGACTGGAAATGCATTAATTTAGCAGAGCGCTTATTGAAAGAATTCGTCAATGATTTTCATTTATATTACGGAAAAGAAAATATATCTTACAATATACATAACCTCTTGCACTTATCTGACTGTGTTAGACAGTTTGGTACTCTGAATTCTTTCAGTGCGTATAAATTTGAAAATTTTTTACAAGTTCTCAAAAATAAAATAAAGAAGCCAACACATATTTTTAAACAAATAACTAATCGAATAGAAGAAATTTGGAGTATTCAAAAAAATAATAAAAATTCATTTTGGGACAGAAATAGCATACATTTTTCCCCAGGCTTCGCCAATTCGATTTGTTTGCTTAATGATGGAATTATATTTCTAATTAAAAAAATTATTATAAACAATAATGGTACCGAAAGTCTTTCGGGATTTCGTTTTTTAAACACAAAACCATTTTTTAATCAGCCTATTTCATCACAAAAATTAGGGATTAATGTAATTTCAAAAAATAATTTAAGTTCCGTTGCAGAAAATTTTCCATTCGCTGAAATTATCGCTAAATGTTTAGTCTTTCCTTGTGATAACGATTCTTTTGTTTCCATACCCATCATTCATACAGTATAAAAACTAATGTAATTTGGAAATTCCAAAGTGCAGTGGTCATAAAAAATATATATTTAAGATGTTTTATTATTTTTAATTATAAAATTTTCCAGTTTTATTGTTTTGTTTTGCTTTAAACATAAAATGTAACCTAAAATAAAACAAATTTTAAGGGTGGTCCACCCGAATCGCCTTCAATTTTTTTTTATTTAGTTTTTTACTAAATTTGTTAGGGGTTAAATTATTTTAAAGTAGGCGGAAATCATGTACATCCGAATAGTTTTAGTAACACGTAGTTTTAAGGAAATTTATGTATATAAATATAGATATTTTAGAATTAGGGTTAAATTACACGTATTACCTAAAGCGATCAGTTGGTGCAAACTTTCACGTTTAAATAATAAAAAAAGTAATTATGAATGAAGACAACAGCCAAGTACTAAGGGGGATCGTATTGAATCCCAATTATCAAGCAAATTCTGAGGATTTGTTCAATATGGACTTAATAGAAGAAGATGAAGCTACAAATTCGCCAAAATATGATGATCAAACTGATGAAAATTTAAATTTGGCAGGGCTTTCATCAACGCGATGTAATTGCTGCAGAACAGGTGAATATGATTATAATAATTTGTATTTAAGTCTATTATTTTATAACAGTTTTCTTTCATTTATAGCAGTTTCATTCTTTTCTCAGCAATATGCTGACTTGAAAAGTGAATATGCTGTTCGGTTTGCCAAATTAGAAGCTACTTTGGCTGAAATAAAACAGGCCGTCGTCACACCAAAGGTATCGGTAAGAGATATCACGGTTGATATCCCAATTTCGGATGAAACCGATCTGGATTCGCTAGATAAGCAGTGTACCGAAAAAGATTTGGTGAGGGATTTATATAAAAATAATTAGTGCTCTTAACTAGTGCTAGTAACTTGACTTAATTAATTGAATTTTTATTTTATTTACAGGTTACTGTTTTTTCAAATTGTAGGCGTTTGACAGAAATAATTCAGGAAGAGGTGCTCTTGAATTTCAATTGGGCTAGAGTTCAGGGGAAAAATAATTTTTCATCGTTGAAAAATTTAAATCAAACACTATTTGGTAAGCTTTTAATAAATAACTGGATATTTATTTTTGAAAATATTAAAAATCATTCTTTCTTTTCTATTAGGAGCATTCAAAGACGATTCAAAAATTTCGTGCTTTGAAGATTATGTGAAATTCGTAAAGCACGAGATTCACCGAATACACAATAAGTATCACCAAAAGCAGTCAAGGATCCGGAAGACCGAAAATGGCATAGTTTAGTTAATTAGATTTTAAGAATAGTTTTATTTATACAATAAATATTATTATTAATATAATATACATAATTAGATAATATATTAGATACTAGATACATATATATATATATATATATATATATATATATATATATATATATATATATATATATATATATATATATATATAATAAAGTTAGATAATAATTAAAATTAAGTTAAAACGTTAAAAATGTATAATAAAAAAAATTAAAATTAATTTTCGTCTTATTATTTTTATCATTTTGATCCTACATTTTCAATTCGAGCCGTTTGCGTCATCAATCTGTAATTTATCGGTCAGGTATAATAGTAAGGCCTTAGTTAGTGCTCAACGTCAGCCGTTCGTAATGGATTTCCGGTTCCTTATTGTCAGCTGTTTTATATAACTTACGTTCAGGCCTGACCGCCATATATGTCAGCGGGACATAGACGGCAATTACCATTTGCAATAAATGCCAAAGTCAGGCATTACCAGGCATTTTTGTCAGGCATTTTATATACGTTTGTCAGGCCTGAATCGTCTGCTGGGTATTCATACCAATTTTACCCAATAAACAATAATTGGCACAAGCTCGTGCCAATTTTTCTTCGTCGTGGCGAGTGGAGACCGGCCAACAGCCTACCTCTCATTTTATGTCAAAAAAAAAAATTAATTTGATTTGTTTGCGAACGTAAATTTTAATTTTTTATTAAAAGTTTAAAAAAATTAAAATAAAGCGCTATAAAGATTTCACAAATCGGGATTTTTATTGTGTTTGTTTCTATAAAATATACTCGGGTCGAGTATATTTAATAGGCAATAATTTTTTTTAATGGAAACAAAGTTAAAAATAAGAGAAAGACTGAAACAAAATGTTGTTTGTTTATATGTTTGTTCCTGTCTTTCAAATGAAATTCGCGATATACAAATCTCTTCATTTTTTTATTGGGAAACATTGGTAGAACGTGTAAATCGCGCTTTATACCTCCTCAAACAGATTGACGGCACGAACAGATGCGCTAAGTTAGAATACAAGGATATCCATAAGAGCGATCAGATTGACATGAGCGGTGATAAACTAAGAAAGTTGACAATTTTTGAAGCGATGAATGATATTTATATTTACTGTTGTTTTTATAGTAAATACTTGAAAACTTCTAAT
Source organism: Tipula vernalis (assembly GCA_958295665.1). Taxonomy (NCBI): domain Eukaryota; kingdom Metazoa; phylum Arthropoda; class Insecta; order Diptera; family Tipulidae; genus Tipula; species Tipula vernalis. The sequence continues at coordinate 331,759,911 of OY282558.1, read as the reverse complement.
TTTTTTCTTCTAATTTTTTTGTAAAATGAAATCTAGATTTGAACTTAAATTTGGTCGTAAAATATTTTATTGTTAAAACCCAAACAACATTTTGCATATGAGTAAATGTCAAATTAGCGGCGTCTATGTGGTTGCAATACAGGTTCTTTTCAGTCGGGCAAAAGTCCTAGTGTTTCCTCGGCCAAACGTGATAAAAAATATCATAATATTACAGTCGTCAATTACTTAAGACCCTAACTTCATTCCGTTAAATTTTATGTCAAACGCGAGGAAACGACCAAAATGAAAAAATAAACACAAAAGTTAAAATTAAACGTCAAACAATTTAATTAATTCTGATGTTTTTTACTAAACATATTTAATTATAATTTTTTGTAGTATTTAAACTACTAAATATTTCCAGTATATATTATGGAAATTGAAATTATTAAAAATTATTAATGAAGTTTCTTTTGCATAAAAAAGAAATACAATATTTTTTGGCAGGTAAATCCAAAACGATTTATTATGATATTTTTTATCACATTTTCCATCAAACACACTCATTTATTACATAAGAAACCAAGTTTTTTTTTGATTTTAGGTGTCAAAATAAATAAAAATATTTGGAAATAAAATATTTGGCTTTTGATTGTAGTGTGATATTTTGAATATTATTGAGGAAGAGTATTGTTTATTATTTTCTAAAAACTCGCCATAAATTTGTTTTGATATTGCCCAAATAAAGATGCTCTACAGAAGTTTGACGTGTAAAATTACTTTTTCATTTTGGTTGGGTGTTTATTATTTTATTTACCACTCACGAGGGGCAGTACTGTAACATTCAAAAACTGTACAAAAACGCTACATTTTTGTTACATATTTGTCGTTTAAATTTTTTTGTTGAGTGGGAGTCGCTGCCGCTGAATAGGGGTAATATCAGCTGTGTTTGTGTGTTTGACTTTGACAGCTTCTCATGGAGTGCAATTACAAAAATACGATGTCAGAATTCTTTTGAGTGTTTTGTTGATTTGGAGGAAAAATGCGCTTGCGCTAATTAATTTAAAAGAAAATCAATATTTTCAAGATCTTATTATTTTCGTTCAATTTACTTAGAGCAATTAAATTGTAACGGAAATCATGAATCGCCGTGGGAGGGTTGATAACATCTTTAATATTGAAGTTGCGCCTCCTCATTCATCGCAATCATCACAAAACGATGTACATTCGAATGATAGTCGCAATCCATTAACAAATACAAGAAGATTTGAGCCGTTTGGTCAAAATGGGGGTCCAAGTCATTTTAGTGGTGAACAATTTCAATCTCAGGGTTTTGCTCGGAGTAATGAAGTAGGTACCCCTATTTGTTTAATTGCACTGGTACATTAAATTAACTTCATTTGCAGAATTTGAATCAAATGCCACTAAATTCTGTGGGCCGCAGTCCCAGGGAAGAAACATCCGGTAATCTTCAACCTAATTTCTTGAGAAGTAAGTATGAAATATTTAAGTACATATGTACCTAATTATTATTTACTTATCGTGTTTTGTTTTCCAGCAATTTCATTAGATGGCCAACTTTTGTTGGCGACCAACTCGCTAGCCGACCTCCAAGTTTTGACCGATAACATTCGACAGGATGAAAATTTAATGGAGGACAATCCTTATGCCGAACAATTGCGTATGGATTTGTTACGAGCGATGCCACATTCGCTTACAATCAAACGTCAAATTAAATCACGGTTACATCAAGATATCTCCACCAATCCCCAGGATCACAAAATCAATCGAATCAAACGTATGAAATATTCGCTAAGCATAAAATACAATCAATTGAAATTATCGATCAAAAGTACACTGAGCAGCGTTGAGCTATGGTATAATTCGTTGAAAACGATCGAAGGACATTTTGGAAGTAGCGTGGCAGCTTATTTTAAATTCTTGCGTTGGCTGTTCATTTTAAACATATTTTTACTGATTATGACCTTTGGATTTATAACAATTCCGCAAATCTTGTACAACAGTGTCGACGATAAAACTATTTTTAGTGAGAAGAATAGACTTTATGATTTGGCTAATGGCAACGAATCGGCCATGCAAAATGTTGATGCTTATATGAATTTGAGCGATATTCAAACTAGGCAAACGCAGACAATTAGCGGTAGTAATGATTTTCATTTTGCCGATTTATTCACTGCTGAGGTAAGTACTTTATTATACATTTGGATAATTTAATTATCTAAATTTTGCTGTCTTGAATTTCGAAATATGGAAATCTAGCGAATACGAATAGCAAAGATTGCTGGTTGATACCTTTGTTCATCTTGTCTCCTTTCACATTAATTTTATCAGTAAGGCAAGGCAGAGTCATTGATAACAAATCGGGTTACCCACACAGTTTCAAGATTAATTAGATTATCGATATGTTTGATTGTTTCGAGATTGTCTTAATCCATAAATTTTAATATGTAGTTATTTTGACGCCAATCTGCGATACCAAAGAGAAAGAATAGAAAAGGAACTTGGCCATCAATGTAACGATTATGTATTGGGGCGTAATTTCATATATTTTTCAAGAATATTGAACCGATTAATTGCTGCGTTCCATTTAACGTGACAAAGTACACACAAGTACTTCTGACTGCACGCAGCTACTCTTGCTAAATTTTATGAGTAGTTTGTTTTTCGAATTTATGGCGACTTCGTTACCAAAATATTCATTACAACTAATCGGTAAGAAATGGCTAATCAGTTTTCAAATTAATAATTAATTTTCCAACTTTCCAGATTGCACGTAAATTTTTTTAAATTAAATTTTATTTTCGCAACTAATTTTCTGCGTTCCATTTACCATCTACTCCCAAGTACTTATTTGTACATTGCCACGTCAAATGGAACGCAGCAAATACTGATATTGGTTGTTTTCCAATCGACCAACCGCAAGCACCCGCTAGCACACCGCTAGTAGATAGGTTTTTGTCCTTGCTACGGTCGATTGGAACGATTAAAATGGATGATATTAGCAAAACATACCCTATAAATCGTATATGTTTTGCAATTGCTGTCAAAATTTTAGTGTGGCGAACAAATAAAAATAAAAATATTTTTTTTATAACAACTTAACCAACGTATTGACAAATGCGATAGAAAAATATTTATTATTGACACAAAAAAATAAATATTTTTGACAAAAAAAAGCGGTTTACCAAGCGGTTCTACACTCAACCGTCTAGCGGCGAAATTTTGCGTAACTGCTTCTAACTGCTCGTGAAAAGTAACAAGAGCAGTTACGAGTAGTTCATTGAGTGAAGACAAAAACCTTTCTACTAGCGGTTTGCTAGCGGGTACTTGCGGTTGGTCGACTGGAAAACAACTAATAGTATCATTTGATCACAAATGTTCAGCGGATCTTGTTTTTTTAATGTAAAATATTTACAATTGCTACATTATCTTTAATGATATCAATATCTTCAAAATTCAAATTATATTCGCCTTTAAAGCTCCGCAAGAGGCGCCACATTCAATGATCAGATGAAACATCAACATTTTCAATCGCGAATAACTCGAAATTTATCGAAAAAACTTCATAGAACATTTTTTGCTTAGAATTCATCTCTCTATCGATTTCTGCGGTTATTTTAAGTGTATTAATTTCCGCTCCGATAAGGGGTGGCACTCACCCCAGGGTAAAATCACACATCGGCACTATATAAGTTTTGCCGCTTGAGCCATTCCCTACTTACTATCCAAATTTCGCGTCAATCGGTTTTGTTCGAAAGAATTCTGAGGTAATACCTTTTTTTACCGTCAAACGCTGGACTATTAGAGGTCTCGAGTTGAGCGAGCAATTTGAAAAAATGTGTTTTTTTTCTTAATTTTTCACCTTCAATCGAACATAAACATGATTTTTTCCAGTCCAAATGGAAGTACATAGTTGTGGAAAGAGGAGATAATTACCTTCGCAAAATATTAAATAACATCGAACAGTCCTCACATCCATAGTCTGGTTGTTTGGTTTCAGTGCACTAAAATCCACTATTTACGAGATATTTATAAATTCAAAACACATAGACGAGAAGTTGCCGATAGCTATAATAAATAAAATATGTAATCATTTGTGGTATTTGTCGGACGCAAACATTTCATTCTTTTTTCGACGAAAACATTTGAGTGTAGACAGGGCCGATTAACGGCTAGGCACATTAGGCTCGTCCCCATGGCCCATGAGTAGCTGTTGTTTTTTCAGAACTACTGTACTGCGTTTCGAAGGACAGCCGACTGGATTTTTTTTTAGATTTGCTCAATATTATTGAACAGTTTGTTGAAGATGATTCGTTGTTGTTAATCGGATGATTTGTTACATTATTCAAAATTGTTGAAGGTAGTTCTGGCTTCTTCGAGAGTATTTCAAATTTACAAGATTTATAATATTGAAAATTGGTAGAAGTTACTTGATAGTTTATTAATGTTGACTTGTTGAGTTACTGCTTTAAGTTCAGTTGTATCATAATCTGTATGTACTGTATTTATGTTCACACGCATAGATGTTCCGAACTGCCCGCCTTATTTCCTCTGACTAATATTATCTTACTCAATTGATGATGAATCTTCAAAATATTTGGCCAATTTCGAATTTATTTAGCTTTCTTTAAACACTGTGACAGACTTTTAAAACTGTGCTTATCGGGTATCAAGTTGCAAATTCTGGAATTAAAAAAAGAACCGATTTCAAAATAATGCAAAGTTGTGCTGTAAAAAATTTAAAAACAAAATGGTTTTTGAACTCTTAGTCTGCAGCAGAATGTGATTAAGGATCTTTCTCGAATTCCCAACCATTTTCCACATGTGGAACAGCTGTTAAAATTAATAAAAACGTTCGGAAATTTAAATTCCTGTATTCTTCAATTTGCTATGGAATTTTTTCGGTACTAATGGAATATTTCCGAATGGTTATAAGCAGGTGAAAAAATTCTCCATATAAGAAAACGTCAATTTTATAAGTCAATAATATAAGAAAACGTCAGATTTTGACAGATGTCCACATGTCGAAAATGGTTGTGGAATTCGAGAATAGGGCCCCTGGAGGTCGAGCCTGGTAAGCGCATCGATTTGAAAATTGCTAATATGGATTAGAATTTAAAAAAAGTTAAAAATAAAAATAAATTCAAAAATGCTGGCGGTTTAAGTGTTAAGATAATATCATCGAGATTTTTGTCGCTATAATTCGGTAATGTCTCCACTATCACTTAAAAAAGAGGCAAAATTGTTTGAAACTAGCAACATACGAACTGCAAAATTGAATGTTGCTAAAATTTTTTTTGTACATATTAGCAGTTATCTAAGGCAATGCTTCTCAAACTTTATCAAACTGGCGCCACCCAAAAATGTTGTTCAATAATAGTGATTTACTGCTATACACGCTAGAAATGTTTTTAAGAACTTATAAGACATAATAATTTTGAACTTTATTATCACATACTTTTAGCAAAAAATATTATTAAATAGATCTTCCATTTTCCAAATTTGAATACACCAAACAAAATTCAAGACTGAAAATTTAAATTTTAACAAAATTTATACTTCATTATTTTATTCATGCTTTCGCAAATAGTACGCTAACCATGTAGCTAAATAAGGTAATTTTTAATTAAATTGGCTACTATATTATAACTGCAAAATATATTATATTTTTAAATAAAAATAAACCTATTTTAAAACTTAATTTTAGGGCTTTCTAAAAAATTCAGTATTATTTTATGGCGGCTATTCTAATGCAACATTCAGTTTGTCCCTACCGAACAAGTACAGCATACCATTTGCCTACTTTTTAACCATGTTACTTTTGTATATATTCACTTTTGTAACGGTTTCCGTAAGGTAAGTAAATCCGATAAAAATTATGTGTGTTGAATGATTAAAAATAATTTAACAAAAATTATAGTATGGCACGATCTTATCGTAAAAGTTTTATTGAATCGTATGGAGGTGCCCAAAATTTATACGCTCACAAAGTATTTTGTTCGTGGGATTTTGGTATATCAATTGAAAAAGCAGCAGCCCTAAAGCGGAATGCAATTTACAATGAAATTAAAGAAATGTTATATGAAAATAATCATCCCGAGAGCAAAATGTCTAGATGGAGTCATTTTGGAACTCTGCTGCGTCATTTGTTTGCTCACGGTTTAGTGTTTGTGATACTTGGTGGACTAGCCGTAGGAACGTGGTATTTTTTAAAGGATGTGTTTGAGAAAACGGAAGTTACAAATTTGTCAGCATCATATGTTTCACTATTTGTGAATCTTACAATGTTTGTTATCCACTATCTCTTCAACTTTATTTCAAAGTAATTATTCGAAGTGGTTCAAGTATTATTTATTTGAGTATTAAATTGTAATATTTTCGTTCTAGGATCGAGGAATATAAATCACCCCGTACAGTAGTCCACATTCAACTGCTACGTAATTTCTTACTTGAGGCAGTTATCATTGGTGTTTTATTGGTATTTTGGTTGACCAAAAGTTATACCGAATGTTGGGAGACTTCAATTGGGCAAGAAATTTATCGTATAGTGATTGTTGAATTTTTTGTTGCCACAATACTCACGTCAATTTTACAAGGAGTTCGTGTGTTCCTCTTTAAACGATGGCCCGCTGTTGGTTTGCCCGAATTTGATATTTCCAAAGGAACGCTTGGTTTAATATTTAACCAAACACTGCTGTGGGTTGGATTGCTATTCTCGCCACTACTTGCAACAATTATAGTTTTTAAAATTTTACTGACGTTTTACATTAAAAAGTTTTGTTTGATGTACTTTTGTAAATTACCGACAAAATTGTGGCGGGCAGCACAAACTCAAACTTTATATTTGGTTATGATCTTTTTATCGATTTTGGCAGTGATCATTGTGCAAGGATATATTATGACACAGTAAGTTATTTGAAGGTATGTGATCTAAAGGTTTAATTAATTACTCTTGTTTTGTTCGAACAGAGTTACGGTGAGCAAACAATGTGGGCCGTTCCGGGAGTATTCTTTCATGTTCCAAATTTTGGTTGACGGGATTCTTGAGCTGAAAGAAGGTAGTATGTTTTGGCGAATTGTGATGGTCATAACAAAACCAGCCGTAATTGGTGGCATATTGTTAACAATGTCGTAAGTTTTATTTAATCATTATTAAATTCTGCTTCCTTAATCTACTATAAATAAATTCTTTGTGTATATTTCAGTGTTGTGGTTTATTACCTTCGTGCAAAATCTCGGGCACGTATTGCGATGGTAAAATTGTTAAAAGATATGCTTCGCCTGGAGGGAGAGGATAAAGAGTTTTTGTCATCCAATATAAATAAAGCTCAAGGTAAAATATTTGTTAACTTTTTTAATTTTTAAGTAAATTATGTCAACGTGCGTTTCTCCACCTAATTTTTCAGGAGGTGTTAATTTTAGGGTATTTAATTGGTTCCGGAAGTATGAGCCAAAAACGTTTCAGTCAAAAAACGAAAGAAGTTTCAGTCATAAAACTTTCCATACAAATATTACGATACGATAGTCTACACAAAACATAACATTCGTTTCACTTTTTACAACAATTTTGCCTGGAATTTCTTTTTAATTGTTTGACTGAAGCTCTTATTCAAAAGGAATGTTAGTGAAAAATACAAAATAATTCCAGTTAAAAAGATTTTGATTAGAATGCCTTTTAAGTTTTTTGATTCTACAACCTTCTGAAAAGTGATTTCAGTCTAAAACTATTTTGAATCAGTTACCATCTAATTTTTGATCGAAACTTCTTTCTTTTTTTGACTGGAATATTTTTGACTGGTATCCCTGGAACCTATTTAATTAGGATTTAGCGTAAACTTGATTTTTGTGAAACTATGCAATACTTAATGCTGCAGTGTCACAATCATCTGAAATGATTTTTTTGTTCCATACTATTTAAGTTTATTTTAACTCGGTTCCAATCCTATTTGAACTAGGCATATTAACACTGCAGTATATGAATTGGTTAGAAAATAACTCGACTCCGTATAGTGAGCGTTAAACTTGGAATAAACTCGACTCGACTCGCAGGATTTATTTTCTGTTATAATGCCCCAATTAGCATTGGATGATTATTATCCGGTTGCAAGGAAGCATTACTACTTACTATTTAATTGGTGAATCTTTTTGGTGAAATGATTTCTTATCCTGTTCAACATTTCAATAGAATTATTTACCGGTCCATTAATTAAACTCCACAAAAAATGACCAAGGTTACAAAATATAAATTAACCGTTGTTATTTGTTACTTTTTATTTCCAGACTGGTACTCTGAACACGGAGTACCCTTAAGCGGCCGCGAAAATGTGCAAGATTCATTAACAGAATCCAGTTCAACATGGAAATTCAACCGAAATCGTCCATCTACTGCGGGCGAAAGTAACAGCAGGCCATCTGGATTAGCAGCTTCAAGTCAAAAACGTTATTCACAACTACAATCGGGAAGCTCGGCTAATCCAAGAACTTCTGGTCATACATATGATCCTAGTAAGTGTTTTTGAATTTTAATTATTTAATAATTTATTGTAACATTTTACTAATTATATGTTGTTGTTTTTTACCCAAAACAGGAACTAGTGCCGACAGTAACGGGATAAGGAATCGTCGCTACTAAAAATTTTTATGAAATTTTCGTGGCAACAAACCAGTATTAGCGTGATAATTTATATATTTTAACAATTTAAATTTATATTGTTATGTGCGATTCTATATTTTGATGATGAAAATATTAAAGAAATTATTAAAATATTACAGATTAATAATATTAGGTACCTATATTTTTTTTTTCTTATAACTGTAAGGTGTTGTTTATTCACAGCTATTATTTTTTGTTTTAAATTTTGAATTTTATTGTTGTACAATAAATAAAACTACAAACATATTAAAATAAGTTTTATGAAAATATCTTTTCTTAGATATTCATGAATTGGTTATTGAAGTTTGCAATTAAATCAAATATTATTCTAAAATTAAATGTATTATCTACTATAATATTTACTAAATATTAATTGTGAAATATTATTATATTTAAATAGGTAGAACTTATGAATTATACAAATGCCTATTACATGTATTAAAAATATATATATATTTTTTGTTGATATTAAGATGAGATTTTTGCATATTTCTGAGATAAAAGTATAGAGGATATAATTCTGAACAAAAGATTTCATTACACCATTATTTGTCCACCACCAAAAGATTTCATTACACCATTATTTGTTCAATTAATTAAGCAAAATTACTGAAATTAATGTTGGTTAGTTACAAATTACCTAATTACCTTTTCAAATGGGTACCGCGCTATTATGTGGTAGGACTGTAGGAGTGATAACATTGCTGAAAGTGTAAGTTGCATCATCAGAGTTTAAATTTTTCGTTCTTTTATCGCTCTCCTTTCAATTGATTAACATTTAAAAAAATTATTTCACTTTTTCAAAATGATTTAAATTTTTATTTATATTATCGCTCTAGAAAAAGGGAGCGAAAAAGTTAAAATTATTGCTCTCTCGCAATAGTAATTAGCGATTGGAGAAAAATGAATCATATTATATGGCCAATTTGGATGGAACTTGGCTATATCGCAACCTATTATGACAAAATTGATTGATTATTAGATGAAGTTCTGGAATATGCCCAATTAGGGAAAAACATGGGTGTTCATTAACAGATTATGATGAAAGTAGACGTGCGTTGAAATGGGATTCTTAAATGATTTTTAGATGAAGTTATGAAATTTTTATTTTATTTATTTATTGTTTCTCTTAACCATAACCATAAATATAAAATATTTCTTTTATTTTGTTATAAACGCAAAGAAAAAATATTAAGAAGATTGGGGGCACAACCATTTAGAACGACGAAATTGAGCAGATTTTTAGGAAATTTTTTGAAGGAGAAGAAATAAATGGATTATTTTGAAAGTTTATTATAAATATTTTAACGAGTATTTTCCATTTTGAATCATTAGAAAAGATTGAAAATTGACGGAGATATATCACATGATGGAGTCATTTTTTAACGGTGCCAATTGTAGCGTCGTGAAAAAAATGATCTGAAACAGAAGGGCAAAAGGATATGGTCAGTATAGTTAAAACTAGTTTATTTTGGGAAATTTAAAGTATAGTTAAAACTAGTTTATTTTGGGAAATTTAAAACATGTTTAGGTTCACCAAGTGGTTTTATATGCTATGAAAACGTGTGCAAAATTTTAGCCCGATCGGTTCAATAGCCTCTGAACAATCTTTGGCACCGAAAAAAACACCCCGCTGCTCTTTAGCTTGTATACCTACGCTTGCCGCTCGTAGTAGAATGAAAGGGAGTCTCGGAAATTGATCTGTTTACAAGAGCTTTGAGTTTTGGCCTAAGTCATGAAGTTTTCGGTATTCTACACAAAAGTAACTTTTAAAGCAAAAAAAAAATCGATTTTTTTGTAGGTTCCAAATGGTTGTCCCCCTTAAGGCCTTAAAAAATATATATGTAGGTGCTGTAAAGGAAAAATTTCACAGGCATTGAAAATAGGCCAAGAATGGTCATATCGACGTTTGAAAAACATAACTCGAATAATATACTTTTGTAAAATTAGTAACGGTTCAATTCTATCAAGTTCACCCCAACATGGTAAATTACAGCCGATGCTGGAGTCCACGCAAGCAAAGTAAAAATTGAGTAAAACATTGGATGAACAAAATTTACGTACCAAATAAATTGCATGTAATACAGAATTAACTTGATTTTTGACAGTTTGAGCATGTGATTTCCATTTTAAATTTGCAACAACGTTCAATCCTAAATATAGCGTATTTCCTTGACAAATTTACAACAACAGTTGCATAGGAGAAATCCCTGCAAGAATAACATTAACCCAAAAGAAAATTGGGTTTATTTAAACATAATTCTAATTCTTGGCTAGGAGACCTGCCACCAGAGTCATAATACATATTAAAGTTAATTATTTAATTCTAAACAAAACACATCCAAACTAAAAACATTGTTTTAGATTCCAATTGAGACGTAAATAAATGAGTGTTTCCATGTAAAGCTTAGAATAAGGGTTTTTTTTCGAAACGGAGGATTTGAAATCTTGTTAATAGCAGTTTCGCACTTAAGATTTTGAGTATTTTCTATTGATGACCCATTAACAAGGACTCCCAGAGATTTGGGGTTGGTTCGGCTATATAGGTCATATAAGGCAAAGTAAAGGGCACATTATCCAGAAGAGATTTTTTTGAAACGGAGGATTTGGAATCTTTCAATGGCAGTTTTCCACGTAAAACGTTGAGTATTTTCTATTGATGACCCATTAACAAGCACTCCCAGAGATTTGGGCAACGTTCAGCTATATAGGTCATATAAACTGGGGTACGTGGCACATTATCCAGAAGAAGTTTTTTTTCGAAACGGAGGATTTGGAATCTTGTTAATACAGTTTCCACTTAAAATATTGAGTATTTTCTTTTGATGGCCCATTAACAAGCAATGCCTGAAAATACTCAATATTTTAAGTACAAAACTGCTATTAACAAGATTCCAAATCCTCCGGTTCGAATTTTTTTTTCTGAATAATGTGCCCCGTACCTTGGTTTTTATGATCTATGTAGCAGAACCTTGTCCAAATCTCTGGGAGTGCTAGTTAATGGGCCATCAATAAAAAATGCTCAATATTTTAAGTGCAAAACTGCTATTAACAAGATTCCAAATCCTCCGGTTCGAATTTTTTTTTCTGAATAATGTGCCCCGTACCTTGGTTTTTATGATCTATGTAACAGAACCTTGCCCAAATCTTTGGGAGTGCTTGTTAATGTGCCATTTATAGAGAATACTCAATATTTTAAGTGGAAAACTGCCATTAACAAGATTCCAAATCCTCCGTTTTGAAAAAGCTTCGTCTGTATATTGTGCTCCAGACTTATATAGCCGAACCGTGCCCAAATCTATGGGAGTGCTTGTTATTTTGCCTATAATAGAAAATACTCAAAAGGTTTATTGAAAATTACTAGTTTTATTATTCTTATTGGAATCGTATACGTCTATGTTTTCGTTTTTTGTCAGAAACTTCACGGGATTCACAATTACGTACATGATAAAAAATCTAAGGAATGAAACTGCGACAAGAATCATCAATGAATTTGAAGAACATTACCTTAGTTTTTTCACTTAATAGCAAGGAATGATTATAAAACCATGTGCGAAGAATTTTCATGTTTTGGTTAGTTAGTTCAGAAGCAGTCAAATCAAAATAACTTAATGCAATATCATCGGCAAAAGCACTAATTTTACCATTTAAACTTTGTCCGAATTCTATGATAATATTATTTTTGTAATAATTTTGACGTGAGTGAAATAATTTTCTCTTTTTGTAATACGTTCAAATAAATTAACGTGATACGGCTTCATTATTGTTATTGCGTGCTTTTGTTTATGTATATTATTACAGAAGTGTCAAATTTACAACACGTAGTGGCTGTTATAATTTGGCTCCAAACAAAATAATGTAATAATTATTATAGTAGAAATATTTATCACAGAAATCGGACATGTCCTAAGTTAAAAATTCAATTTATGTAAATTAAAAACAAGATAGGACCCAGAACAGAACCCTGAGGAACACCATGTTCAATTTAATATTGAACATGGTATTCCTCAGGGTGCTCAATTAATGAGATAAGACTCGAACCATAAGACTGGAGCTTACGCAGAAGCTTACTCTTTTAATATCGGTGAAGACTGCACCAACACACTCCTTCTCATTAAGACTAATATGAATTTCATTTAAGAAATTAACTAACGCGGATTCAGTACTTTTGCCAGATCTAAAGCCGTGTTTATGCAGACTAAGAAACTCAAATTTGTCAAGAAACTTTCAATACGGGATTTCATTGATTTTTCAATGATCTTCAAAATTGTGGGTTGCAATGAAATGGGCCGATAATTTTCCTTAATAACGATATCTGCCCTTTTTAAGCAAAGGGATAATAATTGCATTTTTTAATGTATTAGGGATGAAACCGTTTACAAAACATTGGTTAATAAATCTTACTAAAACTGGTGTAATTGCTTGAGCCACTAATTTCATCATATTCGAGCTAATACCAAGAATGTCAACCGCATTACTTGTTTAAGTCCTTTAATAATACTAATAATCTCTGATTCCTCGACTGGATTAATAAAAAATATTTCCAAAATTTGAGTAGAGTAAGAACAATCATTATGACCCGTACTTTGGGCAGAAAAGTTAGAAGATCTTAAATCGTTAACAATTTTAGAGAAATAAATACCAAAATCATTAGCAATTAATTCAGAGTCGGACTGCACAAAATATCATTCACAACATACCAGGTAACTGGTATAGAACTATAGAATCATTGATTTTGCTTTACAATTTGAGATAGTACTTACACAGTTTTTTATTCGCTGAGTGTTTTTTACATTTTAGTTGAATTTTTTTTCCTTTTATTCATTAAAAGTACCAACTTGTTTGAAATCCACGGTTTAAGCTTTATGCTTGAATTAAGCCTAGCTATATTTTTGGAACATGAATCAGCTACTTTTTTAAGCATTGAAACCATATCGGTTAAAATTGTAGTGGGGTTACTTAGTCGTAGTACGCTAGAGAAATCAAGTGACGAGATTAATGATTCGAATTTAATGATACCAAATTTGCTGTACACCAATTATATATCGTTTAAATAATTACCAAGAACCTCTATATCAATTTTAACCAAATCATGGTTAGTGTTACTAGTAGTTCTTGTGGCAGAATTAATAAGTGACAAAAACCTGGAAAGTTCAAAATATCAATGTTTAAATCACCACCTATTATTACATTTCGAATTTTAATTTTCCAGATGAAATTTGAAAATTCACAAAGAAATGTTGAAATTAGAATAAATTGTAATAGTTGCACACAAACAAAAATATAATTACAATTATTTAAAAAAATATTCGCTGAATTCAAAAAAATAGTTTCATAAACACATTGCAAACTTGAATCATAAAAAGCACAAACTCCACCCGCTCTATAATTATTGTTACAACAACCTACACATTCATAATTAGGAAGATTATAATAATTTAACTCGTGATCATACATCCATATTTCCGACAGAAAAATAATAAATGGGTATGCATCAAATGAACTCAAATTTACAACTAGTTTATCAAACAGAGACAACAGAGAAACTAAAGATGTTGGTTACAATATTATTACAATGATAAGTGTTAGAATTTACTAAATCATTAAAAAAATCATCGTTAGAGTGATTGAATAAATATCTACTTAAATTCCAATTGTGTTGACTGGTGCAGCAGGTGTCCACATTTTTACACGAGTTTCTACTGGTGTACGAAAATTTCGATGAACATAACTACTTATGAAAACTCCTGTTGGCCAAGTATCTGAGGTTAGGGCCTGTTCCCAGAATTCTTCGAATATTCCCATTTTATAACAAATATATTCCAGATCTTCAATTTTATTATTTTTCGGAATTAATGTAGCAACTTTGGTATTTATTTAGTAATTCGTTCCCAAACAAGCTTTAACCATACCTTCTATATCATCTTCAGACGTACTAGGATCAAATCTTGGGATATGAACCCAAATCTTTGGCGTGTGGTAATTTTTTTGTTCAGTACAACATTTTCAGTGGATGCTGTTTTATCAGAAACAACCTCATTTTGCACTTTACATTTCATAAAGTCACATAGACTAAGTCTTCAAATTTTTTTATCACTAATTCTTCAGAAGCCGTAAATTCAGCTACCGAATTATTTATATTTGAAAATTCCTTTTCAAAATTTGTTTCACTTGCTAGTAAACCTGAATTTAGTTTATTAACTAACTTACTGCAACTATTCGAGCATGTTCAATTGCGATCTTGTAAAATATTTTTAATTTTTCACTCCAACAAAATATTTCCATCCTCTAATCCATCCATTTTTTTCAAATCACCCATTCAAAAATCGCATGTTTCGTCGAAATTTTTAGTTTTTTACAAATTGGCATTACCGCCTTAGTTCATGCCTTCAATGAACGCCGAATTTAATTCTGCTCGTTCAAATTACAACATTTTTCAGAACACAAATTTTTCAATAATGTTAAAAATAATTGGAATATATTCTTGTTAAAAGAAGATAAAACAGAAATTCAAACACACAACAACCGCGCACAAAAATACTTGGAATATGGCCAAATAGAATGTTTGTCTATTATTTAACCAATTTTAGTGAAATTTGACATGCGCGATGGAAATTGGATTCTAAAATGATTTTTGGATAAAGTTCTGGAATAAGGCCAAGTAGGATGGAACTTGACTATTCCTTAACCGGTTATGATGAAATTGGACAAATGCGTTGGAAACAGGATCTAAAATAAGTTTTAGATGAACTTGGCCATTTCTTAACCGATTTTCGATCTGCCTCACAGTAGATATACCTCAACAGCTGCCTGGTTCATGAAAAAATCAAGAGACTATAACTTTTATGTTATTACCTATAAAATTTTTTGTGAATCTGGCAGCTGTAGAGGTTTCTCATATTGACATATTAATTAAAAATTTGCCGGGAAATTAAAATCACAATCAAAGGAAAATAAAAAAAAGTGGGTGACGGCACGCGCAGCATTATTGAAACTTCCAATGGTAGTGTAGGGTCCCGGAATTAGAAAAATCATTATAGAATGTCACTTTCGTAGTAGATATACCTTAACAGCTGCTGGTCATGACTTAATTTTTCCCTGCTATAAGTTCTTTCTTACCAGAGATAAAATTTCTTATACTGATGTTCCTGATTATAAAGCAATCAATCATGTGCATTTTATAAATTGTTTCTTTTCGTTAGACTGGTTAAAACTTTATTTTTATCCTGATGTAAATTTGGTTAGTTAGCTCAGCTGATTTGTTCTTGTTTATTTATTTATTTCTTATATTTTGGGAGACCCTAGTTTGAGCATAAGCTCATTCATAAAAAGGTGTTAATTACAAAAGTTTTATACTCATAAAACTACAACTCAATCATAAAATCCACAGGCAGGATATAATTCTTTTAGGCAACAGTTGTAATTCCCTTCCAATCTGTACAGCGTTTTAGAAGGGCGACTGATGATTTTTTGCGCAATATTGTATTTGATTGATATGGTTACACAGTAATTCAAAACTGCATTATTGTGAATGATCTGCGCTATTGCAAAACGTTTCCGGATTCGACGGTTTTCCGTTTTGGGAAATTTATCTCCAAGCTGCGTATATTTTAATTTAGATGCCAGAAATTTTTAGTTTTTATTTTGTGAAGAAATTAGAAAAACGACGTCCGCTTGACTTGAAAGTCAAAGCCTACTGTGCTGATATACTTGACGAATTCAATTCAAATACATATTTTAAAATTAAATACAATTTGTGTGCCTCGTAAAAGAAGTATAAATAAATTTCCCATTGTTCCTTGGTTAAACAAAAAATATAAAAGGTTTGAATTAGAGATTGATTTTAGATATAAAGTATTTTAGAAATAAAACCAACAAATGCATCAATCAAGCTAAACATTTATTTTATTTTGGGAATATGCACAATCCTAAAACAACGAACAATTTAAAAAACTTGGTATTTTATGTACGTCAACTGAACCAGTCATTGACTTTTCCTTTTGCTTTTGACCTTTGCTTTTGTGTTTGATTGTGTTGATGAACTTATGCTATTAAATACGGCTTGTGCAGTTAAGACGAATTTGATACCATATGGAATGAAAACTTCAAAGTACTAAAATTATTTATTCATTTGTTCTCCCGCACATCACATTCATCAAAAGATTCATCATTAATCAATCTTTAGGAAATCAGTATTTCCTGATTTGTGGAAGGTGGCTTCTACTCGTATTATTCCCATACCTAAAATATATAATTTTAAATATTTGTGACATTTCTCCGATTAGTATTTTATCTGCCATATCTAAGGATCTGGAAAAAGTTATAGAACTAGAAATCCTTGAGCTCCTTAATGAGTTTGACTTTTTATGGAAATATCAATCGGGGTACAAGTCTGCCTGTAGTACTACCACTTATGCTTCTTATAGTTGATGATTGAGATAAAACCATTTCATTTGTCACTTTAGTACTATTAGATTTTACTAAAGCATTTGATTGCGTTGATCATACCCAGATGCTTCAAAAGTTACAAGTGTATTGTTGGTGGTGACTTTTCAATATTAGTTGAGATTGCCATGCATTGTAATGCAGATTTTAGGAATATTTCTCCATGGGCCAAAACTAATGCACTTTCCATTACCATTATATTTATATGAAAAATTAAATTTTTCACAGTCAATGGCGTACAAGAAATATCAATTTGCCTCTTAATAGAGCTTGGGTTTATAAAAGCTCAGGTTTAATAAACATGATTATTAATTGGAACAGTTTTCCTTTAGAATTAAAAAAATATTTGTTCTCTAATGCCCGGTTTCACAAAAAATAGGTAATCTCCAGTTAAATAATATTTCATCTCTTTCTTATTTTATGAAATTGCGATTTACTTCATAAGACAAATTCAATGCATGCTATTTTTCTTTTACATTAAAATTTTAACTGGAGAGCTAAATATTTAGCTGCCCAATTTTTTCAAACTAAATAATAATTAGCAGGAGGCTAAATATTCTATGTAAAAAAAATATAATCAACTTTATCGTAATCGGTTGAGATATAGCCAAGTTCCATCCTAATTGTCTCGGCCATATCGGTAGTATTGGGAAGGAGCGATATTTTTAACTTTTCGCTCCCCCTAGACCGATATAAAAAATAAAAATGTAAATCATTTTTCGTAGGAAATCTCTTACCCGCCTGTAGCAATTTTGGAAATAGAAAATAGTCGCGCTAGGTGCAAACAATTCGAAGTAACTATCGTTGACTTTTGAGTGGAATCCATGTTTAATCGTAGCTGTGAAGCGGTTACTCGTTCCGTTTTTCATCGATCATGAGTGAGCGAACGCGGCATCCATATTGCTTTAAGCTATCTCACATGGAAATGTACAAGCAAGATATTAGCAAGAAACAAAAATCATTAGTTGCCTCACTACTAAAGAAGAAAAAGCTAATAAGTTGGCAGATGAATTTTTAAAAGCACATTCAATTTCATTTAATCTGTGTGACAATCAAAACGGTAGAGATGTTGACTCTGCTATAAACGAAGTCACTAATTACTGGTTTGATCCTCGTTCAGTTGACAGATTGAACCCGCAAAGAAATCAGATCTCTAACTAAAACTATTCGCAACAACAAGACACCAAGAGATGATAGGATAACTAACATACTTCTGAAAAATGCCCCAAAAGCTTTTACAATCGACGTACGGCCATTGTTCTGCATTGGTCAGTAGTTGCACAAACCCAAAAACCATAATTAGATGCTTGGAAAATGCTAGTAACGGATTAAATAATAAATTTTGCAGATCACCTTCGATCTTAATCTTTCGTAAATGAAATTTCCAAAAATTCTAAAACAAAAAATTTTAAGAGAACCACTCAACATACACCACTAACCATCATATGTTCTTTAGGGAGCTCTATAATGATGCCAATATCCAGTGGCGGCTGGACGAGCAAAGTAAAGCTATTTTTGTTTACAGAGCATTCACAATGAAAAAACTTTTTACTTTTGACTTACAGGTTTGTATGAATTTCCAACTTAACGAACAAAAATTTTTGGCTCCGTGAATCTGTGCCAAATATCGTGTCAATATCTTTACTAGTTAATGAGATACGCTTGTTTACTTTCATCTAAAAAAAGTGCATTCAAGTTGCATCAAATTTGGCTTTCAAAATGGAATTTCGGCTTCCAAAACGTTGGAAATGTTGAAAAAGGCTTTTGGTGACAATGTACTATCCAGTGCGAGTGTTTCTGTTTGGTATAATTTGTTCAAGAAAGGCAGAGAACTCGTTGAGGACGCCGTCCTTTGTCTTCTACCGATGAACACCACGTGAAGGAAGTCATTTGGTACTAAAAAATTATCGACTGACAATTAGAGATCTTGTTCTTGGTTTTTGCTTCACGATAATGCGCAATCTCACACTGCATATGTTGTATGTGACTATATTTGGCCAAAAATTTAACCCGTTTCATTCTGCAACCACCCTATTCGTCTGATTTAGCTCCGTCTGACTTCTGGCTATTACAGAAATACAAAAACCGCTCCAGGGTCATCGTTTTAACTCAATTGAAGAGATACAAGCGGAATGGGATGATCACAGCTTTTTGATCACAGCGTTATATTAACCTACACCCGGTTGATTGTGCGTGAACCAGTATATCAAAAGAATTAAAAGATAGCAGATGGGAAGTCATTTATACTTGTGTTAACACAATTTTCAACAAACATTAAAATTTCCTAGTCATTAATTAATTCATTGTCGATTTAGTTTTTAACATGTTCCTTTTTGCTCAAATTTATAATTTTCCATTTTTCGCTCGACATTAAAAGGGTTAAATAGAGAGAAAAGCAATTTCAGAGAGCCATGCAATGAAGTGATGTTGTTTGCGTATTGACCAAAATCTTGTAGCGAAGAGTTCAAAAACAATTTTTCTTTATCTTTTGTATCAACACAACTTTGCTTTACTGGTTTTTTGTATTGGAGATCTAGAATCGATCAACTTGATACTTGATGAGCATAGTGTTAAAAGTCTTTCACATTATTTAAAGAAAGCCAAATAAATTGTAAATTTACTAATTTTTTAGATTCATCATCAACTAATTAAAACAATACTAGCCAGGAAAAATTACTGTGAAATAATCTTGATACAGATCATGATGAAGCCCAACTTAAAGCAATAGTTAAACGAGTCAACACAAATAAACTATCATAACTTCGAACAATTTTCAATATTATCGAAAAGTTTAGATAAATGTGGAATAACCTAGAATTCTAGAATATTCTCAATTATTCACATTTAATTTCGAATATTCCGGAAAAAATCGGATACACTTAAAATAATAGAATAATCTTGAAAGATAATCTGAAAAATACCATTCAGTCTTCACAAAACCTTCAATAATGTCAAAATGTGACCATGACGATAAGTTCGAATAACTTCGACGCCGAGCTAGAGCTACCTAACGATATTTAAATCTGGAAATCTAGATAACTCTAAAATTATTGAATTTCGAGAGTCTCTTTTCTGTAAGATAGCTTAACTCAAATAACATCGAAAATCTCGAGTAATATCGAATATTTCGAATAATATCAGACTCTATAAAATGTTGAATAATTCACTTAAAAGATTCGGAAAATCCCAGAAAATATCGATAAAATGATTACGAACTCGAATAATCTTTCAAGAATAATAGCGACATTCGCAAAAAAAACCAACTTGCCGAATTGATCCTCCGCGTTATTGAATGATTTTCCTAATATACTGATCGGGTTGTTATCGCCATAATTTATGGAATGATGTTCTAGCGCCAAAAATCGGTGATTACGCATTGTCCTGCTGCTTGGAACATTTACAGAGATATTTTACGATACATAAGCTGAATCGATGTGGCCAAGTAAGACGTTTGTTTTCAAGGGTGCAAGCGAGCCACTTTTGGATGGAAAGGTATACGTTATAGTCATATTCCCAGCCAGTTTTTTTTTAAAGGAATATCAAAAACTTTTTTGAAGTGATACTTTTATGGCCACGTTTTAGAATGGGTAGTAAAACCGATGTAACGAAACTTTGTCGGTCGCCACTAAAAAAAATAAGATAATTTTAGAGACACACGTATACACATTAATATACAAAACGCAGTTGATCGTTTTTCTTTTGTATGTTTGTAGCAAAAGGAACAGAAATTATTTATGTGTAGTGTATGTAATTTAAAAATTGAAATGGAAATATATTTGAAGCAAAGAGAAAGTACAGGGGCCCTATTTCTGAATACGATACGAATTTGTATACGAAACGAAAATGCTATTCGATACGAAAATTAATTGGTATTTCTGAATACGAACGTATGACCCATGATGTAAAAAATATAAAGGTGTGTTCGATAATCGTATACAATTCGCCATATTGTTTTTTGTTACGTCATTCAGATGAAATAAAATTTAATTATGTTTTAGAGCGTAGCTATGAATAGTTCTGTGAAATTTTTGTGCGATTCAAAGTGTGTAACGTAAATTTTTTATAAGTGTAAAACGTATTTTTTTGATATTAATTGTGTAAAAAAAAACAAAAACGGTAATAAGCTGTTTTAAGTGTAGATTTTTATTAAAATTATAAAATGCCTAATTACTGTGCTGTGCAGAACTGTAAAAGTTTTTCTTACAATAAACTAAATTGTGACAATATAAAGTTCTTGACATTTCCAAAAAATAAAATTATTTGTAATCAATGGGCAAAAGCAAAAAAAATATTAACAAAAACTGTGAAAGAGTATGTTCATTACATTTCACTGATGAAGATTGGCGACTTAAAGATCGCTTGTTAAATACTGCGATTTCTAAACGGCTTTTAAATCCCGGTGCAATACCGTCAAAGCATTTACCCTCAACAAGCACAGCAACCGCTTCACAAATCTCCCGGGAAAAACGAGCAGAAAGAAGGTTATCCAGGAAAATATTAAATTCTGCTCTGGAAGAATATGATATGCAGTTTGTTAACTATGAGTATGAAATGAGTTATTTAATTTAGTAATTATTTTTGCTATATTTTAGAATTTGACCACAAACAAATACTGACGAAGAAGCTGCCTTGAAATCAAATACACAAAATGTAAAAATTCAAACAGAGTAAGTTTAATTACTATTTCAAATTATAGTGATAAATACATATATCAATATTACAGAGTTGACATGGAATGTGCCAAGGAGTTTAGAATTGTAGAACTAGAAAAATCCCTTCTTACAGCTAGAAAGGATATCGATAAAATGAAAAAGGAAAATCAGCAACTAAGGACCTTCGAAAATTCGGTTAAGTCAATTTTTACAAATGGACAAATAGAAAAATTAAAAAATCCGGGGAAAAAATGTAATTGGACACTAGATGATATATCAGCTGGCATATGTCTGCAATCAGCAGGTCCACGCGCTTATAGATATCTCTACAAAAGAAATTTTCCATTACCAGGGCCATCAACTTTACGGAAATGGGCATTAAAAATGAACGTTCGCTCGGGAGTTCTAGAAGATGTTCTTATTTATATGAAGAATTACGACATCAATCACTTTGAGCGAATTTGCGTCATATCCTTTGACGAAATGAAGATTAGAAGTGAATATGAATACGATAAGTCTAATGATACTACACTTAAACCTTCTAACTACGTCCAAGTAGTTATAGCTCGTGGTCTTTACGGTAATTGGAAGCAACCAATTTTTTATGAATATGATTGCCGAATGACTGCAAATATTTTGAAAAATATTGTAATAAAACTTCATGAAGCTGATTATGTCGTCGTTTCCATTGTGTCAGATATGGGATCAACTAATCAAGGTCTATGGAAAGAACTTGCAGTTAGTATAGAGAAGCCATGATTCATCAATCCAACTGATATCAATTTAAAAATATTTGTATTTGCGGACATTCCACATTTAGTAAAATTACTACGTAATCATTTCCTTGACACCGGATTTGTTTACAATGATCAAATAATCAACAGTGACCCAATAAAAGAAGTATTAAAATTATCATCATCTTCGGAAGTAAATATTATGTACAAAATTACAAACACACATTTAGATGTCAAAAAATTTTAAAATAGTTTAGTCGGTAAACTTTGTTATTAGTATTGCCCCAGCCTTCTAGAGTCATAATCATACGTCATCATTTTTTAGAAGCTTTTTTAGTGCTATAATCCGTAGTAAAAATTATGTTTTTTAGCTTCAAGTTTTTAATGAAAAAAGCAAATATCTTATAAAATGTTTATTTAAAAGTTTTCTACATATCTTTAACAACAACATCCACGAAGATAGGCATTGACTTTTACGTCGCTTGGGCGTGTTTCTCGGCCAAATTAACTTCTTTAAATATTTTTTAGCAAATGCTCAAATCATGAGATATTATCTTATATAAACAGTACTCCAGCAAGTGTCACACAATTAATTTGGAAGCCAAAATCTAAAAATTAAACAGTGAAATTTAGATTATTCAAGGATCGAGTGAACCTACATACATATTAAAAAAAAAGTCTGGTACTACATGCTTCTACCAAAGATGCAGATAAAGTTGCAGAATTGGGAGTAATACCGGCTGAACAAGCTGCTTTTTCTTTTTGTTATTTTTAAATTATTTGCGTTTTTTGTTACACTTCATTATGAATGAGCTGATGCTCAAAATTGAGTGTACCGAAGGATTAATATGTAAATTTATAAGTCAATAATACGTAAATAAATAAAAGGTTATATTGGTATTAAATAAATAGTATATTATTCAACGATATAATGGTAGCTGTTATTCACGAAGATGAAGTTTACCGACACGAGTGTCGTAAATTATCTGAGTCAATAACAGCTATTAAATGCGAGCAGAATACGATATTCTGTCCACGACCGATAAATAATATTGTATTTTATAATCAAATCCTTCAAATAATCCTAAAATAGTTTCCGTCAACATTTTAACGTCTCAATCTAATTATAATGAAAATGGCAAGAGACTACTAGATACAATTTCAAAATTGAATAACAGTGATTAATGATTAATCACTGCTAGCAGTGAATAATGGATATCGTTATAATTGAAGAAACAAAAGTATAATGGGTATGATAGCAGAGCCTTCTAGAGTATAGAGCCATAATCTTAGTGACGTATTTTTTAGAAGCTTTTTTAGTGGTATAACTTTTCACTGATTTCCATAGGAATCCATAGTAAAAATGGTGTTTTTTAGCTTAAAGGTTTTCAATGAAAAAAGCAAAAATATTATAAAATGTTTATATAAAAGTTTTCTACATATCTTTAAGAACAATATACAAGAAGGGCAAATTAGTATTAATTAAATATTATTTGCAGAAATATTAAAATTAAATTATTTCTAAAATATATTTTTTCGAACTTTCATTTTGAAAAATATATCAAAGTTGGCTCTGACAAATTAAAATAATACTTGCTAAATTTATCTTTAGTTTTACTAGTGTACGTAAGATGTCTAAAATGGTCGCAGAAAAATACGAAAAAAAAGTATTTAATCGCAAAATTATCATACGTTCCTATATTTTGTGAATTTGTTTTGCTTTTCCTACAATTTTTGAACTTGAAATTTCCCCAGGAGGTAATTTTTGGAACGATTTTTCCAAATTTTTACGGCCATCACTGCCATCTATGTAATGTATATTGATTTAATGACGAAACGAATCGTAGTAAGCTTTTATTTCAATTTGACCAGAATGCTGTTGTTATGAATTTTTTTTAATATTTTGGTTTAAATAAATCAATTATTACAAGAAAATAAAAACGATTTACTTAAACGATATTCATGTATGTTGAAATTCAAACATTTATGAAAGTATTTCAGAAATCATAATTAAGAATTTGTAACGTTTTCATTTAAAAATTTGTCTTAGGAAAAAAAGTGATTTCCCATATGTTTTGTGTGTTTTACTATGAAAAGTTTCGTTTTTTCCTCGTTTCTAATTCCCTTATAAAAGCTCAGATTTTTTGATTATGGCTCTATAAAATACAGGGTGCTCTGATGATAGTCGTAGACAAATATATTTTTCGGACTTTGAAGGTTGATTTACATATGCAACGTGTGACGGGAGCTTATAGCCAATTAGAAACGAATATTTTGGCATTCGTCACACGGCACACGCTACACGCCGAGACATGAACCAATTTTATCATCAAAAAAATTATTTAAAGACAAAGTTATCGCACATTATATTTTGTGAATTTGTTTTGCTCTTCCTAGAATTTTTGAACTTGAAATTTCCCCAGGTGGTAATTTTTAGTTCGATTTTACCAAATTTTTACTGATATCACTGCCATCTGTGTAATGTGTATTGACTTAGTGACCACACGATTTGTAGTAAGCTTTTATTTCAATTTGATTAGAATAATGTTAAGCAAATTTTATAATAATGTTGGTATAAATAAACCAGTAACTACAAGAAAATCAAAACGTTCATTATGTTGAAACTCAAACATTTATGAAAATATCTCAGTGTCTAATAGAACCATTCTATTTCATTTAGTTCAAGCTGATTAATTGCGACAAAGCGACGCAATTTTCATTTGTTCAGCGGGTTTTCCGTGACCATTCACTATAATTTAAATATGGAATCTTTAACAAGCTTGTCATGTATCAATAAAGGTGTATTTTAAAGCTTACAGGACTGATGGCATTTCTCGATGCCGACAAATAAAATAATAACTTTCAATTTTTAATTTTACAATTAATGTTATTAAGCTTCGTCTTCCAAACCCAAAATAGAATAGATTATTGACTTTTTAAACCAACAAAGCGAAAACGGAATCAAATTTTATCTTTCTATTATGTCCTCTGCAGTCTAAAAAATAAAAATACCATCTAACAGTTGCAAGGGTAATTTATAAGCCACTTCGGATGTATGACAAATGGCCGACATAGACAAAAGGCCGGCATTGCCATAAGGCCAAAATGAACAAAAGGTCGACATCAAAAAGCCAGTAAGGACAAAAGGAAGTAGGACAAAATCCAACAAAAAAGGCCGACTTAAGGCCTAACCAGCGAATCAGTAAGAAACCTTAAAGAATTTGATGAAATTACTTCCTTACAGAAGATATGTCAAATATCGGCCACCGAATCCGTAACAACTGACAAATACATTATTAAAATTGTAATATGAATGGGAAAATTTATTATTTCTAAGAAAAGTGTGCTGTGGAAATTTTGATGTATTCTGACATATCCTTCAGTTTGCGCGTTAATTTTCGCTCTGTCAAGTGACGGCTGAACTGAACGAAACATTCTTAAAGATTCGCTGGTCAGTAACATGCACTTTCTGTATATCGCGTTCTTACTTAAAGTTGTTACTGACTCGCTGGTTCCCCCATTAGACTGTGTCCGAAACCTGTGATAAATATTTTTTAGTACACATTTTTGACATATTTTTTTGAACAAACCGAATATACCCAAATTATCACAGTCTTTTGCTATGATAATTTTTGACACAAACAGAATAATTGTTCGGTCGACATTTAACATGGTCGCCTTAGCATTTTATATCATCAAAATAAAATGTCAACTATAGTCAATACGATAACATAATATATCGTTTGCAGCAACATAATCATGTCGATTATAGAATCCGCGGGAGTAAATCAATCGCGGATCGAAAACTGCATATAAAAAAATAGGAAACAATTGCTGCAAATCAAAGTATCCTGGAAAACCTCTATTGATTTACATGCAATTTGGATTTTTGGATTCACCGTACAAACGCAATAGTTTTGTAGCGTTTCTAAAACAATTTTTATTTAACGATTTGTAAAAAAAATCCAAGGGGATTTCAATGAAACTATGATATAAAATTTTTGTTTCTCATTTGTTTTGTATGTAGTTTTCGATCCGCGATTGATTCGCTTCCGCGGATTCTATAATCGACGTGAATAATAGCAACATACTAATTTTCAACTGCAGCAGCTTGCCGACAATTATTTTCTTCTAGTTTATGTCAATTAAAAGTTCTTATTTATATGGCATATTGATCTAGAGAGTAAATTTGAGAGCTACCACTATCGCCTGACAGATTATTGATGCTATTAAAGAATTAATTGGTCGATTGAATTAAAACGTTGAATCGTATGCATCACAACATTAACGATTTATTTTAATCCGTAATAGAGTTGCCTCCAGTATTTTTTATTTTGCCTTGCAATTCTGATTTGAGAATACCCATGACCTTCCTATTTCCTGTATATAAACCTAGCTATCGTATTATATTTTCCAAATTTTGGCGAGAATTATTGCACCATCATCCTGTTATACTACGTCCTAACAAATACAGCCCTAGGCTACAATATATAATATTAGACGAAAGCCAATTCGATGCGTATAAAAAATGAGTTGCTTGCCATTAAAATCAAACAACAATATGACAGAAGGGGAATACTTTAAAAAATTATTAAACAATTCGGGCAGCGTAATAAAAATTTGTGAATGTAGGGAAATATTTTTCAAAAATTTGTCAAAAATTTGTACTAAAAGATATTTATCACAGGTTTCGGTCACAGTCTTAGACAA
The DNA here is from genome assembly GCA_958295665.1 of Tipula vernalis. Classification (NCBI taxonomy): domain Eukaryota; kingdom Metazoa; phylum Arthropoda; class Insecta; order Diptera; family Tipulidae; genus Tipula; species Tipula vernalis. Next base: position 331,732,717 of record OY282558.1, on the reverse strand, counting down.
AATTCCGTTGAAAAAAGGCCGTTAAGGAGGAAAGGTCGACAAAAATAAGACCGATATGGACAAAAGGCCGACAAAAACAAAAGGCAGACAGGGACAAAAGGCTGACACAAACAAAAGGCCGACAGAGACAAAAGGCTGACATGGACAAAAGGCTGACACGAGCAAACGGATAACAAGAAGAAAAGGCCAATACAGACAACAGGCCGACAAGGACAAAAGGTCGAAATTGACAGAAATCCGACACGGTGAAAATTTCGGGACAGTGACAAAACGCTGACAAAGACAACAGGCCGACATGAACAAAAGGCCAACATGGACAAAATGCCTATATGGGCAAAAGCCAGACAAAGACAATAGGCAGCCATGGGCAAAATGCCGATATAGACGATGAGATGTTCGACAAATGGCCCACGTGCTGTTTGTGTTCTGTGTCTTAAAATTTGCAGCACAATAAAACGATCATTTCTGGAGGAAGTTGAACGATTTCGTGTCTTCGACTTCTCACATAAGAACCAGTTTGTCTGTCCCGTTGAACAGTTCAATGAATTGTGGATATGAATACACCAAAGATTCTGGCTAGATATGTGGCGATATTTCGAGAGGAAAAACCAGTCTTTGTACGGGATTTCCTTTCATTATTACAACAGTCGTGGATCCCACTATCATTATTGGCAAAAGGCGTTCGGTCCTCTATGACTATGACGTCCAGAAATTGGAGTAAAATATTTAATACGTCATGTAAATCACACTCGGAAACGATAAGAAAATCTCCATATTGTACCACCACTTTCTTTGATGCACTTGATTTGTTTGCTTCGTACAGTGACTGAACTAATGACCCAATAACCGCGAAACATGCCTCAATGAAAAAACAACAGCCATCCAAGCAAACAACACACGATTCACAAGATCCAGATCTAAGGAAGGAAATATGCGAGAACACAAAGTTGGGACGGGATCCGTTCATTACGGCATGTTTCACCACGAAATATTTCCTCACTACAGTATGACCCAGTAGGACATATTTTAGTATGGTATACAGCAAATTGCGGCATAACGCATGTTTCAGTACGATGTATGGTAAATCATGGCATATGGTAAACTACGGCATATTTCAATCTGGCATAAAAAATATATCGGGACAAATATTAAAAAAAAATGGTGGTTACGAAAGTTAATTTTTATTCCCGGAAATTTTTTCCAGATAAGTAATTTATTTTTTCGGAAAACAATTTTGTGTTTTTGTTTTACTTTGTAGTGGAAATACTTACCCGAACAAATCAAACCATCCATTTTTATATCGCACACGAATAATGATCCTGATAAACTAAAAACGCCAAATTTCGAAACGGCACATTCAAATTGGAAATTCGACAAATGCGATGAAAACGAGATTTTAACATGATTTTTTTCATCATAGAATTTTCCTCCTCTTAATAAAATAAAATCAACAAAATATACTCAACCTTATGCCGTAGAGTACTATATGATGGTTAATGCCTTGAATCTTCAAGGGTAGAAGAATTGATGTGAGTAATTATCGTGGGATAATTACTCACGTCAATTCTTCTACTCCTTTTTTCCGTCTTACCCAAGTTGTTTAAGTCTATGGTTCATAGAATCTTGTTCTTCTACACTAAAAACTTCATTTCTCCTGCACAACATGATTTCTATCCCGGTAGGTTTACATTAACTAACTTGGTTTCGTTTTGTGGCGACTTAGCTTGACGTTGTTTATACAGATTTTGCCAAGGCTTTTGATATGATTGACCACTCTATTCTTCTTAGTAAGTTAGAGAGTCTAAATTGTCAATTAATTCCTAGTAAATGGTTGCGTTCCTACCTCACTAACCGTTGGCATTTCGTTAAGATCTTGGCTTCATACTCCCAATTATTTCATGTGCCATCTGGCGTGCCTCAAGGTACTCACATTGGGCCATTGTTGTTTTCATTGTTTATCAACTATGTTGGACGAAGGACTTAAACAGATTTTGCAATTGGTCTATTAACAATAGACTGGCTCTGAACGTCAGCAAATGTAAGACTCTTTCTTTCTATATGTCTCGTTTGTTCGGTATATTTTGGAGTATGCATCTCCAGTTTGAACGCCGTCCTACCACTGTCATTGCTGGAGGATTGAGAGTGCTCAAAAGCATTTTTTTTTGTTCGCGCTCCGATGTTTGCCGTCCACGCGTGCTTTAGATTATGTCCTCCCAATGTTGTGTATTATCAGGATCGATGTAATCTTTTGAAACTTCAACGTCTAGACTTTCGCCGGGGCGTAGCTTCCGCGCTTTACGTGCAGGTTATCATTAACTCTCGTATCGCACGTCTAAAACTCTATGTTCCCGAATTCCGAATGCTTCAACGTGATGGGTTTTTATTCATTAACCTGGTGCCAACAAACTGTGGCCTTTCGGAAGCGATTCTGAGAATATCGCGGGCGTTCAATTCAGTATTTGAAATTTTCGATTTCCACTTGTCGAGAGATTTGTTCAAGAATGTTTTATTTAAGTTTTTTTTTAATAATTGTAGTTAGCCGTAATTGTTTGTACCGATTGTAGTCACTGTAGGTGTCAAATAAATAGATAACTAAACAATATTGGCGCCTAAAATTTTCAATAGCCTATCGGTAGATTTAAAATATACTCGTAAAATCAATATATTTAACACGGGTGGGTCTTAAGGCGTTTTTATTCGAAGCTTCTACAAAAATTTTCCCATTTTAGCTATGGATTTAGGTGCTCCAATGTCAGATTTATAAGCAACTTCTCCACGAACAACTATTTTCCGGTTTAATTGTTTAGCCTCTATAAATTTAAAGTGCCAGGTTGTGGCTGGCCTTATTATTTTCTTAGTTTCCGTTTTCCAATCGTTCACAGTGTAATTCTCATTTCCGAGACAGAGAACTGTTCCGTGTCGCTGAAGAATTTTAACATGATCTTCTGGTTTTGTCATCAGTAGCAACGCTCAGCTTTAATTAAATTACCTCCTTTTCCAATTTCGCAAAAGCTCTATCTGGCAGTAAATACGAATGCCCTAGGATTGCAAAAATTAATTCTAAATTTGTGTCGTTCGGTGGCGTATCTTTTAAAACCCAATAGCTGCACATGCTCACCTTAATCGAATTATTTCTTTGGCCACCACAGCCATCAGCGACCAATCGAATTGTTGTTTTACCTTTTTGATCGAGGTTGCATAGTCGATCCTTTTGGAAATTCATTTTCTGTCCCTTCGATACAGCGGATTTTGGTGATAAGAAATAAATTTGGCGACTATAGTATGCCGGGTGGTCTGCTACTTTTGGTAGCACCATATTTCTTTGACAATCAAATGACATAGTAAACAGATGCTTGTTCCTTTAAAAGACTAAGAAATACCTTCGTACGCCTTTTATGAATCAATTTCTTCACCATCAAATTCTGTTTCTTTTTTGGGTCCGTTTCAAATTTCATTCCTTCGTAGCGGGTATTTTAAAGCCAATATTAAAATACCTGTTAAAAATGTTACGAACAAAACTTTTCTTAACATTTAACTCAGGCGATTCTGTGGTAAACATCCTGTAGATTTTGGGCAAGTACTGCCTCCTGGCAATTTTATTTCTACAGTAGTGAAGTTCCAATGTTTTAAATTTAGTAATTAAATTTATTATCTTTTCTCTTTTATGCTGATTTTTTGAACCAACCCTATCGCCGCCGTGACGTTATACAGCACCTAACCCGGTCTCGTAATGTATCTTTACAAACTTCACAACTCGAGCTTTTTTGGCTAGTATGTTACAAAATACCGTTTGACAAACACGAATTATATTTTATCCTCTTTTCGCACATAATACACTACCGAAACATCTCTTTTCTGTGATGAGTTAAGGCATCTTCGGTTGGGGTTGATACCACTGGCATATTTTAATATGAAGAGTCCTCAGTAATTTTGTTTCAGGTCGAGTAGAATGCTTTAGCGAAGCACATCGCATCTCTTCCTTTAATGGAATTGCATTGAAAAGCTCTAGAGTTTTTTTGTGCGTTCATTTAGGAATACCGGTGGTTTATTTTTGCTTGTATCTAACAACATAAAATAACATATGTACTGTAATAAAAGACGTGTGTTGTGTTAGAATGTTACATCGGTAGTGACGTATCTTTATTATGCACACTAATTATAATTGAGTTACCCTATAAACCATACATTCATTATACGTTACATCCCCATTTTTTATAAAGATACATTATAATTTATTTATGTACGTATTGTAGATACTATGTGCTACCTAGCTTATCATTAGCATTCTTTACGTTCACGATGTCGAGCGGTTACAATTTGAGAACGTATTTAGACAATTACTTCTAACTTACAACAATATCATCACTACTTGTACATAAACTTATAATAAAGGTACTATTTAGTAATTCATGGTTTCCCTTTTTTTTTTTTTTTTTGAATTACTTGCTTTAACAGTTATTGCAATACTTTTCTAAACTACTCAAAAGTAGTCCTTGCTAATCCTTTTACAAGTCTAATTTCTTTACTGGTTTTATGATGCATCCATATCTGCTTGTTTGTAATACGGATCTCCTTCCTGAATTATTTGTCACCCGATTGTTGACTGTATTCTCATTCGCCTTACTGTTGGAATTATTTAGATTGTTCGAACTATTGTTGTCATCATTTGACATCTGAGTTATTATTTGAGTTTGTTGTTCAGGCCCGTTACTATTGCTTTGTGAAGGCATAACTACAATTTCTGTTGGTGTTTGGATTGACGCTCTGCATTTGGCAATGTGTTTTGAATTTCTTCTTAAAACACTGCTATCAGCTGTTTCTACAATGTATGACCTTAGTGCATTTGACAAACTATTGATTTTACCCGATAGCCATTTTCTGTGATCTAACTGGATTCTAACTGGATCATCTGGTTTAAATTCTTCTGATGATTTGCTATTTGTGTCGGCATAGTGCTTCTGAACTTTACGAAGGATGGTGAGACGTTCGGATACATTCTTTACCACAACTGGTTTTAGTAATTCTTTTGACGTTGGTATAGTTGATCTGGTGATACGACTAAGCAATCTCTGGTTTGGTGATTGTAAGTGTTCATCTCGAGGCATGTTTCTATAGTTCAATAAGGCTAGATACACATCTGTATCATCTTTACTGCACTTTGTTAGTAAATTCTTCGCTGTCTCTACAAATCTTTCTGCTAGACCATTTGAGCGTGCGTATTTTGGACTAGAAAATTGCTGTGTGATCGACCAGTCTATATTGTGTTCCATTGTCCGACTCTAGTATTTCAGGAATACCATGCACTGAAAACCAGGACTTTAACTCTTTGATAACTTCCTCTGACTTTATGCTGCTCAACAACTTGAAATCAAAAAATCCCGAATAACTATCTACTAACAGCAGATATTCCTTTCCTTGAAAGTGAAATAAATCGGTTGCTATATGATTACAAACGGATACGCTGGTACTTGTTGATTTATTAGCGGTTCTTTCTGTTTCGAGGTTTGATTTTGTTGGCACACAGCACAACTATTCACGTAATCTTCAATGTCTTTAGACATTCCACGCCGGTAGAACATTTTCCTAGCTGTACTGCAACATCTTGTTATACCAAAATGTCCAAGATGAATTGCTTTCAGCATTTTTTTAATTGTGATTTTGGAACAATTATTTTCATTCCTTTAATGGCAATACCATTATAATACGCAATTTCTTCTCTGAAATTATGGTTCGGTTTAATCACCTCACTCAACCCTTTTGTATCATCTGGCCATCCTGATTGTGAAATTTTAATCAATTCTTGAATTTCGTGATCATTTCTTGTTGCTTCTACCAGTTCAGCTTTTGCACTGTTCGACATGTTCAGCACTAAATACACTTGAAATTCTTCTTCTTCTTCTTCAACACTATCATTTTACAGTCTCTACTGAGTGTATCGGCTAGATCCATTGTTGTTCCTTTTTTATAAATTATCGTTGCTGAATACTGTTTTACGTCAAATAGTATTCTCTGCAAACTGGCTGGTGCTGCAGTCAACGATTTCTTGAAGATGATTTCCAACGGTTTATGATCGCTTTGTACTGTAAGTTTTTTTCCATATACATACATACTCATGGAATTTTGTACAAGCCCGTCTTACTGCTGCTGCTTCTAATTCAATTGGTGGATATCTTTGGTGAACTTTGGTCAACGATTTGGACGCAAATGCTATCGGCTGATCATTTTGTAACAACGCGGCTCCAAAACTTTTATAACTTGCATCGACCTGTATTGTTACATCTTGATTGGTATCAAAAAATGTTAACACTGGTGGCGACGAAAATGCTTCTTTAAGATTTCGAAAAGCTTCATCGTGTTGATCAATCCATATCCATTCCGAATTTTTTTCGAGTAGAAGTCTGAGTGGTTGCGTTATTCCTGACAAATTTGGAACGAATTTTTGCAAATATGTTGCCATTCCTAGCAACTGTTGTAGTTCATTCACGTTGTTTGGTTTATTTAACTGTCGGATCGCTTTTGTCTTTTCCGGATCTACTGATAAACCATTAACACTAAAAATATGGCCCAGAAACTTTACTTTTTGAGAATTAAATACGCATTTGTCTTTGATCAGTTTCACTCCACATTCCAACAACTTTTTGATTACCGTGGATGTAAGTCTTTCGAGTTGTTCCAACGTTTCAGCATGAATCAGTATGTCATCCATAGAATTCTCTACATTCTCCATTGACGATAGGATTTGACCCATTACATCCTGGAAGACTTCCGGAGCAGACACTAATCCGAACGGCAACCGTTTAAACGAATATCGTCCCCAAGGAGTGCCCATTGTCAGATATTTTTGTGTTCTTGATGACACCTGTATCTGCCAAAAACCTCTTTTGCAATCCAGTATTGTAAAATACTTAGACTTCTGGATTTTCGACATAATCTCCTCAGCGGTTTTTAATGGATGATATCTTCGGATTATATTTTTATTTACGTCTGTAGGATCAATACAAACTCGTAGTTTATCATTTTTCTTCACTATTACCATAGGCGATACCACTTGAGTAACCTCGTGTGTTTTCTCTAGCACCCCTAATTCTACCATACTGTCTATTTCTTTTTTTCACTTGTAGTTTTATTGCCAAAGGTTCTTTGCGAACCGGTTGAATTTCAAACTTTGGATCTTCCACAAGATCGATATCGTAGATGTAATTTTTTATACACCCTAAACCGTCGAAGATTTCTTCCTGAATCTTCAGTTCCTGTACTCTAAGCACTAATTTGAAATTTTCGCAAGCTTGTTTTCCCAAAATCGGTGACACATTTGCATTCACTACTAGAAATTAGATCTGATGATTTTCATCTCGTACAACACACTTCGTTTTAATTTCGCCTATTACATTTAATTTCTCGTTATTGAACACTGTCAAGTGTTTTGCGGTTGATGATTGTATTCTAATATTTATTTTGTCTACTATTCGTTTTGGAAGCACGTTACACTGCGCTCCTGTGTCAAGCTTGACTTTGACATTTGTTTTGGCTATTTTTATTTCCTCATACCAATTTTTGTTGTCGCCATGATTGTTTTCATGGACTGATTCGGATAAATTAAACGTACTAAATATTTCGATGGCTTCTTAACCTATACTCGACATAAACGTGGCAACTTGTATTTCGTTGTCCTTTTTGTTTAGCTGTGTGGCAATCGAAAACCATTCGAATTGTTGTTTAAATTGTTTCCATCCTTTCGACATGTCTACACTATTGAACAGCAATGGTGGTGGTGGTCTCACACACGATGATGATGATGATAGCATCGTTTCGGCCATTTTACGAGAAAAAAAAATTTGTTTATTTGTATATATTTGTTTTTTCGTACTTCACTAGACTTTTTTGTTCAAGTAAATATAAATTATATATTTTATTATATTTGCACCTCCTTTTTTACAGTTTTTATTTATATAATTTCAATTTTACTTTTTGCTTTTTACTCTGACACCATGTAATAAAAGACGTGTGTTGTGTTAGAATGTTACATCGGTAGTGACTTGTCTTTATTATGTACACTAATTATAATTGAGTTACCCCACAAACCATACATTCATTAAACTTTATATGTACCGAAAATAACCGAGCAAACGGCGCAGTGGTTAAAGCTGCGGCGGTTGGATCGGGAGGTACCGGGTTCGAATCCCTATAGGGGCGGGATGCAAAAGGGATTTTTCATCATCTGATTACGATCGGTGATGAAGATGAACACATCTATGACCCCCTGTTGAGAGTGCGGAATCCATGGGCCGACCCACCTTTCATGTCAGCACTATAGATTGGCATGAAGCAATGCAATGTGCAGGTGGTTAAACGAAAACGGGTCTATAGCCGTACGTCCTCGATTTGGCTAAAAAAGCGTAAGGTAGGACGTAAAAAGCGAACTGCGAAAGAGTTGGGAGTGCCTCGAGCCCCAGAACAGATTGCAGAGATAAAAACAAACAAACAAACAAACAATACCGAAAATAAACCCAATTTTATTTATGTTAAAATACTCATACCGGTTTTCTTTTTCTTTACTCCGCCTGGTAGCCGCAATGGCTCTTTTCCTAGGTTTCTCACCATTTTCTGTAACCGTCGGGTGTTCTATACTCTCCATTATTTTGTTGTATTTTTTTTTTGTAGTTTTAAACTTTAAATTGTAACACTTTAATGTAAAAATACTCGCAACACGCATAAAATACATCGTACGCATTCCATAAATTTTGTCCACTATACAAAATTTCAAAATTTTACCGTTAAATTATTTTTGTTCCTTAACGAGTTTGGCATTTTTACTTTTTACTATTGTAAATAAGCTGTTTTGAAACCAATTATTTTTATGTATATGAACCACTTTGAGAATTACTTAATATGTAAATAGCCAGTTTTGCATTAAAGTCTACATACAAGGTAAATAAACAACTTTGAAATATATTTTTTGCTTAGTACGGTAGCTCTTGAAAAGACGAATCAAACGACATACAACATGCGAAATGTTTGAAAAATGCATATAGTCAATTTTGCATTTAGACGTTATTACTCATGTCTTGTAATTATTTTACTGTTTTAAATTGTAATATTATTAAGTTTTGCAACTGTTAATTTTTAATGGGGCTGAAAGGCCGAATGTTGAAAGGCCGAATGTCAAAAGGCCGAACGTCCAAAGGCCGAATGCGTCGAAAGGCCGAATGTGTCGAAAGGCCGAATGTATCGAAAGGTGGAATGTCGAAAGACGAGAGGGTCGAAAGGCCGAATATCGAAAGGCCGAATGTGTAGAAAGGCCGATTGTGTCGAAAGGCCGAATGTCGAAATGCCGTTTGTGTCGAATTTGATTTTAATTTTTCATCTTTTTGTGAATGAAAATTTTCAAAATTTATATTTTTATGTAAGCCAACATTTATATTTTTATCAAAATTTTTGCATAAAAATGTTTGATAGTAAATTGCCTTAAATATTAAAATCTTCTTCCTTTTTTTTTTGTATAAATTAATAATAATAAAAAATGAAAAATAAATAAATTTTTTTTCCGACAAAAAATGATCACAGTAATATGCTACCTACACAGGATTTATTAGCACGTATTTTCAATTTATTTAAATCATTTTACATTATGAAATAAATTTAATGTTTTTAAATATTGATTTGAATCAATTAAGTGAAAGAAAATTTAATGAAAATTCGACCTTACGATCCAATCGGCCTTTCCAAACGTTCGACACATTCGGCCTTTAGATATTCGACCTTTCAACACTTTCGGCCTTTCGAGCCAATCGGCCATTAGACATTCGGCCTTTCGACACATTCGACACAATCAATGAACACTTCTATGATCCACAAAAATAAAAGTATCCTTCTTTTGAGCATGGTAAATGAATTAATCAATTTAGCACAATTTACCCAAAAATTGGAGACAGCCCTAATATTGTGTTATTTTGTCTATCAATTACCAAGAACCGGAGATTTTTTACCTGAAATCGGAGACCGACCATATTTGACCTAAAAACCTAAAGGTAGCTGTATTAATCGATAAATACTTATCTGTATAATCGAATATTCGATTTGAAAATGGTATGAAAGTTATTTGTAAACTTCCTGTTTCCGGTAAAAGGTCTGTCTCTTAATCAAAAACAATTATGCATAATTTACACTTGACCAATTAACGGTAATTTTACATTTTGACGTATATTTTTTTTTAAGGAAACCGCTAATTACCTAAATGCGAGCCGAAATAAATAACGAGTAATTAATTAGAGAGAAACAAAAATAAAATTAATTCTCTAATACAATTCAAATGTGTATGTACAAAAAAAAAAAAAAAGAGAAATTAATTTAAAATTCAAAAATTCTTTTATTTTAACGCCATAAAAAATGCTTTTTTTTGTACAAATTTAAGATTAGCTAACACACGTAAAGAAAATCAATATTTCTCTCATGGCAAATAAAAAAGCAAAAAAAAAAAACAAAACAAGAAAAGATTTTTTTATCAATTCAAGACCTAAATTCGTTTAGCTGAGTAGCACCACCATGCAATATAAAAAGCAAAGTAAAATCAACAAAAAATTAATGAACAGAGAGTTTAAAACAAAATTATTTTAGTTTTTTATTAAAGAAGTTGTGAGAAACACATATAAAATTAGAACATTAAACAAAAAAAAGAATTAATTAAATTAATTAAATTATTGGGTGTAAATAAATATATTGTATATTACATATTTTGTTAGTAAAGTAATAAAAACAAAATTCTCAAAAATTCCAGAAGTGAATAGTTACAGACACCAGAATAGTGTTAGTTTTAAACCCATTCCTGACAGTTCTAGTGTCAATTGTTTTTGTTTTATGTTTTTATTTTATTTTTAAATTTATGTAGGTATGTGCATACAAAATAATTGTTTTTTTTTCATTATTTAGTATATCGTCGTTATCAACAATAATTTTATTTGCTGCCACGCTAAATAGTTTAGTAGTTAGTTGTTCGTGATAAGTTTGGTTTGTGTGTATAGCGTATAAAACAAAATTATTTAATAAAGCAACTAAAAACGCAATCAAAAAATAGTAAAATAGTGTTTTTGTGAGTGTTTGAGTGAAATTCGCGTTTAGAGTGTTTTTATTTAAGTTTTGTATTTTATTGATTAGTTTTTGTGTCCGATTGTCAGATACGTACGAGAAAAAGAAAAATCAATCGAGTAGTTACATCTGAGTATGGATACATATGGTTTTAAGCGTTTCTCATTCGATGTGGACATGGAAGTGGATTTCGAGCAAGCAAATAAAGTACAAAAAACAGGTATGTACATTTTTATTTTATTTTCATCTGTTTAATATTTAAATGGTTTTGTTAATAATTTTTTGGGTTTTTTTTTTAATTAATTAAAACGAAATATTCATACATGTGCCACTCGCGTTCACCTTTTAATTTTTTTTTTATTGGAATTTTTATGACGGTGTTTTTCGCTTCTACTTAATTACAATCGTTTATATTTATTTTGTACGTGTGGTTATTGGTAAATAAAAGTATTTTTCAATAAACGCGAGTTAAAAACACGAATTTATTTAGTAAAATAATGGAAAATTTGATGCATAATGAGTTTTCATGTCCGAGATCCGAGTCTCTCACTCTACATCGCTAGTGTTCATTTTAATAGCGAACATATGTTAGATTCGACATTTTGTGCCGACATCGAATGATTTTCCATTATCTTTTATAAATTTGGAAATAATTTGTTTAAAATTTCGGGTACGAACTTTATGTATGTCAACAATATGTAAATATCCAAATATCATGAAATAAAATTGCCAAACATGTTTATTTTTAGCCAGAATTTTATTTTTATGGAGTCATCAAAATCGATAAAAAATTGTTTTTAACACTAAAGTTCTCGTGTTTTCTTACTTGTGTGTGATTGTGATTCATACTGCTACTTGTGGTGTAATTCTCATCATAAAAAACCGGCATTTTCTTTCATGGAAATTATGTATGTGGTAAAATGAAAATATGTATTATTATTGTTTTGACAACAGTATTTTTTGTATGTGTACTATATACCCTCTAAACTCTAACACAATGTAGACAAATTTTTTGATTGTTCTGCGCAATCTCTCAGTGTAGTTTAGTAAATTATTTTATACGAAATTTGGAATAAGTACGGTACGAACGACTAAGCAGTAAATAAAAATAAATAAAAATGTAAATATTAAAATGAATTATTCAAAATATTTATGATTTTATGAGTAAGAGTTATTTACTGCGTCTTACAATGCTGACATGATGCTGTTATCTAAAAATTGACACCTAATCAAGAGAAAACAAAATTTTAAACAATAATACTCGGAATACTCTCACTCTAAATAAGCAGACATTTTTTCCGGTACGACTTTCACCAAAATTATTCAGGGATTCTGATTGGGCTTACGGTACACTGTTTCCTACAAGGTTTACCTTTTTGTTGCTTCGAAATGTCCTGATATTTTATGGTGTAGAATTTTGAATCAATAATAGTCACAAATGAACAAAGAACAAACTTATTCGTAATCTTAGGTGGACCAAAACTCAGGGTAAATACACTAAATTCGGTAAAGACATTTACCTTTTTCAAAAGAAGGATAAACGAAATAAAGATTATTAACACTTTAAGCACCGGCTATTGTGTTGAAAGCTTTAACAAAAGTACTGCATTATTAACGAGTTTGTTTATTTATGTGGAATTAAACAAAAACAGGATATCTGCAAAAAATCACTTGTTAAGATTTGCTGCTGTTCGTTACCTTATATTCTAGTTCATTTTTCAAAAACTTCATTATTTTCCAGACAATATGTCGAAAGGCAAAATTAGGTACCTTACAATTTCTTCAAATAAAGCTTGTGTGATGGTAAAACATGACTTAAATGTTAAACCCAGTTAAATATTTTTTTCTGAAATCGCTAAAAAACAACTCGATGTCTTACTCATTTAATAAACACAGGTTTTCAAATTTCACTATTTTCCAGCAATAATCAAAAGAAAATAAGAGAAATTAAATTAAAAAACATTCTACAATAATAACAATATGTATTAAAAAGAGATTTATCCACATCTAAAACCAATGGTGAGAAAAAGACAACACGTCTCCGCTCAACAATCAAAATTCAAATAAATCAGAAAGAGCCAAACAGAAAAATTTAAATGAATACAATGAGCGTGAAGAAAATCAAAAATCAAAACAATCTATATAGCATGCTTTGCAAATTCAGAGTCAATGAAAGAGATGATTATTGTCAAAGCATTCCTAAATATACAAGCCATCAAGTTCAGATCAATTTTAAAAGAAGTTTAATTTAAGGGGGATACGTTTTACGATTTCCCATAAGAACCCATGTAAAATTGAACATTTTTGATTACAATTTTATGAATGAAAAATACTCGTAACAGAAAATATTTTTAGGTTTATATTTAAATCAAACCTTTGAGTATAACATATTTTAAAACCAATAACTTAAATTTAGAAGAAAAATTTATCTGTATTAAAATCCAAAAGATTCTTCCGGCTTTTTATAGACAAAATATATTAAAAATAATGGCATTCAACACATGGAGTCGATACACTTTGTATTGTTAAAGTAAGGAGGGGATTTTGATATTTGTACTTTTTTTTGGTAGATATATTTATAAATGATTGGCCTCTTCATTTTGTCTGATTAACAAGTCGAAAATGTTGTGAATGCCATTATTGAACTTAAATTTAGTAATTTTATTAATATAATTAAAATAAAATTGAACAAATTTACTTTTTCTTTGTAAGCCTATGTGAAAAATACAGTATAAAATTATAAAAACGAAATCAATGACGTCAGATCATACTTATCAAAGACTTTAAGATACAATAGACCAGAAATAAACAAACTACGCACAACCACTCTTTAACAACAATAAAAACTAAATGGTTTTTTTACATGTAAGAATAAAAAGATTTTTCTCCTCGTTAGTTTAAACTGCTATTTATCGACATTTTTTTACTATAAAAAAACCGTGAACGAAAGTTGTGACGTCATGAGGTGTGAAGTTGTGTTTGTAAATAAAGGGCTTTTATTAAAATATTAATTAAATATCTATAAATAAGATTTTATTAATTGATTTTCAAATCATATATTTATCACCTTCTTCTTGATAACGTAGAAATCAAAATTCATTTTTGTAAGATTTTTCATTTAAGAAAAACGATATTAAAAAATCATAACTTTTCTTATGATTTTAATGAAAAATCTATTTTTTTTGTCTTTCTACCCCCTTATATTAAGTTCGAATTTTTTCCTGACGGCTTGTATCAGAGCACCCTGTATTTTATAGAGCCATAATCAAAAAATCTGAGGTTTTATAGGGGAATTAGAAACGAGGAAATAACCAAACTTTTCATAGTAAAACACACAAAACATATGGGAAATCACTTTTTTTCCTAAGACAAATTTTTAAATGAAAACGTTACAAATTCTTAATTATGATTTCTAAAATACTTTCATAAATGTTTGAATTTGAACAAATATGAATATCGTTTAAGTAAATCGTTTTCATTTTCTTGTAATAATTGATTTATTTAAACAAAAATATTAAAAAAATTCATAACACCAGCATTCTGGTCAAATTGAAATAAAAGCTTACTACGATTCGTTTGGTTATTAAGTCAATATACATTACATAGATGGCAGTGATGGCCGTAAAAATTTTGAAAAATCGTACCAAAAATTACCACCTGGGGAAATTTCAAGTTCAAAAATTGTAGGAAAAGCAAAACAAAATCACAAATTATAGGAACGTGTGATAATTTTGCGATTAAATAATTTTTTTTCGAATTTTCCTTTTATCATTTTAGACATCTTACGTACACTAGTAAAACTAAAGATAAATTTAGCAAGTATTATTTTAATTTGTCAGAGCCAACTTTGATGTATTTTTCAAAATGAAAGTTCAAAAAAATATATTTTAGAAATAATTTAATTTGAATATTTCTGCAATTAATATTTACTTAATACCAATATGGCCTTCTTGTATATTGTTCTTAAAGATATGTAGAAAACTTTTATATAAATATTTTATAATATTTTTGCTTTTTTCATTGAAAAACTTGAAGCTAAAAAACACCATTTTTACTATGGATTCCTATGGAAATCAGTGAAAAGTTATACCACTAAAAAAGCTTCTAAAAAATACGTCATTAAGATTATGGCTCTATACTCTAGAAGGCTCTGCTTGTATACCTAGGAATGCTTTGTTATTTTATTGTTTATAAATTTCGAGTTATGAGCTTATGACGTATATTGCAAAAACAACAACATTTTAAAGTTCAAAAATATCTTATTTTTGAAGACGATTTCTACTAAGAAATAAACATTTTCATGACTTGATTTTTCAATCAAATAAAATTACATGTTTCATGAACATTTTCATATAGAAATAAAACAACAGCTCATAATTCTAATAAACTAAAATAGCAAATGAAAATAATCGTTTTCCCATATAGTTTCATAATAAAGAAAAAATTGTATGTATCTTATTTACAGTCGATACTGAAGGCTCTTATGTATACAGTAGTCTCTGGTTTTTGTATTTTAATTAATACATTTTATCAGAACCTTCTAGAGTACAGAACCATAACTATCATGACGTATTTTTTAAAAACTTTTTTGCTGATATAACTTTTCACAAATTTCCATAGGAATCCATAGTAAAAATGACGTTTTACTTTCTTTTACTCTAGTAAAATAAAGTATAGTAATCATGAAAATTTTGGACCTTGATATTTTTAGTGATTTATCTGTTTTGAGGTCCCCTGAGTCCGAAAAAGTGGGTTTCGAAATGGTGTCTGTCTGTCAGTCTGTCAGTCTGTCAGTCTGTCAGTCTGTCTGTGTCCTCTCTACAGCCCAGATGGTTTAACCAATCGAACTGAAACTTCAGATTTAAGCTTTTTTGATAAATTGGGAGGTCCCAGTGAATTTTACTCCAAATCGGCTAACCGGAAGTGGCCACTCCTTTGGTCCAGAAAATTTATTTTGCAAATAACTTAAAAAGTAGAAGGTTTACAAAAAACTACTAAAAACAAAATGTTTCCAAAAATTAAAAACAAATAAAATTAAAAAAAAAAAAAAATTAAAAAAAAATTTAAAAATTTAAAAATTAAAAAAAAAAATTAAAAAATTATAAAAAAAAAATTAAAATTTCTCAAAATTCTCTGTTCGTAAAAGAAAGTCGTGTGTTGGCCACACCTCCATTTTTTTATTGGGTGTACAAATAAGTTTGGAGGGATTTACAAAAGATGGCGTAATTAGTATTAAATCGCATCGCACCATCTTGTAACTATATTCATGTTAAAGCGTCATCATTTCCCTCTAAAAATCAGTATGTCAACCTTTGTGGCAACAAAACACAATTTGTGGGAAGCGCTGCTTTTTTGTTTTAATTTGAAAAGTCCAGCTGATGGACATCTATTGCTGTGTGAAGCTTATGTGGAACATGCTCCATGAATAAAAATATGTCGGTACTGGTTCCGGCATTTTTAAAGGGCTGATTTTGGCACTTTGGGAGTGACTCAACAAGCGTCTCAAGGCCTTGGCTATGGTGCAAAAACAAAGAAATTGGGTTTGGTATGAACTCAAGCCAAGAGACATCGAAAGCCGTTTTTTCAAGTGTGAACAACTGCTCTGGTGAGTTTATAAGTTTGAAATTAATCTAAACAAATTTTCGCCATAGTAGTTATATGCAAATATTAATCAACATACATAATGTAAAGTACGGTTTTTCTGTATTTGATTGATTTAGTTCGATTTTAATATTAAAAGTACCAAAAAACAATGTTCAAAATTGCATAAATTTGATATTAATTTAGCATCATTGAATACAATATAATATATAATGTTGTTTTTATCTTGTAATAAATGTAATTATAGTAGTAAATATATTTATTGTAACAAAAATAAATTAACGATGATTGGCGGTAACTTATTATCAAATTTAACCAAATTTTAACACTATTTTGTGGCACTTTTAATATTAAAATTGAACTAAATCAATCAAATAAAGAAAACCCGTACTTTATGTATGGGTAGCATTTTGTATCGAATTCTTTGCAATTTTAATTAATATTTCCATATAACTACTACGGCGAAAATTGGTTTACATCAATTTCTCGGTTAAAATTTCTTCAGCTAGACGCACGGTGAAAGTCGTTAATTGGTATTAAATAAATATTAATTGCAGAACTTTCATTTTGAAAAATACTATGTATCAAAGTTGGCTCTGACGAATTAAAATTATTAGTGCGTTTTTTATTCGCTTTCGGGATCCTCTATTGAAAACCGTCATATAAAATTCGCTATTGGGAGCAACTTTTATATGATGGCTCTCTAGATTCTTCAGTGATTATTCAAATATAAATCTTTTTCATATCGGCTTCGAATTTCCACTTGGAGAATATTCAGTGTACTTTTCGGTTTGTGCAAGTAACAAAGATGTCGGTGGGACTTGGAGATGCTCCTCGCCAAAATTGTGTCTTCCACTTGAGATTTAAATTATTCTTTCATTGTCATATTCTTGTTGTAGCAATTCCAATTTAGTTGGCTTAGCTAACAAGTGTACGTCAATACCTTTTCCATATAAGCTTCTCAAGCAAATAGTAGGGCTTTGGCATATTTTTGGTGTCGCCAGTAAATCGTACAAAATTTTTTCCGCCGAACTCAACTCTAAAATAATAAAATTAATTTATTTATTTAATTCTAAACTTAGTAAAAAAAAAGTCATTTTACTCTTGTGATTTTGGATAAGGATTATCCCTCATAGAACGTGTTTTTGGATCATAATATGCCGAATTGGGGTCCAAATTTCTGAGATATTTAGCTGTTTCTTCACGTGTACGTAGATTACATACAATAATTCTTTGTTTTGAATCGACTTTTGTATCAGGCATGTCCACTTCATCAACATATTTATCTTCATCTTCGTCGTCTTCTGACAATGAAGCATCTCGATTATCCTGTAGCGGTCCACCCAATGCACCACTACAATCCATCCTGCGCCAACACGAGCTCGCCGCACATTGGGTGCCACCTGTACCAGGACATTGGGCACTATGTCACATGACATAGAACGACCAACCGCTGACCGGCTTGTCCAAAAACAACGAAACGAACACGAAAGATACACAACATAAAACAAAATAAAAATTAGTCTGCTCTCGATTTTGAATAAGGCGACATGCCGCCCAACTCGCACGGTGGTGATAGTTAATTATAAAAATGGTGCTAAATAAATAAAATTTATGTTCACATAAATTTATTAAATTAAAATAAAATTTATTAATCAAATAAAATTAAAATTTATTAAAATAAGTTCAGTTCCAAATTTGTTTTTATTTATTTGTGAACGTGCTAAAATCCTTTAGCTTTTGAGCTGTCATACAACTGCAAATTTTAGATTTTTGTTTACTTGCGACACATGTGTATAATAGCAAAATTTTAAATAGAAATTTCCTATGTGCTCCTGATAGCTTGCTCCAGACTAATAAAAAAAGACGCGGCTTGAGATGTTTACAGAAAAATACGAAAAAAAATTATGTAATCACAAAATTAATACACGTTCTTAATATTTTGTGAATTTGTTTTGCTTTTCCTACAATTTTTGAACTTGAAATTTTCCCAGGTGGTAATTTTCAGTACGATTTTACCAAATTTTTACTACCGTCACTGCCATCTATGTAATGTTTATTGATTTAATGACCACACGATTTGTAGTAAGCTTTTATTTTAATTTGACCAGTATGCTGTTGTTATGATTTTATTTTTTAAGTTTTGGTTTAAAGAAATCAATTGTTACAAGAAAATGAAAACGATTTACTTAAACGACATTCAAAATTAAGGTATTATAATTTGGTTTGTTCCTCATTTCTAATTATCTTATAGAAGCTTCTTTTTTTTACTATGGCCTTGTTTAATTTAGGTTCATTTGATTTTACACGTAATAATTGGTAGTCATATTCAATGTACTTAAAATGTTTAACATTATACAATTGTTGTATTTTTTTATTAATCTCGATAGATCTATTCAGATATTTGTAATAAAAAAATGGGAAATTGTAGTTACTTCTATCATCCACTTAAAAATACTGGCACTCGCAGCACTAAGAATTGTGTTTATTTTGACGAAAAGTGCGAATACATCTTATTTGATTTTAGGCCGTAGGCTTTGACTTTCGTGCGTGTCAGAAATGCTTTTTTTCTCGCATATTATTTAATTTTTGTATTTTTTTTTCTATTTTGTATTTATTATAATTATTTACGTGACTGTTATATGCATAAACTGGAATGCCTTTGTAGCTGAAGAAACAGTTTAATGAAAAAAGAAAAATAGTAAAAGTGGCTAACGTATTAACCCAATAAGGCGAACAAGAAAGAATAACGTATGACAATAATGCGAGAACCATAATACGAGTAGCTGAATTATCGAAGGGATGAAAAGCGGGGAAAAATGCAGAGGACATCCAGAAAAAATTGGAGAAAAGTTTAGAGTACCATATATTTTCCATATATTCCATTATAATGAGCTCTTATGCTCAAAATGGACTGTATGGATCTTAAAAAATTTTTTGTGTATAAAATAAATAAATAAATAACTTCTTCTTATCCATATATAAAAATGAGATGAACATATTAAACCTTATTTTTCTTTCAAAATGTTACTATGATCTTATAAATGTTGAGTAACTTCTACAAAAAATTAATTTTTTTGATTTTTCCATTCTTTTTCGCCAAAAAAACTTATGGATTGCGGTAAATAGTGTTAAATAACACATTTTGAATAGGCATCTTCATAATGCAAGGAAATTATAAAAATGCATCATTTTATCGTACATCTTCTGTGTGAAATGAAAATGGCGGATGTACTAAAAATTAACTTTGGTATGTTTCCATGCTGAAATAAACAATTTTAATATGTGTCTGTACTCATGAAGGGGAAAATCTGTAGTCTCGATATGGTATCTGTATAAAAAGCAAGATTTTCTTGTACCTTTAATAAGTCGTTTAATTCAATAAAATGAATTAGAAACGATAAAATGTAGCGCAAAAAGTCCTACTGGATGAAATTAAACTGAATTAATTGCAGTAGTTTAACTTTAAATGCTTTTTCTCAACATTTTGGGTTTTGCGGATATCCTTTAAAATAATGATCTAAGTTAGAACGAAGGATAAACTCCTAAAATTTAAAAATACATCTTAAACGAAAATATTTGTCATATCGTAGGCTTGTCGCAAAGGAAATTAACTAATTGTTATGATACGAGTAGAATTTTTAATAGTAGTGCGTTAGATGTCCGCAAACAATGGAAAGCCATTAATATAAACCTAAATTTATGGACATATAGTTATATTCAAGATCAAAATGACAACCTGTTTAACTCATTTTTTATGAATATTGCTAAACATTTGAAAACTTTAATTTGGAGTGGCCTTAATTACTTTAATGATGATAAATTATATTTTATGTTTAATAATCAAAATGAATATACTAAATCTTCTTTTTTAAGTTTAGCTACTGAAAAAGAAGTTTGTAAGATTTTAACAAATATAACACAGAGTTTCTCTAAAGGTATATGTAGGGTATCAATCAATATGGTAAAGAGAGTAAGTCAGTATTTAAGTAAGCCTTTGACACATTATTAATCTGTGTCTGATACAAGGCATCTTTCCAGATCTATTAAAAATATCTTCTGTTTTGTCTTTATTTAAAGGATGCGAACCATAAGTTACGCCCTATATATTTGCTTTCTGTCTTTTCGAAAGTTCTAGAAAAACTTATTAAGAGGCGCTTGCCTGATTTTTTAAATAAAAATAAGATTTTAAGTGTGGATCAGTATAGATTCAGAAAAGGTCGAAGTACTGAAAATGCCATAAATCATATGCGGCAATATTATCGATGGGCTAAATAAAAAAAAAAAAATAAGGAGTCTAATTTCTAGATCTTATAGGAAAGCTTGGAGTAATAGGCATCGTGCTTAAATCGTTCAGGAGTTATCTCAGTAGTAGAAAACAACAAGTTTGTATTAATGGTATTTATAGTGATGTTTTGTGACATGACTGTGGAGTCTCTCAGGATTCGGTTTTGGGGCCAATTTTATTTCTAATTTATATTAATTCGCTATGCAACCTAACTTTAAATGGCTCCTTGTTATTACTGTTTAAATTGGTGGATACTTTAATAAACCAAATTGTCGAATTCGGGATGAGGAAAATCCACGAATAATTCATGAAAAACCAGTACATCCAAAACGACTCAATGTTTTGTGTGCATTATGCTATGGTGGTGTAATTGGTCCGTATTTTTTTGAAAATGGTTCCGGTGAAACTGTAGCTGTGAATGTTAATCGATATCGTGAGATGATAAATTAATTTTGTGGCCTGAAATGAATAATATTTCGAGTTACTTCGAGAAATGGTGGTCAAGTTACTTCAAGAAATGGTGATGTTAATTGGCTACCAAGACCATGTGATTTGACACCATTGGACTATTTTCTTTGGGGTTAAGTGAAAAGTCAAGTTTTCTGAACTAAAGGATGAAATTATTCGTGTCATTGGTGACATTTTAACGAAAAAAATTTAACAAAAGAGCAGACATCTGTGGAATATAAATGACACTTCTTAAATGTGACAAGACTTAGGCAAATTCAAAAGGCCATCTGTGTTTTATTAAAGATTTAAAAAACCGCGCAATTTGAAAGACTTATTTATTATACTCTTATGTATATACCATATTAGTAGCAATTTGTTGCATTTTTTACGGTGGTGAAATTTTTAGATTTAAAAATGATTCTTATTTTTTGTATAATTTTAAACTTTGCCAGATTGATTAATGTCATTCTACAGAACTAAATAAAGCTTGTAATAAGCTAAAATTGCATACTTTAACTAAGAGCTTTATACCCTTGACAGACTGCGATTTATTAAATCCGATTTAGCTAAACTCGTTTTAAATTACCGTTAATACACTTAAGCTGTTATGGTTTTCATAATATTTGTCAAACTATTACACTCCCATTACATCGTTTTAGTCACTAAACTCAAAATAAAGCATAAATAACGTAAATCTAACTACAGCCAGCTAATTTCGAAAATTCACTAAATCGGATTTATTAAACCATAGTCTGTCTAGGGCTTTAGGCAATCTATGAAATACTTCGTTTTCTAAGAAATACCTGATTTAATACTTAAGCGGTAATATATACACTAAACTGGTTTTAACGAAACTTACGAAACAAAAACAACAACGTGAATTTTTTATTGTATTTGCATCCGTCATCGAAAATAAACAATTATTAATTATTCGATGGGGTGGAGCCCCATGTTGTATTATTATTATTATTAACCGGAGGGCCATGTGGGCGATAAGCCACCTCGCACCGCGACCTAAAAGATCTATTGTGCTGGCTGTTGTATTAATAATAAATACTTATCACATTGGTTCGCCTTTGTCATATTGTGTCATATTATATCATAAAAATGCCTATCACAAATAGTAAATAATCAAAAATCAAAACCTTCAAATTCATTAAGTGGATTGAATTTAGTCTATTTAGAAAGCATCTGCGCACACGATCTATTTTATTTTATTCCGTACCGCATGTTCATTTGTTGGTAATTTCTGTGCTTACTAGATTTTAATACAAATTTTGCCCGTTGTACATTCTACAAACATCAAACTAATGTCAATGCCATGTGCTATTTACGAAAAAGCGGTATCATCAAAAGAGTTAAATTTTATTGGGGTTGACTCATCATAAAACGATTAAATCATAATTGAGCAATTTTAATACAGCTGTTTTATTTGTATGCTGTAGGATTATTCAAATACCTTATCAGTTAACGTTTTAAAGTTGTTTACACTATTTTCGAAAAGTTTATTTGTGATTGAAATTCTGTACATTTCTGATTCAGCTGTATAATATAAGAAAATCATATCATATTTCACACCTCAGTAAGACGCTTCTGTAAGCCATTATTAATAAAGCCATCTACCGTACAACTAATTATAGTTAAGTGCTTATGCGTACGGTAAAAATTAAAGTAACAACTAATTTTGTGAATGTGCAAATTATGCAAATTGAAAATTTATATATTGAATATTTATGATCGATCAGAACAATAATTCTAATTCTTCTTGGATACCCAAAGAATATTTTTTAAGCAACGATTTTTGTTGAATAGTTGTATGTTACTAAATATCTATTGTATTATTATTGAAATACTATTTAAAAATTGTTAATTGAACCATTAGCCATCAAATATTATAGTTTGATGAATTTAATAAAATAAGCACACATTTGTTTAATAAGTAAATAACAAATCCCTAATCATGAAATAGTAATATGTTTTTATCTAATCTATGTATAGAGTAGACCGACGCACTGCTGCTGTATATTGATAATTGTGTAAAGCAGTTCCATAAAAACTTAGATTAGATAAATATCAAATTAAATCAAATTCGGCTTAACATCTATTATCTTATCTAAAGGTGTGTTTGAAATAATTCCAGTTTCACTCGTGGGAGCATTTTTATCGTTGGACAATTTCTATTCAATTAATTTAGATCAGAGGACTTCTCTAAAAACAATCTAAAATAATTTTGGCATTATTATATTAAATATAAAATTTTTAATTAAAATTGTTTCTTTATATTTAAGTACTCCAGAAAGATATTTTGAGATATTCTTAATTACAAAAATCTAACCCACGATAAACAACATCAAAGTGTTTGTGCTACAGGTCATAAATGTTAATTAAAAATTGAATAATATAATTTTTGTATTGCGGTAGTGTACCTACCGTCTAAATATATTTTCGTCATATAAAAGTGTCATACTCGTATGTTAATAGAATTTTAATTACAAAATAATTAGAAGTTCACATATATGTCAGTTTTTACACATACGTTGACATTTTAGTTTTTCTCGTTGTTGGCCGATTGTCTTAATTCTTTGGCAATATCATTAATTGATTAATTAAGAAAAGTTATAATTCATTTAATACAAACAGATTTATTATAATTTGGTATTTTTGTGCTCTATAAATAAAATTAGTGACAACCCATTTGTTACTTAGTAAAAAAAAGTAAAAGTCTAAGTAAACAATAAGCTCAAGAAAATTATTCATTTTGTTCAAGAGTTGAATTCGAAATTTCGTCGACTATAGGATTTTTGTAATATATATTTTAGATTGAGCTGAAGGATTTGTAAATAGTGCATGATGCAAAGATTTGATTTCGCAGGTCGAACTTATCTAAGTTTTCCGAAAAATAATAACACGTTGTTTTACTTTCTTTTACGTAAATAAAATAAAGTATAGTAATCATGAAAATTTTGAATCTTGAGATTTTTAGAGATTTATCTATTTTGAGGTCCCCCGAGTCCGAAAAAGTGGGTTTCAAAATGTTGTCTACGTCTGTCAGTATGTTTTAAAAAGTAAAAGGTTTACAAAAACTACTTAATACAAAATGTTTCCAACAAATTAAAAAAAAATTAAAAAATTATAAACAAAAATAAAATTTCTCAAAATTCTCTGTTCGTAGAAGAAGGTCGTTTGTTGGCCACACCTCCATTTTTTCATTTAGCGTACCATATGAATACTAATTAATAAAAGGAACGAAATTTCTTCGATTAGTTCCTTATTTTAATTCGTTCTATAACTTACTCAGAATAAGGCCTTCGCCGTCAAACGCCTACTTACGATTTATAGAAATTTCAACATTAATAGAAATTTGACCATTTTTCATAAATTTGTGTTTTTTAACCCTTATTCGGCACACTTCTGTGAAGTGACGTACTCGGCACACAGGGTGAATTCCACGGACAAAAATCGTTATAATAAATAAACTATTAAATATTTTAACTTTGGTGCTTCCTGAAAGTGTACTTTTTAATGTAGTATAGGTTATATAGTCAAAAAATTAAACTAAGTTTGCTAAAAAAATTAAAACTGTGAAAAAAAATGATAAAAGGATGATTTTACAAAAAAATTCATAATTTTTTTATTTTTACATATTTAGGTCTAAAAATTTAGGTAAGGCTTCTACTGATGAAAGTGTCCCTTTAAAAAATGTTATTTATTCTGAGAAACGAAGGCAGGAATTTTTTAAAAAAACGAACATCGTGTTATTGCCAAAATACGATTTAAAATTTATTGTTTAAATCGAAATATTTTTTGAGAAATGTAGAAAGGTAAAAAAAAAAATGTACAACCAATTTCACATGCCACCGAGTTAAGTTGTGTGTATCGCGTTAAGTTGTGTGTATCACAAACAGGACGAGTACAACTTGCACAGTCTTTTCTACACTTTTTATCGTGCTTTCTTTGATTTTTCTTTAAAATTGCTGTACATGTTGTACACGTTTTTCCCAAATAGGGTGTGACGAGATAAACACATGTAAGTTTTCGATATTCTATCGCTGTTGTTTTTATTAAAAGCACTATTCTTATATTTGCATTTAAGCAAAACTCTAGCATTAACCATCGATTGATCTAAAATTTCAAAAAATATCTAGCCGGCCATCTGTTTGTCCTTCCAGCGACAATGTACGAATGACACAGTTTATCAAAATTGTCGGTTCCTCCTTTCGTTGCATTGTAATGTCTCACGATACCAATATTTCCATCGGTTTTCCATCGGTAATTTCTACCGTGTACATGAAAGAAGAAACAATTAGAACAATTTTAATACTTTTTTTCGTTTTTGGTCCTGTCATATGACAGGAGGATCAGATCCTGCGTATGGCAAAACTTTGTTGCTGGCCGTAATTTGTAAATTGTGCGTTTGATGTGTACCAGTTATCGCACGTGACTGTTCGATTGGTATTGTAAACAAGCTCAGTGACCAATCGAAAGTAATACTCTGGTATAGTTTCTTCTCTTTGTATAATAGCTTTGTATGATTTCTGCTTTTCAGCAACAAAATTTTCATTATTCATCTAAAAAATATTTACCATGTACGAAGTTTCTACATCGTTGAGACTAATCATTTTTAATCCGTATTTATCAGGCTTTTCTTAAACACAAAATTTACAACGACCTCTAAAACTTAACAACTGCTCATCTGTAGAATGTGATGCCGTTTTTTTTATCCCACAGCCGATCGTCATTAACGTCCGTCGAGTTCGATAAACTAGTACGCTTTGATCTCGAGTTCATCAGTGTGGTGATGGTAACTCTCTTGTCGACCTTCAGCAACAAGAAAAGCACATTCAGCTTCGATTTTTTTATTAGTACATTCAACTATAATATCGATCATCTTCTTATTAAAAAGACAACAGTAAAAGCATTACATTGTCGGCGTCATAAATAATTTTACACACCTGATCTCCGACTAGGGCATCTTGTATCCCACAAAAAAATTATATTTTTCCTCTAAGCTTAGTACTCGGGCGTCCTTGAGCACCACTCTTCAAAATGCGTTTATCTAACGTAACGTCCTCGATTTCATTCCCTTTATCGTTTTCTTCTTCTGATGTGTCAGAAAAATCTTCATCAGTATCAACAGTAGGCTCACTTTCACTTTGTACATCGCCGCTAAATGTACCTTCATCTTCTTCGAGCAACTCGTCGCAAATACGACTAGGCCGCAAATTATACGCCATCTAATTTTATAATCAATTTTTAATAATCGTACAGAAAAAAATTACGCATGAAATACATATTTGAATTAAAAAATAGCGTAAAAAATTTTCACTGCATTAAGGGGTTACAAAAAAAAATTTTATGGGGTTAAGGGGCTACAAAAAAAAGTTACTTACAAATTCTAGAAAAATATTTCAGTATACGGTATGAGGTATTGGTATATTATATGGTATTTACTATAAAACTTTGACTTTTACACTTAATTAGTTTCACTACAAAAATTTACACTTATGGCCTTACATCCACTTATGATTTTCAGGGTGGATACATACGAGTATATATACCATTATACTTCCGCGTAAATTTTCAAATTCATTTTGGAGAGTTCTATTCGAAATACCGTTACTTTTCTATACACAGACACTAATTCGTTTTGAAAAAAAAAAAAAAAAAAAAAAAAAAAAAAAATCCGCTGAAAAAACCGTTATTTTTCCAAACAATTTGAAAATAAATAGTTTTCGATTAGAGAGAGAGAGAGAGAGAGAGAGAGAGAGAGAGAGAGAGAGAGAGAGAGTAAAAAATAAAGAAATTGCGCAAATGGCCTATTCTCTCGATTCTAGAATAGAACTTTTATTTTGCGTAAGACGGAATGAAAATATATAATGATATAATGATAATAATTGTCACAATGAAGCACTTATGACAAGAAACATTTTTAGGAGAATCATTCAACAGTACTTCAATTTCAAGTTGAAAAAAAAACTTTAAAATCAATGCACACCCCCAATAAATTATTTCTCCGTTTTAAAAGTAAAAAGTAGGTGTAGCTTATAGCTTAAATTGTAACTATTAGCTAGAAACCATAATAACTTAATTAATGATATATTTATGAAACTAATAACAAGAACCTAAAGTAACTAAATAATTAATATAATAAAATAAGTACTAATTATAATAACAAACTAGTAACTACTTCAATCAGAAAAAAATTAACAACACAATACGAAAATTATCTCGCCCAAAACAATTAACAGACTAAAGAAAACGACCTGAAAAATTAACGGCTTGTCGAATAATAAAATATGTAACTCAATATGAAAACACATCAAAACGCTTTGAAATACAAAGAGCGAATGAAAAAATAACATAAAACTACCTCTACTTATACTTTTCCCAAGGTTTTTTTTTTAAATTTTACTGTTAGCGCGGTGAACCTCTACTAAGTACATGACCATGTTTACATAAGCCCGCTCATTGTACCATCTGTAGCCCCAATCCGCCCAAAAATGTTTATTGTCATAAATACTCCATTGTGTCTCAAGTTGGCCTATCGTGCCCTCTGTTCCCCTGATTCCTCTAAAAATCTAGGGCAATAAAATGCTCTATTGTGTTAGATTTGGTTTTGTGATACTGACGGTAATGTATCCTCAAATGTACAGTGTTGGGGAAAAAAATTGGTCAAACATATTTTATTAAAAATCTGAGTATTTTTTTGCTAAAATTACAAAACTTTTGTAAGCAATTGGCTTATTGCTTTATTTTAAATACATTTATGACTCAATTTAAAAAAAAAATTACCTGCAATTTAGGGCGAAAAATCGAAAAAATACCAAAATATTCAAAGTACCCTATTTGGAAATTAAAGGCGTGGAAGTAATGGATTAATGTATCTTTAATATTAATATTATTTGGACAAAATTTAGCTTTTATTATGGCGGTGCATCCCCATAAGTGCTGTTCAAAAATAATGGTTAAACAATTAGTTTACTTTTACGCCTACCGTCATAGGAAGTAAGAGGGGATCTTGGACAAGCAACGGCAAACGAATATCATCCAGCTTAGTGAGAAGAAGACTGGTTAAAGTTGGCTTGTGAGCACTTGAAATAGTCCAGAAGGCAGAGTTCGCAATACTTGTCAAACAGAAACAATCAAAAACAATTTGCTGTGGGCCTAGGAGCACGCTTCTTGAACTCAAGAGATATGGAATAATTTGATTTTCTCTTATGAATCCAAATTCAGGCTGCATGTTTGACATTGTAGAATCCTCGCACGAAGAAAACCGCAAGAGAGGCTTAGCAACGAATATCTATTAAGCATTTCACCGAAAACTGGAAGAGTTTTGGTCTGGGGACTTTTTCTGGAGAAGAAATAGGTCGAATGTGCTTCGTTAGCTCCACTACCACAGCTCTTTATCTGCAAGTCCTACATAACGAATTTGAGCCCTTAGTGCTAGAGCTTTTCGACGATACTTTCATATTTATTCTTCAACTCCATGCAATACTGCCAAAGTTGTGAGTTACTACCGTATACACCTGTCCCTCGATTAACACGGTAATTACGTTCCGCAAAATTACCGTGTAACTCAAAACCGTGTTAATCGCGACTAATAAATGTATTTGTTATTCATACTTTTATACTTTTCCTTTTACGTTGTGTAAAAAACAGAAGAAATAAAGAAACAATAAGCCAATTTGTAATAAAATATGTCTGACCAATATTTTTTTCCCAGCACCGTATACCATATAATATCAGAGCCCTCTAAATCAGCCGTAAGAAGAAATATTTTGCCAAAGCACGTAGAAACGCAGGAAGGCAAAAATTTAAAACTTAAAAATACAAGACGCGGCCAGCACACACTTATTTTAACAGTCAACCGATTTCTAAAATTGAAAAAATGTTTCAATAGTGCACTCGACGAATTAGGCACCGAGAGAGGAAATCTCACTTATTCGTAAACCGGTTATGCTAGCGGCATAAGAACTGAGCAAAAAAGCGCAACACTTATAACAGCTAAAGGCACCCTTTACTAAGTATTTAAAAAGCTAAAAGAGATCCCCTCTTTATCTACAACTGTTTGGTTATTTGCAAAGCAAAGTTGATGGATCGCGTCAAAAAGGAGTAAACTCATTATTATTATATTTGCGGTACGGCAGTTACCCAAAAGGAATTGAATATTTACATTACGTATCAAAACTATCTGTAAAACTGTTTACTAGTTAGCTTTTATTACGCTTACACCCGAGTTAAAACAACATTAGAATGATCTATCAAAGTTCAAATTCTTCTGACGTGGGGTTTCAAGAAACAACTGCTTATAACGAGCTACGAGGTTGTCTTATATATAACGTAAAAACTAGCATTTAAATTTATGGAAACAAATGAAAGTAGGTGGATCCAGATTTTGGATAAATTATTCGAAGTATTACTACTCCTTTTTTCATTAGCGGGAAATATAATAATAAAACTCAAAGTTTCTTAGCCAATAATGAATAGTATAATACTTGAACTAACCTGCCTTTATTGAACCTTATTAATTAAGTTAAATTGTTTGAATTACCATTACACATTTTACTCGTTTTCAATAGAACAACTGTTAGAAACACGTTTTGCCTATTTTTTTGCGGTAACCAGCCAGGTATTTAACTAAATAACTTCTCGCGAATTCCTAAAAGAAGTAATGAAAACATGTAAAGGGTGTTTTTTAAGCCCGATAGAACTTGAAATTGTTAAAAATAACACAAACAATTAAATTGTAATTAAACATTTTTTTCATTCGAAAGATCAACACATGGCATTAATATTTGAAAATCATTTCGGGCATCTGCGCAGCGCGGCTGTTCTTGACGAAATGCATTCTGGACGTCCAATTTTGGGCCACTTTTTCGAGCACTGCTGGCCGTATGTCACGAATAACAAGAACAATGCTGGCCTCCAAGGCGTCAATTGTTGCTGGTTTATCAGCAGAAACCAGTGACTTCACGTAGCCCCACAGGAAATAATCGAGAGGTGTCAAATCGCATGACCTTGGATGCCAATTGACAGGTCCATTTCTCGAAATCAACTTATCGCAAAATTATGATTTTAATAAGTCGATGGTTGCAGTCGCCATATGGCACGTAGCACCATCCTGTTGAAACCACATCTCCTCCGGATCAATGTCATCCATATTTTCAAACAAAAAATCATTGACCATGGTGCGGTAACGATCTCCATTGACCTTAACGCGATCCCCGGCCTCATTGTAGCGTTATTCAAGCATGAGTCTATTCATGATGATTTGCCAGAGTATACTGAGATCTGCCAGAGTAAATTTTTCTTAAAAATTTAATTTTTTGTTTTATTTTTTACAATTTCAAGTTCTATCAGGCTTAAAAACACCCTTTACTTCGACTATATCCATATAAGAAATTCGAACCCATCCATATAAGAAATTCGTGAATAAAAATTTACTTCACATTACGCTAAATCTTTATTTCTTAATTCGATATATTATGTAAATTGCATAAAATCACATCTTCTATGTTACGTTAGTCAATCTAATTTATCATCATCTTTAAATTATTTCACTAATATCTAACTATAGCTAATAAATGATAATCAAATTCCATTAAATAACATTTTTATTTTATCGTCTCACAATATTTCAAGTTATTGCATTGACAGTACCATCCAATATGCATTAACATCAGTGACCGATTCCTAAAAACTCTATTAAAGTATTAATGGTGGTACTTAGAGCAAATAAAACCGGACCAAATATGCGAGACCGGTGCAATGTGATTTTTTGATGATGTCATTATTATTGTGATTGAGAATTCAGCTTTTGTAGTTTTTAAATCACAAATTTCCTATAAAATTAAATACTTTCCCAAATACTTCTTACTTGTACGAAAAATGTCAGGTAATTTTTAGTTTTAATTATTAAATAATCAAGTTCTCTCTTATAAGCAACAATATTAAATTTTAAAATAATTAAAATACTTCACAAACATAAAAATCACAAATGATTTTCTTAAACATAAAAGCTGTATTGGCTTACAGATATTTTAACAATTGATTTTAACCGTCAAATTTTTTTTTTGCGAAAAAGGTTTATTGGCAAAAATAAACACAATTAACTAGGGTAACTTGATAATTTTACATATTGGTAATTTTTTAAATTGGTCTGGTAGTCGTACGAAATAATAGTACATTTTGTCATTAGGATTAAAAGTGATATTTGGTTTGGCGAGCAATTATATTTGCGAGATGATTGCGAGTCAAACAAAGCCACTATTAATCCGAATAGCACTTGCTATTTTTTCTCCAACGAAGAAAATTCATTGCGTACACTAATTATAAGTGCAAATTACACGCATTTAAAATTTCAAGATTGAAAATTTTATTGAAATGTTTTGTATAGCTAAGGAGGTCTTGAGTTTTCTTCGTTTATATATTTTACCAGGTTATGACGTCTCAAAAAAGACCAACTTTAATACCCAATAAATATTAAGTGTATTTTGTTGACAAAATTACAACAACAATTGCATTGTGTAATAAAGCGCCGCATGATTTAAATAAAGCCAAAAAAAATGTTTCTTTATTTAAATCGTAGTAGTTCACAGGAAAGTATAAGACAAAAACTAAATCAAAACAAAATTTGTTTACATTTTTCTCAACAAAATACAGCAAATAGTACTTTTAAGACGTTTGGAGAAAGAAGTATTTTTTGCAACGTAAAACGTAGATGTTTCCATAGATACTAAATTTTCTGTATACATATATCGGTGATTTTTTAACCTAAAATTTTCAAATATCTCGAAAAATAAGCACTCTACGGAAAAAATGTAATAATCAAAATTCAATCATTCCACGATCCATTTCCACATTATTACTAAAGTTAGTACCCCCTGCTTGTAAGTGGGCGGGGATAACTTTGAAATCTTAAATAGAAACCCTTGTTTTCGATTGCAGATTGGGATTCTACGGCTAAAAGGATTTGTCTGATACATTTTTTTCGATTGATGATTGATGGCGCTGTAATCGACGAAATTCATTTTTATTCGATTTCTCCTACTGAGGACCTAAGCTTACGACTCGGCAATTCGTTTGCAATACAAAAATACTACGTTTTCATTGTAAGTACTCGAAATTAGTCTTAAAATAAATTTTATTTCTCAAATTACACAATTACTTCAGTCCAGTCAAATTTTCATCTTGAATGGGAATTTAAGGAAAACGCACTATTATGATTGGTCTTAGGATTATTAAACTAGAAAGTAGATACAAAAATCAAGATTGTACATTTTTTAGTGTTATCTTATATTCATTGAAGTGTTGTCTTATATAGATTATACATATGTATTGTTATCAGTAGCGGTTTGACTTAAATTTTCACGCATGCAATAAATCGAATTTATTTTTTTAGCAATTTAGATTATTTAAAAATTGTTATGAATTTATTTATTTTATTTTGATTTTATTTTTAAATTTTGCTTTTCAGTGAGGAAGATTACTATTTTCTTTAAAAACAAGAAAGGTCTCGCTTTAATAGAAAACCTTTACAAATTAACAAATAGTTTGCATAGATCTCACCAAAGATGCTGAAGATGATACTAGGGAAATAAAAACGGATTAAGCTTAACCAAATAATCTAATCTTTTCGCCTAATCCATCCTATTCTATCCGATTTTTACCGAGCAATTAATAAAATTTTGTGCAAAAATTAATTTCACGAAAAAATTTGAGCAAATTCAAGCTGCTGTTTTCGCGATTGCTTTTTATCGGAATGCCGAAAAAAAAACTTGTCACTAATAATCGACTTCCAGGCGGTATAAAATGTTCAGATTTGGTGGTTTTAATTAATTTGTACTAGAAAAGGCTTGGCAAGGGGATTATTCGAGATTGATCGAAATTCTCGAATTTTGACGTTGGGTAACGTCATATGTTAACTATTTGTAAGTAATCGCGTATTTCGGTATTTTTTTTGATTTTTCGATAAAGATTATTCGAATTTTGTTTGACTCTAAATGTTATTTAAGAGTTTATTTACATAATATAATACATAATATACGAGCAGATATTATTCGATATTTTAAAGCTTTTTCGATATTATACATATTTAGATTGTAATGAACTAAATGTAGCGAATTTGGTTAGGTGAGATTCTTAAAATTCGAAATTTTGAAATACTTTGAATAATCTAGACTTATTTTCTTAATATTTAACCGATTAATTGGTTGTTTAACAAGATTCCGAATCGATTAATCGAAAAATACTTTTTTCGAAAAAAGTGTAAACTGAATCGACAAAAATTTGAAATTGTGAACTGAAAATTGATTTGCAAATTTTTTCAGTCTCTCTTTGAAAAAGATAATGGCAAACATAGAAAATTTTATTAGATTTTAGTACAAAACAATTAAATTAAAAATATTCCATAAAAAATTTTAAAATAAATAAAATTTTCTTAATCAATTAATCGGTATCAAAAGAATCCGATTAATCGTTAATCGAAATTTGGCCAAATCGATAAATCGGCCGTGTCCTACTCAGCATTGAGACTTTTCAAAATTATAAAGGATTAAAAAATTTTTTTGAGAATATTTAATCGATTTTTTCGAAATTATCTTTTCGGGTTTCTCGATATTTCCCGAAATTTGCAACCATGCCTTGCTGGTTGCATGACGTTTCAGAATTTGTGATAAATCCGGATTTTTGAAATTTCGAGATTCGAGTTTAGCTTGGAGGCTGAATTTTTGAATCAATCTAGATTTTCGGATTTGAAGAGCGTTTAATTGCTTGGTAACGGAGATTATTTGTGGTTTTGTGATTTACACATTCCAAATTTTTAGATTTTAAGACTGTTCGAGCTTGTCGAGATTTTTCGAGTCTATATTTATGTTTCTCGATATTTTTTGAAATTTGCGAAATTTGAATTAGTAAATTATCGAAACTTTTGTTTTGAGCTTTCCAAGGTTTGCTTTGCTTTGATTTATTTAAAATTAGGTTAAATTTTAAGTATGTTGGATACTATAGATGATATTTTTCGAGAATATTTGAGACTTTCAAAGCCCGTTGAAATAATTATGGACTAATTCAGATATTGCGATTATGAACGGCGTTGGGTTGCTTGGTATATCGAGATTATTCGATATTTTTGAGAATATCATTGAAGATTATTGCATATTTTTTAAATTTTCGAGATAAGATACTCGTTGATGTCACTCGAATGATGCCACTGATTATTCAAAATTGTTGAAGATTTTCGAGATTATTGCATATTTTCCAGATTAATCGAGATTGTTTCATTTTATTGAACATTTTTTGAATTTACTTGATAGTTTGCCTGAGATCATTTCACAGCATGTACTCATGTTTTTTCAGGTAATATACGAATATATTTACACAAATAGATAGCTTTACTGTTCTCTGGCCAATATGACTATTTAATCTGTTTTGAGGACGAATCTTCAAAATATTTAGATAATTTAAAATTTATTAAGCATTCTTAAATATTATGTCAGACCTTTAAAACTGTACTTATCATAAAGCTGGCGGATTCTAGAGTTAACTTCTGTTTCTCCCATAAATATAAACCAAAACACCAAAATTTTTGTTGCAACTAAAATTTAAATAAAATTACCACAAACATAAAATAGAGCTTTTGTGCCATAATGGTTCAACAAAGTTTTGATCGAAAAGTCATAATGAACATCATTTCCTCTTATTTTAGATTCCCCTTGCATGCTCAATTGAAAATGCGTTTCTCCTCCATTTAAGTTTGTTCTTATGGTAGTGTGATGTAGAAAAATAAAACGAAAAATTTACATTGCCTAGAAGTTGGTGGTTAATAGAACACCACATGTAGATGCAAAGATGAGAATAATTAATTATGGGAGTGAAAACTAACATAACATTAGCTGATAACCAATTTAACACAACAAGTAAATCATTTACAGAATAAAAATACCTTGCTTGATCAATTTAATTTTATAAGCCTTCAGTTAAATAATTATCTCCACAAATTAGGAAACTTAGCCTGGTGGCACTATAATTAACAATCAGTTACATATTTGGTATATAAATAAATGAAGTTAAAATTCGTAGGTTGACAATCATAGTTTAGTGGTGGTTTTGACTGGCCTTTTAATTAAGGCAATTACTTATAAAAATAAATAATTTAGAAAAAAATCATTATTTGGTTGGAAAACCCTTTTGCTTCATCTCCTGCCTATACTATTTGTAAGAGAGGCACTTTGGGCTAGTGTTATATTCTTCCAAACCACTTGAATTTGAGCCCATAAATATTCTCTTTTTATCGGTTTCCTTAGTGAGACTTGTCTTTTAACATTTCCTCATAGATTCTCGTTTTTTTGCCGTTCTAAATACGCCGTTCATACTTTTAGATTATAACTAGGCTCATTGTCATACTGATAACGCCACCGTAGTGGAAGGCCGTATAAACATATAAATTCAGAGCGAGTATTTACATTTATAATTCCATCGATTTTGACGATAGGTCAACTCCACGAGAAGTAAAGTATCCCCAAACCATTATTGAGGCTCTGCTATGATTAATTGTTTTTTTTTTGGCATACCAGAGGCTAAGCTCCTGATTTGGGGGCCGTCTTACATATGGTCTTCCATCACCTCCAACCGCTTTGGATTTACTCTCATCCCTCCAAATTATTAAATTATAAAATACCCTAAGTTTTGCTAAATGTTCTTTAGCAAAATTAATGCTTTTGGCTAAGTTCCGATTGCATAATAGTGATTTCCTTTCTGCTTGTTTGCTCTGTGGCTTAATTATAATGCCACCACTGTACTTATTACTTGTTACTTTATTATAAATTTTACGTTTACGAATCACTGAGTACCACAGTTAAAAACCTTTACAATCAAACAATATTTATTTATTTATATTGACATAAATTTTGGTACAATCTGTTTTGAGCACCGGCGCTCATTCATAATAAAGTGTACAAACCAAAAAAAAATTATAAAACTCCTCACCTACTCCACGGTCAGCTTCTAATACAGCCTCCAAGTAAGTCTATTCTCAACTGGAATTTCGTTTGGGAGACTCCTTTATTCTGAAAGCTGTGAATATAATTTAGTCATCCGATTTTTGTATTATCGTGAGATTTTTCCGCAGGATAAATTGCGGTTGGGCATATTTAAATAATTATTTTAAGGAACAATAAAAAAATAAAATTAATCCTCGACTAACTGACTAGAAAGTCAAAGCCAACTTGGCAACAAACAGCAAAGGTAAACAATTTTTTCGACATTTGTCATCTAATATTTTTTTTGTTATACATTAAACTGCTCCAAAACAAAGTTCTTTTGTCGAACAATACAAAAACCAATTATGCTGTGATTATACAGTGCGTCAATAAATTACAAAATTCCTTTATAAAAAAACTGATGAATCATGCTGATCCTTGAGCCATTTTGAATTTGGCTGTGCTTGCATTGATTCCGGCTGTACCTGCGATGACACACCCTTCTTCGTTCACCATCTTAAAAAATATTTTTTCTGAGCCACCTTTTATGTTTCTTTGGGTGGCTAGATTTCTAAATTTGTTGGACAGCTCTTTCTCGCTACTGGTACTCGTTCTTTATATAGAGCGCAAAATGAAAAATGTGTGTCGAATTTAGTTATTGGGTGTGTGAATATGACTCTGCCCTTTCTCAATTGGGGTCGTTATTTTTACTGCTTACGTAAACTACAAATGCGTAATACTTGTATTCTGTAGTACTTGATGTCAGCTATCAAACGCAGTATACGACATTTGGTTGAAGTGTAAACAAATAGTATTTTTAGCTATTTCAAAATGTCGAATTTTATTCCAAATAAACATCATTTGCGGGAAGTTTTATTACATTATTTTATTGCAAAGAAAAGTGCTGCGGAAACTTATCGTTTGCTTGTGGAAATTTACGGTGAGCATGTTCCATCGACTACAACGTGCAAAGAATGGTTTCGACGATTTAAAAATGATGATTTTGTCATTGAAGATAAAGAGCATGGAAAACCACCCAAAAAATTTGAAGATGCTGAATTGGAAACGTTATTAGCTGAAGATTCTTCTCAAACACAATCAGAATTGGCTGTAGCATTAAATGTTGATCGATCAACTGTTGCAAAACGTTTACAAACAATCGGATGGTTCAAAAAGCTAACAACTGGGTTCCACATGAATTAAAAGAAAGAGACCTCGAACGTCGAAAAATCATTTGTGAAATACTGAATCAAAGATAACAAAGAAAAGGTTTTCTGCATCGGATAGTTACTGGAGATGAAAAATGGATTTATTATGAGAATCCCAAACGCCAAAAATATTGGGTGAAGCATGGTGAAGCTGGTCCATCGCAACCACAGCGAGATATCCATTGCAATAAGGTTATGCTCTGTATCTGGTGGGATCAGAAAGTTGTGGTATATTATGTGTACCGACGACAACTAATACATTTGAAGCGAGCTATAGAGGAAAAACGACCAGAATGGGTGAATAGACACAACAAATTAATTTTTCAGCATGACAATGCAAAACCACATGTTGCAGGAAAAATTATTTACAAGGACAGGACTGGGAAGTTCTACCCCACCCGCCGAATTCACCAGACATAGCTCCTTCAGATTACTACTTATTCCGGTCGATGCAGTCGTTTCTTTCTGAACAGCGGTTTAGTTCTCACACAGAGATCGAAAATTGGCTTAATGATTGGATCGCCTCCAAAGACCAAGATTTTTTCAGAGATGGAATCCGTAAACTGCCTGAAAAATGGAGGAAAGTTGTAGCTGCAAATGGAGCATACTTTCAATAAATAATTCTCTCATTTTCTCAACAAGAAAATGTGTTTTATTTTAACAAAAAAGGGCGGAGTCATATTCACACACCCAATAAAATAAAAGGTGTTCAATTCTATTTGCAAAACGTGACGAATTCTATTTAACTAAACTCCAAAACTTTGTAAAAACTGTAAAAGTGATTGAAAAATGTATAAGCTAAAAAATAAACGTATAATTTTAAGTGAAAATTGTATATAGGGTGTCCCAAATTTAAAGGAAAAAAATTGGGGAAAAAAACTAAGC
Organism: Tipula vernalis; assembly: GCA_958295665.1. Classification (NCBI taxonomy): domain Eukaryota; kingdom Metazoa; phylum Arthropoda; class Insecta; order Diptera; family Tipulidae; genus Tipula; species Tipula vernalis. The sequence goes on along the minus strand of OY282558.1, from coordinate 331,694,225 downwards.
TCCAAACCCACGTAACGTTTTTCTCAGTTTGGTTTAGTTTTCGAGGAAACGTCCAAACAAGGTTGCAGAAAATTTAAAAATTAACAAAAGACGTAATAACGACATTATTTTTGTTTCTGCTCGTTTTCAAATGTAATGAAAACTAAATTATTTACATCCATCTTCCTATTGGATGGTGGTATAAGTGTGATGTGACTTAGCGGGACCCTTCTTTCGAACGTAAGAGGTAAATTTTTTGTTTTGTTTTTTGTAAGTGCTCTTCGAAATGTTGATCCCTATTAATCACAGATTTGACACCAAGCTGCGGCTTGACATTCTTCTGCCGTGATCTGCCAACAACATTCTGTAACTCATTCATCATTATCATTATTTACTGGACTGTTATACCATTGTTCCTTAAGAGTGCACCAAATAAAGATTTTCAAAGGGGCTAAGTCCGCCGAGCGTGCTGTCCAAGCTACTGATTCACCTCCGCCATCGTCTTCTACAATGAGTTAAACTTCAACCACCCAATTCCATCCTTAGATTCAAGCGTTCAAATATCGGTTTGTTATCTAATTAACCGGTATTACGTTTATTAATAATTTCAAGTCTCGTAAATGTGGATTATTCACCAACCAATTACAAATCATCTTTCTTCGTTGAGGGCCTTGCGAAAATTGTTGCATCCTTTGCTATGCTGATTAGCATACCACCGTTCGAACGCTGGTAATTGGATTATTGATAAATTTGTTTAAAATAGCAGATGTCATGTAGTTCGGTCTAAAAAGACCATAGTATTAAAATCCTGTCAAAAATAACTAAAAATTTGGTTTCTTCAAAACAACTTTTCTCGACATTGTGAAAGTCCCTGAGTCCGAAAAAGCAAAAAAAAAAAAATGTCCGTCCGTCTGTTTGGATGTCTGGATGGTACCCATGGTATCTCAATTACGGCTTATCCGATTTAGAATTTTTTTTCGTTTTTTTTCGCCAATCTGTTTTTACAATGTATATGTATGTATGATGTTTAAACAAATCCACAAACCTTGATCGATTTGAACCAAACTGTACACAAATATTGTTTAAGACTTAAGAAATTCACTGTTGATGTATGATGTTATGTTGGTACGCGGTGCCATATGATGGTAGGATGATACCATGGTATGATGGTGTGATGGTTTATTGTCATAATAATGGTGTGATCGAATGATGTTTAATGGCAAGATGGTATGATTGTACGATGACATTATGTTATGGCGGTATGATGGCATGATGGTATGATGGTATGGTAGTACGTATGGTAGATAATATGATTCTATGATGGTAAGATTTTAAGATGGTATGATGGTATCGATGTTATTGTAATATGATGGTTTGTTTGTATGATGGTACGTATCATTCGTCAAAGCCGTCTTTGAAGGTATGCCAATCAAATTTCAATGACAACAACCGTAACACCGAATGTACCAGATAGTTTGCTAGATTGCTGGTTTGAGAATTGAATTGGGCGTCTAGTTTGCGGTTGAGTTGGGTTCCATTTCCGGGTTGAGTATGGGTTGAGATGGATTTAAGTTGAGATTAAGTTGAGTAGGAGTCAGCACTTAAGATGGGAATTTATTTATGTTAAGGCTTGAGTTGGCAGTTAGCTTGAGTTGTTTTGAATTGTGTTATGTACGCATGTAGCTTTTCGAGTTGCGTTGATTTAATGATTGAGTTGGACTTTCAGTTTGGGGTTAAGTTTATATTGAGTAGGTAGTTGAGTTCATACACGCATGTACATTTTCGGATCGTGGGCGTTAAGTTGAGGGTTGTGGGGGGAGGGGGGGAGTTGAGTTGCCGAGCAGATTTTTGAGTTGAAGTTCAGTTTGGGATTTATTTAGGGTTTGAGTCGGTGGTTGCGGTGGATATTGGAGTAGGTTAAGGTAGTTTTCGGACCGTGTTGATTTAGGGTTGAGGGTTGATTTGTGGTTGAATTAAAGGTTGAGTTGGGGTTAAGTTAAGGTTGAGTTTAGGGTTGGCTTGAGTTGAGGTCGAGTTAGAGTTGAATAGGGTTTCAGTGGAAGTTGAGTTGGATTGGAGGGAGGGTTCGGTTAGGGATTGATTTGGGGTCGAATTTAGGGTTGAGTTGAAGATTAGATTGAGTTGCTTTGAGTTGAGTTTATAGACGCATGTACCTTTCCAATCGAGTTGATTTTCGGGTTGGGGTGGCCATTCAATGTGGGATTGTGTAGAGGGCTGAAATTTCGTTCGAGCTAAGTTGAGTTGAAGTTGAGTTAGGCTTGCGTTGTGGTTAAGTCATTTGTTCGGGTGGGAAATTATTTAACAGTTGATTTGGGATGAGGTTAAGGTTTCATTTGAAAGTTGATTTGGGGTTGATTTGCTGATTGAGTTGAGGGTTGGGTTGGTGATTAATTTGGTGATTGCGTTGAGATTGAATTGGAGGATGAGTTGTAAATAGGGTTAGAGGTTGAGCTGAAGATTGAGTTTAGAGGTTCAGTTAGGAATTGATTTGGGAGTTGAGTTAATTTTCAGATTCCAGCCTTTTATATTTTTTCATTATGTTTACGTTTAAGTTAATGTTGATAAAATACCAACACCTATAGGCGTCATACCAACTGACCCAGTTTCCTTCAAACGACATCTTAAGTAAAAATGTAGATTGAATCGTGAAATTAGGTTCCAAAGTTGTTATTATACCATATCATCATCACAGTTTTTAAACTATACAAATGTATTTTACTCCATTTGGTGTTGGGATCGTTACATTATATAATGGCAGACCTAACTTCAAAGTAACTAAAATGCAAATGTATAACAGTTAAATACTAAGGAAGCGATAGATGAATATTCAAAATTAGACTAAATACGCGGCATGACAATAAGACTTTTATTGAAATGTGTGAAAAGATCATTTGTTTGTGCGTAATTAAAACATTAACAAAAGTTGTAATTCAAAACATCGCATGTTCGATAAGGAAACGGAGTTATATGAAGAGGAAACGGGGAAAAATTATTAAGAGCGTTTTGGTTGCGTTTGCAATTTTCAGTAATACTTAAAATTTATTTGCGGTCTGTAATTCGGGTATTTTACTGTTTTCTTGAAAACTCCGTTCGGGTTTCTCATTAATTCTGGGATACCCTGTATACGCGATTTTGCTCAACGTAAAAAAAATTTGGTTTTGGCTGAATTTTATTTCTCGTTAAGCTTAAAACATTCTGATAAAATCATTTTAATTAATTAATATTAAGAATTTATAAAGATAAACATAGATGAAATTTACTAAAATACTAAAGATTGTCGATCTGTGTTGCGTAGGTTTTTTTTTTTTTGCTAACTCGAAATATTTTAAAAATGTGCTTATTTGCAGTTTTTCTTTATTTCTTTCCGCGGTTTGGTTGTGTATTTTTTAATAAATTGATATTTCACTAGAATTTCAAATATGTTAGTGTTTGAATGGGCGTCTCAACATATATTGGACAGTATAGTACAGACATTGTAAATTAATTTAGAAAAATGTGCAAATGTGTTTACATCCAAATGTCATTTGAATTGGGCATGTTAGATTAAAGTTGTTTGGACTGGCATGTGCTAAATTTTTTCAGATTTATACCAGGTGTTTATTTATTTTGAATATACAAACCTTCTTTAATATAACATACAATTTTTAACAACCATAATACATTATACATGTGTTAGTTACTAAATAATAGTCATTTGAAATCCAAATTGTTTGCCAAATACCTATTGTATAAGTGACATGTCTGTACATTTTAATATTTATGAGTTCAATAACACTAGATCAATTCATTTTAAAATAATTTTTTGTATGTGTACAGTTTCCGGGGTTCGACCATAATTTACGTTACGAAATATCAATGATTTGTACGGTACTCAGTAATGTGTGATGCCAAATTACATTAAATGTCGCAATATTCGCGAAAGTAAATTCATTTTTTATACAGTGCACACCACACAAAAGTGTTTCTGTGGTTGTTTCACGTATTCTGTCTGCACTTACCATAATACTCAAAAGTATTTGTGCAAGTTAAATTTTTAATAGCAACACCGCCCAAACTGCTTTAAAATTTATGTATACATATAAATAATAGATTTTTGAAAATGAATAATAATTTTAATTCTAAGAAAAGCTACAATTGATTTAATCACAGTAAATCAAATAAATTCAAAATTATTTTTGGCTAATTAAATAGTGATTTAGTCATTTTCTGTTTTATTATAGTTCTAACTGGTCCAAAAATTAGTTGATAAATAAACTCATCTAGAGATCTTAGTCCACACGGTTTTGTTACCAGCTCACTAAAGTTATTTCATGTAAACCCGCATAATTTTGAATCTAAATTTTATCCTGAGGCCGATTTCTCGTTATATGGCTAATGAGAATGAGAAATGGTTTCACATTTTTTCGACTAGTCAGTTTTCTGACTCATTAAGATTCCAACACCCCAAAGTAGTGTATCCAAACGTAATTATTATCCAGTTTATTGAAAAATTGGTTAAATGTACATATATTCAAATCACACAAAAAAATCTTTAGGGTTTTAATTATAGGGTGCTCAAATATTCAACTTAAAAATTAATCATCCTGGAAAAAAATCATATGCATACATTTGCTGATATGCTTACATTTGCTGAATCGACGCCTGAACATCATATAGCAATCGCTAAAAATATAAATTTGTAGGTATACAACCTCATATTGAATCCCAATTTGTGTAATATTCCATAAGTTTTCCTAAGCAATATTGTTTGCATTGCAATTCATAAATTCCAATGGAATATTGAGATCCAGGATTATAACCTAAAAACAAAAGAGAACACACAGAAAATTGTTTGATCGCGAATGTAATTACCATTTATATTACCATACCTGAATTAATTGTCCATCGGACGCTTCTTTTGTTCCTATAATTTGTTTATCGAATTATTTAGCTTACCACCACCAATTTAATTTTTGTTTACTTGATTTTGACAGTTTCAATTTAAGCACAAGCTGTGGAATATTATATTAGATGTGATGCTACAGCCAAAAAAGTATACATAAAAATTGAACCACTTACGAACAGTTTACGAACGGTTTTTTATATGCGGTACTACCCTCCCGGCGCAAAAATGTATACAGCAAAAATGTACAGCGTACGAACAGTTTACGAACGCTTTTTTTTATAATACACTACTACATTTACATTCTCTATACACAGTGCTGTCAATTATATCTTGCGGCTTTGTTTTATTTTCAATTTTTTTTGTACAAATTAAATTAAAGTTGTCGTATTGTGAAAATATAAAAACTTCTGATAATTATTGTTAGTTTTTCGTGGCATTCAAGAGCAGCACTATATCCATAATATCGTATAAAAATAATTGTAATGAATATTTTAAAAGGTATTTAAGTAATACTCGAAGTACTTCATCTATGATTGAAACATTTTATTTCATTTCAGAAAAAGATTAATTAACAAATTTGGCACGTTGTGTCTTGTGTTGTGGCTCACTTGAAGAAAAATACAAATAAAAGATAAGATTTAAAAAATTGTTTTATTCTAATTAAATGGGGCAATTCGCACTAAACCGTTCGTCAATGTTACGCTTAAGTAGTTCGTAAACATTACGTTTAAGCGTACACATTATGAACACTTTTATACATACTAATACATACAAATGTCTTCGCAAATTTGTTTCACTTCTCATGTGACAAAAGTACACATTACGTACTATATTCGTACTGTTTTAGTGTAACGTTTACGAACACCTTAGTATAGCAAAGTCTTCGTAAACCGTACGTTTCTGATACACCTGGTCCGGAGAGTACTACTACTTCACAATTTCAGATTTGGTTTATGAATTTACATAACCTTATAGTTTTCTTCATTCCATTTCTAAACAGAATGTGATTTTTGATAAAGCAAATAATATTTAATTAATATTTAGTAAATTTTTAATTTGTTATTAATTTTTATTGGTTATAAATACAATTTAGTGAATGATAGCTACAGCGCCATTTACAATATATACAATAGATTATTAGCTATTTTTATTTACAAATTATGTTATTTTTTTTTTTAATATTTAAGTGAATTAGTTGAACTTGAACCAGAATTCAAATGTAATAAATCTAATGTTTTAATAAGAAGCAATAATCTTGTCACTTATGAGTATAAGTAAAACAAAATGTGATAAAATTTAGTAAAGGTATAATTAATAATCAATTGATATAATATCAAATAAATAAAATGATATGTTTGCTAAAAATAAAACAAAATACGTTGTTTTCATTAATAATTTATTTAAAATTATTTGCGGAATAATACTCAAACCGTACGTAATGTTTATTTTAGAAGGCTCATAAATGTTACGCCCATGTGAGTTCAAAAATGTTTCGTAAAATGTGTACACATTACGAATACCTTTTTATAAACCAATACATACATAAGTCTTCGCAAATTTGTTTCACTTCTCATGTGACAAAAGTATCATTTATGTAACATATCTACTCATTTTTAGCGTAACGTTTACGAACACTTTAGTAGCAGGGACTCTTCGTAAAATGAACGTTTGCATTACTCATGGCCGGCAGGGACGTCTCAAATTTGTACTAAAAATTGTCTGTTGCTCAAATAAGTTTATAATGTCTGACAACAGATGACACTCTATATAATTAAGAAATTTCCGTAAAATCATTGCATTGTATAATATTTTTCCATTCATATGCTGTGTTTCTTATTTATGATCTAATCAATCTGATTGATCTGAGTACTAAAAATCTGTGTTTTTACATAGGTTTTTAGTACTCAGATCAATTCGATCGGAAATAAGATTTAATTAAAATTAATATTTTTTTATTGGGATGTAAAGCAGAATAACTAATTAAAATTGTTAATTTTGAAAAATGAATTATTAGTTTGTGCTACGTCGTTGCACTAAAAATGTTGCTTGCTCAAACACTTTTGAATATGATAGTATGTACGTCTTCAAGACATCCTAGAATATTCACATGAATGGTTTAACTCATTAGCAAAATACATTTATTTTCTGGTTATATTCCGATTAAAGGGTGGGTGCACCGAATGAAGTTAGTTTTAGTTTTACTTATCTGAAGATGTTTTTGTTTAATTAAAAAAAATAAAAATTATCAGACGAAAAGGCAGAAGATACAATTTCAAAATGGTAGAAATATTGTTTGGAAAAACTAAATCGGATGAAAAAAACCAAACTGTATGTTGAAAAATGAATTGTTCGGTACCTTCCAATCAAAAAGCCTGTGGAGTTTTGGACTGTTGAGATCTACTCTATTCTACTGTAATGTGTTGATTTGTTGATCTCAATATTCTATCTTGTATTGAAGGCAACTTAAGGTTAACTTTAACACTGTGGTATCATATATTGCTGGTCTCCTTCTAGCAACGACCTTGGCGCTGAAGTCTGGATAGTGGATTCGCAAAACCTAGATTTGTTCGCGACTCTACAGGTAAGAATAGTTGATTGTTTCTGAGCAAGTATCCTGCAATATAGAAATTTACATCACTTAGGACGACGGTATCAATTTTAGGATTTAAAAGTTTGAGAAGAAATAAATCGTCTAACACTAGCCTCCTATTCAGAAAGCTTGCCATGCTAAATATCTTAAGTCTAGTAATATAGGAACTTCGTAAATTTCCTTTGCACACGCTCAACTTGCTCACTATAAATTTCGTAGAATGGGTTCCAAATTTGCCAAGCATATTCTATTTTACTTCTTACTAGACTATTGTATAATATTGTTAGGACTTCGGGATTACGAAATTCTCTTCCTCTGCGAGAAATAAACCCAAGAATTTTATGTGGTTTCGCGCAAATTAAGTCAATGTGTTTTTCAAATATCAATTTGGTGTCAAAAAAAAGTTAAAATTTGCAATATAATAACTGACTAATAACGGGCGAATTTTTTTAGTAAAGGTAATCATCAAACATTTCTCAGTATTCAAATTAAGTTTATTTATAAAGGCACCAATTTTGCAGTTTATCAAGATCCATTTGCAGAGACAGAAGAGCAGTCTCATTGGTAATTCCTCTAAACATTTTCAAATCATCCCCATAAAACAGATGTTAATGAATATCGTGAATAAAAGAGGCCCAAGAGTAGAACCTTGCTGAACACCGGAAGTAGCTAAAAATGGTCTTGAAATTTGTTCATTAAATTTTACTTTTACAAACCTATCGCTAAGATACGAAGATAACCAAATAAATAATTTATCAGAAAGTCCTATTTTGTAGCATTTTTTTATGAGAACATCGTGAGATACTGTGTCAAAACGTGTAACTTGATAATTCCAGAAGGTTTGTCAAAACTGAGCGTTTTTCGTAAAATCCATGCTGTGAGCTACTAATACTAGATTTACTTCTTGAAATATTAAAGTCAACACAAGTTTTTCAAAAATTTTACTAAATGCATTTAGAGAGAAATGGGCCTGTAGTTTTCAATAAGCGTGTTCCATTGGCGTTAGCAAACTACTCACAAGTACTTGTATCTACTTGCAACTACTCATGCTCAAGTGATGGTTTAGTTGTTAGAAGTAGTTACGCATATAATTAACGACAGAGGGATTTTAGTTTAAAAAATTCTAATAGATGGCTCTATACCAATTTTGGTTCTGTGAAATGTAATTTTTTAACCCTAATCCAACCAAAGTGTGGTTTTTTCTCGTTTGATAAATGCATCGATTTTCAAAATAATATTAATTTAGTTATAAACTTGTATGTATTTTATTTTGAAACATTTCCATATAACGTACTCGTACTTTAGATCTGCTCATTCTCTGCAGACATTTAGTAAATTATTTGATTAGAATTTGAATTTACTGACATAACACAAATATGTTGGTTCGATTAGGGTTAAAAACAAAAAAAAATTTGTTTATGTTTGTGATACGACGCGCAATTGTTATATCGTAAAAATAATTTAATTATTTTGTTGTTTAATGTTTTAATTACTTATTATTATTAATTATTATTAATAAAACAACGTATTTTTTATTACAATCTAGCAGTTTTATTTAAATTGAGGTTATGTTTTACTACTGTCACAAAAATTTGCGTTCCATTGAACATCTACTCACAAGTACTTGGCAGTAGCAAATTATTTCTAATCACCTTTTTTGAAATTTGGTACCAAAAGTGCCAAATTCCACCCAGAAGGGAAAATATCAGAATTTAATGATAATTTAAATATATATATATAGGTACTAAGTGTGTAGCTAGTTGTTCTCTTAGCTGAAAGACAAAATAATTCGATAAGTTATCAGAACCCGCACCCTTGTTTACGTCAACCGAACCTAATACATTTAGTACATCTTCCACTGTAAAAAAAGGAAATGGCATTAGATACCCAATTAGTATTGGGTACATTTAGAAAGCCGCTATTGGAAGCAGAACTAGGTGTATAAACTGATTCAAAGTACAAACTAATACTGCAAAGTCGGATAGAGGGAGAATAACCGGGTAATCTGATATGTAAGTACATAATGGAATTAGTGAAAGTCCAAAACTACTTGGTTATGTTTGATTTCTCTTGATAGCTCTTAAATATTGATAATAACAAATGCGAATTTCCTTTTTAACCAATTTCCGTAAGATTGAGAAAATTACATGGTAATTGTAATTTTTGTAGGTATATCCGGTTGATCGAATGAGATTTATGTTTTTGATTAATTAAGTATCGTAGTTTTGAAGAATATCAATATGGAAGCTTAAAGCAAGAATTGTTTAACGAAGACTTAGGTTCTAGATAAATGCTAATTGTTGAGTACAATTCGTTAACAGTGCTATGAACATCACGATTAGTATTGGCAAACTGCGACTCCCAATCATGGACAGACAGTTGTTCTCTAATTCGAACAAAATCTAAGTTCATTACTATTCTCGACCCATGTTATTCATGGCAGATTGAAGTCACCAACAATGGAAAACTTATAGTTGTCAGGTGCATTTAGGATACAATTCGAGAGGTTATCACAGAAAAATTTATAGTTTTCATATTTGGATAATTTAGAGTTGGCTGAAAAATATACTAAGCATATAATTAAAATTTTCCCATTAAGCAGATTAACTTTCAACCAAGCTCATCAAAAAAACTAGTAAGACTAATGATTTTTTAATAGCTATCAGTGATCCGCCCCCATCTGATAAATTGGTGAGAGCCAGATCCCGGTCTTTGCGAACTACATAATATCGATCATCCACAATTTCTCTATCACCGATCGAATCCTTTAATCATGTTTCGGTCAAACAAACAACATCATAATCGTTGGCCAGCAAATTCAATTTAAAATTCATTAATTTAGATTTCAGTCCTCGACAATTTTTGGTAGTATATTTCCATAGCGAAAAGAACAGCAATTGCCAAAAGTGTCTGCTTGCCAAAATCAGAGTTAGCCAAAAACTACTAAAAGATAAAAAGAAAAAGAAAAAAAAAAAATTTAATCAATTAATATAGAAAATAATCCAAAAATAATATTTATAATGCAAAAGTTAAATAAAACTAAATCGTTACTATTCTCATTCTTCTTTGCGTATATAACACCACGATTGGGCCAAACAAATTTAAAGTTAAACATTGCTGATTGCAGTAATTTCTTGGTTTCATATAGCAAAATGTTCATTGCCGGTGACAAATAGTCGGTTATTAAAATAAGTACTGCGGTTTAATTTTGTAGTGGTTAAAAATTGTTGATGTAAAATACGGGTGTTCCAATCAAGAACAACTGGTTTATTTGTTAACTACTATAATCAAATTTCAGAAGTACACCAGACCATAAACAGTTTGGTACCGTTTAATTGCCGCTCCAAAAAATTGCATTTGTCTGGCCCTACAGACAATTGCGCTTTAATTTTTATGTTATCATCTTGAATTGAAGAGTTCACTTCAATTTGGGCCTCCAAACTTGTTTCACTGTTTTACACAGCGGCTCTAAAAGAGCGTCCTATTAAACCTTCAGGTTACCGAATATAGCTCGGATAGAGAGTTAGCCGTTTCCTGCTGTTTGTGCTGCATTAACAAAATTTCGTCTTTTAATAAAGTCAAATTGGAATTGGTAGCATCATCAACCGCCGGAACCAGTGCAGAATCCACATTTTAAGTTATATTGCTTGATTCGCTGCCAGTGAGAATATTTTTAAGAAAATCATCACAGTTCGGATGGTAATAAAGCTTGCATTCAAGACACTGGTGTTGTGTTTTGTTGGATGATATAATTTTACGACACTTATCACAGTTAACCATTTTTAAAGTTTTATGTTTATAGCACTGATTTAAAATGTAAGATTTTTGTTAAAGTTTATTGACACATTTTAGAATAAAAAAAAACCACTAAATTACAATGCTGATCACTTGATTGAGAGCTGGATGTCCATATTTATGGCACTTTCCAGTCCTGTATTGTTGGCAATCTCCATATGATTTTGTATTAGACCAAATCCTTGCGAGTAGTATTTAATTTAATTTTCGCAGTTCCTTTTCCAAATTTTTCGCCTTATTTGACCATGGGTTCCCCAAGATAATATTCTGAAAAAAATTTCAGGACACTGGCAACTGATAGGTCTAAATTGGTACTTCAATATAGGATTTGATAAAATACTCAGTTGAATTCCAAAAATCAAATTAAATACGATTGACGGTATTTACTACCATATTTGACTATGCCACCCAATGCCAAAATTCTGAAAAAAAAAATTCGGAATACTGACAATTGATACGTCTAACAGAAAATCATCTTGAGATTGTAACCAATAAAACGACTCACGAAGTTTTGTGGCCATATTTGACTATGCTATTCCAATGTCAAACTTTTGAAAAAATTCCAGAGTACTGGCAATTGATACGTCTAACAAAAAATCATCGCCAAATTGGTGACTATAATATGGGACTTGAGAAAATACTCGGTTGAATTGCGAACATTTAAAAAGTTCTCCTTATACGAGTATGTTTCCTTTCCCATAATAGTTTTATTTTTGGCTGAGAATCTGTTGTGATAAAGTTTGCTATCATGACAGTATTCTTTTGGGGCTGCACATTATAAATATTATTATGAAGAAAATAATTTTTTTGGGCTTACATGTTGAGCTGGCACTTAAATATGAAGAAAAATTGTATATTAGTGTTACCACTGCGTTTTTTTTGGGATGAATTTTATGCCAATTTTACACACATTGGTTTCCAGCTGTGATGTTTTATTTTGCAGCAATAGCATGAAGAATAAGTTTTTACAAAATTTTGTGCGAAAATTTATTATTTAAAGCAAGAAGTATTTGTATAAATGGTGGATTCACTTCCTCTGATTCGACGATAATAGAACAAATTTAATTTTGATACAAATAATTGTGGCTGAATCTATAGTGTCTAGAATTTATTTTTGCCGGTGTGAATAAAAATAAATTTTCAAACAACAAAACCGAATAAGAAAATAAATTCATTAATCAAATAATGCTGCTTTATCAAAACAAAATTTCAGTGCCGTCACATTATTAAGAAAATGCACACCTTGCAAATAAATAGTAGATACGTTTTAATAATTTACAGGTGCTGAAAACTTGGCATATTAAATTTGACCTAGTTATATTTTTGAAAGGGAAACGCGCGGTAAAACACAAAATAATCGGTTATTTGCCAAATTACAATTTAGAAAATAACAAAAATCACTTTAGTTTTTTTTTTTTTTTTGTAAATACATATAGAGATAAAGTAATTCATTAAATAGAAGCAGAAGCAAGAACGAAAAATAGATTTGTTGTTGGTATTTATTTGGCATTAGTTCAAAATTGTGTTCGACTGCGTGGCAAAAATGCTGAGTAAGATATATGATTAAACAAAATTTCAAAAAAATGGTTTATACAAATTTACGCTTTAAAAGTCATCATCTAAGGCCATAATCTATGGAATATAGGTTGCCTCTGTTCGGGATACGGCCGCAATGTTTTACTTAGCCTTGAAAGCCTTAACAATCATCAATAGAGATCTGACTTTAAAATTTCTTCCTTTGCATGTAATGCGCCTCTTACGTTCTGTAGGTGTGATTTTAGTACCACGCAATTCGCGAAAACCTCTTTGGTCATTTAGTTCACAAATTTGGTTTAATCAGTTTTATAACTATTCTTCAGTCTCTTTGTACAGTTAATTACAAATATTGTTATATAAGAACGGCTAGACAAATTAAACAACACCTCAAAGTGGGCCAAATTCACTCAAAACTGCGGCTGCTTTCCCCGTTTACTGAATAATGCAAAGACTTTGATGCAAACCGGTTGTAACCTCTCGCTATCATTTTAGTTTTTGGGTTATTAATGAAATTCTGACATACATATTGTTCTTTCGGACATAGACTTTTTGTAGAGAACTTCCATTAGACCGAAGCTAAAGACGTATTTATGCCAAAACTAAGCAACAACTTCATTTCATCATTTCAACTAACTAAATATTTTTTTTTTTACAGATCATGATTCATCAGGTTGGTATTATTCATGGGAAGCTTAATTTCTTTCAGCGGCATATGTACCCTAAATATTGTAAATTGCATTAAGGTAAGATTGCACGGATTTTTTTTTCAAATTCACTTGCATGCAAAAGAAAACCTTTAATATTTCTTGTTTTACAATTATGATAAGATATTAATGCTTTTAGTGTTTAAAGGAGAAAAAGATAAGTATAAAACAACTAAAGTATAAACTTGAACTAGTAAAAGCATAAAATGTTTAGTGAACATTTTATTGGTTGAAAAGCTGGCATAGAACTTGTGATATACCTATATTTCAACTTTCAAGTAATAACCCCAAAGATACCATATTCTTTTCATTTTCTAAGCATACCATTATTTTGACCAGCAATATCACACATAGTAATATGAACTTCAAGTAATGTCAATGCTAAACCACCAGATGTAAATAAGCAGTGTAGTGAGGGGTTATTCTAGTGGTAAGTTTTTTTAGCAATGAAAGCTAATGGATGTGGATTGCATTACTCTAGCGATCCCACTTGGTTAGATACCTCAACAATAACAATGAGAATTGTTCGATTCATTATTTGAAATGTCATTATTTTTTCAAAATCAATAAGCCGAAGTATCTTAAAATAACTTTGAAAATTAGAAGTCAGTTAAAACACTTAAAATGTTTTATAATAATCAAAAACGTGTAGATATGGTGAGAATAACAGCAAAAAAGCTTAATCCGGAATATTTTACTTTATCTCAAAACTTATTATTATTCTTACGTACTACAAAAAAAAACACTTGACCTAGGTAGGGCTCCGATAAAAAAGTAATTAAAATAAAATTTTTAATTAACAAATCTCATTTAAAATGTATGATAAACGATATCAAAATTTCGACATTTGCACGTGTGAAATACTTATCGCAAAATTCGATTAAAACTTTACTTATAACAGTCTTAATCACCAATATTTTTCGATTGTTAGCCCCTTCTCAATAAAACGATTGTATATTTCTTTTAAACTATTTCAATTTATTAAATTTTAAGATGCACAACTTTTGCACAAACAGAATTTGTCTCTTCGATCTCATTCGTTTTTCTCTAATTTAATTTGGTTTTTTGCTAATCGAAGGAATTGCGAATTCCTACATAAATCACAGAAATAATAACTTTAATTAATGTTGAAAAGCGTAAACGTTTTCAGTTTTAGTTGATTAACTCGACTTGAAATTTATTGTGACCTCGACAGAAATTTACTGTGAGGAATGGGGACCTGCGCATATCTCGTTTTTTTTACCGAGCAACTTTAGTTATTTCAATAAAAATGCTGGGCAAATCTTCTGTTATAGATAATTAATTCTTCACACATGTGTACGAGAAAGTTGTTGAACTTTTCAACTTTAATTGGGCAGCTGCAGTTGTAGTTGATTAACTAAAATTGTGAGGCTTTAATTTAAGAAAAATTGTTTAGATTTACGGCTCCGGATTAGATATTCTAGCAAAGCTATTTTTCATTGAGTTTAAGATGCTTGTTTCAAGAAAAAAATTACAAGCTATTTTGATTTTTCAATTGCGCTCACACAACACTGATAAAGTACCGCATCCAAAATATTCATAAGTGATAGTATCTATCTATCTATCTATCTGTACATATAAAGAAGAAAAGTATGTTTATAATTATTTGGGTTCCACAAAAGCTCTTGGTCAACTCGAGCGATTGTTTTCAAATTTTGCACGCATACTTTATAGTTCATCTGTAAATCTACGTCTCATCTAGGCAGTTTTTACGCCAACTTCTCCGATTATGTAAAGCAAGAAGGTAAACATAATGAAGAACATTTCTATTAAAACAGAACTCAATTACCTGTATCATGATGGTCTTTTGGTATGGGAGTTCTGTCTCACATGCACATACTCAATATTTACTTCCTGGGGACGCACCTTCCTACAAATCAATTAGGAATTAACACTGACAACAAGGCACAGTAGGCCGATCTCTATCCAACGAATTAGCAGTACTCAGTCTTCCTCATTGAGTCTTCTAGGTATGTGGATACTTAAAGAGAACGCACCTTCATTCCGAGAGTAGGACACTTACAAAATTTTGTGTGTTTTACTCCGGGAGCAAAATCAAAAAATGTGGTGACAAGCAAGCATTGTGGTAAACCCAACAAATTATTTTTTCTTGATTTTATTCAATTCACTTGAGAAATTGTATTCAAGTGCGCCTTGATGTATTTATGTTTATATTTAAAATAAAAACTCCTGTTGAAGTACACCAATTGAATTTTAATCCTGCTTTTAACGTGCTGAATTTAAACATCTTGTATTACTTATATGGAAAAGTTCTTCTATCTTATGGGTACCAGATGTCAATGCCTAATGAGTTGTAGATTAGTTGTGCTTTTAAAATCACCACAATTTTTAAGCGCTCCATTTTGCTTCGTCGCTATTATTATTGGTGCAGCAAATTGAGTGGCGTACATCTTTCAATTCCGACTTTTACGGCAATGTATTTGTGAAAAATTAATGGTTCGAGACTTAAAATATTTTGTTTGGATTTTGTTCTTAAATCGAAATATATCAAATGTATAAGCATATTACAGTTCCGAAAATTAATCGAAATTCAAATTTTTAACTGTTAATTGGAAGCTTTTAATTTTTTTTCATTTTTAAAGAGTACACCAATGCAAAACATTTTTACACCATTCAGCCAACCAGGTTTAAACTTTGCGTAGAGATTTCATAAGAAAATTAGCAGGTTTCGGTAGTATTTTCGAAGGGCTCTATCCCCTTGGCCTAGGTGCCTCCAACAATTTTTTCTAAAATTTCGATAAATTTTCCATAAGCATATTAAAACAGACAGTCTTCCCCGAAAATAACGCCTGAGCGTTTTATTCGAAAGTGGCAAAAATTTTCATATTTTAAGAATCTCTAAAAAATTTCGTTTAAAGCGCCCATTTGAATGAAACGCCTAGGCGTAGTAACTGAAATTTTCAAATTTAAAATTAAAACGGTTTAACACAAACCAATACACCTTGCAAACAAAAATTTTTATATATACATCGTAATCTTGGTAGAGTGAATAAAAAGAAGTAAATGCTTTCCTTTACTTCGGTTTTTAAAGTGTGTGGTTTAATATTTTAATAAATTAGTATTTGGTGATTTACAAAGGCTGTGTATAGGGAGAATTAAGTTTAACTTTGAGTATATTTTGATCAAAATTGTCGAAATTATTAATATTCAGTAAACTTAAAACTGCCGTGAACACCGGAAAATAGATACAATCAAAGTAAACAGACAGCCGTTCCTACATACGATACAAATTCAAATGTATAAGATTCATATTTGACCTGAATGAAATACGAATTCTAATATTCTTTAGCGAGGTTCTACCTGATCACCGAGCTTTTAGCACCCCATCTAAGGATTTTGATAAAAATGACGAATGGAATGGTTTATCCGTCGTTAGGTCAGGATTGGTCACCAGCTTTGGACGTTTTGCTGCTTGTAGTTTAAAAAAAAATATTATTTTAAATTCAGAAGAATGTTTTGTCCAGGTTCGCACCCCATCAAAAAATTGAACAATTTTTACCTTATTTTGGAAGAAAATAATTGGGTCAGGATTGGAGCCACTTTCTATCGTTTAGTAATCTAAAGGTATTTTTTTCATAACCAAACATTTGGAGAAAAGATCCAAATAAAGGTTTTAATGTGTTTCTAAATTCTAATTAGATTGTCCATATTCATTTCTATATATTCCTAAAGGCTGCCGCATGCCAGAAAACTTCAGGTTTTTCGACACGCTCACATTTCACTTGTGTTATATTCTAAAAAAGTTACCAACAATAATACAACAACAAAAACATTTAGAACTTGTTAGAATTTAACACAAGAAATATAATTCAAGAATTTCATCTTTTTAGTGTAGACTGCGTTGTGATTTCTATTATGTGCTTTACGGATTTCATGTTTCATTTTTTTGTTACAAATTTTCTAATGAATCAGTCGATTGGTGTTTTCCAGGCCTCTGAAATACAAATCGCATTATAACATTATTAAGTATTATACATTACATATTGTTACGTTTTAGCCTTTTCAATCAAGGTTCAGCAATCAAGGTTCAGGATTGTGAATAAAGCAAACTACAATTGGTTTTTTAACGATAACTATCTTAATTTTAAATATGTCTCATCGCTCCAATAAACATTTTGCAGGAAATTTCCAGGGCTGCAAGGCCTGTAAAGTTGAACTTCCTTGAATCCTTCGTTTTTGAGATTTTTGAGTTTAACGGGCTCAGGGAAGGTAGTCCTCGCACTCAAATGCGAACCTTAAACGGTGATATATCAATTAATTTTTATCCTAGAAAAATAAATGAAAACAAAGTTGTTTGCGAAAAAAAACTTAATTTTTGTACTTTTGCATTTTGTAAGTGTCTTCCTTTTGAGTTATTGTGGAAAAAAGAAATTTTTTTTCAAAAATTTCAAAAATCATTTCAAAATTGAATCAAATTTTTTTCAAATCTAGGCATTCTAACCCGTTGAAGCTTCTAGAACCTACTGTTAGTACCTAAATAAAGTACGTTGCAAATCGTTTAATTTCAATTCTTGCGATTAAGCCATTGGTTTCATTGCTGATTTTTTCTCGGGAAAAACGAGACAACCATTTATTTTCATCATAACTCCGACTTTTACTAATTTTATAAAGGTCTTTTCAAGTACTTTAAAAAAGGTCTAGCTAGTTTTCCTCCAAATATACAAAGTTGTTTTTCTGTTATTTAACGATTAAAGGTACGAATTCAGTTTTCGGTGAACGAACAGTCGCCTTCAACGAGCCACAACTCGACTCGTATTGGCTCCCCTCTCTAAAAAAAAACTTAGCACAAGTATGGTGCCGCAAGCATCGTTTGCCCGCTCTCCGCCAGTTATTTCCTGAGCAACAGAGGCACAAATTGGTCGCCTGCCTGCTTGTTTTGCTAATACACAGATACTTTTATTATCAACCTTTAGGTGTATTAGTCACTACGAAAAATCATATAAAAAAATATATTTAGTTGTTTATCACTAGCCCCACTCAATATGTATATCAGACACACTTCTAACGACATTTTTGCAGTGAAAATGATCTTCGGTATATTTTTCATAAAAATCCTCGATTTCTTTCTTTCTCGTTGAAATTATTCAATTTCAATTGGTCAAATAATTATACTTTTTTCGGTAGAAACGGTCAAGCCCCGGTTTTTCCTGAACATTAGGGTGTCCATTTTGAGAATCCTATGCTATTTATTTCTTACTATGGCGCATTTTTTAATTGTTGAAATTTAGGCCAAGATACGTTTTCCTAGCGTTTTCCCTCAGATACCGATTTATTGTAAAAAATAACTTTTGTACTTAAATAATTATGGGTTCTTTTTCTAGAAGGGTTCAAGAGTGTTTATGGATTTTTTAGATTTTCCAAAGCGATTTAACACGTTCAAAACCGTACGTAGACGTTTTCGACGTAGTAAGACCGCGGAAGCAACGAAATTACAGTTCGACCGCCAAGGGTTAAAGCTATAATGATTGGATCACCGACGAGACTTTGCATCTGATATCTTTGTTCATGATGTTCTAACTTCCCGAATAGATTGTGACGAGTTACTTGCTCCTTTCACTATCTACACTCCCTTACGCTGTACGTGCCGCCATTCCGTTGCACTTTCGGAACAAGTCTTGAGAATGTTGTGATTTTTTAATTCAGTTTACGATGTTTTCGATTTTAACATGACAAGAAATTCGTTTAGAAATGACGTTATGAAATTTTTTTCTATAGTTTATTGTTAATTTTTAATTTTTGTTTTTGTATGTTTGTTTACCGATTGCGTATTTACAGTAGTTAATAATAAATAAATAATTAATTAAGGCTATGGAAACCAGCCGGCAGCCGCTTCTGAAAATCTGGTTTACACTTTAGGGTTTTCAGCTGTTTACATACTTTAATTTAATTAACTTTAATTTGCAAACATTTGCAAACCCCAGTGGCGTAACTACAAATTTCAAACCCCTCCCAACGCAATATTTTTTGGGGCCCTAACAATGCTTCTTATATCTACGAACAAGCAAAGGTTTAAGTGAAAAACTTATTTCTTCCTACTGTAGTCTCGCATTAATTAAAAGTATCTGATTTTGAGAGTAGATGACACGAAACATATTACAACTCAATGCTCTGACGATTTCTAAATATATCGCACAAATTTCGTATATAATTTGAAAAATATCAAGAATTTCGAAATAATCTCAAAAATATCGAATTTTCAAAGTATCTTGAATATTCTCGAAAGTTCTCAAATAATGAATTATTCGTAAGTTTTGTTAAAAAATTGTATAAGCATAAAATATGTATTTGCAAAAAATTGTCAATTAGTTTTAAGTTTGATAATTAATTTAAACAAGCTTGGGTTTTAACTTAAATTTAACGTTGACCCTTTTTCATACTTTTAGGTTTTTGATAAAATGTTTTATGTATGCAAACTATTTTACTCAGAAATATGATTTTACAAAGGGTGACGAAATTTTGGCTAAAATTTAGAATATTTGTTCTCAAAGTAAATCATCAATCATCAAAAGCTTTTAGTTTTAAGAGCTTTTCAAACCAAACCATTTAACTCTAAAATTTGATATTATAAAGGAAGATAGTATTTTAGGATAAATTTAGAATGTTTGTGTTCAATGAGCTTTAAGCTTGATAATTAAATTATACCTTTCGGGTGTGAACTTAACATTTGTGAGCCTTTTCATCAGGTTTTTGTTGAAATGTTTTATGAGCAAAAATTATGTTTTGCGAAAAACGAGAAGAACTATTAGTTTTAAGAACTTTCATTTAGAAAAGCTTTCTAAACCAAACCGTTTTACTCCGAAATTCGGTATTTAAAAAGGCGATGAATTTTGGGATCAATTTGGAATATTTGTTTCCAATGAGCTTTAAGCCTGATAATTAATTCATAATTTTTGGATTTGAACTTAACATTTTTAAGCTTTTTAATAATTTCAGGTTTTTGGTCAAATGTTTGATGAGCTTAAATTATGTATTTGAAAAAATTGTCAAAAGCTTTAGGTGTAAAAACTTTCACTTATCGAAGCTTTTTGAACAAACCATTTTACTTCGAAATTTGATATTGCAAGGGATGACGGAATTTTTTTTAGGATTTAGAATATTTGTACTCAATGTAAACAATTGACCTTCAAAGTATTTGTTTTCAATGGACTTTAAGCTTGATAATTTATTTACACTTTCGCGATGATTTTTGTGCCTTTCCAAAATTCTGTCTTTCATTAAAATGTTTTCTGAGCATAAATCATGTATTTGTAAGAAATGTCAAGAACTTTTAGTTTTAAGAGCTTTCACTTATCGAAGCTTTTCAATTCAAATCATTTTATTCACAAATTTCATATTGTAAAGGGTATTTTTTGAGCAAACGGCGCAGTGGTTAAAGCTGCGGCGGTTGGATCGGGAGGTACCGGGTTCGAATCCCTATAGGGGCGGGATGCAAAAGGGATTTTTCATCATCTGATTGCGATCGGTGATGAAGATGAACACATCTATGACCCCCTGTTGAGAGTGCAGAATCCATGGGCCGACCCACCTTTCATGTCAGCACTACGGGTTGGCATGAAGCAATGCAATGTGCAGGTGGTTTTCAAAGACGGATCTGTAGCCGCCCGTCCTCGATTTGGCTACTCCAGGCGTAAGGTAGGACGGTAAAAAATAAATCAAGAAACAAACAAACAAACAAACAAAGGGTATTTTTTGGAAAAAAATTCAGAATATTTATTCTCAATGTAAATATCCTTCATCCAAAATGGGTTTCCATTTTCTATCGTTATTTGTGTTAGAAAACCAATTGATTTACTCAGATTTAATGTTGTGGACATATTGAAAGATGAAAACACTAGATGAAACAGAACGTGATTTATTTGAATGGCCTCAATTAAAACGAAACATCTTGCAATCTGTATGCTACGACGAGTTCTAAATATATCGATAAAGCATCACAAATTTCGAATATAATTTGAAAAATAGAAAGAATTTCGAAATAATCTCGAAAATGTCAAATTTTCAAAGTATCTTGAATATTCTTGACAGTTCTCAAATGTCAAATTATCCGTAAGTAAAAGTGCTAATCACTGCCATGTACAACGTAACTAACCTGGACATTCTTGAATAATTTCGAGTAACCTACAGGAAATAGGACAGATATCAAAATTTTGGCATATTCTCACCAAGATCATTTAAATATCAACATCTAGATCTAAGCACAGAACATTGCCGTACAAAATTCGAATAAATTCGAATAAATTCGAAAATCTTTTAAAACCTCGTATAATACTAGAAACGCAGCAGAATAATCTCGATTAGGCCAGAACAATTCGGAAAATCCCTATTTATGTGAATGTCGATTGATCTCGAATAACTTTTACTTGTATAATGTTTAAAAAAAAATTTAAATTCATGTAAATATGGAATTATTTGTCAAGTAGCTTAATGTTACTAATATTACTAAGTAAGTTAAAGCTAAGCTCAAGAAAACGATATGCAATAAGAATGGAACTCTCGGACCTTATTGGGTATTTTTTTAAATAATGACAAATTTAGGTGCAACATTATTTGATGATAAATTTAGTGGACGTGTCTTTTGATAGTCGACAGTGAACATATTTGGTGAATGCGTCAGTAATAACGATGAGGTAGGCATTCTTCCTTGATGACTTGATAAAGGGTCCTAAATGATCTATGTGCTACATATGCTGCGGGATTGGGATTTTCTCGATCGGATGCAATTCAATTCCCTGACTGCCACCTTTATCCTTCTGATACAAACATTCTACGCAGGATGCGATATGCCTTTTGACATAAGGTCGCATTTTTTTGAACCAAAAATTCTTGCCTTTAATACCAAGTATTCTCTCTAACCCAAAATGTCCTGCTGAATGAGTCTCTGATACCAATCGGCCACGAAGGCACTTTGGAACAAGAAACAATTCGTCCCCACTTTCTCCTTTAAAGTACACACAGTCATCTCGAATCACGAAATTACTCATCGCCCGATCTTTTCGTAAAATTTGGCCTTTCATTGTAGAAACTTCTTCATAGGTTTTCTACAACGTAATCATCCATTTATTGCTATCTTCTATCAAGAACACATCCAACGTAGCTCCACTTGCTTCAACACTTTCCAAAACAGGTGCTCTGCTCAATGCATAAACATGAGCCATTTGCTGTCCATTTCTATGCCTGATCTCAAAGTCAAATTCCTGCAGCCGTAGCCACCAACGCGCAACCCGAGGAATCAAATCCTTCTTTGTTGCAGCGGTTCGTAAAGACTCACAATCCGTGATGACAACAAATGCTTTGCCAAGTACGTACACTCGGAATCGTTCCACCGATTCCACGACAGCCAGGGTTTCCAATTCGTAGCTATGGTAATGTTGCTCTATGGCGTTTGTCTTTCGGCTAAAACAGGCGACTGGTCTTCTACGGTCTTTCTGAACCTGAATTAGTATTCCTGCTAACCCAACCGCACTGGCATCCGTATGTATCTCGTGTCGCATTAACGGATCATAAAGAGCCAAAGCATTTCGAGAACATAAGCAAGCTTTAAGCTGGTTAAAAGCTGCGCCTTGCTCATCGCCCCACGGAAAGACCTGGTCCTTCTTAGTGAGATCGATCAATGGCCTTGCAACCTCAGCGAATTTCGGAACGAACTTCCGAAAATAGCTTGCCAATCCAATAAATCTCCGTACATCATGGACGCTAGTCGGAACATCGAACTTCTCAACGCACAGGATTTTCTTCTTTCCCGGACGGATACCATCCTTACAAATTTCGTGGCCCAAGAACACGATTTATGTTTGCAGAAACCTGCACTTCATTGCAGAAACCTGCACTTCGAAGGTTTCATTTTCAATCCGTATTCTCGTAGTTTGACCATGAATTCTTTTAGTAGTAGTATACCTTCCTCAAGAGTCGCTGATGGGATAACCACATCATCGAGATATGTAACGCTCCGCTTACTGAGTTCACCAGCCATTGAATTCATCATACGCTGAAACGCTGATGGTGCATTAACAAGCCCGAAAGGCATACGATTAAACTGGTACTTCCCATCTGGCGTTACAAACGCAGTTAAAACACGCGACTCCTCATCAACTGGTATCTGATAGTACCCAGCCGCTGTAATTGATCATCCATGTTCGGCAATGGGAAATGATCTTTCACAGTTCTGTCGTTGAGCCTGCGATAGTCGACACAAATGCGATCTTCACCGCTCTTTTTTTTGACGATCACGATTTTGGATGCATATGGTGAAGTCGATGGTCTTATGATGTTATTTTACAGCATTTCCTCTACATGATTTCTAACAGTTTCCCGCTGGGTATAAGCAAGTCGATAGGGCTGATAGCAAACAGGTTTCGCATCCTTTAGCTTTATCTTAAATGTTGCTTTAGTAGTCAGGCCAAGCTCGCTCATATTTAATGCAAAACAGTCTATATACTCGGCAAACAACTGCACAATGTCCGTCTTAACAGATCCGGTAACATCCTTTCCAATGAGTTCCGCTACGATATTACGAAAATCATCCTTTTGTACTGTCAGTACGGCCAACTCCTATGTTCCTGTACTACCCTGTTCCCTTTTCAGACAATTCACAACATTCGTGACGTTATTGGCATCTTTAGTAATACTCAACAGCTTGAAGAGATTGTAGCCCTTGACAACAACTACGTTTTCGCGATTAAGTACATTATTGCCAACAATCATATTGAATGGTTGGAGAACGTCGGGCACAATTAATATTTCACAATTGGTCAGAGTGACGTCATCAATTTGTATTTCTGTCGTTAATTTCCCCACAGTACTGCATACCCAATCTCCAAATCCACGCAATTTCTAGCTATATTTCTCATACTTCAAAACCATTTTATCGGCAATATTCTGATACAATATCGGGCGTCCACGTTGATCCCGTTTAGTCTAATAGGTTTTGAACATTCACATTTGCTAGCAACAATGTAATTAATAGTTTTGACATTGGTATTTGTAGAATTTGGTTTTTTCTGTTTGTTTTGATTGGTGAGACTCTGATTCCGATTTTTATTGCTACATTGGGCAGCATAATGCCCCTCTTTTATACAATAGTTACATATAACTGACCGTATGTCTCGTTTCTACGGCTGGTAGTCGTAGCGCCTCTCAGGTCGATGCACTTGAGTACGGGATGATCGATTCGCCAAAACACCCCGGTCTGAAAATGTTTTTGTCATCGAGTTGTATGCCCGGAGTCTCAACATTAATTCCGAGAAAGTTGCAATTCTCATAACACTGAGTGAGTAAATTAGATTTGATTTCCCTAATCCGCCTATGATGTATTTTATTACATTTTTCTCATCGATGTTTGCCTCAGAGGGAATTCGTCGCATTTCGTAGGCATAATCAACCACATCTTCGTGCGCAGCACATTTTCGTTTTTCCAAAGCACGGTGAATATCGACAGCATCTCGCGAATCGGAAAACTCATCGATTAATGCTTTTTTGAAAAATATCCATGATTTAAAGCATGTGTCCAATGTTTCATACCATTTCCGGCCATTCTCTTTTAGCTTCAAGGTAACCGCATGCATTAAAACTAATTCAGGAGGGTTATACACAGTCATCACGCGATCGACACTCTACAAGAATGCCTTCAACGACGTTTTCGCCGGATCAAAATCCATTATCAATGGAGCGAGCTCCTTTACTTGTGGATAATAACTACCCTCAGCACGCCTGGGTTGCAATTCCTGATTTATAGACCTTGGGGCCTGCTGAATACGTTCATCCGCCAGTAAATCAATTGCACGCGCGACAGTGGTGCACGGTCTGGCCTGTCCATATTCGCGGCGCGGTTGTGCGGGAAGTGTTGTGCGGGAATATTCCGGCTGTCACCGATGATGCAACACAACACCTTCCAAACCACACTGCTGATTTCTTGATGTTTGAGGTGCAACATCAGAATTGTCAATCTGTCTAGGCATGTTTTTGGTAGCCATATTGGTGTCCCTAACTGCGGTCCATGATAGATCCACACCTCGTTCACCATTCGCATTCTGCTGATAATCGAAACTCTCAGAATCCTCGATCGCCTCTGGAGAAGATATCTGTGAATTTGCTCCGCCCTCCGCCGTAGATAGGTCTAACTCATTGCCACTCTATCGCACTCCACGTTTGGGATTAGCAGGTTCGCACAATTTTTTTTTTTTTTTTTTGATCACTCTAGGATTAGGTACAAGATTTGAGAGTATATCCCACTTCTGATATGTAAGAGAGGGCTATTCATATGTATATTAAACCAGAAGCAAAGAAAGACTTACATATTTTTCTAGTTTCTGCTTGATGTTTATGAACATCACAATGACAGCAGATTACTATAAGCCCCCTTTTTCAAATCAAATTCAACCTTTTCTAATCAAAACTTGATTTGTAAAAGGTTGAATTTGTTTGGCTAAAGGCTCAATTTGATTTGTAAAAGGTTAAATTTTGATAAATACAAAAGGAGTAAACTTGGAGTTACGCAAAAGGTATAATACAAATAAATCAACCCAGCAAACACAAAAATCGTTATCGCTTGATGTAGAAAGGTTTTATTTTAAACGAGCTTAGCTAATTTTCTTCTAAATCTAAATATCGGTCAGAACCTATAGGCATTTTTATTTCTATCTATTCAGAACCGGCAAGAAATGGTTGAGCCTATCTTAAGAAAATATTTAATAGCAACAGGAACGATTTCTTCTTTTTCTAATACTTAGACCACCGCCTTTCCTTAAAAATTTCTAATGTACCGGTCTACAAACTTAAACTTTTAGCTTAAATCTCGTGGGGCCCCAACAAGTAGTTACGCCACTGGCAAACCCTGGCTTATTACCAATAAAATTATTTGTCGAAACAACACATTTTCATGATTTATAGGCTGTTCACACCAAATTATTTATAATGTTATAAAGATGACTTATATAAGTGTAGTATTTAATAAGTACCTTAATTTCCAAAAAAATTAATTTACATACTCGCAATTTGAAAACAGATTTTAAAATTTACCGGGTAAATAAAAAATTTGGAAGAAACAAGAATTACCTATTAGGAAAAATATTATTAACATTGGTGACTGGCTTTGAATGAAGCGCAACTTTAGGCCGCTATGGCCAAATAAATTTTCCATATTCTATTTTGCTTCTCGTTTCCCAATTCAATTCATTCAATACGAAAATGACTTACCCACGCATTCAAAAGATACCGCGATCACAAACAGTTATGTAGAGTAAACTTATTTTTAAATAAACCTATTTAGATAACCCGCACTTGCCGGTAGAATCTAATCTAATATCATAAAACTGTTATAAAAGTACTAAAATCAAAACAGTTGTACGTAGCTATGTATATAAAAAAATAAAAAATTGTTGAACATTGATTTCGTTGTCTCATTGTTGTTTTCTTCATTTTCATAATACAATAATAAACAAAAGAAAAATTCACTGTAACCTAAAATAAAATAAAAATTTAATCAGAATATTTTAGTAACATTTTAAATTTTCTACTGAATTGTCACTTTTAAAATCGTTAAATTTATTGTTGATTTCTTATTTCGTCCCCAATCTTATTTCCCTTTGGTTCCGTGCATCTATAAACGCCGATTATTATTATTAAAGTATTCAATTGTCCAGTTAATAAAAAATAAAAATAAAAACGATACCACTAAAACAACAACAATAATCAAATTTTTTTATTTTTTTAAAATGTCTTATCATGATTATTGCAATATTCTATTGGCTTGGATATAATTATCATAAATGTGATAAACAAAAATAAATAAAAAATAAAAAAAAAATTGTGTAGCATGTGTTTGAGTTTAAGTACGAGGAATATTTTGAATTCTAACTGTACACACTACAAAACAAATTAGTTCTGTATTATACGCTTTATATGTTTAAAGTAACCGCTTTACAGTGGAAAAGTTAAAAATCTTTAAGATTTTTTTTGTTATTTATTTATTTTTGTTTTATCACAAATAAATACAATTAAAATACCGATATTAAAAGTGATAATCACAGTTTAGTGCCAATTTTGTGTTTTAGAAATAAAAAAAAAAAACGAAATAAAAATTCCAAACTAAGAACTTTACATTTATATAATATTTTAATATCTAAGTTTGTTTGATCAATAACATAACAAAGAAAAAATAAAATGAGTCAACGCGGGATGTTGTTAAGTATGGACTCCACGGATAGTACAGCCGATTTTCAGATGCTACCAAATATAACAATACCACGATCTCCAACCATTTTCCCATCTGCTTCGTTGGACTACGAATATGATCCACTAAATGGCAAAGGTAAAAAAAAAATCTTATTACGACGCTACTGAACGTCGGCAAACAATATATTCTTCCATTTATTATTCAACTTCAAGTTCAATGAAAATTTTTGTGTGTATTTGTGTATGTTTATTTATGTTAGTGACTTAGACACGATTTATATTATGTTGATATCTATTTTTAGTTTCGCTTTTAAATATATTATGATGATTTATTTAAAGATCGGTATGATTTAGTGAACACTTTGCTATTGTAATTTTTAGGTCAAATACCTTTTTTATCTCATTTAGTTCAACTGAATAGTCCTGGAAAATGTGCGCCAACCAATTGTTATTTTTAGACTGACTTTTATTTGTTGTGTAAAATATTTATGTTCTTGTCACTTTGTGCGCACAATATAAATTCTACAAAGAAACAAAATTGCTTATCATATTTACTAGTTTAACCGGCTAACCGGCAAATATAAATAAGTAATGATTTATCGAAGTAAGTTAATAATGTTCAATAATTTATCAAAATTTTGATTTTATCTGTTAAATTAAACATATAGCTGGCCAGATAGACGTCTCACCTTATTATTTTCAGTATTAATTGTTCTGTCAAAAATCAAAATATTATGTACTGCTTTTGTAACATTTTCAAAAATTTATACTAGAAAACTTAATTTTTTAATGTGAGGTAGGAATCCAAAATACTATCCGGCTTATTGTTGTTCAAGTCTTTTGAATGAAAGAGAAATGGGGCAGTAGGGTTTTGGCAGCAGCAACCATAGAACCATAAAAACCATAAAAAGTAGGACGGATACTCCTGGAACATTACTACAGTGACAGTAAAGTGAGTGGGTTAAGTTGATTTTGTGCCATTTTCTACCTGAGGCGATATTCTTGTAAAGAACTTATCTAGGGGTGGAACCATTTACCAGCCAGAGTCCACTGCATATTAAAAAGTAGTTTGAGTAGTACAGGTTGCTTGGTGAGCTAGCTAGAATTTTACTTACATAATAATTCTTGTTCTTTGTCAGACCTTTAAAGGTTAATGTATGATATTTTGAACTATAGAGTCAAATTTTTGTGTTTTTCTTCAGTAT
This sequence comes from Tipula vernalis, assembly GCA_958295665.1. Taxonomy (NCBI): domain Eukaryota; kingdom Metazoa; phylum Arthropoda; class Insecta; order Diptera; family Tipulidae; genus Tipula; species Tipula vernalis. The sequence goes on along the minus strand of OY282558.1, from coordinate 331,665,299 downwards.
TAGGCGGGAGGGAAAAAATAATATCAAATCCTAACCGTTACTCTTGCTGAGTTTTATAGTTCTGACGGAAATTTAGACAAATTGTGTAGAACAATACGACAATAACCGATTTGAGACACCTAACCAGGATATATTTGTTTGCAACAAAGAACTGGTTCTAGATCAGATGGTAATAAAAAACAAATAAAGTTGATGGAAACAAATGACTGACAAATATTTTTTTATTGATTAAAAACGACCGTTTTCATGTACAGTTCTGTTGTGTTGAATTAATATAATTTTTTTACCAGTTTCGTTTGTGCAAATCATGCCGAATCGCTCAATAAAACGCAAAGCCCGTTATTTTGAAAAAATCATTCAAAATATCGAAAATGAACAATCGCCCAAAAAAATGTTTAACAGTTTATTTAAAACTTTTTTTAAAATTAATTTTGCCTTTTCCAGAAATGACATAAGAAAGTGAAAATTCAAGTCAACAGCCACCGAATGATGTTTTTTTTTGCTTTTCTACATTGAGGTTCATTTTCAAATCATTAAAAATAGTCCTTGTGCCTAATGCCCTAAAAAATAAAGAAATATTAACATTGGGCTTTGCTTTGACGGGGTCCTGACTTAAATTTTCGTACTCTTCAACGATAAGTCAAAAACATGTTTTTTAGGACTTGCTTTTCAAGTTTTTTAAAAAATAATTTCAGAAAATTTAAACTATGTTAGGAATTATTAGATTTTAGTGGGAATTTAGTAAATAATAGTTTAGAATAATATTTTGATTGTAGTGTAACTGTGTAAGTCACCGTTATTACTTTTTGATGGCAACATTGGAACATTCAGTATAGAACTTCAACTTATCTTAGTGATATTCATGAATAATTTTATCATTAATAAACCGGTTTTTTTATTTGAAAGGTTGTTACATTAAATTTTAATGTTTTTAATAACATTTTGTTGAATATGCATTTATACTTCAAAAAAGCAATCAATTAGCAAAACGACCAAACGACAATTGATCTTACTTCGGATTGAATAAAACCTTTTTTGTTATTGTCAACTTATCCATGTTAAACACGGATAAAATCATAAATTCTGGAACGTCATTTGTAGGCCATTTCAAAGAACATCGAAAATATTGGGTGTACAAATTTAGTGCTTGTTTCTATAGCAAGAAATGGGAATGGTTTATTCAGTATTCTCTATCGGAAGCCACAAACTTCGCCGACCGTTCAGGCTATAAGCGAATTCTCTGAAAAAAGGACTCTGGTTGTTTGGAGATATTCCAGTCATAACTAAATAGGAACGGAACTGTTGCTCAGCCAAGGCTTATTCTATGGACATAGTCCATAGACATGTCTGGTGAATTTGGCCTAGCATTGCATGTCGCAAAATATCCGGGTTGCACCCTATTTCAGCAGCTCATAATAGACGGGAAGTCTAAATGAAAGGATCTACTTTTCATCTCCAGTTCCGATGCAGAACCCCTTTCCTTTGTTATCCTTCCCGCAAATGCTGCTTTTTGGGATAAAATTCGGCATTTTCATTGAGATGAAAATAATTTTTTTTTTTGTTTTTAAAGCCTGATTTCCATTATGAAATATTTACTGACAATATAAACAAAATGGGATAAAAATATATATTCGCGTGCTGTGTGAGAAAAAAAAACACTTTTTTAGTTTTACAGTTAGCGTATTTCCTTGACAAATTTACAACAACAATTACATATAATAAATCCCCGCAAGAATAACATTAACCCAAAAAAAAAATGGGTTTAATTAAACATAATTCTAATTCTTGGTTATGATACCTGCCACCAGAGCCATAATACATAGTAAATTTATATTTTATTTCGAAAGGTTGGCTTTTGTCAATTAAATCAAATTGGCTATTTTCTTGGAAAAAAAAATTAACCCAAAATAATTCGAATTAAATTTTGGTCAACAAAATACGCTTAGTACTGAAAAAATTATTATAGCATACTGAGATTTTTATGGTATATTGACAAAATTTACTGAACAAATATATGAAGCGAAGTATATTTTTCCGTACTGGAAATATATTTCAATTTTTCAAAAAAAAAACAAAGAATGGTCTCTGTCACTTTAATGAAATTTTCGACTTTTATGTTTTAATTCAGTAAAAAACACTGTCAGAAAATGTTTTATAATGGAAACCAGGCTTAATTTGTTGTGGTCAAGTGTATTCCACTTAAATGACCCATGGGTCTTGGTCCTCCGCCTATGCTTACAGGGATTTTTAAAGGAAAGTACTGAAACAGCGAAGAACTTACACGTCTTTATAGTTCTAACATATCTCTTATAGAGTAGTTGAATATAATTTTACTAATGTTAATGTGGAAAACTATAAAGCCTGATTTCCATTATGAAATATTTACTGGTAGTAAAAAAAAAAAAAACCTAGTTCTCCTGACTCCAAATCGGTGTCAAATAATATCCCACCGATCGGAGAGAAGTTTCTTTATCCTAAAGGAGTAATTATTTTGATCGTAATTTACTTTTATCGGATAATCATGTTTACAATAAGAAACCACAAATTACTTTTTAAGGAGGCACATTTACACAATCTACGGATAGCTAAAATGACGACTAAAATAAACAGATTTTTGCAGTGCAAAACTATACCGATATAAGTTTTTTTTTTTTGTTTGGTTTATGGTTTTAATCTATGCAATCTGTTCTGGGGTTCAAGGCATTCCCAACTCTTTCGCAGTTTACTTTTCCCGTCCTACTTTACGCAGAAGTATCCAAATCGAGGGCGTACAGCTATACACCCGATTTCTATAAACCACCCGCACATTGCATTGCTTCATGCCAAGCAGCTTTAACCGCTGCGACGATTGGTAGGTACCGATATAAGTTATTGTTTTACACCATCCAGATTAAAAAAAATCATTGGAAAGGCATAGAATAAAAAAGAAATTTTCGGCTATTTCAAAAAATCAATGCTTATTAATTACCATTTTATTATACAATTATTAAGAATTGATTCGTAAATTTATTTATAAAATCTAATTCAAAAATGTTTGAATTGTTTATTTGCTAACTACTTGGTTGGTACGGCCACTGACAATTGAAATCGCACATCGTAAATTTGACCTCAACACTTCAGAATTTTTCCAAAATTGAATTTGTAAGCACAATGTTTCCTGTAGGTAATCCTTACGAAATATTCGTCCGAATTCTTCGATAAAATCTTGATCGATCTGTAAATAAAAACATAACAACAAAATACAATTAAGTTTTTTAAAAATAAAATAATAATCCTGTAATACCGCTTAAATGCCTATACTCGTATAATATAGAAATTATGCTGTGAAATTATGTGTCTTCCACATAAAAACATAAACACGCTTGCGCTTATATAAACACATAATGAGGCACAAATGCCTAAGCGTAAATTAGCACAAATTGGCACTCACGCTCTAAGCGATAGTCGCTCTTAGGTAAACACAGTCGCACATATACACTAACAAGTTGACAATTTTATTTCATTTAACACGAATTTACGATATTAAAATTATTTTCATTTTATAAAAAAAAAATTATAATTTTTATTCATACCTTGTCGCAAAATCTTAATTAATCTGGAGTGGATAACATTGTTTTGATGTATCTTCCATTTTTTTTTTTTGATACAGTTCAATTGTTATTTCACTTTACTATTTCACCTTACTTAAACTTATTACAGCACTATTACGATTACTAACCGGTGTGCATAGAGAAGGGAAACTAACGCAAAAATCGAAAGGAAAAATCGGTTCCGAACGAAATGAAACTACCCCAATTCATATCGACTCACAACTTCGGCAACGAAAACTCTAAACGGTGTGAATATTTACTCCGATAAAACTAAAATAAACTTTGAGAAATACCTTTTAAAAGAATCTCCTGTTAACAACATTTAGTTTTACTTCAAATAATGCAAAAAGGATTTTTTCGGATAAAATACCATTCACGTGTGTATAAACAAAATGTGATAAAAATATATATTCGCGTGCTGTGTGAAAGAATTGTTTTTTTTTATCAATTTTAAGCATTGACCAGCGAGTCTTTAAGAAATTTAAGTAAGAATGCGACCATAGGAACATGCATGTTACTGACCAGCGAAACTTTAAGAACTTTTCGTTCAGTTTCGTTAAATTTTAATTGTCATTTAACATTCTTTAACAAGAGCGAAAATTACCGCCCAAACTGAAGGAAGAAACGTCAAACAGTGAAACATGGCCTATTTATGTTTTATTAATTAAAATAATGTTTTATATATATTTCAAACATGTACATAATATATTATGTAGTGTAATGTGACAAAACAATTATTGCAAAATACAATTACGAATATTCCTTGTTTTTTGCTGTCAAATCGTGTTACGGATTCGCTGGGCGATCTGTCAAAATTTCCTTAACAATATATTTTCGTTAAATTCTGTAAGGTTTTGTTACGGATGCTTAAATACTCGCTGGTCAATGCTATACAGTAGTGAAAAAATTATTATAGCATACTGACATTTTTATAGTATACTGACAAAATTTACTGAAAAAGTATATGAAGCGAAGTATATTTTTTCCGTACTGGAAAAATATTTCAATTTGTCAATGAAATTTTTCAAAAAAAAAAATTAAAAGCAATGAATGGTTTCTGTCACTTTAATGAAATGTTCGACATTTATGTTTTGGAACATGGAAACCAGCGTAGGAACCAAGCACAAATTTTAGCGAACAAAAAAAACTCGATATAAATTTCTTGTAGTTTGCTAGAAAAATGTACGTTCAATTTTTAATTTTTTTTTTTTACAGCAGACACATGTAAACGCTTTATTAATTTTGTTATGTTTACGAAACATTTTGACGTTTTGACAAAATTGTTGTGGCATAAAGATTAGACGGAGGTACTTTTTGTAGGCGCGATTTTAATTTTTTTGCAATTAAAAATAAATAGATAAATAGAGAATATGAGAGTTTAAAAAATTTTATTAACATGATTTTGATTTTAATTTTGACTCATTTAAAGTTTATAGAGTTTCAAATTCTCGTTTATCTCAGCAGATCCACCAATATATTTTTATCCATTGCAAAGGGTTCAAAGGAATTCAAATTCTCTGCAATAAAGACGTTCCAGACTGTCTTTTTGTCGGTCGTCTGTTTTCCTATAAGTAAAACTTATTATTATAAAATTAGAAAGAAAAGTGAGGCATTTGTTCACTTTGAATAAATAGAAAATGCTTTACAAAAAGTTAAAAAGTTAAATTTTTGACATTTTATTCACCACAAAAATTTTAACTGGTCACGAACCAGTTTAAAACTTTTAGCTTGTATTTTGCTTTTCTCTACGCAAAACAAAAATAAAAAACGTAAACGTCACATTTTTAACCAGTTTCATTTGAAACACCAAAACGATTAAAAAGTGAGGAAAATTTACTATTTTTTACCATAGTTAAAAAATTTAACTTTTTACCCGATTGAAACACAGACTTATTAACTAAATTAATTTAGCAAATTTTAGCACACATAGCATTTTTGGTTTAATGTATGTGATAACGAAAAATCCAGGTGTATTCTTAAATTATATATTGGATTAGAAATAGAAGCGCACATCTAACGGATAATTTATTTTGGTTCAAAAATACATCAATGACTTTTTAAAACCTGGACATTCTTGGCTTAATCTCGAAAAATCTACTATCACGAATCAGATTTACATGTGTAACTCTGCAAATTCCCACAAACCAAAGCTAAGAGCAGAACAATACCCAACAAAATTCGAATAAATTTGAAAATTTTTAAAATTCTCGAAAATCTCTCTTTCAGAAAAAATCGAATAATCTCTATATTTTGTGAATCTCGATTGATCTCGGTATATTTCAATAATATTTAAAAAAATTAAATTTCACAAAAATTTTGAAAATTCGTTTAAATATCGAATTATTTGTGAAGTTCCAATAAGGTCTCGAACATCATGCACCCCATTTCCAAACTACACTGCAATGATCTCGAGAAATTTTAAAAAGTGATTAAATCATAAAATCCCAAACAAAGGGATATATAGTAAAACAGGGGAACTCGCAAAAAGAAGCGTAAAAAAAAACACCGTCACTAATTGTAAAATTAATTTGTAATTTGAAATTTTCTTATATTTGAAATAGTTTTTTAAAATAAACTGTTTTTACCGGGTTTACCACTAAATTTAGCTTTTATTAAACGTTTACCGGTAATAAAAAAGATTCGGTAAATGTAAAACTATAAATTGAACGAATTCATTATAGAGACTGACTGGTTTGGTTCAAGTATCCGTTGAATCATCTTTTTAAACACAAAGGCGCTACTAACGAGGGAAACAAGAAATTGTTTTCCGTCGCGGTTAGGAATTTTTCTAGGAAGAAGGTTTAAACAATTTCTTGTTTTTCAGATTAGTATTAGCTCCTTTTTACAAATCAGATCATCCTTATTCAAATAAAATTTAACTTTTGCAAAAGAAATTTAATCAGTTGTCACAAAATTCAATATTTTGCAAAACTTGTATCTTAACTCTAATCAAAACTTGGTGTGTAAAAGGTTGAATTCGATGTGCAAAAAACAGGTAAATTTGCAGTGCAAAATGCGTGTTACAAATAAATCAATCCAGCAATCACTAAAATCGTAATCATTTTATGTTGAAAGCTTTAATTTCAAACGAATTTAGCAAATTTAAATATCTGTCAAAACCTAAACCAATTTTTTTTTAAATATCTGTCAAAACCTCAGCTCATTTTTGTTTGTATCAGGAACCAAGAAGAAATTGCTGATGTTAATAGCAACAGGAACGATTTCTTCTCTCTGTAAAAACTACAGACCACCGCCTTCTCTTAAAAAATTTCTAGAAATATTCTGTTCTGCAAATTTGAAAAGGGTGGTCTACTTTAAGCTTAATCTGTGCTACCATCTATCTAATCTATCTAGTCTCGTGGAGCCCAATAGCCGTGGGCTCCCCTGCGGCTGCGGGTGCTGCAGGTACCTAGTTACGCCACTGTGACTAGTTTATGTAATAAATGGTGTTAATGGCTAGTTTGAACATCAAAAATGATTCTCACTGTTTCTTCTTGTGTTTAGTGTTATGTTATATAATTGTAAAAGGAAAAAAAAACTACACAAAATTGGAAATTCAATAGATCGCATGAAGCATGAAGAAAAAAAAAGATGTAAGCCTCATGTTTCTCTCAAAAATTTCAATAAATGTTTGTACTCTTCGGTTCTTTGTCTGGCTAATATGTCTTTTAGTTTGAATTGAGAGAAAATTGGATAATTACCTCTGGTAGAATTATATTTACTACATTCGTCGACAATGTGGTCATTATCTTCTATAACGTTGCACACAGAACAGTTGGCTGAATCGTCAAAACCAAATTGATATTTATATTTATTGTTGAACGCGTAACCTGACCTAAATCTGTTCAAAGTTCTAATTTCTCTGTCATTAAATTTGAAGGTATAACCTGTCCATATGACCATAAACTTGTCTGTAAGCCCGGACATAAATTTTTGTAGTAGTCCCACGTTCGTAGAAATCTAACCATTCTTCCTGAATTTTCTTTTTAATTACTTTTAACGTGTCGCTGACTGATATCCGGGTCGTTGTCCAATGTGTGAGAGGGTCTTATGTGTGCCAACTTAGCTAAGTAATCCACTGTAGTGTTTCCTTGGATCCCTATATGTCCCGGAATCCACTGTATCATGATGTGTTTGCTGGGATTATTAACCCCGCATGTCCAAAATTTGATTTTCAAAATGCTTGTCTACTTTTTTTTTAGTGCTGAGATTAATGATATTACTAGCTCTTTGAGAATCAGTGAGGATCAATACTTTTTTTTCTTACTTATTTTACCTAATGTGGTGGCGATTTTGATAGCAATGACTTCTATTGTTTTGATGTCCGAAATATTTTTGAGTTTTATTGAAAGATTTAGATTACGGTCTTTATAAAAAATACCCACTCCTGCGTTGTTATTTTTTAATGATCCATCAGTGAATATGATGTCGAAGTCGTTGTATTTTTCTAACACTTTCAATGAGGCTTTTCGAAGTTCGATTGTGTTGTTTCGTGATTTCTGATAACACCTTCTATGTACGGGGGTAATGGTAATGTTTGATGGATTGGTGGACCTTTGATGAGATGCTTTAATGTGCTTTAGGAAATTGAAATTAATAAAATATCTGTTGAATTTTTCCAGCGAACACTGCCTTTTGATATCCCTTCCGATTTTTTTCAATGTTTTGAGTTTGATGTCATTTCTACGGATTCGGCTGTTTACTTGATAAGTTTGAATTATTAAATGTGATTGACCTGTTAGTCAGAAATTGGTGTATCCACGTTCCGACGTGTTTATACAGTTTATAATTTCTATTATTTTACGTTGATTTTCATTGTTTCTAATCTATTATAATTGTTGAATAGATTTACAATTCTTCATGAAATATTTTTTTTTATTAAAAAGCCCACTTCGCTGCATCCGTCTAGAGCCTATCTTTGGTTATCAAATTGTAATTATTAAATGTTAATGTTTCCGAATTTTTGGTCCATGTTTCTGTGAGTATGATTATTTGTATATTATTAACTGTGATGTATCTTTCTAGAAGGCTTTTGTTTAAGAGTTTAAAGCAATTGATAACTTAGTTTACAACTTTTGACAAACAATCCCCAATCTTAGTCCTTATGAGGTCAATGTCTGCCGCATTGTCTGATTTTATTATTTTGCTACTTAATTTTGAGTCGAACTCTTTAAGTAAATCATCTTAGTTTTACTTGATTCTTTAATTCGTTAACTAATTCAGATAAAACTGTTATACGTTTATCCAATCGTTTTCTAGCTGCTTCGTTCTTTCTATCTATATCCTTTTTACTATCATCAATGTGTAAAAAGTCCCTCATAGTGGGTATGTCTTGTTTTAAACCAAATAGTATTAATTTTCATCCTTTCCTGACACTTAAAATGATTGGTTTTGTGCCCCACTCCACAAAACTTACATCTGATCTTTCCTATATCATACGTATGATCACTTTCATTTATATTGGCACAAAAATTACACCTCACCGATTCACTCGCCTTACACCTATTAGTTGTATGTCCGTAATTTAGACATTTGTAGAAGAGCATTGGATTAGGAACATAGTAATCAACTTTTAGCAATATATTATCATACATAATTATCTTATTTGGAATGGTCATTGCCAGCGTTTCAATGTTACCAACTGATTTTTGGGTCTTTATATTGGTAGTTAAAAGTTTTTGGCTGTCAGTTTTTTTTAGCTTCCTCGACAACAAACAACATAAATTCCAACGTCAAATTTAATTTAAATATATTTTTTTAAATTCATTAAACATAATACCGTTTGAAACAAATTAATAGAGACGTTTTTTAAGGTTATGTTGTTAGTTACGATATTTAATTTGGTTGTCAGTCGTTTGCAGTTATCGCTCTTGTTCTGTTTATATGATTACTCTTAACCCTATAAAACGTGTATCAATTAACGACATATTGAACAAATATATTGTACACAAGTTGGAACATAAAACAAAGTAGTTCAACAACCTTATAAACAGCCTTTCTGTTCCTTTATTTGAATAGTGAGGTTTCCATGGTGATCTTAACGTCTCGAATCTGATTGTTAGAATAATCATTACTTGAGTTGCTAGAATAATCATTATTTGAATTCTTGTTCGATTTATACACCAGTGGTACTATTCTGGTTTTCCCGGTTTTTCAAATCTTTTCGTTTGTGATAAAAAAGCTGAAATACATTAATGAAACTTTATGAAAATATGTAAATTAAATGGTTAAAATAAATCAAATTTTTGAAAAATATATGTTTATTTTATTTAAATTATAATTCAGCCATTTCCTGCCATAATCACACATATTAATTATAATTTATAAATTTTCGATATTGATTGATTTCAAATGTATGATCAAGCATTACGCAAGTCTCCCGTATTATAAATGCGAATACCACACCACTATACCCATGTTACAACACGACACCATTCTTCATGAAGCCAAAAACCCCGTAAAGAAAGGCGCCACAGCGATAAATAACCACATAAGTGATATCCGCCCCTGGCCAGGCAGCCATCGTACACCCTTTTTACATATAACAACATCGAGGGATGGGATAGGATTATTAGTAGGGACAGGACTCGACCCGGTTACAGACACCAAAGCGATCGATAAGTTAGTGTTTTTTTTTATGACAGCACAATGACAACACAATTTCCTGGTGCCGCAAGTTCTTTTTCCTGAAAGGCTGAAAACAACTATTATTATTCCCTCCACCATTTTATCCATCGGCGGTTGTGAGGGGCGAGATTTCGTTCCATCATTATGTTCCCATGCGGTTACCCAAATTGGTACTAACTGTAGCTAGTGTTGCTTGACTTTGTTGTTGAAATCGTTGCGTCTCTGCTGTCCCTGCTACTCGCCCCCACATAATTTATAAATTTTCGATATGCAACTAAATTAGTTGATCCACCATTTCATTTCTAAATTGAAGAGCAGTAATTTGATCGTTGCCACCTTAATTTTCACCAACTTGAGCCCCTGAACTTTCAATGTCATCTTTAACTAAAGTAAGTTCGTGAGGCATGCTGAATTTTGTTTTTATGCAGATATTATGGAATGTACAGCAAGCGGCCATACTTTTTACACAATTTACGATCTTTAATTCCAGTGATTTCTTTAAAATATTTCGCCATCTCACCGTCAATTGGCCGAAAGCACGTTCAACAAGCACGTTCCTTTTAAACGGAGTTATTATCCTAATTGGTTGTAATCTACAGGGGTACCTACTATCACCCAGAATAATAAAAGGAGAAGGCGGATATAATGTTTTAGTAAAAATTGGGCTGTTTTAAAGCATCCGAGTATCATAAACATACCCAGGATCGCAAGAATAATCTAATTTCCTATTTATGTATTGGTCATGCAAATGAATGGAACGTAAAATACTAATATGGGTCGCATCGATTCCACCGACCACATTCTTAAACACCGAAGTTCCGGTTCTTCTACTGAACTGCAATCCAACATTGTTGAGTTGATTAGTTTTTGGAAATTTAATTCTTGGGGCATAATGTAATCCACTATAAAATCAAGGCGTCGACCATTTTATGGTGCCACTGGCTAGCCAGAACAAAAATGCCATTAGCTCAATTTCTGGTATCCATCCATGGGTCTTACGAGTACATGGTAAAAAGGTGGCTATTTCTCGAAAACTGGTTGAAGAAATGCTTAAATGTATCCTAGTTTCAATTTCATCGTATGGTAATATTTGTGCGATAATGTGGTTGTATGATCGAAAAGTATAATTTAACCGCTATAATTTAAAAATGATGAGTTGTTGATCATTTTCATCCATTTTTATTAACGTAATAAAATAAAAAAAATTAAATTTAAAAAACAATAAATGAAAGCTGTTACAAATTCAAATCAAATTTATACAGTTAATGTCAAAAATAGTATTTATGCAGCAAAACGGGAGAACAAAGCAATTTTCCACAAAAAATGTCAAAAACTACTACGATAAAAAAATAACTACAGTATTCGAGCAGACCCTAGATTTACAATAGTATTAAAATTAAACCAAACAACAATAACATTTATTGTTGTATGTCTTGTACGCACATACAAATAGTAACTCTCACCTATTGTTTTTCGAACCAAATCCTGGTTCAGAGCATCGATTTTAGCCGTGAAATGATGCTTGAGACTTTTGATTTCATGTACGTACTAGATGTAAAACATCAATGTTTTAAATTCATATCTCAAGTTTCATTTTACGACCAAAATCAGAACCTTTTAGAGTATAGACCATAATCATACACCATAATTGTTTAAAAGCTTTTTTATAGGTATAACTTTCCATTGTTCACCATAGGAATCCATAGTAAAAATGATGTTTTTTGGCTTCAAGTTTTTCAATGAAAAAGCAAAAATGTGTAGCGGCTCATGCGTGCTCCGCCAAAATGCATCATCCAAATACATTGGCGTCTGACTTCACCAAACCAAGAATGAAACGTTTCACGACGCTCAACGTTGACATTTCATTTTAGGAACATATTCATTCAACCATTGAACTACTGTCTCTTCCACATGAAGAGACAATACTGTTACGTTTTTTGCCTTGTCAATTAAGGTTCGTATCACTGGATTGAGAATAAAACAAACTCAATTCAATTTATCACCAACAAATTTATTTATTTCCCACAAAAATTATTACAACACAATTTATTAATTATAATTCACAAATTCACTTTATATAAATTATTCTCAAATTTTACTGTACACTTATAATTGTTATTTCGCACTACAACACTTTTTAAATCACTTTTTAATTCCTTTTTAATCTTTACTCTATCGCTTTCCAAATACTAATAATAATCTTACAAGTTTACACTATCGCGTTCCAAATACTAATAATCCAATTCGATCTTGTTTGCCTTTTTATACACAAACCAAACTTCTCGAAAGCTCATGATTTTTCTAGTTAGAATAGCGTAGAAACATTACGTAACAATTTTTATCATGGAAAATTCCATTTTAGTACAGTTAAACATTGAGCTATTCATTTAACTTCTTCTATTACACACTAGGTGTCACCGTCACAATACGATACAACACGACAGTCTGCTCTTTTTTAACAAGGTGACATGTCACCAACATCGCGCGGTGTTAAAAAAATAAAATTAAAAATGGTGAAAAATAATTAAATAAATTTTATAATAAAAATAATATAAAAAATTTAATTAAAAATTAAACATTTTTACAATTATTTATTTTTGTGCGTTATAAATATTATAAAACGTTTTAAATGTTTTGTACATATCTTTAACAACAACACACAAGTAAGCTATGTCGGTATTAAATAAGCATTAATTGCAGAAATATTTAAATTTAAATAAAACATCAAGGTGGGATCTGACGAAATAAAATAGTACTTGCTAAATTTATGTTTAGTTTTACTAGGGTACGTCTAAGTTGTTTACAGAAAAATACTGTTACATTTTTGCCTTGTCAATCAAGGTCCGTATCACTGGATTGTGAATAAAACAAAACACTTCAGCTAACTTAAACGAATTTATTTATTTAACACCAAAAATTAATTCAACAGAATTTATTTACAGTAATTCACAAGAACATTTTTTATTATTTTCGCACAAATTTTAGTAATCACTTTTACTTTTTATATTTCACTAATTCACTTTTTAAATCACTTGTAATTCATTTCGCTTACTAAAAACTAATGAATTCTAATTCGATCTCGTTCGCCTTTTTATATTCACAAACCAAACTTCTAGAAAGTTCATGACTTTTCGTGTAAGAATAGTGTAGAAACATTTAGAACAGTTTTATCATGGAAAAATCCATTTTAGTACAGGAAAACTTTGAGCTATTAATTTAACTTATTCTATTACACAAATTATTGTTACGTTTTTGACTCAATTAAGGTTCCTATCACTGAATTGTGAAAAATACAAAATCAATTTAATTTATCACCAACGAATTTATTTATTTAACACAAGAATTATAAAATCACTTTATATAAATTATTCTCAAATTTTACTGTACACTTATAATTTTTATTTCGCACAAAAACACTTTTTAAATCACTTTTTAATTCCTTTTTAATCTTTACTCTATCGGGTTCCAAATTCGAATAATCCAATTCGATTTTCTTCGCCTTCTTATATACACAAACCAAACTTCTCGAAAGTTCATGACTTTTCCAGTTAGAATAGTGTAGAAACATTTAGAACTGTTTTATCATGGAAAATTCCATTTAGTACAGAAAAATATTGAGCTGTTAGTTTAGCTTATTCTATCACACGCTAGGTGTCACCGTCACATTATTTAATCACAAAATTATCACACTTTCTTATTTTTAGTATTTTGTGAATTTCTTTTGCTTTTTCTTCGATTTTCGAACTTGAAATTTCCCACTTGGTAATTTTTGGATCGATTTTACCAAATTTGTACTGCCGTCACTACGTAATGTCTATTGACTTAGTGACCACACTATTTGTAGTATGCTTTTATTTCATTTTGGTTTAACTAAATTAATTATTACAATAAAAACAAAACGATTTTCGTAACCGATGTTCATACTATTGTGACGGTGACACCTAGTGTGTAATAGAATAAGTAAAACTAATAGCTCAATGTTTTACTGTACTAAATGGAATTTTCCATGATAAAAATTGTTACGTAATGTTTCTACGCTATTCTAACTGAAAAAGTCGTGAACTTTCGAGAAGCTTGGTTTGTGTATATAAAAAGGCGAACAAGATCGAATTGGATTATTCGAATTTGGAACGCGATAGAGTAAACTTGTAAGATTATTAGTAATATTTGGTAAGCGATAGAGTAAAGATTAAAAAGGAATTGAAAAGTTAATTAAAAAGTGTTTTTGTGGAAATAAAAATTATAATTTATTTAAGTGTACAGTAAAATTTGAGAATAATTTATATAAAGTGATTTTGTGAATTTTTATTAATAAACTGTGTTGTAATAATTCTTGTGCGAAATAAATAAATTCGTTGGTGATAAATTAAATTGATTTTGTATTATTCACAATCCAGTGATACGAACCTTAATTGACAATGCAAAAACGTAACACTATGTTGAAATTCAAATATTTATGAAAATATTTCAGAGATCATAATTAAGAATTTGTAACGTTTTCATTCAAAAAGTGATATTCATATATTTTATGTGTTTACTATGGAAAGTTTGGTTTTTTCCTCATTTCTATTTATAAAAGCTTAGGTTGCGTTGCCAAAATCTCTTCTCACCCTTATTGTCACTTTCTTTAATTTTTTTTTAAATTTTTCTCTTATGGATGAGTGCACGATTATAGATTTCATTGAAATACGGTGAATTAGTGATCCTTTTCGAATTATAATAAGAAGAGAACACAATGTACGTATACTTACACACACCATTGGGTGTCCGTGCTACGATACAGTAATATAAAGTTATGCTCAATTGCTTTTCAAAATTGGGTTTATTTTGCGTATTTCGTCATCCAGTAACAACTTTATACATTTTAGTACGGCATTTTTATTTAAACATGGCCTGCTATGTTTATTTTTTGATTTAGTGAATGTTTATGTTTTTGTCACTGGATGACGACATCATGCGCATGAGCATATCTTATTAATTTCTTATATCGTGCATCCGTACCACGTATCCACTCCACATTCACAGTTAAACGAAAATGTTTACTCGTTTTGTTCAATTTATTCAGAGTTTATGTAAAACCAAGCGATTCTTTTTCAAATGTGGTTTTTGTAAAAATATGATTTCAAAATAGTGGAAAGAGTTTCTTCGTAGGTTTCTTTCTTTATATACTAAGTTTCTGCGCTTTAAGCGTATTTTCTTTGTAATTCCAAACAAAAATTAAAAGATATTACAACAACAATCGGGATAATTTCAAAAAAAAAGCTAATTCTCCTTTTGGATCTCTTTTTGTGTTTTTACCAAGAAAATATGCTTGTTATGGATTTTAATTTTGGCAAACGCGTCGCTAAAAAAAAAAATTAGATGAGGGAATGGCTTAAAAACAAGCCTTACAAAGCTTGTTCAGACTAGGAATAATAATCCAGGTTTGACTAATCTAGTTTACTTCTAATATGGATTAGCTTTTTTGGTGGCCAGACAAACGTCTCAAATAAAAAATTATTTCGCTCCAACATCGCAATATTTTAAGCACTGTAATCGACTTAATCGATTGTATAACTGAACCCGTTTAATTTAATCTCCATCGTTCACACTATAAGAAAATCTACATTTGCTAGTTAATCGAGATTACTAATCTGTAGTCTGAACATAATTCATTCAATAATTTAAATAATACTGTTGTTATATAAGATTAACAAGCACACTAACACTAACTCTCAATCATAATTTATTAATCACAAAACAACATTTACAATTTTATGTTAATACAAAATGATTAGCTTGAAATATTATTAAATTTATTACAGTTACCAAAATGCAAAGTGTAAACGAATCAAGGGAATATATTAATGGAGGAGCCGACAGCAAAAAAATTGCACCAAACAGATTAATATTTGCCGTTGCTCTTAAATATAGATTCTTCTATTTATTCTTTTCATGGAGGGATATAAGCGTAATTGTTAAATATATTGCAGCAGCAATTTTTTATTTCACTATTCATGAAAACAGAGCTTGATTGTTGTACATTTTTTTCCTAACATCCCTCTGGCTAAATTTCGGCGACAAAGTTTATCTACTGTTGAATGCGTTTTATTTGATCAGAATGCTTTGACATTGAAACCAGTGTAACAAAAACAACAGATTTTTTTTTTTTTTTTTTTTTTGTTTTTACAAAATGAATATGTTGATGTTTATTGCAAAATAATCAAAACAGTTTAATTCGAATTTAATCGAATAAGTAATGTGTCTCAAGTAAAGTTTCTTTTTGTATTTTATCTTGTGCGCGCAACAGTTTAAATAAAACTTAATCAAATTGCTGTTGATAGTAATCGTAATAAGCCACAAAATGAATTTTAATAAGCAAGACTCGCTTTCAAAAAAAGAATTCATGCAAAAATTACAATCATACAAAAAGTTGCTTCTGATTAATTATAGTTCAAATGTCAATAGTGTTAATTGTGATACTAATGAAAATTTTAGTGATAATATAAATTTAATCAGCTGGAAAGATGTTAAGGAACATTTATTTGGTTGTTTTTATTAATTACTTTTTAAAAAAGAGTTTAAGTATAATTTTGAAATTTTTGTCTTATTTATAATTGCAGGAAATGAATCACCTACGGCGCATACATCCGGCGCCGGTGAACGCCTAACATCATCAATGACGAGTGACGAAAATGGCAGTTTACCAAATGAAATTTCGGCCCCATATGAAGTTCCACAATTCCCAATTGAACAAATTGAAAGGAAAATTCAAATTCAAAAGAAAATTAAGTAAGTACACGTACTCGTACTAAAAAAAAAATGTGTTCACTGTTGAACGAACGAGTAAAGAGAGACTAATGCCTTCTTATCAGCGTTTACACATCATTATACAAATGTGTTTGTTTATTAAAGTTATTTTTAAATACAAACATAAAAAAGGTCACAAAGGTGAAAGATTCCATATTTTATTTTTGGAATGGAAATATTATAATCTAATAACAAAATATTTTCAATCGATAGCTTAAAATGATTATTAGCTACATATATCTTTACACAAGAAAAAAAAAAAAAAAAAAAAAATACAAATTGATTCCTGTGAAATTCACATCTCGTTTTAGTACAACATTGGACTTTTATAGATTAAGTTTATTTATATCGAAGTCTGTTGCTTTCATTAGTTTTTAAAAATATAAAGTGTATGTGTATTATTTAGCTAATTGAATCGGCAGGTACGAGTATTTGTTGTTTTGCATTTTTTTTTGGCCGCTTACCTAACTTTTCTACTGTTATATTTTATTTTTTATGTTGTCCACTCCCCGATCGATTTTTCCTCTAACATAAATTCAACTCTCATGGTTGTTTGTTACTTTTTAAGAGGACTTGGCTGTGTGACGGTTACACCTCTTATAATTAAATCACAAAAGTTCGAAAACCTCGGAACTTTACTCGGTAGACATTAAATCGTTTTAATCGTAAATTCATAAACAATATCATTTCAGGAGCTCGAGTAAGACACTTAATTTAATTATTATTAAACTGTAAGAAACTCAAATGTTCACTTTAAATAAATATTTTCGATGAATCATCCAATGGGACCGGTGCAAATAATAAAACATCGACACTGAACATCTTGAATGAACAGGGAAACAAAGTTAAATCGGTTATATACTTGAATTCTCTTTGGATGATTCCATGGCGGGAATAACCTATCGAGTATTTTTGCAATTCGCTCTGGTATTCGACGGGGAGACGCCTAGCCTTCGGCGAGTTTTAATCTTTTATGATATGGTGCATCTCTAGTTGCACATATTGCCTGATGAAGACAGCTTATAAGAAATAGGTACTTGTTTCCAATAGACTCAAAAATGTAAATATCTTAAGCAATACTCAAGCAGATCAATAGTTAGTGGTAATTAAAATTTGCTGCAATTTACAAGTTATCTCTCACAAAGTACTAAGTCAGACCTTTTTTGATTGGATTATAATGAAAACTCTCTAAAGTTACCCAGTAAATATTCCAATCGTAACTATGGAGGTGGTCAAAATAGAGGAGTGGTCACTTTTGGTTATATTACTGGATGTACAAAATCATAGAATCAGTCATAAAATTTGCTCAAAAATTACATTATCATTTGAATAAAGGATTAGGGTTGCATAAACTTTAACACTAGAAATAACGACCCGTCAAAATGACGGATATCCATTTATTGAATTTATTTTGTTTTATTATTATGTAAGAATTATTTTAGAAATTTATGATGACTTTTAATATGTAATGTAAAGTATTAGTATTATATTAAAAATCATCAAAAATTTCCAAAACAATTCTAACATAATAATTAAAAAAATGAATTCAATAAATGTAAATCGGTCATTTTGACCAGTCGGTAGTTCTAGTGTTAAGGAACAAACGAAGAAATTGAGAACATAATGAGAACGAAGAGAGAAGCTAGTAAAATTTTAAGTTGAAATTGCTGTTTGGCTTTTAAAAAAATTCCAAGGAAATATTTTTCTTACTAACAAAGTGTCGTGTCCGGAAAGTAGTTTAGTAAGAGTGTCTTGCCAATAGTAATCCCTAGAAAAATTATCAGATCAAGTTTCATGTGGGAAGCCCGGAAAATTCGTTTAAATGAAAGGCCCTTATAAAATTTCAAAAGGTGGTTCAATAAAAGTGCCTTGCTAAAAGCTATCCCTAGAAAAACTATCAGGGCAAGTTTCATATGAGGGGCCCGGCAAAATTCGTTTGATTGGAAGGCCCATATAAAGTGTTATATATAAAAAATGATTCAGTTAGTGTGCCTAGGCAAATGTATCCCTAGAAAAATTATCAAGTCTATTTTCATGTGGAGAGCTCGGGAAAATTCGTTTGAGTAAAAGATTTGTTTAAATTCAACCCTTAAAATGTCATGTCTGGACAGTGATTCAGTTAGTGTGCCTAGGCAACAGTTATTTCTAGAAAAATTATCAGGTTAAGCTTCATGTGGAGAGCCCGGGAAAATTCGTTTGATTAGAAGGCCCATATAAAATTTAAAAATTTGTATCATGCCTGAAAGTGGTTCAATAGAAGTGTCTTGCCGATGTTTATTGCTATTCTTCAACATTCCAATATTTCTAAAGCCTGAAAGGGAATAAGCTCTTAGTTTACAAAAATCTAATAATAAAAAATTATTTTTTTATGGCCTTAAGAAACAACGTGTTAGCATCTTTTTTATTTAACTAAAAAAAAAATATTGGTCTTGAGAGATCAAACTGCCACTCTTATTTAGGCACTTAAAGAATTACTTTTAGATTCTCAGGTTACAAATGGTAATATTCGTATTAAAATTGAAGTCTTGATATTCGGAGGAGAAATTCCATATAACTGTTTTTTCGACCTTGTTCATTTAATATGGCGAACTGAATTAATGCCTGATGAATGAAAAGTCGATCACTGATCAAGTTGTCCGCTTCGGATAATTCATTCTAAATATTAAGCGCCGTCTTGTGATGTCCGTTGGTCCTGGATTTCCAACAAGCATATGACTCGATCAAGCGGGATATTAAATGGTTTGCGCTGGAATACCTGGGAATACCTAAAAAATATTTACATTTTTGAAAAATTATAGTAATGCAGTCACAATGTTGTGTTAAAGGCTAGAACAAACTATCATACATGTTCGATTTTTATTTTAAAAAATAAAATAAATTAAAACTTTATATTAGTTAAACACGTATATATATTTAGAAACAAATATATAATAAGTTTAAAATAAATTAAAATGTATTTCTTTTCGTAATAATTTTTTTAATGAAATTTAGGAGACCGGTTTCGGATTACATCCATCGTCAGTCCAATTTTTTTAACTACTGAATTATCATGTCATAGATTTTATTTGTTTTTGTATTTATTTTATCGTTGAGAATGTATGTGTTGTGACGATGCTTGTGGATCTCCAACCATAACCTGCTAAAATTCTCTCTTTCTCAAAGAGAGAATTTTAGCAGGTTATGTCTCCAACTCTTCCAAACGGTCAATTAGATTGCTTTTCTTTAATGTATGTAATATTTTTAAATTTCTGTTTATGTCTGTGAATGTGTGTTGTTGGGTAACTAAGTGTTGAGCCAAAACCAACAAAAATGTTTATATAAGCCGTCTCGTTCGCGCCCTACACAGATTCTATCACAAAAAATGTACACTATATTTATTATGAATGTATCACCTATACTTATCTGTTTTGTGTATATATACTTTCTGATTTATTTGTATGCATCACTAATACTACGCCTTAATGTACTTTTTTATACCTTAAGTGTTTGTACTGTTTGGCTTGTATAAACATTTTTGTTGGTTTTGGTTGAGCGTAATTTGATTTGAAGGTTGTGTGTGTGTTTGTATGTTTTGCTTCTATTGTGTCTTCATTGAATCTTTGTGTAAATGTTCTTCCCGTTTGGCCAATATCAAAAACATCTATAATTCCAAGACGAACTATACGAAATTTAAAGGTACAAAGTGACGACTGCCCATAGTGTTAGTTGTGTACATATAAGCCTTCAATAAAACAACTAACCAACACTAATCTAATTTGTTTTGGTTTTGTGCTATGAAATATGAAAAAAAAAAACAAAAAATACATAAGAAACAACAACAATATACATCACGGCAACGCCGTTTAATAATATCGTGTAAAAACAAATCCTATTTATGTGTATGTTTTGTGTTGGAAAATAATACCAATTACAATAACAACAATGGTCGTACATATTTTTTGACATAAGGAAAAAGATGTATAACCTAACCTAACCTATTTTTATTTCACTCTAGACCAAAAATTGGCACATTTCATTGTGTTAAAAAATACGAATAAGCGTACATATTTTAATGCTTTACTACATGTTAAATATTAAAATATTAAGACACAATTCGATTTTTAATATTAAG
Source organism: Tipula vernalis (assembly GCA_958295665.1). Lineage (NCBI taxonomy): Eukaryota > Metazoa > Arthropoda > Insecta > Diptera > Tipulidae > Tipula > Tipula vernalis. The sequence goes on along the minus strand of OY282558.1, from coordinate 331,644,182 downwards.
ACACCTTTTAAATTTAAATTATCTTAATAATTTTTTTATTAAATTCAAAAATGAATTCAAAAAGGTACAATATTTTTGTCAAGAGTGTACAAATAAAAAGTAAATATGTGTTTGTATGAAAATAAATGTAAAGTAATATGCGACGTTGCCGTCATGATTTAGTCACCAATACTACCTTCAGTAGTAATTACCAGACAATGACAAAAAATAGTTTGTCTTGGAATTATAGATGTTTTTGCCAATATAGAACTTAGGACAATCGTTACAAATTTGTAAATACCGCTGTCGTCAATACGGTTTTGTTGTGTTGATAATTTGTTTCCAAGTTTTTGTGATGTTTTGTGTGCTATGTTGTAATTGTATTTTCTAAATGTCTTTTTTAAAATATGATTTGTGTGTTTGTTGTAGTCTATAGCGATGTATTTGTTGTTTTTATCATCGCTTGTGTACATTGAAGTTAAATGTTTTTGTTGAATTTTATATTTTATTTTAGAATTGATGCGGTGTATCATATTGGTTGTGTATCCGTTCTGTTTTGCAATATGCATGATGGTGTATAATTCTTCAACATAATCTTCATCGCTCATGGGAATGTTGTTGAGCCTTACTAGCATATGATTGTATGCTGCCATCTTATATTGTGCTGGGTGTTTCGACGTTCTGTGAATAGTATGATCCGTTTGAGTTGGTTTGCGGTAAATTGAAAAATTGTGTCTTTTGTTTTTGTTTTTGATTGTTAAATCAAGGAAGTTGATGGATCATTAAAAAAATTATTACGAAAAGAAAGACATTTTAATTTATTTTAAACTTATTATATATTTGTTTCTAAATATATATACGTGTTTAAATAATATAAAGTTTTAATTTATTTTATTTTTTAAAATAAAAATCGAATATCCACGTAATAAAAGTCATCAGTAATTAAAATAAAAATATCATACATGATCTACTAGTATAGTTTTCAAGTTCCGTTGTAGTCCAGTGTTGACGGTAAAAATAGCTTATTACCTCAGAATTCTTTCGGACAAAACCGATTGACATGCAATTTGTACAGTCAGTAGAGAATGGCTCAAGGAACAAAACTTGTGTAGTGCCAATGTGTGTTTTTACCTAGGGGGAGGGGGAGGGGGCATTCCTTACCGGGGGCGGAAATTAGTACACTCTAACCGCATAAATCGATAAAGTGATGAATTCTAAGCAAAAAATGTTCCATCAAGTTTTTTCGATAATCAATATTTTTCGAGTTATTCGCGATTGAAAATGTTGATTTTTTATCTAAAAAATGCATGTTTGAGAGCAATAGGAAAATTTCACCGAAAATCATGATTGGTTTTTTAACGATAACTTCCTTATCGTCATCTCTAATCGCTCCAAAAATCATTTTGCAGAGAATTTCAAGGGCTAAAAGGCTTGTAAAGTTGAACTTCCTTGAACCCTTCGTTTTTGCGATTTTTTAATTTAAAGGCCTCGGGGGTGGTGTTCCTCGCACTCAAATGCGAACATAAAACGGTATAATCTCTACGGTAGAAAACCTAAATTCTTGTACTCTTGCATTTATTTTTTGTGTCTTCCTTAGTTTTTGAGTTATTGTGAAAAACGGAATTTTTTTCAAAAATTTCAAAACTCATTTGAAATGCATTCTCTGTCGAGAACGCATTTGAAATGAGTTTTTAAATTTTTCAAATTTTTTTTTAATTTCTAGAACATATTGTTGGTACCTAAACAAAGTACATTATAAATGGATTACGTTTAATTTCAATTCTTGCGGCTAAGCCAGCTGATTTTTTCTCCGAAAAACGATACAACCATTTTATTTTTATCAGAACTCCGTAAATTTGTACACTAACGGCTGTTACTAAAGCTCATTTTAAAGGTCATTTGAAGTATTTTAAAAAAAGTGGGAAAAGTTGTTCTCCAAAAGTTCGTCACTTTTCCGTTATTTAACGTTGAATGGTTCGAATTCAGTTTCCGGCGAACAAATAGTCATCTTCAAAAGTAATATTTTCGAGTTATTCGCGAAAAATCGCTCTAAAACATGCATTTTTATTTTCTTTTACGCAAGTAAAATAAAGTATAGTAATCATGAAAATTTTGGACCTTGAGATTTTTAGAGATTTACCTGTTTTGAGGTCCTCTTAGTCCGAAAAAGTGGGTTTCGAAATGTTGTCTGTCGTCAGTATGTCAGTCTGTATCCTCTCTGCAGCCCAGATGGTTTAACCAATCGAACTGAAACTTCAGATTTAAGCTTCTTTGATAAATTGGGAGGTCCCTGTGAATATAACTCTAAATCGGCTAACCGAAGTATAACTTTTTCCGTTGGCCCAGAAAATGTATTTTGCAAATATCTTAAAAAGTATAGTACTTTTTACTTTTTGCTTTTTACTTTTTACTTTTTGCTTTTGACTTTTCACTTTTCACTTTTCACTTTTCACTTTTGACTTTTGACTTTTGACTTTTGACTTTTGACTTTTGACTTTTGACATTTTACTTTTGACATTTTACTTTTTACTTTTGACTTTTGGCTTTTGACTTTTTACTTTTTACTTTTTACTTTTTACTTTTTACTTTTGACTTTTTGGTGACGTTGGCCAATTCGTATGGCAGGTACCAAACCATCTTGACATACAGGTTCTAAAAGCTATTGAATTCTCCGCCTCGACCATAGAAACGGATTGGCGAAAAACACTGTCATTGTAGACATTGAACTTCCGGAAACATACGAAAAGTGTCATTAACAAAATCGCAAGATAGATAACTCTTCAGATGTCGGACTACTTTCAGTTTCTTGCTAAATATTAAGGAACGACTATTGAATAAATTAGTACTAACTCATCTTTTAAACAACCTAATGACTACCTAAACTAAAGAGACAGGTAGACTAAAACAGACTACCTCTGTGAAATATTTAATACTTTTGTTAACCAACAGAATGGCTTACCACAGAAGGAATTTTTGAAGTTTCAAAATGACATAGGCATAGTCTGGAAGCTATCCTGATCGGTACAACAAACGTCGGTAAACTACATTGACAAGATTGAGTGACAGAATTGGCCGTATAACCTTCCCAACTTATCAAACTCAGATTTAATCGTGATTTAATTTAAGTTTAAGCCAGAATATAACCTCTTGAAGCTTTTGAAAAATGGAGATTTCGAAGAGGATGTAAGCGTGTTTTCCAGAAATCCCATTTTTTACTAAAGCGAGAACCGTAGCTGGAATAATAAAAATAAAAATTTAAGGAACAGAGAGAGAAAGGGGATCTGTGTTTATTCGACCATACTCAAAAGGGAACACTCTCAAGGAAACTTAAAAATTAGTTCGCTTGGTTCATTAAATTTTAGCTGTCACTTAACAAATTTGATAGGGCGAAATTGTTCGTGTAAACTTAAAAAAACAATAAAAAATGCTGTACAAATTTTTTATCGCGGGAACTTAATGTAAATTAATAATTTTTACGATATAAATGAATTTAATACAATTTTTCCTAAAATAACTAAAAAATCAAACAAAAATATCTCGCTTTGAACTTAAGAATTTTTAAGTTATCTTTGGTCGATATGTCAAAATAAAATAAGAAAGGTTTGGTTTCATTCAAATTCTTATTTTTTATTTTTCTTATTCCACTCCTTAAGATGTGAACTAAAACAAAGAATATAAATAATATATTGACCAAAATTCATTCACCAAGCTCAGCGTAACCAATCGAACTAACTCTTTAAAGATGTATGATTTCCGGAAATCCCACCTTTTACTAAGATACGAACTAAAATAAAGTATGTTTAATATATTGACCAGGATTCATGTTTATGCAGTTATACTTAGAATCATCCATTGCAATTCCACAACTTGTAAAAATCCCGGTTTTTTCGTAGCGGATCGGTTTCCTAAATTTGAAAGCTCGCCATTATGTTAATTAAACTTTGTTTTAGTTTGCATCTTTGTAAAAGTTTGGATTTCCATGCCTATCTAATAGAAAAAGTTATACTTTACATTGAAAAGTGATAAGCATGGTGTCAAAATACGCTTGCCAAACAGACGTAGTTTTGTGACAATTTTTCTGAAATCAAATTTATTTTTTTCATTTTATATAAAATTTTGTTAAAACATGTTTGTTCGGCATTATCTGTTGAGGCCATTTATACAATTAAATTTAATTGTATGTTATTTGGTAAAATAAACCATTTTTGGTCTGACGCCTGCAAATTTAAAATAAATATTAATTTAAATAAATAAATTTTAATTTGCATGCGACGCGCGCTTAACTCGCAAATTTTAACTGCAAATTGCAATACAATTTCATTTCCGCAAGTTCTGATCTTTATTTTTGTTTTATCATATTAATGGGGCTAATAAAGAATGTGGTTCATCTTTATGTACATAATTTTGTGTGTGAGTATTAGAAACTAAAATTATTTTTTAGTGATAAATTTAGAGGGGGAAGCAATTTGTTTTTGCTACGTTAATAGGACTCCATTAAAGGTATAGTTAGTACATTTTTGTGCTTGGCTAATATTATATAGTTGACATGCAATTATAATAATTAAATTTGTAATCGAGTCATTCATTTGATCTTGAAATATGCCAATTCTGTGATATCAACTGTGCTGACAATAAATTTTTAGATTTGTTTGCGCTCCATACTCGATATACATTCATTCTTCACTGAATGAAAACTAACTAGTAAACGGAATGGAATAATATTAATTTTTATTCTACTTTGCATGTTACAATAAAACTATGTACATGCTAAGCTTTGTATTATTTGTAGAGAAGACACAATAATAATATAATAATATAGAGAGTGGTTAGGTCTTTTTAGGTGTAGTTTCGTTACAATTAAAATAAAAATGGTTATAGTTTTTTAGTTAGTTATATTTATTTTTATTTGTCATGCTTTAAAAAACAAAGAAATAAGGTTTCATTTTATTTATTTACCGTGTGTCTGTGGAAGAAAACCGATAAATAAATTTAATAAAAAGACATTTACAACAAAGCAGTGAGTGAGACTCAACTTCGAGCTAATTTTTTTAATTTATACATATTTTAAATAAAAAAGAAATCTGGTTTTCTACTAATTAACTAAATATTTTGAAAGAAGATGGTTAACTATTCGTTTTAAAAAAAAAATAACGAGATTGCATTATTTTTGTATTACACATATATAATAATGTTTGGATGTGCTGTTGAATCTAAGCGATGGATTAGTCAAAGAGAATCGAGGTAAATTTATTATGAACATAATAATATCGTTTTAACTCCATGTGTCATTTATATCGAGAGTGACGATAGTAGTTCGTGTGAATAGTGATAGTGAATATAAGTGGAATTCAAGAAGTAATAAATTTTGTTTGTTTAATAGTTCCCAGCCAAATCAATTTAGTCAGTCAATTTATATGAATTTAAAATAGTTTAAACGTAACTATTCCACTTTATAGTTTAAGTGGAAAACATATGTTTGATTAATCAGCGCGGTGTTGTTATGTGAAGTTTTATTTCGATTTTTGAGGATATCAGTTAGTATAATATGTACTGATAATGAGAAATAGTGCACAAAAATTGTTACTAAAAAATCATGAATTCTTGTAGGCTTTACGATGTCAGGTATGTAAGGAGAGTTTTCAATTATGTTAATTAATTTGGTTTGTATGAAAATAATAATTGCAAAACTTGGTTTTTGTATTAGCTCTGTTAATTCCTTGAATCATAGTTTTATCATGGTTTTTTGCCATAGTCGTTTGCCATAATTAAATAAATGGAGGCTATTACAGAAGATCGGTTTTTTTCATCGGAATCGAGTTCTCCCATCGACAAATTGGTTTTAAAGAATTCAATTACATATGAAAACAACTTATATTCGATTTATTTTTAGATGTAATCTTCCTATCGTACTAGTCCTATAGTACGAATGGAAAATAGTACATTATTCAACGAAAGTGTAATGATAGTTAAAATTTACTAGGATGAGGATTGCGACGCTAAGCGCCAACTTATGAGTTTCGAGAAAATGAATATGTAAGTCGATTTTCTTCCTAAAACTGAGTTGTGTTTATTGAAATCGGACAATGATGTCTTTCCTGATTTTCGACTATTAAAATGTTTCCGTTATGTTGAACGGATTTTCTGCAAAACGAGAAAATTATTTGGCCTTTGAGATCTGTTTTTGTGTACGTCACACATCTGAAATTTTTTGCAGCTTAAAATACAAAATAATGGAGACACACTAATACATTATAGAAAAAAGAAATCCGTTCAAAATATGCTTAGAAAACATTGGGGATACACTGATATTGTAAGAGAATTTTAAAAGAGAGTGCCGGTCCGGATATTCAAAACTCAGTTTTGGAAGTTTGAAACCTTTGAAATAAATAAATAATTTTTAGTACTAATTTTTGACATTTATTTACCTATGACAATTTTTATGACAGCTACCGAATAAATTCATTGTTTGATTTACTAGCTGTAATTGACATACTGTACCGATTTAACTTAATTGGCGTAATTATACCTTAATAAATGTACCATCCATGACATTTTTTGTCCAAACAACTATCCATTTCTTGAAAATTACTGTAATTAAAATAAAGCAACAAAAATATGAGGCGGGGAAATATATCAAAAAATTATTACACTATTCGGAGAGCATAATAGAAAATTGTGAATTTAGGGGAATATTTTTCAAATAAATGTTAAAAATTTGTCCTAACAAACAGTTCTCATGTGTTTCGGATACAGTCTAAGTAGAATTTCTCAAATAAAATAACGTTTATGTTTCACAATGTTCATTTAAAATAAGATTAAATATTAATTCAGTTTTTCATAGAATTATTTTACTTTTAAACAATAAATAGTTAATTAAATCATAAAAAAATCACATTACCATCACATTTCAATATAAAGTTATCAATTTCAGTACGTTTGCAAAATAGTTTAGCAATTTATTCTTTATTATTGCAAATAAATCAAATAAAAATTTTTATCAACTTCGGGCTTATAACAAGCATGTCTTTTTTTTCCCCCCTGACAATTTATAGTTAAATTATATGGAAAGACCAATGGTGAAAAAATTTAAAAATTGTACGCTTGGAGATAGTTTTGCGCATGTCCGGCAACTTAATTAAGCTTGAAGCTATTGTGTCCAATTCTGAGTTCAAAAATTTTATGTTGTGTTATTTTTGTTTTATCAATACAAATCTATATAGGAAGCGGAGAAATAAAATAACATAACATAAATTTTATCGTTCCAGAATCGGACCCATTATGTGTGTTTCGATACTTGTTTTGAGCCAAGTTTTACTGCTCATAACTTAAACTTGCTGACGAATGGCTTAAAATTTAACGGTTGAAAAAGCGGTGTTAACAAACACATGGTTTATTGTCTACACCTACAAAAATGTTAAATTATCTAAATTATAAGCTTCACGTTTTTGTAATAATGTTACAAATAATATTTTAAAATGAAGTTGTCTCTTAAATGTTTTATGATTTTTTGTTTCATCCGTCTTTCGAATTTTCAACATGATGAAAATCCGAGTCCATGTCGGATTGATCGGTCCCTTGTTGTTGCAATTTCGCTCAAATGAAATAAATTATAAACTTATCTTTCAACCTGCCCATCAAAAGGACGAACTGGTGACGATTTTTCGTCAACTATTTTTGTCCACTCTACTCTACTGTTTTGTAAAAGTTATAATGTTTTATTATTTTGTACAGTGTTACTCTACCTTAGGGTTAATCAAGAAAAGTGCTCAATGCAAAATTCGTGTTGCTTTTTTATGTCACGTGACCAAAAATAATCTTTTTCTATTGGCTAATTTTTTTTTTTTCCTTTATTTAATACTATATTTCAACTGATTTACAAATCATTTAGTAATTTATCTTTCTTAAATGAAGATTCACATTTGACGGGAATTTACATAGTAATTATTTTTCTCTATCCTAATTAAGTACAACTGCCCAATTCCAAAGGTTTCTGCCTTTGAAGTCTTCTTACTGCATTGGTGGTATCCAACAAACTTCGTATGTCTGCATTTTGGTGCCGAGATATCCGCTGAATGTGTTTCTTCGCATGATTTTGTATTTCTTCACTTACATATTCCATGTTTAAGTCCCTATGGAGGTTATCATTTCTAATGTACCATGGTGCGTTTACAATGCCACGCAGCACTTTGTTTTGAAAACATTGAATCATTTGTACATTTGTCTTCTTGGTACAACCCCAAAGTTGAATACCGTAGGTCCATACTGGTTTAAGTATTTGCTGATATAATAGCAATTTGTTACATATTGTAAGCTCAGAGTTTCTACCTATTAGCCAATAAATTTTCCTATATTTAATGTTCAATCCTTCTTTTTTCTTTTTAACATGCTCTTTCCATCTAAGCTTGCAATCGAGAGTCATGCCGAGGTATTTGGCTGTATTTGCATTTGGAACCGGCCTTGAATTAAGTTTCACTGGAATCCAGTTAACTTTCTGATTTGTGAAGTTTATGTGAACCGTCTTTGCTTCGTTTAGGCTAATGCGCCATTTCTTTGTCCAACTACTCACTGTGTCGGTTGCTTTTTGAAATTTGGTCGTTGCTTCTGATATACACTTTCCAGTCGCCAGAATAGCTGTATCGTCTGCAAATGTTGCTATGGTGGCACCTTCTGTATTTGGCATATCTCTGGTGTACAGGATGTACAATATAGGACCCAGTACGCTACCCTGTGGTATGCCTGCTGATATTCTCTTCAGTTCAGAGTACTCTCGGTTATATTTTACACGGAAATGTCGGTCTGCGATATAAGATTTAAGAATTTGATAGAATTGCTTAGGTAGATCTCGATGCAATTTAAATTCAAGTCCTTGGTGCCAAACTTTGTCGAAAGCTTGTGCTACATCTAAGAAGATGCTGAAGCATATCTTCTTATTCTCAAGTGAGTCTTCGATTATATCCGTTATTCTGTGAACTTGTTCTATCGTAGAGTGATTTTCTCTAAATCCAAATTGGTGTGGTGGAATAAAATTTCTCTCTTCTATTATTGGCTTGAGTCTCTTGAGCAGTAATTTTTCAAATAATTTTGAAATTACAGGAAGTAGTGAAATCGGGTCTGTACGATTATTTATCGTTCGCTGGTTTGCCTGGTTTGGGGATCATAATTACTTCAGCAACCTTCCATTGCCGTGGGACATATTTTAGTCTGAAGACAGCATTGATAATTTGAACCAATTTTCGTAGTCCCTTCTCGGGAATGGCTTTTACGTTTTGTCCAGTAATTAAATCATATCCTGGAGCTTGTTTTGCGTTCAAATTACACTTGATCTCATTTTTTAATTCCTGTAATGTTACACATTGAATATTATATTCATCAATTTTGCTAACTGTTATTAAGTTTTCATCTGCTGTTTGCCTAGGTAACGGTTGAATGGTGTCTTCCAAGTGAGCCGCAAATAAAATAGGTTTTTGCTTGTCGCTTTTGGCCCAGGTTCCTTCCCCATTTTTAAAAGGCGGCACATGCATTTTGGTTCTTTTTAATCCCTTTGTTGCTTTCCAAAGAGAGTAATCAGTATCTTTATGTTCGATGAGACCGTTTAAGTACTTGTTAATAGTTTCATTCTTCATTTGTTTTATAAGTTGTTTTAGTTTATTGCATAGAAAATTTAGAACTTTTTTGTTTACCGGGGCGCGTGTCCTTTGCCAGGTCTATTGGCTTGATACAGGAAATATATTAAATTGGAAAAGTATTTTAAAAATAATCGTTATACTGAAAGAGTTTACATCAGTAAAAAGTTCAGAATACAATATAAAAATGTTCAGCTGCATACGAAAGGTAGACATTTTTGGAGATACTACATAATTGAACATTGCTACATTGAACACTCTGTAACTCAACAACTTAGATAGATTCGACAAATTTGATTACAGATTCGAAAAGAACAGAAAAAATTAAGTTAGAAACCATTAACACTAGACTTATCACGACGGGTTAAATGACCCGTTTTAAACTTTTTTCAGAAGTTCTTAAAAATAACATTATCATATAACCATTGGAGCAGAGATAACATATTTATCATCATTTCTCATTTTACTAAAATCACGAAAAAAATAAACTTTTACATAGAGATCCGTTCAACATGGCATATTTCAAAATGGTATATGAAAATGTGACATAAGGTACACTATGGCATATTTCAAAACAGCATATTTCAATAAGGCATACGGTACATTACGGAATAAGGTACACTATGGAATATTTCATAACGACATATGTCAATACGGTATGTCGTACACTAAGTGAAAAGCTACATGACGGCATATTTCAATATGGCATATGGTACAAATGGCATATTCTAACTTAGCTATTTTTTAGCTGATTATGATGAAATTTGACAAGTGCAATGAAAATGGAATACTAAAAATTTGTTTTGGACGAAGTTCTGAAATATGGCTATTTAGGGTAGAACACCGGATATAACGAAATTTACCGCAAACGATGGAAATGGGATTATAAAACTGATTTTAGATGTAGTTCTGGAATATGGCCAATTATTGATGGGCCTTGACAATTTTTAACCGATTATGGTGAGATTCGACAAGTGTGATGGAAATGGTATTCCTAAATGAATTTTAGTTGAAGTTCTGGAATATGATCAATTTTGACAGAATTGGGTTGTTTATTAGCCGAATTCGGCAATATAGATCAAAATGGGACTCTAAAATGGTTTTTAGATGAAGTTCTGGAATACGGCCAATTCTGATGGAACTTGGCTGTTTCTTAACCGATTATGATGAAATCCGACATATAGTATATATACGATAGAAATGGGATTCAAAAAAGGATTTTAGATGAAGTTCTGGAATATGCCCAATTATTGATAGAACTTGGGTATTTCTTAACCAATTATGGTGAAATTCGACAAGTGTAATGGAAATGGGATTCTAAAATGAGTTTTAGTTGAGATTCTGGAATATGGTCAATTTTGATAGAGTTTGGCTATTTATTAACCGATAATGATGAAATTCGGCAAAACTGATGGAAATGTGATTCTAAAATGAATGATTCTAAAATCTCCAATAGACGAACGTAGGGTTCTGAAATGGTGTTTAGATAAAACTATAGAATATGGTCAATTAGGATGTAACTTGGCTATTTCTTAACCGATTATGCCGAAATCCATTCTTTTAAAATAATTTTCTTTCACTTGAGAGAATTTTCCTTTAAACCTTCACCTAACATAATTTTCCTTCAATTAGTAGAATTATCTTTTATTTATTTAAATTTTCCTTCACCTATTGACATTTTTATTCAGTTATCAGAATTTTCTTTTGATTAACAGAATTTCCCTTCCACAATAAAATTAAATTTATTCTTCCAATGGAAATAAATTTGTATGTAAATCTAATTTTAAAATTAAAAATTTTTATGAACATCAATAATTAGCAAGGTAATGCGCTTATTAATTCTCCGATTTTTTATTTTATTTTTGTAATTATGGCTTTTATGGCCTTTAAGGGTTATTTTTTTACGAAGATATATAGGGAAATCCAAATAAAAATCCAAAGATTAGATAGAAGAAGCATTGGAAGGTGCTATTTTGAATTATACCGTATTGTACCATATGCTGTAGTTTAGCATATGCCGTTTTGAAATATACAGTTTTGAAATATTTCGTAGTGTACCTTATGCCGTAGTGTACCATATGCCGTTTTAAAATATCCCGTTTTGAACTATACCGTTTTGTCATATTTCGTAATGAAATATGCCATATCGAACGGAACTCTTTGGCATATACATACATATGTATTATATATGCAACGCATTTTAAACTCATTGCCTCATAAAAGACACCAATACAACGAAAACTATAACATTGGAAACATCAGGAATTTATTTTCTTTCCGTGTTCTTTCTGAGTAAAGATTTTTTGTTATTTTACTGATAATTTGTATCCCAAGAATGTCGAGTAAATCAAGATATATTTGAAAACATTAGAAAGAATAAATAACTCTTGATGCTAGATGAAGAGTGTTCGGAAATAAGTGAAGTATGAAGTGCTTCACTAAGCTCAAAGCATAAATTTATAGACATTGAAAGAAGGGTAACGTTATAACTGAAAGTGTAGACAAGGCGGATCAGATGGCCAGAAAATAAATTCTCCATAAAATCGAAATCCTGAAAATATTTGGGTTTTTCAAACTTTCGAAACTCTGTTTTGAAAATATGGACCCGCACTCCCTTTTAAAATTCTTTTAGTTTTCTTCACATGAGTGTGTCATGCAAGTGTGTAACTGTGGCAAGTGGAAAAACTGTTCAACATAATAGAAACATTTTAATAGTCGAAAATTAGATATGACAGATATGACAAACTTGATTACACATTCGGTGTGTGTGTGTGTGTGTGTGTGTGTTTTTTTTTTTTTTTTTTTTTTTTTTTTTTATATTTAGATTAACGAGGTACAGGGGGGAACCTTCAAAAGGTACTCGCCTGGGAAAACCTTCTACCTGTAAGACGAGTTATGTGGGATTTTTACCGCACTAAACCCTAACCTGCACCTCTAACCCTGCTCCTGGAACGGTGGTTCCCCGGCGGCACTCTTTGTAAATACTACTTCGCCGGGGCGTTCTATTAGATGTTACTTCCGTCCGATGTTGCTGATGTTGTTACAACTAATCCTCGTACGTGGTGCGAAGATCCTTGATGATGAATTCCGCGTACTCTGCAATTTTGTTCCATGCCGATTGGTTCATCAGCATGCACCCCACTATGTTTTCTGGACTGATGGAATGGTCCAGATTCCTCTCTAGTTCCGCCCGTGTCCCCTCGTAGAAGGGGCATTGGAAGAACACGTGTTCCGCATCCTCGGTCGCATCGCGGCAATGATGACAATTTGGGGAGTCACTTCTTTTGAATCTGTGCAGGTATGCCCGAAAGCATCCATGTCCAGTCAAGAGTTGGGTGATGTAGTACCCGACTTCCCCGTGCAGGCGATTGACCCATTTGGTGACATCTGGGATCAGCCGATGTGTCCACCGACCTTTCGTCGAACTGTCCCATCTATCTTGCCAGAGACGAAGACTCTCAGGTTTCTCCTCTTCACAGAGGACCCTTCGCTGCTCTTGTTTCTTCCTACGGTGTTGACGTTGCCGTTCTCCTGCCAAGATGTCGATGGGCGGGCATGATGCAACGACATTGACAGCATCGTGTGATACCGTTCGATATGCTGACGCCGACGTGTGTGTGTGTGTGTGTGTGTGTGTGTGTGTGTGTGTGTGTGTGTGTGTGTGTGTGTGTGTGTGTGTGTGTGTGTGTGTGTGTGTGTGTGTGTGTGTATGTGTATGTGTGTGTGTGTGTGTGTGTGTGTGTGTGTGTGTGTGGGTGTGTGTGTGTATGTGATACACACATTGTTTACCCAGAAACTCGCAATACTCAAGTATTATCGGAAAAAGTATCCCCAAGTTTATACCATGTGTTCATTTGAGAAGTTCCTACCCGAATTATCTCGAAAACCTAGCTATTGACAGATCACATAAAAACAATTCAATTTCAGATATATACTTGATATTTTTCACGGCTAGGTTAAACATATGTAGTTTTCCACGTAAAACTTTTTACAAAAATTTTTATTTCAATAACCACCAAATGTTTTTTTTGGTACTATCGACTTTTTACTTTCGACTGGAGACTTTCGGCTAACTCTAACAGGGTCAAATTTCTATAACCATCCGCGAGAAGATTGAGGAGTGGCTTGAGGAATATAATGGGAGAGGCGGTTATTGTTTGACCAGTAATATTTTAATTTATTTGGATAAGTGTCAACTGGAAAAGAGCAATAAAATGCAAGGTAATGGATTAATGGAGTCTGCAGTCTGGAAGAAAGAAATGTGTTTCATGCTAATTTCAAAAGCAATGAATAATCGAATTAAAATACAAATTTTCTTAAAAAACATAGACCCCTACTATTAAAGTATGTGCCGATCTTGTGTATGGTGAAATATGCATGTGCCAACATTTTTGTAATTGTAAAATCTATACAAACCATTTTTTTGAATTCTTTACCGTTGGTCGGGATTAAATATTTCTCGTTGTGCTCGGATCATTGAACGGATGAAAAATCCGAGCACAAAAAAAAATATTATATTGTAACAATAAACTATTCCAGAACTGCAACAATTAATTTAAAATTTTAACCTTTTAGAAACTGCGCCGACAAAATAATGTGGATTAGTCATAAAAGCAGAAAAATTCAAAAATTATTAATGATAATCTTACATCAAATTTCAAATTTAATTATTGTGTTATGTTTCGGCTGAGTGATTTGAATAATAATGATGCTAATTTCATTTTAATTACGAATATCTCAATAAAATGTTACGTTTAGAGGCTAAAAATTTAAGTTGCTAAATAATTTTTTACAGCAGACATCCGATCTATGTCGGGTTTTTTTTATTTGCATTGTTCATGTATTGTTCTGCTTTAAAAAGATAAATGTTTTACTACTATTCAGTCCAGCCTCGCAGAAATCATCTGCTTAAGCAAGAGTCTGATAGTACCGTCTGTATAAAATTCATTACCTAAAATTTCCATCCGTGCGATTATTTAATATTAAACTTTTATAACAACAAAAGTAAATAATATTCGGAAGGATTATTTATGGAATAAAAGGCTGTTTGTACAGGCACTTTCCCAAATGAATTTGCTTAAATCGTTTTTTTCTTTTCTTAATTTAAGAATTTTTATATTTCGTGTTACACGCTAAACCGTAATTTTGAAATTTTAACCACAAATGGAAATAACATTTTCTGTAATTTCAATTCAAAAGCTTCCTTATCAACTCAGTATTGTTTACAATTTATTTATTTATTTATTTTTTTTATTATACTAATAAGATAATTCATTTTGGATTATTGATCTATACTATAAGAGTATTGCCTTTCAAATTAATTAATTTTTAGTTACCTTTATTTTGCATGAATATTTTTTTTTGTTTGGTTTTATGACACAATATACTCGTACCACATTTATTGATTGTAAAATCAATAGATTTTTCTCTATTAAAAACCAATTTAGCAAAACATATAACGTTATTAGTTGAAGTTTGATTTCTATAAGAACTATTCGTACTATATATGTGCTTGTGCTATAGTGTCACATTTTTTTATGTATAAAGAGCTTAATTAAAATTAGACGGGTGTTTATTATTTAATTAAAGTTCATTCTTTGTGATGTGAGTATAAACGATCAATTTAAAATTAACAAAATTTATTTGTATGAACAAACAAACAAAATTTCACCTGATAAAAATTACAATGTTCAATTAATATATTTGTAGTTTATTTTCATGAATGTTAATTAGCCTTTAACATTTTACTCCTGAATTTTATTAGATTATTTCAGATAAATATAATTTGTAATAACTGTTTTATGTGCTTTTAGGTTATTTAGATTTCAAGGAAGGGCCAGAATTCACAAACAAGGAACATATTTTGTCCTGTTACCTAATGACGACTAAGTCTCTCGGCAGAAGCTCTAAAACCTATTATTTTATTTTTTTTATTTATAACATTTTGTACATTATCGTTCCCGTTCAGTTCCGTCAAGTTCCGTCAGAACCATATAAAAAACAACGGGCGAGTTCACGCTCAACTCACAAAAGTATTTTGTGAAAACCTATACGTTGAATCAATTTAAGCCTCTTTCGATGGGCCTGACAAACCAATGCAGATAGACGGCTGCCGTTGGCTTATTAGTTAAATTGCGTTAAATTGTTGGTATATAAAGTTAGTTATAAACGTATTCCAATTGTGTTTGGAGGACGAACCTTACCAACATTAATTGTTTAATTAAAAATTGAAATTTATAATTTATTTGTTTTTAAAGAAAAATACAAACGACTAAATTTCAGTATATCCAAGTCTCGGTGAGCTTGGGCAAAGTACAGTTGTGTTAAATTAATCATCTAAATCCTGTACACTTTAAAATCATAACAGCTGGAAAGACGGTAGCATCTGCAGCTTCTTCCTTGCGTGCAACTTTAGAAAATATCATTCGAATCTTTTACCACTTTTATAGTTTTTGTTTCCTTTAATCCCCACTCATCAACAGCACGAGCAATACTAAACATAGCATAGCATACCGATTAATTTCAAAATTATTATTATTTATCAATGGATATGTGTCATTTTCACAGCTCGCGAAGATGTATAATATTTGGTATTTAAAGTATGCGTGTAATACTGTTTGTTTCTAATATATTCGTAAGTATTTCCATTTCACTTTTTTGAATTACTTACACTACACATGCAAACCTTTTTTTCTTTCCATTTTAATCCGACGGAAACTGTAATTTGAATTATATAATGCGTGTAAGTTCGGCGCATTTTGTGTTCGTTTTTCTCGTATGTATATAATTTGCAATTTCGTTCGTACCGGATTTTCCGTTCCTTTTTTTACATGAAATTTTTGACTTACCCCCGCTAAAGATGTTTTCACATCAAAAAAATATTATTAACCGTATTTGTTATATATGGTATGGAACGTGACTTAACTGGTGCGATTCCGGTTCAGTCTTAAAATCAAATGATAAATTTGATTAAGTGTAAACAAAGCAAAAAGCCGAATTCTTTGTTTCTTGTATTATGCCTAGTATAAAACTGAAATGATGGAATTTTACCAAGAAGTAAAGCAATGATACACGGCACTACTATTATATGAAGTATTTTACAAATTTTTTGTACGATAAGCTGCAGTTGCTATATTTATACCATTAGCTCTACCCAACAGTTCAGCGGTTATTTCAGGAATTGCTTCTACAAATCTTTTTAAGATACTTTACCTCCTTATTAATATCTCAGAATATATGTGTTTATAAACAGAACCATATCTTATATTGCACTTTAGTCCTAAGTTTGTGAACAAATCTTTTTGTAATTGTTTTTTCCGACTAATTAGGATTTAGAAAAGATAGAAAAACAATTTCGTATGCAATCAATGATCCAAAAAACAAAGTACAAAAATGTTTGTACCAACCTCTTTGCTTTGATCAATAAAAATCAGTACAATTTTAAAAGGAAAGAGAAATCTTTACACTTTGTAATGGGTTCAAAAGTGACAGACGATCATAAATAATTTTTCATTTTGGTCATGTTAGCTTTGCGAAACTTTAAAATCAAATAAAAAAATAAACAAATTACCACTTATTGATTTTGTGGCAGAGACACAAAATCCCGAGAATGAAAATCCCGAGGGTACAAAATCCGAAGGGTTTGAAAAAATCCCGAGGGTAGAAAATCCCGAGGATACATAATCCCGAGGTACAAAATTCCGAGCGTACAAAATCTCGAGGATACAAAATCCCAACTTGACTAAATTTCGATCTACAAAATCCCGAAAGTCTATGCAAATTTCAAAATCTTGTTGGGACCACTACATTTGCCTAAAAAAAAATCCAGAAAATTTAAAATGCAGAATAATTGAAAAGTTAAAATATAGAAAAAAAAAATCCAGAAGTAAAAATCTAAAAATTACCAAATAATCAATCAAAATTATATGAGTGAAAAAAAATTCAGTTTTATAGGCATTTTTAGTCACTTGAAACATTAGTGGTATCTATCAGTAGAAGCGATACGAGCGATACAATTCCTTTGATCTGTGTCTGAAAGATTGACGAAGCAATTTCCATTATCACAAATATTAAGAACTATTCTGAAGAAAAAAGGGGTCGTAACGACATCCCGCGTTTTAAAATCTCACTTTATCAAAATCCCGCCAAAAAAAAAATCCCGCTTTTTATTCCATATTCTTGTTTTTCAAAATCCCGGTTCTGCAAAAATCAAAATACCGGTTTTACTTTATTTTACTTTAAATTAAAATTCTCCTTCACCAGAAGAGGCGGCCCAAATTAAACAAATATGTCTTTCAAAACCAAGATTTTGAAAACCGGGATTTCGGAAGCCGAGATTTTGAACCCGTGATTTTGAAGGCGGGGTTTGGAAAGCGGGCAAACTTACCCACCCCTGGAAAAACTCGAATTTTATAGACATTTTATAAATCTTAATTTTAACTTGGGCCACACTTAAAGAATTGAAATCGAAATTTTTTGTTTCGGTATTTTTTTTCTAGATAAGGCAGCCAACCATTTTTCAAAAAATCATTTAAAATCATTCCGCGCGGAATTCAATTTTATTCGGGGTTACCTCGGGATTACGGGATTTTGTACCCTCGGGGTTTTTTCCCCTCGGGGTTTTGTACTCTCGGGATTTTGTACCTTCGGGATTTTCTACCTTAGGGATTTTGTCCCTCGGGATTTTGTCCCGTGGGATTTTGTCCCTCGGGAATATGTCACCAACCCATGATTTTTGCGTCATCGAAAACAATAAGTGATCCTTTGTTTATTTTTAGGCTTCTCAACTCAAGCAAAGCGCTAGAGCGAGAGAGATGCCTTATATCCTCGCTGTTGATATATGTTAACAAACAGTAATTCGAAAAGTACTCATCCGGTTTTTATGAAACAAAGACAGACTAATAGACCTTGATCAAATAAGAAAAACAAGGTATGGGTAAGATATCTAGGTGGTCGGATTTCAAAATTATAGATGCGTAAATATTCCCTTCATAACATATTCAAAACAATACAAGATACTTTCAAAGTTTTATTTTGCTTATGAAATGATTGAATGAAAATGGTTTTGTTTGTATGCATGTATGTATATATTTTTAAAGACGGCATTGTTGAGATGCCGGTAATGCGATTACATCCTGTAATGAATTTTTCTTCTTTTTGATTCAACTTCGTTCTGAAAAGGCATTTCAGTCTAAAACTATTTTGACTGAGTTGCCTTTTAATTTTTGACTGAAACTCCTTTCTGTTGTTGACGAAACTGTGAAACTGCTTTCCGGATCCAGCGTCAAAAATATATGTTTCCATTAAAAAACCGACATGACCATGAAATTTGACCTCAAAGTCAAATTCAAGCTCATCATTTGATTGCCCCCTAAAAATTTTGTAACCGTTCTATTTACACTTTTTTAGATTTAGGCCTTCCCTTGGGAGTTATTTGAGTGGTTTTTTTGAAATGGTTCACCCGGTATAATAAAAATTCGAAGTTGAAACGTAAACCCATGTTAAATCGTCAAAATATTGTCGGGCGGGGCCGCTATATCGTATCTTTATTGAAAATTATGCTACTACAAATTGTTGGTATTAATCCTCTGGAGGAGTGGTTCTGGTTATTGATCCGCTGTGAATACTGTTGATACTACAGTTGATACTTCGCCATCCCGCTTGAGTAATTACATTTCACAATTGCTTTCATTAGAGCTGTAATCATACAGTGGCTGAATATGTTGCAGAGGTATTCCTCATTTAGATCAGTACAAGCGTTGAATTCATTGACAGAGACTGGCTTGTATTATTCCTGCTGGCAAGTAACTTGAAGGCAGCATATAATATATATATATATATATATATATATATATATATATATATATATATATATATATATATATATATATATATATATATATATATATATATAATATATATATATATATATATATATATATATATATATATATATATATATATATATATATATAGATATGTAGCTTGGGCGCTGGTATTACATTGTATAACGTGCATCGGATTCTCTGTACCAAAGGACCATGGCACCACGGTTGTATATTGTCGGTATTACAGTGCACTACGTTAGTATTGTATAAAATAGTATTGCCCGATGACTGTTAGCTCATTTACTTAATAATTTTTCCGCTAGTCTTTTGTAATGATTAAATTAAATTCCCCCTCTTTTTTCTTTCACTTTTTTTTTGTGTATATAACCAGTCACATCTATCTCATCGAAACACAATAAATTATTATACAATTATATATTATAACTAAATATAAATTCACAAAAAAAACACAAATTATATTAAAGTTTTATTTACAACTTTAACAATATGTTTTATTTGGATATTGTTCCTGATACTGCCGCCACTCCTAATGTACAGAATATTGAAAGCGTGTGAAGCAAGAAATTCGATTTAGTGCTGGCTCTGGTTACTCGTCTGTGCGAGAGCATGTGCGTTTCTTTCGACTCTGCTCGTGTACTGGTACAACGGATATTTTGGTAATTGCTCCTTTATAGAGAGGATTTCTCGGGTAATCTGTTAGAACTATGCGTACCAATTCGTCTTTTGTTATTAATGAAGTGCCAATATTCATTAAATTTTTCAAATAGAGTTTCAAACGTAAAAGCTGGTAATAACACAGAATTTAGTACATTAATACACAAATGATATTGTGCCGAAACATTTTTGCTCTTATCTATCACTTTACGTGTCGAGCGAGAATTATTTTTGGAATTTGTTTCCACTTAGCGTAAGTCACATTTGTTCAAACAAAAAACGCGTTGTATACTAAAACCAATAAAGCTAACTTTAATTTTCCTGAATAATTCTTAAATTTTTATAAAACCATGCACCACAAGCTAAATTGAGAAGAGGTTTTACTATTTTCATATTGCAAAATCTTTCTTTATAGTAGGTGTAAGTATTTCTGGGTCTCTTTTCACTTATTGGTTCTCAATAAAAATTAAAATGTTTTAAGACTTTTTAAATTTCCTAGAGTATATTTTTCGATAATTTTAAATTTTCAGTTGGTCAATTACACAAATTATTTAGGTTCTAAAAAGTAACTGAGCGATTTAACGTGAAACATTCAAATCCATGTCAAAAAAAAACTACCGGGAATTGTTAATTTAAAATTCCCACATTGAAGGGATTTAAATTTTTTCCTAGATTGGTAGGATTGTCCTTCATTATGACGCCAACTTTGAGCGCGATCTGTCAACTAGTTTTTTTACAGCAGTTGGTTAAGCCAGTCGACCTCATTAGTGCACGGCGATTTTTACGATGAACGAAATTATTGAACAAAGAGTTCAGTTTTCATTACCATCGAACCAAAGTTGCACCGTAATGCAATAAGTCTTGCATAATTATGTTTTGTAGGATGTGAATGAAAAGTTTTTTAACATTTCAATTTATCACTGAACCAGAATTGCGCTCCTGAACGGAAACGATGATATAGATGGACCTTAATTCGGTGGGCTTGTCATTTTTTCAAATCTCTTTTAGATTGGGTAAGAAGTGACACATAGTTACTCCTCTAGCTATTAAACGGAATTGGAAAGCAAACATTATATGGGAGTATGGGACGATGCAGAGGAATAAAGGCAATGAAAATAAAGTCAATTGGCTTTATTTCTTTTTGAAATGGAAATAAAATCCATCGACTTTATTTCTACTTCAAAAATTTAGTGCAATTATTTACCATTCTCTCCATTCTGAAGGTTATATTTCAATTTTCCTTAATTAAAATCAAGAATATGCGTTAATAATTAATTGTTTCAGTTACGTAACTCAGAATTTAGCTTTTCCTAACCATAAATTGTTCAGTTTCAGATAATTGTTGGTTTCCAAAATCTGAATCCGAGGATTCTCGCAAAAAAATGTGTTATTTGAAGCCTTCGAAAATGACCTCATATCTTCGAGAGATATCCGGGAATTCAGAATTAGCAAGGATTCACTTAGATTAGACGAAACGTGCTCCGCTATTTTCTCATTGGAAGAGATATTACTCTGTATTCAATATTTCTCGAAATTTTATTATGACAGACTGCAGTAAAACTTTCAGAAAATCCATCATCTCGTGGTACATCTAAATTTTGTACGTCTTGATTTACTAATCTATCTGGTAAATAATAAGTCTCAAAACGACGACGTCAGCATAAACAAATGCATTTACTTCCCATATTTTTTAAATACTGATCTGATATTTGCAGCAGTGAAACTATTTTTAAATGTTTTATTTGCCAATTTTGGTATATCAAAAAAAAATTGCAATAAGTTTCGCTGGTGGTGTGAGCATGCAGTTTTTAAAGCCACTTTGAGGTAATTTTTAAAAGGTCCGTAAACGCCCGTCTCTAGTGGTTGCACACGGTGAGTAGAATATGGTGGGAATGAAAGCAGCACAATGATTTTGTTTGACATAAGACGGGTGTGCCTTATATGATTTTCCGTAAGTCAAAGAATAGGTGCTTCACTTGAGCAACGCGTATTACATTTAAGGTTCTCCAATACTTCCAAAAAAAGATTTTCAGTAAGTAGAAAACAGAACTTATTGTGAGAGATGACTATTCATTTGGCATCGAATAAAGAATACAAAATTATTCTCTACTCCGACAATTCAATGCTATGTGTTATTCTCTTGCTCGATGTAACAAAGGGAAGAGTGAACCAAAGGAATAGAAGAGTGGTGGTCTTTTTTCGTTTTCGAAAATATTTTATTTTGGCCAAAATTATCACTGTCCGAACCCGATTCTCAATACTGTCCCAAAAATATGACTAACTAGTAACTATCTTATTCATATTTCAGAATCGGTTAAAACTCGCAAAATTTGTATGGAGTTTCCAACTTTAATTCACAAGAACAAGTGTAATTATAGCCGTTAAATATTGATAAAATAGTGAGGTTAATTCCACAATTTTCCGAGTTTAGTATTATTGTTTGTGTAATAAACTCGGAAATATATATTATTCGACTTAAATTTTCATGCTCTTGTCGAATATTCTGGAAAAAGCGAAATTTAATTTTGAATAAAAGACAATAAACCGGACAGAAAAATCCAAGGAATCTCAGAATCCGAATTTCCAATGTTCAATTCCAATCATTTCCCGAGTCTAATTCCATTTTTTACCGTATTAATTCCCGCAACCTTATTTTGTTGCCCCAACAACACAGATGAAAAATATTCAGGGTGTCGCAGAAAGAATGGATAAGCCTGAATCACCTCATAGTAGAGGCTATTGGGCGCTCAAAATAAAATACAAAAAAAAAAAAATATTTCCCAGGTAGTTCTTAAGATGTCATTTTTTTAAAAACAATGTCGATTTTTTTCACACTACTTTGCGTTTCTGTATACCACAGCTACAAATAAATGAAATCTGTTGGTTTTTCGGTATTATAATATTCTTCGTGGACTATACCAATAGATATGCAGTGTCGTACGAGTAGCTGTTGTAATTTTTTTGAAAATAAAATCTCAACTTCAGTTTTAATCATGACATGTGGTAAAATTTTATTTTTGTAAAAGTTTAAGCATAGTTGGTGAAACAAAAATATATAAAAGCCTAAGCGGCCAGCTATTTTTAAAAAATGCTTCTTTAATGCAGATTTCAAAATGGTACAATACATTCTTTTATTTAATGTAATTTCGAGGTTATTGCTAGTAATATGCATAAGGAGTAAATTCGACTAAATAACAAAATTTTAAAAATTCAATCATTTCTTGTCTTGTCTTGTCTATACCTGATGATGAGAGCTTCATAAAAAACAATGTAACAATGGCAAAACTTTTTTTGACTTATGTACATTTAAAGTAGATGCTCAAACTGCCTGCCACCGACTCTGATATACGCGCGACTTCTCCGCATTAAAGCACTTAAGTCGCGCATAACACTGTAGAGTCATTTTTGAAGCGGCTTCCTAGATACGGCTATGTAACTCTTGTAAATTTCTGGTCGGCTTGGAGTAGGCCTCTTCTTTTAGGTAACCTCAATAAAAAAAATCCAATGGATTTAGATCCGGGGAACGTGGAGGGCACAAAATGGACCCCAGACGTCCCATCCATCTATTTGTGTCATTCAAGTATGTACGGACGGTTACTTCATAGTTCGCAGAAAACTTTCTGGGTACCTCTTCCAATAAATTTGGCAGATTATTTCGAAGAAAGTACAAATAGCTGTGACAAGTTCTTGGACAGTTAAAACGGTTCAATTATCATTCCGTTCAATATGCCAGTCCAATAATTTATTTTATACTGGCTTTTTTGTTCTGTTTTGCTTATTTTCTCTTACGTTTTTAACAAAAAAAGCACCGATTTAGCCCATCACTAATACGCGATAATCCGAGTGGTATATTTCCCTATAAAGGCCTGCAACTTTATTTGCATTGCCTCTGCACTCATCGTAAATAAAATGCTTATTTGCATATTCCTGTGATGTGTACTGAATACGTGACATTTGGATACATAAAAATTCGTCTAGATAAAAGCCAAGTCGTCGTGAAATCACCAAACAAACAAAATCTAAATCAGCAAGCAAAGCGAATAGTCCAATCAAATAGCGATGTGTCGTCGTTTACACACTGATTCACAATCACAGCGCATTAAATACAGAATAAACACATGCGATGTTGAAAAAGTTGAGTGACCCATGATGACTTGATGTTTGTGCATTCGTTTAGCTCGCCATACTGATTAGACACTCGACCGATATGACCCCAATTTTTACTCCAATAGGAATCGCAAAGCACATTGTTTTTTAATCGGTAGTTCACCGCATTCCTAAATAGCTCCATACACACTGTCAAACCCATCAAACTGTCGGCCGATCAAAGTCTACAGTGAGCGATCTATTAAAAAAAAAAAAAATTTAATTTACAAGCTTCGACGCATTCTACCATTCTGCTAAAAATTTATCATGATTTATTGATCGTATTACAGCCTTACGGAATTGTAATCCTACATAGTCTCTCGATAAAGAATGCAAGCTCGTAATGCAAGCAATTGAATTAGGGTTGGCCAAATTTTAGTGAGAATGTCAGACTTAATGTTGCTTAATATATTTTGCACGACCCTAACATGATAATCTTAAATCTGTATTTATTTGTTTTTGTTTTTTCTAATTCTGCTGATTAGTTTTTAACTATGCGGTTTCTCGAATGAATATTGTGATTATATGAATTTCGTTTACTTGGTATATACGTTCATCTTGTGTAGAGTTCAAACTAAACCATTTTAAAATGTATTTTTAACAATAATACTGTATCGTTTCAATTACAGAGTCATGGAAGATCGCCATCAACCAAATGTACTAGATGTAAAAGCAGACGATGCCGTTCCAAATGAAGAGCCCGATTTTATACCACACTTTCAAAGAGTTTCAATCTCAGGTGAAGATACAAGTGGGGTAAGTTACATAATAAACAAGACGTTAGAGTATGCATATAAAACGATTTTTTTTTGTTGTTTTTTTTAGGTTCCAATAGAAGATTTAGAACGAGCTTCCCAATTAATCGTACAAGCATTAGCTATGCGAGAACGTTATATGCAAATATCATGGCAATCGTTTCCTCAATCGACAACCAAATTTTTGCGTTCAATGCACACAAAAAATTTTGAAGAATTTCAGAATATTATCGTGCATGAAGATAAAAAAACTATAGCCGGTAAGTTGGTTAAAAACAGTTTGTTTGGTTAAAAGTTTTATATGGGACATTGTTAAATTGCTAAACGGTGTTGTAGAAATTCTTCCTTATGTAAATTTTTTGTAAAAAGAATAACTTTTTTCTAATTACTACAACATCTTGATTATTTTATATACATATATTAGTCCTGTACAGAGAGTCTCCTTTAATATAAATAGTGAATTTTCTTTTTAATTTTCATTTATTATTTAAAAATTTATTTTGTTATTTATAATTTTTATATAAATTGCAATTTTTTATTTTTGTTTAGAAAATTATATGAATGTGATGTTATCAAGTCCAAGTAGTGATGTTTTAATCTTTAAACAACGTGAGAATACAGAAGGTAATTCGTTTCATAACAAGAAAATTCTTATACATTTTCTTTAATTGGGACGAAATTAACCAAAAAAGGATTTAAATATATAAATAAACAAAAAAAATTTCAAATTTAAGGCTAATTTTTAAAAGCCATAATTATTTTTTTTTTTTTTTACATTTTTTATGTTATGTTAAATTAATTTTTTTATTTCGTTATAAACGGCTAATTTTTTCTAAGTAGATTTAGAAAGTGTAATAATAATTGTTTAGTTGTTACATTATTTATATTTATAGACATTGTTTTAGAAATATTTTCTTTAGTTATTTTCCTTTTTTTAAATAATTGACCGTAGAAAATATTAGTATGGTATATTAGAATATAAGGATTCATTTTTAATGTGTTACGTAAAAGATTTCTTTATACTTAATACTACTTGTTTCATCACCGTGAAATGTGTATTTCAATGTGACTAATTTTCAAAATCACTTATTTCTGTAACATTATTGTAATTGTCAGGTACTATGTATGTTCAATCGATTTTACAAATTCTTATAAGAGTACAGATTTATTATTGTTTTAAAGGCACTTGCTTTAGAAACAAGATTATTGAGATTTAGCTTTATTATGTAAAGATAGAAAATTTTGTTTTATTGTACGGTAGGTAAAGGACTAAGCTACGTAAATGCGCAGCCAGACTCATTCCACTAAGTATAATTTACTCATTAGCGGATTTTGCCAAATGGTAGAGACAAAGAAAAGGTTAGGTTGCACCCTTTATGGCCATATTCTTCGAAAGCCTTAATTGAATATATAATAATGGTTGAACGAAGTTGAATATTCCATTATGCTGATTGAACTGCCTCTCCTGCTCTAAATTACAGTCCCAATCCGAAGCGGAAGCTAGTCTTTTGAGGTCTTATTCAGTGATTGTATCTCTCAATTAGGACGGTGGTTTCGTCTCAGGATTGTGAACGCGTCGATTGTTAGTGACACTGTAACCACAGATAAGAATAGACAGATGTGGATCTTGAATGGGCCATATTTACATTCCAAATTTCAATACCAAATTCCAATCCAATCTGTTTAGACCAGGACGTGTATATAATTTACATTTCTATCCCTTTTTATCCTTTTACCCATGACTATTTTTTTTACATCAAAACAAAAACAAAGCATTTCGATTTTTTTTGGTTTTCGTTTGTATAGAAACTAAATAGAAAAGGCGGCTTCTAGATAGCTAACGAATTATACTCTACGAATTCGATATGCAAACCAAAATATACACACATATCTCAAAAACACCCCTCTAAACAAGGTGTTACGTTAACGTAACATAACCGAAGACAATTTTTCATACAACTCTACGTAAACGTAACACTTTTATGTTACGTAAATATAACATTAATGTTGTTTCTGTCCCATGATAATTAGACTTTTTGACGAAGAGTTGTGAGTATATTATTAGTTCGTACATAGTTCGTCGAAGTGCTACATTTAAGTACCAATTTACAAATGCCGTTTAGGAAATATAAACATGTTACATTTATGTAACATTTTTGGTGAAACGGATATGAAGAATGATAAAAATGAAATAAAATGCAAATTTAATTCGGTTTTTAAATAATTCAACAAAAATTTTGTATTTTGGTCAACTAAGAATTTCAAATATCACATAAAAAAATAACCTTAATATATAGTATATAAAAATATAAGGCTAAAGGAGTTCTACTATAGTATAGTAATCACTGTCAGTTCTTAGAATAATATTTGTTTCCGGAAAGCACACTCTGTGTTCAAAGTAAATTCCCTTTATTTTACATTTTGTGCATGAAAAATATCCTGAATGAGTCTTTACACCTAAAATAAAGAGTAAAAATTAATATTCAATTCACATTTTAATATTTTATATTTGCAAATTTTACCTAATATAAATACTCGGGCTGGAGCGTCACATATATGTAAATGATCTCAAAGAAAACTTGATAGTTTTATCTTGGTGCTTGATTCCATTTTTATAGAGATCTTTAATCTCGTTTACAAATGGTTCAATAAATGCATTGTTGCACGAAGGTTTCTTATTTCCATGAAATATACCAACCACAAAAATGGTTTTAAAAGGTGGAATAATGCCAAGAATAGGCCACAATTGGCTTTTTGAGCTTTTTGTTAGCGGCACACCATCAATACCAATATCTACTTTGATCTCATTTTGATTATAAACATTTTGATTCAAGAATTTTTCAATATTGATTTCCAAACCAATATGAGTGTAGCTAATATTTTCGCTTAATTCCATGATTGTCGATTGTTGTATTGAAACATTTTTTAAAGTTCGGATATCTTTAGGAAGCTCTAAATTGTAGCTCCTTAGCATTTTTAACAGATCATTTCCACATGCCAGGGTTATATTATACTCAACAGACCATTTAGCTAAATCTTGCCTAAGACCTTTTCCATCACAACTGCTTGTGTTCATATCGACATTATCAAATTCCAGTGTCATTTTATTGCCCAATATATTTTTAGAGTGTTCTGCACCATACTGTAGATCACTGTCTGATTCAATCGGTAATGATTGTATAGAATTTTTAGTATTTGATTCCATATATACGGGTGGATCACAAAATTCGCCATTTGTTTTTATTTCGTTTACATTTTTTGGACACAATTTTTTAATTTCTCTGTTAATTTGGTAGTATTTTTTTATCCATTTTAATTAGGTAACAATAAGAAATTCCTAATTTTCCTAAGCGATTATAATTAATTAGCTTTTTTGTATCGACAAATTTCAATATCGCCTTTTCCAAGTTTACCACCTTTATATTTATACCACTTAAATTATTCAATACTACAAAATAGAATGTATGATTTCACCCACAAATTATAATTACCTTGAAAAATATATTTATTTAAATTAATCACAATTTTACAATTTTAATAATTTTTTTTAAACAATATATTTCTTGGTCACTCGCATTAATTTGATCAGAAAATGAAAATGGCGTTCTTCGATGTTTTATTGTTTTATGAACGACATAATATATAAAATACATGTATATTTGTGTGTTAGTAAAAAGATTGTGCCTCTTGGTTACATTTGTGTTACATTTAGGCGAACTTCGTTTTTTTTGTTTGAAGGGACACAACAGGAAAAAAAACAAATAAACAATTCCCAGTGAATATATCTAAGTGTGTGTATATATTTTTATATTGCCTTGCCACGAGTATAATCAGAGCCTCCTAGAGTATAGAGCCATAATCAAAATGACGTATTTTTAGAAGCTTTTTTAGTGGTATAACTTTTCACTGATTTACATTGGAATCCATAGTAAACATGGTGTTTTTTAGCTTCAAGTTTTTCAATGAAAAAAGCAAAAATATTATAAAAAGTTTATACAAAAGTTTTCTAGATATCTCTAACAACAATATACAAGAAGTTCTTATTGTTATTAAATAAATATTAATTGCAGAAATAATAAATAACTTTCATTTTGAAAAATACATCAAAGTTGACTCTGACGAATTAAAAAAATACTTGCTAAATTTATCTATAATTTTACTAGTGTACTTAAGCTGTCTAAAATGTTAACAGAAAAATACGGAAAAAAGTTATTTAATCACAAAATTATCACACGTTCCTATATTTTGTGAATTTGGTTTGCTTTTCCTACAATTTTTGAACTTGTAATTTCCCCAGATGGTAATTTTTGGTACAATTTTACCAATTTTTACGGACATCACTGCCATCTATGTAATGTATATTGACTTAATGACCAAACGAATTGTAGTAAGCTTTTATTTCAATCTGATCGGAATGCTGTTATTAAGAAATTTTTATTAAATTTTGGTTTAAATAAATCAATTAATATAAGAAAATGAAACCGATTTACTTAAACGACATTCATGTGTGTTGAAATTCAAACATTTATGAAAGTATTTCAGAAATTATAGTTAAGAATTTATAACGTTTTCATTTAAAAATTTGTCTTAGAAAAAAAAGTGATTTCCCATATGTTTTATGTGTTTTACTATGAAAAGTTTGGTTTTTCCCTCGTTTCTAATTCCCTTATAAAAGCTTGGTTTTTTAGACTGTGGCTTTGTATAATCAAGGTTGCTTTGGTATAATTCGTTAGCAATGTAGTGGTCGCCTTTTCTATTTAGTTTCATTCATTTTTTACAAACGAAAACCAAAAAAAACGAAATGCTTTGTTTTTGTTTTGATGTAATAAAAATAGTCATGGGTAAAAAGGATAAAAAGAGATAGAAATCTAAATTATATATACGTCCTGGTCTAAACAGATTGGATTGGAATTTGGTATTGAAATTTGGAATGTAAATATGGCCCATACAAGATCCACATCTGTCTATTCTTATCGTGCTGTAACTATAAGCTCAAATTTCAAAAATATTATATTAATATAGAAATATTGAACCAAACTAGCAATTTGAATACATCCGAATTAGGTCATTTTCGGCGATAAACAAATTTGCTGTTCGGTTTCAAATTAGCCGTTCATTTATATTCATTTACCAGTTTGGGTTTAGATGAATGGTTTTCTATAGAATGATGTTGCAAAGTAAGTGGTTAGGATTTCCGAGAGTTGAAAATTCTGGCACACCACGGCTCTAGAATCCAAAATTTCGAATAAAAAAAAATGACATCCTATAATTCTAAAACCAACATTTCATTTGCCAAATCACCCATTAAATAATAATCATATTTTTCTCGATTAATTTTTTGTTTTATACTCGTACAACACTACTTTCTCTGGTACTATCTTTCTCCATTTTATATTTTTGAATGAAAATATGGCCGCGTTTGTGTTGTACAACACGCCATAAATTTTTATGTAATGGTACTACATTAGCCACGAACAATTAACGAACACTTGTTATTTTTTTGTAACTATTTATGGCTTTTATTAATATATTTGTTATATACAATATGTACTAGTTTTTAATATATTGTACCGGTAGCTCCAATTATTGGCACGATTATTAGACGATTACTATTGGTTTTTATTCCTTAGGAAAATTTTTTTTTTATACCAACTCTCTTTTTGTTTCGCAGCTCTTACTTTGAGTGCGAGTTTACGACCATTTTCAGCAGATTCAATATGTTTTAAATGGAAAACAAAAGAATTATGTACGGAAGGGGAAATTTGTTTACAAAATAGACTACGTCGATTGGTTGCCTGTTGAAAATTTTTCTTCAGAAAATGGTCGTAAACTCGCACTTATAGTGTACATTTTGTGAACCATCAGTTTTCGCATTTTGATTTTATAATTGGGAATTCTGACATCTAGATGTCATGTGGAATGATTTGGGGGAATAAAAAAGCTAATGCCGTTTTCTTTTTGCCATTTCAAATTTACTGGAATTTTGTGATCCAAAAAGAACAACCAGGGGTGGGATGTTGTACCATCACTTTCATTCGAATCGACTTTAAACGTCGATTCGAAAAAGTAATAGTTGGCATGTTGTAAAATTTTCGACTCCAAAGTGATACGTCAATATGGCCGCCATTTTTCGAAGCTGAATTAACAACAACAATTTTAATTTGACATTTCGTTGTTGTTATACAAGCTTTAAATAAATATTAATTTTATAAGAGTTTATTTAAAAAAAACAATTTATGAAATTGTTAATAAATTTGTTATTTTTTCATTACTTACGCAGACATTTTTTCAAATTATATTTTAAATTTATTCACTTTTAATTATATTTATTTATATTATTACATTATATTTTGACGAATCGCTCGTATATCACTTTAAATAAACTGAGCGATACTAAAGTATCATTATCGCGATTCGCGATGAGAAGATTGATGTTTTCATAATCATATAAGCTCGTCAGTTCGAATCTGGATTGAATTCTCTTATTACAATCCTCCGAACATATTAAAAATCATATAAAAATTTAAAAAGTAAATAGTTTGCTTTTTGATGCGTTTTTAACATTTTTAGGATGTGTTTTTTGAGTTTTTGGGCAAAAAAACAACCATATTACTATAATTTTAGTACAATTTATTTATTTCTAAAACGTCAGTTTTCCTGTCATTGTGATCAACGAACGCCACATCACTCCTTTACCAGCGAATTGACCACTACGTGAAACGTGCTGGTAATTTAGTGGTCCTTCCCGCTCTCGTTGTTGCTCCTCCTGGTTTGCTGTTGATTGCCCTTAATTGCCCCAAAACATTGTTGTTGCAATACCGAGATGGTGACGATGGCCGAATTGTCTCAAAATGTTTCCGTAACTCTTCTGCCAATTCGGAGTGGCTGGTTTTGCTTTTAGTTTCGACCACTAGCCGGCTGCGAACTCTTATTTTCTCACCAAAGACCAACTCTGCCGGGGTAGATTTAAAATCTTCTCTATAGGTGGAGCGTAGTCCTAACAGTACCGTGGCCAGTATCCTCCTCCAGCTGCTTTTTTCGTGGCATATAATGACTGCTTTTAACGTTCTATGAAATCACTCGATAAATCCGTTACATTTAGGGTTGTATGTCGTTGATCGATGACTATTGCGGATGGCACTCTGTAGCGAGCTCTCCATTGGCTGTATACGGCGAACGCGACTGTTTCGGCTTTCATATAAATCTATCGATTATTGTAACGCAGAAAAGTGGCCTTCTGAGATCGGTAAAGGTCCTGCTAAATCGAGATGTATCTCGTCGAAACGTTTCGTTACATGCGCTTATTGTCCCAGTGGTATCTTCATATGCCTGTTGGCTTTGGCTCGCTGATATGCCAAACAACATTGCACCATCATTTTTCCATCTCTCTTTATGTCTTTCTATGCAAATTGCTGAGTCATGGCTTTTATTGATGGAAGCACGCCTGGATGCGACAGATTATGCACTGCTTCGAACACTATCTTCCGGAATTTATCTGGGATGTACGGGCTTGTGTTTCCCATGGACACATGGCAGAGTAATGATTTGTCTGATCCGAACGCGACGGGAATTTTTGTGAATCGCCGTTTCGTGTCCACTGTCTCCCTTACTTCGTCGTCCATTTGCTGCACATCGGCGATTAGCGCGTAATCGATTGACTTGCTTACTGCCAATGTTTCGATTTGAAACAGAGTGTCAGCAACCACATTGTCGCAACCGGAGATGTGTTGTATGTTTTTGGAGAACTTGGCGATGTAGTCGATATAGCGAAATTACCGCGGTGATGCTTTTTCTGGATTCTGTAGTTTTGCGTATATTAATAACTTGTGGTCCGTGAAAAGTGTGAATTCTCAACCCTCTAATATGTGTTGAAAACACTTAACCGCCGAGTAAGCGGCCAAGACCTTCCGATCATATGCGCTATATTTTTGCTGTGTTTCGGTGAGTTTTGCCGTCTAGAATTGTATTGGTTTACATGCTGTATTGTGTGTATTGCTTTCACTTTCGTTCCTTTGCTTCAATATAGCCCCTATTGTTAGCAGAGCTACCAAAATGGAGGTTACTTAAAAGATATTTTGTTCCATTATTAACCGCATCATTTCTACTTTAACTTTGTATTTTATTAAAAATGTAAAATAAAACCTCAACTTTTTGCCTTGTGAATTTTAATTATAGTTTTTTTAAAGAGCTACAAAAGGCCAAATTAAATTCGAAACGACTGGAATTTGGGGTAAAAACCAGAGGACAATTCCAGTGGGTTTTGGCAATTCAATAGCTTTCTTTTCCATGAGAATTGTATTAGAACTCGGCAAACTATAGGATTATTTAATTATGTGTAAAACTAATAATGCGCTGTTGAAGTGAAATACATAAATTTTTTGATTTCACTTCCACAGCACATATTAATCTTTATATTTTTTTGGTACAGTTTTCATGGAAACCTCCACACAGACAGGGGGTAGGAACAATCGCATACAAACACGAACTTTACTCAAACCACATGTAAAGATCAAAAATCAAAATAAACATATTTTCAATAATATTATTAAACATAATCAGCCAATCTACTAAAGAGGCAAGATCTGAAGTGGCGAATTCGCTTGACACAGGGTTAGAAAAGCCCAAATTAGTTCTGGCATACTTAGCCAAAAATAATTGATTGTTTCTAATCATGTAGTCAGGAACATACAAATTTCTTAAATAACAGTCCAGTACCATGCTGAGGATATTTGGCTTAATAAGCCAAATATCCTCAGCATGGTAATATAAGGAATAGAGCCCACATGAGGTATCGATTTAAAAACCAGAAATCTTATAAATTGTTTCTGTACATGCTCAACCAAATCGTAATAAGTATTATAAAATAGGTTCCAGATTTGAGGTACATACTCAAGTAAACTCCTGACCAATCAATTAAACAGTGAAATAAATACATTAGAATGACGAAATTCTTTATCTGAACGAAAAATGTAACCTAGAACTCTATGAGCTCTAGAACAAATTGAATCTATGTAGGTATATGTATGTCAAACATCATTTTCTTATATTTTCGAGACTGATACATAAATCATACGGATCAGGTCAAAACTACAAAAAAAAATTAAAAATAAAATCGGAATAATCAGAGTAGGACAAAGGGTTTGTTGAATGAGGAATATGACCTTGAATATTGTATTGTTAATATTGATGACTCTAGATCCCGAGCCCAAAGGAGGTAACCAAGGAAAAAAATTTCCATAAAAAATGTTGCTACGGTTTTTTGAATTTCGTTGTCGTTACGTCGTTATAACCCGCCAAATTGGCAAAATCATATTTCATTATTTTACCAGTATCCTAATAAATTAAAATCTTTTCTCAATAATCCGATTAAGAAATAATTTTTAATTGTCCAGAAAGTAGTTAAATTAAAGTACACCATGAGAATTTAAAGAACGGTCACAATGATAAAATTTATTTCAAAATTCAATGCTCCAGTGTGAAAATGGGCAAAAGTGGATAAAACGTTGTATGCCACTCATGAGCAAAGAGATATTATCCACTCGGAATAATGTCCCACTCGTGGGACAAACATATCCCTCGTGTATAATATGTCGTTTTGCACACTAGTACTATAAATAACTATTGTTTTAAATTCATCTTTAGCCGACACTTAATTTGGCCGAGAAAAATTAAAATGATTGAAAAGGCCTTTTATAATTTGTAACAGAAGTCCCTATATTACCTTGAAAATGATTTCATTCCACCGAAAAAGCTGGCTGTATCAAATTTGTAGTACTCGGCATGTCTCGGAAACACAACACCAATTAAATTGTTTTCAGCTTTTCAAAACAAGATAGCAGTTTACCGGTTCGCAAAGATGTTTTAGCGGCACTTTTTTTTCTCATAGCTGTTTTAGTGGCATTGTCGACCGTAAATAAGTTTTTGGAGCGAATTCCATTTTAATAGTATTGCGGTATTCTCGAAGTCGTCCAACCAATACTCGACTAAATATCATCAAAATCCGGAATATATCCGTGCAAATCACATAGCGAAAAGTTTGGTACCACGTGTCTACTATTCGTCTAATCCATCGCCATGGCATCTAAACCAGCCGTTTCATTTTGGATCACGGTTCTCTAGATATTCTGTAGGTTTTTTATTTATTTGTAGTAAACCCGTTTAAAAATTCGGACTCGTTGAACGAATTTACGGTATCGTTGCGATTTTGCTCATTTTTTTAAGATATGACGTGATATGTTTATGAAATCCCTTGCACGGTTACTCTTGTAAGTAGTGAGCATACAATATTTGGAGCTTTATAACCAAATATTGTATGCTCACTACTTAGCGCTACACTAGTTTGTCACCCGTTTATAGAATATTTCCAGTTTATGTTAGTTGTTGTTAATGAACGACCACGAGCGCATTTAGGCCTAGGCAAACTAGGCATGTTTTTAGGGGCAATGAATTTTTGGGGTCCGTAAATTTAGTACAGATACAAATTTCATACCGGTATTATTAGCAATAAAATTCTATTGCACGGTGAAGAAAATGTGGCACTATTTCCATTTGTACGGCGAAGTTTCGGTTTAACACAGGTTTTCTACATTTTTTATAGGTATTAATTTTAAACAGAGACCTATTTTACCTTTGAAGTCTTAACCAGTTGGAAACACAACGCATGTTGGGATATGCATTTTTACCCGATAAGATTCCGACGAATGTAATACAAAATTTCTTCAGTAGTCTTTGAGAACGTTCAAATTAAAATTCTGGCACTTCAGGTCGGTGGTGAAAGATTCAATGGCTTCAATGGTTTCAATGGTTTAATTAAGAATTATTTTAGTTCTTATTTAAATTCAGAAAAACGATTACTTTTGAATGACTGAGATGACACTGAACCGAGGATTAAACATGCCCTGTTACAGAGGGGGCAATCGCCCCCCCCGTTACAAAATGTATTGCCATAGGACTATTAATATTATTTATATAATTTATTTTATAATTATTTTAGCCACAATTGAAGTGGCAAGTTCTGAAAGACATTTTTCAACAATAAGACGGTGAAAAGCTTGAATTCGATTTACATGATTAAAACTCGATTAGCTGGGCTAGTCCTCCTTCAACTTTACAGTAATATTACGCGGAATTGTTTGATAAATTTAACCATCAAGCATTATCTATCTCGATAAGCAAGACATTCGTTAGGGGGTCTAGTTTTGCAATTTTATTAAAAAAAAAAATTGTTTCCTAAATTCATCCTCCCTTGAAACTTTTTGTTTAAGAAGATTATCGTGTTTGTGTTGTTCATGTTTAGAGAAGTCTACCGTTTTCATTTCAGTATGAAAAATTATAACGCCAATTTTTTTGGGACCACGGTTTTCATTTAGACAAAATTTTTCAGGAATCAATCCACCACTACTTTTGCAAGTAGTAATCGTGGCGCTTCTTGTGCGAATAAGAAAAAATATACTGCCAAATTTATTATCAACCGAGTGGTTGTGGATGGGTGGGGGTAGGTAGCTGAAAAATAGTTTGCCTATGGCTTGGATTTTCCTATTACTAAGACGGCACTCGGTCTCGAAAGCTTGCCTAGTACTCAGAATTTCTTTAATCTGTCATTGTGGACGACAGCAAATATGGATTTACAATATTAACTCCCATATCGCGGTTGAACTTCCTCAATACCTTTCCGAAATTTGAAAATTTTACCCTAGTTTTATCAGATATCAGATAAGTGATGATGAAAAAAAAGATTCACTCTCCGTGAATTAATCGAAACGAAATTTTCAGTTATTAGCCAACAAAGAACATTCACAAATTTTTCGTTCAAATCACGTGTAGTTTATGTTAAATTTAAAATACATATTATTTAAATGAATTATGACCGGTTTCACAAAATAAGAGGCAATTTTCAATTAAATATTTTTTCCTCTCTTTTCTCTTTTATGAAATTGCCGTTTGTTTCATAATAAAAATTCAATGCAAACGAAAAGGAAGTTATGTCGACTGAAGGACTTCTATCTATGTTAAAAAATATAATCAGCTTGTATTGAATTTGTATTATGGAGCAAACTGCAATTTCAAAAAGAATAAAGGGAGGAAATATTATTTAACTTGAGATTAGCTGTTTTTCGAGAAACCTGGCGTTAGTATTTTAATTAATGAGCACATGAATTGTTGGGAACCCTTACTATATTCATAGTATATGCTTTCGATACAAGAAATAACATATCGAAAATAAAAATTCAGACACATAAAATGTAAAATTTGAAGAGAAGCTTTAGCCTACGGGGGTCTAATTATAGCCTGATTATACGAGTATTCAAGCATTAAATATTTTCCTCTTTTGTTTCCTCTTTGCCTATAAATTAATTTTAGATTACAGGGGAAGGGCGTATGAACCGAGGAAAACGGCTGATGCAAAAATACTCGTAGGTAATAGACTGAATTACCCTATTTATATGAGTATTCTTGCTTCAGCCTCTTCCTTTTCTCATACTTCTTTACCTGGAAACTAAAATTAATTTATGGATAAACAGTAGAAAATCGATGAAGGAATCCGATGCATGAGTGCTCGTGTAAGCAGTAATAAATTCTCAGCGAACGGATAAAAATAATCAACTATTGCCGGAGTCACTCAAAAATCTATGACCGAATATAATTTTAAAGAGTTTGACTGCCGTGATACTGCGTACTAGCTAACACATATTTGTATGAAACTCGGTTTGTACCTTGCAAATGGGACTACAAAATTAGTTCCAGAAGTAATAATGGAAAATCGCGAGTTTAGATGGAGCGGGCGCGAATAGAAAGTAGTTTAGTGTAAATTGCCAGAACAAAAACAATTAAGTTGATTTTTCTTGCAATTTTATATTTTTGCAAAATTAATTTTTGTTCGGACAATTTAGACTAGACCTTTTCTAGTTGTAATTCAGATAGCGTCAACTGTAATTCAGATAAGTCAACTGTTTATCAGAAAGTACTGTAGCGGCTCACTCATGCGTGCTCCGCCACAAAGTATCACTCCCATACATTGGCGTCTGAGTTTACCCAACCACTAATGCAACGTCTTCGCGCCGCTCAACGTTGACATTACCATTTGGGAACACACGCATTCAACCAATGAACTACTTTCTCTTCCACACGAAGAGACAACAAACTGCTCTCGAATTTCAATAAGGCGACGAAGAATAAGGAAATAAATAAAATAAAAAATGTTAATTAAATAAAATTTCAAATAAAAATAATTAAGTAAATAAAAATAAATTTAATTAAAATAAAAAAAAAATATTAAATTAAATTAAATATTTATTGTGTCCTACAGTATCAATTGTAATTCAGAATAGTCAATCCGAATTCAGATAGCGTAAATTGTAATTCAGATTATTCAACTGTACTTCAGAAAGCATCAAATGTAATTCACTTTGTCTAAAAAAAATTTATTTTGAAAAAGTAATATGTAGTGTAGGTACGTTTGAAACATTTTTATTATCTTCACCAAGTCAATACATTCGTAATCGCGTCAATGGAGTTTAAGGACAGTTGCCCTATTTGCCGTTTTTCAATTAATAGAATTCCAGTGGTACGGCTGCAACCATGCCTACAACTACTCCATTCAATATGCCCGGTGGGCTTGTCCTATTTGCAGGACACCTCTGGAAGGAATTGATGCCGCTGAACGAAAGAAATATAAGAAAAATACGAACCAAGAGCGTGAAAGAATTGTGAGCTGTGCCAACAGAAGTGGGGATTGGACAACTTTGGCTACGACGTTGGACGTTAAATAGAAGACCGCATTTCACTGAATTCGTTCTATATGTGACAAAATGTCTCCGAAAGGGAGTATTAAGCCGAAAATTTTCACGAAAGCACAAATTGATTTAATTGTTTCATGGGTTGAGAATGATTGTGTAGTGTAACCTTAAAAAAATAAAAAGAAAAGGCTATTCACTACCAATAAAGTTCATTGTCAACAAAATAAAACGGGCCGAATATGTTCAACTTTGAACGGTTATATCCAACAAGGAAAACAAATAGTGTGGATCGACGAAACAAAATTTTAATTTGTTTTGTCGCCGAACAAAGGGCCGTTCAAAGCTGCTACCAGAGCAGTGCAACAACTTCCAACATCAAGAGGCCCCAGCGTTCGTTTAATTGGAGCAATTTCGATTGCTGTCGTTGTAGCGATGGAACGAAGGAGAGGTTCGTTCAGTGCACAGTTGGCAAATGTTTGAGTAACATCATTAATATTAATGCTGCAATGGCGAGATATGGGAAACCAAGTGGCAGATTTGGTTATTGTTGTTGACAACGCGCCTTGTCATTCAAGGCTGGAAACGGTGATTAATGGGACAACAGCAACTCTTCTGCGGCTAGGGCCCTGCTTTCCAATGCTTAATTATACAGAGAATATTTGGTTAAAAATCAAGTGTGAAGTGAAACCCATAGTAGAGTTCCTGTTGTTGCCGGACCTGATGTTATTGAACAGAGACTTGTTTATTTGGAGGAGATTATAAATCTGCAATTAATATTTATTTAATATTAAATAAAGTTTTTGTCTGTTATCTGCGTCTGAATTATAATTGATACTTTCTGAATTACATCTGATGTTATCTGAAAAACATTTAACTAATCCGAATTACAATTGATACTTTATAACTTAAAATTATCTAATTCTAATCTGAATTACAAATAATGCTTTCTGAATCGCTATTGATCGAAATTGACGCTTTCTGAATTACAATTGGAAAAGGTGTAGACCACTTTCTATGTGCGCGCCTTAAATGGTATAGCTCTTAAAAAGCCCCTAATCGCACAATAATTTTATCGATTTTATTGTGAAATCTTTATAGTCAACTCTCTTTCAATTAATTTGGAGCAAGAACAAACTTTATAGAATAATAGCGCAATGTAGAGCCAGGCTTTTAAGGACTTTTAAGTAGTCTACGAATTTTTAATATTGACTTGTTTTCGCTTTTAGAAGTAATCGTCATTTCCGGTTGAAAAAGTTAGAATGTTAAATTTTTTTTTTTTTAAATTTAGTTTGGAACATTTTGCACTTAATAACTTTTCTCTAAACCCCTAATTTATTCTTTAAATATTACTATTAACTGCTTCTTTCGATTGGCCGGTTTCAGAT
Source organism: Tipula vernalis (assembly GCA_958295665.1). Taxonomy (NCBI): domain Eukaryota; kingdom Metazoa; phylum Arthropoda; class Insecta; order Diptera; family Tipulidae; genus Tipula; species Tipula vernalis. Next base: position 331,604,056 of record OY282558.1, on the reverse strand, counting down.
AGACGAACCTATAGACTGAGAACCATCAGATAGATTTTGTAATCCACTTTTTCTGGCTATCGAATTTATTTATTTGGTGGTAGCTATGCATCTTCTCCAATTATAGAATTTGTTTTTTCACTCCAGATGATAAATTTGTTTCTTATGCATATATGACGCCACTCGAGAAATCGAAAAATGCAGACAATTCAACTGCCAATTTTATTTATATAAAGTTTTCACACTTTTATCACTTATAATTATTGGATTAATTAAAATTAACACGTTTATAATATAAAATAAGAAATTTAATTTTACGTTAATTTATTATAATCATCACTACTGCTTACCATGTTCACGCGGCCAAATTATTAAAACGACTGTGTAATTTTCATTACAAATGTCTTCCGAATCAATACTAAGAAAATTAATCTAACAAACCGAAGACGATGAATATTTTGTATTTTGCGTGAACTGTTGCTTTTTTTGGTGTTGACTTACAAGAAGAATCGCAATATCAAGTTTCCGTTGTTCTATCACAAACGATATGGAGATACGGAAAGCCATCAACACAAAGTAGCGAGATGAACAGAGCAAAATATAACTTGGGTTTCAATTTATATTTCTGTTGTCCAGATATTTTCCCTAGATGTCAGTATATAACGCAAAAGATATTTAATGCGTTAAAACCTATGTGTAGTCTTGAGTGAAGTTATAAAGGTATGATTTATATAAATTAATTGAATGAGTCGCTGCAGGACTCCCTCGCAAGTGAGTTCCCCTTGTTAAGGAAGTTCAGTGTTAGGCTGGAAATGAACTGATTTATGTTGTCGATAAATTGATTTTGCATCAGTGGAACATAGTATGCCGTAAGCGCCGGTTTGAGTCTGTGGCACACAGTGAATTGTTTCCAAAGGTTTCGAATGAGATAAACCTATGCGAACCTTCTCTGTTCTTACGAACACAAAATCACAGTCGGCAAGTGACTTGGAAACAAAAACGTCATCTTATTTCGCTTTCCGTGGTGATTTCGCACCATTGGCCATAAAAAAGGCATGAAATGCAATAGCCAAAAAAACATTATGATGTGCCCTCGGCAATGAAAGTGGTAAAAAATTCAAATTTACGAATTAATTCTTAAATTTAAACCGGACGACTAAAAGAAAGTTTAAAATTAAGGGATTTTAAACAATTATAAATTTTTAGGAATTATGACTTGTGAAACGAGCAAGACATAAAATTATTTAATTAACTTAATTTTGCAAATTATTTTTATTTCAAAAGAATTTAAATTTAGATTTTAAATTTAGAGCACATCGAAATTTTAAAGTTTCCGACAATTTAGTTTCTTTTGGAATTACTCAAACAGTATGCACTTTTTATTCAGATTTTAGAATATTTTAACGTGTTTCAGTAGATTGAAGTGATTTAAGACAAAGCCATTTTTCATATAAATTCTTCATACATTGAAAATTTATTGGTATGTTGAAAACATTGAGATGGTTAGGGATCATAAATAGTCAACACAACAACATTTAAATAGTATTATATTATTAATTAAGTAGTTCATTCAATAAAATTGAGATTAATCAGATATTTAGCATAAATTAGTAGTTTTGAAAATTGTTTAATAAAATTTTAAATAACATACATAAAATAATGGAAAATCACTAATTTTGGCGCAGTAGACAACATTTTTCGTCAAATTGTATAACTGGAAAACAAACATATTTCATATAGTTACTACATCAAAATTTGCTTAATTATTTTTTGTAGCTGATGTTTTTTTTATGTTTTTTATGATTTTTGATTTTGTAAACAAAAACATCATTTTGCTCTCCACAAACATATAAACATACAAACAGTAAAATCATAGTCATTTTGTAACATTTCTTACATAAATTTTATACTGAAGTAATTAAATTGTGTTTTGAAATTTCTGTAACATTAATTTTGTTTCACTTATACACAAATACATACATCCACACACAGTATTAAACTGAATAGGTAATAAAAAATAAAAAAAATTTGATTGGATGCTTTTCACGCTTTCAATTTTCTGTTTGATAAAACATCCTTCACAAAAACTTTTAATAATATTATTTTTTTCTTACTATCTCAATAATTTTTTTAGATCACCCTATTGATCCGCCAAAACATAAAAGTGATCCGTGGGAACTTGAGTTTCCTAAACCGTGTGGATATACAATTAAGGCGATCGAAGGAGTTTTTAATGTATTCAAAGATGCGGAATGTAAGCAGCCGTTAAATTTTCCGTATATAAAACTGAATTTATTTGTCCAAGACATGACCACCATGTGCAATATGATTGCTGATGGGCCACTGTAAGTATCTAAAATTTTACAAATTTAATTACTATATGTATATAACTGATAATATATAATTGTTTATATGTTTATTGCAGAAAATCATTCTGCTATCGTCGGTTAAGCTATCTATATTCTAAATTTCAATTGCACGTACTTTTAAACGAATTGAAAGAGTTGGCTTCACAAAAGGCGGTACCCCACCGTGATTTCTATAATATTCGTAAAGTTGATACTCACATCCATGCCGCCTCGTGCATGAATCAAAAGCATTTATTGCGTTTCATTAAGAAAACACTAAAAAATAATGCCGATGAAGTGGTGACCGTGACCAAAGGACAAGAGATGACATTAAGCCAAGTTTTTGAATCGATGAATTTAACGACATACGATTTAACTGTGGATATGCTTGATGTGCACGCCGATCGTAACACATTTCATCGTTTTGATAAGTTCAATGCCAAATATAATCCAATTGGAGAGTCTCGATTGAGGGAGGTATTTTTAAAAACGGATAACTTTTTGAATGGAAAATATTTTGCACACATTATAAAGGAGGTGGCCAGCGATTTAGAAGAATCGAAATATCAAAATGTTGAATTAAGATTATCTATTTATGGTAAATCAAAAGATGAGTGGGCCAATCTAGCGAAATGGGCTTTACTCCATAATGTGTATTCAGATAATGTCAGATGGTTGATTCAAATACCTCGCCTTTTTGATATCTTCAAGACAAATAATTTAATGAAATCTTTTCAAGAAATTTTGGATAACATTTTCTATCCATTGTTTGAGGTTACAAATGATCCTAGCAAGAATCCAGAGCTACATCGCTTTTTACAGTATGTTATTGGATTCGATTCGGTCGATGATGAATCGAAACCAGAAAATCCATCATTTGATGCTAATATAAATGTACCAGAAAATTGGACCGATGTTGATAACCCACCGTATGGCTATTATTTGTATTATATGTTCGCAAATATGACAGTTTTGAATCATTTCAGAAGGTAGGCCTGTGTGGTACACATATTTCTAGTAATTAATAATAATTTTAATCGTTTTAAAATTACATAATTTCAGTGCACAGGGTATGAACACATTTGTTTTACGTCCACATTGCGGTGAAGCTGGACCAGTGCAACATTTGGTTTGTGGATTTTTGTTGGCGGAAAACATTTCCCATGGTTTGTTACTTCGTAAAGTTCCTGTTCTACAATATTTATATTATTTAGCACAAATTGGTATTGCTATGTCACCGTTGTCAAATAATTCATTATTCTTAAACTATCATCGAAATCCGTTGCCAGAATACTTGGCACGTGGTCTTGTCGTGTCCTTGAGTACTGATGATCCGCTACAATTCCACTTTACAAAGGTAATAAAAAGCAAGATTTTTAAATATCACGCTAATACTGATTTATTATTCTTGTAGGAACCTTTAATGGAAGAATACAGTATTGCAGCTCAGGTATGGAAACTTAGCTCATGCGACATGTGCGAATTAGCAAGAAATAGTGTTACAATGAGCGGATTTCCTCATAAGGTAATTTTTAAAGTAATAAAAGTGTTTGCATTGTTGAAAGTTTGGATGTCGTTTATCATACAATTTTGCAAACACTTGTATTATACACGTCTTATTAAAATTCAAAATGCATACAAAAAATTTCTTCCAAACAGATGAAACAACATTGGTTGGGTCCAAATTATACACGCGAAGGTGTTGCCGGTAATGATATCACACGAACAAATGTTCCAGATATTCGAGTAAGTTTCCGTTATGAAGCGTTTATGGATGAACTCAAAAATATTTTCCGTACAATTGTAACACCGTACTAAATTTTTTTTTTATTTGAATTGTTAACTAAATAATTAAAAAAAAATCTCATTAAAAGCAAATGTTAAAAAAATTTATTTATATTTATTTAAATTTAAATTTGGAACAATAAATAAATAAATAATTAAATTTTTTGTAATCTAGGACCAATATTTTTTTTTTTTTAGAAAATATATTTAATCTAAAAACCAAAACATAATAGATTTACATAAAATATTGAAAATTGCTTCCACTTTTACACAATTTTCTAAAATAAGTGTATTCTTACTACTAAACAAACATGTATTTGTTGAGCCTTTTGATTATTATTATAGATAAAATAAAAATAACTTATTTGTAAATGTTAAAATGAATTTATAATGATTACCTAATTAAAAATAATAACCATATAAATAATATTAATTAAAAAAAATTATTATTTTGATAATCATGCAAATTTGTAAGCCAAAATATTAATGTTAAAAAAAAAAAAAAAAAATTTCAACGGAATAAATATAGAAACAAATAATTCCATATTATATTGTTAATTAAAAAGTTGTTACATAACACAAGAATATACAAATTATAGGTAAGAAACGTATATTTGTACCCAACTATTTATATTATATGTTGTAATTTGTAAAAGATATACAAAAATATAGTTATACAAATAAAGTATAAAATTGTAAAACACGTAACTGAATTTTTCGTTTTACTTGTGATTTATTATTTATCTTAAAAAAATTGAACAGTTTGGACTGGTAGGTGTGACAATATGAACTACCCTATTCTATACTAACACATACTTATGTAAAACCACTCTTATATAATCAGTCATTAAAGATCATTCAATCGATACACACGTATTATCATATTATATCATGGCTCTCTCAATATTAGATACTCATAAGTATTACATGGTGTCAGATGTGGTTTAAATGCGTGAATTACACAATTAGTAAAATTGAAAAGTAGTAAATCGGAAATAGTCCAGTAAATGAAGGGGGAAAAAGCTTGTTGATGAGTGGCATTTGGCACCCCCTTGAAAATGAGCCCGAGTTTGCATAAAAATATTGTGTGACAGGGGGAGAAAATGGCCCTAAAAGAACCGGAAAATCGGGTTTCCGCGAATATCTCCCAAAATATGGCAGTTAGAGATTTTTTGTTCAGATAAAAATTGAAGATCAGTTAATTTTCTACAAAAATGGTCCTAATGATTTTTTCGCAACATTAATATTTTTTGCAAAAAGTTCGGTTGAAAAATCAAAATTTTGAGACTCATGAAATATGCAAGTTTTTTACAAAGTATGAGATGGTATTGGAAATACATTATTTTTAATGTTTTGGACTGTGTAAACCAATTGTAGATGGCGCCACCACGTTCTATCCACTGGCAAAATCCTCGGGGCCATAAATGAGAATCGCCGTAAAACATATAATTTTGAAGGATATTTATGTTTTCGAGCGTCTTGTTTTTCTCGCAAATGAGGCCTCAAGGTATACCTTTTAGGAAAGCAGACCATAGATTAATCATAGCAAAAACTAGCGACAATCAGTTTTGCACATGTGACAAAGTATTGAAATTCATTAGGTTTTTCCTAACGAAAACTAAAATTCTCTAAAGTGTGAAGAATATTTACCCATAATACTCAACAACAATTTCTTGCAGATTCTCGGCAAATTTTTGCAAATTTTTTTGCAACCATCCGGAGCGAGGTTTTTGGAATAAAGAGTTATAAAGTTTCTTTAAATTTCATTTATTATAGAAAAATATATAAAATTACATTGAAATTATGACATAAATCTGTAAATCACCAGTCCCCGTCACAAGAGTCCTATAATAATTCTTGGTCATCAACGTCGCCCTCGCCAACAACTCCTTCTTGGTACTAGAGTTTCCATATTTTTGGTTAGTTCCCCATGAACCCGTTCCACCCTGAAGTCTTACAAACCTTCGCTTTACCATACATCCATAAGAAATCCGCACTATCAATATTGGCAATACTAAAATCCGGAATATCAAGGACTGCGGCAATTATATTTTTGTACCCGACCTCGTTGCCCCCGTCATAAGTTCTCAAGCTTATGTTATGCTCATCGATGACTTTCTTATCGAAATTGCCAATTGCAAAAATAAGGGCTGCTTGGCCTCGTAACAATCTTGGGGTGTGACAGCTAGAATTCCTCCCATTACATGAAAGGTATTTTTTCCGTCAATCGTATTTGTGTTAAAGTCGCAATTGTCAAAAATGAATTGAGCAAAGGAACCTTTCTTGATTTTTGGGGGCTGAGCGTACATTATACTATTTTGATACTTCATCACCTCGGAGTAAGATACGCAATTTCCCAATTGAAAAAGGATATCGATAAGATTTCGAGAACCAAATTTTCGGAAAAGCATTACACCCAAACCGAGCTGCAAGTGCGACAAAAAAAACCTCGGTCGAACTGTCGCCATTATTGCATGACTGATGCTAGTGCATTTTCGTTTTAGAGAAGCGAGATCTTTGTTTTTATCGGTCAAAACAATCTTATTAATTAAATACTGTAACTTATCTGGGACACTATCATCCACTTCGGCCAGAAGGCAGTCACTTGGAGGATACATGGCCCTATTACGGGGAAATCACAGCATGTGGCTCCGAATAATTGCTGCCGCTTGGTCGAGAATTTTCGTCTCTTCATCCTCGCTGTTAAGTCCATTATGATTCTATTCTTCCCTCATAACTTCATATTCTTTATCCTTGAAGTACATGATTGTTCCACTACCATTCTCAGAACAAAAACCTATCCGGTCCTCGCCGAATTCGTCTTTCAAGCATGCAATCAGGGTTGCACGAATCATAGGAGGATCACCTGGAAAGAAATAATTCGTAGCTATTAGATACAAAATCAACATATGGTGACGAACCAAGTATTGTTTCTACGATGAAAGTTTTTGTGGCCCTGAAAAGGGCCGGTTTTTTTGGAATCTTAGTGTTTCTTGAAACACTCACCTGAAATTTGAAGCAAATCAGCTAGGCAGTACAGTTTTTCTTTAGTTTCCGCAATATATTTCAGAACTCTGCCCATTTGGACCAGAATATGTTCATCCTTGGGACGTCCAGGCTTTGAATGGACGGGTGGAGGCTTGAAAAACTTTGATTGACATTTTTTATGGTATCTTGCTTCGGCACTCACACAAGATCCATTGTTGAAATTCTATCCAATAATGTTTTACAGATTTCGTTCTGGATTCGAGTTTTGATTTCTGTCATAAGCCGTGTCTGGAATTTTGTTTTTTTAATTACGACAAAAGGGTCCCCTGGACGTTTTTTTATTTTGTTATGTTCCTCGGAAGCTGGCAAGCCACAAAATATACAATTGGCCCTGAAATCAAACCCATCACTCCTGCGCTCCTTTTTCCTCTTGGGGCTGTTCAAATGGTCAAATCTTTTGGTCTCGTCAGAGACAAAATCGCGGCATTGGAAACTGTCATTCCGTTTGAGAATATAGCGTCTCCTGCACACTTTGTGCATTTGCAAAGACGACTGTTTTTCCAAAAATAAATGATGATTATCCTTCCTTTCCCTGCTAACAATAATCAAATTTTCTAAGCCCCGAGTTACGGTGACGGTATCATCCCCAGAAACACCTTGCTTACAAAGGAAACACACCGGTATAGCGGAGTTAACCTCCAACTTTCTATAACAAGAAAAGTGTACCAAGATTTGAGTCAGAATTGTTACTTGTAAACAAATGTTCTTGAATAAAAAAAACATAAACAAATGCTCACCTTTTGCTCCAATTTGACAAGATTTGAATCTTCACTTTCTAAATTTTAGGTTGGTGATGTAAGTTAATTTAAACGAAAAACCTCAAAATTTGTTCAATATTCATGACTTTTATCACTCTTTTTTTTATATAATTGACTATAATATTTATCAAAATAATGAAAGAAAACCAACGCATTTAATATCTCCAAACATTAACCAACAAAATGCTACTGTGGTCGCATGGACTGTAGCAGACGGCATGAGCGCCGCATAGAGCATACACGCGACGAACGACGGAAAAAATGAAAGTAATGTAATTATACCATTACATTTAGAGACTCGGGTTTTTCCCCACGTATAAATGAGATGACTTTATATACATTGATGGAAAGGTGAGAATTCAACCTTTACACTAGTCAAGGTGTTAAAATTTCAGAAATAAAGGGCAGGGAGAAAAATGCCATGAAAAGAAAAGTGCGCTTTTTCCTTGAGCACGCGTTTTTCAAATCTCTTGGAAAATCGCCGATTTTGTGAAAACAAATAATTGCACAGCCGAAAAGTAGACGTTCTTAGCTTTCAAATGATATGCCATAGAAACCAATCCGATCATGTATGAATTTTTAATTGGTGGTTGTTTACAAAATTTCCCCACACTATAAAAACAGCAAAAAATTGGGATTCAACAAACAAAGTTTTAATTAAAATGCAAGAAAATTAGATTATACAAATTTCACAGATGACGAAGGACCTTCTGAGGACCCATAATCAAGGAAATTTGGAGCAAATTAGTGCAATACAAAAAAAATAGGAACAAATTCAGGGGAGGACTAAAAATGCATGGAAAAACAATATTTTACCCCTTTTTTAGATACGGCCAAAGATTAAAAACGTGACTCGAGTCACCGGATACGATAGCGGTAAAACGGTCAAATTTTTGAGAAAAATGATAAGGACTATTTTTGTAGGCAAGAAACTGATCTTCAATTTTTATCTGAACAAAAAATCTCTAACTGCCATATTTTGGGAGATACTCGCGGGAAACCGATTTTTTGGGTCCTTTGGAGGCCGTTTTCTCCCCCTGCCGCACAATATTTTTACGCAAACTCGGGCTCATTTTCAAGGGGGTGCCAAATGCCATTCATCAACTAGCAAATAAAAATGGCAACTAGTAACTTTCAGGTTCGACCCTTCATTTACTGGACTAAAATAAGAAAGAAATTAATAATATTTCTCGCCGAATAAACTCGTCAATATTACACACAACGAGGTAAAAGAAGTACAACGGTAAAAGTGACGCGTCATCAACAGAACATTCGATACCGTATCATTAAGAAATTCAAGCATCAACATTAATTTCGTACCTTGATCGCCCCGCATTGAAAGTATTAAATAACTTGGGCGCCACAGATGACGAAAAGAAGGATCCGAAGCAAATTATCGACAAATTAAAAAAATATTTTTCACCGTCGCGCAACAAAACGTACGAGCGATAAGATTTTTTGCAACGATTGAAACCGCAAGTTGCGCGTTGTGGATATAGTACAAAAAAAGATGAATTCGTGATGGATCAGATCGTTGTAGGAATTCGCAACGAAAATACCCGTCAAAAAATGTGGGTCGAAGATGATATGGGGATAATTGGCCAAAGCGGTTAAAATTTGTCGTGCTGCAGAGCATGCTGACAAACAAATAAAGTCACTGAGTGATCTATCGACGTCTGCACATTCGTCATCAAGTGTAAACAAAATAAATAAAAAAGACGACGACGAATTTGATTGTAAGCGCTGCGGCACACGACACGGTAAGAAACAATGTCCCGCATTTAACAAAAAATTTGAACAGTGCGGTTATAATAAGGATCATTTTAAAAAAATATGTCGTTCCAAAAAGAAATCATCGGGAAAAAAAACAATATAAAAAATCGGGGAAAGTGAACCAAATAGCCAGTGACTCTTCCGAAAGTGACTAAGATTCGAGTGCCGAGAGCGAGTATGATTACAATGTGAGCAGTATATAATGTGAAAAGGAAGAAATAAAAGTGTGTTGAATCAAAAAAGACAAACGGATGGAAACATTGTAAGTCGATGAGGGTGAACTGTTAGTTGATTTGGACACAGGAGCTCACTGCAACGTAATATCGCGGAAAGAAGCGTCCAGATTAAAATTAAAAGTATAAACATTTCATCGACTAAACGTCTATCAATATATAATCTCGACACAGTCAAAGTAATAGGTGAAACCAAGGTATGGTGTGTATCGCCGCAAAAATCAGGACAGGTGATTTTTAAAGTAATTAACTCGGATTTAAGGTCAATTCTCGGTTGACATTCATGCGAAGAGCTGGGATTAGTGAAATGGGTTCATAAAGTGGATATACAATTGGGTTGTTGGAACAATTACGAGTATGATATCGATTTTGTTGACATTCCGAAGTTCAAAATAATTCCACCGACCGAGTTCCTCCTGCATTTAGAGATAAAACAAAAGAGGAATTGGACAGAATGGTTACAATGAAAGTTTTAGCGCCAGTTACTGAACCAAGCCCAGCCGTAAGCCCTGTGCTGGTGGTAGAAAAAAACGGAAAAATTCGAGTATGTATGGATCCAGTCGAATTAAATAAAAACATAAAACGACGCCATTACCCGTTGAATACAGTAGAAGAAATAGCCGCAAAAGTAGGAAAGGCCAAGTTTTTTACAAAATTGGATTGTCAACATGGTTTCTGGCAGATTGGTCATCGGTACGCCAGGGGAACGTTACCGATATTTACGCATGCCGTTTGGTATAAATTCGAAAGTATTTTCGAAGATTATGAACGAGACATTGCAAGGCATCGACAATTGCGAGGTCTTTATTTATGCGGAAATCACAAAAAAGGTAAAGCATCGATTAAAAGATGCTGTTTTCACATTAAATCAGAGTAAATGTGAATACAACAAGAATAGAGTAAAGTTTCTTGGACATGTTTTTACATCTAATGGTTGTGAGATTGATCCGGATAAGGTATCAGCAGTTCATCGTTTGAACACTCCAGCTAATGTCAAGGAATTGCAGAGATTGGTTGATACAGTAACATACCTTGCAAAATGTATTCCGAAATTTTCAGATTTGACAGAACCATTGAGAAGATTAATAGTAAAGGACACCGCATGGGTATGGGATGTTGACCAACAAACAGCTTTTGAGAAGTTAAGAGGTCATCACAACAACGCCAGTTCTGGGTTATTATGACGTATTTATTATTATTATTGATTGAAGGTCCATGTGGGCGATAAGCCACCTCGCACTGCGACCTAAAAGATCTGTTGGGCTGGAGACTCTATGTTCCCCACGACCGAGGGCATTTCTGATTCGAGTGAGACTCTATAAGAGTCCCAGTCGGTCAGTTTTGGAATTCTGATTTCCTGCCGCTGCATGGTCTCAGCCGCCAAATCGAATCTGATGTGCAAGTGATCCGATAATGAGGCCTCTTCAGACACATGCCAGTTTTTGACCAAGTCGCTGAAATGCGGACTAGCAAGTGTCAAATCTAGGACCTCTTGACTAATCGCATTTATAAAAGTATGTTTCCTTCCCCTATTGACAATATCTACATTATTTGAGATCAGAAATTCAAAAAGGTACTCACCCCTGTTATTGATGTCCATGCTACCCCACACCGTGTGGTGCACGTTTGCATCGCATCCTATCAGGTAGGCCAGCCCATTGCGTTTGCAATGAGCTATGAGCCGCCTAACTTCAAGTGGAGGAATTAACTCTGAGTCTCCAGGAAAGTAGGCGGAGGCCATTATAGCCCCCTGTTTGCCTCTTTCACCCAGAACCTCCACCATTACTGCAACCAAGTCCCTGGAGATGAACTCTGAAATGGGAATAAAATTAATTTGCGAACTGGCCAAAATAGCCGCTCTTGGACTCTCAGTTCCGTTATGATAAACTAACTTACCCACCTGATTTGGTATACCTCTAATCTGGTTACCTGTCACCCATGGCTCCTGGATTAGAGCCATGCCAATGTTTTGGCAGATAAACCTATGCCTTCAGTTTTCCGAAGGCCTCTTCTGAAGGCCCTGCTCAGCCTCTTTTTCAGCACCGCCACCACCCGCATGATTTTTTTGTCCGGCCGATGGCTGACCAGTGTCAGTCTGACGCCTTCCTCTCTCTTTCCCGCCTTCTCCTCACCTGTCTCCTGGAGAGGGCAGCCACCCCAGTGGTCTTGGCTACAGGTGCCGCTACCGTAGCCTCCACAGGCTTGACCACTTGGGTCCCGCCGACAGAAGCCGGTTTAGCACATCCCTGACCACACTTGGGTTGCAATTGGACAGTCCCAAACTTTAGTTGACTTTAAAGCCAACCCGCTTGAGTTTCTCAACTGAAGAGTGGTCCATAGAGAAGGTGCAAAAGGCCGAAGAGCCTTTCGCCTCTCTCCTGATCACTCTCCAGTTGATCGCCTGCATGCCCTCGTTTTGGCTTTTGATAAAACCAATAAGCTTCTCCGTGGGCCATTCAGCACTATTTGGGAAGGTGCCGAACACAATCCTGGCTCGAGGCCGGTTTTCCGCCTCGGCCACGATCAACTGTGCACCCTCCCATGGCTTGATAGTTCCTATGGCCTCCCTGAGCCACTGAACAATGGCCCGGCCAGCACAGGTTAGTACCAGCCAATGCCTTATGACGTAAATCAAAGTGTTAAAATTTCCTGCGATGCAAGCTCCGTAGCTCTTGGAGCTTGTCTGCTCCAAAATAATAAGCCGATCGCATATGCCAGCAGGGCATTGATGAAAGCCGAGAAAAATTATCCACCAATCGGCAGAGAAGCAGCCGCCATAAGATTTGCGTGCAAAAAATCAAAAAATTTCACCATTATGCGTACAACAAAAAATTAGACATCGAAACCGATCATAAACCGTTGGATACAATCTTCAAAAAACCGATTTCACAGGCGCCGATGCGTTTAAACAAATTCTTTTTGATGTTTTGCCATATTCGCCAACAGTACAATATAAGAAAGGTGTGGAAATGAAAGTAGCGGACACACTCAGCCGCGATTGCAAAGCTAAACCAATTGACAAAAAATGGATAGAAAGCGAAGAATACAAAATCAACGCAGTATTCGCTATTTTGTATGTGACGAAAAATCACTTAGCAAAATTGGCAGACGAACATTTCGAACTACAATTGCTACGTACCGTTGTCGAAAGAGGATAGCCAACGGATGAAAGCAAGTTGCCAGAAGCAGTCAAGCCGTACGCGAGCTTCAAGGAGGAAATTTGGTATGATGGTCAATTACTATTTAAAGCTAATAAAATTATTGTCGCAACAGCTGAACGCCCAAAAGTGTTAGCTGATATAAATAAAGGTCATCCAGGTGTGTCGAAATCATTGGCAAGAGCGCGAAGCAGCCTCTACTGGCCTAGACAAACAAAAGAAATCAAGGAATTTGTCGAAAAATGCTCTACATGTCGACGCACTCAAACATCAAAAACAAAGCAACCATTACTACAGAAGGGTTTTCCGGACTATCCATTTCAACTAGTTTCTACGGACATGTTTACGTTCAAGGGCAAAGACTACATCATTATTGCCGATCATTATTCCGGTTTTATGGATTTTCAAGAAGTAAAGTCAACAACATTGGCAGCAGTTATTTTGCAATTTAAAAAATGGTTTGCTATTCACGGAATACCGGAAACGTTTGAATCAGATGGTGGTCCACAGTTCGCATCGCAAGAATTCAAAATTTTCGCGTTGCGTTGGCAATTCAACCATGAATCTTCTCATCACCACATTACGTTCGGTCAAATGGATTCGCTGAACGCAATGTTCAGACTGTAACAACTCTACTCCGCAAATGCTCTCATGACGATTTAGACATCTATGAAGCATTGTTATTGTTGCTAAATACACCACGCAATGATATTTTGGGTTCTCAATGCCAACGATTGTTTAGCCGTCGCACAAGAACATTTATTCCTATCAGTCAAGAAGATTTGAAACCGAAAATCATCAACGGTGTCACCAAAGAATTGGCAAAATTACGCTTTCAACAAAAAACGTACGCCGATCGTGTTTCATCACCATTCAACCAGTTAGAATTGAACGAAAAAGTTCGATTACAAAAAGACCACCATGATTGGGTGTCATTAAAAGTCGTGGAGAAGTCAGATAACCCACGGTCGGTGATTGTGGAAACAACAACGGGTAAGAGATACCGACGAAATACAATTCATATACAGCGCTCATCAGCTAATATACAAGATGTGCCGGAAGTTGATATCAATCAGGATATCAATGAGAATACAGACAAGAATTTAACATCGTTTGACGGTGACACCTAGTGTGTAATAGAATAAGTTAAAATTAATAGCTCAATGTTAAACTGTTTTAAATGGAATTTTCCATGATAAAATTGTTCGACACTATTCTAACTAGAAATATCATGAGCTTTCTAGAAGTTGGGTTTATGTATATAAAAAGGCGAACGAAGTCGAATTGGATTTAGTAATATTTGGTAAGCGATAGTATAAAGATTAAAAGGAATTAAAAAGTGATTTAAAAAAGTGTTGTAGTGCGATAAATAAAGTAAAAATGATCAGTAAATTTAAGAATAATTTATATAAAGTGATTTTGTGAATTTTTATTGATAAACTGTGTTGGAATAAATTTTGTGAAATAAATAAATTCGTTGGTGATAAATTGAATTGAGTTTGTATTATTCACAATCCAGTGATACGAACCTTGATTGACAAGGCAAAAACGTAACAATTGGTGACAGCGGTGGGATTATGAATAAAAAGATAAAGAAAATGATTCTCAACGAATTAAAAGTGCCAGAATTAAAGAGGGAACTTGAGAAACGAGGTTTGGCTACTGATGGTGGTAAAGCAGCTTTACAAGCGCGACTACGTGACGCCATGGAGAAAGAAGGGTTAGACGCGGATCATCATGAGTTTGAAAAGGAAATAACGGCCGCGGAAAGCGTAGAGCAGAATACAGGAGATAAACAGCCGTCAGTCGAAACAACACAATTACCATCTGGAAGTTTCGATTTGTCGCAGTTAATAGCAGCTATGAACCAGATGACATGCCAGATGAGTCTAATGAAACAACAAAACGAACGACAAATGATGAAAAATGAGCGACAGTTAGAGACTATAATTCAGTCAAACCAAGCAATGAAACAATCAAACGAAGAACTTCAACACCGGGTGGAGAAACAAGGAGAAGAAATTAAAAGCCAAATTACTGATGGTCATAAGAGAATGGACGAGAAACTTCTCGAATTATCTACTAACATACACGGCGAAGTAGAGAAGCTGCAAATGGAGATTCAACAGGTTGACCAAAAACTGCAAAAGGAAGTTCAACTTGTCAAAACGGAGGTTCAGCAGGTTGAAGAAAAATTCCAACGGCTCGAGAAAGAACTAACTGATATCAAGGCAAGTGGAACAACAACACAAGTGGTACAAACCGTCCAATCAATCAAGATAAAGCCACCAACATTCGACGGAACAACATCTTTCGTCATTTTCAAATTTCAATTTGAGACGGCAGCCAATCAAAATCATTGGAACGACGAACATCGTGTCGCGGCATTAATAGTGGCCCTCAAAGGCGAAGCAGCAGAGGCTTTACAAACCATCCCGGAACAAGAGCGCAGCAGCTATCTCGAAATTATGAAGGCGCTGGATCGGAAGTACGGCAGTGATCACAAGCGGGAAATCTATCGAATGGAATTGAAAAGCCGCTACCAAAAGGGAGGAGAATCACTTCAGGAATTTTCATCGGCAATCGAGCGATTAGTACATCTAGCACATACCAGTTCGTCGGCCGATTATATGGAAAGGCTAAAAATTGACGCATTCATTGACGGCATTCGAGATCCAGAGACACGCAGGGCGGTGATGTTGTCACCTAAAGCAACCTTCGCGGAAACCATCGCTTGTGCGTTAACAAATGAAACTGCACAAGCCATCACCAAACCGTCAATGAAAATACGCCGAGTGGAAATCGACACCAGCATAAACACAGAACGGTCAACACCAAGATACCGAGACGGAAGCGGCAAAATCAAATGTTGGGCATGTGATAAAATCGGTCACATCTCACGGGACTGCTGGGAATTAAGAAGAAAAAGGGGAAGATCACCATCTCCTATGCAGCGACGACCAAGCGGGGAGCAGGTAGGGGCCAGGCAAGAAGGCCAAATGACGACAGAGTCGTTAAACTTGATAGAGTCAGCTTAAAGGGGCAGAAGCTGACTCCCACAACTGATTGCCCCATAACCTCCATCCGCGTTTCGAAAGTAGCAAGAGGCGGTGACAGCTTAACAATCAAAGGCGACATTGATGGCACGGATTGCATCATCACCCTGGATACGGGAGCAAATCGCACGATTGTCCGGAAAGATCTGATCGATGGAGGTGTACAACCAGTTAATGGATTGAAGTTACAAACAGCAACTGGAGATAGTTCAATAATAAAAGGCAAAAAGATCGTGAAAATAAAAATCGGGAGAACTCTTTTCCAACACGAAGTGCTGATTGCAGATATTGTGGATGAAGTCATAATGGGAATGGACTTCATGAGGGCAAATGGCTTCGTGGTGGATGTTGGACGAGGAGTTTTAAGTTACGATAACATCGAGTTGCCACTTCAATCTAGCAGTGCCGGAGCAACTATTAGGCGAATTATCATTGATCATCGGGAGAAGCTGCCACCGAATTCGGAGACGATCCTATGGCGAAAATTGGAGGGAGGTTCTGGGTCACCCAGGTTGTGGGTTGTGGAAGCTAACGAAGAGGAGGACGGAGCCAAGGAAATTATAATCGGAAAAGCCCTAGTTAAACCAGACAACGACTATAGAGTACCAATTAGGACTCTAAATCTCTCGGATAAGACGAAAACCATCAAGAAATGGACAGTCATCGGCAAATGTAACGAGGTTTCAACTATAGTAAAGTGTGAAGATCTTACTGAGGCACAGAAAGATTCTGCACATCAACTACTCAAACAGTACACGTCCATATTCTGCAGTACATCGGATAATAACGGAAGGACCTCAATGGTAAAGCATCGAATTGATACGGGAACGGAGATGCCGATTCGTCAACCACCCAGGAGGCTACCTTTGGCAAAACAAGAAGAAGTCAATCGAATGGTAACAGATATGCAGGCAGCAGGAGTAATCGAACCATCTAACAGCCCATGGAGTTCACCGGTAGTATTGGTCGAGAAGAAGGACGGTAGCATGAGATTCTGCGTTGATTACCGAAAACTCAATGCTGTGACGAAAAAGGATAGCTACCCACTGCCAAGAATCGATGACACGTTAGACACGTTATCGGGTGCTCGAATATTTTCTACATTAGATCTACAAAGCGGCTATTGGCAGGTGGAAGTCCATGAGGAAGATCGCGAGAAAATAGCGTTCAGTGTGGGTAACGGGCTTTGGCAATTTAATGTTATGCCGTTCGGATTATGTAATGCCCCTGCGACTTTTGAACGATTAATGGAGCGCGTGTTAAGGGGATTACATTGGAAGACGTGCCTAATATATCTGGACGACATCATCGTTATGGGGAAGGATTTTGACGAGCATCTAAAGAACTTGGCGGAAGTTTTAGATCGGATACAGGCCGCCGGATTGAAGTTAAGTCCAAAGAAGTGTAAACTGTTCAGAACTGAAGTCAAATATTTGGGTCATCTTGTAACAACTAATGGAATTCACACCGACGAAGAAAAGATCGCAGCGGTAAAGAACTGGCCAAGACCTAAAAACTTACACGAATTACGAAGCTTTCTCGGATTGTGCACCTACTATAGACGCTTCGTGCCAGGATTCGCCAACATTGCCAAGAGTTTACACGAGTTGACCAGGAAGAACAAGCCATTTGAATGGAACGATGACCAGGAGGAAGCATTCGTGGAACTAAGGAGACGGTTGTGTGTCGCGCCAATCCTCGCATACCCTATACCCAACGTGAAATTTATTTTGAACACCGATGCAAGTAATGACGGTATAGGAGGTGTGTTATCACAGGAAACCAATGGCCAAGAACGAGTTATTGCGTACTTCTCCAAAACATTATCAAAACCGGAGCGTAATTACTGCGTGACACGGAAAGAATTGTTGGCTATAGTGGAATGTGTCAAGAATTTCCATAAGTATCTTTATGGCCAAAAATTCCATTTACGGACAGATCACGGCGCTTTGCGGTGGCTGTTACAATTCAAGAATCCAGAAGGACAAGTAGCACGCTGGATCGAACGTCTCCAAAGCTACGATTTTCAAATCGAACATCGGAAGGGAAGTGCACACAGAAATGCCGACGCATTATCAAGACGGCCGTGTCCAGTAGAATGTAAACATTGTGGCCATGTTGAAGCAAAGGAAGGCATAATCGACGTTCGGCTTACGCAAGTGCTGCCTGATGAGGAGTGGACCGACGAAATGGTCAGGAAAGAGCAATTGGATGATACGGATTTATCAGTTATAATGGAATGGAAGGAAAAGGAAAACCGGCCAACTTGGAGCGAGATCGCGGACAAAACTCCCATTGTCAAGGCTTATTGGGCTCAATGGGATAGCCTCCGTCTTGAGAATGGCTGTTTAAAACGATTGTGGGAAGCACGGATGGCAAAGTGAAGCAATTGTTGCTGGTGATACCAAAGTGCCGGATTGCAGAAATCCTGAATGAGTATCATGGAGGAGCAAGTGGGGGCCACCTAGGAATTAACAAAACTCTAGCAAAGATACGTCAACGATTCTACTGGGCAGGATGTAGGCAGTCAGTGATAGAATGGTGCCAAAAATGTGACCAATGTGCGGCGGTGAAGGGACCCGCACGCAAATGTCGTGGAATCATGAAACAATATAACGTCGGAGCACCATTCGAAAGAATTGCAATGGATGTAGCGGGGCCATTTCCCACCACCGAGAGCGGCAACAAATATGTGCTAGTAATAATGGATTATTTCAGCAAATGGCCGGAGGTGTACCCCATTCCCAATCAGGAGACGACAACAATAGCTGATGCCGTGGTCAACAATTGGATTAGCAGATTTGGAGTGCCGATGGAGATTCATACCGATCAAGGACGGAATTTTGAATCGGTCGTGTTTCAAGAAATATGCCAGATGCTCGGTATAAATAAAACGAGAACAACGCCTTTGCATCCACAGTCTGATGGTATGGTGGAAAGATTCAATGGTACATTGGAGGAATATCTAGCAAAGGTCGTTGAGAAAAACCAACGCAACTGGGATCGACATATACCGATATTTCTGATGGCCTATCGATCAGCAATACATGACACAACCGGAATCACACCAGCTAAAACGTTATTTGGAGATAATCTACGGTTACCTGGAGATCTAAAGTTTGGGACTGTACCATCATCGGCTTTATGTGGACAGGATTACGTAGACCGAATGAAAGAGGAACTTAATGGGATTCATCAATTTGTACGGGAGAAAATACGGATGTCAAGTGACCGGATGAAAGCTCGATATGACATACGAGCAAATAATCAGGGCTTCCAGGAAGGGCAATTAGTATGGCTTCACAACCTGCAACGGAAAAAGGGATTATCACCGAAGCTACAACCAGCATGGGAAGGACCTTACATTGTCATCACAAGGATGAACGACGTGGTTTATCGGATACGGAAGGGACATCGAGGTAAACCAAAGGTGGTGCATTTGGAGAGGCTGACCCTGTACAGAGGTGGTGGTTTGGGTCCTATTCGGGACGAACAGGCTTAGGTGGGGGGTAGTGTGACGGTGACACCTAGTGTGTAATAGAATAAGTTAAAATTAATAGCTCAATGTTAAACTGTTCTAAATGGAATTTTCCATGATAAAATTGTTCGACACTATTCTAACTAGAAATATCATGAGCTTTCTAGAAGTTTGGTTTGTGTATATAAAAAGGCGAACGAAATCGAATTGGATCAGTAATATTTGGTAAGCGATAGTATAAAGATTAAAAGGAATTAAATTGATTTAAAAAAGTGTTGTAGTGCGATAAATAAAGTAAAAGTGATCAGTAAAATTTAAGAATAATTTATATAAAGTGATTTTGTGAATTTTTATTGATAAACTGTGTTGGAATAAATTTTGTGAAATAAATAAATTCGTTGGTGATAAATTGAATTGAGTTTGTATTATTCACAATCCAGTGATACGAACCTTGATTGACAAGGCAAAAACGTAACAATCGATTCAGGTATCAAATGAATTAGAAATTGGTTCCGAAGCCATTCCACAACCGAATAGACCTTTGGGTGTCAAATCCGAACAGGCACCTGACATTCATATCAGCAATCAACAGGACAATCAACAAAAAACAACTAGAAGTGGTCGTGTGATTAAAACACCAAAACGTTATAAATTATAATAAGCATATTTTCATATTTTGTATTAATTTATTTGATAATTTTCATTCAGTTGATATATAAAACTAGTAAATTAAATAGTTCAAAATTAAAATTTTTTGTTAAAAAAGGGGGTATATGACAATATGAACCACCCTATTCTATACTAACACATACTTATGTAAAACCACTCTTATAAGGTCAGTCATTAAAGATCATTCAATCGATACACACGTATTATCATTTTATATCACGGTTCTCTCAATATTACATACTCTCATAAGTATTACAGTAGGGTAAGTTATTAAACTAAGGTTTCTTGCCCTCTTTTGTTAGGACAACTTGAAGAAAAAATTCGTTATCTTTTATTTGCTATTATGCAGCAAAAAATTTAATTGTTCAGAAAACTAGTGAAAATATAAAATGCTTTTAATAAAAATACTACGGTTAATGAGCATATGGGTTCCTTCGATTTTGGAACAGCTTCAAACTACAGTTATTTGCAACGGGGAAGAAAAACTTGAAAAACTTCAAAATGAAGTACTGGAGCTAAAAAACCGAAAGGATGCCACTCTTGTGCAGCATGGAGAAGGTAGCGTACACTATAACTCATCAGATCACCACCGAAACGGCAGCTCCAGCCACATGAAACCACCAGTATTCGATGAACAGTTATCCAGTGGGTTAACTTTGACGTTTATTCATAGACAATTATATATAGTTGAACATTTTGTATGAGGAAAAAATTCCCAAGAAATAAAAATCAGTTTTGATGTGTTTTGTTGCTGTAATTTTATGAAATAGTATGCTGAGTTCTTATAATTATCTCTTTACCTTTTTCTAACTTACATATACGTATTGTATAAACAGAAATTCGTTTGCACAAAAACGTACAAAACTAAACAAAACCTGTCAGTCATTTGTTTCATATTTCATTTATAAAACAAACATCTGCGTCGATCATTGTTTTTACATTTCAAACAAACCAAAACCAAAAATTCACAAAATAAATTTAAAATTAAATTTTTGTTTTTCGATCCATGAGCATCCATACATTCATAATGTTTTGTGGATTATATCGTCCCAATTACTGTTGTAAAGTCCTTTTCAATAAATAGTTGTGGTTTGTACAAATTTAGAAAAAAAACAAACCAGAGAATATTACAGCCTTATTGTATCTCAGCTCAGATAAATGCAAGATTCAATGGTTCGAATTCGATTATATCTGAGAATTTTATATTGCCATTCTCCGTATTTCAAATAAAGTATCTATTTTGAAATTGAATATATTCTCAAGATCATCACTTATATGAAAATAAACATTTTGAGTGAGTGTGAAGTTGTCTATATTAATTGGATCAACCAAAACCAACAAAAAGAATTTAGGGCTCTCTCCCCCTCAGATTTAAAACAACGAAATGAATTTGAAAAAAAATCGTATATGGTATAGAAACGATCAATGAATAATGAGTTTGTTTCTCCCTCAGTTGTACATATCGATGGTGTTAACTTATAAAATTTTTTGTTTACAGTTACGTATCTGGCCCCCATTTTCCCGCCTACTAAAAACACAGAATGAATTTTTCACAATTTGATTCACAAGTGATTAGTAAATGTTGTGCTGGTTTTCTTGTATGCCATCGATACGTATAACATTGACGAAACAAAATCAAAACAAAACTTAACTAATGTCTACGGTGTGTATGGAAATTAGTGTTAAATATTATATCAAAACATTACGATGGAATAAGCAAATGCGAGGTTGCATTTTTCAATAAAATGTGAACAAGGTAAGCATTTTTTTTTTTTTTGTTGTAGCAACAGAATTAGGGAAGATATTTTTAGACAGGCCGAGTTTGTACTCGTATAATTACAAGAAGTCAGATTCGCCAACAAAGCAGCTCTACTTTCACCCTAGATAGTATAGCCCGTGGACACTGTCGTCTGTAGGTCAGGCGGTCATAACTTTTTAATTTGCTGATCAAATTTCGAACGTTTAACTAAAACGAACTTTAGAACGAAGAAACAAAATGTATGTATGTATTTGGGCATACACCAATTAAATTTAGTTTTTAGTTGTTCAAAATTTTTAATCTTTCTGAAGCTTATGTTGGAGCTAACATTAATGTGCCTTTATTTTTTATATTTGAATATTGGCTTTTTAATAAGAGACCATTTGGAATGTTTTATTATTAGAACAAGAATAAAAAACTTATAGGGATTTAAAGTGTTCGTAACATGATCATTCTAAAGGCGTATACCCCGGAAAATATTGTTTAATAATATTTATACAGGTTTCAGTTGCTCGTACACAAACGTTTAGATGGTCACATTCGTTTTTAAATTTTTGTTCAAATATTTTCAGACAAATGTTTGCAACAACAGTGTAAACCATTGTCGGCGCTTTAATGGAACCAAAAGTTGAAGATTTATGAAAATAATTTTTTTCTAGTATAAGTGTGTCGGACATCGTTTCATTTTCTTTAATTAATTTTCTTCGACACTCACTACAATTAATTTTGTTAAATGCACAATACCCAGCTTACATAGTATGAAATGGCAATTTTTTTAATAACATGGTGATCGCAATTGAAACGTCTTCAGAGTCGCATTCTTGTTCTAAAACTTCTTTGTATAGGTGTTGAAAATTGTCCTTGTTATAGTTTTATATTTACATGAATAAAACACACAATTTAACTTCATAAAATAAACTTAAAGAAACATGCTTTTTTATTATATTCTTCCTTGCCCTCACTCGTACAACTGAACTACAATCTCCATATCGAAAATTCATTATCATTCTTTTGTTAAATATAATATGGATATAGATTAGAATATTTTCCATATAACATTTTCCATATAACATCTTCCTTTTTTTCGTTAAAATTTATAAAATTCACTTTACGTACATACATGTATTTAAACGAAATCATAATGAATTTACTTTAAAAAATTAATTAAAGAAACTATTACTAGTAAAGCTGATAATCACTCAAGTGACTTGGTAATTTTATGTTTCGTTTAGGACGACCTGTTAATTGTTGTGTGGAACTGTGAATACCCTGTTGAGCTATAATTTCAGGAGCCTCTGGTATGTTAAAAGAGTTACTGCTGCTTTTGGTATCAAGTGTAGGTATATTTTGGTCGTCTTTATCCGGGCGAGGTTCCTCTTTCACAAACGGTTTGATATTAACGATATTGCGTCTGAATGTAGAACCGCCTACATTTACCAAGTAAGAACGATCTTTGAGCTGTTGCTCAATAACTCCAAGTGACCATTCTTTATCAATTTGCGGATGTACCTGAACCGCTACGGACTGCCCTATTTCCAATTCTGGAATAATTTTTGTTTTTCTATCAAAGTAAAATTTGCTTTTGCCATGCTGCGCTTTTATCTTTTCAGGAACATTGTCGATTATTTTTGGTAAGTATTGTTCATTACACGATGGAACACAAGATCACATTTTTCTTGAGAACAATCTCTGAACTGGACTTGAATTAATTTTGTTCGGAGAATTCCGCCAGCTTTACAAACAGTACCAAACATCTTGATGAGATTCCTCCACTTTCTTTATTAGACTTTTAGCAATCTTAACTGCTGGCTCTGCCTTTCCATTACCTCTTGGGTGATGTGGAGATGATGAAACGTGTTCAAATTCCCACGTCCTTTCGAAGTCTTTGAATTGTCTGTTGACAAAATGAGTGCCGTTGTTAGTACAGACTCGCTGACGAATTCCATGACGACTAAAATTTCTTTTGCATTGTTCTATTACAGCACCCGGTGTTAAATTTCTTAAAACCTCAAGTTCAAAGAAATCTGAGTAGTGGTTCAAAGTAACAAGCATATTATATGTTTTTCCTTTTAATTTTGTCGCGAGCACATCCATTGATACATATGTACTGGAATGGATATGTAGGAACTTCGTGCGATTGCATAGGTGGATTAGATTGTGAACTCGAATACTTCACGCAGATATCACACATTTGAACTTTTTCTTTTATTTCCGTTGATATATTCGGCCAGAAAATATTATCCTTCGCCAACTTGATCGACGTCTCTATGCCGTTATGTGCAACGTGAACTTTCTCAACCATAATTTTCCGTAGACTATAAGGAATTAATATTTTACAATTTCTAAATATCAATCCATCTTGCGTTGAAAGTTCATGTTTGTATTTATAATATAATCATATATCGTCAAGGACTTCATGTATTCGATTTGGCCATCCATTACAAATGAAAGGAATTAATTTTTGCAACGACTGATCTTTCATGGTTTCTGTTTTTATGTTATCAATTCTTTAATCTGAGATTTTTAGTAATTTGACTAAATTTTACTTTAAAAACGCTTGACTGATTAATAAAATTAAAATCCTCTGGTACCTCTAATGATACCCTAGATAATGTATCAGCAATCACGTTCTTTTTACCCTCGATAAATTTCAGTTCAATGTTGTAGCGCTGGAGAGTTGTTACATTGCCAACGATGAGCTGATCGAATCGTACACATGCAAACCAACAACTCTTTCTCGATCATAGCATCCGTTTTTCCGCTGCTGTTAGCGTACGAGATGCATACGCGATTACTTGTTCATCCTGAAGAACAACAACTCCTAATCCAGTGCTGCTTGAATCACACTCTACAGTGAGCTGTTTTCCGACTTCAAAATATTTTAGAAATTTTGTATCGGCGACTAGCATTTTCAATTTTTGAAATTCATGTTCTTCCTCTTGCATCCATTTCCATTCTGCTTTTTCGATTTTTAATTTTCGAAGAACGGAGCTTTCTGCGCTTAGATTTTTTATGTATCTTCCTAAATAGTTCAGCATTCCTATAGAAATCTTAGCAAATCCGACTTATCTTTAGGCGATGGGATATTTTTTATTGCTGAAATTTTCGTTTCGTCAGCTTTCAGACCTTTATTTGATAACACATGTCCGAAAAATTTTACTTTTGAACAATAGAGGTTTAATTTCTGCATATTATTAGTTTGCAATTATTCTCACGCAAACGTATTAGTAACTTCTCCAATTTTACATTATGATCCATTATTGCTTTGGCCGTAGTATCACCTATTCCGTAAATTAATATGTCATCAGCTAGTATTTCAATACCCTTTAAGTCATGTACAATTTCATACATTTTCATCTGGAACAGTTCTGGAGCCGATGATATACCAAAAGGACATCGCAACCATCTCATTCGTCCAAACGGAGTCCAAAAGGTTGTTAACTTACTGCTCGCTTCTGACAATTTCAACTGCCAAAAACCCTTAGTTGTATCGACCGTGGAGAATACTTTTGCTTTTCCCAGCTCAGGCAAGATTTCATCAATTGTTGTACTCTGACGATGAGGCCTTTTTATTGCGACATTTAGAGGTATGGGATCTAGACAGATCCTAAATGAGTTCGCTTTCTTAACAAGTAATATATTACTAACCCACTTTGTGTTAGCTCTATCAGGTGCGATTATACACTCTTTAATAAGTCCATCTATTTCAGTTTTTAACTTTGCTCGTAATGCCATGGGTGTACGTCGAGGAGACTGAATAACAGGCTTTACTGTTTCATCCACTTCTATTTCCACTTCTCCTGGTAAGTGTCCATAACAAATGAGTCCATAACGATTTACAAGACTTTTATACTTCGGATCCTTATCACTTAGACTTATACTGTCATCGTTCGTTATTTTATTCACGGCATGTTCATTCCGCAAAACACACGTATCATCAGATTTAGAACATTTTCCGTTGTGTCTTTTTCCTCTTCGGTTAATGAAAAATGTGTATATTTAATTTTCGCTTCATCTCCAACGAGTGTCAACAGCAAATTGATTTTCTTTTTTTCTTCCGTGACGGGCCCTTTATCAATGCCAGATGCAGTCACATATTCGTGCCAATTTCTTTTGAATAATTAAAAATTTTCGTCGATATTGCCCTGAGTTTCCAGTGGCTACTGTGATCGTAAACACGTTTTTTATCAAAATCCTCACGTAAAGCTTTTAGACCTTGATTTACCAACTGCATATTTTTATTAATGCCTGTAAGTTCTTCACCCATTTTTGAGACAAATTTCTGAATTATTTTTACTATTTAACAAGAACTTAACCTCACTTTTTTTTCTTTTTTTTTTAGTTTGAGTTTTATTTAAGGGAAACTAATTTATTTTCGATGAAAGTTATTTGTCCAACACGTAGTTGAGTATTTGCTTTATTTATTTATTTATTTGTACCATGTTATTACACATCTGACACCATGTTACGGTTTTATATTTACATGAATAAAACACACCAGTTAACTTCATAAAATAAACTTAAAGAAATATGCTCTTTTATTTTGTATATTCTTCCTTCCCCTCACTCGTACAACTGAACTAAAATCTCCATCTGGAAAATTCATTATCATTGATATGTTAAATCTAATATGGATATAGATTAGAATATTTTCCATATAACACTCCCATTCTAATTATATAAGGTTGCCGTCATCCGCTAAGCAATTGGAATATTCCGTGTTAAATAATAGTTTGGTCATTAACCTTCACTCTGTGTATAGCTTACTATCGCGTTGTCTGTGTATAGGGGTCAGTCTGACCCCATAGATATCTTCATGTATTTCATAGGGAAAGTAAATAAAAATTCTTTATTTTCTACAAATATAATTACATTCAAGATTCGAAACATATAAAAAAAAAATTAACAGTTGAATTCGCTGAAAATCACATTTTAATTAGTCAAATTTATGTTTTAATCAGATGCATAATCTGATGCCACTTCCTCTTCATCCGAAACCATTTCCCGTTTTTTTATGCATTCTATCCATATGATTTTGGTGTGGTTGGGACAAAATGGCTCATTACAAAAATGACATTTGGTTCTGGTTTTCATATCAGATGATTTATGGCTCAAGTAACATCTTTGTCGTTTGCTAACTGTCTTAACCGTTACTTCTTCGCCTGTTGATTCCCGCCATATTGGTAATGCTTTATAACCTATTAAGTCGATTCCTGTCCTTATTTTTATTTAACTTTCGAGTGTTAAAGAGTCGCTCCAACACGTTGGCCTGTACCAGTTGCATAGCCAATTCTTTTAGAAATCAATTTTCTTTCGGATGCTTTCCGAGTTTCATACAAAGGGGCGGTTGGCGCTTTAATACAAAACGTAAAGGCTGCATCATCAGCGAGGTCAGTAAGGTTAAAAAAATAACACTATCGGCTATAGTTGAGTTTTCCTTTTGCATGTACAGGTTCTCACTAATTTATAGAAGGTATCTAGCCCTCCTTTTGTTGCATTATAATCCAAAATTTAATTAGTTATATTAGACTCACGGTCTACTCCGTTATTGTTGTGTAAAGTTGATAATAGCAAAACGTTTTTATTTGGTTTAGGAATAAAATGCACAAGTGTTTGGTTGATATCAAAACAGAATTTTGAAGGTTTTAATTCTCGTGTTTTTAATTCCACCTTACTACTAAACTCTTTCGGAAGATCGGTTTTATTTCATCTAATTGTACCAATTAGTGTATTGTTTTTCTGCAAATTTAATCGGCTAAAGAACAACTAGTGGGAAAATTGTGCATGGTAATTATTATTTCTTATGCTGCCTTGGTTGTCTACCAACATATACTTCTGCGTTCAATGGGTAAGAATTCTTTGCGTCGCATAGCCAGAATAGTTTAATTGTAATATTTTAATTCTAAACTTCTCTAACGCTTCGAAGGTATCAATAAACTGTCGGAAAGAATATTTCCCTCGGCCTAGAGCCAATTGTTGATCAATGATTTGTATCAATTATTATGAGGTCCTCGAATGTTTGACAAGGACATATTCCATATATATTGGAATGTTGCCAATTTTTCGTTTTTTAGCCGCTCCTGTCTTAGACAGCTATAGTAACTGAGTGGTTTGATTTATTTCTGTTTAAACCGTCAAGCTTTTTCTTTCTCGCAGTAGGAGAAATTTGCGTGTTTTGGTTACAATCGGAGATTTTAAGCTCCACTTTCCGATAGTTTGTTTATTTGGGTCATAGTACCACATATCAGCGTTTGTTTCTTTATCCTTAACAGTCGCATTTTCAACATTTTCTTATTCATTTCTTCGTTCGTCAGAGACAAGTTGAAAATGTTAATCGTTATCAAAATTTATCGGTTCAACATTTTTTTTTTTTTTTTTTTTTAAAAACATCTTTATTGATATGGCTACTACAATCTTAAACATTATTAATTCATTAGTAAGGTTGACATTAGTACTTATGAGATAAGCATAAACTTGTGTGGGTCTGCTGGACCAGTATCCAGTTCCCTTAAGATATAATATTCATACGGTTAGCTCATGTGGTTTGATTCGTTTGAGCCGCCTTATTTCGTTTGTACTATCCAGTAGTTGTACGGCCTCAACGTTGGTGTGGTTAAGAAGCCTCTTCTCATGTTTAATGGCACATTCGCGGATGACGTCGTCTATCAATTGTATTTTTAGATCATTGTGTATTTCTCTGTTAGTCACAAATCGGTAAGCGTTGGTGACCATTCGAAGAAATGTATTTTGGCTGCGTTGTATAATGTCTCTATTGGATTTATGAGTACAACCCCATAGCTGCGCACCATACATCCATATTGGTTTGAAGATAGTCTGGTAGACTAGTCTTTTGCAATACAGGTTCATTTTGGAATGATGCCCAATTAACCAGTACATTTGACGTTGTTTTAATCGTATCTGTTCAGCTTTTTGTCTCACATGATGTTTCCAGTTGAGCCTTGAATCTAAATGCAGACCAAGGTATTTAGCCGATTCAGCCTGCGGCACTTGCGGTATATACTTGAGGTATATGTGTAGACTGTTATTTTTGTGTCGGAGCGTAAATGTCACATGGGTTGATTTGAGCTCATTAAGCACTATTTTCCAGTCAATTGTCCATTTAGTAACGTTGTTCATTGCTCGTTGAAGATTTTCCACTGCCCTTGGTTGTGATTCGTCTACTGACATAATTACAGTGTCGTCAGCGAACGTGCCGATGAATGTTTTATTCGTCGTAGGTATGTCCGCAGTGTAGATAAGGTAGAGGAGGGGTCCCAATACGCTTCCCTGCGGAACTCTCGCTAGAGTTGGATAAAAGTCAGAACATGTTTCTTCATGGATGACTCTGAATTGGCGATCAGAGAGGTATGATTCAAGCAGCTGGCAATAGTTTTGTGGTAGCATTTTGCTCATCTTGAATGTCAATCCCTCGTGCCAAACCCTATCAAAGGCCTGAGATACATCCAGAAATACGGCGGGGCAATATTTCTTTTCTTCTAACGCTTGCTCTATTACCGTAGTTATTCGATGGACTTGATCTATTGTGGAGTGGTTATTCCTGAATCCAAATTGAAAATCAGGAACGTTTACCATTGGCTTTAGACGTTTTAGTAGTAGTTTTTCAAACAGCTTTGATAAGGTCGGAAGCAGTGAAATTGGTCTGTATGATGTTACTTCTTCATCTGGTTTACCTGGTTTCTTCAACATAATTATTTGAGCCGTTTTGAAGCATTTGGGTATATACTTCAATCTCATACAGGCATTAAATAAGTATGTGATCATGATGATTGCTTTGCTTGGAAGTTCCTTGAATAGACCCGGTGATATTTCATCAATTCCTGGTGCCTTTTTTTGACTAAGACTTTTGTCGATTTCTTCAGCAATTTCCATTGGCGTGACTCTTTTAAAATCCTGATTTGGTTGATAGACAGGTGTTACGTCAATGTTGGATTGAATGTCATGGGGTTGAAACACTGTTGCTAGGTGTTGAGCAAAGAGTTCCGCTTTTTCTTTGTCATGTCGAACCCAATTGCCTTGAGCATTTCTTATAGGTGGTACTCGAACTACAGGTCGTTTAAATTTTCTGGTTGCTTTCCATAACGAGTAGTCCTTATCCATTTCTGGACCTAGCCCGCTTAAGTAGTTGTCGAAGCAATCCTGTTTGAAGCTTTTAATTAGCCTATTGACTTTGTTACTTATTCGATTGAAGGTGGTTTTGTCAGCAGGATTTCTGGTGAGATGCCATATTCTCCTTGCCTTTCTCCTTTCCTTGATTTGTTCCCTGATTTCAGCCGGGTATTTGACTTCAATCTCCGCTTTGTCCTTTAATTCTGGAGTAGCTAGACTGGCGGCCATACGAGTGTATTCAATGAAATTGTTTGTTTGTTGTTCCAATTCTTCATTACTTTTAATACTAACTTTTAATTCAACTAGCTCTTCCAGTTTTTCTCTGAAGAGGTCCCAATCCGTGAATCTATTAGTAAGGTTTTGCTTCTTTTTTTTCTTGATGACTATAGCGCTTACTGACAACAGTACAGGAATGTGATCAGATGTTAAGTCGTTAATTCCTTCGACTCTAGTGTAATTGGATGAAATACCTTTTATGATGAAGAAATCATGCAAATCTGGTATTTTTCCTGCATCCGTTGGCCAATACGTTGGCCTCCTTGGAGACAGATATTCACATTTGTTTTCATGAATGGCATTGAACAAAGCATTTCCTTTCCCAGGAGAAATTAGCCTGGAACCCCTAGCTGTATGTTTTATATTATAGTCCCCTCCAATAATAAATCTTGGACCGAGCTTATTAAAGACGTTATTAAATTGTAACTTCGTTGGTGTATGCCGTGGAGGACAGTATGCTGCCGCAATATTTAGATCTGCGCCATTATATTGGATTGAGATAACAGTTGCTTGCATGTAGCTTTCTCGAATATCCTCTTGTTGATTATGTTTGATATTATTTTTAATTAGTACAGCTGAACCACCTCTGGCTCTTTCACTAGGATGGGTTGTCCAGTAGGAATTAAATCCCTTTATTCTAAAAAAGCTTTTGTTGGAGAAGTGCGTTTCTGAAATAAGTGCAATATCTATGTTGTTTGTATGGAGAAATATTTCCAGTTCTTGGGCTCGTTGGTTGAGCCCATTAGCGTCCCAAGTTACAATGCGTAGGAATGAGTTAATCATTTGTGTGTATGCTGACTTTTTTTGCTAGGCGGATAGAAATTAATTTCTAGTTTTGCCACCCTTTCTGTTAAGTGACCAAGTGTCTGTTGAATTTGACTAAGCTTTTTAATAATTTCAAAGTTATTAGACTCGTTATTAACTTCTATATGTTTGTTGTTTTGGTTTGATTAATCAGCAGATAACTTGGTGATTTGCGCATAGGATAATCCAACTGTGGATGGTGTGATTTGGCTTTGTGGTTTAGCAGCTTTGGTTTGTAATCGCTGTACTACTCTTGTTCTATTATTCTGTTGACTTTTAATTTTGTTCTGATATACACAGCATCCTTTATAATTTGCAGTATGTCCTTGTTGTTGACAAAGAGCACATGAAGGCGCGATATCTGGTTGTTTTTTGCATTTTGTCGTGTGATGATCTCCAGCACATTTAACGCATTTGGTTTGACGATAGGTTCCTCATCGTAGTTACAAATGTTTATCGGCGCAGCTTGTTCACGCTTATCGCCATCGGAAACTCCATATCAATAATGTCGTTTGCTATTTCCGCTTCATCTGATACCTTAGGAGTAGAAACTCTATCGAGAAGTACAAGGGCCTCTTGGCTGCTCTGTCTTTTCCGCACCATAATAACAATATCTACAACCAGGATAAGTAATTTTTAC
The DNA here is from genome assembly GCA_958295665.1 of Tipula vernalis. Taxonomy (NCBI): domain Eukaryota; kingdom Metazoa; phylum Arthropoda; class Insecta; order Diptera; family Tipulidae; genus Tipula; species Tipula vernalis. The sequence continues at coordinate 331,572,165 of OY282558.1, read as the reverse complement.
TACTAAGCACCTTGACTTACAAACAAAAACTAAACCAGAAATATCGTTCAACGATCGGTAACGATAAAATAATACAAAAGTAAAATGAGGAAAAATATCAGGAATAGGTATGTAGTGTACATATATGCCAGAGATGGGTAGTGTCGAAAACTAGTATTTATGACATAATTTATGTTACGTTTTGACACGAGTTCTTGACAGTCTTTTAAAACCTTTGTTTTTGAAATTTTTTGACAGGACTTTTTGACAGCGAAAAAAACCGAAAATTTTCAATTTTAGCTTCATTAACGTTCAGAACTGTTTCAACCAGTTAGAACAGTTTCTAAACTAACCGGTATATTTCAATAATGTTGAGATATGATGTACTCACGAAACACGCATAGTTTTTGACACTTTCCGACCGTTGTTGACATTTTTCGACAGTTTTTGGTCATAACTCAAAGTTCTTCACCCATTTTTGACAAAATTTTCGAAAACTCAGATTTTTTAGCGTTTTTATGTACCAGAGCCTTCTAGAGTATAGAGCCATAATCTTAATGACGTATTTTTTAGAAGCTTGTTTAGTGGTATAACTTTTCACTGATTTCCATAGCTAAATTTATCTTTAGTTTTACTAGTGTACGTAAGATGTCTTAAATGGTAAAAGAAAAATACGAAAAATCATTATTTAATCGCAAAATTATCACACGTTCCTATATTTTGTCAATTTGTTTTGCTTTTCCTACAATTTTTGAACTTGAAATTTCCCCAGGTGGTAATTTTTGGTACGATTTTTCCAAATTTTACGGCCATCACTGCCATCTATGTAATATATATTGACTTAATGACCAAACGAATCGTAGTAAGCTTTTATTTCATTTTGACCAGAATGCTGTTGTTATGAATTTTTTTTTAATATTTTGGTTTAAATAAATCAATTATTACAAGAAAATGAAAAGGATTTACTTAAACGATATTTATATATGTTGAAATTCAAACATTTATGAAAGTATTTCAGAAATCATAATTAAGAATTTGTAACGTTTTCATTTACAAATTTGTCTTAGGAAAAAAAGTGATTTCCCATATGTTTTGTGTGTTTTACTATGAAAAGTTTCGTTTTTTCCTCGTTTCTAATTCCCTTATAAAAGCTCAGATTTTTTGATTATGCCTCTATAAAATACAGGGTGCTCTGATAATACACATACAAAAAGTGAATAACAAAGCAGTTTCTCTCACAGTCTCACTTACTAATTAGCAGAAAAATAGCACAACACATCACAGACATAGATATATAAAGTAAATCATTTTTTATCTATATATAGAAAATAGTGCATGGAAGTAACTTGGGGTCATTTTGACCCCAGTACACAGAAATGCGCTTGGTTTATTTCCGACTATGGTAATTATAAAATTTACAAGTAATTTGGGCCTGATTTTTATTGTATTGTCTGTATGAGATATTTGTTGAGGCTTTCTTATAGGGCATGGGCCATTTAAATAATAAGAAACGTATTTTTTTTAATTTTTTAATCGACTGGGGTCAATTTGATCCCAATACACAGAGAGAAGGTTAAACTCTCTACTACATAGATTATTATATACGTTTATCGTTTCCTTGTTTTAATGGCTATTCAAAGGGCATTTTAGAGTTGAAGTTTCGGCAATTTAAATAATCAAAAATGTTGTTAAGTCTTTAACCGCGATGTTGATAATGCATTTTCCAAAGTTGTAGTCAACATTTCAGGTCACGTTTGTACGTACCCCACGTTTGGGGTATAAGTGTTTCCGGCCCATGTTGACTACTAATTTACATTTGTTGCTTTCATCTCGTTCCATAATTTTTCTCATTACGTCTGTATCAGCTACTCCAATTTCGCGATGTGAAATTTTAATGTTTCTCGGATGTGATGCCGCGCTGTCTATTTGCTTGCATATTTATTGCCCCTTGATTACATGTCAACATTAATACGTTTAACCCAATATTCCTAACATACGTTTATTTTTTTTAATCAACTCACTTAATTTTGGAGCAGTGAATGTATTGTTGAAGAATGAAGATGATTAATAAAGGAAATTTCGAGAGCAGTATTAAACTGGTATATATGTAAACACGATGTAGTTTTTGGTTTACTTTAAATCGTGTAACAAGTGAAATAAATCTGTTATCATAGCCCCCACCAGTGGCAAGCGGACAGATTTAAATAAGTAAAGAAAAAGCAAATATTAAAGTGTATCAAAGTAAAGTGAAATAAAGTCAACGCAATAAAAGTACAGTGTTTTTAATTGCATAATCCAGACGAACTCAGAAGCCCAGTTGAAGAGCACGTTTGAAAACTGTTCTGATGACTGGGTAGTTCTTGTTTTCTTGCAACGATTTGCAACGATTAGTGCGATAAAGGAAGCAATAATCACGTATAGCAAAACGTAATGATGAATATCATGATAATTGAATTGTTTGTTTTCACTTTCTGCCAAATCCTTTAGGTGTGTAACATTAGTTGATAGTTGATTTAAATCCATGAGAATGTTGTCGAATTCATGACGCATCATAATTCTGTTGATGGTATTTTTGTACGTTTCATTTTCAAACCGGATGAGTAGACTGCTGAGGTTTATTGTTGGTTGATAGAAAGACTTTATTCATGAGTTAAAGTTTTCCATAGAATGAAAATAAGCTGCTGTTATATTGAATAAATGTTTACCATTCCCAATGATAGCTGAATCCATAAAGACATGAACCTTTGTACTGCTATATGCTCCGTTCCCGTTTGTTTCTATTAAGTTGTATAAAGCCACTGTTTGCTTATCTATTTCTTGTAGTTGATTGTTTATTGCTATCCAGTCCTTTTTGATGATATTCACCGTTGATTCCATTATTGAAATTTGTTCTTTTAGCAATTTATGAATGTGCTGTTGATAATTTTTTTGAAGAAATGATTTCGTTATCATACCGTTGTGCGTCGTCTTGGTCGAGAATTCCAAATAGTTGATTTATGAGAGTTTCAACCACATTTAATAGACCTCGCTTCGTCCGTACATGATTATAAGTCCGTTGGAGTATTTCGTTGTTGAGATTTATGTTGGAAAGTTGTTGTTTCATTTGCGATATTGCGGGCTGGCAAAGCTGCCTTAGTTGCAACCATCCTTTATCATCGCTACAGGTTTGAATCATCCTCCTATAAGCGGCTTTGTATACTTCAGCCTCTAAGAACAATGCCGATAAATTAAAGTAAGATATAATAGTCCATTGTTGATGGGACAGCTGAGCTATTCCAATGTTTCAAAATATATTCCCATTGTAGAATTTAAACTTGTCTCTTTAAGAGTTGCTAATAATATCAGTTTGGATTGATAAGGTTTAATTTTCCTTTTTAGGTTGAGGAATGGTTTCATCGTCTACTTGTCCTCGCAACCATATCCTCGGTTTTCGCTTCATACTTTTCTGTTGACTTACGTTTCCTAGTGTTGATGGTTTTGCTAATCGTGGTTAACAATACGGTAGTGGTCTCGGTAGTCAATCCGGTGCCTTGTTTTTGTATGGTGTTTTAAATTGGAAGAGGTGCTAATTTTGTCACTGGCCTTTTTATGAGGGCAATTCCGGAGCCGCGGAGTGTTGCTACTTCGTTTTCTCGTCTTTTATTTTTGTTGTTTTGGCTAGTGCAACTAACTTTTTTTCTTTTATATTTATTTTGAATCCGAAGGTATCAGTGTCAGGGTTCCAATATATGGCGAGAGTCTTTATAGTTTCATCTAGTTTGATGTCCAATGCACCGATTGCTCGTGATTCGAGTGGTATCTGTGTTGTTACTAGCCCATTTCCGTAGCTGAAATCCTCCTTTATTTAGCAATGCATTTACTTGACTTTATTTACTTAAATTTAATAAATTTTGAATTATGGCAGTTGAGCTTTATCATTTTCTCCGCCTTGAAAGTATGAACTTTCAACATCTGTTGTTAGTAGTGGCCAGATTTTGGTGATCCTCTTTTAAATGTTCCCTTCCCTTTTTTTATAGTGACAACTCGAATTAAATTATCTGCACCGGAGTGAATGTTGATAATACGTCCCATTTTCCATGTTAGTGGTGGTAGCCTGTCTTCTTTAATAACTACAAGTTAACCAATTTTAATGTTGGGTTCCTTCTGTTGCCATATATATCTTTGTTGTAACTGTGTTAAATATTCCTTGCTCCAACATGACCAAAAATGTTGGTAAATCTGAGCTTGAAGCCGCCAGCGTTTTATTAATGTTGATAAGTTGTCAATTATTGGTTCGGAAATTGCGGTAAGTTGTCTTCCAATTAAAAAATGTCCCGGAGATAAGGCTTGCAAATCATCTGGACTTTCGGTTAGTGGAGTAAGTGTTTCATATGAAATTTGGCTGACTTCACTGCAGCTTCATACAATCCTCCGAAGTTCGATGAACCAGGTGGCGCAAAGTGCCATTTATTTTGATTTTGTTGTGTAACTTCTGTAAGCGCATCTTAGTGTGCTTGAAATTTGAACAGCTGATACAACTTATGTAGTTGGTTATTAGCTCCACCAAAATTTGTGGCATTATCTGAAAAGATATTAGAGCAGATACCACGAGTAGCAACAAATCTTTTTAGACATCCAATGAATCAGTTAGTTGTTAATACCGATACAACTTCCAGATGTATCGCTTTTACGACTAAGCAGACGAACACGCAAACATATGACTTGGTGGGCCGCTTTCCTCGTAATTTATAGTGGGTTTGGAATGGGCCACAAAAATCAATACCAACATTCGTTGTCAGTGGAGCCATTTGTATTCTCAGTGGCGGTACATTTCCCATTAACTGTCTTAAATTTCGAGGTCGAACTTTAAAACATCTAATGCAATCGTGGAACACCTTTCTGCTTAATCGTCAAATGTGAGGATGGCAGCACAATTGGATGTTTAACATCATATGATAGCGAAGGTTGTTGAAGACGCCCGCCAACTCGAATTAAATTATTATTGTCTCTAAGTACTGACAAAGATTTTAAACGACTTTTTCTAGGAATCGGTTTACCTGAATTAAGAGCCTTGATCTCTGAACTAAAACATTGTGATTGTACCAGCTTCATAATAATAACTGTAGCGATTCACAACTCTGCCACCGTTAGGGCCCTAGCACTCTATTAGATTTTATAAGTTTTGTATTCGTCTTAAATCGAAGAAGATAACAAATGACATTTCGAAATGACAAATACTTATTTTTGAATTTAATAATATCTAATATGCTCTCGGATTGAACTGTCTGTAGTTAATACCGATTTATGATTATGTCGTTCTGGAATATCAATGCTGTTTAAGTCGAAACGATTTGGAAGGTTTGGTATATTGCAAGTGTATAAAAATCGAGGACCTTTGAACCACACCTCATGATTTATCAGTTCATTTGGGAGTACGCCCTGTAGGGGCCAATTCATTGTAACAATTTTATTTTATTTTTAAAAATCACTACCGATTTCTTATTTATTTTACACACGCGAAAATAAAACACAACGCCATTCATTCAAGTACAAAACTCAACTCCTCCATTTTTTATTTTATATTTCAATCTCTTCCACACATTGCTTTACTTCATTTTTTTTTTGTTATTCTTTTCGTACAGGGGTGACATGTTCTACCATCACAATTTTCGATATTCGACAAAATATCGAATATTTCGATGAAATGGTATGTTGTGCAATTTTCGACTATCATTTTTTTCGATGATCTGTCGCTACAAATTTTTTCTGTGATACGCAACGAAAGAACAACTTAACCTCACAATATTATTTGTCAAAATGAGAAGGACATTAACTGTGATAACCCAAAAGTGAAAAGACTACACAAATTAAAGTGCAATATTATTTTAAAATTAAATATTATTAAAGTTGTTGATTAAAATGTAAGTATATACATGCATAAAAAATAATAATATTTTTAGATAATAAAAACAAGTATGTAATACGAAACATTTTTTCTAGGGAGAAACCAAAGAAAATAACCACGAAATCTCAATTCGAGGAAATGCTACAATTTTTAGAGGAGCATTCCGAGATGGTGACAGGGGCATTTGTTACTGTTAATTCTAAAAATACAATAAATGAGCTGTGGAAACAATTAACAACATTATTGAACTCTCAAGGGCCTCCAATACGTGATGAGGAAGGTTGGAAAAAAGTACGTATTATTAAGCAAATATGTAGATGTTATGTTTACAAGAAATTATAAGTTTAAAATAAAATTCCACAGGTTTGGGCAGATCTTAAAAGTAAAATAAAAAAAAAATTAAGAGAGGAAACTAAAGACCAAAAACAAACCGGGGGTGGTACTCCAAAAGTCAAACTTTCGCCATTCGAAGAGAGAGTGGCCATAATTACAAGAATGAACGAGTGCGTTTTTGGCTTTGGAGGAGAGTCGTTCGGCCAGGAGGCCAATAATATGTCACAAACTAATATTTCAGGAAATGGCGATGCCGATATTGAATTTGAAAATATTAGTCGACCTTCGGTTTCATTGGAAGGAATACCCATTGCGAATCGCCAGCCAAAACCGAAGAGACAGCGTATAACTGTCCAGCGGAAAATATTAGACGAAATAAAGCAACAAGGAGCTCAGAACGCTAATTTCCAAAAATCCGTTTTGGAGCTGATGCGAGAAGCAAATGTCATCAACAAGGAACATCTAAAAGTAAAAAAACAAAAATTGTTGGGTGAAAAATCCAAAAAAATTTAAAAAAATAAGGACACTCACAGAGCATTCACAATTAAAAATCTTTTTACTTTTGACTTACAGTTTGTATGAATTTCCATACAAACCTGTAAGTCACAAGTAAAAAGTTTTTTCATTGTGAATGCTCTGTAAGTAGGAACAAGACTGAACAATTGGAGGCCCTTGAAAAATTTGAAGAAAAAAAAAATTTTACTTTTTTATTTTAATTTAACTGAATTCAACATTTATGAATTATTATTACATATGTACAATATATATTTAAATATTAAATATATTATTATTTATTTTGAAGTTCTATGTCTTTTAATTAAAAGCAATTAAGAAGCCCATTTCTTATGGCTACCGCCGTGGAGTCTTCCTCTGAATTAAATTCAAATTCACTTTCCAAAACCCGTTGGTTAAGTGAGGGATGATTTGGTAAGGCCATTACATCAATTTTGTGCTCTAAACAAATATTGAACAAAGCGCAGCACACATTAATTATTTGCACAACTTTTAAGGGTTCATACCGTAAAACTCGTTCTCCTAAGAGACACCGAAAAATATTTTTCAGTACCCCATTACACCTCTCTATTGGATTTCTAGCTTGAGAATGAAGCAAATTATATCTCTGCTGCGTTGCTGTTGGAGATTTAAATGGAGTTAATAGCCACGGCTCTAAGGGATATCCTGAATCTCCTAACAGCCAAGTATTTCGCTCTCCATTATCATATAAAGCCTTCATCGCTTGCCTATCCTGAGAAACTGCCCAAATGCCGGAATCATGGGAAGAGCCTGGGAAATTGGCGCAAACCGATAAAATACTTAACTCGTAATTGCAAATCTAAAAAAAATATTAAAGTGAAACCAAAACATTGACTAACTTTAATTTTCTTACCAATTGAACGTTTATTGAGTGGGAACCCTTCCGATTCACGAAAATATCTTCGTTTACTGCAGGAGCGATTATTTTCACGTGTGTGCAATCCACGCACCCGATTACGCCCGGATGGCTGGTTTTTTCAAAAAACATTTGTTTATGTAACTGCCTCTTCCTTGCATCGGGAAATTTAATGAATTTTTTGCAAATTGTTTTTTCTAAAATATTTGTATATTCTGCTATAGAACGGGATACAGTAGACTGATCCATTGTGTGCAATAAAACGTCGCCAATAGTCCGCTGATATGAGCCAGTGGCGAAAAAGTTGAGGACAGCTGCTAATTTTAATTGAATAGGGATTTTCGTTAGACGCTCTCCAGGTTCGACGTGCGGCTTTATTTCACTTATTAAATAAGTAAATATGTCTTTATTTACACGGAATGATTCCGTGAATCTAAAAATATAAATTAAAAAATTAATCTTTGAAGAACTAATTAATAAAAAGTATCATGCACAAACTTTTTGTCATCCAGGTCCATCACGTCATATCTGTCTCTTAAATATCTTCGTTCAGCATAATAGGTAATATTCATATTAAGAGCAACATTGTCTTCATCATCGCTGTCAGTGATATCATGAGAAGTGGAAATGCCTGCAGCGAATATATTCAAATTATTGTAATACATTTTCTTTTTTCAATTAGAACACACACAATTTATTTATTATACACAGAATCATGAACACACAAAATTTATTATTAAGGCAATTATTTGACAGGGGTGACATGTTCTACCATCACTATTTTCGATATTCGATAGGTTTTGTATCTCTTTTTGCAAGAATAAAAGTGTACGCTATTTTGCTTATTTTATTACGTTTTATTTATTATGCTTTCGACTTGTTCGATTCATCGTACTATTTCTTCACCACTTCATCACCAAAAATTTTGTTTTCGATACTTTATCGATAACGATGGAATTAGATAGTATTGAAAATTATACTAATAGATGGAGATCGCAATAGATAAGGCGTAATTGAGAAAATGAAGAAAAGAGATACAATGTTCGATCGAACATCGAAAATAGTGATGGTAGAACATGTCACCCCAGATAAAAATAAATATCGAAAAAAAGTATTACCATATTGAAATATTTAGAATCAACGAAAAAGTTGCAACATACCACATATCACTTTTTTCGATGCGATTTGTTGTATCGAAACGAAACGAAGTGATGGTAGAACATGTCACCCCAGATAATATATCTGTGGTTTTTTTGAGAAACTAGTTAACTGCAAAACGTAAATTTTTCAGAAAACACATTTGAAAAAAAAACTCGCAGTAGGTTTTAGTAGTAATTACTCATTTTTATTTAGATTTTCCGGAGAAATGGAGAGAAATATTGGAAAACTGAAATTTATTTTTGAAACTTTAGTCAATTGTCTAGTTCTTTTCATTCATAACTCAAAATCGACAAAAATGCAGTTAACTAGTTTTTAAAAAAAACCACAGATATATATACTAAAAAAAAGGTTAGTAGTACAACCAACTTCACTTCCCTTATTTTAAATTCAAATAAACATAAATCGTTATTTCTTTAAATTGCTAATTGCTTACAGCCCCTTGAGACAATATCAGCAGGGTTCTTTTTTGACTCAATATGTTGCCAATCCTGGCTTGTAGTTGTATTTTGAATTTTTGCAACACGGTTGGCTACAAAGGTTTTTAAGTCAGATGATGGCGTATTAATCTAGGAAAGCACGATAGTTGAATCACTGTAATAATATATTTTTTTTATTTCAGAAATTAGATTTGGCCTTATTTGTTCCATCAGCTCAACTAATAAACAAGCAGCTGACAGCTCTAAATGGGGAAGCGAAAATTTTTTGAATGGAGCCACGCGTGACCTTGAACATAAAAGATTAACAATTACTTCACCTGATTCAGTTTCGCATTGTGTGTAAATAACAGCACCATAGGCACGTTCACTGGCATTACAGAAACAGTGCAACGTTATGGCAATGGGATTAACGCCTTTGAATATATGACGCGGAATTGTGATCTTGTTAAGCTCGTGCAATTGCTCTCTGTATTTCAACCATGACGTGGCAATGTGCTGAGGGGCTAATGCATCCCAATCAATTTTTAATCGCCATAATTCTTGCATATAGGGTTTCCCAAGAATTACTGTTGCCGATACGAGACCAAGTGGATCGACAATTTTCGCGATATCTGATATTTGTAGTGTTTTTTTATTCGCTCCGGATAGCTGCTATCGAGAGCCGTCATATGAAAAGTGGCTCCGGATAGCGCTCCGTATAAATAGGTAGAGCCAAATATTTTTTATATCAAGTTTTCGCTAAACAATTCAATTAAAAATGATACTTTGATGTTAAAAAAGTTTAGTTTACCAATAAATAGCGCGTCAAATTTAAATTTAGGCGTATCAGAATGACGGCTCTCGATAGCAGCTATCCGGAGCGAATAAAAAAACGCGCTTATTATTTGCCGTTTTGTAACTGACCCAGGTTTACCATCTAGATTGATATGAAATTTAAATGAATCATCTATCGGTTGCCAATATAAACAAAGAGTTTTTACATATTCACAATTATCAAGCGTATGAAGTGGTTCACAAATTCATGTCAGCTCTTTCGAGAATGTTTTTAATTTGATCCATTTTTTGTTCAGCTTCATGAAACGATTTTGCGCCTGACAGTACATCGTCGGCATAAGTTTCCTTGAGTAGAACATCCTTGGTTAGCGGAAAATGGTTACCTTCATCATCAACCAGTTGCCTTAAGCATCTGGTAGCCAAATATGGTGCAGGCGCTGTACCATATGTTATTATATTGAGACGATAAAATTTTAATGGTTCATCAAGTTGATTGCGCCATACTATTAACTGGAACATACAATGATCCATGTCAACATAAATTTGTCGGTACATTTTATTAATATCTGCACTGAAAACATATTTATATGATCGAAATCTGACTAAAACTGAAAACAAATCATTTTGACATACCAGAGATCATTTAGAGACTTAGAAGCCTCAGTTTTGGCCGAAGCATCAAAAACTACCCTCAATTTCGCAGTAGAACTATCGGGTTTTAACACACAATGATATGGCATAAAATAGTGGAGGTTTTTGATGTTGGTTTCATTGATTTGTTTCATATGTCCAAGGTGTTCATACTCTAATAAAAAATTAGTTTTCTTTCTAAATTGTAAAATCGGCATATTGCCATTGACTTAGAATTTCCAAGTACATTTGGGTGTTTTGAAAATGGTAATTTTACAATATACTGCCCATAACTATTTCGTTTGACGTTAGCAATAAAATGTTTTTCACATGGCGAGTTTTGATAATTAGGTTCTTGGGTTTCGTTAACGCCCTCTAATTCCCAAAACATTTTTAACTGGTCGTTCAATTCTTGAGAATCGTCAAATTTTACTAGATTGCAATAAAAACTACCTTGCAAAACTTCACCTGAATAGGCCTTTCAACTACCCAACCTAAAAGGTGTTTTGGAGAATTGGTAGATTTTTCGACAGCTTGATTTGACCAACAGATAGTAAACTATAATAAATATCTGCTCCTAAAAGTAAGTCAATCGGTTGTAGGGTATTGAAGTGTGTATCAGCAAGTACAATGTTTTTTGGTATTTTCCAATTTTCAATATTAACGAACCTTGAAGGCTGGTATCCGGTAATTTTAGGTAGCGTAAATAACTCCAGCTGAGTGGAAAAATTAGTTATACAGGATTGCAGCGTCACCTTATATTTCTTGTTACATACAATAGAACTACCTTCTATTCCAACGATGCACAATTGGTTGTAGCGCTTTCAAGACTTAACTTGTTGGCTAACAATTCTGCCATAAAGCTTATCTGAGAGACCGAAACTAATAAAGCGCGACATGTTACAGGGTTACTATGTTTATTAGGAATTTTAACAATTGCAGTAGCAAGAAATACGTAATCTGACAAACTATTTTCACTTCTAGTGGAAGATACTGATGGAATTTGATTATTATAAGCCATCGGCCATCGCCGAGAATTGTGTGGAAGAATTTCCTTCAGTTTGTCTTTCAAATGTGGATGCTACTAATTTTGATTTAGCATTCAGAAGTGTGAATTAACGAATGATGTTTCAAAGAACATTTCTTACATGAGTCCAAATTGGGGCAAGCGTCAACTCGATGTTCATCATTTAAACAATTCAGATACAGACTGCGTTTGGATACCTCTTGCAATCTATCTTCAGGAGATAATGTCAGAAATTTAGTACATCGAAAAATTGAATGTCTGGGCTTATTACAAAAGCTACACATGTAGGTTTATGACGTAATAAAAGAAGAACCTTTTTGCGCTTGTTGCCTGACCCTGTTGATTGTGAGACTTGGGGTAACGCTTTTTGCGGCTGATTAGACAGAGACTTTGGAACGAGTGTCAGGGTCTAATTTAGAATAGACTATATGAGTCAATAAGTCATGCCAATGTTCTGTGGGGCGTTGTAACGTTGCTAGAGCACGCAGGTGCGCATTAACTGTATCTATCAGCTCACGTATTTTAAATGCAGATGGATTTTCTATAGCTCGAATGTTGAAAATTAGCCGAATATGTTCTTTACAAATTGGCACGGATTGGTTTTAGCTGTCTCACTTGACAGGCGACGGTGGCAAATTTTGGAAAAGGAAGATTTAATTTTTTTTTAATTAAATAAACAGCGATTTTTAGTTATTAATATTTCCACACCAAGAAATAAATGGCGCCACTTTGACTGAGACAGCTAAAACCAATGCTAGCCAAACGCCTATTATCATAGCGCTCAGTGAGCAATTTTATAGCTTGTTCGTAATTACCAGAGGTTATCTCGAGAGATTCAATTGTTTTTGCAGCTTGCTTATCCAATGAACTTCTATGATATTGGAATCTTGACACATTGTTTAACGACTGATTTTCATGAACCAATGTATTAAAGGTTTCATAGAACTCAAGCCATTTCGTTATATCACCTGAACATAACAATAGAAGAAGAATTGTTTTCAATATGTTCTTCCTGATTAACTTTAATTAACGGGTTTTGCTTTTTAATAGCAACCATCAATATAGGTTTCAAATGAAAATAATTTTCTTCAAAATCAGCCCTAGTGTCTTTCGAAATCTTCTGTTCGTCGAGTTTTTCTATACTTTAATTGAACGGAATTAAGTTGCGTAAAATAATTTTCAAGACTAGTGAGGTGTAGCTCTAATTCAGGTAGACATGCATCATGTAAGTTATCAAGAACAAATGACTTAACTCGATTTAATTGTTCCAAAAGAACCGCTCTTTGATTAACAAGTTTTTTCATCAGTCATATTAATTTTAGCGAACACGCGGTTATGAACAACACAATTATTAACTGGTTTAATGAAAATTGATAACACGTTAAGTTTAAACGTTAAACGATCAACAACCTTCACAAAATCAAAAATGTCTTCCAACCCGTAACAATTGAATAACTTCAAATATTCTCACAAGCAATTCACATATTTATATAGAAACCGATTTCAAATGTAAAATAATTGTTGAATACTTATCAAAAAAGTTTGGCGACACAATCCTGTAGTGCTGACCATGTGATTCCGAACCAATTTAATGAGCCTTGGTTGATGCAGCAATGTATTATCTCGAGGTTATAACTCAAAACGATGGTGATGTATGCCTTGTGACACTGATGACGAACGTGTTGAATGTAGAATAATTTTGCTTAAATGCCGTGATGTCCAAACCCGTATTGAAAATTGCAGGTTTTACGGGAGATATCCCACTTCTGACACCAATGAAAAGTAGATCCAAGCTTTTTTGGATCTGAAGAGATAAATCATCGAATACGGTGACGAACGTCAGGAAAAAAATTAAACACTTGTTACAACAGATAAACGCAGGTTAGCGTGTAGAACAAATTTTTATTGATGAATTTTGAATTATGGCAGTTGAGATTTATCAAAAGGAATGATCGTATTTTAAATGTTCGGTCAATCATCGACATAACAAATAATATAATAAAGCATTACCTTATTTCTTTGGTGCCCTCCAAGTCAGCTATATAATATCCAAGATCCAGAAAATTGTTAATTTCTTTTACTTTTCTTTTAAAATACATTCACCGACAACAAATAAAACTACATAGAATTTCCTTTTCCTTTCTTTTTATATTTTCCAAAATTTATTTTTATTATCTCTATACAATTTTTATTTTCAATAACACAAGTACATGTAGAACATAACATAGTTGGCACTCGATACCCGACAAAAAAAAACACCGCGATTCCTCAGCTCAAAACTCGGTCCATTGCTCTAGTCGAAAAGACTTAAAATATATGGTATAACATACCAAACAGAAATATTCAGGTTATTGAAAGTAATAGACCCATTCAGAAAAGCCATTAAACTAAAATGCAAAAACATGTTAACTTCTACAAAAGTCAATCATACAATTGTTGCAGAAATTTACACATAATTGAAATGCATTACGAAAAAATGTTGAATAATTTCTTGTTTTACTTGTTAATCGACACCTTTTTGGTGTTCTATTTTTTTCATTAAGTATGTATATAAAATAAATTTTAATTATTGACTCACAATGAGCAAAGCCGAGCTTAAGAAATATTACAGTTAATAATTATGAAACGGACGCGTTGGATTCATTCGCCTGGTTTTTCTGTGTTTTTTTTCATCCACCAATTTTACATAACATGAAAATTGTTTTTTATTTGTCTAATTTATCCTAGAAAAACTTGGTTGCTGTAACTTAACTTAAAATTTAATTAACATTAATATTTAATTACAATTTTTTTTTCTATATTGTAACCTACGTCGACGCGACACTTCTGGATGATGATGGGTGTTTGGTTTTGATCTTGGCTGAATTAGCTGGTCGTCTGCTTTTCTGGAGGTAAACCAACTCTAAGGCTTACGCTGCTCGTTCTAGACAATGAGTAGGAACAATTTTACTAAGACCCCCTTTCCAAAGAGATTTGGTTTAATTACGTGTACATTGATTTTCGCGGCTGCTAAAATGCTCGTGTCCATCCTTGTCCAGGATCTAAAGTTGTTGAATTTCGTTGACAACTACGATTTCATATAGCGTATTTCTAGCTGTTATTTCTACGGTGTAAGTGATTTACGGTGTTACAAATTTACGGCCTTCTCCAGTTATCTAGTAGGCAGAAGCTCTGTTTCATTACTTTTCTTGATATGTTTTACACGAATTGATGGAATCTCTGATGGTACTCTTGGATATTACCTTGCAGTTTCACGGAGATCGAGAATTTATTTTCCTCTGGATCATCTTGAATATTTTGAGTAATTTTCCGTTATCTGGACTCCCATCACAGCGGCTGCAGTATTCATGTCACCTGGATTTCATCTAGTCGCCCAAAAACAAACAAGACGCCTTCTTGCTTCAGACTAACACAGTCGTTCGCAGCCCTTATAGTATGTAATTCCTATGGCATCTGTTGTTGTCAAAACTTTACAGCTATTCAAGGTGCCATTGATTTTCGCGGCTGCTAAAATTTTCGTGTCCAACCTGGTCCATGATCTAAAGTAGTTAAGTTTCATTGATAACTGCGATTCATATAGCGTATTTATAGTTGTTATTTCTACGGTGTAAGTGATATGTCTAACGCAAATTTACGTCGTTCTCCAGTTACTAAGTTGGCTGAAGCTTTATTTCGTTACTTTTCTTAACCCCTCAGATGGTCACAAATTTCAGTGAACCACAGTGCATTTCAGATTTAGCACCGACAAATTGTTCGAGGTGTGATAACTTTTACTCGAATTGGTGGAATCCGTATGAAATACACCTTCGAGATGGCTAAATATTTGGCGAGTAGCTCTAACTGTAAGACAACATGTTGTTGTTGTGTTGAATATTTTAGATAATTTCCCATTATATGGACTCCCATCACATCGGTTCCAGTATTCATGTCACCTGGATTTCATTTAATCGCCAAAAAAAAACACTGATTTTGGAAATTTTGGAACACGCCTTCTTGCCTCAAACTAACGCCCTCGTTCGTAGCTTACTCCTTTTGCTTCTCAGCTGATTTTTTCATATTCGTTCTGCATCTACCAAACCTCAATGTTAAGATGATCATAGTATATAATGCTCCCACTCCTGCTCTTTGTAGTCAATTGTCAACATACTAACTTTCAATTTTTCCCCGATTGTTCCTTTTCGTGAGAAACCAAAACCATCACTTTTAATTTGTTAACTGTCGCTGTCGGCGTTCCTATTTTCTACTTACATTATAAGTTAGTGTCCCTAATCTAGCTTCCTAGCTTGTGTTATTTGTGTATACAACTAATTCTGTTTTTGCGCGAACTTCATATTATTTTAGTTGACTTTTGGGTAATTGCTCGGTAAGCGGTATGTTTACGCAACTTTTTCCACGTTTTTCGGGAACGTATTTATTGCGTAAAAACAGAATTGGGTGTTATTTACTATTAAATTACAAAAAAAATGTGTTTAACTCCAAATTATTGAAATAGAAGCAACCAAGCTAAAATAAAATATAATTTTGTTGTTTGTTAAATTTTTTTTCGTGTTACCCCTGAGATATACTCGACGCGAATGACGCGAAGAAAAATTGTGAAACTATAAAAATTTGTAATTAAACAACAAAAAGTTACAATTCAATCAACTTATTGTTTATCACGTCTGAGTCGCACTTTAGTAAAAACTTTCATTTTTTTACTTTTATTTATTGTACAATTAGTCACGTCGATCGCGTCGAGTTTATCTCAGCCTTTAATCTTTTAAAAAAACTTTTATGATAAATAGTTTACATGGATACGATTCGTAATATTCTATTTAAGTTACATAATTTATGTTGCAGAAATTATCAAAAACCTTAATTAAAAGTAATGTATTTTCGTAAGTAATATCACTAGTGGTACGCTTATTATCGATTCTTAAGCACAACACGAGTCACATTACATAGGATATAATGAATTTGCATGAATTGATATCGCAATAGATGAAAGAATTTTGTTTGGTTTATGTTTTATTTATGCTACTCGTATGAAGTTTACTTATTAATAAAAATCGATAAATCATATGTAGTAGGCTATTGCCATATCAACGCATGTGCTACAGTGACAATGCAACAGTATTGTATTGTCACTTATTAATAACAAAAATAACAATACAATTACACAGGTAAACAGGTCGTTTTTAGCTATGAATTCTGTGACCACAAAGCATAAAAGCTTAAGTTAAATTTGATAATATTTCTAAAGGAAAAAGAGTTGAATATTAAACTCATTTTTCATGTATATTGACTTAAGCTGTTACGGCTTACGACCACAGCTTTTGGTCACAAGGCGTTACCGCTTAAGTCAAATATATTAAAGTTACAAGAGAGATAGATGACGTTGAATATAGAAAACTCATTTTTGTCTTAAGTCGACTTAAGCGATTATGCCCTGAGGCCACAGAATTATATTTTCTCTATAATATTTGTGTGTTATGTTTTCTTCAAATATTTTCGACATAAGTCTCAATTTGTTTTTTCATACGCACACACATGGATGCGGTGATCTTCGAATGATAATTAGGCGAACGCCTTCTTTAAATTTTTATATTATGAGATTCAAAACAAAAATTTAATATGGTTTAATTTAAAATTGGAAAAAAATTTGGAATATTCTTTTTAATAGTAATCATCGTGTTACGCTGATTAATTTTAAATTTTTGAAACAAAATCTTTATGCCGAACCAAAAAAAAAAATATTGTGAACATGAACCAATCATTAAATCAAAGAATAAAATTCTTCCTTTTTATTATTTTTTCCTCATTTGATTCGCCCACTCCTTCATCCCTTTACTACTACAGGATAGCAATCTGCTAAATCAATCTTTGTTGTTCTGTTTTATTTTCTTGTATGCTTTTTAACAAAAAAGATCGATTTAGCCCATCACTAGTATAGGATACTATAGGATAA
Organism: Tipula vernalis; assembly: GCA_958295665.1. Taxonomy (NCBI): domain Eukaryota; kingdom Metazoa; phylum Arthropoda; class Insecta; order Diptera; family Tipulidae; genus Tipula; species Tipula vernalis. The sequence continues at coordinate 331,554,603 of OY282558.1, read as the reverse complement.
GGATTCATTAAATGTTCAAACTTTTGAAGAAACCTTAGAAACCTTCTGGAGTAAGCTGTCGTTTTTGCACATTACAGCTGTTTTTTCTCCAAAGTATACCATCAGTCATCACCATGCAGTTATGTAATTGTTGTTGATTTAATCCCTTTCGTCGCCATAAAGATGTGCATCGTGTTTTTTTTTTTGCCTTTAACGTCACATACATCCTTCAACCCATCCTTCTTACTAAAGCGCATCTCCACCATTTCAGTTATTTTATTTCCAAATACATGAACCAGCTAGAAAGAAAATGATTTATATTCCTTGGTTTTTTTTTGCTAGAATACCACAAAAAAGATTTGATTATTCCTATTTCTATTTATTTTTTTTAATTTTCTGTTTTATTTAAATTACGTTTGGTGTACTCTTTTCTCGCAAGAAATTTGCTTTTATCGGTTCTTACAATTGTCCATATAATGTAAACCTTTCTCAAAAAAATAAAAAAAATAAATGGTCACTCTAAAAGCCAAAGGATTTTTCAATGCGTTGGTATAGACACATCAAAAAACATTTCAATGATATTCTCCTTATTGCGATTGCCGTGTCGACGTCGATAGTAAAACCTTTGTGTTTCATATGTCGACTTCAATAAACATTTGACGATTGATTTTACCATTTTCTGTCGATAATTTATTGAATTTATGACCGCACCCAAATAAATTCAGGCATACCAACACAAAAAGATCAAGAATGGTGAGGAGAACGGAGACGAAGCTAGAAATAAGAAACTAAATAAATGTTTATAAAGTGCATTCAAAGTGTTTCATTTTACCCAGAACATGAACTAACAGATGACATTTTAGAATCGACAGAAAATGGTAGAATCGAATGTTTATCGAAATCGACATATGCAACATAAATTTTCTGCTATCGACGTATTTTTAGAGAAATTAACTGAAAACTTAAAAACTTAATTGAACAATAAATAAAAAAATTGCTAGAGTGGAGTTCGAAATGTTTGACAAAAAAAAAAAAAAAATTGTTGATGATCCAGTGCATACAATTTTAGCTAAAAAATTTTACGTGTTTTTGCTATCAGTTTTTTGTATTATTTTGTTATAATTGTCGATGGATTTCGGAGCAAGGCAATTTGCCTTTTGTTTTATGATCAATTTTTTTGTATTGAGCAGCAAAAAAAAAATCAGATAAAAGGCCATAAATTTTTGCTGTGTCTTGCGCGACTCATATTTCTGAAAAAAAAAATTGATCATTTGGTCGTTTCCCCGGTACATGTCTCTTCTCATCGGTGTTACCTAGGTTAGAAAAGAATAAGTTAAATAATAGCTAAATAGTAGCGAAAAATGTACTACTAGTAACAACTAGATTAGGGTAACGCAAATGCAATAACCTATTTGTTCCTAGTAGTACACTTTTCATGTATTAAAATGTATTAAAACGAAAATTTTCCATGCTAAAACAGTTCTAAATTATACTAGCTACACTAATCTTACTGGAAAAATTATGATAGTTCTAGAATCTTGGTTTGAGTTTTGTAGTTGTTCTATGGCGGTTATTTGAATTAAATTTAAATATTATTTGTTAAGTTGTTCTTTTTTTATTTTGTTTTTGTAGTGTCTAACGCCGTCATTTTAAACAAACTAATCCAACGTAAACATAATCATAAGTACTACAAAGAACATACGCTTGAAAAGTGTGAGTTGTTCATTATGGTTTGGTATATACATGATGAATAGTCATATTTAAATCAAAGTGAAATAAATAATAAAATATTATCCAAAAGTGATTATTATATAAAGAAAGTAAACACCACAAACTGTGACGAGGATAAAAAAATATTTCAATAGCTGTGTTTTTTCAGACGTCAGACGTTCTATATTTTTGTGGCTGAACTTCAATTAATTCAGTTTAATTTCATCCAGTAGGACTTTTTATGCTACATATTATCGTTTTTAATTTATTTCCTTGAATTACCAACTTATTAAGTGTTCATGAAAATCTGGCTTTTTATACAGATATTCTTTCGAAACTACAGATTTTCCCTTTCATCAGTATAGACACATATGACAAATTTTTATTTTAGCATGGAAAAACCTACCAAAGTTAATTTTTAGTATAAGCGCGTTCGTTTCGACTGAAATAACTGAAGTAGTAGGTATATCTGAAGTAAGTAAAGTGACAAGACTGTTCGATTCGCAAAACTCTTCACTACAGTTAAGAATTGAGCAACTGAAGTAAGTGAAGAAGTATTTTGCTCGTGTAGTTACTTGAAACACAGCCTAAGAAGCCGTTTGGTGCTAATTTAGTGAGTGTAGCCTACGTTTCCACTTAGTATTGTTGCGTGGAATGTAAAAATTTGTACTGCACACAGCAAAAAATGAATGTAAGCGAAATCAAGAAACTCGCCCGACAAACAATTTGTAACCAATACTTTGTCTCGGGAACAATGTTACCGACGGTTGGTAACAAAATGTTGTTGTAATATATATAAAATAAATAAATTTCTTTTTTGTTTTACCATTTTACATGAAAATTCTCTCACTCTCAGCTAATTCTTTTGGGTTAATATTTTATTAATACTAATAACTCTCTTTTGCAGCAAAATGCAAAACAAAAAATGATTTTTTTTCCTTTTTTGTTTTACCTCATGCTCATGCGAGTCATGCATCCAAAAAATTTACATTTCTCATCAACACTCTTCGTCAGTTCAATTTTGTCATTGTGTGAAAATAGTGTTTAAAAGTTGCAAATTTGCAATAGAAAGTTTAAAATTTTGTTTTTTTTAATTGAAGACAAATTAAATACACTTGTCAAGGCCGATATATTATTAATAATAATATACACTGTAAGTACATTTTTTTAAATTAAAAATCAATCATTTTTTGTTAAATTAGAAGGAAAAACCACATTGTTGATTTTCATTCAACACGGTAACTAGAATCAACTTTGTATAACGGTATTTACTGCATACTGATCCCATATTATCGGTAACTTGTCGGTTACATCGAAGAAAAAATAAAACATTTAATGTAAATAATATTACGTCAAGTTATTTAATATTTTTGGTTGTAATTCTAAATTAATCGGTGTTTTGTTAGGAATAATATCATTTCAGTATTCAATAATATTTGGATTAGTGGATTTTTGTTATAATTATAATGCCAAAATATAAACCGCTAAATAGGCTTTCAAAGCAATCTATTCGACGCCGACTTAATAGACCTCGCAATCCTATAATTAATAATGAAAATCCCGTATCTGCAAACGATGAAATGATCGGAAATGATGATAGAATGATTATGGAAAATTTACCGATATCAAATTCAACACATCAATTGCTAAATGAGAATAGCGAAGACATCAACCAAATAGATGATGATGACGTAAATTCTACTAATTATTTAAGTGATCTGGACGACGACGATGAGAACACCGATAGCATACAGGATGTTAAATCTTTCCTAAGAAACTGGAGTATAAAACATAATATAACATCAAACGCATTAACGGAAATCTTAAAATTTTTGAACGAAAATGGATTTAGTTATTTACCAAAGGATAGCCGAACCCTTCTTCACACACCGATCAGTAGAGCTGTGTTGCCATGTGAACCGGGGAATATGGTGTACATAGGTGTTGCTAGCGGCTTGGATAGGGTGTTGTTGGATCTGCCGACTTTACCAGAAAAAATTATATTAGATTTTAATATCGATGGCGTTCCAATAAGCAAAAGTAGTCAAAGCTGTTTTTGGTTAATGTTAGGACGTCTCTGTAACGTTTCTCCCGAAAAAATTTTTGTTGTAGGGGTCTATCATGGTTACAGTAAACCAAATATGTTTTACAATTTTCTGCGCCCGCTAATCGACGAACTTAAAATGTTAACGTCATCGGGGTTTGTGTATAAAAACTCAAACATTTTGATAAATATCCGGGCGTTTGTTTGTGACGCTCCTGCTAGGGCCGCTATTTTGGGGATTAAGTCTCACAACGCTTATTTTGGGTGCCCGAAGTGTTGTGAAGAAGGCGAATTTTTAAAAAATCGGATGACATACCCCATAAGCAATGCCAGATTACGCACTGATAAAACTTTTAGAGCTAAAGAAAATGGCAGCCACCATAAAGAAACATCAATTCTAGAAGAATTAAATATTGATATGATCCAACACTTTCCATTAGACTACCTTCACCTAGTTTGCTTAGGAATAGTAAAGAAACTATTAAAAATGTGGACGAGTGGTTTAACATCTGCTTTAATTCCTAACAGAGATCAAATTGCGATTTCTCAAAGGCTCACATCTTTAGCATTAACCCAACCGACAGATTTCCAAAGAAGAATCAGGTCATTATCGGAACTGTCATATTTTAAAGGGTCAGAATTCCGCGTGTTTGTACTATATTCAGGACCATTTGCCTTGAAAAATATATTAACGTTACCTAAATATAACAACTTTTTATTGCTTCACGTAGGTATAATGATTCTTTGTCATCCGATATATTCAAAAACTAAAACTAACATCGCAGAATCAATTTTAAGACAGTTCGTAGCAGGTGTGGCTGAACTATACGGAAACCATAATTTAACATATAATATGCATTGCGTTACACATTTACCTGAAGATGTTAGACAGCATGGGAAGTTAGACGATTGGTCTGCGTTCGGTTTTGAAAGTTACATGTATAATATTAAACGCATGCTTCGACCTCTGGCACAAATATGTAACCGGATATGCGAATTAAATAACATGTTCGATTCAAAACCTGAAACATCATCTAAAAAATATCCTATATTGAAAAAGACAGTGACCACTAGTGAAACAACGATAATATACAAAAAAATTATTTTTGCAAACTTCCAAATTGATAATGGAACTAAAAATTGTTATATTTTATTGAAAAATAATGAAATAATCAAATTTGATCACGCAGCCGTCGAACCCAATACCATTTTTATGTTTGGAAATCGATTTAAGAATCGGCGAAATTTTTATGAAATTCCTTTAGAATCCAGCAAATTTGATATTTTTGAAACTGATTTATATGAAGACACAGTTGGTTTCTGGAATACCGATCAAATTAAATGCAAGTTATTTGGAATGAAGACACCAAACATTGAGGGTGCACAAACTTATGTTTTTTTTCCGATTATGCATTCTGAAAATTGACGAAATTGAGTCCGATATACTTAAGTTTTTATCGTACCTTATATTTAAGTTATTTTTAGTTATATATATATTATTGGCATGTTTGATTTTGCATGTTTAGCTTTTCTGTTATACTATATAAGACTGAATGTATTGTAATATTCCTAGAAATATGTATGCTGTTGTCGAAACAACCAACCATCTTGGACAGAAAGAGGTATCCGTGGTGTTGTCCTCCTGGATTAAGGATGAAAAATATATTTACTGGCCCCGCCTAACCATTATAAAGCTTTAAAAAAAATTATGAATCCTGATGCCAGTTGGACGCTATATCCCTGCGTTGTTTTAAAACAAAATTTATGTAAGTCTGTTAAATTTAATTAAATATTAAATAAAAATGTTTAATAATTTTTTTCTTTTTTATTTTTAGTAACTTATTCGGAAGCCAAAGCTAAAGAAAAATTCTTGTCGGAGAATTCTTGTTCAGAAATAGACGAGGGTTCCATTCGTCTACCATCAAAATTAAATTTTAATACAGAATTTGAAACGTTTCAAACTATAAATAATAATAATCCAATGTTTATAGAGCCACTGATCTCATCTTCCGAAATATGTTTATATAAAATTAATGAAAGCAACGATACAACTACATTCGAGTCTATTGCAGAAGCTGTCAGATCCCCAGTTGTAAAAGAACTACCTCCTCAAACTCCCAATCCTCAAAAAATAAAAAGTGTATCAACGGCGCATATTTCACTAGAGCTAAACTCATTACCACCTGATAAAAAAAGTGAAGATGATTTAGCGGAAAATCTAAATTATATTTGCAACGAAATTAAAAAAATTAGGAAACACTCAAAATGTCAAACGGAATTAATAAAAGAGCAAAATTTAAAATTGGAAGATTTGCGAAAGGAACTGGCTAATACTAATCAGAATATCGAAAATTTCATATCGTCGTCATTATTAACACAACAAAAAATTAAAAAAATTGCAAAAGACAATGAATTTATATACCCGAGCGTTCCATTAAGCACTATTGAAGGATTAGATTTACTTAATGCTAAATTAAATCAAAATTATTATATGGAGCAAATGGTAATTATTTACAGTAAATATTTAACTTATAATTTTTTTAAATTTTGTTTTTAACTTTATATAGATTATTCGACTTTATAAATATCGGACTACCAATATCAATAAAAGCGTAAAACAAATGTTCGAACATTTAATTCATTACAAAATTATCAAATTATATTCATGGACTGGACAGTCAGGAATTGCAAAAGGTACTTATACATATTCATATGATGCGTAATAAATTATCAATTTTAGCAATAATATTATATTATTGCTAAAATTGATAATTTTGTATTTTTCACAAATTTTAACATTGTCTACAGAGATTGAAAACGTTTCAATGTAAATGACATGTAATTGTTATATTAATCAATTTTTATAATTTATTTGTTTAATTTTTTTTAAATAAAATTGATTAATAAGTTTAAAAACACGCTTCGATAAAAACATAAACGCGATTGGGGTGTCGTTGGGCTAACCACCTACAACGGTTTCTAATACGATATAAGTAGAAGTTTCAGTGAAACTGCTGAGGCTCGCTTTCGGCCCAATTTTTGTATAATATGCACATATTTGTTTGTATAAATAATCAGTTTTTAATCAATTTTATTTTTGAGGTTTTTGTTTATAAGCAACATAGTTAATCAAATTATAGAGTTCAAATATACCAATAGCATTACACGCAGTCAGTATTAATAATGTTATTATCGATAATATCATTTATGCTGACAGTATCACTACCACACATCGATAATGATAATTCGATATTAAAAAATTCGAATTTTCATCATTACCGTACATCATTACTTTTTTTATCGACATACACGATAATGTCATTCTCGCAAAGTAATGACATTAATTAATACATACTGACCGTGTAAAGACCACTATTATAGGAAAATATTTCGAATTTTTGTATTATTGTAATCATATTTGTGTTTTACTTTTTGCTTATAGGAATTCACAAATTAATATTCATGGATCTTCACAATATAATTCAATTAGCCGAAAATACATTGAATTATTTAAATTTAGATGCTCCGGTAACGACCGATGAAACTAAAAAAGCCATTCAACAATTTTTGAAGCGGTCAACTATTGTAATGACCCGTAGTAGCAAAAAATTAAATTAAATAAACATAAATATTATAATAAATAAATTCAAAATAATTACGTTCAATTTTTTTGTTATTATTTGATTAATTATACATTATTATATGAATTATATCATATAACAATATAATACAAAACATCACAGTCTAGTCAGTTTTTACAACCAATTTGTAGTAGAAATTTTGTAGAACAAAACATTGGTTTCTTTACAGAAAAAAATACCATAATGTATCAGAAAATGTTTACTGTTTGTGTTGTTTAAAGATATCACATAACATGCCACAATAATATAAGTTAATCAAGACCACATATTACTCAAAATGGTACAACATAAAATGTTGGTTACCGTACAGTAACAAACCCTGAGATTTTACCGACGGTAACAATTCGTAAACAGTTCCAAACCATTGTGTGCCAAAAATAGGTAATTTTATGGTAACCGCTCGGGTTCGTTACCAACTCGGTCCCCGGTAACAGCTCAGTTTTTTTTCGGTGTCAAAATTTAAATTGTTTGTCGGGTCGCTTTATAATAAACCCAAATGATTTTGTAAAAATTAAAGCGAAAATTCTTAAGATTAACACTTTAGTTTTATTTTAAAGCAGTAGTAACTAAAATTAAAGCTAAAAAATGTTAACTAATAGTTATTCGCTTTAATTTTATAATCAAGAAAATTAAAATTTTAACTAAACGATTATACTAAATGTGTAACGATAGTCGTACTTTTGTTAATTTTAAAGCGATCATCGCTTTCACAAAAGACCGAATATACTAACAATAAAATTAATCGTTTTATCCTTCTAACGGTCTTAATGTTTTATTTTGCTTGTTCTATATAATTAACCACATGCAGTTCTAAAAGAGAAATTGGTCGAAACGGTTCGTTTATTGTTTTCCGAATTGTTGAAAAAAATAACTGTACTCAGTTTCGAGTTATTTTTTCTCAACAAAATAACCTTTGGAGTTAATTGTTTTTTTATTTGTTGACAGTAGAAATTTATTTGTTTTATAAATCACAATAATTTAACAAGCGTTACCTCCATCGCTATATTTTAATTTAAATAAATTAACTATGCTTAAAAACTGACTTTGACTAATAAAACATATATTTACCTCGATTAATAATTGCTCAATTGGAGGTTCCATTTTATAACAAAACACAACTAAATATAAATTAACGTTACATAAAAAAAATTATAAAAATGCAAACCTATGGTGTTGGGTATTATAACTCAAATTGGAACAGAGTTAAATAACTCAAAAAATTTTAAAGAGTTATTTAACTACTGCGAGGAGTTATTCAATGCAATTGTTGTTGTATTTTTATCAACCAAATACGCTTTTAATCAACAAACCCTTCTATTTTTACAACATATTAAAAATCAATTAAGCCAAAATCCTCGTTTTGCTATAGTTACCAATTAAGGAATTGTTATAGCATTAAAGGAAATGTTTGTTTTGTCTGTGCTACAAATTGTGCTACTACACATTTTTTTCAAATTAGAAATTAGAAGATATTTTAAAAAAGACCAAAATCGGAAGTTTATTGCTTGACTTAAGTCGTAAAAATATAAAGAAGCTTAATGTTTTACAACAAAAGATGATATGCGACGTTATTATAGACGATGTTTCTAATAAAAACAAGAAAATGACTCATGAAATGAAATTTTTTGCCGAAGAAATCATCGTCTTTTTGATGGAGAGGTACCAGTAAGTTAAATAATTTTTACGAATTTTAACAACACCTGGATGGATTTAGAAAATATGTTATCTATTTAAATTTACAACGTACATTTTCTACGTGATTTTATTTTTTTATTGTTTAAACTACCTATTTTTAAAAAGCAATCTTATGTATTTCTCAGGAGGTATATTATCAGAAAAGATCAACGGGGAATCCAAAAGGGAAACTCTTTAATAAGCAAAGGAACTTGCTTCATAACATAAAAAAAACTAGCAGCCGGCGAGCATGAAAAGTACGCCGGAAGAATTAGGCAACATTGAAGAATGCTTTGAGCAATACTTAGATGAGAAAATGTTTTTGCAACGGCACACGGAACCGTGGGAAAAAATTGAGACATTGTGGATAAAAACATCACAATATAGATTGCAAACTTCAAAAAAAATGTTACTAAACTCAGCTTTTCAAGAATGGCCTCTGTTAAAAGATGCCAGGGCACCTTCGCTCGTAAGAAATTATGTACAAAATTATTTATTTAGGTTTAACATCTAATTTTTTAATTGTTAGTTTGATATAGATTTTGAATTTCTGTATCCATCGAAAAAAAAAAATTTATTCAACGAGTGGAAACGAATATCAAATACGGCCATTCAAAAAATAAAACCAGCTATCAAAGATATTTCCACAAAAAGTCTTCTACAACAAATGAAGGATGATGCCACAGAAGGTAAAGTTAATTTTATAGACAACGTCTGCTACATTTATTCTAATATCAAAAAATTATTTTCAGATGAACGAGATGAAAATATTGTTCTAAGCCTGCATGCTTTGATAAAGCCAACGGCAAGAATTACCCATTCCAACAAAATATGGAAACCATCCATCAAAGATTTCCAAGATGGACAGTTTCAAATAATTGATACTTTAAATAATCTAGAAAATAGAATAGATGAAAGGGCTGCTAAATACGCTGCCAAAGGTTTAAAAATGCAGCCGTTTTTGTGTGGCATTAGGAATATAGAAAAAACCTTATATTATGTTTATGTAGATCGAAACATTTATTATAAATGTGAAAACTTATTAAATGCTATCGACCTCTGCTTCAAAGTGTATATGACACTAAATCTGCAATATAGTAAAGATTGTGAACAGGTTTGGGAGTTTATACAGAAGCAGTTTTATAATATTGAGACACCTTTCGATCAATACCGGTCATCAGATTTTAAAAATTTGTTTGATTGACAAATTACACTTTACAGCTGTTACCATTGTATTAATTCTTCTTTTTCTGATGTAAATTTACTAATTCAACACATTAAACATCAGCATAAATACATAAATTATTTTACTTGTAATCAAAATAGTTGTTTACAATCATTTTCAAATTTAACTAAATTCAAAAGACACTTAAACAGAATTCACATCAATGAAATAAACTTATCGGAGATGATCGTTTCTAGTAATCCTGAACCATTGCATATTAATAATATAGCTAACGTGTTAAACTCGATAGTTGTAAGTAACGTCACAAATAAACAAGATATACCACCTTGTAATAATTTATATATGGCTTCTAGTATGCCATGTAAGCTAAATGGAGAATTTTATAAAAATATATTATCTGCAAACATTGAATTACACAACAGGGATAATTTTAATAGAAAAGACATTCTTTTTGTTCAAAACACCATTTTTAAATTGATTAAAACATCCATACGTGAAATTTGTGAAATTCTTAAACCTAATCCAGAATCAAATGAATTTAATGATAGTGAAAATAAAATTTCAAATTTAGAAACAAATTCATTTGAAATTATAGGAAATTTTAAAACTGAACATATATTTTTCAAGCATTTAATTGATATCGATTTATTTTGCTTTCCGAAAGTGTTCACTATTAATAACCAAATTAGTGAAGTTACACTTAATAACATTTCGGTATTAGCTGAAGAGAAAATATCCGGTATTTTAATGCCATTAAAATTTCAGTTACGAAAATATTTTGAAAATACAGGAATGTTAGAATAAACATTAAACCGAGTTATTCTCCTTGAGTCATCAGCTCAGCTAATTAATATTGTAAATGGCTCAGTTTGGAAAGATATTGTCAATTCTACTAATGATATTATTTTACCCTTGATACTGTATATACATAGATGATTTTGGTATCAATAATGTACTAGGACCCCATTCCCAATCAATGTGTGCTTTATATTGTTCGATTCCAGTTGTTTCAGAACAATGTATTTCTAAATTAGATCACATTTTCTTAGCCTCAATATTTAAATCTGAAGTTCTTAAAACATTTGGTACTGAAAAATGCATTTTACCATTGATTGGAGAATTAAATTCATTATATGACGAAGGAATTGTTTTAAACGTAAACGGCACAGAAATTCGTATAAAGTTTAGGGTTCCTGTTATTTTAGGTGACAATTTAGGTTTAAACGGTATTTTAGGGCTAATTAAATCATTTAATTGTGGATTTTATTGTAGATGTTGTTTAAGAAGTAGTGATCAAATGAAAACGGATTTTATTGAACACAATTCTTTTCTAAGAACTAAAGAGGATTACAGTCAAAAACTTTTAAAATTTAATAAAGTAGAACTTCAGAAAAACGCTGGCATTAAAGAAAAATCTGTACTCAACGATTTAAAACATTTTCATATTACTAATAATTTTACTTTTGATATTATGCATGACATATTCGAAGGAGTATGCCATTATGATGTATGCAAAATATTGTTACATTTCATTATCGACAAAAAGTATTTTTCAATTGAGTTTTTAAACTATCGTAAATAACATTTTTCATATGGAAGTTCCGAAATAAATAACAAAGGAGTACCTATAGAAATTGATCATTTAAAAAATAAACGTTTAAAAATGACTGCACGTGAAATGCAGACTTTTGTATTTTATTTACCTCTGATGATAGGTGATAAAGTGCCACCCAAAAATTCTGTATGGTTATTTTTGGTATTTTATTAGATTAGAATAACAAACCATTCTTTGTCATGTATTGATCATTGTTTTGTTAGTACTGATTATTCTTGTAGTGTTTCTGCATCCTTATAAATTTGCTGTTATCGAATTATCATTTAATCAATGTAGTGTTAGAAATAAATGGCATTGCTAGTGTCTTAAGGAAAAATGCTGTGTCCGCTAATGCTCGTAGGTTTGATAATTTTGTGTTTTCTACTAAAATCTCTTCATTTGATTTTTCTAGTTTAATCGATGAAAGTGATCCGGTTGTCATTTTGTCATGATTTCTTTCTTTGGTTAACTCCATATCTGATCCATGTTTTTCTAATGTCATTTAACATAAATCTAAACACAAACTGAAACCCTGGATCTCGTTCCATTTGATAAATTTAATGGCTAAGAAAAAGAAAATCAGTAAAAAGTGTAAGAAGCATCCCACAAATAAAGGGCTTCAGAAATATTTTCTTATACTATGCCAAAAAGTCGATGATAAAATTCTTTCTGACAAGTTCACATATTACCACAATAAATTTCGACACTGTGGTAAAGATAGTAAGTAGTACCGACCGATGGTCGGTTGTTAATCAACTTTTAGGTGATATGGTTATTAATTATGTTGATAAAATTATGTCTACTGTCTTCCCCCGTATAAAAGGACCGGTCCCTTTAATCAAATAGAAGGACCACTAGTCCCTTTATTCGAATAAAAGGACCGGTCCCTTTATTGAAACGATTTAATCAATCTTTAAAAAATTGTAATACCAAAAGAAAATACAATTTACATTTTAATAATAATTTAATCATTTACCCATTTTTTTAACGATTTTCTCTTTATTTTGTTGTGCTGCCTTACTTGTTACTTCCCAAAACTATTCTTTGACACAACCCTACCATATTTGAATTTATCAATTCTATCATGTTTGACCCTAAATAATAAATGACATTTCGATCTCATAACCAAGCTAAAGAAGTCGACGGGTCGTGTGGTGTTATACACAAATTATTTCAAGCTTAAAACTGTAATAAAAAGGTAAGTGTGTTCCACAAATGTATTTAAATATATTATAATTCATGTGCGTAAATTAGTTATATTTATTGCTAATGCGCCTTATGATTGTTGTTCATTGCTTCATTGCATAAACTGTATCCAAAAAATCGTAATGTAGAAAATAAGTCAAACCACGAGGTTTCTAATTAACTATATTTGAATTAATTCGCACAAAGACACTTTTAATTATAATATGTGAATTTACTTTTAGAATGGAAAGCAAGCAAGCACTTGCAGTACAAGTCAATATAATATAATATAATATATAAAAGGCTATACACAAATTACGAAATCATATATACATAATATTCTATATATATGGTATAATATCTAATCAATTATTAATAGTATAACCATTCGAATAAACAATAATAAAATTCTATAAATAACAATATAATTAATCTATCATATAATAAATAATTTCTATTTTTATTTTTATTTTATTTTATTCTTACTTTTATTTTTACTTTTTATACATTTTTTATCCATTTTTGTTTTTAATAATAATAATAATAATAATCATAATTATATATAAGATAAACAATGGAGATTTTATTTTTTAAATATTTAATGTATTTTATTTCTATGTCTATTTTGTTAATTTTGTTATCGGATGAAGTTGATTCATTCACTGCATATGATTGCTCTGGAAACATTGTAAAGAAAAAATCCTTTTCTACATTAGAGTCATATCCTTGTGAATTGCCAACAAGAAATCTATCAAAATCCAATGTCATGATTCAGTTAATCCAACCTAAGGATATAGAAAAAGTTGACATCATCAGGTGCAGTGTGTTAGCGTTTCACCATGTATTTAGGTGCGGAAAAACAATCGACACGCATCATGAAGCAGGATTTTACACTGAGATTCATGAAATTGATAAATCTGAGTGTGAAGAAATGATCAACTTAAAAAGATATAAATATCCAACTTCGTCAGGATATACATATATAGATTTAAAATTGAATGAAGTAAAAGCTTTCTCTTTAACTAGTATCGGGAGTATTGATCAGGACGGGTCATGCAGTACATTCGGAAATTTAAACTCAAATGGAAGAACTTACACAAGAGCTGTTCGACAAACTGCTTTAAAAATTATAATATCTAAAGGGGAGGCAAGATTTAGTGTAGACGATAAGTCTCTCATAATTCCGAATGGAAACAAGTTTGACTTCTATGGTGGCAAAGGATATTCAGCAGATTATGGTTTTGTTTTTTGGGATATAAACTTTAAAAAAGCTTCATGTAACAATAACAAAAAGAACTACGAAGTATTATACGAAGGATCAGCAATAAAAATTGTCGAAAATAATTTTAAAGAAAAGTTTTATTCTTATATTTTTGTGATAAATTCAGAATACACAACTCAAATTTATTTAGAGAATTTAAGACATATTTCTACTTGTGGACTAAAAGCATACAATACAGAACATCCCAAACTCCATATTATAGAAAAAATAGATGGAGTTGATTTCACACTTCAATATAAACCTCTTGACTCCTTGGATGTAAGTCTATCTACATATTTTAATGCAAAACTACTCCATGTAATGAGACATACGAAAGATGAGGTGGAGAAGCTTTTTGACTTATTTTCCTATGAACGATGCAAATCAGAATCGAAAATTACCCATAACTTACTTACATTAGCAGTGACATCTCCAGTGAACTTTGCTTATAATTTTATGCAAGGGCCAGGATTTACAGCAACTGTATTAGGAGAAATGGTTCACATTTCAGAATGCAAGGCCATAGAAGTGATTTATCATCCTATTCCGAATCGATGTTTCAAAGAGCTGCCAATATGGTATAATAATGTAACATTCTTCCTTCAACCTAGAACTAAAATAATATTAAAAATAGGAACCGAAATAGATTGTTCATCTGCACTACTTCCTGTCTTTAAAGTTTATGATGACTGGTATGTTCCAGGTTCTAATGGACTAATTCAAGTTGCAAAACCGAGTATCATTATTCCCAGTGCAATTAATTACACTTTTCAAGTTATTAAAAATCTCGCGGAAGGAGGGGTATACTCAGCAGAGGCTATTGATAAAATTCAAAAGCTGTTGATAAGCCCCATGGAAAATACAGTTTTAACAGCACAAGTTATCAGATCTTTTGGAGGAGATAGTAATCTACCTGAGGGTTACTCGGTTCGAAATATTATTAATAAAGAGGATATTGTCTATATAGAAAGTAAATTAACTAACTGGTTTTCAAGATTATATACAAATATGAAAGATTTGGGCAGTGTTTGTGCTTTTATAATGACTGTATGGTTATTTATAAGATTCATAAAATTCTTTTTGAATACATTCATAAATGCTTTTATATTAAAAACTGAATTTGGAGTTTCTTGGATACTTTTATTCAGTTGTTGGGAGAATATAGTACATATATGTTTAAATAGAAAGTTGCAAAAAGATTATTCAGGAAATCAACATAATAGATTTGAAGGAGAACGAGCAACTAACAATTTAAGTGAAGACCTGTCCACTATTATTGAAATGCAGCCACTGTCAACATCAGTAGAACCTGAGAATAATCAATCAAAAGAAATTGCTAAATTAAATTCCAAATACAAGTTTTTCACCACAAAAGATAAAAATCAGAAGTAAATAAATAAGGAAACTGAAATAGAAATAAAAATAAAACTTAAAAATTAAAAAATTCAACAATTCAAAATAGAATCTATATACAACAACCATTAATCATTAATTCGCTTTTAATTTTATAATGACTAATACTTTTTCTAGAACCTATCTATCCTTGATGGGAAAAACTTTTTAGATTTATACATACTAACCATAAAAAATATATATATATATATCAAAATTATAATCATAATAACAAATGTTAGTTTTAAGACTTATATTTAAAATCCAATCAAAATTATATATAATTAGATATTCTAAGTTTTTTACATCTTAATTATTATGTGATGATATATCATTACCTGCCCTCTATAATCAAGTAGGTTTTTATATTATATAAATTTATATCATTATTTAGAAAAAAAAAAAAAAAAAAAAAAAAAAAAAAAAAAAATGTTGTGCCATCCATCGCATCCATAGCTGGGACCGATAATGATGATATCTAAATGTTAAAAAACCTAAAAGTAAGCAAAGATACTACATAATTACAATAACAAAATAACACACTTTGGTAACACAGAAATTACAATAACAAATTGGCACGTTTCGTTTAACACAGAAAAATAAAGTAAAGAATTTGACACCAATAATCTTTGCGCCCGAAAGTAGTCTAAGTAAAAATTACATACAAATAAAAGAAAAAACTTAATTTCTTTCTTCCACAATTACTCAATCTCACCGGTACCCAGATGTTAGTATTTTGGTTATTCTATACTTACCAAATTATTTGTATTCCTGAATTGAAAATCTCGATTTATTGTTACTTAGGATATTTTTCTTTATTTCACTAATTCTTCTTTACTTCTGATTACACTGTGATCCTATTTACAATTTTATGTCTTTATATATTACATTTTAATCTTCCTGTTTACAATGTTTACAGAAGATACGGAAATCTTTTTTTGTTGAAGCTGCGGAAATCTTTTTGTTGAAGATGCGGAAATCTTTTTTTTTTTGTTTAACACGCGGAACTTTACAAATTTTATATATATAAAATATTTACGGAAATATTTTCAATGTTAATATTTTTCAATGTCATACATTATTTATTTTAATTCCCCTAAATGGCATTTCAAAAAGAAATTAAGTTTTTTCTTTTATTTGTATGTAATTTTTACTTAGACTACTTTCGGGCGCAAAGATTATTGGTGTCAAATTCTTTACTTTATTTTTCTGTGTTAAACGAAACGTGCCAATTTGTTATTGTAATTTCTGTGTTACCAAAGTGTGTTATTTTGTTATTGTAATTATGTAGTATCTTTGCTTACTTTTAGGTTTTTTAACATTTAGATATCATCATTATCGGTCCCAGCTATGGATGCGATGGATGGCACAACAAATCAAGCAAAAATTGGAAATTATTAATAAATATGAACCGAACATCAGAGGCAAAGGTTTTGACTGTCTTTCGAAAGAAGCATCAGTGCCGGTCACAAATCTGAAGCGGTGGTTCAAACAAAAAAAAGAATTTAAAAAAATTTTGAACAATAGAGAAATGTGCATAAATAAAACGAGAAGATTACCAGGTGGTGGAAGGTCTGAAGAGTTTGCTGAATTGGAAAAAAAATTATACGAGTGGATTTTGGATCGAAATAATAAGGGACTACGTGTGAAGGACAAATATATTTGTTTGAAAGCGGAGGCCATTGCTAATGAAATTCTTGAAGGCGAATCTGATAAATTTAATCATAAATTCGTGTCATCGCCTGGATGGTGTTACAGATTTAAAAGTCGACATCGTCTTGTGTCTCGTCGGAAAACTTCGAATAAGGTTTTACCTGAAGACGTTGTGAATCAAGTGATTAAATTTCATCAACAAGTGTTTGATATAATTAATGAAAAAAAAATTCTGCCATCAAACGTAATAAATTTTGATCAAGTACCGCGTTATTTCGAGTCGGAGCATAAATCTACTATAACAACCAAGGGCCAACGGAACATACTCTTACGAAAAGCATCATCTTCACACAAAAGATTCACTGTCACGTTCGCCATCACTATGGAAGGAAAATTTTATGCACCGCATTTACTATTTTCTAATTTAAAAAATAAACCGAACGTACATCAGGGATGCTTAGTAAATGTGAACAAAACAGGAATGTGGAATATTAATATTTTAGAAGAGTTTATTAACGAAGTCGTGGTAAAACGAACGGAAACTTCTTTTTATCGTAAACCAACCCTATTGTTGATTGACAGCTATGGTGCACATATTTCGTTGGATAAATCCAAACGCTTCGAAAAATATAATATATTTATAATATTAATTCCACCTAACTTAACGGGCATTCTGCAACCTTTGGATGTGGCACATAACAGAAGCTTCCAGTCATTTTATTCTACAAAGTACGATCAGTACATTGCCAAAGCACTGGAAGACACTAATCTGCAAACAAAAAATGGTAACCCGAAGATTCCATCGTACCTTTGGGTGTCCGAAACGGTTCTTGAGTGGATCAAAAAACGAACTCCAGCAGATGTCACAAAATCATTTAAAATTTGTGGTATTGGACCTAAAGAAAACTTTACTGTAGACGACCTTCATGAACCACTCAAACACATTTTATCACCCAAATTTGAATCGAATGAGTGGGTCGAATTGTACGGTAACATCTTGAGTAGTACTTGTTTTTTTGACGAGGATCCAGCGGAATGGTATTGGCCTTCAGAATGTGAAACGAGCTTTTTCAAATGCGTAAAGTACGTTATATGTGGCAGTTCTTATGATTTTAAAACTTGGTTATCGTCGTATATTTCGAAATTATTACCAATTATATCGTCTGACGATGAATTAAGTGGTCTATTTGATGAATTTGATAAAGAAAAAATTGAAAATGGTAAAATTACACAAACGGGAATTGAAATAAAAGCTATTTCAATATTAGAAAAATGGAATATTCATATAATTGAACTGGATTCGGAATGTGTAAAGATTGGGATTATAAAATATGATGTTGAATCCGCCATAAAAAACGTAACGCTTGCCAATAGCGAAGGTTATTTTGTCCTTAAAAAATAATAAGGCACCTGTGAAAATATAATTTTTATTTTTTTTTGTTAATTTTAAGACTGAAATATTTAAAGTATATGTGATATGTATGCTGTGATTTTAATTTAATAAATGATTTTATACATTAAAATTTTTTTATTTTTTTATTATGATTTATTTAAAGGACCGGTCCCTTTATTTCAAGGTCCTTCTATTCGAAATAATTTGACATGTTTTTAGAATGGTCAAATTTCAAAAAAGTTGAATAGAAGGACCGGTCCTTTTATACGGGGGAAGACAGTAGTGATTCAGTAATTCTTACGGATTGTAAACCTATTGCTGATGATTTTGGTTTGTATTTTTCTAATATTGTGTCTCACCTAAGAACAACCAATTGTTTGTTTAATAATATGTTTTTTCATAATCATAGTGAAGTCATCATATCAGAAATTTTTTTTATTAACCTTCAAGCGGGCGCGCATTTACGTAATTTACGGCGAACTTATTAATTTTCTAATAAAATACTTTTGCAAATAAAATATTTTTTAAGCTTAAATACTATTTTCTCCACTCGGGATAATGTCCCACTCGGGATAATGTCCCACTCGGCTATCGCCTCTTGGTACAAACTAATCTCTTGTGGATAATATTTCGTTTTGCTAAATAACTATTATTTACATTCCCAATTCTAAGTAGTGTATTTTTATGTTTTAATAATTATTTTACAATACAAGTTAACACGCGTAACAATTAGGTTCCCCACAAAAATACAACGGCATCATATTTGTCACGTTGCATTAGCAATGACAACAAGTTACACGCGCATCCGGCATAATGCTGAGTGAATATTCTTGACGACATGGTTTCTTATTTTAAATAAAACACTTGTTTAATATTTCGCAAATTTGAGATACAATTTATTCTCAATCGATTTCGACTTGCTAGGTCATCATCAGGAGTTAAACTAACAGTTACTTACAAAAATGATGGTTTAAATATAAAATTACTAGTAATAAAAACCACGGCATCTGACTCAAAAAAAATTTCATATAAATTCAGAAATAAAATTCGTACTACAAAGTTGTCACTTTTAATCGTATATCTGCCCTTTTCTAACTCATACAAATTGTAAAAATTCTATTTTGTCTATTTCTCGTATTGTTTGCGGCGCTTTAATGACGTCAAATGCATGTCAAATGAAATTATTATTTTTATTTCAAAAAGCAAAAATACGAGTGTCTTTTTTGTTTAACGTGTTTAAAAGTGTGTAACATATAAATTTAGTGACTTAAATAATTTAAAAATTGAATCAATTTAATAATAAAATGAAGTGTATTGTTTCTAAGTGCAATAATTCCGATACAAAAAAATTGGATGGCATCCGTTTTCATAGGTACAGAAATTTTACGATTTTTAGTTTATTTATCAATTTTTAAACACGTACATTTACCTGAAAATGCTAAGTAAATAAGTTAAAATTTAGAGAATGGCAGTGTTTTTGTGTGAAATGTGTGGTTTTATTTAAAATAATGGTTTACATTTTGGATTAAATTGGTGCGTTATTTTCCGTTATGCTCATACAACTTACGCCAAAAAAAATATATGTATATGTTTTCATTGTCGCAAAAATGGCTTTTAATTCCAAATATCGGTATTTTTCGTTTTTATTATTAATATTTGAAGTTTGTTTTACCTAATTTAATTCAAATGATTAATATATACATAATTTTTATATACAAAAATACAGTTTTTTAAAACTGTTAAGTTCCTTATTTAATTTTTGTATTTTTTGACATTTTCGTGCGTTATTTCATATTTGTTTTCAGTAGCGCCGTATTATTGTATTGGTTTTAAGGGGCAACGTTCGATTACTTTTTCAAATCTAATGTTATTATTGGTGCGTTTTTTAAGCAATTGTATCGTACAACGAAAAAAAATTTTTGGATTTTTTTAATATATTATGTGATATTCGATTTAACAAAAGTAGTTGATTCAAATCAACAAGATGTCTTCGATTTCCTTAACACTTATTACCGTCTACTAATATATGAACGGTTTATTTTGAAAGTAGAATAACTCATTATGATTTATACCACTTCCAAAATAAACGGCTCATTTAAAAAATTATTTAATTTCGATTTGATTAAAAAAATTCTACAAAAACTTTTCGTTGTACCATACAATTGTTTAAGAAAAACGCACCATAGATAATAAGATGTATTTTTTTTATAACCAATTGATATTAATCGCAATTGATCTAAAAAATTCTGCCTAACTAATTTATTCTTGCTAAGATATATCTAATATTTATGCCTATTACAGAACTTGTTTGGATTGTTTTCCAGATGAATAGGACTTTTGGTGAAATAAAAAAAAAAACAAGAAAAAGTTCCAATAACTCGATTTTTTTTTTGATTTTTTTTAATATTTCATCCTATTTTAGTTCGTCAATTAAATCAACGCCTTTAAATTTGTTTGTTTGTTTATACAATTATTAACCTTAATATAAATAACACAAATTTTAGATTACCAAAAAATCTTATTACAAGAAAAAAATGGATTTTAGCACTTAAACTTGGCAGTACAATCAAAATATCTGATAGAACAGTTGTTTGTTCCAGTCATTTTAATGAAGCTGATTATGAAGTATGTACAGTCGGGCGGCGCAATCTTAAAAACGGTGTCATTCCAAAGGTAATCAATTTAACATATTAAAAATGTAAGACCAATCAAAATTAATAAGTCAAATAAATATATCCTATTCGAATTTAGCTTGACGATGTACCAATTTCAAATATTTTAAGTATCACGCCTTCATCATCTTTAGAATCATTGGATAACTTTAAAGAAATAATTCCAAATACGTCCACAGGCAGTAATAATAAAACTATACCAGAAAGTGAAATAAAGGTGGTATCTGCAGTATCTTCGAGCGACGTAAGTGTATTTATTTAATAATATTATTCTATTTTAGTAGAATAAATTGATTTTATTATAAATTTTAGTCGTCCTCCCCAGCAAAACAAAAGAAGCCAGCTAATTTTTATAAAAATCCACAGCCTTACAAAAAAATTACAATAAAACGGGCCCTGAAACCAACCACTACTGAAAGTGGCTCTGGTACAGATGTAAAGTTCCGTAATAATGAAAAAAAAAGAGTATTAAGAACAAATAATATACAGCTCAGGAAGGCAAATCGAAATTTACAGAGAAAAAATGTATACAAAACACGGAGGATTGCTGATCTAACAACAATTATTACAACTTTAAAAAACAAAAACTTACTGGAGGCTGGAAATAGCGATCGGTTGGAAGAATTATGTCGACCTCTCAAAAATATTAGTGAACGAGTTCTAGCAAAACAAAAAAAAAAAGAATACCCAATAGAGATAAGAGCTTTTGCGCTGAACTTAAATTTTTACTCACCAAAGGCGTATAATTATGTAAGAGTTACATTTAATAGTTGCCTCCCCCATCCTAGCACATTGAGCAGATGGTATAAAAGTGTCGATGCATCTCCAGGTTTAACATCAGAGTCTTTTGATGCAATCACAAAAGTAGTTTTGGAAACTAAAAATTCGGGCAAAGATGTTTTTTTGAATTTAGTTTTTGACGAAATGTCCATAAAATCTCAAATTGAATGGACAGGAACTCACTCTGTGGGTTTTGTTGATGCAGGCGACGGATTCGAAAGTAACACAGCCGCTACATTAATATTAGTGCTAATGGTAGTTTGTGTTACAGGTAGTAAATTAATTTGAAAATTGTATTTCCTATATTTAATTGTGCTTTTTTATTTACAGGCTCTTGGAAGATTCCAATTGGTTTTTTCCCTATAAAATCAATGACCGCGGAGCAAAAAGCAAATATAATTACGCAATGCGTATTTGCTTTAAGAGATACCGGTGCCAAACTAATTGGAATAACGTTCGATGGTTGCGCAACAAATTTATCAGCAGCAAAGCTATTAGGCTGTGAAGTAAATTTTCCAGCATTAAACCCAATTTGTAAAATTACTGGTGTAGAGGAGGATATCATAATGATGCTTGATCCAGTACATATGATTAAACTTCTCCGAAATACCTTAGCAGATAGAGGTCCATTTTTGGGTGGCGATGGTCAGCTAGTTGATTGGAGTTTTTTAAAGCAACTATTGGAATTGCAAGAAGAAGAAGGATTGAGATTAGGCAATAAATTAACTAAAACTCATATTTATTTTTACAAACAAAAGATGAAAGTAAAATACGCCACTCAAATTTTAAGCGACTCGGTTGCTGATGCCATAGATTTTTGCAACAAAACTTTAAAGTTAGAAAAATTCAAAAATTCTGAGGGTACATCTAATTTCATTAGAATTTGTAATAAAGCTTTCGACATCTTAAATTCTAGAAAATTGTATGACGTGGGCTATAAAAGAGCTCTTTGTAATTCTAATTTTCCAGAAATTTTAACTTTCTCACAACACGCAATCAAATATTTTTCAAATCTGAAATTCCTTAACGGAAAATTATTGGTAGAATCTCCAAATAAAACTGGATTTATAGGAATGATTTTGGGTTTGAAAAATGTAGAAATTTTATATTTAAAATATATTAAAAATGGTCCGCTAACTTTTTTACCTTTTTATAAATTGAATCAGGATCATGTAGAATTATTTTTTGGATCTATTAGATGTAGGCTAGGGAATAATAATAATCCCACAGTGCGTCAGTTTATAACTGCTTATCGTAGGTTATTATGCCATTGTCAAATAAGGGACGGGGGAATTGGCAATTGCTTACCATTAGAGGAAATTCCCATTCTGCAATATAATAAAAATTCCTCAGTTAGATTTATTAATTCCACGGTACCAAATAAATTAGCCACTACTGAAGATGAAGATGAGATAGATGACGAGGATTTAGAAAATTTAAGTAATTTGTTAGATTTAAGTGAACATTCTAGTAGTTTAAATGAATATTCAAAAAGTGTCGTAGCATATATAGCTGGATTTGTTGTATATAGCTTACAGAAAAAATTAAAATGCGAAATTTGTATTAAACTACTTGAAAATGATGTTTGTTTGATACATGAAGGTTCGTTTTCTATGAATTCTTTTTCTCTGATAAAACAAAAATCTCGTGGAAATTTAAAAATTCCATCAGAGGAAGTTCTGAAAATTTGTATGTTCACAGAACAAGTTTTGAGAAATGCAATTTTAATAGTTGATAGTGAAATTTCTATTTTAAATAAAAAACAATTTGCCAAAATCCTAATTAATTCACAAAATTTGTGTCACATTAAATCAGTACAGTTTCGGAATGCCACTCACTTTCATGACAATTCTCTGAGTAGGGCTGTTATTGAAAAATATTTAAATATTCGGTATTTTTATATGTCTTCTAAGTCGAAAATTCAAATATCACTAAGAAATCATCTTACTAGAATGGCCATATTTAAAAATATTTAAATTCTACCTTACTTGTGCAAGTAGCATCATGTATTAGAATAATTTAAATAGATATAGATAATAATTTATAAGTTTTCTAAATAAATAGTTTCATTTATTACTAAATAAATAATAATTACACAATAAAAATAAATAGAAACCCAAACAATATGTTCAAATTATTTCTCTATGAAAATTGATACCCCTCCTTTTTAATATATTTTCTACGTCTTTTGATCACCTACAACGCATACAACGCTTCACCTTTATTTTGACTGATTTATAGTACGAAAATATTTATCTACGTGATCTATCCTTTTATATTCTTATATCGATGATAAAAACACACAAAGCCTAACAATCATAAAAAAAATTTTTTTTTTAAAAATATATAACTAAAATTTTAACCATAAAAATAAACTAATACAAACCAAAAATATAAGCAAATTGAAGAAAAAAGGCATAACATCTATCATAAAATAATTTAGGGGTGCGAGTAAAAATAAAAGAGAGAATAAAAGAGAAATAAAAGAGAATATTATTTTATGAAGGTCGATTATGAAATAACACAGGATCAGTGAGGGCCCTCACTGATCCTGTGTTATTTCATAATCGACCTTCATAAAATAATATTCTCTTTTATTTCTCTTTTATTCTCTCTTTTATTTTTACTCGCACCCCTAAATTATTTTATGATAGATGTTATGCCTTTTTTCTTCAATTTGCTTATATTTTTGGTTTGTATTAGTTTATTTTTATGGTTAAAATTTTAGTTATATATTTAAAAAAAAAAATTTGTTTATGATTGTTAATCTTTGTGTGTTTTTATTACTAGTAATTTTATATTTAAACCATCATTTTTGTAAGTAACTGTTAGTTTAACTCCTGATGATGACCTAGCAAGTCGAAATCGATTGAGAATAAATTGTATCTCAAATTTGCGAAATATTAAACAAGTGTTTTATTTAAAATGTTATTAAATGTGTTTCGTCAAGTGCCGACGGCAATAAGTGTTAACAATATGGTTTCATATTCTACATATTTTTAATAAAAAAACAAATTGTAATTAGAAAATAAGAAAATAATCAATTGTAATTTCGATGTTAAACAAATAAGTTAAAAATAAAAATTATTTTTTTTCAACCAAAAATCAATAAAGAATTTAACTGGCGCCGAAACAGGGACCCTTGTGTTAAATTGTCCTGTGCCGTAAAGTTTTAAATATTAACGTGAAACCAAAGTGATAATTAGTGTAAACATCTTACAAAAAGTTTTACCAGAACTTTAAAAATTAAATAAAACTGTTCAAGTGAAGTTTAACCAATAACTTCAAAATAAAACCGATCAAGTGAAGTTTAATCAATAACTTAATAATAAAATCCCAAGTAAGATCATAGTGATAATCTAAACAGTGATTAAAAACGAAGTACCAACTTTAAGGGATCTGACAAAAGTTTAATCATAACTTCAAAATAAGGGAGAAAATTAATTATCCCACGCTAATCAAACGACAACTATAAGTATTGGAAAACGAGGCCCCGAAGTATCCTACTAGGAAAAACGGAGTTGAAGAATAGGTGAAGCAAGGATAACCACGCCGTATTTTCGCAATAATTCAACAGCGGTCCAATCAAGTTGTAAGGCACGAGGAATTAAGGCGATTTTGAGCAAGCAAATCCCAAAAATCTTAATTACAACTCCAGATGTCAATAATACATTTGTTAATTTTAATGTAAGTCATAATTTTTGAATAGAATAAATAAAAATAAAATTAAACCTTTAAGATTTATTAGTTACTATAAGAATATAACAAAAAGTTCAGTTAAGCAAAAGAAAAGGAAAATTTTTTAAAATTAATAATTTAATAAAAATATTTACAAAATTAAGATACAATAAGCAATTAAGTTTCTTAAATTTTTTTTTTTTTTCTTTTAACCAGATCTCTAACAAATTTTTATATAAATTAATTTGCACTGTATCTTATAATTAATAATTACTACTACATCCATTTCCGTGAACCACCAATAGGACCTATTCGCACAAAATTGACATAGAATTCTTACATTTCGATACTACTTTTAACCGGTGTAATAAAATAAAATTGGCAACGAAACAATTCTCAAATTTCCGAAATAAAATCCAATAGATCACTTTCAGTCAATACCCACCGCAAGCGGTACAAAAATTTTTGACTTCACTCAACTTCAAAACATCATACAAGAAATAGTTAGCAGTCAAAATCAACTATTATTTCTCCATCAAATAATAAAATAGAAACTGAAAAAACAATAGACCCTAGATATATCAATAATCTAAACGATCTGGATAAAATGCCAGACGTGGTTAAGAGTCTACGAGACTTTTCCGGACAACCAGGAGAATTCGGATCCTGGAAGAAAAGCGTAGATCGTATTTTGAAAATTTATGAACACCTAAAAGGAACACCCAAGTACTATGGAATTCTCAGTGTTATACGAAATAAAGTAACTGGTAATGCGGATACGGCCCTTGAGTCCTACAACACTCCTCTCAGCTGGGAAAACATCTCGAAATGTTTAACGCTCCACTACGCGGATAAACGAGACCTAGGTACGCTAGAGTACCAAATTACTACCCTAATTCAGAAAGGTAGTTCCATCCCAGAGTTTTACCAACAGGTTTATTACCACTTCTCACTTATTTTAAACATATTATCATCCATGGACATGAGTCAGGAAGCTATGAATGTAATGACTCAATCATATAGAGATAAAGCACTCGATACCTTTGTGAGAGGTCTCAGAGGAGACCTACCGAAATGATTGAGTATGAGGGGACCAATGGACTTACCAGAAGCCCTCTCTCTGTGCCTAAAACTCGAGAATGTATAATACAATATTGTGTTCAGCACAGCCATGGAAATATGAATATTTAAAGGACTCAATTTCCTCAAACCGCCCGCCCCCCCTCCCACCACCTCCTAGAAGAACCATACCAATACAACAACAGCATTTTCCTAACCAAACCCGAAACTTCTACCCATCATTGTTATATAATCCTCAAGCATCCCAAAATTTTCCTAAACCATTTCAAAATAATTACCAACATCCCTCAACTTCTAGACAAATCCCGCAACATTATAATCAACAACCACCCAAAATACCCAACAGGAATTATTTTTCTAAGCCACAACCAACCAATGGAAATAGACCAATCTATACACTCTCGACAAATCAATTACCAAAATAGACCGCAAATGAACCAATTCGAAAACAAACTACCTCTTCCTCGTTTGAAAGACGAAGTGGAGAAGCAAATTAAACAACTGTTGGGAGATGGTATAATTAGACCATCCAAATCTCCATATAACTCCCCGGTATGGATAGTACCGAAAAAAGAAGATGCATTGGGAGAAAAGAAATACAAAATGGTGATCGACTACCGAAAATTAAATTCGGTTACTATCTCAGACAGGTATCCAATACTTGAGATCAACGACATTTTGGCAAACTTAGGGGAAAAAAGATTTTTCACCATAATACTCGTAGATCTAAAGAGCGGCTTTCACCAGATTCCTTTAAAAGAATCGGACATTGAAAAACAGCTTTTTCGGTTAATCATGGAAAATACGAGTTTACTCGCCTCCCATTTGGCCTTAAAAATGCCCCCTCGATATTTCAACGCACCCTCGATGATATCCTTCCTTTACACATTGGGAAGCGTTGTTACGTTTATATCGACGACATAATCATAAGGAATTTGGTAAAACAGAAGAAGAACACTTCAAGAACATGACGATAATTTTTAAAGTGTTAGAAAACGCCAATATGAAGATTCAACTCGACAAATGTGAATTTCCACAGGATGAGGTAGAATTTTTAGGATTTGTCATCTCTAAAGATGGGATAAAAGCGAATCAGAAGAAGGTAAAAGCCATAACAGAATTTCCCGTACCCAAGACCGTGAAGGAACACAGATCCTTCTTGGGATTAGCCGGATTTTATCGTTGTTTCATCCGGGACTACGCAAAACTTGCGAAGCCCCTGACTTCACTCTTAAGAGGAGAAGACGGACATGTGTCCAAAACCCTCTCAAGAAATAAAATGGTAAAGCTTAACACCGAAGAAGAAGCTGCCTTTAACAAAATAAAAACCTCACTCGTCTCCAACGAAGTTCTGTTACCATTCCCAAATTTCCAAAAGGAATTTGAATTGACTACAGATGCCTCCAACTTTGCACTAGGTGCAGTTTTATCTCAGGAGGGAAGGCCAATCACGTTTCTCTCAAGAACCTTAGATAAAACAAAAGTAGGAAACAGATCTGAAATACCATAACAAAAACCGTACCCCGATCAAAACCTACCAGCCAGGTCAAGTAATCTATGTAAAACATAACAAAAGATTAGGATCGAACGAACTCGAAATTAACAGAATGATTCAAACCCGAAATAGTAACGGAAGACAGAAATACAACAGTTATAACGGAGTCCGGAAGAGTAATTCACAAAAGCAATATTAAATCCTAATAAACAAAAACTTATTTTTATTACAGTTACGCCTTAAGCAACACATCGGCAGAAATTCAAATTCTTGATTACACAAATTCTCAAATCATCTCAATTAGCGAATAACAATACATAAATTCTCCAATGTCTATGTTATTACGCCAGTGTCTTAAATAGACACAGACATTCCATAAAATTGTTATTATACTCGTAGTTTGTTTTGTTCGTATCATCGGTATCCACTCGGTATTCACTCTGTGTTTCTGTTTTTCGACATCATTTTTGACACTCTCATTACTCTTGTCATTGCCTTCAAACCCTGAACAAATAGTGAATACAAAAATTTGTGTTATAAAATTTTTGTATTGTATTAATAAAATTTAATGAATATTTGAAAAAATAACTAAACACAAATTAATAAAATAGATAAAAATTAAAATAAACCCAAAAATCGGGCTAATTGAAATAAAGTGGTGGTGGAAATTCTATAAATAAAAATTGTAATTTTGGTGACGCGCAGAAAATAAATGTCGGCCACATATATATAGTGTAATTGTGGGGCCGAAAATATATGTGCATCGTTTAATTACGTAGCAGTGAATTATAAGAATAAATCTCATCCCCTATAACACACACGCATTACGATAGATAAAATGAATAATGCATTAGACAATAACAACAACCAAGTAGCTATAAACCGATTGTACAATGAAAGATCAATAATATTACAAAAATGGCTAATTTAATTATTAAAGAAATTCACAAAGAAAATAAATTAAACGACCCATTAGCATTAAATATTCAATATAAATTAAAACTAATGAAAGAAGAATTGGTAAATATTAAGTACGCAATTCACTGGGCTAAAGCAGGGATTATAAATTCACTCGTTTTATCAAATTCTGAAATTAAATTAGCCATTAATACACTGGAAACCGAAAATTTACCATATAGTATTCCCGAGGAGGCGTTAGATTTCGCTAATATCAAAATCATTAGTAGCAAATTGTGTCTACTTTATATTGTGTACATTCCGGTAACAACTCCAGAACTATATGATAAATTATTGGTCAAACCGGTCAGTGTAACGCATTCTGTGTTACAAGTTTAACATCCCTGTACCTACTATGCAATTTCAATTTGTCTCTTTATCAGATTGTGAATGCTGACCGATCGGTTTCCCCTTATTTGGTTTGGTGTGAGAGTCAAATTTTATTTTTGCGAGGGTAATCGGTGCGAATTAAAAAAAAAGTCAGTTTATGATTTGCTGTGAAATAGACCGGACGATAATAAATTTTATGATGTCGATTTAAAAGTGTCTAAATTTAAATAAAATAAAAAAAATAAAAATCTAGAATTTTCGAGACGTTCGGATGTTAATTTTTTTTTCTTCCTTGTGTCGTGAATATTATAAAAAAAACTAGTAAAGATTAATTACAAAAACTATCGTGAAAGATAATCTGAAAAAAAAAAAAAAAACTGATTTCGATGATATCTGGATAGTTCATGTGATAATGATAAACCGCAAGTGATTCCAATTTTGAACTGTATAATTGGTGTGGTTTTCTTAAGATATAATATAAGATTATGAGTAGTTCTAGTTACCTAAAATACTTTAAATATGCTTAACATTTATTTCTTAAGGATATACATTTAAATGTTATTAACAGAATTACTGTGATTTTTTTTTGTGAGAATTATAATTTTACGTGCCAGGTCATTTAAAATATCGTACCATTTTTCTAATGGAAGTTTTGGAAATTGATAATAAAGAAACATTTTCCTATTTCATGATAAATTATAAGTGAAACCAAATAGTTTCATATAATTCATATTTACGTACGTAATAATCGTAATAATAATTCATAATTAATCAGTTAAGTGAAAGAAAAAAAAAATAATAATAATAATCCAAAAGTCAAGTTGGAATTACATAATAATTGTAGCAAAGACAAGTAAACAAACATAAGTATGCTACATGTTAAGCCAATTTTATTATTATTATTATTGAATGAGTCAACAACAACAACAAAGTTAAAATTAGTGTAATCATTGCATTTTACCACTTACACAAATCCATATACGGTTAAGGCCATTGAGGATTCAACGATCATTACATAATATTGGATATACCATCACCATCAAATGTTGTTGAGTACAAATTCATAACTTTATTAATTAAATATATATATTTTTTTTTTTTTATTACATATTTATTATATTATCACTTAAACATACTTATTGAATTATATGTTTTTAAATTGATTATTGTAACTTTTTGGAGTATTTTTGAGTACATTTATTTAAATAAATTTTCTTCATAAGTTAAGTTCATATATATATAGTATTAAGATTAGTACAGTTACGCGTACTTAGGGTCTTGGGTTATATAATTGCATTTAGACATCCATTATACGGATATTGAATTGGAAGTTAACCAATGTTGAATTTAAATTGTCTATGTTCGAAATTTTGTTTTTAAATACATATCTTATTCATCTATCTAAAGAATCAGTTTTGAATTTTTCATGTTTAATTATTATTATTCTTGAGGAAATGAACGGTATGGACTATTATTATTATTATTGGGGGGGCCATGCGGGCGATCAGCCACTTCGCACTGCGACCTAAAAGATCTATTGTGCTGGCCCCTGCTTAATTATCCGTCCAGTCAATATTCAGGTTCTTAATGAACCTGACAATACTGCCTCCCGGTAAGTGATACATACTATCTGGGCATATTGCTCTCCCTCCTAGATGTTTACTACAGCATGTAGTTCCGCTAGAAAGACGGTAGCAATGGAGCTCAAGGACCTCGAGAGGGTTGTGCCACTCCCGTGACGGTATGGACTAAATTACGTCGGTTGTGTGTGTGTGTGTGTGGGGAACTATGAAGAGGTGAGTAGAGTGTAGTGTCGCGGTCTAATATGTTACCAAGTGTGTAGGTCATCACGAAAGCAGTGAGTACCATGGAGAAAAAGAATTAAAAATAATCCACGACCAACAATATACCTCTTCGACGAGCTAGGGGAAAAGATGACCGAAATTCTTCATGGCCACTGATATCTTTATGATAACGGCTGCAAACATATTGGTTCACCGTTACATCAGAAGAAACGATAAGGTGACCGAAATTGAGTATAAAAATGTCATTAAAAATCACGATAAGATTTATAGTATTATTAACGAATGTAAAACGATCAACTCGCTTTCAATATGTAACCAAAATAATATACTAGACATAAGCAATTCTTCTTGTTTATCCAACTTGCTCAAAAGTCGACCTTCCAAATGCAAACACAACAACAATCAACATATTCCAACAGTTAACGAAATATCAGAGGGTCTAGTTCTACTGAATCAATTCGATGGGAACATCAAAATTAATAACGAAACTCAGAAACTCAATGGAACATATTTGATTAAATTCAGCAATACTACCTTGTCAGTCGAAAATAACATCTACATTTCTAAAGAAAAAACTACCATTCAAGTACTTCCAGCTATTCTACAGCCGACGCCGGAAGAAAGTGATTTCAAGGAAATACTTTCATTACAAATGATGAAAGATATTCATATAAATAATACTCGTCACATTGGGCTCCTTAAAAAGGAGGGTGCCATCGAGCGATTCACGAGCTGGGGATCATTCTCAATAGTCATCATTTTGGTAATAGCGGTCATCACTACAAAATATACCAAAACTAAGAAATTTCGAATCATTAATATAACGAACAACGAGGATCTATCCACTCCACAAACTCAGAGTAAGGTCGAGAATACCTGTTTAATAGCAATTCAGGGAGAAGAACTAGAAATCCATAACGAGACGCCTCAAACGATAACACCCAAAGGGGCCTCAGGGCACAGACGGAAATTTTATGAAACACCGTTTTTCTGATGGTTCGAATATGGGCATTCGAACTTTAAGGGGGAATAGTTAACAAGCGTAATAATTAGGTTTCCCACAAAAATACAACGTGATCATATTTGTCACGTTGCATTAGCAATGACAACAAGTTACACGCGCATAATGCTGAGTGAATATTCTTGACGACATGGTTTCATATTCTACATATTTTTAATTAAGCAAATTGTAATTAGAAAATAAGGAACTAATCAGTTGTAATTTCGATGTTAAACAAATAAGTTAAAAATAAAAATTATTTTTTTTTAACCAAAAATCAATAAAGAATTTAACTTATATATAAAATATATAAGTAGAATAGTGTGTACATATGTACATATACAAAACTAACAAAAATGAGTATACATTTTTTTTATGTTATATATGTAGTTAACATCTTGTAACATGCCACCCATCGTAAAAGCAAATTCCACCAACAACTTGTAATACAATGACATCTTACGTTATCATTGTAACACATTCCACCGCAAAGACAAACTCTACCCGCACAAAATGCATAAAAAGTAAACGCAAATTAGCGCAAGATAAGTGTAATTGTAACCAAATCAAAATACAATAAAGATTGTGTCATTCCACTGCATAGCAGGAAATGATGATTAAACCTAATATAATGTAAAAACCACGTTCATAATTTTATATATCATACAATAAAACAGTGTTATTTGTGTTAATTGCGTATTATAAATTATTCGGTACTACCGTTCCCTACCCACAACAAATAAATAGTGCGTTATCGGCCTTCAACCCATAACTACCTCTAGAGATTTTTTTGGTTTTGACATATATGTACGCAGAAAATCTAATTCTTAAAATTGTTCTGTGCATTGATGTATCTAGTTTAATAATGTTTTGTGTTTTTTGTGTTTCGATTTTTTTTTATTAAAATATAATAAATTTGGACACTCGACGCCTTTTAATTATGATTTTGTGAAATTTTTCGTGATTTTTTTTTGTGTGATTTTTTAATAAACAATATTAATATTTTATTTTGTGAATTGGACGCTAGACGCCATATTGTGTTTTGATAATAATTTTTTTTTAAGTATTCGACCAAATGTAAATATATTTTATTCGATATATATATATTTACATTGGGGTAAGTATTTCTATAGATTTTTAACTCTACAGCTGTCGTTTTTGTTGTTTAGATGTTTCAAATTTAAAATTATTTTTAAATAGATTTAGTTTAATTAAATTAATTATTTATTAACAAATATTTTAAATGTCTAAAAGAAGCCAACAAAGAAAAGTTAAATTAGAGTTAGAACGGAAATTGCCTCAGTATTTCCAACCGGGCGAGTATCTAGCACCGAGAGCATCCTCACCTTAATTAAATCCCGCATTGAATATTTCTTAACTTCTGAATGTTTCTGATGGGCTTCAAACTAAAATACCGTTTTCTGGTGAGAATGTAACTTCCACACCGACGAAAAATTTCGTTCGTTCTGCATCGCCTCGATTTCTAATACTTCGCTAAATTTCGATCGGGATATTTATCATCTAAAGGAAGATTTACAATGTATTGCTGTTGATACTACCATATGTGGGTCAACAATGAATACAATTTTGGCAGTTCTTAATAAATATTTTCCTTGGCTCCCAACTAATGTTAGGTTATTAAAAAAACACTCCACGGACTTCTGATGTAGTATTTAGGTTTATCAAGGGCAATTGATCATTTTCTTGGAAAATATAATTTAATTAATTTTGATAGCTTGCAAATCGATTTAGGTATTGACGGATTACCAATTTCGAAAAGTTTGAATAGTCAAATTTGGACCTTAATGGCAAATTTTGTAGGTTTTCCAGACATTTTCGTAATTGCTTCTTGTCATGGTAGAAGCAAATTTATCAATTTTGCGAAGTTTCTGAAAGATTTCATAGAAGAAATGGAAATCTTAGAAACACTAGGTTTTGATTATGGCGATTCAAAAAACATTAAAATTAAATTGAGATCGCTTGTATGTGATGCTGATGCTAGGTGTAAAATGTTGTGTATAAAATCTCATGCAGGTTATTTCTTTTGTACAAAATGTATAATAAAAGGATTAAAGATGAACAAAGGACATATAATTTTTCTTACTTTCAAGTAGCGGAAGCCACACTCAGGACAAACGCTACTTTTAAAAATCGAGAACATGTCGAACATCGTAATCAAATTGAAAAGATTTCATTTGAACATCTTAATTTCGGTTGTGTTTCTCAAGTGCCAATCGATTATATGCACTGGGTTCCTTTAGGGGTAACTAAACAATTAATTAATTCGTGGATCAAAAAACGCAAATTTCCATAATTTGAACGGTGGAAAGCCACGGAATTGCGTCATTTTCTCTTGTATACAGGGCCAGTTCTATTGAAAGAGAAACTGACTGCTGACTATTATACCCATTTTTTAGTTTTATCGTGTGGAATAGCTTTGCTATTAAACAAAAAAAATTTGTTTAACCTAAAAACTCTACTGCGATCATACTACTTGAATATTTTTGTAAGAAACAAGGGGAACTGTATGGAGAGTCTATTAGTACATTTAACGTCCACAGTTTATTGCATTTGCCAAATGACTGCCTTCAATTTGATTCAACTTTGGATGACTTTAGTGCTTTAGTTTGAAAACTTTCTATCGACAGGAGTTCTTCCTTTACACCAATTTTATAATCGGCTTTCTGAAGCGTATTTGTTAGATGCAATAAATCAAAAAAAAAATTCCCATATTTAAAGTTCACCTAGGAAATCAATATTATAAAACAGTTATTTTTGAAAATTATGAATTATCAATAGATTTCCCTAATAATTAATGCTTAGTTAAAACTGAAATTTATAAAGTAACATCGATTTTAGCACAGGAAGGCTTAGTTCTCTTCGAAGCCTATACAATTTTTAATTTATCCGACTTTTTTGATATTCCTGTAAAGTCCTCTTTATTAAATATTTATTCTACTAGTTCAGATTCCATTTCTTCCGAAGCAGCAATATTCAGCAATTCAGAAATAACATCTAAAATAATTAAAATTGAAACCGAAAACTATGCAGTTTATTTTCCCTTAATACATAGGACAAAAGTATACTCCAGTAAATTCACAGGAGTTTATTGACAGTATGTGTACATATACATATACATATGTACATATACAGATATGTATGTTTATATATATATTCATATGTATATATATTAGGAAATGATTTTCAAAAAAAGAATAAAACAATATTTCATAAATATTATTGTGCTTATTTTCAGCTCAATTTGATTGTCACTTTGAATATGAGGATTTCTGCGAACTTCGCTCTGGTGAGATGAGAATGAGAATACATTTATACTTTTGTTTATTAATGAAATAATTAAAAAATTTCAAATTTTTTGTAATTTGCGACAGAGAAAATTTCACTGAACTTGAAGGTAAAAGTTAATTAATTAAAAAATAATGCCATTTCAGATATAAATTATAATAAATTATTATAACTTTTTTTTAAGTACTAGATGAACTAAACGAAAATCTATTCAGCATTCAGCAGGAACCAGTGCAATCAAAATCTATTTCAGTTCAAATTGAAACAGATTTTGAATGCAGTGGGTTTATCAATTGACAAAATTCAATTTCAACGGTTGATGACAAAAATTGAAAATTTGGAAAAAGGGCAGCATTCATTAATGCGCGAGTTCATTAATCTTAGGGAAAACAGGCTAAATATTCGATATTTAGTCGATTTTAAAAATGCAAAGTTTACCTTACCATTTAATGAAGAGGACGTTTTTTTAAACTTTGATAAAATGCTGAAGGAAGATAACGAA
Organism: Tipula vernalis; assembly: GCA_958295665.1. NCBI lineage: Eukaryota > Metazoa > Arthropoda > Insecta > Diptera > Tipulidae > Tipula > Tipula vernalis. The sequence goes on along the minus strand of OY282558.1, from coordinate 331,518,286 downwards.
TTTTCTAGACAATTAGTACCTTTCCTTAGAATTAAACTATTGTAATAATCTTGTTTAACTTTATAATTTTTTTTTTTTTTATATAGAAATCTATATTTATTAAGGAAGAGAGACTGGAATTAAAGAAGTTCGTTAGAACAAATTTAAAAAATATATTTACGGAGGAGTTGGCTAGTAGATTTACTTTCAACGGACGACAAGGAAATTTAGAAGCCAAAAACTTTAATATTGTTAAAATTTTGAAAGGTAAATATGTATTATTAAACTAAATATGCAGTTATCCTTTCTGTTCCTGAAATTTATCACTTGTTTATATTTATATTTCGTTAATAGGTATTACTTGATAATCAGTAATCACTAATTTAATTAAACTAATTAAATATCAAAGGATAATTAATAAAATTTTATTTAATTAATAATTTATTAATTTATATATAATTAATTTTCAAAAACATATTAAATATAAAAGCACACAAAATATTTATTACTAATAAAATGTAAATAAATTAAAATATACTAATATTTATACATATTTTAATTATAACTAAACGTAATACTTACATATATTTATATTTTAAAAATTTTAGATTGTACTTTGGAAAAATTTGAAAACGCTACACAATTCCAGTTCAACACACTAGCAACAAATTATTTTTACTATATAAAAAACAGAAAAGGAAAAATAGCAAAAAAAACATCCAACGAATCCAGCTCCAGCGGCTCAAATTTGAGATGTTAAAAAAATTAAATTAAATTATTATTGTATCCATAATTAAGTTATAAGTTTGATATTCTCTTTTATGTGTAGTATAACCATGGATTTTATTTTTAATATTTTTCAATTCTTTAAATTAGTTGTAAGTTTGTTTAGCTTTAAACTTGTAAATTAAATTTTAAGTACTGATACTTAGTTTAAACTGACACAAAAAAAAACCAAATGATAACTTGCCACAAAACAATAGGAACAATTCTTTAGTTCATATTTATACAGTGTTCATGTTTATTCACGTTTAAACTTGTAATAGACAACAAGTTTATCAGCTACAAAATTTTACAAATTTTATTATTAGTTAAATTGTGATTCTTGCCGTATAACAACCATGGCTCCGACGACATATAATTTAGTTTTTAAAAATAAAATTATATTCGATTATAAAAGTGGATTGTCACAAAAACAGTTGTGTGATAAATATACAATGGATAAATCGGTCATTTCGAGGCTGATAAAGAAGTACAAAACAACCAGATCCGTCGAAACCCAACACAAAGTTAGGATCGTAAACTACTCAAAAAAACACCCGTTTGATAGTGCGAAAGAGGTCATTCGAGAGCTCAATCTAGACATTTCTCCAGATACGGTTCGTCGTCGTCTCTCCGATGCGGGATTAAAATGTTATAGAGCTGCCAAGAAACCTTTCATCTCCGATAAAAATAGAAAAGCAAGAATAAAATTTGCTAAGGAGCATAAAGACTGGACCATTCAACAATGGAACCGAGTTTTGTGGTCTGACGAAAGTAAATTCAATTTAAAAGGATCAGACGGAGCTAAGACGGTACGTAGACCAGTTGGAAAGCGTTTCAATCCGCGATATACGATAGGAACTGTAAAACATGGTGGAGAGAAGGGTTTGATGTTTTAGCGATGTGTAGTGATTCACTCATGCAATGAATTTATTACATTCGTTTATCCCTACAATTATTCGAAATGCAACTCATTTCGACTGAAAATATAATTGTATTTGAATAGTCTTTTTCAGTAGTAGTGACAACTGTGGAGTATATTTTGACTTATTCTATGGTGGGAATCCGTACTTAATATCCCACATATATATTAGTACCGATAAATCACTACTTTGTATTAAATATCTTGGACACTTTAGTACAATAGCAGCAATCAACAATTTTTGATAGGATTGTACCATTTCCATATTTTTGTCTTCTTGTCATGCTGTCTCAACTACAGACACACATATTTCATATAAATTACAATCGTTTCTTTCGCTCAAGTGAACACACACGAAAAAGTATTGCTGTCATTAACAAACAAATAAAATTTTATTAAAACAAAAAACTTCTTGATAATTATATTTGAGTGTGCAATAATATTTTTAAATTCCAAATATGTAAATTTAAAAACAATTTAATTATTTTGGTGTAAGTGAAGGTGGTGGTGGAGATTAAATTAAAATTAATTTAGTGTAATCACATCGAATTGAATAAATACGACCGCATTAAAATGTGTTGTGTGGTCGCACAATAAAATCTCGGCATTTATATTTTCTTCGCAATTTTTGGAGTACACACATCCCCATAAGTGACGTGCCACAGATGTTTTTCGGGATTTGCTGGGTTGGGACAACTACATCGAATTAACGGCATTACGGATCAATTTATATATCGAGATATTCTAGAGCAGGAAATGTTGCCTTATACAGAAGATAACATGCCATTAAAATGGTTGTTTCAGCAGGACAACGATCCGAAACATACTTCCAACTATGTTAAATCTTGGATAACTGCAGAAAAAATTGAAGTTATGACCTGGCCTGCGCAAAGTCCGGATCTAAATCGCATTGAAAATTTGTGGAAGCAGGTCAACGATCAAGTCCGATTACACGGAACATTTAAAACCAGTGATCAACTTCATAGAGAGCTTCAAACAGCTTGGACTCAAATATCAGAAGAAAAAATTAGGAAGCTCATCGAGTCAATGCCCAAAAGATGTCAGAAGGTAATTAAAAATAATGGTTACGCCATTGGTTACTAATTTTTATATGTTGCCGTTTATTGAATTCGTTTTTTTTATGTACATATGTTTAGTAATTATATTTCTTGTTCATTCAAAATTTGCCTAAAACATTATTTGTTAGTTGTTAATTTAGTTGAATTGTGGGTTGTACGAAAAATGGATATAGATTTGTTATTCGCTGAGGTTAAAGAAAATTCCGACGATTGTATAATTAAAGAAGATGAGATAGAAATAATAAACATTTCATGTTCTGAAAATAATAATAAGAAAAACATACTATATAGCCAAAATACTTTAGTATTAATAATTGAAAATGTTGGGGACACAGATAATACGCGTAGAAAAAAGTTTCCCTCTCGTTTCGTCTCAGCACAACTCATTCCAAAAAAATATTGCTACAAATATTTACTATGAGAGTATTTATATTATCAGTACGTCTCCGTGTAGCACAGTAAAGCGCATATCGGATCATCCAAAACCTTCGAGCATTAATATATATAGAGAGAGTGTAAAACAGAAAATGTATGGGGAGAGAATATAAAAAACGTGATGCCATGCTACTTCTGTCAAGTTGATTTTTTTTTTTTGTTGTTTTTGTTTTCATGATTTGTGTTTACAAATAATACACCTTATTTCATTTTGAAAATTATTAGTGAAAAGTTCAAGTGATTTTAAAATGCCTAAAATAATTAAATGTGTTGTTGATACGTGTTACAATTTTAATACAGTTAATATTAATAACAACGAAAATAGTTCAGAAACAATAAGTTTTTTTCGGTGAGTTTTAATTCAATTTTTTGTTTACAATAGTTATGATTTATATTTTGACGTTATGATTAAATATTAAAGATTTCTCATTAATCTTAAAGAATATTATGAATACTCATTGGGGAGGATTTCAAAACATGAGGCAGAGTTAGTTTTCATTGAAAAATTACTAAAAATATATTTTGGTTACAAGAAATACAAATATTTTTGTTGTTGTGGTCATTTCTATTAAAAAATGTGCAGTGTCGGAGATTTTTTTCGGGCGATTTCTTTCTGTGAAAATAAAATTTATCATAAAAGTTAATGTTTATTATACAAAAATTTAAACAATTATATTTGTTACTAACTATAGTCAATATTGGGAACAAAAAAAATTGAGTGATTTTTGATGAATTTTACAGTTTAGGCCATTTGTCAAAATTATTATAACAAGTTAAAGTTAATTTGTTCTAAACTAATTATTCGTCTCTCGTAATAGATTTCCTGAGAATCCTGAATTAAAAAAACAGTGGCTCAAAATATTAAATAAAACTAAAGCGAAATGTACGCAACGAATTTGTTTATCCCATTTTGAAAAAAAAATTATTTGTTTGAGGGGCATATGCAAATGTTTAGCTGAAAATGCCGTGCCAACCATATTTGCATCCTCGTCGACAGCCACCGATCATCGAGAGCCATTAGTGGAATTGGACTCAAATATGTTGAATTTAGCAGAGGTCAATGAAGAAAATTCAAATTTAAAACTCGCTGTGGAAGATAAATTATCAAGTCACGGATTTTCAACCGATTCAACGTTTAAAATTCCTGATTCGGATCAAGAGGAATATGCAGATGCTACAAAAAATATCATGGCGTATAGTTTCAAATCCGACGAAGAATCGTTGATTGTGGAAGATATGAATAAAGCGTATGTAAGAGACGGTAAAATACATAAACAACTAAAAGGTGAGTTTCTATTTTAATAAAATATTTGTTTATTTCATGCTATAACTATGTTATTTTTGCTAGCCCTTAAAAAAGATAAGTTTAAAACGTGCATTAAAGACATCAACATCATGCGAATCTTCTTCGCCTACGAAAGCCAAACGCCGAAAATTAAAATTAAAAATATTAAGGTCATCATACCCCGAACTTAAGAAGAAGCAGCACCGTTTGGATCTAAAAATTATTCGGCAAAACAGAAAAATTCAAAATTTAGAAAATGTGTTAAAAGATACAAGAAATCAAAATCTTTTACAAGAAGAGAATTTGGTAAACTTGTTATCCATGTCGGAATCCATCAAAGAAATCCTAAGGCGGCAGCTTCGTAAATCTAAAGGCTTAGCTTTACCAAAAAAGTATCCTGCAGAAATTCGAACTTTTGCAATGAATTTAAACTTTTATTCGCCTAAAGGATATGAGTATGTTCGAAAAAATTTTGATTTACTATTACCCCATTCAAAGACTATTAGTAAATGGTATAAATGTGTAAACGGAAAAGCTGGATTTACGGAAGAATCATTTCATACACTACGACTACTTGCAAACGATAGAGCAAATAATCAAACCGTGTTTTGCAATGTAGTATTTGACGAAATTAATATACGTAGTCAAGTGGAATGGAATGGTTCACGATCTGTCGGTTGTGTAAATTTAGGTAATGGGGATGAACGTGATGAAGTAGCTACGCAGATTTAAGTGTTCATGGCGGTTGGAGTTAACAAAAGATGGAAATTGCCTCTTGGATATTTGCCAATTACATCGTTAAATAGCCAACAGAAACATAATTTATTGAATATGTGTCTTCATAATCTTTTCGCTACAGGTGTCCGAATAATTGGTGTTACATTTGATGGTTGTCCAACAAATTTTTCTGTGGGAAACCTCTTAGGCTGCAAAGCCAATGTAGCAAAACATTCAGAATTTGAGAGTCTAAATCCGAGTTTCACATTTGAAGTCAAGTCTGTCACCGGAAAATTAAATATTTTGCCTGATCCCTGCAATATGCTGAAGTTAATTCACAATACAATAGCAGAGTAAGGCCCTTTAATTGATGATAAAGGCGATGAAATTTCGTGGCATTTTTTAGAGAATTTGTTAGAGCTGCAAGGAACTGAGCAACTTCATTTAGCGAATAAATTGAGATTAGCCCACGTGTATTTCAAAAATAATAAAATGAATGTTCGACTAGCTACCCAAGCGCTCAGCAATTCCGTGGCAGATGCACTTGAATTTTGTAAAAATGAATTAGATTTAACAGAATTTCAGGGATGTTTACCAACCGTTAGATTTATTCGAATGGTTAATAATATATTTGACATACTAAATTCGAGAAATATGGTGCAGAGGGGATTAAAACAACCCATTTGTGAAGCAAACATAAACCAAATACAAGAATTTGTTAGTTCTGCTATTAGTTACTTGGGATCACTGAAAATCAAGTCATTCAATAATTTCATAGCCATTATTATTTCCCCACGGAAAACTGGCTTTATTGGTATGATTTTATGTTTAAAAGGTATTAATATTATATATAATATATACATTAGAAGCAAACTTCTTAAATTTGTTCCTTTCTATAAACTTAACCAAGACCACCTACAGCTGTTCTTCGCCAGTATTCGATCCCGGTTAGGTTCAAACAACAATCCAACGGTACGACAATTCACGGCGGCGTATAAAATATTACTCGTACATACCCAAATTTCAGAAACAGGATTAGGTAACTGTTTACCATTAGAGGAATTACACATTTTAAATCCATTGACTGTAGTAAATTTGACTACAAAAAGATCTTTATTGCTGCAACCAATTAGTAATTTGGCGAACACTGACAATATTTCTACGGACAATCCTTTGCTATCCAGTAATGACGATCTATTTAATTATTCAGAATTATCTGAGTTTGCTGAAAATGTTGTTGAGTATATTGCCGGCTTTATAGTTTTTCGCCTAAAAAAATCATTACACTGCTCTGAATGTCTTGTATATCTAGAAAGATCTGTTTCAACAAATTCGCTTATAGCTGTCAAAAATCGCGGAGGCTTACAAATTCCAAATAATGATATAGTGATGATTTGCAAATTTACTGAACAGGAAATTCGTCATCTTATCATCTTAAATTATAGCAATAAACTTTCTTTGGTAAAGGAATCTAACTTTACAAAAATAATTATTAATGTGCAAAAGAAATTATTAACCCGAAATCTTTTTGTTGACTTACCGTACACCATGAGCATTACAATCTTCTCATAAAATGTATAATAAAAAAATATATAGACATTAGATTTTTTTATATTTGTAGTAATACAAATAAAATATTAGTATAAGAAATAAGTATAATCGGTTAGTCATATTTCAGGGAATGTAATTATTGAAGATTTAGCAGTAACAAGTACCGGGAAACTCCCTTTATAATTTTAAACACGCTTATTTAAAGAACAATAAATGTTAATTATATTTTAAAAACAATAAATCAATTCTTTTATTTAAATGTTAAAAAAAATTATTTCTGGAAAATTTGGTTTCATCCTTCATGACAATTATGTACATCTATAAAAAGTACATCCCTTTTTTAAAGAATACAAATTTAACCACATGGTATGCGAATGACTCATAGCAGAAACATTATTCTGATCAATTACAAATAGAATTATTGTTTTAAAAATAAATTTCCAGTTATAATCACCATATGTTTTAAATTGTCTTATATGCTTGTGACTGTAAGCAGGTGGTAAATGTGATAAAGAATTTAAATGTAACTACCGTAATGCCGTATTAGGTATTTATCGCCAATCATATAACATATTATGAATAGTAAATAATTATGTCGAGTCGATGGTATGAAATAATATGTATTTCATAAAATTAAATTTCACAAAATAATCACAATTTCCTAACTTCACGTATGTCACCCTGAAAAATATACTTTTTCTTTAAAGTACGACTATGGAAAAAACAAAATCTCAAAGAGAGGAAAAAACGAAACCAAAAATTCCATTTGACAGAAAAGCAATCACGCTCAAATTTGGTTATGGTGATCGGTTGTCCAAAACGAATATTGTGAAAACAAAACGTAAACGAGAAAATGCGAAAGAAAAACGAAATACATAATTCGAAATAATAAATGTTTTGTTCGTACTTTGCTGAGATATTGCATTCATTAACAACACGAGTTGCTATCAATAAATACGTTCCAGTGTTCCAGATAGTGTTATATTATATTATATACATACGCATATATGTAATTATTAATTACATAATATTGTATTTATAAAACAGCGACAAACATACTGAATGTTTTTCGCACAAAATTTAAATATTGTATTTATTTATTATGGTGTAAATCCACAAATCTCAGTACTTTTTCCTCTTTTGGACGGAACTTTGTGGATTTATAGTTAATCAATATAATCATTTCCAATTCTCTAGCATTTCAACTAATCTAACTGTCATAATGCTTAAACAATTAACACTAATGGACAGGCATAAGCCAGATGAGCCCGGTTATGTATTTCCAGCACCTCAAAAGACAGCTGAAATCGCTCCCAACTTTCCCTCGGATTACTTTGTCGCTAATCCTGGGAAACCAGTTCTATACATAACAGCAGGATCAACTGAGATGTCAGCTTTAATGAGACTAATGTATGGAACTGACCAAGTTAATCCATTTAATTTCTCAGCTGTCATTGACTTCATGGTTCATTACATTCGAAATCATGAACAAGATTTTGCAGCAACTAATACCGCACATTGGACTTCATTCGGAAGACTTATTGGAAATAATGCAGAAAGATTAACTCCTCTTTCAGTTTTGAACATACGAGAACAAGAAAATGCCAATTACCCTAATGAAGGTGTCGTACCTGAGATAGGAGTCAGAGCACATTCTGCGAGTATCTTTTGGGCTTTGGTGGCTTCCTATAGAATTGGAAAAATAACAAACAAGCCCCTCAGCCCCTCAGTATGTAATCGAAGTGACCAATAGAATAAACAACATTATGACCCAACATCCATTCAACACTACAGAAGCTTATGTAGGAGTTTTCACTCCATATAGCTTTCAGCTGTCTAAAAAGGAGAATTTTTGTCGTCTCATAAGTGCGCTAGATATGTTTTTCTTTAGATTCCGAGACCACGATTTTTCTTCTTGTCGTGTTTCAACTATGGTTGCGAGAAATCGCGGCTGTGTAATTATAACAGGAGTTTCTTATCTGATCAAATTGACATCTTTAGAATCAGATGTCTTTCTAAAGTATATCATGGATGCTTCAATAGAAGAGGAAATCAGGACATCATTAAGAAGGGATGATGAATTGACAAACCCTGATTCTTATGCTTTATATCTCACAGAAATGGGGTTATCAAGAAGATCTCCATATTCTGCAACAGTATGCCCTAGTTTGCACTTATGGATTCATACAATTGGATCCATCTTGGGATCAAATAGATCTAAGAACGCAACTTATGTGGAAGCTCCCTCTTCTCCAAATATAATACATGGTGCTGCAGTTGCAGCTCTAATGTTCTTGAAATTGCAAAAACAACAAATACGAATTGTTGCAAATCAGGAAGAGAGAACAGAACGCCTGACACAAGAAAGGGAAGATCAGCAAGAATTGCAGGCAGAACAAGCTAGGGAAGGTGCAAGACAGGGAGAAGGATTATTGGGTGGGTTAACCCCAGAAGATTTAGAAGGAATCTTGCAGGATGACGATCTTCCTGAAGAACTGCTTTTCCAAATCAGGAGGAATCTTGGTTATTGTGTCGATACTAGAGAACGTTCAATCGGTAGAAGAATTGTAACAACGTTCTTCAGGCTTGACGAAATACCACGTGTTCAAGTGGTTTAAATTAACTTGAAAAAAAAAAAAAAAAAAAAAATGGAATATTTTATCTTGCTGATGTTGCTCGTCTAAAAGTCGCAGAAAAAGAGAGTTATTTTTCAATATTTTGTGAACTCATTACGAATTTTGGGTTGCCCATGGCTAACAAAAACACTAAATTAAGCGCGAGTTTAATTAAATTTAAATTACTGCATTTTACCAAATCGCGCGCATCCTGTTGTTAAATAGAAAAAGCTTACACGTAAGTCTATTACAAATATAATGTTCTATTAGAGTAGTACGTAAGTAATTTTTGCTTGCTGTCAAAAAATTGATAAACAAACATATTTTGTTTACAAAAGGCGAATTCAATAGTGATTTTATATAATTCTAATTAGTTTTTTTTCTGTATTTTAGTTTAACATCTTTAACACATACATATGAGTTTAGTATATCAAACGACAAAATTTATATTTTGAGGTTAAGTACGAGTATATTTTGAAAAGTGTTCATCCGAAATACATCAAGGAATATTAATCGAATGTGAAAAGGAATACGATTTCCTGTACAACCAAAAAAATAAATTTTACAGTGAAAACGATAAGAAGGATATAGCCTGGGAAGAAATTGGGAAAATGGTCAAAAACACAGGTAACTTTACTTATTTATTTGTTTATCTTTATTTCGTATTTTGTAGAATATGTACAATATTTTAAGAAGATCAATTAAACTGAATTGTATTATTGAAAAAATTTGCGAAAGTATCCCTTACTTGGAAAGAAGCCGAAGTAACGTTACCACCTTGTAAATGGAGGTTTTTTAGATTATCCCTCAACCGTTCATTCTCAGATGGCACCTCAAAATAGTTCGTTTGTATAATGTAATTGTGCAAAATGCAAGTAGTTTAAATAATTTTATCAACATGTTCTGGCTTTAATCGAATTCTTCTATTATATAATCTAAACTTTTGTGCGAGGATTCCAAAACAATTTTCCGACACTCTTCTCGCTCGAGAGTGTCGATAATTATAGTGACGTTTTATATTGTCGCTATTTTGTAACTGCGCCGTAGGATATGAATGGCCTCAACATATAAGTTTTAGGCGTCGTCCACAATTACATGAGGCATCTCTGACTGAGTATTTGCCAATTTTCTAACTCCTGACACATTTAATTTGTTTAACGCTAGACCTTTTACCAACTTTGAATTGGCGAATCGGTAGCGTGTCCTAGTCGGTAACTAAACGCTATGGTTTTGTACGAGTCGCCAGTACTCAGGAACATAGAAGAAAATAAAATTTTAATACATTATTAGTGTTTGATTTTTCTTTAATTTAATTAGAAATTTTAAAGTTTTTTAAGGGCCTCAATGTAAAAAACAATGGAATAACCTCAGGAATGGTTTTCAAAAAGCTACAAAAAAAATCAAAGAAACCAAAAGTGGTCAAGCTGCAACTAAGCTAAAAAAATGAAAATTTCAAGAACAAATGTCTTTTTTGATTCCCTACATGAAGGAGAGGGAAACGATAACGTCATTAGATATTAATGTGGATGATGATTTAATGAGTGATGCTGAAATACATTCAGTAGAAAAAGGCTAGAAATGTTTTAAAAGGTCGAAAAACCCTTCCCCAATCCATAGAACGCCAGTAAAAAAGTTGTTCATTATAAAAGAAAGAGAAACGAATCGGCCTCTTCTACATTAATACAATACATTTTAAATAATAAAGACGTCGAGGAAACTACCGACCTGGATTTATTTTTCAAAAGCCTGGTCGGAATTGTTAAAAAATTTTCCCCGTTTACTCAATCGCTAGCCAAATCAAGAGTCTTTGCGGTAGTTTCGGAATTAGAGATGGAGGAAATAACGCAACAGACATTACAACCGATACCACCAAAATCCAGGCCAAGATCACAAACATTGGAGATGGAAGAAATATCGCAACAGACCGCACAACCGATTGCGACTAAACCTTTTCTTATCCCGTACTCGGCTTGTCCAAAATAATCAAACCATCATTATCACTCAGGCGAACGGTGATGGAGGATATATCGCAACAGACATTTAAACCAATTTTATTAAAATCGATGCCAATGCGACATGTAACCACAAATAGTAATAGCTCCACTGATAATTGTATGAATCAGCCACTATTACCTGTTGAAGGGCCAAAACGTTCATCTAATGTTTCTTCCCATACTATGGTGCCGCCACCACCTTTGTTTTATACAGTACCGAGAACATTGCCATTACCGGCAAACATGCGATTTTTTTCATCCATTTCGAGTTTTGGAACTCCGGAAGTGGCATCACAAATAATTCCTAATCAACAACCAACACCATCACCACCACATTTATATATAAATAAATAGAGGTACGATGAAGTAACTCAATTTTATTCAAATTTTTCAAACAGTTTAAGTGACAATAATTCTGAATAATCAGAAATTATTTTTATAATGATATTCAAGAATTGCTTTTTAGAATAAGATTGAAGCATAAAATAAAAGAAAATCATTATTACCTTAAACATACTGCCAATTTTTCTTTTGGTCCTGTAGCCTCTTTAAGTGTTGTATCCTGTTTTCGTATTGAATTTTCTATTTTTCCTAACAACACATGAAAATCGTACTGTGGCATTTTAAAATACTGATAAAACTTTTCTTCGTGAATCCACTGTATTGGTTGCAATGAAATGCCATGTATAGTACTACAAATTAGCAAAGTTGAAAATTATGGTGAATTAGATTATAAAAGCAACTGCACATTTATGGAGCCAAAACTTAAATGTGCGTACACTGAATATATAATGAGACTTAAAAATAATGAAATCAATTGTTATATTTATATACCTACTACTAACCAAACTTTAAGAATAAATATGGAATACATATTTATAGGAAACCTTGTTGATTACAATATTGATACTTATACTGGTGAAAGTATGTATAAGTACAATGACAAAAAGTATATTCCTGAATTCTGACGTAATTAGCATCTTTCAATTTGGAATGCTCAGTATGACATTCCTATCGATATCAATTGGTATAATCAAAATAATTAGACTATTTTGAAACGAATTTTAATAAACGATGAAAAAACATTTTCTATCATTTGTAAAAGTGAATCCGTTGTTGTGAATCACTCACAACATTTTATCCGAATTGTAAACCATGCACGCAAAATTAATATGTATTGTAAACCATGCGCACATATAATTATCATGACATTTAGGCGCTAAGAAAAACCCCATATGAAAATATTAATTGTATAATTCACATAACTGTAGGAGTTAGAAAAAAATATCATATGAAGAAATTAAGTGATTGAACTTAAGAAAATGCGATAAGACATAGAACAACAAATTTATCGAGAAACACAAAATGCTTAGTAGTGATAAAAAATAGTTCAACACAACAATGTATCAAATAACTTTAAACAATGGAAATTTATAAATTTATGAAAAGTGCAAACTTCGAAAATTGTAATAAGCATGGTGAAATAAGAGTAAATGACTTTTGTAGTATTACAACAAAAGTTATATGTAGCAATATTGTTGTTTGTGTAAAACATTACACACCTTTTTAGTATATAAGAACATGGAATTTTAACCAAATTATGAATTGTATTTTCTAAGCTCGTCAAGCAAACACTGTATATTTTAAATAATTGTATCTGCGAATTTATCAAGTTAACACTAAAATAATTATATTTGTAGTCTTCAACTAAAAAACATAAATAATAATTATATCCAAGAAGAAAAGAAAAGAATAATAAAATACAATCAACCAAAAAGTCCAGTCTTTTCATCAACCCAAAAATAGAGGAAAGCACGATCCAGCCATCAACCGCTACATCCAGAAAATATTGTAAGTATTTCAACACACTAACCAACAACCACCCAGGCTCAAGTCTAACACTGGTGCCGAAACATAGAAGTGCTACGCACAAGTTTTCGACACCTTTCGTTACCTTGAGTATCCGATTCGCTCCACTACCAACGTGCCTTATAGGCATTCTCCATCGCAACTAAAGATTCATAATTCCGGTAATAGCCCCCACCAGTGGTAAGCTCGGAATTATCGAATCAATTTCGTTTCTTAACAAAATAAACAGCTAGTTATTAGAAAGTAGGGCGATAGCAATCAAGTGAACTAGAATTAGATTTAACAAAGATTTATACTTTATATAACGATATTTTATAAGTTATAACGATATTTTATAAGTTATATAGCACCGTACAACAAACAATTTTGAAAATTGTGTGAAGACAAAAATTAAGTAAAAAATTGTAACAAATTAAATAATTTAAAAATTAATTTGTAGTTGGCCTAATAAAATCATTTAAGATATGTATTAAGTGTATTTTAGTTTTTACTATAAGAAATTGAAAAATCCAGAATTGTTCCCATGTGTTTTAAATTTTTAAGGTTAAGTTTTGGGTTCTCAATTATACACTAAAATATTTCCAGTGAATTTGAACCGTATATATGGTTTTGAAAATGGCATTTGCCTACCCTTTTCATGTAAATTTAATTGCGTTTGTAAATTACTATTGTGACATTAAAATTCAATTTATAATTCCGTAATTTTACAAGGAAATCATAGGATGCCAAGTCCGTAAAATTACATTTTACTAAGGCCCGATTTTATGAACGCGGATAGCAGATTAATTCTTGGATTAATCGTCGTTTGCATTTTATGAATGACGATAAACAAGAAAAGTAATCGGTGGAATTTTTTTTTATCCTCTGTTTCATCTTGTTTTTGGTGACTGAATCAGAGATTAAAAAAATTTGTTTTTGTTTTTTGAAATAAATGAGTCGATTAAATAATAACGACAAGGAGAAGCTGTTGGAAATTATAACAAATTATAATAATATTGCAAATAAAATGAATCGAGTCAAAAAAGATTGTTGGGCGAAAATATGTAGCCAGTTCAATGCCCAGAGTATTACGGGGGAGAAAACTTTAACTCAATAAAAGCGGTATATATGAACATGAAAGGCAAACTCCGTAAAACATTAGCAAATAATATAAGTGATATATTGGGGACCGGTGGCGGTCCAGCTTTACAGGCCAATTTAATAGCACCCACTATTATAACACAACCCAACCGTTTCGATGATGATGATAGCGACGATGTAACTAAAAACTAAGTTCTACGTTTTAAAGTTATAAAATGGAAACTGAGTATATGGATCTGATCGATACAAACACACACCCTAATTGCAGCGAATCTCAACCAGATTCTGAAACAATTCCCATTATAGCCAACAATTTATCCTCGAATAACTTATCGACTGGATTACAAAATAATCAGAGCACTTCACGTTTATCACCTCATAACAATAATCCACCCACAACTCCACAGCAAATTTCCCGAGAACTAGAGTGCGGGCGGAGTATTCTACTAGAATCACCAAAATTAAAGAAAAACAAATAGAAGGCCTCGAAGAAAAAATTAAGCTCACCAAAATTAAACTAAAAGCTGCGAGAGCTCAATATCTTTATTATAAAAGTTTGTGTCCATCTACATACATTAATGGCGAGAGTGAATGATTTTTATTAATAAAGTAAAAATATTTATAACAAAAAAAAGTTTGTCTTATTTGGCTCCTAGCATTTGGATTAAAATCACATTCAGCCGGATTAGGTGGAATATTTGGGACTTTTTAGTTGATTGGCACATCTTTCGTGACATCATCCGCAAATCTATTGCTATGTTATGCAGCACTATAGTTGCAACAATGACAGAGAATAAATTGTCAAGACATGACGCCGCTTTCATTAATAAACAACAACAAACAATTTCTGTATTTCCGAAAAAAAATTCGGTATTATACGTCAATTGAAGAACTGTTTTAGTCACCGATATCCATGACTACAATCGTAACTATAAATTAAAAACGACACTTTAATGTGGTTCAAAAATACCAAAATCAGACAATATAGTCGTAGTTGCGAATTAATTTGCGTTAATCGATTTTGGCCTAAGGGTCTGCTCGAATACTGTGATAATTATTTTCACGATGTAGTTTTTGACATTTTAATGTTAAAACATTCCCTTCTCTTTTCTCGCTGCTCGAATACTATTTATGTTTGACGTTTATTGTGAAAATGCGAATTGAATAATTTTTTCGATTGTTTAATTGCATATTTCTTCATTCATCTTATTTTGATTAATAAAAAAGGACGAATTTGATCATAAATAATTATTCTTATATAGTTTTCATATTAATTCTAAAATTTTTTTATTATTTTCTGGTTTGGGAACTTTCAAGAGTCTTGATCGTTGTACAAATTTATGATATTGGACCAATCTTATCATAAGACATTAATTGCCATAAAATCAGAAATTTCCTAAAGGTTTGAAATTTATATTTTTTCTTGTGGAGCAGTAGCCAGAATTTTACCAAGTAAGCCCATGGTTCGACACATGACATTGAGCTAAAAATAAATTCCAATATAAATTAATTTCTATCATATTTCTGAAGAGCTTTAGTATCGATTAAGCCAATAAAAAAGTAAAAAATAATTAAAAAATTGTTTGAGCTTTCTGATATTACAAGAATTTATTACTTTAAAGTCCTTAAAGATACTGTTGGAGCACAAGCCTTTTTGTGCTGTTGTTCCCTTTTTTTTTGCAGTTTTTAAATTTATAAAAAAAACTTTAGAATTTGATTGGTTGATGTTTTTTATTTGACTTTCAAAATGCATCTGGACTTTATTAATTATTTTTCGTTGTTAACACATATTTGAGACTAATACATGTATAGCCAAAAAGAATGAAGCTGGCAATGATTTTCTTGTTATACAACATAAGGTAAATGGTATAATATAATTCTTACATGATACTTAATTTTGTACTGTCAAATATATGTCAACAAACAATAGTACGTGATTAAAGAAAATATTGGTAAGTAATTAATAAATTTAGGTAATAATAATTTTACAATGTTTAGTTTCGTTACAGAACTACAACAATAGATCGACACAAATTTAAGATAAGTATAAATTTAACTAAAGTTAACATATTAATTCATATTGTTTTTTTTTGTTTCAGATTTCATTTGAATGGCTAAAATAATAAATATACTGTGTGGTTAATATATGTGTAATAATAAAGATGTTAAATTAAATTGTATGTGTTTTCTGTTTTGTTCATGAGACATCTGGAGCTGGTGGTCGATGCATGAACAGATAGATACTTTTATAAAATAAATTCCTAATTAAAATAATTTCTATCATATTTCTGAAGAGCTTTAACATCGATTAAGCCAATAAAAAAGTAAAAAATTAATAAAAAATTGTTTGCTTAAAATTATAGTCTCTTATAAGTTCGAGCTTTTTGATATTACAAGAATTTATTACGTCCTTAAAGATACTTTTATAAAATAAATTCCAATATAAAATAATTTCTATCATATTTCTGAAGAGCTTAAGCATCGCAGCAGAGATGCTACTTATAAAGGTACATTCTCGTACATCTAGCAAGACAAAATGTTACTATTAGGAAAAACGGCGGAATTGCTAGTGACAATTTTGGAAATAAGAAATTACATTCTCGATACGTCTAGCAAATCCGTTATATTATTTTTATTCATCAGCGATGCTGAATTAGATTGAGAACTAATACTAAGTGCCATTTTATGTTCCTTGTACTTTATATTAAATATATATATAACAAATATACGGTTAAGAATAAATAAATGAATAAATTCTGATTTGTTTGGAGAGGCCCTTAAAAATGCATGGAACGAAGTAAGTGTGGAGTATTCCGCAAATACTTTGTTGAGTAAGACTAGCGAAGAGCTGCGATTAAAGTATGCCGACTTGAAAAGCCGCACAAAAAGGAAATTATCCGAAATAAACGCACCTTGTAAGAAAACTGGTGGTGGTGGTCCTCCAACAAAACTTAAAGATTACGAACAGTTATTAATTTGCATTGCTGGGGAAAACTCCATGCAAGGCTTTGTAATATTAGACAATAAAGAACATCCGTTTATAAGTGTTTATTAAATTGATATTGATTCTAGTTGACTAGATCGAGCCGAGAAAATCTGGCAAAAATTATTGATACGGATTTCATGAATTTAGGATCGGTATCATGACGTAATGTTGTAATTGATATCGCCTAAAAGCCACATATTTTCAGGGAAATTTTGCGAACGTGTTGCGAAAAGTATAAAGTCCCGAATAGCTTTGCTTCGTAAAGTTTCTCGTTTCAGGTCTGCTGAAAAAAGTTCAATAATAAATTTGGCGGCATCTTTAGTAAACCTGTACTGTTTAAAAAAAATTGCATCTTCACATTCAAAGGGATTCCTTTCCAACTTTTTCCGTTCCTTCAAATTCTGTCATGGTGTAAGACTGTGGTAATTTGAATGAGTGTGTTTTATGGTGTGTTTTACGTCAAAAACTACAACGGGAAAATTATTACCACAGTATTCGAGCACGCGCTAAGAATAAGAATACATTTTATTTAAAATTGAAATTCTCCATATTCGATTTCATTTAATATCAATTTTTATCCACACGGAGAAAATTGGCCCTTTGCCGAAAATTATCCTAGTATTAATAAAAATGACGAAACAACACCAAATGCATGGATAATGAGAGCAAAAAGAAATGATCAAATAATTAAAAAGCAACGAGAAAAAATTGACCAACTACAAATCGCACTAAATCAATTCTTACTAATCAGCAATAAGAATTATACAGTACCAGATTTATTAACAATAGATCTAAAAGATCTGATCCAAAACCTGAAAATAAAATAAATATGGAAAGCAGCATAAAAATGATGCAAATTAACACAACATACAAACATTCATGAACGCACAGAATATCGACATAGCCATCTAAAATGAAACCTGGACACACCAAGGAAATCAACCACATATAGCCAATTATAAATTAATATTAAAAAATAGGCAGGATGGATATGGAGGATTAGGATTCTATATACACAAAAGAATAGGAATAAAGCTAATGGACATAAACCTAAATTAGTATCACATAGAGGCAACACAAATAAAAGTCAAATATATAAATACCCTTATAAATATAATATCATTTTCTATAACCCACCAAATGGAATAGCTAACATACAAATAAAAGAATTTAAGGAAATATTAGAGAAAGCCGAAAATAACTCCTACACAATAATAGCCGGAGACATAAATGCACACTGCAGTATGTGGGGAAATACAACAAAAGAAGATACCATAGGGGAAAAAATAGCGGAATTAATCGAAAATAGCAATCTACAGCTACTCAACACGGGAAAACCAACAACATTAGATATCACCTTATGTATACAAAACATCTTCAACAAATTAACGTGGGACTGCTTAGATGAAAACTTAGGATCAGATCATCGACCCATAATGTTATATATAAATACATACATATGTTTCTTTTCTGCATGCATATACGATCATGTTTAATCTTGAACGAAATTGTTCAGCTATGCAGAAATCTGTAATGAGTAGTTTGTTTTGTATGTATTTAAAATGTAATAATTTTCTAAAAATGAAATATATAGAATAATTATTATCATATGATTTGTATTGCTTGCTTCATTAAATATTACATGTTTTTGAAAACAACATACTTAAAATAGACTTTTAATTTGTATACAATAAGTGTGTAAGTATATGTACATATTAATATTTCAGAGTAATTTAAAAACGATATCGTTTTGCATATTTTCTTATAAGGCTTGGAAAGACCTTGTTTATGAGATGCACAATATTGCATTTTTAAATTTGACGTGGCATCCACGCATTGCCAGAAAGATGGGAAAAATCCCTTAACCTTCATCCGTCCCTCGCGTCAATTTTCACCAAATTGACAATCTATTCCAAATATCTTAATGAATTTAAGCATCATAAATGTTTCACTAAGTGACTTTAATTAATAAATAACATTTGAAATATTACTAAAAATTAGAATCTTTCAATAAAATCTTGTTCTATTGATAAATAATGATAAATTCATTTTAGCCAATTTTTGGCCAAATTAACATTAGCGTTCCTTATTTTAAGGGACGGATGAATATTAACCATTATCATACGATGAACGTGTACTTTTTTACTAAAAATTCAGATTTCTTATTTACACACCGTATATGTATATTATATATGTATTCATTTCGTCAAAACCAACCCAAATGTCTATACGCAAATGATATTGTGTAACGATACGTCACAACACTAATACACCTATCGAAATGTACAATGTGTCGCTTTTATTTACAGTAAGGGTCGTATCTATAGTCGTCACTACAACTATAGCTGTAGTTACTGTTTTCAAGAAATAACTGTTTATGATTTGATTTTTTTTGGTATTTTTAGTCACCACCCAAGTATAACAGAACTCAAAAAATTGAGCTACTGTATTTTCCTTTGGATTTTGACAAAATATCCGAAACTCACACAACTAGAATTCATCAAAAATACAACATAGTATTGGTGTGTATATGTATACATTTTATGTAACAATTTTTTTTTTTACTTACGTAGTTTATCAGTTTGTTTTTGTGTCTTGTTGTAATAGGTTGATCGGTGCAGTGCTGTAGTGATATTGATTTTTTTTTGTGTTAATAAATATTTTTACGGACGCTCGACGCCATTTTATATTGTGTTTGTGAAATTGTGATAATAATTATTTTTATGGACTCTCGACGCCACTCGATAAATTGTTTAGCGCCATATTTGCTGTGTTGTGTATTGTGTTGTTGTGACATTTATTCAAGGACGTTTCTTAAATTCAAATTAATAACAATAAGTTAACATTTAGAGGTAATTTATTTGTAGCAGAGCTACCAAATTTTATGTTGTTTTAATTTTATTTTGATTTTGTGTTGTATTTTAAATTTCTTGTAGGTATTTAACAACACATAATGTCAAAAAGAACCAAACAACGGAGGATAAAAGCCGCGGTCGTTAGAAAACTTGAGTTACCGCAATATTTTGAATCAATTAAAAATCCAGCCCCACAATCTTCAGATCTCAGATCTCCCTTTAATGGTGTTTCTGAAAGTGAAATACTTCCTAACAATTATGATTCCTGTCTCTTTCCGGATAATGAGCATTTTCCAAACCAAAATAATTCCCGTTCCATATCCCCGTCATTTTCTAATTGTTCCAATAGTTTAGACCATAATATATTTAAACTAAAAGACGATTTACAGCGTATAGCCGTTGATACTACTATATGTGGGTCAACGATGAATAAAATCCTAGTAGTTTTGCATGGCTATTTTCCTTGGCTTCCCACAAATGTTAGAGTGTTAAAAAATACTCCACGAATTAGTAATGTTACAGATTTGTGTTCAGGTGTTTCCTATTTTTATTTGGGCTTGTCAAGGGCACTTGACTTTTTTTTAGGAAATATAATTTGATAAGTTTTGATATAGTCGACACCGATATAAGTATTGATGGACTACCCATATCTAAAAGTTCAAAAAGTGAACTTTGGCCGCTAATGGCGAACGTAGTAGGATATTCAGATATTTTCGTGCTCGGTTCTTGTCATGGATCAAGCAAAAATATTGAATTTCGAAAATTTCTAAAAGATTTTACTGAGGAAATGGAGATATTAGAAGCTCTTGGATATGAATTTAACAATAAAAATGTTAAAATCAAATTAAGGTCTCTCATTTGTGATGTTGATGCAAGATCTAAAGTTCTCTCAGTGAAATCTCACTCTGGATATTTTTTATGTACAAAATGTACAGTTAAAGGTGCAAAAGTTAACAAGGCCATATTGTTTTCCCATATTCTCAAATATCCAACGCAATTGAAAGAACTGACGAGAGCTTCAAAAATAAAGAAGATGAATTACATCACAAGCTAACTGATCCGATTCCACTTGAAAATTTAAATTTTGGTTGTGTTTCTCAAGTGCCTGTTGATTACATGCACTGCGTTTTGTTAGGTGTCACAAAATAGCTAATATCTGTAACATTTGAGATGTTCCTATTGGGCTATGACAGTACACTTATGGTTAAATTTTCATTGTTCCTTATTTTGTATAGTTGATGAGGTCTTATCATGCAGAATTCGGATTCATAAATGTGGCATTGTTTGATTTTTTATTTTTGCCATAAATGACACCGCCAGTGAACGTAGTAATTATTGATATAAACAGCCGCCATAGGTGAATTGTTTTTTTTTTTTTGTTGTGTGCTAGTAGTTAGTGACAATAAAACAAAGAAACAAATTTAAAGACAATATCGTAATTTTGTTTGTTTAGTGTGTATGTACCTCATACGTGAAATTTGTACATACATTTTTGGTATTACCGTCGCGGAAATTAAAAGAAAAACTAAGGTATTTTATTAATTTTCTCCTTTATATTTTCCTGTACTTGTGCTATTGTATGTGAGTTCGATTTTTTTTTTGTATGGACATTTGTTTCCTTTCTTGTTATAGTTTCAATAAAGCCACAGTAAAACGCAAGTGTATAAGCGGGCTAAAATAGGCTGCCAGTTACGGACAAGAAGCGAAAAAGGAAAAAAAAAAAAGATTTCCGCGACATTTTCTTTTAAACTTTGGTTTCCCAAATTGGATTGAACCACATTTAAGTACATACACCATCAGTACATTAAAGTTTGTGTTACGTGGGTGAAATAAACACCAAACGAAGAACCTCCATTAAGATTTTTATCAATTTAACAACCCGGAAAAATCAAAATCATCATGGCGCAAGCGTAATTAAGCCGCCATTTCTGTATCATCACCATCGCATCATAAATGAAGATAAGTTTTTTTTACGTGGTTAGACCACTATTATTATTAACTATTTATTTATTTATTTATTCAAATTATATATCTATCTATTTATACTAATTAATGTTATCACCCTATAACTTATGGACCGCGGATCCGAATTAAGACAAATATTTAATATTTACTATTAACCTTTTTTTTTTTAATTGAGTGGTTACTATATTGGCACTTAATCATACAAATTATATTTATATTAATGTTGAAGGATATATACAAATTTATTTATTTTTATTCATATTAAGTTTAAGCAATTTTCCTTTATTAATTACATCAATAATTATGTAACATTTCTGAAATTCACCTGTTTTATTTATTCAAATATTTTATTTTATCCGTTGGCATTCAAGATTTCATCATCTCAAATTTTTATTCTATACATAATTTAAAATGAATTGCGTAATTTATGAGATTAGCCTAACAGGATATCACTATGTGTAAATAAATAAATTAATAGCATGGACTAACGTATTATACAATAGGGGCAATCCCAAATTCAGGTGCATTGGATTGTCAACAGGGAGGGCGGTGAGCACGTGGTCTATTAACCTGACCACAATAGAAAAATAGAACATGGCGTTGTGCTCATTAATTTTATATTAATTAATTTATTCTTAATTAATCCATAATAAAGCTTCACATTCTCTCGGATTATAGTATTCATATAGTTAAATAGACATCCTCCATGTTTGTATATTTCACGCATCCTCACTGTGGTTTAAATATTAGCAGCACTTCAAGTTTTCTGTAGTTGTAGACAAGAACTACGCCCACCTTCTTTACCTAGCAGGCAAATGTGCTGCAAGTCTCCGATGTGAAGAACTACAGGAAAAAATTATTTAACGGAATGAAAATTAACCATCTGAGTAGTTGTGTCTCCGTCGCTCCGTTACATATCTTATTGGATTAAGAAGAGAAAATTTAGGCAAAATACAATTAATTTCGGATAATTTACGAAAAATCAAATTACCATCGGAATTTAACAGGCAACCAAGAAGTTTTGAAGAATTTGAGACATGGAAAGCAACAGAATTGCGTCATTTTTTATTATACACAGGGCCGGTAGTGTTGAAGGATCGACTCTCTTTAGCACATTATAGACATTTTTTAAGCTTGTCTTGTGGAATTTCAATTCTCTTAAATCCTAAGCACTGTCAAACTAAAAATGATTTAGCAACCTCAATGTTGAAACGATTTGCTAGCAAACAAGAAGGATTATATGGCGAATCTAGTTCTACCTTCAATGTTCATAGTCTATTGCACTTAGCAAATGAATGTCAACAATTTGCTACAACCTTAAACGATATAAGTGCTTTTAAATTTGAAAATTATTTGTCGTCTATTAAATTACAAATTAAAACCGGCTATTTACCGTTAGAATAATTTTATAATAGACTTATAGAAATGTTTCTGCTAGAACCCAGTCTAACGAAGAAAACATTCCCCATCTTAAAATTTCACCTCGGAAGTCGATACTATAAAACTGCTTTATTAGAAAACTATAAGCTATCTATCGAATTTCCCAATAATTATTGTTTAGTTGAATCACAAATTTACAAAATTGTATCTATTTTCAAAAGCGGAAACACTATATATTTCGAAGCCTTTAGGATTTTAAATTTATCAGATTTTTTCGAATTATCTATAAAATCGTCTCTTTTGGATATATATGTAACAAAAATCGAATCTTTTACTTCCCAAGCAACAAAATTTAACATTTCCGAAATAACTGCTAAAATAGTTAAAATTCAATCAGAAGATATTATAGTATATTATCCATTAATACACACTTGTACTGTGTACCTGTGCACTAAAACATATATTTTTAGCATGGATTTTATTTTGCTATTTATAGACATTATTAAAACAACTGTTTTCGAACTAGTGCTACCAACAAAACAAAAATTAAAAACTAACAGATTCAATTTTGTGTGGTGTCTGGTGTATAACGTTTTCAAAATGAGTAGATTAGAGGATAATCATAGAAAAATATTAATAGAAATCATTAAAAAAAATAAAAATATTTTGGAAAATAAATAAACCGACTCTGTGACAAATACAGAAAAAAATAAATGTTGGTTGAGCGTAACAAACGAATATAATTCACGGATAGTTGGTCAACCAAAAACCACTAAGCAATTAAAGGCAGTCTACACAGAGGTTTTGAACTCCGGAAAATCAAGTCGAATAGAAAGACTCTTCAAGTTGATAATAATGATGAAGAAGCAAAATCTATCTCAATTCTCGGAATTAATTGGGATACCGAACATGATATATTTCACTTTTCATTTCAGAAGTATTCATTAAAAGGTCCATGTTCAAAGAGATCCGTCTTGTCAGAGATCGCTCAGTTGTTTAATCCACTGGGGTTCTGCGGTCCGGTAGTGTTTCTAGCCAAGTTGTTCATGCAGAATTTATGGTCACTTAGGTTAGATTGGGATGTGGATCTTGTTTAAGCAACAATTATTGTCGATAGATAGATGGTCTATTCCTAGATGCATCATGTCTCCGAACCTAAAGAGAATTGAGCTTCACGGCTTTGGGGATGCGTCAGAGAAGGGATACGGATGCTGCATATACGTTCGCACTGTTGATTATGAAGGTCATTGTAACATTAGATTTCTATGTTCTAAAAGCCGAGTAGCTCCACTTAAATCGCAGACTATCCCGCGCCTCGAGTTGTGTGCGTCTCTCTTATTGGCACAACTTGTCCATAAAGTATTGGCAGTTATGGAAATCGAGTTTTCATCCGTTTATTTGTGGACGGATTCGGAAATAACCCTTTACCGAATTAAGTCGGTTCCATCCCGATTTTACCACGTTCGTGGCGAACCGGATTTTCGCAAATCCAGGATAATGCGAATTCCGAGAATTGGTATTACGTTCCAACGGATGAAAATCCCGCGGATATGATTTCCCGGTGCTTAATGCCCAAGGACTTCCTAAAATGTGAAAATTGGTTCCATGATCCAAGTTTTCTCCAGAATTCAAAGGGAAATTGGCCGAAACAAGTTTCAACGGTTGAAATCAAAACAGAAACATTGGAACTCCGAAAAATTGATTATACAGCATAATCTTAAGGAGAGCAAACTATCAAATAATAGATGGTCACATAAATTTGATGAGTTTTCATTAAAGATCACGAAAGCAGATAAATATTGTTGTATTAATGGTAAATTCCCAATCATAATTTCAGAGTTTGTCAAACAAGAAGGATCAACAGCAATATTTGGGAGACGGTTTATAGATCCTAAGCCATATTTTACAATACCAATAAACTCTAAGGAAGCGCTCGGAGTAATACAATGCGAAAAAATAAGCAGCATTTATCCTATATCTTATACATGCAGTCAGTTTTAAATATATGAAATTGTTCTGTGATAGGAAATATATGTTAATACCTTTACTGCACGAGAGTGGCGTTTAATTAAATATTTATTAATTTTAATATTTAATTGAATTATATAAAATATTATTTATTTTTTTAATATAGATTATGAAAAAATATGATGGGTGGAAGGGCGAGCGAAATTTTTTTTGAAATTGGCAATGTAAATTATTTGGGTAAGATACATTAAATTCAATTGCTTCCTTCTACCAAAGTTTATTGGTCAGAAAAAAAATTAATGGATATTACTGACCTTATTTTCTCTTACCATTTAGTTTACTTTCGCAGAAAATCCAAACCCCGAAGCACATATGAATTCAGTACCACCTCTAGTGATGTGTAATAGTAATACTACAGTAGTAGCTATTACAACAAATGAAGTTGTGGTTCCAACAACCACAGCCAACTATACTGATGGTGATGGGAATTTGTTAGGAATGTGTTGTGATTGTGGAAATCGGATTAATGATTTGATAAAACCACAAGATCATGTCGAAAAAAATCAAAAAAAAAAATGGAAAATAAAATCGATAAACTATTGTACTTGGTAAAATCGCTACCAAGCCAAATAGTACCAAATAGTACAACAACAATAAACAATACTAATGTTTCCGACGAAATTGAAAAACTATTTCCCTTAAAATTGACTACAAGTTTGGAAGAGATGGAAACCAGGCTGAAAAATATAAAATTTAAGAAAGAAATGGTGTGTGGACTTAACTCAGTTTTTTAAATATAAAACACATAGTAATCCAATTTTATTATTTCAGAAAGTATTATTAACCCAGCGGGTAAACCTCAACAAAGGGTTGTCAGCGGCATTCCGAAGCATATTTGTAGATGAGCTAATTTGTTCGTACAACTGGGCCGGCACGCAGGGAAAACACGCAATAACAAAATTTCCAAACTTTATTAAAATACTTTTTGGTAATAATTTTAAAAAATAACTATTTAGCGGCATTCACAAGCAAAAATCTATTTACTTTTAGCTTACAGGATTATAAGAATTTACAACACAACGAAAAAAAAATTTGTTTGTTATGTTGGAAATTTATGCAATCCTGTAAGTTAAAAGTAAATAGTTTTTTGCTTGTGAATGCTGTTAAATAGGTAGTTATTTTTAATATTATTTTAATTATTTATATGTTTACTTAGATGCTTGGAAATCACCAACTGACTCTTTAGAGAGTTTCCAAATAAAAATTAAAGCGGAAATTAAAAAAGCCCACAATCGGCGGCATAATAAAAAAATAAATAAATAATTAAAGTACAAAAACTATATGAATTCCAAATAAATTTTTTTTTAAATTTAAAAATAAATCTTTTTATTAGTATGCCCTGCCATCTATAGAAGAATATTATAAATAGTTTTTTTGTGTAAATTACTCTGCCTAGTGGTGAATAAACTGGATGATCTTCACGTAATCTTTTGGGTGTGGTATTGCATTTTTTGTTTTCTTTTTATATCCTATTTGGGGATTATTTAATGATAATTTTTAATCTTGTTGAATATTGTTTCTGTAGCTGACTCCCTTTGGGGAACATTTTTTTTTGTTCGTTTTTTATTTATTTATAGGAGATACCCGAGCTCGAGTATTGGCCCGATCCAACATAAACACCCAGAATAGTCTTTTTTGGTTTGCGTTGGAAATACTATTCAACAATTTTGTTTGTATTAACGTAGATCACACTTTAATTATATTAATGTACAATTTAATTATTTTTCCATACATTACCACCTAATAGATGAATAAAAATGTACTTTTGTTAAAATGTTCACTGTAAAAAAAGAAATTATGATTGTTTAAATTTTTGGAAGATCAGGGAGGCGAGTGTGTGATGTGCTTGGTCGGTTCGTGATTTTTTTTTTGTAGCAGCTCCTAAGTCCCTGCAAGGCTCCATCTTACCGACCCCCCCCCCCCCAGACTGAGCATTAGCCGGCATATGCTGCAGATGGAGATTGCGGGATAATCTGATTGCGATATGTGGTCGTTCGGTCCGCATAACGTAACAGTGGCGTATAAGTATATATACTATATACTTATTTAAGCGCCCCACGCTTATATTTTTAGTCATATTAACTTTAAATTTCTAGTTGTTATAACTATACCTTGATAGGAGTAAGGAAGAAAAATTTTATTTTCTACTTTTCAAAGCCTTTTATTATCTACTTTCTAGAGCCTTTAAATTATAATCGTGGTTTTTTAAAAAAAAAATTTAAATATATTTTATTTTCTATTTTTAAAAAGAAGAGTAAAAGTATAAATACACAAGCCATGATAAAGGAATACACACACGAAAAGAAAACTCCCAAGTGTGTATCTGTGTAGTTGTACCTAAACCAATGCCACTACATAAATAGCCGTGACATCAGTCTAAAAAGTCAAATCACTAATATAAAGAGGGGAATAAAGATTTTTATTTTCCTATGAAACGTAAACAAAATACTATGGGATTTTCAAACACATTTTTTTATATCGTCTCTATTTTCAATTTAAATAAATATTTTTATTTACAAATATAAATAATTTGATATCAAATATATTGAAATGTAAATTGTGAACAATTTTGATTGAAATTAATAATCATTTATTAAGTAATTTTGCATTTTTATAAAAATATTTGTTTCTCAAAACATCGGCATGCTTCGTGTTCCTCTAATCTTAATAAATTTATTATGAAAATGAAATTTTTAGAGGAACACGAAGCACGACGATGTTTTGAGAAACAAATATTTTTATAAAAATGCAAAATTACTTAATAAATGATTATTAATTTCAATCAAAATTGTTCACAATTTACATTTCAATATATTTGATATCAAATTATTTATATTTGTAAATAAAAATATTTATTTAAATTGAAAATAGAGACGATATAAAAAAATGTGTTTGAAAATCCCATAGTATTTTGTTTACGTTTCATAGGAAAATAAAAATCTTTATCCCCTTAACACATACTACACCACACATTTTTGTGTCATGGCTTTTTATGTAGTGGCGTTGCCTAAACGTAACGATATGTACATATACGTACAAATCCGCAGACGGCTACTTATACAAATGTGTATAATCAATATGTACATATATTTGTACATATATGTATAAGCGCATGGGTACACATGTATATGGAAATCTATTCTTATTTTGTAAAAATCGAAAACTTAAAAAAAAAAAAATTGAGTGTGAGAAGAGATACTGTCATTTAAAAAATATTTTATGAATGGAATTTTTTTTTTCTTATGTAAGTTTATTTTTTATTTTTTAGTTTCTTAAATAAAAAATTTAATGTCCAAAAATGTTAGAATCTTGTATTGTCATCGGAGTTAAGCCTGCATGCAAAATTTCAGCTCAATTGGACTATCGCAAGTGGTTGAAAAATAGATTACAAAATTTGACGATACAAACAGACACACAGAGTGAGCTAATATAAGCGTGGTAATAAACAAGAATTCTTCCACTGAATCAGTTGTCAAAGTTTCAGGTTAATATTTAAAAACATTTGCAAATTATTTTATCTTCTTTCGTCCATCTCATTAATAATAATAAAATTCGGAAACGTTTTCCATATTTTGATAAAATAATATTTAATGTTTTCAACTAAAAAATACATATATTACTGTGTTATTGTGTGTTTAGGTTAATATATCTACTGTTTTAGTAACAAAAGTTTACAGATAACGTAATACTTTTTTTCAGCTTCAAATACATAAGATTCAAATATAAAAATGGCACCATATGCACAGGTTTGAAAAAATTTTACAAAAATTGCAACTTCGAATAATAAGGATAATAAAGCTTAGGGCACAAAATGCAACAAAATAGTTTCGAACGCTTATGGATCCACATCACCGTTGATAAATCGTTTAGGAAATATCACAAGTATCACAAATTCACAGTTTATTCGTCAATCACTTTCTGATAGAGGTTTCTGTTTGCCTCGTAGTGCTAATGGGGTGACGCGTCCGATTCACGAAGAATACGAAAAAGCAAAACTGTAAGTCATTAAAAATTTAGATCTGGCAAAACGAAATGAAGTGAGATTTAGCATAACTTTAGATGAATGGGTCAGTTATAAGGGGCCATCGTTTTATGAACATAAATATTCATAATAAAGTTGGTAAAGTGTTTAATTTGGGGCTTATACGGATTAACAGGAGTTGTCCGGCATCAATAATTGTATCACCGTAACTGACCATTTGAATAATTTCAACATATCATTCCAGAAATGTGCTATGATTAAATATGCAATTGAATGTCCAGCGGAATATAAACTTTGCTTAAATCATGCTCTACATTTTGCAGTGTGTGACACATTTTACCAAATAAAAATCAATGATAAAAGTAAAAGTAATGCAAATAAAAGCGAAGAAGACAATTCTGCTGAAGAGACTGATGATGACTATGATTTAGACGAAAGCGATCAACCGAGCGAAGAATATGTTGATGAGCTAGCTCTTTTACAAAAACTAGATTGCGTTCGAACTGTGATTAAATATTTAAAAAAATCTACAGTGAGAAACGGAAAACCATTGATTTCTTAATTCGTGTGCGCATCTCTGGTTTTTGTGTTTCTGTTCTTACGACTTTTCTCAATTACCTTTTTAATTTTATTGAATTATAATGTTTAAACTAATTAATAAATTATAATTACTAGTGTGGCACGTAACTTCTTATTTATTTTAGTTTAATAAACAAATATGAAACGAGACAATTCTGGACAGATACCGAGACGCTAAATCTCATCGAAATTTTTAAAGAAAAAAATATTATGGGGTTGTTCGATGGCAAGAGATATCGTAACTTAGAAATTTATATAATGGTATCTACGGAAATGTTGAAACGAGTCTACATGGGTAGGGATGAAATCAAGTGGAAAACAGGTGGAAAAATTTAAAAAAAAAAACCTTTATTGCTGCTAAAAAGCTCAACAATAGATTAGGCGAAGGCCACACAATTTGTAAGTATGTATTTCAATGAATTACAAGATAAACTTGACAATAGGCCATCGACGTCCTGTGCTGCGAACGACTTGGCAAAACAAACTCGCATATACTACATAGTCGTAATTTTCATCATCATCGTTACCGCTACTTTCCCATATTAAATATCCAGGGGTTGATTCATCTCTACCTATAAAACTAATTTTTAAATTTTTATTTGGTGAAGATTTAGATGCCTATTCTATAAACGCTTCTGTAACTGAATCCGACATCAGTAAGGTTCCTGTGTCTTGTATGTCGAAATAAAGTTGACGTGTAATTGCTATCTCTCCAAGCAAATACACTTTGATTAATATTCAAACCGAGATCCTCTGGTTGAATTAACGGCTATGCATTTAATAAATTATAATAGTAAAATAAAAATAAAAGTTTATTATCTCACCATTTTTAATATATAAAAACGATAAAACAAAACAAAATCACAATTTCTAGAGAAAATAAAACAAGTAAACTTGAAAATATTAAAAATATCGAACTACAAGCATCATATTGTTTACCCACAATATTGAAGTTATATCAAAATATAAACATCTTATATATGGAAAATATTAATTCATATTTGTACTAAATAGAGCATATTGGCGTATTGCTCGGATAATTAGTCAAGTTAATAATTTTGTATGTTGGTAAGCCTAACCCTAAATTTTTACCATACCCTAAGTTGGCCGCCATCGAATTTTGGGAACTGTTAAACATTAACTTAAATTCAATTGGGCCACCGATACGAGACGAAGAGGGCTGGAAGAAGGTAAGAGGACATATGTATATGCGACAGAATCATTATAATGTAATCGAAATATATCGTTATAGGTGTGGCGTAACCTGACAAATAAAATAAAGAAGAAACTAAGAAACGACTATGTAGACAAAAATAAGGCCGGGGAGGGGTAAAAAATCGAAAAACTTTCGGATTTTGAAGAGCATGTGGTTACGCTAAGTGGTAAACGGCAATGTATAACTGGATTGGAAGGTCGAGAATTCGGACACGTAAGCGAGGGAGAGGTAGTGGTCGTAAATGAGGTAAATTTAGGAGCACAAGCACAAGATGAGTGAGAAAAAATGTTAGGGACAACGGGATCAAACACGATCCCAATGGTTCAAAAACGATCGATTTTAAAACGAAGATCAACCAATCTACAGAAGATTTTAGAGAATTAAAATCCCAAGGAAAGACACATGTTGTTCGTTTCAATGAATTAAAAGAACTACTAAAAGAACACAATTCAATAAATTTGAAAATGGTGAAAATTGAGAAGAGGGACTTAGAGCTGAAAGTGACAAAATAATCTGCTCGAATTTTATAATTTTTATATATTTTTAAATTGTGTAAAAATTAAGTGATATTTTTTTAATTAAACTGAAATAATCCAAATATATATTATGAATTCTGTAGTTTCATTTTTTTTTTTTTTTTTTTGAAATATATTTTTATTAAATAAAATGTTTTTCATTTATGAAAATTCCAAAAAAATAAGTTTAAATTTATTTTTTTTTTATTATTATTTCCATAATAAACATATCCCATTTTGTATCTAACTTAGTCATTTTTAAATTTAAGGTCAGCCCATTTTAAATTAAATGAAATTAATTTTTCAAACTAACTACTATTCACTTATTAAAAAAAAGTAATCATAAACTGATGTGTTATTATTATTTTCTTTTTTGCAGAATATTAAGGAGAATTCATTTTTAATAGAGAACCAAAGAGAAAAATACTTGGATAAACATTTTACCATCCAACTGTTTATTGTTGTTGTTGGTGAATCTAACGAAAACTTCTATATTTATTACTACGAATTATTTTACGAATGCGAATATTTTTAAAAACACTATCCGTAAATTTCCAAAATATATAAAGTGCTAAATATTGAATATGTTAAGGAATGCTTACAGGTTTGGCACTTTATTGAATACTATTTTTTTGAGTTTTTAATTTCTAGGAAAAAGCAATGCTTTAATTAGTCTGATAAGCGATTTAAAAAACTAAACATTTTTCATTTTATTATTATTGAGTTTTTAACATTTTTTACTAGATTTAAAATGCATTTTAAATTCAAATACTTGTATTACCATGAAAACTAAAATTATTCAAAAAAATGTCAGTAAACATTTTTTGTTTAAACTAAAATTAAACAGAAATTGACATTTTATTTCATACTGTTTTTGTTTATTTTTTCAATCAAAAATATCAAAATTGCCATACATTTTTTTTAAATATAATGAACTATGAGAATACGTAAAACGAAAAATGTTGCCATAACCTACTAAAAAATACTTAAATAATTGGTATATTTTCGACGAAATGGTAGATTTTTTACCAACATTTTTCCACTAGGGAAACGAAACGCGTGCAAAATTGATGTTTAATAATTAATTGATGTTGAAAGTGTGAGTAATAAGAAGACATACATTCATTGGGTTTTGTATTTACGAAAACGAGACTAGTGACATAGCCCCACCAGCGGCTAGTACGTTAAAAGTAAAATTAAAATTAAAATAAACGTCTTTTTAGTACAAAAGTACGTAGTTAAAAAAAAATAAAAATAAAATAATAACCGTATTTTTTTTTTTTGATACAAAATTACGGAGTTTTAAAAAATTAAATAATAACCGTTTTTTATACAAAATTACGGAGTTTTAGAAAAAATAATAAAATAAAATAATAACCGTCTGTTAAAGATCCAAAATCACTTCACAAATTAAAAATAAAAACAATCAGTTTATAACCTAAAAAGAAATGTCAAATCATTATAGTCAATTTCAGATGAGAAAACTATTCAGCAATGTTGCAAGATGAATCAAATATATTTTGTTTTTGGAAATTAGTATGTATCGGTGTAAATTGGGAAAAAATAAAATAAATTGTCATCTTGCACGGCTGTTCTCTTCGATATTTCAAACAAAACACATCAATAGCTAAAAATTGTATTCTTCGTAAAATTTAATAAATAATTATAAAGCAATAAAATTATTGTGTGTTTTTTATATTCAATTTATCTTCAAAATTTAAGTTAAATAAAGTTAACTCAGAAATATATACATATATTAATTGAGAGTGCTTTCATTTTGGTCCTTCGAGCCGGATGGTGAAACCGCGTGCTTAATTGTTACATACGTAAAACGTACAGCCATTTTGTCAATCAGGAAAAGTTACCTGGTGCGTTCACCATCCAACCAATCTTCGATTTATTAAATATCCATAAAATCAGTAATCATCGATAAATTAGCAAATTAGTTTTTCAATTTATTTCGTCGGATTTATGATTTATGTAAAACCATATTAAAGTCGAAACCATCTTGAAAATTCTTCAAGAAAAATCCTTCATCAACATCATCACATTTTGAAATTAACCCGTGTGGATAGTGAAATTGGTTTTATGAGGTTAATTCTACTAAAAGCATCGTCGTGAATATAATCAAAACATCGGATAATTCGATTTACACTAATCGTTATACAAGTCATCCAGTTCTACGAAGTACATCGATACACATCATATCACAGTCACTATCTTTAGTGAATCGTCATCGTTCAGTCATCGTAAAATATTAAATATAAAATAATAAAGCATTTGAGTACCGTACCGATAGTTTCATCGAAGTTAATGAACATAATTCGTCGTTAGCCAGGAGGTCTTCCAGTAAATATTTCATCATCGCTATATTGCAATTATCAGCATTACCAGTCGCAGCATCAAGGAACCAAGGTCGTATAATCAAAATCAGTACATACTGAAGTCAGAATAAGTTGTAAGTTATACTAACATTTACGTTTCTAGCATAATATTTATTTTTTGGTTTACTATTTTGGGTAAGCAGAAATAACTGCTTCTTTTGTAGGTGACAAACCACTGATTCGTTAATTTTAATTTTTTTTTAATTTTTTATTGGCATAAAGTTAAATAAGAATGTCAAACCGTGACTCTGACGAGAGTGATCACGCTAGTAATAGGGACTTTAGGCCCATATCCAAAACTGTGACTTTAGATTCATTAAAAAGGAAACGTGCTGCATTTAAGGGCCAAGTAACCCAATTTAGAAACAAACTATTGAGCCTAAAAACAATAGGTGAAGTCGAATCTAACATTCGTAGATTACAGTTGGTATATGACAAGTATCATCAAGTTCAACTTAAGATAGAGATCTTAGATGAAGCTGCTGCAACTGATCGTATATCGTTTGAAGATGACTACGAATACGTTGAAAGCGCTTTGTTAAATAAGCTTCACGATCTTAAGAAACTAGAAACTCAAACAAAAGAACCGGTTTATGGTGACGTTTCAGCTAATAGTACCCAAATAGAACAAAATATTCCCGTAATGTCGATAAAACTCCCAGAGCTCAAGTTACCAACTTTTAGTGGCTTAGAGAGTGAATGGTTAGCCTTTAGGGATATTTTCAAAGATCTAATTCATAACAAAACTACCATCGATAATACAGTAAAATTTGTTTATTTAGTATCACACATTCGTTCCGGAAAAGCATATAATTTGATAGAAAACCTTCCGGTAACGTCTGATAATTACAACGTGGCATGGGAAGCGTTGTGTAAACGCTACGATAATGCCATTCTAATTCAAAGAATTCACATGAGAGAATTGTACGAAATTAAATCTCCTCATGAAAATTCAGCAGTTGCTTTGCAAACATTTATTGACCATTCTGTAAAAAATTATAGTGCTCTAAAATCTTTGCACATCGAGGTTGAGAAGTGGGACTTAATGCTAATCCACCACTTAACTGAAAAACTCGATAAGGCATCTAAAATCTACATAATTAAAAATTCAGAAACTAATAAATTATTGAACTTCGACAAATTTATCAATTTGTTGCAAAATCGTGTACGAATTTTAGACGCCATCAAGCTGACAGCCAATTCAAAGTATCCAAGTGATAACAAACGATCTCATTATTTTAAAGGAAAATCAATCTCGTTAGTCTCTAATAATATAAAGTGCTCATATTGTGAAGGATCACACTTGATATCAAATTGTCCAGGTTTCTTAGATATTAAAATATCTCCGCAAATGCGTTTTCAATACGCACGAAGTAATCAATTGTGTACCAATTGCCTAATTTCGAAACATAGAGTTGGAACATGTGATAAACCACCTTGTAGCAAATGTTCTTTGAAACATAATGAACTGCTTCATTTTGGGACAAACACAAGTTTTCGAAACTCTAAGAGCTTTTCAGCAACTACAGGGCTAAACGGAAATGAATCTGGTAATAATCGTCGAGAAGAATCAGGTAGTGTTGAAATTTCTGGATTATCATCGTGTCAGTTAAGCAATACTCAAGTCAAAAATTCGGCTAGTTTAAGAAATGTCGAACAGATTCTGATTGGAACTACGTTGCTTAATGTTGCAACAGAATCCAATGGAAAACTGTTGTGTAGGGCATTATTAGATAGTGGATCACATTTAAACTTCGTGACTGAAAGCATTGTTAAATTATTGAAGCTGAAAAAACAATCAACCAGTAAAGTCGTATCTGGCATCGGTGGAAATGAAACCGTAATCAAAGCAAAAGTTTCTCTAACAATATCGTCCAGAACATCTAATTTCTCAGCAACACTCGATTTCTTTATCATTCCAAAAATCACAAATCAGTTACCAGCCAATCCAGTCAATATTGATTTAAATTTAATTCCTGCCGAAATTCAGTTAGCTGACCCATATTTCCATGTACCAAACAAAATCGATATGTTACTTGGTGCTGAAATTTACAATCAACTGTTTAGTGGTCAAGCTATTACTGTACTTAAAAATCTACCACCATTTATGTCAAGCGTGTTCGGATATGTAATTAGTGGTCGAGTATGTTCTCGTCAAAGTATTGATGAAGGACCAGCCACTGTATTGTGTACGAATGAAAGTCTTCATAACGACTTAAAACGTTTCTGGGAAATGGAAACAATTAATGTTAAAAATGATTTTTCATTAGAAGAAAAATACTGTGAAGAACATTATATTAAGAACGTCAAGCGTCTCCCGTCCGGTCAGTATTCTGTTTCATTACCTATAAATGACAATATAAAACGCCTTGGTCATTCAAACTTCACATCGCTTCAACAATTTTATTCTATAGAGAGAAAACTAATTCGTCAGCCTGAAATTTATCAGCAATACCGTGAATTTATGAGTGAGTATTTGTCGTTGGGACACATGATGTTAGTTCAAGATCCACATAGTATAAATAATTCATACAATAAGGCATACTATCTGCCACATCATTGTGTAATGAAAGATACTAGTACGACTACTAAATTAAGAGTAGTGTTTAATGGATCGTCGAAATCAGCGTCCAATGTATCTCTAAACGATTGTCTAAATAAAGGTCCCACGGTTCAGCAGGATTTGCTGTCTATCATTCTTCGATTCAGGACACACATAGTTGCTTTTACAGCCGACATTACTAAAATGTACAGGCAAATTCGCATACATGATGACCAACAAGATTTGCAGCGAATTTGGTGGAGAGATAACCCAGCAGATAATATACAATGCTTTAAGTTGTGCACAGTTACCTATGGCACTAAAAGCGCTCCATACCTCGCAACTCGCACCTTGCAACAGTTGGCATTCGATGAAACAGCTTCATTTCCCGCAGCATCATCGGTCTTGATGAATGACTTTTATGTCGACGACGTGCTGACGGGAGCTGATAATGTCACTGATGCACTAAACATGAAGGAAGAATTATCCAAACTATTATCTAAAGGCGGTTTCCAGTTAAGGTAATTTTCCTCAAATGTTCCTATTCTCTCGGTACCCCCTGAATCTACTTCGAAAAAATCATTAGTACTGGGACTTTATTGGGACACTTCGCAAGATGAATTCGAAATGAATTTTTCCAAATTTTCTCTAAATACAATGTGTACTAAACGAAACATTCTATCAGAAATCTATCAATTGTTTGACCCTATGGGATTATGTTCCCCAATGATGTTGATTTCAAAACTTATAATGCAGACAATATGGACTTTGCACACATTAGATTGGGATGATTTGATCACAAATCAAATTCGGGATCAGTGGATCGAATTTAAAAAACAATTAATTGAATTGAACCAAATAAAAATTCCACGATGTATCCTAGTGCCTCAATATCAATCTGTGCAGATCCATGGGTTCTCAGATGCTTCGGAAAGGGGTTTTGGTTGTGTTGTCTATATGAGAAGCACAGATAACTATGATACCCAACATGTTCGATTGATTTGTTCAAAGTCTAGAGTTGCTCCATTAAAAAAGCAGACGATTCCACGCTTGGAGCTTTGTGCTGCGTTGCTTTTGTCGCAAACAGTGAATAAACTCGTCGACAGTTTAAATATGCAGTTTGATCAAATTTATCTTTGGTCAGATTCGGAGATAACATTATTACGAATTAAATCTGAACCGGCTAAATTTGCTTCATTTGTAGCACATAGGATCACCCAGATACAGGAAAATTCTTCAATAACCAGCTGGTGTTACGTTCCAACTTCGCAAAATCCAGCGGATTTAGCATCAAGAGGAATAATGCCAAACGAATTTCTGAAGCAAGATCAATGGTGGTCAGGCCCATTATTTCTTCGACAAAATCAATCAACTTGGCCTAAAAATCCTAATTTAAAGATTAGCTCAGAACTACTAAAGTTAGATGTCCGACAGCATACAGCAGCGCCGGTTTGCAGTGACACCGAATCTTGGAATTTATTTCATCGATACTCATCACTTACCAAGCTTCTTCGTGTTACAGCTGTAATACTTCGATTTTTAAAAATACTCAAATTAAAGGGGCAGCTAAAGATTACTGGTGCACTTACATCAAATGAAGTAAATGTTGCACTCAATACTCTTATAAAAATCATTCAGACACATCCCGCTTCTGACAATCGTATCCGAGTTGTAACAATTAAAACAGCTAAATCGGTAATCAAACGGCCCATTAATAAAATCAGTGTTTTGCCTCTTGAATCGGAGACTCAAACCCAAAAGTAAATATTATCACTTTAGAATTAAGTTTCATAAAATATTAACGTATTATTGTAAAATTTTTTGTAGTAATTTAGTGTGAAGGATTTGGTTACTTAAACATTGTTTAATATTATAAAATTTTGACAATTTGAATAATTAAGAATACAGTGAATTTAAAATACATCATTTATTTTTTGAACTAAATACTTCAAGGGCGCGGATATGTTAAAGATCCAAAATCACTTCACAAATTAAAAATAAAAACAATCAGTTTATAACCTAAAAAGAAATGTCAAATCATTATATTCAATTTCAGATGAGAAAACTATTCAGCAATGTTGCAAGATGAATCAAATATATTTTGTTTTTGGAAATTAGTATGTATCGGTGTAAATTGGGAAAAAATAAAATAAATTGTCATCTTGCACGGCTGTTCTCTTCGATATTTCAAACAAAACACATCAATAGCTAAAAATTGTATTCTTCGTAAAATTTAATAAATAATTATAAAGCAATAAAATTATTGTGTGTTTTTTATATTCAATTTATCTTCAAAATTTAAGTTAAATAAAGTTAACTCAGAAATATATACATATATTAATTGAGAGTGCTTTCACCGTCAAAAGTACGGAGTTAAAAAAAAATATTAAAATAAAATTTTGTTCTTTTAGTATAAAGTACAAATTTTTAAATAATACAAATTAATAATAAAAAATAAATATATAAATCAAGATATATAATATTAAAAACAATACTAGTGACATAGCCCCACCAGTGGTAAGCGGCTAGTATTTGTAATAAAATTAAAAACACAGAATTTTTAGTAAAAATTTAAAAAGAAAATTAAACAAAAAAAAAACAAAAACAACATTAAAACACAACAAAAATCCTGAGAAGACATAAGGGGAAGCAGCAGTTTTGGCTGACAAATAATTTAAGTATAAATATAATTTAGTTGTAGTTTATTTTTTTTTTTTGTAATTTTTATTAAATTCAAATAAATAAGTAAATAATTTTAAAAGGAAAAAAATGAATTGAAATAAATAATTTTTTTTTATTAACTAAAAAACCTTTTACCTGCACCTCGCTGAGTATTTAATAGCCGAGCAAAAGTGCCAGTGTTTGTTTCATAACAGTATTATTTAAAGGAAGTTAACGGATGGTGGAATAACGACGCAAGTGATTCGACCGTCCACTCAATTAAGTTAAAGCCACCAATATTCGACGGAACAACACCTTTCGGCATTTTCAAATCAAAATCATTGGAACGACGAATATGGGGTCGCAGCGTTAATAGTGGCCCGTAAAGATAAAGCAGCGGAGGCTTTATAAACCATTCCGGAACAAGAAGGCACTGAATCGGCAGTATGGCAGTAACCATGAGCTAGAGATCTATTGGATGAAATTGAAAAGTCGCTATGAAAAGAAAGGAGAATCGCTACAGAAATGTTCATCAGCAATCGAGCCACTAGTACATCACATACATACAAGGAGGGCATTCGAAATTCAGAGACACGCAGGGAGGTGATTTTGTCACCTAAAACAACTTTTGCAGAAACCGTCGCTTGTGCATTGACGAAAGAGACTGCAAAAGCCATCACTAGATCGTCAATGAAAATACGCCGAGTAGAAATCGATACCAGTATAAACACAGAAAACAACAGAGTCAAAAGTTGGACATGTGATAATTTCGGTCACATCTCGCGGGACTACCAAATTATTTTAAATCATCGGGAGAAGCTGCCACCGAACTTGGAGGCGATTGTGTGGGGAATGTTGGATGGAGATTCTGTGTCACCCAGGTTGTGGGTTATGGAAGCCAAGGAGAGGCGTGTTGTATAAAATAATTCAATATAGATGTTACTATATTTCCTTACATATGGTAACATTGTATTATATAATATTGTACTAAAAAAATAATGAGAAATGAATATAGGTTGCTGTAGGACCTTCGTAGAACAGACGAGTAAAATAAAGTTGTCTTGATGTTTTATTTGAAATCTTAAATCATCGTGAGAAATATAATATAAAAACTGCTCTGTTAATTTATTAGTCGAAAAATACACACATCACCCAAAACATGAGCATAAGCTTGCTCTGGCTTATGACATCGTTCTACTTTTTCCACAACTCGTCACGAATGGGTTGAGTAATGAAGGAATAGTAAGTTTAAAATTGTTATTTTTTTTAATAATTATTCGCAATTTAAACTTAGATGCTATTATTTTTTTAAGGACCTATTATACAATCGATATATTGATTGAATGGCCATGTGGGCGACAATCCACCTAGCACTGCGACCTAAAAGATCTATTGTGCTGGTACAATCGATATATAAATGGGGAATATATCATCACAAAACTTAATAATATTAGAAACAGTCATTATAAAACAGAATCTCTGGATAAAAAATTACCCGTTTCTAAAAAATGATTCACTGCCACCGACAAGAATACAAACAAAAAACAGAAAACTTGTTAGTCACTAATTCTAAGAATCAGGAAGATTTACTAATTTTAAAGAATTTAAGGCTGGATTTTATGAACAACTGTAGATAACAAAAAATCTGTTGTCCGCTGTCAGGCGAACCATCCACATCAACAGCAAAACGAAACATTCATGGGAGTAAGGCTATGTTGTGCATTTGGTGGAATCAGAAAGGAGTGGTGTACTATGAGCTGCTCAAACCGAACGAAACTATTACTGGTGAACGTTATCAACAACAATTGATAGATTTGAACCATGCATTGAACGAAAAACGTCCGATTCCAGCCAACAAACATCGTAAAGTAATTTTGCTGCACGACAATGCTCGACCACATGTCACAAAACAAGTAAAAAATACGCTGGAGGAACTGAAATGGGAAATTCTACCGCATGCACCTTATTCACCAGATTGTGCCCCATCAGATTACCATTTGTTCCGATCCATGCAATGCGCTCTTCAAGATCAGCGCTTCAGAAACCACGAAGAAATAAAAAAATGGCTCGACGAATGGATCGCATCAAAAGACAAACAATATTTTTTGGAATCCATAAATTGCCAGAAAGACGGTCGAAAGTCATAGATAACGATAGAAAGTATTTTGATTAAAATAAAATTTACCATTTCATAGAAATAAACGCGTCTTTTTGTGTGAAAAATCCAAAAAACTAAGTTGTAGTAACATAGTAATACAGTATTACTTTAGTTTTGTAATGGCTCGCTCATTTATTCATATATTCACACATTCAAACAACAAGATTACTCTCATAAGAACACATTCAGAAACAAAAGGAAAGCACCCGTTTAATACCAATCATACCAACGCAAAAACAATTACTACTATACGCAGTGCATTAAAACATAAAAAAAATTAAATACATAAAGGCGAAACCAACAAAAAAAAATTAAAAAAGCACATTCAAAAATTACCTTCTGTTTTTGGAATACGAAACCGGGCAGCAGCCATACTTATATACAAATTTCATTTAATTAAATTACAAAAGTTTATATTTTCCCATTTTTTATTATTGAAAAAAATAAGTAAACAAATATACTTTGTGCGCGCATCACAGTGGTGACTAATTAATAATTTATTAATTGTGAAATTCAAGTGAATTAAATAGTGCAAAAATAAATACATAAAGTTCATAAAAATTCGGGCGTTTTTATTCATTTCACCTAAACACGACCCAATAGTTTTAAGTATAAATATTAAAGTGAGGTCGAATTCTAAATGCTCAAAGTCTTCTGTTATGTGATAATGTTATAACGTGTTGTTGTTTTTTTTATTTTTGTTAAGACTGCCGATGGATTTCGGAGTAAATTAATTAGTTTTTTTGTATGAACAATTTTTTTTTGTTGAACAACAAAGAAAATACGATGAAAGGCCTTAAATTTTGTATTAGATTGGTGCAATAATTTTTGGTTGGCTTTTTATTTTATTTTTTTGAGCGGCATCTATGAGACATTAGCTACGTTGTAAAATCCAAATAATAATTTTTCGGAACGATCCATTGATCGTTTTACCACTAGATGTCCCTCCTCAGTCAAAAAAAGTTTTTCATTTTTTTGGTACTGTCACTCGAAATCGCCATGAAAATTGACTATATAAGGAGGACAAAACATTGAATCGAGAGAGAAAGAGAGTTTTTTTTTTAAACAAAGAAGTTGTAACGTTGGAGTCGTTACAGATTTTATATTTATTAATTAACACCAATTAATCGAGCGCGAGCGTTAAAACAAAACAAAAAAAAAATTATAGTGGTTTGTTTTGAACGAGTGTACGTGCGCGAGTTCACAGAATGAATGTCCAAAATTTTTGATTTGAAAGGCGCTGTTGCTGGGTAGGGGATTTTTTTTGTTTGTGATAGAATGACAGAGGATTTTGTTTTGTTTGCAAGAAAATCGTTAATAAGAGAGGACGTATAATTAAGCCAAATAATTAGGAACTAAATAATCCTAATAATAATTTGTTGAAAATAATAAAATTGAAAACAAAAAAAAAACAAATAAAGTACCATCGGAGTGAGGAAACCACAAGAATAATTAATATAAAGTGTGGTTATAAATAAACGTATAGCGAGTGGGGTGACTACCAACAAGGAAAACATCCAAGCACCCATTTTTCTCTTGAAACTCGACCTAACATACGTGTCTATACAAGCAAGAAAATAAAATCACAACCCAAATAACACACAAACTACGGGACTGGTTCTATAGCTTCGAGAGGACAATTGTGTTTTATCGTCGGAATTTCACAGTTACGTTATCGAAAAGACGGATATGGAGTAACTCCATGGGGATTTGTTTGGTAACTTCAGCACGTATCGGAACGCGGAGGAATTTAGTTAATCATCTTTCGAGAGAGTGCGGATCGGCGAAAAATATTTAATATAGAGGATATATTAACGCCTGTTCCCGTTGGGGATTCTGTTGGTGTTGGTGAGGTGGTATAACCAAATTTTGTTGTTATTCCCGTTATTTAATAATTAAATTTTGTGTTAGTATAACTTGGTTAAGTATATTTTTTTTCCGTTATCTCGTGATATTCCTGGATTTAATTTCCTGTTATTCATTTCAGAACATTATACTGGGTACGGAGAGCTCTGCGGAACCAGCCGATGTCCACTATTCATGCATCCGGAACACCGAAGGACTATCTACGAAATAATTCGAATTTTTCTTTTGTTTTATTTAAATCCGTAATGTTTGCCTTAAGTTACAAATAAAAGCAATTATGTATATATTTGGTTGTACCAGAAACGTAATGTATTGATTATTCGCGATCCAGGAGTGGCCATGTGTGTAATGTGTGTGTATTGACGTAAGTATTCCTCAGATGCAACTAACTCGACCTGGAATGGACATCACTAAACCCTCACGACTGACTGCGCGATAGCCGGCGCAAATGCTGCAGGTGGTGACATCGGGGTAATTCTGATAACGGGATCGGATTCAGGTTGGCCGGGATTAACCTCATGATGATCTCTTTACAAAGTACATTACAAAATATATAATATTGAAGTGTTTTTTTTATAACAACAAAAAAAAAAATATGTAGTATATTTTTTTTGTTAAAAAAGTGTCCATTTTGTGCGGTTGGGCAACGTTGTTGGAAAGTGGAATTAAAATCGTAATTGCGAATTGCAAATTTATTATATATATTTTTGGCT
This sequence comes from Tipula vernalis, assembly GCA_958295665.1. Taxonomy (NCBI): domain Eukaryota; kingdom Metazoa; phylum Arthropoda; class Insecta; order Diptera; family Tipulidae; genus Tipula; species Tipula vernalis. The sequence goes on along the minus strand of OY282558.1, from coordinate 331,474,168 downwards.
AATTGGTGAGTTTCGGAGGCACGCCAGGCAAACAAAACGAAGAATTGACCCGACTACCTGCATTGATATTCGCAAGCAGTGGAACTTTGCGGCTCATTGGAGGGCAAATCAATGAGTTGACTACCAAAGGTAAACAAAAAGAAAAATTTTCATTCCTTTTAGTGTCCAGTAACATTTTCCTTTTCCTTTTTTTTGTTTTATCATATTTTTACCATTTTTAGTTTATAGATTGAAATTCCAAAATAATATCGAAGCAACTTCAAAACCTACGCCAGAGTGGGTTGTTCCGAGAGTAAAGCCGGTGCACCTTAAAGCGTGTAATAAAACAAAAAAAACGATTATGTTTTGGCAGTGTATATCAGAACAGAATTCACAACATCACATTTAGAGGTTACAAAATATAATGAATTTTTTATTGTTCAAATGTCATTAAATTGTCATCACACTAACAAAATGTATTGAATTGTACTACTATCGATCAATTATTTTTCGATCATTTTTATTATTATTTTTTATTGTTAAGTTATACTTTAATTATATTTAATTAGTTACCAATTTGAGTTAGCCCGCTTTTAGGCGATTGAATTTGTACATAACATTTCTTTAAATATTAGCGCTAACAAAATACCGGTGGTATTTTAAACTAGCAAAATGCAGAATAATATTTTTTATTGTTAACTAACCCCCCAATTCTGACGGTAAGACTCGTAAGACTGTCATATGAAAGACCTTTTTGTTAAGACTTTTTTTTTTAAGACAAAAGTCTTAATTGGTATTCTGATGTTTGGTAGTCTAAAAATTAGAAAATGGAAACTCTCCAAAGATTTTTGGAGAGCTGTCAAACTATAATTTTACTAGAAACGCCATTACGCTGACATATTTTCTAAAACAAAAATTTCTTTTAAATATATAATAGGTGCACTGAGAAAAATAATTTGTTGGCATAAGGTTGCAAAAACTGAAACTCGTTTCTGGTAATGGATTATCGTTTTTCTAAAGCGAAACTCACTTATTTACACCGAATTTCTACTCCGGCAACAAATTTCGATTGTTGCAATCAAAAAACATTTCTTGTAACCAATGTTTGAAATTTTGAATTCGTTTGCAGTGGTATTTAGTAATATTGTTGCCGTAAATGAATCCAAAATACAACTCTAACAAATAATTCGATTAACACAAACGAATTTTGATCGGTCCTACATCAAAATTATTTATATTTACCAAAAATGAATTCAGTTGTCCCAACCAAATTATTAGTTGTCCCAACCGAATTTACGTTTGCACCAACAAATAATTCATTTTCTGCTATTTTCTTTCGTTTGCCGCACAATAGCTTTGTCAAATAAGAACAGCGTGCCGAAATAATTCTCATTCGTGTTCTTGTTTTCAAACAGTGCAGTTCGTTTAATCTTATTAACGTGAATCTTAATTTTCCAAGTGTTAAAATAAATAAATTAAAGTGTTAAAACACTTTTAAAATTTTTGTGTATTAGTAAATCAATAATTTGTGTATCAATAAAGTGTATTTCAGAAAAAATTAAAAACGTAAGTATATTTTCATAAAATAATACACAGTTGTGTTTGTGAGTAAAAATTAAGTTTATTATAATAAAAATGAATTGTGTTTCGATCGTGAACAAATTGCATGTGAATTTATTTTCGAACAATAAAATAAAAATTTGAATGCGCGTCATAGAATTAATTATTGAAGAATCATATTTATTGTAGTAAACATTTCAATAAATAATATTTGTTGCGTTTAGTAAGAATTACTTTCTACAACTCAGAAAAGGTTTTTTTAATGGATTTAGTGAAAACCACATGTTGGTTGCGTTTTTTTTTTATGTCGGAGAAATCGGAGAATTAAATTTACTGTAAAATTCAGATATGCGTTTTTTTTAATATCCGAGAAAACAAATAAGCTCTATTAATTGCACTAAGCTGGTTTATCTAATAAATTGCTCGGATAGACAATCTATCTGTTCTCTCCGATATTTCCGACATAAAAAAAACACAAGGATTGTAATTTTGTGTAATTTTTGTTTTGTTTTTGTAATTTAATTACTCTAGAACGGTTATGTTTGTTAATGTGACATACAACAATGCGCCGGGCATTGTTTCGGTCTATCCGAGCGGCGACAAATTAGAAGCGGAGGATGTTTATGCGGCCGGTATTTGCTTAACAATTTTTTTTAAAACACTCAAAATTCGGACTATTTAGATATAACATTTTTTTTTTATTATTTATATATGTAGTGAAAGATTTTTTTAAAATACCCGGGGAGATTAGTTTATTTGATTGTAAAACATCATGCGTAATACCAAACGACATTTTGGTTAACTATATTAACCAATTTTGCTCTGCTCCAGGCTGGTCGTTGGGAGCAATTGAAATTATTCAAGGTTTTTAATTTTAATATTTTTAATTCATTTTTAATTTTCTTTCAAATTAAATAATTTTTATTTTAAATTTGCATGAGTTAATGTATTCTTTAGTTATACAAATGTTTATAATATTTTCTCTGTAATCTTTCCATGCAGAAAGTGTTGTTATACCAGAAAATCAAGATTTATTTGAGGACCCAGAGCCTAATATTATTGATTCCATCGACGGTACAAATAATAATTTAGGAACACCATTTAGAGTAGTATCTTGTGTTGATACGGCTGAATTCGCAACACAGTGCAAGTTGAGCGGCATTTTAAGTACTGAGGTAAGAAATCCGTAGTTTAGTTGTTTTTGGCTAATAATAATATTTTTTAAATTAATTGTTCAATTTCAGAAATTAATTTCAATAACAGACTTAGATTTTAAAATTGTGTATGAAGAATATTTGCAGAAACCAAACATTTTAACTAATAGTCAGCAAATAAAATTATGCAAAATAGTAATTAAACATATACTCCAAGTGGATATAAATATTGAGTAAGTTATACTGTTTTTGATTTTATTCTTTCGAAAACGTTGGAGCGCATGAGGAAAATATTAAAAAAAGTTCCTGAAGATGATTCATGGACCCAATCAACTCTATACATAATTACCTATATTAAAAGTTTTTACATTTATTTTTATTTATTTTATCTAGATTAACCAGACATGATTTCGTGTACATATCAAAAGTTATTTGTGACGTATTTACTCACGAATTAAAAGAAGTATATTATACATGTGCAGTGCATGGACAAAAACCTTCTGGTAAACTCTACGACGCATACGCAAATTACAGAAGGCAGTTATGTGGGGCAGGTATTATTAAAAGACGAAACTACTCCTCCAAACAAACACTTGCTCATCCTACATCCTCGGTTTTAGCAAACGGTAAAAATTTTGATATCAAATACAAATAACATCCAAAAATATATTGCATTATATGATTGCAATTTTCAAACTATTACCTTCTTTGCTTTTCCAGAAAACGATTCTTCAATTGACTTTGTATACATTAAAACTAAAGCAGAACCTGCACTTGAATTGATTGAAAAGTGGAACAAATGTCTTAAACTACGTATGGACATTATAAATGACCAAAAGGTGTCAACAAACGAGTATATTAATTTGTTCCCAATTTTTAAAACAAACGACCATTTCGTTTTTCAATTGGTAATATATTCATCCAATTAAATATAAAATATATATAAATAATATTTTTGTGTTTTTAAGTTTTATGCAGATGTAAAGTTGTTATATACCGATATACAGTCTTCAAATGTTTGGAATTCAATATACGAAAATGTTTTAAACGAAGGATCGGCCTTAAAAGATATCTTTGTGCGAAAGATTTTTAAAGCCATAAAAGATTCAAGTGAAAGTAAGTAAAAAAAGTGCATTTTTAACATAATTTTAAGATATTGATAACTCTTTTTTTAATATGTACTTTATTTTTAAATAGTACCAAAAAAAAATGCAGCGTGGCTTATACTACCGTATATTTTCCCTTCAACACGCATAAAAAGCAAGCGTTCAAAATACGGCATTAAAGCTTCAAAAATCGAAGTCCAGGAAAAGTTCGATGCACATTTTGATGTAAGTTTTAAAAAACATAACCAATATGATAATTATTAATTTTATTTTACCTTTTATATTTACAGACATTAGAGCTGGCCGATGACAATGAAACAAAACTTTTGAAATCTGGTGCCGGAGAACAACCCAGAGTGGTTTTTGTAGGGAGTTTTACAAACCTTACGGCCTATATTACATTAATTGACAAAAAGTACGTATTCGAAGACGTGTGTGAAGCAGTGCGCTGTTGTATGGCTATTTATTTATCACTTAACATCACTTACCCCCAAGAAAGTAAAGTCGTGTGGAATTTCGTCCAACAGTTTATTTTTGGCGTATCAACTAAGTTCGACATTTCCAGCTCCAATTTAATTTCAATAAACCAGAAATTAAATCGAGGAGTTGTAAAAAAAATTTAAAAACAAAAACAAATAATATAAAAAATAAAAATGCAATTTCCATGTTTTAGTTGCAATAATAGTTTCATGTCTTTGGAAGATTATGGGGATCATTTAAAAATAGAACACCCGCGTCTTAATCGCTTTCATTGTACAACTGCTAATTGTAAACGAATTTTTTCAAATGTTTACAAACATTTACAACATGTTAAGAGAGATCACTTATTAATTAACTTGGAAAGTTCAAGTGAAATTTCTAAAACAACAAATGAAATTGTTTCAATAGCAGTAACAAATGAAATTGGTGAATCTTTACTGAATGTAAATGATAAATTCAATCAAAATTGTGTGGGAAGTTTGAATAACTTTATATTTGATGAAAATAATTTTAATCATTGTTTATTAAAAATGATCTTACAAACTCTCAGTGATGACCGAGTCCCGCGAAGAACAGCATTAAAAATATTTAAAAATATTTTTAATTTGTATGACTGTCATATTAAAATGGCTTTACAATTAGCTTCAAATAATAATGAAAATAGTAGTAGTAATAGTCATTTGGAAGAGATATCCAATATTTTAAATTCCCTGATAAGCACTAATTATCTTAAATCAGAATTTCTTATTCTAAAGCAACTAAACAAATTGAATATTTTAGTAGACTTCGAAAATGTGAAACTAGGCTCAGAATGTACTCAAATTTATTCAAAAGAAAACCAGATCACAAATGTTGAATACAATTTTTATTCTCTACAGGTTAATTTAAAACAATTATTTACGATTTTATTTTCGAAGACGTCAATACTGAAATTAATAAGAGAATATATTACCTTGGCAGAAAATTGCGAAAGCTCTATTTTCAGTATAGTTCAAACATCATTTTGGAAAGAAAAAGTTAGAAAAATTAATCCTAACAATCAACATAACATGACTATTATTCCAATTTCAATATATTTTGATGATTTTGAATGCCTAAATCCGTTAGGATCCCACAGTGGAATTGAAAAAATCGGAGCAGTATACATCAAAATGTTAGCTCTTCCAGATTACATTTCTTCTAAACTGCAATCAATTTTTTTGGCTATGTTTTTTTTTACTGAAGATAGAAAAAGATATGGTAATACTGAAATATTTAAACCGTTGATAAAACAAATTAATTATTTACAAACAACAGGTATTGAAATTAACGGATACTTGGTCAAGTTAGTCCCATGTTTTATTGTAGGTGATAACTTAGGTATTAATTCTATTCTAGGTTTTACCGAATCTTTCAATTCATTTTATTACTGCAGGTTTTGTAAATGTCATATTGATGAGTTGAAATTTGAATGTCATGAAAATTTATCGAGTTTAAGAAATTTAAACAATTATGACAGTGATGTTTTGCTAAACAACATGCAACTAACTGGAATTAAGGAAAATTCTATTTGGAATACAGTTCTTAATTTCCATGTAGTTGAAAATTTTAGTTTAGATTGTATGCATGATCTCTTAGAAGGAGTGTGCCATTATGATTTGGCTTTAGTGCTTAAAGTTTTTGTTATGGAAAAACAATATTTTACTGTTGAACAACTTAATAAAAGAATTGAAATGTATAACTTTGGAGTTACCACACAAAGGCCACCACTTTTTAATAGTGATTGTCTTCAGCTCCAGAAGACTAAATTTAAATTATCTGCATCGGAAATGAAAGTTATAATAACGCACTTTCCATTACTTATTGGAGATCTAATACCAAAAAAATCTCAAGAGTGGCAGTTGTTTCTATTGTTAAGAGAAATTGTTCAACTGGTTTTTAGAAAATTGTTTAAACTCAATTCTTTCAATTATTTAAGAGACATTATTACCCAACATAATACACTTTACATTCAAATATCTGGAACAAATTTAAAGCCAAAATTTCATTTTTTACTGCACTATGCAAGCGTTTTAGAAAAAATAGGACCAGTAGTGGCAACCAGTTCAATGAGATATGAAGCAAAACATCAAACATATAAAAAAACCTCATATATATCGAACAATAGAATTAATATTTTAAAAACATTGCATGTCAAAAATCAATTAAAAATAGCAAACCTTGTTCTTAACAACATAGAAAATGTTGAGACCCCCATTACTCATGGGTCAATAAAAGAAATACCTAAAGTTATTTCAGTCATATACGGTCTAATTTCCAACGAAAAACAAATTCCATGGATTCAATTCAAAGATGCATTTTTAAAACAAAATATGGTTGTTTGTTTTGATTTTGATTCGAACGGGGAACCCATATTTGGACTTGTAAAACTTATTATTAAGAAGAATGAAAAATTTAGTGTTTGTTTGCAGTTAATTGAAACGTTATATTTTAGTAAACACCATTTTGCATACATGATTGAGCTGAAAAGCACAAATTTTGTACGTGAAATTGAATTACTTGAATGTAACCACACTTCGTATATTAGTAAGAATGCTAAAGGGCAAACTTTTGTAATTTGGGATTATTAATTATAAATTAAAACACTTGAAGAATTTATTTATGTATAATTGGAAAAATATCAATTATAATTTCGTGAATTAAAAATAAATAAATTTAAATAATTTACTTTGTGCGTTTTATTATGAGATTTATTTATTAGATATTTCAGTTGAAGTAACCATTATTTATAGTATCTACAACAAAATATTGGTAAACGTAAAAAAAAAATCTGTTGCGACAACTAAAAATTAGTAGATGCAAACAAGTTTTGGCAACAATTCGAAACAAATAACAATATTTTCATTTGCCAAAACCAAAAATTCTGTTGACGCAAATAACTTTTTAAAGATGCAAATTAAATTCGGGGCAAAGCTGAACGAATTTCTGAATGAATAAATGAATCAATATTCACTTCAACCAAAAATTTGGCTTAGACAACTAAATATCTGGATAAACAAATAAATATCGGGGTTATTCTGAAGGAATATTTGCTCCCTCTAACAGTGTTTTAGTTCATACGTTCTACACCGTTGTTGCAAGAACTAATAATGAGTTTATGAAAGCACAATACTGATTGCCATAAACAAAAAATAATTTGTATCCACAATTAATTTAGTTAAACGAACTGCTAATTGTGGGTATTGTAACTAATTTTATTCTTTTATTACAATCGAATAATTCGTTTGGCACAAAAATTCGGTTGTAGCAAACGATGTGTTCTCTCAGTGTGTACAATTGCATATTTGGATATAAAAATTACATTTATTTTATTCTACGTAAGTAAAATATGTTCAGTTAAACATATTTGAATTTTAAATAATTACTCTATTTATTATGTTTAGATGGAAAATACACCGGCACGGCAAGTACGATCTGCTCGTACTAGTTCCGAACAGTTGGAAACTTATATTTCGTTTTTAGAAGAAAATCCCCAATTTTTAGCTGGAAAAAATACACCAGAAAATTCTAAATATTTAGAGGAAAAATGGGGCGATTTATCCAAGAAGTTGAATAGTTTAAAGGGGCCACAAAAAAATGCTAAAGAGTGGAAACAGGTATAATTTATTTAGTTTTAAAAAAAAAGTTTGTTGATTATTTCTTTTTCTATTTATTATTTTAGTCTCTGACCCATTGGAAAAATCAGTTAAAATCCCGTGCGAGGAAAATCAAGGAGGACCAAACAATTACCGGAGGTGGTGAACCATCTACAATAGCGATGTCAGCGTTTGAGCAGAGGGCATTGCAAATATTTGGAATGATCACTATTCAGGGAGATGACGTACCGGTGATGGGATTTCCAGTAAGTTTAATTAAAGTGTTCAATATTATGTACATATTAATTTATTCTGATTTAATTTTTAGACCACAACGAACAACGATGACATTTCAACTGAAATTGATCCAGTTACACCTGAGGCAATTTTAGAAGAAAATATTCCTGAAATAAGTCAGCCTTCTACATCTCGAAAACGGCAATATAATAGCTCTTTTTCAAACGCCGTTTCTGATTGTGTCAGCAAAATTGCTAATTTGGCGTCAGAACGTGTTGAATACGAAAAAAAATGGCCGAAGAGCGTCTGGCAATAGACAAACAAAACGCGGATGCCCTGACTAGAATGGCCGAAGCCCTATACGTTATAGCACAACTACAAAAAAAATAATGATTCCTAGTATTTTTATTTATTCATATTTTTTTAATTTAATTGAATTTTAAAGTTTTAATTTGTGGAATGAAATAAACATTTAATTTTTTTAATTTGTGGAATGAAATAAACATTTAATTTTTTTAATTTGTGGAATGAAATAAACATTTTATTTTAAGAAAAAAGAATTGTTTTAATTATAACGTATTGGCATACAAATTTCGGATACGTCGGCCCTCATTTAAATAGCTGTTGGCAACAAAATTGTTAATTTCATTTTCCTCTTCATCATAGATGATATCACTTTCTGCATCAACATCGACACCGAAATCAATTAACAGGTTATGCAGAATCATGCAGCTATAAACTATAATAACAGCTTTATTGGGTGCGTAATGTAGTGTACGGCATTTGTGCATACATCGAAACCTGCTTTTAAGAATTCCGAAAGCCCGTTCTACTGTATTTCGAGCTTTTATTTGAATAGAGTTGAATTTTTCTTCTTGACGGGTAGCTGGTTCAGTAAACGGTGTTAGGAGCCAAGGTTCTAATGGGTAACCATTGTCTCCTATTAACCAATTATACTTTTGGTTACTGTGCTGCTGCATTAAGTTTATTCTGGCTGGCGTTGTTGACCATATCGCTGCATCATGTACGCTACCAGGATATTTACCATTTACGGCCAAAAATTTAAGATTTGAATCAACAATCTAAAAAAGGGATAAAAGAATTAATAATTATGTAAACGTATAAAATTAATTTAAATAGTGATTTAAAATTACCGCTTCCACATTGATACTGTAGTATCCCTTTCGATTCATGTATAATCGGGCAGGGCGTTCTGGATTCAATATTGGCGGTGCTACTATACCCACATGTGTACAGTCGATAGCACCAACTACTCCTTTCATCCCAAACTTCGTATAAAATCTATAAGATAATTTATTAATTAGCTAGTGCTGCATAGCGTAAGAATAATTTAGGTTTGTTTACCCTTCCTTTACAATATTTTTTTCTTCTTGTGTCATGCAAAACTTTATACGGTAGGCGATATTGGCTACCATAAGCTGGCACACATTTTCGATATTTCGGGATATGCTCGGTTGGCTCATTGGTACCAAATAGTTGGATGCTATACTTTTCTGATATGACCCATGCCCTAAAAAATGAAGGGTTGACAGTACCTTTAATACAATAAATTGTTAATATGTTACGATAATTTAAAATTTTTTTGAAAATACACACCCGAAACGCGAAAGGGATCTCTGAGGTTTCGATGTTATGCACCTCTAATTCCTGAATTAAATATATAGCTATAGCTTTCGGGAGACGGAAAAATTCCCGAAATATTGTATCTTCTACGTCAAAGGGGTTTGTAGTATCTCGAAGGTATCGAAGATGTCGTCTTCGGTTTACCCTATAAAAATCAATAAATTACCTTATCGAATATCAACGCCAAATCATAAACTGACCTGTCTTCTTCACTTATTAAAAGCGTTAATAATTCGAACAGCGCTAATGACTCCATTGTAAAAATTCACTGGAAATAAAATATTTTCATCAAAAACAGCAGTCAAATATACATTTTATACAAAATACAGTGAAAAAATTACTTTTAATTTTGAGGTTATGTTAAATTATTTACAAAGCCAAAATCTTTATAATTTAACAATTTTTAAACTGATCTATATAATTATTTATAATTTATGGAAACTTTATATTGTTCAAATATAAAAAATTTTTAGAAATCAATTAAACTTACCAATTAGTTATAAAAAAAATAGTTACATATAGAATGCGTATATAATTGAAATGCAAACACTTTTTGATTAAACGTCAAACTATGATGCTTAAGATCACCTTTTTTGTCGCTCTTCACTAAGACAATTTTTTATGACTAATGACAATTGTGACTACATACAGAATACGATATCATAGTCTACAATCTTAGTTAAGCTAAAAGTATTAGCTAAGCCTAATTTTTAGTCAGTGATTATACGTCTGAATTGGGGGGTAAATTTAATTACAATCTGGCTTTCAAAATATAAGCAGCTAAAATTAAGAGAAAATTATTGTGATTAAAGAAATAAAAACAAGTGTATAAAGTTTGAATTTGAATAAATAGTTTGATATTTTATTGAAACGGTTACATTCAAATTAACAAAGGTGGTTGTGAGTATTTGTTTTGGGGATTGGGAAAGCAAGCTGCCCCATACAATTAGCAGAGGTATCTCTATTGGAGTCACAGCCAAAATAGCAGCAGCTCAAACAGTCATGGCGCCCAACTCAAAAAAAAAGAAATTGAATTTGTTTTTAATTGACATCGCCAAGTTGCGGATATTTTGGGGTTTTTCTCAGTTGTTATACTTTTTTTGTTGTTGTTAAAACAAAAGTTTTTTTATTTTTGTTTTTAATTTTTATCTAATTAGTTTTTTTTATTTACCTCAGAATTTTATTATTTTCTCGGGAATAAATTTAAATTGAGTGTTCGGAGCTCAGAAATCCAACAAGCAGATGAAGGAGACAAAAAAACAAAACTATTTTTCTGTTGTGAATTAAATGCAACAAATTTTTTTTGACCGTTCGGTCATTTTGTTTATAAAAAAAAACACATTTTTTTTTATTTAAAGTTAATTTATTTTCATTAATTTTTTTAGTTTTTTTTTAATTTAATAAATTTTTTTTTATATCAGCTGAATTTATTTTGTTTTGTTTTTTTTTATTTGGCCAAATTGCACGCTATAGTGTAAATATTTATCTAAATTTTATTGAAATTTAATATGATACTTTTAAGTAAATTATTTAATGTGAGGTCGAATTTTAAATCAAATCAAAGCCTTGATTTATGTGATAAGGTATATATTTAGCAAAACATTGTTGAAATTGAAATTTAAAAAGATAGTTTTAAATTTATAAAAAAAATGTAAGAATAATTACCACAAATCAACATTTACAATTTTTATTTTTATCTCAAAACTATTTAAAATATATTCGTTTAAACGAATTTAGTACGTAATAAAATCACTTCGCCCAGTGTTACGCTATCATTTCGTTTGGATTTCATTTTTAATAAAAATGTGTGCAAAACCACTTCGCATTGGTGCCACAAACGGTGCTTTATTGACGAGAATGCGAATAAAATGCAAAGTACCTATAAATATGTACATTTAAATTACTTCGCCTTCATTTTAATTTTCATATAACAGTTGCGATAAAAATGTCACGCTTTTTCTTCGCTTGGGCGTTAAGCCGTTACGCTTGCATTATGTTTGCGTTTCGCCATGTTTAGAGGGTATTTCCAACGATATACACTGTCGTTTTTTTCTTTCGGTGTGACATTATCAGTCATTAAATTTTTCTATCATCTTTTCTCTTCTTGTGCGCAATTTTGGGATAAATCTAAAATAAAAATTAAAGTGTTGTGGCAATCAGCGAATTGCTAGATGGAATGGGTTTTGATAATTAAATGAAAATATTTATATATATCATATATCGATCACTATGTTGCATTAACATTTGCTGGCTATACAGGGGAAAAATTGTTTCTTTCACTGTACTTATGCTCTCATTATATAGAAGGAAATGTACTCTTGTTTGACATAGCTTTAATAATTAATATTGTATAAGTGACCTATAGATTAGCGCGGTAATATAGATATGGTATACGTATAGCGATTGGATTCTCCAAAAATGTGTTGGTGACTAACAATAACAAATTAAAAATATAAAAAAAAACAGGCTGGTGGACAGTTGATATGGAGACAAGAAGCTGAAAGGTAGTGAAAGGAAAATGATAAATACGATATTTTCTAAAATGAAGTAAATGTTTTTATTATAAAATAAAAAAAAAGGTAAAATAAATAATTAAACATTAATAATCTTAATCTAAATAATTGAACATAAATATCTTATAAGTGTAAAAAAAAACTTCAATTAATAAGTAAATATAAATAATCTTAATATACACAATTAGATATAAATATTTTATAAGTTAACATAAATAATATAAATATATTTGTAACATCGTTTTGGAAATGGACGTTTAATTGGTTGTGCGGCGTAATTGATATATTTGTAGATATTAAAGACGAGTATGCATTTTTATCATTAAAAATTAATTCATTACTAAATAAATAAAAAGTGAAATTAAGAGGTTTTTGTTTTGTTAAATAAATTAACAAAATTTACACGCCCTAATTAATTATAATAAGTGATACGATGAACAACGGTAATAATTAATTCGGTGTTTTATACAGTAGTTATTACAACCAAAGGCGTAACAGTTTTATAAATGTGTTATGTTATTGCGAATGAAATTCTGTGCAAATTACACACCTTATTACGCGTGTGCAAGTGATTTATGGACAGAACAATTACTGTACCATAAAAATAAATTCGGGTATTCACGAGCGGGTGTGAATATCCAGAATCACCTTTAACTCCCGCACATCGGCATTACAAGGCTCGTTAACGGTGTGGCGAGCCCCGGATATCCACACCCGAGCAACGTGGGAGGGCATGTAAGCGATAACGACATTTGATTCTATTTTTTATTTCCCATATATATTTATCCGTTTATTTTATTTGTTTCTATATATACTATATTTAGTTAACGTTACATAAGTCACGTCACACCAAACTTCAAGGCCAGTTCAACGAACGATATAGTGGTATGATGCAAGATAACGTACAACAACAACAAGCGCAAACAAAGAAAGCCGTATTGATCTTAGTTAAGCACTTAAAATTAAAATATAAAATTAAATATAAAATTAATGTACAAACCGTAATTAAGATTTCATATCAACTAAAAATGTAAAATCAATAATAAATAAAATCTCAAGTTACTCGTACGATCTCGTATCAGTAAAAAAGTAATAAATAATAAAATGTATGCATAAACCCTTTTTTGTGTCTACTATAATAAATAAAACAATAACATCTCTGTTTAAAAAAATAGTTTATAAAGGCGAATAAATGTGTAACCCACGTTCATTATTCATTATAACTTTATCTCGCTAGTTTGAATAAAATCAGTAAAAATACTTTTTGTCTTTATTTTTGGTCACTCGTTCCCAACCCAACGATAAATAAATAAGTTAACGGTGCACAACGCCTTTAACTATTTAAATTATTATACATTAATTAGTATTTAAGATGAATTAGCTAGCTAGGTATTTACGGTAAGAATACATTTTTGTTTATTAACGGTTTAATCGGGTAGGTTATTTTGTTTATTCATCAATGAATATTGCCGTTTAATTGTCAAATTTTTTTTTTTTGAATTGAATAAATTAATATTTTAATTTTGTAAATTGACTCAGCAAATAACAGTTTTTTTTTTTTTTTCAATTGTTCGCCGCATTCACATTTCATTTTTCAGCTAAGTTGTCGTGTGAAAAGAAAAACATGATTCGTTAAGTTAGTGCTGTATCTATTGGTGATGCAACGGAGATCTCGAGCCATAAATAACGAATTTTTAAATGTAAACAGCATATTCATCAAGCTTTCTAGTGATCCAGAAAAGAACTCCCCAACCACTGCAACCTAGCCGGCTGTAAAAATGCTGCTGGATCTATCACTAGGAAGTCTGTGGGTAGTTTTCAAGAATTAGCAAAATTATTAATTTTGCTTTCAATAGAAGATTGTCACAATGTGTAACAAGAACAACACAAATAATAAGATACTCGTGTAATTATATGATACCCGTGGTGAATGGTATAGAGCAAATCCAGTGTACAAATAAAAAACTTTGTTAATATATTTTCCTAGCCGAATATACGGTTGTTAATAATAGTGTGCAGTGTTTCATTTTACAAGATTGGGGACCTATTATAATTACCATATTGGTAACCCTACGAGTGCTATAAGTTATTAATGGACAATTTTTTCATTTTTTTTAATTCTATATAAAATTCGTTATTTTATTCATTGTTCTTAACTAATAAAATAATATAAAGCATAATTATTTTTATTTTTGATCTGGGCTATTTTTTCTCGCAGTAATTCCTGCTTTAACTTTTCTGTTTTAATTAGTTGCTAAATCATCTAATTAATCAACTCTTCCGACCTTGTAATTCGGTTGTTCAGTTCTTGTTACGCTACGTGAGTTCGATGCATTCGCATTGTGTTTATTTCCATTATCAATGGTAGTTGTTTGCAAATTATTACTTTTATTTATTCTATCTCTCTTATATTTTATATTTGTTTGTATATGTATGTTTATTTTTCATAGTATGTATATTTGGCTGTGTATTATTTGTATTACATCTATCGTGATTAGATTGTGAATCTTCTTCAGAAAATACATAATTCTCTAAGATCTTCCAATTTGTTCTTGAATACATTTCTTAACTGAGTTTCGGTTTTCCTTTTAGTGCTAATCGAATTATAATCTGTTGTAATGATATTTCATACAGCCAATTCAGACAAAAGTTGCTTTGTTTGTTCCGGCCATTTTGGAGAACGAAGTAATCCGAAAATACCGAGAAATAGGTCATGTAGGTGTTGCAAAAACTTGTGAGCTAGTGAGACGTAATTTTTTCTTTCACGATATGGCCGCTAAGATAGTGAAACGATCATTTCTATTTAAGAAATGCGGTTCTCGTAGCCGAGATTATTATACACATGTCAAGTTTTTATTATTATTCATTTTATAATTATGTATATATTTTTAGAAAATGAATTATTAGAAATAAGTATATGTTTATATAAAAATATAAATCAGAAAATAATAAAAATAAAAAAAAAAAAAAAAATAAAACGAAAATAAATATGAGAATACAATTAATGATAATGAACAGCATTAATAAATATTCATCATATGTTAAATTACTTTATAGTCATTAATTTTTAGTTTCATTATCCTAAATTCACCTCTGTTTATATACTTTTCATTTGCATTATATACTACATAAAATTCATATTTGCATTATATAATTACCAACATTTATAATTTTTCTATTTTCTCATTACATACAATATTTTTATATTTTGTTAAGAAGTTGTCCAAGTTGTTGTTGCCTTTTGCATTGTTAACTCTCTCTTGAGTTTAGCACGGGACAAGTAAAAAATAAATTGTTGGCCATTCGATAACAATCATTTCAATAATTCACATTTATTCTTACCGTATAGAAAATATACGAATATTATATAAACATCAATTGTTTTATTTGGAAGCCTCATTAATATTTTGAGATCGCTGGATTTATCACATCAGTCAACATATCGAAAATTCTCCAATTACTTAGCAGCCTTAGCTCAACAGTAAAATATTATTCAACGAAACGGAAAACGCTCCGCTTCATTATCATTGGTGTCAGATGTGAAGTAGCGGATATTGATTCACCATACGCACATTTTCGCTATTCATTCAAGGAGGATTCGGCTGGTGACGCGACTTGCAGTGCATTCAGTTAAGTATCAAGTTATAATAATAAAAGGTAAATTCTTAATCGCGGTGTTATTTACTGTGCAGTTTAATTAAAAGTTCAGAACATTCGTTAATGCTAAATAGTGTAATAACGGTTTTATTGTGTAAAATTACAGTTCTCCGTTATATACCTCGTGGTTATATTTTTACTAGTGGTTTCAATATTACACTATTATACCTCGTGTTCATTGTTAAAACTCACGTAGTTTTCAACAGGGCAATGAGCTTTATTATTAGTTTATATTTAACTACAAAAATTGTATGAAGTTAAATGTATATGCAATAATGCATAATTACAATTTAATTGGTGTAAATGAACTATTATTAAACGATCAAATTATATGAAATTGAATGTAATAATGCATAATTGCAGTTTAATTGGTGTAAACGAACTATTTAAAAACAATGTTTAAAATGCTTATCACTATAAAAATTTTTGTTGTTAGTGTTTTAAGTCTTTTAGAATAAGTATTTAAACTGTAGATATTTCGTTAATAAAATCAGAATAAAATTAACCATCAAAAAAAAAGGTTTTATCTCTAACTAGTTTGGCCCCACCCGTGGTAACCGAATTAGTTATAAAATTTATTAATTTTAACAAGTTTGGTCTTACAAACCAAACAGATAAATTATTAAAATTACATGGTCCTTCGAAGCCACTAAAACAACCGGCAAAATAAAAGTCGAACGAGCTAACCAGCTACGATAAAAATCCAGATAACGTAATCCAGATATCCAGATATTGCCACAAATACAGCCAAGTAACAACATGGAGAAATTAATCAAAGAACAGGAGGAAACTGGTGAAAAAATAATCCAGCTGGACCGGAACTACCGTAAAGATCCAGCGGATAGAAAAACAATAAGATACCTAGAACATAGGATAGCAACTCTAAAGGCGTTATATAACGACTACGTAAGAGTGGATGACCAGATTCGTGACTTCAAGCCAGAGCTGAATGCCAAACATGAATATTACAACAAAAGGACATCCATTGCTGACAAGTACAAAACGGCCCTTGACGATATGCGTCAACGGCTCAATAACTTCCCACCAGTCACACCAACAACAAGTAAACCCATGCAGCCATTAATCAACAACACATTGACAAGCAATGAATTTGGCAGTAAACCAGATGAGGAGCAGCCATTAATCAACAACACATTGACAAGCAATGAATTTGGCAGTAAACCAGATGAGGAGCAGCCATTAATCAACAACACATTGACAAGCAATGAATTTGGCAGTAAAACAGATGAAGAGCAGCCTATAAACAAAGCTGAAAACTCCAAACCAACAATTGAGGTGACCAACAACAAGCTAATGAAAAGGCAAGATATCTTGATGCGTCAGATGTATAAAAATCTGGCATCAATAAAATACTCAATGGACACCGACAACATATCCAAGGAGTACATAAACTTCAAAATTAAGCAACTGGAGAAAGAAATGGAAGTAATAACAGAGCAGCATACAGCAATCCTAGTAGAACTAGAAGATGACGAGCAAACGTCAAATTACTTCTTTGAAGATTATTTTGGGAAGCTTCAAAACCAAGTAGAAGTAACAATCATAAAATTGCAGCAGCATAAAAGCGAGACAACAACAACGACAGCTGAAGCATCCCAAATAAGACTACCCAAGGTAGAAATTCCGCTATTTTACGGTGAATACGATCGATGGGAAACATTCAATGACATGTTCACCGAGTTAGTTCATCGAAACAGCAAATTGTCTGACACGGTCAAGATGCAGTATTTAAAGACACATGTAATGAAAGGGGCAGCACAACTGATAAGTCACTTATCAACAACAGGTGACAATTATAAAGCAGCTTGGGACATAATCCAAGATAGATACAACATTGCGAGACTACTTGCAAGCCACCAATTCAATGCATTATTGTCATTAACAACACTGCAAGCAGCATCCGCACAATCAGTGAGGAATCTACACGATACCGCAAAGGAGATTTTGCACAACATATATCGTCTGAAGATGAGCTCGCCTTTCGAAGCCTTCGTGGGTTTTATTTTAAGTAAAAAAATGGACCCAGAATCAATCAGACTATATGAAACAACAATTGAGAAACCGAGAGAAATTCCACAACTAGAAGAAATTTTCAAATTCATGGAAAGAAGATTTCAATCCCTCGAAGCTATGGGTAATCAGAAGCCAACAACCACGAGGCCGCAGTACACACCACCACCAAAACGGGTGTATACAGCCACGGCAGCGAGTACATGTTATGTAGAAAGATGCAAGGAACAACACAGTTTACAGCAATGCCGAATTTTTAAAAGCATGACAACATTAGAACGAGCAAGGCTAGTAAACCTTAAAAACTTATGCAAAAGTTGTTTAAGCCAACAACAAGGCAGCTACTGCAAAGCAGAAGCATGCGTTGTGTGCAAAGGTGCACACCACACATTACTACACTGCAATAATGCAGCCTCAAGCAGTATTAGTAAAACATTCATGGTGAACCAACAAGGACAAGTGTTACTACCAACTGCGGTAGTTAGAGCCAAAACCGGAACAGACAATTACGTCACGCTAAGAGTATTAGTCGACCCAGGATCGCAAGCAACATTAATATCGGCAAGAGCCGCGAACCTGCTAAACTCTAAAAAGAAGAAAACATATGTCACCATCTCTGGAATCGGTGGAGCTACAGCAGGCGTTTGCAAACCCACTATCAATATACAATTATCACCAACCTTTGATGGAGGATTCCAGTTAAACATCGAAGCCTTAATATTCGACAAACTCAATCAACAGCTACCTGAAGAAGACTTTAACACAGACAGCTGGGTTCATCTCAAACAAATACAACTTGCTGACCCACATTTCAACCAGTCACAGCCAATTGATCTCATCCTTGGTGCAGATTATTACCCAACAATAATCAAAAACAATATAATCAAAGGAGGTCAGCTGGAGCCAATGGCCCAAGATACAGAATTTGGGTATATAATCATTGGAAGCAGAAATGACAGAAGCGTACAGCATAAAACAACAATGGTATCTACCAAAATAATTGAGGGTCAATTAAAATTATTGATAGACAATGACTCAGTACCAGAAGAAAGAACTAAAACTGAAGAAGAAATCAAGGTCGAAGAACACTTCCAGTCAACAGAAGAAAAGGGATCGGACGGCAGATACATAGTGAAAATCCCGTTTAAGGATAATCATGTAGTGCTAGGAGAATCAAGAAAGAGAGCAGCTGCCAGACTAATACAAATTGAAAAACGTTTCAAGAAGGATGCACATTTTAAACAACTATACCATAAGTTCATGCAAGAATATATCAATCTGAAACATATGGAACCCGTGCAGGAAAAAATTGATGATGGCAAAGAAAGTAACATCTACTACATACCCCATCATGGCGTATTCAAGAACGACAGCACCACCACCAAGCTAAGAGTCGTGTTTGATGCTTCATCCAAAACAACAACAGGAGCATCACTAAACGATTGTATGATGAATGGTCCGAAATTACAAGAAGATCTAGCCGACATTTTATTGCGATGGCGAAAACACAAAATCGTAATAACAGCAGACATAGAAAAAATGTATCGCCAAACCTGGATCAACGAGGAAGATCAAAACTTTCAACGAATATTATGGAGAACTCACCCCTCTAAACCAATGGAGGCATATAAATTAAAAACGGTGACATACGGAACAGCAGCTGCCAGTTTCTTGGCAATAAGGTCATTACAACTACTCGCAAGCGAAGGAGCCAGTGAATACCCAACAGCATCAAAAATCATGTTGGCAGATTTCTACGTGGACGACTTATTAACAGGTTGTGACAATATGGAAGAAGCAATTCAAGCACTACAAGAATTAAAAGCGCTCACGGAGAAAGGTGGACTGAATCTACGGAAATGGTTCTCCAATTCAAAGGACTTACTGAAACATATTCCGAGAGAACTACACGGTAAAGGAAATATGCAAATCAAGTTAAATGACTGCATTAAAACGTTAGGCATTCTATACGATCCACAAGAAGACACCTTTAGATTTGATATCGAGAAATTGCAACTATCGAGCAAGCGACCATCCAAACGCTCATTACTATCGGATTCATCTAAACTCTTTGATCCAGTTGGATGGCTGTCCCCAATAACAATAGCAGCAAAAATTATGATGCAAGAAGTATGGACAACGGGAATAGAATGGGATGACCCGTTACCTGAAAAAATAAATACCAAATGGACTAAATATAAAGAAGAGTTAGAGGAAATAAGAAACATAACAATACGAAGATGGATCAATACAACAAGCAAAACCGAAATTCAACTGCATGGTTTTGCTGACGCCTCAGAAGATGCATACGCTGCCGCGATATACTGTCGAACATTAGATGAGAAAGGGATAATTACAACACAATTACTAATCTCAAAAACACGAGTAGCTCCAACAAAAACAAAGTTATCTATCCCTCGGTTAGAATTGAATGCAACTCTATTATTGGCCAAACTACTCAAACACGTACAAGGAGTGTTGAAAATCAACAACATCGAGACCTATGCGTGGTCAGATTCAACCATTGCTCTTTGTTGGATCACAGGGGAGCCAAACAAATTTAAAACTTTCGTGGCCAATAGAATTTCAGCAATAAGAACTATGTTACCAACAACAACATGGCACCACGTGAAGTCATGCGACAATCCAGCAGACATAGCTTCACGTGGCACAACTCCGTTAGCGCTCACCAAAAATAAATTATGGTGGGAAGGCCCAGAATTTCTACGACAACAGCTGATGATGTACAAGGAAATCGGCCTATCCAATCCGAGTTGCACAAATCAACAACAAGAATTAAAACAGAAAATCCATGAAGTACTTACAATAAGGAAGGAAAATCACGCGCTTATAGAGCTATTCGAGCGATGCTCGATGTTGTGAAACATATAGCACCCAAATAAGATTAAAAAATTATATAAAACTCAAAGTTAAATTCTTTTACTCAAAACGCATCAAGAAATATCCCATATACCAAAAACATTTCCACTCAAGTACCAAATTATTTTACCAGACATACATTTCACTCAATAATGTACTTAAAATAATATACAAGAATTGTAAGAAAAGAATTCGTAAGAAAAGGAAATTATAAGTAAAGAACATACGGAAGAAATAAAAATTATCTGATTAGACAAGGTCGGCGGAAATAGAATGGTATTGAAATTATGTAGAAATAAAATAAAAGATAAACAAAAAGGGTTATACACTTAATAGGAAATTAAATTTAAAGAAAATGCAAATGATGCAATAAATAATATATTAAGAATGCACCATAAAAATGAAAGTAGACCATATGCCTGAAAACAATAAAATATGCAATAACAAAAAACGCAACATTAAATATAATCGAATAAAATTATTAGGAAATGCAAATAAATCAAAATAACAAAAGTGACCCAAAATTACATTAACCCATGCGTTTGGTAAATATAGAACAATACAATTCAGCAGAAGTAATTATAACATAGTTGTTAGTGTAAGTTACCACATAATTTTAGTATATAAGAACAAGAAATTTCAGTTAAATTTATCAGTTATCAGTAAGCAGTTATCATTTATCAATCATTCATTCAGTATATTGGTTAAAATTATTATTGTATCAGCTCCGTCAAAAGTAACGTCATTATTAAACATAACATTATTGTTGTACCAGTAATTTATAAACATTAAAAATTCGTAATAAATAAAGAAGATCAACCTAAGAAATCAAAAATCCTGCATTTTAAACCAAGGGAACTAGCAGAAATTTGGTGAGTATAATATAAAAACTAACACTTGGGCACCGTCAAGATTGACCCGTTATATAAGAAAGAAATATGGCAGTACATTGTACCCGCTGAATAATCTTATATAATTGAAGAGATCTTGACTTTCTTACAAATAACAACACTGTCTCTCTAAAAAATATATCACTTGGGTCATAGCCCCCACCCGCGGTAAGCGCCAAGTGACTATAAGAAATTAACAAATCTAAATACGGTTGTCAAAATCAACCAAAGTAAATAGCATCCAAAAGTATAATAAAAGAAGTAACCCCCAAAAGTAAAGTAAATAACGTAGACAACACGTCTCTCACATACGTATATAAATAACATACATAATAAATAACACAGTAGACATCAACGTCTCAACACATCTTTCAGAATTAACGTATATATAACCAAAATATATAACAAATTAGACATAAAACATATAACAAATGGCGCTGTAGAAATCGTCCTGTAGCGTTTAGTTAAGAACAAGGTAGAAAAATAGGAATAACTCTTAATCCGTTCGCACACACACGAGATTAGATATTTACAAAACAAAAAAAAAAAAATTTTTTTTTAAAAGTTATGAGAAATAAGTGAAAAAAAAAGTTATATGAGTAAAGAAATAAAACCACCATCCAAGGATAAATCAAGAGTAACTCCACATACACCGACCCCGGCAAAACCAACCAACAGAAGAGAACCATCAGTAATCCCAACCGATCGTACCCGTTCCCAAAGCAACAGCGAAAGCGAGGACAAACCAATCCAAAACTTGAAAATCAACAACAAGAAAACACAAACACCACCCACAGCCAGTAAAAGCATCTACACACAAACATTAGTAGCAAACCACAACATCGCAACACAAACTAAGATGGCCAACATAAGAGAAATCCAACAAAATATAGCTTTCGTACCCGAATTCAACGGTACAAACAACCTAACACGATTCCTAGGAGCAGCGGATAGCGCATACAGCATGATGACAAGCATCGAGGAAAAGGAAATATTCAGCAAATTAATAAAGTTCAAGCTCACAGGTGAAGCATATTCCAGGATAGTGAACAGACAGATCAAAGACTACGAAACCTTGAAGAAAACACTGAGCGGTATGTACACAAAAGTATGGACACTAAGCGAATTAGAAAGAAAACTGATCGACATCAAACAAACATATGGGGAAACAATTAGAAATTTTGGTTACAGAGTAAGCGACGCTTTAGAAGAATACAAAACAGGTTACAAAATGAAATATGAATTAGTAAACATCGACCCAGCATACGCGAAACATTTAGAAAATACGGCGATACAGTCATTCAAAAAAGGATTAAATAACACGATATTAAAGGAGAAAATAGCAACGAGTAGAGCAACAGAGATCGAGGAAATTATATCCGAAACAGAAGTAATAGAGAGAATGCTAGAGATGACAACAGGACTGACTACAATAATCACAAACAAAAATCAACATAATAACGAACAACAAACACAACGCCAAAGAAATAATTTTAGACAAGTCATCTGTAATTACTGCCAAAGGCCGAACCACACCTACGATGTGTGTAGAACGAGGCTCAACAGCATAAGACCACAGATGAACACATATACAAACGGGAGAAGCATACAACAGATAGGACCCACAAGAAATCTACAACAGTACCAACAGAATAATTTCGGGCAACATGAAAAACCAACACAGCAAATCAACCAAAATCCATATAGACAGCCTCCATTTAGAACAAATTTCCAGCCAAAATACTGCAGTCACTGTAAAACGACAACAGGACACACTTTCGATGAATGTCGGAGCAAATTCTTCCCACAAAGAAATTACAGCTCTAGTGACCATCCAAGGGACAAACCGATAGCAAACGGAAACAACCTGGCAGATCGATTTAACCAGATGAAGATTAACCCAATATACATGCAAACGAAGCAAACTCAAATCCAAGACAGCCAAAACACATCGGAAAACTCCAACGGATCCAACCAGCTGTAGGGGAGCTGCCACAGTTGGATCCGAATAAAAACAAAAGAATAACGCAAAACGAACAAGGACATTCTCTCCAAATGGGTAACATTCCAGCAATGTACCTAATTAACGAAAACAATTACAGTACAGAAAATCTCCAAGATTGCCGTGTCGACCGACTGAAAACAAAAAATTTTCAAGTTGACCGGAGCGACTTGGAACAGACAGACACAGACAGACTTTACAATATTCAAACAAAAGCCGTTGCCAGCCCAACGCAAAATAATCAAATAAAAGCCGTTGCCAGCCCAACGCAAAATAATCAAATAAAAGCCGTTGCCAGCCCAACGCAAAATAATCAAATAAAAGCCGTTGCCAGCCCAACGCAAAATAAACAAATAAAAGCCGTTGCCAGCCCAACGCAAAAAACAGAAAACGTCGCCAGACCGACAAATCTACGAAAACAATACAAAGGAATAAGCGAAACGGAGGACCAACAGAAACAACTCAACATAGAAAATGTAATGAATAATATGTCAAGGACAAAAGCAACTTCAATAAGCGTTATTGTGCTAATCTTGAAAGTATTATTCTTACACATAAAGTTGACTAGTTTAGATTGGGGAATAAAAAATTACACAAAAATTAAAAATTCAATTACAAAACTGAAAGCAAAAACTAACGAAATAACTGAACAAACAATCAAAGAATCAAAAAAACTTATTAGGAGCTTACGCAAAGTAAGGATCAAAAGAAACAAAGAATCATCAACCCAAAAAGAAAGCTTAAACGAAGGAAACACACTAAAAGAATTATTTTATCCAGAAACAGAAAGCAGACTCACACAAATAAATTTAATGTCGAGATTTAAAACTAATAGCGATACGATTAAACCGAAAATAAACAACAAATTACCTCATTTATTATTAGATTCAGGAGCCGAAGTATCTTTGCTAAAAAGTGAAATAGTCGCAGGATTGATAGTCGATGAAACAGAAATTCTTAAACTGTCAGGAATAGGTAAAGGTGAGGTACGCACAAAAGGGGCTATATCAATAGAAATAGAATTTGAAAATGATTTCAAAATATCCCATAAAATGCATATAGTATCGAATGATTTTCCAATTAGAGAAGACGGCGTGATAGGTCGTGACTTTTTTGAGAAGCACAAAGCAGACATAAAATATAGCTCAAATAGCATACAAATAGGAACAAGACAAATTCCGTTCTCAAACAGAACTGTAAATTCAATAACACTTCCTGCACGGAGTGAAACCATTATAGAAGTAAAAACGACAACAAATCAAACATGTATATGCAAGGCATCTGAAGTAGAAACAGGAGTATTTATACCACACATATTAGTACAACCCGTGAATAACAAAGTAAAAATTCTAGTAGCAAATACCTTAAACCAAAATACCCAATTAAATAATATACAACCAATTTTTGAACCATGGCAACCAAACCAACAATCCCAAATAGATACAGATCAGATAGCAATAGATGAAGACAGAGAGGAGCGGATAATAAAAACAATTACTGAGAACTTAGACGCAACTAATAACCCAGAAGAAAACTTAAGTGTACTAATGTTATGCATAGAATATCAAGACATTTTTTACTTAGAAGGTGACAAATTAACAAGTATAAAAGGCGTACAGCACGAAATTAACTTATTTACAGACTCGAAACCGGTACACGTACAAAGGTATAGACTTCCACAAAATCACAAAGATGAAATAAATAGACAAGTTCAAGAAATGTTAGACAGTGACAGAATTAAACCAAGCATTAGTCCATTTAACAGCCCATTGTTGG
Source organism: Tipula vernalis (assembly GCA_958295665.1). Taxonomy (NCBI): domain Eukaryota; kingdom Metazoa; phylum Arthropoda; class Insecta; order Diptera; family Tipulidae; genus Tipula; species Tipula vernalis. The sequence goes on along the minus strand of OY282558.1, from coordinate 331,448,645 downwards.
CTGTTCCCAAGAAACCAGATAAAGATGGCAAACCAAAATGGCGAGTCGTCGTCGACTTCAGAAAATTAAATGAGATCACAATTGGTGACTCATTTCCATTACCAAATATAAATGATATTCTCGATCAACTTGGGCACGCCCAATATTTCTCAACCCTTGATATGGCAAGTGGATATCATCAAATAGAGATGAGTCCAAAAGATTCTCATAAAACTGCTTTCAGTACCGACTACGGGCATTTCGAATTCACCCGTATGCCATTCGGTTTAAAGAATTCACAAGCAACATTCCAAAGGGCTATAAACAATATTCTACGAGGTTTTCAAGGCGTAAAAGGTTTTATCTATCTCGATGATGTGATAGTTTACGGTAAAAATTTAAAAGATCACAACGCAAAATTGTTAGAAGTATTTGATATATGCCGGAAAAGTAATTTAAAATTACAGAGTACTAAGTGCCAATTTCTGAAAAAAGAAATTACATTTTTGGGACATTTAATAACACCCGAAGGAATAAAACCCAACCCAAACACTGTACAAGCAGTACAAGATTTTCCACAACCCAAAAACGTACGAGAAACACAATCATTTTTAGGTCTTGCAAATTATTATCGAAGATTTATTCCAAATTTCTCACTGATCGCCGAACCATTAGTAAAACTGACCAGAAAAGGTACAAATTTTATATTTTCAGAAGATTGCCAGAATGCAATGAAAACGTTAAAACTCAAATTGACAAACCAGCCAATATTAAAATATCCAGACATGACAAAACCATTTATCATAACGACAGATGCTAGCGACTACAGTTTAGGCGCGGTTCTTTCACAAAGGTATCCACAAGGAGAATTCCCGATAGCATACGCCAGTAGAGCATTAGGTAAATCCGAGAGGAATTACTCGACAATAGAGAAAGAAATGTTAGCTATCTATTGGGCAGTTAATAACTTCAGACCATACCTTTACGGTAAAAAGTTTACAATAATAACAGACCATAAGCCTTTAACAGGTAACACAACCAAAATTCCAAACAGAATCTTAAAGTGGAATCTGAAACTATCTGAATATAATTTCGAAGTAGTACACAAATCAGGAAAGTTAAACACAAACGCGGACGCACTAAGTAGGATACGATACAGTACGATATTACCAATAACAAGACAACAAAGTAGAGCAATCCAGGATACAAATAAACCAGGGACAGTAGAAAAAATCCAAGATGTAGAGGAACGAATCACGCAACAGAAAGACCAAATTAACATTAGAGACAAAGTAGCGACACCAAAAGTAGAAATAGTACTCGATCAAAAAAAACGACAGCAAATTTTAAACGAATACCACAACTTACCATTAGGAGGACATGCAGGAACATGGAGAACGTATAAACGAATCAAATTACTATATTACTGGCCAAATATGTTGACAGACATAAACAGATTTATAAGAAAATGTCATTTATGCAAGAGAAATAAAAACCATAAGAAAACTAAAACGCCACTTCAAATTACAACTACGTCTGAATATCCTTTCCAAAGAGTAGCATTCGATATAGTAGGGCCACTACCGACCACAGAGCTAGGGAACAATTACATACTCACATTCCAGGACGATTTGTCGAAATTTTCGGGAGCAATACCCATACCAAATCAAAACGCAAATACAGTAGCAAAAGCTCTTTGCGAAAATTTCATTACTAAACACGGTATTCCAGAAAAAATCCTCACTGATCAGGGAAGTAATTTCATGAGTAAAAGTTTCGAGGAAGTGTGTAAATTACTCAAATTAAAACACTTAAATACAACAGCATATCACCCTGAAACAAATGGGGCATTAGAAAAATCGCACAATACATTAAAAGAATATTTAAGATCCTTCACGGACGTAGATAAGAACAATTGGGATGAAATGTGCCATTATGCCATGTTTGTATATAACACTACCCCTCATTGCGCTACACAATTCACCCCACACGAATTAGTATACGGAAAAACAGCACTAATACCTACTGCGGTAAAGAAAGAACCAGAACCGACATACAATTACGACGACTATGTAGCCGAACTAAAAGCAAGATTAAGGCTGGCACATGCAGTCGCTCGACAAAAATTGATACAGAGGAAACACGCAACAAAAGCTCAATACGATAAAAGAACAAACGACATAGACATACAAGTAAACGATTTAGTCTGGTTAAGAAACGACATGAGGAGAAACAAGCAAGATCCATTATGGTTAGGGCCATACAAAGTAATAAGCCGCGATTCGAACACAAACACAACAATACAAATGAATAGAAGAAAAGTGAGAGTACATAACAATAGATTGATTAAACACACAACCACATAAAAAAAAAAAAAAAAAAACACACATTAAAAGATAAAACTAAAAGAAAGTAGTAATTAACACCAGCAGAATAAACAAAAATAACGAAGTAGAAGCCAGATTAGACACAGCCGCAGAAAATATCCGTGAAATAAACGGAATACGAATCATTTAATAGAAACACTTTTTCCCTCATGTATATGAGAGAACAAGAAGTTTAATTCAAAATTTTTTTTTACAAGTAAATCTACAAAACAGGAATTTTTTAGTTTCAATTTCCCAGATTAACTATAATCAAAACAAAAAAAAAAAAATAATAATAAATAAAAAATCAGAAATATTGCTCAAATCTTTCACATGTCGCAAATTAGAAATAAATTCAAGTTAGAATAGGGCCAAATAGAATTAAGATCATGTTAAATAATAATAAAATAGGGTAAGATTATAAAACTCATGAAAGAAAGTTAAAACAAAATATGGGTAAAATAACGCGACACTATTTTACTACGTCATAAAATATACAAAAATATATATGTATATCCAAGAGCAAAAACACATGAAAAGTAGTAAATGCCTAATACACAATTTTTTTTATAAAGCAAAAACAGAATATATACACACACAAAAAAAAAAAAAAAACCATAACAATAATAAAACGCAAGGGCAAGTCAAAAATATTTGTAAAATTCCATAGTAAAGTATTACATTACAAAATAAATAAATTTTAAATGCAATATTACACTTTATAAAAATTGACATAGGTTAGGTATAAAAACAAATTACATTATATAAGGAAGACAAATTAAGAGGTAGTTGAACTTAAAAAAAAAAAAAAAAGAGGTCACAAATATTGCTAAAATCTTTCACATGTTGCACTTTCACTTGTTCACAGAAATAAATTCCAATAGATAGAAATAGAATTAAGTACAAATAAGATTATGTTAAATAGCATAAGAAATAAGATAGGAATTCATGTAAGAAACTTATAAAATATGGTATACAAGAGACCAGATGAGGAAAAAACAAAGAAGCACAAAATACAACGTAAGAAATGAAAAGATTCCCAATCTGAAAGTTTATATGAAGTTTTATGGATAATGACACAGCAAACAAATGCAAGCAACACACAACACGGAAGCAGTATGAAGAGCACTCCCACATCAGAATAAAATCGCTGCAAGCCGCGCAAATACATTAAATACATGACATGATGAAAGCAGATCAAAATCCGGTAAAGAGAATAGCCAAGGATGAAAGAAAAACACTAGAAATCGTCACACCATAACAAAGGAAAAAAAAACGATATCCGGACAATTAAACGGGCAGAAGGAATATCAAACCCGCTACGAAATAAATAAATAGTTGAAGGACATGCGAACTAAGTCCTCAAGCCACCAAATGCACGGACAGCAGAAGTAAACGACGAAGGGGGGCCAACGTACCAAGCAAGAACCGTAACCACTGAAACCAGATCAACACAAATAGATGAAACAGACACCGAACAATTCCACACATAAAAACTCAAAATAAACTGGAATGATTGAAAATCTGAGTAATTTAAGCAGTACACTATGATGACCACAAACAAGCTAAACAGAGGCAAATAGGAGCACATCATCAAAAATACCATATAAAACGAAAAATAGATATTAAGACAAATTGTAATTGTAAACTTAGGCATAACCTTAATCATATATAATACACATAAACGATTTTTTTTCCTTAAGAAAAAAAAATCTCCATAAAAAGGGGAGGTATGTTGTGAAACATATAGCACCCAAATAAGATTAAAAAATTATATAAAACTCAAAGTTAAATTCTTTTACTCAAAACGCATCAAGAAATATCCCATATACCAAAAACATTTCCACTCAAGTACCAAATTATTTTACCAGACATACATTTCACTCAATAATGTACTTAAAATAATATACAAGAATTGTAAGAAAAGAATTCGTAAGAAAAGGAAATTATAAGTAAAGAACATACGGAAGAAATAAAAATTATCTGATTAGACAAGGTCGGCGGAAATAGAATGGTATTGAAATTATGTAGAAATAAAATAAAAGATAAACAAAAAGGGTTATACACTTAATAGGAAATTAAATTTAAAGAAAATGCAAATGATGCAATAAATAATATATTAAGAATGCACCATAAAAATGAAAGTAGACCATATGCCTGAAAACAATAAAATATGCAATAACAAAAAACGCAACATTAAATATAATCGAATAAAATTATTAGGAAATGCAAATAAATCAAAATAACAAAAGTGACCCAAAATTACATTAACCCATGCGTTTGGTAAATATAGAACAATACAATTCAGCAGAAGTAATTATAACATAGTTGTTAGTGTAAGTTACCACATAATTTTAGTATATAAGAACAAGAAATTTCAGTTAAATTTATCAGTTATCAGTAAGCAGTTATCATTTATCAATCATTCATTCAGTATATTGGTTAAAATTATTATTGTATCAGCTCCGTCAAAAGTAACGTCATTATTAAACATAACATTATTGTTGTACCAGTAATTTATAAACATTAAAAATTCGTAATAAATAAAGAAGATCAACCTAAGAAATCAAAAATCCTGCATTTTAAACCAAGGGAACTAGCAGAAATTTGGTGAGTATAATATAAAAACTAACACTTGGGCACCGTCAAGATTGACCCGTTATATAAGAAAGAAATATGGCAGTACATTGTACCCGCTGAATAATCTTATATAATTGAAGAGATCTTGACTTTCTTACAAATAACAACACTGTCTCTCTAAAAAATATATCACTTGGGTCATAGCCCCCACCCGCGGTAAGCGCCAAGTGACTATAAGAAATTAACAAATCTAAATACGGTTGTCAAAATCAACCAAAGTAAATAGCATCCAAAAGTATAATAAAAGAAGTAACCCCCAAAAGTAAAGTAAATAACGTAGACAACACGTCTCTCACATACGTATATAAATAACATACATAATAAATAACACAGTAGACATCAACGTCTCAACACATCTTTCAGAATTAACGTATATATAACCAAAATATATAACAAATTAGACATAAAACATATAACATCGAGTTACAACCAACTAAAGCGTATAGTCGCGTAGCGTACTGCAAACGATTTATAAACAACAGCATTCTTAAAACCAACAACAAAAAGGAATTAATTGCTTCAGAACTACAAATGGCAGAATTAACAATTTTAAAAATGGTACAACAACAATATTTTCACAGTGAAATCGGCCATCTCAAACACGCCAAAGAAATTGACAAGAAAAGCAAAATCCTATCACTAAATCCAACATTAGACGAAAATGGTTTGCTACGAGCAAGTGAAAGACTACAGAATTCAATCCTCCCAAGTGCCAGCAGAAACCCAGTAATCTTAGACAAAAATAACATAGTTACACAGAGAATCATAGAAGAGGCTCACATCAGTACCTTACATGGAGGCACACAATTGACATTATCTCATCTAAGAAATAAATACTGGGTAATCGACGGTAAACGTGCTGTAAGACAGATAATTAATAAATGTATTATCTGTTTTCGCCACAAACAACAACAGTCTAACCAGCTAATGGGAAATTTGCCATCTTCTCGTGTGAGGCCGGGAAGACCGTTTGCCAAAACGGGAATCGATTATGCCGGTCCCATTCTATTAAGAACAACCAAAGGTAGAGGTCATAAGACGTACAAAGGATACATTGCACTGTTTATCTGCATGATGACGAAAGCTGTCCACATCGAGATTGTAAGCAGCTTAACAACCGATGACTTTATTGCTGCCTACAAAAGATTCATTTCCAGACGAGGCTTGTGTACAGATATATACTCCGACAATGGAACCTACTTTGTTGGAGCAAATGCCGCAATGAAAAAGAACTACCACACCGCATTAACAAAACTTCCAACGAACATAGCAACTATGCTAGCCAGCGAGGGGACTACTTGGCATTTTATACCACCACACTCTCCTCATTTCGGCGGAATTTGGGAAGCGGGAATCAAATCGGTAAAATTTCACCTCAAAAGAGTCATAGGAGAATCAACATTGACCTTTGAAGAACTATATACCGTTGTCAAGCAAATTGAAGCATGCCTTAATTCACGCCCTATAACACCACTGACCAACGATGCTTCCGATTTGTCAGCATTAACTCCAGGGCACTTTTTAATAGGCGATTCTATCAAAGCACTACCATGCGCTGATATCGACAATATGGGATTAAGATCCAGATGGCACATGGTAGAGAAAGTTGTGCAAGATTTTTGGAAACGTTGGTCCTCCGAATATCTTCACCAACTACACCAAAGAAATAAATGGATGAGTGCACAATCAAACTTGAAGGAAAATGACCTAGTATTAATAAAGGACGATCAACAACCCGCCACTCGATGGAAGCTAGGACGTGTTCTGTATACTCATCCTGGAGAGGACAACCTCGTACGTGTCGCAACTGTCAAATGCAAGGACGCAGTGTATAAACGACCAATTGTAAAACTATGTAAATTACCAATCGACGATGAAGCAAGGGATTCATTACCCATAAAAACCATCTCGCCGTCAATTAGTACCACGCCTAAAAAGACAACTTCAATTACCTACGAAAATAACAGCCTGGCACCACGACAACAACCCGATAGACGAGTAAAACATATGAAGAGAAACAACTACTTTATACTAGCGATGCTGTCACTTTGCGGCTGTCTGGGACTTGTCCAAGCTGATATCCAAATAGCAGCTTTCAACCAATCCACCGGTATATTTTTCGAAGAATTAGGTAAGCTGGAAGTGGTTGCAATGAAGTGGACTATATTAATTCATTACAACATGAGTAATTACTGGGAAGAGATCGAAATTTTTAAGCAAGCGCATGCAGAATTACAGACGGTTTGTAAGGAGCTCCCCAGAATAAATTGCAACATAATCATTGAGCAACTACAGTGGCGTCTTAACAACCTAATCGCTGACAACATGCTATTGCTAGAAAGCAACAAGGAACGACGACGGGTTAAACGCGGTTTTGGAGATACAATAGGAACCGTGCTAAGTGATATGTTTGGACTTCTTTCGCAACGAGAAGCACACGAGTACGAGGCCCACTTCGAAACAATAAGCAAGAACGAAAACCATTTACTGATGCTGATAAAGAACCAAACCAGCGTAATTGACAACACCATTAAACAAGTGAGGCACAATTCAAATCTCACTATGACGTCTTTGAACAACTTAATCAAAACTCAGCAGCGGCTACGGCAGGAAATGTTTCAATTACAAGAATATCAAACGTACGAGGAAAGAGTTAGGTCAGTGTTAGTGACCATGTTAGAGTTGACCCTAGTACTAAACAACCTAGAAGATACACAACAAGGGTTATTGGACGTAATACATCATGCCCATCAGGGCAATTTACATCCATCCATACTTTCGCCGGTACAACTCGAGGATGAGTTGCAACTAATCCGTCAACATATACCAGCCTCTATCACAGTACCAGGTCATAATATACAAGATCTTATCCACGTGTACCAAAGCATGAACATACGAAGCCGAGTAACACAGCGAACCATAATAATTGAAATCATCCTCCCACATCATTCACATGGGATTATACTCTCTTTTCGGTGATTTCAGTTCCAGACATTATTCATGACAACACTCAATCTTACATCGTTACCTCAGCAAAATATTTAGCTGTGGACAGTAGGCGGGAACACGTAGCGTTTTTGACAAAAGAAGAAATAAATCACTGTCAAGCACTGCAACCAATGCAATTTTTATGCGAAATCTCACCAATCGTCAACACCTTGACCAATAGAAGTCAATGTGAGATTGCCATCATGCAGCGGAAACCAAGACTTGAAGCTTTTTGCAACATTGGCTCAACAACGGCAACTAATCATTGGATTAAGCTAAACGCTCCCAAACCAGTGGATTTATGTAGTGCCCTACGAAACTACTGTAGATGTCACATGCGGCTCAAAAATCAAGTCTCATAACTTGCGGGGATCTGGCGTGGTGGAAATAAATGCAGGATGTATGTTACGAGACGCAGATCATCTCATAATCGCTGTAGATGCAGCCCACAACAATATCAACAGAGATTCTCTTAAAATTACTGGACTGATACATGGGGCTAAAAATCTGAACCAGCTCAATTCATCTATCAAAAACAGGACATTAGAAGTTGATAACTTGGAATTAATAACCACTCCTGAGACATCTGATCTGGACAACCAATTAGCTTCGCTGAGAGAAAATGAGGTCTTAATTGATGATCCAATCATTCATCATATACACCACTATACTATGATTCACATAATGTTTTGGAGCTTCCTAGCAGTAGTAATTTTTTGGATCATACGAAAATTACATAAAAAAGCAACTAACCGCAGGCCTCCTGCGCCATTACTAAGGGTAGATGAATCTTATGTATAATGAAGGCCACTCTTCATTAACGTCATTCAACTAATAACAACTGGCGCGTGGGAATATGTTAAAACTCACGTAGTTTTCAACAGGGCAATGAGCTTTATTATTAGTTTATATTTAACTATAAAAATTGTATGAAGTTAAATGTATATGCAATAATGCATAATTACAATTTAATTGGTGTAAATGAACTATTATTAAACGATCAAATTATATGAAATTGAATGTAATAATGCATAATTGCAGTTTAATTGGTGTAAACGAACTATTTAAAAACAATGTTTAAAATGCTTATCACTACAAAAATTTTTGTTGTTAGTGTTTTAAGTCTTTTAGAATAAGTATTTAAACTGTAGATATTTCGTTAATAAAATCAGAATAAAATTAACCATCAAAAAAAAAAAGTTTTATCTCTAACTAGTTTGGCCCCACCCGTGGTAACCGAATTAGTTATAAAATTTATTAATTTTAACAAGTTTGGTCTTACAAACCAAACAGATAAATTGTTAAAGTTACATTCACTAATTAATGTTCTGAGCTCTTTTGTTTTTTGTTTTTTTTTTAATACTGCATTTTTATCATACCTCGTGGTTATGCTTGTGTTGTTTTGAATTTTTCTTGGGTTCAATATGTCTACCGAAACTCAGATAAAACGATGCAAACAGTGCAATAAGAATTTTGAAGAGTTTTTGAAGGAATTATCGGAGTTCGTTGATTGATTGATTGATTGATTTCGAATGTACGGCCAAGCATTAAGCAGGAGATCCCGGAAAGCGCCGGGCCCACCGTACACCCATTTTTACATTTACTTGGAAGGATAAGGAAGGATATTAGTAATGTTTGAGATCGACCAGGTTACAAACACCGTTACAGTCAATAGTTAGTAAATTTTGTGTGGTAGGATGGGAAAGGTATGTTAGTAATGACAGAATTGGTCCGGTTTCCCGGTGGCCAGTTTCAAACTACTGTTAGTATTCGACAATCACAATTGGTTACTTTATTAGTTGATCATTTCTCTGGAATCCGGGGGCTGGAACTCAGGACTCCCTAAATTTTTTATCAGGACTTAAAAATTATTAATGTTATAATTCCCAGGCGACTCTGAAAGTTCAATCCAATTAATAAAACACCATAATACCAAATTTTATTACTTAAATGAATAATTTATGTAACCGTATCTTTAGCATCCCCATGCACACATCATACACCCATTTTCACATACCAACCAAAACCGATATAGGTTATTGATTTATTACCCTAAACCTTAATTAAAAATTATTAATGTTGCCATTTCCCTCAGTCCGCCTTTCATTAATTTACCTGATAAAGTATTTAAGAAATTTAAAATTACTAAGCTAAGATTATAATTAATCCTTATAACAATAAATATAAAATTAAAATAAAATAAAATAAAATTGAAATTAAACTTTAAAATTAATATGCAATTCCCAGGCGATTCTGAAAACTAAATTTAATTAATAAACCGCCTAATAGCAAAATTTTATTTCTTAAATGAATAATTAATATAACAGAATCTTTTGTATTAGTTGGGACAGACTCGACCCGTTTACAGACCGCAATGCGATCGATAGTTAGTAAATTTTTAGTGGAATATATAATAAAAGTTAATACAAGACAGCACAATCTAGCTACTTTATTTGTGATCATTTCTCTGGAATCCAAGCCGGATACTCAGGACTCTCCACATCTAAATCAGGGCTTGTTAGGCTAAAACCAAAAAAAAAAAAAAAAAAAAAAAAAAAAAAAAAAAAAAATTGTTTAGGCCAATAATTTATAGATTTAGATGCTGAATTTGCAACAGATCTATAGAGCAATAAAGACAATTTTCATTGAAACTATTTTGATGATAAAGTGTAAATAAATAACTGACCTTGGCAATAAACAAATGCCGGTCGGTGTATTCAAAAATTAAACCACACTCGTAGTTAGTTAGCTAATCGTATTCAAATACTAAAAATCTTGTTGGTGTGTAAAATAAAAACTTAATTTTATTTATTATGTTTTCTGTCCATGATTCTGCTGTAAATATATACATAGATGTATTACATTATATTCACGAATTCACGATCTTGGTCTTTATCTAGTTACTAGTTGTCAACTTTAAAAATGACATCATTTCGAACATCACAGCGTCACTTTACGTAATCTGAAATTCCTCGAATATTTTAAAAGATGATTCAAACCTTCTTAAAATAAGCACTTTAACCTTGAAACGGAATCGTTTCGTAATCATATAATCAGAAACCATAATTGTTTTATGAAGAAATAGTTTTTCAAGTTCAACGGCCGCGATTTGCGCGAAAAAAAGCGTGTTGATGACTTTAAGTCGTTGCTTTTTTCTTTAGTCTCTTTAAATGAAAGTGAATTCCGATCTTATTTGGAATTATTTGGCAGTCACTCTTATTTTATATTTGAGAATAGATATGAATCTCTATTCTACGTAAACTGGATGCACTTGCTTAATATTTCTTATATTGTTTCGGTATAAACAATTTGATTTAACTGTACAGAAGTTTTGGTCTTAAAATTTCTAACCAATCACTAATTAAATAATTTGTAAAAATTAACCAAAACTTTACCGGCATTTCATAGTTCTATTTAATGTTAGCTCATCTGTACTAACTGCCGATCATTGAACCGTGATATACCAATTGGAAATTGAAGAAATTTTTAGAAATATCTTAATAGTACATATACCACTTGGGTTAGGTATAAGTTTTGCATTTAACTATAATAGATTCCTCAACTTTTATGTGTAAATATACTATCGTTTCCCTAAAAAAATGGATTTTTGGTTTTTAATTTTTTGTCGTAATAATATACCAACTGTTGGGAAATTAAAACTTAATAGCATATGCCAGTGATTACACTATTTGGAGGTACAATATTTGGCAACTAACAGTACTGGAATGCCCGTGTTGTCCAAAAGTATAGTTTGTACTCTACTCAATATTTTAGCAGGCATTCAGAATTGAAAGTTAAGCTTTGTAACCAAAATTGAACAAAATCCTTTCTGATTAATTTTGGATCTAAAACAAATGAGATACTAAAAACAAAAATAAGTTATCACAATTGTGTTCACCATTTTCAGTTATCTAACATAGCTATTTTTATTATTTTCTGATTAGTAAATTCGTGAGATATTGAAAAAAAGTAAATTTATTGATAAAATTTAAAATTAAAACAATTAGCTATAAGTAGTATTCTCAATATGTAATTTTGTTTAATACAAAACTACTACAACGAAATTTATATGAATGCAATTTCCCCTCTATTAAACACCTCTGACAGACTGCTGTCATTGTTAATAATTTTATTCAATATTACGAAAAAAGAAAACAGAACAAAAATTTTAAATTTATATTAATAAATTCGTTTTTATATATAGTTTTATTATTAAATGCATATATGTAACAAGAAAAATAAAATTAAAAATATCTTACAGCGCGAACTTGTCGATGGAACATATAACAAATACATGTCCATACTTTTGATGCTAAAACCAAAAATGCACGAAAGTTCATTTGAAATTGTGACCACATTGGCAAGTTTAGTTTCCCAAAAATATTTATAATTAAAAAAATATTTTTAATAACAATATAACAGCTATTTTAATCTATAGTACACGACACTCATTAAATTTAATTTTTCATTTCTATATTATTCAAACACAATATTTTTGCAAGCGACGAGAAAAATACCAAAACAGAACGACAGAAATATTTTCGCGTTTTATTTTTAAGTTAAATACACTATTATCTACGATTTTAATGAAAATTTGAAAAAAAAAAACTTTAACGTAAAAGTAAATCTAATTTTTTATTTTAAAACACAAAAATATTTATATTTTTCCTATTATTTTATCACATTTTCTAAAAATGAGCGCCGACTGTAGTAAACACATATTCGATAGCGACCTAAAGGAATTATCGGAGTTCGTTGAATCTAAATTGGATACCGCATCACGGTCTCAGATTCAGCTTCGACTTAGTGATTTAATATTAAATTATGAAAACTTCAGAAAGAATCAATCGCTGTTTGAATCGTTAGACGAATCACAATTTGATTCTAAGATCCGAACCACCATGGATCACTCATATTATAACTTAAGACCGGCTTTAGAAGATAGGATAGCGGATCTTGTTAAAAAGAAGGTTATTCCAGTTACTAATACAGGTGAAGAGCTGTCATTCATTTCAAAATTACCTGAGATCAAATTAGACACTTTCACTGGTGATATTACAAGGTGGAAGGGATTTATCGAATCATTCGATAGTCATGTAAATAACAATCCTAAGTTAAATAATATAACCAAGTTCCAGTATCTAAAAAATTCAGTTGTAGGTTCCGCTTCTAAATGTTTTGAAAACCTTGATTTTATTTCCGCTAATTATGATGAAGCTAGACGCCTATTGATTGAGCGATTTGATAAGCCCAATCAGATAGCTGAAGAACATATAAAGGCATTGTTCTCAATTAATCCGATTGATAAGCCAACATCTCAAAAATTGTTAAACTTATTAGACGACTTTAATTCTCATGTTCGTTCACTCAAAACTCTTGGTCGTCCAGTCCAATATTGGGATGATATTCTGGTTTTTCTTATCTCCTCCAAGTTCGATTCACACACAAAATCTAAGTGGAAGGAATCATCATTGCCTAATGTACTTCCTTCGTTCGAGGATATTTCAAAATTCATTCATGTGCGAAGTCATAAAATAAATGAGAATAAATCTGATTCTTCATCTTTATCAAACGTACAACGAGAAGCAAAAAATTCAAAATCTCATCAATCACAACCAAGGCCGTTTAAACAAATGGCATTTGCTGCAGTAAAAGGATACAACTGTGCCTTCTGTAGTCAGATGGGACATTCAATTAATCGTTGTTATAAGTTTCGTGCAATGTCTGTTGACGAACGCAAAAATGCTGCAACCGAATTGAAACTTTGCACAAACTGCTTAAGATCATCACATCTTGTTGATCAATGCAATATTAAAACAATATCACAAACATCACACTTTATTGCATTCAAACAGCACAGTATCTGCAAGTAGTGTACAAGATCCTCGTCAGAGCAGTACTTCTTCTCAGATCAATTCCGGATCGTCTACAATCACTAGCATAATTTCGCCTAACGACAACCAAAATCTAACAACTTTAGTGGGTTCCGCTGGTCCAAAATTCATTTTCCTTGCTACAGCATTGGTTGAGATTCCAGATAGATATGGCCGTTCAATTGTAACACGAGCATTACTCGACTCAGGTTCTCAATTGAACTTTATTACAGATTCATTTATTTAACGTTTAATCATTAAAACTCATTGCTCAAATGTCAACATTAAGGGAATCGCCTGTGCTTCTACATCATCAACCAGGGCTTCAACGATTACGATCCAATCACGTATAAATAAATTCTCAGCGATACTTGAAGTCCACTTACTAAAGAAAATTTCAGATAAGCAACCGTCAGTTCGAATTGATTCTTCTGCATGGTCAATTCCTTCCAACATCAATCTGGCCGATCCGTCGTTCTCTGAGCCTCATGAAGTAGATTTACTTCTTGGAGCTGACATCTTTTTCAAACTACAATCTATTGGACAAATTAGACTAGGCGATAAATTACCTATTCTACAGAATACGATATTGGGTTGGGTTGTAGCTGGAGGAACTTCAATTTCATCACCTAATTCTAGCAACTGCAATTTAGTTGCATCTGAACCTCAATTAGATGAATTATTAGAACGATTTTGGAATATAGATGAATGTCATACTAACGATAAATCATCAGCTAAGTCCGATTGTGACAAACACTTCGAAGAGAATTTCTCTAGAGACATCGATGGCAATTTTATCGTTAAACTTCCTTTCGCTTCAAGTCCAGCTTTGCTGGGTGATTCGTCATTTTTAGCCAAGAAAAGATTTCTTATGCTCGAAAAACGGCTCAACAACAATCCAGAAATTTCTTTGCAATACAATTCCTTTATGAAGGAATATGAAACTCTTAATCATATGGAATTGGTTAAGCTTGTTGAACCTGTAAACTACTATTTGCCACATCATTATGTAATGAAACCCGATTCATCGACAACTAAGTTAAGAGTCGTGTTTGATGGATCGGCAAAATCCTCAAGCGGTTACTCTATCAATGATCTTTTGATGAATGGGCCAGTTGTTCAGAATGAACTATTCGCTGTTCTTCTTCGATTTCGGTCTCACATTCATGCTTTCACTGCTGATATTTGCAAAATGTATCGGCAAATTTTACTCAATTCCGATGATCAAAAATACCAGTATATCTTCTGGCGATACAATCCATCTGAGGTGCTCCAAACGTTCAGACTAAAGACAGTCACATATGGTACTACTTCAGCACCATATTTGGCAACACGCTGTTTATTCCAACGTGCACTCGATTTTCAATCAAGTCAACCAACAGCTAGTGCAGTAATTCGTGATGACTTTTATGTCGACGATTTGTTGACTGGTTCAGACGTTGAAGAAGATGCAGCAATGTTGAAAACAATTATTACTACTATTTTGCAAGGCGCCAATTTACCATTGCGTAAATGGTGTTCTAACAATTGGGAACTTCTCAATGACATTCCAACCGAAGAACGTGAAGTGCAATATCAGATCGACGATAAAACTGGTATAAAAACTTTAGGTATGTACTGGCATCCAGTCCCAGATCATTTTCGTATCAATATCAACTTGGATTCTACAATTACCTCATCATTTACTAAACGAAAAATAATATCCCAAGTTGCAAGGATTTTTGATCCTCTTGGAATAGTGTCACCGATCGTAGTAGTTGGTAAACTACTATTACAAAAGCTATGGTCATTAAAATTAAATTGGGATGAAAGTCTACCAATAGCATACCATACATATTGGACTAATTTTCTTAAAGAACTCCCAAAATTAAGTCAGCTAAACATTCCACGTCATCTGTTTAACGGCCACAAGAAACATCCAGGAATTCAATTGCATGGTTTCGCTGATGCCAGCGAAAAGGCTTACGGTGCCGTTGTCTATGTACGTTTCCAAAGCCTAAAGGGTTATTCTGCTAACTTAATGTGTTCAAAATCTCGAGTTTCTCCCTTAAAGCACGTTACTCTGCCTCGACTTGAGTTGTGTGCAGCACAACTCCTGGCTAAACTTATGCAAAAGGTTTTGGGTATTTTAAACTTTAAGGTCGAAGCATGTTACTACTGGACAGATTCGATGATAGCTCTTCACTGGATTAGGTCTTCGTCATCCAAATGGAAAACCTACGAAGCACACCGTGTGTCGAACATTCAAACATTATCCGATCCTAATAAATGGCTGCACGTAGAATCCAAATTAAACCCAGCCGATTTGATATCAAGAGGGACATTTCCTGAATTACTAATGAATTCCGAACTGTGGTGGTTTGGACCTCATTTTCTCCATTCGTCAATTGAGGCTTGGAATGATTCAGAACAACACACAGATTCAATTGAGGTCATCGAAGAAAAATCTAACTTTACGACCGTAACTGCAAGCGCTGAACCTGTCGATAATCTCTTGGATCGAATACATTGTAAAAATTCTTTGGTGACAATTCAAAACGCATTCGGTTATGTTCATCGTTTCATCAATAATAGCCGTTTCAAAACTACAAGGATAACTGGGCCTTTGACCGCTGAAGAAATAGAAACTGGTTTGAACACAATAATACGTCTAGTTCAATCTACCTGCTTTCCAACAGAGTACAAAGGATTACAACAGCCTGGCTTTCTAGTTCATCATCCAGCATTGAAATCACTTTCACTATTTATGGATCAACAAAAGATAATTAGAGTTGGTGGTCGCCTAAAATTTGCAGCGATTTCTTATACATCTCGACATCCAGCGTTATTGCCTAGCAATCATTACTTTACCACCACACTAATAAGTTTCATTCACAGAAAGAACCTTCATGTTGGACCACAAGCACTTTTAGCAGCCGTACGACAATCTTACTGGCCAATAAACGGAAAACAGCTTGCTAAAAGGGTGTACCGGCAGTGTGTAATGTGTTGTCGTGCAAAACCAAAATTTCCTGAACAACTAATGGCAGATTTACCGTCAGAATGTGTTAACCCTGCACCACCATTTTATAACGTTGGTATAGATTATGCAGGACCGTTATTCATCCATTATCGAATACGTGGGAAGGTTCCAACTAAGACATTTTTAGCTGTTTTTGTATGTCTTGTTACAAGAGCCGTTCATCTAGAATTAGCATCAGACCTCACTTCTGCTTCGTTCATTGGTGCATTTCGTCGCTTCATAGCTACAAGAGGTCTATGTAAAACTGTATTTACAGACAATGGGACCAATTTCGTAGCAGCCAACTCTGAATTACACGAGCTATATAAGATGCTTCACGACACAGATTTTCAACAGCAGCTTAATTCATGTTCCGCAGATGATCAAATTGTATGGAAGTTTTCACCACCTGGTTCTCCACATTTCGGTGGTATTTATGAAGCTGCTGTTAAGTCAGCTAAATATCATATTCGTCGCACGATGGGAACCGCTAACTTAACGTATGAGGAGCTCAACACACTAATAAAACAGGTTGAAGCCGTATTAAATTCGCGTCCCATTACTCCAATTACTACCGATGATAATTTGGAAATATTAACACCTGGCCATTTTCTCATTGACCGATCATTAACTGCAATACCCGAGCCAAACATAATAAATCCTGATGGCATAAAAACTGCTAAGCGCTGGGAGTTGGTGAACCTTTTATACAAACAGTTCTGGTCAAGATGGTCAACTGACTATTTACAGCAACTACAGCACAGGTATTATTGGAAGGATAAACATAAAAACATCACTGAGGGAACAATAGTTATCATCAAGGATCCAAATCTTCCACCTCTCAAATGGAAATTTGGGAAAATAACTGAGCTTCATTCTGGCCCAGATGGATTAGTACGAGTCGCTTCGATAAAAACTTCAACTGGAACTATCAAACGAGCCATGGTCAATCTCTGTCCACTTCCAGTAATTGTTGAATCACAGAGTGTTCAAGATGGGGGAGACTGATAAAGAACAGCATAATAAATATTCATCATATGTTAAATTACTTTATAGTCATTAATTTTTAGTTTCATTATCCTAAATTCACCTCTGTTTATATACTTTTCATTTGCATTATATACTACATAAAATTCATATTTGCATTATATAATTACCAACATTTATAATTTTTCTATTTTCTCATTACATACAATATTTTTATATTTTGTTAAGAAGTTGTCCAAGTTGTTGTTGCCTTTTGCATTGTTAACTCTCTCTTGAGTTTAGCACGGGACAAGTAAAAAATAAATTGTTGGCCATTCGATAACAATCATTTCAATAATTCACATTTATTCTTACCGTATAGAAAATATACGAATATTATATAAACATCAATTGTTTTATTTGGAAGCCTCATTAATATTTTGAGATCGCTGGATTTATCACATCAGTCAACATATCGAAAATTCTCCAATTACTTAGCAGCCTTAGCTCAACAGTAAAATATTATTCAACGAAACGGAAAACGCTCCGCTTCATTATCAATTAAAATAAGGAGGATCTCACGATCACTATATAAAATAAAAATTAACAAAACAAAATGAAAAAAAAGGTTGGGTCATTGATCATAAGCAATCCCGACAGTGAAAATAGTAAATAAGAAAATAGCAAAGCAAGAAAACATATAACCAAAAACAATACCCTAGACACACTGCGATTTAATAAAACCGATTTAGTGAATTTTTCGAGATTAGTCGTAGTGTGTCAACCACGATTTAGCTAATCCCTTTGTTTTTCCATATAATACTTATAAACTAGTTTAGCTAAATCGGATTTATTAAACCATAGTCTGTCTAGGGTATCATGTAATCCTTTAATGAAAGCACACTTGCAAATGAAACAAAGAAAAATCTATTGTACTTGTATTAATATTGGTGTAGTGATAAAAAAAGTGTTAGTGATATGTAGATTTTTTGTATAAAAACGAGATCAAATCGACCAAAGAGGTATTCTTTTCGATTTCGTTGGATGAGCGGCAAGCTCTCACCAGTGGTAAGCGGCAAATCAAGCATATCGCGTTCCTAATACAATTAAGGAATGAAAACAGTTATTTAAAAAGTGTATTTAAATAATTAAATAAAAAAATTAAAATGTTAAAATAAACAAAAACCACGCCTTTATTGGTCTTTGTTTTGTTTAAATTATAAGTTAAAATTGTAGCACTTTTTTGTATGGCGGTATTCTACAAAAAGAAAAAAAACAACGAAATATTTTGCTCAATTATACGTGGATAGGTATATTTGTAAGTTAAATGTAATTAATTATTATTATTATTATTTTTTTTGATTTTGTTAAAAAATAAAACAAATTGAAGTTATTGAAAAAAGAAAGAAAGAAAAATTTGTGCATATCATTATTTTTACCCCGACCTCGCTGAGTTAGATTGGGCGGCAAATTAAGCGCCAAGTGCAACGTACCGTAACAATAGGAAAGTTTATTAAAACTTGTATTACGTGTATCGAGTTCCGGCCCAAGTCGGGAAAACATGAAGGATTCATATTGATCATATTGGTCCATATGCAATGATCAAAGTGATTTTTTTGGATTCCCCGACGAATTTCCGGAATATAATCCTGACGAGATGGGAAAACTTAATGTGAGCCTTGCTTTAAAAATAATACCTGAATTCGACAGAAGCTCAGTAAATTTACACAAATTTATTAATTGTTGCGAAATCATATACAATCCCCTATCAACCGACGAATAGGCACTTTTTATGACTTTAATTCCTTCTCGTTTATTAGGCACAGCTTATGATATTATAAAATAGCAGACTTTTGATAATTGGCCTGATTTAAAGACCGAACTTAGGAAACAATTCGGTGAAAAACGGTCTTTGAAATCCATTCAAGTTCAGCTGATTCAAGCATCACAGTCTAGAGGTGAGAAAATTCAAGTTTACGCCAATCTCGTCGAAAGATTATTATCAGATTTAAATAAAGTTAGTGCTGAAGGGAAAGACAAGAATAAAGTTGATGTTATAATAGACATGAATTGTAAAACCGCTCTTCGTGTTTTTCAAGAAGGTTTGAGAGATGATCTCAAGCTCATCATTAAAGTATATAGATAATGAAGCAATATGAAAAGCTTTAGAAGAAGAAGAACTCATTATTAAATCTAGGAAGTCAGTTCCATTAACGCATGTACCCAGATCTAACATTATTTGTCATATTTGTAAGAGAGTAGTAGGTCATATTGCCATTCCAAATATCAAGTTCCGCCAAGAACGGTAATTATTCTTTTAACCAAGCTAGATCTGCACAGTGAATCACTTATCAGTAACTTGCGTTTATTGTAAGCATCCCGGACATTATATAAGTGAGTGCCGCAAAAAGAAGTTTGCAGACGCAAGAAGAGTTGATTCCGAGCCCAACACAACCAACGCTAATTATTCGAATTCTAACCCATCCAATTCAATAAATCATATGCCACCGGGAAACTTGACGGGACTCGAATAACCCAGCATTTGGTAAGGACTTTTTAGAAAAGTATAGTTGTAAGATTGATTTTGAAAATAAAACTCTTGAAATTCCATTGGAAGAGTACACTGTTATTCTGGATTTTGTATCTGCACCTTCTAAAATTTCTATTCCGGCTCGAAGTGAAAAAATTACAATGCAAACAATTCACCGTGTTGATTAATGGTAAAAATCAAACCATTTCAATCGACCGGCTCAAACCGGCTTACGGCATACTGTGTTCCACTGACCAAAAATCAGTTTGTAAAACACCTAAAACTGTCCGTATTTCAGCCGAATAAACATTTTTTTGTGGAGGAATTCAACTTGCGGGGGAGTCATGTAGTGATTCACTCATGCAATTAATTATTCCAATTCGTTTATCCCTACAATTATTCGAAATGCAACTCATTTCGACTATAAAATATAATTGTATTTGAATAGCCTTTTTTTGAGTTTAGTAGTGACAATTAAGTGTATTTTGATTTGCTCTAGGGTTCGAATCTGTGCTTAAATATATTCCACATATAATATATTTGTACCTAGAGTTCGCTACTTTGTACTAAGCAGATATCTTAGACACCTTAGTACAACACTCAAAAACGATTTCACCACCATCTTTTGTAGTTATTCATAACTAATCATCAAATAATGTTTTAGCACAATTTAACTTTTATTCCAGTGCGCTGATTTACGAACGCAAAATATTCATCATATATTTTTAGTTCATCGTGTCAAAAATACTTACACACACACTCTCTCATGGTTAAGCACGGCGATACCTTCTTGCCGGCTGTGACATATTTCAATTTTTATAAAATATAAAAATTATTATAACTAAATTATTATAATTCCGGGTTGAAAATAATTAAAATAAAATTACAGTCGTTTCATAGCGTTGTATGTAGTGAAATAAATAATTAACGTGGTGGTGGTTTTTTATATCCCCATATTTATAACGTTTGGATTAATATAAATAAATGCGGCACACGCCAATAAATTTGTGTAGCCGCTTGTGAATCAATTAAGTCCCGTTTTAATTACCCCGGAATTTATCTCAGAATAAACGTACAGACTCCATAATTTTAAACATTATTATAACTTATTATGTTATTTTAAACAATAATATAAAATAATTAGTTATTTATTAATCGTTCCATATTCCTGAAGCTAAAGCTGATGATCCACCATATTTTTTAGGTACACATCAAAAATATAAAAGTGACTAAAATATGTTATTGAGGCACATTATAAATATTTCATACAATAAAATATTTCTTATTCTATTAAACAAAATAATAGTTTTATTTCAATTAATATGTTTTATTTAATTAGTGCATCATATTTCAAAATTTATGTTTACGTAAGCATTTGTTAAATGTTTGTGTTTTGTAATCGTGTTGTTTCCATTTTTACTCGGCTTTTCATTTCAATCGAACGACTCAAGCCGACATACGAAATTCTCTCGGCTGATAACACATCATGCCCTCGTACACACAAACGAGTCCGTTTTGCTACTATTAATTCAAGCATATTCTAACAAGGAGAAAATCACTTGCGGAGGAGTCCTGTAGCGGTCCATTCATACCGCCGCAATACATTAACAAAACAATTTATTAATGTAGGAATACACATGTATCAACATACAAAGTCAGGCATTAGGGAACGCACCCACATACATATTATGGAACGCACCTATTTTTCCAACAAGCAACCCAACTTACACAATTCACTCATTCAAACTATACTGCAAATTCATTTTTCTTCTCCTTTTTTTATTCATCTGCTTCAAAAAAGCAAAAACCATCATCAATCGTTTACAAGTTCAACACGGGCACATTCCTTTTTGGTGCGCGCTTTCATTTTTTCCATTTTTCGGTGAATTTAATACTTTTAAAAATACAAAATTGATTTGAATTAATTTTGTCTTTCGAGCAAAAAAAAAATGTATAGTGATGATTAATATTAAAAAAACCGAATATTGTATAATTTTATAAAGAACATAATAAATTGTAAAACACAAAAAAAACAACGGTGTTATATCCACAATACTCCTTTAGGTGAACATCAAGGGATATTACGCACTTATCGACGCCTACGCAAGTATTATTATTATCCAAAAATCTTACGTCAAATTGAAACATACATCAGGTCCCTTGCCTTCCAATCATCATAACAATCGGTGCATACTAACCATAAAGGACGACCTCACGGTGTATTCCTTGGCTTTGGCAGTGCCGAATCTATAGCCAAAGCTGAAACTATAGCCAGGGCGTTGATAGAGTAGGTTATCTGCGTTTTTGGAGCCCCGAGAGGATTATTAACCGAACAAGGTTCAAATTTCATAGAAAGTTTTTTTAAGGAATGTTGCAAAATTCTATGAATCTGACAAATGAATACCATTGCTTTTCATCCTCAAACCAACAGAGTTCTTGAGCGATCATACCGTACTCTAACCGAATATATCCATCATATAATTGCTTTAGAATCACTAGAATGGGACTCTTGGTTACCTTACTCAATATTGATTTATAATAGTACATCTCACACAACCACAAATTTTATGCCGTACGAGTTGTTATTCGTATATAAACCCAATACACCTAGTTCCTCTAATTCCCCGCTTTACAAATATTAGCATATCAATATCTGTGAGCAACTCTAAAGATTTGTTCGTATACTTTAGCATCGCATCCCAAAAGTGACCAGGAAGTGTAAAATAGTGTGCGGGATCTAATCCATAAGTTTTATGAGAACTATAACGAAACTGTTCGAAAACATCCGCTAATAATAATACATCTGTTTTCGAGATAAAAATCCGAATATTCACCTAAATCACATATGTTGAATTTAC
This sequence comes from Tipula vernalis, assembly GCA_958295665.1. Lineage (NCBI taxonomy): Eukaryota > Metazoa > Arthropoda > Insecta > Diptera > Tipulidae > Tipula > Tipula vernalis. The sequence goes on along the minus strand of OY282558.1, from coordinate 331,425,444 downwards.
TCCAAACATTTTGAGCATGTGCATATTCTTTTTCGGTAATATTACTATCATTTAATTTATTGTAGAATTGATCAATCGGCGGGAGCTGTTCTTCTAAAAATTTATGAGAACTATCCAAATAGTCATATGGATAAACCCCCGTTTTAGTTAACAATATAAATTTGTCTTTTGAAATTAGCGGAAACTCTGATTTTAAATTGGTGAAAGTGGTCAAGTATGATGAAAGTTGATCTAAACTTTTATCCATAAATCTCAAGGAATCGATAAATCGAAATTTGGTTAAATGAAAATTTAAATGTTTAGTAAACGATATATATTTCTCCTTGTTAATTGGAAGTAAATCTACTCTACCCGGCATATCGGAGGCTACATTTTCTATAATAAAATGTGAATCATAACCACTTAGATTATGAAAAACGATTGGTACAGTAAGACCTTCTCTATAATTTATATTACAATTATTATGCGCAGCCCCTCTAAACTTATCAGTGAAATGGCAATGATCGCGAACTCTTATATCATCAATATTAAAAAGTTTTTCGCATATATGGCATATCGACGCTGTTTTAAACAAAGAATATTCTTCTTCAGTTAGAACTCCATTTCTACCGGATTACTTAACACTTCATTTCACATAATAACCTATACTACATGGCTCATGGTTTTGATATTTATTATTAATTTCTACTTTTTCTAATAGACATTCTAAATCTGCATAAATTATAAATGGCGTAATTATTTTATTTTTTAAATTTTTGAATTGAGCGTTTTTTTCTCCATTTGTAGGTAATCTAATTTTACAACTGTTTTGATTAATGCAGTTCTCACCATTTTTTAGTAGTACTTCCATTGAATGAAAATAGTGGATACATCGTTCACAAAAATATTTTTGCCCATGCCTATTCTCCCCAATTGCATTGACAACAGCCGAGAAAGATTTTTTATCTATACGTAATGATATCTGATCGGCTCATAGTCACTTAATTCAGCTCCTGATCCATCTTCTTCTTCATCAACCAGCTAATATTTATTTTGAACTCACAGTAAATTTACGTCTATCTCTTTTATTTTTGGATAAATATGTTGGCAATGTAAGGTAATTCTCTGATTTTAATAATTTTAATATATATACATATATACATATATATACATTGATTGAAATATTATTCTGTTTTTCAAATCGGGGAATTTGGTTAATTGACATTGGGAATTGTATTCCTGTTGTATTGAACTCTTTAGAGTAGTGATGATATTTGAATATACGTTGTGGATTTTTTTTTACTGGATGTAATGCAGCCATTAATGACCATGCAAAACATGCATCATCACAATTTTCAACGTTGACGCAAGCTTTCTTTTTTTTTAAATTTCATCAAGCACCTCTATGTAAGATGATCCCAGTTGAGGTGTAAATTTATTAATGTTCATAGTTAAGTTCACGACTGCAGATATAGCCCAACCGCTTTGCTTCTCTTGGAACTTGTAGCGGCTCGTTCACTTATTCATACCTTTATTTATTTTACATTCACTCACCACCACAATCAGTTTACATACATTAATCTCGAACACATCTCGAACACATTTACAAAAGCAAAGGAATGCACCTTTTATTCCAGGTATACCAACCGCGCGATAAATAACCAAAATATCTAAGCGTCAATATAGTAGTACAAAACGAGAGGTGAAAGAAAACAGAAACGAGTCTGCTCTCGATCTTCAACACGTCTTGCCGACCACCATCGCGCGGTATAAAAATGGTGGTGGAAAATAAAATGTTTATCATATAACTAAATTAAATTAAAATATATTAATTAAAAGTAAATTAAGTTAAATGTGTTATTATTTATTTGTGAACACGTTATTTGACGTGATGAAACGGCGGATCATAAGAAAAAACAAGCAAACAGCCGTTTATTCGTACAAGATACTAATAACAAACTTTCATTTCTGATCGATACGGGAGCGGATCTTTCCGTCATCCCATATCAAAACTTTTTCACTCTCAATTCTTCAAAAAATACTGATCGGCCGCCAATGGCACAACAATCAATACCTACGGAAGCAAACTCCTCCGGGTAAACATTGGGCTTAAACGAACGTTCACACATGCTTTTATTTTAGCAGCTGTGAACCGTCCAATCATTGGCGCCGATTTTCTCAGCAAATTTGGACTCCTTGTCGATTTAAAACACAGAAAGCTGATTGATCCAGCAACACAGCTGTCAATCAATGCTTCAATGGTTCGAGTGAACACACCTACTCCGATCCATTTCGCAATCGACAACGGCTACGGCACTTTGCTGAAGAAGTTTCCTTCTTTAACAGCAGAGGCGAATTACAATTTGCCAGTTCGACACAACGTGGTTCACCACATTGTCACAGCAGGCCATCTGCCTGTGTCAAGACCACGCAGGCTAGATCCAGTTCGCCACAAACCGCATTCGCAGAATTCCAACACATGGTGGAATTAGGGATTTGCCGGCCATCAGCATCGTCCGTCTCTTGTCCACTTCACATGGTGAAGAAGAAAGATCAAGATTGGAGACCATGTGGAGATTATCGTAGGTTAAACACAGTCACAACACCTGATCGTTACCCGATACCCCACATCCAAAACTTCTCAATGCACTTGCATGGATGCAAAATATTCTCCAAAATTGATCTTGTCAGGGCTTACCATTTAATTCCCGTAGCACCTGAAGACGTTCATAAAACGGCGATCACGACACCACTTGGCCTCTTCGAATTCACCCGAATGCCATTCGGTCTACGAAACGCCGCTCAAACGTTTCAGCGCTTTATGAACGAAGTCGTTCGCGATTTAGACTTCGGGTTCGTCTACATTGATGACATTCTTGTGGCTTCACACTCTGAGGAACAACACAAACTGCACCTGGAACAACTCTTCCATAGGTTAACTGAGTTTGATGTTCACATTAAGAGTTCAAAATGCGTCTTTGGCGCATCCACTCTTGATTTCCTCAGTCACAAGATAACCCCTAATGGTATTCTACCGTCTGAAGAACGAATTAACGCCATTAGGGAATTGTCAGCTCCAAAGTCAATCAAAAGCATACAGCGATTCGTCGGTATGGTAAATTACTACCACCGATGTATACCAAAACTCGCTGAAACACTCGCACCAATTCATGATCACTTGGCAGCATTACTAAAGAAGCCCAAGACAGCCAAGAGCTTCTCTTGGCCCGACGAATGTCAACAAGCATTCACGTCGCAAAAAACTGAATTGGCACAAATAACACTTTTAGCGCATCCAATGAGCGACTCAAAGTTCAGCGTTACTACTGATGCATCAAACACTGCCGTCGGGGCAGTTTTGCAACAGTACAACAACGAGTGTTGGGAGCCACTTGGATTTTTCTCCAAGAAACTCTCGGATGCCGAAATTAAATATTCCGCATTCGACCGGGAATTACTCGCAATTTATCTAGCAGTTAAACACTTCAGATATTTTGTCGATGGTCGGGACTTCACTATTTACACCGACCACAAGCCTCTGACTAGAGCAATTCAGTCTAAAACTGAACGTAATCCAAGGCAATCTCGCCACTTGGATTAAATAAGTCAATTCACCACGGATATTCAGCATGTTCATGGACATGACAATGTTGTCGCGGACATACTATCCCGCACAACTGACAACGAAACGGCCACATTCGAGACACATTTCGACTTAACAAAAATCGCAACCACACAAAAGGCAGACCTAGAACTTCAGAATTTGTTTTCTGGTTCCGAATGTCACACTAGTTCATCAATGAAACTAGAGCTTTTTAAACTACCTGGCCTCGAAATCGTCTGCGAAACATCTACTGGGTACAATCGCCCATACATCGCAGAATCATTACGTCGAACCATTTTCGATACATTACACAATATTTCGCATCCTGGTGTCCGTACAACTCGTAAATTGATTACTGCTCGCTACTTTTGGCCTAACATAAACAAGGACGTAGGCAATTGGGCTCAGTCTTGTTTATCCTGCCAACGTACCAAAGTCCAACGGCACACAAAATTACCTCATGGACAATTCGAGATTCCACCTTGTCGATTTGAACATATCCACTTAGACATTCTTGGACCACTTCCACCATCTGATGGATATTCATATTTGCTCACATGTGTCGATCGCTTCACTCGCTGGCCCGAAGCATATTGCATGACCAATATGTCGGCTACAACCATTGCCACAACATTCGTCAATAATTACGTATAACGATTCGGCGTGTCCCTTCACATCACAACCGATCAGGGAACACAATTCGAGTCAAAATTGCTGGTAATATTGAGTATGATTACTCACAAGATACCGAAATTGAAGAAGAGGATTTTCGGCAAGAAGCCTCGGATCAGTTGGATTCATCCAATTAAATAAACTTAAAAACTCAGCATTACCTTTGTTACGAAATCGGCACAATTTCGTACCAGGTTTTCCTCAATTCACACGCACCCGCTATTGAGATATTATTATGTCAAATGAGGTTTAGTTTTGTCCCGTTCTGTATTGTTGGTGTGTGCGTAGCTGTACAACATGTATTTGGATGTACTCATGTACCGGTAGACTTACCATTACCAAAAATTCGACATGCTATGAATTCTGTATGGGATTGCATTTATTTTTTTTATTTTCCTCTCCTTCGCTTACAAGTACCTTGATTCAAAGCAGTTTACTGTTGGCGAATTGAATGCAATTTATGTTTACGGTAGTTTATTGATTTAGAGCTGTTCCTGTTAAATTACTGAATTGAAAGCAGTTACGTTTATGGTGTTTATTGATTTGTGAGCTGATTCCGATAAATTGAGGAATTTGTTAGCGGTTTACGGTAAATTTCATTAATTGAAAGCAGTTTACGGTTGGTGAATTGAAAGCAATTTATGTTTACGGTAATTTATTGATTTGGAGCTGTTTATGATAAATTGAGGAATTTGTTAGCGGTTTACGGTAAATTTCATTGAACGCAGTTTACGGTAATTGTTGTTGTGATCTGTTTACGGTCAGATGTTAGTGTGAGCGGTTTACGGTAAATTATTGATTAGGAAGCTGTTTATGATAAATTGGTGAATTGAAAGCAGTTTACGGTGATTAATATTTATGAGCTGTCTACGGTGAGATATTAATTTGTGGGCGGTTTACGGTGATTTATTGATCTATGATTACCATGAATTCCTGAATTGAGAGCGGTTCACGGAAAAAAAGAGGAATGGATTGATGTGGGGGAAGCTGTGTTGGTCAAGGTACGCCTAATACACCGGTTTACTATACTACACCGGTTTATAATTCTGTTTTTTGTACATTCTATATAGTTCTTTTGTCATAAACATTATATAAACATTTTTTTTCAGGTGGCGTTATCCCAGGTCGAACACGTTCATTCTCTCCTTACCCTTTTTTTCTCTTTCCTTACGGGTACTACATTTTATTTTTGTCATAGTTTACTCGTTTCTTTGCTCTTTTACTAAACCTGTCCTTTTCATATGAGAAATGGCAGGGTGCGTGTTATTTGGGAGACCGGATCCTTACCGTAATCTAGTTATTTGTTTTTTTTCCTCATTATTATGGTCGTTCCCTCATCAGTGGTGATGGAGGAGTAGTAAGATGTGGTTGAGTCGGAGTGGGAGCGGATTCATTCTCCATGTCGGAAGTCCCAATCCATAACTTTCTGGTCGTGTCGGTCTCTCATGGCAGGCTGTGGGAGAGATGGACACAGCACATGTGTTGACCGTTTGTGTAGGGATGACTGCGCCCATCACGCGGCGTCACTACATTGTTTGTTGCAGAGGCCTCCTTCCCTCTGTTACCGGCATCGGTACCAGTTGCGACCGGAAAGGCACTTCCGGTAGACTGACCGTTGATAAGGGGGCCTCTGTAGCAGACTGTTTGGGGATTCCGTTGGGTGCAGTGGTCATCCCGGACGGTCACACCCGGCTTATTATTCGCTTTTTCCTTGTCCCTGCAGACACATGTTGAGGTCGGTTCTTTTTTTTTTTTTTTTTCGCTAATGCGGTTATTCAAGCACGGTTTCATGTCCGGAAAACCCCACGCCATATCCTGAGCCTAGTCACCTACCATCACCGCACCGGACCTCTGAAATCGTGTCTGTTAACGAAGTCTTAGGACCTCCGTTACACCTTTCATATTTATAAAATTTAGTCCTACAAAAATATTAAAATTTTTTATTGCCACCGAAGCAAATAAAAGTTTTATCAATCCTTTACTAAACGGATTAAAATCATTCCGCCAATTAAAGTAAAAACAATGTTCAAAGAATACCAAATCAATAATGCAGTAACTTTTAGTGGATTAATGGAATTTAAAACTAAAGAACCTATTGAGTTTCTCCTATTTAAATTTCATGAATATTTCGGTGGTCTAATAGGATTAGAAACACTTCAAAAATTCAACGCCAAAATTAATTTCCAAAACTCATGTCTGGAAATCCCTAATGTATTTATTCCTCTAAATTTCTCCAATATTACTACTCAAGTATTTTCAATAGAACCCAGAACCAAACAAATATTTAATATTCCAGTAAATATAGGCAACGGCGAAATATATATTAAACCTATTATTATTGAGGAAGGTTCAGATATTGCCGAAGGAATTTATAATGCATATAATGGATAATCACTAATAAATCAAAAGAATTTATAATCAGACATCGAAAAACTCATGAGTGAATTGTTCATTTGTACCATTATTTGAGAATGAGTAAATTCAACACACACATAAAAAGTACAATACGAATATCAAGAGTTTTTTGTTTCGCGTTAGAGAAGTTTTCGTGTTTTCTTGAATATCCAAATTCTCTTTTCTGTTTTATGTTTCAATTCACATTGATAAAACTCAAATGAATTTTTTTAGCTTGCACAATGAAACTCTTTTGGTAGAAGAGCAGACATTGAAAATCATTCAGTTTTGAGTGTGCAATTGTGTATTAAAACACATGAGTTAAATACACTCAACATAATAAAGAATGAAATTTGTGTTGAGAATGTGGATATTCATCAAATTTCAGTTTTCTTTCTTCTTTCGATGAATTCACAAGCATTTAGTCTAAATGTGTGAAACAAGGATTCTTTTTGTCCTTTATGACGTTGTGTTTTAAAATTCATGTGTTTTTAATGCACACACAAATATGAATGATTTTCAATGATTTTTATTAAAAATGAAATGAATTATTTTTTTTTTTGTTCTGCATGAGCAAGAGTATTATAAAAAATGTAAAATAAAAAAACAACGGGCATGCCCGTGCACGCAAAAGAATTATGTGAAAACGAGTTAGTTTCTATTGAATCATTTCAAGCCTCTTTTATGGGCCTGAGAAACCAATGCAGATGTAGCCGACTGCTGTTCGCTCAATATTTAAATTTTACATTTTTGGTTTACAAATTCTATAAGTTATTCTATTTTGGGTTCGGAGGAGGAACCTTACATTAATTATTTAATTAAAAATTGAAATTTATAATTTATTTGTTGACAACGAGAAATACAAACCACTATATTTCAGTATAGCCATTTTTTGGTGAGCCTAACCAACGCACAGTTCTGTCAAGTTAATCATCTAAACCTGCACCGTACACTTTAAAATACACCATTATTCATAAACGGCATTCTTGTTGAAAATTCCATATTTAGACTTTTGTGAATGGTCACGGAAAACCCGGTGAACAAAGCAAAGTAACAGCGCTGATTTGATCAGATTGAACCAAATCAAAGAAAACGGTTCTATTAGACATAGGCGATATTATGACTGTAAAATCATAGCAGCACGAAATATGGTAGCATAACTCTCTGCGGCTTCTTCCTTGCGCTGATTTGATCAGATTGAACCAAATCAAAGAAAACGGTTCTATTAGACATAGGCGATATTATGACTGTAAAATCATAGCAGCACGAAATATGGTAGCATAACTCTCTGCGGCTTCTTCCTTGCGCGCATCTTTAGAAAATGTCATTCAAATAAATTTACCAGTTTTATAATTTTTCTTTCGTATAAACTACGAATAACCAAGCTCAGCTACAGCACGAGCAATATTAAACACAGCATACCGATTAAACAATTTCAAAATTATTCATAATATATAAGTGCCATTTTGACAGGAATTTTTTATTTATAATAATGATGCGCCGGATGTTTTTTCTGCTATTTAACATTAGACCACCTAAATTGTCTCAAGATAAATCAAATTTTGAATTGCTTTTTGGAAAAGTAGTAGTAGTTAAAATCATTTATTAACCGACCAGTCAAATATATTTTTGCCTGACTGTTAAGACTTAATCGTTTAACATTCCCCGCATTTACACAGTTCAAATTAATCATTAAATTCAAATTTAAAATTTGATATAATATCTCAAAATAGAAGTTACACAGCTGTAATTACGATGCATACAACTTGTAACACTTCGGGATTTTTTGCAACACTAAATGATATTTAGCTTTATTTTTCTAAATCTTCTTTTTAGAAAATAATTGTAGAAATAATGACTTAGTTATGTTAGTCTAAGCTATTTACATAAATGCATACAATAAATTTTCCAAATTTGTTATTTACTTAGGAGTGATAATAAGACGCCATTTTAAAAACTGTGCCGAAACTAAAAGATCACATGCCTTATCAATTCATGCGGGAAAGTATTAAGCGGAAAAAATTCACATAATCTATCAAGACACATTATAAGCTTTCATCCGGATATTGTCCATCAATTAAATTTAATAGATTGTATCTCGGATAAAGAGCATAATCCACCAATGGCAAAAAAAAAACAAAAAACTCATCAGTAAAAATAGGAGTTGATACTAACATAGCTATTATTATAGATTACCAAGGATTTCAAGAAATTATAAATCCTTTAGAGAGAGCGTTAGGCTTTAAACTAAATTCCCATAATATCGTTGACTACATTAAACCCATCTCACAGCAATTTATTGATTATTTAAAATCAGTGGCAAACTCAGTAATCAACCAACCCGATATAACTAAAAATATAAATTCCATCCGAAATAATATAAAAAAATTAAAGACTATAAAATATAGAAACCTTTGTTTAGGCTAAACAGTGAAAAATTACCCGTTCTCGACGTAGCCACAAGATGGGGTTCAACGTTCCTAATAATTAAAAATATTTGGGAAAACAAACATTTTTACAAGCAACTGGGTTAAAGTGATCCCAACATAGGGTTTTCTGAGGACCAATTTAAATGTATGGAACATTTCTTACTATCTTACGAATCATGAAGCAACAATAAAATTTCAATCTTCACAGTTGACTATATAGATATATGGTGACTTCTTTAAGGAATGGCTGCAATTCTCATTATCTTTAAACTTGTGTGAAAAACAGATGTCTGCCGATTTAAAGAGAGACATGAAATTTAGAGAACTACAGTTATTCTTGTTAGACAATTTCAAAACCGCAATGTTTTTGACAACCATTTCAATTATTTAAATTCGACGAATTTGTCGGAAACGGAAAATGTTTTACAATATTGGGAGAGAAATAAATACGAGTGTCCTTGAACTGTACCAGCTAACCATATGGCCCTTACCATTCCTGCAACGCAAGTTTCCGTGGAAAGGTGATTTAGTGCGCTATCTTTAATTTTAACACCACATAGAAGTAGGCTTTCTGGAGATATCTTAGAAGAGATATATGTATACTCCTTATCAAATTAAACAAAGATTTATTTGATGATTAATGTAAATAATGTAAATATGGTAAATTTGATATAGAATATTGATATTTTAGATACTCGTATTAAAGCAAATAGTTGATAAGTATTATTATTTTAAATTCACCCAATATTTAAAGTGAACCGAAATGTGATATTTAAATTAATAATTTTATAAATTTACATATTTATATATTTATTATTATTTTTTTTTTTGTTTTTTGATTTACTTATAGACTAAATAAAATAAAAATTATTGAAATTAAATGTTTTTGAAAATAAACAAAACACGTTTTTCTATTAAACTTGTAGAATTTTATTACATATCATTGAAAATCCGTTCTACGTTATATTCACCTTCGTCGTCACTAATTGTAATAACTTTGTTGGAATCGTTTTCTACGAAAATCATATTACTATTATTGCTAGAAGAGTTTTATAGGCTATAATACCATGCTGCACCCACAATAAGAGACTTATCAATGATCGAAGCTTTAATTAATTGTTGAAGTGTTGATATCTTCGTCCTAAGTAATTTAAATGTCGTTACCATTTTCGGCCTCCGAATAATATCACGGACAAGGAATGAAAGACAAAATTCGCCCGTAAATTTCAATTTATTACTAGTTATTGAAACGCTAAGCTATTTAAAGTGTAAGATAAAGATTAACGAAGCAAACTTAAACAATCTCCATAATCCCTACTAAAATAAAATTATGATCGGCTTGAATGTCGCTACATTTTATATGTACTACAAATTACAATTTACATAATGGAACAAAAACAAAAAATTTTTTTTTTGGAAAATGTTTTTACCCCTATAATACGTTTTTAATTGTTTACCCCTTCTTTCGGTAAAATTGGGCGGTGGTTTTCAGATAAGGCTAACTAAGAAACCCGATTCCTTTTTTTAATATGTACATATGTGCGAAAATATTTTTAGAAGAATAAAGGGAGCATTAATTAAAAATGTAGCTTCACAAAATGACACATTTAAAGAAAATACCCAAATGCGATGAATGATTTTTTTTTATTCTTTATATTGAAGTTGTAAAAAATTCGTGTGTTTTATAACTCTTCTACCAAAAAAGTTTCATTTGAGCAAACTAAAAAAATTCATTTGAGTTTTTTCAATTCATTTTTGAGTGTGCATTAAAACACATGAATTCTGAAACTCAACATAATAAAGAACAAACCGGATTCTCTTCACAAACACATTCAGACTGAATGTGTGTTACGTGAGAAGAATAACTGAAATTTGAAGACTATTCACATTCAGAAATTGAGCAAAATGTTTGTAGAGAGAGTTTTTTTTGTTTTTTATTATGTTGAGTTTTAAAATTCATGTGTTTTAATGCACACTCAAAAATGAATGATTTTCGATGTCTGTTTATAATTGAACAACCTTTAATGGGCAAATCTTTAAACAATTATAAAATCGAATTAAATTGTTTGTTCAAAAGAAAATAATGAAAATCCTTTTTCTAATCTAATTAGAACATCCCATCTCTACATCAAAGAAAAGAAAGAAATTCTAAAATTGTGCAATGCATACAAAAATCTTTTTCAACAGGAAAATCAAAAACTAACTTTTACCAAACAGGTGAAACATTAAATAGAAATCGATAACGAAAAACCAATATTTGTAAAAAGTTATCGCTACCGAGAAATTCATAAAGAGGAAGTAAAATCACAGATAACAAAACTACTCGATCAAGGCATAATTAGACCAAGTTATTCGCCATGGTCTTCCCCCATTTGGATCGTGCCAAAGAAGCCCGACGCCAGTGGTAAAGCAAAATGGCGGCTCGTGGTTGAGTACCGCAAGTTAAATGAGCAAACTATCGAAAATAGGTACCCATTGCCATAAACATACGGCAAGTGTATGTAATTCAAAACACATGATCTTTCATCATTTTGAAATTGAACATAAGGACATTCCGAAAACAGCATTCACTGTTGACTATGGTTGTTGTACTATCCTAATATTTGTTTTAAAATTGTGGTAAATATGAGGTATACAATTGTATTTGTTGTATAAATCTTCAATAAATTTTTTGGAAATCAGTCGGTGAGAAGCTTGTGTGCTCGCACAGTCGAGAATTTTGAATATAAAATTTATTTTTTTACCGATATGCGAGTAAACACATTTTGATTGACCTAAAGCTATTTTGATTGATTTTTGGTATGGTGCGAAAATATAATATTAATAACGTCGAAAATTGCATCGAAAATAATTAGTTTTAATTAAAATAAAAAAAAATTTTTTTTTTGGTGAATCATCATTTTTTGTTAAGATAATAATTTTTTTGTTTTGTCAATTATGTTGCCAAAATAAATTCTGGAAATTTAAAGATAATACCAGATTGTATTAAAAAAAAAAAATAAATAAATAAATAGTTATAAAATAAAAATGAAAATAGACTGTTAAATTTGGCGTGGCCTGGCCTGTTTTATTTGAAACTTTGGTTGCCCTTGACATGGTGTAGTGTTGTGTACATCAACGAGGTGTTTTATTTGCTACAGAAGGCTGTTAAAAAAATAGCTTTGAAGATTAACTGATAGATTTTATGGTACGAGTGTCTCCTCTGAGCAGATACTACACAGTCTTATCTGCAAACTAGTGAATACATATGGTTGGAGCTGTGTGAAATTAAAAGTTTTCACTACTTGCTCATAATTGCGATTTTCATTTGAACATAACTGATATTTATCCTCCAACTGTGCTAATCCAGATATTTATTTCGGTAAAATTAAACGGGTCTTGTTAATGGTTCCGCTAGAAGCTGCCGGGAGTGGAGATCATTTGTGATACAGTTATACCCAGATGACATACATATATCAACTTTAAATAAAATCGTTCGTTTTTTATTATTATTATTTTTTTATTATTACAGATATACATAGTTAACGTTACATAAGTCACGTACACCAAACTTCAAGGTCAGTTCAACGAACGACATAGTGGTATGATGCAAGATAACGTACAACAACAACAAGCGCAAACAAAGAAAGCCGTATTCATCTTAGTTAAGCACTTAAAATTAAAATATAAAATTAAATATAAAATTAATGTACAAACCGTAATTAAGATTTCATATCAACTAAAAATGTAAAATCAATAATAAATAAAATCTCAAGTTACTCGTACGATCTCGTATCAGTAAAAAAGTAATAAATAATAAAATATATGCATATAGACCCTTTTTTGTGTCTACTATAATAAATAAAACAATAACATCTCTGTTTAAAAAAATAGTTTATAAAGGCGAATAAATGTGTAACCCACGTTCATTATTCATTATAACTTTATCTCGCTAGTTTGAATAAAATCAGTAAAAATACTTTTTGTCTTTATGTTTGGTCACTCGTTCCCAACCCAACGATAAATAAATAAGTTAACGGTGCACAACGCCTTTAACTACATATATGGATGCAAAATTTTTACAAAAATCGATCTTATCAGAGCATATCATTTAATTCCCGTCGCACCTGAAGACGTTCATAAAACGGCGATCACGACACCATTTGGCCTCTTCGAATTCATCCGAATGCCATTCGGTCTACGAAACACCGCTCAAACGTTTCAGCGCTCTATGAACGAAGTTTTCGTGATTTAGACTTCGTGTTCGTCTTCATCGACAACATTCTTGTAGCCTCGCAATCTGAGGAACAGCACAAACTTCACCTGGAACAACTCTTCCACCGGTTAACTTAATTTGATGTTCACATCAAGAGTTCAAAATGCGTTTTTGTCATATCCACTCTTGATTTCCTCAGCCACAAGATCTTTCCTAATGGTATTCTGCCGTCCGAAGAACGAATTAACGAAACATGAAAACTTTTCTGGCATATCCACTGAGCGACTCAAAGCTCAGCTTAATTATGACGCATCAAAACACTGCGTTGGGGCAGTGCTGCAACAGTGCAATAACGAGTGTTGGGGGACCACTTGGATTTTTCTCAAAGAAACTCTTGGATGCCGAAAAGAAATATTCCGCATTTGATCGGAAATTACTCACAATTTATTTAGCAGTTAAGCACTTCAGATATTTTGTCGAGGGTCGGGACTTTACTATTTACACCTGTTGTGAGATTTTAATCTCACCCTGAAATTAAAACAAAACATGCATCATAATACCAGTGTCCAATCGGAATTATGTTATTCAATTGAATGAATACATAAACAAAAAAAAATTAAATCCAATGTAAATGCAAAAAAAATGAGAATAGGTTAAGAAAATTAGATGTAAACAAAATGTATACATAATTACAAAAACAAAATGGCACGTTTTTTTAACACAGAAAAAAAAATATAAACAAATTGACACCAAAAAATTTTACGCCTAAAAAGTAGATAACAGAAAAATGATGTACATGTAAATAATAATTTCAAGATGTCATTTAGGGGAATTTTAACAATATGTGACATTGAAGAATGTTTCCGTAAATATTTCTGTATATATAAATTTTATAAAGTTCCGCGTGTTGGACAAAAAAAATTTCCGCATCTTCTGTAAGCAGGAAGAGTAAATTGTATTATATAAGACATAAAATATTAGTGGATAAGATCAGAGTGTAAAGAAGAATTAATCAAATAAAGTAAAATATTTATAAGAAGCAGCCAAACGAGATTTTTCAATTCAGAAGTACAAATAATTTGGTAAGTATAAAATAACCACCAACTAACAATCTGGGCACCGACAATATTAAATATTTACGAAGGAAAGAAATATGGCAGTACATTGTACCCGCCGAATAATTCTTCGTATTTTATGAGATCTTGTCTATTCTCCTAAGTAACAATACAATTTCTCCAAATAACTATATCACTTGGGTCATAGCCCCCACCCGCGGCAAGCGCCAAGTGAATATATCATTATCAATTCTGTCACATCTAAATAGTTAAAGACGAAACCAAACACATTCATATCTGAACCATTGTTGGTGACACAAATCAATTAGGACACTATCCTTATCGATAGTCGAACATTGCAGAGTATAGATTATAACGAAATTATAACAAAGACGACGGAACATAACAATTAACCAAAACATAAGTACAATAATAACCAAAAATCCATTATACAATAAAATTCAATATATAACCAGAGACATAAAATACAATAGATAGAAGAAACATAAAATACACCGACCATACGCCTCTGACCAGAGCAATTCAGTCTAAAACTGAACGTAATCCAAGGAAGTCTTGCCACTTGGATTACATAAGTCAATTTACCACGGATATTCAGCATGTTCATGGACATGACAATGTTGTCGCGGACATACTATCCCGCACTACCGACAATGAAACGGTCACAGTCGATACACATTTCGACTTAAACAAAATAGCACAATTACAAAAAGCTGACCTAGAACTTCAGAATTTACTTTCTAGTTTCGAATGTCACACTAGTTCATCAATGAAACTAGAGCTGTTCAAACTACCTGGCCTCATACCGTCTGCAAAACATCTACGGGGAACAATCGACCGTACATCGCAGATTCACTATTACATTACATTTCGCATCCTGCTGTCTGTGCATCTCGTAAATTGATTTCCGCTCGCTACTTTTGGCCTAGCATAAACAAAGACATAGGAAATTTTCCTTAGTCTTGTGTATCCTGCTAACGTGCTAAAGTTCAACGGCACATAAAATCACCTCATGGACAATTTGAAATTCCACCCGGTCGATTTGAACATGTTCGTATAGATATAGTAGGACCACAGATAATGAGCAAAAGGATAGAAGGTAAAACAAAAATCCCATATAAAATCATAAAAACAACTGAAGCCGTTTTCGTTTGTTTTTTGTCTTCTTTATTTACCAACGCCATATTGGTTGAAAAATTGTTTCATTTGAGGTTTTAGTTTCTTATAGTTTACAAGACAAATCTTCAATAAAAAAGAAAAGTGTTCTTTCTAAAAATAAATTGATTTGTTAAAAACATGTATAAGTGTTGCGGATATAAGTGCAAAAATGCCCGATATAAAGCAAAAATTGAGAAAAAAGGGATTACATTTCACCGGTAAGTAAATTTTAATTTGTTTACAAACGTTTACATCACTTGTACACAATGATTTTAAATATTTTCGAATTTTGTACACTTATTTTGTACACATCAGTAAATTCACATCAGTTTTATAATGTTCTAAACAAACACAAACAAAAAAAATTATTTCATTAAATTGTAATTAAAGTCCAAATTTCAAGTTTCATTCGTACAAAAATCTTATTTTGACAACTCATATGAATCGTCATTGCAACATGACGAAAGCAAAGAAAAAGACCATAGGCGTCTCATTATACTATACCAGTATATATATTCAAGTATAAATGTTTGTGTGTGTTTGTGTAATTTTTTTGTAAAAAGGAATACTAGAAATCAGATTGAATGTTACATTTTTAGCGCACTGAAGTTTGATGTATAGCAGTTGATACGTTGTACTAAAAATGTAGTAAAGACACTGTAATTCAATCTGTAGTGAGAATCCGAAACTAAAATATAAATGCGATGAGTTGCAATATATTTTGTACGTGTCACTAGAGGATCCGATTTATGTTGCAAACGTACAATTATATTTAAATTTGAATGTAATGTTTTTATAAATAATTGTAGCGTTGAAACGAATGATTGAGTGAATCGCTACAGGACTCCTCCGCAAGTGATTCTCCTTTCCTAAGGAATTATTGAATGTCCATAATTTTTACATTAGTCGCACTTACAGAATTCCAGCATATGGTGGAATTAGGGATTTGGCCGGCCATCTGCATCTTCCGTATCTTGTCCACTTCACATGGTGAAAAAATGACCAAGATTGGAGACCACGTGGGGACTATCGACGTTTAAACACGGTTACAACACCGGATCGTTACCCTCAAGCCAATGGCATGGTCGAACGTTTCCACCGCCAACTCAAAGCTGCGTTAATGGCCAGAGGAAGCACAGTCAATTGGAGTTCGGAAATATCAATCGAACTACTTGGAATCCGAGCTACTGTGAAAGAAGACCTGAAGTGCTCACCAGCTGAAATGGTTTATGGTCAAACCATCAAGCTACCCGGTGAGTTCTTCGTTGAAAATCCTCTCTCACCTTTACCAACTAGCGACACAGTCATCGACCAACTCCGATACACAATGAAAAACCTTATCCCAAAATCAACTCGGCAAGCCAAACAAGATGACGTTTTTGTTCCCAAATCACTTGCCAACTGTGATTTTGTGTTCGTAAGAACGGACAAGGTTCGCACAGGCTTATCTCCTCCTTATGAAGGGCCGTTTAAAGTTAGTCGACGCCTTCGGAAGCAATTCATCGTGTCAATTAATGGAAAAAACCAAACAATTTCAATTGACCGGCTCAAACCGGCTTACGGCATACTATTGGGTATACAAATATATTTCCAACCTTTTTAGATAGGTGTCGTTAGTATCACTGCTTGCAAATTATTCAATCGAGCAATACATGTTTTTGGAGGTTAGATGTCAAGCTTAAATAATTACTAGTGACATTTGTTCAAATCGTAAACAACAATTATTTTCATGTAATTGAAAATGTCGAATTTTGTGCCAAAAAACAACATTTGCGGGAAGTTTTGTAGCGACTTCGATTCAATCAATTTAAATTCAATTATAAATAAATAAATTTATAATTTCGAATTTAAATATTTTATGAACCGCGCTACCGAGAATCACAACTCATATTGTGAATTTTAATTTTTTTGTATGAATGAGAGGAATCTATGTTCATGTTTATTATCATTTTGCACAACCGTGTGCGAACCTTTATTATAGCTTTGTTTACTAAATTAATGCGAAAAAGAATTTTATTTTATTATAGGTATTTATATTATATTTAGATTTCCCCTTTTTGGTATCGTCGTGAATTTGTACAACGACGACAAACACACGTATATGCTATTATATTCAAAAAATATATAGCCAGTCCAATTTAATTTTTCGACCGAATT
Source organism: Tipula vernalis (assembly GCA_958295665.1). Classification (NCBI taxonomy): domain Eukaryota; kingdom Metazoa; phylum Arthropoda; class Insecta; order Diptera; family Tipulidae; genus Tipula; species Tipula vernalis. Next base: position 331,407,780 of record OY282558.1, on the reverse strand, counting down.
GGTTTTTTATTAAAAAATAATTAATGGCGTGGGAGCGTTTTATAAAAATATATTTACTAAAAAAATAAATAATGAAGTTCTAATAAAATAAAACGTTTGTATTTAATAAATAAATAAATAATAATTATAATAAATAAAATAAGAATGTTATAGTTTTACTTCATTATTTTTTGTTGAAGAAAAGTGCAGCGGAAACAAATCGTTTGCTTGTGGTTTACGGTGAACATGCTCCATCGAAAACAATATGCAAAGAGTGGTTTCAACGATTCAAAGTTGGTGATTTTGACGTAAGAGACAAAGAACGTGAAGGCAGACCAAGAAAATTTGAAGATGCAGAATAGGAAGAATTGCTTGATGTAAACCCTTGTCAGACTGAAAAACAATTGGCAGAAGAGTTGAATATTACCCAACAATGTGTTTCGCAACGTATACATGCAATGGGATTGGTTCAGAAGCTGGGAAATTGGGTGCCACACAAATTGAAAGAAAGGGACATGGAACGTCGGAAAACCATGTGCGAATTGTTGCATCAACGACAATAAAGGAAGGGGTTTTTGCATCGGATCGTCACTGGGGATGAAAAATGGATCCATTATGACAATCCAAAAAGCAAACCAGCGTGGGTCAAGCCAGGTGAACCAGAGCCGTCGACGCCAAAAGCAAATATCCATGGTTCTCGAAGGTGATGCTTTGTATTTGGTGGGATATGGAGGGTGTCGTCTATTATGAGCTGCTGAAAGAGCGTGAAACCATTACGGGACAAGTTTATAGACGACAACTGATGGCTTTAAAGCAAGCTCTAGCTGCAAAATGACCGGAATGGGACAAAAGGCACAGTAAGATTATTTTGCAACATGACAACGCTAGGCCACATGTTGCTATACCTGTCAAAAACTATTTGGACAGGCATAACTGGGAAATTCTACCCCACCCGCCGTATTCACCAGACATTGCTCCCTCTGATTACCACTTGTTCCGGTCGATGCAATCAGCCCTGGCACAGCAGCACTTCACCTCATATGAAAACGTCAAAAAATGGGTCGATTACTGGATCGCCCCGAAACCACCAGACTTCTTCCTTCGGGGAATACATTTATTGCCTGAACGATGGGCGAAGGTTATAGCTTCCGAAGGAGCATACTTTGAATAAAACATTCTTTCATTTTCTACACAAACTAATGTCTTTTATTTCAGTAAAAAAGGTCGGAAATTTATTTCTACACCCAATATGTTCCACTGATGCCAAATAAGTTTCTCGACAACATAAATCAGTTCGTTTTCAGCCCAACACTGAACTTCCTTAAAGGGGGAGGGGGACTCACTTGCGGGGGAGTTTTTTACATAAATTGACATTAGCTCACCACGACAATAACGACAATATAGGGTTAGGGCACAAAATAATATCTTTTTTGTTGCGTACTGTCATCTAGCGAAAATAGATGGACAATAGAAAATATAATTGAACTGTAGCGGCTCACTAATTTCTTTCATTCATTCACTCGAGTGTAAGAAATCTCAACGATTCAATCATTCATTCATTCTTACATTTACTGACCGCCACTGTTTTACATAAACAATCAACAATTGTTCTCACGCGAACACATTTGTAACAAACAGAACGCACCTATTCAATTGCAGACATACCAACAGAACGACGAACAAAAATCAAAACAAAACAAGAAAATAAAAAAAGTAGTCGAACACACTTCTTCGCGTCATTTTGAAAAACGCACAACTTAAAAATCACAATCGAATGGATATTTTTCGATTCCTCTCATGTGAAAAATTCGAAGAATAAAATAAGTTAAAATATACAAGTACGGTGAAAATAGTATTAGTGTAAATTAATTAACCAGTGAATGTATGGGAATTACCCAATAACATTTAATAAATACTGAATACTTATAAGTCAATTTCTTGTTAAATAAATTATAAACTTTGGTACAAGGAAATCAAAAATGGCGTTTTTATTTAGATAAAATAAAGTGCAACGCTATAGAACACTAAATTATAATTTTTCTGTTTTTACTCCATCTCGCTTTCAATAGCTGTCTCCATTCGAATTCGATTTCGAGTTGATATTTTCTTTGTTACTCCATCTCTGTTTTAGTAAAACAATCAATTTGGCATGCGATTCATCTCGCGTGTCAACACCAAAAGAAAAAGAAACTAATACTAAGAAAAAACAAAATAATCCTTCGTTGGCAGTTTTGATACATGGCGGTCGTAAAAAACCCAATTTTCAGTAATGAGAATATAGTTTTTTCTAATATCGGTGGTGAAGAATAATAAAAAAATAATAATATTGTAAGAAACTAAAAAATTGTGATCGCGGTATATAATTGTATCGAATAGCGATACGTGTGCAAGAATTACATTTAATAAAATTGTAAGAACATAAAGTGTCTGCATTTTTTTTATTGTTAACGCTTGAACCCCTAGCGTTATAATTTGGTTCCAATCACATACAAAATTTCTCCATGCACTTGCATGGATGCAAAATATTCTCCAAGATTGATCTTGTCAGCGCATATCATTTAATTCCCATCGCACCTGAAGACGTTCATAAAACGTCGATCACAACACCGTTTGGCTTATTCGAATTCACTCGAATGCGATTCTACTTACGCAATGCCGCGCAAACGTTTCAGCGTTTCATGAACAAAGTCGTACGTGACTTGGATTTCGCTTTCGTCTATATTGACGACATTCTTGTTGCTTCACAAACTGAGGAACAACACAAACTGCACTTAGAATAACTTTTCCACAGACTAACAGAGTTTGATTTTCATATCAACAGCTCAAAATGCGTCTTTGGCGTTTCCACTCTTGACTTCCTCAGTCATCAGATTACACCTAATGGTATTCTGCCATCCGAAAAACGAATTAACGCCGTTAGGGAATTCCCAGCTCCTATTTCAATCAAAAGAATACAGCGATTTGTCGGCATGGTAAATTACTACCATCGTTTTATACTGAAACTCTCACAAACACTCACACCTATCCACAGCCACTTGGCAGCTCTACTCAAGAAGCCCAAGACAGGCAAGAATTTCAGGAGGAATGTCAAAAAGCATTCACGAAGACATTCCATTTCGAAATACTGTGATCAGATTAAACTCTTTTACCCCGAGAGTATTAAGTCATTACTTTGAAGCGAACTATTACGGGGATTTACAATACTGGGCAAAGTTTCCTATTTTAATCAGACGGCTCATAACGGTATGTGCTGAAGGCAGAGTCCCTTATGACCGTTTATTCCCATCAAATCTTGTTCGTCAACGTCAGGATGTAAACGCGACAATTCAACGTATTATTTTTAAACACCGACTAAAGGCTGTATTGGCCCAGATAACACTTCTGGCACACCAACTGAGCGACTCAAAGCTCAGCATAACCACTGACGCATCAAATACTGCTGTCGGTGCGGTACTACAACAGTACAGTAACGAGTGTTGGGAACCACTGAAACTCTCGAATGCCGAAAAAAAATATTCCGCATTCGATAGGGAATTACTTGCAATTTATCTAGCAATAAAACACTATCAAAAAAAGTAAATACTAATAGAATCAAATTCATTGTAGATATACTGACGAAGAACGAAGATTTGAAACCGGTATAATTAATTTTTAAAAAATATTATCACACGGATAGAAAGAATCTAGATTTATAATTGTTTTTTAATATGTTTTTATTTTAAAATCTGTATAATTTTGTATAGTTTTTTAAATTATTTTATGTGTTAAAAAGTGGTTTTATGTAATAAAAAATAGTGAAGAAACATTTTTAAAAAAGGAAATTTTCTATTGTGTTTTCGACTACTATATATAAAAAAGTGATAAAAGCCGCAAAATAAAAATAAAAATGGATCAATACCATCTTTATAACATATAAATAAAACACTTTAGATATTTTGTCGAAGGTCGGGATTTCACCATCTACACCGACCACAAACCTCTTAGTAGAGCAATTCAGTCTAAAACTGAACGTAATCCGAGGCAATCTAGCCATCTGAATTACATAAGTCAATTTACCACGGACATTCAGCACGTTGACGGACACCACAACGTTGCCACAGACACACTATAACGAACATCCGACAACGAAACGGCCTCCGTCGAGACACATATCGACTTGTACAAAATAGCAAACGCACAAAAAGCAGAGTTAGAACTTCAGAATTTACTTTCTGGTTCCGAATGTCACACTAGTTCCTCAGTGAAACTAGAGCTTGTGGCGGCTCGAAATAATCTCACCACCACAATGAATCGATTCGTTCGCATGCGAACAAACCAAAACAACGCGCCCTTTCTATTTTCAATTCCAGGTATACCAACCGCGCGGCACAAAACAAAGATACAAAATAACAAAATAAAATACGGCATTACAAGTTTCGCTGTCATACGGTGACACATCAGATACATAAAAAGAAAAATAATTAAAAATCAAAAATAAATCTAAAAAAAACAAAATTCCTAATTGTTTCGAATTAACACAGTGTGTTGACCTGTAGCGGCTCACTCATGCATGCTCCGCCACAATGCATCACCTACATGCGTTGGCGTCTGAGTTCAACCAACAACCAGTGCAACGTCTTCACGCCGCGCCGCTCAACGTTGTACCATTTGGGAACACACGCATGTAACCATAAAACTACTGTCTCTTCCATATGAAGAGACAACACAAAAAACAAATTAAAATTTATTTTTTTTTCAGCTTCGTCTCGGACACGGCAACACGTCGCTCTTTGTGTTGGCTGCCAACCACTAATTTTGTGTGTACCAAAAATGGTGGTGCAAAATAAAAAAATTGTTAATAAATTTCTTGTGAAAAACTAAATAAATAAAAATTAAATAATTTATATTACCAAAATTAATTTATATAAATTATAATAAATAATTAATAATAAAATAAATTTTAATAAATTAAAATATTATTTATTAAATTATAAATTAAAAGGTGGTGTGTTTATTTTTATTGTAAACGGAAATTTACAAGCTTTTCAAACTACCTAGCCCCGAAATATTCTGCGAAATCGCAAATGAAAAGAATCACCCATACATCGCACAATAATTAGGTCGTACAATCTTCGAAACAATACACAATATTTCACATCCTAGAGTCCGTGCAACTCGTAAATTGATTTCCGTTCGCTACTTTTAGCCCAGTATAAACAAAGACGTAGGCCAACGTGCTAAAGTTAAGTATTTAGACATCGTAGGGCCACTGCCACCATCTAATGGATATGCATATCTACTCACTTGTGTTGATCGTTTCACTCGCTGGCCTAAAGCATACTGCATGACCAACATGTCAGATGAGGTTTTCATTCCGAAATCGCTCAACAACTGCAATTTCGTGTTCATAAGAACAGATAAGTTTCGCACGGGATTAACTACTCCCTATGAAGGTCCGTATAAAGTTATACGTCGACTTACAAAACATTTCATCGTATCGATTAATGGAAAAAGTTCCAAAGTTGCAATCGATCGATTAAAACTAGCTTACGGAATACTTAGTTCGGCTGAGCAAATCTCACTCCTAGTCATTCCCTAGGGAGGGGAGGAAATCACTTGCGGGGGAGTCCTGTACACACTTAAAAATCTTACTGTTTTTTTCGATATAAAGGTTGCATCAAACGATATAAGATACAACATAAATCGTATTTTGATAAATAGCTTACGTCGAATTTTATTTTGATGGAATTGTCTCATATAATAGACTTGACATTGCATCGAAAACAAATAAGCTACATTTGTATCAAAATATGAAAGAAGTATTATCTAAATATGTTTTTTTATTTTTTTTATTACAATAATTATGTTGCCGATGATACGTACATCACGATAAGTTCATCAAGTTGTCAACATTTTGTTCAGTTTCTTTTTTGATACATTGATTAACTTCATCGACTACTTCCTACTAACGTAATTGGATTTGCTACATGTAATATATGTGTGTAATCAGGTGACGGCAAAAATAGAATAAGATTTAGATAGTATTCATCTTCTTTTTTTTAATGCTTAAGAGCTGGCTTTTTTAAAATATATACATATTTAGATCATTATTTCGTTAGCAATCAAATTTAATACACATCCATATACGTAAGTATTGTATGACACCAAGAATTAATTCCACGTAAATATATTCTTCCGAATTAATGAATTAATTCCAACATCAATATTTTTAATACTGGCTTAAATCCGCTCATTTTAAATTATGAGTTAAATCCGCCGTTTTGTAATCTAATAAGCTTGCTCAGTATTTTTTGATGAAGCTATTATTTGGAAAATCAATTAACTTCGCCAATAATTATGAATATTTTCCGCGCAACTTAATTCAATCTGACAGTTAAATCCGTGATATGAAACTTTTAAAACCAGAATTAAATCCACGCGAAATTAAATCATTCAAAAAACAAAAACAAAAATGTATGTCGCTGACATCTATTAGAATTTATTCAGTGTCCGAAAATTCCTATAAATACTGATTAGATTCAGTCTTCATTAGGTTGTCATTAAATTAAACTAATGTTATGTAAAATTTGTTATTACATATGTGCGGTTTAATGATTAACAAATAACAGAAAACAAATTATAAACGGTCGATGTACGAATATATAAGTGATACATCAACTTTGTTTTTGTTTTACAAGTCATGTATGTATGTGTGATTGTGTACCTTTACTAACAAATTAAAAAGAAAAGTTTTATTTGGTTTATACAATTCGTATTTAATATTTAATAAAATTAAAATATTATTACAAAAATACAAACATAACCTTAAATTCGGTGAAATAATTTTCCAATTTACCTTGAATTACATTCAAATTTACATGTACTTATTAAATTTCTTTAACACTACGCTAAAGAAGTGTATACGAGAATACGAAAGATGCTTTGTTTTTTTTTATCCGCTCATTTGTAATTTGAGCCAATCAAAGAAAATAGCCAAAAAATGTATATTCCTTTATTTTACTTTGATTGGTTCAAAACACAAACAAATGGTAATTTTTTTTCCTTGTATTCATGATCGTGGCTTTTAAACCTGTAACTATCAACGGTTTCCTTTCACGATTTGTTAACGATATTACACGATTGTTAATTTTTGGTTCCTTGTTCATATTGTAACTACGCATCGAGCTGTTCACACATAATAATTCATTTTATTTACATTAAAAAATTGTATAAAAGTAGAAATTATAGTTTGCCGATTTATAATTTCTCAGTTCATAATTCCAAAAAATTCTAGTGTTTGTGTTACAACAAAATATATTTATTCATTGCGTGTGATTATTAAATATTAATTAGTTTAATAATTACTTTATTTTTATTATTTTATAAATGTGCTGGTAACTGTTTTATAATGGAAGTGTATCACCTAGTGAAAATTCAGCTGTGTGGAAAACTTATCTACGTGAAAATCACGATACATGAAGATACATTGCAGTATAAAGATTTTTTATTATCAGGTAAGTGATTTTGTTCGGTATAAATCTGTATTCACATAACAGAATATTTATTCGTGTTTCTGTGTATTTTTTCATATGTGATACAAAATTGCATCATAAATAAAATAAAAAAACCCTGTGTGATGCAACAATGCATTAGATCGTGGGTGGCAAAAGTGTAAAATTAAGCCGCTATGTTTGTGAGCACAAAAAATTGTTTATATGAAAATTGGGCGATTTTATTAGAAAATAATTATTTTTTATATTAACCCTCCAACAGCGGATAACGTGCAATTCGTGTTCTAAATATTTTATAAATTTTACCGGGCCACGCTGATTTTTTATTAAAAGAGAAACAATGGAAAACGAATTTTCCCGCTTATTAATCTATTTATACAAATCATGGTTGATAATAGCGAGGTGTGCAAGATGTATTTAAATTGTAATCATTAAAGTGAAATATAATTTAATTTTTTTTTGTTATTGCGCCAGAACTTTATTAAAATTTTAAAGAGAAGGTACTTCGAGATAAAGGGCTCTCGTATCATTTTTAAATCGTTACAAAAATTTTTTTTAATTTATTATTTATTGATGTAGTTTTGAGTAAAAAAATATTTGGAATTAAACTGATAATTGCTATAAAAATAATTATTTGCTGTTAATATTTATGTAAGAAAATGTTTCGTTGACACTGGTGGTGATCTAACTTATCCCATTTTAAGAATAATTTTACTTAGGCCCATTTAAATATAATTTTTTTTAATTTCTACATTGCAGCATCTATGTATGCCGATATTTCCTGTTTAGATATTGACTACTTTACAGATTCACTGGACGTAAGAATTTCGGAAGACGAATTCTTGGACGTTTTTAATCTTTATAAAAACCACCCAGAATTTTATTTGAAAATGGTTTTAAAAAATAACAAATCCGGTGAGATTAATTTATTAAGGGATATTATTAACTGTATTTTTAATAAATAAATTACCCACCAAATTTTACCATGAAATTAATTTATTGTTCAGGGAAAAAATACTGTGTACATAAAAATTATAAATGAAAGAGAAAAAATACTTCCAAAAGGTCTTAACAATATCCCGCTTTTTAAAATGCTGTCTTTTGACAATCCTGCCAAATAAAAATACCACATTGCTAAAGAAAAAATAATCTCGCTTTTTAATATTTTTAATCTTACAAAAGTCAATTCTTAAATGTTTTTTTCAAAATTAAAAATTTCCATAATGCGTGATTTTGAAAAGGGAGAACTTGAAAAGGATAAACTGAATTTGCAAAAAATGGTCAAATGGTCAAATGGTCATACAAACACCTAACACTTTATTATTTTTATATGCAAAGTATTTTTTTTCTGAACTTCTTCTTTTTACTGGTGCTTTTTATGTATGAATTATATTTTTTTTTGTGCACGAATCATTATTTTCTTAAGCAACAATATTATTTTTTTTAATGGAAGGTTAAATCTAGCCATTTTGTAAACATTCATCTGAAACTCATTGGAGTAATTTAATAACCGTCTCTTATTAGCAGTAACTGAAATACAACCACTGAGCCGCCAGAACTGCCGGATGGGATTAGATTTGTTCATAAGTGTTCAAGTAATTTTCAATTAATTAGTTAAATATACCATATTTAAAAAAAAATATTTTAGGATTTGGAAAACTACATGATGAAAAACAAAAATTCTTTTATACTATGCAAAAAGCATAAGGATACCGAAAAATTACAACCTTTGTCGGATTTGGAAAGACGAGCGATCGTTAGAGATTGTGTGGATTTCTTAACCGAGAAATATTCACACCACCCTGAGTCAAACCATATCAGTGCGTTAGCATTAGCAGCAGTAACCCTTTTTCCACAGCTCAAAACGTCTAACAAAGAACACGATGGCATAGTGAGGATAAAATATATTAGGGCGTAAATTAGTGATAAAATATTTTTTTTTTAATTACAGGATGCACTGTATGATCGAAAAAAAAATAGAGGATTTATTATTTCCCGGCTAAACAGAGTTCGGCAAAAGCTGTACAGCATAGAAAAAGGTTCTGGAAGCTCAAGCAGGAAGCGAAACGTAGCGGGCGTCCGAATTTTAAAAGACAGCACAAGTTTTATCAATGAAATTGACAGTGACGAAAATTTTTTAATTTTAAAAAATTTAAATACGTCTACACAAAAAGAGCTTATTAAGCAAAAATTAGAAGAAACTTTTAATCAACGAATAAATATATTCAAACCATCATCATCACAAACAATTTCTAAATTTTCGGAATATTTCCCTTTTTTTTTTACGTCACCTGATCTGGTGAGGAAAATATATTTTTTGTTTAAATATTACTTATTATCTTTATACTCGTACATATTATCTTATTTCTTTACTTATCTTTTCAGATTTTGTTTGATTTTGAGCTCCGGTACCCAAATCATTCTAGTTTCATCGATAAATGGAAGCTTTGTTCATCATTCATTTTCTGTGTGTTCCGGGAGACCAAGGGGATCAATTATAAAGATTTACCTGAGATAGACGGTAAAAACAAATGTAAATAACATTGTTGACAGTCTAAAATTAATTTAATTCTCTTTATATCTCCTCCAGGTTTCCTTCCATCAACGAAAGATTTTTTATATCTTTTAAATATTTTGCCACAAGTGGTATCTGGCAAGGCATCAACCAATATTCAAAGAGAACCATTTTCTTCAATAATAAATAAAATAATTACATTCAAACCGGTAAATATCAACTAACTTTGTTTTTGATTTCTAAATTGTAGTGCAACTTTTTATGCTAATTTAAGTATGTGTTATGAACCAATATGTGTAGGATTGTAAATTAACATATAAATTAATGAAGCTCTAAAGTTGCCTTTATTATTTTCGTATCCATTAAGTTCCCTTACATATTTTATAATGAACTTTATTTTTCCGTATTTTTATAGCCTAATTTAACCATAGCAGAGTTATTGGAAGCCGGTTCATCACATCCATATATAATTGCCGAAGGATCCAACAAATGTGCGATTTCAACATATTATTTATCAATTGAAAAGGAAATAATTATTTTGCCAAATAATATTTCATTTATCGATTCAATGGATATACTTTTTAAAGCTCATTACGTTTTCGGGCAACACTTTGAAAATCATTTAAAAACGTTCTGGACCTTCATATCTTATTATTTTTACGGGCTAGAAGAAGAAAAACTTACCAGTCGTATCAAGGAAATCGCCAGTAAGTTGGACCAAAAATTAGAAAACCAAGGTTGAAAGGTTTTCTACGATAATATTTTATAATCTTACACCGTTTAATTTTACAATATATTTTGAATTTTGCTCTTTATATTGAAGTGTAATTTAAATTTATTTTCATATTTTATTATATTATTTTGATATGTAAAATGTTTTTCTGTTATATTTGTAACTGCGCCTTCAAAGATATTGGTAAAATAATATTGCATCTTAAATATCAGGAATTCGTTAAAGAAAAATCAGAAAACAAAATTAGATGTGTTAAAGATAAGAATTGCCCAAATAATTTTCAAACTTTTTTTGCTTTAAGAAAACATGTTAGTAAAGTTCATGATGAAATTAATGAAATAAATTATCCAAAAGTGGATTCCATTTATACTACAAATATTGGTAACAAATCTGAATCAGTACCTAGTAGCTATAATATAATTAAAATTTCTGATTCAAACGTAAATAATACTCCAACTTGTACGGGTTTTGAGAAATGTGTGGAAAACTTATATATCAAACTAAATCATTTAGGGGTCCCGGAGCAAACAATTACAGAAATATTTTGTGAAACAAAAAGTGTAGTTGAATGTGCCATTAATATTATATCTCACCCAATAAAACCTACAGGCATGACATTTAACAAATCAAAAATATCTGAGACACTTAACAACTTTTGTTCTAAATATAAAAGAATAAAAATTTTCACAGAAAATGATTTTTACGTGCAACCACAACAAATTCCCATCGGATTTAGGTGGGAAAGCCGTTTTAATCCAGATACTTCAAGTTATTCCAAAAAACTGGTACAAAATTTTTTTCAATTTATTCCAATTTCCAATTCATTAATATCAATTTTTAAAAATTCTAGTTTCTTACGCCTATTTAAACAATTTAATTTATCGCACATTTGCGAAGAAGGGATTTACAAATCGGTTTGTTGTGGTAAACGCTTTCAGTCATTTAAAACCAATTTTCAAAATAACCATAAAATTTTAATTCAGTTATATTATGATGATTTTGAGGTCGCCAGGGTACTTGGCAGCAAGACAATTATACACAAAGTTGGAGCTATTTATTTTACTATACAAAACTGCCCCATTCAACTTAATTCTCATCTTCATAATATATTTTTAGTAAGTCTCTTTTATGTTAACGATTTGCATAACAAATTTAATTTGAATTTTATTCTTAAGCCAATTATTGATGATATTAGAATTCTTGAAAATGATGGTTTATTTATCGAAAACCTTGGTTTGACTTTTGCAACTATTATTTCTTTATCGCATGATAACCTAGCGGCAAATGATTTGATTGGTTTTACCAAATCATTTTCTGCTAAGTATTTTTGTAGATTTTGCGAAATGTCTAGTGAATTTACGAAAAAATCAACTTCTGAAGATGAAAACTTATTAAGAAAAGTTGAATGCTATTCAATTTTAGATAACCAGCCTTCTTTAAAAAAAATCAATATAATGGAAACTAAAGGTGTTAGCCGTTACTCAGTTTTAAACGATTTAAGATATTTTCATACAATAAAAAATTATAGTGTCGATTTTCTCCATGATGGTTTAGAGGGTTTTGTAGTTTTGGCGATTAAATATCAATTCGAATTTTTTATTGAAAATAAGATTTTTCAAGATATTCACAAAATAAATGATTGCATTTCGGCCTATAACTTTGGCTTTGTTGACCGAAAAAACAAACCATCGACTATTAGCATTGAAAGAAGTAATTTAGGTCAAAATGCAATTCAAATCTTATGTTTAGCAACACACTTTCCATTAATATTTGGTAAATTTTATAGTAAGAATCACCAGGCTCAATGGGATGCAGTTTTAACCATAATTGAAATAATAAATCTGCTGCTTCGAAATGAATTAAGAAATGAAGATATTATTAATTTAGAAAAAAATATTACCTTACATTTGGAAATAATTAAGAATGTTTTTAACAAACATTTTACTCCTAAACAACATTTTCTGTTGCACTACCCAAGAATAATCCGTGAAATGGGCCCTGTAATTCATATGTGGACCATGCGTTATGAGAGCAAGCATAGATATTTTACTAGAAATTTAACACAAAACTTCATAAATATCTGTCAGACATTTGCTAAACGCCACCAACAGATGATGTCTAGTGTTTGGTCGAAATCCATTTTTGAACCGAACATTAGAAAAGGAAAGAAAGTTTTCTTCAAATCAACCTACCAATGCATTGATTTTTTAGCTACCCCTATATATAGTTTGTCTTACTTTGAGAGTGATTTTCATTACAAAAAAGAATTCTTCGTACTAAAGGAAAAACCAAATTATAATGAATTAGTCCGCTTATATAAAATAATAAATATTTTAGAAAGTAACAACAACATCTTTTTTGTTTTAACTGAATTTGTCGGCGTTTATGATAAATTCTACTGCAGTTATCAATTAATTGATAAGAAGATTGATCCAATCTGTATTAATTACCAAACCCTACAATATAAAAAGGCATATGAAAAACATGTTTGCAATCAAAATGAATATATGTATATATTGGGTTATACTATTCAACCTATATAACAATTGCTTAGTAATAATAATAATAATATTTAACGGAATAAAGACTTATGCCATAGACTAAAATAATATTATTGAGACGTTGGAATAGAAAAAAATGATCTAATTATACGGTTCCAATATATGTGTGTATCACGGCGGATAGCAATATGTAGAAATTCAAATGAATATTTTTTTAACCGAATTAAGTCGATTCTATAATAATAATTTAGTCTATGCTTATTTAATACTAATAAGTAATATTTAGCTTTTAAGATATTTAATGTATAAATGTAAAATTTAATTATATTAAATAAATAATAATAAATTTGAATTAAAGAAAAAATTGTGTGAATTAATTATTATCATTACTAGGTTATCTTCATAAATTTACGGTATGTAAGTTTATGAGGCAAGTTTAATGTTACGTTTTAATGCTTAATATATCAAAGTTGCAGCGAAACAAAAAATTGTAAATTCAGGAACATGCTGCATCATATAGAAACAATTTTTCATTAAATTTTGATACAATTAGCCTCAAAACCAGATAGACGCAAACAGCTGTTAAATTAGATAGTTTTTGCATCGTTTACAAACTAGAGAGAATTTGTGTCTTATTTTAATACAATTAGCATCGACTTCCTTCAGTTGCAAACTACTACTAAAAGAAATGTAAGTTCCATCAAATTTAAATTAGGAGCCAATTGTGCTGAATTTTAATATAGTTTACATCAAAATCGTATTGAAGGAACTAATTATTAATTTAGCTGTAAGATGCATCATATATAAATTAAGTGCATTCTGCATCATTTTTTGATACATTTTAAATTTTGTGTTTTTCGATATAAACTCTGCATCACAAAACGATACAGATTTGATTGGGAGTCAAATGCGATACTAATTGCAACGCATATCGTAATTTTTTTTAAGTGTGTAGCGACTCACTCATTATTCGTACACAAATTATTCATTAAACTAAACGGAAAATACTCATTTCTCGTTCATCGCTACAATATACCAATCAAGTATATCGGCATACATTTTCCACATTCGTACAATTTAGTTCGCACGCGAACTCAGAATAATTAAACGAATATACCCATTTAACCAATAAGCAACATGTCATACAATTCATTTCATTAAATATACTACAATGCATTGATTAACCAAATAAACTAATAATTCATCATTTTGTATTCCCCTTCGTTTTATTTATTCATCTGCTACAAATTCGCTCGATATATGAATTTGGCTTTTGAAATAAAAACAATTGTTTTAACTCTCACTACGAGCGGTCAGTATGTTTTTTTTTGCTTTATATACATGGCCCATCGACGCGGCGCCATTTTAGTAATTTTTATGAAGTGCGTGGTGAATTATAAAATTCAATCTTGTAATTAAATATAAAAATTAATAATAAAATTGTAACAAGTAAAATGTTGCTTAACAACAAAATTGTGTTATATTTTGATTTATATAAATACGCGGATCGCCGCCTAATGATAAGAAGAAACAGAATACATACAAAAAGATTAGCTAGAGACAATGTTAATATTAAATCGGAAGAGGATATTTATCAGTTATTACAACTATAAGCATACTACAATGAAACTAAATTAATCTTTAACATACAAATTCCTTCTTTCCACCCTAAAAAATGTTCCTATTACAAAATTAAACCTATACCAATTAATCAAACACTCATCTTAAAACCTGAATCCGAAATCGTTTTACTAAATATACATTTATATCGGTATGTGTATAAATCATGTATGTCGAGCAAATCCAGTATTGCGACAAAAATAAAATACAACCAGTAGCGGACAGCTGTATACCTGTTGTGAAACTAATTAAGATAAATAGATTTAAGATCATAAAAACGCATAAAATCAAAACATAATTAATTTCAAATAACATTGTAAAACATAATTGATATTGAAGAAACAATACAAAATATACATAATACTAAAAATGCGGAAGCATAACATATATAGCAAAATCAAAACTAACATGACACATATTACGTACTACAAAATTACGTAGTAGGTAAGAAATAAATGTGTGCATATTACATTGAACCCAAAAATATATGAGTACATGAATAATATATGCTCTGGATTAAAATGCAAACATTTCGTATGTTAACAAAATATAGAAAATGATTACACGAACAAATTTAATTAAGCATATCATCACACATGTACGTATTGTGAAATTGGTGAAATAAAATAATTATGCCCCAGATTAAAATATATGTATATTAAAATTGTTATTGTAAACCAACAAAGAAAAATCGGTATATAAACTATTGATTTTTGAAATTAATCATGAGTCGATTTATAAATTACAACCGAATGGGTTAGTTCAGCGGGTAGACATAAATCTAATCTCAGTAGTCATTAAAGAAATCCTTTATTAATAAAAATTTACAATAATAAAAGACACAAAACTTAAATTAAAAACTTTTCAATTAAAACCAGAAGAAGCGGATGTAGCAGATCATCTGACCAGTAAAATAAAAATAATTGGTGAGTATTACTATCGAATATATTATCCCCTGTTAAAACTCACGTAGTTTTCAACAGGGCAATGAGCTTTATTATTAGTTTATATTTAACTATAAAAATTGTATGAAGTTAAATGTATATGCAATAATGCATAATTACAATTTAATTGGTGTAAATGAACTATTATTAAACGATCAAATTATATGAAATTGAATGTAATAATGCATAATTGCAGTTTAATTGGTGTAAACGAAATATTTAAAAACAATGTTTAAAATGCTTATCACTATAAAAATTTTTGTTGTTAGTGTTTTAAGTCTTTTAGAATAAGTATTTAAACTGTAGATATTTCGTTAATAAAATCAGAATAAAATTAACCATCAAAAAAAAAAGTTTTATCTCTAACTAGTTTGGCCCCACCCGTGGTAACCGAATTAGTTATAAAATTTATTAATTTTAACAAGTTTGGTCTTACAAACCAAACAGATAAATTGTTAAAATTACATCCCCAATATTCGGTTTTAAACCATATCCAAATAAACCTATCCTCCATTATATCGATATAGCAAAATCGATATAATATCTACTAACCAAGGTAGCATGATCTGGCAAAATCATATACCAAACGACAATCCTTTGTGAACCTCAGTTAACCAGTGCATGGCAAAGCACAGAAGTAAGCGAACAAGCGTCTTCGAGCTCACTAACTTATTTCATCTGAGGGCACATTGAGGCGTCATAGGTCCTACTAATAAATTAGGAAATTTATCATCACTCTATAGCTAACCATAGAGTGAAGATAAATATAGGGACGGTAATAATAAACAATCAAAAAAAAACACAGGATATAACGTTACAAAAAAAATCATACACATTTAAAGCATACACAATAATTAATATAACATTCATAAAACAAATATAACATTTAACACTATACACCTAAAGTATAACATACCAAACATCGTATTAAATAAACCTACAATATTTAATTTCACTAAACAACAATTCGAGCCAGAAATCAACTATTTACAACCTTAATACTTGTACGTAGCAACACAACAGGAACTGCCGTTCAGTTTAACATGTCCACAACAACAGAAATCAGTAAAAGGAATCAATTTGATCCATTTTACGACAATCCAACTAATATCTACTACGACAAAGTCATGTTTATATCACCTTACAACGATATCATTATCTCAAAACGTTGATAAATCACATCATCAATTTACCTACCTTACAAAACTGGACAATTGCAAATAACAAAGAAATTGAATTACTTCGTATTAATAACGTAATGCACACAAAAGTATAATTTCAGGAATAATGATCACCATCATCATACTCATGGGAGTATACATCGCCAAATTCTGCATAAGAAGGTACAAGAAGAAGGCAACAATAAATATCAACATTCCAATGCAACCTATAGTAAGCTGACCAGACGTCCTCTTTTTAAGAGGACATTCCTCTTTTTTAGAGTTGTGTCATCTTAAAAATTGCTGTCCTCTTTTTGTCCTCTTTTCAATTGTTGTCATCTTTTTTTATTGGTATTTTAGTTGTCGTGATTGAAATTTTACTTATAGCAGTGACATCTTCATAAAATGTTTGAAAACTAATCTTTCATCGTTTATGGGTAATTAGTGAGTCGTATTTTAAATTGTCAAAATTGTCAATTCATAAATGCATAATAGAAATGGTTGCTTTTTGCAGTTCAAACGTAATTTTGTTGAAGTTAAATGGTTGCATTTTTTAGTTCAAACGTAATTTTGATGAATTCAGAATTTAAAACGTGGAGTGTAACTCACTGTGTAATAATTAAATAATATCATTATTTATAATTTAAGACAATTCGTGCAATAATATATATAACACATTTCGGTAAGAGTATCTATTTATTTTTGGTACTAATTTATTTATAAATAATTGATGTAATAATAATTTCATTTTATTATCTCCGATTTCATCAGTTGGGAAAATTAAAATGAGCTCCAAAAAACGGAAAGTAAGCTTAAATGAGCAACACAGAAAAGAATTTCCGCATATTGTCGGAGATCAGCGAGATCCATCTAAAGCGCATTGTTTAATTTGTGGTCAATTTTTTTCAATTGCCAACAAGGGCCGACAAGATATAATACAACATAATAGCTCAAAACTTCACAAGGGTAGCGCAGAAGCTGCAGCAAAATCAAATCAAATAACATCTTTTTTTGGAACAAGAGAATTCGGTGAAGGTGAGCGGAAACTAGCTGTACAAGAAATTGTCTTTTGCTTCCATCAGGTTATGCATAATCAATCGTTCCGCAGCATGGATTGTTCAAGCCAGTTAATCCAAAAATTATTCGAAAAAAAATTTAGTTGCGCTCGTTCAAAAACCATTGCAATCGTAAAAAATATTTTATATCCATATTTTAACGAAAATCTTCGCAAATTGCTTGAGAAAACTAATTGCATAACGATAATGGGGGATGCTTCGAACCGAAAAGCCGAAAAGTTATATCCTGTCGTTCTTCAATTTTTTGACCCCGAACGTGGTGTTCAAGTCAAATTGCTAAAGTTAACAAAAATTCCAGGTGAAACTTCTGAAATCGTCAGTACCAAAATTTACGATGTGTTGCAGGAAAATAATTTAGTTCATAAAATTACCGGTTGGTCAGCTGACAATACCAATACAAATTTTGGGGGACTGCGGCGAGCGGGAGAAAAAAATATTTTTAAAAAATTAAAATCATTATTAAATAATCCCAATCTAATTGGGATTGGATGTAATGGTCACATCTGTTCAAACGCGATTAACACTGCTAGCGCTCAATTACCTATAGATATTGGTCATATAGTCCCCCAAATCTATTTGTTTTTTAATATATATACTGTCAGAACAATAAATTTAAAAAAATTGTGTGAAGAAGCTGAAATCGAGTATAAAAAATTAATTGGTCACTCATCAACTCGGTGGCTTTCACTTGCAAATGCCGCTGAGAGAATTTTGTCTATGTATATACCGCTTCGAGCCTATTTCTTAAGTTTGGAGAAACCACCAAAACTATTGGAAAATTTTTTTAGCAGCGATGGATCCGTAATTTTTTTGGAGTTTATACATAACCAGGCGGAAATGTTTAAAAATTTCATATTGAGATTAGAAATCCAAAATTTAAGTGCTGTAGAGGCATTTAAAATTTTGAAAGAACTGGAAGAAACATTAAAGTGGAGACATCAAAATAAATATTATCCGTTGATAATAAGAAGCAAAATTCGACAGCTAGTTGAATCTAACCATGAATTCGAAAAACAGTTTTCTAGAAATGTGGAAAATTTTTATAAAACTGCGTTAGACTATATTACAGAATGGACCAAATCGCTCGGAATGGTAGAATGTTTAGAGTGGTGTTTACTGCAAAGACAAATTGAATGGGACGATGTCCGACAATCTATAGATGATATGAATCCAATACTATCTAAACTGAATCTGGATGACGGCAAGTTGGTAGATGAATTGAGGTATATCAATTTATATTGTAATCAGGATAAAATTAACGAATGGAACGAACTGGGGAAACCGTGCGATCAGAGATGGGTTGAGGTTTTTAGTCATTTGAAAGAGAAAACGATTTCATGTTCAGAAATTACCAAAATCATTCAGTTTACTTATTCGCTACCTGGAACTAATGCTGCAGTAGAAAGGGTTTTTTCTATTATAAATGATATTTGGTCATCAGAAAAGACACAATTTAAAATGGACTGTTTGGAAGCCGTTGTTAGTATCAAGTGTAATTCAACATTATCCTGTGTGGAATTTGCTGATTTAATTAAAACCGAGGGCAATTTGTTGAAACAAGTACATCAGTCGGCTAAATATAATTAGATGCGAATATTAATAGTTTCAAATATTGAATGGATCAATTTATTTATTTAATTTATTATTGTGTATGAAGAACACAGAAACGTTTAATTTTATACTACAGGTGCAATAAATTTTATATAATCCAGTATATACGCTTAAATCAAAATTTTACTGTTGTGTTTTATTTGTATTAAACGTAATTAAAATATATAGGTAATTAATTCCACCTAATAATTAAATTTAAAAAAAAAAAAAATTTGTCCTCTTTTTTATTCTGGAAAATATGGTCAGCTTACCTATAGAAGACATAAAGACTTCTACAAATGTCCACAAAATTTTTTTTTGAACACATTTGCATCCAAAAGCGGCATAATTATTTTTATATCATTTTTTGTCATTCCCCATTCCCTCTTTGCATTATATAAAATAAAAATTCGTAATTAAAGATTAGAACTATTTGTCACTTCAATCTGAAAGCAACATCTAACGTATCAAATAAATTTATTACGTTTAAATAATAAAAATATAAAACTTAAATAAAAGTGTTGTTTAAAAAAAAAGACAATGACCACAAGTGCCAAACGTAATTCGTGCGATGTAGTGTATATTTTTTCTTTTTTTGACAATTTTGAAATTGAAACATGAAATATTTATATTATTAGTTATACATAACCTCAACTTAAAAATATTTTTGATAAAGTTTTGTAGTTTTAATAATAATAATAATTCATTATTTTTGATTAAAGCGATTGAAAATGAAACAAATACCCCAATAGAAACGAGGGCCCCACAGAACGAGTGCGTTTTATTTTATTGCATTTTTTGTTTACATTTTTAGAACTATACAATCATCGAAGATCCAAAGAATGTGACAAAAAGTGGAATAATTTGTGTGACATTTATAAAAAATTAAAAGATCCACAAACAGGTACGGCATCAATAAGAATAAATTCATCATCAAATTGGCAATATTTTACCAAAATTAACGATTTTATGGGAAACAAAGAAAGCATTAAACCAACCAATATTATTGACAGCCTTAACGATTTAGCCAGTAACGAAAGTCATACACATTCGACGAATTAATCGAGTAGGAGTCAGAAATTGAGTTCGATCCTGAAATCAGTTACAATCCATAGATTAACGTAACAAGACTAAACCCCAGAAAGGAAAGTTCGCCTTCATTGCCAAAAGCTGGAACCAGCCAAAACGCCTTGTACAGTCGCCGCCTTGCAATAAAAAAATAAAAGTTTCAAACAAAATAATAAAATCTTCGAGTATATAAAAAAGAGGGACCAAACTGTTGTAAATGCAATAAATAAAAATAATAAAATTATTAAAAAGGTGTGCCAGACATATTTCCCCGAAGTAGTGTTGTCTTCAGATAGCGATTAGAAAATGATTTTGAATTGATACTTTTTATAAAAAAAGAAACAATTGACTGAATTTTTAGATAATTATTTTTTTTACAAATTGAAATTAATTTATTAAAGATAAATGATTCCGGAATGCTGAAGCTTCGTGCTGAGGTTGTTGTTTTTCATCTGCCAAATTCTTCATCAACATTCATGAGATCTCCAACATCTAAACAAATCTCTCTTCATTTCACCAAACGTTTGTTCAATTGCTACACTGAAAAAAATTCATGAACATAAACTTGATGCCTTCTTGTCATTTTCACTTCTACACTCTTAAAAAAGTCCAGTTTGATTTAACTCCTATGCAAGTAGTTCATAATATTAAACTCCATTTTTGAGTTATCTAATAACATATCCATGAAGTTAAAAATGTTTAACACCGTCTAGAAGTTGAATTAAATTCTCAATTGTTCATCATAGTCAAAGCAATAATTTTGCACAATGCACACCAATCAATTCAACTCTGAGTGGTGCGAGAAAAATATACTACACACATTTGACGAGAAACAATTAGGAGTATAAATTATTTCCTCTTTAGCTAGTGAATGTGACGAACGTAAATGTTTTTATGTTACTGTTGGTAAAAAAATTTCAAAAAATAAAACGAAAAATTAATTAATAAAAAAGAAAAAAAATTAAAAATTATAATCTAATAAACGAAAAATGTGTAAATTAATATTTTATTTGTGATACAACGTTAAACATGTAAGTTGATCAGGTTTTGTGTGTTATAGAGTATGTAATTAAACGCTTGTTATATTATGTTTACTGTGGATAAAAATATAATTTGTAATTCAAAATATTGCGAAAAAGCAATATATTCTTAGAATTGCCTTAGAAATTAATTAAACATTTACACGTTTCTGGTAATCGTGCAAATTAGATAAAGTACCGTTAGAATAACTGAGAATAATTTTTTGCACACCAATCGAAGTTAACTATAATCATATTCGGAGTTAAATTTTGGGGCAACTCCAAATTAGTTGATAATGTGTGAGAAAAAAGTATTTTACCGAGTTAAAAACTAATAAACGAAAAAAAAAATGAAATTATATCGTTATTTGTAAAGAAAAGTTAAAAAAAAAGTGAGTTATATACATACATATATGTATATGTATATCGGTTGTGTTTTTTAAACATAATATCATATTATAATATTATAATTATAGCATTAATTTAAATAATAGCAAAAGCAAAATATTTTTTTTGAAATAGTTTAAACAGTTATTCGTGTACGCTATGAGAAACCAATAAAATGGCACAGAAATTATTATTTCGTGTTTCATTTAATATGATCAATTAAAATATGTATTTGTCGAATTCGACGACAAATCGAAAATCTCCGTATTGGATGTCATGGTTTCTGGTAAATGATTAGTAAGACTAAACTAGACGTATGTGAAGTTAGCCCGAAAAAAGGCCTTTTCATCCCGAAAAAAAAATTTAATGTGTCTTGGCTAAATTCAATATAAAAAGCATTTCAGCACGAAAAATTATAGAAATAAAAGAAAATTACACTCCATCCCGAAAAAAAATATTTACATGCAACAAGATTTTTAGTCATTTTTTTTTCAGGGGTTCATATTTTTAAATCTGATACAAATAAAAGAATTTCAGCACGAAAATAATAAAAAACAACTCAAAATAACAATTCAACCCCCAAAAATATTAAATTTATATCTAAAAACAAATATTTTTTTCATTGTTAGTAGTGTTTTTCATTTATAAATTATACATAACATGTTATACTTATATCACAGAAACCCACTGGAAAACAAAATACATTTTTTTAAAGAAATGTATACGATTTACTACCACGATATACCATATACCATGTGTTTAATCACGAAGGTCGAAAGATATCGGAATAAGGGCATTTGCTTAGATGGGCCTACAAATAAAAGCAACAAGACCGCCATTACCATATGATGGTGATAAGGGATATTCCATAACCATTTTTCATTCAATAGTTTTGGTTGAGCGATTATTAAAAATGCTCATATGTTAACCAATGTATCTCTGTTCACAGAGGTTTGCATATATAGCGGTAAATGGCATGTGAATGACCAGCCCTTTGAGAAAAAACACCCGTAATGGCATTACCATACGATGAGGATAAGGGTTTTTCCGAAACAATTTTTCATTCTATAGTTTTGGTTGAGCGATTATTAAAAATGCTAATAATGTTTACCAATGTATCTCTGTTCACAGAGGTTTGCATATATAGCGGTAAATGGCATGTGAATGACCAGCCCTTTGAGAAAAAACATCCGTAATGGCATTACCATACGATGAGGATAAGGGTTTTTCCGAAACAATTTTTCATTCTATAGTTTTGGTTGAGTGATTATTAAAAATGCTCATAATGTTAACCAATGTATCTCTGTTCACAGAGGTTTGCATATATAGCGGTAAATGGCATGTGAATGACCAGCCCTTTGAGAAAAAACACCCGTAATGGCATTACCATACGATGAGGATAAGGGTTTTTCCGAAACAATTTTTCATTCTATAGTTTTGGTTGAGCGATTATTAAAAATGCTAATAATGTTTACCAATGTATCTCTGTTCACAGAGGTTTGCATATATAGCGGTAAATGGCATGTGAATGACCAGCCCTTTGAGAAAAAACATCCGTAATGGCATTACCATACGATGAGGATAAGGGTTTTTCCGAAACAATTTTTCATTCTATAGTTTTGGTTGAGCGATTATTAAAAATGCTCATAGGTTAACCAATGTATCTCTGTTCACAGAGGTTTGCATATATAGCGGTAAATGGCATGTGAATGACCAGCCCTTTGAGAAAAAACACCCGTAATGGCATTACCATACGATGAGGATAAGGGTTTTTCCGAAACAATTTTTCATTCTATAGTTTTGGTTGAGTGATTATTAAAAATGCTCATAATGTTAACCAATGTATCTCTGTTCACAGAGGTTTGCATATATAGCGGTAAATGGCATGTGAATGACCAGCCCTTTGAGAAAAAACATCCGTAATGGCATTACCATACGATGAGGATAAGGGTTTTTCCGAAACAATTTTTCATTCTATAGTTTTGGTTGAGCGATTATTAAAAATGCTAATAATGTTTACCAATGTATCTCTGTTCACAGAGGTTTGCATATATAGCGGTAAATGGCATGTGAATGACCAGCCCTTTGAGAAAAAACATCCGTAATGGCATTACCATACGATGAGGATAAGGGTTTTTCCGAAACAATTTTTCATTCTATAGTTTTGGTTGAGCGATTATTAAAAATGCTCATAGGTTAACCAATGTATCTCTGTTCACAGAGGTTTGCATATATAGCGGTAAATGGCATGTGAATGACCAGCCCTTTGAGAAAAAACACCCGTAATGGCATTACCATACGATGAGGATAAGGGTTTTTCCGAAACAATTTTTCATTCTATAGTTTTGGTTGAGCGATTATTAAAAATGCTCATATGTTAACCAATGTATCTCTGTTTACAGAGGTTTGCATATATAGCGGTAAATGGCATGTGAATGACCAGCCCTTTGAGAAAAAACACCCGTAATGGCATTACCATACGATGAGGATAAGGGTTTTTCCGAAACAATTTTTCATTCTATAGTTTTGGTTGAGTGATTATTAAAAATGCTCATAATGTTAACCAATGTATCTCTGTTCACAGAGGTTTGCATATATAGCGGTAAATGGCATGTGAATGACCAGCCCTTTGAGAAAAAACACCCGTAATGGCATTACCATACGATGAGGATAAGGGTTTTTCCGAAACAATTTTTCATTCTATAGTTTTGGTTGAGCGATTATTAAAAATGCTAATAATGTTTACCAATGTATCTCTGTTCACAGAGGTTTGCATATATAGCGGTAAATGGCATGTGAATGACCAGCCCTTTGAGAAAAAACATCCGTAATGGCATTACCATACGATGAGGATAAGGGTTTTTCCGAAACAATTTTTCATTCTATAGTTTTGGTTGAGCGATTATTAAAAATGCTCATAGGTTAACCAATGTATCTCTGTTCACAGAGGTTTGCATATATAGCGGTAAATGGCATGTGAATGACCAGCCCTTTGAGAAAAAACACCCGTAATGGCATTACCATACGATGAGGATAAGGGTTTTTCCGAAACAATTTTTCATTCTATAGTTTTGGTTGAGTGATTATTAAAAATGCTCATAATGTTAACCAATGTATCTCTGTTCACAGAGGTTTGCATATATAGCGGTAAATGGCATGTGAATGACCAGCCCTTTGAGAAAAAACACCCGTAATGGCATTACCATACGATGAGGATAAGGGTTTTTCCGAAACAATTTTTCATTCTATAGTTTTGGTTGAGCGATTATTAAAAATGCTAATAATGTTTACCAATGTATCTCTGTTCACAGAGGTTTGCATATATAGCGGTAAATGGCATGTGAATGACCAGCCCTTTGAGAAAAAACATCCGTAATGGCATTACCATACGATGAGGATAAGGGTTTTTCCGAAACAATTTTTCATTCTATAGTTTTGGTTGAGCGATTATTAAAAATGCTCATAGGTTAACCAATGTATCTCTGTTTACAGAGGTTTGCATATATAGCGGTAAATGGCATGTGAATGACCAGCCCTTTGAGAAAAAACACCCGTAATGGCATTACCATACGATGAGGATAAGGGTTTTTCCGAAACAATTTTTCATTCTATAGTTTTGGTTGAGTGATTATTAAAAATGCTCATAATGTTAACCAATGTATCTCTGTTCACAGAGGTTTGCATATATAGCGGTAAATGGCATGTGAATGACCAGCCCTTTGAGAAAAAACACCCGTAATGGCATTACCATACGATGAGGATAAGGGTTTTTCCGAAACAATTTTTCATTCTATAGTTTTGGTTGAGCGATTATTAAAAATGCTAATAATGTTTACCAATGTATCTCTGTTCACAGAGGTTTGCATATATAGCGGTAAATGGCATGTGAATGACCAGCCCTTTGAGAAAAAACATCCGTAATGGCATTACCATACGATGAGGATAAGGGTTTTTCCGAAACAATTTTTCATTCTATAGTTTTGGTTGAGCGATTATTAAAAATGCTCATAGGTTAACCAATGTATCTCTGTTCACAGAGGTTTGCATATATAGCGGTAAATGGCATGTGAATGACCAGCCCTTTGAGAAAAAACACCCGTAATGGCATTACCATACGATGAGGATAAGGGTTTTTCCGAAACAATTTTTCATTCTATAGTTTTGGTTGAGTGATTATTAAAAATGCTCATAATGTTAACCAATGTATCTCTGTTCACAGAGGTTTGCATATATAGCGGTAAATGGCATGTGAATGACCAGCCCTTTGAGAAAAAACACCCGTAATGGCATTACCATACGATGAGGATAAGGGTTTTTCCGAAACAATTTTTCATTCTATAGTTTTGGTTGAGCGATTATTAAAAATGCTAATAATGTTTACCAATGTATCTCTGTTCACAGAGGTTTGCATATATAGCGGTAAATGGCATGTGAATGACCAGCCCTTTGAGAAAAAACATCCGTAATGGCATTACCATACGATGAGGATAAGGGTTTTTCCGAAACAATTTTTCATTCTATAGTTTTGGTTGAGCGATTATTAAAAATGCTCATAGGTTAACCAATGTATCTCTGTTCACAGAGGTTTGCATATATAGCGGTAAATGGCATGTGAATGACCAGCCCTTTGAGAAAAAACACCCGTAATGGCATTACCATACGATGAGGATAAGGGTTTTTCCGAAACAATTTTTCATTCTATAGTTTTGGTTGAGCGATTATTAAAAATGCTCATATGTTAACCAATGTATCTCTGTTTACAGAGGTTTGCATATATAGCGGTAAATGGCATGTGAATGACCAGCCCTTTGAGAAAAAACACCCGTAATGGCATTACCATACGATGAGGATAAGGGTTTTTCCGAAACAATTTTTCATTCTATAGTTTTGGTTGAGTGATTATTAAAAATGCTCATAATGTTAACCAATGTATCTCTGTTCACAGAGGTTTGCATATATAGCGGTAAATGGCATGTGAATGACCAGCCCTTTGAGAAAAAACACCCGTAATGGCATTACCATACGATGAGGATAAGGGTTTTTCCGAAACAATTTTTCATTCTATAGTTTTGGTTGAGCGATTATTAAAAATGCTAATAATGTTTACCAATGTATCTCTGTTCACAGAGGTTTGCATATATAGCGGTAAATGGCATGTGAATGACCAGCCCTTTGAGAAAAAACATCCGTAATGGCATTACCATACGATGAGGATAAGGGTTTTTCCGAAACAATTTTTCATTCTATAGTTTTGGTTGAGCGATTATTAAAAATGCTCATAGGTTAACCAATGTATCTCTGTTCACAGAGGTTTGCATATATAGCGGTAAATGGCATGTGAATGACCAGCCCTTTGAGAAAAAACACCCGTAATGGCATTACCATACGATGAGGATAAGGGTTTTTCCGAAACAATTTTTCATTCTATAGTTTTGGTTGAGTGATTATTAAAAATGCTCATAATGTTAACCAATGTATCTCTGTTCACAGAGGTTTGCATATATAGCGGTAAATGGCATGTGAATGACCAGCCCTTTGAGAAAAAACACCCGTAATGGCATTACCATACGATGAGGATAAGGGTTTTTCCGAAACAATTTTTCATTCTATAGTTTTGGTTGAGCGATTATTAAAAATGCTAATAATGTTTACCAATGTATCTCTGTTCACAGAGGTTTGCATATATAGCGGTAAATGGCATGTGAATGACCAGCCCTTTGAGAAAAAACATCCGTAATGGCATTACCATACGATGAGGATAAGGGTTTTTCCGAAACAATTTTTCATTCTATAGTTTTGGTTGAGCGATTATTAAAAATGCTCATAGGTTAACCAATGTATCTCTGTTCACAGAGGTTTGCATATATAGCGGTAAATGGCATGTGAATGACCAGCCCTTTGAGAAAAAACACCCGTAATGGCATTACCATACGATGAGGATAAGGGTTTTTCCGAAACAATTTTTCATTCTATAGTTTTGGTTGAGCGATTATTAAAAATGCTAATAATGTTTACCAATGTATCTCTGTTCACAGAGGTTTGCATATATAGCGGTAAATGGCATGTGAATGACCAGCCCTTTGAGAAAAAACATCCGTAATGGCATTACCATACGATGAGGATAAGGGTTTTTCCGAAACAATTTTTCATTCTATAGTTTTGGTTGAGCGATTATTAAAAATGCTCATATGTTAACCAATGTATCTCTGTTTACAGAGGTTTGCATATATAGCGGTAAATGGCATGTGAATGACCAGCCCTTTGAGAAAAAACACCCGTAATGGCATTACCATACGATGAGGATAAGGGTTTTTCCGAAACAATTTTTCATTCTATAGTTTTGGTTGAGTGATTATTAAAAATGCTCATAATGTTAACCAATGTATCTCTGTTCACAGAGGTTTGCATATATAGCGGTAAATGGCATGTGAATGACCAGCCCTTTGAGAAAAAACACCCGTAATGGCATTACCATACGATGAGGATAAGGGTTTTTCCGAAACAATTTTTCATTCTATAGTTTTGGTTGAGCGATTATTAAAAATGCTAATAATGTTTACCAATGTATCTCTGTTCACAGAGGTTTGCATATATAGCGGTAAATGGCATGTGAATGACCAGCCCTTTGAGAAAAAACATCCGTAATGGCATTACCATACGATGAGGATAAGGGTTTTTCCGAAACAATTTTTCATTCTATAGTTTTGGTTGAGCGATTATTAAAAATGCTCATAGGTTAACCAATGTATCTCTGTTCACAGAGGTTTGCATATATAGCGGTAAATGGCATGTGAATGACCAGCCCTTTGAGAAAAAACACCCGTAATGGCATTACCATACGATGAGGATAAGGGTTTTTCCGAAACAATTTTTCATTCTATAGTTTTGGTTGAGTGATTATTAAAAATGCTCATAATGTTAACCAATGTATCTCTGTTCACAGAGGTTTGCATATATAGCGGTAAATGGCATGTGAATGACCAGCCCTTTGAGAAAAAACACCCGTAATGGCATTACCATACGATGAGGATAAGGGTTTTTCCGAAACAATTTTTCATTCTATAGTTTTGGTTGAGCGATTATTAAAAATGCTAATAATGTTTACCAATGTATCTCTGTTCACAGAGGTTTGCATATATAGCGGTAAATGGCATGTGAATGACCAGCCCTTTGAGAAAAAACATCCGTAATGGCATTACCATACGATGAGGATAAGGGTTTTTCCGAAACAATTTTTCATTCTATAGTTTTGGTTGAGCGATTATTAAAAATGCTCATAGGTTAACCAATGTATCTCTGTTCACAGAGGTTTGCATATATAGCGGTAAATGGCATGTGAATGACCAGCCCTTTGAGAAAAAACACCCGTAATGGCATTACCATACGATGAGGATAAGGGTTTTTCCGAAACAATTTTTCATTCTATAGTTTTGGTTGAGCGATTATTAAAAATGCTAATAATGTTTACCAATGTATCTCTGTTCACAGAGGTTTGCATATATAGCGGTAAATGGCATGTGAATGACCAGCCCTTTGAGAAAAAACATCCGTAATGGCATTACCATACGATGAGGATAAGGGTTTTTCCGAAACAATTTTTCATTCTATAGTTTTGGTTGAGCGATTATTAAAAATGCTCATATGTTAACCAATGTATCTCTGTTTACAGAGGTTTGCATATATAGCGGTAAATGGCATGTGAATGACCAGCCCTTTGAGAAAAAACACCCGTAATGGCATTACCATACGATGAGGATAAGGGTTTTTCCGAAACAATTTTTCATTCTATAGTTTTGGTTGAGTGATTATTAAAAATGCTCATAATGTTAACCAATGTATCTCTGTTCACAGAGGTTTGCATATATAGCGGTAAATGGCATGTGAATGACCAGCCCTTTGAGAAAAAACACCCGTAATGGCATTACCATACGATGAGGATAAGGGTTTTTCCGAAACAATTTTTCATTCTATAGTTTTGGTTGAGTGATTATTAAAAATGCTCATAATGTTAACCAATGTATCTCTGTTCACAGAGGTTTGCATATATAGCGGTAAATGGCATGTGAATGACCAGCCCTTTGAGAAAAAACACCCGTAATGGCATTACCATACGATGAGGATAAGGGTTTTTCCGAAACAATTTTTCATTCTATAGTTTTGGTTGAGCGATTATTAAAAATGCTAATAATGTTTACCAATGTATCTCTGTTCACAGAGGTTTGCATATATAGCGGTAAATGGCATGTGAATGACCAGCCCTTTGAGAAAAAACATCCGTAATGGCATTACCATACGATGAGGATAAGGGTTTTTCCGAAACAATTTTTCATTCTATAGTTTTGGTTGAGCGATTATTAAAAATGCTCATAGGTTAACCAATGTATCTCTGTTCACAGAGGTTTGCATATATAGCGGTAAATGGCATGTGAATGACCAGCCCTTTGAGAAAAAACACCCGTAATGGCATTACCATACGATGAGGATAAGGGTTTTTCCGAAACAATTTTTCATTCTATAGTTTTGGTTGAGCGATTATTAAAAATGCTAATAATGTTTACCAATGTATCTCTGTTCACAGAGGTTTGCATATATAGCGGTAAATGGCATGTGAATGACCAGCCCTTTGAGAAAAAACATCCGTAATGGCATTACCATACGATGAGGATAAGGGTTTTTCCGAAACAATTTTTCATTCTATAGTTTTGGTTGAGCGATTATTAAAAATGCTCATATGTTAACCAATGTATCTCTGTTTACAGAGGTTTGCATATATAGCGGTAAATGGCATGTGAATGACCAGCCCTTTGAGAAAAAACACCCGTAATGGCATTACCATACGATGAGGATAAGGGTTTTTCCGAAACAATTTTTCATTCTATAGTTTTGGTTGAGTGATTATTAAAAATGCTCATAATGTTAACCAATGTATCTCTGTTCACAGAGGTTTGCATATATAGCGGTAAATGGCATGTGAATGACCAGCCCTTTGAGAAAAAACACCCGTAATGGCATTACCATACGATGAGGATAAGGGTTTTTCCGAAACAATTTTTCATTCTATAGTTTTGGTTGAGCGATTATTAAAAATGCTAATAATGTTTACCAATGTATCTCTGTTCACAGAGGTTTGCATATATAGCGGTAAATGGCATGTGAATGACCAGCCCTTTGAGAAAAAACACCCGTAATGGCATTACCATACGATGAGGATAAGGGTTTTTCCGAAACAATTTTTCATTCTATAGTTTTGGTTGAGTGATTATTAAAAATGCTCATAATGTTAACCAATGTATCTCTGTTCACAGAGGTTTGCATATATAGCGGTAAATGGCATGTGAATGACCAGCCCTTTGAGAAAAAACACCCGTAATGGCATTACCATACGATGAGGATAAGGGTTTTTCCGAAACAATTTTTCATTCTATAGTTTTGGTTGAGCGATTATTAAAAATGCTAATAATGTTTACCAATGTATCTCTGTTCACAGAGGTTTGCATATATAGCGGTAAATGGCATGTGAATGACCAGCCCTTTGAGAAAAAACATCCGTAATGGCATTACCATACGATGAGGATAAGGGTTTTTCCGAAACAATTTTTCATTCTATAGTTTTGGTTGAGCGATTATTAAAAATGCTCATAGGTTAACCAATGTATCTCTGTTCACAGAGGTTTGCATATATAGCGGTAAATGGCATGTGAATGACCAGCCCTTTGAGAAAAAACATCCGTAATGGCATTACCATACGATGAGGATAAGGGTTTTTCCGAAACAATTTTTCATTCTATAGTTTTGGTTGAGCGATTATTAAAAATGCTCATATGTTAACCAATGTATCTCTGTTTACAGAGGTTTGCATATATAGCGGTAAATGGCATGTGAATGACCAGCCCTTTGAGAAAAAACACCCGTAATGGCATTACCATACGATGAGGATAAGGGTTTTTCCGAAACAATTTTTCATTCTATAGTTTTGGTTGAGTGATTATTAAAAATGCTCATAATGTTAACCAATGTATCTCTGTTCACAGAGGTTTGCATATATAGCGGTAAATGGCATGTGAATGACCAGCCCTTTGAGAAAAAACACCCGTAATGGCATTACCATACGATGAGGATAAGGGTTTTTCCGAAACAATTTTTCATTCTATAGTTTTGGTTGAGCGATTATTAAAAATGCTAATAATGTTTACCAATGTATCTCTGTTCACAGAGGTTTGCATATATAGCGGTAAATGGCATGTGAATGACCAGCCCTTTGAGAAAAAACATCCGTAATGGCATTACCATACGATGAGGATAAGGGTTTTTCCGAAACAATTTTTCATTCTATAGTTTTGGTTGAGCGATTATTAAAAATGCTCATAGGTTAACCAATGTATCTCTGTTCACAGAGGTTTGCATATATAGCGGTAAATGGCATGTGAATGACCAGCCCTTTGAGAAAAAACACCCGTAATGGCATTACCATACGATGAGGATAAGGGTTTTTCCGAAACAATTTTTCATTCTATAGTTTTGGTTGAGTGATTATTAAAAATGCTCATAATGTTAACCAATGTATCTCTGTTCACAGAGGTTTGCATATATAGCGGTAAATGGCATGTGAATGACCAGCCCTTTGAGAAAAAACACCCGTAATGGCATTACCATACGATGAGGATAAGGGTTTTTCCGAAACAATTTTTCATTCTATAGTTTTGGTTGAGCGATTATTAAAAATGCTAATAATGTTTACCAATGTATCTCTGTTCACAGAGGTTTGCATATATAGCGGTAAATGGCATGTGAATGACCAGCCCTTTGAGAAAAAACATCCGTAATGGCATTACCATACGATGAGGATAAGGGTTTTTCCGAAACAATTTTTCATTCTATAGTTTTGGTTGAGCGATTATTAAAAATGCTCATAGGTTAACCAATGTATCTCTGTTCACAGAGGTTTGCATATATAGCGGTAAATGGCATGTGAATGACCAGCCCTTTGAGAAAAAACACCCGTAATGGCATTACCATACGATGAGGATAAGGGTTTTTCCGAAACAATTTTTCATTCTATAGTTTTGGTTGAGCGATTATTAAAAATGTTCATATGTTAACCAATGTATCTCTGTTCACAGAGGTTTGCATATATAGCGGTAAATGGCATGTGAATGACCAGCCCTTTGAGAAAAAACACCCGTAATGGCATTACCATACGATGAGGATAAGGGTTTTTCCGAAACAATTTTTCATTCAATAGTTTTGGTTGAGCGATTATTAAAAATGCTCATAATGTTAACCAATGTATCTCTGTTCACAGAGGTTTGCATATATAGCGGTAAATGGCATGTGAATGACCAGCCCTTTGAGAAAAAACACCCGTAATGGCATTACCATACGATGAGGATAAGGGTTTTTCCGAAACAATTTTTCATTCTATAGTTTTGGTTGAGCGATTATTAAAAATGCTAATAATGTTTACCAATGTATCTCTGTTCACAGAGGTTTGCATATATAGCGGTAAATGGCATGTGAATGACCAGCCCTTTGAGAAAAAACATCCGTAATGGCATTACCATACGATGAGGATAAGGGTTTTTCCGAAACAATTTTTCATTCTATAGTTTTGGTTGAGCGATTATTAAAAATGCTCATATGTTAACCAATGTATCTCTGTTTACAGAGGTTTGCATATATAGCGGTAAATGGCATGTGAATGACCAGCCCTTTGAGAAAAAACACCCGTAATGGCATTACCATACGATGAGGATAAGGGTTTTTCCGAAACAATTTTTCATTCTATAGTTTTGGTTGAGTGATTATTAAAAATGCTCATAATGTTAACCAATGTATCTCTGTTCACAGAGGTTTGCATATATAGCGGTAAATGGCATGTGAATGACCAGCCCTTTGAGAAAAAACACCCGTAATGGCATTACCATACGATGAGGATAAGGGTTTTTCCGAAACAATTTTTCATTCTATAGTTTTGGTTGAGTGATTATTAAAAATGCTCATAATGTTAACCAATGTATCTCTGTTCACAGAGGTTTGCATATATAGCGGTAAATGGCATGTGAATGACCAGCCCTTTGAGAAAAAACACCCGTAATGGCATTACCATACGATGAGGATAAGGGTTTTTCCGAAACAATTTTTCATTCTATAGTTTTGGTTGAGCGATTATTAAAAATGCTAATAATGTTTACCAATGTATCTCTGTTCACAGAGGTTTGCATATATAGCGGTAAATGGCATGTGAATGACCAGCCCTTTGAGAAAAAACATCCGTAATGGCATTACCATACGATGAGGATAAGGGTTTTTCCGAAACAATTTTTCATTCTATAGTTTTGGTTGAGCGATTATTAAAAATGCTCATAGGTTAACCAATGTATCTCTGTTCACAGAGGTTTGCATATATAGCGGTAAATGGCATGTGAATGACCAGCCCTTTGAGAAAAAACACCCGTAATGGCATTACCATACGATGAGGATAAGGGTTTTTCCGAAACAATTTTTCATTCTATAGTTTTGGTTGAGCGATTATTAAAAATGCTAATAATGTTTACCAATGTATCTCTGTTCACAGAGGTTTGCATATATAGCGGTAAATGGCATGTGAATGACCAGCCCTTTGAGAAAAAACATCCGTAATGGCATTACCATACGATGAGGATAAGGGTTTTTCCGAAACAATTTTTCATTCTATAGTTTTGGTTGAGCGATTATTAAAAATGCTCATATGTTAACCAATGTATCTCTGTTTACAGAGGTTTGCATATATAGCGGTAAATGGCATGTGAATGACCAGCCCTTTGAGAAAAAACACCCGTAATGGCATTACCATACGATGAGGATAAGGGTTTTTCCGAAACAATTTTTCATTCTATAGTTTTGGTTGAGTGATTATTAAAAATGCTCATAATGTTAACCAATGTATCTCTGTTCACAGAGGTTTGCATATATAGCGGTAAATGGCATGTGAATGACCAGCCCTTTGAGAAAAAACACCCGTAATGGCATTACCATACGATGAGGATAAGGGTTTTTCCGAAACAATTTTTCATTCTATAGTTTTGGTTGAGCGATTATTAAAAATGCTAATAATGTTTACCAATGTATCTCTGTTCACAGAGGTTTGCATATATAGCGGTAAATGGCATGTGAATGACCAGCCCTTTGAGAAAAAACATCCGTAATGGCATTACCATACGATGAGGATAAGGGTTTTTCCGAAACAATTTTTCATTCTATAGTTTTGGTTGAGCGATTATTAAAAATGCTCATAGGTTAACCAATGTATCTCTGTTCACAGAGGTTTGCATATATAGCGGTAAATGGCATGTGAATGACCAGCCCTTTGAGAAAAAACACCCGTAATGGCATTACCATACGATGAGGATAAGGGTTTTTCCGAAACAATTTTTCATTCTATAGTTTTGGTTGAGTGATTATTAAAAATGCTCATAATGTTAACCAATGTATCTCTGTTCACAGAGGTTTGCATATATAGCGGTAAATGGCATGTGAATGACCAGCCCTTTGAGAAAAAACACCCGTAATGGCATTACCATACGATGAGGATAAGGGTTTTTCCGAAACAATTTTTCATTCTATAGTTTTGGTTGAGCGATTATTAAAAATGCTAATAATGTTTACCAATGTATCTCTGTTCACAGAGGTTTGCATATATAGCGGTAAATGGCATGTGAATGACCAGCCCTTTGAGAAAAAACATCCGTAATGGCATTACCATACGATGAGGATAAGGGTTTTTCCGAAACAATTTTTCATTCTATAGTTTTGGTTGAGCGATTATTAAAAATGCTCATAGGTTAACCAATGTATCTCTGTTCACAGAGGTTTGCATATATAGCGGTAAATGGCATGTGAATGACCAGCCCTTTGAGAAAAAACACCCGTAATGGCATTACCATACGATGAGGATAAGGGTTTTTCCGAAACAATTTTTCATTCTATAGTTTTGGTTGAGCGATTATTAAAAATGCTAATAATGTTTACCAATGTATCTCTGTTCACAGAGGTTTGCATATATAGCGGTAAATGGCATGTGAATGACCAGCCCTTTGAGAAAAAACATCCGTAATGGCATTACCATACGATGAGGATAAGGGTTTTTCCGAAACAATTTTTCATTCTATAGTTTTGGTTGAGCGATTATTAAAAATGCTCATATGTTAACCAATGTATCTCTGTTTACAGAGGTTTGCATATATAGCGGTAAATGGCATGTGAATGACCAGCCCTTTGAGAAAAAACACCCGTAATGGCATTACCATACGATGAGGATAAAGGTTTTTCCGAAACAATTTTTCATTCTATAGTTTTGGTTGAGTGATTATTAAAAATGCTCATAATGTTAACCAATGTATCTCTGTTCACAGAGGTTTGCATATATAGCGGTAAATGGCATGTGAATGACCAGCCCTTTGAGAAAAAACACCCGTAATGGCATTACCATACGATGAGGATAAGGGTTTTTCCGAAACAATTTTTCATTCTATAGTTTTGGTTGAGCGATTATTAAAAATGCTAATAATGTTTACCAATGTATCTCTGTTCACAGAGGTTTGCATATATAGCGGTAAATGGCATGTGAATGACCAGCCCTTTGAGAAAAAACATCCGTAATGGCATTACCATACGATGAGGATAAGGGTTTTTCCGAAACAATTTTTCATTCTATAGTTTTGGTTGAGCGATTATTAAAAATGCTCATAGGTTAACCAATGTATCTCTGTTCACAGAGGTTTGCATATATAGCGGTAAATGGCATGTGAATGACCAGCCCTTTGAGAAAAAACACCCGTAATGGCATTACCATACGATGAGGATAAGGGTTTTTCCGAAACAATTTTTCATTCTATAGTTTTGGTTGAGTGATTATTAAAAATGCTCATAATGTTAACCAATGTATCTCTGTTCACAGAGGTTTGCATATATAGCGGTAAATGGCATGTGAATGACCAGCCCTTTGAGAAAAAACACCCGTAATGGCATTACCATACGATGAGGATAAGGGTTTTTCCGAAACAATTTTTCATTCTATAGTTTTGGTTGAGCGATTATTAAAAATGCTAATAATGTTTACCAATGTATCTCTGTTCACAGAGGTTTGCATATATAGCGGTAAATGGCATGTGAATGACCAGCCCTTTGAGAAAAAACATCCGTAATGGCATTACCATACGATGAGGATAAGGGTTTTTCCGAAACAATTTTTCATTCTATAGTTTTGGTTGAGCGATTATTAAAAATGCTCATAGGTTAACCAATGTATCTCTGTTCACAGAGGTTTGCATATATAGCGGTAAATGGCATGTGAATGACCAGCCCTTTGAGAAAAAACACCCGTAATGGCATTACCATACGATGAGGATAAGGGTTTTTCCGAAACAATTTTTCATTCTATAGTTTTGGTTGAGCGATTATTAAAAATGCTCATATGTTAACCAATGTATCTCTGTTTACAGAGGTTTGCATATATAGCGGTAAATGGCATGTGAATGACCAGCCCTTTGAGAAAAAACACCCGTAATGGCATTACCATACGATGAGGATAAGGGTTTTTCCGAAACAATTTTTCATTCTATAGTTTTGGTTGAGTGATTATTAAAAATGCTCATAATGTTAACCAATGTATCTCTGTTCACAGAGGTTTGCATATATAGCGGTAAATGGCATGTGAATGACCAGCCCTTTGAGAAAAAACACCCGTAATGGCATTACCATACGATGAGGATAAGGGTTTTTCCGAAACAATTTTTCATTCTATAGTTTTGGTTGAGCGATTATTAAAAATGCTAATAATGTTTACCAATGTATCTCTGTTCACAGAGGTTTGCATATATAGCGGTAAATGGCATGTGAATGACCAGCCCTTTGAGAAAAAACATCCGTAATGGCATTACCATACGATGAGGATAAGGGTTTTTCCGAAACAATTTTTCATTCTATAGTTTTGGTTGAGCGATTATTAAAAATGCTCATAGGTTAACCAATGTATCTCTGTTCACAGAGGTTTGCATATATAGCGGTAAATGGCATGTGAATGACCAGCCCTTTGAGAAAAAACACCCGTAATGGCATTACCATACGATGAGGATAAGGGTTTTTCCGAAACAATTTTTCATTCTATAGTTTTGGTTGAGTGATTATTAAAAATGCTCATAATGTTAACCAATGTATCTCTGTTCACAGAGGTTTGCATATATAGCGGTAAATGGCATGTGAATGACCAGCCCTTTGAGAAAAAACACCCGTAATGGCATTACCATACGATGAGGATAAGGGTTTTTCCGAAACAATTTTTCATTCTATAGTTTTGGTTGAGCGATTATTAAAAATGCTAATAATGTTTACCAATGTATCTCTGTTCACAGAGGTTTGCATATATAGCGGTAAATGGCATGTGAATGACCAGCCCTTTGAGAAAAAACATCCGTAATGGCATTACCATACGATGAGGATAAGGGTTTTTCCGAAACAATTTTTCATTCTATAGTTTTGGTTGAGCGATTATTAAAAATGCTCATAGGTTAACCAATGTATCTCTGTTCACAGAGGTTTGCATATATAGCGGTAAATGGCATGTGAATGACCAGCCCTTTGAGAAAAAACACCCGTAATGGCATTACCATACGATGAGGATAAGGGTTTTTCCGAAACAATTTTTCATTCTATAGTTTTGGTTGAGCGATTATTAAAAATGCTCATAGGTTAACCAATGTATCTCTGTTCACAGAGGTTTGCATATATAGCGGTAAATGGCATGTGAATGACCAGCCCCTTGAGAAAAAACACCCGTAATGGCATTACCATACGATGAGGATAAGGGTTTTTCCGAAACAATTTTTCATTCTATAGTTTTGGTTGAGCGATTATTAAAAATGCTCATATGTTAACCAATGTATCTCTGTTCACAGAGGTTTCCATATATAGCGGTAAATGGCATGTGAATGACCAGCCCTTTGAGAAAAAACACCCGTAATGGCATTACCATACGATGAGGATAAGGGTTTTTCCGAAACAATTTTTCATTCTATAGTTTTGGTTGAGCGATTATTAAAAATGCTCATAATGTTATCCAATGTATCTCTGTTCACAGAGGTTTGCATATATAGCGAAATAGTGAATGACCAGCCCTTTGAGAAAAAACACCCGTAAAGGCATTACCATACGATGAGGATAAGGGTTTTTCCGAAACAATTTTTCATGCTATAGGTTAAACTATACATTAAACCAAGTCGTGCACATTCAGCAGCGACTAAAAGACCACAGGACGAAACCTGTATATGTACGAACAAATTGGTTGAACACCGAAATGTATTGATTGGAATTACCAGTGTGGAAGATATTAAGACAAACATAGTTGCGCAGACTGATTCACGTATTTTGCATGTTATCGAACGACTAAAACGCTTGTCTTCTACCAGCCGCAAGTACAAACAAAAATGCCTTGACTTAATTGACACGGCAATTCAACTAAGAGACAGTTTCAAAACTATTTCTGAGGAAACTAAAGATTTTGACAAAACAATATCCGAAATAAATGGCAGAATTGATTTACCG
Organism: Tipula vernalis; assembly: GCA_958295665.1. NCBI lineage: Eukaryota > Metazoa > Arthropoda > Insecta > Diptera > Tipulidae > Tipula > Tipula vernalis. The sequence goes on along the minus strand of OY282558.1, from coordinate 331,368,121 downwards.
GCGAACGAAGTACCAACGGATGAAGAGGAAGATATCGAAGAAACAGCTAGCATTAAACGGTCAAATCTCAACCCTTCACGTTTTGACGGTACGCCAAATGGAAACCCAGCTACAGTTACCGAACCGAACAAGCAAAATGATGAAATTCCAAGCCTTGCAGGCATGACAAAGTACAATACGAAGAACACTAAATCTCAACCAGATCATCAACATATACCTGAATCATTTCATCTTGATGCTAATTATAACAGACCATATGAAACACACGTATCACGGTATCCACCAGCCACGAAATGGAACATCTCATTCGAGGGTACACCAGATGGCTTGACTATTGAAGGATTTCTTTTCCGTTTTGAGTATCTCGCACGATTTCACAACGTGCCTGCATCAAATCGGTGTAACGAACTGGCAACTATTCTAAGGGGAACTGCATCAAATTGGTTTTGGTGTTTCTTGAAGTTAAATCCAGATATGACCTGGGATAAATTAAAAGAAGGTTTACTTGAAAGGTTCCAAGACCGTAGAACCAACCTAGACGTAAGGCAAATGATAGACGCTCGAAAACAAAAACCCAAAGAGTCTTTTATGGTCTTCTATAATGACATTCAGGCCATGACACTACAGTATCGTAGTCCACCGCCGGATGCTGACGTTCTTCTCATACTACGAAGAAACATGAGGCCTGGGTTGCAAAATGCCTTGGCTGACAAAGTTATTCATACCATAAGTGATTTAGTGAGGCGATGTGTAGCTTTAGAAGATTCGTGGAAAAGGACCCATTATGAACCAGAAATGTTTTGCACTCGACGATTTGTTAGTGAAGTGGAAGCTGATGGTGGTAATGATAAATTTAATTATGAACCTTCTCAAACAGGTCAAATGTTTGGATATGAACAAGGAAATCTCAATAATAGTATAGCTGCCTTGTCGTTGAACCAAAAATTTTCTGCAAATCAAGCTAATGACTCCAGGCAACGGAATAAGAATGATTCCTTATTGATCTGTTGGAACTGCCATGACATAGGACATGGTTACTTCGACTGTAATAAACCAGTGACAAAAATCTTTTGTTTCGGATGCGGAAGACCGGACATTCTAAAACCAAATTGTTTTAGATGCCAGGGAAACGACCTACCGAGGTTACAGACTACTGGAAATCCGTTTCCTCGGAGGAAATTCCAACCCAAGACAACTACAGCCGAAGCAGCGGCGAATACCGACTCCGAACTTTGATGGAGAATTCAACACAACACTTAAACTGCACGACAAACTTTAAGGATTTTCGTTCAAGCAGTATCACCAAACCTAACCCGGATATGTCTGTAACTCAAAATTCATTCTCTTCTATTAAGGCCAAGTCTGAATTACCAATCGCACCAAAACAAAATCGAAATCTTTATCGGGCAAAAGAATACTGGAGCAACCGCAAGCAGTTACGATTCAATATTGCAGAAACGTTTATCACTGATGAGTTAGATAACCGACCATACGCCGATGTAATTATTGATGGTATTAAATATCGTGGATTGATGGATAGTGGCGCGTCAATTACTGCTTTCGGTAGTGAAAGTTCAAAATTTCTCAACCATCCTAAATATGAGGTACGAAACTTTCCATCACTTGTTAAAACCGCTAGTGGCCAGCAGCAGCGTGTATTTGGATACATTTGGTTTAAGGTGTCATTCAATGGGATACAACGTGACATGCGTATATACCTAATACCAGGACTTAAACAAAAGCTATATTTAGGTATAGACTTTTGGAAGCTGTTTGGAATCATACCCACCATGATCTCAGAACTGGAACAGAATTCGCAAAATACTAAACCTGAGGAAGACTTAAATCGACACATACTCTCGGAATTGCAAGAAATCGCGCTGTCTAATGCCATTAACGAATTTCCATCGTTCACCAGACTAGGACTTGGAAAGACTTCGCTATTATCACACCACATCGATGTTGGAACAGCAGCACCCATTAAGCAAAGGTACTATCCTGTCTCACCGCCAGTGCAAGCCGAGCTTGACAAAGAGATTGAAAGGATGTGCTCATTGGGAGTTATAGAGGAGTCGTCAAGTTCGTGGAGTTCCCCGGTGACATTGGTCCGAAAAGCGAGTGGCAAAGTGCGTTTATGTCTTGATGCCCGACGGTTGAACGAGGTGACGGTTAAGGACGCGTATCCGCTGCCAATAATCGATGGGCTTCTGAGTCGGTTGGATAAAACCAAATTTATCTCGAGCGTCGATCTTAAGGATGGATTTTGGCAGATCCCGCTGGCTCAGGAGTCCCGCGATAAAACAGCGTTTACCGTTCCTGGCCGTCCCTTGTACCAGTTTACCGTGATGCCGTTTGGGCTCTGCAACGCCCCGCAGACCATGTGTCGACTAATGCACCGGGTAATTCCACACCAGCTCCAGGACCAGGTTTTTGTATACTTGGACGATCTCTTGGTTATAAGTGGTACGTTCCAGGAACATATTGAGTTACTTAAAACTGTTGCTAAACACTTGACTTCCGCGGGTTTAACAGTAAATCTGGAGAAAAGCAGATTCCTACAGAAAAATGTGCGCTATGTCGGGTATATCGTTGGCGATGGTACTCTTCGAGTGGACCCAGAAAAAGTTCAAGCTATCAAAGAGTTTCCAGTTCCAACCAGTGTAAGTTGCGTAGTTTCTTGGGGATGACGGGGTGGTACCGGCGCTTTATCTCAAAATATGCAGTTTTATCTTCACCTTTAACAGACCTACTTAAGAAGAATACAAAATTTATATGGAATGAAAAGTGTCAGATTTCATTTGATCGGTTGAAAAATGCTTTAACAACAGCGCCTGTTCTGGTATACCCAAATTTTAGAAAGCCATTTTTCATTCAATGCGATGCTTGTCGTTCAGGAGTAGGTAGTGTCCTCTTCCAGGTTGGCGGAGACGGAGGCGAGCATCCAATCGCCTATATGTCAAAAAGACTCAATCCAGCCCAACAAAATTACTCCATAACGGAGCTTGAATGCTATGCGGCCGTACTTAGCGTGAAAAAGTTTCGGGCTTACGTAGAGGGTTGCGAATTCACAATCTTGACGGATCATGCAAGCTTAAAATGGCTCATGAGCCAAAAAGATTTAACTGGTCGATTAGCGAGGTGGAGCTTGAAGCTTCAGTCCTTTAATTTTCACATTGAGCATCGGAAAGGGTCACAAAATATTGTTCCTGATACACTATCTCGTGCATATGTCGACGAAATTATAGGTAATGGATTGCCTAATGTACCGCATATCGATTTGAATTCTCCTTTATTCTTATCACCAATATACTGAACTGATACGCGAAATTGAAACTGCTCCAAAGTCTCTCAAAAATTTTTTAGTAGTTGATGGAAAGATTTACACAAATCCATCTGATAATCATACCACAGAAATGACAGATCTACCGATTTGGAAATTATACGTACCGGCCGAGCTTATTCCTAATCTTATTAGCCAATCGCATGACCCACCTTTGTCTGCACACCAAGGGATTTCCAAGACGCTCGAAATGTTGCAACGCTTGTATTACTGGCCTCGCATGGCACAGGACGTGCGATCATACATTAATCAGTGTAGTGTTTGCAAGCAAACCAAACCATTAAACTATGCTTTAAAGCCACCAATGGGCCAACAAATTCGGGTGGAACGATGCATGCAACGACTGTATATTGACTTCATTGGGCCTTATCCAAGGTCAAAACTTGGGAACACAGTATTATTTATCATTCTAGATGCGTTTAGCAAATATATATTTTTGAAACCCATGAGGCATGCATTGTCCACGGAAGTATGTAAGGTGCTTGAAAATGAAATATTTAAAGTCTATTCAGTGCCTGAGACCATAATTTCGGACAATGGCTCCCAGTTTAATTCGAGGAATATTCAGATGCTTTTAGAAAAATACGGAATTACCCACATGCAAACACCGAAGTATTCTCCGCAATCGAATTCATCCGAAAGGGTGAATCGCTCAATAATATCCGCCATACGAGCTTACATCTTCGACGACCATCAAAATTGGGACCTCCATATTCCGGATATAACCTGCGCCCTTCGTAATGTCGTGCACTCCTCGACTAGGTTTTCTCCTCATTTTATCATGTTTGGCCAGCATATGGTGACTCACGGCGCCGATTATAAGGTATTGCAGAAACTTGATTAGACTAATGACAGGGGTGTATCCGTGCAGGCAAAAACGAACCGTTTAAATATGTGTCAGGAAATCATTCTTTGCCACCTAAAACAAGCTTATAACCGAGGAGCTAATAATTACAACTTACGTAGTAAACTGAGGGATTTAAGTGTCGGTCAAACCGTTTATGTGCGGAATTTCTCGCAAAGTAATGCTCCGCGAAAATTTTCGGCAAAGCTGGCTCCGAAATTTGTCGAGGCAAAAATTGTTAGAAAAATTGGTACAGTCGCATACGAGTTGGTCCTTAAAAACGGTAAGAATATTGGTATATTCCATGCGAAAGATATTCGGTCTTGATAAGTCATCGTTCTGTACAAACTAAATATTTCATTCATCAATCATGATAGGTTTCCCCTAAAATATATGAAGTCCAGGTGACTAGCACTATGTGTTAAAATCAAAGATTGCTTTATACCTTTAGTAGCCTGGCCTATTGAGACACTCAGGGAGTCGATGGGTACGTCCCCACGATTGTAACAATCATTAAATTAATTTTTATTTTTGTGGCCAACTGATCATGCCCACCAATGGGTTATCCTCGGGTTTTTTTGTTAATTATATGCACGTGTAATGATGGTGCACTCATTTACCCATGATATTGAGGGAATAACTTTGTTTGCTATTGGAAGGGAGGGGAAGGTAGTCATTGGAGGTGTGAGAGAGGAGAAACATTGGAAATAAAATTTAAAATTGTTAACGCGGTGCGATCGAAAGAGTTTTTTTAAAAGATCAGTCAAATTTTTGGTCTCGATGAGACGAGATAACTCATCCGTTGAGTTTTATCGATTTATTTAGTTTTTGTTGTTGAATTTTTTTTTTGTGATACACGAGCATAGGCGTGCAGCTCGATTCGTGTTTGTTTCTCAAAACGTGTGAGTGCAATATAAGAAGAAAGGACCGTCCATGAAAAATAAAATAAAACCATTAAAATGTATTGTTGTTAATGAAAATGAAATTGTATTTGATTTTGTGTTAAAATAAAAAATAATAATAATTACGAATATTTGTGTTAGCTAAAAACTGTATTATTGTTATAAGAAAAATCAAATTAATTACATAAATAAACACAAAATAAAAAGCAACTAAAACTAGAATAAAATATTAAAAGAAAATTGTGAAAATTTTACAAAGTTTGTAATAATAAAAGATTAGACATTGTTATATAGACGTAGTGCATTTTATTTGTCTATCTGTTCCTGTTGTTTTTGCTGGTCGAGTGAATTATCAAAGGCCCGTTATATTATCTGCGGCACCCGTTATATTATCTGCGGCTCAAGTGAATTTAGCAGTAAATGTGCTAAAATTAAAAGTTTACGGCTCAATTATTGCCATGCCAATTTAAATGTGCATACAGTGAAACATTTGCAGTATTTGATCTAAACAAACGAGTGTATATGAGATTTAAACATATAAAATAACTGTGCAGAGTTGGGCGTGGATATTGATTACGTTTCGAAGATCGGTTGCAGTCAGTGAAGTGGAAGTCAGCAGTTGGCAGCCGGGAGAAAACAAATCCGTTAGTAATATATTTATTTTTATTTTCATTTTTTTGTATTTAGTATTTTACTTTTGAGTTCATTGATTTTCATGTTCAATTTTTATATCCCCATAGTGTTTCTTTTTAGTTTGTTTATATAACGTAGTTTTCAAATTAAATTCATATTAATTTTGGGATTCCTTTAAATTATCTTACATTTTCTTATTCTGCTAAATTTTTTTTTCATGGTCAAATTTTTTTTCTTCTGCTCCCACTGTTCGTGGTTTTTCGCAGTTTTTCTTACAGTGCGTTAGATTTAACGTTACCAATTAAAGTGCATGCTTATATATTTTTTTTTTCTATTATAGTTATATTATTTTTTTTAGCTAATAAATTTTATTTCAGTTTCTCTCTCTCTATCTCTCTATCTCTCTCTTTCTCTCTCTCTTTCCATTTTATTTCTGCTATTCACAATTATGTACATTAGAGTCGGGATATTTTCTGTCGATTTTCGTTTTGAGTGTAATTAATTATGCATGGATGAGTGAACTCCAAGGAGGATAGTTCGTGAGAATGTAGGTAGGTCGAAGGCAAATGTGATATTTTAGTTTCAGTTTTTTATTTTATTTCCGTATCGAGTGGTTCAGAGCAATACACCCACGACTGACGACCTCTCTAGACTGAGCTCAGGCTAAGACCATTTTTTTGTTGTGTTGTTCCGAACCATTCAAAACACGCAAGTGTTTTATGTTTGCGGTTGCGGCGAAATTTTTTTTTTCCTTGCCAACCGTAACACTATATATGCTTATTATTTTTCCATATCTCTGATTTCGAGGGTTCATTTTATTTTTGCAAACAGGGCAGTCCTGGGATGGAACTTGTTCTATACATTGGCTTAAATTAGAATAGCCAACGTCCAATAATAAAGCTGTATTTATTAGGAGAAAGTTTCTTTCTTCTTCGACAAATGTCTCGCAACATTGGGATTTTAGCTCAACGGTTAGGCTGGGAATACTTTTTAAAAAATACCCTGCGACGTCCTGAATGTTGCAGTCACAGTTATTTTGAACACCAAAAATTTCAATTAGCATCTCTTTTCGAATGCTGCTAGAAAGATTTAATGCATTTTTTAGTAAATGTTGTATTATTATTTTGACTCTGCCTTCTTTTATACCACAACCTGTCATGCCCAAAACATTTATTGCAGCGGCCAATGTCTGGATTAGAGAATCAAAGGCACATGTGTTTGTATAATAGTCACAAGTTTGGCTTCCATTTTGAAGCACTGGTAATGATGAATTAGTTGCATTACTATATAAGTGGCTTTTCGCCAGTAAAGACTTTTTCATTATTTTACGGGGGCGCTGTGGAGTATTGAATTCATTATTGGATTTAGAGTTTTGGCTTAATAATTTTAAAGTGGCAATTGCGCGTTCCTGTGGTGAATGTGTTACAATTTCTTTTATGTTTTTTAAATTAAAGAATGAAGAATATTTATTTGTTGGTGTCGTTGGTGTCGTTGGATCTTTATTTGTTCGTTTCCATACGGATTCACTTAGTTGCGAATCGTTAACAGTTATTTCATCAAGGCTTGACTGGATGGGAAGGGATAAATCGATGTTAATTCGGTTTTTGGCTATTTTTTTTTGGTACACCGGCCGATATTTATCGTTGTATTGCCACATTTCGATCATGTACAGAGATACATTGGATAACATTATGAGCATTTTTAATAATCGCTCAACCAAAACTATAGAATGAAAAATTGTTTCGGAAAAACCCTTATCCTCATCGTATGGTAATGCCTTTACGGGTGTTTTTTCTCAAAGGGCTGGTCATTCACATGCCATTTACCGCTATATATGCAAACCTCTGTGAACAGAGATACATTGGTTAACATTATGAGCATTTTTAATAATCGCTCAACCAAAACTATAGAATGAAAAATTGTTTCGGAAAAACCCTTATCCTCATCGTATGGTAATGCCATTACGGGTGTTTTTTCTCAAAGGGCTGGTCATTCACATGCCATTTACCGCTATATATGCAAACCTCTGTGAACAGAGATACATTGGTTAACATTATGAGCATTTTTAATAATCGCTCAACCAAAACTATAGAATGAAAAATTGTTTCGGAAAAACCCTTATCCTCATCGTATGGTAATGCCTTTACGGGTGTTTTTTCTCAAAGGGCTGGTCATTCACATGCCATTTACCGCTATATATGCAAACCTCTGTGAACAGAGATACATTGGTTAACATTATGAGCATTTTTAATAATCGCTCAACCAAAACTATAGAATGAAAAATTGTTTCGGAAAAACCCTTATCCTCATCGTATGGTAATGCCATTACGGGTGTTTTTTCTCAAAGGGCTGGTCATTCACATGCCATTTACCGCTATATATGCAAACCTCTGTGAACAGAGATACATTGGTTAACATTATGAGCATTTTTAATAATCGCTCAACCAAAACTATTGAATGAAAAATTGTTTCGGAAAAACCCTTATCCTCATCGTATGGTAATGCCATTACGGGTGTTTTTTCTCAAAGGGCTGGTCATTCACATGCCATTTACCGCTATATATGCAAACCTCTGTGAACAGAGATACATTGGTTAACATATGAACATTTTTAATAATCGCTCAACCAAAACTATAGAATGAAAAATTGTTTCGGAAAAACCCTTATCCTCATCGTATGGTAATGCCATTACGGGTGTTTTTCTCAAAGGGCTGGTCATTCACATGCCATTTACCGCTATATATGCAAACCTCTGTGAACAGAGATACATTGGTTAACATATGAGCATTTTTAATAATCGCTCAACCAAAACTATAGAATGAAAAATTGTTTCGGAAAAACCCTTATCCTCATCGTATGGTAATGCCATTACGGGTGTTTTTTCTCAAAGGGCTGGTCATTCACATGCCATTTACCGCTATATATGCAAACCTCTGTGAACAGAGATACATTGGTTAACATATGAACATTTTTAATAATCGCTCAACCAAAACTATAGAATGAAAAATTGTTTCGGGAAAACCCTTATCCTCATCGTATGGTAATGCCATTACCGGTGTTTTTTCTCAAAGGGCTGGTCATTCACATGCCATTTACCGCTATATATGCAAACCTCTGTGAACAGAGATACATTGGTTAACATTATGAGCATTTTTAATAATCGCTCAACCAAAACTATAGCATGAAAAATTGTTTCGGAAAAACCCTTATCCTCATCGTATGGTAATGCCTTTACGGGTGTTTTTTCTCAAAGGGCTGGTCATTCACATGCCATTTACCGCTATATATGCAAACCTCTGTGAACAGAGATACATTGGTTAACATTATGAGCTTTTTTAATAATCGCTCAACCAAAACTATAGAATGAAAAATTGTTTCGGAAAAACCCTTATCCTCATCGTATGGTAATGCCATTACGGGTGTTTTTTCTCAAAGGGCTGGTCATTCACATGCCATTTACCGCTATATATGCAAACCTCTGTGAACAGAGATACATTGGTTAACATTATGAGCATTTTTAATAATCGCTCAACCAAAACTATTGAATGAAAAATTGTTTCGGAAAAACCCTTATCCTCATCGTATGGTAATGCCATTACGGGTGTTTTTTCTCAAAGGGCTGGTCATTCACATGCCATTTACCGCTATATATGCAAACCTCTGTGAACAGAGATACATTGGTTAACATATGAACATTTTTAATAATCGCTCAACCAAAACTATAGAATGAAAAATTGTTTCGGAAAAACCCTTATCCTCATCGTATGGTAATGCCATTACGGGTGTTTTTTCTCAAAGGGCTGGTCATTCACATGCCATTTACCGCTATATATGCAAACCTCTGTGAACAGAGATACATTGGTTAAATATGAGCATTTTTAATAATCGCTCAACCAAAACTATAGAATGAAAAATTGTTTCGGAAAAACCCTTATCCTCATCGTACGGTAATGCCATTACGGGTGTTTTTTCTCAAAGGGCTGGTCATTCACATGCCATTTACCGCTATATATGCAAACCTCTGTGAACCGAGATACATTGGTTAACATATGAGCATTTTTAATAATCGCTCAACCAAAACTATAGAATGAAAAATTGTTTCGGAAAAACCCATATCCTCATCGTATGGTAATGCCATTACCGGTGTTTTTTCTCAAAGGGCTGGTCATTCACATGCCATTTACCGCTATATATGCAAACCTCTGTGAACAGAGATACATTGGTTAACATATGAGCATTTTTAATAATCGCTCAACCAAAACTATAGAATGAAAAATTGTTTCGGAAAAACCCTTATCCTCATCGTATGGTAATGCCATTACGGGTGTTTTTCTCAAAGGGCTGGTCATTCACATGCCATTTACCGCTATATATGCAAACCTCTGTGAACAGAGATACATTGGTTAACATATGAGCATTTTTAATAATCGCTCAACCAAAACTATAGAATGAAAAATTGTTTCGGAAAAACCCTTATCCTCATCGTATGGTAATGCCATTACGGGTGTTTTTTCTCAAAGGGCTGGTCATTCACATGCCATTTACCGCTATATATGCAAACCTCTGTGAACAGAGATACATTGGTTAACATATGAACATTTTTAATAATCGCTCAACCAAAACTATAGAATGAAAAATTGTTTCGGAAAAACCCATATCCTCATCGTATGGTAATGCCATTACCGGTGTTTTTTCTCAAAGGGCTGGTCATTCACATGCCATTTACCGCTATATATGCAAACCTCTGTGAACAGAGATACATTGGTTAACATATGAGCATTTTTAATAATCGCTCAACCAAAACTATAGAATGAAAAATTGTTTCGGAAAAACCCTTATCCTCATCGTATGGTAATGCCATTACGGGTGTTTTTCTCAAAGGGCTGGTCATTCACATGCCATTTACCGCTATATATGCAAACCTCTGTGAACAGAGATACATTGGTTAACATATGAGCATTTTTAATAATCGCTCAACCAAAACTATAGAATGAAAAATTGTTTCGGAAAAACCCTTATCCTCATCGTATGGTAATGCCATTACGGGTGTTTTTTCTCAAAGGGCTGGTCATTCACATGCCATTTACCGCTATATATGCAAACCTCTGTGAACAGAGATACATTGGTTAACATATGAACATTTTTAATAATCGCTCAACCAAAACTATAGAATGAAAAATTGTTTCGGAAAAACCCTTATCCTCATCGTATGGTAATGCCATTACGGGTGTTTTTTCTCAAAGGGCTGGTCATTCACATGCCATTTACCGCTATATATGCAAACCTCTGTGAACAGAGATACATTGGTTAACATATGAGCATTTTTAATAATCGCTCAACCAAAACTATAGAATGAAAATTTGTTTCGGAAAAACCCTTATCCTCATCGTATGGTAATGCCATTACAGGTGTTTTTTCTCAAAGGGCTGGTCATTCACATGCCATTTACCGCTGTATATGGAAACCTCTGTGAACAGAGATACATTGGTTAACATTTGAGCATTTTTAATAATCGCTCAACCAAAACTATTGAATGAAAAATGGTTATGGAATATCCCTTATCACCATCATATGGTAATGGCGGTTTAGTTGCTTATATTTGTAGGCCCATCTAAGCAAATGCCTTATTCCGATATCTTTCGACCTTCGTGATTAAACACATGGTATATGGTATATCGTGGTAGTAAATCGTATAAATTTCTTTAAAAAAAATGTATTTTGTTTTCCAGTGTGTTTCTGTGATATAAGTATAACATGTTATGTATAATTTATAAATGAAAAACACTACTAAGGGCGTTAGTCAATGTGTTAAAAAACTTGTTAAAAAGGAAAATTTTGACAACTGAAATTAAATTTTACTTTTTATTCACCACAAAAAAAAAAATAAAAAAATTTCGTGCTCCAGGGGGCCTATTCTCGAATTCCACATCCATTTTCCACATGTGGACATCTGTCAAAGTTCACACAAAAACGTTCGAAAATTATAATTCATATATAAAACACATGCGGCATGAACATTTTCCTATATGGGGAATTTTTTCCACATGCTTATACCCATTCGGAAATATTCCCTGTACCGAAAAAATTCAATTTTTATGAATTTTGACAGATGTCCACATGTGGAAAATGGATGTGAAATTCGAGAATAGGGCCCCAGACCGTCTATAAATTTTGACAATCACATGTAAAAAATATAACCTCACTTTTACACAAAAATATAACCTCGCTTTTAACATAAAAATATAATTTGCAAAAACATTGTGGAACGGAACAGATGTGTGAAATGGAAACGGAAAATTTGAAAAATATTCGACGGAATGGACGAGCATCAGGAAAAACATACGCGACATGTAAGTTTAATTTTATTTGTTTTTATAATATGCATATATATATATATATATATATATATATATATATATATATATATATATATATATATATATATATATATATATATATATATATATATATATATATATATATATATATATATATACATATATGTATATAATATTATACATTTAATTTTTATAGGGAAATACGAAGAACGGATGAATCTAATAAAAACTAGAATTAAATATAATAGTTTATTTACTTCAAAAAATGCCAATATTAGCGCCGGCTGGAGGTAATATAAAATTTAAATTATTAATTATAGTATTATTATTGTATTTCATATTGTCATTACAGGAAGGTAGCTGCTGAATGTGGTAAAAATTTGGGCCCGGGAAAATCGTTTATACACTGCAAACAGCAATGGTGTGGGTTAATGAAAAAATATAAGGTTAGAGATTTATTTTTATGTAGTACAATAATATAATCAAATTTAATTTACAGAGTTTTTTTAAAATTAATACTGGGGACGGAGCTGGAGACGAAGCGCCACTCGATAAGGAAATTAAAGAAGATTGGCCATATTTCCAGATTATACACGAGTACGCCAGCGAGAAAGATAACTACCATCCTCCATATTTAGTCTCTAATAGCAGTGGCGTTCTATTAAATGCGACTATGGAGACAGATAATGCTGAATTAGAACTGACGAGTTCTATAATAGAGTCACCAACACGATATAGCAGGGCGAAAACTACTAGTATTTCCTCATCGTCTTCAGGACATTCTAATGCTTCCACATCAGCCAGTCAATCGACCACGGCCACTTTGTTACATGACAAATATTTAGAGAATCGCGAGAGGCGCGATAAGCGGATGGAAAAAAAAGTAAATAATTTACTATGCGTATTTGGCCAGATGGTTAAGCACGATTATCCGAATATAAATGTGGACTCATTATTAATTTCATCGGAAACGGGATCCGATTCAGAATAAACGATACGTAATATGAAGAACACCCCTACTATGATTCAAGAGTCGTTCGACAATCGACACGACTCTGTAGTGCGTTTTCCTTTTTTTAATTTGATAAAAACAATGTGAAAAAGGAAAAGGCAACACAGAGTTGTGTCGATTGTCGATTGAATCGACAATCATAATAGGGTTGTAGTATAAAATGAAAAATGAAAATGAATTAAATTTTTTATTATAATTTACTAATATGAAGAAGAGTATAATATGAAATTCAACAAAATTAATAAAATTTTTAATTATAATTTAGTACATGACAAAAAATTCTTTTAATTTTTGTTTTTTTTTTTGCATTACAATTCATTTAAAAGAGAATTACGAAACTCAATTGCTTCCACAGAATCTCTTTCACTCGTAATATTTCGGTCTTCCGTAATAATATTTTGATCATTTACCGACTCTACTTCGGAAGCTGGTCCAATATCTCCTCCAGTCATATAAATGTTGTGCAAAACACAAGCAGCAAACACCGTTTTGATGCAATTTTCTATTTTTACCTCCAGTGCTTTATTAAAAATGTTTCGCCATCTCATTTTCAAAATGCCAAAAGCACATTCTACCACATTACGAGCCCTGCTGTGGGCTGTGTTAAAAATTTGTTGATTTCCTACCGCGTTTTTAAAGGGTGTTATAACCGCCACGGGACTCAATTGACAGGGATACCCACTGTCACCTAATAAATAACAATTATTGTTGGTATAATTATTATTTTGATACAAAGGGCTATTTTTGAAAACCCTCGTATCATGTACGGAGCCCGGGAATCCTATAAATACATCATTAAATATGTGACTGCTGTTTACTACTGCTTGGCATTGAATTGAATAAAAACTTTTATAGTTTAAATATTCGTCATGTTTATTAACTGGACATTTAATCCTTACATGACACCCGTCAATAGCACCGATAGCCTTACTGAAAATACCAGTTTTAGATCTAGTACAAAATTTAGCTCCAATTTCTTCACGTTCTTCATACGATGGTGGTTTGATAAGATGGCGCATATGATGCACAAAATATTCCAACATCTTATGGATGATCGATTTTACAGTGAAACTATATTGAAATAAAAATGGAATATATTTGTTTATATATTATATATTAATAAAAACGAAATTAATTTATATACTTACGGACTGATACCAACAAAACCACCAGCTACTCGGTAACTACACCCTGCAGCCATCCAGTATAAAAATACAATTAGTTCATACTCCTTTATCCAGCCGTGTTGTTTATCTGGCATTAGTTCTAAAATTTTTTTAAAACTGCCGGCAGTTATACGTAGATGTTTCTGCGTTATAATTGTATTGCCGTTTAAAATTGCAGTTACATCATCAGATATACACCACAGTCTACAGTATTCCAAAGGCTAAAATATAAAAAATATGTGTTATCAAATAAAAAGTATTAACGTATTATTATAATATATATGTACTTCTCTGAATTTTCTCCTATATCTCCGAACTACTGCATCATTATTGTTATATTTGGTATAAATAAACAAAATTTGTAATAAAATTGGCGTATATTTCCTAGATATTCGCTTCATTTTGTTAAATCTCAGAAGCTGTCAAAATTTAAACTAATTCACTCGGCAACTTGATTTTTTTTGTTAAAATATTTCACCTCAATAATTTTTTTTCACCTAAATTTTTAACAAAATATTTTTAACACATTCACTAACAGCCTAACAATGAAAAAAATATTTGTTTTCAGATATAAATTTAATATTTTTGGGGGTTGAAGTGTTATTTTGAGTTGTTTTTTATTATTTTCGTGCTGAAATTCTTTTATTTGTATCAGATTTAAAAATATGAACCCCTGAAAAAAAATGACTAAAAATCTTGTTTCAGGTAAATATTTTTTTTCGGGATGGAGTGTAATTTTCTTTTATTTCTATAATTTTTCGTGCTGAAATGCTTTTTATATTGAATTTAGCCAAGACACATCAAATTTTTTTTCGGGATGAAAAGGCCTTTTTTCGGGCTAACTTCACATACGTCTAAACTAGAGAATATTAAAATAACATTCAGAAAATAAATTACTGAATAAATGCATTATTCACATGCCGCATCTTACATGTAATAAGAACAACGAAAACACTTAAAGTCATTCAATTAATTTTTTTTATATTATTTGTTCTTCCATTATCTAAAGAAAACGATTGAAAGATGTGTGTCAGCAAATTATGTTCGGTGCTTTACATACAGTAACATACGTTTAAATTAATTAATTTTGGTTACATTAATTCATTTTAATTCGCAGCATTTATTGGTTTCGCTACTAACCTCGATTTAACAGAGTCCAATTTGTTTTGCTTGGAGGATCGAGAAGGTGCTGAAATAAATGATGAAGTGCTGCAATATGAAATAAATTTGAATAACATTGCAGAAAAAATATTTTATTTACGGAAATGTCAAAACAAAGGTTCGGTGTTGTAACATTAAGAATTTTACATAAGCATAAACAAAACATTTTATTTTATTTTATAAACAGAATTTTACAAAGATCAAGCAACCCAGACCGAAATTATTGATGACGATGGTCAGAATGGCGACAGCGATACTAGTAGCAATACACCTGGCGTTTTAAGGCGAAATAATTGTTTCATCGGAAATTTCCCTAAAAAAAGTAAAGCACGACATCAATTTTATACAAACGGAGCTGTCAAAACACTTGCAGCAGAACCAATTGGGGAAAAATATTTTGGAAGAATATGCGGAGTCGAATACTTTAGGAGACACGTCCAGGAATAGGTTAATCAATATCACCGTACAACACCTTACGGAAGTCAATGGTCCGCATCCGACCAGGGATGAAAAAATTAACTGGGCGAAGGCGTTGGCAAGAATTTTTAATAATTTATGCGGAGGAGATCTCGAAAAATATGTAATTTAAAATGTCTTATGTAATGCTTAAACAATTTTATAAAAATTGATATTTTTCAGGATATATTTTACGATCCACAAACAAGAGGTGGTTATATCGGGAACCGTTTGAAAACCATAAATAGAGGAAGTTCGGGGAACGTCCAAAAGAAACAATCGTCATCTGAAACTAAAGTGACCTCACCTGTATCGCTCGAAGACTACAAAGAAGATATACGGTTCCTGAAAAATGCTTGCCCAACAACTCAGAAAACTGAGATTTTCCAACGAATGGCGAAAACTATTTGTGTGAGGAGCTCAGGCAACAACAAGGAAATATTAACAAATTTTCCACGATTTCTCGATACTCCTGGATTGGTAAATTTTATAAAAAATATTTTATTAACAATAATAATAAAAAAATATAATTATAATTCTAGATTCAACAAGATTTTAATTTACTACTTCCCGATAATTCTCAAGAGTTGATGGGAAAGTGGCCGGATTTGAAAAAACATATTTTAAGTCTTGGCGAAAATTTCAAAATTAAACTGTATGACGACGAGCTTAGTGAAGAAGAGAGTGAGTATTAAACATATTACTGGCTAGTACATTGGTCCTTATACGTATTTTCTTACATATATTTTTCGTTAGGATGGAATGAAGAAACTACAGCTTTCCTGGTGTTATCGAAGCATCTACCGACAAGAGGAAGGAAGCATAAAACAGATAAAAAAAATTCTATTTTAAAATTTTAAAAGGTATACATTATAAAAAGATTTCGAAACAAATGTAAATGGTTATCCAGAAACTTTTGTTGATATTACAGATTGGAAAACCTTCAGTGCCATTAAGTGGACCGAATATTATTGCATATGGATATAATAAGGCTGCAATATCCACCTATACTATTGCCTTGGATGAAAAAGAAATTCCAATAGATGGGAGTTCTGCACTTGTAGCTTTCGATACACTTTTTAAATCTTTTTTTATATTTGGATGTGAGTACCCGGATGGATACCACACCTTTTTCTATTTTTAGGATCATGCAATTTATAAATTAAATTCAAGAAAACCAACTGCTAGAATAATTGACATAAAGCATCGTCTACAATTATAAATTCAAGATAGTTTAGAATATACATAAATATCTGTATTTTTATTATTTTTATATATTTTTTTAACTTTTTTTAACTGTATCAGACCAATTAATAAAATGAAGTTATCTTGCTTTATTTGTAAAAAATACTGAGTGGTACCAAAATCTATATTAGACATTTAAGGCGTTTACATGTTATTCATGAAGAAAATAAGACTGACATTTTTTGTGGTTACGATAAATGTAAATATAAATTTAAAACTTTTAGTGGACTAAGAAAACATTTAAATAACCATGAAAAAATGAATTTCAGTTTTCATCCAATGGAGGGAGATAATTCTATTTCGGTACACAAATCAATTAATATCGATTCTTTAGAAACAAATAAATTTTCCGAAATAAGTTCTATAGAATTGTCTTTCGAAGAAATTCATCTTTCTTGGGATACCATTGCCGAACAGTTCATATCAGATATTAGTAACCTAAACATACCCGAAACTAAAATAAATTCAATTATTGAATCAACCACTAATCTAATCAAAAGTATTCTAACTAAATTTTCGCTAGATGAAAGAAAAACTGTAGGCTTAGAATTACAAAATTTTTTGAATAATCCTTTTAAATTAGTAAATTCAAGTTACAAACGAAGGAAGAAACTAATTTTGAAATCTGGAATACCAGAACCTAAAGAAATATTTGTCTCAATTCGAAGGGACCGGTATTTTTGCAAAGAACAAAACACGTACGTATTTCGACCAAAAACCAACACATTCATGTTTGTGTCCATAGTCGAGACCCTTAAATATGTTTCTTTAAACAAATATTTTCTATCTCATATTTTAAATATGGATACTTCCGACCCATATATTATGTCAAAGCCTAGCGATGGATTTCTTTATTTGAGCATAATTTGCATTTTGATTTCTACACCAATTAATATTCCAGTTACCAAAGTAAGACGGCAATAAAATAATATGAGAATGATAAAAAAAATTTTTTTTGGTAATTTGAAAAAAACGAAGAGTTCGGTTTTTATACTCGACAAGATAAGGTGTTTTTTTTTTTTGGAGGATTTGACTCACCGCGGAGCAAATCCAACGGGTTTTGTGTTTTTTTTTTGCCGCACGGGGTAACGATGTAGTGATTGATGACAACTTTCTATAATGAAATGAGAACACTCATTTCATTACATGTGTTAATATGTTAATATTATAACTAAAAAATTTACATTTAATTTTTATTTTAGAATTTACTATACATTCTAAGATAATCGAACTGGTCAAGGCAGCAGCCAATTCTGTATGATTTAAACCATTCGAGGTATACAAATAATTCGGCGAGAAAAATGGCATGGGAGCATTTGGCGCCAGAACCTGGTTTTTCAAGTAGGTTATAGTATGTATATAGTTTATAAATTAATGTGGACTTCTTTCTAGCCAACAATTTTGACGGACATGTGGTTTTATTATAAATAACATAACATGAAAATTATAAAATGTTTCCATGAATTTAATTCCTATAATATGTTTCTAGGTAAGGAGGTTCAGGTTAAATGGAGGAGTCTCAAAATTAAATATCGTGAGGCTCTAAACGCCAAGGCAGTGAAAAGTGGAGGAGCACCAAAACTCATTTCTAAAAGAAATTTCTAATTATGGAAATGGATTTTTTAGATCATTTTTGGTTGATGACACGTAAAGCATTTTATTTTACAGATGTTTTTATACATATTTTATTTTAAATTTTATCAATAGGCCAACAGTGTCGAACTTCGTAGATGAAAATACATCCAGCAGCTCGGTTATCAGCGAGTTGTTTGTCCAGAATACGGCGAGCACCTAAAAGTTTACACTAAACATTAATCGCTTAAGGCTAATCATCTTAAGTCGACTTAAGTAAAAACTGTGTTACTGTCATAACATATATTTCTAGAACAGTTAGATCATTGTCTTTATTTACATAATATTTTTCAGACGCTAACATTTTAACTATATTAAAAGCATTACACCATATTTTAAAGTCAACAGTACAATTAGAAAAAACGATAAGAAAATTTGGAAAATATCTATTAAAAATTCCATTGAATCATTTTTAATGGAAGTGGGACCTATAAACAATCTACGAAAAGTCATAAATCAGATAAAGGAAATATATTCGCAATATGCAATGACGCTCCAACCATTCATGATAATATTATTGGAAGAAAGTGCATATTCGACCTGTTACGATGACATTTTTTTTAAATTTCATAATATTCTAGATTGTTTAACGATAACTTTCAAACTGCATTTCGTGTTTTCGAAAGCTTTCATTTTCATCCAAAAATATATTTTTTTTGATATACGTACATTGATTTGTATATTGAACAATTAAAATTGGTTCATAGATTTAAACCTAATTGTTGCAGTTATAAGTGACCTAATAACAAATGACCTCTCTGTATGCTGGACACAATGGGGAAGTTGTTGGAAAAGCTATTAAAGCCTAGGCTAGAAGATGCCATATCGGTGCCAGTGACTTGTCTCCGAGGCAATATGGTTTTCGGAAGGGACAAAAATGAATTTTTAAAATGCTTTCAACTCGGCGAGATGGGAAGATATGATCGAGGCGCTACAACGATCTTTCGCTATCCCGAATTATCTTCTGCTAATGATTCGGGACTATTTGAGGAATCAAAGATTGGTATATGAAGCGTCTGACGGCAAAAAAGTGAAGGAAATTACTGCTGGAGTGGCCCAGGCCTCGATTCTTGGTCCCGATCTATGGAACGCTATGTACGACAGACTGTTGCGACTAGAGATGCCTGACGAAATATTCCTGGTTGGGTATGCAGACGATGTGGCTATTGTGATAACATCTAGAAGCGCAGTTTTGGCTCAGTACAGGTTAAATCAAGTGATGAGGAGGGTAAACGATTGGATGGATCAGCACCGGCTACCAGATTGATGGCAAACATAGGGGGGCCTCGCCCCTGGTGGCTATTTTGAAGCCTATTTGCATAAGATGGGAAAACTGATGTCACCTCAATCTCGATACTGCCCAGAAGAGTGTGATGATGTTTGCCATACATTCTTTCGGTGCGGTAGGTTCATTGAAGAAAGAAGACGGCTCGCTTTAGTATTGGATGGGGTCACACCTGACACCATTGTTGAAGCGATTCTGCGGTCTGATGTAGCGTGGCGAGCTTTCGCAGACTACGTTGGGTCAGTACTGCGGCAGAAGCGAAGCGATGGTTGTCTGGCGGATCCCTAACAAAGTAAGGTGTAGAATGTAAATGAGGGCCCCAAAATGGTTAGCAGCGCGAACCAGACCGAAGTAATGCAAAACCGGTTCCAGTCTGGGCTCTCCGTGGCATGTAGGAGACTTTTTGGTGAGTAAAAACCTCACACTGTCAAGTGAGGTACATCATCACTATTGGCGTTGGCTTTTTGAAAGTTTTAACTCCTACAATAAAAAATAAAAAAATAAAAAATGTATTTCGACATTTTGCCGATTCAAGTCGTCTAAAACGTCATTACAATAGTTGTAAAAAATATAATATAGAGGTTGCCACTAATTTAAAAAAAAACAGAAAAGAAGCGAAAATTCTGAACTTCCAGATAATTTTTCGTTGGCGATAATTTAGCTTTAAATTCCATGTTAGGATTTAGCTCATCATTTAATCATAAAGAAAGTACGATTCAATTCAAAAAATTAAAATGATGCCAAAATTAACAAAACAACATTTCGAACCTAATACATTCCAAAAAATGAATGTCAAATTGACAGTCCAAATGTTGAGCAGTACCGTTGATAGTGCTATAAGAACCACCTTAAAAATTCAACCAGACACGTTTGGCGGTTTTCTTGATAATGTCATTCCGACGCAACATTTTATACAAAGATTCAATCATATCTTCGATGCCTTCAAAAAGTACTTGGAAAAGATGAACATCAGACGACGAGCAAAAAAAACCGCTCCTAGTCAAACCGATCGGCAGAAAAAAGTGATAAAAAAGCGATTGAAGCTACTTTCCCAAAATTTATTTGCTGCACAATCAAATTATAAGTGTGTCATGGACGACGAGTCATATTTCACTCTGGAAGGAAATGAATGGCAAGTAAAATCATATTACGATTCTGCTGAACATCCTGCACCAGAAAGTGTCAAACTGATCAAAAAGTCCAAGTTTCCTCCTAAGGTTTTAGTGTGGTTAGCCATTAGCGAAAAGGGAATAAGTGAACCCGTGTTTTTCAGCAGCGGTTTGGCAGTTAACAAAGAGGTTTACGTCACAAAATGCTTACCAGTGCTTGACTCGTCTATAAAAAAACATCATCAATATGATAAAGTTGTTTTTTGGACAGATTTAGCGTCCGCACATTACGCCAAAGACACTTTGGCCAATTTACAAAAAAGGCAAATCGAATACGTGCCAAAGGATTTCAACCCGCCAAATGATCCGCAACTGCGACCATTCGAAAACTTTTGGGCTATGTTGAAAGGAAAGTGTACCACAATAGCTACCAAGCCAAAACAACCAAAAACTTCATCGTAAAGTTCAAAAAGGAACTAAAAGCAATTGCGCTGGATGGAATTCAAAGAGCCATGCGAGAAGTGCCCATGAAAGTCAGAAAGGCGACAAAACTCGGGGTGGACTATTTTTTAAAATAATGTACTGGTAATAAAGTTCTTAAAAAATAAAAGAGAAATTTAGAAAAAGACAACCTGTTTTTGAAATATGCTTGGATGCTCCAGTTCCATTTTTTTAAGCCATACGTTATGATAATGCATTTTATTAGTCATAATTGTTAGGTTGTGCCTTATTTCGCAATGTGGTCCTATCCTCAATGTGCATATATCGGACGATGGAATACCGATAGAATGAAACTTAAACACATAAGTGCTGTAAATGGTTGTAAACAAATAAAAATTCACTTACGAAAAAGTGAGTAAAGGATAATTATACAATAAATTGTTATCATCTCTTTTCGATTAAATGCGCAAACAATTTATATAAAAGAAGCGATTTGATGGTTCGACTGCCAATTTAATGCATGAGATCGAATACTCTATGTACTTTCTAAATTGATAAAAAATGATATTGCCGAGAATAATTATGAAGATAAAACGAAGCTTAGATACATACAAAAGTATCATCATAAAATTTAATTCAGTTTTTAATATCCTACCAAGTTTTCATGTAACACAAAATTTTTGTGTTGATGTCATGCACGACTGTGCTACATTTTAAACCGACTTATTATTTATAATTTTAATCTCCAATGTTTAATTGTTGTGATGTTTACAGCTCTCTTGACAAAAACAAAGTGAACGAGCTAAGAATAATTTTTATTTTAATAAACTAAAGCGCGCCAAATATTTAAAAAAAAACACGAATTCACTATTATTTCGAAATGCTGAATAAGTTTAAAGTATTTAAGTTCTAGAACTTCTAAAATATTATCGATAGTCTAGATTGATTTCTTATTAATTAATTAATTATTTTAATTTCTAATTAATTCAGTTACAGAAACAAATGGAAAATCAATATAATTCAACAATTAGCTAAATACAATAAGCTACAGTCTAAGATAAGTATAAAATATGAAATAATTCGGTGATTACATTTTTATATTTTCTTTTCAGCTCCTGATGATCCTGAACACCGACATGCAGCCAGTTTGCACGGTAGCATTTTAACAGCAATTTTGACGTAGGACTACGTCATTGTTTTCATTATATATGGGGGTAAATCAAAATATCAATGTGATGATGCGAGTTACGCCCGGTGGACTCACCGTTCTCAACGACGAGTCAACAACCGACCACAACAACAACTTCAATACTGTCTTCAGTATAATAATTTAATCAGTATTTAATGTCATAGTAATATTTTATTCTTAATAATCAGCATTTCGTTTTATTGTAATATAATAACATTTTATTCTTAATAATCAGCATTTCATTTAACGTAATATCATAATTCTTGTTTTGACTAAAATTAATTTCAATAACAATAATTATATCTGCACTTGCATTTTCTTAATGCGTTTTACTCTAATTCTCAGAAGTATATTATATAAATACTTCTTGACTTACTTTCTTCTTTATATTTTGAATACTTCCATTGTATAAATAAAAATGATAAAATATAAGAATTAGAATTATTGTAACCTCCGACCAATCCAGTAATTAAAATTATTAAAAAAAAGTAACTAGTTTTGTTTCTTTTAAATTCCATGACTGCAAGTTATAATTGGCGCAGCCGCTAGAGGATTTTTTTCTAAAATCCAAAGACAGTCAGTGTTTTAAAGTGAAATAAAATTAAAGAAAAGTGTTAACGTGATAGTTAAATATCGGCGGCTTACCGATATAAAGTGCTTCGATTTTTTTTTTACTTGGAACGCCTTCAATCAACGACGGTTTATCGTTCGTTTTGGGAACAACATAAATAATAAATGAGGCAGATGAAATCCTTAATATGTATGGAACTCCTTTAGACTGGAATTCCATTAAAGGAAATTTGACCACGCATTATGCGGATAAAAGAAACGAGGTAGATCTCATTAGAGATTTACATACACACCAAGGAAATGATACCATTGAGAGGTTTTTTTCCAAAATAATTGATATTCAAAGCACAATGATTAATAACATAAAGTTAAATGAAGATAATCTCACAGCACGACCTATTAAAAACACCCTAAATAAAGAAATTTGTTTAGCGACCTTTTTGGTAGGTATCAAAGAACCTATGGGTTCAATGATAAGAGCTAGGGATCCTAAAAATATAGCGGATGCATTTTCACTATGCATCACTGAGCAAAACATGCACTATATTAAAAACAAACCCAATTACATTCCTCAAAATTCTCAACGAAAAATGGTTTATAACATTCCACCATCAAATCCTCATTTTCAAAGGTTGTATAATCAGCCATTCTTACCCATGTTGAATGTTTCATTACCACACAAATCATATATGAACAAATCCCACATAACGAATATTATAGTCACAAGCCATTTAAAAATAATTTTAGTACCCAATTTAGAAATAACTTCCAATATAACAAACCACCTGCCTTACTTCCGTCAAAGCCTCAACCGAAACCTGAGCCTATGGATACCACATCCATTAGCAATAAATATAAACAACATACGACAAACCAAGGTAATAATTATAATAATTTTAAACCAAATCAGGGATATCAACCTAGACAAGTATTTCAACCTACACCAAGATTCATATCTCAGGAATTATTTAACTTAGAAAATCCAGAAATAGTTTACTCAGATTCCGACTTACAGGAAGAAACTCCTCAACATCTGAACTATTTTCCTAATTTAGATACGGAGTACGAATACGAATCGCACTCACCTGAAATAAACGAGATTGACGATGTGGATTTTCTCATACCCGCCTCGATAAAACCATCGGGTTCATAAATATAAATTCATTTCAAACTGGGTTATTACCGTACCGTACATGCATACACATTAAAATTGTTAATAGATACAGGCGCTAACAAATCGTTTATCGATCCACAGCATATACATCCTTCACGGATAACCAAAATAAAACCCATAAAAATAACAACTGTTTTCCAAACACACGAAGTAGAAGACCAAGTAACAATATGTACTTGGACTCGAAGAGAATTTCAAACAAAAGAACCTCTAGAATTTCTTTCCTTTCGATTCCACAATTACTTTGTTGGACTCATCGGTCTCGAGTTAATACAAAAACTCAACATTCGCCTCGATTTCAAGAATTCTACTCTTGAAACCGACAAAATTAAAATACCCTTGTAATTTATACCCAATTTCATGTCTTTGGTATATAAAATCTCTGCACGAGACAAACTAATAGTTAAAATATGCACGAGACAAACTAATAGTTAAGTATTTGGTCCAAATTTTTAAATTTTTAATTCATGTTAGTTTTTAAAGTAACCTGATGATGAGCAGATCTGCTCGAAACTAGTCGTTTTTGTAAAAATAAAAAATTCACAAAAATAAAGAAAGAATTTTTTAATAAACTTAAAAAATTTTTTTAAAATTAAAATAAAATATTTTATTGTGATAAAGCGTGTTTCAATTGAATCGCAAGATGTCAATATACATAATAGTTAAAGTTCCAGTAGATTTCTTAAACGGAAACTTTTACATAAGACCTATACAAATAGATGAGCAATTAGTGATACCAGAAGGAATCTATAATGCAGATAACTGGCATGCTCAAATGGAAGTAATTAATCTTTCAAATCAAGAAAAAACTTTTATTTTCGAACAACCTATAAAAGTTGAACCATTATCAGATTATAAAACAGAAATAAATCACTCTTCTATCACATAACTTGGCACAAAAGACAATCAAGACATATCAAATCTCATTCAAATTGACCATTTAAATTGTGAACTCCCAAATCAAAAAAATGCTTGAAGATGGAATAATTCGGCAGAGTTATTCACCCTGGAGTGCACCCACCCATATGGATAGTATCGAAAAAGGCAGATGCCAGCGGGAAATTCAAATGGAGATTAATAGTCGACTATAGGAAGCTAAACGAGCAAACAATAGACGACAAATACCCTTTACCAAATATCACGGAAATATTGGACAAATTGGGTAGATGTATGTATTTTTCGACGTTAGACTTAGCTTCTGGATTTCACCAGATCGAAGTCAACCCTACAGATATACCAAAGACAACATATTCTGTAGACCATGGGCACTACGAATATATTCGTATGCCTTTCGGATTAAAAAACGCGCTATCCACATTTCAACGTGTGATGGATAATGTCCTCAAAGACTATGGGGGCTTACGCAATGAACTGAATCTGATATTTGAAACTTGTATTAAACAAAATTATTTTTGCTTTGATAATAAGTATTTCAGATTCTCTGATGGTCTACCGATGGGCTCCCCTCTGTTACCTTTGTTAGCAGAAAGTTTCATGAATTTCTTCGAGCAAACGATTGTATAGCAATAATGTTAGTGTATGTACATCAAAGACTTGTGAAATATATATTCTTTAAAGTTTTATACAACGTTTTTAAAAATTTATTTGAATAATATAATATTCAAAACAAACACATTTAAATAGTGAAGAATTAAAAATAAAAGGTGTATAATAAAAGGTACGTGTATTTTATTTTTCCTGTAACATATAACATGTATGGTGTACATTCTGTCTAGCTTGCTAAATTAAGCACGAGTAGAATAATTTATATTAAAATTATATTTTAAGAATTATTATTATTTTTGTGCTCATCAAGTGATCATTGTAGTTTTTTAAATCTAAAATAAATAAAATATCGCTCTGGGCAAAATCCAGAGTTTTAAAAAAATAAAATTTTTAAGTCGTGAAAACTATAATTGGTGCAGTTGATAGTGAATATTTTTTAATATTCGTCCACTACGAGAAACCACATGTACTGCAAAGTGAAAAAAAGCCCGTGTTATAAGTGTCACAATAATTGTTTAACTTAAAGTGAAATACTGACGGTATGTCAGTAAAAAGTGCTTAGAACCAAAATTTTATTCTCGAACACACTACCAAAGAATAAATATCTAAAATCGAACACATTTCTAAAGAAATAAAAATAAAAAAAATAAAAATTTTGTGTGTGTTGTTTGACGGTTGGTCAAACGTAATTAAGTGAAACTATCAATTAATAAATTAATAAAATCAAAATAGAAGGACGACTAGGCGTCAGTATTTAAACAGGGAAAAAAACCCGAAGCGGAATCAACCTAGAAAAGTCAGGAGAAGTATTGACATTGAAGAGAATAAATGAAGGTTCATCAAATATTTTTGGCAATACTTGTAATAAAACTGTGGTGAGTGGAAACTATTTGATAATAATCCTTTGCTTATCCCAAAATTCTGACTATTCCCAAAAACGTTTTTTTTTTTTTTTGATAAATTAGGAAATTCCACTATTGAATATAGTTAAAGTCTAATTATTATAGAAAAAAAAATTTTTTTTTGATAAACTGTGTGATTATTGTTTCCACTATTGAATACAGTTAATAAAATTTAATAAAAAAAAAAATTGCTAAACTTCGTGATTATTGTATTAAATATAACCCGAACAGAGATTTTTCAAATATGGCGGAAGAAGAACAAATCACTAAAATGGAGAAAACTCTCCAGTTATTACAAATACCAGACGCAATAAAAGACATACCGCCATTCGACGGCAACTGAACAGACCTAAATAAATTTATTACGCACGTTGACGACATTGCGGCAATACTAAAGCAAATAAAAGTAAATACAAAAAAATGAATGGCTAGAAATTAGACGAAACCTTATCTCACATTTCGCAGAAAAAAGAGATGAAACGAGTCTCATCAGAGATCTGCACAACATACATCAAAGAAATGATCCTGTAGAAATATATTTTTCGCGAATAATAGAAATTATTAAGCTCTCAAAAACTGGCCATCGTTAAATACAAACGATCAGAATGAAACAAAAATTAAATCAAAGTGGTATGACGAAATGGGGTTGGAAGTATTCGTCTGAAATCTGAAAGATCCACTAGGATCAATGGTAAGATCCATGAAACCCGCCGATCTACCGACAGGCAAAATTTATTGTTTAACGAAACAAAAAACTGTTTACATGAGGAATTGGAGCGACTGATTCTAAATATTCAACCGAAATATTTGAATCCTCACTACAATATTATAAACAAACAATTTAAATTTACAATTTTATTTTGAGTTGCTACTACCCTGGGAGTTCCACTGTAGAATAGCAATTTCATTTGCAATATTTATATTATTAATGTGTGTGATACATACGTAGTCAATACCACATGAAAGTTTGTTTATACATATTTCATTTTTCTCTTAGGCCCTTTCCCAAACACCGACTTATTTGTTTTGTCCGACTTATTTAAATAAGTCTGCTAGCGAGGTGACTTATTTGCTATCTCTCTCTTTCAAAAAAAACTTATTTGACATCATGTAAACATGTTGCCAACCATATAAAAGTGTGTGCTTGTCAAAATAATAGTGTTGTTTGTGTGATTTTTGTTTATATTATTAAAAAAAATATAAAATAATTATTTTAATATTATCTTAAAATATTACATATCTTAAATTTAATTTTTAAAGTAAAAAATGAAAAGAAAACAATATAGTTCACGATGTAAGTATATTTTAATCTTTTATTAGAACTTGAATTTACATACGCATACATAACCTCACTTTAATTAATTTTCACAATTGGGTTTCTTCAAAATAAGTATGTATTTATTATTTTAAATGAATACTGTAAAGGTAATATGTATTCTTATAAATTCAAATTAAATTTATATAGCCATATGTACATATATCATAATTTATTATTTGTGTTACAGGGAGTGAAGATGAAACATTTGCACTCATTGAAGCAAGAGTGGCAAAAGAAGAAGATTTTAAAAGGAAAAACTGCCAGTTTCCTGTTATTTGGGCGTAAGATTTGTGGTTTTTTTTTACATTTAATTATATACCAGATACTTACAACATACGAATATATATTTTTCTCAATTTTAAGAGCAATACATTCTTCATACCCAGAACTGAAAAATCGGACACCCCAAGAATGCATTAAAAAGTTTAAGAACTTATTGGACATGTACAAAAAGCTGAAAGATCCAAAAACAGGGACAGCTCCTACAACAACAAATTCATCAAACTGGATATATTTCGAAAAAATGAACGATCGGATGGGCACGAAACACACAATAGAGCCAAATATTATAGAGAGCACCACGTATGGAAGAAGAAGGACTCTATCAGATAACATCGAATCGGATTATTTGATCGAATACGACCCTGAGAGTGCTGACGAATCTCAACAATTAATTGTAGATGTAACACTACCCTGCACCAGCCATAGCGTCATTGAATCGACGGAAAATAATACAAATAGTCGAAAAAAAAACGAAAATACAAGAGCAAATTCTACAGCACTTAAAAGACAGGGATGAAAAAATTTTGAAATCAATTGAGAAAAATAATAAAATGATGCGAGCAGTATGTAAAAAATACTTTCCAGATGTGGAGCTTTCTTCTGATAGTGATAGTTAAGGTTAAGTTTATCGAAATTGAAATGCAATATGTTATTATATACTGAATTGTGATATCTTATTTTATTATTAATAAAATGAATTAAATATATATTAATTAGTTACATAAATTGAGTTTTATATTTCTAAACACAATTGGTTTCTGAATTCTGTTGCGCTGGTTTGGGGTTGATAATTTTCATAAAAGGATTCAACATTATATTCATTTTGAAATTCAGAATCGATACTTATTAGATCCCCAACATTTATACAAATATTGTGAAGTATGCAGCAAACGGCGATGACCTTATTGCAATTTTTTAAATTAAGTTCTAGCGAACGAAGGAAAATGCATCTCCATCTGGTTTTCATCTGTCCAAATGATTGTTCCACAGCTATTCGCGCTTTGCTGTGAAGATGGTTACATTTTTTTTCTTGCTGTGTTAACGTGCGGTTCTCGATAAATGGAGTGATGATCGTTATTGGGTCCCTCGTTAACTTATAACCACTATCACCAAGCAAAAAATAATTTCTAGGAGGATATTTCCTATTCAAACATATATCGCTGTTTCTCAAAACTCTTTGGTCATGAACCGACCCTGGCCACCCAATACAAACATGCAGAAATTTGTATTCAGCATCACACACAGCTATAAAATAAACAAATTTCAATTATGTATTAACTATTTAAAAATATATATACCTTGCACTTGAATGCTGTAATCTAACTTCCTATTAATATACTCGTCATGGCGATTAGTTGGACATTTTATTTTGACGTGTGTCCCATCAATAGCACCCACAGCTTTCCGGAACACGTCTGATCCTGCTCGATTAGCAAACTTCATGCCTATGCTTTCAAGCTCATTTTCGGTAGGTAGTACAATAATTTTCTCCATTAAATTTAAAATCATGTCCAGTGTACGCTGGACAATATTGAAAACAGTTGATGTTGAAATATTAAAAGTTGTGCTAACCACACGGTAGCTTGTTCCTGCTGCCAACCAAAATAGTGTCACGCCAAGTTCCATTTGAGGATCATATCCATGGTGTTTCGATGGATAAATTTGAATTAATTTTTGGAACGCCTGAACTGAAACGCGCAGGTGTTTCTTTATTAAATGTGGCTCTCTGTTTAATAAGGCGTCGTACATAAAACTCCGCTTCATGGAGCAATATTTCAACCCCTGAAAATTGAATGGTTTTAATATGTAACAGATATAAATAATATTTTTGTGTATATATATTTATGAAATGCATATTTCAAAATTTGCTTAAAAATAAAATACATACCTTCCGCATTTCGCGTTTCTCCAGACGCAATAACAAATCTTCATTGCCTTTGAGGCATAGCTTAATATTTTTATTCACTAAATAATTTAATAATAAAAATTGCTTTTTATTGTTCATTTTAAGTTTTTTTTTACTAGTAATAAATTGTGAAAATATTTGTTAGTCGAAAATATTGTAGCTGTCAAAATAAGTCAATCAATCAAGCAAAATCAATTGGGACGACTTGACCGACTTATTCAAGATGGCGTCAAATAAGTCAATAAGTTTGAAATAAGTCGGTGTTTGGGAAAGGGCCTTACACACATATCTACTACACCGGTTTCCATTGTAGAATAGAAATGTGCATGTTGTTTTGCGAGATAATACATAAGTATTTCGGACCGCAACAACAACAATCTTTTGTATTTAAAATTTTTATACAGAACGAATTTTCCTTACAGTTTAGCCTAAGAAATTCGTTTCTGATACATATTAATTATGCGTGTGAAATACCACATTATGCATTTTAATTTACATCATAGTATACGGTATTTTCTGAAAATGATATTCATTTTCAACGTATTACATTTTAATATTATTCACAAGTCATTTAATTACGATTCGTCATCTTCGGAAAATAATTATATTTTCGACGTTAAAATTCTGTTTAGAAAAATTTTACTAATGACATCTACGGAAAATATTGTGCAACAATATTTTTCGCCTTAAGCATTTTGCTTTTAAAAGATTAATATTTTGATTTACGTAGTGCTTCCGGCATTTACGTTTTAAGATTATCAATAGATATGGTTGTCCCTGTTTCGCGCGTGTATGCGGTGAATAGACAATATACTAAAAATTAAATTACAATAACAATTGTTCAACGCGAGGTTTTTGAGTTAGTAGAATAGCGTTTTTTCGAAAGGATATACACAGTGTGAAAAATTATAATAAAAATTTTTTATTTCTTATATGGTGATATAAGAATTCAATTTGTGAAAAATTATAATAAAAATTTTTTATTTCTTATATGGTGATATAAGAATTCAATTGTAATAATTTTTTTGTGATTTCAAAATAAATTGACTTAAATAAAAGTTACATAAAAAAAAAATTTAGTTTTTTTGTGAGTGAAAAAGGAAATAAAATAGGTAGTATGGGCCCACGTGCCATACGCCTATAGAATAAAGCTTTCGGTACAGGGCAAATACAATTCACAATACCAACGGTACCACCACATGTACAGATGTATAAACCTAGTTATGTCACAAACTTCCCCAGACACGCAAATAACAATCAATTTTTTAATCCCAATAATAATTTATACCCGTTCGTTCCATATTCGGATGAAATATTCATTTACGCAAAGGCATCTTTGTCCTCTACATAAAGGTTTATGTAACAACTGTATAAATGGTTTATTAACATGATCGAAATATGATGTAATCTATCAAGGACCGAATTTTAAAACTACATCCGTAAATAGTGCTGATTTTATGACAACTACATACACGATGAACGATTATTTGCTCTTTCTACTACAAATTCATTACCATTATGTATTGGAAGGATGGCAGACAGAACACCCTAAGCTATTTATCGTTAAGACGATAGTATCTTTGTATTATTTTCAGAAGGATGCGTTGTCAGCAGTAAACTTATGTAGATATGTTTCTTTACATGAATGCCAAGTTTGTCGTCGAAAAACATTTGAAACGCCAATTAATTAAAAAACTAATCGATAAAACATTGTTATTAGGACAATTAAATAAATTAGAATTTTCTAACAAAATATTAACAGCAGCAACGATAATCAATCGGTCATCAAATACTTCAACTCCTTACGTAACGTCTCGATCATCAACTCCACTAGTGTATTCCGACCAAACATCTCAAAATTTCAGACCTGGATCAACCCTATTTAATTCTCCATCAACCAGATCCGCTATTACTTAATGAAAACCAATTTAAAAACTAACAAAATTTTTGAGATGATACTATACAGTGAAGGAAACAGAAATATACGCAGTTATTTCGGGTATAAATTACAAGCAAATTGCTACATTGTAATTAGTTTAGTTGAAGGATGATGTAAGAATTTTCCGAAACCAGGTTTTCCATATAATTTTAAATAATTATCACTTTAAGAGAAAATTCTTCTTAAATTTGTACCGACGAATGCAATGGGACGTCAAATGTTTTTTTTCCTTTCGCCGTTCCAATCAAGGGTTTGAGTTGAGTTTTTTTTTTTTTTTCAACTGCAATAATGTGTCGAAAGCACCAGAAACAAATAAGAAAGGGGGCAAAATTAGCGCGAAATTTTGGACTGGTTTGTCCGTTTTTTTTTTAATGACGGGGGCCATAAAACTGAAAATTTTGGTCGGATGATAATTGTTTTTTTAAAAAAATCAGTCAGCGTTCGGGTATTAAAGTAAACAGATACTAAAAATTAAAAAAAAAAAAAAAAGTTTAGAATTTAATTTTCATAGTAATTATATTAAATTAATTATTAAATATTATGTACAGTAGTATAGTAGTTTGATAAATTTAAAAATAGTGTATCGTAAAGTACTAATGTACAGTGGTTTAAATTTATTGGTGATTGCATTATAAAAAAAAAACTGTTTTGTTGCATTTTAAGAACGTTTAAAACATTAACGCTTAACAACAAAAATAAAATAACAGTGCTCGTTTGGTGCAAAAATACGCTATATAAGTTCGTTTTGCTATTTTATAACCCGTGAATGAAATGGTGAAAGCTAAATTATGTGTTAGTAAATTAAGCCCAAAATACTGGTAATTACGAAATAAGTAGTACCTTAAACAGTTCACAATACTAATACTACATAAATTAAACGTGAAAAGTATTACATTAAGTTAAGTGCGTGAGTTAATAGTGCTTAATAGACACAAGTGCAGAAAAAAAAAACTATATTATGACACGGTAAAATTGGTTATAAATAACTATCACAATTATTGGTGATATACGAGTCATAAGTGATTGAAATATATGTACTAAAAATGATAATATCTTGTGTTTGAGTGCTCGTAAATTTTCATATCGAAGCATACACCACACAGAAAAAAATATAATTTATGTTTGGTAAATCCAGCGTAAAAGACATTTAAAGGTTACGCGTGGTTAGTGCAGTGCTTCCCTCCAAAGTAAACTATGTGTGTTAACCACATGCCTGTTTTCAACAATCAACATGCAGCATAACCAACCATCAACGTGGACATTAACAAGTAATTTTTATTTATTATTATGTATTATAATTTTAAAATTCATCCATAATTCTTTTTCTTTCTTATTGTATCAATTTTATCTTAACTAAATGAATCTAACTTTAATAATTACAAGTTCTAATTATTAACTTTTATTTATCTAAATTTTTTTTTCGGTTTGGTTTATATAAATTTATATTTAAGAATAGCTAGCTAGGGTGCAGGGTGCGTATTTTAGTATCATAGTTTATTTCAATATTGTTTATCGCTTGATTTCGGATTACGTATTTATTAATTTTTTTTTTTATTTTTGATTATTGGAATCGATTATTTGTGGGATATTGTTAAAAATATTTTGTTCATACTTTCTTATGATTTTTTTTTTTTTAATAAATTTTGGTTCTCAATGAATTGTACGACCTTGTCTTTTGAATTTCGCTTTGTTTTCAGTTTTTGCCTCCTTTCGGTTTGAAATGACTGTGTGAGTTATGTTTTCAAGGATGAGTTCAAGGTAAGTATACCCTTCAGATAGGTGAGTGAAGAGAGAAAAAAAAAAAAAAACTAAATAAATTGTTGCTTCCTACCCAGTCTTCTCCCTATCCTGCGGTCCAACTCGATCCACGTCATGTCTCGGGAAAATCAACGCCCTTCCCTGAGCTTTAGCCAGCAAAATGACCGCCCCGAGACTCTTAAAATGACGTGGATATTCTGTTAACTGATGTGAATTCAGGGTTGTGGTTCAAACCTAAAATAAATAAGCATGTTGAGCCGCAACTCCATTTCATTTCGTTACAAATTATTTTAAATTGTGTATTTTTATTTTTCGTATGTAAATGTGAAAAATTATAATTCATAATTAAAATAAAAATAAATGTTTTTTTTAACAAATTAAAAACTAATATTGTTTTTAATCGTGTAATAAAAAGTGATAAAAACCACAGCGCACCAAAAATAAAAATGGATTTTTGCCATCTTTATAATATATAATTTTTAAGGTGACAAAAAAATATTAAACGCAAGATATACGAGATACATATTAATTTTACCATTAATATAATACATTGGGGCGGCTATAAATAAATACAGTTTGGTTACATTGTGAAATCAAAATGTATACTTTATAATTATGAACATTGAAATGAAATTAAGTGGGCACACTGATTGGAGCGTTTAGAAAGTGCGTTTGCGATATTTAAGGTGAAGGACGAGGAAACTAAATAACATTTGCTTCTCCATTATAAGGGGCAAACTTTTTACAATACATTAACACTCCTATTGTGGTTCTAACCTCATCGACCCTCTGGCCGTATCGTTTAGAGTTGTGTGCGTTATAATTTGGTATTATGATTCTCGCTTTAATTTAGCAAGAGTTTGTACGCAGCGCTATGCGCCATTTATTAAAATTTAATCGTCATCATTGTGTTTTGAAAAATTTTGACATTAGACATATTTTTTTTTTGTTTTTACGATTTGTGTTTATAAATAATAAATCAAATTATTAATAGATTCTCTATTTTATAATTGAAATTGAATACATATGCTAAAATTTGTTTGTATAAAATATTGTCATTATCAAATCAAATAAGATGACAAGCTTTGATTTGTTTTTTGAAGACGAAATTTAGGATGATTCTAGCACCAACGCAAACCTTACTTTTATCAGAAAAAACATTCGGAATAAATCTGATCCATTCACACTTCCAGATAACAAGTAGGTACGTTTGAAATAGATTTTTAATTATATATATGTACCTAAGCATCTTTTAAAATATAGTTTTATATTTTATACATTTTTAGATTTATTAGTATTTTTCGTCTTTCACATTTACTTGATAAGCTGGATGGAAAATTTTAACCATCTCTTCGCACATCGAGTATTCCACCAATTCTTAAATTGTGTGCAGCTCTCAGATTTTTTGCAACTGGGAGCTATCAACAAAGCATCGGCAACGATTTCAACATAGGAATGGCACAACCTACTATTTCATTAGTTATCAAAGAACGAATCCGAGTGAATCGGATAAATTAGATTGAGTGAATCGGATAAATTAGATTGCAAAATACACTTCATGACTAAAGGGGTATTAAAGGGATATATCTGTCATATAAAGTATGTTTCCCAGGAACGAACAACATATTAAGAACGAATAATTAAATATTGGATTCATTAAATATTGGATGCTTTACTAATTTCCCGATTGACTACATGCATTGCGCATTATTGGGTGTAACAAAATAGCTACTCCATTTGCTTATTAAAATAAAAAGGAAACCTTTTTCGTTAAACGCAAATGCTATAAATACTATCAACAGTAATTTGAGGAAAATAAGACCATGTATACCATCGGAATTTGCTAGAAAGCAGAGACCATTTGAAGAGCTGCAGTATTGGAGAGCAACGGTTATCTACAAAAAATTAAAAAAATGGTCAAGAAAGGATCTTTTCCGCTACAGCAAGTGGGAGATAAAATTAATGAAATTCAGACAAATCCAGAAGAAACAATGCATATCGCCTTCAATTTATCTTCGTCTTTTCCAAATAATTATTCTATGATTCAAAACCAACTAATACAAATACAAATAAATTGAAGCAGATAAAATTTATGGCAAAATTCTCAAAAATATTGAAAACTTTTTCAATTATCCAATAGAATCTACTAATGTAGGAATATATTTTGTTAATTCCACAAACGGGGAACAATTTTCTGAATTAAAAACTTTTCGAATTGAAGCAATAGCAATCGACACGACTTTGCCTTGTCGTGTCGTTTTTAATTTGGCATTGCCTAAGGACGTCGTCGAAACGACTCAGAAATGTTGTCACATTAATATACAAATCAACCGCGTTACTGTGAATTTTTGCTGTTAACTTAGCAATCGCGAATTAAATTTCTGAAAACTTCTGTCAAACTGACAATTATTGTTTTTTTGTGTACCATTCAATCTAAATAAAAAACGACAAAATTTGCATTCTTTTAATTAGTTAATTTACGTGTCCTGAAATGTTTAAAAATTTAAAATCTTTTATGGTTCAGAATAGTGAAAATGGCGAAGAAAAAACTGCCGTGCTACCGAAGAAAAAATTGTCGACTCGATCAACAATTTTCACGTCTTTGTCGTATCGTGTCGTTTTTAATTACGTAAAATTTACTTTCGTTTTATTAAAATTGAGTATTGACTATAGGCAAATGTAATGATATAGCTTACACGGAAACAAAATTTCAAAGAAAAAATTTCAATTCACCCGACAACTAGTTATATTTACTTCACAATTAGGTAAAATTCACTGAAATTAAAATTTTAAAAATTTGTTGTTGGAAATCATCAAATTTACTTACTGCTTAACCCTTTCGCATGTGGCGCACATTAAAATGTGCATCATCTTTGAACGTTATTTTTACTATAAATACATAAATATTCATAGTAAATGATTTACCGTTATATTAAATCATGTTTTCTCTTTTACTCAAGTTCAATATTTTTCCGTACAAATTTATTTTTAATCAGTTTTGCTTTAGTTTTCGATGAGGACAATACACATTTCAAAACATCTGTGATCAACAGTGATTTAATTTATAAGTGTTTCATTAATTAAGGTAATAAATAATTAATTTTTCATACTGTATTATTAAAATATGTATAATAAATCAATATGCGGTTAGTTTTTGTGAAGTTTTATATTAATTACCAGTATAAATTGGGTTAAACTTTAATGTACTGTAACGACCATCGCTGCAAAAGTCGCTCCAAGTTTGGGTTGTTTTATACCCCTGCAACATTCTACTTTTTTTATATTATTTACAATTCAAGCCATAAATCAGAAATAAAATCGCGGGAAAAACTTGTCTTTGTGGGGAAATCAAATTGGATTGTCCCGTTCCAAAAATTTGGGTGGGATGGTCCATTGTGTTTTTCAACGATAAATGTAAGTTGCAAATGCAAAATACGGGTCAGTTTTTAGTTTTTTTTTTGAGTAGATCGCATGATTATCGTGGTGCGAAGGAAAAGAAATTAGATGACTCTAAGTACAAAAAAAAAAGTAAAATGTTAAATGTTAAATGGAGTTTCATTTCAATAATTTTATATTAAAGTTTAACTTCAATTTGTGAATTTATATAAAACAGAAAATTACGATTGGATTTATTATTAAAAATAACGGAATCAAATAAGAAAATGTGTTTGGACAAATTAATCAAAAATGTGCGATAAGAAAAAAATAAATTCATGTTAGTTATTAGGAATAGAATAATGCAGTGATTTTCAACTGTAAGAAAAATCACAAAATTAAATAAATAAAAAAAAAATGTGTGTGGACAAATTAATCGAAAACGTGCGATAAAAATTCATGTTAGTCGTAATAAAATATCTGGTGATTTTCTACTGTAAAAAAAAAAAAAGAAAACAAAAAAATCACAGTATAAGACACATATTATTCAATTATTTTAATACCTATGTTAATAATAGTGGAAATAAATACATAATAGTTAAAAACACATATTGTGAATCGTTCTAAGATTAAAATTAATAATCTTTAAAACGAAAGAAGGAAAAGAAAACTGTTGAGAAATTACCGTGCGACATTGGTCGAAATACGAAACCAAATATAAAACCATGTGGTGGTTCTTGGTTATAATCGTAAAATATGGAATGTTTGGTAAACTGTGAGTGAATTTGTGTAATAAATAAAAGTTAAAAGAAACAGAAATTTATGGATAATTAAAAGAAAAAAATAATTATAATATACAACAATAATAACAATACAAACGCAAATCTTGTATAAACATAATTCTAAATAAAAAAACAATTCATTCATAATACTAAGTTTCAATAATAATAACGTAAATTTCAATAATAATATCATTTGTGGACCATAAATCTGAACACCAAACAAAATTGGCGACAGTTCAGGGTCACATTACCACAATATTACGAATATATTTTACAACATTCAACAATCAACATACAACAGCTTTAATCTTCATGTATCCGTACATTTGATGGAAAACAAATTTAAGTACTTAGTTGTTATATTATATTTTATTATTATATTTTTTTTTTTGATTATATTCTATAATTAAGTTCATACAAAAACAAAAATTATTATTACTTTGGTGAAGGGTAGTGACTTATACCACAATTAATTATAATCAGGACGTCCTTAGATAAGAATCTGATTATGTTAGTTTTAGTTTTTCTCATTTATTTACTCACATTTTTTTTCGTGTTTGAAGTTATTTCTAAAATAAATAATTTCGGATTTGCCGATTGATAAATCATTAGTTTTCTGTTTGCGACTTCGACTTCTTATTTCATCATCCAATTTTTTTTTCTCGTTCGAATTTTTTTTTGTCGCTTTTCAGGATGAGAAGCTAAGAGCTGCGTCATAGGATGAATTGGTGAGTGCGCAAATACATCGGTGAGGTGAGTTGATCCATCCCTTTGTTTTTCCTTTCTTTTTTTTTTCTTCCTCTTTCTTCTTTGGTTCCCTTCTAGCGGTCTGACAAGGTTCATTTATGCTTTGGGAAACCCCACTCCCACTACCCTGAGCTTTAGCCGGCCAAAGATGACCGCCCCAAAGCCTCTAAATGAACAAAATTTCTGTTAACAGGCCGATAGCGACTATCGGTCCCGTTACAGATGGCGCCCAAACACATGGCTTTCCTTTCCCTTTCTGTTTTTTTTAGTCTTGTAGGTTGTATTATACTGTTGTTACAGTGATGCGCAATCTAATTGGCTAATTCCTTTCCTACTCATGTACCTAATTTTGATTAAAGATTTTTTTTTTGTTTTGCTCATTTGTTTCTTTCACATGTCAATAATTCTTTTCAATATTATTTTTTTTTTAAATTCAGCTTCAATTTTTAACCCAATTCCTTCCGAATTCGCAACTGCTTCCTGATTTTGATCCTGTCGACTCAGTTGTTAGAATAAAAAGGATTTCCTATTCTTTCTCTATCCTCTTCTTTGAGCTTTGGTAACCCGATGATATTCCAGTCGCGTTATTTCCTTTCTTATGAATGTTGATTATAGTGTTCGTTTTATGGGTCTATCCTCGGTTACCACAGCCAATATCCGTCATACTTTCGCAATTTTGTCCGCTTTTGCAGTGTTGATTGTCTTGTTAGTTAAAATATGATGGATAGCAATGTCTGGTGTCGCAAATGCATCCGAAATATTAAATATTTCCGTTGAGATTCATTTGTCGGTTCGCGCAAGGCATTGTATTAAACCAAATTGGTAGTCTGACGCAAGTTGCTTCAATATTTTGTTTACCTGATATTGTTGACTAATTTGTTCGCATTCAGATTTCTTTACCCTTAATTTTTCTCTCGAAGGCATGGATCAGCTCAACTTAGAAACCATTTATAGTACTCCTGATGTGATCGGGGCCTCACCAATTCATCCTCTTTTATATGATTCGAACAATTTATTGCTGATTTGTGGTATATGAATTTAGAAATATTTTTTTTTGATAAATTTTGCCTTGTACTTTATATCTGTACAGTGTACATATATATAATTATTTACACATACATACAAATTATATACATACTAGTTATTAATTTAATTTTCTATTTTTATTTTTTTTTTTTTTAATATTTATCATTACAAATTTTGAATTTTTTTTACTCAATATTATTAATTGTATATCTCAATAAAATTTTCCATAATTTTATTATTGCCTTACGATGTCGTCAATAGTATTACGTTCCGATTTTCTAGCCGCTGATGAGCTGCAAATCGAACTTGAAATTCGGAAAATTGATGCAGGAGACAATGCAGTAGAAAGCTTAAATTACCAACTAGACCAAGAAGCTAGGGACCCTACACTTTCGCCAAAACAACCACATCGGCAAGCCCTCATCGCTCCTCACAATGAGGTGACAATTTGTGTATTTAAATTACAAAGCCTGCAAATTCGTTTACTTAATTGTATACAAAATCCTAATTTTAACCAGAAGGAATTTGATACAATCACGCATAAAATTATTCACCTAAAATTTCGGGCGAGCCGAATTTCTACTCTAGACCCAGTTCAAAATGCTGCATGGAAACTTGAGCAATTTGGTGACACATTAATTCAGGTTGGTCACAAATTTATGGTTGATCATCAGCCAATGAATGAGTCGATCGCGGAACTAAGTACGCTCCAACTAGATTCATCCGAATTATTAGACTTAATGGTATCAGCTCCCCAAGCAAACATGGAGGCACCAGCACAGGGAACTTCATCTACTCCAACACGTGTAAGTGAAGATTTAAATTTGCAACCTACCGAAAATCCACCTACAGTGACGGGGACACAGCATGTGCAGTTTTCACCATCTAATGTGGCTTCAATGAATAACCCGAATGTTCCACCATCCCAGCACCAGACAATACCTAATAAGCCATGGCCAAATATGGGAAATATGCCACCCATGCCACAGTTTTATCATCCACACAATCCGATGATAAATTATGCGTACCCATTTGTTCCAGGTTCTACATTTGTACCTCCGCCTCCAGAAACTAGGTTTTCTCAAGTAACCAATAACGTCTTACCTCCGGTTGACGATAATCGATTAGGATCATCCGCATTTCACTTAAAGTCTAAAACCCAGTCTACTCCCGTTCATAAATGGCGAATATCGTATGATGGTTCAATTGGGGGAACTGCGGTAGAAAATTTCTTTTTCCGAGTAGAACATCTGGCTGGTACTAATGGTATACCGTTGGAACAATTAGTTAACGACGTAGCATTTTTGTTGACAGGTTCCGCACACGAGCATTATTGGCTGACAATCCGTCGTAACCCAAACTGTAATTGGAGTGTTCTGCGCGAGACTTTTATGCACCGTTTTCAAGATCGAAGAAC
This sequence comes from Tipula vernalis, assembly GCA_958295665.1. Classification (NCBI taxonomy): domain Eukaryota; kingdom Metazoa; phylum Arthropoda; class Insecta; order Diptera; family Tipulidae; genus Tipula; species Tipula vernalis. Next base: position 331,326,666 of record OY282558.1, on the reverse strand, counting down.
GGATGTGGATATACTTCGTCTTATTGACAGTCGCAAACAAAAGCCAAAAGAACCGTTTAGTGATTTCTATTATGAAATTCTTACGCTAGCGCTTCCCTTGAAAGAACCAATAAAGGACAGCCAACTACTGGAAACATTAAGAAAAAATATGCGATTTGGTTTGCGGGCACATTTAGCTGGACGAACTATTAACACTACAGCAGAACTAGTGAGCACTTGCATTGCTACGGAAGATGCTTGGAATAGTATGGGCTATTGTCCTGAAGTCACTCACTTTAATAAACCCGTGCAACCATATCGGCTTCATGAAATATCTTCTGGACCACCGGTTAATCATCAAGAGACTGAGGTCTCTCTAGCTGCATCAAGTCCACATATAGATGCCCTTCGTTCATCAACTATTCCAAAGTCGGTGTCCTTTCTGGCAAATCATAATATTAACTGTTGGAATTGTGGTCATCCGGGGCATCCTTACATGGATTGTGATATTCCAAGAACCCGAGATTTCTGTTACGGATGTGGTGCGCCGGACGTGCTTAAACCACATTGTAATTTTTGCACAAGGTTACAGGTAAACCGCACTTCGGGAATGACATCGGTAGGGGCCAATCATTCTCGACAGTTTCTAACTCGGCCCCAGACGAATTCAACAACGTCTTCGAACTCGGCATAAATCAACCAATAAATAAACCAATTCAAGTTCCACCTTCGTTACAACCACCCTTCGTTTTAAATCCACTTTCTCAAAAATCACGATCTGCTAATTATTTCCACGAACGTCGTAAAATAAGTTCGCTGTTAACAAAGTCAATTATTGATTCTACCCATATTTCGAACGATAATAGGCCCTACGCCCTTGTTGAACTCGCAGGAACAAAAATTTCTGGTTTGTTGGACAGCGGAGCCAATATAAGTGCTCTGGGAAAGGATTCATTACGATTCATTAATAACCACAATTTACGGCTTCATTCCATTCGGGCTTCAATACAAACCGCCAGCGGTTCTCCTCAAGAAGTAACAGGTTTCGTAAATATTCCGGTCACGTATAATAATAAAACTATTTTAATGAGATTATTCGTGGTCCCTACCTTAAATCAAAATTTATATCTGGGATACGATTTTTGGGAGATCTTTGGTTTAAGGCCCACCTTGGTCTCAGAATTAACTACCTCGCCTCCTCTAGTTGATAATTCAGAAAATAATGATCACCATATCCTGACAGTTGATCGACAACAAAGATTAAAGAGAATCATTGACAAAATGCCCAGTTTCGAGAAACATGGTCTTGGCCGAACCAATCTGCTTTTCCACACGATCGACGTAGGAGACGCACTCCCTGTTAAGCAGCGACATTACGCCGTCTCACCTGCCGTACAGCAGGAGATTTACAAGGAAATCGATCGCATGCTCGAGTTGAACGTCATTGAAGAAAGTTCGAGTGCGTGGAGCTCTCCAATGGCGATTGTGAGGAAGGCGAATGGGAAAACCAGACTGTGTCTCGATGCGCGAAAATTAAATACCGTGACTAAAAAGGATGCGTATCCTTTACCCCTGATAGAGGGTTTAATTAGTAGATTGGATCGAACTAAATTTATTTCTAGTTTGGACCTCAAGGATGCCTTTTGGCAAATCCCCTTGGATCCAAACTCAAAAGAAATGACGGCCTTCACCATACCCGGACGTCCCCTATATCAATTTCGTGTTATGCCTTTTGGACTTTGTAATGCGCCACAAACCTTGAGCAGGTTAATGCACAAAGTCATTCCTCACCATCTGCATGACCGAGTCTTCGTCTACCTCGACGATTTGTTAATTACTACTTCAACCTTCGATGAACATTTATCGCTGCTAGCTGACGTTGCCGAAAGGTTAACTAAAGCTGGTTTAACGATAAATGTTGAAAAAAGCAAATTCTTGTTGAAACAGATAGATTACCTCGGTTATGTGGTTGGTGAGGGGGGACTGCGACCTAACCTGGACAAGGTGGAAGCCATTACAAAGTTCCCAACACCTAAAAATACAAGACAAATAAGGCGATTCTTAGGCATTACCGGATGGTACCGCCGTTTTATTAATGGTTACTCTTCTTTGTCAGTACCTCTGACAAATTTACTGAAAAAGCATCAAAAGTTTGTGTGGACAACAGAAGCCCAGGAAGCATTCGATTCTTTAAAATCTGCATTGACATCTGCTCCAGTATTAACGGTCCCAAACTTCGAAAAACGGTTTTACATCCAATGTGACGCGAGCAGTACAGGAATTGGTGCCGTTCTGTTTCAAAAAGATGACGAGGGTCAAGATCGACCAATTGCTTTTGTATCCCATAAACTAAACGGCGCTCAGCGCAATTACAGCGTCACGGAGCTTGAATGCTTGGCAGCTGTCTTCGCCATTAAGAAATTTCGCTCGTACGTGGAGGGTCTGCCGTTTACGGTGATTACAGACCACGCGAGTCTCACTTGGCTAATGTCGTTAAAGGATGCATCTAGTCGTCTTGCACGTTGGAGCCTCAAGCTTCAAGGCTTTGACTTTGATATTCAATATCGAAAAGGCTCCCAAAATGCAGTTCCCGATGCATTATCGCGTATGGAAATGGATTGTTTACAGGTAACTCTTCCTTTAAGTAATGATACCCCACTGAATGTCGATATGGATTCCCCGGCTTTCAATTCGGTGGAATATCAAAATTTATTACGTAACATTAAACAGCCTTATAAAACTAATTTGAAAGTGGTAGGTAATCATGCCTATATAAAACTTAATTCGAGCGAGGCCTCCGAAAGTTGTGAAGATATTCCACCTTGGAAATTACTAATTCCCGAATCATTGCGACCTGAGGTGCTCTTCTCAGCTCATTGCCCTCCCACAGCTGCTCACTTGGGAATAAACAAAACGGCGGAACTTATCAGACGTTACTACTTTTGGCCAAATTTGCTTCCCGATGTGAAGACTTTTCTTGCAGCTTGTGAAATATGTAAGTCACACAAGGCGGTCAATTATCCTTCTCGTCCTCCCTTCAGATCTCTTCCGATGACCTTTCGGCCCTGGCAGAGAATCTACTTAGACTTTCTAGGACCGTATCCACGAACGAAAAATGGCAATACCGCAATTCTTATCGCAGTTGACCATTTTTCGAAATTTGTGTTGACAAAGCCAGTACGACAAGCGACTGGAATCGAGGTCTGTAGATTTTTAGAGAATAGAATATTTTTGATGTTTGGAGTGCCGGAGGTCATTGTTACCGATAATGGACGACAATTCGAGTCCACAGTCTTAAGCATGCTTTGTGCCAAATATGGAGTAAAACATACCTTTACAGCCAAATACTCACCACAGGCTAACGCCTCCGAACGAGTCAATCGGACTCTACTCTCGTCGTTGCGATCATATATCCAAGCCGACCAAAGAGTTTGGGATGAGAATCTCGATGCTGTAACTCATGCTTTGCGAAACTCCTCTCATGAGTCCACTCAATTCTCGCCACACTTCTTAGTGTTCGGTCAGCATTCGATATTGCACGGTTCAGTATATCAACATCTCAGACAAGTATCTCAGTTCACTGGAAATTATCTTAGTGTTTCTTGTAAGCCCGAATCTCTATTCAAAATCTATCAGGAGGTACAGAAGCACCTGGATATTGCAAGGAATAAAGTTCAGTCCAGCTCAAACCTACGATATAAAGATCCCCGCCTTCAAATTGGTCAGACTATTTATGTTAGGAATTTCTCACAAAGTAAAGCTTCGGATAAATTTGCGGCGAAACTGGCTCCGAAGTATGTAAAGTGCACGGTTCTGAATCTAGTTGGTAATGTAGCTTGTGAAGTGGCGGATGAAAATGGGACATCCTTCGGAGTGTACCATCTAAAGGATATAAAAATTTAGTATTTATCTCAATAATTATCTGTCATTTGCTATCTCTATTTTTGCCAGGCTTTGAGACATCTCCTGGGTGTGAGTCGTCCCCACGATTTGTAACGACCATCGCTGCAAAAGTCGCTCCAAGTTTGGGTTGTTTTATACCCCTGCAACATTCTACTTTTTTTATATTATTTACAATTCAAGCCATAAATCAGAAATAAAATCGCGGGAAAAACTTGTCTCAACGTGTGTTTTTCAACGATAAATGTAAGTTGCAAATGCAAAATACGGGTCAGTTTTTAGTTTTTTTTTGAGTAGATCGCATGATTATCGTGGTGCGAAGGAAAAGAAATTGGATGACTCTAAGTACAAAAAAAAAAGTAAAATGTTAAATGTTAAATGGAGTTTCATTTCAATAATTTTATATTAAAGTTTAACTTCAATTTGTGAATTTATATAAAACAGAAAATTACGATTGGATTTATTATTAAAAATAACGGAATCAAATAAGAAAATGTGTTTGGACAAATTAATCAAAAATGTGCGATAAGAAAAAAATAAATTCATGTTAGTTATTAGGAATAGAATAATGCAGTGATTTTCAACTGTAAGAAAAATCACAAAATTAAATAAATAAAAAAAAAATGTGTGTGGACAAATTAATCGAAAACGTGCGATAAAAATTCATGTTAGTCGTAATAAAATATCTGGTGATTTTCTACTGTAAAAAAAAAAAAAGAAAACAAAAAAATCACAGTATAAGACACATATTATTCAATTATTTTAATACCTATGTTAATAATAGTGGAAATAAATACATAATAGTTAAAAACACATATTGTGAATCGTTCTAAGATTAAAATTAATAATCTTTAAAACGAAAGAAGGAAAAGAAAACTGTTGAGAAATTACCGTGCGACATTGGTCGAAATACGAAACCAAATATAAAACCATGTGGTGGTTCTTGGTTATAATCGTAAAATATGGAATGTTTGGTAAACTGTGAGTGAATTTGTGTAATAAATAAAAGTTAAAAGAAACAGAAATTTATGGATAATTAAAAGAAAAAAATAATTATAATATACAACAATAATAACAATACAAACGCAAATCTTGTATAAACATAATTCTAAATAAAAAAACAATTCATTCATAATACTAAGTTTCAATAATAATAACGTAAATTTCAATAATAATATCATTTGTGGACCATAAATCTGAACACCAAACAAAATTGGCGACAGTTCAGGGTCACATTACCACAATATTACGAATATATTTTACAACATTCAACAATCAACATACAACAGCTTTAATCTTCATGTATCCGTACATTTGATGGAAAACAAATTTAAGTACTTAGTTGTTATATTATATTTTATTATTATATTTTTTTTTTTGATTATATTCTATAATTAAGTTCATACAAAAACAAAAATTATTATTACTTTGGTGAAGGGTAGTGACTTATACCACAATTAATTATAATCAGGACGTCCTTAGATAAGAATCTGATTATGTTAGTTTTAGTTTTTCTCATTTATTTACTCACATTTTTTTTCGTGTTTGAAGTTATTTCTAAAATAAATAATTTCGGATTTGCCGATTGATAAATCATTAGTTTTCTGTTTGCGACTTCGACTTCTTATTTCATCATCCAATTTTTTTTTCTCGTTCGAATTTTTTTTTGTCGCTTTTCAGAATGAGAAGCTAAGAGCTGCGTCATAGGATGAATTGGTGAGTGCGCAAATACATCGGTGAGGTGAGTTGATCCATCCCTTTGTTTTTCCCTTCTTTTTTTTTTCTTCCTCTTTCTTCTTTGGTTCCCTTCTAGCGGTCTGACAAGGTTCATTTATGCTTTGGGAAACCCCACTCCCACTACCCTGAGCTTTAACCGGCCAAAGATGACCGCCCCAAAGCCTCTAAATGAACAAAATTTCTGTTAACAGGCCGATAGCGACTATCGGTCCCGTTACAGTACATTAAAATGTACAAATAGTTGAAATTCTAATGTACATTATAATGTACAGTACATTTAAATGAACATTTCGCTGGCAGTCTAATGTACATTATAATGTATTGCACATTCAAATGTAAAATTCGTGTCTAAATTCAAATATTCATTTATTTATATTTCTTAGAAAATGTCTCGTCGTCGCCTTACGGAAAAGGAAATATACAACTTGTTGATGGAATCGGATATTGAAGAGATGAGTGACGATGAAGCAAGGGATGAGGAATGCGAAAAGACCATTTGTACAGAAAATTATGAAGATATTATTATCGACACAGCTATAAAATATCCAGGGCACAATCAGAATGACGACGAAAACCAACACTTAGACGAACCTCTTGAGCATATTGTTATTGCTACAGCACAAGATGATTCTTCTGGTTATATAAATGAAAATGTTATAATTGAGTTTTTTGATCAAGCCGAAGCCGATAGGGAAACTATTCCATTCACGAATAAAAATCAGATACAATGGGATCGTAAAAATATAGCTTCTGAAAGTAATCCTCACTTTGAAAATTTGTCAAGCGAAGATGAATGTTTGACAAAATCGCCCTATGAATACTTCAGTCAATATTTCACGGATGAATTGTTTGAAACATTTTCGTTTCATACCAATTTATATGCACAACAGCAGGATGCAAAATTTAAAGTTACCGACAAAAATGAAATTAAAAGGCTCTTTGGCTTGCATGTTTTTATTGGTTCCATGAAATTGTCACGATTACGTTTATATTGGGAACCACGTTTGGGAATTCAAGCTTTTAAATCCAGCATGGCTTGTGATCGCTTCAGTCAGCTCCGAAACAACCTACACATGGTAAACAATTTAGATATTCCAAAGGAAAATACCGATAAATTCGTGAAAGTTCGTCCAATTATAAACGCTGTCCGAAATCGTTGTTTGAAGCTACCTGTTGAAGAAGTGGTTTCGATAGACGAACAAATCATTCCGTATACTGGTCAGCTGGCAACCAAGCAATACATCAAAGGTAAACCTAATCCTTGGGGCATAAAAGTATATGTGCTGGCTGGAAAATCGGGTCAACCATACGACTTCTTTCTTTATCAAGGAGCCACATCAGGATTGTTTGCTGCTTGCCAAAGCAAGTATGGGTTCGGAGCTTCAGTAGTTATCAAACTGGTCGAGAGGCTTAATCGACCTGGTCATTTAATTTTTTTTGACAATTTTTTTTCAACATATCAATTGTTTGAATATCTTTTGTATAAAAAACACAATGCTATAGGAACAATAAGAATAAATAGATTTTGTAACCCACCATTCATCACCGATAAGGAATTGGGTAAGCAAGGACGTGGTTCATGTGACCAAGTAGTTAGCATGGATGGTAAAGTTATCCTCGTAAAGTGGCAGGATAACAAAGCCATTTATATAGGTTCCAATTTTGTTGGAACTGGAGACGTCGATATCGTGAAGAGGTGGAACAAAATTACTAAAAAATATCAGCAAGTTTCCCGGCCCGAAATAGTTCAGTTGTACAACAATGGCATGGGAGGAGTGGACTCACTGGATCAATTCATCTCATATTACAGAGTTTTTATTAAATCTCGAAAATGGACGCTAAGGGTTATTACACACTTTTTAGATTTTGCTTTAGCTGCTAGTTGGAGTGAGTACAGGAGAGAAATGAAAAATTCCGGAAAACCCGAGAAACAGATCTTGGATTTATTGTATTTTCGTTTAGAAGTAGGTGATGTACTACTATATGCTGGTCAAACAGCGAATCCCTCGAAACGCGGTCGACCATCAACTTCTAGAGATTGCTCGCCTTTGTCACCGATAACGTCAAAAAGAAGTATGGAAGTTCGCCCGATTCGTGATGTAAGATGCGATGAAATTTCCCATTTCCCTTACCATGATGGAATGAAAGAAGCAACAAGATGCAAGATGAATTGCAAAACTTCTCATCAAGGAACTGCTGGACGAACCCATTTTGCATGCAGGAAATGCAACGTGCATTTATGTATCACCAAAGAGCGAAATTGCTTCGAAGTTTTCCATTCAAAATGAGATTAAAACGGCTCGTATTTTTTTAATTTTTTACATTTGTATTTGAAGTTCCTACATTTTATTGATGAATTATTTACACATTTTTCTGTTAATTATTATTTCACTTTTACTATGTTTTAAAACAAAATAAACGCCAAAGAAATAATTGGTTGCAACTTAATTGAATATCTTTTATTTTCAACAATCGAAACTTTTTGTACATTAAAATGTACATTTCATATCTTCGGCTCCAAACCAATTTTTATGGAAATTCTACATCCAATAGGTTGTATTGATCACTAATAAACCAAATTTGCTGAAAAAAAAATTTTTCATTCGCTCAATTTAATTCCCGCGCGAAAGGGTTAAGGAAAGCTTAGCTTAGAAAATCGCTGGTTTAACATAACAAGCCATCTAAATTTCCATGAACCAAACTTAAGTACTCCATCATAAGCAGGTCCTACTAAAATGAAGGTACCGGTTCTGTTTGCATTGGAGATTATGGTAGCTAGTGTTAAAACCTAAATAAGATGAACAAAATACATGTTTTTACTCTGTAAACGTTTCTATGTGATACACTATGCGTAAAATAGCAGCCAGTTGTTCTGTTAATGTTGTAATTCAAATCATTGTAATTTACAGTTTACACAATACAATTGTTGTTGATACATAATTGTGTTACCAATACAACGTTAATATATGACCAAAAAAATGGTAACATAACCAACAAACTAGCATAAAGATATTAAATCTGGGTGAGTAATTTACTCACTTATTCAACTGTAACTAAGCAATTTATGATCCCGCACAAATAAAATTTCAATCGATGGAGATGGACGTGTTTTAGTCTGTCTCCGTAAGTGAAATATATTTTTAAATTTAAATTCAACAAATTAATAATTAATTACTGTTAATATGCAAGTGTTAATTAAATTATAAGTGCTTAAATCAAGATTAGTGTTTTGGAAAGCGATTTGGGGATAGTTTGGGAATTGAAGTTGAAATTCAAAATATTGGAATACACAATATGGATTTCGATTTCAATTTTAGATTACAAATAAAATCATTTCCATAGTCTTCATTAGTGTTTTAAAATTTTTGTTTTATTGTAGTGAAAAAGTTAAATTGGGAAACGTGAGGAAAACTTGGCTCAAAAAATAATTAACGGTACCTGTAAACATTTTTTTATTTTTGTTTCTTTTATATATTTTATCATATGATTTGCGTATGTAACGGGAATTTTTGATTTTTTGTATATACAATGAGACCAATTAGTCTCCGTACACCAAAAAAAATTCAGAAATTTGAAAGACAAACGCTCATAGCTATGTTACCACTGATAACATATTATTCGATTTATTATTTTAGTAATTGTGATTTCAAATCACAGTTCAAGAAAGACTTACTTAAATTCTAAAATCACAACTGTTATTTTAGTAACAGGTATTTTTCACTGTTACTGAAAAATAACAGGAACAGGTGGGAACAGTGATTGAAAAATAACAGTTTTTTCCATCTCTACGTGTGACTGTCTGGAGAAAGCCGAAAGAACACCTAAAATCTAAAAATATTTGTGCAATTGTAAAGCATGGTGGAGGCAGTTTGATGGTATGGGGTTGTATGAATGCGCGTGGTGTAGGGAAACTCAAAATTATTGATTCAGTGATGGACAAACATGTCTATTTGAACATCCTTAAAGAAAATTTACATGATAGTGCAGAAAAATTTGGTATAAGGAGTTCGTTTATCTTTCAACATGATAACGACCCAAAACACACGGCACATCTCGTGAAAAAATGGCTTCTCTACAACTGCCCAAAACAACTGCATACGCCACCACAGAGCCCAGATTTGAACCCCATCGAGCACCTCTGGGCAGAGCTAAAAAAAAAAGTTAAAACTCGACATGTGAGAAATAAAAAACATCTGGCTGAAGTTTTAAACGACGAATGGTCAAAAATTGACCCCAAATAACACAAAAATTAGTGGAATCAATGCCAAGACGCGTTAAGCAGGTTATTAAATCCAACGGTGGCCCGACTGATTATTGAATTATTTTTTTGTAAGCCTGAAAAACGGGTATTTTTGAATTATTTTGAAACTCAACACAGTGTACGGAGACTAATTGGTTTGCTTTTTTTTGTTTACTTTTCAATAAATCGTTTAATTTCTGTTACTGAAAATATATTTTGATTTTTTTTTTTGTATTTTATAATTACTATATATTCCTTCATAAAAAAATAATAAATCGAATAATATGTTATCAGTGGTAACATAGCTATGAGCGTTTGTCTTTCAAATTTCTGAATTTTTTTTGGTGTACGGAGACTAATTGGTCTCAGTGTACATACAATCAAAATGTTCATTTCGAATCGTTTCTTGTTTTATCGTGTTTTGTTATTTTATTTTGCATATTATGTTGCTTTGATAAGGGGAATATTTTCTGTTTTTATATACATACATACTTAGATCAAATTTTCTCGAATACAAAACATGAGAGAAAGTGTTGTTGTGTTATATGTCCTTGACAGTTTTTTTATAGATATTATATGTGATATTGTTAGGCGATTGATGCGTGTGTGTCAATATTTATCAATTGTAGTGTTTTTTTATTCGCTCCGGATAGCTGCTATCGAGAGCCGTCATATGAAAAGTGGCTCCGGATAGCGCTCCGTATAAATAGGTAGAGCCAAATATTTTTTATATCAAGTTTTCGCTAAACAATTGAATTAAAAATGATAGTTTGATGTTAAATAAATTTAGTTTACCAATAAATAGCGCGTCAAATTTAAATTTAGGCGTATAAAAATGGCGGCTCTCGATAGCAGCTATCCGGAGCGAATAAAAAAACACGACTAATATTTATTGTCGTATTGTTGATGAATCTCGGTTGGATTTTGGATTTACTCAAAACCAACACAGATGTTACCTATTTTGGCTAAAGTTTACTTTATATTCATCTGGAAAATCAGGTAAGGAGGTGTGGGATTGTGCTTCTGTGGTTTTTGGGAGGGGGAGGTCGAGTTTCACCGGAAAATTTCCTCATTTTCCTTGAAAATTTTCACTTTTTAGTTTGAAAATATTGTAAAAATGCACGTAAAAATGTGCAAGTAATTTTTCCAGGAAAGTTTTGCAAATTTTCCAGGAAAATTCAGAAATTTTGCCACTTTTTTTTTACTTAGTTTCAGATTAAAAATAAAATATGAAAAGGGAAAAATGAGTGGGGGTTTGGCAGCCCCCACGCTCTAAGGTATACAACGAATTAAAATTACTTTAAAAAAATTGTTGTTTTAACGAAAATGATTTTTTTTAACATTTGTGGTACTATCAGAGGAAGCGATAAGGGCGAAAAAAAACTCTTTGATCTGTGTCTGCAAGGTTGGAACGAAGCAATTATTATTAATAAAAATAAATAAAATAAAAATTATTTTGTTAAATTATTCGTTAAATCATATTTGTTAATTATAACAGCTCTTGCCTTATTTTAGAAAAAATAAATATAAAAAGTGGAGGTTTTTCGGGGGAATTTGGCTTCCCCCTCCTAGAAGCTACAGGTGCGGGGTCCTACATTCGAGAGTTTTCGGGATGTATACTTCTTACACAGAGAGAAAACTTTAGGAAATCTTTCTGAAAATATTGGTGATTTGCCTAAAAATTATCTTTAATTTTCAGCCTTCTACATCGTTTAGATATATTGAATAAAGGTGTTTTAGATGATTTTCCTAAACACAAAGCAACTAGTTATATGTATGTGATTTAATTTAGATGTTTTGACTTAGTATCGAAAAATCTTAGATAGCTTGTATATTTAATGTAGCTGAAGTGCCTTTTAGCAAATTTTTCTGGTTTTATAGTTAAATTATCTAAATAACTTCAATATTTTGCCTAATATCGATTTAGAAGATCTAACGTAATGTCTTAAAAAAGTTGGTATGGGTTTTGTGGGAGGTTTATCACTTTTTCTAAAAACCAATTAGATGAAATAACTAATCTAAAATTAGGTAAATTAGTTTGTACCTACTGCTAAAAGCCAAATTATTAGAAATTTCAGATGTAATTGCATTAAACTAGAGGTCTATTTATGAACATCAGGCAGAAACTTACATTGTAAGGATGAGGAAGATCGCCATTATATTAATTTTTTTAAGGTCCAACTATTTTTTGGAAAGGTGTCTTATAAAACAATAGTATGTTGTACAAAAACGTACAATAAACCTATACGTAATTATTAATTAAATTTTTTATTTATTAATTCTTATTAAATTTCAAACACATACAAAATTGTACATAATAAAAATCTAAAATTCAATACATTAAAGGTGGCTTTAATTTTACAATTCAATTCAATTCAAATGTATCCTTTATTATAATTAATATTTTAATTTACAAAGTTTACAATTAATTATTGGTTCAGCAAATTCATCCTTTTCAAATCTATTTTCTAGTGATTATGCTATTTATTTTGTATTTTATTAATAATATATTTCTTAAATTATTGTTTATAATTATTGTGTTATTTACTTGTTTTTGTGGAAAAATTTGGAACTAAAAAAATCACATTGATTAAATTATGACTTAAAATAAACACTAAACTCAGGACTTAAAAATTATATCCTTAATTAAACTATAAACAATTTAGAGCTAGATTTATATTTGGAATACCCAATGCATATTATTTATACCAAAAGATTATTGATTAATTCATTTGAAATTACAGTTAAGTTATTTTTGAATTTATTTCGTATTTTGGTTATTTGATCTTTTACTAGTGAAATATTAGATATTATATCTAATTGCCATGTAGAAAAAGATTTTGGTTTTGCGTAAATCATCTTAAAGTACTTATTTTGAGCTATTTGAATTTTTTTAATGTGGCTGTTTGCAGTTTCAAACCAAACAGGTGATGCGTAAAGTAAGACACTCCTTATAATGAGTATATAAGACGTTTATTTAAGATAGTTAATTTCGATTTACGATGGATGAGACTGTATAATAATTTAGTAATTTTGTTACAACTTTCTATTGAATAGTTGATTTCAAGTACTTTTCATGGAAATCTTATCGGTTTATCCGGTGTAAAACCGACTATGGTAGAAGGATGTAGTCCTGTTTAGCTTTTGTACTGTCGATGGTGTAAAGACAATAAAAGTTGAGCCGAGTTTTGTGTTGGGAGTTTGGCGTTGCATGGCGGGTGGGGTAGCTGGATGTAATATTGCTGGTTTGTTTAGACCAAAGCAGGGGTGACTAGATGTTTCGTTCTGTCAGTGCTGACAGGTTGTGGCCATCATTGACCATTTATATTGCAATTCTTTTAAGTTATCTAGATTTAAGCTAAATTAGGCGGTTTGGAGCGGGAAGCAGTAGAAGTCACAGATGTCTGAATCGCCGAGAAGTGGCCGGAAATTTTTGGTGGTGGAGCAGTGCGGGGTTGCTGATATCAAATACATTGGTTGTTACAAATATTAATCGTAAATTTGTTTCAGGGATATAAATGTAAATTAAAATATAAATTGTGTTTGAGTCTAGATTATTAAGCAGAATTTAGTAAAAACTGGGTCTGTGTCCAAAAGCGAAAACCACATAAGTGCACTTAGCGATTTAACTATTTTTATTATTTTTGGCTTATGTAATACAATTTAGGTCTCCATTACAATGGCCAATTTTTTAAGCCACTTATAAGTCATACATTTTGAAAGAAACACTAATCCAGTTTTTCAGGAACCGATTTAAATCTTTATTTGGCGGAAACTTAAACAGCAATTAAACTTGCAGTAAGAAATTGCGTTGTCTTTGCTAACTTATTTACTATATTTATTAATAACAGGTTTGCTAACTATCAGCTACTTAGGTGTGTGGAACCGGCTTGTTTCTTTGTGACTGATTTAATATATTTTGTTTAATTTTATTGATTTCTTTCATTTATTTATTTAAATGTATGGGCTGTACGTTAAAAAACTTTAATGGAATTTTTTAGGTATCAAGGTAGGAGCGGCATTATTTTGCATTTTAGGTTTTACTCCTTGGTGTGAGCCTGGAAATGGATAGATGGCGAGAGCCGTGACAACAAAATAATTTATGAAAATTGATATTTATTATTTTTGTATATATTTTATTGAATGTGACGATTCGGAAGATTAATATTAATTTAATTGTAGTACATAAAGATTAATTTATAATTTATTTCAGAGAAACGAATGAGGGTTTCATACTTTAAATAATGTTTTAGTTTAACTTTAAAGTAGCAGATAGCAATAATTAATTAATTGAGATTTCGATTTTCAAAAGTACCGGAACAACCTCGCTCAGCTTCCAGAAACATCGAGCGAGCATCCAGCGATCACGTAGTTTAGAAATTGTATTGTCTTGTGCTAACTATTTTATCATATATATTACTAACAAAAACATACTAACTATCGACCTCTTAGGTGTCTGGAACCGGGTCGATTCTTTGTTACTAACATACCTTTCGTTTCCTTCGGTTTTGTTATATGTGAAAAGGGTGTACGGTGGACCCGGCGTCTTTCCGGGAACCTTGCTTAGTCTTGATCGTACACTCAAATCAATCAATCAACCAAATAAAACTTGCGAAATTTTAACGAACTAATGGTATTAATTACATTTCGCTTAAGTCATTCTCATTAAAAGCATAAGTAAATTTAACTAGGTGCTAAGTAGACTATATGTAGAGAAATGTAATTTCTACTATGAGTATGTTAAAATTACATAAGCCCTTATTTAAAAATGACATACATAAGCGAATTTTACATCTACCTTACGTAAAATACAAACCAAAAATATCCTCTCATTTGCTCATTTTTTTAACGACTAACCATTTATTGGTTGGTTGTTCGAGAAGCAACAAGTGTATTATATAATGAATAAAAATAAAAGCGAAATTAAAATTATTAAAATAGTGGATATTTTTTTAAAAAATATTAAATTGGAGTTAGGGGTATACCTTAATTCATTTAATAATATAAACGGTGAGAAATGTTTATTAAATTAAACCAAAAAGTGCATAGTTTTATAGTGTGATAGTGCAACTAGTACAAGTAATTAAATTAAGTGATGCCGTTAGTTAATCTATACAAATATATACCCATGCAGATATGTGTGTAACGAAATATATTTTACATTTACTTATTTTCCACGAACGAATATATAATATTTATAAAGAACATAAAATTATTTTATAAGGTATATAATTATATAAAATATATTCCGTTACTTGGGGATTTGCACATAATTTCTTCATAGACAATAAAGGCAGCTGCACGATCGCCGATTTTAGATCCGCAGTCTAGTTAAAAATATTTTAACTCATGAGGAGGAATAAGAAGAAATTAACTGATCATTAGAGACATGAATCAAAAAATCCAATGACAAATAAATTTTCATTTATTTATTCTCTTATTCTCTAGAGTTAAAATTTTTTTTAACAAAATGTTGGCTGCGCATATGAAATCCATACTCGTGCAGCCGCCTTAACGGAATTATAACTGCTAAATATGTTTCATCATATTGGGTGTTTATGTACTTATGCTGCGGGCTAAACCGCAGATAAATCAATTGCTGCGGTTAAAGTCGAAATAATAATCTAAACACAAAATATTTACCGTTTTTTATCCCGTTTACTCTTGTTTTGAGAAAGGTAAATGCATTTACAGAATTGAGTGTATTTACCTTCAGTTTAGCTCGCAGCCTTAGTGTGTATATTTCTCGTATATATTTCTTTAATGCATTAACAACTGAGACCTTTTTATATTAAAGGTATTTGTTTTATGATATTTCAGATAAAGTTGCGTTTTATGAAAGTATTTTAAATCTGTCGCAAGAACAGATTAATAATTTGTTTCCTCCAAATCAGCTAGGCCGAAAAATTGTTGTAGAACATTTTGTTCGTAAAATTCAGTCGGATCACCTCAACAATATAAAAGAAAAAGTAAATATGAACTTTATAATTTGTTTTCTACTATTTTAAAATAATGTACAATTGCAGGCAAACCAGAACGACATTGACAGTTCAGATACTCTATCCGTTTCAGACAGCTTATCTCAGTGGTTCGAAAATTTAAACTCAAGTTTAAGTGATTCTGACTACACAGTAAAAAATAATTAAGTGGTTTATGTACATTTCCGTAATTTGTATAGTAAAATATTTACATAAATTATGTAAAATATTTGATTTTAAAATAAAACATTTATTATTCAGTAACACTGTATGTAAAATAACTACTTACATAGAATATACTCACATTTGCTCTACTATACGCACAAACAAATATTATTATTACGTAATTTTAAGTATCCTATGTAACTTTACGTCTTTTACTGAGAAAATTACATATTTCATCATGTAATTTTCATTTGTGAGAGTATTTTGGAGAGTTTTTTATACGGAGATTAGAGAATACGCAATATTAAAACAGTAAGGAAAAAAATTTCATTTCACAGGTTGCGGTTACGAAAGAAGCTTATAGTGCAAAATTTGGTGTTTATTAAGGTATCTAATTAAAAAAAGTGTAATTTGGTTTGTTGTAAGTGGTATATAAATGTTAATAGTGATTAACATATTTATATAGTTAATAGTGAAAAAACGTGAACTTTATTTCTGTTGTTTGTATCAAGTTGTTAAAAAAGTGAGGTTAACACTCTGCAATAAAAATTTTGGTAAATATACCAAGCATTTCAATATATAGTGTGTTTTTACTGCTGTCGCGTATTTACTCGTAGTGTATTTAGATCAATTAATTTCCGTGTTCAAAATGCATCACTTTGAAGACGAAAATTAATTGAATTATTGTAATGTAAACCACTAAGCGATTGTAGTTGAAAGTGCATATAATACTGATCTTTTTTTATACTTTTATATCAAACATTTTATTAATTATCTTTTATTTTATTAACAGAAATAAGTGTTTTTGGTAATTCGTCTAGACTCTAGATAATCTTTTGGTCGTGAGCGGTTAAAAAAATTGTAGTGGATCGGACTGGTCAATTTCTTTGTCGTGTGTGTTGGTAGATCAGATACGTTTCATTATCGTGCTGTTTTTAAAAGGTGTTTAAGTAGTTATAAATAGTAATAATAATTAAGCTATAGGTTAAGACAATTTATTGTGTAAAGGAAAAATGACCGAATTTATGAGAAAACCGCAATGGTAAAATTATTTAAATTTTTAGCTTCAATAAACCGGTCCTTTTTCTTATCCTCTCGTTCACATCACATTTTGTATGTAAATAAATGTGGTGGGGGCAACATTATAATTTTATATTTTTTGTTTTTCGGTTCTCTCTTCGTTTTATTTTTATATGAGAATCACACTCATGATTGTGAGCAGTCGCAGTCGAGTAGAAGGAGTTGAAAAAATAACATTGTTTTTAAATGCGTGTAAAAATAAAAAGAAAATAAAAGTTTAGTAATCAAGTCATAATCTCATTTTAAATTATTATACAGTCCATTAAATCGACAATAATCGAAAAATTATTCAAAAGGTATGTTCTTAAAACACTATTTCAACTTGTTACTAATTTTGTTGTAGTTTTAATTGAAATAACAATCGCTTTTAAGTCAATATTTCAAATTTTAGAAAATTTTAACCTTCTAAGTTTTAAATTGTACATTGTTTTTATTTTCAAAAAGCCTCAATGATAGGTACATGGTTATTAATTCTATTCTATTTCCAGGCATACAAAAGTGCAATTTCATCGTGTGTGTCGCGCAGGTCAGAGACGCTTACCAAGGTGAGTTAAAATATAATTTAATATATTTTAAATTTTAATATATTTTTCGATTATTATTATAAACTAAAAGATGTCTCAAGAATGCATGACAGAGAATTGCGGTTTTGTTTCTAGTAACTTAGCGGATTATGAAAAACATTTACAGATTCATAAAAATCAGATTGGGGCTCTTTATAAGTGTTACCGTAATTGTTGCTATCTTATTAAACCAGCATAATTCAACATAAAACTACCAATCCGAAATAAAATCTAGTATCCAGCCAAAAGAAAAAACTCTTTCAATTAACGAGAAAACCAGCTGAACATCTACAAGACTTCATCGTTCATGTAAGTATACAATACCTCAACCTACTAACACTAATCCACAAAGGTTCGAAAGACATTTGAGCTTAATCTACGCACGGCAAAGCGTAGAGGGTGATAAAAAAGTGCGTACGCACATACTCACCTATGACTTACTTGTCTCTTCGGATAGCCGAATAGTTATAACTAACATCGTGCAGAAATCTGCATTCTCCCATTACTAAGTCATTAATCAATGTTTCGGTAATAGCCCCCACCCGAGGTAAGCTCGGAACTATTGCATAATTCGACAAAAGCGACATTAAACAAAAAACCATACATACAAATAAATTGACACAATACAAAATAAAGTACAATAAATTAACTCCCAAATACATACAATAAATCGACCAAATAAACTACCATAAATTGGTAGAGCACAATAAAATTGACACTGTAGACACTAAAACATACAATAACATCAAGGACGCAAATCCAAAAAAAGATATTCAAAAAATATAAAGCATTACTGACATAGGTAAAGAAATTTAAAAATGTATTTACATTAATTTAATTTATTAATAAACATATTTTTTTTTTTGATTATTTACAGATCTCAAAAATACCAAAATCCTAAAATTACTCCACTTCGCTCTACCACCAACCTCACGGATCAACAAGGTGAATAATAAATAAAACATTTGGAAGCCGTCAATTGCCAACTCAATTGCATCCTTCCAAATATTCCGAATACGGGCTGAGTTTACACCTTTGGTGATGGCAGTGGGACGGGATACAGAATGGGAATACGTTACGGTGTTTGATGGCATTCTCTACAAATTTTCTTCTTTGATGGCCGCTGTCGATTGTTGCTTTAAACTGTTCTTCGTCTTCGACATAAAATACCTGTAGCGACTCACTCATTAACTCAATTCAATTATTCATAATTTAATTCAATCATTCGGAATTATTCATAACTCGTTCATCGCCACATTCACGCGTACCAACATAACGCGCATTTCATATTCAAGCGGATTTACATGAACTCGGCGCATTGTCCGCACCAACGCAACACACTTCATTTTATTCAAATTTGCGTCTGTCACTTTTCCCGCTGTATTTTTTTTCAGATATATATATTTTTTACGGTGCACACGGAAATGATATACGTCCATAATTATTATTTTCGATTCGCTGTCATTTCTTTCGGGATATAAAATATCTAACTCTAATAAATACGGTAGTGAAAAGTAAATCACATACATAGTGTATTTTGTTTTAGTCAATTGAATTAAATAAATATATAACAAAATTGTGAATTCTAAGTTAACGATAATCATAGCGTTTTAATTAAATAAAAAACAATTAAGTACAACGCTATATACCCGTTTGAGTCGGTCAAGGTATGGACATTCATACAACAATTTTTTTATAAAATAACAACCAAAACTGATATCACCGACTCAAAATTAATGTTATTTTTAAATGACTGAATTAAAAATTAATTTAAATTATATTAATTATTAATATTGATAGTTATTTATTAATTAAAACAGTCATGAATTAGATTAGATTATTATTAATTGATATTACTAACTATATAAATCAACTAATTTTTTCAATATTTTTCAGAAAATCCTCTGCAAAAGATTTATATACTTCTCGATCCATCACATATGCTGAAATTGATAAGAAACAGATTGTACTCTGAAAAAGCTCTTCATACGTCAGAAGGCATAGTTAAATGGAAATTTAGCGATGCTTTATACAATCTTCAAACGAAGGAGGGATTTAAGTTAGGCAATAAACTTTCCAAATCACATGTGGAATTTGAAAAGAAAAAAATGAAAGTGTCACTGGCAGCTCAAACATTGAGCCAATCCGTGGCCACTGCAATTGAATTTTGCAATATTCATTTAAATTTGCCATAGTTTGAAGGAAGTGAATCCACAGTGAAGTTTATAAGGCATATAAACGTTGCATTCGACCTATTAAACTCTCGCAACCCTTTTGGTCAAGGCCTTAAAGCGCCCCTCCGTAAAAATAACAAGGATCGCTGGTTGCCAAATATAATGTTAATTTCTCAGTATTTATCTGGCATCAAATTGAACTCTGGTGTATCAATTTTTGATACAAACAAAGCAAACTTAGGCCTAAACATTCTTGAAAGTTTGTATGAAGATTTGATTGAATCCAATTATTTAAATTATATATTGACGTATGTATAAGCTGAGCCAAGACCACCTGGAATTATTTTTTTGCGCAATGCGTTCCAGAAGTGGTACGAATAATAACCCGACATCAAGGCAATTCATTGCTGGTTATAAACACCTTTTAATTCATAGCAAAGTTAGAAGCTTTAGCGGCAATATAGGTGAAGCTGATGAGACGGAATTGTTAGATGCTGTATGTAATCTTCCGCTATCTAGAAACGAGGGTAAGTAGTTAAAACCAAATTAAACAAAAATATAACTTAATACATAATTATTTTTATTCAAACAGGTGATGTTGAATATCCCATATATATGTTTGACATTGAAGATGAAACTTACCAGGGTGAGGAAAACCAGCTTGCCTCAGAAATCCAGCGACAAAACACCATATCAGCCTTCCAAGAAAATGTCATCGGATATATAAGTGGTTACGTCGTCAGGATGGCAAGAAAAATAATTAAATGCACCGAATGCATTAATGCGATGTATTCCGAATATGGTGGGGCCCACACAACAGCACTTAATTTATTATTTTTTAAAACAAGAGGAGGGTTAATAATCCCGGCCAAAGACGTAACTGACCTTTGCATCATTACAAACCAGTATTTTAAAAGTGCCAATATAGATTTTAAGAAGAAACATCAAGATGAGAGACTAGCGTTAAGAATCTTACAGGATCTTAATATAGGTGAAATGTTTCCAGCACTACATGATCATCAATTTGATACGGAAATTGATAATAACCATATATATAAATTAGCGAAAGTTATTATAAAATGTTTCATAAAAATAAAATTTTCACAAATATCGCGAGAAATTAATGAAAAAAATACGACACACATACGAAAACAATTAAGTAGATTGATAATATTTCGTAATAAGTAGAATATAATTAAAAAATTATTAAATTTAATTCTATTAATGTAATAAATAAAATTATTTTACTTATATACTGTAACACTGAGTTTCATTTGTTTGTTTGTTTATGCTACTTTTGTATGCTACTTTCAAAAGGACCATTAATCTTATAAAATTAAAGGCTATTTGGGAAACAAGTTTTGTGTGTTTCGCCTTGTTAACATCATTAAACTCATACCTAAAACGTAAAGAAATTTTTATAACTTTAGTCCGTATGATGATCAATACTTTACGACGATACTTTACATGACTAGAAAACATTTGATTTAGTGTTCTCTCCGATAGAATAAACCTCGGCAAAAGTGTTAATATTAAATAATTTGGTGATTTGGTTGAAAATTAGCGAATATTGGTTAGTACTGCTGGCTATTAATCTGGTTAAAAATTAAATTCATAAATGGTGTTCCGTGTCTCAATATAATTTCGATCATCTCACAATGTGATAGAATAAAATAAAGGGTTTGACTGATAGCTGAATAATTTTCTGATCCCAGCAATGATATTATCACATATCGCACATGACATAGAAAAGTGACACAACTCAAAAAATTGAGTTTTTGAGATAATTCGATGAAAAGATGCGCAATGATCGATTTCATAACCAGACATAGTGACGTTTTCATATTTATTGTACAAAGCGAGAGACGGCTTAATTTTCCGATCTTCCTTTTTTGACGCCCATAGAGAGTAGTGTAGTAAAATCGAAATTAGCGTTTTTTCTTTTGCTCTCCTGAAAAATTTGAAATTTTGAGTTGTGTCACTATTCTTGGTCACGTGCGATATATTTAAAGCAGGTAATAATAATTGTCGATATCTAACATCAACCGGTGGTACAAATTCATAAAAAGTCGTTTAAAAACTGTTTAGTTGAAAATCTGGAGTTCGATATACGATTAATGCACAGAAACCCTTATTGTAACAACTGAAAAAGATAAATAAAACACAAAGAATTAATTCTTAATTTAATACTCCACATAACTTACTTATACTTATCTAAAATCAACAGCTGATCTTGTGACCTTCAATCAACTTATGTAATAAAAGGTTAACAGCACCTTTACAGCGATAATACTAGCATCCGTGAATTTGCTAGAATATAATAATTCCCAACCAGATTCATTGGCGTATTTTTCACTTATTTTTAAATAAACAAACTAATTAACTAATAAACAAACACTGCGTTTCATTAAATTTTTGTTTATTGTTGTGACATTTAATTTCGAAAATTTTTGCCATTTTGTTTGTACATCCAGGTGTGTATTTAAAATATTAAGGGTTTTATTTAAAATATTAAGGGTTAATTATTGAGAAATAATGTTAATATTTTTTATAAAAAGGTAATAAAACGTGATAGAATTAAAACTAATTAGGTAACTATTGTTAATATTTTAAAAATATTTTTTAAGTTTTATGTAAGTTTTATGAAATTACGAATAATTTTCGACATTCTATTTATTTGAGTACGGTTCTATACAACTTGTGTCTCATTAGAGGCAGAGGAGTATATAAAAATGAGCGAGATGGTCTTATTAAAAACTTCTACCATTTCATATTGCTTGATTTGGTATTAAAATTTTCTGATGATCCAGGTACTTTATATCAGTGGCACCTATTCAATTGCAGGCATACCAACAGAACGACGAACAAAAAACAAAACAAGAAAATAAAAAAGTAGTCGAACACACGTCGTCGCGTAATCTTGCAAAACAAACAACAAAAATAAAAACACAATCGATTTGATATTTTTTATTTCGTGTGCAAATAAAGAAAACCGAAAATAAATTTAAAAAGATACAAATGCGGTGAAATTAATATTAACGTAAATTTATTTATAGTTAAATTTTGTCAATTACTCAATAACATTAATTAAAAACTAAATACTAAAAAAAAAACAAACCAGTGTTAGAATTAAATACAAACTTCATTTACAAAAACTAATGGCGTTTTTATTTATAAATAAAGTGCAACGCTATAAATTCCGTTGTTACGATTTTACGTCCGATCCATATTTGGTTATTCCCCGTGCAATCAATGTCCACATTTTTTTGCATCAGGCTTGCAAGAAGGTCAAACTGAGCTTTTTTTTGTAATTTTCATGACTTTCATGATTTATTTTTAAAAATTAAAATTCAACAATTTCAACTTTTATTTAATTTTTATTCTATCACTAGTCACTACAGCGTCGTTAGCTAAAATGTCATCGACAAAAAAAGATGGAGTCGATCGACGAATGTCAATCGAAGTCGACGTTCGCAATACGAATTTTTCGCGAAGGCGACTTCGACGCGACAATCGCATAGGGCTGATTAACTTGCAATATTTTTGATATTGAAAAATTATTAAATAATTAAATAAATAGTTATTTTACTTAAAAATTAGCGTAAACTGTGTTTTTATTAAATTATTAGTTAAATATGGCCAAAAAATTGTCTTGTAGTGAACTAAAATTTCATCGACAGAAATAAGACGTTTTAACGACAAAAGTCGTTTTATATCGACAATCACAATACCAAAGTTTGCAGTCGATGTGATATTGTCGTCGAAACGACAACCACAATAAGGGTGATTGATACAAAAATTATGGAAATCAGAACAAGCTCCAATTTAGGCTGCGGACGAATTCCCGAGTAAATCCACTGAATGCGGTAAATGGATGGTAAACGAAATAAAAAAAATGCTAAAAGTTTCACATTTTAGACACTTTATTATTTTTTTTGTATTCGAATTGATCTAGTATAAAATAGAAAATAAATGCGTAATTTAACAAAAACAAATGATTTACCCAAGAATTCGACCGCAGCTTTAGTGTACTTAGCATTATTACACCTTACTCAATTAAAATAATTATCTACTTCTAGGTGAAGCATTCTCCAAATTATTACCATTCCCAATTATTTGAGTCAGACGAAGAAACCAATTATGCAAATTTTTTAATGGTCGAGGATAACATTAAAGGATTCGGGTCATTTTACAAGGCATGCATGGACATAAAAGGATTTTCTCTACACATGAATGGAGATATTTCGAAAGAGTTAGCTGCTGAATTGTTCTTACATGGCTTGTTGGGTACACACAAAGAAAATCTCGCGATATTAGAACACATAACTGGTGTTACTTTCCACACACGTAGAGAAATGGGCAACATCTTCAAAAACAGAGTAAATTCCGAAAAAACTACTGAATTTGGATTGATCAAATTTAAGTATATTAGTAAGCTATCATCAGCAGCTCAAATACAAGACTATCAATAAAGCAATGTCCAAATTTGTAGAAACCCTGTTTTCTCAGGCCAAATTTCAGAAAAAATAAATCAAGGACTTAATAAGTTCTTTACAAAATTTATAGAGGAAGAAATATCATCACAGCAAATAGGAGCACAAGGGGTATTCGAAAAGCTTATTGCAATGAGAGCCAACTTGTTTTCTAGTGCCAGCAAAAAAGGAATTATGACTATGGGCACAACTGAATGGACAGAACTTGCTGGACTAATGAGACAGGAGTATGGAACAAAATACCAACTTCCAGAAATACTCTATGCGAAATTCTTTTACAACAATGAAGAAATTTTGCCTGATTAATAAAAGTTTAAAATGTTTTTATATACTATATAACTTGTTTATTTTATAAGAATTTATTCATTATTGGCTAAATCAATTATACATTTTTCTGTGCCATGGCACAGTACAGAGCCGGCAGGCAAATTGAAGTAAGTCGTAAAATTATTTCGGACTGCGAGAGCAGTAATTGTGGCTTTATCTGCACTACTTAATTGCTCCAGGTCATAAATTTCGGCTGAGTTTTAACAATTATGGACTTCGACTATTGAGTTATTACCACCATGTTTTACTTTTCTAATAATATTTTGTAAAGTACAAGGGGTCAGGACAAATTTTTCCAAAACTTTTTCTGGCATACCATTGAAAATTCAAAAAGTCTAAATTTTCTGGTAGCCATACCAAATGCTTATTCAACTAAACGATGAGCTCGCGAAAAGCGGTAATTAAATATTCGTTTTTCACTAGTGAACGATTTACGTGCGTCATAAAAGATTAAGTTTTAACGGATATGCCTCATCAGCCACAAACACAAATTCCGGTATTTCATTAAACATTTTACGCGATAGTGGTAAATTTAATGTATCATTCATTAACTCTGTGGCGTCGCTGTGCATTCGGTTTACATTGTTTTTAGGGCGCGACCAATGAATTGTGTGTTTGTGTGGAGAAACAAAATAGAAACCGGGAGAGAAAACAAGGTAGTAAAAAAAACATTTCAACATTCGGTAAATAACAGTCGTGAAAGCAACAAGTTGAAAAATAATACCGAAGCGGTTGAGACGCCATTTTGTTTTAATAAAACAGTCAAAATTAAATTAAAACATATTTTTTTTTTATATTTTTATTCTAAATACGTGTAAAATTATTTGGTGTGCCTATTAGGCGTATTATAAGCACTGATGTTCATTTGAAGTCGAATATAGTTTTGTTTTATTTGAGACTTGAAGAAACGTGTTCATCGAAGAAGAATCCTTAATCGAGTAATCGAATTTAAATGATTTGCCCTTCAAAGACGATGAATCATTATCAAATGAGCTGCGTCCCCCACTGGAAAAACGAAGAAAAAATAGAAGCGCATCAGATAAATTAGTGCAGCCAATGATCGATTACCTAAAGAGCAAGCCTACAAAAACAAATGAGCCGGAGGATGCAGAACAAAAGAAAATTTAAATCACAAACATTAAATTAACGAATTGCTTAAACAAATGGAAACGGAAAGTAGTGAATTTGTTAGATAACATTCACTACTTTCTTTAATTATGCTGCAAATTATGTAGGTTATGTATAATACAATATTAAAAATAAAAATATTCTTATCTTAAAGTTACAAATAGTCTTTCTCATCAGCTACAACCAACTACAAAAATACAAATGTTACTTTTTGTAGTTTGGTCGTAGCTACCTGATGAGTAGACCAATTTTTTATCAGTACGAAACCAAACTAGAGCTTATAACGGTTCGCTTTTGGGCAACCGTTCCAAGTTTTTTTTTTATTTATTTCATTTTTTTTATTAGCACACACCAAAACAACAAAATATATATATCTACCAAGGTTGCAATAACCTTTTTCCGTGCTCGTGTAACAAGCAAAAAGAAATTCTACACAGGAACTCCAATTTCCTGTTGAGTTTATTTTATGTTTGTAATACAAGACATGGAATGTTGCCTTGGTAGAACATTTTCAATAATGGCTACTACAATGTAGCCAATGTAGCATGAGAATTGAATTGTTATGCTTACTTTCAAGTCAGCATAAAAATTCCATGCAATTTTACCTTTTCCTTTGGATATTTTTTTCTCGATCGTATGCAACATAGAATACACTGTATGCGTTGTTTTTCTATAAGCGCGTGTTTGCTTATATACTTTTTTTGTTGTTCTCTTGATTTAATTTTTCTTTTGAGCCGGCTCAGCATATTTACTATGTTGAGCAAGTGTAGTGGAAAAATTAATGGAAAAATTCTGGACAGTCGGGTTTAAGAAAAAGAACAGAGTGGATGCACCAAGACCACCTGGTCTTGGTGCATCGCACTTACACCACGGGGTGTAGTAATTGTGTTTTAGTTTTTAAATAGAATTTTTAGTGATTTTAAGTAAATACTGTATTTGTGAAATTTTTTTTTATGATAAGTTTTAGTATTATCAGATTGTTAAGAATAAATTCTATATAAAAAAAAAAAATCGTGCAAAAATGTTTTTTTTTTGTAGCTAAATAGAATCTATGGTGGTTTCAAATAAATGTGTTCGTTTCTTTTTTTTTGGTATTTATGAAATTTTTTAGCGAGTCAAGTTTTGATTCGTAAAACGGGAGTAAAGATAAGTTTGAAAATTGTGTTGAAATTGTGATCAAATCTATTACTTATTACCTTATTAGTATTACTAAAAGAAAAGAAAAATGTTGACTAAATAACAGTTTATAAGTTGTTTTGAGTTATGTATTTTTATAAGAAATTCTTATTTGGAAAATAAACTCCAATTTAAAAAAAAAAAAAAAAAAAACAATATTTAAAAAAATATTTTTTATGTTGTACATCATTTATGCCCGGTTTCACAAAAAATAGGCAATCTCTAGTTAAATAATATTTCCTCCCTTTCTTCTTTTATTAAATTGCGATTTATTTAATAATACAAATTCAATGCTTGCTAATTTTATTTCTTTTTTTACGTCAACTTTTAACTGGAGAGCTAAATATTTTGACTGTCCAATTTCGTCGAGCTTAATATTTAGCTGAATGCTAAATACTTCTATGTAAAAAAAAATATTATCAACTTGCATAGAATTTGTATTATGAAACAAAACGTAATTTTATAAAAGAAGAAACGGAGAAAATATTATTTAACTAGGGATTAAATATTTTTATGTGAAACCGGGCATTAGGAGTTTTTGTTAATTTTAGTGACTAAATCATAGTTTATAAGTTACTTTGAGTTATTTCTATATGAAATTCTAGTTGGAAAATAAAATTATAATTTGACGAAAAAAAGAAGATATTATATTCATCAAGATCAACTGATAGGTAAGTGGCAGAAGAGCAGGTAGGTGGAAATGTTTTTTTCCTTTTTAAATATTTAAATGCATTAAATACGACCATGAGTAGGCCCCACGTTTAACCCTCCGTGAGTGCCGTGTTAGTGTTGTATTTCATCACCCTGTGATGTGAATCCATATGTGTTTTTTTTGTGTTTTTTCTAGTGACTGAGTCCCATTGTTTTTGGTCCATTATGTGGTCACCGTCCTCATCCCTCAACCAAGCGGCTAACGCAAGGTTACACCGGATCCCATCAAACCCCACGCCATTTTCTTGCTGAGCTAGCAGGAGTTTAAAGCCGTGGTGGGTAATCAGTGTAACAAATATTTCTATAACGAAATGTTATCCAGCATTCCTTTACAAGCTTAAGGAAAACCGGCAAAGAAGATGCGGACGAGAACATTAAAATCGCCATGTCCAAAAACTGGATATTCTTGAGGCCTTGAATATAAAAAGGTGCAGAAATAACACTGCAAGATTGTATGGACGAGTTTAACAAATATTGTCAACCAAAAATAAATATAAGAGTGGTATAAAGATATCCGAACTTTGAAGCAGAGCAATAAAGAGAGTTCCGAAATTATTCGTATGGGTAGAGGATTTTATTCTCATATTGGAATAAAGAAACTTTTCTTCAACTAAACCCGGTTTCTGGAAAATATATATATATATATATATATATATATATATATATATATATATATATATATATATATATATATATATATATATATATATATATATATATATATATATATATACTTAGTTACATTCCCACAAGTGATCAACACAAACATTCCATGATCGCACACGAAAGGTGTCAAGTGACTATTAAACAAATTGTCACACGCTCATAAGTGATGAATAAAGAACATTCCATCATTACAGACAAAAGGTGTCAAGTAAATATTAAACAAATATCGCTGGCCAACAAAAAATATAATCAAAGAAGAAATAGGTTAACAACATGAAAAGTGCATGATTGGACTTTTGATAAGAAAGATATTGTAAGAAATAGAAAATAAGTTCAGTTTTAAGATCTAACTCGAAGTGTACACAATAAAATAAAGTTAAATAAAATATGTAATTATATTTTTTTCGATTTATTATCCGTGTAACTTATAATTGGCTCAGCCGTCCGGTGGTGTTTAGACTATTGTGTTAGAGTAACAGTGCAAATCAGTAGTGAATAAAAACTAATGAAAACTAAATCCGTTAAAACAGGAAATTATTGTTAGTGAATTTTTTTTTTCTCCTCAATTCCTGAAACAACATCTCTAGCTAAAGGGAAACCGCGAAGAGACTTGTGATTCCGCCGCATCACTACACAAGCTATACATCAGAACCTGTGACACACGACTACAAACAAAATACGAAATTGGAAATTACGAAACTACAAGATAGGCGTAGACCCTGATCATCGTATAAAAAGGTAACGAATTTTTTTATAAATTTTTCTTAATTTTTATTTATAAAGTTAAATATTTTTGTTGCCAATCTGGGCAAAATTGTGATACTACGAGGTAGATACGGAAGAAAATTAAAATAAATTTTTCTAAAAAAGTGTGATTAAAAGTGAATGAGTAAAAAAGTACCCGAAAGGTTCGACGTTAACCGAGATATCGCAACCGATTCAGATACTAACTCTATTCACGAAATGGATCCGGACGCAATACTCGCGCAATAAATGAATTAACGGAACAAATTAAAGTTATGGCGAAACAAGTTCAAACGATGACTTTAAAGTCAGAAGAATATGAACAAACTCTCGCATTTTTGCAATAAAAGCCACCAGAAAATACTGCAGAGACGGAAAGTCCTGCAGTAACACAACTATATTAACGTTCGATGCATTCAGAATCGCGGATCCTATAAAATCATTACCGGAATACAATGGTAATAAGAAACAATTAAATGCTTGGCTTCAAACAACTGAGGAGACACTAAGAGTGTTCGGACCTCTTATATCTGAACCACAATTAAGACTTTACTTACAAGCCGTGAATAATAAAATAAAGGGTAAGGCCAAAGACGCGCTATGTTTCGCCGGAAACCCACAGGATTTCCAAGAAATTAAAACAATACTCCTAGAAACCCTCGGTGACAAACAAGAGTTGTCATTTTATAAGTCCCAACTTTGGGCCACAAAACAAAACGATGGCATGACTGTACACTCGTACTTTAACAAAATTAAAGAGAATGTACAAAATATAAAAACATTGGCGAAACAAAACAATGTTTACAATCATGCCTGGGGAGCTATAAACGCCTTCATAGATGAGGACGCATTAGCAGCCTTTATATCAGGGTTAAGAAAACCATACATCGAGTACGCCCAAGCGGCCAGACCGAAGAGCATAGAGGAAGCATATGCTTTAATGTGCAAATTTAGTTCAAACGAGACAATATCGGAAAACTCGCTAAGAAGCAACAACCAAATACCTATAAAAAATATTCCACCAATCCAAAGACAATAATTAAACTCAGAATCGGCTAAACCCAATTAAAGATGGGGAGGTTTCTACGAGGTCGAGAAACATAAACAACACTCCCATGGAAGTAGATACATCCATAAGATCTAGGAACACGTTTAATAGAAGAATAATTAATACTCATGAACTCTACAAAGAGAGCAGAAGTCATGAGGTTGAAAATATAAATTCCGAAGATCCTTCACCTGAATTCGAAGTAAATTCCGAAAATTTTCAGGAAGACCGGGAGGAGGTGTAGCGACTCGCTCAATTATACATATATTACATTCAAACATTCATTCATATATTCGCACATTCACTCATCGACACAATCATACACCAGTCAGCTTGAACGCACCCACACGTACTCAATCGAACGCACCCGCACAACATTAGGTTGGCAGCATGTTATGTCAAAAACAAAAAATTAAAAAAAACTTTATAAAAACAGAGTTTATTCGAAGCAAGTTTTTCTTAACGATACACACGCATCACAAAATAAAAAGAAAATGTAGAAAATAATAAAATCATTCGGTTCGCCATTTTATTTTAATCGCGTCTAATAACAAAAAATTTATTTGCTCTCTTACAAGAGTTTGGTTTTGGAAATTAAAATTAATCAAATTATTTTACGCGCTAGCAGTGCGCCTGAAATCAGTTTTTCAATAGTGTATTTATATAAACATTTTTCATTAAAATTATAACATACAAATTAAATCCTCTTGTGTTTTAATTACGTGATATACAACTAACACTAAAGAGGATTAAATTTCCTCCCATATCTAATAGACAACGGCATACAAAATAATACAAAAATTAAATTGTTGATAGATACAGGGGCAAACAAAAATATTATCAAACCCGGTATCATTCCAGAGACAATTTTCACCAAACAAAAAACTTCAATAAATAATATACTAAGCAACCACACTCTATATAAAAAAGGTAGAGTTAATTTTCTGGGCAATAAAATACCAGAACACACATATTACGAGCTA
The DNA here is from genome assembly GCA_958295665.1 of Tipula vernalis. NCBI lineage: Eukaryota > Metazoa > Arthropoda > Insecta > Diptera > Tipulidae > Tipula > Tipula vernalis. The sequence goes on along the minus strand of OY282558.1, from coordinate 331,295,574 downwards.
GAATTTCACAAGTTCTTCGACGGAATTCTAGGTTCGCAATCAATGGCGAAATTAAACGCAAAAATAGATTACAAAACCAACAGTATTCTACTAAATAAAATACAATTTAAATTTCACCGTTATTACCCTAAGGGGAACATTTATAATCATACGGTGACATTTAAAACGTCTAACGACGGTGAATGGTTCGTTCCAAACTATGCAAAATTGAACAAGTCAACCAGGCATCTATAAAGCCAGCAAAGCCAAAACAACAGTGAATATACTGACGAACGAACCAGACATACCAAAGACGGTACCAAAACTGAAACTTATAGTTAATAATTTCGAAACGATCAAACCAATTCCTATTTTCGGAAAGGAAATAATTAGCAAACAAGATATAAGAAGGGTCATAAGAACAGATCATCTAAACGAAAACGAAAAGATTGATCGGTAAAATATGTCACGTTTACCTGGACAATATCGTCGTAGTAGAGGAAAACATAAAAAACCACCTAAACAATTTAGAAACGGTATTTAAAAGACTCTCAAAATTCAATCTCGAGATACAACTTGATAAGTGCGAATTCTTGAAAAGAGAGACGGAATTCTTGGGGCATATCATCACCCAAGAAGGAGTGAAACCCAACAAAGATAAAGTAAAAAAAATATTAGATTGGCTATTGCCTAAACATCAAAATGAAATAAAACAATTCTTGGGACTCTCCGGATATTACCGCAGGTTTATAAAAGACTATTCCAAAATAGGCATAAAGGCTTTTGAAACACTAAAAAGAACGATAGCGACAGACCAAATCTTGACCTACCCAGATTTCAAGAGACCCTTTATCTTAACCACAGATGCTTCAAATTTTGCATTGGGCGCAGTTCTATCCCAAATCCAAAATAGCATCGAAAGACCCATTGCGTTCGCCTCAAGAACACTTAACACAACCGAAACGAAATATGCCACGAACGAAAAAGAAGCTTTAGCCATAATATGGGCGGTGAAGAAATTTCAACCTTACCTTTACGGTAGCAAGTTCACCCTGGTAACCGACCATAAACCATTGACATTCATCAAATCTTCGGAGAAAAACTCCAAAATCCTAAGATGGAGGTTAGAATTGGAAAATTACGATTACGACGTAATTTATAAAGGAGGAAAAACTAACGTGGTAGCAGATGCGCTAAGCAGAATGCCCACAATAGACAACGCAAGGGAAATAAACTCAAATGAGCTCGCTGACAATAACACTTCACGTGAATCTACCGAAACAAATCACTCACATTCATCAGATGACATCGAAACAATACACTCATGTTATAAGTGCACATAATTAGAAATAATATAAAAATATCTTAGATAAGAAATTGCATATAATATAAACATAAATTGTTCCCAGAAAGATTTATTAAAATAACTTGATCCATCTGTAAACATAAAAACATAATAAAGAATATTTTCCAAAACAATCACGTCCGCTTTCAATCTAAATAATTTCAATAACAAAAAACTGATGATCATAATATATCTTGAAAAGACAATAAGATTATAATTAAGAAGAATAGAATATAAGAAGAAATTATAGATAGCGCGAGTAAAATTATAATATAGTATATAAGAGAAATAAAAATGTAACTCGTGTTAGATTTAAACATAAACTTAACTTTGTAACATCAAAACTGCAACAATAATAAAACGGTGAAATAATAAAAATAAATTAAAACTTTTAAAAAATAATTATTTAATGAAACCACGCATAACACTCAGCGAATACATCAGATGACCATTTTGTACACTTCGCTGACAGACCCATCAATTATTACCGGAACCAATTAATTTTCAAAATTGCAAACATAGATGTAATTATTTCAGAAGATATTTTCCCAAACTTCAAAAGAACTATTATTTCAAAGAAAACCTTCGAGGAAAACGACATTACACAATTTTTAAAAAAATATCACAATGGGAAACAATCGGCATTAGTTTCTCCGGAAAGTCTATACGACAAAATCCAAACATCTTTTAGACAAAACTTCTGTCAAAATATAGAAAATCTTGGTATTTGTACAAGGAAATGAAGTTTTTGGACGAGGTGGTAGTTCTCCATTGCACAATTTTCTGAAAAAATTATTTTGACAAATTATTTTTAACCTAACCACAACTGCTAAGTGTTAAAAGACAACTAATTTTTTCATAGCATTGAAACAATTTTGTTGGACATTTGAAGATATTATTATGATGGTGAAATGCCCAGCTATGATATTTTTTGGATAGATATGCAAACATAAAATTGCTGATAGAAAATACCAGTGGATTTGCATAGTGTAGACACCGGGTAACTTAGTTGGTTTGGTTCCTACCATCAAAATGAATTTACTACGGAAACAAATTGCATTCTATGTAATTTTGATAGTACAAGTCTCTTGCGGTGATTCAAATAAAATATTGGAAATGAGTAATATAAATTATTACGAAGTACAAAGAGAAATACGTAATACACTTAACGTCGAAAGCAATCGTGAAAATTACAATTATATAAATGATTCTGATAACAATATAATAAATGCATATTGTTCATTAATCGACCACCAGGTCGTGAAGGTGATAATGGCTCAAATTACCCAATTGTTTACATAAAACGAGCTAAGGAGGACATGAACGTTGATTGGATAAAGGAAATTGGCAAATGTGTTGTAATTTTTACGGCATCAATAAAGGAAGGTGAGGATCTTAAGGCACAGCTACCAGACTCAATGGTTTTAAATAAGAAGACTTTTGAGGTCAACTATCCACTGATTAAGGAAAATAAACCAAATTATATATTGATAATTGACATAAGTGAAATGGGTGCAAACTTTGACGCCGATATTGTCATAGACTTCCGTGAATCAATAAAACCACGACTGGAACGTGATCATGTGTCTTTGATTCGTTCTGGAATCACACCATTATCGAGCATTCAACGACGTGGTAGGACTGGAATCACACCATCATCGATCATTCAACGACGTGGTAGGATTGGTCGTAGGAGATAAGGAATTTATTACTTTTCGACTGTCCAGATGAACACTCATCCTGAAATGCTTGTGTGTTGGGCGGAAGCACAAATGATTCTTGACCAGTTTGATTGTGGATCCACGCTCGAGGAAGGTGACTATTTTGATCCACCAGGTTACTATAAACTGGATGGAACACGAGCTGTGGATACCTTTGTTAACATCATCAATGATCGTGAGGTTGAAGTGCCGATGTGGCTGGCATGGCAGTGGGCAAACAACAGGGAGAAAGACGTAAAGACCTGTTACGATTTAGGTTAATGGGTGGTGAAGACATTGATTACAAGCCTAGATTTGTGGATGAACGTTTTGAGACTTCGGGCAATGAAAATGTAGCGTACCGAATTCTATATTCGTTGCTTATATGTTAAAATGTCAATGTCAACAATACAGAAAACTATTTCATCTGGTAATATTTATTTTAGTACCTGTTTCTTTTTCCTGTCAAAAACGATTTTATTCATTTTTATAAAAACAAAAATTAATTCTTCTGTAACTCTCGAAAAGAAGACAAATAATAAAAGCAAACCAACGCCATTTTTGGCAGTCATTTTTCTCATTAAATTAATTACATAACATATGTAAACTTTACATTTAATTTCTGTAAATAAAATTTTGTATTAAATTAAAACCATTAAACTAAAAAATAATAAAGTTTGGTAATACAATTGCGTTCAGTGCTTGTGATTTTTCGTGTTAATCAAACAGCGGAAAACGTGTTCCCGTATAAAATGTTCAATATGTGCATCAATATAACCCTCCGGTTTATATACATATATGTACAGTTGCGGCCAAAAAATAGCAGTGCACTTTAAACAGAAAATCATACTCATATTTCTTGCATACTGTTGCATTCAATCTGTTTTTGGTTTTCGCTAAACATTTGTTATTATGCCTAATTTATGTATCGTATTTCATTTTATACTTTGTTTGGTTAGTAGAGTAAATTGAAAAATACAAAGGAAAAATGTCAATATTTAAGTGGCCATAATAATAGCAGTGAGTGAAAACTATTTATTTAAATTATTTAATTAGTGTATTTCAAAAATATTTTTTGGTAAATCAGTGAGTTTTCAATTATTTTTGTTAATAATACAAAAAAATTCGACGTTGGCAAAATAGTGGGCCGTGGTAAGCATTGTACTACGGAGAAACGCAATCTAATACTTAGACTACTTGGCCAAGGACAAACATATCCCGTTATTCAAAATATCGTCGGGTGCTCTGCTAAAATGATTTCGAATGCTAAAGCGTACAAAGAAAAGCCTGAAAGTCGAGGCCGAAAAATATGTTGTCCCCTAAATGGGTAAGCCGAATAGTACGATACTCTAAAAGTGATCCGTTTGCACCAGTAACGGTCATTAAAAAAGCTCTAGAAGTACCCGCTAGTATTCGTCAGAAAAGGCATGTATACGAACGTAAAAAATTTGCGTTGCAACACAAGGAATGGCCAATCGAAAAATGGTACAATATCTTATGGTTGGATGAGAGCAAAATTGTATTATACGGTAATTCTGGATCAAGAAGATACGTCAGACGACCACCTAACACTGAATTTCATCCCAGAAACACACTTGCAACCGTAAAACACGGTGGATGCAATATAATGATATGGGCCTGTTTCTCATATTACGGAGTAGGACCAATATTCTGGATTAAACAAAATATGGATGCAAACGGTTATGTCAATATCCTACAAACGGTAATGTTGCCTTATGCACAAGAGGAAATGCCACTGCGCTTCATGTTTCAACAGGACAATGCGAGCGTGAAGATCGGAGGTGTAGCCGGACAACACAAAAATACTAAAGAGAATTATAAGGTGACACCCAAGAAAAAGCGAGAAAGAAATTACGACCGCAAAAATTGAAAAAAAAAAACTAAGGCGATTCCCTCGAAAATTGATCGGGGATTTTGGGAGCAGGTAAAGCGTGGTATTTCTTTTTGTTGTGGGTTTGATTTTTTTTGTTTGGTTGAATACCCAAGAACAATACAAATCACACGATATCCAGTATCCGAGAGCGGCGAATAGTGGACGGTGGCGTGAAATACCGGGGACTTTGGATCCACCATATAACTTGGCGACATATCAAGGTCAAGTACGCAAAGATTAAATCCGGTGATAAAACCTAACCTAATCAGTATATAACGTATTTAAACCGTGGCTATTGCATAAGCCGGTGAGGGTCCAGTTCAAACTCGAGTGACCATAAATTACAGCCGCCGTACTGGGTAAGCCGCCGTACACAGTCCAACATTAAATTGCGAGCATCCCCTTTAGCGGAGAATAATGGCACAGACGGGCCGAGAAGATACAGCATAGAAATCCAGAGTGAGGCGGAGCGCGGCGGCGACGGAAACAGTCGGTGGAACGAGTTGGAAAACTCGACCAATCTTTGCTCGCTCCTTGGCAGAAGATTGAGGCAGTCAATGTGTTCGTCATTCCACAGCTTGATATTATCCTGAAGTGTGGAAACGTCAGAAAACAACCTTTGACCGAACTGGACAAAGAGATCAAAAGGACAGTAAAGAGATGGATGAATCTCCCACAGAGAGCCAGTGGGGAATTAATAACTATTCCATACAAAAATGGTGGGGCAAACATCATGCCAACCGGCCCACTACATGACATCGGCAGCATTGTTCATGCTGTGAAATTACTAAATTGTCGCGACATCGCCACACGCACGCTGGCCATGCAAAACCTTGCGGCTGCGGTGAAATCAAGGATCAAAAGAGTGCCATCCCAAGAGGACATAATCCAGTACCTAAATGGATCACTGCAAGGAGAGTTCAAGAAAGATAAAGATTACTCCAATATCTGGTCTCGTGCCCGCAATGGTGTGCGGAGACTGGTTACTGTTATGTCTGTAATTTGGAGAGCAACAGGAACATCGGAGTTACAAATTAAAATCCACAATAGGAAAACTGTGCAAGAACTTGCTGAAAGATACCTACGATCTGCATGTCGGGAACAAATGCTTACTAAGCTGACGAGCAAACCAGACCAGGGCAAAGTGTTAAAGTTATCAGCGAAATCAAGCGCATCGAATCATTTCCTTTGAGCTGGTAACTTTACGCGCTTCGCAGAGTGGCGGTTTGTCCACCGAGCTCGCCTTGATGTCGTGCCACTCAATGGGAACCGCCGCTTTAGGGAAAGCGACAAAAGATGCAGGGTTAGTGTGTACGTCAATGAAACATTGCCTCACGTGTTATGCCACTGTCCTCCACATTATCAAATGATAACATCTAGGAATAATGATGTCCAAAACCGCCTGGTAGCTGCAATACCATCCAAAAGTTATATAACAATTGCCATAAATCGCACCGTCCCGGGGACAACATCCGCCCTAAGGCCGGATATTGTCATTACCGATGAAGATCACAAAATGAACATAATTATTGATATCTGCTGTGCATTCGAAAATGGGTCGGATGCTTTTCGTACGAAGTACGAAGCGATCGCAAGGCAGCTCAGGCAGAAGGAAAACCGAGTATATGTGAACGCATTCATCGTTGGTGCACTTGGTTCTTGGGACCCCGAAAATGAAGCCGTCATCAAGCGCCTGAAAATTAACCGTCGCTACGCAAACTTAATGCGGAAACTGATGGTATTCGAGGTCATCAGATGGAGCAGAAATATCTACGTGAAACATGCTTCTGGGATCAACAACAGTGCTTCTGAAATCAGTAACAGCGCCTCCTGAATCATCAGCAATCAACTATATTAATATGAACCTACCCATAGAATCATGTAGCAGATTAAGGAAACTTTATAGCCATGGAATTATTTATAAAAAATAACCTATTTGTTTAAAAAAATAAAAAATAAATTTTGTATATCATATTTTAATTTATAATAATAAATATCAGAAGTAGTAACTAGAAGGGCTAGGTTGCCCACAGATATATCTAGTTTCAATTTTACTAGTAAATCGCCTTTAAATATTTCAGGCTCAGTGGCTTTCTTAGGAGGGTCATTTTTGTATCGAGTTCGGAAGCGTGAAAATCGAGTAGATTTTTCTTTCCTTTTAGAGTAGTCAATCCGACTCCAGTGGAGCTGGAGGTTTTAGATCAATAAAGTGTACGATACCAACTACCAGCACCGAATATCCGGTAACACCCAAAAAATTCAACTATAAAAAAGGTTTCTCGTTAGAAAAAAGAATTAATAAATTTAGGTGTAGGTTTTAGGTTTAGGTGTATGAACCTTAGGTCTGTACTTAACCGAAGTGATCCGGAAGTCCCGGCGTTATAATACAAACGTAAAAGTAAGACCTCGGAGAGGCAAAAATTATTAAAATGAGCAATAGAGGCAATTATGGATTTGTCCAAGGCCGCGGTTATTATAACCAAGGTCAAAATATGAGAGGCGGTTATGACCGTCAATATGGACGTGATCCATGTCAGGGGTTTACCGGTGATGAACACTTGTACCTCATGAATTTGACCCTCCGATATAATCGAGGCGGGCGCGGCAAAAGAGGTGGTTTCTCTCAGAATAAACAGCCAACCCAAAAACCTTTGGACACAAAAGATGTCACAAAGGATGTTAAAGCTGATGGTCCACCAGTTGGACAATTTTTATCAAAAACAAAATCTGAAATTAAAAACGATCCTCTTTTCATGGAGGCTTTCGTTCCCACGCCATTAGAGGAGTTAGTGGCGATTGCGGAAGAGCTTAACCATTATACGGGGTTTGATGGGTTAATGCCAATGATTAATGAAACATATGAGAATTTCGCTGCTCATTCATTAAATTTCAAAAGGTCAGTGCCAGTATCTGGTTATGACTATTATATTAGCGTCTTGCCTTGGGCGAGAGTACTCAAGATTAAACAAATGAATAAATACCGATTAACTCAGTTCGAAAGAGATTTTGTGGAAGTCATCTGTGAACAGGGAAATTTCATCTTGCCAAAGTCAATTGGCATGTATTTATCAGGTTTCGGAAATACAAAGGTTCCGAGTGGTCCTGAATCACGATTTAATACAAAGCCATATACCTATACTGTGATGATATGCATATGATTACAAGTTATACTGTCAAATCAGGTGAATGGCTTTTTGCTTTATCAACACGTAATGAAATCCCGATCTGTATGTTCCAAGGCTGGCAAACAGAACACCCGAAATTATATTTAATTGAAAAGACAATACAATCTTTTTATTTCAAGAAAGAAGAGATAATGACGCACAATTTAGACATGTTTATGTATTGTAAGGCTAAAGTCATTTATCTTGAAAAACATATTAAAAGTCAATTAATCAGTCTACACAAAGCATTCAGAATGGATCGATGTGAATTGGAGAGAAATTTATTACTGACACAATTAGGATTAGCGAGATCAAACCCTTTAGAATTTGCATATATATTCATAAAGGGGGCAGGCTATTCAGCATCCGTAGCAGGTGAAATTATTAGAATAATTAAATGTCAAGCAGTAGATGTTCAAATTCGTGAAACACCCTTATGTTATGATGAGTATCCTGTTACGTATAACAACGCTAATCTTTTTATGATACCTAAATCCAAATTACTTTTGAAGTACGGCAAACAAACTGATTGTTCCTCGACTATGGGACCCATGTACTACATGTTCGGGAAGTGGTAAAGCCCTTATCCGCGGTTACACTCAGTTTCTGAACCTCATGAATTAGCACCTAATATGGAAATTATATAGGAATATCAAGAAGCGGGTGAGTTAGCTAAATCTGGTTTATACACTCAAGATGAGATTCATAAACTTAAACATCATCTCATGTTTAGTAATGAACGTGATACTATTGATAATATAATAGCACGCAGTGTTACTTCAAACAATGTTGATTTACAAAACATTAGAATGATTAACCTAATTCCAGATCACGAATTAAGCAACAAAATAATAACAATATGGGAAAAGACTTGGTCAACATTTAGTAAGTTTGGACAATTTTCAGGTGGTATTTTTGGTATAGTATTAGCTTGGAAGATCATTAAGTTTATATTTGACAGTCTGATCCATGGTCTTGAACTTAAAAGAAATTATAATTCTAAATGGATTCTAATGGCTTGCCGTTGGGATAGTTTAACAAATTATTTGTTATTCAGAAAAGTAAATAACATGACCCACACACTGGTGAATAAATTCAAAACTAAGGCCCTTTTCCAATTACTTACTTATGTTGTCGCACCTAACTTATTTAAATAAGTAAGCTGGCGAGGTAACTTATTTTCTTTCTCATTCTAGCAAAAAAATCTAAATTTCTTCTGTCAAAAATTATTTTTTGTTTATAAGTTAGTTGCGCGTGTGATAAATAATTGTGTTTTGTGTTAATAAATAATTCAAATAAGCACATTAAATATATTTAAAAATGAAAAGAAAAATCTACAATAACCGATGTAATTAATTTTTTATTATCTTTAAACCGATGACAAAATATTTTTAAATGGAATCGAAAAATTACTGCAGCACAAAGAAACGTCAATCGTAGGTACTACTTTCGTACAATTTTTTATATTGTTTTCTAATGCACGAAGAAAAATACATCTCCACCTGGTCTTCATTTCTCCAAATGCTTGCTCAATTGCAATTCGGGCCTTACTATGTAAGTGATTGAACTTTTTTTGTTGGGATGTCAAAGAGCTGTTTTTGGTGAAAGGGGTGATGACAGCTATGGGTTTTAACATTAATTGATATCCACTATCACCAAGTAAAAAGTATCCCTGCGTTGGATATTTTTTATTTAAATAGACGTCGCTATTTCGGAGCACTCGTTGGTCATGAACTGAACCTGGCCACCCAACGCATATATCTAAAAATTTATGGTCTGCATCACAAATAATCAATTGAATGCTGTAATCCAACTTTCTGTTTATATATTCATTATGGAGTTCCGTTGGGCATTTTATTTTCCCGTCTAACGCGCCTACGGCTTTATCAAAAACTGATGATCCTGCTCGATTGGCAAACTTCATACCAACGTCTTCCAAATTACCTCGCCTAGGTAATAAAATAATTTTCGAGATGAAACTTAAAATTATGTTCATCGTTCGCTGAATTATATTATATACTGATGTTATCGGTATATTGAATGCAGTAGACTATACGATACGACATTCCAGCTGCTAACCAAAATAGTATCACCCCTAGCTCAATCTGAGCGTTATAACCGTGCCGTTTAGCTGGAAATAGTTCCAATAATTTTTGGAAAGCTTCTACCGATACTTTAGATGTTTCTTTAGTAAAATTGCATCACGAGTTAAAATAGCATTTAAAATGAAGTTTTTTTTTTGATCGAATAGTATTTTAAGCCCTGCAGTATTTTGTAATTACATTAAAAAACAGAATATAATTTTCAAAATTTATCTTAAAAGTTTGTACCTTCCGCATTTCACGTTCCTCCAAAAAATGAAGTAAATCTTTATCGCCATCGATCAATTTTTGATATAATTTTATATTTTTATTTACCAAATGGCCCAAAATTAATAAATGTTTCTTTCTGTTCATTTTTAATTCACAATAGGTTCAATTTGTTAAATTTAAAATCGTTGCAGATAAATTTGATAGGCGCAATTTTATTTTGTATTTTTTCATTATAGCTGTCAAAATAAGTAAGTAAAATGAATTGGAATGGTTTCACGTTACTTATTAAAGATGGCGGCAAATAAGTCAATAAGTTTGAAATAAGTAAGTAATTGGAAAAGGGCATAAGATAAGAAAATGGGACAAAATTTACTTTTGAAAAAGAATAATAATAATAAGAGATCAACACACATGTTTTGCACATGTTTTTTATTTTAACAAAAAATTTCCATTATGTGCATATCAAATAAATTTTGGTTTTTTCTATTTCATTCTTCTCTTTCCTTTATGTATATGTACTTATTTTTCCTCTTCCAATATTATAAATTTTAGTATTAAGTTTTTATGTAAACCTACACAGACACATTTTAAAAAAAAAATACAGTATATTGTAGCGCCTCACTCATATTTATATTTATAAATATTTACATTCGTTCATCGCTACAATATATCAATCACGTATATTGGAGCGCGTACACCACACTTACGTTCGTTCCATCACCGCACTATATATATATATATATATATATATCAGCGCTCACGTATGCATATCATACTACTGACAGCGCAACGACCAACGAGCACGGCCGTACATCATGTTTATTCTATTTTACAGTGTATGTGCCTACAAACCCATAAACATAGAACAAAATAATTTCTATTTTTTTTATATACACCCTCTATCGATGACAGTCGTTTATCTTTACTTCTTCCCTTCAAATAAATTAGCGAAGTCTCACCAAAGTATTACCAAAGCGAAGTGTAAGCGTAACCTTTTTTTTCTATGATGCACCACCACACTCACAATCTAGTTTGTTTTCATTTTTTTTTTATATACATACGTACTACCGTACTACGTATTAAGCAGCCCATACATTATTCAACATGTTGAACAACTTGGTTGAGTCTACGGAAAAGTTTTATCGTGTATGGTGTAGTTTGTCAACCAATTTGACAGTTGTCTAATCGGTTGAAGTAAAATCAAAACGTTTTGATTTTATGGAGGCGGAGCTAATGGTTGATAAACATGTTGAACTGTGTATGGCAATGTTGTATCAACTAACAAAGGAAACATTGTCAAAATTGTCAACTGTTTTCTTATTCAAAATTTTGAAATTTAACAAAATGGCAATCCCAAATACTGGTGAATGGCGTGATTTTTTAGATAAATTCAGAGAAAAATCTGTATTATGGCAGATTACTAACGAGAATTATAAAAATAGATATCTTCGGACGAAAGCGTGGAACGAACTATTAGAAGAATTTAAAAATATTGAGAAAGATACAACAGTGGATTTATTAAAAAGAAAAATTTCAAATATAAGAAGTTGTTACCGCCGAGAAAGAAAAAAAATCAATGCTAGTGAAAAGTCAGGGGTTGGAGTTGATGGAATTTATATACCAACATTATGGTATTTCGATAATGTTGATTTTTTGAAAGATCAAGAAACGCCGTTAGAAGGAACATCCACGATATACAATTCGGATACAGAAATTGAGGTTTCGGTAATTGAAAAATATTAGAAGAAATAAGAAAGATTAATAAATTTAGTTTGTATTTTTTAGGCGGAACCAATAGAAGCAACACGTACAAATCCAAGAGGTACACACAGAAATAGAGACATTTTTTTACGTAGAGCAGTAGATTATTTAGAATCTACTAAAAGTTCTGAAAGTGCTGTAAGAGATGAAGCAACGATATTTGCTGAAGGATGGGCTTGCACATTTCGAAAATTAAATGTTGAACAGCAAATATTTGCTAAAAAGCTAATCGACGAAACATTGATATTAGGACAATTAAATAAATTAGAATTTTCTAACCAAATATCACCAGCATCAACCATAATCAGTCGGCCATCAAACACGTCAACTCCTTGCGTAACGTCTCGATCATCAACTCCACTGGAGTATTCCGACCAAGCATCTCAAAATTCCAGACCTCGATCATTTATTTTTCCTGAGGATTCGAATACTGCATCACCAACCCTGTTTAATTCTCAATCAACCACACCGGAAATACAATATACCTTACCTATTTCAAAATTCATCAATACATTACCAGCAAAACAATATTTGAGAACAGTACCAGCACAACAATATTTGAGAACAGTACCAGCACAAGCAACGATAATCAAACGGCCATCAAATACTTCAACTCCTTACGTAACGTCTCGATCATCAACTCCACTGGTGTATTCCGACCAAACATATCAAAATTTCAGACCTGGATCAACCCTATTTAATTCTCCATCAACCACACCGGAAAAATTTAAACAAACGATACCCATTTTGAAAATAAGCAATATCAAGAAAATACTACCAGAAAAACAGCCCTTTTATTCGAAAACAGTACCAGCACAAAAAACAATTCCATCTAGTATTTCAACACCACCGCGGTATTCCGAGAGTATAACTGAAACACATCCACATAAATTTAATTTGTCTCATCATGATGAAATGCCACCAGAACCTCCTACCATACAATACGAAAATGTATACGATCTCTTTAATGATGGCCAATATACTTAGATTGATTTGTTTATTCTTTATTTTATTTAGTTATTATGAAATAAATATAAATAATACAAGTACAAACTAAAACTTTATACATTTTTATTCATTTAATAATGCTATAACTTCACAAAATTTGTGTCGTATGTTCTTCGCTTCTTTAGTTGAATTTCTTGACATTAAGGTATCTAGCCCTATAAGTCTTTCTTCAGAGGAAGTTGAAGCTATCGCTGAATTCTCTACAAATGAAATTCCTTGCAACTTTCTTAAATAATTATGCAAATAACAACATGTTAGCACAATAGTGGTAACTTTCTCGGGACTTAAATTGATAATTGTGTGCAGTAAACGAAAACGCGATGCTAGAATACCAAATGCATTTTCGACTCTTACTCTGGCCGAGCTAAGTTTTCTATTAAAATTAACCTCGTCACTTGTCAGGTTATCGTGCGCATATGGCTTCATCAAATCTGATCGGAGTGGAAATGCATCATCACCCACGAACACGTATGGTAAAATTTGTGCTTCTGAAAAAGGAGCGGTGGGATCTGGTAAACCGAGTTCTCCATTATTTAATTTGTCGTAAAATTTTGTGTTCGAGAATACACATCCATCAGAAATTCTTCCATTAGTTCCAACGTCTACCATTAGGAACTCACAATCAGCGTTAACTACCGCCATAAGGACTACACTAAACGTCTTTTTATAATTAAAATAAAAAGATCCCGATTTTGACGGCTTTTTAATATGGATATGTTTGCCATCTATGGCTCCTAGGCAATGCGGATATCCAGTTTTTTCAAAAAACTTTATTGATTCTCTTTTCCAGTTGTCAGCAGTTCTGGGTAACTAAAATTAATAATATGTAGTTATAAAATTATAGATTATTTTCGTTAAAACTTAAAAAGCTACAAACAATTTTTTAATTCTTTTTTAAAATTTTAAATTGTTAATTCGTACTTCACAATTTTTGTAACCTTCTTATTTATTCAAAACTCTATTGAATGGTGCATTATTTTCGTAACTTAATTATGGTAAATATAAAAAATTACCAATTTGAATAATGCGTTAATAACAATTACCAATAAAATGTTTCAAAACTTACCATGATGTATTGTTTTAACACCACATTAATTGCTCGACATGTTTCAATTACAATTTTTCCGATTGCTTGTGGTGATACAGTATAGGCAAACTTTAAATCTTCGAAGGCATTTCCTGTTGCTAAAAATCTCAAGGTAATTGATAATCTTGTCTCTATTGGAATTGCTTCACGCATGAAGGTGTCCTGTTTTTTTATTAAAGGTGCCACCTTATTCAAAAGATCCATAAAACTTGCTTCACTCATCCTCATGTAATTCTTGTAATCCAATGGGTCTGACTGTCTAATTTGTTTTAATAATTTTGTATTTGATAATTCTTCTTTATCTGCTAGCCACTCTTTTCGCCATTTTCTTTTTTTTCCATTCTTTTCTTTAATGTCGAACAATTCTGCAATCACCATTATCGCGATAACTTTTTCCATATTATTAAATAATGCAGTATCAATGAAACAAAATATGATGTACGTGCTGCCAAAAACAAACAAAACTAAAGTTGTACAACTTGTCAATAAATGTATGGCGGAACACACAACCAAGTTGATCAACCAAGTTGAACAACATGTTGAATAATGTATGGGCTGCATTATATAATATAGGTAAATATTTTCATTCCGCGAATATTTTTATTGTACACTTTTAGAGTAGCCATTTTGCGATATTAGTTTGACGTGCATTGTTAGTGTTTTTCTGCTGTTGTTATAAATTTAATATTTCGTATAGCTAGTGACTTAAATATTTTGATTTTAATATTTGTGAGGAGATCGTTTGTTTTGTGATTTATGTATTAACTATATTTTGATTTTATAAACATTTATTGTGTGATTCTATAAACATTTATTGTGTGATTCTATAAACATTTATTGTGTTGTTGATTGACGTTTTAGCTTTTAAGTGTTTGTTGTGAGAGTTTAAAGATAAAAACGTTTTAAATTTAAGTGAATTTAGTTATAATTTTGTTGTTGTGAATAATATAAGTGTAAAAATAGCTTTAAGTAAGTATCCCCTATTCGAAGAGAAATTTTATATTAAATAAAATGGATAATAAAGCCTATTACGACATCAGACGTGAAACTGAAAATATTTGTGCTCATAGTACACAAACAAATATGAAGCAGCACGTCGAATGTACTTATACCGAAGAAATGTGTAGCGATTTTGGAAATCAGGATGAATCCGATTGTGATTCGAGTGAAATTGAATTTGCGTCAAATGTCACTGCAATGTCCGACGAGTTACACGATTTTCAAACATTAAACATCTGTAACGATATTGCAGAATGGTTCATCGATTTCAAAATCACGGAGGCCGCAGGTAATGGTTTGCTGCAAACTTTGCGGAAATACCACCCAAACCTTCCAAAGAACCTAAGAACGCTTAAGAAAACACCACAAGATATTAATTCAGCTATTGTTCCTATGGGCGAAGGATTTTATTCGCATATTGGATTGAGGAAATATGTCGAAATATTTGTAAAGCAAAATAATTATAATGAAAATATCCTGCAGATAGACATTGGAATAGACGGTGTACCATTGACAAAGAGTTCCACGAACCAATTATGGCCGATCTTAGGAAACATAGTCTCGTTTAAAGAAATATTTCTAATAGGAATATTTCATGGCTACAAAAAGCCAGTTTGTGCAAATATGTTCTTAAAACCTCTCGTTGACGAGGTTAAGAACCTGAACGAACACCCTATTACTTTTAAAAATACAAATATCTTGGTGCAGCTCCGATCATTTATATGCGATGCTCCAGCACGTTCATTTATTTTAGGTAAGTTATTCATAATTCAAATACGGATGTGTCAGAATCCAAACGACTTTAATCTAATTTTTGCCAAAAAAACTTATTTGAGTTTTAATAGCTTTATTTATTCGTTTTATAACCTAACAAAACGAAATTAACAAAATTTCAAAAATTGGATTTAAGTCGTTTGGCTTCTGACACGTCCAAATGTACATTAAAATAATTTTCATTCAAAATTTATACTATTGCAAAGTCTGTACTTAAATAATATTTGTTATTTTGTTTTATTAGGGGTAAAATCTCATTCCGGATACAGCAGTTGTACAAAATGTACAATAAAAGGAATATATTTACAACACAAAGTCTGCTTCCCATCGATAAACCATTGTCTTCGTACGGATGAAAGTTTTCGAAACAAAACACACCGAGATCATCATGTTCGCTTCAACGGAATACTTGAAAGCTTGAATATCGACTGTGTTACCAGCTTTCCTATAGATTATATGCATTGTGTTTTACTAGGTGTAATGAGACAGTTGCTTAGTATTCTAGTTAAACAAAGAAAGAAGAATTTTTCTTTAAAGAAGAATGCTATAATTGCAATAAACGAGCGCCTCAAAACACTTAAAAAATGCATGCCATCGGAATTTTCAAGGAAACAACGCACATTAGATGATGTCGAATACTGGAAAGCAACTGAATTCAGAATGTTTCTTTGCTACACAGGATTAGTTGCTTTCAAAAATATTATTGAAGACAAATACTACCAACATTTCTTGTTGCTAGTATGTGCCATTCGAATATTAAGCCACCCTGAGGATTGCTATTTAAATATTCAATGTGCCGAAGAACTGATTGTGGAATTTGTTCAACAATTTTCTGTATTATATGGAGCAGAAAATGTTTCTTACAATGTCCACAGTTTACTCCATTTAACTGCGGATGTGAAAATGTTTGGTCCTCTTGATGCCTATAGTGCTTTTAAGTTTGAGAATGAGATGCAGCACATAAAGAAAATGGTTAAGAAGGGATCCTTTCCCATTCAACAAATCATAAATCGTTTGAAAGAGAAACAATTTTATTTACAAACGAAGAATGAACCAATGTGCAACCAAATATTTTCACTTTCTGCTTTTTATCCAAACAACTATTGCTTAGTACAAGGCGAAATTTTTAAAATAAACGCAATTCATAACGATATTATAAAAGGACATTTTTTAATAAATTTGAGTAGCTTTTTCGACTATCCTTTCACATCAACAAAGATTTCAATTTATTTCACAACCTGTGAACAATATAATGATAGCATTAGAACATTTAAAGTAAATAACGTCACAACGAAGATTGTGAAGTTGATTTCAGATATTGGGTTAATATATCTGCCGTTGCAACATGAGAAATACATTTTTTTTTTTTTTGTTTCCAGAAATGGCGCAGAACTTCATATATGAAGATGAATTAACAGGTAAAAAACAATTTTTAAATATACTGAATAAAAAACTAATAAATATTTTTCTTAATTTAGAAATGCCAAATTTATCAAACTATTGTGTGTCTCAGATTTACGATGAGGATGAATCTCAAACTTATCATCTTGAATTTTTAAAAACCAGTGGCCAGCCTAAAACCAGTACCCAAAAGCCGCTACATGAAAAACCACACATATACCATCCATATAACATCGGAAACAGTTCTGCAGCCTCAGCGTCGAACGCATTAGCTCCAAAAAAATTTAATTACACAACAAAATCGTCAAAGGTGGCAGAAACAACACCTAGAATTGTTAATCGCCAAGTAGCCAATGATGAGGTTCACTCGCTTACTGCTGCTGAAATGTTTGATATAGTGCAACCTAGTCAAGCCACTACAATTAGGAGCACCGAATTAGGAAACAATAATTCAATATACCAGCCGGCTACCACCACTTCTCACATTGTATGTTCAAAATGTGATAGCAATGAGAAGCTTATTCTTGCCAATAACGTACTTCTCAAGGCTTTAATTAAAGAAGTCCAAATATTTAAGACGAGAGCAGCAGAATAATAATAATGCAACGGCAAACCAATCTAACGGAATTCTGCAAGTTAAATTGGACCTTCCGGCTACAACTGTCGAAGATTTTAAAAAAATAGAAGAGCAATCAGCAAACGAAGAGTACGAACAGGCCTTGGTAAGCAATATAACCACCGTTAAATTTTTTAAAACACATTTTTTAAATTAATGTTTATTAAAAATTATTTTAGATTAAAACTTTTAAAAGAATTAATGATCCAAATTTGGATAAATATGTCCGGGCGTGCTTGAGAGCCATAGTTTCGGATGAGGTGGCGTGCTGCTTTTCGTGGTTTGGCCAGAATTCAAATATTCCGGTCAAATCATATAATATAATGAATTTAATCAAAGGTAAATTTAATTGAGATATTGAAATTATTTTCAGCTTATTCCAAATTTATTTATTTCAGAAACGACAATAGAACGTTTTCCGGCAACCAGGCCTCATGAAATAATCCATTTAATAAAACGCTGGTTCCAGTATGCTAAGGACAGACATAGAAAGTCAATCAAATAAACCAGTGTTTTTATAGTTTAAATAATTTTATTTTCTATATATTTATAATTTTATTTTTTGAAATTTAAAAGGATAGTTTTAAGTATAAATTTTAATATGAATTGAAATTGAAATTTAAAATATAGTGTTAAGTATAAATATTAAAGTGAGGTCGAATTTAAATCCTCAAAAACTTATGGAATGTGATAATGAATACATTTTCCAAAATTTTATTGAAATTTTAAATGATAGTTTTAAGTATAAATATTTAAGTGAGGTCGAATTCTAAATCCTCAAAGAGTTATGGGAATATGATAATGAAAACATTTTCCAAAATTTTATTGAAATTTAAAATAATAGCTTTAAATACTTCTTCTGTCATGTGATAATATATTTACCAAAATTTTATTGAAATTTGAAATAATAATTTTAAGTAACTATAAATATTAATATGAGATCGAATTCTGAATCCTCACAGACTTGTGTTTATGTGATAATTTTGTTGAACTTTAAATTTAAAATATAGTGTTAAGTATAAATATTAAAGTGAGGTCGAATTCTAAATCCTCAAAGACTTATGGAATGTGATAATGAAGACATTTTCCAAAATTTTATTAAAATTTTAAATGATAGTTTTAAGTATAAATATTTAAGTGAGGTCGAATTCTAAATCCTCAAAGACTTATGGGAATATGATAATGAAAACATTTTCCAAAATTTTATTGAAATTTAAAATAATAGCTTTAAATACTTCTTCTGTCATGTGATAATATATTTACCAAAATTTTATTGAAATTTGAAATAATAATTTTAAGTAACTATAAATATTAATATGAGATCGAATTCTAAATCATTTTTATGTGATAATTTTGTTGAAATTTGAAATGATAGTTTTAAGTACAATTAATTAATGTGAGGTCGAATTTAAATCAAATCCTCAAAGCCTTGATTTATGCTATAAGGTATATATTTAGCAATTTATAGTTTTAAATTTATAAAAAAAATGTAAGATCAACATTTACGATTTTTATTTTTATCTGAAATAAACCATTTAAAATATATTCATTTAAACGAATTTTGTACGTAATAAAAATACTTCGCCCAGTGTTACGTTGTCATTTCGCTTGTATTTCATTTTTAATAAAAATGTGTGCAAAAACACTTCGCTTTTGTGCCACAAACAGTAGTTTATTGACGAGAATGCGAAGAAAAATGCGAACTACCCATACATACAGATATTTAAATTACTTCGCCTTCATTTTAATTTTCATATAACAGATGCGATAAAAAGGTCACGCTTTTGCTTCGCCTGGGCGTTACGCTTGCGAAGAGTTTCTTATATGAATGACTTCGCTTGCATTACGTTTGCGTTTCGCCATGTTTAAAGGGTTACTTTTCGCTCGCCATATTTTAAAAAAAGTGGAAAATTATAAATTTTATAAAAATTAATTTGTTAATAACCAGGTGGTGATAGTTAATTAAAAACAATAAAATAATAACCATAATAATATATTGTGAATAAATATTACACACATATTGTGAATAAATCATATGTAGTAATTAAAAGAAACCTGTGTATCATTTAAAGTGATTTTCGAGTCGTCTGGACAGACGTATCACTCGAGTCAAAATATATGGTGTTACGTGAGAAGACACATAAATTGTGTAAATAAATAACAACACGATAACCCCATATCTGGTGACCTCCGACAACCGTGTTTACGGTTCAACAATTTTTTTTACGCGCAAAAATCGCACAAACGCTTGGTACTAAAACAGTATCGAGCGACAGGTACGTAAACAATTAAATTTCTTAATTATATGTCAAAGGAAAACAATTTTCTAAAACAACATATTACGACGAAAAACGCTCATCACTTCTCATTTTCTTTGTTTTATGTGTATCAATTGCGAGACGCACATACATGCGTACACAAAACACAAGTAATAAATTCTACAGTACGAGACAACCGGGATGCAAACAACAACAACCAAATAATCATCAAACAACAGGACAATAATCACATTGAGGAAAAGCAACAATTATCTACAGTATCAGCATCAATAATAGCGACAGCTAAGTTATTTTTTTTTGATATTTTCTTTTGTTTGATTATTTTAACAGTCATAAATCAAAATTTTTTTTTTATATACTATATTACATTATATAACATATTTTTTTTTTTACATAACAAAATTATTTAACGGTAATCATTGATTCACACTAACACCCATACAAAATATTGTAATCTTATGTAAATTCTTTTCCACTTTTGTCGGGTATAATTTGTGTCTCAATTTCTCAAAAATCCACCACTTAATTATTTTGTTTTGGTGTTTGGGTCGTTAAATAGGCACGTACATTGTGAATCCGTTTTTTTTTCATTCCTCTATTTACATTAATATTTCAAAAACATATGGTATATACATTTCATCGGTCAGTACGTCCCAACTTACAGTTCACAATCACAGGGTAACCATTTCACTATATCTATTTATTTATTACGGCGGAAAAAAATTTATTTTCAAAATCAACATAGTGAAACATTATATTGAATTAATCGAACTAAATTCTGGGAAGCTCGTGTTCATACGATCAGTTTTATTTATCTTAAAATTTTTTATTTTTTTTTCTGTATTTCGGGCGACGACATAATTTTAACTATAACCACTTACAAAATACAATCGCGTTTGTGAACAACGATATCAGTACATCAAATCAATCGCAGACATGTCAGACGAAGAAAACAAAATGGATGGAAGTTCGACAACATCACAAGGGAGTAGCAAGCATGCCGCAGAAGTCGCAGGGCAGTCCAAAATTCAGTTACAATCATTTTGGCCACAACATCCGAACAATTGGTTCAGATTAGCTGAAATCCAATTTGACCTGCGGAGCATAACTTCCGAGAAAACAAAATTTGCCCACGTTTTAGCGACACTCTCTCCTGACACTTGCGATACACTTTCTGATTTCTTACAAAACCCGCCGAGAGAAAATCAATATACCCTGCTCAAGAAAACTTTATTAGAACGATTAGTACCGTCGGACGAGCGGCGATTGGAAGCCCTGCTGTCCGGCCAAGACCTCGGAGATCGACGTCCTTCAGAGGCACTTCGATACATGCGTAACCTCGCAGGTAAGAACACCATCAACGACAAAATCATCCAATCAATCTGGATCAGAAAACTGCCTGAGGTTATTCGAATCGCAATGGTCGCGCAGCCAGATACCACAACTAGTGATGTACTGGCTAAAGTCGCAGATCGCATGTATGAAGTAATCAATGTACAATCATTACATTCAGTACAAAAATATGAACCACTTAAATCTATACAACCAATTCAATCGAACACAAATAGACAGAGTTGCTCCCCCAACACCAGTTCAAATTCAATCGAGGATCGCCTGGCACGCATCGAGAACAAACTAGCTGGTTTGTTTCGAAGCCGGAGCAGATCACGGGGACGAGGTTCCGCTTCACGCTCTCAATCGCGTGACAATCAAAACAGACAAAGCGTGAACAACCGAATGGGAAAATGCTGGTATCACGCCAAATTTGGCACATCGGCTCGTAAATGCATAGCCCCGTGCATATTCCACAATACGCCGCACACCATCAGTAAGATGGATGTGGATACATCTTCAAAAAACGGTTCAACCACCGGGTAATTACGACAACGTTACACACCCTAAATAATTCAGCCCGTCTATTTGTATTCGACAAAACAAATCATTATACCTATCTTATCGACACTGGCGCTGACCTTTCGGTCATCCCAGCAAATTATTTCAGACAATCATACACATTGTCTAATAGAAATAATAATCTAGTTCTTTCGGCCGCCAATGGCACAACCATCCACACCTACGGCACAAAATTGCTCAAAGTGGATATCGGACTTAAGAGAACCTTCACGCATGCTTTCATACTAGCTGCTGTGAATCGTCCGATCATTGGCGCCGATTTCTTGTGTAAATTTGGCCTTCTTGTTGACCTTAAGAATAAACGGCTGGTTGATTCAGCGACTAAGCTGTCAATCAATGCCACAATAGTTCGCGTCGACACACCGACTCCGATCCATTATTCGGTCAACAACGGTTACGGCACTCTGCTGAAACAATTCCCATCACTCACAGCAGAGCCGAACTACAATTTGCCAGTACAACACAACGTGGTCCACCACATTGTCACAGCAGGCCATCTGCCCGTGTCAAGACCACGCAGACTAGATCCAGTCCGCCACAAGGCAGCTTTCGCAGAATTCCAACACATGGTGGAACCAGGGATTTGTCGGCCATCTGCATCTCCCGTCTCTTGTCCGCTCCATATGGTGAAAAAGAAAGATCACGATTGGCGACCATGTGGGGATTATCGGCGACTAAACTCAGTGACAACACCTGATCGCTATCCGATACCCCACATTCAAAATTTCTCCATGCACTTGCATGGGTGCAAAATTTTTTCAAAAATCGATCTTATCAGAGCTTACCATTTAATTCCCGTCGCACCTGAAGACGTTCATAAAACGGCTATCACTACACCATTTGGTCTATTCGAATTCACCCGAATGCCATTTGGACTGCGCAATGCCGCTCAAACGTTTCAGCGATTCATAAACGAAGTCGTACGTGACTTGGATTTCGTTTTCGTCTACATTGACGACATTCTTGTAGCTTCACAAAATGAGGAACAGCACAAACTGCACCTGGATCAACTCTTCCACAGGTTAACCCAGTTTGATGTTCACATCAAAAGTTCAAAATGCGTCTTTGGCGCATCCACTCTTGATTTCCTCAGCCACAAGATCACCCCTAATGGTATTCTGCCGTCTGAAGAACGAATTAATGCCATTAGGGAATTCCCAGCTCCTACTTCAATCAAAAGTATACAGCGATTCGTCGGTATGGTAAACTACTACCACCGATTTATACCAAAACTCGCACAAACACTCGCACCAATTCACGGTCACTTGGCAGCTTTACTCAAAAAGCCCAAGTCCGCCAAGAACTTTTCTTGGACCGACGAATGCCAACAAGCATTCACGTCGTTGAAAACTGAATTGGAACAGATAACACTTCTGGCGCACCCACTGAGCGACTCAAAGCTCAGTTTGACCACTGACGCGTCAAACACTGCTGTCGGTGCTGTGCTACAACAATACCACAACGAGTGTTGGGAGCCCCTGGGATTCTTTTCAAAAAAACTCTCGGATGCCGAAAAGAAATATTCCGCATTCGACCGGGAATTACTCGCAATATATCTGGCAGTCAAACACTTCAGATATTTTGTCGAGGGTCGGGACTTCACCATTTACACCGACCATAAGCCTCTGACTAGAGCAATTCAGTCAAAAACTGAACGTAATCCGAGGCAATCTCGCCATTTGGATTACATTAGTCAATTTACAACGGACATCCAACATGTTCACGGACATGACAACGTTGTCGCGGACACATTATCCCGCACTACCGACAACGAAACGGCCGCAGTCGAAACACATATCGACTTAAACCAAATCGCAAACACTCAAAAAGCTGACATAGAACTTCAGAATTTATTTTCTGGTTCCGAACGTCACTCTGGTTCATCAATGAAACTAGAGCTTTTTAAATTGCCTGGCCTCGAAATTATATGCGAAACATCCACTGGGTACAATCGCCCATTTATTGCAGCATCACTACGTCGAACCATCTTCGACACACTGCATAACATTTCGCATCCTGGAGTCCGTGCAACTCGGAAATTGATTACTGCTCGCTACTTTTGGCCTAGCATAAACAAAGACGTAGGCAATTGGGCTCAGTCTTGTGTATCCTGCCAACGTGCCAAAGTCCAACGGCACACAAAATCACCTCATGGACAATTCGAGATTCCGCCTGGTCGATTTGAACATATCCACTTAGACATCGTAGGACCACTTCCTCCATCTAATGGATATTCATACTTACTCACCTGTGTCGACCGCTTCACTCGCTGGCCCGAAGCATACTGCATGACCAATATGTCAGCTGCAACCATTGCCACAACATTTGTCAACAATTACGTATCACGATTCGGCGTGCCTCTTCACATCACAACTGATCAAGGAACGCAATTCGAGTCAAAACTTTTTACAGAGTTAACAAAACTCCTCGGATCACATCGAATACGGACAACGGCCTACCATCCTCAAGCCAATGGCATGGTCGAACGCTTCCATCGGCAACTCAAAGCTGCACTAATGGCCAGAAGCAATACAATTAATTGGAGCTCGGAAATACCAATCGTACTACTTGGAATTCGAGCAACAGTGAAAGAAGATCTGAAGTGCTCACCAGCTGAAATGGTTTATGGACAAACCATCAAGCTACCCGGTGAGTTCTTCATCGATAATCCTCTTGCACCACTCCCAACCACCGACACAGTCATCGACCAACTGCGACAAACCATGCAGAACCTTGTACCCAAATCAACTCGTCAATCCAAGCAAGATGACGTTTTTGTTCCGAAATCGCTCGACAACTGCGATTTTGTCTTCATTAGAACAGACAAGGTTCGCACGGGATTAACTCCTCCCTATGAAGGTCCGTATAAAGTTATACGTCGACTTCGAAAACATTTTATCGTATCGATTAATGGAAAAAATGTCAACATTTCAATCGATCGACTCAAACCTGCTTACGGAATCCTAAGTTCGGCTGAGAAAATATCAAGCCATCGACCACACAAAAGCGTCCGTATTGCCTCAACTCATTCAATTATTCCCTAGGGAGGGAAAGATTACTTGCGGGGGAGTCCTGTAGCGCCTCACTCATATTTATATTTATAAATATTTACATTCGTTCATCGCTACAATATATCAATCACGTATATTGGAGCGCGTACACCACACTTACGTTCGTTCCATCACCGCACTATATATATATATATATATATATATATATATATATATATATATATATATATATATATATATATATATATATATATATATATATATATATATATATATATATATATATATATATATATATATATATATATATATATATATATATATATATATATATATATATCAGCGCTCACGTATGCATATCATACTACTGACAGCGCAACGACCAACGAGCACGGCCGTACATCATGTTTATTCTATTTTACAGTGTATGTGCCTACAAACCCATAAACATAGAACAAAATAATTTCTATTTTTTTTATATACACCCTCTATCGATGACAGTCGTTTATCTTTACTTCTTACTTTTTGCTCGCCATATTTTAAAAAAAGTGGAAAATTATAAATTTTATAAAAATTAATTTGTTAATAACCAGGTGGTGATAGTTAATTAAAAACAATAAAATAATAACCATAATAATATATTGTGAATAAATATTACACACATATTGTGAATAAATCATAAGTAGTAATTAAAAGAAACCTGTGTATCATTTAAAGTGATTTTCGAGTCGTCTGGACAGACGTATCACTCGAGTCAAAATATATGGTGTTACGTGAGAAGACACATAAATTGTGTAAATAAATAACAACACGATAACCCCATAATATAAACCCAAAAAAATAGTAGAATGGGTGATTAATAAATATATCGTTCGAAAGATAGTTTCGTTTTTTTTTTTTATTTAATCCAAAGATTTTTTTTTGTGACTATTCCGGACATTTTGGTCCTATCCGAGCCGGATAAAGTTAAAGAAAACAATTTATTGGTGAAGTAAACAGCAAATATTATTAAAAATTTGCAAATAATAACATTTATTTGAACCACTCACTATATTGATAAATCCAGTTAATCCAAACCTATACAACCAGGTTCAAATAAATGATAATAAATGTGCCAAATAAAGTGCCAACAAAGTAGCCAGTTAAATTCAGATAAAAACATATGTGTAATTAAAAATAGAGTAAAAAAAATATATAAATAAAACAACACCAATCAACAAAGTTCCAGAATCCATTATTAACCGTGTCAACTCAGCCAATATGGAAGTCGCAGATCAACAATCAACAAAACACGAGTCTACCAGTACACCAGTCTACTAAGGTACCAAATTTAACCTCACGTAGATTTAATTTTTATTTTAATTAGAATAATTATTAGTTTTACTTAACTCTAAGTTTATTCATATCTCTTTCTCATTCATTCGATATTCGTTTTTTATTTTTTTCGTGACCACTTTAGTAAATTTCCAAAATGGTTAAAACTAAAGCAAACGCGTTTGACAAATTAAACTCAAAAATTAAAATTTTTAAAGTTAGATTAAATCCGATAACGGAATATTTAAGCGAAATTTCCGATTTAAGTTCAATTAATGCATCCGAAATAAAATGTAAATTACATCATCTTGATTCTGTATAAGGCCAATTTGAGCAGGCGATATCAGATTTTCAAGAAAAAGATACCGATTTTGAATTTAACGATCTGGACAGCGATTTTGGTCGCAATTTGAGAATTGAGTTGAGTATTACCGGAAGGCAAAAGTATTGGTAAATTGTATTGGTGTCCAAAGAATAGAGAAAAACAGAAAACAAACATTTGAAATATAAAAAAAAAAAATTCAGTGTCATCTCATGCGTACGAAAGGTTGTACATATTTTTATTTCCAGTAATTTTTTGCAAAATTTAAAACTAATAAAATTGTTACTTGAATAATGATTTAAAGATAAATAAATATTAATTAAAAAAGGCAAATAAATCAGAAAAATATTTATAAACTATAATTTTATTAATAATTTTAAGTTAGAAAAATTACACGACGTACATACTCCCTTTCCTGCGCTTGGATCAACACTAAAAGTTAAAATCACTAATTTACTTCTTATATTTTTCACATTATCCCTCTTATCCGATGTTAAACAAAGAAACCTTATGCCATGTTATATTAAACAAAAAACTAAAAAATACGCACATTTTACAGTGTCTAATGGGCGTTTTTTTAAGTTTTTTGTTTAACATGATGCAAATAAGAGAGATAAAATGACACGAAAAAGAGGGATATAAAATATAATGTGGAAAAAATAAGAAGTAAATTAGTTATTTTGGCTTAGTGTTAATTCAAGCACAGGAAAGGGTGGATGTACGTCGTGTGATTTTTCATCATTTTAAATTATTAATAAAATTATAGTTTATCAATATTTATCTGACTTATTTTCCATTTCTAGTTAATATTTATTTATCTTTAAATCATTATTTAATTAACAATTTTATTAGTTTTAAATTTTGCAGAAAATTACTGGAAATAAAAATATGTACAACATTCCTTTCGTGCGCATGAGATAACACTGAATTGTTTTTTTTGATTTTTCAAATGTTTATTCTCACATAACTCAAAAAAAAAAAAAAAAAAAAAGTTAAAAATATTATGAATGTGGTCGACGAAGAATGTAAAAATTAAAAACCATTTATTTATGCTGCTTTTTGTTTTTTATATTGAAGATCACCACGAGCAATTCATTGCGTATATTGTTTTGGATTTTTGGTAACGAAGTAAAATGAATGTCTCGTTTACAACAACAA
Organism: Tipula vernalis; assembly: GCA_958295665.1. Classification (NCBI taxonomy): domain Eukaryota; kingdom Metazoa; phylum Arthropoda; class Insecta; order Diptera; family Tipulidae; genus Tipula; species Tipula vernalis. Next base: position 331,267,536 of record OY282558.1, on the reverse strand, counting down.
TAGATAGAAAAACATGAATTCCTCATGTTAAAAGGTAGGGAAAAATAACTCAAGGCGAGCGGAAGCAACAAAAAAGTTGAACCGATTTCACCCGCTTAGCTTATTTTTGATACTTACCATCATGAGAAAACACACTAATACAATAAAAATATTTGACGGCACACAATAGCAAAATGTATATTATACGCCGTGTACATATACAAAATTCTCAATCCTCAATCCTCATTTTGCGACCAAAATCGATACCCTGGAGAATTTAATGTTAGATTTTGAGAATTTTGCTCAAGATATTAAAACCCAATTAATGTCCATAAGAGACAAACAGCCAGGTTCAAACCCATTAAAAAAAAAAATTCCGATACAATAGATATCAAAATTTCTGAGATATATATCCCAACTTTCGATGGAAAGCCGATTACCTTCAAACAAACATTTGAATCTTTAGTAAATAATAATATCAAAATAAATAATAGTATCACTAAATTCAATCTGTTTTACCAAAAGTCAACCTTCAGTGCAACCCACTAAAGTCAATTTTCAAAATTCAATTTTACCGAACAAGCTAAAACCCAATCCTAATGTATCGTATCGTAGTTCTTCAGTCTTCGTAAATTCCAATTCTCAACAACCCGGTTCTAGTTTTATTCGTACACCTAATAATCTCAATAATTGTGTTTTTTGTAATCTACCTTTTCATAAGTTTAGTGAATGCTCCAAATTTCTAGAAATGTCCACTCACGATCGATTTGAAAAAGTTAAGCAGTTAAATCTCTGTCTGAATTGTTTTAGTTTCAAACATTTTACTTCTAAATGTTTAAACCATGGTTGTAAATTATGTCATCAAAAACATAACACTCTACTCCACCATTCCAATTCATCCAGTTTAGTATCTGTTGTAGATAAAAATCCAATACCAAATCCAATTTCGACTCCAAATTCAGATTCAAACACAAAAGCTAGCCAATCAAATCAAATGGATTAATTCTGTGCACTTCAGAAAGACTTTGGTAAAATTACATTCTTATCAACTGCCATTGTTTTAATTAAAGATAAATTTGGTAAAACACATGAAGCAAAAGCTTTATTAGATAGTGGAAGTCAATCCAATTTCATTTCGACTAAATTTGCAAATAGATTTCTTTTTTCAAAATCCTAAATTAATCAATTTTCTGTTTCTGGCTTGAATGAAAAGCCGACAATTATCAACGAGCAAATTTATTCCGAAATAAGCTCAAAAACCTCCTCTTACAAAGTGCCATGCAATTTCTTAGTGGTAAGTAATATATCAGATGCATTACCACAAACTTCAATAAACATTTCACGATGGAATATATCAACAAATATTAAACTTGCAGATCCATTTTTTAATTTACCAAGACCAGTTGATATTTTGTTGGGATTGTGAAGGTTTAACTATTAATATAAGACTGCTAAATGCGGTTCAAAAATATTTATCAGAAATTCCTGGTATTGAAACTGTGCCAGTACCGGCACACGTTTCTGGATCTCAAGGCCAATTTTTGATTGAAATACCAGAAGTAGTAACTAGAAGGGCTAGGTTGCCCACAGATATATCTAGTTTCAATTTTACAAGTAAATCGCCTTTAAATATTTCAGGCTCAGTGGCTTTCTCAGGAGGACGAAATGAATGGACGAAATATTTGGCACCAGAGCAGAAGAAATAGGACATGAGGTGGAAAGATTAGAAGTAAGCATGGTTGAAGGGGTAATGAAAATGAAATTTTCTAAATGGAAAATGTAATTCAAACGTCAGAGGCGGTACCAAATGAATCTTTAAATAATTTAGATGATCCTACCGAAGTCAGAAATTCTCAATCGGCAGTAAAAAATGTGTCAACAAGTTCTAGACGTCGCAAAAGAAAAGCAAAAACGAATGTTGATAAATTTATAAAGTACAAGGAAGAAGAGAGTAAAAGAAACCAGCAGAGGCGCCAAGAGTTGTTGCAATTTTATAACAACATGAGCCCGGCTCTACAACATGTCGCTGAAGCATTAAAAAACAGGCATTTTTGAATTTAATTAATGTATTTATATTTCAATAAAAAAGTTAACAATTTGAAATTACATCAAATTATATTATGTTTTTTCTTACTAGTTCGTTAAATAATTCGCTTTGTCTTGTAAGACTACTTCCCATCCTTGATGCAGAGTAAGGCTCATTCGTATTCGTTTCTTGGTGAACGGTAGAATCTGTGGCGGTGCGCCATATGGTCAGAACGAACACGAACAAACTCAAACAGAAACGAAACACCCAATACAAAAAGACAACTGAACTACTGTCTCTTCCAGACAGTACGACATGACAAGACAAACAAATAATTTTAAAAAATCAGTCTGCTCTCGATCGTCAGTAAGGCGACATGCCGCCCAACTCACACGGCGGTGATAACAAATAAAAATGGTGACAAAATATTAAAACAAATATGTATAAAATAATTAAACTAAAATAAAATTTATTAATTACACATTTATTACAACATTTATATAATTTACAAAACAAAACAAAATAAAATTAATTAATTACAAATATTTATAATCAATTAAAACAATCATTAAAATATTTGTGAACGTATTGTTATAAATCAATATTAAGTTCCTCCAATTCATCATCAACCAAGTCGTCCATTTCTTACACAAATTGTGCAATGGACATGCACCTAATATTAGCAGCTTTATAAGGTGGTTGTTAATATTGTTAAATTTTTGGATTCGGCTAAAGCAAGATTTTAATAAACCGAACGCTTACTCAACTACTCGTATTGCATAACATTTTAAATAAAACACTTGTTTAATATTTCGCAAATTTGAGATACAATTTATTCTCAATCGATTTCGACTTGCTAGGTCATCATCAGGAGTTAAACTCCTGATGATGACCTAGCAAGTCGAAATCGATTGAGAATAAATTGTATCTCAAATTTGCGAAATATTAAACAAGTGTTTTATTTAAAATGTTATTAAATGTGTTTCGCCAAGTGCCGACGGCAATAAGTGTTAACAATACTCGTATTGCAGCTGAGTCAAGCTTATTAAATTTTTGTTGTTGGATACTTAAATTTTCATTATTTTTAAAGAGTGGAACGAGCCAAGAATATGTCTTAGGATACACCAAATTACCTAGTATAAATATTAAGAGTGCCTCGTACAGTTCCACAAAATTTTATAGTGAAAAAATTTTAAAAATCCTATTTATCTTTATTTGAATTCATATTGTAATAAAATCGAATGATATTGAATTTAAAACAATAAATGTAATTGTGACATTTCTAAAAAATAAACATAGTGCTTTCACCATTAGCTCTCTCTGTTTCGCTTTACTTTTTTATAGCACTTTACACCACTTTTTTTAAGTCAGTATCATATTCATGATCATGGGTTAGTTGGTCGCTAGCACGGAACTCCGGATACTAGGCGACCTCCGGTTTCAATCAGCCTTACCACGGCAAGAGGCGCCGCCGTGGTGAACCTTTCATTCCTCAAACAAATCAATATTGTATGGATTTAATTAAAAACAAGCAAAATAAGGGCGGTGCTCCTTCAAATGCACCAATCTCAGAAGATGTCAAGGACCATTCAGGCCCTGCTTTTGAGATCAAAAAATTTATAGATCAGAGTAGTGAAAACTCTAGCACGGACGTAGTGGTGGGCTCTCCTATACATGGCCCTCTATTGCCTGAAATGGATACCCAATCCACATCGACAACGGCCGAAATAAACAACGACCTAGAGGAATTTGAGCTCGAGGAGACAGCAAAGAGGAGAACACGCCTCAGTGGGGCCGCGAGGAGACGTCTGTCCCATCAATGTAAGAAGAAAATCAGGGACAGAATTGTCCAAACAAATAAGAGGAATATGTCGGATGACGACTCTACCCCCAAAAGCATCGCGGCAAAAGAGGGAAAGTTTCCAGTCCTTCATCGAAGGCATTTAGATATAGGATTTTAGGAATCATTTTGAATTGTTGATCCAAATTTTGATCTTTTCATAATTTAGAGAATTTAGCCTTAGACGTTTAATTTTAAGAGTATTATGAATTTTTGAATTATTTTTTTTAAATTTATTACTGTATCGAGTGTTTGTTTAATTTTTAACAATTAATTAATTTTTTATTGAATATTTTTATTGGTACTCTATTCAGAATTTAATTTTAGTTTTATAATTTTTACAGTCAATTTGTAAACTAACACTCCCATTATAGTTCTCACCTCAGCGAGAAATACTTTGCAAATGTGGCTAGATTTGTGTGGTATTTTTCGGTGAGATAAGAACCATAAAATGAGCTATACATTTTTTTCTTGTTTTCTTATTCTATAGAGTATTTATTTAATGGACTTTAAAAATATACATTATGGTTTTATTCCAAGAAATCAAAGAAATTTTCATTAAACAATTTTTAAATAATTTCTTTGGTTTTTTATCAATAATTATTCTTTGTTATTGTTTTTATGTATTAATCATAGTAATATTGTCATAACTATTCAACATATGAACTTTTAAATTATTGCATTTATAAAACGCTTAAGTTAATTAATGAAATAAATCACAAATGAATCTATAAGTTCCTTTAAGTAGCAACAATTAAATAAAATAAGGATTTTTGTGAAAAATTTAATAAACAAATGGGATAAATTTGTTGTTTTTTGAAAATATGACTTACCAAAAAAAAAAACCAAATATTGTTAAGATTTAAAATGTTATATGTATGTATATGTAGGCTCGCCTGCATAAACATTTACGAAATTTCTTTTAAATAAAAATATTATAAATGTAAATAAAAATTTGAATTTTATTTCAAACTATCCAAAATAGAATCGATGCGAAAATTACGGTAGGTAAAGCCTGTAATATGGTATATCTGTAAAATAATCTGATGCCCCATATAAGAGACAAAGGCAACCAACGTTTTTTATTTTGTAGAAAAACCATTTTGCTGTAAAATAAAAAATAAAATAAAAACGTTGTCCTTGTCTCTTAAAAGGGTATCAGATTGTTTTTCTCTTTTCGTTTTTTTTGACTGTCAGTCAATTTTTCTCATGGAATTACAGGCTTAAGTATAACGAAAAATTTGGTCTGTTTACGATATGAAGAAAACGTCTCGTAAACGTATCGCATAATTAGGTCTGCTTACGATATGTAAACATATCGTATGTACGTCTGTTTACGATTCGGAAAATGCGCATCGTAAATAGATCGCAAAATTAGGTATCCGGGGCCCTATTCTCGAATTACATAACCATTTTCCACATGCGGACATCTGTCAAAATTCATAAAAACGTTCGGAAATTTAGATTCAATTCGCTATGGAATTTTTTTCGGTACTATATTTCGGTGGTTTGGCGTCTATTGGAGGGGGCACCAAAGTTGAGTAGATTAATCTACCAGCTCCGTAACCTTCCAGTAGGGTGCGCAACAGGGTAACCTGTTCACAATTCGCAAGTGTACGTGCTGCTTCCTCGTGGCAACCATTGGTAACTAAGGCCATTTGGCACAGGCTAAAGTACGGCGCTAAAGAAGAAAGCCTTGACAAAAAACCCTAATCTAAGGTGGAACAGCATATGCCGATGGATGAATGGCTGATAGGTTAATCAGTCCAAAATATGCGGACTCTGGATGCCAGGCACCCTCCAGTTTTATTTAGCCTTCCTGTAGTAAAGCTGGGTGACCTACAGGCGATTTGCAATTCCCAGCAACTCGTAAGAGTAAAATCAATAGTAAACATCTAGGAGGGAGAGCAATAAGCCCAGATAGTATGTATCACGTACCGGGAGGCAGTATTGTCAGGTTCATTAAGAACCTGAATATTGACTGGACGGATAATTAAGCAGGATCCAGCACAATAGATCTTTTAGGTCGCAGTGCGAAGTGGCGGATCGCCCGCATGGCCCTCCAATAATAATAATAAATAAAAAAGGGAATATTTCGGAATGGGTATAAGCAGGTGAAAAAAATTCCCCATATACGAAAACGTCAATATAAGCTTCTTGAGAAAAAATTAATTGGAATTATTTTGGAGTTATATTTTTCTTAACAGAATAAGCCACGAAATATGGTAGTTTTTCGATTTAATTTTTATATTATATGTTCGAATTTTTCCTGTTTTTCATTCAAGCAGTTACGTATTTTATTTGTTCGAGCTCGAATTAAATAACTCAAATTTTTTGTTCGAATTAAATTATTTAATTACTGTCAGGTTGTTGTAAATTTCTCATCAAAATACAGCTATAATTACATAGATTTTGACAGATGTCCTCATGTGGAAAATGAATGTTGAATTCGAGAATAGGGCCCCAGGGGGCCTATTCTCGAATTCCACATCCATTTTCCACATGTGGACATCTGTCAAAGTTTACACAAAAACGTTCGAAAATTGTAATTCGTTTATAAAACACATGCGGCATGAACATTTTCCTATATGGGGAATTTTTTCCACATGCTTATACCCATTCGGAAATATTCCCTTAGTACTGAAAAAATTCAATTTTTATGAATTTTGACAGATGTCTACATGTGGAAAATGGATGTGGAATTCAAGAATAAGGCCCCAGTTACGTAAAAAATTCTAATTATCATGGGACGTAGGATTCGTAATCGTATCGTTTCCGAATCGCAAAAACGGTTGGTAATTTACCGACTGCTCAAGGAATTTATGATAGTATTATGCAGTTTTTAAAGCTTCATCATATAAATTTAGAAAACATGATAGGATTTACGGCAGATAATTGTTCGGTGATGATGGGAAAAATAAATGGAGTTCAAAGCAAGCTAAAACAAGTACTTCCAAAATTATTTGTAAACGGCTGCGTATGCCACAACATAAATTTAGTATCAATGGCAGCTGCAACAGAATTACCTGATGATATTGATAAACTAATCAGAGAAATAAACCATCATTTTTGTAACAGTCCATCTCGAAAAGAAGAGTTTAGGAAATATCAGGAATACTTTGGAACAGAGCTTCACGCTATTCTTAGGTATGCCTCAACCAGGTGGCTTTCTCGACAGGTATATTGTTTAAAAAATATCAAAACTTATATTTGTATCTAATATTATATTTGTTTATTTCATTTTAGTATGCAATAAATCGCCTTTTGGAGCAGTGGAATACATTATCGTATTATTTTGAATTCACGAGCTTTGAATCAAAATACGGAAACGAAAATGTAATGTTTATTTCCAATATGTTAAAAAGTCCCATCATTAAGTTATACTTTTTATTTTTGTCATATATACTTGATATAATAAATTCAGTGAATTTAGAAATGCAATCGGAACAACCTCGAATGCATATATTTATCCCGCGATTAACAAGTTTATTTAAACAAATATGTAGAAATTTTATTAGGAAATCGTCAATGGATTCAGTACCAATTAAATTGATTAACTTGAAAGAAAATCATTTATCTGACAATGATTTATACTGCGGTGCTCAAGTTGAATTATTTTGCCAGGAAACCGCCATTTCTACCATTACCGAATTTAAAACTAAAGTCCGTAAATTTTATATTAAATTTTGTGAGAATTTACGAACCAAAATTGATTTTGAAAATGAAGTATTAAATTTCTTGCCAAAATTTACTCCAGAGCATGTTTTATCTGGAAATAGCAATAGCATATTAAGATTGTTACAACTTTTGTTTTCTGATAAAGAACTAAAAATATCTGAAAAAATTAACTCAGAATTTCGAGCATTAGCGGATTATGAAGAGGTTAAAAAATTAAAAGAAAATAATATTTCTGAATTTTGGAATTCCGTAGGATTGTTTAAAAATGAGGTAGATCAGTTTGTCTTTCAAAATATTTACAGGATTGCTCAGGGTATTTTATCTTTACCTCACTCTTCTGCTAATGTTGAAAGAATATTTTCAATTCAAAATTTAGTAAAAACCAAATGTCGCAATCGATTAGCAGTGAGTACTTGTGAAGCTCTAATTCAAACAAAAGATTTATTAAAAGCAAACCACTGTAGTTGTTATAATTTCAAAATTCCAGTGGAAATGTTATCACGTAACATTAAAACACAAGTCACAGAAGATGAATTGTTAGTTGAAGAGTAAATCTCGAAAATATGGAATTATCATATTTTTATTTATTATTTATATTATTTTTATTTGTCATTATATTAAAATAACATTATTTGATATATATTAAAAAATATATTTATTTTGAAAATAATATTATATTTACATATTATACTTAATAATAAGTAGAATTATTTTTTAAAAATTAATGTGATATACATTAAATTAATGTGGTTGAAATTTCACGTTACTATTATTTTATTAATATATTTAATTTAATTTTTAAAAGAATTAAAATGTGAAAATAATTATAATATTCATATTATCTATTTCTGTAATTTAAATAATTATTGTAATATCGATTATAGCAATACAAAAATAAAATAAAAATTAAACCAATATGAAATCAATATTCCATTAATTCTAATATCATACGTTGGTTAAATATGTAGGTTTACTTTTGAATATATTTATTTATGCAATATCTGATTTATTTTGTTTTGTTTATCATATGAATATGAAGCAGTTGTAAAGTAGACCATACTTTTACACAATGAAGATATCTGACCACCCAATCATTTAAGAAATAATTTAACCCTTTTTTTAAAACCATCATATCGAAAAGTCTCATTAAATCTATGTTTAAAAGTGCCTTCATTTTTGCACCACAAGGAGAAAGTGTTGAAAAAAATTGTTATTTTTCCCATTTGAAATGTATGTGTTTGTTTTCTGTATATAAAATAAAGGGTACCAGATATTTTTTGCAATAAGTACTTTTTAGTACTATTTAGCTATACATTCCAGTACTTTCAAATTTAAGTCAATATCATCACTGTTGGTAAATGAGGGCTCGTCACGAGCATTTCGTATTTGCGTATTTCGTAATTTCGTAAATTTGACGTCTCTTCTGATTGGTTTAAATTATTTCCCCTAACCCTCAAGGCGCAAAAATGTATACGTCGAAAGTGTACATTTTACGAACAGTTTACGAACGTTTTTTTTTTACACTAATACACATACAATACGTTTCATCAACATGTATTTAGTATTATATACACACAACTCACCCACTAAACTTGCAGTTGCAATTGTATTTTTGGCTTTGTTTTCAATTTTTCATTCTAAATACAACTGCGCATCAAGATAATCTATAGTGAGAAATTTTGTTTGGTAATTTTTAATTTAATTTACATTTATAACCATTTAATTTTGTATATTATAATTGTCATTAATATTATTATAATTGTGTGTATTTTTAAACATTTTACTTTTTTGAAATTTTGCAATTATATTTATTGGCTTGTCGTCGTCGATTAATCTTTTAAAATGTTAAAACTAAAAGATTATAGAAATGTGCGAAAAGAAATAAATAATATTTATGAGAGTGCGCAAACTATCCCAGAACGAAAAATTATTCCTGCAAATATTAGTTGTGATGGGAATATTGTGCAGCAAGAAGATTTAGAAAATAATAATAGCAATAATTCTATTTGTATATCAGATGATAGTGTTGGGTACTCTGATTTTAGTGAAAGTAGTTTGCCGGCTAGCGAATGTGATTTTGAAATAAGTAATTTGGAATATGATATTTGCCGATGGAGCGTAACCCACAATATTTCTAGGGAGTGTGTAAATTCATTATTAAATATACTTCGCAAATACCATCCTGAATTACCGAAAGACAGTAGATCTTTAAAAAAAACACCACGCAAAAACACTAACATTATTCCAATGGGCAGTGGATCATATACGCATATCGGTTTAGAAAATCAAATACGGTTATTTATAGATCGAACACAATATAAAGCTAGTGAGTTGCTCATAGATATTGGAGTGGATGGAATACCATTAACTAAAAGTTCAAAAAGTCAACTATGGCCTATACTAGCTAATATTGTTTCCCATAAAGAGATTTTTATAGTTGGTATTTACCATGGTTACAAAAAGCCGTATTCAGCGGATGAATTCTTGGAAGCATTTATTAAAGAGACCAGGCATCTACTTGAATATAATATTGTGCATAATTGCCGGACCTTCACTTTAAAAATCAGGGCGTTTATATGCGATGCACCCGCAAGGGCTTTTCTATTGGGTAAGCAAAATTATATATTTCTTAATTCTTTTATTAATCCTTGTAATCATTTTAGGCATTAAAAGTCATTCTGGATATTATAGTTGTACTAAATGTACAATAAAAGGATCCTATACGGAACACAAAATTTGTTTTCCTGGATCTGAATACATATTAAAAACAGATGAAGCATTTCGTAGCAAAGCATATAACGATCATCATATTAAATTGAATATTGCATTAGATAATCTACCAATTGGGTGTGTTAGTCAATTCCCCATTGATTATATGCATTGTGTTTGTTTAGGCGTTATGCGACAAATGCTAAACCTTTTCTTAAATTATAAGAAAAAGAAGTTCTCCTTAAAACGTAATGCGATAGACAGAATTAATAAAAATTTGGAAATAATACGAAAATGCATTCCAGTAGAATTTCAACGTAAACAGCGGACGTTTCATGATCTTAAAAATTGGAAAGCATCAGAATTTAGAACATTTTTGTGTTATACTGGAATGGTAGCTTTTCATAATGTTTTGGAAAAAAAGTATTACGAACATTTTTTAATGTTAGTGTGCGCTATTCGGATTTTGGCTCAACCAGATAATTGCTTACGGAATAATGAATGTGCTGCAGAAATGCTTCATGCATTTTGTGAAAGATTTTGTACATTATTTGGAAAAGAACATATTTCTTATAATGTTCATAATTTATTGCATCTAGCAGCAGATGTCAAAAAATTTGGACATCTAGACAACTACAGCGCATTTAAATTCGAGAATTATATGCAGCAAATAAAAAAATTAATTCGAAAAGCCTCACAGCCGCTAGAACAACTAAATAATAGGTTGAGCGAGATCAATAATATTCAACAAAAGATCGAGGAATATAACTACCTACCAGTTTTTACACTAAGTTCACATTATCCAAATAACTATTGTTACGTAGATGGAAATATTTTAAAAATCAACGAAATTGATAGCAAACAATTGAAAGGCAAATTTATCGTTAACCGTGAAAATTTTTTCGAGTATCCAATATCATCATCTGATTTAGGCATTTATTGCAATAATATTGAAGAGTATACAGTAGAATCAAGTACAAAATGTTTCAACCAAAATAATAAAAATACAACTGAAAATATTAATGTATATATACCCATGCAACATTTATAAATACTTAATATGTATATTTCAGATAATCTTAAATTATATTATGGAACATTCCGAAGATATTTTTGAATATACCGATACGGAAATGAACAATTATTCGAATGAAAATTCACAAAATTTTGAACAAACAACTTCCAGTGCACTGAAATTTGTATACGTGAAAGAGCCACAAAATTTTAAAATTTATAGCGAAACAGAAAAATTTGGTGCAGATTCAGAAATGAATTATAGAAACTTTTTAAAAATAAATACCAATATGGAACCAGCAGTATCAACACAAAAAATTTGTACACAAAAAATCGCTGATCAGCCTTCAACAACCGGTACTATAATGCAACCAAAACCTCTTCAAACACCTTCTAAGTCTATTGCACTAAAATGTACGCATAAGCCTGAAAGGATTGATTCCAGAGTATCTTCCGCTGCAACGACAACATCACAATCACAGATTCAAACAGAATCAAATTCACAACCGGATTTAGTGGTGTTAATTAAATCGGTGCTACGGGAAATTAAATTATTACGCAGAGAAGTACAAAATAACAAATGTAAGTGTTCGATGACTTCATGTGATTCAGATGTGCAAACTTCAAAATTAAATATACCGGCTACTTCTATTGAAGAATTTAAAAATTTGGAAAATGAAGTCAAACAAGATTCTATTAAAGAGAAATTGGTAGTACGTATTAATTACGCATTATTTATTAATAAATACATCTTTGGTTATTTAAATAGATATTCGGAATAATATTTTGAATATTTCTTATAGTTACAACATCTCAGAAGCACATCAGATACAACCCATGAAAAATATATTCGGCGATGTCTTAAAAAAATAATAACTGACGAAGCAGCCTGCAGTTTCTCATGGCACGGGCAACATAACAACATTCCAGTTAAATCATTTACGATTTTAAATATTTTAAAAGGTATTATCTGTTATTGGTAGTTATTATTCTATAGTTAAATGTCTTTATTTTATTTTAGAAGAAACAATTGCCAAATTTAATACTGTTCGTAGTAATGACGTGGAGACTGTAATTAAAAAGTGGTTCCAGTACGCCAAAGATCGTCGGCGACGAGAAAAAAAATAATTATGTAAATCGGCTTCTTTTTATGTTACTTTTTATTTATTATTTGAATTTTTCAATTAATAAGGAATTATTTTTATTTTTTATGTTACCTATTTTTAATGTTACCTATTTTTTATGTTACTTATTTTTTCATATGTAAATGAATTTTCTTGAAAAGGCAGAATTTAAAGTCCTTTAATTTGTCTAGTTAAATGCCATTGGTGATATGAAATAATTTAAGCGCTTTAAGTATCCTTGAACTTGAAATGTGATAAAATAATTTGTTATACAATTTAAAGTCGCTAAAGTAGAAATGTAATTTTTAAACTGAGTAATTTAATGGATATATTATTAGTGTATCCATAAGTATATTATATAAGTATTAAAAAAAAAAAAAAATATACAAATAAATTATATGTACGCTTGAATAGTACATTTACAATCAAAATAAATTTAATTTAAAACATAATTTGTTTGTATTTATTATTTAATAATTAATTTCCATTTAAAATTATATGTCTGGGGACGCATTCTGAACTTTACGTAAATGTTACACCTAGATGGCTCATAAATGTTACGATTAAGCCGTTCGTAAATGTAACGTTTAAACGTACACATTATGAACAGTTTTATACACACCAATACATACAAAAGTCTTCGCAAATGTTTTTCACTTCTCATGTGAAAAAAGTACACCTTACGAACTATATCCGTACTGTTTTAGTGTACAGTTTACGAACACCTCAGTAGAATGAAGTCTTCATAAACTGTACGTTTATGTTACGCCTGGTCTGGAGGGAAATAAGCAAGAAACGTCAAAAATAAACATGCTCACAGGGTATTTTTTTTCGTAATTTCTTTAGCGAATATGGTTATTGCTGGATTTAAAATTTTTTCTGTGATTACTAGTGATTTTTTGAGTAAATTAAATTAATTTATTGTTTATATGTACTTAAATTTACTGATGATTGCCTTCAGTATTGTTTTTTTGGTGTGAATTATAAATTACATGAAAATGAACTGTAGACAATCTTGGCCATTTCCCAAAATTTGCATTCTTATTTATTTCTATTTATTAAAAATCACAATTAATCACAGAAGATACGTTATTTAACAGCTGAAATATGTTAGATTTAACTGAGTGTTAAGGAAAAACACTACCTAGTTTACTTGAAACTATCTTAAAACGTACGAAAATAATCTAATTTTAATAAATAAATAAATCTAAAGAAAAAACTCAAACGACGAAATATCCTACCTACCTAAAGATTACGAATTTTTTAATTACATATTTGCGGTTTTTTTTTGTACTTGATTTTCTCAAAACAATATACCGACTTAGCGTAGCCGGAAGACATTTCAATTAAATTTTTAATAGAAATCATTTAATAAATATTTGTAGTAATCACAACAAAAAATTGTATTTGTACCTCTTCATACAAAATATAGCTGGTTTTTCAATAAAGCATATAGGGAATTTGTCTAGTTTCAATCTATAATTTTAAAATTTAAACTCTTGATGAAAAACATTAGGGCTCGTCACGAGCATTTCGTATTTGCGTATTTCGTAATTTCGTAAATTTGACGTCTCTTCAGATTGGTTTAAATTATTTCCCCTAAATAGCAGGAAACGTCAAAAATAAACAAGCTCACAGGCTATTTATTTTCGTAATTTCTTCAGCGTATATGGTTATTGCTGGATTTAAAATTTTTTTGTGATTACTAGTGATTTTTTTGATTAAATTAAATTAATTTATTGTTTATATGTACTTAAATTTACTGTTGATTGCCTTCAGTATTGTTTTTTTGGTGTGAATTATAAATTACATGAAAATGAGCTGTAGACAATCTGGGCCATTTCCCAAAATTTGCATTCTTATTTATTTCTATTTATTAAAAATCACATTTAATCACAAAAGATACGTTATTTAACAGCTAAAATGTGTTAGATTTAACTGAGTATTAAGGAAAAACACTACAGAGTTTACATGAAACTATCTTAAAACGTACGAAAATAATCTAATTTTAATAAATAAATAAATCTAAGAAAAAACTCAAAAGACGAAATATCCTACCTAAATATTACGAATTTTCTATTTACATATTTGCGGTTTTTTTATACATACTTGATTTTCTCAAAACAATATACATACCGGCTTAGGCTATCATCCGGCTTTTAATATCATTTAATAAATATTTGTAGTAATCACAACAAAAAATTGAATTTGTATCTCTTCATACAAAATATAGTTTGTTTTTCAACAAAGCATATAGGGAATTTGTCTAGTTTCAATCTATAATTTTAAAATTTTAACTCATGCTGAAAAACATTATTACGAAAATATTTACGCAAATAAGTAGCCCGTGAGCGTGTTTATTTTTGACGTTTCTTGCTTATTTAGGAGAAATAATTTAAACCAATCAGAAGAGACGTCAAATTTACGAAATACGAAATACGCATATACGAAATGCTCGTGACGAGCCCTATTCTTACGAAAATATTTATGCAAATAAGTAGCCTCTGAGCGTGTTTATTTTTGACGTTTCTTGCTTATTTAGGAAAAATAATTTAAACAATCAGAAGAGACGTCAAATTTACGAAATACGAAATACGCAAATACGAAATGCTCGTGACGAGCCCTATGGTAAATCGTAAACGATATTTTGTATGAACAACAAACACCATTTTCGTATCGTAAACGAATTGCTTTGTTTAGAGGGATTCTGATTTTTTCTGTCAAAAAGCTATCGGTGAGCAAACGGAGAAAATTACCATATCCACCTTCAGTTAATTCATGTCAATCGAAAGCACCTAAATTATTATAAATCACAAAAAATGCGAATTCAAATCAAAACATAACCATCCGCGATACGATCAACCAATTGATATACTGTAAAGACTATTTACCATCTTACATATCATAAAACACAAAAATAAAAATAATGTCGGTGATGTGGTCATCCATATTGTCCAAATGAAATGAAATCGATTAATCAACCAAATAATTTGATTTTAAATCGAGCTCAATTCCTTAATCCGACTATAAAACTACCCCACACCGACTCTACATACCTTGGTACAAGAAAATATCATTTAAACGTAGCACGCACTAAAAGTTTTTTTCTATTTATTCACAAAAAAAAACACCGTCAAAGCAACCATATTCAATAAGTGCTTTTCACTCAAAATTATAAATGTTTTAAATTATAAATGTCAATTATGATAATATTAACAAACGTTTACATAAAACTATCTTAAAACGTTCATACGAAAATAATTAAATTTTAATAAATAAAACTAAGGAAAAAACACAAACGAAAAAAGATTCAACTGAATTATGATAATAACAAACGAGGCGCTAGATTTATAATTTGTTATTCGTGAATTAAATTCCAAAATTGTTTATTTTTTTTACACTTCGTAGCCATAAAAGTTTATGTTGTCTAGTTTATATACCCAAACAAACTTCCTCCTCGACACGACAGCCCGCCTTGGCGCCTTGACATTGACAACTAAACTAACCTTAAATTTAAACAAAATATGTTTGGTTTGTTTATCATAAAATAAATTTGCTTCTACGTTCTATCTTCTTTGGGGGGATTGGGAATATTGGGATACGTTCAAACTTGGAAATCAAAAATCCCACAAAACAACTCTACACCCGAGCAACCAAAATAAAAATTAAATTCATTTACCCGAGTGACCAAAAATGGTGATTACAAAATTTTAGACCAGTTTTCAAAAAATAATTACGTTTTGTCACAAAACAACTGACAATTTAGGGAAATATTTTTTCGTCTAATCGGTAATTCGTGTATTGATCAAGGAAAGGACAATAATGTCAAATTCTTTTCGCCAAAAAACATCAAAAAAAATTGATGTACATCGAAAATCATGTACTTTTCGTCATAAAACATAAATGTTTTTCGATGTACATCAATTTTACGAAATGTATATTTTTTCATAAATCAACTACAACAACAAATTAGAAACGTTAATTTTTAGCTGTCAAAGTTGTCTGAGGTTTTGTGTCTTGATTTCATTTTAATTGTTGTGTTTAATTATTTTAATCGTATTAAATAAAGTTTTCAATATAAACAGTTTTTTCCGTTTCGATTTTTTATCCTTTTATTTGTTGTAATTATTTTAATTGAATTAAATAAAATTGTCAATATAAACAGATTTCGCCGTCTCGATTTCGAATTGATTTTGATAGTGTTTTGTGTCGAGTGTATTCAGTGTTTTGTTTTAAAATTTGAATAAAATAAATATATAATTTATAGAACAATTATGGAAGAGGTAATTGCGGAATTGGTGGCATCTTCATCGTCACAATTAAAATAATTTAACACAACAAACAAACAAAAGAATAATAAAAATCGAGACGGAAAAAACTGTTTATATTGGAAACTTTATTTAAACGATTAAAATAATTAAATAACAATTAAAATGATATAAAATCAAGACACAAAAAACTCGTATATTCCCAACTTTGACAAATAAAAATTGAAGTTTCTATTTTTGTTGTTGTACTACAAACTTTGTCAAAAAACCACATCAATTTGTTTCATGTACTTTTCGCACCACAAAATTTACATTGATTTGAAAAAACGAAAAGAATTCGACATAAGCTTATTTCAATAGTTTTTTCATCACAATTCACAACACTATTTACACCGTTATACACAATTCTATTTATACGATTCACACTTAAATTATCAGTCTCATAAAAACCACCAATATTAATAAAATTGTTTGTAAAATTCCTGGATTTTTCTTTATTGCCCAACACTGTTTTTAAAACAGATTCCTTTAATTTTTATTTTTTTATCAATAGTTCAATCAAATAGTTTGATTGACCTTATAATTTCCAGATGCATTAAAATAAGGGGAAGCATAAAGACGGCCGTTTAATCGATGGTGCAATGCATTTAATCAAACGCAGATATTTTATGAGAATAATAAGTTAAATTTTGAAAAATCTTCCTCATGAATACTAATAAAAGTCATATCAATATTAGCTTTAGTTTATAAATAGCATTTTGTCACGTAAATTGTTTGGCTCTTACTTTATAAATCATAGCTTGAACAAAAATAAAATTATTATTCATAAAACCATTTACAAACTTTATATTTTTAATAGAAAAATTACAATTTTAGTAAATGGTATAAAATGACATTTTATCCGCCGCCACGAAATTCAGCAGCAAAAAAAATCGTCGTTCATCGCTAGTTTATAATTTTGCACAAACTATGATTTCCTTGCACTACAAAAGGAAAAAAACGTGTATTTAAATTTGTCACCGACGCGCCGCGCTTGGTGTGAGAGAACGTTTTCAGAGCATTCACAATGAAAAGTTTTTTACTTTTTACTTACAGGTTTGTATGGATTTCCAATATAACGAGCAAAAATTTCTGTTCGTTAAATTGCAAATTCATACAAACCTGTAAGTCAAAAGTAAAAAGTTTTTTCATTATGAATGCTCTGTAATTTTACTGCTCTTTCAAAGCTTAATACCCCAAATACGTAAGCGGCCTGACTTCGCTTCTCTTCGTCTTTCAGAATTTTTGCAACCATATAGGCGCCGCTAATTTGACATTTATTTATATGAAAAATTTTGTTTGGGTTTCTACAACAAAACATTTTCATAAAAAACTATTTGTTTAATGACTTATTACGAACAAATGTAAGTTCAAATTTAGATTTTTTTTACAATTGTCTTTCTCATATGCCCATTTGGATGTAAAATTCAGCTAAAATTAGAGATTTCCAAGCATTTACTTTAAAAACAACAATAAATATAAATGTCATTCATTGTCTCAAAAAATACAACCTTTGCTAGTTTGACGCCGCTCTATGTGTTCGATCTTATGGAAATACATGTACATATTCTAATTTTGCGCCACTGTTCGCTCCGTCAATGTGTTTGGGTTCAGATAATGATAGGTTTCGTTAGTTTCGAGAGGGGAAGTCAAAGATCCAAATAATTTCTTTACTACCAGTTTATTTCATTGTCAAAATTCTAGATGTCAATTTTATTTTTTATGTGACTTCACAACATAACCTCAAATTTTGTTTGATAATAAATGGAATGAATGAATTCATCCAAACAATATTTTGTTAATAAAAATAATTAAAATAAAATTCGCATAGGTACAAGTTTTTCTTACATTTAAAATACCATTTTTATATTAAAGCAATCATTTCAAATAAACATAGCTAGTGCTTAATTTTTGTGTTATATGAAAAGTGAAATTCGTAAATGTCAAATGAGATAAAAAAAAATATTTTTGTGTTATGTATTTATTTTTAATTTCCTTGTGAATTTATTAGTGTAAATCGAGCTATTTATAAATTTTAGTATGGCAAATAATTGAAATATTAATTTTTGTGTGATATCTCGCCTGGAATTAGCGGTAAAATATGCAAGAAAAGTTGAATAAAAATATTGTCGGGTTCTCAACCGTGGAAGCGTTGAGTCGTCTCCAGGATGATATTGAAGATGTCCTGCTCGAGTATGAGAAGAAATTTGAAAGTGAAAAGTGTGTATTTAAGAAGGAGGACTTTTACATACAACATCGATTAATAAACATGGTTTATTTATAGGTGGAGCTTCAAATTATATTCCGTTTTCTTCCGAGGATATGAGAGCCCCTTATCATGGTTTCCCGTTCTAGCGACTATCTACGTAATCCTATGTCTTTTAATAACGAAATACTATTTTGCTAGCATAATTTTAATAATAATTTTAATAATAACCATTTACATGGTAATACACGAAGATAATTTGCGGCGAACGGAAATTTATCGCAAAACTCGTTCCGTATTAAATGATATTGATTTAGCGAAAATATTGTGCAAAGATTGGAAGGCAATAAACTATCCGCATTTATGTTCGCCCCTTTCGCCGTGCGTCACACTTCAATGGACTTACCGTGACGGTGAAATAGTAAATTTACCATGGGCCTTACTGGTACGAGGCGATCATATAATTTTACGTCCGGGCCAAATATCACCGGGTCAATGTACGGAAATCTCAGGAAAACGAAAATTTAAATGTGGCGAAACTTATGGATTAACACAACCGATTGAACCTCCAAAACGTCCAACGGCCCGGTCGCCGCTACCTGATTTAGTATGTATCATGGAGTCAACACCATATCTAGAGAATCTAAAAACTTCGTTAGATAATTTTCTTAAACGTCCTGCCACTATTTACAATCAACAACGGCATTTGCTGATCACGAAATGCATCCAAAGATTTGGGTTTTTAATCATACTATTTATAATTATGTGCATTGGATTTGCCAATCATTTTGGTATTCAAATTAAACTGTATCGCGAGTTAAAACCTACCGAACTCTTTATTGAATTACCTGCGATCGTTTTAATTCCTATATTACCTTTAGTATTTCCAATACTATGGATTTTGCTAAATTTATGGGGTACAGCCCGACTTGAGACATTGTTATCTTCTCCACAAACAATTATGCTTTTGGATCAAGAAAAATCATTCCAAGAGGATCTAGATACACCAACTTTGGATTGGGAGCATGCACCACTGCCAACCAGGGAAATTTTTTTAAATTGGGTTGAACTATTAAAAGGAAATTCGGATTTGTTAAGCCGAAGCGCAAATGTTGTTCAAATATTTGGATCGATTACGGTGGGCTTTGAACGAAATACATCGACTAAAACAAAAAAAAAATCATATTATCTAAATGTTAATTTTTGTAGGCACTATGTTGCATAGATAAAAAAGGAATTTTATCATGGCCAAATCCAACAGCAGAAAAGGTATTTTTTCTTCATGATGCAATGAATAATCTATCGGACACTTCGAGTGAATCTAGTTTAGAATCGGACACATCGCGGCATATGAAAAATGAAACAACGGCAGAAGTACTTGATCTCACGCATGACCAGCACAGTCCATTTAAACTGGAATTTGATGATCACGAATGGAAAACTCATATTAATTCATTAAAACCTTTAGGTATGTAAGAAATTTAAAATACAGTATTTATTATACTATGCAGTCAGTTTAATAGTTTAATTAAGCTTGGCTTATGGTTTATTCACATCTTTCATACTTCTGCTGCAAAATTCTTTCAATTCAGGTTAGGAATGTTATTCGAACTTACTCTTTGGCTGATTCGTTATTTAAAAGTGAGGTTTTTCCAAGGTTGTCGCGTCACCCATTTTACTATTGCTAGCTTTCTTCCGCTGGCACTACACTCAAATAGTTCGATCCACGACAAGAGAAAACCTGACATATTGACCGAGTGTACTAAGATCCCTTTCAACGTCATTCATTCATCGGATAGTCGGTGTCCTGTGAGGTATTATCCTTCTGAACATTGGAGTTTTTATGAATCCGATGATATCAACTTTAGCGAGGTCATTTCTGATCTCGTGATCCGTTCTACTCTTTAACTTGACCGATAGCTATCCTAATAATTTTACACTCAGTTACAGACAGTTTTTGCATGTTTGATGCTGTTACTGTCCAACCACCTACAACCAAACTTAATAACTGGTCTTATCAGCGCTTTGTAGATGTTTAATTACAGAGCTTGAAGTTTAGAGGGTTGAAGATTGCTAGCGTAAAATGCTCGGTAGCCTGCTACAATCCTCCATAAAATGTCTTCAGAAACAAAATTTTGGTCAGTGATCAGTGATCTTAGATAATTGAACTCGTTCACCTTCTCTACTATGCGTTTTCTGAAATGAACGGCGCGTGTCACCGTATATCGCACACGACATAGAATAGTGACACAATTCAAAAAAATGGGTTTTTGAGTTAATACGCCAGAAAGATGCGCTCGAATCGATTTCATAACTTTGAAGAGGGACAAATTCATATTATACAAAGCGCGAGAAGGCTTAATGTATCGTTCTTCCTGTTTAGGACGCCTATAGAGAACAGTGTATTAAAATCGAAATTGATATATTTTCTTTTGCGTTCCTGAAAACTAACTAACTTATTTTAATTTTATAAGCTACTAATAAAAGTTAATTTTCAATAATCAGTTTTAAAGGTAGCAATTCTTTGAAAATTTCACTAGTAGAAGTGCTCACTAGTAGAAGTGTTTTTAGTTCCATTGGAAGGAGCACCTCGTTCAGGGAGTTGATGTTGCGACCCAGAATGCAAATATCGTCACTGTACGCTAATAGCTGGGTTGATTTTTAATACAACCTATTAAAGCTGTGACGTGCTGACTGATGAAATATTCTAGCGATAGGTTAAAGAGAGTTTGAGACATTGGGTCTCCTTGCCGCACTCTAGATGTAGTAATAAAATAATAATATCTCGAAGGCTTCCAAAATTTTGCCTTCATTTAGCAACTTGTATGTTGAGCTGTTCATTAAAGGTTTGCACGTAGATACCAATTTTGACGGTATGTCCAGAGAAGACAAGACGTTTCATCACGTGTTCCTCTTCGTGCAGTTGAACCCCTTCTGCAAGTCTACAAATAGATCGTGAAGAGGGATATTCTTTTCGTAGCACTTCCCTAGCCTCAGAGTAAAAGTTTGATCGGTGGTTGATCTATTTGGACGTAAACCACATAGGCCAAGATCTCTTCGCTATATTTTGATAACTTTGCCGTGACTACGTTAGCCAAAACCTTGTAGCATGTGTTCAGCAAAGGAATACCGCGGTAGTTGTTCCAATTAAACGATCATGAAGAGGTGTCTTCCAGTAGCTCAAACATGCGGAAGAACAGGTAATCGCCACTCGTGTAAAAAAGAAATATAACCGGCTTTGATTGATTTTGAATTGTGCCACAATTTGAAATTTCACAAAAGAAGGAAATATTAATTAACAGATTTACTCTTTTTTACTCCCTGCGGAAATACATTTGTATTGGTATATCTACTTACTTACTTTTTTTTCGCTGGCGCTAATGGAGTGTTTAATTCAATGATCCTACATTAACCAGCAGTGAATTTTTCATCACCCCCGCCGGGAATCGAAACCGGGATCTCTCTGAGGTTAAAGCAAGCATGGCCACCGTGGATGAATATTCTTCATTGCTAAAGTTAATGATAAGTGGATTCTGATATCGCACTGCGTCAAGTCAATTGCGATATTTTGTTTTGTCCCGAATATAGTGAGAATCCAGTTTCGCGTAAGTACGCGTATGTAATAATACACGAAAAGCACGTCTCGATAATTCAGGATATTCTTCACGTAATTCACTCCAAATTGAAATAAAAGAAGTTTCATTTTTCTAATCAGTTGACGATTTACGGGAAAAGGATTATGCGAGGTTTTGTATTGCGAATACTTTACATAATATACTTATCTTCCTACAACGCAAAATAGAATGGGTTGGATGCGAAATCTCGGCGATAGTAATATCGAATTTAAAATCTCGGATTGCAATATATCAAAGTCATCTTTAATTGTATGCCTTAAAAGATAAAGCCAAAACGTTCCCAATTTTTACAGAAAATGGGTGCATTCAGCTCCGCCAACTGTTTGCAACATGTGGGGTAAAATCAACAGGTTAAGACCTGGACGCATTTCAAAATTTGTAATAAGCCCTTAGCATTTCGGAGGGATTTAGCAAAAAAAAAACAAAAATCGATTACAAAAACTTAAAAACTTTAATTTTTTTTTTCGTTGAAACTTAAATAATTGATAATAAAATGGAATATTTTAAAAGTGCAGTCTCCCTATTCAGAATTTACTATTTGGTTCATTTCGGGATTTCGTATCGAGGTCAAAAGTAAGGTCGTTACTTTATTTTCGACCATTTCGGAGTCGGTCGAACGACTTCAACTGTCTATAATTCAGCTATTTACCAATTTCTTAATTTATTTATCAATTTACACAACTTAACCCATACACACACCATTTTGAGTAGGATGCTTATTCACATAGTCTGTACCAAAAGAGTTTAAGTTACACACTTAAAAAAAACACATTGTAGCCTGGATCACAGCTCAGCTGAATAATTCTCTTGTAAGAACCTTTTTCTCTGTTGGAGGGGATCAGCATTTTTGCTTTAAATTCCCTCTTGAAAATGAGGTTTGCAAACATTCAACAATTCTGGGATTGGGTTATTTTGGAAATAAGTACAAAGGTAATTAATACACACTTAAAAAAACACATTGTAGCCAGGATCACAGATCAGCTGAATAATTCTCTTGTAAGAACCTTTTTCTCTGTTGCAGGGAATCAGCATTTTTGCTTTAAATTCCCTCTTGAAAATCAGGTTTGCAAACATTCAACAATTCTGGGGTTGGGTTATTTTGGAAATAAGTACAAAGGTAATAACCTCTCTCTCTCTTGTCTGGCGCTCACATTTTGGGTGCCACTCTGACGTTCAATTCCATCTGGTCTTTGCTAAAAACTTTAATCTTTTCGGACAACGGGTCGTTTTGGTTGGAGCATTTTCGCGCATCGTTTCTGTTCAAATGTTGAAAATCTAATTACATATGTAATTTAAAATAAATATTTCCAAAGAAAAATAAACATGCTCGACTGAGGTGAAGGTCAAAATCAAAGTGCCGACTAACTACTGTTTATTAGCAGCATTCAAAACTACGATTCAGTTTGTTTTTATTAGCTTTCGATTCTTTTAAATGAATTCTCTTTTCTACCAAGCCTGTGGACCGGTCATTTTTAAATTGTGTCAATTTCTGTGTTTCTTATTTCGGATCTAATCGATCTGAGAAAAAAAAAAAAAAATACTCAGATCGATCAGATCAATTCAAAATCAAAAAAAAACAGCAAATGTTACTTAAATTAAGGTGGCGGACCAATAGTCGGGTAAATTATTTAGTACAGTAAATTTCAATTTTGGTACACATTTACCTCAATTGGCGTACCAATTCTCTGAAAGTAAAAATGGTTCGGTGGAAACAAATTATGAACGCTGGCACAAAACGCTGGCTATTAGGTACACAAGGAAACGCCAAATATCTCTTATGGTTTTTCTTTAAAAGTAAAATTTATTTTACTATCTACGAGTACATATGTTATTTATAATGGAAACGCGGAAATTTTAAAAACTCACTAAAACGTCAAAAAGTCAACAACGTCATTAATTTTTTTTATCATATTTTACCCAACTTTTTAGTACAATTCAATTTAACCTGTACACTGTTAAAAAATTAGGTAAAAGAGGAATTTACCAGACTATTGGTCCCTACATAGGCTAAGATTCAAAATAATGCGTTATTTTGGTATTATTTTGCCACTGATTCCTTTAAAAATGTCCAGGGTATAAACAAGCTTCTAAATTATTTTATATCGTATAATTTAATTGAAAAAACTTTTCTTATGTAACAATGATTTTTAATAACACTTTAGAAGATTGGGTTAGGATTGCTCCTTCATCGGTTCCTTTTTAACAACAATTGTCCTATTATTATAATAATAGTTGTTAAAAAAGAACAGGCGAAGGAGCAATCCACAATCAATCTTCTACACCGAGACCTTATATACCGTACTATGATGAAAAAGTCTTTTCAATTAAATCACATTACAAAAATAACTTAGTAATTTGTTTTTATTATAAAATTTTTATTTTTGTAATGGCTTTGTCTACTGTTTCCATTAAATCACTGATATAAGCGATTCTTGAACATAATGAATTGTTGCTCTTTTTTACATTTTGCCAATTCTAAGTACAAGCGTTTAAAATTCAAATTTTCCGATTAAAATTCGAATTTTTACGAACTTCTACGAAGTGTAATTTTGGAGTACTTTTCAGTTTTCAGTTTATATCGCACCATCGGAACAATGAAACGATAAACTAAAAACATTGTTTTTCAGGAGAAGGCATTAAATTTTGAAATTGGGAAGGAATCTCGTGTAAAGACGTTTCTTTAAAGTTGAATAACTTGTGTGGAAGACCTGAAGGAAAATACTGGTTAGAAAAGAAAGTATAATCATGCAATTTAAACATATGAAAAGCACCTATCGTTTTATTGTTCAGATGATGCGACATATTTTTATTTATTTATTCAATACAAAAACAAAAAATTTAAATTAAGGTTTATTTGGTAAAATTAATATCTTTTCTAATTAATTACAGGTCTTGCTATTTTGGTAAACACATGCTGTCCGTTGACACAAGAGCATTATGCTAAATTTTGTGGCCATGTGAGCGCAATAGCAATGCTCGACAAAGATTTAATTCCAGTTACGAATCGGTATGCGATCGTTGAATCCAGTTTAAATAATTTTATGCATGGGTATGCTTTTATTCTAAAACCAAAATGCCTTAAATATATATTTTTATTTTGTTATATTTTTAGTTTATTACATAGTTTATCTCTATATAAAGTACATACACATATTTACTGATTATTCATTTTTAGTAATCATTTTTTATTGATTTGGTTTGTATATTGTGTAAACAGGATAATTATATAAAATATTGTTATTTTTTTATTGTTATAAAATTATATTATTAAACAAACCATTGTTTGAGAACAACTTAGGTACCATTCGAAACGCTAGAAAATACTGTCTTTTTGTGTGTTGTTACATTGGCCGATAACTTTTGAATGGTACTTTACATGTTTATAATTTATATTATCAATCAGCCATTAGGGCAGTAAATACTGTTTTACGTTTTCTTATTTTACATGTTCAAACTTTTTGCTTGAAGTTTTTTATTTTAAAATTTAATATTCGAAACGAATTAAATAAAGATTTGCATCAAATCTCAAATATGGCGCGATGCAAATATAAAAAACTAAAGCCGCGTTGCTTAGTTCAATGCTTTTCAAATTTCTAGATCCAGTTCTAAAATTTTCACATTGGAATAAACTTTTATTTGATTTGCCGTTTTATTAAAACTTCAAACAAAACGATATCCGGCTTTTGATCTTTCCTTTGTGATTAATCTGATTTCAATTTGCTGCTAAGTATAAATATGACCCATACAACAAATGCAATTTTTTTTTTTTTTAATTATTATTAAAATAGATTTAATATTTTTCTTTCTTCTAATAAATTTGAAAATTTTCAAATTCATGAACCAAAATTAGCCGATGTTTATGTGAATTGGCTGGTCAAATTGGATTTACACCACATGCTCGACAAATATTTCATTTGGAAGGTCAAATTGCTAGCTATCGGCATCTGCAACCAGATGTTGTGCGCCGTGACATACGATTTGCGAAATCGTTGCATTTAGCGGCTAAAGTTAAAGTAAATAAATCGATTTCTCAAATAGCACCAATTTCATCCGATTTGTTATCAATTAAATTTATATTTTTAATTATATTTACCTACAGGTTCCATTTCCACATTCGTTGTCGGTTGTGTTGCGTGAAACTTACGATGGAGCATTGCAATTATTTACACAAGGAACGGCTGATCTAGTATTGGATTGTTGTGATGATTTTTGGAATGGTAAGGATTTACGACCACTTGGTCCCCAGGAACGGAAAAGAGCACAGGACTTTTATCAACGAAATGCTCTTACCGCTTATTGTACAGCATTTGCTTATCGACCATTACGGCACGGCATCAGTGGCGCCTTAGCCGGGACAACGGTAGATTTAGCTTATTTAGAATTACCACCAGAGACTAAATATCGAATGGAACACGCGGCAATATCACATTGCGATTTTGAACGGCACGGTCAAATAACCCATTCAATTAGTACAGATTCCCTATTATTTTCTGGAAATAAGGAGGACGATATTGCGGATGTTGAAGGTTGTTTCGAAATGCAATGTCATCAAGTCTTTATTGGTATGGTTACAATGCAGTATCAAGCGCAGAACGATATTGTGCAGCTGGTCGAAAGGTTGGATCGGGCTTGTATTCGATTTGTACATTTTAGCAAGGAGAATGAATTACGCTCGAGAGTTTTTTCGGAGAAAATGGGACTTGAATCCGGTTGGAATTGTCACATATCTTTGTTAAGCGAAGAAACAAGCACCAAACCATCACCAAAAAGTTCCAATCATGTTGAACTTACACAAACCACATGCTCGAATAACGACGATATTGATAATCTGATGAATGGTGATTTTGAGTTAAATCGACTACTTCCACCGATTGGTCTAGAGTGTAGTAAACCGTTATCGTCTTCTGCACCCGGAGCTATATCTAACCAAGAAAATAATCTACTCCAAATATCGCCTTCAACTCACAATTCTGATGAAAGTTTTGAGATGAATCGTAAAACTTCCCGAGATTCTGCAATGGAATGCCAAACACAATACGATGATAATTGCGTATCACTAAGTTGCTTGACTGATAGTACGGAACAAAGTGCACCTGTTCATTTTGATATGTCTAATAGAGCTAAATTACCTCGTGGTATAGAAAAAATTCGGCCGCATTTGGAAAATGTTGATAATGTTCCACTACTAGTATCACTGTTTACGGATTGTTCGGCGGGCGCAACTTGCGAGATGTTAAACATAATGCAACAATATGGCGAAATTGTTGTGTGTTTAGGGTCAAGTGCGAGCAACTCGAATGCAGAAATATTCTTGCAAGCCGACTGTAGTATTGCAGTTGAACCACTTTATCCGCAGGTTTGTCAAGATTTCCCATCCTATACTGAATCGAATATTTACAACAATCGGAATTCATTAAAAAGTAATGAAAAAAAGGCGAAGCTTCTCGAATCGCGTTACGATACCCGGAATACAACGATTTCACCGGTTTATCTAAGTCGCATGTTAAACTCAATAGCATGTTCGATATCCGTTTGCCGTGATGATCCCTTGTCGATTGTTGGACTAATTGAATTATCTCGCCGATTTTCAAACGGACTGTGGAATTGCATTCAAGTAGTTATAAACAATCCAAAATTTTAATAAACTTTCTAATTTTTTATTTTCTTATTTTGTAGTTTTGGGTTTGTTGTGGCTGCTCATTAACATTAATGAATACATTAACATCCTTATTTATGTTACCACCGATGCTAAGTCCGATTTCCTTAATTTATTTAATGTGTATAGCAGTTCCTTTAATTTCAGTGCCATTATCCCGCATTACCTCGGATTCCGTCGTAAGTAATGTAATGAGTTATACGTATTTAGTAGTATAGTGTATAATGTTTGGCCATTTCATACAATTTTAGATCATGAAACAAGCTACAGGTAAAAAGCAGACTACTTTAAGTACCAGAACTTCAGTATTTGTGCTTTGGTGTTATGGTTGTAAATTTTTGCCTGTCATATTGATTATGGTAAATTTTGCTTGACGGTTATTTGATTGATTGATGATTCGGTAAATTTATTTTGATTTTCATTTAAGACACTTTCTTACATGGCATTTATTTCACATCCCATCAAAATTTTGAATACAAATTCTAATTTCGAATTGAACGTCCATATAGCACGAATTTTTATTCTTTTAAGTGTTGTGCTCCATTTCGGTAAGATTTATTCTTCGTGGTTTGTGTTTCATTTTCGGTTTGTTAATTACGTTATTATTTGACATTTCAGTTGTAATATCGATTAGTTTTGTTCATCGGGAATTTTCGATATGGAGGAAGAATCCTTTCTCAAATTATACTTGGATCGGATCCTGCTCAATTTTGTAATGCCGTTAATAATTTTCTGCTAATTTTGAAATTTGATTAATTTGTATTTTTATTTTAAATTCTAGATTAATTTTACATATTGTGATATGTCTTTATAGTGTATTTATTAATCGGAATATACTAAATGAATTGTCTAGCATGTGGCCAGTAATTTTATTTTTATTATTTTCAACAATCATCACATTTGCAATTACAGAAATTTGTAAATTAGAAGAAATCAAGTATGGAATTAATAAATGTCGGTTTCCGAAATTTCATTTATAATTTAACTTTTTTATTCCAGAGTAAATCTTCGATATCAAAGACGGGCTAGACTTGATTTTGGAACAAAACTGGGAATGAATTCGCCGTTTTAACAAACAAAAAACTGCAGTACATATTTACACTAGAATTTATGTGTAGAATTAAAAAAAAAGTTGAAAATGAGAAAAACCTGTAAGCTGTGAACATATTTTTTTGATTATACATATTTCTAGTAAACATTTTTAAATTTTGGTGGTTTTATTTATAGATATTTCCACCTCCCGCCCAAATTTTGTGTTAAAGTAGAAGAAAGACATAAGATTTCACTTCAAAATCTAAATAATGCCGTTCCCTTTCAATAATATTGCATTTCGTTGTTATGAATGACACCTTTTAGTTTATATTACGTAATTACCTGAAATCAGTCATAAACTTCGAACAACGAATTCATCAGAAAAACGGGGAGTGCGACCAGAAAAATTATCTATTTGATCAGGAATCATGGAATTGGCTTCCAGCGATTTCATACGCTGCGCAAACTTACAGTATTTCTGAAAAAGCTATTAAACCTCCGGGAATATCCACAACAATCACCAAATGAATCCTATACTCAAATGGAAATGCAATCAAGCACTTAAACCTATGAGATTATCTTTGAGAGAAGTAGAATACGAGGTTCAGGATAATTTAAATGAAGTATCGGTAATAGATTAGACCACCATTTACACTGGAAAGACGGGCTAGACGCGCGAAAATTAACAATATGCAATGGTAATGATCCGACTACTAAGCCTATACAATTTAAGTGGAAAAGACTGAAGAATTCGATCAAAAATTATCTAAGTCGAAAAAGTTAATGTTTAGCGTATTTCCTTGACAAATTTACAACAACAATTGCATATAATAAATCCCCGCAAGAATAACATTAACCCAAAAAAAAATTGGGTTTAATTAAACATAATTCTAATTCTTGGTTATGATACCTGCCACCAGAGTCAAAATACATAGTAAATTTATATTTTATTTCGAAAGGTTGGCTTTTGTCAATTAAATCAAATTGGCTATTTTCTTGGAAAACAAATTAACCCAAAATAATTCGAATTAAATTTTGGTCAACAAAATACACTTATTATCAAATTCACCTTTAGAGAAAAACGATATTTTGTTTTCTTCTTGGGTTACACAAGCTTTTGACAAAGTTTAGCACGATGAACTAATTAATATTCAAAATTAAAGTGCTTCCGCCTATCTGGAAAAATGTCTATGTAGTTCTTATAAACCAACTTGAAAGTGTGAAATCTTTTTATAACGAACAACGATATTTTCAATATAACGAAGTTCTACACTGAATTTTCATGCAGCCAAACAAATATGAAATTTGGTCAAATGTACTAGCTAATAGGAAAAGATAATCAATATTATAACTAGACAATAAAGTCCTACTACACAAAGCGATTCTCATGTTCATAAGGACATTTGGTAGTCATTTACGTGTTTCCACAAACGAATCAAAAAGAGAACACTTGCCACACTATAAGTCTAGAAATACATCACAGAATCAAAAAGGGTTCTTCAGTGTTCTTAATTTCGTTGAATGAAAATTTTCGTAACAAGGTGCAGCCCTGAGTTCAGTCCCCGCCACTTATAAAATATTTTGTTAATTGCAACATGCTTTGATCAGAGTTTAAAACGTGATGGTATTTCGCTCTTCATTTTTTGTAGGAGCAATAATAAAAACTATTCAAAAGGAATGATATTCTAATAAAAAAAATATCGCTCTGAAGAACAGTAGCATTTCTTTTTATTATATGGCTCTTGCTCTTCCGCTATTCCGTTTGTACAGAGTTTATACTTATCGCTCTTTATATAAATTTTCACTCTTGCTCCCAATAATATATTTTTCTCTATGAGTTTATTCTCTTTACCTTTATTGGTAAACACCTAAAAAAATTATTTCGCTCTTTCAAAATGATTTTTAATATTTATAATTATGATGACAGTCCCACGACTTTTAGCCGTATATAAAAATGTATTGGGCTGTTATGGAAATGGAAGCAAGTAAACTTGCAAACATTTTGCATGCAGCCTCCCGGCTACTCAATGTAGTGTCGAAAGATTTTTCCTCATTAAAACTATTAATATCTGATCAACGAAGCTGATTATCAGTTAATTTGATTAATGACATTTTCACAGTTAGGTTAGGTTAGGGTGGCTGTCCCAAGGACAAACATTTTTTGCTCAACTCTACTCATTGAACCATTCAGAGCTTACAACGGGACGTTGAACGCATCTGACGTCCGTACCATTGAGATCCATCAGGACGCGCAGGAGAGAAGGTCCTAAAAATTTCCTTCTGCTTTGTGCTAATCGGGGACACGTGCAGAGTAAGTCGGGTACAGTATTTTCTTCTTCAACATCCTCGCAGCTTCTACACTAATCATAGGAGAAGACTTTGTCTCTGCGCATGCTCACCTATGAGACGGTGTCCTGTAACAACTCCCAAGATCATGCTAATATGGCTATTTAGAAGGGCGCTTTGCATGCGCTTCTTAAGGTACAAGGATACTTACCATAGACACCAATAGCATCGTCATCCGCATAAGCAACTACCTTAAAGCATTGCCCCTCCAGGTCCAGTAACAGGTAATTGATAACTAAGTTCCAAAGAAGGGGGGACAAGACTCCACCTCCATCTTCTAAAAAGACTTGCATTTTTGACGAGAGCTTTGGAGCTGTTTCGACTACCAGCCCTTTATTTACCCAAAGTTCTACTCAGGGGAGATGCTACTAACATAGCTATATGAAAAGCATCAGATAGCTTGTCCACTAAGTCATTCAGCTCCAGTGTAGATACAGGGAGCTTTGGAATCGGTACTACTATTACCTAGAATAGTTCTGAAGGTATCCCAGTCGGTCTTACTCCTGTTTTTAAAAATAGCTGTATCTGTGGCTTCTGTAACCAATTCTTACCGAAGATAGAAGTGATCAGAAAAGGAGTGGTCATCAAACATTTTCCAGTTCAACTATCCTTAATAAAATGTGAGACATGCGTGATATCTAGTACCTCACCTCTCCCGTTTGTACCCGCACTTCCCCTTATCGTGTGGGGCGGATCATCTCCAAAACATCACTTGGATGTCTCAGCTTCGCAGGGATCCAAGCCCGCGCTCTACGCTTGCTCGGGATATCCTCCCTTGCCACAACCTCTAATATGGCTCCACGCTAAACCTCACCCAAGCTCCCAGACCGTGTGACATGGTTGACATGGTTTCTGTGCCATCCTCCATCTCTACAGTTCGGAGCAGGCCCCGAGCTCTTCCGCATAACCTTTACGAAGGTCGCCTCTAGAGCCATCTTTGGCTTCCCCTAATTGACAGGCGCAATAATCCCATCCTTCTGCACCCTATCTATCACCATAATAACCGGCTGGTCTTTAAGACCCTCGCTAAGAGGCCTGGTTACAGTCTCCTGCAACCTCGATCTTTTTGCATCTTTAGGTGATTCTTCCTGAGATCTCTGCCTTTTTAGTTGAGATCTCCCAGCGGAACCACCCTGTTTGTTATCAGTAATCATCATAGGCCAAGCGACCGTTTCCTTTTCTTTTATAAGAGTTTACGTGCTCTCCTTCTGGTCTAATAATTTGGTACTCCGGGACCAGCTTTGTTCGAACTTTTCCGGGACCAGCTTTGTTCGAGCTTATATCCTTCTTAATTCCTGCTGTTTGCGAACCAGACCTATCGGTCAAAGCTCGCCCAGCAATTGTTGTATTAGAGGGACGAGCAATATTTTTGCTTATGTCTCGCTTCATATCTGGCTTTCAGGGCCGGATTTAGAAGCCGATGTTCCTACAGCCACAGATTCCTGGTTTTTAAGAGTCCCGACCTCTGAGATTTTAAACAGATCATCAGTAAGAAATCCTACGAGTAGCGAGGAAAAAATAGTCATCTGTGCAGAGACCCGTGATGCATATTTATTATCCGGAGGGTGCCTGATGTCTGGATACACCGTTAGAGACTGAGCTAGTTTTTAGACTAGACCCCCAGCTAAGTTGGTTCTCAGCGTGACACGATTGATATAACTTAACCCAGTCAAGTTGTTTAGCGCCGTGTTTTAGTCTAACCCATCCAGTTAGAAAAATGACGAGCTAGTTCCCCGATGGTCACCAGGGTGGGGGGGGGCGGCAGGGTATTACGAATACCTGTGGAAGCTGCAAGATACGGAGCTGACAACAAGTATTAACTTCATTCCGCCAGGCAGCTTCACACCTAGATCACGATTCGTTTTAATAGTTAAGTGTAACTCACATTTCGAGTATCGAGGAATACTGAAGATATTTACAGTGCATTCACAATGAAAAAACATTTTACTTTTGACTAACAGGTTTGTTTGAATTTCCAACGTAACGAACAAAAATGTTTGTTCGTTGTGTTGGGAATTCATACAAACCTGTAAGTCAAAATTAAAAAGTTTTTTCATTTTGAGGGTTCTATAAGTGATTAAAAGCAATGTTTAATGTGATAAATATAAATATGAATTTTACAGTTCTTTGGAAGAGTGATAAGAAATCGAAAAGTTTGAATTCTGGCTTTGACAGATATAAAGAAAAATGTTGTGTCAAATCATTCGTTAAGCTGAGCACCTACAATATTTACCAATACGATCTCCTCTTTTTATTCGGTATTTTCGGTATTCGGAGCAAGCTATTGAGAGCCGTCAAGTGGCTAGAGCCAAATATTTTTATAATTCAAACATATTAAATTATTTGGGAATTAGCCGGATCGACGAATAGATAAATATTTTACGCAGAGGAGAAATTGTTAAGAGTTCTGCAAACTCAGTTTCGATCTGATGAGGATTATGAACAATATATTTTATATCAAGTTTTCACTGACCAATTGAATTAAAAATCATAGTTTCATCTTAAATAAATTGAGTTTACCAATGAGCAGCGGCTCAAAATTTAAAAATAGGTATAGAAAATAGACTGCTTCGGAAAGCATATATCGAGCGTGAGTAGAAAACCTTCTAATTGTTCGCTTAACTGGAAAAAGTCTCATATTTTAACTTTATTTCAAGAAAACAACAAACACTTTTTCCTTCTTCCAAAATTTATTTAATTTCAGGAAGCTTTGCAGCGATGATGTCCTCATTTTCAATCTTTTTGTCTTTGCTGGAAAGACAAAAATGTTGAAATGGCAACATCGTTGTTGAAAAGCTTCTTGGAAATAAATAAATTTTGAAAAAAGTAAAAGTGCATTTACTAATACGGTTCGAAAGTCTTATTACAAAGGATTGTATAACCAGGTAAGGATCAAGAATTTTCAGCTTCCAAAGGTTTTACGAGTTTTAAAATTTAAAATTATTATTTACCTACCTACTTGAATTTTGACAATTTTCAAAAATTTCACAATAGCTTATACCCACATTTTCGTTTCACTCGTTTCATTCCAACTGATTTTTGTAAGCAGCAATATTGAATCAAGAATCAATTCAACCTAGAATTATCGAGCATTGCGCTAGCACAAAAGTTAGTGTTGATGAATGAAGACGGACCCTTAAAATTTTCTTCAACGTTACTGGAGAAATTTAATTTATATACAGTTGCACTAAACGGTACTTAATATTTATGATGGAGATCATATCAAGATTACTTTACCAATTATGCAAATTTGTCTACACATCTATGTACATGATACAGCACAATTCACACGGATACAATCATTGAAAGTGTCAAAACGAATTTAGCAATTTTACTTATGGTTCGTTTATTTTTATGAGACTTAATGTTGTAGGCATATTTACTATTTATGTACGTCACTATAAATAATTAACGGGTATTTTTTGTTTATCAGCTCTGCATAAAAAACACGCATTTCTCGTTCTAAATTATTAAAAAAATATTTTCGGCTGATCCAAAAAATACAAAAATACTCATTTGCAGCATTCATCACTATAAAATTACTTAATTTTTGACTCCTTAGAAATTTTTGCTGAAACATTGTTGTTGAGAAGGAAAATGTTGCTTTCAAATTTACTGACGCGTTTCGTCCAGGTGATATGACTTCAATTTTCTGAGAAACTCTGAGTATGTATTATTAATCAAATTTTCCTCAGCATCATTAAAGATTGTTGCCATATAAACTTCCCAGCTGATGTTTAAGAGTTAAATGCCCAAAAATAACTTGTATTAGATATCTTCCTCGGGAATTTGTATATCTTAGTTCAGTGCGCATTACGTCATTTGAGAGTTGCCAGTAACAAACCTTGAGCTATCAATTTGTTTGATACTCTGAAGAACTGTGTAAGATCGCCGTGAGGCCTATTAAAATATTGGTATTTTGAGGGTCTGAAAACCACATAAAACTTACAGAATATTGTTGGCCGAGTGACGTTGGGTTGCTTACAATAATAATCAGCCAATCTCAATCGATGCAGCGGGTATGGATTCGACGGAAGCTGCTATATTCTAATTTTATTTTCGGAGACAGTTAATCTTTAATTTAATCTAGGTACAGGTATTATTTTATTGTGGTTATTTTAGTGGTTGGTGGTAATTACTGAGGAACTACCAATAAATTATGTATTAGTATCGTTAGATGTAGTATCTGAATTTAGTTTTGGTTAGTTTAGGTTTAGTTCACTGATGGGCTTGCCAGTTAGTCCAACGATGACAAACCTAGTAATGAAGCACGTTGAAACCGTTATTGTTAAAAACATTTTCCGTCGTTGATGATCATCGTTGATGATATTATTGCGGATATTGCAAATTTAGAAATTGATATTTTTTTGGACTCAATTAATAGTTTTGCCTCACGAATTAAATTTACATGTGAATTTGAAAATCAATGTCATTAAGCCTTTCTAGATACTATGTTAATTCGTAATGAGGATGGAAGTTAAATGACAGTTTTATATCATAAAAAAACCTGGTCAGATTGGTATCTAAATTATAACTCTTGGCTTCCATTATCTTACAAAAATAACCAGTTTTCTTGTTAGCTGAAAAAATTTTGAGATCAGAGGAGGATTTTCATGCCGAAAATTTGAAAATATTTGGTGAGGTTCTAAATCAAAATGGTTATCCGAGAAGTGTAGTTACTAGAGGTATCAGAGAGGCTATCGACAAACATAGCAATTTGAAGCAATTAATCGTTGAAAATAATCGCAAACTTTTCATTTCGGTCCCGTATGTTAAAATTCTTTCCGAAAAAAAAAAAATTATTTTACAAAATTTGGATATACAACTTCTTGGTAGAGCATTTCAAAGTTTGGACATGATTTTATTCACTAAATTAAAAGACAAAATTCCTATAGACTTACAACCAAATTTAATATATAAATTAAAATATTCTAAACAAAATTTTAATAAACGGGTTCGTCAACATAGTTATGATCTACGAATGAGTTTAAACCGTCACACAGCGCTTTATCGAATCATCTACTTAGAAGTAACCACTCGTTATCTATAGATGATGCTGAAATACTTGATTAGGAGCAAAATTTCAATAAAAGATTAATTTTGGAAAGCATTTATTTTTTGTTAAATATCCAGGAATCAAAGCATTATGACAACATTTTGTAGATCTTCTATATTTAAAATTTGTATACTTTAATTGTATAACTTAAATTAATTTTCGGTTAAATTGAGTTTTTTATAAATTTCAATTTCAATTCTAGTTACGTTACAAAAACATTCGTTATAAAAAATTTTCTTTGAAATTATAGTATAAATTAGTATACTATAAATTGTACCTTTGAGAATGACGGAATGTAGCTTCGAAACATCGGGTTTTTATAAAAAAATAAAGAGAATTTAAGCTAAAAAACCAAAAAAAAATATTTTATTATAAACATACAGCTTAAAAAAGTGAATTAAATAAAATTCGAGTCGAGTTTAGTTACATTTTCTACCGAAAATTCGTTTTGATGATTTATTTTAATTTTTAACTTTCTACATTCTCTTCCTGCATGTAAAATATTAACAATGAAATACTACCTTGATCAACAAGTTCCCGGAATAACCACCGTGTGGCGCTCCAATCGTTCCGATTTAAGTTCTGTTTTTTTTGTTAAGTTGGTACATTTGTTGTTGATATTCCCTCTAAATCTTAGCGTCATAGCTTGACATTTGCAAAAGTTACGTAGTCAAGAGTACATCTATCTCTGTGTGTGTTGGCGATTATTTAGAATTTTAGAAATTATTTACAATTTTAGACATGATTTGTGAGGCTGAATCCGATCCCATATTCATCAAAAGGATCATTACTGGAGACGAGACGTAGGTTTATGAGTACGACACGCAATCCAGACATCAGGCAAGTGAATAGCGTTCACCTAAAAAAACCACGTCGTTTTCAGTCAAAAAATAAGGCAATGCTCACGGTTTTCATGGATTACAACGGTGTAGTGCATCATGAATTTTTGCCAGAAGGCCAGACCGTAAACAAAGAGTATTATTTGGGCGTTATGAGACGTTTGCGTTAAGCAATTCGCCGAAAGAGACCAGAATTGTGGGCAGAAAACTCGTGGATTTTGCACCATGATAACGCACCGCCGCATAGTGCCATCATTATTCGTAATTTTTTGACGAAAAATGCAACAAATACCATCCAACAGCCACCGAATTCACCTGATTTGGCTCCCTGTGACTTCTTTCTATTCAATCGAGTTAAAAAACCATTACGGGGAACGCGTTTCAGCAGCCGAGAGGAATTAATGGAAAAATCGCCAACACACACAGAGTAGATGTACTCTTGACTACGTCTTTTGCAAATGTCAGGCTATGACGCTAAGATTTAGAGGGATTATCAACAATATATGTACCAACTTAACAAAAATAACAGAACTCAAATCGGAACGATGGGAGCGCCACACGGTGGTTATTCCGGGAACTTGTTGATCAAGGTATTATAATTATGCAGTTTTAAACACAAATAGCCACATTTTACGATTATTTTCATTATCGTGAATCGCGTTCAGTCTCATTGGTCGTTCTTAATTTGTTTTGATTATTTTTATTGAGACGCAGTAGAAGTTTTAGAATAAATTAAACTTTTCCAATTCTCATCCTATGGATGTGAAGTTTTCCACACTTTTTTACACAGTAATACCAAAGCATTCCTAGATATACAAGCCGTCAGGATAAAATTCGAACTTAATATAAGGGGGATATGATATATGAAAAGTTATGTTGTTTTAATATCGTTTTCAAAATGAATTTTGATTTCTACGTTATCAAGAAGAATAATTGATAAATATATGATTTGAAAATCAATTATGAAAATATTGTTTTTAGATATGTATTTAATTAATGTTTTACTAAAACCCGTTTAATTACAAACACATATTTAAACCTCATGACGTCACACCTTTCGTTCGTGTTTTTTTTTATAATAAAAAAATGTCGATAAATAGCAAAGAGTTTAAACTAAAGAGGAGAAACAAACTTTTTTTTCTTACAACATTTAGTTTTTATTGTTGTTAAAGAGTGGTTGTGCGTAGTTTGTTTATTTCTGGTCTATTGTATTTTAAAGTCTTTGATAAATAGTAAGTAAAGATAGATCCGCACGACGGGTTTTTACAAGTACTTTTACAAATGTGTCAACATTTGTGACAATTTTTTATGGCCACTTGTTGTGTTTTTGCTTTTGTGATTACATCCTCACATATGTAATTTTCGAAAATGACTTTTATCCATTTTGGTATGTTTTTACACAAGGTATAACCACAGAAAATTAAACAAATGTCATCATTAACCATGGTTTTGACCGTAATTTTTGCTTTTTTTTTTATTTTAATTGTAGGTATTCATGAATCTAAAGAAATCAAAGTCGCCTGGTCATAAATTAATCTATCGCCGTCCATATTAATATTGAAAAACATAAATGTTTTTAATGACCGTGTGCACACTTGTATTTTTTGACATATTTTCGTTTGTTAGAACATAACTGAAAACACATCGTGCGGATCGACCTTAAGATCTTACGTATATTTTTCACATAGATATACAAAGAAAAAGTAAGTTTGTACAATTTTATTTTAATTATATTAATCAAATTACTAAATTTATGTTATTGGTTTTAAAATATGTTATACCCAAAGGTTTGGTTTAAATATAAACCTAAAAATATTTTCTGTTACGAGTATTTTTCATTCATAAAATTTTAATCAAAAATGTTTAATTTTACTTTGGTTCTTATGGGAAATCGTAAAATGTATCCCCCTTAAATTAAGCTTCTTTTAAAATTGGTCTGAACCTGATGGCTTGTATACTTAGGAATGCTTTGGTAATACGTAATCATATTGGAAAATCCAAATCATATTGGATTCTAACTAATTTTTCATGTGTTGGTACGTATTGTGCACCGGTATGAATCCGTATAATATAATTTTACTAAATAACGATATTTAGTATTTGATATTACTACACAACGGTGTAATCTAATAAACTGAATTGTTTAATCTCAATTATATAATCAAAATATTATAATATCTATAATAAAAACAGTTTTTAAGTAAAGCTGTAATTTAATTTAATTTATTTATGTAATTATAGATTATGAAATTAGTTCATAAATATTTCTCCAGTTTCGCTAAAAGAATGTTTTGAAGTTTTGCTAAAAACAGCTATAATAAAATTGAGATAAATTAAATAAAAATTGCCACGATATGAAGTTTAAAGTAATAATAATAATTTACAATAAATTGATGTCATGTATTTTGAGAAGGATATAATCCATAACCCTTCAATATCTAGAAAAACTATGAAATAAAAAGCTAATTTTGACATATTTATAGCTAGCTGATTTATCAACTAAATTTATTATTAAATTTATATTTTCGGTACAACTTACAAACGTTCTTGCTAATAAATTTTCAAAACAATGGACATAACCTCATAAAATATGAAAAGTTAGTACATTTTTATTTGTAGTTTTCTTAGATATTAAAGGGTCAATGGATTATTTAGTTTAAATAAAATATGTTAAATAGTATTTTAATTTTTTAATGTAATCTTCAACGTATTTTCAATATAAATTTAAGTCACAATTTTGCAATTTAAAAAATAAATGTAAACAAATAATTGTTTACACGGACTAGCGTAAAAATTTTCTTGTAATAAAGTTCATTACTTAGCTTGTGTCTGTTATACAATTTTACTCTAATTAAAAAATAAAAATATTTATTGATGAATATGGATATGAAACTGATAAATTGGAATGAGCACTCCTCGCCAGAGATATGAATTCACTTTCCGACAGTACATGTAGTATCTGACCAGGGGAATAAATTAATCTGGAAACTTTAGATACCAATTGAGGTTTTAACTGAAACTGGTAAATGGGCCTTATCACCCCTTGCCAGAGATTTGAATTCATTTTTCGATAGAACTACTCCCCTATCCAGGAGAATAAATTAGTCTGTAAACTTTTTATACCAATTGACCTACTAACTACCCCCTTTCCAGGGGAATTAATTAGTCTGGAAATTCAGGTACCAATTGAGATTTTAGCTGAAACCGATAAATGAATATTAGCACCCCTTACCAGTATCCAGGTGAATAAATTAGTCTGGAAACTGTAGGACCAATTGATATTTCGTCTGAAATCGTTTCAATGACTGTTAACACCTACTACTAGATATTTGAACTAGGGATCCGATAGTACATGGAGTAGCTGCTTAAAATTGTTGTCCATTATGCCGATTGACTATTTCTTAAACCAAGGATTAATTTAAATTGGATATTTTTTTCTGGCGATTAATACAAAAATTGTTAAAACTCATTTACTTATTTACAAACACAACAATTATGTGACAAGACAAATGGAACAATTTGTTATTAAATTTGGAAATTTATTTCAACAAAAATGGATAAACCATTATGTGTCACAAAGAGGTATTAACCACTACATTAACCACTACTAAAATATTTGTCCACGAATAACGTATAATCTACTCATAATACATTTGTTTCTTCAATTATAATGATATCCATTTTTCAATGCTAGTTTATCTAGTAGTTCTTCCATTATTCACTATTACCAAGTAAATTATTCATTTCTGAAATTTTATCTAGTATAGTCTCCTGCCATTTTCAATATAATTAAATTGAGACGTCAAAA
This sequence comes from Tipula vernalis, assembly GCA_958295665.1. Classification (NCBI taxonomy): domain Eukaryota; kingdom Metazoa; phylum Arthropoda; class Insecta; order Diptera; family Tipulidae; genus Tipula; species Tipula vernalis. The sequence continues at coordinate 331,226,281 of OY282558.1, read as the reverse complement.
TGTCGACGGAAATTATTTTAGGATTATTTCAAGAATTTCATTATAAAATACAAATTTTTTATCGATCGTGGACAAAGTGTCGTATTCTACTCGCATATAATGGCTGTTATTCACTCAGATGATTTACTTACGACACTCACCTATCGGCTTGTGTCGGTAAACTTCATCTTCGTGAATAACAGCTATCGTTATTTGCTCGTTGAATAATATACTATTTTTTGACTGATTTCACTATCGCTATTATTTTCGTATGAAACTAAAGCAAAAATTAACAAACATACTACCTTGCTCAACAGTTCCCGGAATAACCACCGTGTGGCGCTCCCATCGTTCCGATTTGAGTTCTGTTTTTTCCAGAAAAATGGACATATGTGAAGTTATCCCAGGATTTCATCCCAGTAAATGAAAAAACTTGAATCAGGCAACCCTAGAAAATTTAAAGCCATATTTAATATTATGTGAAGTTAGCCCAGCCCAGGATTTTATTAAAATTAGATTAAATACCGAAATTACATAATATCCAACAAAATAAAATCCACATCCAAATTAATAAAATTTAAATCATCACTGATACCATTAGCTTAACTTAGAAAACATTTCATGGCAGACCATTTTTTGCAAACCAGACGAATATTTGTATCGAAATATAAAAATGAATGAAACTTCTCAGTCCATGGCTATATTTCGGTCACTTAAAAGAATACGATAAAAGATTTTGGTATGCCCATCTCAAAACTGATAATCACTTACACGAGGCATTTTTAGTTTTTTCAAACCAGACGAATATTTATATCGAAATATAAAAATGAATGAAACTTCTCAGCCCATGGCTATATTTCGGGCACTTGGAACAATGCGATTTTCATGACATGTTTTCTCAACTAAGCTAAGGGCACCCCCATCTCAAAAATACTAATTACTAATCCGAGACATTTTTATTAGCGGCAAAATAAACTAACAGTTATTTTATTTTTTTCGGAATTTAATCTAATTTTAAGAAAATCCTGGGCTGGGCTAACTTCACATAATATTAAATATGGCTTTAAATTTTCTAGGGTTGCCTGATTCAAGTTTTTTTATTTACTGGGATGAAAACCTGGGATAACTTCACATATGTCCATTTTTCGGGAAAAAATTTTGGGCTAACATCACAGAGGCCATTAAAGCATCATACCATCATAGCATGATACCTCATAAATCATACCACCATACCATTATATCATCATACTTTCATATCTTCTTAAACCATACCGTCATACCATCATGCGACCATACCATCATATCTTCATACTATCATACCATCCTTACCATTAATCCTGACCATATCCTTATATATGTATAAAAAATTACTTAATATTTATTTAACCAGGCGTTTTGGGTGAACCAAATTTTTGGTTATTTTTGACAGGGTTTCAATGCTTTGATCTTTTTAGACGGAAGTAAATGGAATTTCTGGAAAAAGAAAACTTCATTTTTAATTTTAAAATCTTATGGAAAAGGAAGATTCAAAAAAAAAAAAAAAAGAATTTATGAAAATACGTGTTTGAATATCGGGAGTTGTTTTATCCAGTTATAGTTTTTTCATCAAATAAAGATACTTTGATAATTTACCACATTTTGGATAAACTACACACTATAGCGCTCTATAAACTACAACCGTACCAAATGTTTTTTATATTTATGTATATATTTTGGCAATTGCGTCATTTAATAATAGAATTATGAAATATTAATAATTCAAGGGGGTAAGCGATTATACCTACAAGTAAACGATGTATTGGTAGAAATCAAATTACTAATAAAAAGAAGAAACTGATCTTATAAAATATTTACCTAGGTGAGTAAAACAAAATTAACGAACATTTAATGTATACTCCGCATTTATACGTAAACTTCAATTAGTATTCAAGATTATAGTAATGTGGGTGGCGAAAGATTGTTTTTAATTCTTTATGAGTGTTGTTTAGTGTCTCTCTTCTTATCACCATGCGTTTTACTGGGAAAAATGTCAATCTCATGCAAATTTCAGCATAAATCATATCTAATGCAGATGAGAAACAAATGAGGAACGAAGAATAACATCTAAAATTATAACGAATAAGATAATTTATTAATACATACATGTATACATACGAGTAGTTCATCACAGTTAAGATTTTATTTTTTTTTTTAAGTGAATAAGAAGATCAGAATCTCTCTACTATTGTAGCTACAAATATTTTAATTAAATGTAAGTTATGTGTTATGTTGTACTTGTTATGTTCTTCTGTATATAGTGAGATTGTACACATTTAGAATAATTTTTCTTTTTTTTTGTAATTTTCGTGTTAGTCTTTCCCATATGTTCGATCGACCTCCATAAATATAAATTCGCGCGTAACTACTATGTGATTAAATAATAGTTAATTTTTTAATGTCCGTGTGTGTGCCTGTGTATGTGTTATCGGAAGTTTTAATTAATGTTATTAAGTGTTTTTAATGATAACCTCTTAAAAGAAGACAATCGAAGAAATTTGAATTTTAAATCTGCATTAAAATTAAATTAAAAAACGTGTACAACAAGTAAAAAATAGAACTTCCGGCCATCTATATAGGGTACCATTTGGTGTTATGAAACTGTCTATAAGGTACAGTGTTTGTGTGCAATATGAGTTGTTAAAATTGTGTTTTGTTTATTATTTTTTGTGCTACACTATTGCTTAAAAAATTTAATTGAGCATTTTTTTATCTTTTCTGTAAATCCATTAAGCATAAATACACGCGTTCCAGTTAACCACAGTTAATAAAAATTAATGTTTGTTTGATCAAATTGTTTTGCGGCTCGTATGCTACTATATGTGACTTACATATGTTTATACATGAATTAAATCAAATGATAATTCAATCTATTTGTCTTGAGAAACGTTTATCTTTGTACAGAATATTGACGTTATAGTGTATTACGAAATAGAGGGCAAATAAATTTAGTGTTTTAGTCGGTTTAATAAATATTTATAAACTATGTGGTTATTTTTGAAATAGTTGTGCTAAACGATCGATTAGAGTAATTACAGCTGTGGTTGTAAAGTGACGGGTAAACCAAATCAAATAATAAGTTGTATTGGTTTATATTTGTAATAAATCGAAGCATTTAATTTACCGAAATTTTGTTTCTGGGATTTAGTTATGTATAAGTCTTACAGCTTAAGGTAACCGTTTCATGATTTTTTTATGACTTTTGAATGATAAAGGTGTTAAATACAGGGTGGCTGAGACCAAGTGTTACCAAATGAAAACGCTGTAATTTTTTTAATTTTGATTATTTTTTATTGAAATTTCGTGGAATATGTTGAAAACATATTACATTTTATGAAAAACATGTTACTGCTCGATATGACCTCCTTTGGCTTTGATTATTTGATTCAGTCTTCCATAGAAAGCATTGTATGCTGACCGAACGTGGGCTTGCGGAATTTTATTCCATTCTCGAACAAGAGCTGACTTCAATGCATCAACACTTTCGTATTTTTTAGTGGACACCTTACTCTCCAAAATGGACCATATGGAGAAATCCATGGGATTCAAGTCTGGTGAATATGGTGGCCATTCTTTCGACGAAATCAGCCGCGGAACGCAATTTTGTAAAAATTGCTGTGTCGCTCGAGCTTTGTGTGACGGTGCCGAGTCCTGTTGGAATGTCCAACGGTTCGTACCAAAGTGTTTACGTGCCCAAGGTAGCAAAGCATCGTTTAGGATCTTTTGGCGGTACATCTCTTGGTTTACCTTGACTCCATGTTCGATGAAAACCAGAGGAGTGCGTCCATCTGCAGTAACTGCAGCCCAAACCATAACATAAGCTGGTGATTGCTTGCGCATGGCAACTCTTGTGTCCAAATTATCGTTGGACTTGTCCTCTAACCAAACACGATCATTTTGTTTATTCACATGCTGTTGAATGGTGAAAATTTTCTCATCAGAAAAGACAATTTTTGGAATCTCATCACGTTCGGCCAAGGCCTTCAGTGCTCGTGTTCTTTCAAGCCTAACTTTTTTTTGTGCCTCCGTAAGATCTTGAACTTTTTGTATCTTGTAGGGCTTCAAGTGTAGTTCATTTTTCAATATGGTTTGAATGCTGTATCGTGAAACATGTAGACGTGCGGCTAATTGATTGGCACTTTGACGAGGATTTCGTTGGATTCGTTTCTTCACCTTTCGTATCATTTCTTTTGATGTTGCTGTCTTTTTAGGACCGCCTCTGTTGCGTTTAGCGATGCTACCAGTTTCGTTGTATCGAGTTATGGTTCGATACACAAACATTTTATTCACATTCAAATGCTGGAGCTGACGAACTATTGCTGTTTGTGAATTTCCACCCAAATACAGTGCAATTACACTATTACGTTTGAATTCCATTACGATTTTTTTATTAAGATATTAATTTAGAACAATTATTTATTGACCACATATAAACAACTAACCAAACTTCAATCTGTCAAAAAATTAATGCGCGAAAATGACAACTACACAAATGACAGCAGAGTGAAGTTAGTAACATTTGGTCTCAGCCACCCTGTATTGTGGCTTTTGAGCTTTGTGGAAATTATGAAATTTAAATTATGTACAAAAATAAAAAACACTTTTTTATTTCACACTTTATTTTTAGTTATGTAGATCCAGATTTCGAAAGCTACATTGCTTACATAATCAATACTTATTAAATTTATACTAACCATTCCTTTGAATTGTGCTTGAATTTAAATGGGTTTTCAGGTAGAAATTGATCAAAAAAGAAGCGGGCTTTTCTTAAAGTATTACAATATTCTGTGGGGTAATTTATATATTTAGAGTTTTGTTTTGAACCGGTCCGCCATCTCTGTTTATTGTCTTATCTTTTGTGTTCATAAGCGAATCTAATTTTTGCTGCGTCCAATTTTTTCGTGATGTATTACCCTTTTTATTAATTTTAAACTGGAAATTCCAATTCTATGGTTGTTTGTTACCATATGTTCTGCTATTGCTGATTCATTGATGTTTTCTTTCTGATGTCTCTCAAATGTTCCGAAAATCTTGTTGTAATGGTTCTTTTTGTTTGGCCGATGTACACGTTGTCAGACAGCAGCACAATATTTCTTTTCCTCGAAGGTGATTTTGATTGCATTCACAATTCTGTGTACTTGCTCTATAGTACCATGTTGGTTTCGGAACCCAAATTGATGGTCTGGAATAACGCGCCGTTCTTCTAATATTGGTTTTAATTTTGTTAGTAACATTTTTTCAAATAGCTTTGAGATTGTGGGCAGCATGCTTATTGGACGATATGATGAGATTTGCGTTTCATTTTTCCCTGGCTTATGTATCATTGTGATCAAAGATATCTTCCATTTCTGAGGAATATAACTGATTCGCATGATCGTGTTGAATACGAATGTTATTAGTTTTATGGATTTATCCGGCAATTCCCTTATCATTTTTCCAGTAATGAGATCATGCCCTGGTGCCTTTTTCGGTTTGTAGGATAAACCATCATCCGTTGGCTGGGGTACCACAAAATAATTAACTTCTTCGTGTGGGACGAATACTGTTGCTAGATGAGCAGCAAAAGCATTGGCTTTTCCTTCATCACTTCTCGCCCAATTTCCAGTTGGTAGTCTAATCGGTGGATTCGAATTTGTTGGCCTTTTTAAATTTTTTGTTGCCTTCCACAAAGAATAATCTGTCTTCTCGGTTGCCGAGAGATCACTTAAGTAGTTCTTTACGCGCTGGTTTTCTTCTTCGCTCAAAGCAAATCTTAGGGCCTTAATAGCTCGATTTAATTTCCACTTCAATAACGGTGATTTTGTTTGCTGCCATTGACGCCGAATTTTTCGCTTTTCCTGGATTAGTTCCTGTATATTATGTGACAGTTTATTAACTTTTTCCGAACTACTTATGCCGGGTGTAGCCGTTTTAGCAGATAATGTCATGACATCTTTTAGATTTTCTGCCGCCGCATCAATATCAGCTGGTGTGATCAGAGGAATATTAAGTAGACACTTTTGTTCGACTAGCCTCCTATATTGAATTTGATTAATTTTGAAAATAATTGTGAGCACTGACCTTGCTTGCAGGTATAGGAATTATTCAGAAGATATTTGTGTTGGCATTTGAAATGTTCAGATAAAAAATTTAAAGTAGAAAACTACTGTGACAAAAACATCAATTATATATCATGGAAAGAAAGCTTTTAAGTTCGAGGACTGTGGATATTGATCAAAAACAGACTCAATTTAAATTTAATGTATTATAGACCTTAAAGCACAGATCTACTCCGCTTATTAAATTTTTACATTTATAAGATGTGCAATTATCGACGCGACGCAGACATAAAATGTTGTTGAGTTTAAACATTTTATACCATAAACAAATGGTTGCATTTGCAAACTGCGTGAAACCTATTTATCCATACGTTCTAGGATGATATTTTCTAAATTATACAATGTATCAATAATTTGAATTTGTCGAACTTTAGGGTCTTTCATGCTCGGTCTCCAAATAGTGTTGCAATAGAAAATACGGGCAAACGGTTTGGCCAATGCATGCGTAGACTACGTAATATTGTTAAGCTTCAATCATCTAAAATGAAAACGTTTTAAAAATGAGCAAAATTACTTCACCAATTCAATGAATGGTTTTGTTTACCTTCTTTAGTTGAACCTTCTATTTTCATTAGCGCCTCCTGTGATTCAATGCATGTGGCTGCAAAATATTCCCATTGTTTAAATAAATAATTTTTTTTCGTTGGATGTAGAAATTCAAAAGCAATATGTTGTACTGGAATAAATCAAAGAAGGATCCAATCTAATTTTATACTCTTTAATATTAGTTTTCCAGTAACTATACCAATGATGTAGCTCTGGCATCTTTCAAAAGAGGCAAATTCAAAAATATTTCTGTCAAATTAGCTAAGTTTGTTATTGTATATTTTATTGTTTTTTGCCAGCATGCTTCTAACTTGTCCCATGGTTCAGTGTGCCTCTTTAGAAAAATTTGAATTTCCTTTTCTTCTGTAAAATCGGGCAGTTTCATTCGGTTTTACTTTTTTTTTTATTTGGGATAATCTCATTTGTTGTTTGCCTTTTTATTTTTGTCAGTTGTATTGCATTGCCTGTTAAATAATTTACCCTTGGGATTTCCTGAGGTGTTCTTTTGGTAATAGGTTTCCTGTGGTGTAGATAGAATATGATGCATTATTGAAACAAAAAAATTGCCGGTTTCATAAATTTTTGTGCTTTCATTTAAAGTTTTCAGCAAATTAATTAAATGATTGAAAATTGAAACTTTATTGAATTTACCATATACGTATATTCCGTGCTAGATATACTATACATTTATTGTATTAAAGTAAATTAGTTGAAAAATTGTTAAAAATTAATTGTAATATTTTTGAAGTTACTACTACTTCAGTAGTAAAAGCCTTTGAATTTCATTAGCATAAAATTCCATCTCTGGATGAGACAACCTTTTACCAGAATCTGTATATTGATCTATAATTGAGTCACAAATCATTTTCTGTTGATTATCAGTTAGTTTTTTTAAATTTCGGTCTCTTAAGTTCAATAAAATTTTTCCGTATTTACCTTTAAATAAAATATTTTCTAATTTCTAAATAAAATGTTGGTTGTAAAAAATTATTAGAACCTTATGTGAATGGTATGGTTTTATAGGTAAACAAGTTGCGATACAGAAAATACGTTTAAAAATTATTATAATTTATAATAATTTTCAATAAACAGGTCAGTTTTCACGAACCTTCGGGGTCATGCATAACTACCGTTAACATTATTTTCAGTTAGAAAAAATCAGTATTTTGGTTTTTGGTTCTAAAACTAGCAAAGCATGATACATGACGTGTATTTATTTAACTATTATATTATACATACTTACTTCCAAATTTTCTGCAGAAGAGGACGAGGCACGGCTATTCATGGAAAAAAAACTGTTTCGTCACGTTCGAATTAATTGATAGTGTGTCTTCAGATTCAACAGAGTGCACCGGTTTCGTAAAATTATTTAGCTTCCAAATTTGAATAGCATCGTCAAATTCTATTAGATCTAAAAGCCTGCTATTTGGTATTAAAATATCCAGATGATGCATTTGAATGATTTTTATTTGTTTGGTGCCTAAACCTGCGTCTAAATAATTAAAAAGTTTAATTAGGTACAATCTATTATTTACTATTATTTGTCTTCTTACGTTTCCATCCATTTATAAAAACTGTCAGTTCATCGTATGCTTCAGCATCTTCTTAGATGTAGCACAAGCTTTCGACAAAGTTTGGCACAAAGGACTTGGATTTGAATTGAATCGAGATCTACCTAAGCAGTTCTATCATATTCTTAAATCATATATCGCAGACCGACATTTACGTGTAATATATAACGGAGAGTACTCTGAACTAAAGATAATATCAGCAGGCGTACCACAAGGTAGCGTACTGGGTCCTATATTGTACATCCTGTACACCAGAGATATGGCAAATACAGAAGGTGCCACCATAGTAACATTTGCAGACAATACAGCTATTCTGGCAACTGGAAAGTGTATATCAGAACCAACGACCAAACTTCAAAAAGCAACCGATACAGTGAGTAGTTGGACAAAGAAATGGCGCATTAGCCTAAACGAAGCAAAATCGGTTCACGTAAACTTCACAAACCAGAAAGTTAACTGGATTCCAGTGGAATTTAATTCAAGGCCGAATCCAAATGCAAATACAGCCAAATACCTCGGCATGACTCTCGATTGCAAGCTTAGATGAAAAGAGCATGTTAAAAAGAAAAAAGAAGAATTGAACATTAAATATAGGAAAATGTATTGGCTAAAAGGTAGAAACACTGAGCTTACAATACATAACAAACTGCTATTATATCAGCAAATACTTAAACCAGTATGGACCTACGGTATTCAACTTTGGGGTTGTACCAAGAAGACAAATGATACAATGTTTTCAAAACAAAGTGCTGCGTGGCATTGTAAACGCACCAAATGATAACCTCCATAGGGACTTAAACATGGAATATGTTCGTGAAGAAATACAAAATCATGCAAAGAAACACATTCAGCGGATATCTCGGCTCATGGTTGGATACCACCAATGCAGTAAGAAGACTTCAAAGGCAGAAACCGTTGGAATTGGGCAGTTGTATTTAATTTGGTTAGAGAAAAATAATTACTATGTAAATTCAAACGGGAGTAACCATTGGGTTACTGCCCGTCAAATGTGAATCTTCATTTAAGAAAGATAAATTACTAAATGATTTGTAAATCAGTCCATTAAAGACTGAAGAACAATAAGACAAAGAAGTTCACAAATTTGTAAACGATATACAGCAATCAGCTTGGGAAAATACTCCTGAAATTAAAACGAAAATCAAGGGAAACAACTACCCTATGGAAATTAGGGAACTCCTCGCAGAAAAAAGAAGAGCGAGAAGAGTATGGCAACAAACAAGGGCCCCCCAAGATAAAACTGATTTGAACAATCTCACTCAACAATTAAAAAGAGAGATCAAAGAATTGAAAGATGAATCAATCAGCAACTATTTAAGAAAATTAACTAATGATAACAGTACTGATTATTCTCTTTGGAAAGCAACCAAAAGAATCAAAAGACCAATAATGCAGATTCCCCCAATAAAAATAGCAGGTGAGAAATGGGCTATAAATAATAAAGACAAAGCTCGAAAATTTGCTGAACACCTCGAAAAAATATTCCAGTCACATGAAGACCAAACGTTGGAAGCCGAGGTAATAACTGAACAAGCTGTGTAAGAAAGTAAAGAAATCCTACCCACAACACCAAAAAAACGTCATGCGTGAGATAAAAGCTAATAAATGAATACGAAAAAAACTCCTGGGTACGATCTTATTACTGCAGAAATCTTAAAAGAACTGCCAAGGAAAGCTCTGGTGAAACTCACCAATATTATAAATGCAGCATTTAGAATCAAATGTGTACCAAGCTTAAGGAAAATTGCAGAAGTAATTATAATCCCAAAACCTGGGAAACCACCACACATAACATCGTCTTATAGGCCAATTTCGCTATTGCCAGTCATGTCCAAACTCTTTAAGAAGCTTCTGGTAAAAAGATTAAATCCGATAATCGAGAGTAAAAACTTGATCCCAAATCATCAGTTCGGTTTTCGCAACCAACACTCAACAATTGATCAAGTACACAGAATAACCAGTATAATTGAGAAAGCATTAGAGGAGAAAAAAGTCTGTTCAACAGTATTTCCAGACGTTGCACAAGCGTTTGATAGAGTGTGGCATGCAGGACTTAACCCCAAGTTAAGGAATCTTCTACCAATGCAATTTGCTAAGATACTGGAATCTTACTTGAAAGATAGATTCTTCAGGATTAAGTTAGATGATACATTTTCTGAATTGAAAGAAATCAATGCAGGAGTTCCGCAGGACAAATGTATTAAGACCGGTTTTATACCTACTATACACTTATGATCTTCCTACATTAGAAAACAACACAGTGGCAACTTTTGCAGATGATACGGCGATCTTAGGTGTTGGAAAATGCAACGAAGAATCAACACAGAAGTTACAATCAGCTATAACTCAAATATATAAATGGACAAACAGATGGAGAAGAAAACTAAATGAAACTAAATCAGTTCACATCAACTTTACAAACAGACGATTCGAACATATTCCGATTTACCATAAATCGGGAAATAATAAAATTATTAAATTATAGTTGGTGTAACAAAAAATAAACTAATAATAATATATATATGTATATATAAACACCTTGAATAATGTAATGTAATGTAATAACAAAGAGAATACACATGTGTATTCTCTTTGGTAATAATGTAAACCTAAAATAAAATTGTACATCTAGACCAAAATAACAAAAAAAGGATAGATGTAATCCAATCGTAGTCGACATAGGTTGAATAAAATAAAATAAAAACAAAATTATTAAATATATGTGAATCTCAATAAATTTAATATAAAAATATAAAAAGAAAAGTGTTAATCATTTCTGTGGCCCTATTCTGGCTATTCCCTGGGAATTGGGAATTGAACTATTTTGACAGTATTCTAGCAGTTTGGAATTATTTTTTCCAAAAGTGTATTCTGGCGATTGGGAATTTTTAATGTAGGGAAAAAATAATTCCATTTTATGTAAGTTTTGACGTTTATTTTTCCCAAATTTTTTTTTTGGGAATTAGAAGAAACTTGTTGTTTTGTCTATTTTTATTATTTTATGTACAACGTAGTATCGGTAAATTTTTTATTTTATATGTAGAAAATAAAAATTTTAAATAATGGCGGCTGCAGAATTTGAAATAGTGTTTTTTCCCATTGGATAATTCCCAATTACGCCAGAATACACTTTTGGGAATTGGGTAATAAAAAATTGGGAATTATTGAAGTTTGGAAATATAGCAATATTTTTCCCAATTCCCAATTCCCAGGGAATAGCCAGAATAGGGCCACTGGTGATATTTTACATCGAAATGATTTCGAACGAGAAAACGGGAAAAGGATTGCAACATACATAGTTATTAAAATAATTATAAATATGGTTAATTTTACTAATATTTTTGTATTTATTATCAATTACCATATATTGACAATTAAATTTTTATTACAATATATTAATAATTAAGGTTGGCGATGAACGCTCGATGGAGATGGAAATGTTTTAGTCTGTCTCCGTAAGTGAAATTATTTTTTTTATTTTGTTTTATTTTAAATTTTAATTAGATTAAATTAAATTAATTTATAATAAATTAGGGTTACTAAGAAAGTGTGTAAATTAATTTAAAATACAATGTGAATTTCGATTTCAATTTTCGATTACAATTACGGTTATTTCCATAATCTTCATTAGTGTTCAAAAAGTTTGTTTAGTGTAGTGAATTAATTTAGAGTGAGAAACGGGGTCGAAAAATAAGCAACGGTACCTAGCTGGTATCGTTTATTGAGGTATTTTAATATCACATATACTGGTACATACTACATACACATATACATATGTGTATGTGATATGAATTATAGCCGTGTTTTCCATGAGAACTGCACTAGAACTCGATAAACTTTAAATTCCTTTTATTCTATGTAAAACGAAAAAAAATAAATTCATAAAGCGCGAATGTGTAGTGTACTTGATATAATTACATATTTTTAGTTTAAAAATTTCCCCCTTCAGTTATTTCATCAATATTTTCGTATTTCTTGCTGACGTCATTACACGCAACTACACTCGATAAATTCATGGGTTTATCCAGTGTAACTAAAAAATAAGCTATAATTGTCATTATTTATTGCTGTAACAACTTAAAATATGTATTTATGTGAAATGCACTGCACATTATCACTTTATGAATTTAAATTTTTTTCCTGTTTACATAGAATAAAAGGAATTAAAATTTATCGAGTTCTAGTGCAGTTCTCATGGAAAACACGACTTATGTAAAAAAATAAAAATTTGTTCTTTTATATTTTTATATATCCTATTATGTGATTTGCTTCGCCCAATGTCTATGCAGGCCGTAAAAATAGAAAAAATATGTTACAGAATTTCTGGTCTGGAATGGACATATTTTAATTTCTTTTTACTCTTTCTCGATTTTGTTTTATATTTTATATAGTGTGCATGCACATAAAAATAATGTCAATGTATGTATAGCAGAGGTATATAAAGATACAAGATACATTGCGTCACGACGCAAATGCTTATAGAAGTAGTAGGTTTTGTTTGTGTCGATATGGTGCGGCTTGTGTAGACATTGGTTTACTTTTTATTTTTTACTTTTGTTGGTTTGGTTTTGAACTTTTGGTATATAATATTCTTTCTGATTTTGTCATAATACAAAACATGAGAGAAAGTGTTGCTGTATATGTCGGTAATAATTTATGGAAAACCAACAAAAATGACTATCCAAGCCATACAGTACAAACACTTAAGGCATAAAAAAAGTACACTATGTTTGTATATACGAGTATGTATACACAATCCGAACAAACCTGTTTTTGTTGTTGTTTAATATTATTTGATAAAACCAATAATATAGTGTACATTTTCTTGATAGGATCTGTGTAAAGAGCGAACGAGACGGTATAAACATTTGTGTTGGTTTTGGTTTGTATGAAAATAAATGCAAAGTAATATGCGATGTTTCCGTCATCATTTAGTTACCAATAACCTTCAGAAGTCATTATCAGACAATAACAAACAATAATTCGTCTTGGAACTATAGTGGTTTTTGGTTGAAAACCAACAAAGATGTTTATTACATCTACATTTTTGTTGGTTTTGATGAGTTACCCATTTCTAGAATTACCGTTATTCATAGGAAAAATTATCGTCTGTTTTGGGTTTTATAAGTATAAGCAAACACATTTAAATACGGTTGTATTTGTATTCATAGCTTTCGTTTGCTGTACAATGGCATTGAGCGCGATCAATTTGTTATTGTTTTTCAATTAATTCTTTGTGCGATACAAGTAGATGTGCTGAGGCATAGATTGAAAACAATTTTTATTAGATGAAACGCATTGATAAAATGTATATTTTTATTTTATTTTATTTGATCGTCCAAAATACGGGAGTTTTCAGATGTTCAAATCGCCTATTTGGTAATGGGGTGCCGTGTGAGAGAAGTCGTTGTTTTGCGATAATTCCGATTTAAAGTTTTTTTTTGAAGAAGCTTTTTAATGTAAACTATTTTATGTGATAGAAAATTAAATTATCTATCGACTAAAGAGTTTTATTTTACATAGTTTTTTGAAAAGTCATTTAAATGCAAAATGTCTCAAAGCCATGGTTTTTCGTGAGGGATGAAATATCCTTGTAGTAGTATGTTTAAACGATTTTTTTTGGGGTAAGGTTGGTAAACTTATGAATTTCTAAACAAAATTGAATTTGGATTTAAAATTTCGTTGAACAAGTTATGGGTTTGAATTTTAATTTGGATTATGAGTCAAAACATAAATTTTGTCCTAATTGTATTTTACTTTGTACAAAGAGGAATTTAGTAGTTTTGATTTATGCTTGAGTAATTTAATGAAATTTAGTATGGGAAGTTTGGGCTGTTGGTTTAATGTGCTCTTGATCGGAATAGAGGAATAAGGTATTTTTGGAATTGGCTAATTAAGTTGTAAATTTGTAAATTTGGAAATTAAACTTATATGCTTTCAGGTTTTAGAAGATTTTAAATTCGAATTTTAGAATTTGTTTAAAAATTAAGTAAATGTATTAAATTTTTTGTATTGGGGTTTGGTTGATAATTAGGAGCGGATTCGATGCATTGGGATTTTTAGATGAGAAACCGAGCGCGGCGGCGTTGCTTATCTATTCTTATTCATTGTTTTAATTATTTATTATGGGAAACCGGCGCGCGGCTTTTATTTATTATTCATTTTTATTATTTATTCTTATTTTAACAACTAAACCATGAGGATTTCAGAGTTTTAATAATTTTTACTTTATTTTTCAAAAGTGATACTTAATGATAATTGATTAATTCGAAGGTTAATTTTCAGAAATAGTGGTGAAACTCAACGCAGATTTCCAGAAACTTTAAGATCCAGCTGATCGATATTTTTAGAAATTGTGTTGTCTTGATTTTTATCCTCTTAATTTACAGGAACTTCAGTTCGGAACTCATACTTCAGAAACTAATTAGTGTCTTATCATTTCAATTTTGGTTACTGGTAACATTAATTGTAATTCATTACAGGAAAGAGCTTATTGTTATTTATTGTTATATTATATTATATTTCTTGTTAATCGAATCATTAATGTCGTAATGTTAGTGTTGATGTTGGTATTGCTATTGATGTAGATGTTGGCATTGGTGTTGGTTTTGGCGTTAATGTTCACACTGGTATTAATGTTAATGTTATTTTTTGCTATTGGTTTTGATATTGGTTACTTAAAATGGTTTTAGTTTAGTAAACACATGAGAAATTTGACCAAGATGGCATTGGCTGAGGTTGCAGCACGATGTGCGGGTGGTAGCTGGTTTTATTATTGTCAAACTATTTGTCATATATTTACATAGTTCAGCCTTAAGCTAATATGCTCATGATAGTTCGACGGGTTGGCGGGTGTGTATTTTTCCGCCATCATAAGAATTACAATCGCAGAAATGGAGTAATGAAGTAATCCAATAAAAATCGTATTATAATCTTTAATAAATTGTTTTATTGTGCAAATAAATATACAGAAAGTTTAATAAATAAATACGAAAAATACGACAAAGTGGCGACGAGGATGGGATGTGAGATGCGTAATTAAAATTGTTAAAATTACAAAATTTTGTTTCTCATCGTACGAGAAGGCATCACTTTAAAAAAAATATATTATCTATAATATATACAAAAAAATAATTAAATAGAACAATGCAACCTATATTCAGCATCGACGTTTTCGATAAAAACGGGTGACTTGGAGTTGATAGATTGATCGGCTTACGGATGCTTTTAAATTATTTAATAAAGATGGCGACGACGAAATGCGAAAGCACATTTTACTTCATTATATGGGTCAGTACGCCTATTATCAGAGCCGACTAGAGTATAGAGCCATAATCTTAATGACGTATTTTTTAGAAGCTTTTTTATTGGCATAACTTTTCACTGATTTCCATAGGAATCCATAGTAAAAATGGTGTTTTTTAGCTTCAAGTTTTTTAATGAAAAAGCAAAAATATTATAAAATGTTGATATAAAAGTTTTCTACATATCTTTAAGAACAATATACAAGAAGGCCATATTGGTATTAAGTAAATATTAATTGCAGAAATATTAAAGTTAAATTATTTCTAAAATATATTTTTTCGAACTTTCTGTTTGAAAAATACGTCAAAGTTGGCTCTGACAAATTAAAATAATACTTGCTAAATTTATCTTTAGTTTTACTAGTGTACGTAAGATGTCTAAAATGGTTACAGAAAAATACGAAAAAAAAGTTATTTAATCACAAAATTATCATACGTTCCTATATTTTGTGATTTTTTTTTGCTTTCCCTACAATTTTTGAACTTGAAATTTCCCCAGGTGGTAATTTTTGGTAAGATTTTTCCAAATTTTTACGGCCATCACTGCCATCTATGTAATGTATATTGACTTAATGACCAAACGAATCGTAGTAAGCTTTTATTTCTTGTTTATTTGTTGTTATGAATTTTTTTTAATATTTTGGTTTAAATTATTAACTTAAACGATATTCATATATGTTGAAATTCAAACATTTATGAAAGTATTTTAGAAATCATAATTAAGAATTTGTAACATTTTCATTTAAAAATTTGTCTTAGGAAAAAAAGTGATTTCGCATATGTTTTGTGTATTTTACTATGAAAAGTTTCATTTTTTCCTCGTTTCTAATTCCCTTAAAAAAGCTCAGATTTTTTGATTATGGCTCTATAAAATACAGGGTGCTCTGCTATTATGCGATAAATTAGCTCCGACCAAACCTTCTTTTTATTATATACCTGGTGTGTGCTTTATGATAAAAAACAGATAAGAATTTGTTGACCATCTGGTTTTGCACATAAACACCCACAAAAACCAGATGGTCAACAAATTCTTATCTGTTTTTTATCATAAATCACACACCAGCCTCACCAGGTGTATAATAAAAAGAAGGGCGGTAACACCCATTTTAAGACCCATTTAAGAAGAAAAACAAAATAACGGGGAAAGAACATTCAAAAAGGCACGTAGGCACACAAAAAATAAAATAGGGTATAAAAGCAGTTTTTTAGCATAATTTTAGTTAATGTTTGTTAGAAATTTGATAAAGGATTAACATCCGAAATGATCGTAATTTCATTTACAAATAAAATAAATATCACGTTAAAGAAAGTGACAAAACCGAAATATTGTGTTTTATTATATAAAATCTAATTATTCGTAGTTCAGTCCGATAAACATCCATTGTTTGGACGGGAATGGTTGCGAGAAATACATTTTGATTGGAATAAAGTGTTCAGTAATCATGCAACTGTGTGTGAGATTTCATTATGTGAATCGGAGAGCGTTTGCCGTGCATCTATTTTAAATAATACAATTGAAAATTTGGTGTTACAACACCCAAATATTACTGAAAAATCCATTGGGAAAGTAAGAGATATTCAAGCCAAATTAACGCTTAAGCCTAATGTGGTTCCAAAATTTTATAAAGCTCGTTCGGTTCCATTTTCTATGAAAAGCCGGGTTGTAAAGGAATCGTCTGATTTGGTGGATGAGGGCGTTTTAGTTAAGGTGGATTACAGTCACTGGGCTACGCCCATAGTCCCAGTACCAAAAGCCAATAATAAAGTACGGATTTGTGGCGATTATAAAATTACGGTAAATCCAAATTTGATGGTGGATGAACATCCGTTACAGCATATATGGATGAGGTATATTCATCAATGGCTAGAGGGGACAAATTTACAAAGATCGATCGAACTAAGTCCTATTTACAGCTAGAAATCGTACCCGAAGATAGGGAAATTTTAACATTAAACACTCATAAGGGCCTTTTTACACCTACACGGTTGATGTATGGCATTGCATCTGCACCATCTTTCCATTTGCGTCTTTTTGGATGATATTAAGATTACTGGACCGAACGATGATTCTCATCTTCCGAGAGTCGGGGAAGTGTTGAAAAGACTTAACTACTACAATATGCGAATAAATTTAGATAAGTGTGAATTTTTCAAAGAAAATATACACTACTGTGGATACAAGATAGAAAAATTTGGGATTCATAAAATAAAGGAAAAAGTCGATGCCATTCAGACCATGGCCGTTCCACAGAATAGGGATCAAGTTCGTGCGTATGTGGGATTGATCAATTACTACGGTAGGTTTCTTAAAGATTTGATTACAATATTGTACCCAATTCATAATTTGTTAAAGAATGAGATTAAGTTCGTATGGGATAGGGATTGTCAAAAATCTTTTGACAAAGTTAAATTAGCAATGCAATCTGATCAATTTTTAGTTCATTACGATCCAAATTTACCCCTATTGTTGGCTACAGATGCTTCACCTTACGGAGCGGGAGCGGTGCTCAGTCATCAGTTTCCACATGGTTCTGAAATGCCAATCCAGTATGCTTCGCAAACCTTGAATGCTACTCAACAGAGATACCCTCACATAGACAAACCGGTGTATGCTATTGTTTGCGCTATTCGGAAATTCATTCGGTACGTTTACGGTAGAAGATTTGTGTTGATTACGGATAATAAACCGATCACACAGATATTTTACCCTAATAAAGGTCTACCAACTTTGTGTGCTACGCGTATGCAACATTAAGCATTTTTTTTGCAATCGTTTGATTACGAGATTCGATACCGTAATACGGAAAAACATGCGAATGCTGATCTACAAGTCGACTGGATGAAATCGATATAATTGAAATGAATATGATCGAAACCTTGCCGGTGACTGTCGAAGAATTAGGAAAATTTACAAGTTCGGAGAAAAGCGTCTATAGATTAATTGCATGTCTTAAAAATGGTCGCATATCGGATAGTCGGTATAGATTTGGAATTGATCAATCTGAATTCACATTACAAAACAACTGTTTACTTCGGGGTATTCGAGTTTACATACCAAGTGAATTGCGAAAAAGAGTTTTAGACGAATTGCATTCCACCCATTTTGGGATAGTTCGGATGAAAAGTATGGCGAGAGATTATTGCTGGTGGCCCAATATTGATAAAGATATTGAGTGCATCGTTCGAAATTGTTCCGATTATAGTGAAGCGGTACCACATTGCTGGAATCCTACGGATACACTTTTTGATAGAGTTCATTGCAACTTTGCTGGTCCTTTTAAAGGAAAATATTTTTTGATTTTGGTAGATGCATATTCCAAATGGCCTGAAGTTCGATTGATAAAGAATATCACTACAGAAATTACTATTAAGAACCTCAGGGAAATGTTTAGTACTTTTGGTATTCCATCAGTTTTTGTTTCGGATAATGGGATGCAGTTTACGTCACACGAATTCCAACATTTTTTGAAAATGAATGGAATTGTGCATATAATGGGGGCACCTTACCACCCTTCTACCAATGGGCAGGCGGAACGCTTTGTCCAAACCATTAAGTCAAAGTTAAAATCATTGAATTGCGAAACGGATAATGAGTTTCATACGGCCCTATGTAATATATTGGTAACTTACCGTAAGACTATACATCCTTCAACGGAAAAATCACCGTCTATGCTTATTTTCAGTAGACAGATTCGATCTAGAATTGATCTTATAATACGTTCAAATTTAAAAACGGGAGAAAAGGAAGTCGATAGATTTAGGAGAAATTTGAATGTGGGAGATCGGGTTATTGCACGTGAGTACTTGTCTAACACTATCAAATGGCGGTTTGGGAGTGTTATTCAAAAATTAGGCGATTTGCATTGCAACATGCTGCTTGATGATGGTAGATAGTGGAAAAGGCATATCGATCAGGTTCGAATGGTAGGACCAAATGCGGGCTCCGAGGATCGGCATGGAGTTTCACACGAGTTGAATGTGTCAGGTGATATCGTTGGGTTTCCGAGATATTCGGGAATCGAAAATACTGAACCGGGTGATGAGACATTACCAATTACAACATTTAGTAAAAACGATTTAATTAATGATAGTGTTCCAGAGAATGTAAAACAAAATAATTCTGATCCTAATTTTGATAACTTGCCAAAAGATCAGGATAAAACTAATGATTCAAATAGGGATAAGAATGTTGACGGTGTCACTAAGGATAGAGTGATCGAAGCAGCAACCCGGAAGTCGGGCAGGGTAATTAAAATACCAAATAGATTGAATTTATAAATAATAAAAAAAAATTAAATGTTAAATTAGATGTTAACACATATAATATGTACTAGAGTTAAGTAGAATTAAAATAAAATTAAAATATGTAAAATACCATATATATGGTGAAAAATACGTCAAATCACAAATTTGGTATATGGGACCGGAAGTCGTGTTTAAATTTTTTATTTTTTATGTTTTCAATTGGTAGTACTAGTTAAAAAAACATTTTGTAGAACATGATTTTTGTTGTTGTTGTTGTTGTTTAAAACACAGGGTGTCAAATTTTGAGAAAAATGATAAACATGATGTTGTGTTTATGGCTATAAAAGGAAAAATAAATATCCGATATTTATGATATAGGGCTCGTTTTAAAGGTAAGTTAATACGGATT
Source organism: Tipula vernalis (assembly GCA_958295665.1). Classification (NCBI taxonomy): domain Eukaryota; kingdom Metazoa; phylum Arthropoda; class Insecta; order Diptera; family Tipulidae; genus Tipula; species Tipula vernalis. Next base: position 331,206,075 of record OY282558.1, on the reverse strand, counting down.
AATAAAAAAATATAAAAATGGTTAGTTCTTTAATTTCTTCATTTTCAAATTTCCCGCCAAAATTTTATTTTTGAATTTTCTCAATGATCGTCCAATTTTTTTTTATTTTTTTTATTTTAAATTTTACGTCCTTTAATTCTATTGAACATACTAAAAACTTGCGATTGCAAAATTTTTCGTTTTCGTGCAAAATACGTTTAAGTATGACGATTTACCAGTTTTTGGAATACAAAATCAAATTGTTAAATGTTATTTTCAATTTTTAACTAATTTACGCTCGACCTGATAATTTAATTGTTTAAAATTATTTCGTCGATCTTTAGTATATTCTTACTTCTAATAGAAAATTAAAAACAAAGAGGAAACAATTTGTAACAGTCCGTTCATAAACTACGTCAGGTTATTTTGGGCCATTCTTAACTCCGTCTCTCTCACTCCTTCATCACAAGTCGTTACAAAACTGAATATGTGAGCAATGATTTAATCATTTAAGAACATGAAGTAAGTGATATATTAAAGAAATACGCCTCTAATGATATACCTGCAAATTATTGTATTATGTCATATGTAATATCCCGTAACAGTAACTTCTTATAATTACATGACGTCATCTTTTACGAAATTCTCCCTACCCCAGCCTAAACGTGACGACAATCAATACTCCTTCCCCAAACAAAGGCGTAACGTAGTTTAGGGATAGCCCATAAAGCTATTAGTAAAAAAATAAATTTTGGTTTGAGTCATTTATTTTGTTTGTTCCAACCCTAAAGATGCGTCCCAAAATATTACGTTCAGGTACATAAACCGTAACGTAATCTTTAGAAAAAACATAATGACGCATATTTAAAAATTTAATTATAAAAGAAGGGGTAGGTAGGCCTGTAAAACAACATAAAATATAAGCAGTGGTTTTTGTTAACATTTTTTGGTATAAATTAGTGTTTAACTTAATATTACAGTTAGTTTAACTTGTGAAGTTCTATTTAAATCATTTGCTTATTTAAATAACATCAAAAGTATTTCAAATAATAAGTGTAATAATGGTTGGGTACAAAAAGTGTTGTAAGCCGTTTCCTGAGTTGAAATGTTCTAAAAGTTTAAGAAATGTTAATGATTATATTAAAATTCGTTTGCCGCGCTCGATTTATGTAACTGAAAATTCATCGATTTGTACATCATGTTATTACCGGGTGACTAATAAACTTCAAAAAGTTGAAAACGAGGTATCACCGGTTAATAATTCATTAAATTCACCTGTTACTCCGGAGACATCATCAATAGTCAATGACGAGAATATTTCGAGTATGAGTAAAAGTGAGGAATGCCAAATAAAAAGTGCTCTCGTTCGTTTATAAAAAATATTCAAATACTGATGAGTATATAACATGTACATTTTAACCGTATAAATATCTTTAAATTTCTATCCGTGCTTTGTAATAAATTTTTTTACTGTCAATATTTTTTGTTTTAAATTTAATTTTGAATCACAAAAACGAGTGAAAAAATTAACCTGGAAAAATTAAATAAAATCGAGTTTTTGTAAGAGGACCAAAATTCTACCATTCGATTTTTGAAATTTTCAAAATAGGTAGAGTCATACTTAAACGTATTTTGCACGAAAACCAAAAATTTTGCTAGTGCAAGTTTTTAGTATCTTCAATAGAATTAAAGGACGTAAAATTTAAAAAAAAAAAAAACAAAAAAAAAATTGGACGATCATTGAGAAAATTCAAAAATAAATGTTGGCGGGAAATTTGAAAATGAAGAAATTAAAGAGCTTACCATTTTTATATATTTTTATTAATCCGTATTAACTTACCCTTAAAACGAGCCCTATATCATATATATCAGATATTTATTTTTCTTTTTATAGCCATAAACACAACATCATGTTTATAATTTTTCTCAAAATTTGACACCATGTACTTTATACAACAACAAAAAATCACGTTGTATAAAATTTTTTTTTTTAATCAAGACTACAAATTCAAAACAAAAAAATCATAAAATTAAAAGATGACTTCCAAAAATTTGTGATTTGACGTATTTTTCACCATATTTGTATAAGATGAATTGGAATTAGAATGTACAGGGGGAAGGGCTCTCATATATTTACATAGTTCACCCTTAAGCTAATATGCTCATGATAGTTCGACTTTTAATAATGTAAAATATAGATAATGAAGATAGGTGGGGGGTGCGTGTTTTTCCGCCATCATAAGAATTACAATCGCAGAAATGGAGTAATGAAGTAATCCAATAAAAATCCTATTTTAATCTTTAATAAATTGTTTTATTGTGCAAATATACAGAAAGTTTAATAAATAAATACGACACTGTTAATGTTAATTTATTTGTAGCACATAAAGATCAATCTATAATTTATTTCAGAGAATTAAATTTATACTTAATCAATTTTAGAATAGTTATTATAAGGGATTAGTGCATATTTTAAATTTACTAAATTTTTGAAGAACCTGAAACAATCTTTACAGGAATTTGAGCAGTAGATGAACTAGAAATTGTATTGTCTTGTGCTAAATAATTTACTAAAAATGTATTACTAACAAATTTACTAACTATCAACTACTTAGGTGTCTGGAACCGGGTTGATTCTTTGTTGTTATCATACCTTTCCTTTCCTTCGGTTTTGTTATGTGTAAAGAGGGTACGGAGGGCCCGGCGTCATCCGGGAGTTTTGCTTAGGCTTGGTCGTACACCCTGATCAATCAATCAATCAATATATTAACAATTAAAATCATTACGTTATTGCCTCACGAAAGCCCACGAATGAATGTTTATGTCAATGTCCGTAATTACAGAGCATTCACATTTAAAAAAAAAAAACTTTTTACTTTTGACTTACAGGATTGTATGAATTACGAACAAAAATGTGTGTTCGTTATGTTGGAAATTCATACAAACCTGTAAGTCAAAAGAAAAATTTTTTTTCATTATGAATACACTGTTATAGTTATCGAGAAATTTTCTTCTTTTATTCAAAAATGGTTTAGTACTTAAATACTTATCGTGTTTTTTTAATTCAGCCTTATTTAAGCAGATGCTACAAATGGCATATTTACGCAAAGCTTAGAGTAAAACAAGCAAAATTTGGAAAGCTTAGATTTACACGATTTAGATTTAATTTTAGACACATTTAAATAACGACATCAAATTTTATTTCTTTATTTGGTAAAATAGGGCCCTAATTAAATTTAGTATTTTGTTTCATTTCCTCAAAATTCATAAACCTACTCAAGTAAGACGCGTTGCGTTCCTTATTTTTCATTTATTTTTCAATTTATTTTGTTTTACTTTCAATAATTACAAATACAAATACTGTATAAATGTTGAAGAATGTTAAGGTTTTACACCTTAAATATATATTTAATTAGCATAAAATACACCAAAAATATTTCATCTGCAAAAGAAAATTCAAATAAATAACCACCAAAGTGTTAAAATTTGTACTCCATCTGTCATTCAATAATATAAATTAACATAACAATTTTATAAGGATCTAACAGATGTCGTTACCCATCAAAAATAAAAAAAAACTACCCCTAAAAATTGTGTTTTCCTCCTAGAAAAAAAAAAGGAAAACAGGAAAAATACCAAAATATTAATATTCTCCCCTCAAATTTTCACATTTTCTTGTATTCATTTTTCAGATAAAACTGAACACCGACCGTGTATACACATCAACATCGTCAAAAATAAGCAAGGGTGTGACCACCAAAAAAAAAAAAAAAATAAAAAAACAGGAAAAAATCTGTAGTTTGTAGAAAAGCTGGTTTTTTCACGGGAGTTCTTAAATTCTTCGGCTGCTACATAAAATAAAACAATATTGGTTAAGTCTTTGTAACAAATTTCCAAAATCAAGTGATTCAAAAATGACTTAGCAAAACAAAAAAAAAAACAAAGTGTTAAAATCTTATTTTTTTTAGTGTACACAATTAGGTTTTCCTTTTTTTGGAAAACTTAAATATTTTTTGCGCTTTAATTTTTTTTTTTTTTTTTTTTTCAAATTATTATTTGTAATTTGGTTGTTTGTATAAAATATTAGAGTGAAAATTAATTTTATTTTATAAATAAAAAATATGTATATGTATAAAAAAAATCTATAAAAATTTATAGTGTGAGTGACTGTGTGCATAAGTGTGTACATTTTTGTTTTACATTTTCATTCATTGGAAGGAAAAAAAGTGTACACACACAAGAAGGATAAAATAGAGAAAAATGGGGATAGAAGAGGTTGACGACCAATATAAAGTGCCTCTTACAGCAATATTGTTACATTCATTGCCCCACATTAACATAACTCTTCATCTAACAAACAATACATTTCGCCCTAGAAATGAAGTATACCTGGAGGTAATTTGTTTGAACGATATAATGCCTTGTTCATTGTTACAATAATTTTTCGTCTTACCTTTATTTATAGAGTTTAGGTATTTGGGGATCTGTACCGGCTGCACTGCTCATCGTATCATTATTTGGGTTACTATTATATTTACTTACACGATGTTGTGACCGAAAACCACGGCCTGCACACTCAATTACCAGTCTCAAAGTTATATTATCGATTGTGACGGTGCTTTGTTGTGCAGCAATTGGGCTAGGTTAGTGTTTTTCCTGCTATATAAGTGGTGTTATAATTGTTACACACATAATATGGAATTATGAATTAATTCTCATTTTATACTTAAGGTTTATACGGGAATGACGACTTACATAATGGATTACTAGAGGTTTTGACTGCTGGCAGAAAAGTGGATAATTTGGTGGCATCTGTACGGAATCAAGTAAGCTACTAATTTGTTTAAATAAATTAATTAGGTCAATTTTTTACAATAAATTCATTATTAATAGTTTTACATAAACATACATATGTATATCAAATATATTATGTAAATGATAGTTGTTGTTCAATGTTCATGTTTTGTACTAATTTAAATACTACTGTATAAAAAAAACTTCGAATAGAAATTGGGATTGTCTGAATATAGTCTAAAATAATATACAATATAGAAATATGATGAATGGATTGGTACAGTTTCAACAAAATAGTAATGCAGTATATCGAATTAGAACACACATAGATATGACATGTTTTATTTTGGCACAATTGCGTTTCCAAACATTAATTTTTGTGTAATACATATACGCTGAAATGATAAACAGTAGTGGTATTGTGACGAAATATTTGGGTTTGTGCCAAAAAAACTTTTTGTCATGATGTTTTGATTACATATCTAAAAGCAAGAGTCATTAACTCCAAACGTTAAAAATTTTAGCGCCACATGCACATATGGGCAGAATACACGTATAGTTAACTAAAAATTCTTTATAATTGTGTGTGGTATGCCTGGAACAGGTTGTCTAAACGAATCAATAAAGGTTTGAACATAAAATATACTCTATATAGTCCAACACAAGTCGGTTAAATAATTTAAGCTCCCTAGGGAAAATCAAACACGAAAATGATATTTCCTTGTAATAGAGAAGTAGTTTCATTATGTTTTGCTTTTTTTTATAAATTTGAAGTAGATACGATTTTTAATTTAAAAACCAAACCCGGAAAAAACTTTAATATTTAATTTTTAATTTTGTAAACCCTGGGTACTTGTCAAAGTGTTCGAAAATAAATGTTCACAATTTTTAAAATTATTTGCTTGGTCGACATACTCAACTCTATAATCAATCTGAAAATTTTCTCAGTATTAAACTACAATAATACAGAGTGTCCCTTTTATCCTTGTTTAATATTTTTCCTTGTAACGGATTATATTGATATTGGAAAAAAGTGACATCGCACTTTGAAATTGTTTTCAAATATTTTAACAATTCTTTGATTTTAACTTTAAATACCTACTTACCATTTTAGAAATTTGAACTACCCAGCAACAAGATGATGACGCTACGTATCAGTGTATTTCGAAGTGAAGAGGGTTCTCATTTGTTGGTGCAAATGACCTCCTGACTGTAAAATTGTGTAACCATCTCGTTGTTCGTTAACATTGGAGCAATAATATTTTAATGAAATTTAACGGAATGCTGGTTAGGTTAGGTTAGGTTGGAGTGGCTGCAATGCGGCACACTTAGATCGGTAATTGTCAGTTGGTACCATTCCGACCTAGTTATGAAGCGTAAAATACGAAAGGTTGTCCATTCCCTATTTAGATCCGAAAGGTTGTCCATTCCGTATTTACCCATGTAAGAGTCAGTCTTTTCGCAAGTTCTTTAAAAAGAGAGTGTCCGATAAGTATTGCTTCAACTGTTCTTATTTGACGTCTACGTGGAGAGATTACGGTATTGGATTGAAATGATAACTCATCTCAAGTATGAGTGGCAATTCAACCGCAATCTTGATGCCAAAGAAACTGATTCCTACGATCTGATTACCCCTGAATGTTGACATAAATTGCAATATCGGCCGTTGATACTACATAATGCTCCAACCAAGTCAAGGCCTCTTCAATCGTTTACACCTCAGTTTGGTACACACTGAAGTAATTAGGGAGACAGGTGTAGTATTGACCCGATCCTCTAGGATTCCTTTGAATGCGGTTACCTTGATATGGTCTGAAAACCTTTCTCGAAGCATAAAATTGGTGTAATGTAATCGCAAGGTGCTCCAATTCCTCTGTTAGCAAACTACTTATTATCGAGTGACCTATCTGAAAGTCGCACAGCGGTATTTGCAGTGGATGGAGGCATCTGCCTACCAAAAATATCGACCAGAAGAAGGTAGAACAGAACCTCTAAGGAGCAGGTAGGTGTCGCCTGTAGCATCCCGCGTTTAAGCACACATGCCAAGGGCTACCGATCCCCACGCTCACTCGCTGGGTCTTTGGACTTCCAACTAAGCTTACAATCCACGCCTGTCAGTAAAATTAGTCTAGAGTCGTATAAGGTTGGAGGGGCAACCCCTATGATTTTGTATTTCTTAGTCCAGAGTACCAGCTTTGTCTTGGAAGAGTTGATTCCCAGACCATATTTGCTGGCCCATTTCGTTACGATTAAATGTGCACTCTGCATTAAATCCTTAATCTTGCCTAGGTATTTCACAGAGAAATCAATCGCTACTACGTCTGCACAGGCAATCACTTCAATATCATCTTCCTCCAAAGATGGGATAGGACACCTGGCTGTAACTACTTGCCTCCTAATGGTGAGTCCCCCCAGTTCAGAGTTGACAATCCTGCTTATAAGCTTATGATTGATTAACCTGTTTACAGGATAGCCAACGCCCAGGAATGTCAATCATTCCCTGGTTGCCCCTGGTTTCACGTTACTAAAGATACCCTTAATATTGAGGAATACTACCAAACAGAACTGCTGCGTGTAAATTTATTTCTCAATCAAGTATCCCTCCCAGGGAATTCAGAGCTTTATCCCCAAATTTTCTTTCACCACGTACGCGTGTGGAGAAAATGCCGAAAGGGTGATAGAGTTATAGGTCTTAGGTCCTTTGAGTAGACACGTCCATTTGCTCAGGAATATTTCTTCAGGAATATAGATCAGCCTTGGGGAATCGCTGAGTTTCCATCTGATATTGTACAGGCTAATACTAATTTGTACAGGCTAATACTATTTTGCGTGCAGTTCTCCCTGCTGTATTGTTGAAAATGACCTGTCGTTTGGGCAAGCTGCCAACATCAACAAGTTTATCAGCTGTACTTTTGTCAACCTCTTCCTCAACCTCCTTCCAGTTAGTTGACCAAAATCTGAAGTCACCGGCATCGGTCGTTTCGTTGCTTGCCCTCTATCCCAACGTACTGTTTGTGAAAACATCTCGCTTTGACAGGTTTCCGTCATCCACTGGTTAGCCTCCTGTGTGCACCTAGTTTTTTATTGTGGAGCTAGGAACTCCTTGCACACAATCTTCCAGTTATCGGTTAGAATATGGCGATAACTGGCCTAAACTATCCTCATGATCACATCTGGGCTAACCGATTCAGATTGTTGCCAGACAAATGCTCTCGGCCTGCTAGGAATCTTTCCCACACTGTCACCGCAAGTATTGCCACATATCACCTACTTTGGCATAGCATTTCTGTAGAGGACGACTGATCTCTGATACCATTCTACATCTCTACAGAATAGAGGGTTCCCGGATTTTCTCCTAGAACCCTCAAAAAAATAGAGTTTATGGCATACTGCCAATTTCCATCTCTCTTACGTGATACTCCCATTTTCCTGACTTTTGTCAACGATGGCTAGCATGATTACGTGTTCCCTCAAGACTTTACTGAACAGTTTAGGCTAATTCGTCTTGGAATAATCTGGCCTGGGGTCCATCAGCATGGCCCCGTGCTAACTACCACTTCCACCTCATACTGCAACCATTGTCTTTTAGACATATGGTCTTTTTCTAAACTATGTCGCAGTTGACACTGTTCTTTGTGAGCTGCACTCGCAGCCCACTTATCCAGCATCCTGAACGCTGAGCGGTGGTTCCTGTACCGTGGCTTCGCCGGAGTAATATCCCTCAACCTCTTGTTATCCCTTTGTTAAGCGTTAGAACCGTTGTCTCTCGGCGTCGGTGCCTTGAAGCCATCTACCGTTGCTGCTTTAGGGAGTACCCCACCATCTGGTTCGAGTTATTCGTCCTCCATTTATCCGGCCTTTGGAGAGTGCCGACCTCGTTTTTCCTCTTACTATATTTTCTTTTGGTGTTTTCCGTCTTTGATTGCACGAATGTCAGAGAAAATAGGGTCTACCAGTGCAGAGATTCGTATACGCAGGTGAGACTAATTATAATTGGAGATCGCCTGGTTTTCAGAGGGCTCAGTTCATGTATGACTGGGCTTCGTTATATGGGCCCAGCTTGTTCGATTATCGGTACGGGTCGCTTTATATCTTAACCCGGATTATTTGCCGTCATTAAACGTGATCCGTCTTACATCTAGGTTACTTTTAACCACCCGCCCAATGAAGAACGTGAACCTGAAGACGACAGCATTTGCAAGGCCGGTTATAGCTACGTTTTTTTCTACCAAATGTTTGTCACGACAAGCGATGTATCGAACTCCGTACAACATGATTGACCAAACATCATATTTTTATCGATCAAGCTGATTCACGAGGTAACTTTTTACCCCAGGCATTATTTTCCCAGTTCCTCAACTGAGCCATTTATTTTGAAAAGGTCTTCGTTCATTTTCCAAAAAACATCGACATTCATCTGGGCTAAAATTTTTGATTGTGAGCCGCTGTCCATGTCTGCATCCGTTCAAATAATCCAAAATTCTCTTGTAGACATTTTGTTCTGGAGATTTTACTTTAAAAAAGACGACTTGTTTTGGCTGTTTATATCTCTTCTCTTTTCTAGACCATATTCCAAAATAAAATTTTGCCGGTTTCAAAATAAAATTTTGCCTGCAAGATTAAATCAAGCATCACATCAATCTGGCTTTGGGTGCCCCGACTTGTTGGCTCTTGATGAAAATTTTAATTTCGTGTCAAAAATTGAGGATTTCGTCAGCCAACACGACAAAGTGGAGCATTTGAATGGATTGTATGAAACTATCTACCAGTTGCTATCATTGTTTCTCAAATATTAACTGTCACTCGTCATCGCTGACAGCTACTAAATACAGGGAGCGCGGAAACTCTAAGATGTTGGTGGCGGTGGACAGTCAGATAAAAAGATGCGGAATAAGCACAACGCTCTTTCATATTTAGAGAAAATCACAAGGTGCAGCAGAGAGATGAATGCATGAGAGGTGGATGAAATTATGTGCTTTGCAGGTTTTTATTTACTGCTTCCATGCCTTCTAAAAGCCAACCCTCAACGCTCTTCGTCTATCAAACCCGTGCGTTGTGTTTAGCATGGTTCCACAACGCTGACGCAAAACTAAATTTGTTTTTATCAACGGCTGTCCACAGGGTGAAGTGCTCTGTCCTCTGTTGTGGCTTTTGGTCATTGGCGAGCTGCCTGTTAAATACAGTAACGTGTCGATTGTTATACAGATGATCTTGGAGAGGCAAGTATGTGAATGTAGCCGACATAATGCCACAGGTCTTAATTGTCTTTATTAGGCATAGAAATATTGATGTTTTCTCTGTCCCCTCTCTTTTCGAAAAAGCAATCACTAGATACGGCCAAGTAGAACAACTTGGTGTCTTCTTGGATAGTAAACTGTTATGGAATGATCACCTTGATTACAAAACTCAAAAAGCTATTTCCATTTTTTTACATCATGGGCCCTTGGGCATTAAGTGCGGAACCTTTGTGGGTTCCAACCAATTTCAATAATAATAATAAAACAAATATTCCACGCACCTCTCTACCACAGAATTATCGCCTGAAAATAGTGTCATTCGCGTTCTGCATTCCATAGGTAGTTTTAGAGGAAACTCACGCTTTTGAAAAGAAGAGAATAGAAGAGTGAATGCGAGACCATGTTAAAGTTGGCCGAAATTTACAATCCAGCATAAAAACTATAATGGTGATCAGCCGAATGTTAACAGGATACATGGAATGCATTAAAAACTTTTGTCGGTAGTCTTACATAGAAAACTTAGCTCCACCAAATCAGAACAATAAAAGTATTTAAAATTGGAAATCTGGAAAATTCGATTTTCCAAAAATCGTTAGAAACTTTGTACAAAATTAGCCTGAAATGTTTTCCAGCGATGGCTATTGACAAATCACACCAAGGTAGTCCACCTCCAGATTTTTAGAAAATCGAATTTTCCCAAATTTTCAAGATGAGTCAAGTAAAACCACTGCAGTGAATTTTAAGGTACGGTACAGAGAGCAACGGGCGTATAAGTATGTGACCTTCGCATAGTTGTTTAATTGTTTTATCAATTTTGTTCTTAACAATTTTTTTTCTTATGTGGAGTTCGATTGGGCAGAATAAATCATTTATTTCTTGAGTTAAATCAATTGTAACAAATCGAGATTTTTTGCAAGATTTACCAAAATCAGCACAAAAAAAAATGTCAATCACAATTGTGACAATTCAAGACGTCAAAAAATTCGTCGTTTTTAATCACTCTCGAATTTTTACGAGTTCGTTATTTATTAAAAAATAAGTTGTGTTATGTATTAAAATAATTTTTGTGACCATGATTTTGTGCATGATCAATCTAAAGATTTACTGACGGTTAACATAACCTCAAATAGAAATGACATACATGCTGCTTGTGCATACGATTGGGCATCAAAAACTTGATTTTTTTTGACAATCCCAATAAAACTCGACATTATTTTTCATTCGTTAATCAACGAATGATAAATAATGTCGAGTTTAGGCTTACGGTTTTTTTTACTGAATAGATCGCCGACTAAAATAGATGAAAGTTGTGCTATTAGGGTGCCCCTAGACATAACGTTTAACTGCGCAAATTCAACTGCACAATTTAATCGATGCAATATATTTGAGCGTGTAGATGATAAAACTGTGCAGTTTTTAAATATTGTGCAAGTGACTTGTGCAATACAAAAAAATTGTCCTTTTCGCTTTCGCTTGCGCAAGTTCATTTGCATATCGTTGCGTGTAGGAAAAATTGGTACATTTCTATTCAGTTTTTGTTTCGAGCGTTTTACGTTACGCGATATACGTCAAAGTTAACAAATAAATACAAACAAAAACAGTAGAGAAACAAACTTTAGAATAATTTATTGAAATTTATGCAAGTGAACCATATCTATGGATGATTCAAAATAAAGATTACCATGATCGAAATTTAAAGCAAGCGGCTTATGATAAATTAATTGAAAAATACAATGATAAATTGGTATTGTGTGGGTGATGACTTGCACAAATATGACACTTAACTGTGCAGTTAAATTTGCGCGGTTTAACGTTATGTCTAGGGGTGGCCTTAGAGGTTGTCCGAGTTTTTAGTTTTCATTCTTTCAATCATTTTTGAAAATTGAATAATTTGTCTTTCCATTACACTTTGATGAACAAAAAGTAGTAATTTAATTTAGCTTAGAATTATGAATTGCAGGCGCAGTTTGTTTTAATAATACTAAGGTGTCATCTTTAAATTACCGACCGACAAGAATTAATCATCAATTTAGTTTAGTCGGTGATTTAGCCAAAATTTTGGTGTCTGGGATACATTATTACCCGACATAATTTACAAGAGAAATCCCAAAAATTTTGAAAATCGTGTAGTCATGTAGGCCTGCATTACATTATCATATTTATATGTTGTATAAAAGTAGTAATATTATAAAAAGGATTATAAAGCTATCAAATTTTGAATTAAACAGTTTAAGAATTCGAAACATTCGAGTTTAGAGAACATTTTGAGATTTTGAAGAGATATTTTAAACTAGGGAAAAGATATTTTAAACTATTTAACAAAAGCTTTGTATTCAGTTGTTTCATCCCTTCAGCGAATAAAAATTATGGTATATTATTATCAGAACCATCTTGATGTAAATAGAGCCGGCCTGTAAAAAATTAACTTAAAATAAAGGATACAGAAACACCAAAAATTAATTTATTTTCATAGAGTTTGTATGAAAAACGCGATTTCGATTGACGAAAAAACATGAATTAAAAGTTTAACCCAGTTAAATAATTTTTTCTAAAATCGCCATAAAACAACTCAATGTCTTCTCATTTAAAACATAGGTTATCAAATTTCCTAATTTTCCAGCGGTAATCAAAAGAAAATAAGGTAATTTAAATTAAAAAACATTCTACAGCAATAACAATCTGTATTAAAAAAAAAATTCAATTTAATGACGTCGTGATTTGTCCACATCTAAAACCAATGGCAACAATCGAAATTAAAATAAATCAAAAAGAGCCAAACAGAAAAACTTAAATCAATACAATGAGTGTGAAGAAAACAAAAAATCGAAACAATCTAGCATGCTTCGCAAATTCAAAATAACAACAGAACGATATCCAAATTCAAATTTGAATAGAGGCAATGAAAGAGATGATTATTTTATTGTTTGTAAATTTTATGTTTAGTTTATGTCGTATATTACAAAAACAACAACACTTTAAAGTTCAAAAATAACTTATTTTTGAAGACGATTTTCACTAAGAAATAAACATTTTCATGATTCGATTTTTCAACCAAATAAAATTACATGTTTTATGAATATTTTCGTATAAAAATAATATAAAAGCTCATAATTCTTATATACTAAAAATGTAAATGAAAACAATCGTTTTCCCATATATTTTCATAGTAAAGAAAAAATGTATGTATGTAGGTAACTTATTTTAAGCTTAGTAAAAAATACAGTCAATGTGGAGGCTCTTATTTATAGAGTAGGCTCTGATATTATTCAATGAGCAATAAATTGAACTCTTCGTGAATAACAGCTATCATTATATGCTCAATGAGCATATAATGACAGCTGTTATTCATGAAGAGTTAAATTTACCGACACGAGCCGATAGGCGAGTTTCGTAAATCATATCCCTATGTGTGAATAACAGCCATTATATGCGAGTAGAATACGATACTTTATCCATGACCGATAAAAAATTGTATTTTATTATCAAATCCTTTAAATAAACCTAAAATACTTTACGTTGACATTTTGGCGTCTCAATTTACCCGCTGTCTACACTATGCAAATCCACTAATATTTTCTATCATGATCATGATATAAATTTTATCAATGTATGTGTGTGTATATTATACGCATTTTGACACTATTAGCAAATTATCAGGGGGCTATTTCACGTAATTTTATTAGTAAATTATTATGAAATGCCATTTGAAATTGTTCTCTCAAGTTGAAAAAATTGCTTTTAATACCGAAAGTACAGTGCGATTAATCGATTTGTACCGCAAAAATGTAATTTTATAGAAGCTAACCCATAAAAATTACAGACGGTTCAATATAAAAAATTCTGTTTACAAAAAATAGCGGACGAAAGACCGTAAATGTTGAAAACGTTAGGAAAAAAATTAGGAGTTTTCGAAATGTACAAAATAAAAAATTAAACCGAGTAAAAAAAAAATTAAAGAAAAGAAATGCAAATTCTGGGTTGAAAAAATTTCTGATAGAATTTGCATAGTGTAGACGGCGGGTTAATAATAATTATAATAGCAAGAGACTACTAGAAAAAATTTCAAAAATGAAATTTGTCCACGACTAACGTATAATATACTCATTATACTTTTGTTTCTTCAATTATAATGATATGCATTATTCACTGCTAGTTTATCTAGTAGTCCATTCTTCCATTATTCACTACTGCCAAATAAAAATTTCATTTTTGAAATTTTATCTAGTAGTCTCTTGCTATTTTCATTATTATTAAATTGAGACGTCAAAATGTCGACATATATGATTTTAGGTTTATTTAAAGGATTTGATAATAAAATAAAATTTGTTATCGGTCGTGGACAAATTATCGTATCCTACTCTCATATAATGGCTGTTATTCACTCAAATGATTTACATCAGTCGCCTATCGGCTCGTATCCTTAAACTTCATCTTCGTGAATAACAGCTATCACTATATATGCTCGTTGAATAATTTACTATTTTATTTGGTAGAGTGAATAATGGAAGAAGGGACTACTAGATAAACTAGTAGTGAATAATAAATACATTTCATTATAATTGAAGAAACAAACGTATAATGAGTATATACGTTAGTCGTGGATAGGGTTGCCAGTTGGACATCTTTGGGGAGTAAGGTACTTCTTTTCTGGTTCCAATTTTGTTAGGTTCTTGTTTTCTGTAATCGTGGACAAATAAATTTTATGAACTTCCAAATAAAATCAATCAAACGTATATATTTTAGTAAACATTTTTTATGCTAAACTTCCACAGAATTCCTATACAGGTGTGTATGTTAGTACGCGACTTTCTCTTTTAATAATAGCTGGATATATTTATTTCAAAAATCCAGTTAGATACTATCGTGGTCCTACAACCACAAGCGAACTAGCGTACTATGAACTCGTTACCAACACACAAGCTGAAAGAAGCTATTTTTCGTTCCATTTTTGTTGAATATTTTTTGATTGGCTACTCTTTGTAGGATTCCCGTTGGTACATAATTTTTATGCAAAATTAATTAATTATATTTTTAAGGCCGCTCCTCCCTACAGGAAAATCAATAACAATAAATCGTTAATCAATAAAAACGAACCAAATTAAAAATAAATATTTCATTTTTAATAACTTTTTGAGATATGAGAAATACTACGACTTTAAGTTGGAAGAGTTCCCAAAAAAATCGCTGGCGTCTTCCTATTTATATAAAATACCTAAAAATGAATTTTTAGATCAACGACAAATAGGACAACAGACTGATACACCGAAAGGCATGGTCCGAAAAAATACATGCGTCCGTGAGCTTAACTCAAGCTAACTTCCAACTCATCCCACAACTTTCCCCAAATAAATCCGCAACTGAACCCCTCACTAAACCGCCACTCAACTCTCAACCTAACACCAATCCACAAATCAACGCGACTCGAAAAACTACTTTCCTACATGAACCCAACTCAAAACAACTAAAGCTACTGTTAAGGTATAATCCAAAATCAAAACTAAGGCTTGGCGTCTCCATTTTATCTTGTTTATTATTCTCTATCATTGACATCATACAGGTTAACCTAAAAATCAAAATGTCATGCATTAATTTTATTATATCTAAAATATTTTGTTGTATACTTAAATGTTTTACTCACGCCTTATCTGAAATAGAAATAATATGTATGATTAAATTGTCTGTAAAACTAATATTTAGGTTAGAATACTTACCAAATCAAAACAAATGTAAGTAATCGCAAAGTAATTAGTTTTTCTAATATCGTTAAATATCGAATTCTCGACTATTACTGCCATCCAGCTTAAGTAATGTACACTAAATAGGTTATACTTGATTTATATTCTGTTCTAATTTTTGTAGTACCTTGTGCTTTTGTAATAAATATTGCTTTTTCTATTCATTCCGTTTTATAAATTTGTAAATGCAACACAACAAAATAAAAATAAAAGTCAAATAGCGCCTACATAATTGATTAAGAAAAACACATTTTGTTGTAACAATTCAAGTTTCCGTAAAATCAAAGTGATTCGACAAATTACAGTTGTTGGCTGACTGCTACTCAACTCAATTCCAACTCAACTCCAACTCAACCGCGGCTCAGCCCCAGTCCAACCCCAAATTAATCTTAAGTCAACCTGTAACCCAGCTTTTGAATCAACCCCAAACTCAAGCTAACTCAACTCCCAAATCAACAAG
Organism: Tipula vernalis; assembly: GCA_958295665.1. NCBI lineage: Eukaryota > Metazoa > Arthropoda > Insecta > Diptera > Tipulidae > Tipula > Tipula vernalis. Next base: position 331,189,870 of record OY282558.1, on the reverse strand, counting down.
ATCTTAAAAACTTCAAGCGTAAAACTCAACTAAAACCAAATCTAGTTCAACTGTCAATTCAATACAGAAATTAATTATCAGCTAAACTGCTTACTAAACCCTAATCCAATTCCAACTCCAACTTAACCCTAAACTCAACCCTTCATTCAACCACAAACTCAATGCCAATTGAACCTGCAAATGAAACCCAACTCAACCCTCAACTCAACCGCAGAATCAACGGCCAACTCAATCCTCAAACCAGCATAATATAAAAAAAATTGACCAACGTGAGGGGGTTTAAATGGGGCAGTTAAATATTGGTTTGTGAAATTTCGTTATAGTGTCGAGTTGAAGTCAAATTTAACGATTGCTGCAGAAACAAACATTCAGCAGCTGCAAAGAGGGTAAGAGAACCTCCATGACATGCGTCCTGCGCAATCATCAATCACAAAGACGTCATTCATTTACACGACAATGTGCCACCACATACAGCAAGGGTTACTCAAGAAAAAACTCTTGAGCTTGGATGGTCTGTTTTTTCACACCCACTTTACTTCCCGGACCGTCCCCCGACGGATTACTACCTTTTCTGTTCCTTACAAAACTTTTTGAATGGATAATCTACAATTCTGAAGAGTAAGTCAATTAGGCCATCGAAAATTTCTTCCAGTCCAAATCAACCAAATTTTACAAGGAACGAATTGACAAGCTGCCAGGAAGATGAGAGAAGGTCATACATAATAATGATGAATACATAATGAATTATTATAATTTTGCTATATAATGAAAGCAAAATTAATATGTGATAAAAAAAGGAAGTTATTTGTGACTCTACCTAATATCACCAAGTGGTTTTGGGTCAATTCGTATGGTAAGTATCCGATTCTCTTCACTTGTACAGCTTCCAAAAGATTTTCAATTCTCCGCCATGACCATAGAAAATGGTTGGCGAAAAAAGTGGTTTTGGACCAACAAAATTTGGAATAGATAAATTTCAATAAATTTCAGATTAATTAGTTAAGAAATAGTGAAGTTCCACCTTAATTGGCAACATTTAACATTTCCATCGGATAATTCGTATACGGCATACGAAATATGCCACAGTTTGACATATGCCGTAGTGTACCATAAGCCGTATTGAAATAAGCCGTAATGAAATATGCCATAGTATGCTATATGCCGTATTGTACCATATGGCATACTGATATATGCCGTACTATATATGATGTGAAATAAGCCGTAACGACCGGGACCCGGTAAAAAAGAATGTTTAATAAATTATAGTGCTCGAATTATGAAGTAATATAAGATTTTTCCTACAATCGTTCCGTAATTCCTATTAAAGAATATTTAATAATTTTATTACATAATTAAGAAATAGTTTTAACAAACATTTCGTATTAGTTATCGTATTAATTACTAAAAGAGGCGGCAAAATATGCTTACAAATAATCTCATTGACCATAAAAACAGATATTACTTGAAAAAAATCTAACCAATACAATCTAAACAGACAAAAAAGGACACATTTCTCCGAATAAATTTGATCACATTAATCTGATGATTTAGACATGATTTATTAGCACGTATTTTCAATTTATTTAAAATCATTTTACATTAAGATGTGTTTAAATATTAATTTCAATAAATTGAGATCATTCGACCTATTCGGCCTTTCGACATTTGGCCCTTCGACTCATTCGGCCCTTCGACCCATTCGTCCTTTACAGATTCGGCCTTTCGACAAATTCGGTCTTTCGACGCATTCGGCCTTTCGACATATTCGGCTCTTCGACAATCAACCTTTCGACCCATTGGGCCTTTCGGCGTTCGGCCTTTCGAGATTCCTCCGTTCAATATCAAACGCAAAATTGTTGACAGGATTTCAATAACTTTGGTTCTTTTGGTGTACAAATTCTGCTTAGAACAAGCCCGATTAAAAAATTCTTATATACCGGTCAAGATATTTAAGAATTTTACAAATTAAATTACCAATGCTTTTAGCATAATTTTCCACAGACGTTTAATAAAAATCATTAGAAAAAACACAATTTAACGAATTAGCGTGAATGAGCTTCAAGCTTCTATCGAGCGAAATCCTTCCACCAATTATCACTGATCTCGCAAGCATTAAATGGCTGAGCCAGAAAGAGTTCACAGGCTGGCCAGCGCGTAAAATTCTGTTATTCCGTTTTGAATTGCGCGCGATCTTGAACGGGTTCCTTCCTTATCACATAACGCAGATTAAAAATTTAGTAATTCAAATAAATTAAAATAAAACTACAATGACGAATATTTTGAAGAAAAACAATTTGGTTTCAAATATCTTCTTTTCAGTTCGGACACCTAGTCTTCTATCAGAATCTCATCGGTGTAAAACACTTTCACAAAGGAAAAATTTTCCTCTTTTGTTTTAATACATTCTGATAAGGTTCTTAGTAGCCAGAAACACGCTTTAAAAAATTTCTTGGAATTTGGCGCCAAATTTTCTAAAAGCTCCAACCGGAATTTTTAACCAAGAACCACTTAACACTCCATTGCCGTTTGAGTTGGATAAACGGTCTTTACGTCTCTTTACCTAATTATATCGCCATGTAATGATAAAACGATGACGTTACACTAACAATCGCTGCCAAAGTTTTAGTTACTCGAACATTAAAAAATAGTATTGCCGTAAAATGTACATAGTATGAATTAGTAAATACGTAGAACATGTTGTTTAATTCAAAATTAAAGTAAAGAAAAATCTCAAAACAAACAAATCACGATTTTTACTTATTTATAGGTCAACTCGTCTAGACGTTTCGTGTATTTAACGTATTTTTTTATAAATCACCTTGCAAACGATTTAATGTACACATTACGTTTGTGTAAGTACACGTACATTTCTTTAACACGATTTGTCTATATTTCCCATTACAAAAAAATTTTAATTTTTAAACTTTTATGAAAGTTATTAGTGGATTGATTCGTAATTTTTACGACTATAGACAAATTTCTACTCAAATTTATTTGTACAATAAACCTATATACATAAATTATATTGTTTTTAATTATATGCAGTAATTTTTAATTAAAACTTAATTAAATAATACTACTATTATCTAATTCATTGTCATTATTTTATAACTTTCAGACAAACATCTTAGAGACGACACTAGTAGCTAAAATTAAACGTCAATTATCCGAGTTAAAAGATATTTTTGATGAAGGCGTCGTTAATCAGACGGCATTATCGCTGCTTTTGTCATCACTAGAGGATGCCGATACAAATGTTTCAAAAACAATAAATGCGGTGGGCGAAATTAGACGGCCGCTAATGGGAATTTCAATGTCAGAATTCTTAACGGTAAGTGAGAAAAATAATTAGAGTGAAATTTATGGCAAAATAGCAAAATCCTCTACCCCTAAAAGTAGGTATTCCAATTTTGAATGAAGGGTTTTTGCCGGAGCTACCACATCGGAGGAGGTACAACTTTGAAAAAAAATTTGCCAAAACCAATAAATTACAAAATTCTTTTTTCCTTCGGAGTAAGCGTTTAAATCAATCCCTTATAATCTCGTGGTATAATTCCTTTCATGTTTCTTTCCTTTTCTTTGGTAACGCTGTGTTTTGTTGCGTGTAGACATATTAAGGATAAAATTCCTAAGCGTAAACCGTTATTAAAAAAAAAAAGTATTTACTGACGAATGCAAATTTTTCAATTTCGACTGAAAGAAAATGCTAAAAAAATTCGTCCTCACCAAAACACTTAGCGGGTCTGTTTTTTGACAAATGATATCATAAGTTTGCTTGCTGGGAAACCTCAGTAGCAATTGATGCCTTATTGCGTGATAATTCCAAATCGCGATCCAGGTGACTATCGTTTTTATCGGCCAAATGATCTGAGAACAAATCAACTCCTTCACCACGTTGTACAACGCCAAATAATAATTGAGATGCGGTCTGTTTAGTTGTTTGATGAATTGAGTTATTCATACTAAATTCAACACGAGTCAACATTTTAGACCAGTTCGAATGTTGTAACGGTTTGCTTAATTTGCTTAATATTGATTTCAAAACACGATTAACACGTTCAACTTGAACATTTGCTTGCGGTGGTGCAACAGCAACTTTCACATGATCAATATTTCGATCTAATAAAAAGGTATTGAAGTCTAAAGATGTGACACAAATATCCCGATCCCTTACGATGCGTCTAGGACGACTATAATATTCAAAATATTTACATAAAGCAGCACACACTTCTTTTGTACTGGTAGAATTTACTGGATACAATTTTACATATTTAGTGAAAGCATCCACCACAACTAAAATATGCTTTCGCTTCGATATTAATGACGGAAGAGGACCAAAATGGTCAATATGAATAGTATCGAACGGTATAGGTTTTTTAGGAATATTGTGCAAATTTCGCTCATTAATACGAGTCGGAGTGGAATACATAATACACCGAATACAATTACGAATGAACTTTTCGACTTTTTCCTTAATTTCGGGAAACCAATAATGCATTTTAAGCTGATCAACGCACTTTGCCACTCCCAAATGACCAATTTTTTCATGAATCAGACGAATGACGTTGTCCTCCATCTCCTTGGGTACGTATAGCAATAATCTACCGGAAACGCCTCGTCGATAAACCAATCCGTCACTTAATTCAAACAATTTGGATGATTTATGTTCCAGGCGGTCACGGATACAAACAATATCCGAATCTCGATTCTGCGTTGCTTGCAATTGCATGTCAATATCATCAGCACCAATGGTAGCAACTAAATAACAACGACTAAGCGCATCGGCGTGGCCCATTCGTTCGCCACTACGATGTTCGATTGTATAATTATAATTCTCAAGCTCGAGGGCCCAACGAGCAATACGAGCATTAACATTCCTCTTACTTAACGTCATGGTAAGCGAATTGCAATCAGTAATAATTCGGAATGGGATTCCTTCTAAATACACCCGGAAACGACGCAACGAATTAATGATCGCCAAGGTTTCTAGTTCGAAACTGTGGTATTGAGATTCAGGGACTGTCGTACGCTTTGAAAAATATGCCACTGGATGCAATTTTCCGTCTTCCTGCTTTTGCAGCAATACACTAACGTATCCCAAAGCACTAGCACCGCAGTCCAACTCAGTCTCGCGTACTGGACTGTATAAAGCAAGCACCGGAGCAGAAGACAACTGATCTCGCAATATGGTAAAGCTTGCATACATTCATCGGTGAATCGGCAGTTGTTATTTTGTTTAACTAAATCAAGAAGTGGTGTGGCAATTTTGGAAAAAATTGGAATGAAGCGTCGAAAGTATGAGAAAAGCCCCAAACAAGATTGAACCTGCTTGGCGTTCGTAGGCACTGGGTAATGACGGATTGCTTCAATATGGCTTTTGCTTGGTCGTATGCCATCGCGATTTACAAGATATCCCAAAAACTCAGTAAAACAGAATTTGCACTTTGATAATTTCAATTCCATACGATATTCACTAATTCTACACAAAACTTTTTGTAACAAATCAAAATGTTCCGGAATCGTCCTAGTTGCTATCAGAATGTCATCCATATAAACAATGATGAGTCCGGATTCAATAAACTCTCTTAAAACACCGGAAATAAACCGTTGAAAGTTACTGGGACCATTTTTAAGTCCAAACGGCATGTCAAGATATTCAAATAGACAAATTAAATCTTCTGCCATTTTGACATGGTGAAAACCACTGCACAAATCAAGTACTGTGAAGTATTTTTTTCGTTCCAAGTATTCTAAGCAGTCCTCAATAAGCGACAGTGGGTAATTGTTGCGAATAGTTAATTTATTTAATGCCCGATAGTCGACACACATCCGTGTCTCACCACTTTTTTTTTAACGAGCACGATTAATGATTTGGTTAGCTTCATTTTTCTCGCGAAATGTGCAATGAATTGGCACATCAGAGGTTAATCTAATTTTCATTTTGTAGTCGTGACAGATAGACGGTATATGTTCATTTTTCATATAAATTTCATCAATTATAAGTAAACCTAAGTAAACTGTCCTGGTGTAAAGAACTCAATCTGGTATTAATATCAATAGCGGAAATATCCGATTCAACACTAATGGCAACTCCGTCAAACTAGCGGAAACGATCGGAACTTCAATCAAAGAACGTGACGAGCAACTTTCAGTGGAATAAGACTCATTTACAATAGTAGCATCAGAAACACAGAAATAAGTTCTATTCAAAATAACGGTTTTATTAAAATTTTTGTTTAATTCAATATTTGATGGTACATCGTCCGGTTTTAATGACAAAAAAATGCCAAATGCATCCATAAAATCCCGACCAAGTAATATAGGCACAGGCAATACATCATCTGAAATAATCAAAAGAGGCATCGTTTTCACGATTCGATAAAATTTGATAATAATCGGGACTTTCCCGTGAATAAACAATTTGGTGTTACCTAATCCACGATAGTTTGAGTAAATTTGCTTTTAGCTACACAAATCATCCGGAACAATAGAGCGATGGATGAAGCTAACCGGACTACCCGTATCAAGTAATGAATAAAACTTATTAAAATCTGTAATTCCTCCGCCACTGTGAGGGAAAACAACACTTACCAATTGTACGGCAGCTAAAGCGGAATTCATCTCTTGTTGTTCTGGATCACTGGTGTCAGCATCAAATTCAGCAATAGGAGCAACTTTATTTGTTTTGGTTGGGCAATCCTTAATGCGGTGCCCGTTTAATCCACACTTGAAACAAGTTCCTGGTTCGCATTTGACTTTGTTGCAGTCTTTAGTCACGTGTCCGTATGCAGAACAATTGTAGCATCGCACCGATCTATGGTTATTTGGCTAGACTTTTGCTGCGGAAGTAGAAGATGCGATAGTATTGTACGATGATGTTGTTACCAATTTGGTTAGCGTTTGTGCTTTAATAATTTCATATCGTGGAAAAGAGCTTTTAATTGTTCTATTGTAGTGGCGGTATACAACACAGAAACAGCAACACTATTATCCCGAAGTCCCCTGATAACAAAATCGATCAAGTCAGTGTCATCCGCTTGCGCTGGACCAGCGATCTCCTGCATGGCAATGACATATCGCCGCAATGATTCACCTGTTTTCAATTTTCGGGCGCCTAGCAACTGATAAATTTCTTGACGAGTATGAACACGATTGAATTCTTTCAACAACTTCTCTTTCAAATCCATCAAAGATTTAACTTTCACAGTTTGTAAAAACATTTTTGCGGTCCCATCCAATAACCGGCGTGCACTAAGAAATCGAAATTTCTCGTCGCAATTCAATGGTGCCACAACGCACTCGAAATCTTCAATCCACTTTTTAATACGATAAGTGTCATCACCTGTAAACTTAGCTATGGCATGCTCAATATCTTAACATTCATACCGTTTTGGTTGAATTTTTAACCCCTCACGCAACTCTCGTTGTAACATCATTATTTTATTCCGCTTCTCCACTCGCGCTTTATTCAGTTCATCGTCTTCATCAACTTCCCCATGTATTTGTTCACGTGACATTAGCAAACTCCCACTGTTTTGCTCAGAATGAACAAAAATTTCATCCTCACTCTCCTGACCACCTTTTCCATCAACGCGATGATCACCGTCCGAATATTCGGTTGGCACCACGTGCTCAGCCAACAAATTTCGCAATTGCGACACGGTAGCCGTCGATGAAAAAACAATACTACGCTCGCTCAGAGCCTCAATCAATTGTTGTCGCGTAAATTTTTTAAAATCACTCATTTTTATTGCTCTTTTATTGACGTTCCTTTCAGCTTCGCTGCTCTTTTTTAATAATCGTTCTTCACACATTTTTCTTTCTCTTTTCGTTATTCTTACAATACCCACCACCGACAAAGTGGTGGCAGCACAAATCAAGAGTGAAGATAGAAATGATTATATTTGAATTTGAAAGGAACGTTAACTATTACATAAGAAAGAATTTTCTGAAATGTTTTCAATCTCAGAGATTTCCAATCGTCCACACATCCACATTCCTTACAAACTTTTTGCCAAATCTTTTATTTTTTTTTTCCTTTAATTTTCTTAACATTTCCTTTGACTCGAAATTGAAAAGTTTTCATTTGTTAATTCAACAGTAAAAATTTGTTGAGTGAAAATTGGTATACTTTTAGCATACGGTGTATTAAGCTATAGAAAAAGAAAATAAGAATATTCCTGTCCATATATTAAAATGGCATTCGAACTACCAAAATAGATAATCATGACTGAGTTGGTGGTGGTTACGTGGAATTTTATTATTTCATCTGAATTGTCATTTTAAGCGTCACTCCGTTCTAAATCTACATTTAATTTATTAAAAATGTGTTTAAAATAATTAATAATCACTGCTTAAATTTTTGAAAACCTTTTGCCATTTGACAGTATGAAAAAATTTGTTAGTCTAACTAAATTAAAGGTTACATGTTTAGCTCAATAAAAAAACTGACTCAACCAACCAAATTTAAGTTGACCGAACTCATACCTTTTCAGTCCACTTTTAGTTCAGTCATATTCAATTTAACTCGGACACTTTCAGTCAGATCACTTTGGGTTTAATATGTATCTTTAATATGTTCCATACAGATAGAGGCCAACATATCGCTTCAATTATATGCCAATCCTTGTTGCACATTATTTTGAAGGAAATAACGAAGATTCTATTGTTTTATTACGAGCAGTAAGCAAAGAAACTACCAAGCAAAGCTGTAAACAAGAATGCTTTGAAGAATTCAGTCGACTGAGCAGACTTTCCAGCATTGTGTTCAAATATTATTTCTGCAGTACAATACTCGCAATTTGATGTTTAAAAATAAAATTTGCGAGTGCAGCCATAAAGCATTTTTATAGTCTTTTTATACCACTTGTATTAATGCAATATTGATTGCGATTTCTGGTACCGACAGCAATAATGACTGCAACAACTACGTAGTGACTGAATTCTTGAAAACACTCCAATACTTTATGAATGAACGAAACAATAAAAAACAAGAAACCAACTAAACTCTCGGAAGTAGTACACCAGTATGAGTGTAGACGTAACATTTTCTACAAAATAACCAAAATCAAAAATTGGAAAAATCGCCTGTACTTAAAAATAGTTAGCGTATTTTCATTACGAGTTATAGTAAAAATTATATTGGGTAATTCCGCGAAGAGAATTAAATAAATCAAAAAAAAATTTAAATTTTTTTTTAATTATTAGCTTAATAAAAAATTGTTTTTGACATATTCACTGTGTTCCATTGGAAACATTTTGCTACTGCCAAATACTTGTGAGTAGATTTTCAATGGAACGCAGATTTTTGTCACAGTAGTAAACCATAACCTCAATTTAAATAAAACTGCTAGATTTTAATAAAAAATACGTTGATCTATTAATAATAATTAATAATAATAAGTAATAAAACATTAAACAACAAAATAATTAAAATATCTTTACGATTTAACAATTGTGCGTCGTATCACAAACATAAACAAAAATTTTTCGTTTTTAAACCTAATCGAACCAACATATTTTTGTTATGTCAGTAAATTCAAATTCTAATCAAATAATTTACTAAATTTTTGCAGAGAATGAGTAGATGTCAAGTATGTTGTATGACAATGTTTCAAAAGAAAATACATACAAGTTTATAACTAAATTAACATTATTTTGGAAATCGATCCATTTATCAAACGAGCCAAAAAGGTACACCTTGGTCGGATTAGGGTTAAAAAATGACGTTTCACAAAACCAAAATTGGTATAGAGGCCATCTATGAGAATTTTTTAAACTGAAATCTCTCTGTCGTTAATATGCGTAACTAATTCAACCAACTACACCATCACTTGAGCATTAGTAGTTGCGAGTAGATACAAATACTTGTGAGTAGTTTGCTAACGCCAATAGAACACGCTTAAATAGAGAGTTAAACCAGTTTTCGTCTTTGCCTGTCAAAATATAAAATAAATTATTAAAATGGCCAATTTTTATTAAAACTAAATGTAACTAATTATTTAGAGATTTTTCTTAAATGAATTGAAACTTTTTTAATAAATTTACTTATAAATTAGTTTTAGTCTCACGAACAACTAAATCGATTTTTTATTTCTAAATCGAAGCTTAACCGATTTTCGTAAAACAATTTTTTTGACAGCTTAGTATTTTATCTTCACAAGGACACCTTTATTATTAAAATCTATATAGTACTTTTCAAATGAAAGCAATCGTACCAAAATACGATGTTTCGGTGAAAAAAATTGACGTGCTACAATTTCCTGAACCTGAAACAAATCTCTACCAGTTTCATTCGTTGTTGCCTCAAAATTATGGATATACTCGTACTGCTCCAGAAAAAGCCGCACAAGTTGTTGCTTTATTGCAAGAAGGACGCAATCAACCAGCGATTAACTAAATCTACTTTATCATTTATTTAGCTAATATTTACACCATTTGCTGTATCATCTAGCGGAAATATATATGAAACTCGATAAAATTTGTGTTTACAGTGTGGCTTACTAAAATAACAACTTATTTAGCGTTTTTCACGATTTTTTTCATTTGGACAACGAGAATCGCTTATTGTTGTTGTGTGAAATGTTATAAATGAAAAAGACTTGATGGAAACCAAATGGAAACATTTTTTTCATTAGGTTTTTTCATAGAACGAGAATTAACCCCCCGAAGCCTAATCGTTTTCACTGAAATATTGCACAAACTTTACGTTTGTGTAAGGTTTTTTGATGGTTTCGATAATGCGGGAAATTGTCCCTGAAAGTAGCAATTATCCCACACTTCGTGTGTTGGATTTGTTCATGGGACAATACACTGTAGCGGCATTGTGTCCCACGCAGCGTGGGTCGTCTGGTCAGTTTATTCTAGTTCTTTTTAAACGATTTTTTCACGATGGAAATGTATCTGCCGTATAAAAACAGGTTTACGTATATTGTGAAAATCGCAATTAACGAAGGAAACGCCCAGAATCTCAACACGTCTCAAAAAACCGGGTTTTCAAACATTAGATTGAATTGGTTTGCGCTCAATATCTATATAGAATTATGTAATAAATAAAACACATTGTCGTTTTGTATAGAATACGCAATGTGTAAAAAATGATTTCACAAATATATTTTTGTACATATTATGTATGCATTGATTATCAGTGACAATTCAAATAGAAAACTTTTGCGAAAACGCCAAAATGGCAAAAAATGGTTGTAAATCGGTTAATTGCTTACACAAAATCAAAAGTATGAAAGTTAAAAAAGGAAAGTATACTGTTTCACCACCAATTTATAACAAATTCAAAAAATTGCAAGCCACAACCACAACTGTGACAACCTTGTAGAGCTGCTGTGATCTACGGTTTTAAATAACTATAAAGCGAACGAAGTTATTGTGACAACGATAAGAGATCCGTTTTACAAATCCATGCTAGTTGGGGTCACGGGTTATTTTCTTTTTCTAATTGTTGTTTTGGTTCTACATTTATTAAGAAATATCTACTCGGAAGTCAATACCTTTAACACAAATGAAATATTAGATTGTAATACAAATTCGGAAAGAACGGTGGCTTCCCCCAAGTATACAATTATGTCATAAACAATTTCTTTTAAACTTTACCTACATAATTTTTGCTATGAACTTGTAATGAAAATATACTTGCTATTTTTAAATACTGCCGATTGGTTCAATTAGATAGAGTGAATCGTTAAATTTTCTACATTTTAAGAATGGAATAGGGCTGAAAGGCCGAATGTCGAAAGGCCGAATGTGTCGAAAGGTCGAATGTCGAAAGACCAAAAGGCCGAATATCAGAAAGCCGAATTGCGAAAGGCCGAATGTGTCGAAAGGCCGAATGTCGAAAGACCGTTTGTGTCGAAATTGATTTTAATTTATCATCATTTTATGAACGAAAATTTTCAAAATTTATATTTTTATCTAAATTTTTGTATAAAAATGTTCAATAGTAAATCGCCTTAAATATTAAAATCTTCTTACGTTTTTTTGTCATACATGTAATTACAAATTAATTAATTATAATAAAAAAAGAAAAAGAAATAAATAATTTTTTGACAAAAATTGATTACGTATTTTCAATTTATTTAAATCATTTTACATTAAGAAATAAATTCAAAGGTTTTAAATATTTATTTCAATCAATTCAGTGAAGGAAAATTTAATGATAATTCGGTTTTTCGACCCAATCGGCCTTTCCAGACGTTCGGCTCTTCAATCCATGCGGCCTTTCGGCCTTTAAACATTCGGTCTTTCAACACTTTCGCCCTTTCGACCCATCCGGCCTTTGCCATTCGGCTTTTCGACACATTCGCCCATATGACATTCGGCCTTCCGATCCATTCGACCTTACGGCGATCGGCCTTTCGACATTCGGCCTTCCGATATTCGGCCTTTCAACATCGAACGTTAAGAATAACGCATGAAAATGAAAATCATATCTTATCTAATTAAAAAAGTTTGCAATATTTGAATTTAACTAAGCTCAACTCGTTGTTATCATGGTCTCTCGATAATTGTTCGGGGAGAAACACACTTACATCATTATTTGCCATATCAGAGCTATATTGGTTTGGTGTCAGTGCCTGATGTATCAGTGATGCAAATTCACACAACAGTAACGAGCTCGCCAGCACTTGTAATTAAAACACATTTTCAGATAAAAGGGAATGACGACAATAAGCACTGAAGCCCATTATGAATTAGAGCCACCTTCTGATTTTAGTATTTTTAAAAGTTATCAGAAACAATCCTAAACAACCCTAATAATATAATGGTTGTTTTTTATAGGAATAGATACGTATAATATATCTTAGGATTGTTTAGAATTGTTTCTGATAACTTTTAAAAAATACCAAAATCAGAAGGCGGCTGTAATTCAATTGGCAAGTACTCTCAGAGATCTCTGATCCTTTTCGAGTCAGTTCGGGTACGAAATACATCCACGAAACTCCCGATTTCAACGCTAAATCATGTTTTAATTTTTAGAATTTACGTTTTGAATGTGTACGCGCTAATTAAACAAAACTTTTATGAAAAATGATTGGTTGTTGTTGTTGTTTTTTAAGATATAGACATAGAGTGTCAAATATTTAAAAATTTCATGTACGTAAATATACAGGGATTATAAAATAATTATTAAAATGGAACCATCTTCCATTTCTTTCTACTACAACAAATTATGCATTTATAATGCAAAATGCAGCTCTAGGGTTTTATTGGAACAACAAATAAGCGACTATTCATCCGTTTGTAATTTACAAAAAAGGAAGTGAAAAATTGCTGCACTATAGCTTCATTATAATTGTAGTGTTTTTTTATTCGCTCCGGATAGCTGCTATCGAGAGCCGTCATTTTTATACGCCTAAATTTAAACTTGACGCGCTATTTATTGGTAAACTAAACTTATTTAACATCAAACTATCATTTTTAATTCAATTGTTTAGCGAAAACTTGATATAAAAAATATTTGGCTCTACCTATTTATACGGAGCGCTATCCGGAGCCATTTTTTATTTGACGGCTCTCGATAGCAGCTACCCGGAGCGAATAAAAAAACACTACAAATATCAGATTTTCATAACAGTTTACTTGTTCATCGAAAAATTGATGAAGTTTTTGAAAACTAAAATCTCAGATTTATCTAAAATTTATTATACCAATATTGGTGCAGATGTCGTAAGCACAAAGAGGATTTCGGCGTCGATTATGAGTGGCACTTTCATGCAACAGACGAGAAACAAATTGCGAGTGAGCTGTTATTGATTAACATTATCATCCATTTGTGCATTTTTTGAATGCGCACAACACTAACAAAACTCTCAAAATCCAAAAAAAAATTCTATATTCGCTTTTTAACGTAAATTGACTGATATCTGGTGGGCGATATTGAAACTAGAGTTAAAGGGATCAGCGATCAAAAAATTCATAATGGGGCATGCATATAGTAAAAATACTTGCCGCTATTTTTGTGGCAGCACGTTCGTTTCCAGGATAGAATCAAAAGCTGTATTTTGTTGAAAAAAAAATTAATTCGAATTATTTTTTTCTCAACAGAACAAGCCGCGAAATATTTTTTCGATTTAATTTTTATATTCTATGTTGGTATTTCTTCTGTTTTTCATTCAAGCAGTTACGTATTTTATTTGTTCGAGCAAGAATTAAATAACTCAAATTTTTTGTTCGAATTATTTAATTCCTGTCACGTGCAATTGTTGTTGTAAATTTCTCAACAAAATATAGCTAAAATGTCATTTGTGTTTTCCATCAAAATCTATAGTAAAAATAAATAACATGAAACAATTTTTATATTTTAAAATATTTCTAAGTAGTGTCAATAAAAAGAATAGTTTTAAATAAGTGAAATGTTATATGGTTAACTGTTTTAAACAAAAAAACCATTCGGGTTTTTAATTAAATTCTATTTAATATAGTGAAATACCTTAACCTCAAAAAGTTTTGTTTCCTCCGTTTCTATAGCACTACTTATAAATATTTAAAAATTGTTTCATGTTGGGTTTTTGGTTGCATATTAATTGCTTGCTTAGTTTAGTGTTGTTCATCATTTAAAATAGTTTCAGAATATTTGAGTACATATAGCAGTGAAAATGGCAAATGATGTTGAATTAAAAAAAAAAGTTAAATCTCTTAGGAGCGAAAACCACAGGAAATAAAAAAGATTTATTAAACAGGTGATTTTATTCTGTTATTACCTAATCATAAATCAAATTATAAACAAATACTTTCTAGATTAAACTTATGGCAAGGTCTTGACCTAAGTAGGAGCCGATGTCCAATAAAAATTGTCCCTGCAGCCTGTCAGCAGCCATTCCCAGTTGATAAGGAGCCGTATCAATACCTCTCACTCTAGGAATCATTTTGAGGGATATTTTCCTAGTCGTAATTTTATAATCCACTTTGGTTTTAAAATATGTTGGTACGGAAACCGATGAAATTTTATGCCATAATTTTTTTTAAATTTGTTGTTGCATTTTGGCACACAACAGGTTGTAACCATTTTTGTAGTCTTCTTTTCAAATAAAATTAAACGAAAGAACAACAATTTTTTTAATAAACAGGAAAGTAACAAATATTTTGCATATTTTTCTCCTGTGCTGTTGTTAATTTAACGTTTAATATAATAAAAATGAATAAATTTATTAGATCCACCTAAATTTAACCGTATATTTCAGTGTAAAATCGAAACGTCAAATTTAAAGCTATCCTTTAAAATGACATGCTGCCACCTGGTGTCTGGTAAAAGTAATAATGTCGTTTTGCATGCCCCATTGACGATTGCAGAGCGTAAATTTTAATTTAATTCCGATAGTTTCGCTCTCCATATGTTTTATACGGAGAGAAATGTCATTTCAAAGCGGGCGCATGACAAAAGATTTCAGGTTTTTCGACACGCAGTCTACACTAAAAAGACAAAATTTTTCCATCTCTCTCGTGTTATATTCTAAAAAGTTACTAAATGTTTTTGTTGTTGTATTATTTTTGGTAACTTTTTTAGAACATATCACAAGAGAGATGGAAAAATTTGGTCTTTTTAGTGTAGACTGCGTGTCAAAAAACCTGAAGTCTTTTGGCATGCGGCCGCCTTCATGCAGAGCGTAGGGTTTACACATTTTGCAGTTTTTCAATCGCCAATTGCACAATTTTGTTATTGATTTCGGCTCAAAACAATTTTTTGGTTGTTCGCTTCATTCACACACATACTAGTGCTAGTTGTACTTTTCGTGAGCAATCGAGAAATTTTGTTTGAGATGGCACGTTAAAAACATGAAACAAAAGCATAAAAAGCAAAATATTCCGCTATTTAAATGTGTTTTTGAGATACGGGAGGGAGTCGCATTATTTTCGTTCTTTTTTACGAAATAAGGTATAAATTCGTGAACATGGTGAGGTATATCGTATATCATCGCTTGTAGAGCGCTCATTCGTGCAACAGGGGTGCAACCCAATCAAACGGTTGTGAGATCGATTTTTCAACAACAGAACTACACAAGAGAGTTTGATTGGCTTCTTGTTTTTTATTGTTTCGTTCATTCATAAGGTTCTGTTTACTACTTGCGAAAAAACAACAGAATCTCCTTTGTTTTCTTTCGAACTGGTGGTTCGAATGCCATTCGTAAACTTGACTTCGGTGAGAAGATATCATTAAATGTAAACGTATTTTATATTCCATTGCATGTATACATTAGAGAGGTGACCAATGGGAATTAATCCGATGGCCAGGAACAGTAGCAGTTTTAGCATTACTTCTTGTTCTGTGTGCCGTGCTTTTAGTAGGCGTAGCACGTCACTCACGATGCGCATTAATATTATTTAGCGTATGCGGTTTACTTGCCGTAACTGGTTCATGGCTAATGTCAGGCTTATATTTATCATCATCGGTTGCTGTCGGTGACTTATGTATGGATCCTGCTGATTATTTAGCGTCCGAGGTAAGTTTTTTAGAGCATATAATATTTATACTTATTTGTTTTTAATACTTTAACAATTTAAGGCACCCGCCGATCTTCCAACTGATGTTTTATTATATTATACACAATGCGAAAGTTTACGATCAAATCCATTCACACAACGTTTGAGAGAATCACAAAATTCGATTATAAATGCTCGATCAGCAATGGTAGTAGTTTCAAAGTATGAGTTTAGTATTTACATTTTTAGAATCCATAGCTAATATTGTAATACGTACTATCTTGTTATTAATTTCAGAGTTTCGTTAGTATTGTACAAAACCGTTTCGAATTTACAATTAATTTTAAATGCTGTGACGGCAGATTTAAATTCATGCGAACGACTGTTGGCCACCTTAACAGCACTAGTGGATTGTAAGCCAGTTCATTATAATTATTTAAATGCAACGCGTGGATTATGTGAGGGTGGATTATTAGGACTAGTGCTTATGTTAATCGCTAGTTTTATAGCGGCCATCCTATTAACGGTGATGGTATGGGTGGATTCGCATACATGGATTTATATACGCAAACGGTGAGTAATTTTATTTTATTTTACTTAGGTTAAGAATCTCGCTAGCGTTAAAATGCTTGACTTATTGGATATAGGAAATGCATGGTTTATACGTTAAGTCTAAATAATGAACTGCGAAGCCGGGATCTTAAAATATTTCATAAAGTGTTTGGAGTTATGTTTGAGGAGCAGAGATTGCAAAATTGGATATTTGGACCTTAATCCACAATTCCGCCCTGACTTAAAGGAGTGGCCCTCTCTTATCTTTATTAAATTAAGAATCGTTAAATGAGAGAAATCAGCAAATCTATATAGTTAATTCGGTTTGTTTTCTTCCATCAACCATTCCTTTATCGTTTCTGTTAATGGAATTGGAATGTATGTGGCAGTTCAATAAAAATTAATCAATTGTTTAATTTACCTATTAAATATTTGCATATCTCTACCAAAATCCAGATTTCATTTCCAATTTGTACCGATTACAACACTCAAATAATTCTTTGTGAATGAAATGGTTTATAATCGATTATCGATACCAAGAGACAAATACAATCTTTCGGCAATTGATATAGAGACATCTCTACATCCCATCTTCAAAAAATTGACAGAATATCGTTTGTCCTGCTTTATCAAATGATATCAGTCGCAACGACGGTAAATGCTTAAAAAGTAGTTAGGACAACTTACGAACACTACGATGGCCAATTTTAATTTTACCTACGACATTTCTGCATAGAACGCATTTCTGCATAGTTGCAATGATGATAAATGTTTAGAAGGTAGGACAGCTTACGACAACACCGATACGGGTTGCAATTATTAAAAACAAATGTATTTTATTATCAATTGGAATAACGTTGCAACCAGTGGCCCTATTCTGGCTATTCCCTGTGAGTTGGGAATTGAACTATTTTGACAGTATTCTAATAGTTGGAAATTTTTTTTTCCAAAAGTGTATTGTGGCGATTGGGAAATTTTGGATGTAGGGAAAATAATTCCGTTTTATGGAAGTTTTGACGTTTACTTTTCCCTAAATTTTTTTGGGAATTAGCAGAAACTAGTTGTTTTGTGTATTTTCATTGTTTTATTTACAACGTAGTATCGGTAAAGTTTTTATTTTATATGTATAAAATAAAATTTTTTAAAAATGGCGGCTGCAAAATTTAAAATAGTGTTTTTTCCCGTTGGAAATTATTCCCAATTACGCCAGAATACACTTTTGGGAATTGGGGAATAAAAAATTGCGAATTATTGAAGTTTGGAAATATAGGAATAATTTTCCTTACGCCCAATTCTCAGGGAATACCCAGAATGGGCAGATGTTGGTCGGAAACCGAAGATTAAGTTGACAATTTCCAGATGGCAATAGTATTGGTAAATCTTTTCATTTAACATGATATAAATAAAAGAGATAACATGACATTAATAAGCGAGATAACATAATACAAATAAGAAAATTAACTTCAGAAGAGAACGATCGAGAGTAGGTATTAAAATAGTGGCTGTACTAATAAAGTAATAAATAGTTCTTATACACTCGCACACATAACTCAGAAAGAAACAACAAATTCCAAAATAAAATAAAACATTAAAAAGTTACAAATGTGGTCGACGAATAATACATAAATTAAAACCATTTTAAATATAGCTATACGAATAGCTTCGCTTATAACAACAGATTCAAAAATACGAAGAAAAATGATTCAAAGCAAGCATAACACCACAAATCTGAAGCGATTTCACCCGCTTCCCTTATTTTTGATACTTACCATAATGAGAAAATACACAATACAATAAAAATATTTGACAGCACACAATAGCAAAATGTATATTACACGGCGTGTATATATAAAAAATTCTCAAAAGTCAATCCTCATTTTGCGATCAAAATCAATATAATATCGATTTTGGTCGCAAACTGAGGATTGAGTATTGAGAATTTTGTTTTTATACACTTTTGCTATTGTGTACCATCCATCAAATACTTTTTAAGCGAATCGGGTGAAATCGGTTCAAATTTTTGTTGTTTAAGCTAGCCTTGAGTCATTTTTCTCTTTCTTGCAACAGGAGGAATTTATGTTTTTGTATCTATTGTTGTCGTTACCGACGATATTTATATGTTTTCGTTAAAAAAAAAAATCTCGCCAATATAGAAAAAACAAAAAGCAATATAAATAAATGGTTTTTAATTTATACATTCTTCGTCGGCCACACTCTTAATATTTTTTTTTGTTTTTGGATATTGTTGTTTCTTTCTGAGTTATGTAC
This sequence comes from Tipula vernalis, assembly GCA_958295665.1. Classification (NCBI taxonomy): domain Eukaryota; kingdom Metazoa; phylum Arthropoda; class Insecta; order Diptera; family Tipulidae; genus Tipula; species Tipula vernalis. Next base: position 331,170,619 of record OY282558.1, on the reverse strand, counting down.
ATTGTACATATATATAGGAACATAACAAAAGGTTGTCACCATTTTAATTGATGCTCTCGATCGTTTCCTTTTTAGATTATTTCTCTTATTTGTATCATGTTATCCCTCTTATTTGTGTCATTTTATCTCTCTTATTTCCATCATGTTAAACTAGTTAAAAAAAAAACTAAAAAAAGCACATTCGACACCAATACAATTTACCAATTTTACTCAATCCTCATTTTGCGACCAAAATCGCTGTGTGGCAATAAAATACTGAGACTTTTGAAATTATTGTTTGTCTCATCTAGAATGTTTTTTTGAATTTTTTGTTTTTAATTTGTACATTAAAATAAAGTCTTTTCATTGGCAAAATAAAAAAAAAATCTGTTCTCTATTCTTTTTATTTTTTGAGTTATAATGTATAAAAAAAGTCATCTCGCTATTAACGTGCAAACACTCCGCCTGCGCAACAGATTGGTAAGCACCAGTGTAATGTGTCGTATGGTTTCTGATGCCTGCCACAACACCTACAGCAATCTGTTTGTGTATTTGTATCGTGTATAATGAATTTCTGATCATTCAGCGTATTGATTACCTCCGGAAAGACATCTCCAATGTTTATCTATTTGTTCGACGCTTCATTGTCGACATGGATTTGGCTTAGATCATGTTAATGTCTTCCGTGGAGCGACTTCTGAGATCATGCTAACCTTTTATCGTGATTAGTAATATAACTGGTTTCGTTAGATATCAGAATGGTAAAAGTTTAATGGTGTGTGTTTTGTTTCTGCTTTAACTATTGCGTTATGTCGTTGGAAATTTCTATTGGGCCTTTTCCACGTGTTTTCCTAGGCAGGTTCAGCCTTTCTATTGTAGATTGTGGATGATGTTTTTTGTGTTTTGTAAGTACGTGTTAATCTTGTGTGCATCAGTGTTCTGTATATGTATTTTGTTTTGCAAGTTTTCCGTAAAACGTTCCCTCATTTTCTGATAACATTTTGTTCTGTATCTTTCTATCTCTCGACTTTGTCTGTACAGTGCAATATGGTTGGACAAAGCTGAGAGTTTTTGAGTAAGTGTTTGTATGTTCTGAATGGTTGTGTTGTTTGAAGATTCGTGTGTTGAGTGTATTTGCGTTTTTTGTATCATATTTGTAACGAGCATTACCAGTCTCTTTGATCAATTTCGTAACTTGTATCTCTTATCCTAAGTAAAATGTTGGTGTTAATTATGTGAACTGTTTTTGCAAATTTCCTTGATGTGTGTAATTTTGGTATTTATGGTTTTAATGGTGAATTTAATTCAGTGTATTGTGTAAGTGTGTTTCCAAAATTTTGGATAAGCTGGATTGTGTTGTTATATTCCGAATTATGATAGGAACATCGTCATCTAATTGTGCATGTAAATTAATATGCGATGCATGTTGCACTGACTCAGACGCGATATCATCGACTCAGACCTAATCCCTAATCTGTTGAAAAACAAACTCGGAAAGAAGGCCATTCCTAACAATTGCTCTGCGCCGATCCGCAAGATTCTGAACAGTGGCAGTTATGTTTGGGAATTTGTGTGTAAACAATTGGTTGAATTTATGGCTGCAACATGTTGTGTCAGTTTATACGTGGTAAATTTGGCAATGTGATCGCTGGCCTAATAGAGTTCAGTGAAACATCATTGACTGGTTGGAGAATTGGGGATGTACTGTTTCGGGTCATCCCGATCGCGGTCCATCTATTCAGCCTGTCACTTCCAGCGACGGCTGCGTAAATTTTTCTCCATTCATGGGTTTGATATTTTTTTATAATCTGTCTATCAAATACTTTATGCTAAACTACACCACCTCAATTTTTTTTTTTTTTTTTTAAATGTTGCCAATTGGCTTTATTCTTGAATCTTTCTACATAAGAAACTAACAAGAAGTAATCAAATCTTAAGCTAAAATTATTACATATTTTAAGTCTTAACCAATGTTAATACTTATGTTAGGGCTCACAATTTAATTAATTTAGACTATACTTATAAATGTATATATCGAATTAAATTTACAGGTTCACAGGTTCATCAGTTCGAGTGGATCTGTTCTTCTCAGACGTCTAAATCGCGGCTGTTTTAGCATCTCCCTGGCCAATTCGTTGGGATGTGCTTCTAGTTTTGAATAATATTTCGAACTGAATTCTTTAATTGTTTTTTTAACGGTTTTAATCCCAAGGTCGTGATGTATATTACTATTTCGAATGTACCAAGGAGCATTGGTAATACTGCGAAGTATTTTCGCTTGGGTTCGTTGCAGGAGTTCTCTGTTTGAAGCGCTGGTGGATCCCCATAACTGAATACCATATGTCCATATGGGTTTGATTATTGCTTTGTACAGTAAAACTTTATTGGCTAATGACAACTGAGATTTTCTTCCCATCAACCAATACATTTTGGAAAATGTAATTTTTATTTGATTGCGCTTTGTTTCAATATGATTTTTCCATGTTAACCTTCTATCCAGATGCAAACCTAAGTATTTTACCTTCGTTTGTTGAGGAATATTTTTATCGTTTAATTTCACTGGTGGGCAGGTGCGTTTGTTTAGCGTGAATGTGACGTGAGTTGATTTGTTTTCGTTCACTTTTATTCGCCATGCCTTTAGCCAGTCCGCGACCTTGTTTAAATGATTCTGTAATTCCTTTGCGGCAATTTCAGGATTAGTGTGAGACACCAGGATGGCCGTGTCATCGGCAAATGTTGATATTATTACTTTGTTGGTTACAGGTGTATCAGCTGTGTACAACAAGTATAATATTGGTCCTAGAATGCTACCTTGCGGGACACCTGCATTAATATCATTTAAGCAACTAGTTGCACTGTTTTGTTTGACCATGTATTGCCTTTGAAGAAGATAGTTTCCCAAAACTGAGTGAAATTTTTTCGGTAAAAGCTGCTTAATTTTGTAAATTAGTCCATCGTGCCAAACTTGTCCAACAGCACAATATTTCTTTTCCTCGAAGGTGATTTTGATTGCATTTACAATTCTGTGTACTTGCTCTGTAGTACCATGTTGGCTTCGGAACCCAAATTGATGGTCTGGAATAATGCGCCGTTCTTCTAATATTGGTTTCAATTTCATTAGTAACATTTTTTCAAATAGCTTTGAGATTGTGGGCAGCATGCTTATTGGACGATATGATGAGATTTGCATTTCATTTTCCCCTGGCTTATGTATCATTGTGATCAAAGATATCTTCCATTTCTGAGGAATATAACTGATTCGCATGATCGCGTTGAATACGAATGTTATTAGTTTTATGCATTTATCCGGCAATTCCCTTATCATTTTTCCAGTAATGAGATCATGCCCTGGTGCCTTTTTCGGTTTGTAGGATAAACCATCATCCGTTGGCTGGGGTAGCACAAAATAATTATCTTCTTCGTGTGGGACGAATACTGTTGCTAGATGAGCAGCAAAAGCATTGGCTTTTTCTTCATCACTTCTCGCCCAATTTCCAGTTGGTAGTCTAATCGGTGGATTCGAATTTGTTGGTCTTTTTAAATTTTTTGTTGCCTTCCACAAAGAATAATCTGTCCTCTCGGTTGCCGAGAGATCACTTAAGTAGTTCTTTATGCGCTGGTTTTCTTCTTCGCTCAAAGCAAATCTTAGGGCCTTAATAGCTCGATTTAATTTCCACTTAAATAACGGTGATTTGTTTGCTGCCATTGACCGCGAATCTTTCGCTTTTCCTGGATTATTTCCTGTATATTATGTGACAGTTTATTAACTTTTTCCGAACTACTTATGCCGGGTGTAGCCCTTTTAGCAGATAATGTCATGACATTTTTTAGATTTTCTGCCGCCGCATCAATATCAGCTGGTGTGATCAGAGGAATATTAAGTAGACACTTTTGTTCGACTAGCCTCCTATATTGATCCCAATTAGTTTTCTTGTTTGTAAGACGGTTCGGTATTTCGTTCCTTAGAATATCAGTACTCAATGTTACTATTACCGGTGAGTGATCAGAAGACAGATCATAGCAATCGGTGGCCTTAGCATATGTACGTGGAATGCCCTTAGTTACACAAAAGTCAATTAGATCAGGAATTTTCTTTTTATCCGTGGGTCAGTAAGTTGGTTTACCGGCAGATAAATAATCCAGGGACTGTTCCTCTATAGCATCATAAAGTTGTTTACCTTTCGGCGATGTTAATCTGGAATCCCAATGAGTATGTTTAGCGTTGTAATCACCGCCCGCAAGAAATGTATTACCCAGCTGACTGAAATAATCCAAGAACTGGAGTTTTTTTATAGCATGTTTTGGAGGGCAGTACACTGCCGATATGACGCAGTTTCCAGACCACTCCTGCAGACAAATGCTCGTTGACTGTATATGTTCTTTCTCATATTTCGTAAGTTCGTAGTGTTTTAATCTTCGCTTAATCAATACAGCAGTGCCTCCATGTGCTTTACCATCTGGGTGCTTGGTGTCATAAATAGAGTACCCATTAATTTTGAAATAGCTATTTTTGGTGAAGCGTGTTTCTGATATTAACATTATGTCAATATTGTGTTCAGTGAGGAATGCATGTACCTCCGCTTAATGTTGTGTTAGGCCGTTTGCGTTCCATATGGCTATTTTTATGATGGTCATTTTTGGCTTTTTACGACTATCTGCATCAGCGTGCTCATATTCTACATCATTAGATCCATGGTTCTCTCCATCATCGCCATGAAGCTTTGCATCATATTAGTCAATTTGTTTAAAGCTGTTGTGATGTTTCCCTCTTCACTTGCTTGCACCTTAGGAGCGGTACCTTTAAGAACACTTGCGTATGAAACCCCTTGGTGCACGCTGCCGTTTTCAGTTGCGTACTGATTTTCATTTTGAGCGTTTTTGTTTACAATTTCTGGCCGTGCTTCTTTTCTAACTGAAGAATGAAGATTAAGGATTCGCTGCTCTGCTCGCTGCTTTGGATTGATTCTCCTTTTCAATTCCAGATAAATTGGACACCCTCTATAATTAGCTGTGTGATTTCCATTGCAGTTGCTGCATTTTTTCACTGATGCTTCATTTTTTGCTTTATTGCAAACCTTTGAATTATGGAGTTCACCACATATAACACAAACATCGTTCAAAGTGCAATAGGCTCTAGTGTGCCCATATTCTTGGCACTTAACGCATTGTACCGGCCCATTTCTTTTCCTGGGTTCCTCGATGGTAACCCTTCTGTGCAATAGATATTTTAGGTCAAATATTGCATGGTTGCCTTTAACCTTTTTATTGTCTGGTTCTAACTCCAGACGAAACAATGGCTGAGGAATCTTCTCCCGATTAAAAATATTGGTAATAGTTTTGCACTGGAAACCTTTTTCAGTGAGAGCAGCTTGAATTTCGTTTGCATTCACGTAACTCTCTATTCCTTTTAACACAACAACCAATCCTTTTTGGCTCTTTAGTTGATACGTGTAGTAATGTTTACCAACTTGGTCGAAATGTTTAATTAACGCTCTGTAAGCATCAGTATTGAGCGGTTGAATTTTTGTTTCTTTTATATCTCCTCTTTTGATTCCGGAAATATAAAATGCACCTTCAGTGATAAACTCGATCGTTTTAGCAAGTTCTCTATTTGATTCTTCCCTCAAATAGATTGGTGGCGGCTTCTCAGCTTTTGAAGTTTTTTCGGGCGCCGGCTGGTCGTCAACAACCAAGCAAGAATACCTATTACCATGCGTTAGCAATTTTTAATACTAATTTTGGAAATCGCGAATTCAGTGAATTTAGAATAATTTTGATTTTTTCTTGAATTTTTTAACGGAGGAAATTTTCCGCCCACCTAACTCTATTCATTTTTAGAATGACTGATACCAAATAGTCACGAAGGTTAGCTTGTACACAAACAATTTTAAGACAGTGATAAGTACAGTTAATTTGCTTACATTGTAATTCATGATAAATTATATTAGGATCAGGAATAGCAACCTCGTTAAGCCAATAAAACATAACTTTAGTTTTGAACTCAAAATCATGGAATCTCAAAATTGAGTTGCATATTTTCAATAGTATCAATCCTATGTGATTCCTTGTATAATACATCAAAACTAGGTCAGACCGCAAAGCAACAGAATTGAAATTAATATGAAATATGGAGTTTAAATAAATGAAAAATAGCACTGATCCTAGTATAGATCCCTAAGGAACTCCCTCATTAATTGCCAATCTATGACTAAAGTAATCATTGATTTTCTCCGATCTGTAAGCTATCGGATGGGTAAAAAGTAATCCACCGTAAGCTGACTCCATGAAATCCCGCACAAGTTAACTTTTTTAATAACAATTTATGGTTTACCATATCAAAAGCTTTTATCATATCAACTAAAACAGTTGCAACAGAATTTCGTAGTTGAAGCCCTTTTTACAAAAAGTTGATAACTTGTAGTAAAACATTTTCGGTACTTTTAGATTTTCTAAAGCCGAATTGCCTTTTTTTGTTTTTTTGTAAAATATTTGTTTGATTCAAAAAACTTGAAATTCTTTCATGAACTACTCCCTCTATAATTTTGGCAAAGACGGATTGAAGCACTATCGGCTGCAAAAGTAACTAATTTTGGTACGCAACCATGCAGTTCTAGAAAAGTAACAAGTTTTTCTGTTATTCAGACCTTCTTAAAAGTACTTTGTTTAGCAACTTCCGATACGTTTTTGTTAATTGTACTTATAAGAACCGAGAAAAAATGATTGAAATTTATTTTCCTAGAAAGTACCCAACAGCGACTGGAAACCAATTATTGTATCAATAGAACTCAATCAATGGAAAATTGAACCTATAGGGGTGCTGTTCATATTTCCCCCATAAACATTATTTTATTTTATGTTCCGCTATTGCTTGCTTTTACATCATCGCAGCCGACCATGTAAAGGCGCGGGATATGGTGAAAGGAATATAAACACTAACTAATTTTATTAATTTTATTTCTTTTTTTTTTTTGTTATAAATCTTTATAATATTTACACGTCACCGTTTATGGCCTCGTCGTATGTATTGGTGAACGAGGATAAACGTGTGGGAATAAATTCCTCTGTATATCGTGTTTCCGTGGTATATAACAGCAACTATTTTCTTCAAAAATTGTATGGAAACTAACGAGGTTTGTTTCCTTGGCGTTGTGCTATGATTGTTATTTTTTCCTTCTGAAAAAATGTTTCCTTCTGAAAAAAGCTTTTATACCAATCGATTTGTTTTAATTTGCATTGACTAATTGGTTGGTAAATTATTCTGAAAAACAAACTATTGCTCCAACTAATCGACTCTTCTTCGACCGGCGGATAGATGCCATTGTTGCTCGCTGGAATAAAAGACGCAGATAATTATGGGTTACTTTGTAGCTGTCATACTAATACATATTATATGGCCGTGTGAACGCCACATCATCACATCATTACCTTACCAGCGAATCACCGGTGAGCGATAAAGCCTAGCGAGTTGGTAGCCTCGTGCTTCTGCCGACTCTTATGGTTGCCGTTGCTGGTAGTTTAACGGTTATTATACATGGTTTTACTTTTGTGCCTGGTATGCCACTGGATGCTGACGATGTCGGTTGGTCTTTCAGATTGTATCGGACTCTGTTTGTTTATGCTTGTCCGTTGGTCAGTTGTATCTGTGTATTTATGTTTTTTGTTGTTGTGTTGACAAGTTACTTTCCTGTATTGTTACGTGTTGTTCGTTCTTTGCAAAGCACGGCTTAAGTCTGTCGACCGACACAATGCAGTGCTTACCTTTGATCTCCAGCGTGAATGTTTTTGCATCCCGATAACCACTGGGAAAGGGTGCTCGTACGGAGGTTGCAGGGATTCCCTTAGTGCATCGTTGCGGACAAAAACACTAGGATACGAATTTAGCTCCGTTGCGATGAAAATTATGGCGATGCAATGCCATGAAGGTGGCGGGAGGCGAATTTGTGCGAAATGTCTTCGTAATTCTTCCACGAACTCCGACTGCCTGGTTGTTTTAGTGTATTCAGTGATTAGTTGGCTCGCCACTCTTATATTCTGCCCGAATACCAACTCTGCTGACGTCGTTTTAAAATTCTCCCGGTATGTGGTACGTAGTCTCAGGAGCACTGTTGGCAATATACGTGTGCACTCTTGCCTTCGGTGACACATGGCTGCCTTAAGTGTTCGGTGGAACCTTTCGATCGCGCCGTTGCACGTCAGATTATAGGACGTCGTTCGTTTGTGTATGAAACCTAATAGTTTGGAGAACTCTGTGAATAGTTTGGATTCGAAGTGTGCCCCTTGGTCTGTGACTATTGTTATGGGCACCCCAAAACGGGCAATCTAATTGCTGTAGACGACCACGGTGGCGACGGTCTCGGCTTTTATGCCCGACGTTTGGGTGACCTCTGTCCATCTCGTGTACCGGTCGATCAGTGTTACGCAGTATCGCTCTCCCTGAGTTCGCCATCCGATTTCTGCGTCTCGGCAATCGCCGGATAATTGATTGACTCACTTATTTCTATGGGCTCTATCCGCGACAGAGTATCGGCTACTATATTTTCGCTGCCCACAATGTGGCTGATATCGGTCGTGAACTGTGCTATAAAGTCCAAATGTCGAAATTGGCGTGGCGAGTTTTGCCGATGACGACGGGTGCCTCAATAACGTAGGTTCACAAAGTTACTTTTTTGCGAGTTCAAACGCCTATCTTGACTCGTCCGACCATTCCACTGCCTGCGTGTTCGTTTTGCTGCCCTTCAAATACTCGTTTAGTATTGCTTGATTTTGTGCCGCATTGCAGGTATGAAGAGGCCATAGAAATTTAACATGGCAGATCAAAATTTGATATGTTGTTTACGCGCTCTGGAAGGGGTCTGATCTCTTCCGCAGAGATTGCGTGTCCCAGAAATTGTACTTCCGTTTTGGCGAAGTGGCATTTATCGGTATTGATAGTTAATCCGGCATCGCTCAATTTGGAAAAAATAATTTCTATGTGTTCGAAATGTTCTTTGATAGTTTGTGATGCTACTAAAATGTTGTCGAGGTAGATAAAACAGAAATTTAGCCCTTGTATGTTGATACGCCCTAACCAGATCTATCGTCGTAAAATATGCTGTTCCCCGTAATCGTTGCATGAAGTCATGTATGAACGGAATGGGGTATCTATCGGGTACCGTCACGTTATTGAAGCCGCGATAATCCCCACATGGTCTTCACTCGCCGCTCTTCTTTGGAACCAAGTGTAACGGACTCGCCCACGGACTATCTGAACGCCGACAGACACCCCGCTCCACCAAGTACTCGAACTCCTTCTTGACAATAGCCAGCTTTTCGGTACTCAGTTTACGAGTTTTCGCGAAAACTGGAGGGCCACGAGTCACTATATTGTGCGTTACTTGATGTTTTGTGGTTGGCAACGTCTGTCGATCGTGCGTTATTGATTTATATTTTTCCAATAGGTGAACAGCGCGAGGATCGATGTTACCCGCTTTGATCACCCGGAAGGTTGGTACTGTGACATGAATTTTGGTTGCTATCGAGGAAATTGACGTTAACGAGTCGAGTAATCGGATGTGTTGGATATCGACTAAGAGTCCTGATTGTTTCAGGATGTCGGCTCCTATTATCACCATCGTGACCTCGACGACGACGAAAGTCCAGGTAAATTTTCTGTGCAGCCCTAAATCCAGATGGATTATTCGTTCGCTGAATGTTTTCACTGTGGACCCTTTGGCTGCGTGTAACGTGAATTCCGGGTTTTGCTTCCTGTGATCGCCGGTGGTATGGGGTAACACCGATATATCCGCTCCCGTGTCTATTAAGTATGTGGTGTTTGACATTCGGTCGTCGCATGCCGCTGCTTGCGCCGGAGGAATTAGTGTTCTTGAAATCCGACCATCGCGGACAGGTTGGCTTGCAGTTTCGTATAGCCTCTTGAACTTTCATGTGGTAGAAACACAGTTATGGATCGTCGTTATTGGCTTCCTTATTCCTGGCTCGCGATGGTGTGGTGTCACGATTCGATCTTGTCCTATTGGGTGATTGGCTCCTTGACTGATTTCTCAGCAATGTTCGGTCCATATTTCCCAATCGGCACATGATTTCGTGAATCTGGGTGGCCATGCTGGGTTCGTCTATAGTATGTCATGGGGACGTGTTTGCTGGTGCTTGTGCCGGCGTTATGGACATCACCTGCGCCTGCGACATTGTCTCTAACACGCTATCGGCCAGTGTGGCCAGCTGGGTGGCAGACAACGCGTCTGCAGTGGTCGCCAACACCTCTTGTGTTCTGCTCTTTAAGCGTTTCAGCCAAAGTCGCGGTTATTTTGCAGCTTGCGCAGTAGTTGGGACGGTGTTAGGTCACCAACCAAGTTCGATGCCTTGTACCAGGCGATATATTTGGGTAACCTGGGATTCGCCCATTTTTGGTTGCCTCGCTAGTTATACGTCCTAATGCGAACTGAGATTCGATAACGTGGAAACACAATCGAGTATTTTGCGTCGTTAAAGGGTCCAATATGATGGATAACGGCGCTTCGTGAGTGCCAGCTGAGCGAGCACTGCCTGAAGAGGTTCGGTACCGTTCTATCCGTGCACTTGAGCATTGTGCCCTTTGTATCCCTCTCCATATTTGCTCGCCAACTGTCCCGCCGTGATTTGTGCTGGATTGGCCTCCGCTGTCATCAGCGTCCTCGCCTTCGTTAGCCTATTCTACGTTGCTGCTGGTTCCGAGCGCCATGTCGCACGAAAATTTGCCTCGACGGTTTTTTTTTCACTCTAGTAGCTGTCATAATAATACATACTATATGGCCGTGTGAACGCCTCAAACCAACATGATCTGCTTAATGAACTAGGCTTCATTGGAGTTTGGAGTGAATCAATGAATAGTCGAGTTTTTTTGAAACATTACTATATACAGTCTACAGGTACTTCGGCCGTATGAAAATTGTGTGAGTTTTTGAAACTTGAATGCTTTTTAAGACTCAACTATTTCAATGTCTTCAAATTCATCGAGAACATAAATTCGGGAAAATTACAATAGGCGCAGGTTTAGTGCAATTTCTTTTGAAATCGGATAATTTTAACCAATGCACGATTAGAATGAAAAATAGAAACTTTCGCTGATTAAAGAAAACTAAAAACAAAAACAAAATTGTTGACTTTTGCCATTAGACAAATTTAAACAAAATTATAATTACATTTTTTGTCGCACATCGAAATTTCTAATCACATTGAATAATGAATAATGCATTTGACAAACTAAACTAAGGAGAGAAGATTGTTTTGTAACTATTTCAGAGCCTACATAGCTACATGAAATTATTACATGATTAAACCAAATTCAGTTCGACTTCAAAGCCTACTATTGCTTATTAACATGTTATTGAAGTAGTATTTAAGTTGTATCTTATAGTTAAAACTTTTGAGGTTCTATGAAAAAACTATTTACACTATTGTTTTTACAATAAACAACGCCTTTTCTTTGATATACCACATGACCCCTGTTACAATTTAAAAATTTATTCCATTTCCCAGCATCTCTGCTCCAGATGTTATAACATTTACAATATCGCCATTACTGTTCACAATGGACGCTTTCAGTTCCGCTAACTGTTGGCAACAACATGTTGAGGTCTGAACGCAATTGATAGTTCAAAATGCATATGGGAACACTGATGTGACAAATGTCATTTTTGCTATCATTTTATTGCTATGATACATTGATCCATCAAAATTTTATGTACATAGTATAGTGGGTTATCAGCAGGCTCTTTATTAATTAAAATTAACAAAACTATTCCAAATAAATTCCTTTATCAGGTTACACTATTTTTTATTATCTATACATCTCTCTCTCTAATACTAGCAACCTGTTGTTTCCTTGACTTTAAATGTCCGAATTACTTTCTCAAATTGCTACATATGTCAATTACAAAGTAATTTATAGTTTTTATTAGTTAAATAAATTAAGTTACAAATTAGACTGCAAAATCGCAATATAATACAGGGCCTAATAAAACATATGAGTATATATTGAAAGTTAGAAGGTGTCAAACGCTTTGTCATAGTTCTAAGGATAATAAAATGATGAGGGGTTGGTAGTTTAATTATTTAATCAAATTTTTCCAAGAAATTTAATAAACAAATATTTCACGCAAATAATGTTATTTTTATTATCTGATTCCTGAGTCTACCTAAAACTAAATAAATCATCCCACAACCACGCAACCTACCAAGCAACCGAAATACTTTTATTTCCAAAAATAAATTAGAAAAATGAAAAAAACTGAATGAAACCTTCTTTACGTATTAATCGATTAAAGAATATTTTGGATGTGTATATTAGACATTTTCAATTTTGATTTGTTTTTGGAAATATGTACATATACAAATGTGTTGGTTGTTTAATTGGGAGAAAATAAAGATTTCGCTCAAGATATATACATATGTTCAGACCGAAGAAATAGACTGTCTATCTCGAAAACCATCAACTTACCGTAATTAGGTCGATTGTGATTATTCGAGTGGGATACATAATTGCGGAGTTAACTATTCTTCGTTAAACCATCATAAGGAACAATTGTCGAGTGATACATCATTTTAAACAGTTTTCTCTTGCCACAATTTTTTTTTTTTTTTTTTTTTTTTTACAACTAATTTACAGTCATATAGTAATAAGCAATTTATCTTTAATAAATGAGTTTAATGTTTAGAGGGGTGTAGCCCATTGGCTATTCCCTATACGTTTGAAATTTAATTTAATTTAGCGATTCCAATTTGAGCTTAAATCTAGAAGCTTCGTCCTTCGAAGCCGTATCACTGAATTGGTGTTTGCCAGCATACTACGGATGTCGTCATTTTGGTGTTGACTAAGACGCTCCAAGTGTTGTTTCGAATAATTTGTCTAAACCATTTTAAATTATTTACTTTACAATTAAATTTAAATTTATATTCAGATTACCAAAAACAAAACATAAATGTCAAAATAAATGCAACAGCCAACATGTATTGAACAATTTATTTGCATACTTTCCGGCGAATATACATGTGTATCATTGCAATTTGTTTCATTAAAATAATATTCGTCTCTTACTCTTTATTATAATGAGACGGAAATGGAATGGGTACGAAGGGCCGAATTTCAAAGGGCCGAATGTCGAAGGGCCGAATGGGTCGAAGGGCCGAATGTGTCGAAGGGCCGAATGTTGAAGGGCCGAATGTCGAAGGGCCGAATGTGTCGAAGGGCCGAAAGTGTCAAAGGGCCGAATTTCGAAGGGCCGAATGGGTCGAAGGGCCGAATGTGTCGAAGGGCCGAATGGATCGAAGGGCCGAATGGGTCGAAGGGCCGAATTTTTTTTTTTGTTACGTTTTTAGAAATATAATTTTTAAAATTTGTTGTTTTAAGGAATATTTGGTAATTTTTTTGTCAAATATAAATTAATTTCTTATGAATTTATGTATTTTATTATATTTAATCTTTGGATATTCTATCGACAAAAATATTGCATTAATTGAGGTTGTTTATATTTTGCGTTCCTGTTGGTATTATCAAGTGAAAATATTTGTACATAATAGGTATTTCACCAAAACCAAGTCTTATTATATCAATCTAAATGGAATATATATGTAGGTATACACATATATTACTTTTGTAGTATAACCGCTCGTATATAATAACAAAATGTGAAGATTACTTTTTTCAAATATGCATACCAAATGTAAATAAATTTTAAATAAGAAGAAAGAATTTGGTCATAAAATGTCATAAAAATTCAATTTACTCCTATTCTTTAAACAGATGATAATATTCATTCTTTTCGAACGATGTTATTTTCTAGATCATTATACATATAGTTTATTACGATTGTTTTAGAAAAAAAAAAAAAAGTAATTGGTGGAATTTGTCTTTTGGAACATAAAATCCTAATTATCGGTCGGCTTTCTTTCAATCTTATTATACGAAAATGTATTATTTTGCTCTACACGACGAATACATAAAAAACAAAGAGATGGAAAGATTTTTCAAGGGTGGATCTTCAAAAAAGAGTTTTAGTGATGTGTCCATGTACATAATCATAAACAAATAATGTTGTATTATGTGTTTTGGTTATTCTATATACCTATTTGCATCATGGACAAATATATTTAGAAAAAGAAGAGAAAGATAACAAAAATATCTAGAAAAAGAAGAAAAGCTGAAACAATCGACGGCCTAAAGAGGAAACGTCTTTCATTAAAGGCATTGGAAATTATATACATAGCTCTTTATTGATTTATACCACTTCCATTAAATTTAGTTTAATTTTTATTATATTTTTTCAGACATATCTCAAGAAGAGAAACTAACTTCTGGAATTAAAATTTTAAATAAAATTTGTGTAATTATTACAATTTGTTTTTTATTAATTGAATCTGAACCATCTTGATGTATGTAGATAAACGCCTGCTCATATAAAAAATCAACTTAAAATAAGGGACATAGGAAAACTGACTTATGTAAATTTTGCATTACAAAATATTGCAATCACAAAAAGTTGCAATTATAAAATATTGCAATATAAAATCTTGCATAACAATTTCCCGTACATTTTTTTCTCTATTCTGAGGAAAATAAATTGAAGAAAAATGATATCGACTAATTTAACATGGAATTGTAGAGGCTAATGGCTTCGATAACTCTCACGGGCACGCGGGAGGTCGCTGCGCTCCCCCCCGCTTAGCCCTCCAATGGGCTTTAGATTTGAGCTTCGGGGGACGTAGGAGCCGGGATCAGCAAACATTTCGCACTGCGTGCCGCACGTAGGAGCGGATTATATAGAATAAAACGATTACCAAAATACAAATTGTTGTAATTTATGATTGGATGAATGGAAAACATCAATAAATCCCGTTTTTGTAGATCCACCCTCTAAACATCTTTCCATCCCTTTGTTTGTTATGTGTTCGTCGTACAAAAAAATACATTTTCGTATAGTGAGATTGAAAGAAAGCCGACCGATAATTAGGATTCATTACTTACTTTTTTTTCTCTAAAACAGTAGTAATAAACTATATAATATTCTAGAAAATAACATCGTTGGTAAATGAAAGAATATTATCATCAGTTTAAAAAATAGGAGGAAATTGAATTTTTATGACATTTTATGACCAAATTCTTTTTTCTTATTTCAAATCTGTTTACATTTGGTATGCATATTTGAAAAAAATAACCTTCGCATTTTGTTATTAAATACGAGCGGTTATACTACAAAAGTAATACACATGTGTATACCTACATACAGTGCTGGTAAAAAAAAATTGGGCAAACATATTTTGTTACAAATTGGAGTCTTTTTTTGCTAAAATTTCAAAACTTTTGAAAGCAGTTGGCTTATTGTTTCATTTTAAATACATGTATGACGTAATTTTTTGAAAAAAAAAATTTACCTGCAATTTAGAGGGAAAACCCGAAAAATGCCAAAATTTTCAAAATGCGCTGATTGGAGTTAAAGTAATGGAATAAATTAAACACTTATTATTTAATTTTTTTTTTGTTTTTTACTGGTTTATAGAAATTCTATCTTTAATATTAATATTTTGTTGGACCGCCATTTGCTTTTATTACAGCGATACACCTCTGATTTACTGAATTTGATAAATTTTCAATGTCGTAGAAGGCATGGATTCCCAAATCGTCATTAACAAACTTTTTCAAGCTTGAATTGATGCTGGGCGCTTTCTTGCTACTTCTAGCTTCATTATAGACCAAATATTTTTTATGGGATTTAAGTCTGGGCTGTACGGGAGCCAGCCCAACACATCGATATTTTTTCTGCGAAGTGCTTTTTTACCTTTAAATGAAGAGATAAGAAAAAAAAATAAGTTTTTAGCAAATTATTTATGTTTATCTGAAAGGCAATTTTTCTATCTACAATTCAAAATGAATAAATCACAACTTTGGCGCTAAGGCACGGAGCGTTGTCCTGTTGAAAAATAAATCTGCAAGTCTCGTAAAAAAGCTTTAACAAAGAAGGCTCAAATTCGTTATGTAGGACCTGCAGATAAACAGCTGCTGTAATTTTGGAACTAATGAAGCACAATCGACCGGTTTAACTTCCAGAAAGGCATACCGAGACAATAACTCCTTCATTTTTCGGTGGAAGTCTTAAAAGACATCCGATGCTAAGCCTCTCGCGAGATTCTCTCCTTATGAGAATTCTTCCATCTCCAACATGCAGCTTAAATTTTGATTCATCGGAGAAAATCACATCATTCCACATCTCTTGAGTCCAAGAAACATGCTCTTGGGCCCATAGCAAACGTTTTTTTTGTCACTCGTAATGTGAACTCAGGCTTGTGGACTGGTTTAAGTGCTTTCAAACCAGCTTTAACAAGTTTTTTTCTCACTAAGCTGGCTGAAATTTGCTTTCCCGTTGCTCGCTCAAGATCCCCTCTTATGTCCGATGAAGTTTTAAAACGGTTCCGAAGACATTGTAGTATTAAAAATTCTAAAATCTCTAAAAATTTATCAAATTCAATGAATCAGAGGTGTATCGCTGTAATAAAAGCAAATGGCGGTCCAACAAAATATTAATATTAAAGATAGAATTTCTATAAATCAGTAAAAAACAAAAAAAAAATTAAATAATAAGTGTTTAATTTATTCCATTACTTTAACTCCAATCAGCGCATTTTGAAAATTTTGGCATTTTTCGGGTTTTCCCCCTAAATTGCAGGTAAATTTTTTTTTTCAAAAAATTACGTCATACATGTATTTAAAATGAAACAATAAGCCTATTGCTTTCAAAAGTTTTGTAATTTTAGCAAAAAAATACTCCAATTTGTAACAAAATATTGTGACGGTGACACCTAGTGTGCAATAGAATAAGTAAAACTAATAGCTCAATGTTTACTGTACTAAATGGAATTTTCCATGATAAAAATTGTTATGTAATGTTTCTACGCTATTCCAACTGGAAAAGTCGTGAACTTTCGAGAAGCTTGATTTGTGTATATAAAAAGGCGAACAAGATCGAATTGGATTATTAGTAATTGGAACGCGATAGTGTAAAGTTGTAAGAATAAGTAATATTTGGAAAGCGATAGTATAAAGATTAAAAAGGAATTAAAAAGTGATTTAAAAAGTGTTTTTGTGCGAAATAAAAAGTAAAAGTGATTAGTAAAATTTGAGAATAATTTATATAAAGTGATTTTGTGAATTTTGATTGATAAACTGTGTTGTAATAAATTTTGTGAAATAAATAAATTCGTTGGTGATAAATTGAATTGAGTTTGTATTATTCACAATCCAGTGATACGAACCTTGATTGACAAGGCAAAAACGTAACATTTGGTGACAGCGGTGGGATTGTGAATAAAAAGAAAAAGAAAATGATTCTCAACGAATTAAAAGTTCCAGAATTAAAAAGAGAACTTGAGAAACGGAGTTTGGCTACTGATGGTAATAAAGCAGCTTTACAAGCGCGACTACGTGATGCCATGGAGAAAGAAGGGTTAGACGCAGATCAACATGATTTTGGAGAAAAAGTAACGGATGCGGCAACGATAGAGAAGACAGGAGATAAACAGCCGTCAGTTGAAACAACACAACTACCATCTGGAAGTTTCGATTTGTCGCAGTTAATAGTTGCTGTGAACCAGATGACGGGACAGATGAGTCTAATGAAACAACAAAACGAACGACAGCTAGGAGAAATTAAAAATCAAATGGCGCAACAAGCAGAGGAAATAAAAGACCAAATTATAGATGGTCAAAAGAGAATGGACGAGAAACTTCTCGAATTATCTACTAACATACACGGCGAAGTGGAGAAGATGCAAATGGATATTCAAAAGGTTGACGAAAAATTAGAAACGAAGGTTCAACATGTTGAAGAGAAATTGCAAACGGAGATTCAACAGGTTGAAGGAAAATTAGAAATGAAGGTTCAACAAGTTGTGGAAAAATTTCAACGCCTCGAGAAAGATCTAACTGATGTCAAGGCAAGTGGAACAACGACGCAAGGGGTTCAAACCGTTCAATCGATTAAGTTAAAGCCACCAACATTCGACGGTACAACATCTTTCGGCATTTTCAAATTTCAATTTGAGACGGCAGCCAATCAAAACCGTTGGAATTATGAACATCTTGTCGCAGCGTTAATAGTGGCCCTTAAAGGTGAAGCTGCGGAGGCCTTACAAACAATTCCGGAAAAAGATCGCAACAGTTATCTCGAAATTATGAAGGCGCTGGATAGGAAGTACGGCAGTGATCACAAGCGGGAAATCTATCGAATGGAATTGAAAAGCCGCTACCAAAAGGGAGGAGAATCACTTCAGGAATTTTCATCGGCAATCGAGCGATTAGTACATCTAGCACATACCAGTACGTCGGCTGATTATATGGAAAGGCTAAAAATTGACGCATTCATTGACGGCATTCGAGATCCAGAGACACGCAGGGCGGTGATGTTGTCACCTAAATCAACGTTTGCGGAAACCGTTGCGTTTGCGTTAACCATCGAGGCTGTGCAGAACTTCACCAGACCATCAGTATTTAGGTGTCAAATGAACTCAGACAAGAACGGCAGCATGGAGCGAATGGTACCGACAGTCGGAAGAGGCAGGCTTAGGTGTTGGAAATGTGACAAGTTGGGTCACATCTCAATGGACTGTCGGAAAGTAATACATGGAGAGAGAAGATCGCCTCCTTTTATACGAGCAAACACGGAATG
Source organism: Tipula vernalis (assembly GCA_958295665.1). Taxonomy (NCBI): domain Eukaryota; kingdom Metazoa; phylum Arthropoda; class Insecta; order Diptera; family Tipulidae; genus Tipula; species Tipula vernalis. Next base: position 331,151,948 of record OY282558.1, on the reverse strand, counting down.
GTCGGGACAGAGGTCTAGAGGCAGCGAGCGAAGATGTTGGGTGTGTAACAGGATTGGCCACATTTCGCGAGATTGTTTGGAAGCAGGAGGAAAGCGGCACGGATTACCATCTTCCGTGGAAAGAGCACGAAGAGGAGAGCGGGAATCGGATGAGCGGATGGAAACAGTTGGTAAAGTGGAAAGGTTAGAAGTCAGTTTGAAGGAACCGAAGCTGGCTTCGCCGTCTGGTTGCCCCATAACATTCATCCCTGTTACGAGTGAAGCACGAGGCGGAAGCAGCGTCACAGTTAGGGGCGGTGTTGAAGGGAGGAGGTGTATTATTACGCTGGATACCGGAGCAACCCACACAATTGTTCGGAAAGATTTGATCGCAGGAGCAGTGCAGCTGGTTGATGGGTTAAAATTAAGAATGGCAAATGGGGAGAGTGCAATGATTAAAGGGAAAAAGATCGTGAGCATAAGGATCGGCGAAACGCTTTTCCCACACGAAGTTCTGGTCGCAGACATTGTGGATGAGGTTATTTTGGGAACGGACTTCATGAGGATGAATGGCTTTGTGTTGGATTTTGGACGAGGAATATTGAGCAGCGATAACATCGAGCTGAATCTTAAATTTAACGGTACGGATGTGACAGTAAGGCGAGTAACAATCAGTCATTGCGAGGAGCTGCCATCGAAATCTGAAACAATTGTTGAGGAAACCAAAGAACACCAGGTTAAGCAGACTTTGGATAAGAAGGGCCGAGTTGTGCGAGGTAGAGTGCGAGTGTCGGGCGACTGGATGAGAACTCGATGTGCCATACGGGCAAATGGCCAGGGATTACACGAGGGGCAACTGGTGTGGCATCACAACTCGCAACAAAAGAAGGGGGATTTATCGGCGAAAGTGCAGCCTATATGGACGGCACCCTACAGGACAAGAAAAGGACAAGGAGGTAAACCAATGGCGGTACATTTAGAGAGGCTGGCCCTCTACCGAGGAGGTAATTTCGGTCCTGTTCGGGACGAACAGGCTTAGGTGAGGGGTAGTGTGACGGTGACACCTAGTGTGCAATAGAATAAGTAAAACTAATAGCTCAATGTTTACTGTACTAAATGGAATTTTCCATGATAAAAATTGTTATGTAATGTTTCTACGCTATTCCAACTGGAAAAGTCGTGAACTTTCGAGAAGCTTGGTTTGTGTATATAAAAAGGCGAACAAGATCGAATTGGATTATTAGTAATTGGAACGCGATAGTGTAAAGTTGTAAGAATAAGTAATATTTGGAAAGCGATAGTATAAAGATTAAAAAGGAATTAAAAAGTGATTTAAAAAGTGTTTTTGTGCGAAATAAAAAGTAAAAGTGATTAGTAAAATTTGAGAATAATTTATATAAAGTGATTTTGTGAATTTTGATTGATAAACTGTGTTGTAATAAATTTTGTGAAATAAATAAATTCGTTGGTGATAAATTGAATTGAGTTTGTATTATTCACAATCCAGTGATACGAACCTTGATTGACAAGGCAAAAACGTAACAATATGTTTGCCCAATTTTTTTTTACCAGCACTGTATATATTCCGACTACCGAGAACATAGCAAATGATGTTCTCTTCAATGACCCACTACCAACTTGTACTGGTTAGGTTGGTAGTTGATACATAACCAGTTTTAAAGCAATGAGTTCAACGCAAAAAGGAAACAATACCCCAGGTGGTAAACCAACTACCCAGTTGGCTAATCCACCCTCTTACGAGGCTGGCTCAATGGATTCTGGGGTGAGCCAATCATTGCTAAACCCATTCGAAAGAAGTTCAATGTTGTTAAGATCACCAAACAATCATACTAACTCTGCAAATCAGCAGAAAGACGAAAACGCTGAGCTCTGTCGAAAACTCAGTGAAGTAGAGGTACTTTTAACGCAATTAAGAAGCGAAATTGAAAAGCTGAAAAAAGAAAATGAAGAATTGAAGAAGCCCAAACCAATGGAGATTTCTGAAAACCCGCTAACTTGTTATAATGAAACAAGTACTCACACTAGTTATAACAATGAGTTCCATACTGATGAAGAGGATCTCATGAGAGAAACAGATTGGGTACTGAAAAGGAAGAAAAGACCTACCAAAAAACGAAAAGCAGAATTCTCGCCTGAAGTTGGAGATCATTCGCAAGCTAATGTATTAGTAACTGGTGATACTAATACCAAACCAACTCACCAGCAACAGCAACAAAAGGTTGTACCGAAAGAAAAGGCTCCTCCGCCAATTAATGTAATCGGCATAACAGAATTTGCAAGTATACAATCTATAATGAAATCAGTGACAGCTAAGGAATATAGAGTAGTGTCACTAAACAATAACGTGTGGAAAATCAATACACCAGATTCCGACACATATAGAGCTCTAGCAACAAAGCTCAATGCGGAAGGTAAAGAATGGTTCACATACGAAGATAAAAACGAACGCGCAATTAAGGTTATGGCCAGAGGCCTTCATCCAACGTGTACGAAGGAGGACATAATTGAGGACCTAAAGGCAAGAGATCTGCAAATAGAAGATGCAGTAAACATCCTAAAACGAGAGAGAGGTGAGAACAATCAAGTCAAAAAAAGGGGGCTTCCACTCTTCATGCTTACGTTTAACAAAAAGGAGAAAGTTGAAAACATCTTCAACATCAAAGCAATTCTCAACATGAGGGTTAAAATAGAACCGCTGAAGAAAAACACGAGGCTAATACCTCAATGCAAAAAATGCCAAGGTTTCAATCACACGCAAAAATATTGCAGACGGGAGCCAAGATGCGTAAAATGTGCTGGAAAACACAACGCGAAAGAGTGTACAGAAAGTAGAAACACCCCTGCAAGATGTATAAACTGTAAAGGGCATCATCCTGCAAATTATAGAGGCTGTGAAGTAGCCAAAGAACTTCAAAGACTAAGAAACAAAACGCATCAGTTTCCTCAAAACCCTAGGGTTACCAGAGAAGAGAAACCAACTAAAACCCAAGCGGAGCCAAAACCACCAGGTATTGGTACAGAGCGGAAAAGTTATTCACAAATTGTACAGCAATCATCTAATGCTACGAATGATAATCCCCTTGAAAGGATTTGTCGAAGCATAGAAGCCATAAATATAAGGCTAGCAAAGCAAGAACGTGGTCTAGAAGCTTTATATAAGCGTCTAGATATGCACCAAACCTTGAACGAGGCAACAGCCCTCATATACTAAAATGAGCAGATCACTAAGAATTGTCACCTGGAACGCGAACGGACTAGCGCAACATGTTCCAGAGCTAGAAATTTTTCTAAATTTAGAAAAAATAGATATCTGCCTTATATCGGAGAGCCATTTGACAAAAACATCATTTATTAAAATACGTGATTATGAATGTTACCATGCTGTTCACCCAGGAGGAAAACCCAGAGGAGGATCAACAGTAATAGTGAAAAAGAGTCTCAAACACTATGAAGAACCTAGTATAGAAGAGGAAAGTATGCAAGTTAAAACCATAAAAGTTGAAACTAACAATAATAATGAATACAGTATTTCCTCTATCTACTGCCCTCCACGCTATAATCTAAACAAAGAAGATTATAATAGACTCTTTAGATCACTAGGATCCAATTTTATTATTGGTGGTGACTTTAATGCAAAAAACACCTATTGGGGATCAAGACTTACAACCCATAAAGGAAAAGAGCTATTCGAAGCCGGACGAATAAATAACTGCGAGTTCCACTCTGGAGGTAAACCGACATACTGGCCTGCTGATATAAATAAAATACCAGATCTCATTGATTTTTATGTAACGAAAGGGATCTTCGAGGATTACATGTACATCGAAAACAGCGAAGGGATATATTCCGATCATACACCTGTTATCATGACACTCAGCACAATGATAATTAATAAGGATAACCTGCCTAAATTAACAAATAATAGAACTAACTGGGACCTATTCCAAGAACTAATTGAAATGCAAACAAATCTACGAGTGCCGATTAAAACACCGGTACAGTTGGAAGACGAACTAGAGGTATTTAACAGTACTATTCAACAAGCAGCATGGGAAAGTTCTCCTGCTAGTCACACCGAATCCCGTAGGAATCAAAATTATCCTATTGAGGTCAGGGAGTTAGTTAGAGAGAAACGGAAGGCAAGAAAAACCTGGCAAAGGACACGCGCCCCGGAAAACAAAAAAATCCTCAATTTTCTATGCAATAAACTAAAACATCTTATAAAAGAAATTAAGAATGAAACTATCAACAAGTACTTAAATGGTCTCACCGAACATAAAGATACTGATTACTCTCTTTGGAAAGCAACAAAGGGATTAAAAAGAACTAAAATGCATGTACCACCTATTAAAAATGGGGAAGGAACCTGGGCCAAAAGTGACAAGCAAAAAGCTATTTTATTTGCAGCTCACTTGGAAGACACCTTTCAACCGCTACCTAGGCAAACAGCAGATGAAAACATAATAACAATTAGCAAAATTGATGAATATAATATTCGATGTGTAACATTACAGGAATTAAAAAATGAGATCAAGTGTAATTTGAACGCCAAAAAAGCTCCAGGATATGATTTAATTACTGGACAAGTCGTAAAAGCCATTCCCGAGAAGGGACTACGAAAATTGGTTCAAATTATCAATGCTGTCTTCAGACTAAAATATGTCCCACGGCAATGGAAGGTTGCTGAAGTAATTATGATCCCCAAACCAGGCAAACCAGCGAACGATAAAAAGTCGTACAGACCGATTTCACTACTTCCTGTAATTTCAAAATTATTTGAAAAATTACTGCTCAAGAGACTCAAGCCAATAATAGAAGAGAGAAATTTGATTCCACCACACCAATTTGGATTTAGAGAAAATCACTCTACGATAGAACAAGTTCACAGAATAACGGATATAATCGAAGACTCACTTGAGAATAAGAAGATATGCTCCAGCATCTTCTTAGATGTAGCACAAGCTTTCGACAAAGTTTGGCACCAAGGACTTGAATTTAAATTGCATCGAGATCTACCTAAGCAATTCTATCAAATTCTTAAATCTTATATCGCAGACCGACATTTCCGTGTAAAATATAACCAAGAGTACTCTGAACTAAAGAGAATATCAGCAGGCATACCACAGGGTAGCGTACTGGGTCCTATATTGTACATCCTGTACACCAGAGATATGCCAAATACAGAAGGTGCCACCATAGCAACATTTGCAGACGATACAGCTATTCTGGCGACTGGAAAGTGTATATCAGAAGCAACGACCAAACTTCAAAAAGCAACCGACACAGTGAGTAGTTGGACAAAGAAATGGCGCATTAGCCTAAACGAAGCAAAGTCGGTTCACGTAAACTTCACGAACCAGAAAGCTAACTGGATTCCAGTGAAACTTAATTCAAGGCCGGTTCCAAATGCAAATACAGCCAAATACCTCGGCATGACTCTCGATTGCAAGCTTAGATGGAAAGAGCATGTTAAAAAGAAAAAAGAAGAATTGAACATTAAATATAGGAAAATGTATTGGCTAATAGGTAGAAACTCTGAGCTTACAATATATAACAAATTGCTATTATATCAGCAAATACTTAAACCAATATGGACCTACGGTATTCAACTTTGGGGTTGTACCAAGAAGACAAATGTACAAATGATTCAATGTTTTCAAAACAAAGTGCTGCGTGGCATAGTAAACGCACCATGGTACATTAGAAATGATAACCTCCATAGGGACTTAAACATGGAATATGTAAGTGAAGAAATACAAAATCATGCGAAGAAACACATTCAGCGGATATCTCGGCACCAAAATGCAGACATACGAAGTTTGTTGGATACCACCAATGCAGTAAGAAGACTTCAAAGGCAGAAACCTTTGGAATTGGGCAGTTGTATTTAATTCGGATAGAGAAAAATAATTACTATGTAAATTCAAACGGGAGTAACCATTGGGCTACTGCCCGTCAAATGTGAATCTTCATTTAAGAAAGATAAATTACTAAATGATTTGTAAATCAGTTGTAATATTAAATAAAGGGGGAAAAAAAAAAAAAAAAAAAAAAAAAACTGTATATATTCCATTTAGATTGATATAATAAGACTTGGTTTTTGTGAAATACCTATTATGTACAAATATTTTTTCACTTGTTAATACCAAAAGGGACGCAAAATATAAACAACCTCAATTAATGCAATATTTTTGTCGATAGAATATCCAAAGATTAAATATACATAATAAAATACATAAATTCATAAGAAATTAATTTATATTTGACAAAAAAAATTACCAAATATTCCTTAAAACAACAAATTTTAAAAATTATATTTGTAAAAACAAAACAAAAAAAAAATTCGGCCCTTCGACCCATTCGGCCCTTCGACCCATTCGGCCCTTCGACCAATTCGGCCCTTCGACATTCGGCCCTTCGACATTCGGCCCTTCGACACATTCGGCCCTTCGACACATTCGGCCCTTCGACATTCGGCCCTTCGACACATTCAGCCCTTTGAAATTCGGCCCTTCGACATTCGGCCCTTCGACATTCGGCCCTTTGATATCATTCCACGGAAATATGTAAATTATATATTTTTCCCTTATGTAATACTAATTCACTTCACATAATAATTTTTTGGAATTATGGATGATAACAAAATAAAGTTGCGATTGAGAAGGTCATGGGAAAAATACACATTTAAGTGTTCATATATAAATTTATGAAATAAAAAATTATACAAAACCATTTTGCGATTGAGTTTTTGTGATTGAGAGTTATAAGTGAGGAACCCATCGAACCAGCAATTTTTCATTTCGGAAATCATTTTACCGTACCATCAACGTACATTTATTGGTCTTTTGATTTCTTCGCTGACGTATTCCATCTTTAATGCTGTGTGCCTCAGAAGACTTTTCAAACTAAACTTTTGTAAAACCCAGTAATTCATGCAATATTTCAATAAATGTCACTAGGTTAAAAGTATTCCGTTGTGCCTTATACTCAACTAAACTTTTCAAATGTCATTCAAATTTTATAAACCACTCAAAATATTGTAAAATTATAAATTTTTTATTATTATGTTGTAATATTATAACAAATTTAACCTTGTGCATTTTAAAGCATGAAGCATTATGGAAAATGCATTTGCACTAAAGAAAGCACGATGGTGGGCGGTTTTTAAAATCACTGGAATTGAAAATTAAAAATTGCGATAACCGCCTGTTGTGTAATGTACAATAATTGCATTAATAAGAGTTTTGAGTTGAAACCATTTGAAGTAGTCTAATGCTGTGTGCCTCAGAAGACTTTTCAAACTAAACTTTTCAAATTTTGAAGCTTTCGCTATTTCCTCATAGATGCTTGGTGAAAAGGCAGTTTACGAGGTTACTTTTCGATAACTTTTTAATTTGTATGACATACATTGTAAAATACGTAGTCAGTAAAGCCCGGTACACGTTGAGAACGAGTAACGAGAACGATATTCCCTTTTTACCTTTTTTAATTATTAAAACAGTTAAAACTCTATGATTTTAATGATAGTTAAAATATCGTGCATTTATTAAAAATAAAATTTAAAATTTTAACAGTTTTAAAATTTCAATTTATGATCGTAAATTAAAACGATAAAATGAAATTTTGTATTAAAACTGTTAAAATTTAAAATTTTATTTTTAGTTAATGCACGATATTTTAACTATTGTTAATTAAAATCATACAGTTTTAAGAATTTTAAGAATTTTCTTACATAATTCAGTTTGTTAAGAATTTAATTTGTCTGTCTGTATTAAGTTGATTTTTCGGCATTTTTTTATAGACAAATATATTAATTGTTCATGGCAATCCCAATATTTTCGATTTGGTAAATCAGAAAAATACAGAGGCCAATCGCTCATAATACATCTACTGAAAAAAAGTAGAAATATCTTCCCCTTGAGGGGGGAAGATATTTCTACTTTTTTTCTCTGTATTTTTCTGATTTACCAAATCGAAAATATTGGGATTGCCATAAACAATTAATATATTTGTCTATAAAAAATGCCGTAAAATCAACTTATAATTCAGTTTATAAGCAATCGGTTTCTCATCGGTCAGCTCCATATGCATTTTTATGTTTGGACAAGGCGTTCTCTTCTCTGGATTTTAGTTTACTACTATAATCGAATTCTATCCGCCACTTCACGATCATTAATATGGTTTATGTTCAGCGGAAGTTCTCCATGCTCAATCAATTGAAACGTTTCCCGGAATGAATTTTCTCATATTAATTGCATTCGGCGTTTGATTTATCAAATCTCTATCCAAATCTGTACCCAATAAAAAGTCAACTGGCAATATTCCATCAGGAACTATGTGAATTGTGGTCTCACATACTTTATCCTCTATTTTTAGCTTTCCATTAAACCTACCTACGGTTGATACATCTCTGGACGCCGCACCATGGAATATTTTGCGCTCCTCGCTAAATTCGCAAATGCTCGTTCCAATGAATTTTTTATGTGACATTAACTAATGTCGCTTCCGGTAACAACTAGTGCACAAAGTTCCTTTCCATTGAACATTACATTTTTGACAGCTTTAGATGAACAATCATCCTGATTCTCTATGGCTGCGAAAGATTTAGAACGTTTAACTATCAGATTTTTTCGCGCAATCTTTTCCTAGATGCCCGGTTCCACCACAGTTGTAACATCTTGGCATTCTTCGGAATCTATTTGACTTTTTGTTCTCAATTGGCTTTGTTGTTACGCTCTCGATTGGTGATATTCCACGCATAGCGATTAAATAATTTTTGAAAGATTCATCTTTCTTTTTCTTTCTCTCTTCCATGCGCTACAGCAGAATTCACTTTCTTTCTGAACTCGTTGACTAAATATGTGGTTAGATTTTCCCAGGTATCAGTAACCGCGAAACGTAAACTATCTTTTGCTGTTCCAGTTAACAGTCGTTTTGAATAAATAACTTTCAGTGCAGCATTCCATTTCATACATACAGCAGCATCTTCAACATTCTAAATCTATTTCTAGACGGGATAATCATCCTCGCCGCTAAACTACGAAAGCGATTCTTCAACATCTCTAAAACTTAAGCAAGCTCCAGTAGCAGGCACGATAGTAATTGTCTTGTAACTCTTCTAACTGGGTATTATCTTCCTGTTGGTTGCCGTTAAGTCCGCTAGCATTAGCCTTCCTACTTTTATTTGTCATATCTTCGCTGTCGCCAACCTCCATCATAATGCTGCTTTTTGGTTGGTTCAATAGCACTGTATTATTTGAATTCACCGGCTCATCATTCGCGACTCTTCTAAACTTTTCCCATCACCTTACGCATAACAGCATCCACAATTTCAGGAATAATGAAGATTATTTTTTTTTTCGGCCCATCTAAGTTAAAATTTTTAAATAATTTGTTATATAATAGCAAACCTCACTTTCAGCCCCAAAATCAAAACAATTTTACTTCATATATAAACACAATAAATTATAAGAACCGTTCTAGTTTTATCTTTTATCTTCACTAAATTAAAACTCTATCCAACAACACTTATTTTTAAATTTCACGCAAACGTCCTTGGTACACAATACGATACTTTATATTTCTCGACTCACAAATTCGGTGATTTTAGAACCGTTATGATTTTATCTTTGATCTTCACCAAATTAAAACTGCGTACAACAGCACTTATTTTTAAATATCACTGCCTTAGTACAAAATACGGTACTTTATATTTCTCGACTCAGGAATTCGGTGTTATTCAACGGCACTTTATATCACCACAAATCTTGGTACATGGAAAATTCCTCACGAATATAAAAATTCGCCAACTATATTAACTTCACGATAAAGTTTTATACACGTTAATCACCACAAACCTAAATGTTTAATCGGTCGGTTTTCCCTGTTTGGAACACAACATCTTAAACGCACCGAAACTAAACCTAAACGTACAAAACTACACATTTGCTTCAAGAAAGCTCAATAGGTTAAGGAATTTCCTTAATACATACATGATGTTGCTCAAAACTACCCGCTGATCGATTCCGGTTGAGCCTCAAAGTGTAGAGCTTAATTAGTTTTTAAGAAAAAAGCACGAGTTGTTTACTACTGGAAACACCAACATCAATTGCTTTAATCTGATTGTATGGTTAATAATCGTTTTACATAATAAGAATAATATATAAAGCAATTATACAATTTAATTATAACATAAAGTACGATACAGGCTGCATCCTAATTGAGTTGAACCAATTCGGATACCTTAAATCCTTCATAAATATGTATATATATATCTTATTTTGAATTACATACTTTTAATAAACGAATCGGTTTATTAGACGTCATTTATTTAAACGAGACATTGAAAAGTTTAGTTGGCTGTAAGGCACAATTGAATACTTTTAACCTAGTGACATCTATTTAAATATTGCATGAATTACTGGGTCTTACAAAAAATTGGTAGTTTGAAAAGTCTTCTGAGGCATACAGCATTGGACTATGAAATGAGTATGATGGATGAATACTTCGATAATTTTAATAATGATTCAGATGATGAAACGGCTTTAGGGTTATTGACATAGATTAAGGAATCTTGCCATAGAAATAAATGTAATATAATAAAACAATATGAATTCAGTTTTTTATTTAAAAGTAATTCTTAAAATAGTTGAGCCTTTCAAAATTCAATAAATTTCACCATATCTCCAGTTTTATTATTTTTTTTATTATGTATTTATATGAAATACAAATACTTACATGTCGTCACTCATCTTCGCTTGAACTAGAAAGTTCCATCATACTTTATGTACAGTTTGGTGGCTTTTTTTAGTAGCTTCATATTTTTCTCCGTTGTTTATTTAGTACATTTTGGTTATTTAATTTTTAATTTGCGCATATGTACTACGTATTTTAAACTGTACGTCACACATATTGAAAAGTTGTTGAAAAGTAACCTCGTAAATTGACTTTTCACCTACCATCTATGAGGAAGTAGCGGAAGCTTCGAAACTTGAAAAGTTTAGTTTGAAAAGTCTTCTGAGGCACACAGCATAAATCTATGTAGGTTGTCATGTCTTATGTACCACGGTGCATTCACTATGTCACTATATAGGCATGCTATATTGGTTTTAATATTTGCCGATATAAGAGCAATTTGTTATGTAATGTTAGCTCAGAGTGCCATTCTATGAGCCAATACATGTTCCTATATTTGATGTTTAATTCTTCCTTTTTCTTTTTCATATGCTCTTTCCACTTTAACTTAGCATCGAGAGTCATGCCAAGATATTTCGCCGTATTTCCATGGGTAACTTGTTGCGAGTTAAGTTTTCGCTTCATTCAGCTTGATTCGCCATCTTTTCGTCCAGTTGCTCACTGTGTTAGTGGCTCTCTGAAGTTTTCTTGTCGCTTCTTCTATGGTTTTACCAATTCCAAGGAAACGAGTGAGAAAAGCTGTTTTTAGCGTTTGATATAGATTCTCGTTTGGTGGATTTGCCAAGATATCAGAGACGGCCTCGTAAGCTTGGGGAGACAGTGCGGATAAAAGGCTGATGAATTTTTCGTTATCCTTTTTGATTCCCGTGATTTGGAATTGAAGTTCCGCCAAATTGAACCAATTTTTTGTTTAATTTAATTCAACGCTTGTGATTTAATAGTTGCGTTCTTTTCGTTTTGAATGAGTTCGCATGCGAACAAAATGTTATTTTGTTTATATATGATTGTAGCGGTGAGTGAATGTAAAGCAAAGACTGAATCAGTAAACGTTTTAATTTGATGTGCGCGCCAATATACATCATTTGTATATTGTGGCGATGAACGAGTAATGAGTGTTTCTATCGATAACAAAAGTATTATCTTTTCTTACAGAAACGATTACGCTCAAGTTGAAGAACCATCATATATTTCGCACATGAATCCACAACAACAAAATCACCAAACTATGCCCCGACCACAAAATGGGTAAGTGCCTGTTAAAACTAATGTTACATTTTTAAAATTTACATCTTAACAACGTTCACAGGCAACCAATCAATTATTCGCGAACACAAACCCTACCGCATCCCGGTAGAAAACATGAGCACCACCATGAAATGATGGCAGCCGCTCATCATCAACATCATCAAAATATGCATCAAATGGGTACAAGGACCCTAGGGCGGCTGCCGTCACATGCGCATAGCCCATCTCACATGCCAGTTAAAATGACTGGACCAAATAATGGCAAATATGCCACTTTAAGTAAACAATGCAAAACGCTAGAAGCGAATGACTTTTACTGAAAATCACCTGCCTGTAGTGACCAATGTCATCCGTCACATCATATGCATATGCATCAACATTATCGTCATCCATCGGATAGTCATGCGCACTATATTAGTAATACACAACAACAACAACAACAACAACAACAACATGCTGCCAATAAGAATTTTCTACCTTCGTCCGCAACCATCGCCACAACATCAGTAACAACAACATCATCATCTACGTCGACCATACGACGACAATCAGTTCCCGTTAAAGACACCGTCGAAGCAATTCCAAGCTCAAATACAATCGACAGTGCAATGTACGAACGTGATAAACAAATTTACAAGTGTTCAACAATGAAGCATGGCGGTAAGTTTGATCCTAAATTTAAGCCAGCAATTTTAAATTGTCCGTTACCTGAAATACCAAAACAAGAAGATGAAATTAGTAGATCCGTAGAAAATAGTCATAGTAATCATAATAATCATAATAATAATAATAATAATAATGTGCCGGGTAATACCCGAACGTATCAGAGAAATTTAAAAATGCCCGGTCTTAAACCAATTCAACCACCAAAAATCAATAATGGTACACCAACAGTTGAAAATAAACCACTAATACATGGAAATAATCTAAATAAAAATTCAAATCAAGGCCCGCCTCATTCACAACATCAACAAATAGCTAATAATCAAACAGAAAATACAAGTGGTGCACAAAATGATGTCGATAAAAATGATATACCAGCACCAAAAATTATAAATAATCCAAACAGCCCACCACCTCCAACCGCAATTAATTCGAATGATGAGTCTAATTATGCTGTGACTGAATTATAAATGAACTAAAATTAATTAATTAAAACTAATATTTTGTTTTTGTTTTTTATAAATCGTATTACTACTAATTAAATTAAAAAAATATTTTAGACAAAATAAGAACCGTCACTACAGGCAATTTAAATAATAAATTAATAAAATAATTTTAATTAGTAGAATATAAAATAATAAACGTATAAATATTATATAGCCTGATGAAACTAGGTATATACTGTTTAGAAAACGCGATCAACAAATTAAAAACCAAAAATTAATTATAAATTATATTAATTAAACGAAAATTTTTTTTTGTAGTAATTTTAATTTTTTTAATAAATATACTAAATATAAATAAATAATATTAAATGATGAGGATTTGTGGTTTAAATATAAATATAAAATATCAATTTAATTAAAAAGTATAAAAGGAACATAATAATATTAAAAATTAATTAAACATAAATCTATTCTTTTTTAATGTGATATAAATAAATTAATTATTTTTACTGTTAGTTTTTAAACATTTTAACTATATTATAGTAGTTATATACACTATCTAATAGGCTTTTTGATTATAATTTAAAATTATTATTATTATTTTATTAAGTATAATACAATATTATGTTTTAATTTTTTAATAAATTAAATTTTGTACGTGGGTTGCATTTTACGACACTTGAATTTAATTTTTTTTTTTTACCATAATCTTTCAATTATAAAATTGTCTGTGATATTCGCCAAGTATTTCTTCTACTTTTTGACTTCCTCAGTAGACAAATCCTCTTTTGTATACGTATCGGCAGCGGCCGCTACTGACTTAAATTTTCGCGCATGCACTAAATCAAATTAATTGTTTTAAAAATTTTAACTTACTTTCTCACTTTACTTACCAACGTTTCGAGGTTATACGCCATTAAGATTTTCGTTTCAACATATTGCAGTTATCATCCAGCTAAAACCACACCATCCAATTGGACATAACCACGCAAATCATTCAAGTCTGCCAATCTATACTTTAATCACACAGCAGGTAAATCGTTTCAAAGGTTGAATTAGCGTAGGTGAATTATAAAAGGACCGATTTATTGGCGCATAAGAGAGCACATGCGGCATTAAAGGGTAACTTAACCCGAATGGAAAACTTTGTTGCATAGAATTCCACCAAAAGTGAAGGAATTTCTATCGATGAAAAAAAGCTTCGGGCAGAGACCGTGCATGGTTTGAGAGCACAGTTTCTTGAGGTCGAAGAAAAACTTTATATTGTGGATTCTGATGTACAATGGATTCTCAGATAGACGAGTTGCATCTAAATGTTATGCGGTAAACCGTAAAATTAAAGAAATTATCCATACCTCAGGAAACCAAGAGGTTGTAGGCACAGGTTTTTGAATTTCTCAACAAAAGATGTGACGAATTGGAATGTATATCATCTTTTTTAAAGGCCAAACCTGATTACACAAGAACTTTTCTGACTGAAGCCACATGGAATTGTCCGTAGGGAAGATTCTCATTTACTGTACGAATGTAGCCAATTTGTAAAAATGTCAACAACATAAAGGAAAGGAAAATTTTCAGCGAGTAATTGATGTTTCAACTACTTACATAAAGGGCGCAACGTATAAAATTGTCGTGTTAAAACTAAGTGTAGGGAATGTCACCGAAGACATCTTAGCTACATAGACGAGGAGAACAAGGTATCTCGATCCAATACTGTATCATCGCACATGACGCAAGAGGTGAAAAGGAAGTTTAAGCCAAAATCGAAGTCCTCTGATCCACAAGCTCAATGTCACCAAACCAACGTAAGAGATGGAAGGAATTCTACCAACAGCAACTGTACGGATAAGAAGTTATAATGGTGAATTTAAGTTATGTCCTAGGCTACGTATATCACTGGTGTTACGGTGAGTGGTTTAGGCCAGTCGAATTTGGGACGAACAAAAGGAGTGGCACAATTAGAGACAACAACCCATATCGATGTCTTGCTGGGGCGTCGAAGTATTTTTTGCAATAATCGAAAGTGGGCAACTAAAGCTACCTGTAGTTCTGACTGTACAGGAAACCAAGTTCGGTTGGGTGATTGGAGCTCACACTCCCGAGCAAGAGATTAAGAATAATGTAGTCAACCTAAACGTAACCATGGATATAGGTAGCCGAAAAATGTCTTAAAGCCACGGAAAACAAGTTTCGAAGAAACCCAACATTCAAGGACGAATATGCAAATTTCATCCTGGATTACGAGCGATTCAATCAAATGAAACGAATCCCCAAAAGCACCCTAATGATTATTTTCTCCCTCATCATGGTGTGGTAAAGGAGAGAAGTACCACTACAAAGTTGAGCGCAGTGTTTGACTCACTGAATGATGTGCTGCTGACAAGTCCTTTCATTCAATTATCATTAATAGACATTTTAATCAGATTCCGCCGATACCGGTTTATTAATATTCAGAAATGCTGTAAAATGTATCGGTGAATTTGAGTCAACCGGGAGGACGCTAAACAAACCAATTAAACAGTATGTCTTACAACACTAACCTATGTGAATTCTCCCGCAATCAGCTAAAGACAATCAAGCGAAGTATCCCGAAGCCGCTGTAGATATCCAAAGACATATGTATGTTGACGATCTAATGACTGGAGCCAACATTGATAGCCAATTAATTCAGCTGAGAGTAGATATCGCAAATATTCTAGTCATTTGGATTCACATTAAGAAAATGGACTATCAACAGTTCCATGATACGTAACGAGTTAAAGACCAACAGTTCCAAGATATACGTAACGAGATCTCAAATGGGACGATCCGCTACCAAACGATGTATATAGCAGATGGAATACGCTGAGATATACGGTACAGGCAGTTGTATACGCTAAAACTAATAATTCCATTAGAGCAATTGCAGGCAAAACGAGCGTAGCACCGGTTCAATAATTTGGTCTACCAAGATTAGAGCTTTTGGGAGCAGTACTATTTACCGAGCTGATCAAAACCATTGTAGGTTCCTGGGCAGGAGTATAAATAGCGAGAACGATATTATATGGTGTGACAGAAAAATAGTGTTGGATTGGTTATAGCATCACATCCGAGAAAATGGAACACATTTGTGGCCAATCGGATATCTATTATCGTAGAAAATTTCCCACGCGAGAATTGGCATCATATCCTGTCAAAACAAAATGAAGCAGATTGTTCCTTACGAGAGATAGCAGTAGATGAGTTCCTGAATCCACCCTGTATATGGTGGAATTAACCAGACTTGTTATGGTTAGCAGAGGAATGGAGATCATCCAGATCAAAGATCATCCTAAGGGACCGAAGAGGAGCGAAAATCCAAGTGCTTGGACTTATTGTTAGGTGTTGCTAATTAATTTATTGAAGATTTGATAATACGTTATAACTCTTTTGAGAAAATAAAGGGGATATTAGCTTATGCGAGGCGATAGTAACTGATCCAGACGATTCTATAGAAGTCAAAATGGGGAAGAAAACTTTACTAAATCAGAAAGAGTTTTTGCAAGCTGAAAAAATTATTATCAAGTATTTATTATTATTATTATTGGGGGGGGCCATGCGGGCGATCAGCCACTTCGCACTGCGACCTAAAAGATCTATTGTTCTGGCCCCAGCTTAATTATCCGTCCAGTCAATATTCAGGTTCTTAATGACCCTGAAAATACTGCCTCCCGGTACGTGATACATACTATCTGGGCTTATTGCTCTCCCTCCTAGATGTTTACTACAGCATGTAGTTCCGCTAGAAAGAGGGTAGCATTGGAGCTCAAGGACTTCGAGAGGGTTGTCCCACTCCCGTATATTCTAACTCCTGCCCCTTATTCCGTTTGATTTTACTCTTACGAGTTGCTGGGAATTGCAAATCACCTGTAGGTCACCCAGCTTTACTACAGGAAGGCTAAATAAAACTGGAGGGTGCCTGATATCCAGAGTTCGCATATTTTGGGCTGATTAACCTATCAGCCATTCATCTTTTGGCATATGCTGTTCCACCTTAGATTAGGGTTTTTTGTCAAGGTTTTCTTCTTTAGCGCCGTACTTAAGCCTGTGCCAAATGGCCAAAAATGTGCCAAATGGCCTTAGTTACCAGTGGTTGCCACGAGGAGGCAGTACGTACACTTGCGAATTGTGAACAGGTTACCCCTTACACAATTGTACCCATCATGCAGCTGCCTAATGACAAGACCAGAACAGCTCACGTGATGCGCACCCTACTGGAAGGTTACGGCGGAGCTGGTAGATTAATCTACTCAACTTTGATCTCTCCCTCCAATAGACGCCAAACCACCTATTATCAAGTATGTACAAGGCCAACATTTCATAACCGAAATTAAATTATTGCAGAAATATCAAGATATCCCAAAGAAGAGCCCAATTAATCAATTTCCAGAGCAATACCACTGGATTTTGACCTCACCAAAGTGTTGCATACGGGGTGCGGAGCCTTTTTGAGTCTATAGTTCAAAGAAAATACTGGATACTAAGAGCAAAGGATGTAGCTACAAATCCGTGATACATAAGTGCATAAAATATATCCGATATAAGCCAACATTACAAAATCAACTGATGGGAGACTTGAGTATGAGTATCAGCTGTTTCTTCGGTGCATTGCGACGCTTCATTGCGAGACGGGGAATGTGCCGTAACATATATAGCGAGAATGGGACGATGCAAATAGCCAACTAAGGCAGTGGTACGATTGGTTAGAGAAATCCGAGCACTGCATTAAACACGAAGTAAACCAGCAAGTTACAATCCTGTACCATATACTACCATGGAAGAATTTAACACTTTGTTATGACAAATGACATCATAAGGCGACTAATCTCCAAATAGGTGATGTAATATTGATCGCAAATGAGTCAGTATCTTGGAAGTTAGAAAAAATATTAGATGTAAATCCTGGTGCAGATGGTAGGGTACGAGTGATGACTGTTAGGACAGCACATAATGTATTGAAGCGACCGGTATATAAACTATGCCGATTGGCAATTCAATATGTTAAACCCCTACACTTATCTTTATTAATTGTTACTAATGACACTCATTTCTTAATTAATTAACATGCCAAATTTAATGTGGCCTTCCTTTTTAATGGGGCGCATTATTTTGTATTTTGTATATCCCTTCAGTTTCACCTGCTAAGTGCTACTCGACGGTCATTCTTTCGACGGTTTTAAATGCAGTGTTGTAACTTCAAATTTCGCCCCCCCCCTGGAGGGGCGTTACTGGCGCTACATCCCATGAAGGGGTTTGTCCGCTTCAATGATGCCGAACGGGCCAAAGCCGGCCTAATATGCAAGGTTCTATATTTATACCATTCAACGTGACGGTTACCACAGTGTTTTAGGTACAGTATTTAGGGTGAGTAAACTACATAGGATAATATAACAATACAAACTACTCAAAACTACTACTATTTAATTCTTTCGGACATTAGTGGCTCTTTATAAATATTGCACTGGTTCTCATTGAGACATGTTACATTGAGACGCCACAATACTTCGCCCTCAGTAAAATGGATATTTTACGTTACTCGCTTCGGAAGCGAGCGGGGATATTGATGAGGCGGCCAGAGCTTCATGATTCCGACGGTACGTTTGACTTGTGGTCCTGGTAATTAAATGGGTAGGTTACCAGGGTACCCTGCGGTAGGTTAATTCTGATGCGATGGTTTGTAGATCTTCTATGAACGCCGTTCTTAGTCCTATTTGCGTCCAGTCATTCCTATTATGGCGCATGATGCTGGGCTTTTAATGCTCGATGCCAACTTTCTAAAATGCCATTGCGTTTTGGGTTATAGCTGCTTGTCCTCTTGTGTACGAATCCCAATAATTTTGATAGTTCTTCAAATAAATGTGATTCGAACTGTGCGCCTTGAACAGTTACTATGCACTTGAGAACACCAAATCGAGCTATCCATACTGAATATACCGCCAAGGGTATTGTTGCTGCTGAAATGTTCGGAACTGGGATTGCTTCAAACTAAAGGGTGTAATCATCGGTGAGTGTTACGCAGTAACGATTATTGTCGGAAATGGAAAGTGGACCTATAATATCCCTATAATATCTAAATGTATATCCGAAAACCGAGAAGAATTTAGATCGAAATTGTGTTGGATGTCCGTTATAAACAGTCCGATAAAGTCTAAGTGTCGTTATTGTCTCGGTGAGGCTTTCTTAGATTTTTGTTTGAATGCGAAAATTAACGGTTGTGATCAGTGAAAAGGTCTCGTCCTTCAAGTAAATGTCGAAAATGTTTAATGCCCGCGAATATGCTGCCACTACTTTCCTATCGTATGCACTGTACTTTTTCTGTGTGTCGGTTAGTCGTTTCGAGAAAAAACTCAGTGGCTGCCAGCTATCTTGCATCTGTTGTTGCACCACTGCTCCAACTGCGTCGTCAGAAGCATCTACCAATATTGCGAGCCGAGCTGTTGTTGATGGATGGGCTAATATCGTAGCTTGGCTTAATTTTATCTTGCAATTGTTAAATGCAAATTGTTTAGGTGAATTTGGTCGGTTTCTACGTGTGGAATAAAACGCTGATAAATATTTAACATTCACAAAAAGTCTTTTGAGTTGGCGCACTGATTGTAGCCATTCGTTATCGCCTCCACTCATGCATGTGTTGGTGAAATGCCTTCTTCGGTTATTGTTTGTCCTAGAAAATTTATTTGCGTTTGGGCAAAAATACACTTATAAATGTTAATAATAAGGCCTGTGCTTACTAATTTATCAAAAATAATTTTTAGGTGTTCCATATGGTCACTAAACGAATTTGATGCTATGATTATGTCATCTATATATACAAAACAAAAATTTAAATTTGACAATACTGCATTCATTAATCTTCATTTCAGTGAATTCGAATAATCCGAACGGGGTGGTAATGGCTGTTGGGATTTGATGGTACGCTCTTACTAGATTGTAAAATTCTATGCAGTTGCGTGATGTTTTAGAATCACTGATAAATCCATATTTTCAATATTTTAAGAGGTTTTTCCGAAATTCTTAAATTTATTCCAGTTTTGTTAAGCGTTGATTCTTTTTTCGAAATTTTACAAATTTTTCAATATTTCCGATATTATTCGAGTTTAGCTTACGGAGTTGAATTTAACAGACCACCAAGTTACACAATATTATAGAAATGGGATTCTCGAAATTTGAGGTGTTTGGATTTATCTAGGTATTCGGATTTGGGCAGCGTTGATTTGCTTGGCATCGAAGTTATTAAAATTAACGACAGTATTCAATATTTTTGAGGTTATTCGGGGTTTTGCAATAACATGATTCTTTTGAGATTATTCGGCACCTTCAAAGTATCAGGAATTTGTCTGAGTATTGAGAATCATGATTTCTGCAAGGGGTGTTGCATTGTGCGTTCTGCAGAATGAGTGATTTGCCGAGATTTGGTTTTCTGAGCTTTTCGAGATTTGCATGGTATCGAGTTACATAAAGCACAGTTAAATTTGGAGCATGTTATAGATGACATTTTTTGAGAATATTTGAGACTGTCGGAGATTCTGGAAATAATTTTGGAAAACTCCAGATAGTGCGAATTCAATGGCATTAGGCGGCTTGTTATTTAATTATTCGATACCATATAATAACTCGTTTGAAATCAAAGCTTTCGACATCAAACGACAACGATTTTAATGTTTGCTTGGTTGATTTGTTTGTTTTACCCGTATACGTTTTGCGTAACTCCAAGTTTACCCCTTTTGCATTTAAAAATCAATATTTTACAAATAAAATTGAATTTTTAGCCAAACAAATTCAACCTTTCACAAATCAAGTTTTAATTGGAAAAGGTTCAATTTTATTTGCCAACAGATAAAATTTATTTTGCAAAAGGTTAAATTTTAATTTATAAAAGAGAGAGGTTATAGTAATCTCCTGGTGTTAGCAGCTTGCGACGTACTATTGTGATGTTCATAAAAATCAAGAAGAAACTAGAAAAATACATAACCGCGACTGAAACTAAATTCTTGTTTCCCTCACTTGAGCCAAACCATAGCCAGTCTCTTTAATCAATTAGCTTTCGTTCGACTTATAGTTTCTCATTTAGCGGATCTTTTGATTAACAATAAATAAAAATGAAATTTACAATACAGTTTTAAATATAAGGAAAATGCAAATGCCCAACTTAATTTTGCAACTAGTGATGGTGTTTTTTATTTGGGTTGTTTCTGGTGGGGTTCTCGAGATTTTTGGAGTTTATCATGGTTTGAGATTTAATTATGAAACAGTCAGGTTATTCGAGATTTTTGAGATTATTCGAGTACGTTTGAGATTGTAGTAGGGTGTATTTGATAGTTCAATGTTATTCGTGAATTTTAGAGCCTATTCGAAGAATATGGTTGTTCGATATTTAAAAAATTACCAGATAAGATTCGAGGGTTGCTTATTGCATATCGTTTTGTTGAGCTTAGCCTTAATTTGCTTAGTAGAATTAGTAACATTAAGTTACTTGACAAATAATTTCATATTTACACGAATTTACGGAATTTTTCAAAATTTTCGTGGGTTTTCCTATTCATTAATATCCAGATTTTTCGATATTATTGAAATTGTTCGAGATCAATCGATATTTTAACATATTATAGAGATTTTTCGAATTTTTCTGGGGTAATCGAGATTTTTCCGCGTTTTATTCTAGATTTCTTAAATTTTTCGAGATTTTTAAAGAGTTTCGAATTTATTCGAATTTTGTAAGGCAATGTTCTGCGCTTAGCTTTGAGTTGTAACAACTTGCAGAGTTACACATATAAATCTAAATGGTGATATTTAAAAGAGTTTTTGAGAAATCTCAAGAATGTCCAGGTTATTTACGTTTTATATGCTGGTGATTAGTACGTATAGTATTCCCTTTGGTTATTTGAAAACTTTCAAGAATATTCAAGATACTTTGAAAATTCGACATTTTTGAGATTATTTCGAAATTTGTGATGCTTTATCGATATATTTGGAACTAGTCATAACATAGAGTTGTAAGACGTTTCGTTTTATTTGTGGTCAATCAAATGATTCACGTTCTATTTCATCTACTTTTGAACGAAGGCCCGAATATGCCCTGAAAATTAAATCTAAGTAAACCAATCGGTGTTCTTACACATGGAACGCTCGGAAATGGGAACACCATTTTCGATGAAGGATATTTACATTGAGAACAAATATTGTGAATTTTTGTCCAAAAAATACCATTTGTAATATCAAATTTCTGAGTAAAATGATTTGAGTTGAAAAGCTTCGATAAGTGAAAGCTCTTAAAACTAATAGTTCTTGACATTTGTTGCAAATACATGATTTATGCTCTTAAAACGTAAGACAGAATTTATGGAAAGGCACAAAATTACCGAGAAAGTATACAAAAATTATCAAGCTTAAAGCTCATTGAGAACAAATACTCTAAATTAATCCCAAAATACCACCTTCCTTTATAATATAATATCAAACTTGAAAGTCAAGAGGTTTGGTTTGAAAACCTCTTAATAATTTACCTTGAACACAAATATTCTAAATACTACCCAAAGTTCAGTCATCCCTTGTAATATCAAATTTCGAATTTAGTTTAAAAAGCTTCGATAATAGTTTAAAGTTGCAAGATTTTTCGTGTCATCTACTCTCGAAATCAGATACTTTTAATTAATACGAGACTAAATGATAGGAAGAAATAAGTTTTTCACTAAAAACGTTACTTGTTCATAGGAATAAGAATCATTTTTACGGACACAAAAAAAGTTCCTTGGGCCCGAAATTTGTAATTACATTACTGGAAAGTTAACAGCCTGGCATTACTATCGGCTGGCCGACATATATAACTTTTTAATAAATTGAAGATGAATAAGATTTTTAGCTAACTAGGGAATTTATTTCCACTCTTCTCCCCAAATCAGAAAAGCAATGTTTTGCTGGAACAAAAAATTTAAAAAAAATGTTTTAAACACGATCATTTTTAAAACAACATTCTCAAAAAGGTGCGCTAATATACGCTATATATTACTACAAGGTTTTGGTCGAAGAGGCTATATAGTATTCACATTTGCATGCTCAAACGAAATTCTTGGTTTTCTTAATTTAAACAGCGAATAAAAGCTTTCATATGTAGTAGCTTCATGTAGAAGGGGTAAAGAAAGGGTATGGAAAATTCCCCAATGTTGATTGTCAATTTGCTTTATTGCTTCTATTTGAAGAAAAGTGCTGCTGAAAGTCAACGAATGTTATTGGTAGCTTATGGTGATTATGCTCCAAAATAAGTAATTTCCAGGCGTCGAAATAGTTTGATGATGAGAGAAAGTGGAAGCCTTACTCGATGAAGACTCGAGTCAAATGGAAGAAGAACTTGCAGAATCAATACATGTTGATCGATCAATGATTTCCAGACATTTAAATGCCATGAGAATGATTCATAAGTAAGGAAAATGGGTACCGTATGAGTTGAGAAAAAGTTTTTTACTGCGACAAGCGCTTGCTCAGTATTTGGTGGGATCAGCTGGATGAGCCGAGCATTATAGCAATACAGAAACGATCAGATTACGCGATAAGGCATGACAAAGTAATGTTCAACATGACAACGCTCGGTCTCATGTTGCGAAACTGATTAAAAGCAACGTAGAAAATGTAAAAAGCGCTTAACTGGTAGGCTTAACAGTCCTATTATACCCCCCATATTCTCCAATATTGATTCTTCTGATAACTATACCTATTTCGATCGATGACTCATGGGTTGTCTGAGTAGCAAAAAATCGATTCGTGAAAAGCCTCTAAAGATGTGTCGTTCTTTCGACGTGGAATCCACTTATTACCAGAAAAATGAGATTTATGCACACTCACAATAAAATAGTTGCTCAGTTAGGCCGGGACAACGTAAATACTTTTTGCTTTATTTTTTCTTCTAAATCCAAACAATCAAAAATCCATACGGGAATATATTGCCAACCTAGGCCGGAAATGTTAAACGCATACTGTTATTATTTGTTGCCTAGCAATATACAACATTCTGGAATCATGAGTTTTTCGTTTCGAAAAAACAACGGAAAGTTATAGTTTTCCTACGATCGGAAGCTTGTCTCGAAAACAGATTTTAGGCCGCTATTTCAGGGGCGTAACTTCGTGAAATTCCAAGCAATTCAAACGTATAACGTTTTCATCATAACAGCCATGAATGGCACTATTAATGAGGTAAATTTGAACCTCATTGTGTTCCCACATTGGTGGACTGCACTACACGACCAAGCCGCCAATTCGTCACTAATTAGTAGGTTCTACAGGGCTTCCTGAAATGTTCGTTTTGATCGTTCACATGAAACAAAAATCGATCTGATTAATGCAAACAATCAAGAAGAGAGAAGAATAAAGAGATTTGAGTTATTGGTACATAGAGTGAAAGATATGAGTTACTCGTCTAGAAAGAACCAATGAAGTTGAAAAACCAGTGATCGAACGTAACTTAATCCTTTTTAACGAACCAATTTGAGTTTTCGGTCATTTAAAAGATCAGGTTAAAAGTCAACTGCCAACCCCAATTAAATCAGAATTGAACCACTCACTCAACCCCAAGTTAACTCCAAAATCGATTTTCGACACAACCCGGCACCAATCACCAAACTTAACGCCCGGCTCAATCTTCAAATCAACAGGATGAAAAAGAACATGATTGTTTGGACTCAATTTAAAACGATTCAAGCCAACTTACAATTACAACTCAACCATCAAAACAACCCCAAAAAATAGCGGATTTAAGACATACCAAGAAAAGTCTGGTCACTCTACATAGTTTTGAAATTATTCTATTAAAATACTTCGTGTTCTAAAATCCAGTGGCGTAACTACAAATTGCAGTCTTCCACGCAAAATTTTTCTTGGGCCCCTAAAACTGTTTCTTGTACCTGTGAACAAGTGAAACTTTCAGTTAAAACCTTATTTATTTCTTCTTATTGTCGAGCCTCGCATTTCGAGAGTACAAAACAGCACGTGATTCAGTTTAATAAAACAAAATTTCTTGCAATCAACTCAATGCTACGAAGATTTCTAAATATATCGACAAAGCATCACAAATTTCGAGTATAATATGAAAAATAGCCAGAATTTCAATTTTTTATTTTTTTTTCAAAGTATCTTGAATATTTTAGAAAGTTTTGAAATATCGAATTTTCCGTTAGAAAATCTCGAGAAATAACTAAATATCAACTAAATATCACGATTCAGATTTATAAGTGTAAGTCTGGAAGTTCCCTCAACTTAAAGCTAAGCGCAGAACATTGCCATACAAAATTCGAATATACATATTTGAAAATCTTTAAAAATCTCGAATAATCCTAGAAATGTCAAAAAATTTAAGAAATGTGGAATAAGCAGCGGAACAATCTCGATTATATTAGTCAAGTAATTTAACGTTACTAATACTACTAAGCAAGCTAAGGCTTATACCCCAACAAAACGATATGCAATAATAATGGACCCTCAAATAGTATCGAACAGGCTCTAAGACTAAGATTCTCGAGTAACATCGAACTATCAAATACACCCGATAATCTCGAAAATCTCAAATACCCTGTCTGTTTCGATACACCGATCTACTAAAAAATTAAAAATAATCCGAGATTACCGGGTCTACTAGTAAATTAAGTTTTACTACGGTCTAACAAGACCAAAGTATTGAAATCCTGTTTTGAAAGTCCCTGAGTCTAAAAAAGCAACAACAAAAAAAAAAAATGTCCGTCCGTCTGTCTGGATGTCTGTTGGTCTGTACCCATGGTATCTCGAGAACGGCTTGTTCGATTTAGAAATTGTTTTGCCAATCTGTTTCTATGGTCAAGGCCGAGATTTGAAAAGCTTTTGGAACCGGTGCGTTGGAAGAGGGTCGGGTACCTGCCATACGAATTGACCCAAAATACCTGGTTATAGAAATATTTACCAATTTTTTATATATGCTGGTTTGAATATTGAGTTGGCATTGAGTTTGAGGTTGAGTTGGACTTAAGTTGGGTTTGGATTAAGATATAGTGAGCAGTTGGCTAATTTTTATATACTATATGCTGGTTTAAGGATTGAATTGAAAGAGAGTGTGCATTTGGTTAGAGGGTTGAGTTGGGGGCCGTTTGCGGGTTGAATTGGGGTTGGGTGGGGGTTGGATTAGTGTTTAGTGAGCAGTTGAGCAATCTATATAAGTGAGTGTTTGTATGTACATATGTACAACATATGTGTATGATTTTTAGATTAAGTTCTGGAATATGGCCAAGTATGAGGGAACTTGCCTATTTCTCAACCGAATATGATGAAATTTGACTTGTGGGTTAGAAATTGGATTTTAAAATGATTTTTGAATTGAATTAATGAAGACCGAAGTTCTGATCACCTTATGAGGTTTCAGCCCTTTATATTTTATTTACCGTTTACCGGTAATAAAAAAAATTCGGTAAATGAGAAACTAACTAAATTTTGCAAATCAAATTCAACCATATCTAAACAAAATTTGATTTGTAAAAGGTTGAATTTGAAGTACAAAAGAGGTAAATTTGGAGTGAAAACGTATATTACAAATAAATCATCCAGCAAACACTAAAATCGTTATCGTTTGATGTCGAAAGCTTTGATTTTAAACGAGTTTAGTAAATTTTCTTCTAAATCTAAATATCTGTCAGAACCTTCAGCCATTTTTATTTCTAAGGAGTCAGATTACGTGTAATTACACTAACATTCACCGTCAGCGACCGAGAAGAAATTGTTGGGCCTGTCTTAAGAAAATATTTAAAAGGAACAGGGAACGATTTCTTCTTTCTCTAAAAACTAGACCACCGCCTTCCGTTTTGCAAATTTGAAAGGGTGGTCTATTTTAAGCCTAATTTTGGTAGCTTAGATACTTTGAACTAATATTCGAACGCTTGATAAATCTCATGGGTGACATTAACAGCGGGGCCCCCACAGCTGCGGGTACCTAGTTACGCCACTGATAAAATCATCGGCAACTTTTTGGATTAGAGACCCTTAGACGAATTTATAATACGACGTGACGATTGAATTTTCTATAAACCCATCACATGTTGAGGAAACAAAACAACAAAATTATTCTCCTAATTTACTAGGTTCCGAGCAATGTTTTGAGCATAGTTTAATTTCGCCACCGTTCCATTTCGTTGATTTACTATAAGAACTACAACTCCAATAGTTAGTGAAAATTAGCTAATTCATTTGAAAAGTCGCTGCTGGACGGTCTGGTTCTTCCCGATGTTTAAACTTTAATTCAAATACAGTGAACGAAACGAAGCCGTGTCCGGCCTTCTTTCGGAGTGCATTGATTGCTGTAACATTCACAAATGTTGGTTTATTTGTTTAGTTTAGGCTGCAATTCAATAAACACGCTGGTTCTAATTTTTTAAAAATGTACTTCTTCCCTTTTAAGTAAATCGCTTTAAACGAAGGTAAACTGCGAAGGGCCATTGTTACCATGGTTTTATACAATTGCAGTATCGTCCAAAGATTTCGACAGCATCTTGAATATAATTGAAGGAACTTTATAATACGTATTACAACTAACCGCTTATATAACAGAACGGACATTTTCCAAGAAATCTCTTTGGATCCCTTCTTATTATTCAAAAAGGTATCCAAATGGATTGTGTGGAAAATACCCTAAGTGTATCAAAGAACATGCTAAAATCCTTCTAAGCAACCTATAAACGGAAATAAATGCAAAATAGTCTGCCTGAAAGAAAGTCCTGAGAGTTAGAGATGAAATAAACTTACCAGTGCAAAAAATTGTTAAATTCTTTACAAATTGCTCAAAAATTTTCGGTGAAACAGTTACACATCTTATCCGAGGCCTACATCTTATCCGAGGTTAACCTTTCTAGCTAAAATTATAAATAGATTTCAGATGTCTCTTCTGCTTTGGTGTACTTGTACTTGTTGCTATTTTATGGTTTTGCAATATACTTTAAATCTTTGGTAAGATGCACCCACCTATAAATGTACTCGTATCTGCAAAAAGCATGAAAATTACTTTTATTTTTTTACTGCTATACAAAACTATTGTTACCTGTATTAGAAGTAACTAGTGTTGCAATTATTCATATTTTTTGTTTGGTTTAGTAATTTTTTTTTTTTCATAACTGGAGAAATCTGTGATAACCTATCAAATTTAACAAAAAAAATCATTGCATAGTTTTGTTATAATTTATTGTTTTTTAATTAGAGCGGCTTTTCTAAATGACAATAGAAACTTGCGTATCTAAACAAAAGACACGTTGCATGTAAGCATGTAAGTAGTAAGATTGTGTAAGAAATGCTGCAAAATGATCGATTCGGTTTTCTGTTTTAAAAAACATGGAATGGTCAAAACGGTAAAATTATTTCCCGCGTAATCTGACCATTATTTAAAATAAACCACAACTCTGATTTAAAAAAAAAAATAATAATAAAAATACTTTACACCAAAGAAAACAAATATACAATTATTGATTAAAAAAAAAAATTAAAAAATATTAATTTTTTATGGACTAAATTAAATATATATACATAAATTTTATATAGTCTGAATGTAAACTTAATTAAAAGAAAAAAATTTTAATTAATTATAATAATTAAAAAAAACAGTTATAATAAACCAAATTTATATAGCAATCTTCGGGATCAGGCTTTTTAAATAATTAACGCCCGAATTTTCAATGGTACGAGTATTTAAACCACGAGTAAAATAATGTTTGGGTAATCAACCCCTGTTAAAATTGAAAAAATTTAGTCTTGGTTTAGGATTGAGAACGCATGGCGACCAAGACGTTTAAAATGAACTAATTAACTATTTGGATTTTAAAACAAAAAGTTGCAAAAATTAAAACAAATACATAAATATAAATTAAGATTAAACAAAAACATAAAAAACAAAAATTAAAAATTTTTAGAAATAATTGAGATATTATAGAATGTAGTTATTTTTAAACATCTACAAAAGTTTGGATAAAAAACGGTAATTATAGTAATATTATTTTTAAGGTATATAATTTACATTTAAATAACTTTACAAAAAAAATCTAAGATATAGTAATCAAGGTAAGAAATATTTTGGGCATTATTTTGTTTTGACATTTTATATTTTAATAAATTTGCACACTTCAGTAATAATTGACAATACATCTCGAATGTATTTATTTATTCTCAAATTAATTTATTAAATTGCTCTATTTCCGAGATTGATCTAGGGTTTTTTTTTATCCCACCGAAGTCTTCTCCGCGGTGGGATAAAAAATGGCCCTCATTTACTTCTAACAGAAATAGATTATTTACCCGGGTTTTCCATTATCTACCTATTCAAAATGTACAGGGTCTTTAAAATTCTCCTATTCAAACCTGCCAATTCCCATTGATTTTTAGAAATTATTTATTTACTACATGAAGTGATTAATCAATTGTCTATAGTCGTCTAGACAATGTATGTAGACAATTCAAAAAATGGCGTCGACAATGTAGACAATGTCAACAAGGTAGACAGTGCGTCGACTATAAATGTGTAGCCAAATGAATAAAATTTTGATTAAGATTTTCATTGCAATAACTATATAAGAAATTAGCCTTTGTTGCCTCTTTAGCCTTTATCAACATATAGTGTTTCTAGGTCAAATACAACCTTTCCACCTCAAAGCCAACCTTCTCCAATTATTATACAACCTTTTTCATAATAAATTAAACCATTTCCACTTTATTTGAAACTATTTCAATTTCAAATTAAACTTTTTCCAAACTACTACTAAATTTTCTCTATTTCTAATTCAACCATTTTTTCTATTATTTCAAATTAAAGATTATTTATTATTTATAGTTACAGCTTTCTTTTTGCTTTTGCCTATCTTCATCTTGCCGTATTTCATGAGCATGTTTGTAACAAAATTGTTGCAGTCGTTTTGGGTTACGCTTTGAACTATTTCTGCATTCACCTGGAAGATGTTTGGAGTACCCCTTAAGATTCTTCGCGTGGTAGCTTTAACCTAAATATTAGATTTATCACTTTAACCGCAACCTACACATATGTATATACCATTATATTTCTGCGTATATTTTCGAAATCATTTTGAAAAATTCCATTCGAAATACCGTTATTTTGAGAGAGAGAGAGAGAGAGAGAGAGAGAGAGAGAGAGAGAGAGAGACAGAGAGACAGAGAGAGAGAGAGAGAGAGAGAGAGAGAGAGAGAGAGAGAGAGAGAGAGAGAGAGAGAGAGAGAGAGAGAGACAGAGACAGAGAGAGAGAGAGAGAGAGAGAGAGAGAGTAAAAATGTGAGAAGTTGCGCAAATATCTCAGTTTAGTCCTATTATACAAGTACTCATAAATTCGAAAACGGGTTAATAAAGCTGATTTTTTTTTAAGCCGGCTACAGAAAAGTTCAATCCGACAAGCAATTGAAATACGCCCAATTTTGTGTGTATCCAAACACATCAAAACTATAAAACAGTTGACCGAAAACTGCCTAAAAATGCCAATAATCCAATAATCCGTTTTCTAATAAATTTCAAACGCACTTTTTTGTTACTTTATTATACTAAATAAGTATGCGACTGAACTTTATCCTAAAATAAAACTAAAATTACATATTGTTAGGTTTTTGCCTTGTCAATCAAGGTTCGAATCACTGGATTGTGAATTAAACAAAACATTTCACCTAAAAATTATTACAACACAATTAATTAACGATAATTCACAAAATCACTTTAATTTAATTATCACACAATTTTACTGATCACTTATAATTTTTATTTCGCACAAAACCACTTTTTAAAGCACTTTCAAATTCACTTTTTAATCCTTATACTTTCGCTTATCAAAAACTAATAATCCAACTCGACTTTGTTCGCCTTTTTATTTACATAAACCAAACTTCTAGTAAGTTCATGACTTTTCCAGTAAGAATAGTGTAGAACCATTTAGAACAGTTTTATCATGGAAAATTCCATTTTAATATAGTAAAGCATTAAGCTATTAATTTAACTTGTTCCATTACAATCTAGGTGTCACAGTCATAATATATATGTGTTTTAAAAAGTATACATTCGGACGAATATAAAATATTTTTGTATAATATTGTTACGTTTTTGCCTTGTCAAATAAGGTTCGTATCACTGGATTGTGAATAATACAAACTCAATTCAATTTATCACCAACGAATTTATTTATTTCACAAAATTTATTACAACACAGTTTATCAATAAATATTCACAAAATCACTTTATATAAATTATTCTTAAATTTTACTGATCACTTTTACTTTATTTATCGCACTACAACACTTTTTAAATCACTTTTTAATTCCTTTTAATCTTTATACTATCGCTTACCAAATATTACTCTATCGCGTTCCAAATACGAATAATCCAATTCGATCTTGTTCGCCTTTTTATATACACAAACCAGGCTTCTCGAAAGTTCACGACTTTTCCAGTTGGAATAGCGTAGAAACATTACGTAACAATTTTTATCATGGAAAATTCCATTTAGTACAGTAAAACATTGAGCTATTAGTTTTACTTATTCTATTATACACTAGGTGCCACCGTCACAATATGATGAAATATCATTATGACATCATGTTTGCCGATCGGTGATAATCTCGAAATATCGATTTTCTTAGGCATTAAATAAATATATTTCATTCGCATATTATTATAGAAAAATATTGTTACGTTTTTGCCTTGTTACTCAAGGTTCGTATCACTGGATTGTGAATAATACAAAATCAATTTAATTTATCCCAACGAATTTATTTATTTCACAAAATTTATTACAACACAGTTTATCAATAAAAATTCACAAAAATCACTTTATATAAATTATTCTCAAATTTTACTGATCTTTTACTTTTTATTTCGCACAAAAACACTTTTTAAATCACTTTTTAATTTCTTTTAATGTTTACACTATCGCTTACCAAATATTACTTAATAATCTTACAAGTTTACTCTATCGCGTTCCAAATACTAATAGTCCAATTCGATCTTGTTCGCCTTTTTATATACACAAACCAAACTTCTAGAAAGTTCATGACTTTTCTAGTTAGAATAGAATAGTGTTACGTTTTTGCCTTGTCAAATAAGGTTCGTATCACTGGATTGTGAATAATACAAAATCAATTTAATTTATCTCCAACGAATTTATTTATTTCACAAAATTTATTACAACACAGTTTATCAATCAAAATTCACAAAATCACTTTATTTAAATTATTCTTAAATTTTACTGATCACTTTTACTTTTTATTTTACACTCCACTTTTTAAATCACTTTTTAATTCCTTTTAATCTTTATACTATCGCTTACCAAATATTACTTATAATCTTACAAGTTTACTCTATCGCGTTCCAAATACTAATAATCCAATTCGATCTTGTTCGCCTTTTTATATACACAAACCAAGCTTCTCGAAAGTTCACGACTTTTCCAGTTGGAATAGCGTAGAAACATTACGTAACAATTTTTATCATGGAAAATTCCATTTAGTACAGTAAACATTGAGCTATTAGTTTTACTTATTCTATTACACACTAGGTGTCACCGTCACACTACCCCTCACCTAAGCCTGTTCGTCCCGAACAGGACCGAAATTACCTCCTCGGTAGAGGGCCAGCCTCTCTAAATGTACCGTCATTGGTTTACCTCCTTGTCCTTTTCTTGTCCTGTAGGGTGCCGTCCATATAGGCTGCACTTTCGCCGATAAATCCCCCTTCTTTTGTTGCGAGTTGTGATGCCACACCAGTTGCCCCTCGTGTAATCCCTGGCCATTTGCCCGTATGGCACATCGAGTTCTCATCCAGTCGCCCGACACTCGCACTCTACCTCGCACAACTCGGCCATTCTTATCCAAAGTCTGCTTAACCTGGTGTTCATTCGTTTCCTCAACAATTGTTTCAGATTTCGATGGCAGCTCCTCGTAATGACTGATTGTTACTCGCCTTACTGTTGCATCCGTACCGTTAAACTTAAGTTTCAGCTCGATGTTATCGCTACTCAATATTCCTCGGCCAAAATCCAACACAAAGCCATTCATCCTCATGAAGTCCGTTCCCAAAATGACCTCGTCCACAATGTCTGCGACTAGAACTTCGTGTGGGAAAAGAGTTTCGCCGATCCTTATGCTCACGATCTTTTTCCCTTTAATCATTGCACTCTCCCCATTTGCCATTCTTAATTTTAACCCATCAACCAGCTGCACTGCTCCTGCGATCAAATCTTTCCGAACAATTGTGTGGGTTGCTCCGGTATCCAGCGTAATAATACACCTTCTCCCTTCAACACCGCCCCAAACTGTGACGCTGCTTCCGCCTCGTGCTTCACTCGTAACAGGGATGAATGTTATGGGGCAACCAGACGGCGAAGCCAGCTTCGGTTCCTTCAAAATGACTTCTAACCTTTCCACTTTACCGACTGTTGCCATTCGCTCATCCGATTCCCGCTCTCCTCTTCGTGCTCTTTCCACGGAAGATGGTAATCCGTGCCGCTTTCCTCCTGCTTCCAAACAATCTCGCGAGATGTGGCCAATCCTGTTACACACCCAACATCTTCGCTCGCTGCCTCTAGACCTCTGTCCCGACCGTTCCGTGTTTGCTCGTATAAAAGGTGGCGATCTCCCCTCTCCATGTATTACTTTCCGACAGTCCATTGAGATGTGACCCAACTTGTCACATTTCCAACACCTAAGCCTGCCTCTTCCGACTGTCGGTACCATTCGCTCCATGCTGCCGTTCTTGTCTGAGTTCATTTGACGCCTAAATACTGATGGTCTGGTGAAGTTCTGCACAGCCTCGATGGTTAACGCAAACGCAACGGTTTACGCAAAGGTTGATTTAGGTGACAACATTACCGCTTTGCGTGTCTCTGGATCTCGAATGCCGTCAATGAATGCGTCAATTTTTAGTCTTTCCATATAATCGGCCGATGTACTGGTATGTGCTAGATGTACTAGCCGCTCGATTGCCGATGAAAATTCCTGAAGTGATTCTCCTCCCTTTTGGTAGCGGCTTTTCAATTCCATTCGATAAATTTCTCGCTTGTGATCACTGCCGTACTTTCTATCCAGCGCCTTCATAATTTCGAGATAACTGTTGCGATCTTTTTCCGGAATTGTTTGTAAGGCCTCCGCAGCTTCACCTTTAAGGGCCACTATTAACGCTGCGACAAGATGTTCATCATTCCAACGGTTTTGATTAGCTGCCGTTTCAAATTGAAATTTGAAAATGCCGAAAGATGTTGTACCGTCGAAGTTTGGTGGTTTTAACTTAACTGATTGAATGGTTTGTACCACTTGTGTTGTTGTTCCACTTGCCTTGATATCAGTTAGCTCTTTCCCGAGACGTTGAACCTCTGCTTGTAATTTTTCTTCGACCTGCTGAACCTTCGTTTCAAATTTTTCGTCAACCTTTTGAATCTCCATTTGCAGCTTCTCCACTTCGCCGTGAATGTTAGTAGATAATTCGAGAAGTTTCTCGTCCATTCTCTTTTGACCATCTATAATTTGGTCTTTAATTTCCTCTCCTTGTTGTTTCATTTCTTGGTTAGACTGATTTTGTTGTTCCAACTGTCGTTTTATTTCTTCGTTTGACTGGTTTATAGTCTCCAACTGCCGCACATTTTGTTGTTCCATTTCATTCTTAATTTCTTGGTTTGACTGCTCAATTTTCACCATTTGTCGTTCGTTTTGTTGTTTCATGAGACACATCTGTCCTGTCATTTGGTTCACAGCAGCTATTAACTGCGACAAATCGAAACTTCCAGAATGTTCTTGTGTCTTTTCGACCAACGGTTGTTTATCTTCTGCTTTCTGCTCTATGGTTGCTGCATCCGTTACTTTCTCTCCAAAATCATAATGTTCCGCGTCCAGCCCTCCGTTCTGCATGGCCTCACGTAGTCGCGCTTGTAAAGCTGCTTTAGTACCATCAATAGCCAAACCCCGTTTCTCTAGTTCTCTTTTTAATTCTGGAACTTTTAATTCGTTCAGAATCATTTTCTTTATCTTTTTATTCACAATCCCACCGCTGTCACCAAATTGTTACGTTTTTGCCTTGTCAAATAAGGTTCGTATCACTGGATTGTGAATAATACAAAATCAATTTAATTTATCTCCAACGAATTTATTTATTTCACAAAATTTATTACAACACAGTTTATCAATCAAAATTCACAAAATCACTTTATTTAAATTATTCTTAAATTTTACTGATCACTTTTACTTTTTATTTTACACTCCACTTTTTAAATCACTTTTTAATTCCTTTTAATCTTTATACTATCGCTTACCAAATATTACTTATAATCTTACAAGTTTACTCTATCGCGTTCCAAATACTAATAATCCAATTCGATTTTGTTCGCCTTTTTATATACACAAACCAAGCTTCTCGAAAGTTCACGACTTTTCCAGTTGGAATAGCGTAGAAACATTACGTAACAATTTTTATCATGGAAAATTCCATTTAGTACAGTAAACATTGAGCTATTAGTTTTACTTATTCTATTACACACTAGGTGTCACCGTCACAATAGTTAGAATTCCATTTTAGTACAGTAAACATTGAGCTATTCATTTACTTATTCTATTACACACTAGGTGTCACCGGCACAATATTTTTAAAACTGTGACGGTGACACCTAGTGTGTAATAGAATAAGTAAAACTAATAGCTCAATGTTTACTGTACTAAATGGAATTTTCCATGATAAAAATTGTTACGTAATGTTTCTACGCTATTCCAACTGGAAAAGTCGTGAACTTTCGAGAAGCTTGGTTTGTGTATATAAAAAGGCGAACAAGATCGAATTGGATTATTCGTATTTGGAACGCGATAGAGTAAACTTGTAAGATTATCAGTAATATTTGGAAAGCGATAGTATAAAGATTAAAAAGGAATTAAAAAGTGATTTAAAAAGTGTTTTTGTGCGAAATAAAAAGTAAAAGTGATTAGTAAAAATTGAGAATAATTTATATAAAGTGATTCTGTGAATTTTGATTGATAAACTGTGTTGTAATAAATTTTGTGAAATAAATAAATTCGTTGGTGATAAATTGAATTGAGTTTGTATTATTCACAATCCAGTGATACGAACCTTGATTGACAAGGCAAAAACGTAGCATTTGGTGACAGCGGTGGGATTGTGAATAAAAAGATAAAGAAAATGATTCTCAACGAATTAAAAGTTCCAGAATTAAAAAGAGAACTAGAGAAACGGGGTTTGGCTACTGATGGTACTAAAGCAGCTTTACAAGCGCGACTACGTGAGGCCATGCAGAACGAAGGGCTGGACGCGGAACATTATGATTTTGGAGAGAAAGTAACGGATGCAGCAACCATAGAGCAGAAAGCAGAAGATAAACAACCGTTGGTCGAAAAGACACAAGAACATTCTGGAAGTTTCGATTTGTCGCAGTTAATAGCTGCTATGAACCAAATGACAGGACAGATGTGTCTCATGAAACAACAAAACGAACGACAAATGGTGAAAATTGAGCAGTCAAACCAAGAAATTAAGAATGAAATGGAACAACAAAATGTGCGGCAGTTGGAGACTATAAACCAGTCAAACCAAGAAATTAAGAATGAAATGGAACAACAAAATGTGAGGCAGTTGGAGACTATAAACCAGTCAAACGAAGAAATAAAACGACAGTTGGAACAACAAAATCAGTCTAACCAAGAGATGAAACAACAAATAGAGAAAATTGAACAACCAATCCAGGAAATTGCAGATGGGCAAAAGAGAATGGACGAGAAATTTATCGAGTTATCCACTTCGCTACGTGAAGAAGTAGAAAAATTGCAAACGGAATTGCAAACTGAAATTCAACACGCTAAAACGGAATTTAAAATGGAGATTCAAGATGTGGAACATAAATTACAAGCTGAATTACAAGCGGAGGTTCAACGTCTCGGGAAAGAGCTAACTGATATCAAGGCAAGTGGAACAACAACACAAGTGGTACAAACCATTCAATCAGTTAAGTTAAAACCACCAAACTTCGACGGTACAACATCTTTCGGCATTTTCAAATTTCAATTTGAAACGGCAGCTAATCAAAACCGTTGGAATGATGAACATCTTGTCGCAGCGTTAATAGTGGCCCTTAAAGGTGAAGCAGCGGAGGCCTTACAAACAATTCCGGAAAAAGATCGCAACAGTTATCTCGAAATTATGAAGGCGCTGGATAGGAAGTACGGCAGTGACCACAAGCGTGAAATCTATCGAATGGAATTGAAAAGCCGCTACCAAAAGGGAGGAGAATCACTTCAGGAATTTTCATCGGCAATCGAGCGGCTAGTACATCTAGCACATACCAGTACATCGGCTGATTATATGGAAAGACTAAAAATTGACGCATTCATTGACGGCATTCGAGATCCAGAGACACGCAGGGCGGTGATGTTGTCACCTAAAGCAACCTTTGCGGAAACCATCGCTTGTGCGTTAACAAATGAAACTGCACAAGCCATCACCAAACCGTCAATGAAAATACGCCGAGTAGAAATCGATACAAGCATAAACAACGAGCGGGCAACACCAAGATACCGAGATGGAAGCGGCAAAATCAGATGTTGGGCATGTGATAAGGTCGGTCACATCTCTCGCGACTGCTGGGAATTAAGAAGAAAAAGGGGAAGATCACCATCTCCTATGCAGCGACGACCAAGCGGAGAGCAGGCGTTGGCTAGGCAAGAAGGCCAAATGACGGCGGAGCCGTTAAACTACAACGAGTCAGCTTAAAGGGGCAGAAGCTGACTCCCACAACCGATTGCCCCATAACCTCCATCCGCGTTTCGAAAGTAGCAAGAGGCGGTGACAGCTTAACAATCAAAGGCGACATTGATGGCACGGATTGCATCATCACTCTGGATACGGGAGCAAATCGCACGATTGTCCGTAAAGATCTGATCGATGGAGGTGTACAACCAGCTAATGGATTGAAGTTACAAACAGCAACTGGAGATAGTTCAATAATAAAAGGCAAAAAGATCGTGAAAATAAAAATCGGGAGAACTCTTTTCCAACACGAAGTGCTGATTGCAGATATTGTGGATGAAGTCATAATGGGGATGGACTTCATGAGGGCAAATGGCTTCGTGGTGGATGTTGGACGAGGAGTTTTAAGTTACGATAACATCGAGTTGCCACTTCAATCTAGCAGTGCCGGAGCAACTATCAGGCGAATTATTATTGATCATCGGGAGAAGCTGCCACCGAATTCGGAGACGATCCTATGGGGAAAATTGGAGGGAGGTTCTGGGTCACCCAGGTTGTGGGTTGTGGAAGCTAACGAAGAGGAGAACGGAGCCAAGGAAATTATAATCGGGAAAGCCCTAGTTAAACCAGACAACGACTATAGAGTACCAATTAGGACTCTAAATCTCTCGGATAAGACGAAAACCATCAAGAAAGGGACAGTCATCGGAAAATGTAACGAGGTTTCAACTATAGTAAAGTGTGAACAGAGAAGTCCGGTTGAAAAAGCCGACATGCAAGGGCAGAAAGAAATGGTAGAACAACTTATGCAGAAATGGACCGAAGATCTTACCGAGGCACAGAAAAATTCTGCACATCAACTACTCAAACGGTACACGTCCATATTCTGCAGTACATCGGATAATAACGGAAGGACCTCAATGGTAAAGCACCGCATTGATACGGGAGCAGAGATGCCAATTCGTCAACCACCCAGGAGACTACCTTTGGCAAAACAACAACAAGTCAATCGAATGGTAACAGATATGCAGGCAGCAGGAGTAATTGAACCATCTAATAGCCCATGGAGTTCACCGGTAGTATTGGTCGAGAAGAAGGACGGTAGCATGAGATTTTGCGTTGATTACCGAAAACTCAATGCTGTGACGAAAAAAGATAGCTACCCACTGCCAAGGATCGATGACACGTTAGACACATTATCGGGTGCTCAAATATTTTCGACATTAGATCTACAAAGCGGCTATTGGCAGGTGGAAGTCCATGAGGAAGATCGCGAGAAAACAGCGTTCAGTGTGGGTAACGGACTTTGGCAATTTAATGTTATGCCGTTCGGATTATGTAATGCCCCTGCGACTTTTGAACGATTAATGGAGCGCGTGTTAAAGGGATTACATTGGAAGACTTGCCTAATATATCTGGACGACATCATCGTTATGGGGAAGGATTTTGACGAGCATCTAAAGAACTTGGCGGAAGTTTTGGATCGGATACAGGCTGCCGGATTGAAGTTAAGTCCAAAGAAGTGTAAGCTGTTCAGAACTGAAGTCAAATATTTGGGTCATCTCGTAACGATTAATGGAATTCACACCGACGAAGAAAAGATCGCAGCGGTTAAGAACTGGCCAAGACCTAAAAATTTACACGAATTACGAAGCTTTCTCGGATTGTGCACCTATTATAGACGCTTCGTGCCAGGATTCGCCAACATCGCCAAGAGTTTACACGAGTTGACCAGGAAGAACAAGGCATTCGAATGGAAGAATGACCAGGAAGAAGCATTCGTGGAACTAAGGAGACGGTTGTGTGCCGCGCCAATCCTCGCGTACCCTATACCCAACGTGAAATTTATTTTGGACACCGATGCAAGTAATGACGGTATAGGAGGTGTGTTATCACAGAAAATTAATGGTCAAGAAAGAGTTATTGCGTACTTCTCCAAAACATTATCAAAACCGGAGCGTAATTACTGCGTGACACGGAAAGAATTGTTGGCTATAGTGGAGTGTGTCAAGCATTTCCATAAGTATCTTTATGGCCAAAAATTCCATTTACGGACAGATCACGGCGCTTTACGGTGGCTGTTACAATTTAAGAATCCAGAGGGACAAGTAGCACGCTGGATCGAACGTCTTCAAAGCTACGATTTCCAAATTGAACATCGGAAGGGAAGTGCACACAGAAATGCCGACGCATTATCAAGACGGCCGTGTCCAGTAGAATGTAAACATTGTGGCCATGTTGAAGCAAAGGAAGGCATCATCGACGTTAGGCTTACGCAAGTGCTGCCTGATGAGGAGTGGACCGACGAAATGATCAGGAAAGAGCAATTGGATGATACGGATTTATCAGTTATAATGGATTGGAAGGAAAAGGAACACCGGCCAACTTGGAGCGAGATCGCGGACAAAACTCCCATTGTCAAGGCTTATTGGGCTCAATGGGATAGCCTCCGTCTTGAGAATGGCTGTTTAAAACGATTGTGGGAAAGCACGGATGGCAAAGTGAAGCAATTGTTGCTGGTGATACCAAAGTGCCGGATTGTAGAAATTCTGAATGAGTATCATGGAGGAGCAAGTGGGGGCCACCTTGGAATTAATAAAACTCTAGCAAAGATACGTCAACGATTCTACTGGGCAGGATGTAGGCAATCTGTGATAGAATGGTGCCAAAAATGTGACCAATGTGCGGCGGTGAAGGGACCCGCACGCAAAAGTCGTGGAACCATGAAGCAATATAACGTTGGAGCACCATTCGAAAGAATTGCAATGGATGTAGCGGGCCCATTTCCCACCACTGAGAGCGGCAACAAATATGTGCTAGTAATCATGGATTATTTCAGCAAATGGCCGGAGGTGTACCCCATTCCCAATCAGGAGACGACAACAATAGCTGATGCCGTGGTAAACAATTGGATTAGCAGATTTGGAGTGCCGATGGAGATTCATACCGATCAAGGACGGAATTTTGAATCGGTGGTGTTTCAAGAAATATGCCAGATGCTCGGTATAAATAAAACGAGAACAACGCCTTTGCATCCACAGTCTGACGGTATGGTGGAAAGATTCAATGGTACATTGGAGGAATATCTAGCAAAGGTCGTTGAGAAAAACCAACGCAACTGGGATCGACATATACCGATGTTTCTGATGGCCTATCGATCAGCTATACATGACACAACCGGAATGACACCAGCTAAAACGTTATTTGGAGATAATCTACGGTTACCTGGAGATCTAAAGTTTGGGGCTGTACCATCATCGGCTTTATGTGGACAAGATTACGTAGACCGAATGAAAGAGGAACTTAATGAGATTCATCAATTTGTTCGGGAGAAAATACGGATGTCAAGTGACCGGATGAAGGCTCGATATGACATACGAGCAAATAACCAGGGCTTCCAGGAAGGGCAATTAGTATGGCTTCACAACCCGCAACGGAAAAAGGGATTATCACCGAAGCTGCAACCAGCATGGGAAGGACCTTATACTGTCATCACAAGGATGAACGACGTGGTTTATCGGATACGGAAGGGACATCGAGGTAAACCAAAGGTGGTGCATTTGGAGAGGCTGGCCCTATACAGAGGAGGTGATTTGGGTCCTGTTCGGGACGAACAGGCTTAGGTGGGGGGTAGTGTGACGGTGACACCTAGTGTGTAATAGAATAAGTAAAACTAATAGCTCAATGTTTACTGTACTAAATGGAATTTTCCATGATAAAAATTGTTACGTAATGTTTCTACGCTATTCCAACTGGAAAAGTCGTGAACTTTCGAGAAGCTTGGTTTGTGTATATAAAAAGGCGAACAAGATCGAATTGGATTATTCGTATTTGGAACGCGATAGAGTAAACTTGTAAGATTATCAGTAATATTTGGAAAGCGATAGTATAAAGATTAAAAAGGAATTAAAAAGTGATTTAAAAAGTGTTTTTGTGCGAAATAAAAAGTAAAAGTGATTAGTAAAAATTGAGAATAATTTATATAAAGTGATTCTGTGAATTTTGATTGATAAACTGTGTTGTAATAAATTTTGTGAAATAAATAAATTCGTTGGTGATAAATTGAATTGAGTTTGTATTATTCACAATCCAGTGATACGAACCTTGATTGACAAGGCAAAAACGTAGCAAAACAAATACTGTGACGGTGACACCTGGTGTGTAATAGAATAAGTTAAATTAATAGCTCAGTGTTTTACTGTACTAAAATGGAATTGTCCATGATACAACAGTTCTAAATGTTTCTATACTATTAGTACTGGAAAATTCATAAGCTTTCTAGAAGTTTGGTTTGGGTATATAAAAAGGCGAATGAAATCGAATTGGATTATTCGAATTTGGAACGCGATAAGTGTAAACTTGTAAGAATTAGTAGTATTTGGTAAGCGATAGTGTGAAAATTAAAACGGAATTAAAATGTGATTTAAAAAATATTTTATTGGAAATAAAAATTATAAGTGATCAGTAAAATTTGAGAATAATTTATATAAAGTGATTTTGTGAATTTTTATTAATAAACTTTGATGTAATAATTCTTGTGTTAACTAAATAAATTCGTTGGTGATAAATTAAATTGGTTTTGTATTATTCACAATCCAGTGATACGAACCTTAATTGACAAGGCAAAAACGTAACAGTATTGTTACGTTTTTGCCTTGTCAATTAAGGTTCGTATCACTGGATTGTGAATAAAACAAAATCAATTCAATTTATCCCCAACGAATTTATTTATGTCACACAAAAATTATAACAACACGATTTACTAGCGATAATTCACAAAACCACTTTAAATAATTTTCACACAATTTTACTGTTGACTTATAATTTTTATTTCGCACTACAACACTTTTTAAATCACTTTTTCATTACTTTTTAAGCTTCACACTGTCGCTTTCCAAATACTACTACTAATCTTACAAGTTTACACTAGCTACGTTTTTTTA
Source organism: Tipula vernalis (assembly GCA_958295665.1). Lineage (NCBI taxonomy): Eukaryota > Metazoa > Arthropoda > Insecta > Diptera > Tipulidae > Tipula > Tipula vernalis. Next base: position 331,109,226 of record OY282558.1, on the reverse strand, counting down.
TTCGCTCCGGATAGCTGCTATCGAGAGCCGTCATTTTTCTACGCCTAAATTTAAATTTGACGCGCTATTTATTGGTAAACTAAACTTATTTTACATCAAACTATCATTTTTAATTCAATTGTTTACCAAAAACTTCAAATAAAAAATATTTGGATCTACCTATTTATACGGAGCGCTATCGGGAGCCATTTTTTATATAACGGCTCTCGATAGCAGCTATCCGGAGCGAATAAAAAATCGCAGCTACTATCGCGTTCCAAATTCTAATAATCCAATTCGACTTCGTTCGCCTTTTTATATACATAAACCAAACTTCTAGAAAGCTCATGACTTTTCCAGTACTAATAGTGCAGAAACATTTAGAACTGTTTTATCATGGAAAATTCCATTTAGTACAGTAAAACATTGAGCTATTGATTTAACTTATTCTATCACACCCTAGGTGTCACCGTCACAATACATATTGTGACGGTGACACCTAGATTGTAATAGAACAAGTTAAATTAATAGCTCAATGTTTTACTGTACTAATATAGAATTTTCCATGATGAAATTGTTCTAAATGTTTCTACACTATTCTTACTGAAAAAGTCATGAGCCTTTCTAGAAGTTTGGTTTGGTATATAAAAAGGCGAACGAAGTCGAATTGGATTATTAGTATTTGGTAAGCGATAGTGTGTAGATTAAAAAGGAATTAAAAAGTGATTTAAAAAGTGTTTTTGTGCGAAATTAAAAATAAAAGTGATCAGTAAAATTGTGTAAAAATTAAATTAAGTTTGGTTTTTATTCACAATCCAGTGATTCAAGCCTTGATTGACAAGGCAAAAACGTAACATGTAATTTAGTTGTTGTGGTTTATTCTAGTTTTATTTTAGGATAAAGTTCAGTCGCACAAATAAGTACCATTTTGGTCGACAAATTGATGCCAGTTTTCTGGTAAAACCATTATCCCGTCACTATAAAGTTTCTGTGAGTTTTGGGTGAAAAATTGAACTAATTAATTTTCACAGGTCTATTTGAAGTCAATTTTGCACCATTAGGAGAGTTCTGCAGTGAACGAAACAAATGATAGTCTGACGGCGCAAGATCAAGTTGATGGGCAAAAATTGCATTAAAACTTATAAAAAGAAGGCTGTAACTATAAATAATAAACAATCTTTAATTTGAAGTAGTAAAAAAATGGTTGAATTTAAAACAGAAAAAGTTGTAATAAGTTTGGAAAAAGTTTAATTTGAAATGGAAATAGTTTCAAATAAAGTTGAAATGGTTTAATTTATTATGGAAAAGGTTGTATAATAATTGGAAAAGTTTGGCTTTGAAGTGGAAAAGGTTGTATTTGACCTAGAAATACTATAAATAGACGAGAGACCACTACATTTCCATAAATATATTTAACCTACCGTCTTCCCTCGAAAAATAGGGCCGGTCTCTTCATTCAAATAAATGGACTAGTGGTTCGTTTATTCGTTTAAAAGGACCGGTTTTTATATTCGAGCAAAATGCAGCAACCTTTTCCTAATACTCGAAATTGAAATTAACGATTTTTTTTCCTATTTTCTTTCTAAATTTCGCTTTTTTGTTGCAGATTTATATTTGGTCAATTGATTCGAACAATTTTACCACGATGAATTTTGCGTAATTTTGTCATTGAATACAAATTTTAATTTAAAAAGTCGGTTTTCAACTTCGAATAGAAGGACTGGTCCTTTTATTCGAAAGTCCTTTTATTCAGATTATTTTAGTAACTTCTAAAATGTTATTAAAAAAATAAGCTTGTGTAGAAGGACCGGTACTTTTTTTTCGAGGGGAGACGATAGGCAATTTTACGTAATATATAATAAGAGAATATTTTGTAGAATATTATTACAGAACAAACTCGCTTATTGCAATAATCGATAACAGCAACTACTCGAAGTTGAATTTGTGAAGTTGCAATTACATGTTGATAATTTCATATAAATACCGATTAAATTTAGCCTTCGGTGTCAAATGTATGTATATATTTTTTCAGCGCATTGCTCTAACAAAAATATTGATTTTTTTTAGCGCGTAGAATGTGTGAGATCTTCTTATTTTTAGTGAGGCCTAATTACGCTTAAAATGAAAACATTATAAATTATTATGATTTTTGCTAATCTGTAGAAAATGGCACGTTTTTCCGGCTAATCGACAAATAAATAACCCATTCAAAATTATCGATAAAAATTTCCGAGATAAAGAAGAACTTTTAATCTTTTCGATCATCAATCAAGAAATTAAAGAAACTTTTAAAAATATTGTTTGACTCAATATATAAAACTAATAATCAACATTAAAAATATTTTTCTGGCCAACAAAGGTTTGACCTAAAGGTTTTCTAAAATACGATACCTTCACATTTTTGTTGAGAAAATTTTCAAAATTAATCTGTCTAAAGGTTTCTTCATCAATGCAACCTACCTGCTGCAGTAGAAACAACATTGTCCATGTCTTTGAAATAAGAAAATGCTAATAAAGAGAATCGTAAAACTAATAGCTTTAGGAATTCTTCAGCGCATTTTAAAACCCTAAAATTAAGAAATACATCTTGTTTGCCTTTGAAGAAAGATTTTTTCACGGATACTGTAACTGATTTAGAGAGTAGCATTTCTAAATTAGACAAGACAATACAGACTTCTAAACATTTAGACAAATTTTAAATTTAACAAGAACACGTTCACAAAGCTAAACTTTTAAGTTTAAATACCTTTCAGCTAATTAATTCTTTTTGTAGTCCAAGTACCTCAAGTGATGTCACCTTTTGTTTTATCCTGCCACACCAGAACCCCGTGGAAAACCTATGAGAAATATAATTTTCAAAGGGGGGTAACCGACAATTTCAGACGGTTACCTAACATGTTAGCTTTTCTGATGGATAACAGTGAGACTAAAGGGTTGGATGCATTGCTTAACCTATTTTCTTTTTTAGATATATATTATTACGGCTGTACCAAATTCTGAAATCAATGTTTTTCTTAATGATTTTAATAAATTTACTCCGCGAATAAAATTTACATGCAAAATTAAAAAAGCAAATAGGTTAGTTTTTGCTATATGATGGTTTTATGAAATCAGGAAGACGTACACCTTTGATTGGTATCATAAAACAGCATGATCTGGGTGCCTTCGCTATGGTTCTTTGCTTCCATCCTCATATAAAAACAATAAGGTGTTTTTGTTAGCTGAATAATAACTCTCAGATGAATGTTTTCATTCCTGTAATTTTTCGAAGGTATTGTCCAAAAGAGACGCAGGAAAATAAACGCAAACTAAAACTACAAATATTTAATACTATAATTAATAATCCTAAATACCCATAGTTAATTGTAATTTAAAAAAATGATTTTCTGTTTTCTATTCTGTATGTGCGCGTTTATTTTATTTTGCAGCCTCAAACATTCACTGATTAGAAATAAAACCCTTTGGTTTCGTCTTTTCTTGATTTTTTGGGTTCTTAATCCTTTTCAAATAGAAATTAAAAAGCTCTACAAATTCGGTTCAGTGTTAAAATTAAATAACATTTATATTTTAAAAAACTTAATTCTTATGTATACATATAAAGTGATTACTTACCAAAGACTCTTTGATGCATAATTCACAATTTGACGTCTAATAACAATAACAAACTAATTAGTTTGCGCATTTGGCGAGAGGAGGCAGAGTAGTAGTTTACTCTTACCATCAAGACAAGGCACAAGTGTACATTTCGCCCAAAGACCTCGCTGCCATTTTACAAGCGGCTCACACAGATAGTACCTAAACCAAAAATCTGTATATCAACACAAAATTTGTCACCTACATAAATAAAAAACATTAAAAATTACAACCAAAAATACTGATGTTTCTGATTGGTGTTTTGCGCTGGGTAGTACTAAAAATAAAATTTCCTTCGACATTTGTATATTGTTTTAATTTTCTTCTCTTTTATTTGTGAATGCTAAATATACGTTACGACAGAAAACTTCATTGTTATTTTGACAACTCACCTCACACGGATAGTATACATACACACAAAAAATGTGTAAAGACATAAAATTTGTAACCAACACAAATAAAAATACATCCAAAATTACAACCAAAGAGTACTAATGTCTAGATGTTTTTTGATTATTATTTTTACATTAGTACTATAATATAAAATTTCCCCTACCAAATTATTGAACCACCCTATATTGTAAATATATATTTTTTGTTTTGACATTTATTGAATGTGGTGATTTATTTGCCTATTACGCATAGGTTTGAGGAATGTTAGGATTGAGCATAACCATCAGTAACAGATAAAATGTGATTTGTGATCATTAAAACGAATTTTGGATGCTGCGCGCCAACATTTGTTGTTGGTATGTACCCAAATCCATAGATCGAAAATATTATAAAAACCAACATGGCGGCGATGATGCAAAATGCATCTTTGCCAAAATGGCGGCTCAAAGTTATAAAATAAAATATTAATTATTAATGTATATTTAGGGTTACCACACAGCTGACCGGCGGAAGAAATGACCGGTTTTCAAATCATCATGGTCGAATAAAAATTTCATTAGTATTTGGAGTTATTACCAGAGCCGGTTGGTATAAGTATGCAATGCATGAATTGCAAGCGTAAAGAAATTCACAGTTCAACAAAGCGCGAAGCAAAAATATTTTTATTCATTTCCACCAGCAACTTGTTGAGAAAGCTGAAAAAATGCTAAATTAGCAAAACGTTTTGAAGATCCACGATCAATTGATTGAAAAGCAATATTGTCCTAGAGTCCATAACACATTACTGTCACCTTCCTATTTGTGTTCATAATATTTAAATATTAATTGCAAAAAACCAAGAACACTGTAAGATGATCATATTACTGGTCCTAATACAACTCAACATAAAGCAGCTATATTGAATTTGAACAATTTTTAATAATATCAAAAAATTTCCTCGAATCTGTAAAATTACAAAAAATCTCGAAGAATTACCGAACATCATTAACATTTTTGAATTAACTGTAACATTATGCGAGTAACATCAACAAGCAGGTAATCATAAAAATCTCAAAAATGTTGAATTATCTTCAATGTTAATCTCGAAAATATCGAATAATCTGGAAACACCAAGCAACCCAATTCGCCCGTTCAAATTGACAATATTCGGAATAATCCAAAATGTTTTCAAGGAACTCGGACAATCTCAAATATTCTCAAAAAAGTCACTTTGTAAACCAATATCCTCCAAACTTAACTTTAAATAACTCGTTGTTAAGCATATCATTAGTTCTGTAACAAGAAGCAACTAAATCGCTTACAAATTTCGAGGAATATCGGAAACATAAATAACCTCGAAAAAGTCGAATAAGCTTAGGATCCTGGGATAATCTTAAAAAATCAAGAAATCAATAATGTCAATATTTTCGATTAACTTCAGTGCCAAGCAACTTCGCGCTATTTAAATCCGGAAATCTGGAGAATTCCAAGAATCTCGAGAAAAATGAAAACAACTTGAAAATTTATCAGACCCTTAATAATATAAATAAATCACTAACAATCTGTAATAAAAAGATATCTCAATGCTAAGCAATTCACACGCACAAAAAATCATCTTTCTCGGACAAACAGCTGGAATACGTCACGTAATCTCGAAAATATCGAATATGTTCGATGCCAAAACACTTCTCAACCCCGGAAATCTAGGTTAATCCAAACATCTTAAAATCTCGGATTTCAAGAGACTCACCTAACCCAATGCTATATACGCCTCTTAATTTGATTGAATAGTCTGAACAAATCTCACGTTAGTAACTTTTAGGACCATTTTAGAAAGTTGGCAACCCTATGTATATTTTTAAATTCAAAAACATTCTAATAAATTTTGAATTAATAATTTATGGATATGATGAATTTGAATGTGATGACTTTCTTTTTGCGTTTCTAGCATTTTTCAAGCAGCAATTCTACTCAGTGGCTCTTTTATTTCAATGTAATAAGTCTGGCACAAAATGTTGTCAAAAAGTAGCTCTAAGTTGCTTACTGTGTTGGAAAACCATACATTAATTCCATTTACGACAATTTTGGAAGGTTATCTGTACATTGATTTGAGGTAGATGAAGTTTATTTAAATAGGACCATTGCCATATCAATTGTATGTCTTGATTTACCTCCTCAATACAATTTTGCAAGAGTTGTATAATTGCAAGTCATCAGCAAAAAAGATGATATTTACAATTCTTTATTACAGCGAGTAAATCATTAAACATCATAAAGAGAAATCGTCCCAATATAGAATCCCGTAGAACGATACTGACGACGTAACTAACACCGTTTAATAGCGATTATTAAGATAAGATAATATCAAACGCTGTAGCGTGGATTTTTTCATTTTCCTTAAGGGCCAAAATGTATATACACAACCTACAATAAATGTTTATTTGTTTATGATTTCAATATTCCTGTTTCATTTAGTTTATTATTATTTATTTTATTTTACATATCTTGATTGGATTACATATTGATTTAATTTAATATAAAAATAATAGGAATTGCTCCATGGGATTGTATATAGATATAATAATAATTTGTTGTATGGTTTACCGCAGACGACATACTAGATACTACTGTTCGTCCACCTCCTTTTTGTCATCGGTTGAAATTTGGTGTTGCCAACACCGATGAAATTTCCTTGGTTATTGTTTTTTGTTTTGTAACAACGTGACGGTCGCCAAAAATGAAAATAAAAATTTGTCACTGAGTTTCTTGACCAACAAATGATGATCAATTCTATCAAACGTTTTACTAAGGTCATGAAGTACCAATGTGTAAACCTTTTGGTGGTTTCCAAGCTCTGCGAATGTCGTCATCAATATTTAGCAAGGCAGTATATGATTAGATCTGTATGCCGAGTGGTAAATTCTTTCAAAAACCTTAGAAATACCAGGGAGCAAACTGCCAAGTGAGATGTATAAGACTTTGGGGTATGGGTATCACGTCTCACATGAAGTATGTAACCATCAATACAAGACAATAAAAGCTTAACAAACTTTAATGGTATTTCATCAATACCAGCAGAATTTAGCTGAATTGAATCGAAGGCCTCGGTTAAGTATCAACAATGTTAATACTTTTAAAACTGAACCCTGCATCAATGAGATCCGAAAACACGAAATTCTTAGTATTATCAGGTTCAGTGGGTTAATTGGAAAAATAAATATTTAACTCATTCGCAGAAAATGCAGTACATATTCAAATTAGTCTACTTTCTGGAAAGTCCATTCATTATTCATATATTTAAGATTTTTCCAGGAAATTTTTGATGGTAAGCTTACATTCAAACGTTTGGCAAAATGTTAAACCTATTTGCACTCTTAATAAGTTCCTCATCTTGTATCCTTTCCAAGCGATTAAAAATGAAATTCCGAAGCGTAATCAGATTTAGTAAGCCAGCATTAAGCCAGGGTGGCTCAGATGTCTTAATGGTTGTTGTTTTGATCGGAACAAACACATTAAATAAATAACTATCCAATTGGAAAAGAGTTTCATCTTCTAAAGTCGTATAAAGTAGTATGTATGTATATCCCATTATAGGTATCTACCTTTCTCTAGGAGGCCACATTTATTTATACAAAGGTAAAGGTAAAAAAGGTAACAAGTATAAAGGTTAACCAGATTGTACTTTAGTGTTTTCACTGTGCTAATTACCCAAACTGTATGTCAGTCCAATCTAGATGAATATACAATTCTAAATTTTTGACCTAAGAGTAAGGGAGCATTTAGTAATTAATTAAAGAATAGATTATATTTACTGAACACGCGTCCAAATAATAAATAAAAATTATTTATAATTTTAGAGTACAAAATAATTTCAAGCCGTTTTGCCAACGTAACAGCTATGTCATTTATTAATTAATTTTGTTCAAAAGTTTATCCGTCCTATGACGTAAACTGCCCCAAATTTTTCACTATATACACCACTATATAAATATATAATTATTATGTACAACAAATAAATAATTTAATTCACCACTGAACTATCTCGAAATAACAAATAATTCTGCCAAAAATATAATAAAATTTATTAGAACTTTTTTAGTTTTTTGTCCAGTTTATTTAAAATTGTTATAATTTAAAAAAAAAAAAAATCTTTACAAGAAATAAGGTTGTTTGATAATTATAATATTTTTATTTTGTAGTTAATTAAATTAACTTTATGTAAAAATAAATAAAAATAAACGAGTTGATCTGATTATTTATCAATATAAATTTAAGTAAATATATGAATAAAAATAATTATGTATAAGTATAAATAATATAGCTGCGGTTTTATATGTAGTACTATATGATCATATTTTTTTTTTTTTAAGTTTTATTTTTTTTATACCATAAATAAAAGGTAGATGACTACATAGGGGAAGCAAAACAAAAATAGTTTAACTCCATAAAAAATAAAATAATCGTCTACTAAATAATCTGAAATGTAATTTAAAAATTATTCAAACATAGAAGTCAACGGAAATCATTTTTATAATAATTACCGACAAATCCATCAATTTTTATATTATTAAATGAAATAATACATAAATATATATACAATAAAACTTAAAAATATATTTTATACATAAACGATCTAAATTAAAAATACAAATAAATAATAATTTTATTCCAAACCTAAAATAAGAAAGAACTATGTTCCTAAATTTACTAAATAGGTACATTATAATTATGTTTTTTTTTAATATTAATTTAATTTCGATTTATGATTTTTTTCTAAATATAAACGTTTACTAACAACTACAATAACAATTAAAAAAAAACTTTTACAAAAGAAAATCATAAAATAAAATTTTTAAATGTTTACTTTTTACTTTTTTACTAAAAAATAAAATATTGTATTAATTTATTTTATAAGGAGTCCCGCTACTTATAGTGCATTAAATTTTGGAGATGATTCCAGATCATAAGTTAGATATTCTGATTACCTCTCATAACTCAAAAATTAACGGTGCAACATTACTCAAATCACCTTTTAATTTAAGCCAAGATACGCCAAAAACCCACTAATATTTTCTGTTTAAATCGATTTTATATTAAAAATAAAAAAGAAATTATTTACAAAACCTACATTTTCCAAAAAATTCAATAAATACTATAATTTTGACTTACTAAGAAATTTTTTAAGTTTTTCTGGATTTGTTTTTTTTTTTTTTTTATGATTTACAAATGTTTGGAAATTAGAGGATTTCATTGGCTGTGGATCGTGTTGGCTGTCGGAACACAAATCGGAATAGCAAAAGTTACTTCTCAATAATTTCAACATCGAATAACTTATCAAGATTTGTTGGCGTACTTTTGGGTCAGGACTCAGGAATCACCTCCTGAATTTATTGCACTTATAACGAGGGCTCCCTGTATACATAATAACACCATAATATGTAATATAAAAATGAAAACAGTTTTTAGATAATGACAAACATAATATGGTTAATACTAGTAAGTAAAATAAAAAACAAAAAATAAAACAAACAAAAAATCAGAGATCAAAATTATATAATAATATAATAAAAATAAATGAAAAAATGTATTATTTGAATAATCGTTTTATTAATGAGTGTATTTTATTCGTGTTAATACTTGGTAACTACAGTTGGAATTAGGTGCTGTGCAACTACTTTACATGATTTATGTGTAGGAGAGGGTAGGTTATTTCCGTGCGTGTGGGTAACTCCGCGCCTCAAAATATCGACTTTTCAAAATCATGTACGCAACCCTGAAATATTTCAACCTATCATAAATTCAAACGGAATGTTATTTAATCGGAGCTTCAGTCAAATGAGTTAAGACTTAATCACCCATTCCATACGAGTCGCGCTTACCCTGTTGTATTTCTTCGTCTCTTACCCCTTTGCACTGTTTTTACCTATAAACTAAATTTTGTTTATAGGCAAAAACAGTGCAAAGAGGTAAGAGACGAAGAAATGCACAGCGTAACCGCGACTCGTATGGAATGGGTGAATGAGTAGACGCACGCAACATATTTTATATTATTTTATTGTAAAAAAAGTGACTCATTTAATTAACGATAAGTGGCATAAATATCAATTTTCAGCAGAATTACGATCAAACAATTAGTGCGGGTAGATTTTATGTGATGTTAGTTTTTATTATATTTGTATTCTTTCGCCATTGAGGGGAAATACCGATGGATTTGTCGGAGTAAAGCCGTGACTGGACGGAATTACCCCCTTATACAAACCTGTGTTTTTATCAAAATATATGTTGTTATGAAATTTACGAATCACAAGTATTGGAAAAAACGAACATTTACTGTAGCGCAGGAAAACGAAATCCGAAACCATCTCAATAAAGTATTATGGCATTACGCTAAAGGAATTCCGTCGAATGGTATTTGATTATGCTGAACAAAATGCTATTCCAAATCTATTTAACAAATTGATTCGGTTTGCAGATAGGGATTGTTACGTACTGTTCTTAAAAAGGAATAAAGCCTTAAATATTCGCCGTGCTTCTGTTTGTTGATTCCATATCTTCGCGATAATTCCGGTTCGATGACAAATTTATCATATGGGTTTTTTTCGTATAAAAAAAACCTAAAGGTATTAAAACTCATGAAACGCGATTCCGGTTTGATGACTGAGAAATGAAAACTCATAAAGAATGTCTTAAAAACCCATGAAATATTTTTCTATGAGAAGTTCATCAATGGTAACATAATTTTAATGCACAATCAATCAAAAATTGTATCTAATTTTTAATTTTTAGAGCCCATAATTTAAATTTCGAAGCCTAAAATTATTGTGTTGTATGTCAAACTTATCAAAAAGAGATTAATTGATCCGATAGGGACTCATATACGACAACTGTTTTTTGTATGTTGTTCTTATTCCAAGCCACAATCACAAAAGATAATAAATTTCCTTCCATTTTCCAATTTGTATCTATTGGTAAAAATGGACTTATATCAAAATAATCTTTTATAATAACTCCCCAGCTGTTGATAGACTAAATACATGCAGGTCAAATTGTAAACAAAACTATTGTAAAATTTAAATCACGACAATTTTCGGGTTGGTAATAAAAACGCAAGATTTGGTATACATTAGGTATAGGAACCTAAAATTGTTCTATTGTGTGCCAAACTTCTCAAAAAGAGATTAATTGGACCGAAAGGGACCCACATACGACAGAACAATTTTTTGTATGTTGTTTCCAAGACCTATCACAAGATATTTAAAATTTCACCAAACAATAAAAACTATATTAAACAATAACTAGAACATAGTTTTATTAATTTTATTATTTTTTCATACATTTTTGGTTCACATAATTATATAAAAAACACAACAACATGAACATCAGTCTAAAAAATAAATACATTTGTTGAAAAATTTTGTTTTTTCAACAAAATAATGTCAAAAAATAACCCAGTAAACCAAATAGCTCATGCTATAATATTTTACTATAATTAAAACTCATCTGCGATACGGGAATCGGAATTTTGATGAGTCTGAGAACTGACTAGTCGAAAAAAAAATTAAATCATTTCTCGTTCTCATTTGTCGTAGAACCGGAATTCGGGTGCTGGTATTTCCATCTACGATATTGTAAGAAGGCTCTAACTCAATCAACATTTCAATCTGAACTTTACCTGTCATGCATCGTATGGTGATATCAGTAACCTCATCTCTCAAACAGAAAATAAAGCTGTCATTCGCCAACTCGTTACCTCCGTCTTCATGTCTCCGGTCCTCTTCAGCCTCAATAGCTCGTATACGTGATTTCTTAGTCGGTAATTTTCGAAATTGATCATTCCCTTTTCTTTTCCAAAATCTACATTTTGATGCAAAGTCACCTCTTTTGCCAAAATTATTACATGATTGGTTAATAGCGCAGGATACTCGATTCCGCAGCAATATGACCCTAGTGCCCTCAAAAAAAACACACCAACTTATTCGTACTTGCACTAGCCTGGACATGCATTTGGTCTACTTTGTGCATTTAATTTCCATCTCTCTTGCCGCACATGCTATAATATTTTACTATAATGCTGTTTTGAGATTCATTTTCTCTGACTGAAATTTAATTTAATGATGATCGTCGATTCAAGTTGGCACTTGCTGTCAGCTCCGCAGCTTGCAGCTTCCGCAAGTGCTTGTGTTACCTCCATATGGTGACCGCTGGTAACTAGATTGTTGATTTTCTGGCTTCTAGGCCAAAACACAGCGCTAAAGGAGTCAACCTTAAACAAATCGCCGGGCTGGGTTAAGGTTCTTGTTTTGTTTTAAATTATATGAAATTATATGTAAATGTTAATGGCAAAATCGACTTCTTTATTTAAATAAATAAACATTCTCTTTCGCATCCAGGTGTAAGAGCCACTCGAAAAATGATGATTTTTAAATTTTTCTGGCCGAACATGACTTACTGGGCCAAAACATGTTTAAACTGTCAGAAAGGAAAAATTACCCGACATAAAAGATCACCTTCTGACCTATGGCATACTCAAACGAATGCCAATACATACTCAATACCGTTGACCGATTCACGAGGTGTCCAGAAGGAAATGACCTCAGTCACGAATGAGTATATTTGCCGATTTGGAGTACCTCCAAACAAATTCGAATTCATATAACCAAAGATCAAGGAACTCAATTTGAGTCGAATCAGTTTGATGAACTATGCGAACTACTTGGATCAAGTCGTATTCGGACTTCTCCTTACCATCCATGTAATAATGGTTTAGTTGGGAGGTTCCATCGTCATCTTAAAGCTGCCGTTTCGACGAAATTAAGGGCTTGTCGAAACACTGCGCACTGGAGCGAAGAATTAGCACTAACCCTACTTGGAATTCGTACGGCAGTGAGAGTAGAGGGATTGGCGGCTTCTCCAGCCGAACTTACCTATGGGCAAATTTGAAGATACCAGGTGATATTTTTACCAACAAACCATATAATGAAAAAGCAGACGTTGTAATCGACCAACTTCGACAAACCATGTCTAACTTATTGCCTACTGATACCAGACAAAGACAGGATACTTATATATTTATTTCAAAAGGTATACGTATTGATAAGCTTAAGTCAGACCATATGAAGTAATAAAACGTTTAAGAAAAACTTTTATTGTAAAAATTAGAAATAAAACAATATCGATTTCGAACCACTACCTAGCTAGCAATGTTCATGTTGGATTTGACTTACGAAAAAAAACTTATTTTGAATTTTAAAAATCATTTTTATATCACCATTTTGTGACTAAAATGCTAAGGGCCATAGTTGGTGAATTCCATTCAAACGTGTTCGAGTCTTCGAAGTATTGAATTCTTATTTGAAATGAATCAGATTTCCGTTGTTTCATCGAAGAGTCGAATACGTTGGAATCGAATACAGAAATAGCCTCCCAGGCTATTTGTACAAGTTGCAAAGTGTAGTGAAATTGGTTAGTGTAGCCTCCTAACTATTCTAGGAGCCCCTACGGGTCTATTTCGGCCTAAGCCAGAGACGTTTAAACCATTTTGAACTAGTCCCTTTTTATACAAATCTATTTAGCATATCTCTACGAGTACCACAACGGGGTTATTTCTGGCTACGAAGTAAAAGATTCTTATTTGAATTGTGTCAGATTCTTTCGTTTCTTATTTAAATCAAATACGAATCTTATCCGTTCGAATTCGAATCGTATTCACAGAAGTCCCGGATGCCACAGATAATAAACCATTAAAACAAATCAAGTCAGGTATGTATTTTATTAAATTTTTTTTTTTATTTTTAGTACTTTTTTGTTTTTATAACATAAAATTGTGCAAATGAATAATAATTACAATACGAATCAAAATGTTAACACAATAGGAAGTTATTTTTCTTTTAAATTTTCCAAATTTATTTCTAGACAATTTTTAATTCATTTGTTTTTATACATAATATATTATTTTATAAATGTAAATTAAATTAATTAATTTAAATATGTGTTATTTATACTCATTAAAAATAAAAGAAACATTTTATTTTTTAAAGAAATGTAACAATAATAACTTTAAATACATAGCTAATTATATTATTTTCTAATTTAATTATTAATTTATATTTTATAGCAAATCGGTTTCTAGTTTAGTTTAATTAAGTTTTAAATTAACTTATACGTAAAAATAATAATATTATAAACAATAACTGATAATAAAATTTATTTATTTGGAATCATGTTTTAAACAATTTTTAACTAATTATATTAATAAAAAATAAATATTTATATTTGTTTGTTGGAATTTTTATTTTAAATAAGCAACCATTTTATTATTTTTTATTTGGATGTTTAGATGAGAGAGAAACGGTTATTCTATTTTCTAAATATCTTTGTTGTTAGCTATGGAAAGCGTTGGTACATCCCAGAAAAAAAAACTTCTATCTTTCTTGTAAGGAAGCCAATTCCTCTACAGGACAATTTGAAAACGTGTAAGTTTTGGCTTTTACCACCACCATTTATGTCGTTACAGTAAAATAAACATTAGATTTATATTAGGCCGGTCACACACAGACAAGTTACGGGTTTGTTTCGCTTCTCCAAATGGCCCCTTGCGTTATTTTCAAACTTAGGCAAAAAAAAAATACAACGTAAAAATAATTTGACTAATAACCTTTTTAAATAATTTTCAAAACTACAGACTGCGTCTTATAAATATTAGCTAAATGCTCTAAATTCCAGATTTATCTCGAAGCATTCGTAAAATTTGGAACGAAAGGTTTTTATATCACAAATGAAACAAAAAATTGAAAAGTATAATAAATTAATTGCTAGTCGTGCCCTCTAAATTTGTCGAGGTGCCACTACTTTGGCTCACTGTTCGTGAATGCCCACTAACTGAGGTTTGTACCATGGGTGTGGGTGGTAAATTTTTGTTGCCCGGCAGAGGAGTTGTACCACCGGCTATTTGCATATGATACTTATAAATATTTTCGGTACTTTCAACTACACCTTGGGTTAGATTTAAACTGCGTCCTTTAATACCACTCTCCTTAGCCGGTGGTGACCACCAATTGACAAAGCTACCGACCACCGGTACATGTCTTAATATACCGTCGTTCCATAATTTCTCCTCTGACTCACGTTGCAAATCAAGCGTTGCCGTTTCGATACCTTTTTTTACAATCTCCATCATAGTATCCAAGACTTTAGAATTCTCCTGTACTTTGCGTCCAACCGAAACGACTAGCTCAAGCAAGTCTTCTAAATCAGTTTCTTCTGTAACCATACCGAATCGAACACAAGTCAATCCGTCAGCACCTTCGCCAAGCGAAAATGCACCATCTGTTGGTCGTAAAGCTTCAACTAAATCGGTATTCAATTTATTCAATTCAGTTTTAGCTTGATCTGTCAAAATAGTCTCCCAACCTTCAGGCACAAATCTCACTCCACCCAAACCTGGCCAATCAGGCAATTGTACCAATCGTAACACATCACTTTTCTCCACCAACTTTTTTAGTGTTTGCTTCTGTAATATAGTCGCCTTCAATATCTCAATTTGACTTTCTAACGAATCTGAGAACGCATTGAATTGCTCCAAATTTGGTACACTCCCTCCGAGCGTCAACTCAAATGGACAATACCGAATATAAGTCCCGTAGACAGAATGATCTATAATTTCTAACAACATTTGTGGATGGTCACGAATCAAAATTTGTCCCAACCACGAATTCAGCTTATCAAAATATGTTGAATTTGTTATTTTCTCTATACTTTTGGTGACAATCGATTGATTTTCATTCTCCCCACCACAATTTATAAGAAAATTACCATCGAATTGAAACGACACAACACTTATGGCCGTCTCGAATAGCAAATTTGGATTCAACGGTTTATTTATTAAATCTAAGATTGACGGAACATTGTTACTATCAGTTAGAGCCGTGGCAGTAACTTTACTCAAAATTCGGATGCCTTCAATTTTAGAGATAATCTCATAGACAAGGCGGCATGATTCAAATGCCAATGCAATCCTTTTCGTTATGGTTTCACGGCCTAAAGCTTGCATTGTTGACCACAGTGATAGAGATGAAAGGCGTCGCGATTTTATTGGATCGGTTTCGAATATGGATAATGCGATATTTTGTATTTGCCGATGGAGAAGTATAACCGGAAGTGTCGGAATCCCTAGCCAACTTCCAATTTGTAGTGACATCGAATCGGCAATCGAACCCGTCTGAAAATAATCAGAGAAGAGTAAACTTACAATTCATAAAATATTGTATCTAAATTGTTCAAATTCTTACATCACCTGCTCCTTGCGTTAATGCAAGTGCTGCCAAACTGAAACCACGGCAATGTAACCAAACTCCGCTTGCTTTGCATATATCCTGTAGCCGACCAATATTATCCACAGAGCCACAACCAGCTGCCCCAACATCTGCGATCACAAACAATGGTGTACGATTAGTTGTAATGTCCGATGAAATCATTTTTTGGAGTGTCGAAATATCCATAGCAGTTTGTGCCACTCCCGGTGTTGTACTACAAGGAACCAAGCGAATTGAATCTAATGGAAGGCCAAGCTGGCGGCATGCATATTGTAAACCAACAGCTGATGTCTGTTCTGATATATAAAGACATGGTTTTGCTAGCGCTTGGATTCCACTTTCTAAATATCCGGGACATCGTGAAACGATTGCTAACCTAGAAACAAAATCACACATTTATATTGATGAATAAATTATTCAACTATATTTGCTCATACCTGACTGCCCGTAGAATACATTCAATCGTATCATTATGATAACTGGCTGAGCAATCAATAAACCGAAACATATGACTTAGCCATCTATTTGTATCGGTCAATATATTTGATGCAATTTTGGCTAAATGATCTCGTCCTAATGTACCTAAATATGCAACAATACTATTTGAAATTAATGCTAAATTTGTTATCTCGTCTAGCGCGGGAAATATAAATTCGGACTGTTCATCATCCTCTTCCGATTGTTCCGAATCCGAGTGCGTGTTTACTATTAGCGTCTCTAAATTTGTTAAAATTTCCGATGGCCGTTTACGATCTACGTTAAGAAAACCGGGTGAAGTTATTTGATTAGGTAGCTGTGATTCGGGTTGCGATTCGTTAAAAGTTTTTAAATTTTCAAGGCGATGAATTATTTTTGTAGCTTGAATCTCTAAATTTGCCAGACCGGATCTTATCTGAAAGTAAAAGAAGAAAAAAAAACTTCGGTAAATTGATACTGTAACACTTCAGACATGAACTAAAATAGTATAAAATAAATTTTTTCTTTATCTTGTCTCGAAAAAGAACGTACTTAAGAACTTTTAAGTACTTAAGTAAACTTGTCCACATCTACAGGTAGATAATACAATGTTGCAAACAAGCATTACGAACAAGATAATCCATGCGGTATACGAATCAATAAACCAATTGATAAGATTAGATAAATAAATATATTGTCAATATTAATAAATCGGCTGTAAATCGTCACCTATTCGTCATTCAAAAGACAATGAACTATTATTTTTTTTTTTTAAGAGTGGCAAGATTTTGCTTGGGAGAACAACATAAGGAAGGATGCCTAGTAATAATCTGAAAATAGGCGGTACAAACTAAAGGATAAAGAGGTAAAGCTCAGCCTGGATTAGTATGTAATTATGTGACTGAAACTAAATGATGTACGTTAGAGCATTTCATTTTGAATAATGTTACAAATGTAAGTGGCCAGCAAGGTTACCAAATATTGGAAAGCTTAAAGTAAGACCGATTAGTGCTAAATTCGCTAAACTCAAAGACTTCAAAGTGACCAGAAACTCTTCTAATTTTCTATATTTTTCTAATATTCTGCTATTGAAAGGTTTCCCAAAATTTAACAAAATTTAATCGTAAAAGTGAGATATACATCGAATCGCTACTTTTTTATAGATTTAAATAATTTTTCATTTATTTTAGAAAAGAACTTTGAAAAATGTGAAATTTTATAAGTTTACTAAGATTTCCCTCTCTAATCAAATTGATTGAATGTAAAATAAAATAAAATACAAATCCAGCGGGAACAACACATGTGAAGAATTCCCGCATGCAGTAAGTAACGCATGCGGATCTTCATTCAAAGCATGTGGAATATGAATATATTTTTGAACATTTATTTGATAAATATTATTTAATTTTAATATAATCCTGGACCATATTTTAAAACGAATTAAACTGTATTAGTTTCACCAAAGTATCTACTTTGAAACACTTAAAAAAAATTTAAGGAATAAAGAAAAGTTAAATTTTGTTTGGTGCAAAATTATTTGTGCATTGATTTTGTGTTCGAAATTATTGTGCAGTATGGCAAAACGTTAAATAATATTGCTAAATTTGTTTTACAATTTTAATAAGACGGAGATCTCCCCTTAGCTTCTATAACCTATCTCAAACGACTCGGCATTGAATCAATAAGGTTGTTAATGACCTCAATCGAGATTTTATTCCAAACATCTAAAATTGCTTTCCAAGTTACATCTTTGGATGTTCCTACCCCGCATGGAATTTTCCGTTTCAAATAAGCCCATGATTTTTTTTTTTTTTTTCAATTACGTTTAAATTGGGACTCTGCGCTGGCCAAGGCCAATTTTTAAAAAATGTTGAAACAATTTTCCCTTTATGTATCGAGGCGTTGTTATGTTCAAGGATGAAATTTGGGGTAATTAGAGAGTGTAGAGTAATAATACAATATTTTTTTTCCAGATGATCCGTCTATCGAAAATAACGACTCATCTGTCCACAAAATGTTCCTCCAAAATTCAGCATGCTTATGAATGTGTTGCCGGGTAAAATTTAACAGAGCGATTTTAGTTTTAGGTGATACGTAGATTTTTTTGGAGTTAAGCCTTAATTCCTTGTTCCTTTAGTATTCTGCCTTTTGTGGTTCTGCTTATCTTTGGTAATGTATTTGAATTTAAGGCAATTTGAATGTTTTTTGTCATAGTAGGATCAACCCTTACAGCTCTCGCAATCCTGCTATCTTCTTTGGAGGAAGTAACCTGTTTTCTCCTTAGGCCTTCCACATTTTTAACCTTTCCTTTATTGGTAGAGTTTTTTAACCTGATAAAGAATTGTGTTTCGGTGGCAAACATACTTTTCGGCCAATTTTATAGGCGAAGTGCCGCACTGGTATTCTGCAACAATAGTTGTATTGCTTTCTCCAAAAATAAAAAATTACAACAACAATCGTATTAGCTAACCCAAAAAAAATTAGTAAACAAATCTTAACCAAATTTTTAGTTTCAAAGCCTGTCACAGGAGTCGAATTGACAAGAAAATACACGAAAAATAATTAGACCAAAATTTGGTTAATTTTTGCTGTTGGTTTGACCAACCGCTAACCAAAAAAATTACCTAACTCGTTATGGTTAAAAGCAATACACTTAATAGCGACCCACTTTTCTACGCAAATTTCCGATATTTTATTTTGATTAACAGATACTGGACTACTGATTGGAAATATTTTAAAGCCAAACAAACATAAACAAAGTGTTTACATACTGCACAAATAATTTTGTACACAAAATAAATGCACAAATAATTTTGAACATGACTGTATAATTGCACTAATCCAAAAATTCCATCCAACAAGAAAAATTTGGTTCAGGTTATTAGATAACTTGAAAAAAGATATTCTTCAGTAAGCAATACTAGCTAATTGCTTTTAAAATAAAATATTAAAAACAATTTAAAACATGATTTCATCATTCAAATATAAAATTGTTTATCAGTAATCAATAAAAAATAGCGGTTTTCTGTTGATGCCAACACCCGACTTTCTTATACAAGAAAACACATTTTTCACGTTAGTTTTAAAAAAGTTAGTACGGGAGCCCCAAGATTCCCTTGTCCGATCGTAACGAAAATAAGAGGTGCTCATCTCCATATAATGTAAATATAGTGTAGAGAACACCAAGACACCCCGGCACACACAAACTTAGATTATTTTCCAGAAATGGTCAATTTGGGCTCCAATATACTTAAGATGACCATTTCCGTCAAAATCTCGAGTTGTACAATTTCAAGAATCCTATACATATTTGCTCCATACTTTATATAAGAAAGTAATAACGGTAAACATGATCGATTTAAATTATCTAATAACCCATTTTTAAGGTTAAACTATGAGAAACCTTCTCCAATAAAAAAGAATTTGGCAGATTGGAAAAATTGAAAGTTTCAGAAAATTCGTGTTCAGCATTAAAAGCAAAAATACAACTTTGAAAGATGCTTTCAAAATTATGTCTTATTTTGACGATGAATTGATCAGAAATTTATCCCATTTTTTGTATCTCATAAAACATAAAAATAGCAGATCCGCTGTCAGAAAATGCTGTCGGTAAACGAACCCTTTAAGGACATTAACCCTCGCCAAGTGCATGAGTTATATGAAAAGAAGAATTACACTATTTTCTTTCTGCAATAAAAGACACAATACCAGGACAGTACTGCCGTGCTAAGAAAAAAAGTCCCATTTCCTTTTTTGAAGTTTTGCATAAGTTCAATTTTACTATTTTTGTTTGCCATGTCTTAATTTGAAACTTGACTACCTATTAAATAAAGTTATTTTATAGTATTTGATGAAGGATATTTGGCTTTTTAAAAAATCAGAAAAATAGGTATTTGTTTGCAAAATCCAAATATGCCCCATTTTCCCACTTTTGGCGTTTGTGACTTTTTTCCTTATGACGACAGAGTAAACTAGGGTGGAAGATTGTTTGATTAATTGGAGGCCGAAATTAGAAGTTCGTGGAAAGATGTAATATGCTATGGACGATTCGCCAACCTCTAACAGCAACATTAATTTCCATGATGAACTATTGGAATAGGTAAGCCAAAAAGGAAAACGACCGTCTAAAGAAAAATTCGAGAGGAGATATAAATTAAACGCATTTAACGAAATCACCAAGAAACATAAATTTAATCGTTACTATTTCAAAAAAGGGATATGGATTTCAACTAAATGGATCAATTGATTTTCTTACCAGAAATAACTTATATTAAACAAAACTTGCGGCTCATCCTGCATCCATTCAGACATTGTACCTCCTGTATTAAATCATTTATAAAATTGGTTTCCTGTGCAATAGAGAAACATCTCTACCTAAAGTTAAAAAATATTTACTGTAATATTAAGGAGAATCACTAAGCAAGGCATGTTTCTAAATGATTATTTTATTGTTAAGAAATATATACTTTATAAGAAAGTGTACTGTTTCATTTAAGCTCAAAAAGTGTTTTGATGCCAACTAATTAACAAACTTTACTGTAAAAATGTTATATACTAGTAAATGTTGCGGATGTATGATAAGAACTACAACTTCCTATATACACTAGCTTTGTATCAACAAACTATAAGTAATGTTGTTTACTGCCTACAAAACACGCGCTAGTAACAATACTTACATACATACCTATTATTACATAGGTAATTATATTCTAGTGCATTGTCGAAGTTTTTAAAGGCAGACTTAATTTGATTGAACGTTTCAAATTAAATGCAAAGTCCTTAGCATAGTTTTATGAAACACAATTTTTTAAAAAGGATAGCATAATCGGTAGTCATTAGTAGCTTCTTAGTAATTAAAATTATATACTAAAAGCTAGTAGCTTCTTAGTAATTAAAATTATATACTAAAAGCTAATCGGCATAAATCTCGTTTATTAGACATTTAGGCGCAACACGCCGAGGTTAATACCTTAATGTTTAAAACGCTGACTAAGTAATAAATCACAATTTATTTTCATTTATATATTACATTGCAACTAATTTACCCACGTTGCAGTTCAAATTTGCAATAACCTCGACATTCAAATTATATACAACTAGTTCATTACCGTACCTTCCACGTACGTATTTATATTTACTCGAATTTTACAAAAATTGTAACAATTATGCAATATTATTGATATGAAAGATAAAACATATCGTAATTTATAGATTTTCGTAAATTTTATGGCCCTACCCCAAATTGTGCGTATTGTGATAATAAGAGACATCATAGGCAAATAGCCGCATCAGTAACACCGCCTCTCGAAAGCAACAAGAAATAAGTTATCACATTTTATAGTTCTGACGAAATTAACCTTTTTCAAGCTGACGATCTAAAAGTATTGGGATTACAAATCACAACATGTTTCACTTAAATCGTAATTATTACGATAAAAGGTTACATTAATTTTTGTATTCAAATATGTGCATAAACAAAAAATTTCGTAACACCTTTATTTATAAAAACTTCAGAACCCAAATATACATACTAGAAAAAAATCCACGTAAACATTCTAATTACACTTTTTTACTGATAAAAAACCCTACTACGGCATCTACCATATTTCATATTCGCATAAACTTACATTTGCGGCTGGAATTTCTTTTTCGCCGAGCGATAATTTCGGAGCATCCAATTTATTATTGATGATAATCTCGGCGGGTTTTGTAGCTATTGCCGATTCGACACCAGCCGTGTGATTTTGCATCTCGTTTGAAACTTGTTCCATAATTTTAAAACTTTTTTTTTTTAATCAAAACCAAGCACTAATTTAGGTTATTAATTAAGACACACAACAATTAAATTACTAAAAATATAAAGTAGTAATTTTGTTTTTTATAATTTTCGACACAGAAATTTTTGTCATAACAAACTTTTTCATTCAATTTGAGTTTGACAATAAAAAAAAAAAAATATTCCACCTCATCTGTCATTTAATGGTAGAAAAGTTTTTTTGTTGGTTTATAACAGTTTTTCTGCAATGAAGATAGTAATAAATTTACAGGGTTTACACGACTAAAATAAAAATTAAATGCTGCATGCAGTACAGAGCAACATTGAATAAGCCTAATATTCCAACTTTACTTTTTTTCGATGTTCGATAGTTTCATGTCTCTTTTTTCAAGAATAAAATTGTAAACTGTAGGACTACGCTTCCTCTGTTGCTATTACAGCATTGTACTACATATTTGATTTTCTCTTAGTTTACACCGTCACATTTAGTCCCGGACAGAACTTGCGTACGCAACAATTAAAATATACAAGTGCGGCCAATAATTCAGCCAATGTCGGTCAAAAATTAATGTTGAATTCTTTTCACCCAAAAAACATAAAAAAAATTGATGTAGATCGAAAACCATATTCATTTCATCAAAAAACATCAATGTTTTTTCGATGTACATCAATTTTACGAAATGTACATTTTTTCATAAATTTACTAACATCAACAAATAAGAAACGTCAATTTTTAGTTGTTTGTCTCTATTATTAATCATTTTAATTGATGTCATAAGTAATTGACGTGCATTATCATGATATTTTTGATCACGTTTGGCCGAGGAAACACTAGGAATGTAAAACATTTGACTTTAAAAAATTTAGAATAAATTTTTGTAGTGTTTAGTCGAGTGCTTTATTCAACAATTAAAATTAAACACATCAATTAAAATGTTTAAAAATAGAGACAAAAATCTATATATTGACAACTTTGACAACTAAAAATTGACGTTTCTAATTTGTTGGTGTTAGTAAATTTATGAAAA
The DNA here is from genome assembly GCA_958295665.1 of Tipula vernalis. Lineage (NCBI taxonomy): Eukaryota > Metazoa > Arthropoda > Insecta > Diptera > Tipulidae > Tipula > Tipula vernalis. The sequence goes on along the minus strand of OY282558.1, from coordinate 331,085,671 downwards.
AATGTACATTTCGTAAAATTGATGTACATCGAAAAAACATTGATGTTTTTTGACGAAAAGAATACGGTTTTCGATGTACGTCAATTCAACATAAGTAATCAATAAATAATTTAAATATTACAATTGCTAGATTTATTAAATTATTGGCTAGCATTGGTTTTAGCTGTCTCAGTCAAAGTGGCGCCATTTATTTCTTGGTGTGGAAATATTAATAACTAAAAATCGCTGTTTATTTAATTAAAAAAACATTAAATCTTCCTTTTCCAAAATTTGCAAACATAATACACAATTGAATAAACATTAGTAAATTCCTATTTTAATTTAAAAACAAATTAAATCTTCCTTTTCCAACATTTGCCATCGTCGCCTGTCAAGTGAGACAGCTAAAACCAATCCGTGTCACTCCACTCACTCACTAGTACAAGTTACATTCAAGGTGCTATTCCATGAGAAATTTTTACTGAACAGTAAAATTAAAGCAAGAAAAAAATATATATTTGGTAGAGGCGGAATGAAACAAAAAATCGAATCAGTAAAAAAAGATTTGTGTCTGTAGTTGTAACACTCCTCTAAAAAGTATCAAATCGAGAACATTTTATAGGAGTGTCACTAACACACGTACATAAAATTTGTATATGATAAAAAATAATTCTCGCACACACTAATAATTTTAATAGGGGTACGAATTTATGGTGGAGATATTTTTTAATTTTTTATTCTGTGACAGAAGTTGTTCGAAAAAATGAAATTCTGATATGAGTATTAATAATATTTAATTTTTTAGATAATTTAGAGACGAATAAAAAATCGAATAATACTAAATACATAATTTTTTTAGCAATTATTGGTTATGTTTTGGTTTAATGTCAAGTTTCCACTTAAAACTTTTGCTATAAAAAATAAAAATAAAACACACCTTGTCTTTGTCTATTATATGGTGTTTGATTTTTATTTTCTCTTTTTGGCGTATTTTACTATTCAGTAAAATTTTCCCATGGAATATCACCTTTATTTACTACGTTCATTTGTCTGTACTAAAACTAAATACATTACACCTTTAAGCAAGCAGAAGGCGAACTGCAGAAGGCGAAACAAAACAAGGGCTGCTTGATATTATTCCCTATCACATCTTAACATTTTACATCGATCAATACTCGCGCCATCACAATTAGAAGACCAACTGCAATTTATTTGCCAACATATACCAGAATCAATAACCATCCCTGCCCACAATATTTAGGATCTCATTCATATATATGGTGAAAAATACGTCAAATCACAAATTTGGTATATGGGACCGGAAGTCGTGTTTAAATTTTTAATTTTTTATGTTTTCAATTGGTAGTACTAGTTAAAAAAAACATTTTGTAGAACGAGATTTTGTTGTTGTTGTTGTTTAAAATACAGGGTGTCAAATTTTGAGAAAAATGATAAACATGATGTTGTGTTTATGGCTATAAAAGGAAAAATAAATATCCGATATTTATGATATAGGGCTCGTTTTAAAGGTAAGTTAATACGGATTAATAAAAAAATATAAAAATGGTTAGTTCTTTAATTTCTTCATTTTCAAATTTCCTGCAAAAATTTTATTTTTGAATTTTCTCAATGATCGTTCAATTTTTTTTATTTTTTATTTTAAATTTTACGTCCTTTAATTCTATTGAACATACTAAAAACTTGCGCTAGCAAAATTTTTCCTTTTCGTGCAAAATACGTTTAAGTATGACGATTTACCCCTTTTTGGAATACAAAATCAAATTGTTATATGTTATTTTCAATTTATTTACGCTCGACCTGATAATGTAACTGTTTAAAATTATTTCGTCGATCTTTAGTATATTCTTACTTCTAATAAAAAATTAAAAAACAAAGAGGAAACAATTTGTAACAGTCCGTTCATAAACTACGTCAAGTTATTTTGGGCCATTCTTAACTCCGTCTCTCTCACTCCTTCATCACAAGTCGTCACAAAACTGAATATGTGAGCAATAATTTAATCATTTAAGAACATGAAGTAAGTGGTATATTAAAGAAATACGCCTCTAATGATATACCTGCAAATTATTGTATTATGTCATATGTAATATCCCGTAACAGTAACTTCTTATAATTACATGACGTCATCTTTTACGAAATTCTCCCTACCCCAGCCTAAACGTGACGACAATCAATACTCCTTCCCCAAACAAAGGCGTAACGTAGTTTAGGGATAGCCCATAAAGCTATTAGTAAAAAAATAAATTTTGGTTTGAGTCATTTATTTTGTTTGTTCCAACCCTAAAAATGCGTCCCAAAATATTACGTTCAGATACATAAACCGTAACGTAATCTTTTGAAACAAAATGACGCATATTTAAAATTTTAATTATAAAAGAAGGGGTAGGTAGGCCTGTAAAACAACATAAAATATAAGCAGTGGTTTTTGTTAACATTTTTTGGTATAAATTAGTGTTTAACTTAATATTACAGTTAGTTTAACTTGTGAAGTTCTATTTAAATCACTTGCTTATTTAAATAACATCAAAAGTATTTCAAATAATAAGTATAATAATGGTTGGGTACAAAAAGTGTTGTAAGCCGTTTCCTGAGTTGAAATATTCTAAAAGTTTAAGAAATGTTAATGATTATATTAAAATTCGTTTGCCGCGCTCGATTTATGTAACTGAAAATTCATCGATTTGTACATCATGTTATTACCGGGTGACTAATAAACTTCAAAAGGTTGAAAACGAGATATCACCGGTTAATAATTCATTAAATTCACCTGTTACTCCGGAGACATCATCAACAGTCAATGATGAGAATATTTCGAGTATGAGCAAAAGTGGGGAATGCCAAATAAAAAGTGCTCTCGTTCGTTTATAAAAAAATTTTAAATACTGAAGATTATATAACATGTAAATTTTAATCGTATAAATATCTTTAAATTTCTATCCGTGTTTTGTAATAAATTTTTTTACTGTCAATATTTTTGGTTTTAAATTTAATTTTGAATCACAAAAGCGAGTGAAAAAATTAACCTGGAAAAATTAAACAAAATCGAGTTTTTGTAAGAGGACCAAAAATCTACCATTCGATTTTTGAAATTTTCAAAATAGGTAGAGTCATACTTAAATGTATTTTGCACGAAAAGGAAAAATTTTGCTAGCGAGGATTTTTACTATCTTCAATAGAATTAAAGGACGTAAAATTAAAAAAAAAAAAAAAAATTGGACGATCATTGAGACAGTTCAAAAATAAAATTTTGGCGGGAAATTTGAAAATGAAGAAATTAAAGAGCTTACCATTTTTATATTTTTTTATTAATCCGTATTAACTTACCTTTAAAACGAGCCCTATATCATAAATATCGGTTGTTTATTTTTCCTTTTATAGTCATAAGCACAACATCATGTTCATCATTTTTCTAAAAATTTGACACCCTGTATTTTAAACAACAACAACAACAACAAAATCTCGTTCTACAAAAATTTTTTTTTAGTCAAGACTACAAATTCAAAACATAAAAATCCTAAAACTAAAACATGACTTCCAAAAATTTGTGATTTGATGTATTTTTCACCATATGCCATATATCAAAGCATGGATTTGCTTAGCAGGGTAACACAACGGAATGTGATAATTGAAATTATCATATCGTTGTTCCTTGCAATAGATTATAACCTGCTAGCTGTAATCTCAGTTCACAACCACAACAAAATATATATCAGTGGGCAATCATCGAGAACATTTTGCCACTCTAACAACAGAAGAAGTGTATACCGTTGTCAAATATTCCAACCTATGCAATTTCTAGACGAAATATCGCCAGTTTTTAGTATATTAATTAACAAAACCCAGTGCGAAGTAGCAATCTTTCAGCGAAAACCAACGCTTGATAAGTTCAATATTAAAGAAAGAAATTCAAATAACCATTGGAAAAAACTTCTTGCTCCAAGTCAATGGTCAAACGTAATTCCTAATAAAACGACTGTTGATATCACTTGCGACTGTTGATATAATTTCAGGAGTCTGGATTAGTGAAGACAAACACTGGTTGCACGCTAAGGTACGAGAATCTCTTGATCATCGCTATCGGTTCAGAATGCATACAACAACATTAGTAAATCATAAACGAATTCAGTTTACAAATAAAAACAAAAATAAAAGATAATCTTAAACTGATGCCAGCAATTGAGACTACCGATTTGGAAAGAGAGCTAGAACTGACAAAGGAAAATGGACGACTGCCAGCGACATGAATTATCGTAACATTCATCATTACACGGTTTCATCATTACACGGTTTCTTTCACCAGCAGCTCTTCCTCGACCTAGTGCATGTAGTGTAATGTAAACACCGGCATCTGATTGAAAAAAATAATGGTGAAACAAAAAGTGTCAAACTGTGTTGAAATCTATTCATTCTTCACAAAATGCAGAATACGTTAATTTTGTTGATCGACTTGAAAATGAAAATGGTGCCTAAAAGAGATTCTAACGCCATCTAAGCGTCAATACGGGAAACTTTTGAGCTCATGTAGTAAATAAAACAGTGACAAAAACAAAAAAAACAGTTTTTCTTCTACTTTATCCACATGATCATCCTCAAAATCATGGATACTACTCCAGAAAAAGCCGCACAAATTGTTGATTTATTGTAAGAATGACGCACTCAACGTGGAGTCGCTCGTAAGTTAAACTTGATCCAATCTGCTGTCTCAAGAGTATTCAGAAGGTTTCAGGAAACTGGTACCTTCAATCGGAAGCCACATACCCGCTAGTATCGGTATACATCTGAGAGGGACGGTCGATTTATTGTCCTAACTATACCGCGAAATTTCCTTCTCATGGGCATCGATATGCAGCAGCAGCTATCGAGTGACTTGAATTTGCTCGCGAAGACATCAATTGGAGCATTGAGAAATGGAAGTCCGTTCTATTCACTGACGAATGCAGAATATGTCTCCTTGGTAGTAATAGGAGAGACCAGGTCTATCTGCGTCCAGGAGAGCGATTTTCGCAGTGCTCTTTTGTTGAAACAGTCTCGTACGGCGGCGGTTCGCGCATGGCGTGGGCTGGAATATCGCTTGAGGGAAAAGCAGATCTTGTTTCCATACCTGGTGGAGGCTGTAGAGGAGGTCTGACCGCTGAACGATATATCGAGGACATTCTCTTTGATCATGTAGTGCCCTACGCAGGATATTTAGGGGAAGATTTAATATTGATGTATGGCAATGTTCGGTCTCACACAGCTCGAACCACTCGGCAGTTCATGGATGAGGTTGGACTCGAGACGATGCATTGACCAGTCCTCAGTTCAGACATGAAAAAATATCAGGCTTTCAAAAAAATAATAACGAATAAGCGGTTTTAAAAAAATTCGCCTTCATGTGAGCGCTGCAGGTTTGGGTCGATTTAGTTGCTCGGGAGTGTAGTAGGTAGTCAGATACTGCTTAGTGCCCTTGTCCTCAAATATTCTATTTGAACCGGTTCAGTACGTGCTTTGTTGGATAATGGCTTTCTCATATGTTGTAAGAGTCTGAGTGAAATGGGTTAATCCAAAATGGGTGCGTTTAGCATATCTGTCATCTCAGGACTGAATATGGCTGTTACCTCAAACGTTACAAAAATGAAGTATGATCAATATTCCCGTGGGGAAGATCTTTTACCAATAATTATTTTTATTATGTACAAATACTTACTTCTAAACTGCGTAAATACTTAGCTATAATGTTATAAATAAAACCCATAAATTACAATATTTCAAAATCCTAAAAATTTCAACATATAAAATAATATTATTTATTTAATTTTAAAATTAATTATTCTTTTTCACATTATATATTTTTCACAAAAATTTCCATTAACAATTAATTTGATTTATGTCTATTGGCAGTTTTTGTTGCTATTTTAACTTAAAACATAATATTAATAGTCAATTTCTTAATTAGAAAAATATTACGAATTGTTGTTTTTTATATTTTATCTATTACATAAAAGATAAAATATTTACATATTATCAGTCAAATATGAGGTAATACAATAATTTAAAAAAAAAATATTTTTAAATACTCGCCTAGGTTTGTTTGTTTAAGAAAGCAAAGTTTTTTACTACATAAAATATGTATATTACAAAGATATGTACATATGTAAGACAAATTGGCAAACATTTTAAAAACACTTTAGGTGTAAGGTAATATTTGTAAAATGATGGCAAATCTCACAACATTTATTTATTATAATATAGTGATTAGGACGGTACCCTCACTGCTCAATTTTATAAAGGACCCTTCACCTGCAAATTTTCATTGAGTTAGACCTTTTATATTTATTATTTATCTATTTGCTAGAGGAGGTATGAAATAAAGATGATTTGCGGTATGATGGCATTTGCACTCAAAAAGAGTTGTGGATATAAGCGAGTCTCATATTCACTCACTTTGATCAGTAGTCTTCTAATTAGGTAAAATTTTATTGATTCACGAAACAATAATAGAAACAGACTCACTATGAAACGTTTGTATTGCAAGAACTGAAAACGTGACCCAATTTTATTTGTTTTCATTCTCATCTACTCAACTTTATAAAACTTAACGGAATATAAATTCCATAATAAAGAAAAGCTGAAAATATTAACATTTTGTTAACCATTTGAAACGTGCTTTGGATTCGATAGAAATCTTATTACTAAATAAAAATGAAAACAAAGGTGTCAACGTCACCGAAATTCATGTAGCAGCGACACACTTCTGCTGAGCCTCATACCGAGAATATTTGTACCATGTATTGAATAATAAGAGGACGCCACCATACTAATTACCTGTAATGATAAAACACCCATGACCCACAGAGAGTACTTTATAAAAATGGGCAAAAAAATTCAAATTCTTGAAGAACAATCCAACATAAACCATGTGACATAATGCGCCTGCGTCTCTCGTATTATGAAACAAAATCCTTAAAATAGCCATTATTAAAATTGAAATTATCATCGAGGGCCGCTGTAGAACTCACCACAATAAATTGACTAACCCCAACACAACAACAAAACACCTGCTTATTTCTTCCACGAAATTTTTATTTTTTTAATATTAAAAACACCGACCAATTTCGATCAAGGTTCGGTTGGAACCTTATCGCAACTCGAACCTAGAGAATGATCGTTTGATCGAAACCGATCGGGTGTTTTAATATTTAAAAAATAAAAATTTTGTGGAAGAAATATGTGTTTTGTTGTTCTTTGTGTCAAATTCAATTTATTTATTTAGTTTTGATAAATCGTTCGCGAATCACACGTGCTCGTTGCTTGTAAAATAAAAGTTTACCAAACTAGGGATTCCTTTATATTTCGTAAGTGCTTTTATTTTAATTTAGTTTTCTTATAATTGTATAAAATATTTTTATGAACCCTAAACGTTAAAAAATGAAGGATCGGATAAATTAACGAATTCACTAGTCGGACAAGATGGCGAACTCTCTAGAAGTTAGAAAAGCGGGCAACGAAGTAAAAAGCGCAGAGAAGCACAAAACAAAAACGAAAAGGCAGAAAACAAAAAAAAAACGCGGCAATAAATAAAGGACGAAATCGGATTCCTCGATATGCATAAATTATGTGGAATCAGATGATGACGATGATGTTAGTGAGACTTAGTCCGCGTTTTCAACATGACTCTTTCCGCATGTAGCGGGCTCACATCCGCAGAACAAGTTAGTATTATTTTTATTTAAGTACTTGTCATACCAAACGCCTCGGCTATGAATTTTAAAAATGAAAATTCTGTATTCATTTAAATATTAGGTAAATCAGTTTAAAAACTTTAAACTTTGTAGAAATAATTTATATTTGTAATACAATAATTTATTTTTAACTGAAAAATTAATAAAAATATATTGCATTAAAGTTATCTGTAAAGCCAAGACAATACGTTCCACAAGCAACTGCAAAATATTATTGTAGAATAAAGCTTCGTAAGCTTACAAAACTATCTTGTATTCAAAAAATATCGGATGCTGTTTAAATGTAGCGTAGTAAGATCTGTATTTTACCGAACTGAGTTCTATAGTAGAAAACAAATTAAAACAGTTTTAAGGGTCATTAATAGATATTATTGCAGTCTCCGCGAAAATACCATGTATATAAAAAATAATGTTGTAGTCAACCAATGGGTTAGAGTTTTGAACTTTTACAAAACTGCCCTAAACCCAGTAATTAATGGAATCAAATATGAATATAAAAGTTTAGGCCTTCTTGGGCAAATTTATGCTTGGTTTGTTGTGCAAAACCAATTTGTCGGGACTATTTGGGAAATAGCTATCATTTACAAACGTAAAATACACAAAACCTTCATTTAAGCTTGCTCATAAAAGTGTCTGCATGGGCTTTCAACGATTATTTATGCAAAATGAAATTTGCTGCGCTATAAAACAGAAAAATGTAGGTAGGGTGTGACGACGTCCAGGCAAATCTGAGTAGTTTATGACATTAACCTATTTGGCCTAAGTTAATTATAACTGTGAAACAAAATTCCATTTCCTCATAATTTACAACTGCCATTCAACCAAAAAAACATTACATTGGATTGTGAGAAGTTTTAACAGGCAATCTTAGTGCCATCTACACAAATTTGAATTGATATTTGCCACTATCCCAGGCAATAAGTACAAACTCTCTTTAAAGAACTGCTTAATTGCTATACACTTGAACTTTTACGTGATCCAGTTTTCGTTCGATTTCGTATCTTTTCAACAGTGATTTGCAGATGGAAGCTCGGTTCTTTAAGTTTTTCACTTAACACGGTCCATTATATTTTTCACCAGCTTCTTTTTGAATGTAACCTTCTCCAAATCCAAATGTAATGACGAGTTTCCCAACGATGTGATAGCAGCTTATATGCTTGTCTTCCTCCACTTTTTGCAAAATTTCATCGACTTTTTCAGTTATTGGTCGGCCAGGGTGACATGCATCTTTGACATCGAAATTTCCAGAATGAAATCGAGCAAACCATTCACGGGTTGTACAAATTTTGTTAGCAGTTTGCGTTGCCTTCTTCCCTTTTTTGAAATATAATTTTAAAATTTATTTAATTTTTTCTTTAATATTACTCATTTCTAACAAAGACTTTTCACTGAATAAACAAATATCATATTTTCTTTTCTATAATGGTCTATAAAATATCACCTTTCAAACAATTGAAATTTATAACTTTACTGACAATCCAATATATAGCTCTTATTTGTTGTTTTAATGTTGAAACTGGCGTTGCGGCAGCCATTTAACTTCTCTGCCACTATTTGTAAGATCAAGTAGAGAGCATCTTTTGGATTGCAGTTCTTGCAACGAAGAAAGACTGACAACAACAGTTTCTTTTAAGCATAAGAAAATGGTAACTATAGGTAGTTTTGCCTTGCAAGGTATACGCTGCAGTTGAAATCGAGCCAGGAAGTACATTTCGACGATCGTATACCACGTTTACAATAGGTATACAATTATTGTACTTTGCGCTAACATCTTCCTACTTTTTAGGTACATATTTTTATTCTACTTGGTGTAAACTTGGTATGAGATGTAATAATTGTGCAGTCCTACCCAAAATTATTTGTACCTGTTAAGTTTTTGATGCAACAACTTTAAAAATTATATAAATAATAAACTTTTTGGAAACATTAAAACAAATTTAATTACCCTGCTTTACTTTTCAATCAAAAATTTTTTTAAATTTCAGTTCTAGGAGGAATTACAGTTAATTTAGTTTTTGCCAAAATTATTTGTAGCCACAAATTTGTTCTCATTATTATTTGTGTAATGTAGATAAAATCAAAATAAAATATTTTTGGCTAATTAAATAATGATACAGTTACTCTTGTTTTGTATGCATATGGTCAGTTTTTGTTTAGTCTCTATAACCCTACCCGGGCCAAGTCAAATAAATGTGTTCAAGATTTTTGTATAATTTCATGGCAAAGATTCTTCTTACGTATGGTAGCATTATTGTGCTGAAGAGCAAATTGAGGACCAAGTAATTTATCATCGACTAAGAATGCTACCTAATTCAATGAACCGAAATTTGTATGTTGTACGACTGAGCATCATTGATTAATCATGGTGATTGATCTATATCTCACCGTGGTGTCATCACTTTATACCTTAATTCGTTAAAAAAGAACGAAAATAATGTGAATATTGTAATTTGCTCTTATACATTTAAAAACCGAAGATTACGTTCCTTATACTGCTGTTTCAAGTTTTTTACTTGATATCTCAAACAAAATTTCTCGATTGCTTATATAGTACAATTCTGCTGGGGGGATGATTTTGCACAAAACGAGGAAAGCGAGTTATTCTTTCCCTTTTAGGAACACTGAATTTGAACACTATTTCGCTTAGTAGAAATATATTTTGCGATCTCAGCCAGAATAAAATGAAATTCTATTTCAACTATCATTCGTCTGGATATCTCACCAACCTAGGTACTTATACTTATTAATTATGGTCTAAGCGTTTTCCTTCGCTTTACTGTTCGCTAAAAAATACAATACGTGAATGTCTTGCTTGTTACCGAAAACAAATGCGTTCGAATCTTGTGGTAGCTTAATTACGTTAAACATAAGCCTGAAAGCGCTCATATTTTCGCTTTGCGTTTTGTCAGAGATTATAGGAATATATTCCCATAATTTTTGGTTTTGTGTAGTACAGAAATTACAAAGGTGTACCAGCAACGATGCAGGACAAAACTTACTGTTATCAAGGGTAAATGCCGGTATTCACGTACAATTAAATTGCGCAATATAATTGACTGACATCAATATTGGACAGTAAAATTCAAAAATCTTGCTTAAAATTTGAGTATGTATATATATTGTGCAATGTTCTGACGTCACACAAGTATATTGCGCAATTTAATTGTACGTGAACACCGGCCTTAAGATGAATATTTTAAATTTTTTATTGTACGATTGTTTACCCATTAGGCTAAGAGCTATCATTTTTTTCGTCCTTATCCGAGAACCACCTGTTTTTTCTAAATATCATTGCTGCAAAGGGCGGGAATGAGGCCCTTTAAAATAATTGATATTTCTCTGAGAACCAAATAAAACTTGCAGGATATTTTCGGCCGAATAAAAAAGTTGCTTACATTAAAAAGCAAGCGTGGCCGAATTTCAGTGGCTGGTGAGAGCCATTTAAAGACACTTACAAATGTCCGTCTGAGAACCACAAAAACAGTTTCACTAAATTATTACAGGTTAGTTAAAAGAAAAAATCAGAAAAGCAGGTTGTGCAAACGTGCTTTGATAAGTTATACATGATTTTTAGGCGAAAATTGGTCGATTTTGGGAATATCTTAATAAAACGTTAAAACGGATGAAAACATCTTAAAACGCCTGCTAAATATATTCTATAAATGTATATAAGTTTTAGGAGATAGACCAAATTTTCCAGAAAATCACTTTTTGCCAAAAAAAAAAATGTTGGTTGTAAACACGGGAAAAAGTGCTATTTTTTAATAAATTTTGATGTTAGGATTGTGCATCAATAGTTTTTCTGAGGCCCTAAACAATTTTTCCCGAAAATTTTTGAAATTAAAAAAAAAAATATTTAGTTCAAAATCATTATTTACCATCCTTGCGCAAAGAGATCCAATGCTAAGCGGCTTGGGGAAATTTTCGTTTTTAGTATGTGAGTTATAAATAAGAATAGGGTAACGAAATAAAAAATGCTAAAGATTTCATGTTGATTATTTACAAACATGTAAAATTGATATTTAATGTAGTAATTGATTTACCCGAGGAAGCTACGCCTTAATAAATTATACGTCTTGCTGTTAATTATACAAATTTTAATGTCTGTAAATTTTTTGGAATAAGGTTGTTTCCCTCTCCTAAAAACACACAATACCATGTGTTAAAAACATTTTAACATTTGTGGTAGGTACTATCAGAAGAAGTGATTCGAACTACGATAAAACTCTTTGAACTGAGCCTGCACGAAGCAATTATTTTTAAACAAATAATAATTAATTTGTATTATAAACAGTAATGCTCCAGACTCATGTTTCTACAATAAAACTAGGCAATCAAAATTAAACATTTTTTCGTATTTTAAATAAAATTATAATTAAAATTCTTTCTGGAAAATGTGATAATTTTTCTGGAATATTTGGTTTGCACCTCCTAAAACTACAATATAAATACACAATAATTTTACAAACAAAAATTATGAAAAAATGCACTGTTTTTGAAAAAATTAAAAATTTCCGGAAAATTTGACTTGCACTAATCCAATAATCAAAAAGTACACATCTTACCTGATTTTGGCGTCGTTGCCAGTTAGTAAAATTGCGCCAGCAAACTCTAATAAGTCTAATTTCTGTGTTTCTTTAAATCCAATTATAAAAGAGGTAAAAGAAACCAAGAATTAATTTCGAATGTGGGGTAAGTCCATTTTTCAAAAGACATTACCTAAATTAATGGTTAATGATAACAATAGACTCGTAATAGTATAATCTTTATTTTTACCAGTTGGGACCGCTTATTTTGAAAGTAGTGTAAGTCAATATTTTGTTGAAATGAGATAATGAAAGAATTGAGAATCAATAAATGAAAAAGTATATGGGATTTTGAATTTTCTTATTTATTGCATAAGTATTAGGGATTAATTTAATTTTTTTTATTTTAACTATAAATTGTTTAAAAGATAAAAAGAGTATACTAGTATAACTCTATTGTTATCATTAGCTTAACTTTTTTGAAAAATGACTTACACCAATTTCAAAATAAATGGTCCGTATCTCGTTCCAACAAAATATGAACATGCTCCACTTTGAAAATCAAAGGCTCATGAGATGAACATACTTAAAATTTTATTTTTCCTTTTCAAAATGTCACTCTGATTTTATAACTTTGTTAGATTTGTGTAAAGTTCTGTATTGCTGTAAATGGTATTGAATAAATCTTTTTGAGTGGGCCTTCTCATTTTAATACAAGGAAATCATACAAAGATGCATTTTTTTATTAAACGAATGATTAACTAAATATTTAAGTCGTTATGTGCAAATGTCCTTAAAACTATAGTCGCTGTAAATCAAATCCACTGTATCTATTTTTTAATATCACTGAAGAAGTTTAGTATGCCGCCAATTTATAAAAAAAGGAAACACTTTTGATGGCCATTGATTAATTTATAGTCATCTGAGATGCTTGTAAGAAGAACGGCTTAAACCAATTTCGGGCAAAGTTTCGTAAAATGTTTGCATTTCACTTATATAAATGTATTGTCTAAAAATATTTTAATAACAAAAAATTAGTTGTTTAAAAAGATATCTTCCCTCTCACTTACCTGAATATTTTCAAATTAAACAAAATATTCTGAGTTTAAGCATAGATACTACAAGTTAATCTACAAACAACCAAACTAAAAACGATTTACATATTAAACTTTATGAAAGAAAAGAAAATAAAACCAAAGATGTATTATATTATTCATAAAATATATAAAATTTAAAATGAAAAATTTCTCGATATTTTATGTATTCAAAGAAATTAAAAATAGGAACAAGTGAAATAAATCATATTTATATATATATATACATATATATTAAATATATTTGTTTAAATTAAATATTATGTGGTCGTGTACCATTTAGAAATGAACCAGAGACATGCATAATAAAATCATTAATCATCAAATTTTAAGAACAAAAAGGCAACCAAATAAATTTAATTATTTTTTTATAATTTAACTAATTTTTTAATAAATTCTTGTCTTTCGTGCAATTTTCATCTAAATTAAAAATATTTTCTAGTTCGTATTTGCACTTAATGTTTATTTAAAAAAAAACAATATAAAATATAGCCCCTGTATTGTTTTGTGTTATTAATTATTCATAATTTTATTTTCTTTAACAAGAGACACAACTTTTATCGGCAATTTTTTATTTGCGTTCACTAAATTCCAACATTTTTCCTAAATAATAAAAGAAATTTTATTTCATTGCTAACCTAATTTCTTCATTTAAAACTTAATATAAATACACCAAAACAAAAATAAGTGAGTTCATTAAATTTTTATTTGAACATTTGGTACTAATGTTGTGTGCCTTAATTAGCACAGGTTTTTTTTTTTTTGCATTTTTGCAAAATTTGAAGACACTTTACGCACCCCATCATATTTCTTAAAAATAAAATCATTTTACGTTTCAAACAATTGTCATGTCTTTTTTGAATTTTCTTAAACCTTTGCCGAATGAATAAACCAAACCTACTTAAACATCTTCCATGTAAAATTAAATAAAACTGAAATTTATTAAATTCTAAATTTTCTAAGTGTAATTTGATCTCAATTTGACCGTTATTATTTGATCTGTTTTGTAAATTTCACACTTTAATACTCTAGTCTAGACAGACACAAAAATTATCGTCATTTTCATTTATCCGGAAAGCAATTATCGGAGTTCAAGTCAAATAAGGGCGCAACTATATTTTCAAAAAGGATTTTTAGTATTTAATAACATTGTTTCAGTTATATTTCGGCGTAATTTTATTTTAACTAGAAAATTGTTGTATTTCGACTTTGTTTAAAGATGCTAAAGCACACATATATCATAAGGAGATTTTTTCGAATAGTACTGCGAATAAATATTCTGAAATTTATGACAAAAAAAAAATTGATTATTTTAATTTTTATATATTTTTTTTTCGTTGGAATGTAATTAATTAATTTAAAGGAAAATAGTTGTATTCACATTAATAATAGATTTTAACATAATCGCAAAATACATCTTTAATTATCACAAAAAAGGGAAAAACATAATTAACAGAAACGATACAATAATAATTAAATAAACTTTAAACAATTCGACAAATACATTGAATGACTGGACGACACACATCCAACGTTATTTAAACTAAACAATTCAGCGGGAATTTTTTTAAATCTTTAATTTGATTTAGAACCAGTAATAGTAGATAATTATTATAATACAGGCAAAATATATTTAAACAAAAAACATAAGTCATTTTAAATTTACATACTAACAACAAAGTTATGACATGCTGTCCCATTCGACCAAATACTGAAAACGGCCATCGGGACATAAACGTCGACCCCGTACTATAAATTTTTCGCCATTTTTAATACGATTGCTAGCACCAAAATACAAATTCACCGACGATTGAAGTTCTGTAATCGATATCTCAGATGTGTTGTTATTCTTGTTTGGTGAACCTGGGAGACTAAAACTAATGACGCTGCTAGTTGATGCCCCCGCCTGAGTGTTTACTGAATTTCTACGGGGGTTTTCTGAATAATTTTTCTCTTGGCGTTGCCTTAATCGACGACCATGAAATATATTTGATATTGAATTGTTAACGTTTGCTGGTGCCTGTATACTTGTAGATGATGATGAAGTTGGTGATGATGAATTTAATGCTATTGTGCTTCGAATTGCTGCCACTGACCAATCTTTGCTTTCAGTATGGACTGGTAGATAAGCAGCAGTTTTTGTTAGTGTTTGTATTGTTTGTGTATTTAGAACCTGGAATTAAAATTAACGAAAATTGTATTAATAGTCAATAAATCAATGTTATTGTAATCCTAGCGTGTCACTGTGATTTATAAAGGCTACATTTGTAATCTTTTTTCTAGGTAATATGTTTAATAATGTATAATATTAACCAACTTAAAAAGGGCTTAAAATAAAACTTACTAAATGTTTAATAAAATTGGCCAATTTATTAGTAAATTTAATATTTGATACAAATTTTTAAGAAGACAACTAAGTTAAAATTTGAATCTTTCTTTAAAAAAAAAATCAAAAAGTACACATCAGTATAACATACAATTCTTAAGTGATTATATTTATTGATTCTTATAATTTCAGAAACTTGTAAGAATTGTAATAGTCAGTTAAGAGTTAGCTATAAGAACACGTAGACTTAGTTATAGTTTTCATTTTATACAATCGACGAATCTGTGTGAAGAGATTCGAAATTTAACCGAATTTTTAGCATGGTTTAGCCACCAAAATCGGCACTAAAATATTCATTTTTTAAAATTACTTAATGTTTTTCATCAAACTAATCTGTCTGATCTTTTATTGTCTAAGAACCTTAATTAATATTTCATGAGTAATAAATAAGTAGTCCTAATAGTAACCCCGTCCTATTTAATGTCATTATAATTATAAAAACTTATTTTACTGGAATCATCTCTATCAATAAAATATTTGGTTACCAAAATTCAACTTGTTGATTTCATAGCCGTTACCGTTACTTTTCACGAATGACGGTATTCTTAAGGGTAAGATACGAAGATATCGTTCTTCGTTTTAATTTTGTTTTCAAATTACTTACTTCCTCACAAAGGATCTGCTAAAATTTTCTAAAACTTGGTCAACAATACTATATTTTTAATTTGAAAATACTTTTTTGTTAGAGATAGTTAAAAATACAGAGCCTGAGAAATTTAAAAATTTGAATGGATTATTCCATTAATAATAATGTTTTAAGGTATTTTCGATTAAGTTTCAGGGCTTTTAGTTGTAAGTTTGTAAGCAAAATTTGAATTAAAGCAAACAATTAGTTTTTGTTTTAGTGTGGATTTAGCGATTTTTTGAAAGAAATACCAACAAAATTACAAACTAAAATTTCTTATTTAGATAATATGCACTTCCATCTATAAGAATGAACTTAAAATAAGAAACAAAAAAAAACACCGGTAAATGTTCTTTATTCATAATCATCAAATGTCTAATTGGTCACACGAAAAAATATCTAATAGCCGCCTAAGTGAAGGATTATTAATAAATAATAATTAAAAACTCGAAGGATTTTGTTGTTAGATTATTTTCCAATATATACATAAGTAATAATAAATATTTATTCAACAAAATTACCTCAACTTGCCCCGTTCGGCAACTTAGTTTCCTTTTTTTAATTTCCTGATTTGGTCCAATTAAAATATCTCGAGCACTTAGCCTTCGTTTAACAATACGAAACTGACCAGCAGTATTCCCATTTACATGCATTGAATCCATTAATTTTACACTATGATTACCACTTGTCTGCTTTCGTTTACCCTTTTTCACATCCATTTGATTGGTTGGCTGAGTTAATAATATATGACTAATATTGTTTTGACTATTATTTAAATTTGCATCATTTGTATTACATCCAAATAATTTTGATGTTACTGATGTTTGTAAGTGTTGATTATGAAATGGATTATTTCTACCCTGAAAATTTTTTGGTGGTGGAATTATTAAATCTAATGTGCCACGACTTGTATCATCGGATGTATCACATATTTCGATTGTGTTAATTGTTTGTAAATTTTCTTGCGAGTGATGTATATGATGATGCATTTGAGGAAGGCTAATACAATTTTCAATTTTCACCTCTTCTTGTTTTATTACCTCATCATCATTATCAAAACTCATTTTACTGGAATCATCAACATCAATAAAATCTTTGGTTAAATCATCATAATAGTCATCATGACTATGATCCGTATCATTCTCATCATAATCATTTAACATATTTGAATCACCTATCAATGGTGTTGATGAATTCGATGACGTTATATCACCACTATGACGTTCGTTTTTAAATTGTTCCGATATCATTTCGATCTCTTTGATTGGAATCTCATCATCTGAATTATAGGTCAAATCAATATTTGTGTCGGACGATGACGTAAGTGATTCAATATCTGAATTATCATTTTGATAAGTGACACCCATCATAACATTATGAATTTTTATATTGTTCTGATATGGTTCTGGTAATTTAGAACTGAAATTTAGAACGTTAGCGTATAAATTAAGAAATAATTACAAAAACGCTTACCATGGATTTAATAATTTCATATTTGGCATATTTTCACCTAAATAATTTTCGGTTACTTTCACACCTTGCGGTATGGTTATGTTTGATATAGGTGGCGGTACCCGAGACCTTAAACACCAAATACCACTGCTCTTCTTTATTTCTTTACCATTCTTAAAACGTGTCTTATGAGATTTTAAGGTCTCAAATATGTGTTCGCTAATTTGATTACTTGAGAGATTTTTGATCTGTATTAAAAAAAAAAAAAAGATTTTTTTTATTTTAGTCTCGCAAGTTAGTTCAAAAAATTAACATTAATTTACATGAGTTGGAAGCTGTAAAATCTCCCAATTATCTACCGCATACGGAACAATAACAGATGTGAAATCATAGTATTTTTTACTATTATAAATTGTTAAATTAAATAATAATAAGTGTACAATGTCTTCCCATTTTAATTCTAAACGTCGTAAGAACTCATTACCATAATTACACATAGAGCACACGAATATATAAAATCTAAAAATGCAAAGAAAAAAAAATGTGATTAAACAAGTGAAAATTTATTGAAGATTCTAAAAGAATTTTACCTATCACCACAATAAAGTGGGAATTGTAAACCTTGTATACATTTCTCATGAAACCACTGTTCACATCGTAAACATTGAAGCATTTGTGTAAACCATTTACCATTTCCACCGCAATAACAATAAATTTGTTCCACATTAACCCGATGATAAGAATCCCAGTTCAATGCATCAATCTAAATAATAAAAATTATAAAAAAAAGTAATGTAAATAAAATAAAAATGTGTGCACTTATCATAATTTACACAAAAAAAAAATGATTTATGCAGAATTCATTAAAATGTAAGTCAAACGAATTGAATAGAAATATGTAGGTTTTAAAAAAATAAAAGCTTGCAATAGCATTTTGTTTAATTCGAGATTTATTTATGTAAAATGAATATCGACGTGGCCCTATTTTAAATATGACTGTTATTGTTAATAAATTGATTTTGAGATTAATAACCGTATTTCGTGACGCCTAGTCAAGAGATTCAGATCAGATCAAAATTTACAATACGACTGTTTTTTTGCTTAATCCAATCGGATTTGGATAAAAAGTTATATGGTTTACAAAAACAATTTGCTTCGAATCAAATAACTCCACATAATTTTTTAGGTTTAAGCGAATTTACGATACAAACTAGTTATTTTTTGTATCAAGACAGGAACAAATACGTACGGCCTTAGGGCACAATACTGTATAAATACGTAAGGCGCTAGGGCAATCTTTATGAAGATTTTGGCTTATTCTTCTTTTGATTTATTCTAAAACACACGCTACCATTCCTTTAGTAAGTTGATTAGTAGCGGCCAAACACCTTTTATCTTTTTACAGTTTCTAAAAAGGGATCTTCCGCCAATTCAAAATGCTTGCGTCTTTGTCTGATGTCATGCTCCTTTCGAAAGTCCCTCGTGTAAGCTTCCTATTCAAATTCAGAAATATTCATTGTATTGATGTTAAAAGGTTCATGGACTGGCCATCAGTGGTAAAAGTTTTTTCAATGCCGTATTTCAATGAGAAATGTATAATAACAATTGATATTGATATATTTATTGATAATATCCTGGGATAACTTCATATGCCTGACCGGAAACCTACCTGAAAATAACTCTGCTAATATTTATACTGTTACATATAACTGTTGATCTCACAAAGATACGATTAACTAAATTAAATAATCAAACATTTTGAGTCACCCATACGCAGCAATGAAAGTAATATTAAAGATGACTCTCACGCGGTTCCAGATTTTATAGATAGTGAATCAAATTCAAAAGACACTTCTGAAAATATGAATCAGTATGAACTTGCTCCTGAAGTTGAAAATGAACCTGAAATTCAAAATAAAGCCGAAAAAGGAAGAAAAACAGAATGGTATGTGGAAAACTGAATTAGCAAAAAGACAAAACTAGTAAGAAATTCTGGCAAAAATCGAATAAAGGTTTTTCCGCGAAAAAAATTCGGCTTGGATGTGGATATCAATTTAGGTTAAGCTGCAACAGTAAAATTAATGCTGCCAGCCGTGAAAAAAAATTTCAATAAATATTGAAAGTTAGCAGACCTTCACAGTCAGAGAGACTATTAAGGCACACAGAGCAAATAAAGCCAAAATATTGATACTCTTCCACTAATGAATTCTTTTTGAAATAAATGACAAACGCATACGATTTCAAGAATTTTTTTTAAAGCCACTCTCGTCATCTACAGTAACGAGAATGGAAAGGTAACACCAATATTTTTCTCAAGTAAAGTTGTGCTACTTGCTTCTTATCCTTTTCGTATTAGGCTTTTTTTATAGTTATACATACAATCGTTTTCAATAATTATTCGCAATAGAAGGTTACTAAAATTTAAATTTGTTGAAAATGACAAACACACGCAATTGACTACAGCTCAGAAAATCGAATTGTTCCATATTCTGGGACACCTAAAATGTCTTCGAGGTAAATTTCTGTTGAGATTGGATGCAGTTACTCGAGGGTGAATTATTAAAAAAAAAAATCATTCTACCGTTGAACTGCAACGCAAAAACTGGTTCAAAAAGGAAGACAACTGCACAAGAAGATTCAAAAATAACCAGAATGTCAACTGCTAATCATTTTAAAACTGCTGTGAATATTCGGGCTGAGTTCAGGGCGGACATCTGCAAAGAAATCGAGATCCATACGATTCGTAACCGACTCCGGGAACAAGGTAAATTACGAAAACTTCGGAAAGAACCGATAATCGTATAAGACAACTTGCTAGAACAGTTAGGACGACTTAACGAAGCGAATTTGTTTGGGAAAGTAACAAGAAACATTCTATTTTTAAATGCGAGACATAGACATATCAAGCAAATAAATATATTTGCAAAAGATTATAAGGATTGGAACGGAACAAGTGGCATTAGCAAATGGAGAAATATCCTGTGGTCAGACGAAACGAAAGTAAATTTACGAAGAGCCGAGGTAAGGCATCGACCTATCTCAGAATTCGTACCACGTCACACTCGGAAAACTGCTAAACAAGGTAGAGAAAGTTTAATGATGTGGGGCTGTTTCTCTTGGTATGGTAATATGACTTAATATGACAGCTGATACATACATACCAGTAAATATGAAACCGGAATTTTTTAGTAAAAAAGTACACGTTCATCGTATGATATAGTTAAGAGTATTTTATTCAAAGTATTGCCCATTATTAATTATACATTTTTCCCACCTTTCTGGCAATGCATGGATGTCACGCCACAAAAACCGTTCTTTTAAGGCAAAACAGATATCGAGCCATTTTAGACATTTGAGGAAAACCAGTTTAGCCGTAGTGTGTCTCTAGTTTTTGCTAATAGCAAAAGAAAATTATTTTTGGTTTTTATTATGAGCATAATTTGCATTTTTATTTTTATCCCAATTACTATTCCAGCGATCAAAGTAAGACGGCAATTGATGCCGTCTTACTTTGATAACTGGAACAGTTATTGGTATAAAAATAAAAATACAAATTATGCTCAAAATAAAAACCGATAATTTTCTTTTTATTTTTATCAATTGACATTAAAAATTAAATAAAAAAACAATAAAATTTTCCAAAATTATTACTAGGATAACTCGATACCAACAAAAACTTGGTTTGAAACTATTCATTCTGCATGAAAATACACGTCATTAGTTGTACTGCCTAATTAAAAAAATTACAACAACATTTGTACTATATAGACCAAAAAATAGTTTAGTAAACCAAAAAAAATTAGTGGTTAATAGTATATTATTCAACGAGCATATAATGATAGCTGTTATTCACGAAGATGAAGTTTACCGACACGAGCGGATAGGCGAGTTTCGTAAATCATCCGAGTGAATAACAGCCATTATATGCGAGTAGAATACGATACTTTGTCCACGACCGATAAAAAATTGCATTTTATTATCAAATCCTTTAACTAAACTTAAAATAATTTACGTCGACATTTTGACGTCTCAGTTGAATAATAGTTGTATTGCTTTCACCAAAAATAAAAAAATTACAACAAAAATCGTACTAGATAGACCAAAAAATAGTTTAGCTTGACCCAAAAAAAATTAGTGGTTAAACAAATCTTAACCAAATTTTTGGTTTTAATACCTGCCACAAGAGTCGAATTGACAAGAAAATACATGAAAAAAAAGCAGACCAAATTTTGGTTAATTTTTGCTGTTGCTTTGACCAGCCGTTAACCAAATAAAATACCTAACTCATTTTGGTTGAAAGCAATACACTTAATAATGAAAATGACAAGAGACTACTATATAAAATTTCAAAAATGAAATTTTTACTTGGTAGTAGTGAATAATGGAAGAAGGGACTACTGATAAACTAGCAGTGAATAATGTATCTCATTATAATGGGGCATGCATATAGTAAAAATACTTGCCGCTACTTTTGTGGCAGCACGTTCGTTTCCAGGATAGAATCAAAATGTCATTTGTGTTTTCCATCAAAATCTATAGTAAAACTAAATAACATGAAACAATTTTTATATTTTAAAATATTTCTAAGTAGCGACAATAAAAAGAATAGTTTTAAATAAGTGAAATGTTATATGGTTAACTGTTTTAAACAAAAAAACCATTCGGGTTTTTAATTAAATTCTATTTAATATAGTGAAATACCTTTAGCCTCAAAAAGTTTTGTTTCCTCCGTTTCTATCGCACTACTTATAAATATTTAAAAATTGTTTCATGTTGGGTTTTTGGTTGCATATTAATTGCTTGCTTAGTATTAAGTTTTATACATGGAGTTTAGTGTTGTTCATCATTTAAAATAGTTTCAGAATATTTGAGTACATATAGCAGTGAAAATGGCAAATGTTGTTGAATTAAAAAAAGAAATAAATCTCTTAGGAGCGAAAACCACAGGAAATAAAAAAGATTTATTAAACAGGTTATTTTTATTCTGTTATTACCTAATCATAAATCAAATTATAAACAAATATTTTCTAGATTAAACTTATGGTAAGGTCTTGACCTAATTAGGAGCCGATGTCCAATAAAAGTTGTCCCTGCAGCCTGTCAGCAGCCATTGAGGAAATTTTATGCCACAATTTTTGGAAAATTTGTTGTTGCATTTCGGCACACAACACGTTGTAACCATTTTTGTAGTCTTCTTTTCAAATAAAATTAAACGAAAGAACAAAAATTTTTTGAATAAACAGGAAAGTAACAAATATTTTGTTTATTTTTCTCCTGTGCTGTTATTAATTTAACGTTTAATATAATAAAAATGAAGAAATTTATTAGATCCACCTAAATTTAACCATATATTTCAGTGTAAAATCGAAACGTCAAATTTAAAGCTATCCTTTAAAATGACATGCTGCCACCTGGTGTCTGGTAAAAGTAATAATGTCGTTTTGCATGCCCCATTGAAGAAACAAATGTATAATGAGTATATTATACGTTAGTCGTGGACAGACAAATCTTAACCAAATTTTTAGTTGCAATACCGGCCACAAGAGTCTAATAGACAGGAAAATACACGAAAAAAAATAGACCAAAATTTGGTTAATTTTTGCTGTTGCTTTGACCAAATAAAATACCTAACTCATTTTGGTTGAAAGCAATACACTTATTGTTGTTGTAAGATTTCCAAAGCAAGACTACGTGAGATTTGCCTTCACAGTTATTATTAGCGACATCCTTTGCAGGGTAAGAGAAACTTGCGTGTTGTGGTGAATGTAATAAATTCAGTTTGGAAAAATCGTAGAGGCGAGGGAAAACAATACCACCTCTGTATAATGGACAAAAAAATAGGAAAATAAAAAAGAATCGTTTATTATCACTCGAAGCAAAAAGTCGTTGCCACTCACTCGACTATGTCTATTTTTACACACCAAAATAATTTACAAGAGATAACTTTTATAACGTTTATTAATAATAAAAATATACACTGCTGTGCAAAACAATAGCAACAATACTTTGAAAAATTTTATAATAAATTTATTTTTGCACTTTAGTTATTTACAAGAATAAAAAAAACATCAAATTATTCATTCATCGTCTCTATATTTTAAATCTATTCTTATCTATTCTTAAAAGACAAAAAAAAACTTTATTATTTTTAGTGTGCAAAAACAAAAGCAACAAAATTCAATATTAAGTAAAGTAACCCTTATTTTTTATTACATCCGCACATCTACGAGGCATGGATAATATTAAATTATTAATGGTTGATTGTTTAATACTTTGTCATTCATTGTTTAATGCTTGGAAAAGATTTTGCCTGTTTTCGAAGCATTCATTGCCCACTAACTTTACGTTTCAAGATTCCGAAAAGGTTTTCAATGGGATTCAAGTCTGGTGATTATGCCGGCCAATCAAGAACTTGAATCCCGTTGTCTTTTAAATAGTTTTTTACCAGCAACGATGTATGTTTTGGGTCATTGTCGTGTTGGAACACCCACCGAAGCGGCATATTCCATTCGGCATGTGGCAACATTTGGTTTTCTAAAATACTTTTAGACTTGAAGCGGTCCAAAATGCCATCAATTTGATAAAATGGACCAACACCATGACCTGAAAAACAAGTCCACACCATCACACTACCCCTCCGTGCTTCACGGAGACCCTACAGTTCTTTGGATTAAGGTGTTCACCTTTACGTCGTCTGACAAAACAGTTGCCATCCGAATTAAACAAATTGAACTTCAATTCATCGCTGAAAAGCACACTTCTCCACTTATCCACAGTCCAGTTTAAACAGGAATTAGCAAAATTTAATGTAATAAGAAAAAAAAATTTTGTTTTTATGGTTAAGTATGAACTTGCCATAATAAATATGCAAATTACCTTTTGTTTAAATGGTTTTTCGTAAGCATTGGTTTCTTTGCAGGTCTTTAACTATTCAAATTATTTTTTATAGCTAGCCTGCGAACCGTGCTGTCATGGACGTTTAAATTTAATGATTTTACAATTTTTTTAGAAGACACAAAAGGAGTTTTTTTTAATTAATTTACAAATCCTTCTCTCCATCTTACACGAAATTTGTCTAGGTCGCGCACCTAAATGCAGTGTCGTGAGATCTTTTCTGTCTTATATTTATTAATAAGTCGACAAACAATAGACCTATTAATTTTATATTTTTTTGGAAATTGCACTTTGTGACTCTCCTTTCGAAAAGTCGTCAATAACCATCGACTTGAAAGTAGTATTGTACTTATTGCGCGCCATCAAATTTCTCAAAAATGATCCGAATTAACTGAACAGAAAATGACTCGATTCAATTGTTATAATGCCGTCGAATACTAAACAAAACCAATAACTTGGAAAAGTACCGTTAGTTGTTTTGTTTTATTCTCTTTCTCTCAATTAACATCCTTTGTTTCTTTAGTTTTGCACATGCTCATATAGTGGAATTTACCAGAACCATCTTGATATGAATAGAGCCGGCATGTAAAAAATGAACTTAAAATAAAGGACGTAGAAACACTAAAAAATAATTTATTTTCAAAGAGTTTTGTATGAAAAAACGCGATTTCTATTGACGAAAAAATATGAATTAAAAATTAAACCTAGAAAAATAATTTTATCCACTTTTGATATACACCGGTCCCTCGATTAACACGGTACTGGATTAACACGGATTTGATTTAACACGGTCAACGAATTGAGACAAAGTCTTGATTAACACGCACAGAAGTTTCGCCGCGTTAATCAAGTACCGTGTTAATCGAGGGACGACTATATTAGTCGCGATTAACACGGTTTTGAGTTACACGGTAATTTGGCGGAACGTAATTACCGTGTTAATCGAGGGACAGGTGTATATATAATAGCCCGATACCTATGTTGATTTCAAATAAAGAAAATGTAAAATAACCCATTGTTATTGTATAAACCACGCTGCTAAGGCCAACGTGAGTTATATTTGGTATAACAAAATGTTGAGTAGTCATTGAAAAATTATTCGTAGTCAAATTGAATGAAAAACTGTATTCCAAAAATTAGTTAAATTAAAGTACACCATGACAATTTAAAGAACGGTCACTATGATAAAATTTATTTCAAAATTCAATGCTCCACTGTGAAAACACAAAATGGAACTATTTCTTATTAATTTACGAAATTTATTTCAACAAAAGTGGATAAAACGTTGTATGGCACTCGTGAGCAAAGAGATATTATCCACTCGGGATAATGTCCCACTCGGCTATCGCCTCGTGGGACAAACTTATCCCTCATGGATAATATCTCGTTTTGCTCACTAGTACCATAAATAACTATTTTCTGAAATCGCTAATAAACAACTCAATGACTAACTCATTTAAAGTACAGATTCTCAAGCTTCCCCATTTTCCAGATATAATCAAAAGAAAATAAGGGAATTAAATTAAAAAACGTTCTACAACAACAACATGTATTAAAAAGAGAATATTATATTTAATGACGTCATCACTTATTCACAACTAAAATCAATGGTAAAAAAAAGACAATACGTTGAACAGCCAAAATTAAAATAAATCAAAGAGAGTCAAAGAGAAAAAATTATAATAATTTGCATTGAGCGAGAAGAAATCAAAAAAATCAAATCAAGCCAGATTGCTATGCATCACAAATAAACGACATAACCAACAAACATTAACTGTAATATAAATGCCTTATTTATTTCTCAAATATTAGAAATATTATTTAAATTAAGTCAAAGCTGAAAATAAATACAACATGATTAATATTTGGCATCGATTTTTATTCCCAAAAATTAATAACTCATTCAAAATAAGTTTTTGTTTAGAATATTTGAATTGTCATAACATTTGAGAGCGGCGTATAAAATAAAATAGCTCTTACTTATTATTCCCATTCCTAGATGTCACTTAACACACAAATAAAAACAACAGGGATTCGGGCTGAGTAAACGATTTGAAAGAAAGCTTTTTACGTAAAATTAACATAATTTCTTTCATAGCAATGGTTTAATTATAGTAAATTTATAAAAAAAATATATTAAATTAATTATTATTACAATTTAGTTATTACTATAGAGGGAAGCCACCAAAAATATGTTTAACCGAATCAAAAATCAGACCGATTTTAGAATCCGACCGGTTCGATCGCCCATTTGATTTTTTTATATGTTTTTCATTGTAGGTGACATCTATGGTTTAAACAAAAGTCGTTATAAAGCATAGCCACATAAAATGAATTGTGTATTCGGCAATGCTTTTAGAAGGAGACTAAAAAGAGATGGTTATAATTGTTTTTAAATTTTATGTTATGACGTATTTTACAACAACAACATTTCATAAAAGTTTAGCAATAGTTTATATTCCAAGAGGATTTTCACTAAGAAATAAACATTTGCATGATTCGATATTTCAATCAAATAAAATTACATGTTTTATGAACATTTTCGCATAAAAATAATGTAAAAGCTCATAATTCTTTAAGACTAAAAATGTAAATGAAAACAATCGTTTTCCCATATAGTTTCATAGTAAAGAAAATATTTTATGTACTTTATTTTAAGCTTAGTAAAAAATACAGTCAATGTGGAGGCTATTATATATAGAGTAGGCTCTGAATTTACGCGTTTCGGTTTTGTTTCTTATTGTAAAATATTTTGTTTTCCTGTGAATATGTTACCAGTATTGCATAATGAGGGTAAAAAGTTTTCTTGTGAACTTTTTTAATAAGATATATTGTATTTAAAGTTTCTAGACCTAGTTGTTGCTTTAGTTTTGCACACCACTGTATTTATATAAATAAATTATGTGTTTGAATTAAAACGCGTAGTGAAAAATGAAAGATCAACAAAACCTTGTCCATACACAAAATATATTATTGCGGCCCCTTTCGTCGGATTACCCCCAATACAACCAAAAATTCCGAAAGCCAGAAGAACTACGTAAAGAAATTCAAATGACTTGGAAAAATATATCTGACGCAACAAAAGTCAGAAGTTAGTTGGTTCAATGCCTCGACGTTGCGAAATACACTGCGTCAATTAAAAAACGGAACAGAAATTTTCTTCGAAACACCTTTCAAAAAAAATTTTTTGTTTCTAGTGGAAGGAAATTTTGTTTTCTTTTCGATAGTTGAGTTATTGAAGTTTTAGAGAAAACGTATCAAAACGCGTACACTCGTTAACAAGGAGGACATTTTTTTATCTTGTAAACTAAGCACTCTACGATAAAATTTTGAGCCACATTTTGATATCAGCCGTAATTTTGGTGATCCAAAATCAAGGAGAAAATATGTTTTTACAGTGAAAAATATGATTTATTTCATAAGGTATATTGCAATTCTTTTAAACTTTATTCAAACGTAATAATACTAAAATCTACGAACAAACTGGAATTTTAAAATAACGCGTGTTACCCAATATTTCGGTCTTGTTGACCATTTTCAAGGCTTATAAAATGTTTTCTTCTAGCTACCCTTTCACGATTAAAATTCAAAAACTTTTCTTTGGGCAACCTTAAAATCTCGTTTTATAGGGTGCTTGCCTTAATCCTAGAATTATTATTGGTTTGTTCTCTAAGCATAACATCGCTAGTATGAACTATAGTAATAAAATAAAAATAAAATTTATTTACTTGTTGAGCCATTGACTATGAATGATTGTCATAATAAAAATTGCCACACCTATTTCATTGACCAATATAATGCGTGCTTACAGTTTGTTTATTGTTCAGTAATCTGGAAGAAGGGTAAAATCAAGCCAATACTAAAACCAAACAAGGATCCAACAAATCCTTCTTGTTACAGGCCGATCAATCTTCTCAACGAATATATGAACATGAACATGAAAAAAAAATTTAATTTTCATAGCAAATCATAAGGTTCATAACTAAAATATATTCCTTCAGGTGACTTTGGTAGGTCATTGAAAATTCATATTCGGACGTAAAATTGCTAACTCTTTTCGAATACGGTGTCAAAAATAGGGGTTCCCATTTCAAAAAAATTACCTTGACCTTCAAATGACCCTTGAAAATTGACCTGAAGGTCAAGGGCATTAATATAGGTAGATGACCCCCATTGTCCTTGACAATTTTCGTCTAAATCATTTTTTTTGCATGGCATAAGAAGATATTTGAATCCTTCGAATAAAATGAGTCACCCAGATTATCAATTTCGACTTCAATTAATTCCTACAATGTAAATGATCTGAAAGTTACATTTTAAGTAAAGGCTGCGGTTAGAATGTCATAAATTGAATAATAATATGTTGCCGAAATATCTTACACGAGATTCAACATGCCGAGATTGAAAAATGCTACAGACTTCAGACTGAAATTTTTCAGAAACGGAAAATTTAAGGATGAAAAAAACATTGTAAATTATAATTATTTTTTTTAAATATTGGTATTAAATATTAAAGTGAACATAACATGAACATAAATAAAGTGAACGCTAATATGAACAGCCCAAGGATAACGACCTAATACCCTAGACACACTGCGATTTAATAAAACCGATTTAGTGAATTTTTCGAGATTAGTCGCAGTGTGGTCAACCTCGATTTTAGCTAATCCCTTTGTTTTTGTATAGAATACTTAAACTAGTTTAGCTAAATCGGATTTATTTAACCGCAGTCTGTCAACGCCATAAGATCACAAAAACAAAACAGTATTAACAATATTCCAATCAAATGTCACTAACGTTAATAGAACAAAAAAAAATGTGCTCTAGCGTACCCAGCGTAAAGTAGGCAAACTAAACGATGAATTCGATATTGAATTCCGTCAATTTAGAAGGAATTCGACGAATTCCTAATTTGAATTCATTATATAGCATTGTTATTGTAAATTGGCAAATGAAATGTCACTATTTTATCTCTTCCAGCAGAAAACGGAAGGTACCTTTGGTTATGTGAATGATTTTATTGGTTGTAGCATGGGTAAGAATTAGCTAGGGTAAAAAACCGACCTCGCGAACCAAGCTTTAGTCCTAAGCTGATGAAAAAATATTTTGTTTCATTGTTTTTTTCGGCTAATTAGGATTTAGAGAAGATAAAAAAACAATTTTATATGCATCAATGAAACAAAGGAAAAATAAAAATAAATTTCCAACACCTCTATAGCCGCGTTTTTTTATTAACTCCGGATAGATTTTATCCGGAGCAGCTAATTACATTAAAAAAAATAATTTTAAATGTACGAGTATCGCTTCGCAAATATGCTTGATATACGTACATACACATATGTATATTCAAGTTTCATTAAGGGAACATCGGTTCACCTAAATAATGACTTCGAGAGCACCGAAATTCGTTTTACTATAGATTGCGCAAATAAATTGCAAAAGAGACACGGATAACTTTCTTCGAAGTATCGGCGTTGTACTCACTCCAGATTATTGAAGAAATATGTTGCTGATTTGAGGAGATTTGAGTGGATTTGCATTTAGCTTATTAAGAATTTTCGAGGCTTTCTCTAGATATTTTTTGGACTTACACGAGGTTTCCGAGGACTGTTTTTGAGTTGCATGATGTGTAGAAGGTGTTATGCAATATTTTCCAGATTTTATTTTGGAGATTATTGAAGCTTATTCGCTGTTAGAGATTATTCAAAATTATAATTCCATATATCTTGGGTATACAGGTAATTTCCGATTTTTAAAATTTCAACTAAATAAGTAAATTAAGTAAGTAACTGTCCAGATGAGTATGTCTTTAGTTAGAGAAAATTTGAGTTAATTGGTGCCTACTCTAAATAATTTTTCAGATTATTCAAGTTTCATTCAAAATTAATTATTCGACATTATTTTCGGGTTTTAAACGTGATTTTAACAACTGACTATAAATGGAGAAAATGCACAATAATAGTAAGATTGTACTATTCGTTTTCTTCTTTATTTAATTTGGCTACTATAAAAGAAAGATAAACTTCACAGTAAAGCCCCTAGCAGTTATTTAGGTTGGTATTTATTTGTGCTAAATAAGTTTACGAGATCTTTAGGGAAAGAGTTCTCGATATTATAAAACTACCGTAGGTTAGGTTAGGTTAAGTTGCGGTGGCGGTCCGCTAGGACCAGGCATAGACACAAAAATGGTTCGTAGCCATACCACGAATAATCGTTTCTTCCAACTCATTGGAACCATTTTGAGTTGTTAACAAAGCGCTGGATACTCCTGACGTCCATCCTACAGAGGTCCGTCAGGTCTTTGAAGAGGGGTGCCCCTAGAAACTTTAGTCTGTTTCGTGCCAGACGAGGGCAGGTGCAAAGAAGATGAAGTACTGTCTCTTCCTCCTCTTCGTCGTCGCAACTAAGACGTAGTCATGTGAGAAGACACCAAGTCTACTCGCATGTCTCCCTATGAGACAGTGCCCCGTAATCACTCCAACAACCCCACTGATCTGACTTCGCTGAAGTGAGATCAGCTATTTGGATCTCGCCAAGTCCAACTTTGGCCAGACCTGCCGAGTTATTACGCAAGAAGTGATACTTGACCATCTGTCATTCGTCAGCTTGTTAGCTTCTTCCTGAAGCACCAGTTTGCATACCGCAAGAGGCATTTCAATATCCTTTCTGCTTTCTGAGAAGTGGTCCGTTGTACCAGGTCGAGCCAGTTCATCGGCGTTTATATTCCCTATACTTATGAAATGTCTTGGCACCCATAAAATGTGGATGTTGAACTGATCTGCCATCTCATTAAGAGATGAGAGACAGTTCTGGACTACTTTCGACGTGCGGAGGTGTGATTGAAGCGCATAAATGGCAGCTGACTGTCCGTATATATGCGAATATCACAAACTGATATTACATTATACCTCAACCAGTCTACGACTTCCTTTATGGCAGTTACTTCAGCTTGAAAAATGCTACAGTAGTCGGGAAGACGGAAGGAGAGATTTAACAGAAGTTCCACGCAGAACACTCCAGCCCCGACTTTCCCGTTCCGTTTTGAACCATCAGTGAAGAAGTTTATAACTCCTGGTTCCAAAACTGCACCCATCATCCAGTCCTCCCTGGATGGGATCCTAGTCCGGAACTTTGTGTCAAAAGATAGTGACGGGACAGTATAGTCGGTGGTCATGGGAATTTGTTTGTTGCACAAAATAGATGAGGGCCCTGTATTGTTGCAGGTCCATATTAAGATGGATTTCAGCCGTATGACATTATGAGCTGCCAACTGTTTCCCCAAGATATCTAGAGGAGTCAAAAATAGCAGAGTCTCTAGTGCCGTAAAAACTACCGTAAAACGTGTATAAAAAAATTGAGTGTTTTGTAAGAAACGGCATTTTTGTGCATCGAGATTATTTAATCCAATGTGAAATATTCGAAAAATTCTCTCAGCCTCGAAATTATAATTGGTTTTATAAATTTGTTCTGCACTGAAAGAAGAAGTTTCAGCGTCAGATTTTGTTGAAAATTGAAGGTATTCGAAAAGAAGTTTAGATGTTTCTAAAATGACGACCATTCCATTACGCTTTCACGACTTGTCATAGGTCTAAAACTGTTTTGATTATAAATTTGGGGTCATTTAGTTTCTTTACGAGCTCGTTTATTTTTTCAATTTTTTATAAAAATTACAACCAGCCCTCTGGACCACCAGTTTGAATTATACGAATGAATGTTATTCGCCGAATCATGTTGGGATTCGGGAATATAGGATCTTACCGAATCTAAAAAAAATCCTACCGATCAGTCGAATATTCGACCCATCCACCACTAAATCAAACATAACCCTGCTATATTTTCTATGAAATTTAAGTGATTTGAGTTTGGATGTCTGTTTTCTCTAACTTAAAAACCAACACCTCCAGAATTACGAAATTTTGGCTTTAGATGTTATAACAGGTCCAGATGTGCACCTCCTATTTTGGTTATGATCGAACAAGGGAATCTTGGGGCTCTCATAGTATAAGAAAGTCGTTGTCATCAATAGAAAAACTCTAATTTTTTCTACGAAACAAGAATTATTCTGTGGAAATCGTGTAGCATAGACTATGAAACATCTACATTAAAATCAATTGTTTCCATGCCAATGAAAAAAAAAATTATGAAAAATCATGGAACATCTTTTTTAAATCGTAGTGCAATTTAGAAATCGTGTTCTAAAATTATTTCATCCCGATTTCATGGAAAGCACCCTTTTCGGTCTTAATTTAAACAAAACATTTTAATGGAAAGCATCACTTTCGACGTTGGTAGAAAAAACTATTTTTTCTAAATATCGTAAGTGCCGAATACTTTTACTTTTTAGGATGACAAATTAACCCACTCATGTCGCCCGAACTATATTCTAGTTGCAAAAAATATAGAAAAGTAAAATTGTATTGACAAAAAAAATTTATTTATAAATCAATAAAAAAAATTTTAGCCACAAGTCAGGTTTAGTCTGTTTATGAAATGTTGCAATTTTCAAGCAAACTTGGGCGTTTAGTCCAATAGCTTTTCCAATAGTTGGAAAAATATTATCTAATGTCCTAATCTTTCAGATAGTGTACCAATACTTGACACGACAACTTGAAATCTGCTTACACCATCCCCATTATATTCTAACGTATCATATATCATAAGCAAATCGTCCATGTTTAATTTACGTGCCTTATGTCCGCTATTCAATATTTTAGTCGGCTTTGGCCTTAGGTTATTAAGGATACTCAAATATATAAAAATATAACGAGAAAAGTAGATCTAGTTACCTGTTGATCGTGCCAATAGACGCACTTAGTAAATCACAGATGGAAAGCAAAAGTTTTTCTTTAAAATGTGTGTTAAATACACTTGCTAATTTAAATAGTAAGAAAAAATTATTATTATCAAAAGCGTATTGGAATTGCAGCGTTGATTATGCGGTGGTATATAACATACGTCGGGAAGAAATGGGTTAAAATTTTTAACGTATGTATTTACTCTAATTTTAAATGAATTGACTGTTAAGCCATGAGTAGATCAACAAAATGACTTCTGCCTTAAAAAGTGATTAGAAGAAGAAACGCAGAACGGTGTTTATGAATCAACCAACTATGGCTTAGTAGAAATATTAAAAAAATACTCATTCTCACTGTTACTTAAACTCTTAAAGTAAAGGTTACGGTTGCGGATTAAAAGTACTTTTAGAAAGGCAACAACTGAACATAAAATGAGAGCCCCTGGCCAATCAAATGAAATAGGCTTTGTGATTTAATAAAAATAAAATAAACAAACTTTTATGTTGGTTTTATTGTTGTTTAGGTTAGGTTTGGGTGGCGGTCCACTAGGACCAGGCATAGACACAAAAATGGTCCGTAGGCCGCAGCCATACCACAACTTTTATGTTAGAATGTGTTGATTTTATCATTAACAGAAATCATTTCTTTTTTATAATTAAGAATATTTTATACTTACATTGTAAGGCAGTTGACTTTTATTAAACAATATATTTCTAATTCTATTACTACTATTGTTTGAACACATTTTTCTGTCATCATGTTTTTTATATACTTTTGAGTCTTTAACACGATTATGATGACGACGACAAAACCACATACGCTTTTTATCGCTACTGTCAACACATTTTTCGTGATAACCACGTCCACATTTTTCACAAACTTCAACATTTTCACGATTATCATTTTTCTTGCATACAACACAAATTGGTGCACTATTGGGATCACAAACATTT
The DNA here is from genome assembly GCA_958295665.1 of Tipula vernalis. NCBI lineage: Eukaryota > Metazoa > Arthropoda > Insecta > Diptera > Tipulidae > Tipula > Tipula vernalis. The sequence goes on along the minus strand of OY282558.1, from coordinate 331,051,225 downwards.
AATTTTGTCAGCTCATCAAACGATGACCAACGTTCAGTATTATCACCAAATTTTACTAAACACTGATTACGAGCAATTACAACAACAGTACCTAAATACCATCGACCATCTTTATGCTGTACAAACACATCTTGTCCAATATTATAAATTTCACTTTCTTTTACAATTTGCGAATTTGTTGTCGTTGAATCGGGTTCATCTTTTTTATCATTGGCATCAGATATTAAGTTCATCTTTGTTATTAATTGGGCGGATGTCAAATCTTCATTTTTCGGTGTAACATTTACAGACGTCGGGGTTGTAGTCGTAGGCATCGATTCATTATAATGATTATTTATACATATATTTATTCTATCTACAACCAATGTTGATCTCTGAACACTTTTATCATTGACATCCAGCATTTCTTCTTCATTATCGTCGTTCGATGTCAATATTGTTATTGAACTATTACGATTATCGGATCCGGATAAATGTGTAGTCCCCTTTTGTGAGATGTTATTTGTGATTAAAATTGTTTTACCCATTGACGATTGTGTATTATATATTGCCGCTATTTTATTATTATCATTTTCATTAGTATTCAATTTTGATATTTTATCATTTTCACTTTTCAGTCTTAAATTTTGTTGTATTTTTTCTAAATTTGATTTGGATGCTGTCGTTGTTGTTGACATATTCATAGTATTTAGATAATTTTTTACAATAATAAAATATCTTCAAAGTCTATGTTGCTTGTGTTGGTCGGTGGGATGAATATCTGGAATGAAAATTTGAAAAATTGTAAAAAAATAAATAAAACTACCTATTTGCTTCTGAGAAAATAATTAATAAATAATGTATATGTAGTTTTAAAACAATGTAAATCATTCGAAGTCTCACTTAAAATACTGTTGTTGATTTGAATTGTGATATGTATTTCCGGTCCAAGAAAAAATAAAAATAGAATTTCTTTATAAAATAGTTATACTGTTATAGTTAATAGCGTTAAACAGTACATATCAAACAATACCAGGGCTGTGGAGTACGAGAAAAAATGTTTGGCTCCGACTCCTTGCTTAACTCAAAATGTTCAACCTCTCGACTTTCTCCGCTTATCTCGACCCAAATTTCTCAAGATTTCGAGAGTTAAAAAAGACAAAGATTTTTCGAGAAGAAACCCTAACTTCGGCTAGTCCGATTTGGAATTCCAATTTGAATTGCGCTAATTCATAAATAAATAATGGAGATACGTAGGAAAACAGGAATACATGAATAAAACCAAAAAATCCGAAGCCGGAGTCTGTCAATTCCACATGGGTCCGACTCCGGCCCCTTTAAAAATACGAAAATAAATATAAACTCTGCGGCTCCCACTCCACAGCCCTGAATAATTCAAAGTAAACAGGTAAATTTAGAACTGGCATAGCGTTGCAAATACACATGAGATAGTATCACGGATATTAAGAATCCGCAGAAAAAACTAGATTCTTGAGAAAGAACTAGATTCTTTGTGATAAGAGAAGTTGAAAAGGAATTTGGTATTGGCTGGTATACCTAATACTGAAAAAGGGATGCCGTCGGAGTTAATGCATAAAGTATTTACTCAGTTTGAATTCATTGAATAAAATCTAAATGCGGTCCTGATCAATTTTAGTCTTCCTCTTTTTCCCACAGAATTTTTCACGCTTAATGTTTGCTTATTTCCAGTCTATATAAGATATTAAACGTCTTTATGTATGCCATTCTAGATGATGATTTTATTATGTTATTTGAATTTGACATTCAAAAACAACCTACAGGAGCTTTCAATTGAGTTAGAGGCACCTTCTAATTTTGGTATTTTTTCAAATTTATCAGGAACAATCCTAATAATATAATGGTTGATTTTTATGGGAATAGATACGTATTTATATTCCAATCAAAAAATATTTTAAATTTTAATTCCAGGAAAAATTACGTTTAATTTAGACAAAATTATTTGTGCACGCAAATTTTTTTGTGTAAAATTATTTTTTGTTAATTAAATTGCGATTTAGTCACTTATGTTTAGTATGTACTTGGTCAGTTTTTGTTCCGTCTTGGGAATATCTCGCAAAAAGTTCAAAAATTTGTTGATAAAATCATCTGGAAACTTATTTCTCTGTTTTTTTGGCGCTCTGCTACAAATTTTTGGTCTAAATATCTGCAAGATTAAATCCATACCCTGTTCAGGCCGAGACCACTAATTATATTCGAGATTTTGGAATAATTTCTTGGAAATGACACTTCTTATGTAAGGGATCATCATCAGTAAGGGAGCATCATTAAAAAAATTTGCGTGTAGGAATAATTCTGTTAAAAACTAAAACTGTAATTTTTCCTAGAATTAAAATTTAATTTAAAAAATTTTTTGATTAGAATAAAAATACGTAACTATTCCTATAAAAAACAACCTTATATTATTAGGATTGTTTAGGATTGTTCCTGATAAATTCGAAAAAATACCAAAATTAGAAGGTGGCTTTAATTCAATTACCAGGTACTATACTTTACGCATGATTCACACGATCAAGTAGTTATTGACGAAAAAGGAAACAACAAACGCTTGAATATTTTTTATATGAATGTTTAGTCGTTGAACATTGAAACCCTTATTCAAATACACGGTTCATTAAGTAATTCTAAGTAAAAATTTGTTGCGGGAAAATGAAACCCTTTTTTTTAATAAGCCTAGCTAACGTGCATTCCACTTAATTAGATCGTGTAAAAGAAGTGGTGGAATTAGTTTGTTTGTTGGAGATTGAATAGATGCTATAGAAGCTGCGCATTATCTGATAATAAACTTATAAAATTTAATTTTAATGTGGTGGGTGTACAAAGGTCTGTATACCTACTCCAAAACCGTCGTGATTGGTGACTTTAAGTTAAATCTAGTCTCTATTGATTCCGACAAAAAAGTCACAAGCTATGCGGAAACTAAATATAAATGGGTTCTATTTTCTAAATAAAATTGATTTATAGTTTGCCATTAGAGAGGCAAACGATAATAGATCAAACATTTCCTACTTAAGTAATAAAATGATTTTATAGATAAATATTTATCAGATCATAAGAGCATTGTTCTTTCAGTGTCAATAAAGGAAAAACCTATATTCGCTGCGCAAATAAAATCGGTAACTGATTACGAGAACATTTCTGAATCGTCACTATGAGATAAAAAAAGATTTCAATGCTAAAGAAATTGAAAATTATAGTGAAACTAGGAAACTTTGGAAAAATGTTAAAATAGTTTTGAATAATAAGGCGCCTAGTTTACTAATAGGATAGGATATTATTTCGGATGAGGCACTAGTTAGCAATGTTCAGATGAGGCACTAGTTAGCAATGTTCAGAGAGGCCCTAGTTACCTTATCTACGCCAAATTAATCCGACTTTGAATACATTAAATATAATATTGTTTTGCGCTTAAAACTTGCCCCGACTAATGAAGAAGATTCAACAAATCATTAACACTCTGAATCTTAGTTCAGGTACAGGTGTCAATGGAACTTCCTCAAAGTTTACAAAAAGATTCTCAGAGAATTTGGTTGGCGTTTTAAAAAATTAGTGCAACCAACTTCCCAAGTCGTTGAAATGTAAAACGATGATTCTGGTGCCCAGGCCTGATAATTACATTCTTCTAAATAATAATAGAATAATAACAATATTAAATTCCACTTCGAAAATTTTTTGAAAAACTAATTTTAGATAGATTGAACACATTTCTTTCAATGAATAAGATAATTGCTAAGTCGCAGTATCAGTTTTAGTCAAAAACTATTATAATAAAAGTATGTTCACTCTTGCCAAAACAACAGTGTAGTTGTGGTTCAATGGAATGAGGCTAAATGTCTTTAAGGTAACTTAGGCTTATATACATTTCGTAGGAGCTTCATAGGAGCTCCAACTTTAAGCTGTAGCTATTGAGAATTAGAATTAGAAAATTTGAGCAACCATACAGAACATAGATTATTTGAATTTGATCTATTTCAAGGATGTACTGTTTGAGTTCATTGGGGCTAGTCATTATAATAATTAAATTATTTATTAAGAAACAGTTGGAACAAAGGAAAAAACATTAGGTACAATAATTAGCAAAATAAAATTTTGGTATGAGTCAGGATTTTAACTCGATTGACATAGTCGCAGCCAGTCGACCATCATTAAATTGAGAAATTATAAAAATCAAAAAATAATATTTACTTTAAATAAAAGTTAATTAATTATAAAATAAACTAAAAATATAAACTTTTTAATTAAATGGAGTCAATAATGAACAGAAACTAAACCGTAAAACAAATTCGGAAAGTTGGTGTTTCTGCAACTATAAACGTTGGAGCTCGTGAAACGAACAAATCATATTTAAGAAGGCTATATACGGACGCCCTAGCGCTAGCTAGCGAACTAATCCATAAAGGAGGCTAGTTGAACAAAATTATCTACTGAATTCTCCTCTTATTAAACCAGTAGATATTAATGCGGCAGTAGAAAATTTAAAAATGCCCTGGCATTATCAATTGAAAAGGCTACACTCGTCATATGTATTTCTGAAAAAGTTAATAAACTGTCACATAATATACAAGAACTAATACAGGAAAAGCAGTAAATTCACCATCAATGGCTACCAACAAATCACCGTTGTTGAAATGGAAATTAAATCGAGCTATTAAGATCCTCCAATTTGAAAAACGCCCTAATCTCATCCAAACATTTCTATTTTGTAAATTACGTATACTACATATTACATTTTGCGATTCACTTTATGTTGCACTTGGTGAACAATGGTACTAAATTTATCACAGTGATACTCGGTGGAACAACATCTCGCAGTTACCGTTTTTTCATCAAGCGCGACTTTACAATTGCTAACATTACGGTTTATATTATGTCTGCTCTTTTCAATATCATTTTTATGTGGGCTTTACAAATAAAAGTAATTTCTTCTATATCGTTTGAGACTACTTAACAGATGTTTGATACTACTACCTCCACCATAAAGTTGTAGGAATATAATTATTAAGCGTAGCAACGACATTCTGTATTGTTGGTTTTATAGACCTTTGTGGTATTTCCATGCATAAATATACTTTAATAAACACTTTCTGCTAGAAGCCGAATTCCAACACAAACAAAAAAAAAATTGAAGTTGTCTTAAAAGCTTATTTTTTAAAACTAATACGAAAGATTTGGAGTTTTCTAATGATTGTACAGCAGATTCCAATTATTTTGCTTTCGGGTTCTATTTAGCGGCTAATCATTAAAATATCATCATTTGTGTGTTTTGTTACAACTGCTGAAGAAAAAATTGTCTTTTGCCCCTTTCAGTGGTCTTGCAGTAATAGAATTTGTGAATGTTTATTGCATGTCTTGATGCACCGTTCTCGCAACTAGCGTCTATTTACTGTTCTTAAATTTCATGCACAATACCAGGAATCTCACAAAAGTTAGGTACTAGGTATTTGCGCCAAAGTCGTGTTTTCACCAAAAATCAAACATACGATGGGAAAAAACTTTTAAGAAATAAAAGAAACAATGAAAAAGTAACCGTTTTTTAAATTGTTTTATTAACACTTAACCCGCGGGCCCGCCTTAAAGCATAATATTGGGCCAACGATAGACCGCCGGCCCCGCCTAAAAGCGTATTCGTGTGTTCATATAAAAGATAATACACTTAAAAACGCCTAAAATTACCAAATTATAATTAAAAATTTAATTTATTTAAAAGAAATGGTTAGTGGCTTCCAGAAAAAGTAGTCTTTGTTTCATGTAATCAAAAAAAATCCGGATACGTTATTAAAGTGAAGTTAGCGGGTGTAAAATTTGTCCAAAATATCCGGATATTTTCTGTCAAAAAGCCATCAGTCCGTATGTTCACTGATGGCCTTTTGACAGAAAATATCCGGATATTTAAGAAGCTAACTTCACTTTAATAAAATATTCGGATTTTTTTTATGACATGAATGAACAATTTTTGACTTGACATATAATTTTGGTATTTTAAACGTCAATATCACATTTTATTTTTATTATTTTAATATTTTTTATGATATTATCATTTGTTTGTTTGTTTGTTTTTTAAATTTGCTCAGGTCAGATCTTTCAATCCACAAGACCAGTGAGTTGAGAAACAGCCCAAAATTTCCAGAGACCACTCAGGGGAGATTCTGGAGGGTTGAATAAAGTGTACATAATTAAATTAGATTTATATATTAAATAATAAAATAAAGCATAATTATATAAAACAAAGTTTAATAATTAAATTAGATTAAATGAAAGTTATTAAATAAAGAATATTAGAAAGAAGATGAAGGATACATATAAAATAAAAGTTTTGAAATTAAATATAAATTTATAATTCAAAATTTTTATTTTTATTTTTTTTTTATTTTTTTTTTTATTTTTTTTTTTTTTTTTTTTTAAATAAATTTTAAAATTAAATTATTAAATTATATAATATTCATAAATCTTAATATCTTAATATTATAATAAAAATAAAATAAAATGAAATGATTCCAAAAGAAAAATCATTGTGTGAAAAAAAATCAATAAAAATTAAATGTAGTCTTAATTCATAGTTTATAATTTATTCTATCCACAAAATCACACAATATTTTATATTCTTCCATTTTTTGATCCTTTAAGATATCTAATAAGGATTTTCTGTATAAAAGTGGGAAATTATTTCTTATATTGTTATATTTAACACAATCGTTAATAATATGTTCGTTATCTTCAACGGTGTTGCAAATCTCACAATTAGATGTAGATTCAAGTCCCAAAAGGAATTTAAATTTCTTGTTAACTGTATGACCAGAGATTAATCTGTAAATTAACCTGGTTTGGCAGGATGTAAAATTAGAGTCTTTAAATAGGAAAGGTGATCTTGGAGAGGGGCAAATTTGTTTATAAAAGTGGCCGGATGAATTACACATTAATGTGTAGTTTTCCTTCCACTTATTATTTATAGATCTGGAGATATCGTTAAATAGGTCTGTGAGAGTAGGTTCATTATCAAGAAAGTGAGTAGGAGAAAGAACTGCTTTTTTTGCTAAACCATCTGCTATGGTATTTCCTTTTAAGCCACAATGACCCGGGAACCAACGTATGACAAAATTTTTTGTTTGATTACGACCTGCAGTATCGATAATTTGATTTTCATAGTGTCTATTTGTATAGTGTAATAGAGCCGTTTTTAATGAAATACAAGAACTTTGAGAGTCAGTAATAATGATAATATTATAGTTTTTGATGATTAGAGATGTAGTAATTCCAATTTTAATAGCAATGGTTTCGATATTTTTAATATAAGTAGGGTTTTTTAGTTGGATGGCAAATTTCCAATTGTTATCCTCAACAAAAATTCCAATTCCTGGTTTATTGTTAATTATAGAACCATCTGTGTAAATTTTTGCGAAATTATTATATTTATTAATTTCAGCCATAGATAACGCATATTGTTCAGAATGGTTTATAAGATTTTTATTTGTGATTCCTTCAATATTTGTTATGATGTTAAAATTAGTGGGAGAAGTTTTTTTTATATGAAAAGGTTTAATTTTGGAAAGAAAAGTATAATTCGAATATGTCATTAAGTTTATGAAGAGATCTATTGTTTTTAATGTCCTTACCGATTTTGGAATTATTATATAGATTTTTTGTAATATAAATTAGTGATTTTTTAATAAAATCTAGATCTGCAGATGTTTCTAGGGATTCAGATAAAATAGCCGGAATTGGAGTAGTTCTTAAGAAGCCTAAACAAGCTCTCAGACAAGCATTTTTAATAGATTGACAGATATTAATATCTTTTTTATATTTAGTGTCTGTAAAAACATATGTGTATTCAAGTTTTGATTTAACTATTGTTTTAAAAATATTGATCATTGTTTCAGGATTTACACCTCCATTAAAATGGGTGAGAGTTTTAAGTAAGTTGATGGAATTGAAAATATTTGCTTTTAAGTTTGTGTATTGATTTGATAATGAAAGTCTATTTGTTAAAGTTGTACCCAGTATTTTAGTAGTTAATCTTTCTTTTATATAGATATTATTAATTTTTAAATTTAGAGATTTGGAATTATTTTTATTAGTGAATAGTCTTAAAAAATTAGATTTATCAGTGTTAATTTGTAGTTTTAAAGATTGTAATTTATCGGTTAATGAGAGTAAAGTAGAATCTGTTATTAATTGTAAGTTATCAATGTTAACTAAAACAATTTTTTTTTGTTGTTGTTTGAGCGAGTTGATGAAATTAAACATTTCTACAAAATAGTCAGTGATACTTTTATTTTTTCTAAAACAAAATTGTAATAATTAAGAATATTATGGGAGATTAGATGATCATTAATTCGTTTTAAAATGAGTTTATTGAAGATTTTTGAAAAAATAGGTAACAGGCAAATAGGACGGTAGCGTAACGACTACAATTATTGGCACTCTTAAGGAATTTTCATGGGGAACTCATCGTAGTTTAATTTTGAAAATTTTGAGCATAGTATTTTGATTGCTTTCTTATAGATTAATTAGTTGCCTTTAAACTGAAAATACTAAGTTTTGAAATAAAATATGAAAAACTTAATAAATTTAGAAAAATCCACAAGTCTTCCAAAATCGATAGTTATTGGCACACTTCTATAATCATTGGCACCCTGAATAAGTACAATTATTGGCATACTTTTTCATAATGAAACAAGAATTTCTTAAAGTATAAATTTCAGTCAAAAAAATTATTTATTTCAAACAAAAACAGCTATATAAACTGATATAGCTAGCTAGCTAGTACATAAAATAAATAGTTCTACTATTATTAGATTAATATATTTTATTTTCTAAATTTTAATATCACATTTAGTTTTTATTATTTCAATTGTCAGCTTTGCATCCGTTGCATACAAACATTGGAAGGTATGCCAACTTTAATTTTATAATACACTTAAAGTGGAATTCTCTAGTACATTTACTGCACTTTATTCCAAAATTCTCGGATTTGGAACTTTTGGATAGCGCATATGTGCAATTGTAACACATATTTCCACTTGCAGGATAATTATCACCAATATTATAAATGGTCTCGCTGGGAAATAGATTCCGAACGTGATGGTCGATTGGTGGTTTGGTAATTAAATTGTTCGAAACATCTTCGAGGATGAGCGTCACTGCTTGTATTGCCTTACTAGCTGAATTCGTCCCAATATCTTCTTCATTTAGTGATAAATTAGTGCTAACTTGTATGACTGGTTCATTAGGTATAATATTTTCATATTGTTTAATATTTATTAGTGCGGTAGAATTGTTGTTATGTTTAACTGCAGAACATAAATTGTCGATTGGTACTAAAGAATTCTGTGCTGTTGGCTGGACAGTGCTTCTCTGACCGTTTATCTTGGGTCGAATTGTTAAATTTGTCTTCTTTGGTCGTTTAGCTTTATTATTAATATTATTCATTTTTACAGTATTTTTTAACTCTTTATTTATATTTCTTTGAATTTTCCGATTTTCCTTATCCAATTCCAATTTTTTCTTATTTTCCTTTCTTAATTGTTCCTGTTGCAGCCATAATGGTGAGGTGATGACAAAAGGTTTCTTTGTTTTTATTTGCTTACATCCCTTTCTTAAAGGTGTCTCTGGCCAATTAAGGTACTCATCAATGGTCACGGTAGTCACGGTTGTATCATGACCGCTACGATCTTGATTTGGCGCTTTTGTACTCGTATTATTAGGTTTATCAAGAACTGGAACAACATCTAAAATACTTAAAACTTCTTCTGAATTCATTATACTCGTAGGATTATTGATTATTAAAAAATCATTTATTGAATTAATGTCAAAATCATTTGACTCATGTTGTAAAGCACAATAGTCTGCATCTGTTTGCGTGGTTTGATCACAAAATTGTTGGTTGGGTTTAATTGTATTTTTTAGTTTATAATATAAATCATATAAACATTGGAAGTCCTCGCTGAGGTCACTAGCTTTAATTTGACCGCTTTCGATTTTCCCAAAAAGCTCTAACTTTTTGTCACCAACTGTTGAACAAAGCATTTCTAAAGCGTTATTTTCAATAGCAACAGTATTATTATCACTGTTTGTTTTTGATGATCTTCCTAAACATTTACTCAAATTAATTTCCAGTTTGTTGAAAGGAAATATACCGCACGCTCTAAACCCGTTCTTAATGGTTTCTGCAGAAATAGTATTTGCCACTACATCATGGAGAAGGGGGGCAAATTTATCCTTAGTCAATGAATCCATTGGGTTGTTTCTCCGCCATTCCAACACCTTGTTGTTCCAACTAGCTTTTATTGGTTTAAATGCAGCGACATCGGCCGGTTGAAGGATCCTGGTAGCATTCGGGTACAATGCTATTAAAATAATTTTAAGTTTAACGCAGAGCTCGCTAACAGCTAAAGTTAAATGAGTAGCATGTCCGTCTACAAACAAAATAATTGGAAATTTTGTACCAAGCTGTACAAGATATGGGTGGAGTACTTTTGAGATATACTCGTAAAATATCTCTTTCGTCATCCATCCATTGTCGCTTACACCCATTCCCCATCCTTTGGGCAAAGACTTGCGAATCTCCTCGGGAACCCGTTTGTGGGGGTAGATCACCATAGGTGAAGTTACAACTCCTGATGCCGAAAATGTAAACATTACGGTCAGATTTAACTTTGCCAATCCCTTGTCTACTTCATATACATTTTTGGACCCTTTCGCAGCAAGTACATTTTTAGTCTTTGGGCATAAAAGAAAATTGGTTTCGTCACCATTAAAAATTCTATTTGGATCATTCATTATTTCCCTATAATTGTTATCGATTAAATATCGTTCAATGCCATCAAACCACGAGAAAATATCGGACACTGCAACTGTGGAACTTGCCGACGAAACTGGGTCCGTTGCTCTGAATGATAATGTTGTGTGACGTTTTAAAAATGCTTGAAACCAGCCTTTACCAGGAATTTTTTCTGGTCCAAAGGGATGAGGTCTATTGGTGTCATTTAAGAACTGCTGGACTGCGTAAAGGACATCTTCCTTCCGTTTAGGAAATCCTTTTTTTTGTGATATTTTTATCCAATCTACAATACGATTTTCTTCTTCAGTGGTTAATACTGTTGCTGGGCCCGGACGAACTTTAGAAAAATTTGAACCTAATCTAAACTGGATTGTAGATCTCGGTATATTGTATAATTTCGCTGCCGCCTTTTTGCTAATTTTACCATTTCTTACATCTCTCAAAGCATTTTGGATTTGATTTTCATCGTAAGAATCTCTTTTCTTTGGCATTTTAAATTCTAAAATAATAAGATACAACTATTGACACTTTTAAAATGTATAATAATTGGCATGTGACAATAATTGTAGTTTCATATAACCCAACTATTGGCACCCTAGTGCCAATAATTAAAACCGATGTTGTTTAGAACTAATTATTGGCACTCTAATTATTTATTATTACGTTAAGTAAAATCATTATATTTAATTAAATTCACTTATTATGGTATGTTTATTTAACGTATTTAAGTATAAAGTTATAAAAATAATATTATATCGATATAAAAAAACCACTTACATTTCCAGCTTTCTAGTCAAACTAAACACTTTTTGGTAGAAAATTTGAGAGTTGCGATGAGAGATGTTTACTCATTGAGGTTTTAAATGCAACTGTTTCGTAAAATCTAATTTGTTTCTGTACAATACAAAGAAAATAAACAATTTACAATACCACATTCTTAAAATAGAATTTAAACAAATGAATTTGAGAGAAATTACTGTAGTTTGCGATGGTGCCAATAACTATATCAAAATAATGGGGTGCCAATAGTTGTAATCACTACGCTAGTTAATAATGTTTCTATCATCTCTCCCCTTTTTCAAAATGGCGATAGTGTATGACGTTTTCCATTTTGTAGGGTAAATTTGATTTTGCCAGATGTTGTTGAAATAATTTGTAATAATATTGATTAGGTTAGGATTAGAGGATACTAATTGTTTGATGATTTTATATGAGATTTTATCATATCCTGGAGCAGTATTATTGGAATTTTTAATAATATCAAGAATTTCAATGTTATTAAATTCTGCAGGATTGATATTAGGTTGAGGTTATTGGAGAGATTAGGAGGAGCTTCAAAGGAGAAAGGAAAATTGTAATTTAGAAAATTGGATTGTTGGATTGTAAGCATCAATCATAAAACTAATAATTCTGATCTTTGGAACAACATCAATAAAATTAAAAATAAAAAGTTGGATTGTTTTTTATTTTTAATTTTATTGATGTTGTTCCAAAGATCAGAATTATTAGTTTTTTCTCCCAACGTCTTAAAAGCCTCTTGTTTTAATACTGTTTTTTGGTATTAAAGTTGGCCTTTTTCTTACTATTTTATAAAATGTGTGTGTTGCTAAGCTACACTTTTAATCCTTGGTGTAAAAGTAGGTATTTTTAATACTATAGGAGAAAAATATTATAGTGAAGACACAATAATATGTATAATGTATATATTACAAGTAAGTACAAATTATGTAATTAAAATTTCAAAATTGAAAGTAATTTTGTTGAAATATTTTGTGAAACTAAGGAGATCATGACTTTTGTTTGGTTTGACTATTGTAAGTGTCAAACCGCCAAGCTATAATTATAATATTTTTCTTGCGAACAAAATGTTTGAATCAGAAGATTTATCAAATTTACCTCCGGATGTGGTTCAAACAGCAAAGGAAATTGTATTAAACCTATTGCCATCAAAATCACGTAAGATTTACGAGTGCGCATATAACCGATTTTTGAAGTGGTGTACTGACAAAAATGTGCAATCTGGATTATATTCAGAAAGCGTTCTATTGGCATACTTTGCCAATTTGTCTACGAAGATGAAAAGTTCGACTCTTTGGGCGCAATCTATAAATCGCCATTGCCAACAATGATCACAAAGGTTTGGCTAGCACATAGAATAGGTCCCTCAATTACCTAGTTAAAAAACCCTAATCCATACGAATCGTTCGTTTAGTAAAAGTTCTGCAAAATTATTTTTTGGAAATCGCACTCAACTCCCAAGGGCCAATATCGGCCATTGCCAACAATGATGACAAAGGTTTGGCTAGCACATAGAATAAGTCCCTCAATTACCTAGTTAGAAAACCTTAATCCATACGAATCGTTCGTTTAGTAAAAGTAAGTTCGTTTAGTAACCATATTCTATGGTTAAGGCCACATTAAATTATAAAAATGGCGTAAACATCGAAAAATATTCCAAATTGCGAGCATTTTTAAAAAAACAGAATGTTGGTTACACAGCAAAAAAATCGAGGGTTCTCGATAAAGCACAAATCGACTTGTTTTTAAATTTTGCTCCCAAAGAGTCGAACTTTTCATCTTCGTAGACAAATTGGCAAAGTATGCCAATAGAACGCTTTCTGAATATAATCCAGATTGCACATTTTTTTCAGTACACCACTTCAAAAATCGGTTATATGCGCACTCGTAAATCTTACGTGATTTTGATGGCAATAGGTTTAATACAATTTCCTTTGCTGTTTGAACCACATCCGGAGGTAAATTTGATAAATCTTCTGATTCAAACATTTTGTTCGCAAGAAAAATATTATAATTATAGCTTGGCAGTTTGACACTTACAATAGTCAAACCAAACAAAAGTCATGATCTCCTTAGTTTCACAAAATATTTCAACAAAATTACTTTCAATTTTGAAATTTTAATTACATAATTTGTACTTACTTGTATAATTAGTTTATAATAAGCATTTCTTCGTTGAAGAAAAAATAGTATGTGTTATTCGGATTAAAAGTGACTTTGTTTGACTCGCAAATATTTGCTTTTGCTCGGCTACGCTGCGCTTCGCCTCGCATGCAAATATAATTGCTCGTCAAACAAAGTATCACTTTTAATCCTAATGACACAATGTACTATTATGATTGATGCTTATTAAAAAAATATTCCAAGATTTTTTCTTTTCTCTTCTGATTGTTAATTTAAGTTTTTGTATAGATTTTTTTAGTTCAATAGCGGTAAAAATGTTTTTGTTTAAATTATAAATTAGTTGTTTGTGTTTTTTTATGTTCCATAGTCTTTGTATAAGATCGTTCCACCAAGGTTTAGGTTTAAAAGTATTTTTACTTGTGATAATAGAAGTATTTTCAGAAATTAATTTTTCTAGGTGTTCTTCAACATTGCATTTATCATTAATAGAATTTAGATCAAAGTCTTTCAATACTTTTGACCAGTTTGTGATTTGTTTTTTTTTTTGATAATAATTTAGTTTAAAGTCAATAAATATTGGGAGATGGTCGCTTCCTAAATTAATGGGATCTACTTTCCATGATAGTTTTTCAATTAGATTGATTGAACACAAAGTAATGTCTAGTGCTGCAGAATTATTTCTGAAAAAATCTTGCCTTGTGTGAGATCCGTCATTTAATAAAAAGACATTATTAGCAGTGATTATATCTGCAATCTTATCACCCACCCTGTCGTAAGTAGGGGTCAATGAACTATCCCAAAGACTATTATGAATATTTATGTCTCCAGCTATTAAACAGTTATCTAGATTCTGAGTAATAAGATGTTCAAATTCATTAATGATTTCCTGAGGTCTAATAACAGAATTATTATAAAAAGATAAGATATTAAAATTAATGTTTTTAAATTTGAGGTTAATTTTGAAAGCTTGAAAACGGATGTAATGAAAATTTAAATCAATAATTCCCCAAGAAATTTTTTTGTGTATTAAAAAACCTACACCGCCAAAACCTGTCATCAGTAACAAGATTATAATTGTTAAAAGTCAAATTACTATTTGGATTTGTCCAGGTTTCAGATAGAATAACGATATCAATATGATTGGATTGTATATAATGGTATAATAGATCTTTATTACTATTTAAACTACGAATGTTAATTTGTAAAATTTTTAAAGGCAACATAATGGAAGAATAAAATGAAAACAAAAACTGGAAAAAGAAAAAGTTTATGTTTTAATAAATTTATTTAATTTAATTTTAAGTGAGTCTAAATTAGCTGGATTTTTATTAAAGTCATCGGAATTATTTAAAAGTGATTTGACGTCATTAAAAATAGAATCTCATTCATTTAATTGATTTTTTAATTCGTTTACTAATTTATTTAGGATTTGAATTTTTCTAGCATCAGAATTCATTAAGTTTTTATTGGTCCAGGCTTGATTTTCAACACAGATATCATTAGCGAAATCTATTTGTTTAGGGACTTTTTGTTGGCTACCATAAAGGTGGCTTTTGGATTCTCTGAAACTAGATTTATTTAAAATCATATGTTCCCTAATTTGTTTTTGCCTATATCTTTCATTACATCTGAAAAAGTTAGTAACATGACCCATTCCACAAAATTTACAAGAATCTTTCATGTCACAATCGTGTTCGTGTTCGTCCTCGATAGTTCTAACACACGTTAGGCATCTATTAATTTTAGATTTACATTTAGAAATTGTATGTCCGTAATTTAGACATTTTTTACAAAATAATGGATTAGGTATGAATACTCTACCTTTAATAAGACATTGTCATATAAAATGACATTGAATGGAATAGTTCCAGACTCAAAAGTAAGTTTAACCAATTCAAGTACCTCAGCTGTTTTAGTGACATTATTCCATTTCATCCTTTCTATTTTTGAGATAGGGTATTTAGATCTAATATTTTCTTGAATTTCTTCATTAGAAAGCCCGATAGGAATGTTCCTGATTATGCCAATAGAAGATGTGAAATTTTTAGGAATGTATGTCGTATAATTATCAAATTTTTTAAAGATATCTGATTTGACACAATTATTTGAGTTTTCAAAATTATTAAAGATAACCTTAGCAACATTTTTGCTAACGCTAGAGATATTTTTGACATTTTTGAAATTATTTATTTTAAGGGCTTTACCTAAAAGAACAATATTTAAATTCTCTTTACTGACAAATACAGTAAATGGGCCATTATCTGATCGGTTATATAGATTAATTTGTTCTGTAGTAACTGACGGCATATTTGAGTTATTCGATGAATCAACAGATAAAGTTGAAGATGATGTGGGAGTTATTACTGTATTTTTCGAATCTGCGACGTGAATTTTATTATTATTATTATTAAGTTTCCTTTTATTTAACATATTGGGGCTTTTATCAAATTCACCGTTTACTATTATTTCATTATTAAAAACTATTTTTGATTTTTTAGTATTTATTTCATCTTCAAAATCAGAGAAATCAGTAGAAGTAAATCGTGGAGGTACAAAGTACTGCGTACAGCAAAAAAGTACTGCGAACTTTGTCCCTCCTTGCTTGTGTTATGTGGATTTATTATTTTGTGGATAGAAAAGACTATGATAAGACTTACCCGACTGATAAAGAACAAACAAATCAAAATAAACTATTAAGATATAATTAAATGAAATACAAATTAATTAAAATTAAAAGAAAATTGTAAAATTTGTAACACTTCACTAAAAAGAGACGCTCACACAATAAAGTTTCGAGAAAGAATGATATTATCATTGTTCAAATCGAAGCTTTTCATATTACTTTAATTTAAATTTTTCGGTTGTCAAAAAACTCCAAAAAAATCGAAATAAAAGTAGAGTTAAAAATATACCGATTCTTTTGATGCGTTCGTTTTGTTGCTCAAAAATTATCCGGATATTTTTTATCCCTTCTCATCAGCGAACACTAGGAGTGAACAAACGGATTATAATATCCCTCCAGACCAGGTGTATCATAAACGTACGGTTTACGAAAACTTTGCTATACTAAGGTGTTCGTAAACGTTACACTAAAACAGTACGAATATAGTACGTAATGTGTACTTTTGTCACATGAGAAGTGAAACAAATTTGCGAAGACTTGTGTATGTATTAGCATGTATAAAAGTGTTCATAATGTGTACGCTTAAACGTAATGTTTACGAACTGCTTAAGCGTAACATTGACGAACGGTTTAGTGCGAATTGCCTCATTTAATTAGAATAAAACAATTTTTTTAAATCAATCTTATCTTTTATTTGTATTTTTCTTCAAATAAGCCGCAACACAAGACACAACGTGCCAAATTTGTTAATTAATCTTTTTCTGAAATGAAATAAAATGTTTCAAACATAGATGAAGTACTTCGAGTATTATTTAAATACCTTTCAAAATATTCATTATAATGATTTTTATATGATATTATGGATATAGTGCTGCTCTTGAATGCCACGAAAAACTAACAATAATTATCAGAAGTTTTTATATTTTCACAATACGACAACTTTAATTTAATTTGTACAAAAAAAAATTGAAACTAAAACAAAGCCGCAATATATAACTGACACTTTGACAGCACTGTGTATAGAGAATGTAAATGTAGCAGTGTATTATAAAAAAAAGCGTTCGTAAACTGTTCGTACGCTGTACATTTTTGCTGTATACATTTTTGCGCCGGGAGGGATTATACGTCAATTACTTATGACCCTAACTTCTTTCCGTTAGATGTTATGTCAAATCCGAGGAAACGACCAAAATGAAACAATAAAAATAAAAATGGAAATTAAACGTCAAACAATTTAATTTATCGTGAAATATTTTTAAACATTATTAATTATAATTTTTGTAGTATTTTAAACTAATTAATATTTCTAGTAAATGTTTATTAATGAAATTGAAATTATTTTAAATTATTAAGTTTCTTCTGCAGAAACAAAAAACAATATTTTTTGACAGATAAAACCGAACAAAAATCTTGTTTTTTTTTGTGATAAATGAGTGCGTTTTATGGCAAAACAAATGCAAATTTTGCAGATTTATGTTGTTCTTGTCATTCAAACTACGAAACAACTACTAAATCTCTACTCCGTA
This sequence comes from Tipula vernalis, assembly GCA_958295665.1. Taxonomy (NCBI): domain Eukaryota; kingdom Metazoa; phylum Arthropoda; class Insecta; order Diptera; family Tipulidae; genus Tipula; species Tipula vernalis. The sequence goes on along the minus strand of OY282558.1, from coordinate 331,033,359 downwards.
TATTCAATGATGTTCAATCGAATACGCTTACAATCTTAAGGACCAGACCCAAGATATCTCGAAACATACTTGTAGTGATTTTTTATTCGCTCCGGATAGCTGCTATCGAGAGCCGTCATTTTTATACGCCTAAATTTAAATTTGACGCGCTATTTATTGGTAAACTAAACTTATTTAACATCAAACTATCATTTTTAATTCAATTATTTAGCGAAAACTTGATATAAAAAATATTTGACTCTACCTATTTATACGGAGCGCTATCCGGAGCCACTTTTCATATGACGGCTCTCGATAGCAGCTATCCGGAGCGAATAAAAAAACACTACAACTATATGGTCCAAAAAGACCGCACCCGAGATAACTCGTCCAGTCACATATTGTACGTTCCATTATGTATTTGCCCGAAATAACTTGTGAAAATAATCTTATAACAATATTATTATTATTATATAATAATATTATTATTTATTTTATTATCTATTTTATTTTTACAACATTATTTGAAAAAAATTCGGTCCTTAAGAGGTTAAAGTCTTCTTTTTTACCAAATTTCAATAATTCACTGGGTTTAATCAAAATTAGAAAAAATCTTATAAGTAACACGTTAAGAAATATCATTTTGTGTAACAAACTCCGCTTGTTTCGCAAATATTCGCCCCTCATTACACACAAAAAAGCATTTCTTAACTGTTTGCAAAAAAGACTATTTCTACATTGACTTTTTATTCCAGAAAACCACGTTAACTTAAGGCGGCGCATATAGAAAGCAGTCTAGTCTAAATTGTCCGAACATAAGCTGCATTTCTTGATGCATAGTGAGCCGGATCAGATCAAAATTTATATGTGAAACAACAACATTTGATGCGGCATTGACTTTTGATCACAAATAATGATCTAAGAATTAGTCCTATTAAAATGTAGTTGAATAATAATTTTAGCTGGGATTTTTTATTCGCTTCCGATAGCTGCTATTGAGAGTCGTCATATAAAAAGTGGCTCCCGATAGCGCTCCATTTACAATAAATTCTTGATATAAGCTACCCATATATTAGCGACTTTTTCTAAAAGCGACTCTCGATTAAAGCAACCTTTTTTGATTCATATTTTTTCGTTAAAAGTCACCATCATTTCGTAGCGATGAATTCAAATAAAAAATCAATTTCTTTGCAAGAAAACCTAAAGATTCTGGAAGATTTGGAAAACAATAAATCATCTAGTGAAATTTTTAAGATATACGGTATAAACAAATCGACACTTTACAAGATAAAACAAAATAAAGAGAAGATTAAAAATTTTGCTACCAATTCAGTTATCCTCCCAAAAACAGTGAAAAGAATTAAAGGTCCCGGGTTTCCAGAGATTGAAAAAAAATTATATACATGGTTTTTAGCAGAGCGTGAAAAAATGAATATGATAAATGATCAGCTACTGAAAATAAAAGCTCTTGATATTCATAAGCAATTGGTATTGAGGCCGTGCCCCGAATACTGTGATAATACCGTGATAAATAATAATTTTTGACATTTACTTGAGAAATTTTCCCCTTCGCAGACATTTTGTATTTTTACTGCCCGAATTCAATAATAATTTTTACGTGATAATTTCCCCGCCTATTTTTTTTAAATAAAATCAAAAATAAAAAATTCGATTGAAATCGTAGCATCTTCCTGCACTTTTCACAATATTTGGGTAAAAACAAGAGATCGTGTACCGCTTGACCTTAGTTAAATCATGAAAATGATACCTATAATTGAAGAGGATGAACATATTCAAAATGTTAGAACCAGCGATAACATGATACCAGCGATTCAATATATGTACATACATATTTACCTGTATAAAATTTTAGGAATCGTATGGTTGATCAATTGTAATAATATTATGAATAATCAAATTATATTTTTTATGTAATATTATATAAAATAATAAGTTCGTTCTTGCTCTTAATGGTTGCTGTGGGTAATAAAAAATTCAAATCTCATTTACTACGAAAATATTTCACATGGATCTCTCAAAATGTAATATAGGGAACGACTGTAATAATTTGGATGAGTGTGTTTTACGCCAAAAATTATTACGTGTGAATATTTAACACGGTATTCGGGTCCGGCCTAGTCAGGGCTTTATAAATAATTTCAAGAAACGCCATGGAATTCGTATGAAAAATTATCTTGTGCAGATGAAGCAATAATTAACAATTTCCAAGAGGCATTCGCAAGACAAATGGAAGAATTAATGTTGGCCCCGGAACAAATTTATAATGCAGACGAAACTGGTTTAGTTATAAAAATTTGGATAATCGGAAAAAACTGCACCGGGAAGGAAAAATTCAAAAGAGTGATGATAATGCCCTGCTGCAATGGAACAAGATCACATAAATTGACTTTAATGATGATTGGAAAATCGGAAAAACCGAGACCATTTAAAAATTGGGACAACATGCTTTATTGTAGTAAGGCATCCAAAAATTCATGGCAAACGACATCACTATTTAAGAATTGGTTTTTCGACCAATTTGTTCCAAGCATACGACATCATTTAAAGGAAAAAAAACTTACCAGAAAAAGCAATTTTACTGATCGATAGTTGTACTGCTCATGGAACACAAACGATGCTAAGGGCGGATGATGGAAATTTTAAAATAATGTTTTTGCCTATTGCCTCCTAATGCCACTGCAATCCATTAGACCATTAGACCAACAAATCATTCAAATGGATGGATGTTCCGATTTCAGTCATTCGATTAGGTTGGAAAGTTCTTATCGACAGAAAGAAGACTTGACATCAACAACTTAAACTTACCCGTAAATCATTTTGATGATGATGATGATTTACCATTGGCCACATTATACAATAATGTTGCTTCTAGTAGTTTATTGTCTAGTGAAAATATAATGGATTGGGCTACGGGTGCAACAGAAAGTTTGTCACGGAATTTTGATGAATCCAACTTAAATGAAGAAGAGAATGATCAAAATACGGAAGGTGAATATGATCTTAATGATGATGATGATAACACCCAAAATATTGATCACAATCTTTTAATAATGTAATTGAATGGTCAGAAAATGAAAACCTTCCAATGAATGATATTTTGAATTTAAGAAGAATTCACAACAAAGCTGTGATGAGAAGATTAATTATTTAACCTAAAGCTTTTTATGAAATCTTTTTAAACTATAGTTATTTTGGGTTTAAATTAGAACATCAAATAATATTCAATGAAATTCTGGAAAATAATTCCTATTATCGTTTAAAGCTACTTTTTTCGTTACAGGCTATTTTAATAAAAAAATTGATTCAGCTCTCTCTGGTCGCTTATATCAAGAATTTACTATAATAGCTAGAGCCAAATATTTTTTATGTCAAGTTTATGCTAAATAATTGAATTAAAAATGATAATTTAATTTGATCAAAATGATAATTTATTTGATAATTTGTTATTGCGCGCTTTTGATATTATTAAAGATGGCTGTGATAATTTGGTTGCATACAAAATAATGACCTCTATTGAGATTGTCGAGTCGATCGATGTCATACGGCGGATGTTCATTCCTAGTGTTCGCTGATGACAAGGGATAAAAAATATGCAGATATTTTTCGAACAAAAAAACGAACCCATTAAAATAAACGGTATTAGCTGTATTTTGTTGAGAAATTTACAACAACAATTGCACGTGACAGGAATTAAATAATTCGTACAAAAAATTTGAGTAATTTAATTCTAGCTCGAACAAGTAAAGTACGTAACTGCTTGAATGAAAAACAGAAGAAATACCAACATAGAATATAAAAATTAAATCGACAAAATATTTCACGGCTTATTCTGTTAAGAAAAAAATAACTCCAAAATAATTCGAATTAATTTTTTCTCAACAAAATACAGCTATTATTTTAACTCTACTTTTATTTGCATTTTTTTGGAGTTTTTTTGACACTCGAAAATTATTTCTTTTATCGGCGTAGAAAAATCCCAAATTTCTGCGAATTGAAAAATTAAAATTAAAATAATATGAAAAGCTCCGATTTCAACAATGATATTAATAAAAAATATTAAAATAATAAAAAGAAAATGTGATGACGTTTAAAATACCAAAATTATACGTCAAATACAAAAACTGTTCACTCATATCATCAAAAAAAATCCGGATATTTTATAAGTGAAGTTAGCGGGGGTAATGGCTGTATGATACTCACTTTTTTTCCCACTTTTTCAGTGACTAGGTAAGACAAACGGAGTGAGATAAAAAATATATATACAAAATATTTGTGAGAGTGAGTGTATACACCATAGATTTGGAAAAAATATAGAAACGTCAAAACAAAAGTGGTAGCTCAACTTTTCTAGCAGTTAATCGAGCAACTATAGCAAAAAAATAATTGGATTTGATTCTTTTTTTTGACATTACATACTTTTTTCTGACATTTCCGAAATATTACAGAAAATATTTGTATTTTGTATACCAAAGAGAATTTATTTGTTTATTTTTAAAATAAATTTAGTAAACAATTTTTCCATTTTTGTTCGCCATTATTGTTGATTTTTTTTCCCCTTTTTTAGATTTTTCTTTTGATACTGAAATACAATTTTGGGTTTGCATTGTTAATTGTTTGCCAAAATATTTGAAACGTGCATTTTTTTGTAAATATAAAAATTAACTTAACATATAAATTATTTCGTTTCAATTAATTGCGGCAGCTAATGCAAATTAATTCAATATATGGTCCAACATAAAAAAAATTTTGATTCTATTTACAAATTTTGTTTATCCGAAACTTCAAAATATTTGCCTATAGTATTGTCTACACTACCCTTCTCTGTTTCGCTTTACTAGTTTTGCAGCACTTTATTGTACTTGAAAAAAAGTGAGTATCATACAGCCATTAGTAACATTTGTCAAAAATATCCGGATATTTTCTGTCAAAAGGCCATCAGTGAACATACGGAGTAGGACTGAAGGAAAATTTGCTCATGATACGAGATAAAATATTGAAATTTGGTGTTTGTTTGTTTTAAGCATTTTGGTGTCGTGTCAAGAGACATGTAGAACATGTCACACCTAAGGTGGGATCCTGAAATCCGGTCGTAAAACCGATATCCGGAGTAAAACCTCCGTATCCGGAGTAAAACCTCCGTATCCGGAGTAAAACCGACCGGGAAAGAAACCGTATCATGAAATTCGGTTCGTAAAAATATTGAGCAAATTTTCGTTCAATGATTATTTTTCAAAGTTGCTACATATTTTGCTATGGAGTTTTTAAAATAATAAATAAAAATAACAAACTTGTGTTTCTTTCACGACTAACTTCAGTTATATTTTTCTTATATTTGTATTAAAATGGCCCAAAACTAATCATTATTATTTTTCAAAAATCCTGAGTAACTGAATAAAAAAAACTCATTCATAAAATCGGACGTTAGGTTTTTCTAAATGACGTTCGCTAATATTTTAGAAGTACAGTCATACCTCGCCTAACGTTGTTAATTGGTTCCGAGAAATCGCGACGTTAGGCGAAACAACGTTATAAGGGGCAAAGGAATTTTAATTTTATCTTTAAGTTTTGGACTTTTGGTTTTCAAAAACACAACCTGAGCATTTGGCGATATCTCATTAAATGTTATATGGATACTGTTATAATGTATATTTTTGAGTGTTACATATATACAGTGAGTCACAGTGAAAATAGTCCACTCCAAAAAATTCATTTTGTTACATTGTCTAAATAATACAGTATACTACATAATATATTTAGGTCAATTTTTACTTTCATATACATGTATACTATTACTTTATTTACGCAAACTTGAAAAGTAACACATATATTTCCTTAAATTTGCTTCGTTGCATAAATGTGTGTTAAACTACATCACAGTCAAAATCGTCCATTTGTTATTTTGTTATATATTTTAAACGAAACCATCCGACTACAACCGACATTTATTTTTTATTTGACAAATTTCAATTTCTCGATCATTCTATTTCAAAAGTTAGTCATGAATAGTTTATTTTTGAACCAAATGGCTCCCACAAAGCAAACATGCGTAGATTTGCGAAAAATTGTTATAAATCATTATAAAAACGGGAAAAGTCAATACGAAATTGCTAAAATAATTTGTAAACCACGAACAACAATTCAAGGAATTATAAACCGTTACAAAAAAAATGGTAGAACCGAAAATAAAAAAAAGAAATCATCAAGAAAAATCTTCAACGATGCCGATGAACGCTGGTTGGTAAGAAAAATCAAAATAAATCCTATGATGAGTGCTCCAAAACTTGCAGTTGAAGCAGAGAAATATTTAAGAAAAACAGCAAATACTGAAACTATACGTAGAATATTGAGGAAGCACGGTTTACATGGTAGAATTGCTCGTAAGAAGCCATTTGTTTCGTAGAAAAATGTAGCTAAACGAAATAAATTTGTCAAAGAGTACCAGGATAAGGATTTTGAATTCTGGAAAACCGTGATTTTCAGTGATGAAAGTAAATATAATATTTATGGAAGTGATGGGCATGTAAACGTGTGGAGAACAGCTAATCAAGAGCTCAAAGAAAAAATATGCGCGGGACAGTCAAATTTGGCGGTGGCAGTGTAATGGTATGAGGGTGTATGTCAGCTGCTGGTGTGGGAAATTTGCATTTTATAGAAGGGAATATGGATAAAATGATGTATTTAAATATTTTAAAAAATAATTTGAAACAAAGTGCTGTCAAACTAGGAATATCGAACAATTATAATTTTTACCAGGACAATGACCCAAAACACACTGCTATAATAGTATGAGAATGGCTACAAAGAAACTGCCCAAACGTTATAAAAACTCCTGTACAATCACCGACTTAAATGTCATAGAGAATTTATGGCACATATTGGAAGTGAATATACGAAAACATACAATTACAGACCAGGAGTTGCTTAAAATCGCACTACAACAAGAATGGGCGAAAATTTCGGTAAATTATACGGAAAATCTAGTAAGATCAATGCCTAGGAGATTGGCAGCTGTTAGGAAAAATAAGGGGCTTCCTACAAAATATTAATTATATAATAAGATTGTAATTGAAATTGGATTTTATATTAAAATTTGAATCGTAATGGTCCACTGGACGATTTTCACTGTGATATGAATTCCAATATTATTTTAGATTTTTTAATTTTTTTTTACTATATTATATTTATATTGCTATAACTGATGTTTCTATCATTCCCGATTGAATTTGAAATAAAATGCTTATTTTTTCGTTTTTGTTGAATTTGAAATTTTGACTGAATTTTAATTATTTCCCCAACAAAATGAGTGGACTTTTTTCACTGTGACTCACTGTATGTATTTTGTATGTATGGCGACGTATGTTTTTTTTTATGTTTTTTTCTCAGTGTTTTTATGCTTTGCTTATTAATTTTTTATTTTTTTTTTTCATTTATGAACAAATAAAAACGACGTTACAACGAAACACAGCGACGAAAGAGCGAGGTTTGTTCGCATTTTACTAACGACGTTATAGCGAAACGACGTTATGAGGGGGGACGTTGTACGGGGTATGACGTATTAAATTATTGTAATAAATATTACTAAAAATTAATCAATGTTTTTTTAACGAATAAACATTTTCGAATTAATTTTTATCATAAAATAATTTTTTGTCTTTGTATAATATTTTTAGAAATAATGTTTTTTATACAAAAATTAGAGAGAGTAAAATCCAAAAAAAAAAAATAAAAAAAAATGTTTTTTTTTATAGTTTTTTCTGATTTTTTTTGTTCTTTTGTTTCGTCCGGATAATAAAAGTTCCGAATAACAGAAGTCCGGATAAACGAAGTTTCACTGTATTTTATTACTATTAAAAATCTGCTCTTACACACATTCCAATAATACACAAACAATGAACAAAACTGTTCAAAAATTAAAAAAACGGAAACTGCACAAGAGAAATGGCAAGAGCGTAAAAATTTTCATTTACCCATTTTTATTTTTTAATTTCTTTGTAAACTATTTTTTAGGCTTAATAAAGGTGTGCGGCTTATATCAGGGTGCGACTAGTTAAAGGTTCCCAAAAAGTTTTAAAATAATTTTTAGTCAAGGAAGTCGCGGCTTATTAGCAGGGTGCATCTTGTAACGGAAAAAGAGGGTACCCTATTTTAACGTCAATCGAATGAAAATATTTTATTGCACTAGTGGTTAATTGTGTGTGTGTTTGGTTGAAAAATATCAATAATAATAAAAATAAATGGATAAACTAAATGTAAATTTAGAAGATTACAATTTGGTGTTTGGCACCATTCAAATTGGTGACAGGAATTAAATAATTCGAACAAAAAATTTGAGTTATTTAATTCGAGCTCGAACAAATAAAATACGTAACTGCCTTGAATGAAAAACAGAAAGAATACAACCTTGAATATAAAAATTAAATCGAAAAAATATTTCGCGGCTTATTCTGTTTAGAAAAAAATAACTCCAAAATAATTCGAATTAATTTTTTCTCAACAAAATACAGCTATTAATAACAGAGCTATAGACCTTTTTCCTCCAAAAAAGTTGACACTAAATTCATCGAAGCCGTAGGACAACCAAATAAGAATTATCGCTGTAGGCTAAATAACTAAGAATTATCGTTTATGGAAACAACATCAAATTAATATAAAAACCTTTCTAAAATTAAGTCTACCGTAAAAATTTAATTTTTTTGCCTAAAACACAGAAAACAAGATATCAACATGACGCTTGCCCTACGCCTTCGGCTGTCAATTTACATCATTTGACGTTTGAGGAAAAAGGTCAATAAGTGACGTGAGATTACTTTCCAATAATAATATTTATAATAATATTTATAATGAATTTAAAATTGAAAAAATTTGCTTTGTTTTTTTTTAGTTTATCTTTATAATCAACTCAATATCCCGCTGTCTACACTATGCAATTCCACTGATATTTTATATCATGATATAAATTTTATCAATGTATGTGTGTGTGTGTATATTATACGCATTTTGAAACTATTAGCAATATATCAGGAGGCTATTTCACGAAAATATATTAGTAAAATATTACGAAATGTCATAAAAAAGTTGTTTTGTTGTGCCATTTGAAATTTTCTCTCATGCTGACAAAATATCTTTTAATACGGAAAGTACAATGCGATTAATCGATTTGTACCGAAAAAATGAAATATTATGGAGGATAACCCATAAAAATTACAAACGGGTCGACATAAAATATTCTATTTTACGAAATATAGCGGACGAAATGGCCGTAAATGTTGAAGACGTTAGAAGAAAACCAAGGAATCTTCGAAATCAAAATGTACAAAATAAAAAATTGGAGCAGAGTAAAAAAAAATCTGGAAGCGCTGTTGTTGACGATAGAAAATCTTGGTATTTTGTATAAGGAAATGAAGTTTTTTGTACGAAGTGGTAGTTCTCAATATTGTACAATTTTCTGAAAAAATTACTTTGACAAATTATTTTTAACCTAACCACAACTGACAAGTGTTAAAAGACAACTAATTTTCTCATAGCATTGAATGTCGTGGTGGCTTGGCGTCTATTGGAGGGGGGGGGGGGGGGGATCAAAGTTGAGTAGATTAATCTACCAGCTCCGTAACCTTCCAGTAGGGTGCGCATCACGTGGGCTCTGGTCTTGTCATTAGGCAGCTACGTGATGGGTACAATTGTGTAAGGGGTAACCTGTTCACAATTCGCAAGTGTACGTACTGCCTCCTCGTGGCAACCACTGGTAACTAAGGCCACTTGGCACATTTTTGGCCATTTGGCACAGGCTAAAGTATGGCGCTAAAGGAGAAAACCTTGACAAAAAACCCTAATCTAAGGTGGAACAGCATATGCCGAAAGATGAATGGCTGATAGGTTAATCAGCCCAAAATATGCGGACTCTGGATACCAAGCACCCTCCAGTTTTATTTAGCCTTCCTGTAGTAAAGCTGGGTGACCTACAGGTGATTTGCAATTCCCAGCAACTCGTAAGAGTAAAATCAAACGGAATACGGGGCAGGAGTAGGAATATACGGGAGTGGGACAACCCTCTCGAGGTCCTTGAGCTCCAATGCTACCGTCTTTCTAGCGCAACTACATGCTGTAGTAAACATCTAGGAGGGAGAGCAATAAGCCCAGATAGTATGTATCACGTACCGGGAGGCAATATTGTCAGGTTCATTAAGAACCTGAATATTGACTGGACGGATAATTAAGCAGGGGCCAGCACAATAGATCTTTTAGGTCGCAGTGCGAAGTGGCTGATCGCCCGCATGGCCCCCCAATTAAAATAATAATAATAATGTCGTGTTTCCCATGAGAACTGCACTAGAACTCGATAAATTTTAATAATAATTCCTTTTATTCTATGTAAACAGAAAAAAATATAAATTCATAAAATGCTAATGTGTAGTTTATTTAACATAAATGCGCATTTTAAGCTGCTACAACAATAAATAATTACAATTACAGCTTATTTTATAGTTACACTTGATAAACCGATGAATTTATCGAGTGTAGTTGCGTGTAATGACGTTAGCAAGAAATAAGAAAATACTGATGAAATAACTGAAGGGGGAATTTTTAAACCTAAAATGTGTATTTGTCAAATGCACTAAATATTCGCACTTTATGAATTTAATTTTTTTCGGTTTACATAGAATAAAAAGAATTTAAAGTTTATCGAGTTCTAGTGCAGTACTCATGGAAAACACGGCTCTAATGGAAAAACGACAAATAACGGAAAAACGACAAATAACGGAAAAACGACAAATTTTTGGAGGAAAACTTTTCGGACGTTTTCCAAAGTACTTGAAAAGACGTTTAAAATGAGCTTTAGTAAAAGTCGTTAGCCTTAAAACTTGCGGAGTTACGATAAAAATAAAATGGTTGTCTCGTTTTTTCGGAGAAAAAATCAGCAATGAAACCAATCGCTTAACCGCAAGAATTTAAATTAAACGTAATCCATTTACAATGTACTCTGCCGTATTAAGAAAAAAAGTCACATTTGCCTTTTTCTAGTTTTTAGTAATTTCAATTTTTCTAGATTTGTTTGCCATGTCTTAATATGAAACTTGACTATTAAGTATCGTGATTTTATGGTATTTGATGAAGGATATTTGGCTTTTTAAAAAACAGAAAATAGATATTTGTTTGCAGAATCCATATGCATCCATATGCCCTTATCACATTTTTCGACTTTTGGCGCTTGTGACTTTTTTTCTTAGCAGATTTTTGAAATTTTTGGACAAAATTTCCTTTTTTCACACTAACTCAAAAACTAAAGAAGATAGCTATGTACAAAATGCAAGAGTACAAAAATTTAGGTTTTTCTTGCAAAAAATTTTATTTTTTTATTTCTCTAGGATGAAACTTAATTGAGATATCACCGTTTTTGAGCATGAGGACCACCTTCCCAGAGCCCTTTAAACTCAAAAATCTAAAAAACGAAGGGTTCAAGAAAATTTTACAGCCCTTGTAGCCCTTAAAATTCCCTGCAAAATGGTTTTTGGAGCGATTAGATATCTTAAAAATTAAAGAAGTTATCGTTAAAAAACCGATCGTGTTTTTCGGTAAAATTTTCGGATTGCTCTCAAACATGCATTTTTTAGATGAAAAATCAATATTTTCTATCGCGAATAACTCGAAAAATATTGATTTACCGGAAAAACTTCGTAGAACCTTTTTTGCTTAGAATTCATCCCTCTCAATTCATCCCTCGATTTCTGCAGTTATTTTGAGTGTAGTAATTTCCGCCCCCGATCCGTCCAAATTTCACGTCATTCGGTTTTGTCCGTAAGAATTCTGAGGTAATAACCTATTTTTACCGTCAAACACTGGACTATATTTGCTAGCAATACGATTGATTAAAAACAAAATTAGCAGAACAAACGAATGCCGTACCGTACCTAAAATAATTTATGCTGTCGCAGCTTTGCCTCAGTCGATGTCGATGGTAACGGCGAAATTTATTAAATAAATAGAATTTTCCCTTTTCCACAATTTATTATAAATTGATTGTTTATTTCAATTTTGACCGTTACACAAATTTGTTCCAAACTTTCCAACATTTATTAAATAAAAAAGTCGTTTATAAAAGTGTGGCGACCGTGCGAAAAGTGTTCCCTAAAATAATAAGAATATTATGTACATAGATCATTTACGAATTTCAGAAGTAATCTTAAAATTTGTGAAACATAGATGAACTTAGATCGGAATATCATACTGGATATTATAATTATTATCTTTCGTTAGAAATAGAATATAATTCATCTCTATAATTTGATAGTTTTAATAAATTCTGAAAATCTTCTTCTTTAATCAAGGATCCGAGATAAATAACAATTGAGTCAAATATTTAAATTTTAAAATTTAGATTGCTTATCAATCAGGCTACCATCGTTACCAATCTTGCGATAGTTGGTCAACTTAATATATTAATTTAGCTAAGGTCTTTTCTACTTAGTAGTTAGTATAATGATGGGCTAAATCGACCTTTCTTGTTAAAAACATACGGGAAAATAAACAAAACAGAAGAAAAGAGACTCGTTTAGCACATCACTAGCTTAGCCGTTATCTAAATATTTGCTTAGTTCCTAATGTCTTGCTGCTATTGCAGTCCCTTGATAAAAGTCCCTTTGGATAAACGATTAATCCAATCATTTATTAAAATCGATGAAAGATTTATTGATGACGAAAAATATTTACCTAAACAATTCCTGTAAGAAATTGAAAGATTATGTAACTTCTACTGCACAGATACACTGAAACAAGATTAACTTTTTAATGTCAAAATTTGCCTTCTCATTTAAGGCAGACAATTTCGAAATAAGAAGGTCATATCAACTAGCCGGTAAGCTGCCTGCCTAAATGAAAATCTGGAGTTGGGGCTAACTTTAACATTAACTTGTTAAATGATTTCATGGCAAATTTAATAATTGCCCAGTTTATTTTAAAATCTTAATATCCGTGCGTGCTGTGCTACGTGACTTTTACTAAAATTTACTAAATAAGCAGAATTTTATTATACATTATTTTATAAAAATATGTAATCAAAACAAATATGCAACATGTTTTTGTAACTAAATACATGCATGCCACCACTATTTTAATTATGTAGATTATGTATACAAATAAATCATAGCGAATAAGCAAATAATACATCACTATTACAAGATGGCAACACTAATTCCAGTGAAGTTCTTAATATAAAAATCCAGTTAGAAAATCCAACATATAATTTAAGCAAAGCTTTTGCTTACCACATTTTTTGTTAATGCACATTTTTTTTTACAATGGAAATGCCTTGATAATGCTATGTAAAGTTCACTAAACTTTTAATGGAAAATTAATTATTATTTCAATACAATAAAAATGATGAAATATTATTTTATTTCAATTGAAAGCCATGTAATAGGGAAAATTAGCTTCAATTGAATGATCCTATCATTTTCACACAAAATTATATTTTCACAAAGTCGAAAGAAAGGTTACCTGAAATTTTCTTTCACATAAATTTAATTTAAATCATAATAATAGTTACCTAGACATTTTTCAAATTTAACTAAAAGATTGTGAATTTTATTAAAATTGAAAACATTTTTTCATGGCGTTTACATTTTTCCACTTAATTTTTTGTATGCAATGGCGTACCACAGAACATCTTCACAAATAGTCATATAAAAATTTTAAAAAAAGTTTAATTTAGAAAACATAAAATATTTACTTTATTATAAATTATAATAGTATTAATATTATAATTAAAATATTCTAAATCTATAGTCACATTACTTTTTAAAGTAAGAATTGTTTGTTTTAAATAGACATTTGAAACCAGTTTGATTTAAAAAGAAATGAAGAAAAAATTCAAAATAAAATTAATTTTTTTTGACAGAAGAATTTTTTTTTATGTATGTATAAAAAAGGGAGGACTGTCGGCATTCGCGCCTTTAATTTGTACACCATATTTTTTTATATTGATAGACAAAAATTCATTTTCTATTCACAATTTAAAACACAAAATTATTCAGAATTATAATATACCTTATATTTTTACAGTGTTTAGACTCATCAAAACAGTAGATTTAATTTAAAACCCGATAGTTTACACAATTTTATATTATTAATTACTATTTTTTCAGACTACTCTCGCCGACCATTTTAATTTTAAATACTAAAAAAATATAATTTTATCGATATGGCTTTTAGGTTAGATTTTTAATTCTAGTACTAGTTGTACTAGATTAGGCTATTTCTCGTGGAAAATGTGATTTTTAAATGTCGATTTTGCTGTTTCTTATTTAAATCCGTAGATCGTCCAGATTTTGATCTGAAATCAGATCGATCTGAAAAAAGAAACAGGTTAGATCAAAAAAATTATCAACTGTCAGGGTAAAAAAAATTTAATTACCTTGCTACCTAGGGAGTTGAGACTGATTTACATTCAAAAAAAATATTATTAGTTATTTATTCACGCATCGACGATTTTACAGAAAAAAGATGAAACTCGACATCTGCAAAAAAAAGCAGACAAGGTTTTTTGGGTTTGTTTCTCGGGTTTCAATTGACTTTTTTAAGCAGAGAATGAATATTTTTTCTCTTTTTGTCTTTATAATTTTTCCTATGTTGTTTCAATTTTTTTGCAGACGTCGATTGTCGTTGAATGTAAATCAGTCTTAACGCGAAAATGTAGTATTGATTTAAAAGTGATTTTTGTTGACAAACGCGAACATTGTAAACGAGACACCGCCAATCGAATTTTAGACGCAGGAATTTGTTGAAACCGAGAAATGATGGAAATAAGCAATATCTTGAAATGAGCTAGCCATCGCCGGGTTCAAATAAAAGGTAAATAATTTGTAATTCTTTAATAAACGAAAATAAATCTTTATTGAAATTCCTTTTAAATAATTCACTAACAGACTCTGAGTTTGTCGACGTGTTTTTCGTTGGCACTCTAAGAAAAATATGGCTGTGTAAAATACAAAAGAAAAAAAAAATAATTAAAATGACGGATTTTATACCGCCTATCTAGTAATGTCAACGATTTGAGTTACGTGAAGTTAGCTAAACTAAAATCAATCTGAGGAATCTGAATATTTTTGCAAATCGAAAAAATCGATCTAATCGCATAAAATCGCATTTTTTTTTAAGATTTACCCCTCACTTTTCTACCAAACTCACTAATACGTAGAAATGTCCATTTTTTTTACTATAAATGACAGCTAAAAATCTAAATACACCATTTAAACTTAACATATTTGTTGTTTACTCGTGGGCTAATATTACTAACAAAAAGATTTTATATGATACAACACAATTATTTTGGTTTTGTCACTTTCTTAATGTGATTTCTATTTTTATTTTAAATTGAAATTATGATCGTTTCGGCTGTTACTCCTTTATCAAATTTCTAACAAATACTAAAAAAAATGAGTATTAATAATAATTAATTTTTTAGATAATTTTGAGATGTGAAAATAATCGAATTAATGCTAATACTAAATTTTTTTAATAATTGGTAATGTTTTTGTTTCATGTCAAAATTTAGCCACAAAATTAAAAAAAAATGCTTTATCTTTGTCACTCTAGTGGATGAGATTTTTTTGTCTTCTTTCGACTTGAAGTCAGTTCAGTCAATTATTCACCGTGGAACACAGGCGTTAGGAATGTGATTCTAGCCTATATCTTTGACCGCTAAATAAATATGGAAAGTATTGCGATGTTCCTTTTAGTATTATAATTTATTTGGCTAAACATGATCTATATAGGTTATAATTTATTCGGCCAAACATGATCTAAAGGTTATAATTTGTTTACTGCACGCAGAAATTCTGCACATCTATTTCCATCATCCTGCTGGAAACAGATGTGAAGAATTTCTGCATGCTTTCAGCCGGATACAAAAAATGTCCTCTGCATTTTTATACGACCGGCAGCCTGACTACAAGTTGATAAGACATGTGACATTTAACTTCTTTTATATTTTCTCGTGATTACGAATAATTGAGAGAAGTAGTGTTTTTTATTTTATTTCACCAACAATAATGTATAAAATTGAATTTAAAAAAAAAACAATTGACATTTACAGTTTAAGCATCCTCTTTAATCTGACTACGTAAATTGCGCAGCCTAACTTTATTTGCTGCATTTTAATCAGACGAAATGCGCAGCTTTGGTTGCAAATCTTAATTTTTTACCGAGTTTTTGCATAAACTGCGCAGCAGTTAAATTCTTGACCGCAAGGACATTGAACTGCATGTAGCACACGTGTTTTGAATGCAGATCTGCGTTCGTCACTGCATGCAGAAATTCTACACATCTGAATCTAGCATTAGGAAATACTAGTTTTTTATATGGAATGAAATACATGTATTCTGCATTTCAAGCAGAATTCTGCAAGTTGAATCTATAATGCTGATCTATAATGATTCTGCTTGCAACGTAAATTCTGCAAGTTCTCTCTATTTCTAATTTTGCTACGAATCAGTAGGCTACATTACGTAAAAGAAAACAAATCTAGTACAATTTGTTTACTTTTAATATGTACCCCAAACACGTAAGCGGCGCTCTACGCCTGATTTCGCTGCTCTTCGCCTTTATGATTTTTTGCAACCACAGACGCCGCTAATTTATAGCCGATTTAGACGTACCAACATTTTTTCCCCAACAAAAAATGAAGATATTAGTATATTACGATTTTCATTTGTAAGACAAGAACAAAAAAATAATCCAACAAAATTTTGTTGGGTTTTTTTTTCTTATTTTTTTCAAACAATGTTACTATAAAAACAAATTTGACTATAAAATATACTCGACCCGAGTATATTTTATAGTAACAAACAACAACAAACACAATAAAAATGGCGATTTGAGAAATTTTTATAGCGCTTTATTTTATTTTTTAAAAATTTTAGTAATAAAATAAATTTACGTTCGAAAATTATTCATTTCACGCGGAAAACCCATAATTTTGCCAAATAAACTAGTATCACCGCGGTATTTATCAAAAATTATATCGTCGATTTTATACCGCCAAAAAATTATGGTATGACGAGTTTTTGTTGTACATATATACTTTTCTCTTTTTATCGCGTGTACATTTTTTTGTATTGCGTGTAGCTCTAAGTGCCAACAAAAAAAATGTTGGAAAAAAATGTTGGTACATCTAAAGCGGCTATTAGCTGTATTTGTTGAGAAATTTACAACAACAAAAAATGTATTTCTCATATGACCATTTGGATGTAAAATTCAGATAAAATTAGAGGTTTCCAAGCATTTACTTTAAAAACAACAACAATAAATATAAATGTCATTCATCGCCTCAAAAAATACAAACTTTGCCTGTTTGACGCCGCTTTATGTGTTCACTCTTTTGGAAATGCATGTATTCTAATTTAACGCGTATTGTGGTATAATTTTTAAAAATGACATTTCATTTGCCAATTTACAACAACAATGCTATATAACGAATTCAAATTAGGAATTCGTCGAATTCCTTCTAACTTGACAGAATTCAAACATGATATTCATCATTTAGTTTGCCTACTTTACGCTGAGTACGCTAGAGCACATTTTTTTAAGTTCTATAGGTTGGCTATGTGAAATTTATTATTATTTTGACTATTTATTTGAGAATTAAAAGTATAAAAAATATTTATTACATAAGCTAAATGTAAACAAACCCACATATCAATATTTTATTCGCGAAATAAAATGTATTTCGCCACAAAAAAAATTTAAAATGCTGTCAACCTTTGAAAACCAATCGAATTCCAAACATTGAATTCCTTTACGATTTATTTGACCAAATTTGAATTCCAATTTCAATTCCAATTCCTTGGCCAAATGAAATGTCACTTATGTATGAAATAAATATCACAAAAAAAAATTCTGGTTGTCAAAAAAACGCTCATGTAGTTCAGCCAAATTTCTACCGGCAGCGCTGCTAGTAAAAATTCTACTCATGTCTTGACAGCATATGCTTGGAATTTTTAGATTCAGTTAATGAGGAAGAGTTAACCTCAAATGAAGGTGCTATATCACAAAAGTAAGAATGAATATTGAATATCTTATGTAATAATGCATTACACCTAACCTAAAAATATTGTTAAACATCAAATTGTCACTTTAAGCCTGTATTCCATGAGAAGAATTGACTGACAGTAAAAAAAAAACGAAAAGAGAAAAATAATCTGATGCTCCGTATAAGAGACAAAGCCAACGTTTTTTCTTTATAGAAAAACAATTTTGCTGTAAAATAAAAAATAAAATATAAAACGTTGTCCTTGGTTCTTATAGCGGTATCAGATTGTTTTTCTCTTTTCGTTTTTTTTGACTGTCAGTCAATTTTTCTCATGGAATACAGAGCTTAACCACTAACGAATTCTTATGCTGGAAACACATGAGCAGAATTTCTCCCAGCAGCGCTACCGGCGGAAATGCAGGTGAACTACATGAGGGTTGTTTTTGACAAACAGAATATTTTTTAGTGACATTTGTTTGATACATATTTAATTTTAATGTGTACAAAATTTTTAAGTGAATGATGCGTTATTTTGTCACAAATTCATTAATTTTTATCCTCCATTTTGGCACTTGTCACGCAAAACTTATTTCCTGTCAACAAATTAAAGAAACTGATTGGAAAAAATAAAAAGTACACAAATTGTACTAGATTTGTTTTCTTTTACGTAATGTAGCCTACTGTTTCGCAGCAAAATTAGAAATAGGGGTAGATGCTCGATACGTTATACCAAGCAAACTAGCAAGTTTGAGCTGAAAATGACATTTTGCTATGCTCGTACGTTTTTACGACTTCCTAGCAAGCATAAAATTAAAAAATGTTGCGAGTGACTTTTTGAACTCGCAAAAAAATAATTTGAATGAGATATCAATTGGTCAATTGTTAAGGAGGTATTTAAATTAAAATTATATATAAATCAATTTTAGGGAAATTACAGAAAACAAATAATCAAAAATACTTGTTACTGTGTTCCCACTTCCCAGCACATTAGTAAATCACTGTGTTCCATTGGAAACAGTTTGCTACTGCCAAGTACTTGTGAGTAGATGTTCAATGGAACGCAAATTTTTGTGACAGTAGTAAAATATAACCTCAACTTTAAATAAAACTGCTAGATTTTAATAAAAAATACGTTGATCTATTAATATTAATAAGTAATAAAACATTAAACAACAAAATAATTAAAATATTTTTACGATTTAACAATTGCACGTCGTATCACAAACATAAACAATTTTTTTTTGTTTTTAACCCTAAACGAACCAACATATTTTTGTTATGTCAGTAAATTCAAATTATAATCAAATAATTTACGAAAAAATTTTCAGAGAATGATTAGATGTCAAGTACGTTGTATGGAAATATTTCAAAATAAAATACATACAAGTTTATAACTAAATTAACTTTATTTTTAAAATCGATGCATTTATCAAACGAGCCAAAAAGGCAAATTTTGGTTGGGGTAAAAAAAAATAAAAAATTAGGGTTAAATAATGACGTTTCACACAACCAAAATTGGTATACAGCCATCTATTAGAATTTTTTTAACTAAAATCCCTCTTTCGTTAGTTGTATGCGTAACTACTTCTAACAACTACACCATCACTTGAGCATGAGTAGTTGCGAGTAGATACAAGTACTTGTGAGTAGTTTGCTAACGCCAATGGACCACGCTTAATGCGTGAGATCTGTGGTTTTGATAAATATTTTACACGAACTCTCATTGTGTAATTTTTTTTTCGGGCTTGCAATATTTTCAGGAAGTTCATTATTTATCCCTCACCGAAGGTCGTCCTACGATTTATTATTTTGATACCTACTTATGTTTTGCTTAATTTATTTTTATAAAATAATTCCAAGTGGAAAGGCGAAAGTAAAATACGTACTGAAATACATATAATAATAGTTAATTTTGTGGTTATGTTTATTTAAATGTCATTATATAATTCAGCAATGTGCTGAAAATTAAGTAATATGGCGGATTTGCTAGATGTATTGAAAATGTCATTTCTAGCTAATTCAAAAAGGGGGCGCAAATCCGCCATCTTTAACCATCGCAATTTGTTAACTTGCGATACGTACGAGCATCTACCCCATAGACAACTTGCAGAATTCTGCGCGATGCAGCCGAAGTTTTGCTCATACTAGCTGCCTGTCAGTTTTTTTGTATAAGCTTAAACTACGCAGCAGCTGAATTCTTGACCGCATCCGTATTCTACAAATCATGAAGAATTCTGGGGGCGGGGATGAAGGAGGTACTAATTTTAACATATTCGACTCTTCGAATCCAATTCTCGAATGAGAAAATAACAATCCAATTCTTCGAATAATCGAATATGTACTTTCGAATCGAATTCCAAATAGCTCCTCTGCGTGTTGTCTCTATTTCTAAAGGTGGATCCGCACGACGTGTTTTTACAAGTACTTTTACAAATGTGTTAACATTTGTGACAATTTTTTATGGCCACATGTTGTATTTTTGCTTTTGTGATTACATATGTTTCCTGACATACAGTTTGTCAAGAATGAGTTTACACATTAAAAATAAATTCAATTTTCCATGTTAAGTAGGAAAAAATATTATTTTTTATTTCTGTTTATTTATTTTTTTGTAAACAGTTATATTTACGTATAGCTTTTAAAGAGTATTCGGTAGGCTATATTACGTAAAAGAAATCAAATCTAGTACAATTTGTACATTTTATTTTTTTCCATCAATTTCTTAAATTCGTTAACAGAAAATAATTTTTGTTTGGCAATTCCCATAATGGAGGTACAAACGAATCAATTTAGGATAAAATAAGGCATCAGTCATATAAAAAAATAGTATAATAAAATTAAATATGTATACAGTTATACCCCGTACAACGTCCCCCCTCATAACGTCGTTTCGCTGTAACGTCGTTAGTAAAATGCGAACAAACCTCGCTCTATCGTCGCTGTGTTTCGTTGTAACGTCGTTTAAAATAATAAGCAAAGCAAAAAACACTGAGAAAATAGCAAAAAACATAAAAACAAAAAACAATGAAATTTTCTCTTCTATTCGTCTACATATATTCTTTGCCCCTTATAACGTCGTTGTTTCGCCTAACGTCGGAACCAATTAACAACGTTAGGCGGGGTATGACTGTTACTAAAGATACATGTTAAACCGAAAGTGATCTGACTGAAAACGTCCGAGATAAATTCAACATGTAAACGGTAACTTGACTGAAAGTTATCTGAAAGTAGTCTGAGTTCGGTCAACTTAAATTTGGTTGGTTGAGTCACTTTGTGTGAATTGACAGATTTTTTCATACTGTTAAAAAGGCAAAAGGTTTTTATACATTTTTGAAGTGGTTTTTAAATTATTTTTAATAATTTAAATGTAATTTTAGAACAAAGTGGCATTTGAACTGTCAGCTCAGATCAAATAAAGAAGCCCCATGTAACCAGCAACCCAAATTTTCAGTCAGATCACTTTCAGATAAAACTCAGTCAGATCACTTTCGGTTTAACATGTATCTTTAGTATGTATATCAAATAGATTTGCAACAAATAGAAACTGTTTTCAGCATAGCATAGATCACTAAAAAAAATAATTTAAGGTTATTTCTAATAGAATAAAGAAAAAAAAAATAATAAGTTGGCATATAACATGTTAATTTAGTTCTAAAACTTTTGATAAAAATTGTAGTATAAGTACATGACAAACTACAGATATTTTTTGCATGCATATTAGGAAGATTTTTAATGACAGAACTAAATACCCCAAATTTAAGCTTTTAATATTAAGAAAAATGTATTTCAATTAAATAGTACAGTATATGAATTATTTATTTAGATTTAAATCCAATTGTATTGAACAATTTATCCTTTGCAATTTGAGCCATGAGACCATGAATCAATTCTATCGACGCCCGACTACAATCTCTAGTCGCCTTTGAAAGTCGATCTTCCGTACGCTTCTCATTTGGATCGCCACCACTTACAACAAATGTTCCTCGACCCAAAGAAGTTTCACTCTGTTCTAGTTTTTCGGACAAATCGAATATTTGTCCAGTAGTATACTCAGTGTTACTCAATAACCCAGAACTTCCTAAAGTATTAACCCAATATTTGTTCCACAATGAATCTAATAACTTGCGATCGAGTGATGACTTGAAGTAGCTAACCTCTAATGGATAATATTGTTTACAATGTACTCCAAAATCCTCAATCTTATTCAACGGTATAGTTTGATATTCAGAAGGTTCTTCATTTGGAGGTTTATATCCTTTAGGGTATGTTCTAAATGCACCTAAACATACTTTTCCAGCGGAAACAGTTCTAACAGGATCAACAACAATAGCAACGAATGGTTCTTGGAAATTCTGATTTAACATTTGTGTTGATACATCAATACCAGACAACCAGCAACCATAACCGGGATGACTGTGGTACCAACCAATGGCGTTTTCAAGACGTCCAACTTCTTTAGCCGATTCGATATATGCAGTCATATATTCGTATGCTTGAGATTGAGCGTTTACGCGAGTCTCTGTTCCCTCGACAGGCAAAGCAAATGCATCCATCACAACCATTGTATTATCCTCGACTTTTCCCAATAATAAACCCATAATTTCCAGTGGGCCACCTGATCTGGCGTGCATCACCATCTTTAAAAGGGCCAATGCAGATATCTTAATCTCCTTAAAGAAATGTGGATCCTTTTCCCATGGCCGTGCAGTCAAAATTTGTTGTTGTTGCGCAGCATCATACTTGAATATTTCATCACGAGCTGGAATTGTTTCGATATTGTTCTCCATTTCCCAAGTTTTACGGGCCATTTCCGAGTCTGATGATGAATCAGCCATTTCTTATCGAATATTTATTAAAATTCTACTTTTTATTAGTATTTTTCAGAAGACAATCTTTTCTAATGTTTTGCCTTTGTTTTAAGGTTATGTGCTTTATTTTCTGTCAAATGGTTTTATGGTAAAAATTTGGTTTCGTTCAGTTGCCATTCAGTTTGTTTGATCGATAATCGAAACGGTTTATCGATAAGCTTTTAAAGAGATTTTAGCTAATTTCTCTGTTTAGTATTTTAAATTAATTATTTTATATAAACAAATTAATAACTCCTTAAAATGGCATCACCATGCGAAAAAGCTAATGAAGCTGATGTTATGGCAATGAATAAAAAGATAACGGAACTTAAAAAGAAAATACTGCTTTCCGGTATTAAAATCTTGATAAATTAATTTCATAACATATATGTAAACTATAAATTTAATCGATTCTTTTCAGAGGGTCAGAAGAAAGCATACACGGAAGAATGGAAGGAAGAAAAGAAGAATAACACGGACTCAATTATAGGCTTGAAAAAGGAGATTAAAGAGCTTCACAGCCAACTGGCTGATTTAAACCGATCGAACTACCGAAAAACCCAAAAACCAGCCAAAGAAGTTCTCCGTAAAATATCGTTTCCCGTCGGAGCCAAGAATGCTGAAGAAGCGATCAAAATTCTTGATTTAAAATTAATTGATATGAAAAAACAAATGGACTTGGTACACGATAAGTATCTCAAACGGCAAAAATATTTTAATCAACTGGTTGAAAAGTATCACATTTTAGTGGCTTACAAAAATCAGAGTGAGGATGTGAACACAAATAGTTCTGAAACCGTTGAGGAGGATGATAACAGGAAATTAATTTGCCGATTGGAAAACGAAATTCATCGGACTACTGTACAATGGATGGAAGCCGAACATATTCGTAAAAAGTATCGTTCTATAAAAGCGTCGTTGATGAATGATTCCGAAAAGTTTGAAAGTTCTTTGATTGAATTAGAGGAGGCTATTTCAGACCAGCAAATTGAAATAAACCGATTAGAAGTATTTGAAATAATCATAAAATAGATAATTTGTAACAAAAATCTTTCTATCATTTAGGAAATTAATAGAGAAGCACTTCAAATGCGTGATGCAACAAAAATGATTCTGCAACGACAAGAGCAATCAGCTAACAGTTCAAACCGTGCAAGAGATCGCCAAGCTATGGATTTTCGCCGTTTAGTAGAAGAACGTAAAATTGAACTCGAAAGATTAGAACGTAAAATATTTTCGTCTGGTAAAACGGGTTTGGTTCACCAAGACAGTATTGGATCGAGTTCAGGTGATCAGCAAACTGGGAAAACTGATCGGGACGATTCTAACTCTCAAATGAAAGAAACTAATGAAATGGAAGTGATTTTCAGAAAATTAATGGAAACTACTGGAGCTACGGCTCCTGCTGAAGTATTAACTAGGTTTTTGGCCCAGCGTGAGGCTACTTCAAGATTGAATTATTTGCGAACATCAACCGAGGCAGAAAAGAAACATCTTGAATTACATCGTGATTCATTGAATTCACAATTGGAAGCGTTTAAATTTGCAGACATCAAAGAAAATGAAGTGTAGGTTTAATATTTACGAATTCTTTGGAATATAGCTAATCCTTTGCTTTATTTAGGAACCAAGAAGAAGTGGAAAAAATGAAGAACGACATAAAAGAAGAATTTCAGAAAAGCGAAATTTATGAAATGGATGAGCAGCGGACAAATGATGTTATTAAGTCAATACGTGATTCTTTAGTTGAGCTGTTTTTAAAACTTCAAGAAATCGATGAGTCGTTATTGGACCCAGCTACTGTAGCAAAACGCAAAGGCGAACGTTATGCCGAATATAATGACTTGGTATTAGGAAATATTTCTAATGATGAACTGTTAAAAATTCTAGAAGAAAAATTGAGATTTGGCCTCGTGCAAAGTGGTGGTTTAGCAGTTGAAACTGATAGCGGAGTTTCAGAAGACGAACTATTATCGGACGGTAGCAAATTATTGGCTGATGAATTGAGTGTCCCAATTCCAACGCCATCATCAGCCGCAACATATCTTATTGATGAGAAGGAAAAACCGTCGCCTTACCCGTTGTGTTATATAAACTTAATTACTGGAAGAGCAACTGGACAGGTAGCCTCTTCTACATCTCCGGGACAAAATGCGCAAATAATACAATCAGAAGATGAAGGTGAAGTACCTTCTCGTGGATATTTAAAACGACAAGCTCATTTAATTATTGAAGCGAAGGCTAGGCGGAAAGGCTTCCGCGCACCTGCTGCCAGGAGAAAATAAAATAATAATATTTCATTGCTAGTCGATAGTAGTTTTAGATATGTATGTACATATTAGAAAATGAAAATTCGTTGTAAAATGAATTCCACGGTTTCTATTAATATCGATAATTACCGATGTGCCACTATATTTTTAGCACAACAGTTTTTAGTTTTTGTTACTTGAAGGCAACCAAATAAAAAGTAAACAAAACAATATGACTTTGACACATGGAGTTCTTTTTTGGTAGCAACAATAATTTAAAATGTTTTTAAAATTTATAAATAAAACTTTAAAATATCGTCTGTTGTGTAATAATTTATATAAAAATCATTTCTCTTCAAGCATTAACGAACTTCCGAACAGCAAAAATATAGAAAATCTTTATGAAAAACATAAAAATCAAATTTATTTTAGTTCTGTGCTACAGAAAGAAATTGAACTTCTGAGTTATAAAAAACGTGTTATTGTAGAAAATATATACGAGAAGTTAGAAAAACAACAAAAGGAGATCGAAAGTAAAGTGAAACCCTTTCCAATTGCACTAAAGTATTTGAATGAATCCGGTGAAAGTGATTTAACGAAGCTAGATCAAGATGATACATCTGAAGAAGTGCAAAATATTTACAGGGAAATGAAGTTAAATTTGGAAAATATTTCCATAATGCAAAGTGAAATTGGAAAGGGTGATGATCATGGAAAGAGAGAGCAGCATACTTGGATGCAAGATTACGAATATTTCGAAGAGGAAGAAGGAAATTTTTACTCAGAATATGGGACGCCGGATCCCTGTATCGCCGTGTCAAAAATACCTTGTGGTGGTTGTGGCGCAGTACTGCATTGCGCCGACACTAGTCTACCTGGATATATATCTAGCGAAATTTATAAAAATCGTACAATAGATGAATTAAAAACTATAATTTGCCAAAGATGTCACTTCCTAAAAAATTACAACACAGCAATAAATGTAAGAGTAATGCCCGATGATTATATAAACATCGTATCGTCAATAAAAGATAAAATAGCTTTAGCAGTTTTAGTAGTTGATCTACTCGATTTTCCTTGTTCTATTTGGCCAGAAATAATGGGTATTCTCGGAACAAAACGACCCATATTTCTAATCGGAAATAAAGTAGATTTATTGCCAAAAGACTCGAAAAATTACCTCGACCATATTAAGAAATGTTTATTAAAAGGTGCTATTGAACACGGGCTTTCTGAATCTAATATAGTACACGTTGGTCTTATCTCGGCTACTACGGGATATGGAGTAGAACAGCTGATTACACAACTGCACAATAAATGGGGAACGAGGGGTGACGTTTATCTCGTGGGTTGTACCAATGTTGGAAAAAGTTCACTCTTTAACGCATTATTAGGTTCAGATTATTGTAAAGTTCAAGCAAGTGATTTAATTCAGCGAGCAACAGCGAGTCCTTGGCCAGGTACAACGTTACGCCTCTTGAAATTTCCAATTCTACGACCATCCGACATGAGACTCTACGTCCGTACGCAAAGACTAATATCGGAACGAGTACAGGCACAGCAAGAAGATAAATTGCGCAAAACACAAGCCAAACAAACTGGAAATAAAAAATTTGCCACACTAATCGGTCATATTGGAAAAACGTTTTTACCGCCACGGGAAGATGTCTCCGATCCATTTTCATATAGAGGTGAAGCTACAGGAGAGGTTCCAGTGTTGACATTAAATGAAAACGACAAAGAGTATATTAAAAGCAAGTGGTGCTACGATACGCCCGGAGTGATGCAAATGGACCAGGTTTTAAATATATTGACGACTGATGAGCTCATGAAAGTAATTCCCAAAGAAATGATATTACCGCGAACTTTTATGCTAAAACCAAATATGTCACTATTATTAGCTGGACTTGGTCGATTTGATTTCTTAAACGGAAATTGCTCTATTCGAATCGTTATTTTTTCGTCTTCCAGCCTTCCCGTTACAATTTGCAACACAGAATTTGCATCAGAAATATACGATGATTTTTTGGGTACTGAAGTTCTGGGGGTTCCAATAGATAGCGGCGATCGATTAAATTCATGGCCTGGTTTGGAAAGTTCAAATGAAATTGAAATTTCTGGAGTGGACCCAAATATATTAGCATGCGATGTTGTACTTTCCTCAGCTGGATGGTTAGGTCTAAATATTCCAAAAAATGAAAGTATAAAAATTAAAATTTGGACACCACACAAAAGAGGAGTTTATATTCGTGATCCTGCACTCATCCAATATGCCCTCAAACTTAAAGGAAAGAAAATACGACGTTCGCTCGCCTACACCAAAGGAACATCTTTCATAAAAACATAGATTTAGTTCCCTATAAAACATTTTAATTAAATACGCTTGTAAGCATTTGTAAAATAAAAGATTTTTACTTAGGTATTTATTTATTTTATTTGCTAAAAACAACATACTGAAAATTTAAAAAATCTACAATAATACTGTTTGGACATCTCATCTGTAGTGACAGGTCATTCCACAGTTCCAGTTCTCTAACAAAAAACATTTCTGTAATTTAGCAAATTGTAACTTCTCAGATTGAGGCTTCTAGGCTTCTTATACTTAATTAGCTTATAAATGTAAAGTCAAATTCTAAAATTAATAAATTCTTACAAAGAACATCCCAATGATGACAACATTTCATTCCCCTTCTCTTATTATGAGCTATTATGAAATTATACGATGCGATTTTTTTGCGATAATATCGAAAATTTTCCTATTATGAAACTAAAAAAGTTGGCAACCACGCTTTATTTTCGATAAAGTCGAACAATATGCGACTGCTCTTGAGGTGAATTTTGTTCAGGACGGTTTCGAGCTGGGGCATGAACATTCACAAATTTGATGTTAAAGTGACTTCCATGAAACCTGGCGGCAGAGCATCTTTCCGGCAGTAGCTTGTGCCTTCCGGCGGGGTTTTGGCTGGGCTTCTCGGCTATTCGGCCTTAATTAGTTCATCCACACCTGCTTACCTTATCTGTAACAGTGTTAGCTCGAACATGTTCTCGAAAACTACCTTTCAATGATTTTTCCGATGTTATACTGCTCATCTTGAAATGTCCTATCCAATTTCCAGCATTCGGCATCGGCCATGCTTGGAGCTTGCATTTTCAGGGTATTTTCGAATTGGGCTCACAAATGCCGCATCTTCTGACATGTGTCTCGATGTCGCTGTCAATTCCATACCAGTAAACTTTCCTTCGCGGTAACTGCTACATGTTTGCTTTTCCTTGGTGGCATAGTTTAAATGAGCCCCGCACAGTTTAAATGGGGTTATAATCGATGCGCCATAAAAAGCACAGTCTTCTGCTAACGAAAGCGACGTTAATGATTACACTGCTTTGTAGACGATTGGCAGAGTGGACAGGAACTTCTTTTTTGGATATAAACACTGTCAGCAAAGCCTAGTGATCGGTACGTAGCTCGAACTTCCGGCCGTAGATACAACGATGAAATTTTTAAGCGGGAACACCAGCGCAAGAACTTCTCGCTGGTTCTGCACATAGGTGTTTTCGCCCTTGGTAAATGCTGCATACACAATTTGGAGTTCGGAACCATCTATGAATTTGTGCATCAAATGGCCCTCCTAGGTCGTTCAGTCCCTCGATAAACTTGTCATACCAACTAATGACTCCGAGAAAAGGACGAAGCATTGAGATATTCATTGGCGCCGGCCATTGCTGAGTTACCCAGATATTGGCATTGTCGGAGCGCAACTCAATAGCGTCGATAATATGGGCCAAGTAGCTGATCGGCTTCTGGTCAGAAGAACATTTGAGATGGTCCTGGATGCTGCCGAGGACAGAGAATAGCTTCCAAGCCACAATGATATCGTCGAGACATAAAAATTGTAAATGTCACCAAGCATCGTGTCGTTCAGCTGTTGGAAGATGCCTGCTGAGGTTTTCATTCCGCGCTGGAAGCGTTTGACTTGGAAAAGTGCTACATGCGTATTGATCATCATGAGCTTCTTGGCAACTGTGCAATCTACGAATTCAGCAAAAATGTCAGCAAATATCAGCAGAGTTGAGCCCTGTCGAGTAGTCGGCTGTCAAAGGAGTATCTAATTTTTTCTTTCTGACAGCAACAATAAGGGCTGCTGACTTAGCATATTCAGTCGGTTGAATCACTCCTAAAAATTGCAACCTTTGCGACTCGTCTTATAATGCTTATGCAGCTAAGTAAGGTACTGGAAGCTGACGGCAAAAGGTCATCTTTGCTTCTGGTTTCAGTTTAACTGACACTTTCATCTGGTTAACCTGTTTCGACAAAGTATTGTACCATCAGCATAAATAGACTGAAAAAAATTATGAGTAAAATCCCCTACTTTTTACGTACTTTCTAATCATAGGCGTTTTTGAGACAACAAGAAATTCTGGTTATATATATTTTAAAAAATGTCATTTCTTTGTCAACAAACCAATACTGATTGGCATCAGGTTTAAAAACAAACGGGCGAATATGTATTTCACAATTATTTTGAAATATGCGACTAGCATAGTGTGAAGTGTTTGATTCCACACTCTGGCAGATTGCTTAAGACCATATAAACTCTTATTGAGTAAACAAACATGATTTTTTTTACCTTATATTCCACATATAATCGGGCGGTTGCTTCATGTAAATTTTTTCTTTTAGTTCACCATTAAGGAAAGCCGATTTCGCGTCGAAATGTTGAATACTTTCAAATTATTTTTTACGTCACCGATGGCAATTTGCCGATTTTTTGCTGTGCAAATTTCACTTCTAACATTGATAAAATGAACTTTAAAACCTTTGTTTGTAAATTGTTTCACCCAAATGAGATTTCCACCAATATCTGGTACAAACAAAACATCACACAGCTTTACTTTTGAAGAATCCTCGTTATTATTACGAAATCGATGATCACTGTCCTACGACCGGATGATATCATTTCATCTCCATTTGCCACTAAGACTTTTCTGATGTATCGAATCAAACGAAGTATAATTTTGCTTTCGGCAACTAATGTGACAGGTGGCACCAGAGTCCAGGATCCATCCATCCCATTTTCCAACAACAAACAGGAATTCTGAACTTGACATACGATTTTGATCAACTAGGTTTGCATTATTTTTATCCTTTTTATTTTGAAGTCATTTTGTAAACTTATAGCAATCTTTTCGCACATGACCTTCCTTTTTGCAAAACAAACAAGTGATTGATTTCGAACTATGGTATGTACCATTTTGTTTGCTGAAACACGTAATGCCACTGAATCATCGTTTTTATCGTCTCTTTGTCGCCGACGTCGATATTATTCTATTTTTGCACGAACGAACGATGAGGTTAATTCTTCTTCTTTACGTGCTTCTAAAGCTGTGATTAGACTATCGTACGAACTTGGCAATGAACCTAATAATGTAGCACTCATTAAAAATTCCGGTTTTATATCATTCTAATAGTTTTTGAAATAATTCATTTAATTTTGTCACATGTTGTTCGATGTCACCGTTTTCATCAGTCCGTTGGTTCATATTTGCAGGTGCAAGGTGAATCTTTTTTTTGAAAATCTTTAAGTGATTCCCATGCGTCTTTAGCACTTTTACATGAACAACAATTCTGCAATTAATTGTCTTCAATTGTTAACACGATTGTTGCAAAAGCTTTTTCATTTGAGTTTTTCCATATGTCTGTAACCGGTGATGGTGCATATTCCGAAGTTACACTCCAGATATCTTTCTATCTTAATACCATCTCAACATAAAAACGCCAATTAAAATAATTTTCATTATTTAATTTCGCGACACTATATTTTTCTATTGATGCACTTGTTATTGATAATCAACAATTTTTACTACAAATATTTCACAAATTGTTTATTTTTATTTCCACGAAATCCATAAAAAATGTGAAAAAATATGTGTTTTATTTAATATATAGGCCCATAACCTACTAGTAGAGCTTAGTTGATGGTGGATACAGATAACAGATAATTAGATTAAACACGATTTATATTTATATTTATAGACCATCCTTTGAGCGAGGGTCAATGGTATGGTTTACAGATGGGTCAAAAACAGAAGAAGGGGCGGGGTAGAAATACACGGGAGTGGGATTGCCCTCTCGAAGTCCTTGGGGTAACAACATTGCCGTCTTTCAAGCAGAAGTTCATGGTGGCGCTAGGGTAGGCATAGCAAAAGGCCTAAACGATGCAAACGCGTATATTATATCAGACAGCCAATCGGCCTTAAAGGCTCTTAGGTCTAGTACCGTTGAGTCAAGTTGGGTATTGGATTGTCTGAAGGTGGTGAAGCATCTGGCAAGCTTATATAAGGGAACACTTGTTTGTGTCTCAGGGCATACTGTAATCGTGGGAAATGAGGCAGCTGATGCGAAGGTTCTGCCTATCCATTCATTGGAGCAGAGCCCCTCTGTGGTACATTAAGCACTAAGCGGCACCTTAGGCGAGCGGTAAAACGCTCGGAGGATGTGCAAAAGTCCTCCTACTGGCACAGAATTACAGGTAGGCGAATAAATTTATATCACCTTCCTGGCTTACTGGCTTCCTCACAGGTCGCACATCCCCTTAAGGTATCACCTTAAGAAAATGGACCTAAATACGACCGACGGATGCCGCTACTGCGACCTGGGGGTCAATTCTCGTTCCGTGAAAAGTATAATGAAAAGTATTTTCAGTGAGAAATACACATTTCCGATTCATGTTCCTTGAGAAGGAAAAAATGACGTCAACATCTTTTCATATGAATAAAACTTTCACACCGACCATTTTGGCGGTGAGAACATGGAACATAAATATGGAAATAAAATTCTATAAAAAATATATTATTTTTAGCGTTAAATGTGCATTAAAACTATGTACAGTGCTGGTAAAAAAAAATTGGGCAAACATATTTTGTTACAAATTGGAGTTTTTTTTTGCTAAAATTACAAAACTTTTGAAAGCAATTGGCTTATTGTTTCATTTTAAATACATGTATGACCTAATTTTTTGGAAAAAAAAATTTACCTGCAATTTAGGGGGAAAACCCGAAAAATGCCAAAATTTTCAAAATACGCTGATTGGAGTTAAAGTAATGGAATAAATTAAACACTTATTATTTAATTTTTTTTTTGTTTTTTACTGATTTATAGAAATTCTATCTTTAATATTAATATTTTGTTGGACCGCCATTTGCTTTAATTACAGCGATACACCTCTGATTCATTGAATTTGATAATTTTTTAGAGATTTTAGAATTTTTAATACTACAATGTCGTCGGAACCGTTTTAAAACTTCATCGGACATAAGAGGGGATCTTGAGCGAGCAACGGGAAAACAAATTTCAGCCAGCTTAGTGAGAAAAAAACTTGGTTAAGCTGGTTTGAAAGCACTTAAACCAGTCCACAAGCCTGAGTTCACATTACGAGTGCCAAAAAAAACGTTTTCTATGGGCCCAGGAGCATGTTTCTTGGACTCAAGAGATGTGGAATGATGTGATTTTCTCCGATGTATCAAAATTCAAGCTGCATGTTGGAGATGGAAGAATTCTCATAAGGAGAGAATCTCGCAAGAGGCTTAGCATCGGATGTCTTTTAAGACTTCCACCGAAAAATGAAGGAGTTATGGTCTCGGGATGCCTTTCTGGAAGTTAAACCGGTCGATTGTGCTTCATTAGTTCCAAAATTACAGCAGCAGTTTATCTGCAGGTCCTACATAACGAATTTGAGCTTTCTATGTTAAAGCTTTTTTACGAGACTTGCAGATTTATTTTTCAACAGGACAACGCTCCGTGCCCTAGCGCCAAAGTTGTGATTTATTCATTTTGAATTGTAGATAGAAAAATTGCCTTTCAGATAAACATAAATAATTTGCTAAAAACTTGTTTTTTTTTTCTTATCTCTTCATTTAAAGGTAAAAAAGCACTTCGAAGAAAAAATATCGATGTGTTGGGCTGGCCCCCATACAGTCCAGACTTAAATTCCATAGAAAATATTTGATCTATAATGAAGCTAGAAGTAGCAAGAAAGCGCCCAGCATCAATTCAAGCTTGAAAAAGTTTGTTAATGACGATTTGGGAATCCATGCCTTCTACGACTTTGAAAAATTTATCAAATTCAATAAATCAGAGGTGTATCGCTGTAATAAAAGCAAATGGCGGTCCAACAAAATATTTATATTAAAGATAGAATTTCTATAAATCAGTAAAAAACAAAAAAAAAATTAAATAATAAGTGTTTAATTTATTCCATTACTTTAACTCCAATCAGCGTATTTTGAAAATTTTGACATTTTTCGGGTTTTCCCCCTAAATTGCAGGTAAATTTTTTTTCCAAAAAATTAGGTCATACATGTATTTAAAATGAAACAAAAAGCCAATTGCTTTCAAAAGTTTTGTAATTTTAGCAAAAAAAGACTCCAATTTGTAACAAAATATGTTTGCCCAATTTTTTTTTTACCAGCACTGTATATATAATATGATCCACTTTAAACTTAATTTATAAGTAAATATATTAAAATCTATTCCGTTTATTTAAGAAAAGCCTCCAAATAATTAATTTAATTAATACTTGCTGTACACCGTAGATAGTATAATAGCAAAATAGTATAATACTATTTTACTATCTGTCATAGTCGGTTTTACACCGCATAAAATATTCATAAAAAAAAGAAAATTCAAACAAAATAATGAAAAATTATAATTTCCAAATACCTACACATAAATATTTCTACACTAATTTATGAACAATACACTGTCACAAATTTTGCTTTTACAATAAAATAAAATAAAATATAATATGTATTAAAATTTGATAGCTATCAAATTAAAATATTATATTTTATTTTGCTATTATACTATCTACGGTGTAAACTCGGTATAAATATACTTTTGCTGTGTTTCTTATTTAAATCCGTAGATCGAGCAGATTTTGAAATCTGAAATCAGATCGATTTGGTGGATCTGAAATAAGAAACAGGGGTGCTATTCTTGAAACATTACGAAAACTTTCGTATTGCGAGTTAGTGTCATAGTATTACGAAAACCCTAAAATCGTATTCTTGAAATCGAATTACGAAAATTTTCGCAACGGAACGTTACTAAAATTCTCGTAATAGTTTTTTCGTTTCCCATTGCATTTCGTAATGAAATCATTTGGATTTTTGTGTTAATTATATTGATAAGGATGTTCATAAAACTCAATATTTTCTATTCTCAATATTTTATAAAAAAGTGAAAACAAAAGAGTACCTTTTTTTCTTTGCTTCACGTGTTCTTAAAAATATGTATTATTTATTTCGAGATAACGATGTACATAATAACTATGCATTCGGTTTTGTTTACTACCTAACTAGAACAAAACCATATTTTCTTCTAA
The DNA here is from genome assembly GCA_958295665.1 of Tipula vernalis. Taxonomy (NCBI): domain Eukaryota; kingdom Metazoa; phylum Arthropoda; class Insecta; order Diptera; family Tipulidae; genus Tipula; species Tipula vernalis. The sequence continues at coordinate 330,998,861 of OY282558.1, read as the reverse complement.
ATTTTTGTATTTACATGTCTGTTTGTTTGTTTGTTTGAATTATTGATTTATATTTTACCGTCCTACTTTACGCCTAGAGTAGCCAAATCGAGGACGGGCGGCTACAGTCCGTCTTTTGAAAACCACCTGCACATTGCATTGCTTCATGCCAACCTGTAGTGCTGACATGAAAGGTGGGTCGGCCCATGGATTCTGCACTCTCAACAGGGGGTCATAGATGTGTTCATTTTCATCACTGATCGTAATCAGATGATGAAAAATCCCTTTTACCTCCCCCGCCCCTATAGGGATTCGAACCCGTTACCTCCCGATCCAACCGCCGCAGCTTTAACCACTGCGCCGTTTGCTCGGTTATCTATTTACTTGTCGTATACCTAAATCTTGGGATATTTTTTTAAATGCTTGACCACTTTCTAATTTTAAACAATACGTGTAAGGGTATGAGATTTTTTCGTAATTGACAATTGGCTATAGCGGACAAAAATGGAATATGTGATTCAATACAACAAAAATATGTTATTTAAAGCTATATTGCCTATTTAACTTTTATATTTATTTGTTAAAATTGTAATGATTGGAAATTAATTAATGCAATGTGTAATAAAGTGTGATTTTTATCATTCATTAGTTCATTTGGAACAATTTTGTTTTATCATTTTAAATGCCCTGTCTTCAAACATTACGAAAATTTTCGTAATGCACAATATTTTCGTAATCGTAATGGTGAAATCATAAATTAGTATTCTTGAAGCCATTACGAAAATTACGAAGAGAGGAATAAAAATCTAAGAAGATTTCGAAAGAGATGATTAAAAATGTTAGTTTAGTTTAGTATAACTGAGAATATTAAGCGAAGCGGACGCTTTCTTTACTTAAAATTATAAATTGTTGTGAATTTTTGTCAATAATGGCTCATTTATTTAATATTAAATTAAATATATTACAAATGATTGTGTATGCTACTTTTTCGTTTAAAGGGAAAATTACTTCGGTCTAAAAAGACCAATGTATTGAAATCTTGTCAAAAATGGCCAAAAATTTGTTTGATCCAAAATCATTTATCTCGACGTTTTGAAAATCCTTAAGTCTGAAAAAGAAAAAAAAAATGTCTGTCCGTCTTTCTGGACGTCTGGATGTCTGTACCCAGGATATCTCGAGAATCGCTTATCCGATTTAGAATTTATTTTCCAAAAATCTGTTTTTATGGTACGGCGGTACATATGATTGTATGATGGTACGATTGAACGATGATATAATGTTATGTCGTGTATGATGGCATGATGGTTTGATGGTATGGTAGTACGACAATATGATCCTATGCAATGCCACTATATAAAAAGCCATGAAAAAAAAAAACTTGTAGTGGTGTTAAGGCAATAAAGATTTTTATTTTCCAATGGAACGTAAACACAATCACATGGGATTTTGTGTTGCCTTTATTTTCAATTTAAATGAAAATTTTTATTGATAAATAGAAATAATTTTAAATTAAATACAATCTGTTTCGTCGGCAAGTGACCCCTTGTGTGTTGGTGATAGCTTTTCACATTTTTCATCATATCTCCCAAGTTATGGGCTCGATTTTAATTCTGTTTGCGGTTTTTTAAAGCTTTTGAGTCACTTTATTGGTTAATTTGCACACTAAGCCAGGTTTTTGTAAAGAATGTAACAAATTATGGGAAAATCACATTTTTTTACTTAAACGATTTTTTTATTTAAAAAAACCTCTACTTTTTAAAAAAAATGAACTGTAAGTCGAAAAAATGTCCCATGGCATGGTTATTTTACTTATAATTATTAAAACATTGTTACTACCTAACTCATAAAATATTCGAACACCAATTTGTCAAAAAAATGGCGTTTGTAGCCGTTTAGGTATAGTCATGTTATCTAACCAAATCTTTTAAATGATCGAAAACTCAAATTGGTAAGTAATATTAAATAGTTCAGTTGTTCGCTAACCAATCGTGTGACACTTTCACACATGTACTCTCAGTGTTCTGTGTTTTAACAATTTTAAGTTTGTATGAAAATTCAAAGGACAGTTTGTGTTAAGTAAACGCTTAATCATTACAATGACACATTAGCCAATATGCATTTTGTAAACCTGTTCTCTAATGGAAATGCACGCGTTGCTGTCAAAAAATACAGGCGTCGATATCCAACAGGCCAGTACTTGGGTATAGGACATTCATTGCAATACATCGACGTTTTCCCAAACAAGGATTATTCCAACAACAACACGAGTCCAGCGTGAATATTAACGTACACGTTGGAAGAGGATTTATTACGATTAATACGCGCTGAACCTACGACAAGTATCAGCCGCCTGTCTGTTAGATTAGCCATATCGAGGTCAAGAAGGCCTTAATCCTTATCACTTCCTTCGTGCTCAACATCTAGGAAATGTGGACCATCGTGCCAGATCAGTTTTTTGTAACTGGATAATTTCACAGCAAAGAAGTGATGTCAATTTTATAAGGAGAATATTGTAGACAGATAAAGCTACTTTCACCAGGGCGGGTATAACAAATTATAGAAACCTCCATGTTTGCGCTGTCGAAAACCCAAACGTCGTAAGGGAGACAGCTTTCCAGAGCCAATTTGCTATAAATGTATGGGCGGGAATGATCCACGATTAACTTATCGGACCTTACGTGGTAATAAACAGGCTTGATCAACACGTATTATTAGAATTTTCAGGAATCACGTTGTCATGGAAAAAGTGCCATTGTTGAGGAGAAGGCGAATGCAGCTGCAATTAGATGGAGCTCCAGCACATTTTGCAAAGATAATACGTGATAATTTGAATGAAAATAATCCACGGTGGATCGGTAGAGGAGGTCCTGTAGCCTGGCCGCCAAGGTCCCCTGATCTTACGCCCCTAGATTTTTATTTCTGACAGCAAGAATTTTCGCTGCTGCAGCAGAAACAAGAGGCAACCCTTAACAATTGCGTTGGACAACAACTAGTGTGATCAGGAGAGCCCTTGTTTGTTTACAAGAGAGTGGAGAGCATTTCGAACATGTCATTTAATTAAAAATGTTTAATAATTTGTAATAAAAATTGTTTTTATTGATTATTAATAAAATAGTATTATTTTATTTCTTTGACTTTAATTTAAATAACTTTTTTGTTTAATTTCCCTACTTTCTCTAGGTGACTTTTGCGCGGTATTTTTAAGAGTTAGCTAGTAAGAAAGTTTTGTCAATTTGTAGATATTATGTTGTAGATTAATAATAATAATTAAAATAATTAACTTAATGGGACATTTTCACGGTTTACAGTTCAGTTTTTTAAAAAGTAGAGGTTTTCTTTACTAAAAAAAATGTTATTTTTCCGAAATTTTTTACATTCTTTAAAAAAACCTAGCTAAGTGCGCAAACTATCAAATAAAGTGACTCATAAACTTCATCTTTTCAAAAACCGCAAACAGAATTATAATCGAGCCCATAACTTGAAAATGAGCCACCTTAAAGGATTTTTTGCGATAATTTTACTTAAATATTCAGAATTTTCCGACCGGTCACTTGACGACCAAACACATTGTATATCTTGCAGCTTGTACAAAATTTTAATTGAAATTAATAAAATTTTAATTAACAATTTTGCATTTTAGTAAATTGATTTTTAGAGAAATTTAGGGAAATCGTTAGGCTTCGTGTTTTTTTTTAAATTTCTTTTCGTAGATTACTAGATTAGTTTTATTATAAATCATGGCTGTAAAGTAATAAAACTAATCTAGTAATCTACGAAATGAAATTTTAAAAAAAGCACGGAGGGTGACGATGTTTGAGAATAAAAATCAATTTACTAAAACGCAAAATTGTGAATTAAAATTTTATTAATTTTAATTAAAATTGTGGACAAGCTGCAATTCGATATATTTAATTTAAAATTGTTTATATTTATCAATATAAATGTTCATTTAAATTGAAAATAAAGACAACACAAAATAATTCCAATATGATTTTGTTTATGTTTCATAGGAAAATAAAAATCTTTATTCGCCTGGGGATTTGACTGTTTAGACTGATGTCACGGCTGTTTATGTAGTGGCATTGTCCTTTGATTCTATGGCGATATGATTTTAGATCGTACTGTCGTACGATACTATTATGGTATGATGGTATGATTGTATGACTTTACGTACCATTAGTATTAGCCGCCTGTGACGGTATATCAATCCAATTCCAATTACAACACGCGACATTTAAAAATACATCCCAAATTGTCAATTAGTATTGTAGCTATTACCCTTATTTTTAAGAAAATAATAAACAAAACAAATAGGTACCCTTTTTTTTGTGGTAATAAAATAATAAATATTTAGCGAAATGAAAATACTTATTATTTTTAACCATCAACAGAAATTATTGAGTTTTATGAACGTCTTTGTATGAATATAATTAAAACAAAAATCTAAATGATTTCATTACGAAATGCAATAAGAAACAAAAAAACCATCCGAAAATTTTAGTAACGTTCCGTTGCGAAAATTTTCGTAATCCGGATTTCAAGAATACCATTTTAAGAACTTACATTTTCATCTTCTCTCTCGAAATTTTATTATTTCTTTTTGCCTCTCTTCGTTATATTCGTAATGGTTTCAAGAATACTAAATTATGATTTCGCCATTACTATTACGAAAATAGCATTACGAAAATTTTCGGTTACGAAAATTTTCGTAATGTTTCAAGAATAGCACCCCTTTCAGATTTTTTAGATCAAAAAATGTTCAACTCATTATTTAATAAAATAATTTTCCTTTGTCCACATAAGAATTAAAATTTCATTCTATTTTCATTTTAATAACGTTTTGCAAAAAAATTAAGTGATGAAAATGACACCTTTCTATGCGGTAATGTATGTATTTGAATTACGTGAAGTTAGCTAAACTAAAACTAATCTGAGAAATCGGAATATTTTTACAAATCAAAAAAATCAATCTAATCAATCTCAAAAAAAATAAGAAACAGCAAAAAAATTGATCAGATCGATCTGATCTGAAATAAGAAACAACGTTTTAGTACTCAGATCAATCAGATTGATTAGATCAGAAATAAGAAACACAGATCATTTACTTAGCAAATATTTAAACCATTTGCTGTATCATCTAGCGGAAATTTATATGAAACTTGATAAAATGTCTGTTTACGGTGTAGCTTACTATGAAAGCAACTTACTACACATAAATCTGTGGTCACACGGCATAATCGCTTAAGTCGACTTAAGATAAAAATAATTTTCAGTGAGTAACGTTTCCTAGCTCTCTTCTAACTTCACTAAATTTGACTTAAGTGGTAATATACCTTGTGACCAAAGGCTGTGGTCGCAAGCCGTAGTAGCTTTAGTGGGCATAAACGAAAATGAATTTAATATTCAACTTTTTCTACGGCTCTAGAAAAATTATCAAATTTGACTTAAGCGGTTATGCCTTGTGACCACAGAAATAATAAATTTAAACATAAAATGTCATAAACCATTATAAATGTTTGGTTTTCTTGTGTATGTAACCTTATTATAGTTATTTATTCACGCATCGGCGATTTTACAGAAAACAGATGAAACTCGTCATCTCGGGTTTCAATTGATTTTTTTAAGCAGATGATTATTTTTTCTCTTTCTGTCTTTGTAGTTTTTCCTATGTTGTGTTTCAACTATTTTGCGGACGTCATGTCGTTGAATGTAAATCAGCTATAATTCAGTGTTTTTTTCACGATTCTTTTTCATTTGGACATTGAAAATCGCTTATTGTCATTGTGTCAAATGTTATAAATGAAAAAAATTTAATGGAAACAAAATGGAAAAATGGTTTTCATTAGGTTTTATCATAGAACGAAAATTGACCCGAATAATGAGAATAACGAGCCCAGATAGTATGTATCATATACCGGCAGGTAGTATTATCAGGTTCATTAAGAGCTTGAATATTGACTATAGACTGGACGGTTAATTGAGCAGGGTCCATGCACAAAACATCTTTTAGGTCGCAGTGCGAGGTGGCTTGAACGCCCACATGGCTATTGGCAGCAGTATGGTAAAGTTAAATCTATCGCGAACTTCAACTAGTTTTTGGAAAAAATTGGCCACATAAGAAAGAACAACAATTTCTGTTCGTTATGTTGGAAATTCATACAGTCCTGTAAGTTAAAAGTAAATAGTCTATGTATTGATTGTGAATGCGCTGTTAAATATAATATGCTAATTATTAATCAACTTTGTTTTTGACTTGTTTTGCTTTAAGCAACAAAAACAAAACGTGTTGTTGACTACAAACAAGTTAATTCCGTTTAGTATTTTTATACAATATTTCGGGTGAACGTCAATATTGCAGTTGAGATATTGGTGATACGAACAATTGAATATTAATCATAATTTAAATCGCATTTTGGATTAAGAATTTGCCTTTTGTTTCGTTAGGATAAGAATATTCGAAAAAATAGTTGTGTTATACCCTAGACAGACTAGATCGCAGTGTGCCTAGGGCATTAGTCAGACAGAAGACAAAGAGACAGTCTTAATTAAGCACTATGTTTTTGGGTACACTTACGTGTAAATACTTTCTAAAATGGTTTTCTGTGCCGCTGTTTGTGGAAAATAATTTGCACGGAATTATATAATTGTTCAACCGGAAACATAATAATATGTACTGTATATTTCAGCCGATAGCTAAAAATCTTTCTACGTTTTATTTCACAATACATACTTATCAATAAAATAAGCCCGCATACAAATAGGAAAGGCAATAAGTTCTTTGTCTATTTGTTTTTTGAGATAATAATATTATGTTCATTATACTCTTGAATTCTTGTCATTAGATAACATGTCATATTTTATAGCAGCGTACGTCATGTAAGAACTCATCTAGTTAAATTGACAAAAACATTTTAAGAACCTTCTACGTAGACACATAAACTTTGGTACAAAATTTTTATTTCAGTAAGACGGTTATCAATCACAGGCGAACCCGAATTTAACCTGCATGGTAGCTATGTACAAAAAAAAAAACTTTTGTTGTACAGTATTTGCTCTTATCAAAGATTTGTATTTTCCTGTAATTAAATTTGTGTTGGTGTAATATTATTACATTATTGTTTTGTATTTGTTTAGAATATTAAATAATAACCAACGGCAACAACAATAATTATATTATCTAGCTGTATATAAAGAGGTTTTCTAAATGAAAATGTTTTTTTCGTTTTAAACTTGTTAAGATGAAGACACTATACAATAATTAATAATAGAGTGACTATAATAATAGAGTGATTTTTTTGAAATAGTGAATTTGCAACTACATATTGGAACTTAACTTATTTTGTGATTTTTTTTTGTGACTTAAGTGTGAACAATAATAATAAAGTTTTATGACTCGTTCTATATTTGATTTAAACCACATCGAAAAATTTATATAAAGGTAAAAAAACATTTAGGGTGTTAGAATATTCATAACTGATTATAACACCTTTTTTAGTATCAACAATTATATAAATATAATGATGATTTATTGTTATATAAAGTTCTATTTTTAAAGTGTAAAATTGGTAAAGCTTAAGCTCTAATCAATTAATAAGTCTTGTACAGTTTCTTGATTGTAGACGAATGCCATCGTAATTGCATTCCATTAGCATGTTTTCATTAACTAAGGCTATTATCAATTCAAGCTATAAAAATGCATAATGTAATGAATTGTGTAATGGTCAGCGACATAATATAATAAAAAAGTAATTGAGAGAATGGTAAGTAGTTTACAAATACATAATTTTGTAAATGCGAATATTTATTATTCTGATTAATTTGCCTGGCCTTAATGCGTCACGTGGATTTGAGGGTCATTATTAAGTTAATTGTATTCATTTAATAATGACTTTTATTTGAGCAATATAATATGCTAAACTACTTGTGTGTGCTTGTTTTATACTGATTGTGTTTGGGCGATGTTCTGTAAAAAAAAAATCGACGGTATTTATAGAAAAATCGAATTTTAAAAAGGTGACCATTCGAACCTGTTTTTGATGGGTTGTACACTGTCAGCTTTCAATGTGGATTTAGGGGTTGGAAGTGCCATAATGATCGAGCGAATCAATATGGAATTAATGGTTTCCTCATCACGATGCTATTATATGGGTAATATTCTAAAAATAAACAAAGAATTGATTGTGTACTCGTGTAACAACGTCACACGTTACATATCAATTATGATAAAGAAGTTAAAGTTTATAGTGTTTTTATTACAGAATCCAAGCGCTCTTAACAGAAATCAAAACAACTTGCTATACTTCCCCCGTAAGCTTTGAATATTACCAGTTCATTTGGCGCTGAACGCTGCACAAGACTGCTTCTGAAACTATTTTGCAAAGTATAACGATTTTTTATCTTTTTTATGCCCAAAGCCAAGGTCAAGGTCTATATAGGCCCAAAAAATATTCATATTCAGGGTTTTTAGCCTAATAGATAGCTGGTTTTTTGTTTACATGATTTTCTCAAGGTTTATTTATAAATTTTTCCCTTTATGTTAAAGCTCAAAAAAATTAAATGTATTTTTGCTATTTGCTGGCGTTCATCTTGGCAGATATGTCAGTTCAAATATTTTCAGAAATTTTTTTCTAAGTATTGGAAGATATTTTGTTGAAGCTTAAGGAAATTTAAATACATACAAGATGTTTCTAGTAGTAGTTAGGAGACATTAGATACTACTTAGATTAAATTATTTTCACAAAGCTTTTATCTGACTTTATTTATCTATTAGCCATAGTTTTATAGTTTAATAGGATTTATTTGTTTTTCCTGTAGGAAGGTGACGTTGCCAAAAGCGTGGCTTACAAAATTTAAAAATTCATCTCCTGGTCAGAACCCTTAATTTTTAAAATAAAAATGCAAGACAATTTCTGCATAGTCATTTAACATTGCCAGACAGAAAAGATCTTTGGAAGTCTGAATTTTATGCAATGCGATAAGGCAAGTTTCAGTCGGAAAATACGCTTTGAAATCAATATTCTTAAATGGTTTTATCATCTTATAGTTTATATTAAGACCTGCTGAATATAAAAATTATACTGCAAGACAATTAAATGAATAATGAAAAATTGTGTTTCCTTTTCGAGATATTTTACTTTAGGTATGCATAAAACCGAGACTTTCATACATCTTTCTTTTCTGGCAAGGACTGCAGGAATCTCTTGCAGCATAATCTTTTGTTCAAGAGGTCTTAATCTAAACATTTAGTCATAAACAATATTTGAGAATATTGAATTCAAGGCGTATTTCACAAACTTGCCATATCGCACTGCATAACATCGAGACTTCAAGGTCTATATAGGTTGTAAACACCCATTTTGATTTTTTGCTGCTGTTTTTATTACTTTTAATATTTTAACATTTAATAAAACACAAATAATTAAATTTTAAAATTTTAGTTTACAATTTTAAAATTTTTTTAACAAAGTATATGCTTTCAATTTTAGTGATAATTGTCTTTATTAATTTTAAAGACTGGTTTCGAATTGATCATCCTTCATCAGTTTTTTGTCCAATAATTAAGTTAATAATACAGGTTCCTACTTTATCGTAACAATTTTGGCTCGTTTTGATGGTTCTTGCTAAATGCCATTGTTTTTGATGATGTCATACAGTTTATTGGTCTTCATGTTAATTCTGTCGTTTAACAGAAAAACGTCGTTGAGATTGAACGACGTTTTTCTGTTAATTTTCGTATTCCTCTATACGATCCAACATTTCTCCCTTATTGTGTCTGTACAATATTGTGTAAGTGTGTTTTGGGGACATAAATGTTCTGCGAAGTTACATTGATAGACTGATGTTTGAGTTTTTTTACTTCTTGAAAAACGTTCCTTGAAATTTCTCCCGGTTTGGCCTATGTAGGAACATGGACAATCGTTGCTTATTAACTTGTAGACGCCCGTATTTTTAAATCTTATGGATAGAACACCGCTTACAAAACAAACAACAAGTTGCAACAAACCATAAAACCAAAACGGGAAGATGTCCTTGATACGGACGTGTTTTATTAAATGTTAAAAAATAAGTTATAATATGGCTACAGAATTGTCATGCAGACATATTTTTATATTCCTAATCATGAAAAGAAGGTTTAGTCTGAGCCTGAAACGAAGGTTTAGTCTAATAATTCTTTTAAGAGTATCGCCGTATTATGGCTTCATCCATACTTCCTTAAAAGGTGTCCGGCAAAATTGTGAAACTGCAAAAATTTCTTTTCTTTCAAATTTTTGTATATAAGTGGTCTGAATCTAACGTTTAACCAGGTGAAATATTTTGTTAAAATGACGCAAGGACTAAGAGGTAGTGATTGCAATCCCGGGATCCCGGACGCTCCTTAAATCTGAACATTTTAATTTGTATACTACCATGTCCAAAAATTGAATTCTTCGGTTTAAATTTTTGTTCCAACGAATTTTGTGTTTTAATGGCTATTTTGTAACCATAATTTTGAAAAAAAAATTGAATATGTTTACTAGAATTTTTGTTCTTAGGACGTGTCCGAACTTTGTGATAATTATTCCAGCTGTAATAATTATGACATTATTTTCTATGCAACCAAACTATCACACCCACAACGTGTTATCAATTTGATATTTCTGTAATAATATTCATAAACAAAAGCGCTCAATAACATAATTAAGCCGTATCACGTTAATTTATTTCTAAAAAAATAGTAGAAATAAATTTTTCAACGAACTTATTACAAAATATGGAAGAGAAAGTTATTTCACTAGCGTCAAAATGATTACAAAAATTAATTATCACAGACGTCGGACACGTCCTAACTAGTTCTTTCAGTTTACACCCGATGGCAGTTTAGTAATTTTATAAATAAAATCATGAAATATAACAACTAGTTCTTATAAACGAATAGGGTGGTTCTTATATTTATTTTAAAGAGCCGGTTCTTGTTTTCGCGGTAAGGCAGTAGACGTTTTATTCGAGAGTCTCAAAAATTAGGAAAATTTCAAAGTTCTTGCAATATTTATATTGCAGCGCCCATTCGTATATAACACCTAGGCTTAATATTTCAAATGCATCGTAATATAGAAATAAAACACGTGACCGTCGAGTTTGTCTTTAAATTTAAAAATTAGTACAGTGAAATCTCTATATATAGAGGGTGAGGAAATAGTATGGAAGCCCCTAGAAATCTCGCTGAGTTCGGTCAAAAAAAAATTAGCAAGGTTAAACCTTAGGTAATTTTCAACAAGTGATTCAATGATGACCTTGGATGTGACCTGAAACCCCATCTTCAAGGTCATTTTGATGTCAAGGTCATTTTTTAAAATGGAAACCCTTATTTTTGACATCGGAATCGAAAAGAGTGGGAAATTTTACGTCCGAATATGTATTTTCCATGACCTCCCAAGGTTACCTGAAGTAAAATATTTTAGTTATAAAACTTATGATTCGCCATGAAAATTAAAAATTTAAAAAAAATATAAATTCTTCATTTTTAAAATTTATAGTTTTTTATTTTTTTATTTATATTTTTATGACCTTGACCTCAAAATGAGGTAGCCGGGCGATTCCACTAGACACAAATCCACTGGACGCAATTCCACTAGCACAATTCCACTTGCCACAATTGGACTGGGGAACAATTTAACTTGCACAATTTAACTTGCATTATAACTTGTACAGTTACACTAATGAAACGCAAACACACACTTTAATATTTTATTGGTGTGATTGAAACATAATTACGAAGATAATTATAACTAGGGATTTTAAATTAATAAAAACTGCAATGTGTAAAAAAGCTAATTGATAATAAAAGAAGAGGACAGCTTTCCAAAAAATAGTGAAGATAGCAATGGTAAAAAATATTTATGTTGCTGTAGTTATTACAATTCTAGATTTATTCCACTAGTACAATTCCACTAGACACAATTTCACTGCATACAATTCGTGTTTTCGTTCAATTCGTGTTTAACATTCGTAGTTTTTCCAGGTAACTTTTAAGCTTAACTTTTTTTTTAATTAAACTAATTTAACTTCCACAATTTAACTTTTTGATAATCAAACGCATTTAGGATGGTAAATCGCGCGCGCGATTATGCGCAGGCATTAAACTGAATTAAATCAAATGACATCGGTTAAGATTTGTTTTCGCCCAAAATTTTTCAAAAATTATTTTTTCTTTGATCGCAGTAAGTATATTCTTCACTGTTTTTACACGATTTTAAATACTTCTGCATATCCTTCTGTGTGAAAGGCAGGTAAAATTAAAGCTATCTGCAAAGCTTCGCAACCTTCTACATTATCTGATTATAGGCCGATTAGTATATTGCCAGTTTATCCAAAGTTTTTGAACATGATCGCCGTGCTGCTTGATTTGCATACATCATGAATAAAAAATTTGTTTAATTTTGAATACACTGCATGTAAGTTAATTAGCTCCTATCTTTCAGGACATAAACAAGAAGTTCACACTGATACTATATTATCTCAGTTGGCGGTGTTTACTGGAGTTCCGCAAGGATTAAGCCTGAATTCCACTGTGAATAATTGACTGAACTGACTTCAAGTCGAAAGAAGACAAAAAAAAAATCCATTGGAGTGACAAAGATAAAGCATATTTTTTTTATTTTTTTATAGCACAAATATCTTGATAAATTTTGACAGCGACAGGAAAAAATAAAAAATAAAAAAAATAAATTTTTGGTTATCACTTGGAGTTTTAATTTGGCTTTTTCACCACCAATAAATTATTTAAAAAAAAAACGATTACTTTATTAAATTGCCAATAATAGTATTTAGCAATATTATCACAATTGATCCCAATTTATCACAATTTAACTGTACAAAAACTTTATATTTTTTTATTATCATAGCTATTTTAGAAGCAACCACCAAAAAAAATTATGACACTTACCATAAAAATAACAAACTTTTAATTAAATTAGTGTGCGGAAAAAAATTTGCGTTCGTACCCAAAATTTGTGTGCATATATTAGTTGGATAACCATAAAATGACCTCGATTTTGATAATTTTTGACCATAATTATGGCGATCCACTAATACAAACACACATTTGATGTAAGTAAAATCTTGACTGACTTCGTTTTTTGTTTCTTTCACACAACCACCGATTTTATATTTTTATCTCCCTTTATTTTGACTGACAAACTTTTATTCGCAATGGAATTCAGGCTTTAGTATTAAGCCTGATATACTGACAGTATTTCTTACTGAATAAAAATACAAAAATCGAAAATTTCACTAAAGTGACAGAGACCATTTTTTGTTTTTAATTTTTTTTGAAAAATTGAAATATTTTTCCAGTTCGGAATAATATACTTCGCTTCATATTTTTTTCAGTAAATGTTGTCACTGTGCTATAGTACAGATTGTGAAATTAGTTCATAAACTTTTCGTTGTTTCGCTAGTCTGTGTACAAAAACGTTTGCATACGTTCTTTTATATGGAGTTTTGCTAAAACCACCTATCATAAAATTGAGATAAATTGAATAAAAAATACCACGATATGAAGTTTAAAGTAACAATAATGATTTACAATAGATTGATGTCTTGTATTTTGAAAAGGAAATAATCCATAACCCTTTAATGTCCAGGGGGTCAATTCTCGTTCTATGAAAAAACATAATGAAAAAAATGTTTCCATTTTGTTTCCATCAAGTTTTTTTCATTTATAACATTTCACAAAATGATAATAAGCGATTCTCGATGTCCAAATCAAAAAGAATGGTGAAAAAAAACGCTGAATAAGTTGTTTTTGTAGTAAGCTACACTGTAAACAGACATTTTATCAAGTTTCATGTAGATTTCCGCTAGATGATACAGCGTTCTAGGCTTTGACTTTCACGTCGCTTGGACGTGTTTCTCGGCAAAATTAACTTCCTTAAATATTTTTTTTTTCTAAATTTTAATTTACCAGGAGATGCTCAAACCATGAGATATTATCTTACATGTATAAACAGTATCCAAGCAAATGTCACACAATTAATTTGGAAGCCAAAATCTAAAAATTAAACAGTTAAATTTAGAATATTGAAGGATCGAGTGAACCTACATATTAAAAAAAAAAAATCTGGTACTGCATGCTGCTACCAAAGGTGTAGTTAAAGTTGCAGAATTGGGGATAATACCGGCTGGACGAGCTGCTTTTTCTTTTTGTTATTTTTAAATTATTCACGTTTTTTGGTACACTCCATTATGAATGAGCTGATGCTCAAAATTGAGTGTACCGGAGGATTAATATGAAAATTTATAAGTCAAGAATAAATAAATAAATAAATAGTTAGTTAAATTAACTAAATTAATTATTTGGAGGCTTTTCTTAAATAAACGGAATAGTTTTTAATACATTTACTTATTAGTTAAGTTTAAAGTGAATCATATTATAGTTGAAAGCACGTTTAATGCTAAAAATACAAATTTAGTTTTTATAGAATTTTATTACCATATTTATGATGTTCTCACCGCCAAAAAGGTCGGTGAGAAAGTTTTATTCATATGAAAAAGATTTTGGCGTCATTTTTTCCTTCTCAAGGAACATGAATCGGAAATGTGTATTTCTCACTGAAAATGCTTTTCATTATACTTTTCACGGAACGAGAATTGACCCCCAGGAAAACGATGAAATAAAACAGCTAATTTTGACGTATTTATAGCTGATTTATCAACTAAACTTATTATTAAATTTATATTTTTCGATGCAACTTACAAACGTTCTCTTTATTTTCTGTTTTAAATACAAAATTTTGCTCAAATCTCATATTTTGCTTGCTAATAAATTTTCAAAACAATGGACATAACCTCATAAAATACGGAAAGTTAACACATTTTTATTTGCAGTTTTCTTAGATATTAAAGGGTCAACGCGGATTATTTAGTTTAAATAAAATATGTTAAATAGTATTTTAAGTTTTTAATGTAACCTTCAACGTTTTTTCAAGATAAATTTAATTCACAATTCACAAAAAATGTAAAAAAAAAATTTTGTACACGGACTAGCGCCTCTTACGAAAATATATGTGAAGCTGGTGTACTAAAACACGTTCATCAGCTTCACATACATTTTCGCAAGAGGCGCTAGTCCCGTGTACAAAATTGGTTGTTTACATTTTTTTATATGAAGTTTCGGTAAAAACATGTCCATTAAAATTGCAAAATTGTGAATTAAATTTATCTTGAAAAACGTTAAAGGTTATATTAAAAATTTGAAATAATATTTAACATGTTTTGTTTAAATTAAATTATCCGTTGACCCTCTAAAAACAATAAAAATTGTAAATAAAAATGAGGTATTTTTTTGTATTTTATGAGGTTATATGTCTGTTGTTTTAGAAATTTGTTACCAAGCAAAATATGGAATTTGAGCTAATATTTGCATTTAAAAATAGAAAATAAAGAGAAACCAGTAAGTTACATCGAAAAATATAAATTTAATAATAAGTTTAGATGATAAAACGAGTTACTGCCACCAAACTGGACAGATTTGGAGTGAGTAAATTGTTTTTGGATTGGATTGGATCGTATCTGCGTGATCGGAAGCAGGTAGTTCAAATTAACGGGTTTACATCTAAGATGATTGAAGTTCATTCTGGAGTGCCTCAGGGCTCCCACCTAGGACCTGTATTATTTAATGTCTTCATCAATGAAATTGCTTCTTTGTTTCAGTACTGCGACTGTGAATTATATGCAGTTGACTTGAAAATATCAAGAAGTGTATGTAGCCTGCAACAATGTAATGAAATGCAGAGTGATCTTGATTTCCTGTATAAATGGTCAGTTATGAATAAATTGAACTTAAATTGGGAAAAGTGTAAGATTATGAGCTTCTCCAGGAAAAAAGCAGTTATTCTTCATCAATATCTTATTGGTAATCACCAGCTAGAACGAGTTATGACATTTAAAGATTTGGGTGTTGTCCTGGACCATCAATTGAATTTCCGAGACCATATTAATTTAAAGTTAGTATATTTTAAGTTTAATTCTCTACTTCGCTTTATTCGTCGTATCACAAAAGATTTTCGTAATCCACAATCAATTAAAACTTTGTATTGTTCCATTGTTCGGTCTGGTCTAATTTGTAATACGCGTCGATTATTTGGGATCCTGCTTACAATATTTATATCGATAGAATTGAACGAATACAGAAGCAATTTATTATTTACTATCTTCATAAATTGAATTGGCCACTTGATCTGAACCTTCCAATGTGGCTGAATAAAAAGAATTTGCCATCCTACGGTGACCGCTGTAGAATTGCTGATTTGGATTCATTGCTTGTAAGACATATGTAGATGTGCTGCTTCAACATTCATCGCTGATCTACTTAACAGTTCCATTGACTTCCCTAAACTACTTGCAAAGATTGATATTCATGTGCCCTGTAAACCTACTCGGATTAGGAGTTTTATATATTTGCCGACATTTAAATCTAATTACGCACATAATGCTCCGGTCCCGGCGATTTGTCGACAATTTAATTGTAATTTTGATGTGTTTGATTTTAATATTTCTAAATGTTCTTTTAAAAAATTAATAAAAACTAAATTGTAAAATTGAAAAATAAAATTGTAATCAAAAAAGAATTTTTATCCCGTTGATGGTAAATAAATAAATAAATAGATGAACAGTTTTAAATTTGTCAAAATTATCTCAATTTTATTATAACTGTTTTTAGCAAAATTTCATATAAAAAAACCTAAACAAACGTTTTTGTACACCGACTAGCGAAAGTAGCGAAAGATTTATGAACTAATTTCATAATCTATAGATCGTGTTTTAGTACATCGCTTCAAACATTTTCCATGAGATGTCTCGTCGTTACGGGGTCAATAAGTTTTGTTTACATTTTTTTCACGAAAAGAATGATTCACAAGGAACTCCTGATACTAATGGGCAAAAAAAATTGAAATCTTGAACAAAAACGAACGTAAACCATCTGACATAACCTCACAAATTTCAAATATTGGTCGGTGTTTAAACAACAAATTCTAGTAAGCCACAGGCTTTTATAGTTATTTTATGTTAAAAATATAATAATTATCCTTTTGTTAATCAATTATTTTATTTTGCACTTTGTATCATGGTAATTTTCATTAATTTTTTTATATTTTTATTAGAGCTGTTTTGGACTAAACTCCATATAAAAAAAATGTAAACAAAAATTTTGACCCCGTAACGACGAGACCTCTCATGGAAAAAAATGTACTAATAACACGATCTATAGTAATTTTTTTAGTACTGTGAAACTGAAACAGTTTTTTTTCTCTCACACAGCATGTGAATATATATTTTTATCCCATTTTGTTTATACTATCAGTCAATTTTTCATAATGGAAATCAGGCTGGCGCATACTCGAAAAATAATTTCAGTAACTTTTATAACTTGACTTGTTGTGATTTTACTTACCACAATTTTAATAATTTAGTGAACGAATGAATAATTTAATGATACCACGAACTTCTACTAAAATTTTAGATGAGTCACTTTTGGCTGCTGAAATCGGTTTGTGGAACTCTTTACCAAATAATGTAAAGACATCGGAATCATTTGAGATTTTTCGTCACCGAGAAATGCAAGGTGTGTAAGTCCCTTTTTCCAATTTGGCGTTTTTCATAACAAATGAAAGAGGGGAAACATTGTGCATCGATCACCATTTATAAAATTTTATAAAAGTTATGTTAAGAGGGAAAAAATTGGAAGGTACATTTGTGTTTGTTAGAATTGTTTTTGGACTTACACACTTTTGGGAGATTTATTTTTGATCAAAGCCAATCAATATTGGTAAAACTTCTAAGTTTTGTTTTTTGCTTAAATTTTTAATTGCACTACATAACACAATAATACACAACAAAAAATATTTAATTAGTGTGCGGGGGGCACTCGTCATAAATGGAAATTGTTGTCCAGGAAGCGTCACGGTTATTTCCACCTGTCAAACGTCGCACGTCGCATATTTAAATCAAGCTTAAAACACAATTATTTTTGGTTTTGTCACTTTCTTAATGTGATATTTATTTTTATTTGAAATTGAAATTACGGTCGTTTCAGATGTTACTCCTTTATCAAATTTCTAACAGAACACTCATTATATAGGGATAGCTGTGCGTTTCAAAAACAAACAATTTTTTAAAATATGTTTCATTCGCTTTGGAAGTTTCACTATCTTAAAATGTTTATTTGTTTGTTTAGTCTTATAAATAATAAATAAAGTTATAAATAAAATTATTGCCTCTTGGCCTTTAAAAAATATTAGATTAGATACGATTTAACTGAGATTGCACGGAATTTGATTCGATACGATATATATAATAAAGATAGATCAAGCCGACATTGGTTTTATCAAAAATTAAAGGCGCACTTAACTAAAGATTGATAACGATAAAAAATAAAACAGTGTATTACATATATTATGAATCTATTGGAAAGTATTAATATTTATTATCTATCGACAGAATCATATAAATGTTAAAATATATGAAATTTAAGCTCTGTCTAAATTTAGGAACGCTTTTAAGGGACATTCTTTTCGTCACATTGATCGGAACACTCTTATAAAAATTGTAAAAAGGTACTCGGCTAATTATTAGAATAAAAATATTCTACTTGGTAATTTAGGTGGCCCTTGCATGACTTCATGCCTAATATTTTGGAAAGAGTAAAGAAAGCTACGGTAGCGGTGTACTCCTACAAAAATTCCATTGGAAAAGGATGGGGCTGGAGCCCCGCGTAATACTTATCTTTGACGGCACCCCAAAGATAATAGTCCAACGGCGTCAAATCACAGCTCCGATGCGGCCAAATCACATTAGCATTTCGGCTGATAACTCGATCTTCGAAGACAATGCGCAAAAGATCAATTGAAACGTGTGCTGTGTGGCACGGAGCGCCGTCTTGTTGAAACCAAATGTTGCCTATGTCCTCCTCTTCAAGTGCCGGGAACCAAAAATCGTTTATCATGGCGCGGTAGCGCTCACCATTGACAGAAACGGCGGCTCCTTGCTCATTTTCAAAGAAAAATGGCCCAATGATGCCACCGGACCAAAATCCGCACCAAACAGTCACTCGTTGGGGATGCATCGGCTTCTCTACGATCACGTGCGGGTTCTCCGTGCCCGAAATGCGACAGTTCTGCTTGTTTACATAGCCGCCAAGATGGAAATGCGCCTCATCCGAAAAAATGATTTTTTTGCCAAGATTTTCGAAATAATGTTTCAATATTTCCCAGCGTTGTTCAAGCGAATACACAACCATTTTCGTTCAGCGGAAGGATAAAACTAACTTTCTGTCAAATCAAAAGTGACATAACCCTTACCAGACTCAAAATAACCGCTAGTTCAAAAAAAAAGTTAGATGGCCCACCCTATATGTGATGGTAAGATGAAATGATTGTGTGATGGTTTTGATGGTTTGATGGTATGATGGTATGATGGCATGATGCTATGATGGTATGAAGGTTTCATGCTAACGTGGTGTGATGGTATTGTATGATGGTATAGTGTTGTGATGTGATGGTACGGTGGTGTAATGGCATGATGGTATGGCGTTAAGACAGTATGATGGTTTGATGGTACGATATTATGACTGTATTATGGTTATTATGGTATAATTAGTATGGTGGTATGGGTCTCTCTATGGGATGCCTTTGGATGAGATCCGCCTTTGGAAGAATGTCAAACAAATTGCACTAACAACACGGGAGTTTATCTGCAAATCTACGCCTCATCGAGAGAGTTTTTATGCCAACTTCTTCCACAATTTACAGAAAGAAGGTAAAGAAAATGAAGAATTTAAGCCCTATTCCCATAGTCGCATCACTTCATGTGATGTGAAAACTATCAAATCACTTCAATTTTGGTATTCTCTTTTAACGTTTGGTGTGATACCTGTCACTTGAAGCATTATTCTCTTAGTCGAATGAAAAGTTTGAGGGAAACATTTTTATAAACATAGACCTCAATTACCTGAATTGTGAGAGTCTCACGGCATGACAATTCTGTCCCACATGTTCACATTCAATATTTACTTCCTCGGACACAACCTCATACAAATCAATTATAGCAATTAACACTGACAACGAAGCACCGCAGGCAGTACTCTATCCAAATGATTGGCATTACTCTATCCTTTGGGTCTTGTAGGTATGTGGCTACGTAAAAGAGAAAGCCCCTTCATTCCGAGGATTTCAGTAATTCCCACTTATACGCTTTTTCTCCAAGCCTCTGTAATTTCCAACGAAGGGGAAGAGGTACTCTTGTAAGTGCAGCTGACACTAATTTGAAGAAAAGGTTGCATATTCAATGGCTGATAATCTCTTTGTTATGTTATGTTATTTTTGTTTTTTCAACACACTTTCAAATAGGAAGCGGGGGAATAAAATAGTATAAAATGAATTATATTGCACTGGAATCGAGGCAGTGACTTTATTACATCATCATTAATCCATGTTATATTATGTTATTTTCCTGCTTTCTATTAGAATTTCCATTGACACACAATTTTAAATCCCGGAATAAGGCCCATTATCTTAACTAAAACGCATGACTTAAACGTGTGAATAAATTTTGAAAAAATGGAAGAAATATCTTTTTCATTCATAAAATTTCCGAGACAGTTGATATTTTGCTGATGCGACAAATATTTAATAATATTTTTCCGGGTAACACCGGGTTTACTGCCTAGTATATTTTATATTACTTGATCAAATCGACAAGCAAAACCGAACTTATTGAATTTTTCTTCAGATGCAAGAAACCAAATAATTGGATATCATTTATTTTGGGTTGAAATGATGTTCTGCGGGAGGTCAATTACAACATAATATTCATTCATTCGGAACCGTTCTTAATTATTTACCAAATATAAGTCTTTATCGGTTACAAATGAAAATGAGATTTGTTGACAGTAGCATCTTCTAACGAAGCCTGGCGGAACTTTCTATTGAATTTGAAAGCCCGTGATGAATTTAAAGCAAAGTCCGCACAAATTTTGATTTATAATCTCGTTAATCTTCGTCCTGGTTTTTTCGCTTTAAAGAGTACACATGTCCTCGATATTAGTTTGACCAGGAAGTTTGTCGAAACAAACAAACCAATACAATTAATTAGATAATTCAACATCACTTCAAAAATTTGAAGGGATCAATGAAACGGGAACCTATAAGTTTCTCTCGCGTTTTGTAATTTCAGAAGTTATATAATTATAGGCAAGTGTGAAATGGCACCTGCTTCAGTAGCATGTAGTTTACAAAACAAATGTCCTATTGAACTAATCGGTAGTGAAGAAAATCAAGTTTATCAGTTATAATCTCGCATTTGATCTTAAAATCTATACATGGCAGGTTGAGTGTTTATTTGTAGTTTAAACCGCTTTTTCTGAAACGTGTTCTTAAACACATCAAACGACGATAAGCATGTTTCCCCGATTGCACTAACCATAATAATAAATTTTTTATAAGAAATGTGCACATATACTTGTAAAAGATATCAGACATTGAAACTTAAAAGAAAATATAATTACCTCATTATCTACTACAAACATATAAATTGCAATTATTATGACTTATGCATATCTTCCTGCATTTTTATTTATATACATAATTCAATTGACCTTTTGCAGAGCGAGACATTTAACATAGAGAGCAACATTCATGTTTACAGCGATAAATTATATTGAGTGTTCTCAAGAACTGTTGCATTTCCATTTGAAGTTTTATTGAAATCGGTTGAACATTAAAATTTTGGTAAAACACGAACGAAAAAATGGGGACTAAAGTGGCATACAGTAAAGATTTGCCAGATATCGAGGTGAGTTATATTTATATAATTCGACGGTATATCAAAATATTTAATTGTTTTCTATTATTTTTACAGAGTTTATTAAGTCTAAATCCGCGGATTCAAACAAAATGTTCCGCCGTGCCATCGAGTGTCACAAAAGTGGTGAAAAAACATTGGAAACGTAACAAAGATCATTGTAACACGTCATGTGAAGGGCTTACATATAATTTTGATGACATCAAACATACAACACTATCGGAACGGGCCGCATTACGTGAATCTGCACGATGTTTAAAATGTGCTGATGCTCCTTGCCAAAAGTCGTGTCCAACACAATTGGACGTAAAAAGCTTTATTTCGAGTATTTCGAGTAAAAATTATTACGGTGCTGCAAAAGCCATATTTTCGGATAATCCCCTTGGCCTAACATGCGGCATGGTGTGTCCAACTAGTGATTTATGTGTTGGTGGCTGTAATTTGGCTGCATCTGAAGAGGGCCCCATTAATATTGGCGGTCTACAACATTTTGCAACTGAAGTCTTTCAGAAAATGGGTGTACGCCAAATAGTTCCACCAAATCAACCGGCATTAAAATTTCCCGACAAAAAAATTGTTCTACTTGGAGGTGGGCCAGCGAGTTTGTCGTGTGCAACATTTTTAGGCCGCTTGGGTTACAAAGATATCACAATTTACGAGAAAAATCAATATTTTGGTGGGTTAAGCTCATCAGAAATTCCTCAATATCGATTACCGTATAAAGTTGTCGATTTTGAAATGGACTTGGTACGACATCTGGGCGTAAAACTTATAGGTGGCCGAAGTTTATCAACTAACGATATTACAATCGATTATTTATTAAAATCTGGCGTTGATTCGATTTTCCTGGGAATTGGAATGCCGCAGCCGAAAATTGACTCTATTTTTAAAGATTTATCATCTGAAAATGGATTTTTTACGTCAAAATCATTTTTACCATCGGTGGCAAAAGCCAGTAAACCCGGCTTATGTCCATGTAACTCTTTCCAGTTACCGCAATTATATGGAAATGTCATTGTATTGGGCTCCGGCGACACAGCATTCGATTGTGCCACTTCAGCATTGCGTTGCGGTGCGAGGCGAGTATTTTGTATATTTAGACGTGGTTGTTCAAATATTAGGGCAGTTCCAGAGGAAGCAGAGTTAGCGCGAGAAGAAAGTTGTGAATTTCTACCGTTTTTGATTGCTAATCGGGTAATTGTTAAGGACAATAAAATAATAGGAGTTGATTTTAATCGGACAGAACAAGAAGACGATGGATCATGGACTACAGATAAAGAAATATCAGTGCATCTTAAAGCTAATTTTGTTATATCAGCGTTCGGGTCACAGCTGAGCGATATGGATGGTAATATAAACTTGACTGTAACATTTTCTATAAGCAATAATCATTATTGTATTTGCAGTAATTCAGGCGTTAGCACCTCTAGAATTAGGGGCTGGGGGATATCCAGACGTAAATACCCGAACACACCAAACCAGTGTTGAACAAGTTTTCTGTGGTGGAGATTTAGCAGGTGTTGCTGGTACAACTGTAGAGTCGGTAAACGATGGAAAAATTGCGGCATGGTACATGCATTGCTTTATGCAAAGTATTTCGTTCGATACTCCTCCTGAGCTTCCATTATTCTACACCGAAATCGATCTAGTCGATTTATCTGTAGAAATGTGTGGCCTTAAATTTGAAAATCCATTTGGTTTGGCTTCGGCCCCACCAACAACGAGCTCTGCTATGATTCGACGCTCATTTGAGCAAGGTTGGGGTTTTGTTGTTACAAAAACGTTTACCCTAGAAAAAGATCTTGTCACAAATATATCACCAAGAATTGTTCGTGGGCACACTTCTGGAGAATTGTATGGGCCACATCAAGGTTCATTTTTGAATATAGAGTTGGTGTCGGAAAAACATTGTGACTATTGGTTCCAGAGTATTAAAGAATTGAAACATGATTTTCCAGAAAAGATCATTATTGCAAGTATTATGTGTTCATACAATAAAGATGACTGGACTCAACTAGCAAAGCAAACAGAAGCAGCAGGTGCCGATGCACTAGAATTAAATTTATCTTGTCCACATGGGATGGGTGAATCAGGAATGGGTCTTGCTTGTGGGCAAAAGCCTGAATTGGTGCACGATATTTCACTGTGGGTGCGAGATGCAGTAAAAATCCCTTTTTTTGTTAAGCTAACACCAAATATTACGGATATTGTTACAATTGCCAAAGCTGCGTTTGAAGGCAAAGCTGATGGTGTTTCAGCAATTAACACGGTTTCTGGATTAATGTCGTTGAATGCAGATGGCCAACCCTGGCCAGCCGTAGGAGTAGAAAAACGAACTACATATGGAGGAGTATCTGGAAATGCAACTAGACCAATGGGATTACGAGCAGTCTCGGCTATCAGTAAAGCACTTCCAGGATTTCCAATTTTAGGTATAGGTGGTATTGATTCGGCCGATGTCGCATTACAATTTATACAGTGCGGTGCCTCCATAGTACAAATTTGCTCGTCCGTCCAAAATCAAGATTTTACTGTGATTCAAGACTACTGCAGTGGACTTAAAGCACTATTATACTTAAAAGCAAATCCACCACCATTTGCCGAAACACTACCCTGGATTGGTCAATCACCACCATTATTTTCCAAACTCCAAAAAGGAAAACCGGTAGTTTCAATTAAAGATGACGATGGGAATGTATGAGGAGATAAAATTACATTATAGGTTCCTTAACTTTTAGTTTTTTATTTATTTTAGACTATAGTACATTTTGGCCAGTATTTCAAAAAACGCCAAGAAAAAATAGAAGCTTTACGTTTAGAGAAAGGACCATTATGGGATCCTGTTAAAAATGTGGTACTAGATGGAAAGCAAAAAACCGTATTCAAAGAAAAAACAAATTCGGCCATTACTATTAAAGATGTAATTGGGGCAGCCGTATCGCAAATTGGTTCATACAAGCAACTAGATAATAAGCAACAAGTTGTAGCTTTAATTGATGACGTAAGATGTACTCGTATTAAGTTTTTTTAATTTTGAAAGGCTGTAATTGATTTTGTATTACAGGATTTATGTATAAACTGTGGAAAATGTTATATGACCTGTGCCGATTCTGGATATCAAGCAATCACGTTTGATTCGAAAACGCATATCCCCCACGTAACCGAGGATTGTACTGGATGTACGTTGTGTCTGTCAGTGTGCCCGATAATTGATTGTATTAGTATGGTGCCAAAGAAAATCCCTCACGTAATTAACCGTGGAACAGTGAAAATCATCCATTCCGTACACGCTTTAACTCCTTCACAATAAGCGTTTAAAGTTCAAAGTAAAGAATCATTTCGACTTAGTTTTTAAATAAAAATTTAGATCCAAAATTGACAAATACTGTAAATAATTTTAATTTAATGATTGGTATAAATTAAAAATATAATGAGAATTAGAATAAAACAAGCGGTTGACCTTTCTAATTTAACAATAACAATATTAAGGAAAGGTCTAAAAGTAAGTTTAAAGTTAAAAGTAACAACGCAAGCATAGGGACCCTATAATTAAGTGAAAGACATGTAATTTTCAAAAGTACCCCTGAAATATGTCACATTCCTAACAAATGTGCTGAAGTGAAGGTTATATTCATACCTAAGGCGGGAAAATGTTCACACCGCAGAACCAAAAACTTAAGACCTATTAGTTTATCTTCCTTCTAGTTCATATTAGAGGCGCAATTGTGCCGCAAAAAATTGTCAAAATCTCAGCATGCATATTGCAAGGGGCGATCTGTCGATACATCTCTTCGTTCTCTTTTATTTTATCAAAAAATCTTTCTAGTGTAGGAACTTCTGGGTGTATAGGAGGCCTTTAGCTATGTGCTACCGAGGACAATAACTCGGGCACCTTCGAATCTAGGAGTGGATGGATCACTCAGGGACTGGATATAGATCAAATGCTAAGAGGCAGGATCATCAATTACGGTTTGAGGGAGTCCTGCGCCTGTCTGTGGTAAATATCCCAATATCCTTAGTGAGCTCAAGCAAAATGCCCTGTGCATTCTTTCTACATGGGCCAATGGGTGTGTGCTAAATGCAAACCCTCACAAAAACGAATTGATTCTCTTCTCTAGGAAATACAAACCTCCTTATACATTACCTTTGTAGATAAAGCAAAGTATCTGGATCTTGTTTTGAACCGGAAATTAAATTGGAAGCTTAATATTTTGGAAAGGGTAAAGAAAGCTACGGTGGCACTATACTTTTGTAAAACTGCCATTGGAGTATAATCGGGGATCTTACACTGGTACTACATCGCAGTAGTCAGACCCATTCTTTTGTACGGGATATAGTCTGGTAGCTTCCTATGAGCAAAATTATAACCAGAAGCTGTTAATGAAAGTTCAGAGAACAGTCTACCAATGGATTAGCGATGCACTGAGGAGCAAATCCACTCAACCAATGGAGGCTCTGCTGCATCTGACAAGCCTTCACACATCTTGGACAAACAGTTGGCAAATTCCACTGCCATACTACTGAAATCCGACTCAATGTGGACCTGTAATATGCAGGGAACTCATCAACGTTGTGTAACAAAGAGACTCCTAAAACTACCAAAAACTGTACTATCTCATCACTTTCTTTTGATGTAAAGCTTCGAAATGTGATCACCTTCAGAGAGGACTGATTGTCGGATATAAATCAACCTTAATATTTAAGCAAAACGCGACATTATTTTACACTTTTAATGCGGACCTGTTAAAAATAATTGTAAACAACTAGTAAGAACTACGACAATAACAAAATTTGTTTTGTAATAAATAAGTAATAATTATAAATTAAAAGTGCACTTTTCTTAACACCAACTACTACATTTTGTTTCGTTTTATATAAACAGGTAATTTTCAGCCACTAACAAAATTAAAAAAAATATTATTTGGTTCTAATTTTAATAATTTTTTTTTTAATTGTTTGGTTATCAAATAAAATGTTTAACCCTTAAAATACGAAAGGCCTGAGAGGACATGTAAAGAATTTAGTTTTCATTTCATTTATTTATCATTGCTACAGTTATTTTATAGTAACGTATTGGAGAGCGGCAGATTTGCAAAAAAATATGCAATTGACGATTGTAAAAGTAGAGAAAGCGCCTCTCGAGGAAAAAAGTTAAAATGAGGCAACAGCCAAAATGACATTTCTCATAAATTCGACGAAAGAAATTTTTGCAATCCGGTAATTAAAAATTGTTTTTAAAATCCAAAATTGGAATTACTTACAGTTATTATCAATCTGGTAGGTAAAAATTGTGTTTACAGTTCAAAATTGGAATTGTTTACAAGTTCAAACGTCAAATTAGCAGCTACCTCAGTTTAAAAATTTTCCACTAGGTGGAATCTGTGATGCTCCAATCGTCAATTAAGAACGTAAACAAACCAATTTGTTTTTACAATTTTAACATACTGGCAAAACACAGAATAATAAACAACCAGAAGCGACATTACGTGGACCAAGAAATTTTTGCTCTTACCTTAGTGACGATTGTAAAAGTAGAGAAAACGCCTCTCGAGGAAAAAGTTAAAATGAGGCTACTGACAAAATGACACTTCTCACAAATGCGACGAAAGGAAATTTTGCAAGCCGGTAATTAAAAATTTGTTTTTATAATACAAAATTGGAATTATTTACAATTATGTATTATCAAACTACGGCCCTATTCAGTCTATTCCCTGGGAATTGGGAATTGGGAAAAATATTGCTACATATATGTATTTTCAAACTTCAATAATTCCCAATTTTTTATTCCCCAATTCCCAAAAGTATATTCTGGCGTAATTGGGAATCATCAAATGGCAAAAAACACTATTTCAAATTTTGCAGCCACCATTATTTAAAAATTTTATTTTCTGCATATAAAATAAAAACTTTACCGATACTACGTTGTAAATAAAATATTGAAAATACACAAAACAAACTGTTTCTTCTAATTCCCAAAAAAAATTTGGGAAAAATAAACGTCAACTTACATAAAATGGAATAATTTTTTCCCCACATTAAAAATTTCCAATCGCCAGAATAGACTTTTGGAAAAAATAATTCCAAACTGCTAGAATACCGTCAAAATAGTTCAATTCCCGATACCCAGGGAATAGCCAGAATAGGGCCACTGGGCCGCTATTCTTGAAATTCGATCAAAAAAAGTCGCCCGTAATTTTCTAGTGAAATACGTCATTTCAGTCGAAAATTTAAATTGTTTCATACTAAAGTCACGGGCGACTTTTTTCGGTGAATTTCAAGTCACGGGCGACTTTTTTCGGTGAATTTCAAGAATACGGCCCCTGGTAAAAATAATTGTAAACAAATCGTAATTGACGATTGGAAATATAGAAGAAGCACTACCTATCGGAATAAAATAAAGCTATAACAACGACCAAAAATTAGCATCAGCGCTCGCAGAACGACCAAAATATGGTGTAGTGGAAATTATTTGAAGCCAAAAAAACAACCGCAGACATATTTTGGTTGTTTTTTGTCCTACAGTGGCTTTAACAATTTGCGAAATCATTGCATTGGTAGAAAACTTGACTAATGTCGATGATAATTTTGTATGGAGTTTGTGTGATTCTGTGGTCAAACAACAACAACAACTACTACTGAAAACGATAAAACAACAGAATTCACAACGGAAAAACAATCATGTAAATCCTAGGTAAGAAGTACAACACAACCACATTTGTTGTTTGATAATTATGTAATAAATTTAATTTAAAAGTGCACTTTTTTTTATCACAAATTACAATATTTACATCACAATTTTAATTTTGTTATATAGAAATAAGAATAAAACTTACCGATGAAAAGAAATTCCCGGTAATTTCTTGTCTTTCTTTACTGTTATGGCATTTTTTGATTAAACATTTCATTTTTCACAAATGTTTTTTGGCTATGATTTAGAATGGCATACCATGTCACACAGCGCCAATTATTAATTATATATGTATATATTTTTTTATTGTTTTGGTTTATTTGATAATTTTTAATTCTCACGAAACTACGCACAACCACTTTTTAACAACAATAAAATCCAAATGGTTTGCTTACATAAAAAAGGCTCAATATACATCCGTCCCTCTCCAACTGTGCACGCTTGAAATAGAAGATTTTATATGGGAAACAACTTTGTTTCTTCTCTAAAGTCTTATAACTCTATGCGTAATTTGTTGTTGGAACTTTGCATTTTTATAGCTGTCACATTTATCAAAATAAAAAAGTTGTTTGATCAATTTTACCTTTAAATTTAATAAAACTTCCGTAATTTTTGTTGTATCTAATATCTAAGTATAATTTATAATGGCTAATGAAGAAAGCAATTTTACATCATTAGAATTAGAAGCCATAAAACGACGAGACAGATTAAGAGAGCTGAAACGGAAGGCAAGTTCAGGAAATAAAAGCGAAAATTCCTCTGATGAAGAGATGCCCAAGTAAGGTGAACAGAGTAGAGACAGAGTTCCATTTACTATTGTCGATTTATTTCAGGCCTTCATTCCGAAGCTATAAACCTCAAGATGAATCAATAGCTACTGCAAAATCTACAGAAATAATCACAAATGATATTGAAAAGGAAGTACAATCACAGCTGGAACTCATGAAGGCACCAATCGTTATTGATGAAATTGATATACAAAACTTAGCACCTCGCAAACCTGATTGGGATTTAAAACGTGATGTTTCGAAAAAATTGGAAAAATTAGAGAGACGAACCCAAAAAGCCATAGCAGAATTAATCCGGGATCGATTAAAATCGGATCAGGATAATATATTGCAAGTGGTGAACGTTGGATCAAAAGTGCGCGCATCAAATGACGAATAAAAAATAGATAGATTTACTTAAATATATATTTTCATTAAATAGCATTGTTTGTGCGCATAAAATCACCAGATCGCCCTGAATTTAGTCTACACTCTATTAGAATTTTACCTTGAAGTTCTTCGATTTCTGGAAAAAAGATTATTGTGATTAACAGTAAGTTGTTTAACTTGAGGCTGGCTTCTACTTACTAGATTTATACTTTTGTTCCATGTACTGTACATTATCCTGCAACTTTTTGAATGTTACAGCAAAATTTTTGTGACCTTCATTACATTTATAAAACTCCTCTTGAACCTGATGCAGCTTTTTAGCTAAAGCTTGATTTTCGGTCTCCTTCTCTTTTATGTAAATTTCCTGTTTTAATGCGACTTCTGTTCGATTATCAATTTCCTTTTGAATCTCCTTAATTTCTTTGGATTGCTTCATTATTATACCATTCGCCTTCGAAATCTCCTCGGTTGCAATATACAGCGCATTTTTCTTGGTGTTGCAGATATTCTTCTCTGCCTCTAGCTCAGCCCTTAATTCTGACATTTTCTTGTCACACTGTTTAAGTTTTTCATTCAATTCTTGAATTAATCGTCTGTTTTCATTTACAGCCATTTCATGTTTTTTATCTCGATTCTGGTACGAGATCAGCTCTGTCTGTAATCGTTCATTTCGCTCGCGAATATTCGAATTGTTGAGTTTAAACGAGTTAATTTCTTCTCGAAGTGTGGCAGTTTTAAATGTTTCCTGCTTAAGTTTTTCGTTTAAACTTGCAATTTCCTTTTTTATGCTGTCCATTTGTTCGTTGGCCTGGCTTATCATTAATTTATATTTTTTCTCATCAGTCTCTTTGCTATCCTGTAGATGTTTTATCGTATGCTGTAATTTATTTATTTCCTCACAATTTCGATTAAACACCATGTTATCTTTTTCGGTGATTACATCGTTCAAACGTTTAATTTCATTTCGCAGCTGGCTAATGTGTTCATCTCGGTTCGATAATTCCTGCTCCAGCCTTTGATTTTGATTGCATATCATTTTTAACTGATTTTGGTTATAAATATTTAAGGCATTTATGTGAAATAGGACCGTTTCGATTGACGCTTGCTTCATTGGAAGGTACAAGTGGATTAAATTTCGAAAAGACCGTCGTTCATATATTTGCAGAATACACTTTTGCTCATCTTTTATCAAGGAGATTAGCCTAAAAATATGAATTATGTATAAAATGATTGAAACATACGTGACTTACAACAAACAATTCGTTCTTCTGGCAACTTTGTAATATAGCAGTTAAATGGGATACAAAATCCGGAAACGAAACATGAAGTGATTGCTCATTCTTTATTTGCTCATATAAAAAATTATCTATGGTACAAATATATAATTTGGTTGGATCGTTCAAATCCATTAAACGTAATTGCTGCAATAAAAACGAATTCTTTAACAAGGTTTTATTCGTAAGACCATTCAATTTCAATAGGTACCACCAAGTTATACGAGTCTGCTTTCTCTAACGAAATTGAACAAGATTCTATGGTTTTTATACAATTAAAATCGTTAGATAATTTAAAATTAGTTTGTGAAAAAACATTAACTATATTTTTACGTTTTAGATTATCAATAAAATACGCATCACCCATTTTACAGAAATTTTTTAAATATTTGTTGAGTGAACATTTGTAACAGTCTGAGAGTTTTCAAATACTTGACGTTTATAATGTCAAAATAATGTGGAGTGGAATTCTAGTAATGTATTTATTTTTTAATAAAGGCTGATTCACAAATTTTTCGAATGAGTTCGTCAATCTTTCTTGTTATGCAACTTGACAGAGTTAAAAAATCTTGTCGCAACAAAACTGCAATACCAAAATTTTATTTCATAGCTGTCTCATGAAAACAGTCGGTGAGGAACGCCTCCTCCTTTTTACTTTCTTTTACTCTAGTAAAATAAAGTATAGTAATCATGAAAATTTTGGACCTTGAGATTTTTAGAGATTTATTTGTTTTGAGGTCCCCTGAGTCCGAAAAAGTGGGTTTCGAAATGGTGTCTGTCGTTCTGTCTGTCAGTCTGTCTGTGTCCTCTCTACAGCCCAGGGGTGAGATGTTGTAACCATCACGTTTTTCGCTTCGATGCGTTTTCGATGGAATAACGGTATTTTAGAACTAAATTGTTTTAAAATTTTATATTTTTAACAAAGCAGTACAGTTATTCTATCGAAAATGCATCGAAGCGAAAAACGTGATGGTTACAACATCTCACCCCAGATGGTTTAACCAATTGAACTGAAACTTCAGATTTAAGTTTTTTTGATAAATTGGGAGTTCCCAGTGAATTTTACTCCAAATCGACTAACCGGAAGTGGCCACTCCCTTGGTCCAGAAAATTTATTTTGCAAATATCTTAAAAAGTATAAGGTTTACAAAAAATTACAACAAACAAAATGTTTCCAAAAATTAAAAACAAATAAAAATAAAAAATAAAAAATTTAAAAAAAAAATTTAAAAATTTAAAAATTAAAAAAAAAATTAAGAAAAAAATAAAATGTCTCAAAATTCTCTATTCGTAAAAGAAAGTCGTGTGTTGGCCACACCTCCATTTTTTTATTGTTTAAAATAAATTTTATTTATTTTATGTAATTACATTATTCTCCTGGATTAATGAGCAATTTGTTTCTTAATTTACCAACTTATATTAATCTATGGCGTTCCTTAGTGTCTGGTAAATTGAAGTAAATCATATCCTTGCAGTGGATTTTAGATCAGCTCAATGCTGTACAAGCTAACAATTACACAAGCGCAAAAGATTTGTTCTTTTAATCTTTTAAGTCCCTTTCTTCATGTCGACATTTACGTTGCTCTTTTTGGTACAACGCCAAAGCGGAATAGAGATGCTTGGTGTATGTTGATAAAGAAGAGTTCCTTCCCAGCCAGTACATATTTCTATATTTAACACTGGCTTTACACCGCAGATAGTATAATAGCAAAATAGTATAATACTATTTTACTATCTGTCATAGTCGGTTTTACACCGCATAAAATATTCATAAAAAACAGAAAATTAAAACAAAATAATGAATAATTATAATTTCCGAATAGACATAAATATTTGGACTAATTTATGAACAATACACTGTCACAAATTTTCTTTCTACAATAAAATAAAATAACATGTAAGTGGTATTCAAATTTGATAGCTATCAAATTAAAATATTATATTTTATTTTTGCTATTATACTATCAAAACATCGGTTTTACACCGGATAGCAAAATAGTATTATACTAGTTTGCTAGTATGTATACTATCTACGGTGTAAAATCGGTATAAGCCTTAGTTCTTCACTTTTCTTCTTGACGTGTGCTTTCCATTGTAGTTTAGCATCCAAGGTCACGCCGAGATACTTAGGTGTGTTCGCATATGGTGCTAATGTACGGTACGGTGGAACTCCTGCGTTGATTTCTTTCAATTCAGGAAAGGTATCATCTAACTTAAAGCTGAAGAATCTATCTTTCAAATTGCATTGGTAGAAGATTTATAAACTTGTGGTTAAGTCCTTCATGCCATACTCTATCAAACGCTTGTGCAACTTCTAGAAATATCGTTGAACAGACTTTTTTCTGTGGTGCTTTCTCAATTATACTGGTCTGTGTACTTAATCAATTGACAATTGTCAAGTGTTGGTTACGAAAACCGAACTGATGATCTGGGATCAAATTTTTACTCTTGATTATATGATTTAACCTTTTTACCAGTAGCTTCTCAAAGAATTTGGACATGGCGGCAACAGCGAAATTGGCATACAACACGAGGTTATGTGTGGTGGTTTCCCAGGTTTTGAGATCGTAATTACTTCTACAATTTTCCACAAGCTTGGTACACCTTTGATTCAAAATGCTTCATTTATAAGATTGGTGAACTTCACCAGAGCTTTCCTTGGCAGTTCTTTTAAGATTTCTGCAGCAATAAGATCGTAACCAGGAGCTTTTTTCGTATTCAAACTAGTATTTATCTCAGGCATGACTTCTTTTGGTGTTGTCGGTAGGATATCTTTACTTTCTTGCACAAGAGCTTGTTCAGTTATTATCTCGGCTTCGAACGTTTGGTTTTCATGTCGCTGGAATATTTTTTCGAGGTGTTCAGCAAATTCTCGAGTTTGGTATTCATTATTCCTAGCCCATTTCTCACCTGCTATTCTTATTGGAGGAATCTGCATTTTTGGTATTTTAATTCTTTTGGTTGTTTTCAAAAGAGAATAATTATATTTTTCCATTTTTTTATCTTAAATTCCGACCGTTTTATATCTCGATTCCCATTTATTTCTTTTCAAACAAAAACCTAAACAAAATTGTTTCCATCGAAACTATTCCGATTTTGGAATTTTGACTCACTACTCGCTTAATTTACATCAGTAGTGTAGAAGTGCATGAAGTTTTAATGAAAATATGCACCTTGTTACAAATGGAACCATTAAGTTAATTTTTTCTGAATTAGCCTCAATTAGTCTGATTATTTAACTTTAGAAGAATCAGTGAATAATCAGAGTTTAAGTTCTAGTTGTAAATAATTTACAGATGTTCTTTAGTATGAAGAAATCAATCAGATCTGCAGTTGGCCAGTAGGTTGGTTTTCCAGGATCCAGAATCAAACAACGCATAAGCGAAATGTGGTTTACCAGAACAGTCACGGATTTTAACAAGCGCTGTTGGTAACAGTGAAATACTCGGGTTAGTTATTTTTTGATTCACAATCTTGTTATGACAATATGAACAGGGCAGAATAAAAATTAAATTAAAATTAAAAAAGAATTAAAATTGACATAAAAATATGTTCAGGTTGGAGCATAATGTTGCTTCAACCAACGTTTAAAGCTGTCTTTGCTTAAGTAAAAGTCGAACAGATGGTCGATTTTATTAAAACTCTTCGACATCATGTTTATCGATTCATTGTCACCTTAGTTTGTTCTGTGTTTATTCAGATGAAAGAATTCATGACGTCTTAATTTCCTACTCGGTGCCTTTATTTTAATTGACTCCAATCTTGGATGAAGTAAAATATTTCCAACAAACGAACACTTTAAAAGCTCTCGTCTATTTGCCAATGTTGTCATGTGATAAGTTTTACATCCAGTAGCATATGATGGTAATTGCTTCATGCTAAAGTATAGTACGGCAAGTCTTGGTCGTAATCCCATCCTTCTTTCCACGTTATATACCGTGTAATCTTTTTTTGGACACTCTCGATTTTTTGGATAGGATCGTCGTAAAAAGGACACCAAATGGTAAAAGCGTATTCAAATTGATACCTGACGTAGCCGTAATACAGGATCTTAATTGTCTCGAAGTCATAAATATCCCCAATCCAACGCTTAATAAAACCAAGCAAGGAATTAGCTCTAGCGGCGCATATTGCTCGATGTGATTAGTAAAGCATATGTTTTTACGAAAGTAACCCCTAGGTCTTTAATCTGGGGGTTAACTTTCCGATGGAACGATGAACTCTTACACTTGTTGATGTTGAGGCTGAGAAGGTTAGTCTCACAGCATTTCGCTAGGCTGCCGATCTCTTCTTGTAGCTTATGGGCATCGCCGATGTTTTCTACTGTTTTAAAGATTTTGAGATCATCTGCAAACATTAATACCTTAGAATATTGTATTACTTCAGTAACGTCATTGAAGAAAATCATAAAGATCCAAGGACCAGCATGAGAGCCTTGTGGTACCCCTGAAGTAGCTTAAATTAATTCTGATGTTCTATTATTAAGCTCAATATACTGAATGCGGTTACACAAATATAATTTAAACCATGCAACAAACTGTTTAGAAAAACCGAATTTGTATAACTGTTCCAACGTTTTACAATAACAGATGGAGTCAAAGGCTTTGGCAAAGCCAGTATACACCACATCAACTTGCTTATGCTTTTCAATTTCTTTAATGGTGCTGCTGGTAAATTCAATAAAGTTTGTTGATGTTGATCTTTTGGATATAAAACCATGCTGAAGATATTGATGTAATTCCTCTAAAACAAGGAACATCATTTCTTACTCCTGTTTTGAAAATTGGTGTTACTCTTGTTACTTTCCATTTCTTTGGAAATACTGCTAGGAATTACTAACGATGTGAAATCTTTCAATAATGAAGCTGGAATGCCATCAGGACCACATCCATCTCCGAATACTTCTACATTAACTGATTGAAAAAACTCCGCAAACATGTTTGATATAAGCTGCGGGTCACAAGATTTACGTTCCTTTAATGTCATACACACTGGGTAACCATTAATTTCACGTTTTTCTTTAAAAAATCCCCAAAAATGTTTCGGATCGTTTCTTATTTTTATTTTTTTTAGTGTAGTGGCTAAAGCATTAACTTGCGATGCTGCGTTGGATGGTGAAGAGATTTGCGTTGTATTCAATTGTTTTTCAGGCAAGGCATGATGTTGATCAACGATGTCGGTGGAGTCGGTTGTACTGAGATATATGGTTGGGCCGGATCTGGTGCGTCAATATGTAACATGGTGTAATGCAGCTGGTTGCACTTTCTACATCTATTAGTAGAACGACGCTGGCAGTAAGTCCTTGGTTGAGACAGTTTTGGTACGCAGATAATTAGGTTACAACCGATTGGCAGTTTACTTTTAGATGCTTTAACTGCTGCTAAGTTTCCTGTTACGCCATCGTCTAAGCCGTCACATCGGATGTTTAAGAAAGTAAAGAAGGGATTGTAGTTACATTTGTTTCTCCTTATACAAGTCTTACGATAGGTCCCCAGATCGCTGGACCACCATATTGGTTCTTGTTTTCCCCTAGACCTAGCCAATGGGTAAGCAGCAGGATAGGCCCTATTGCATGCGCTAGTGATGCTATCCACTATGTCCTCCAGTTCCCTTACTGTGGTTGAGGGTGAATATCGAGGAGAGGGAGTGTTCCTTGCTCACTCATCAGTTTTTAACCATAAGAAAAATATTATTTGACGCGAAGGTCACATCTGGAACCTCCAGCCTATTACTAGTAATAAATGTGGATTCTCGCCCCATATTACACACTGAAAGGTTAGTACCAAGCAAAAAAATTATCTGAGTTATATTAAAATACCTTTTGCTCAAGAAATATTTCCAAAATTATTAATCTGGTGTTCCATTATTTGAATGATCTCTTCTCTGTGTCCTTAAATGTTAAGAACTGAATATTGCGAATTGCGATCTATGAATACAATTGTTTAGGCACTTGTTTTAACGTTTATATGAAGGTACATTAATTCTCTAATACTGTACTGAATATTAATCTGTTTCTTGAGTTTGAGAGTAATGCGAAGAATTTGAATCAGCTCTGGCTGGAAACACGTTTGACAAAACTTGACTAGAACGGATTTAAAAATAAAACCGCTGGTTCCCTATTCTCCGTCGCATACTAAATCTCATCGGAGTCAGAAATGATAGAAATATTCGTTTACCTTTTTCACCAAACTCTTGTGTAACTTATGTTGAAGCCTCACATAAAAAGTATCGATAATTTAAATGAATATTCTTTGTGATATGTATTCTTTATTTAATTTTAAATTTTTATTAAATTTTCCAAAATTAAAATTATTATTGGTTTTTGTTTATTTTAGTTTTTAATCTTAGATTTTTCTCTCTCACTCACTTAAATAGAAACTTTATTTATTTATACATTTGCTGCTACAAGAATAAAATGACAACACAACTTTTCACTTTTTATACAAACGATATACACAAACATTTCTCAAAATTTATTCAAAAAATTTAGCTTACGTTTATTTGGGTTTTATTTTTATAATTGTATTTAAATTAATTAAATATTATTCTTGTGTCGTTAATTTTTGTCTGTTTCTTTCTGTTTTCCTTTTTCTTTTTTTATAATTTTTTATTGTTTTTGTTATAAAGTAATATATTAGTTTAAAAAAATAAATACTAAACACTAAAATTTTACTATTTTCTGATTGATGTTGGCTGTGATGAAGACGACGTTAGTGGAGTTGAAGTTAGAAAACAATGTCCGCTCGGCAGTAGTGTTGGTATTGGTACACCAGGTGATAGGTTTGCTAGCAGTGGGTTTACTACAACGGATGATCTAGAATGGATAAGAAAAACAATTAAGACTATTGTTGATCTATTAAATGTGTTTGTTCTTACCTGTTGTGGCGCATATGACTTTTAACTAAATCGCTATTAACCAGGGCAGCCATTAAACTAAGTTCACCAGCCATTACTGTTGCACAAATTATTTTCGCTAGACATTTGGAATTTTCACCAGCGCATGTTTTATGTGCTCCTCTTACGCCTAGCATTTCTAAGCAAGCACTTTGTCCTGGCAAACCAGTACCCCCGCCGACTGTACCAACTTCCAGAGAAGGCATCGTACAAGTCATATACAAATCTTCATTATGATCGCCCCACAATTCCATTGACGTTGAACAATTACTACTGGTTACATTTTGTGCGGGATCCTGACCAGTCGCTATGAAAATTGCTGTCACCATGTTGGCTGCATGTGCATTATTACCACCAATACTTCCCGCCATGGCACTTCCTGCCATATTTTTTAATTTATTACACTGGACTAGAGTAGCTGCATTTGTTTTTAAAATTCTATAGAGATCATCGCGTGGCACAATCGTTTCACAGACAACACGTTTTCCGCGCCCCTTAATCCAATTGATCGCAGCTGGTTTTTTATCTGAACAGAAATTTCCGCTTAAACTAATAATTTGCATATCGGGGAATATTGTTTCAACGATGCGCAATGCCATTTCAGCTCCTTTTGACACCATATTCATACCCATTGCATCACCAGTTAGTGCTCTAAATCTAATATACAGGTTAGGTCCGTCCATTGTGATAAATAATTCTTGAAGGCGAGCAAACCGGCTTGTCGAATCAAATGCTACTTTAATTTTTTCATAATTATCAGAAGCCTCCATCCAACGTTTCGCAAGGGCTGCCCGATAAACACTTGGAAATTTGACACATGGAGCTCGGGTCATACCCACATCTTCGACAAAACTAGATACACCTCTGATCGATATCGCTTTACATCCCCGATTTGTTGAAGCGACTAAGGCACCTTCGGTCGTGGCCATTGGAATATAATATTTTTTTCCGTCTAGCGTCAAAGGGCCAGCATAACCAACTGGTATTTGAACATATCCTAAAACATTTTCACAACATGCATTCATCACTTTCGTAAAATCATAATGTAAGTATGAAAGATTATCTAGCACGTTCACGGGTAATCCAGCTTGTGCGGTCAATATTTCACGACGTATTTTAACACCTCGCACTGGATCGCCCAAAATAGTTTCTATTTTATATAAAGGACAATGTCCGTTACCTGCTTTCACAATCATTTTAATTTCTTCATTACTCAATTCACTGGGTCCATCGTCCTCATTTAATATCTTTACACACTCCTCAAGCGGTCGAATTTCTTTTCGTTGCACAACATTTCGCACAATATTATTACTAGTCGAACTGTTACTATTTGAGGATCCGGTTTCAGTTCGTGTGATATCAGTTTGTGTTGATTCATCAACGTACTGAATCTCATCGTCCATCGTAAATGTGGCAACACGTTTTCGTTGGTTTATAGCAGTTGGTTTGACTTCAGTAATTACAAGTGCTGGAATCGTATTCTCATTTAGAGATTGCATATGCTCCTTAAGTTGATCGGCCAATTCTTCGCGATCCTCGAAAAATACAAATTTCACGAGAAGCGCTACTAATAGTATTAAGATTACAATTTGATCGGCGCTCATTGTTAACCATTTCATAATTGTGTTTGAGAGATCGTCTGTTTCGGTACGATTTAGTGCAACCATTTGATCAATTGTTGGTGTTGCTGAAGCCTGTGTATGTACTCCATCTTTATCGTTGAACGTGAATCGACTGTGGAATAATGAATAAGACGTTATTATTAATAATTAGGGGCGATACACGAGTATTTTAAAGATTTTAGTTTACCTGTGTGCATGTACCAACATCAACCCTGTAGACATAATAACTTTAACACGTTGTACAACCGGATTCGGTTTTTGATTTTCTTCATTTAGCGCCCTCATCAATATTGACTCTTTGCATTTACCTTTTGATTTTGGTGAATCATAAACTGTTGGCGATAGGTCTAAGATTAACGATAGACAGGCCGGGTAGAATGTCATGAATACAACGTAATTGACTATCACAGACATAACAGCAAAACCGCATAAAATTTCTAAACGATGTACACCCGATAGTGTTCCAACACCAATTACAAGTGTTTCGACGAGTGTGTCTAATGAGATGGCTGGTCCAAGGTGTTCCATTCCGCGTGCTATATTACTTGTCACTTCAGATGGACTATTACCACTCAAAGCTAATTGAGCTAGGGTTGCAGCTTTTGATAAATCAATTAACAGTAGGAAGAAGAAGAGGGCATCCCTTTGAAAGAAAACATAAGCATCACTAAAAATTGGGACTACTCAAATGGTAAATACTTACTTTAAATCGGACACTTCACTTCCAAGTAAATTTATAACAAACGATGTAAATATAAAACTTGAGAATACGGTGAATAAGCCGGCAATACCTGAAAAGAGTAAAGAAATAGTCTTGGTGAGTTAACGTTTTCTTTTTCAAAACACAAACTGTCTGTAATTTATGATAGTATTTTTTTAACATTATATAACACAACAACGCAGAAATAACAGAATGTTAAGTGAAAGTTGATTAAAATTAAAAGCGAGAAAGAAATCAGGGAAGACGAATATGTATGTGTTAAGATAACAAAAAAAAAAAAATAAAAATAAAAAAAAAATTAACGATAAAATATTGGGAAAGAAGAATTTAATATTCACTATATTGGGAACAACAGTCGGTTGTTCCGTAAAGTAAATTACTCTCAAATAAAATTATTCGATCCAACACTTCTGAAATCTGTAATAAATATATAAAGAAATTCTAAAATTTTGTAATTTTCGTTTTCACGAGGCGAGTTATTGGGCCAGCTACTCTTAATGTACGCTAGATACTGACCTCATTTAAACAGGTCGTCAAATTGGCGCTTATGTCGTTTAATGACGATGATGCCGTAACTTACTGAACTGTATGCAAATAAAACGTGTATTACAGTCGCGGAACAAAATTTGTAATGTAAGTTTATTTTTAAAGAGGGCAGAAATCTCCCATTATAAACAATAACCTGTACTAACCAGAAGACGCCTCGAGCACTTAGTTATGGGCCTGACTTTGATCTGATTAACGAAGCCCTTAACCTTACGGCTTCTGCTTGATTCTGTTAATTATTTAGTTAATAATTTGAAAACATACTTTCGTATACCATCATTAATGAAATTAATAAGAAAATTAATTAAAGAAATTTAAAAAAAAATATCTGTTGATATTGAAATTGAAACTGAAATTTACGCAATAAAAAATAAAAAATTTTATGGACATAATGTAACTTGGTGGTCTTTAGCTTGGTAGCATACATTATCTTTATTGCTTTGGTAAACTCAGAAAATTGTCGTAAAACAATTGCGTTAGATAAATTCAAAAATGATTTATGTAAATCAAATCCGATTTTTTTTTAATACATACCTAATCCATTCATAAATATTAAAACATATCAAACAAAATTAAATCCAAAAATAAATGTTTGTCTTTTGCTTTAGGAAATAATAAATCCTAAACTAAATCCTAATCTATTTTTACCAAAGCAAAAGCAGTTCTATTTTCCCTAATTAGACAGCTGCAACGTTTTTAAAATTTAGATAAAGTAATGTAAAGAAAACAGTAAGAAAATTGCTGATGTTTTCTTAGTAACACTTTTCACATTTTACTTTATAGAAATTCATCGATAGCAGTGACTTCGGGAAGCATTACATCTACAACCGAGACAACGTCTGAGAAAACATCAGCGCCCACATCGACAAAGCCGTCCAATTTACTGTAGCAATATTCGAAAGGTCCTTGTTTAATGAAACATTAAAACCTAAACGATGAATTTTTATTAAATAATGAGGATTGTTCCGTCGGTCCCAACAAGCATTGATTCGTCGGTTATTCCATGCTATCAGAATGGTTCCTAAATCCAATAATGGTGGTAAATACAACTACATATCGTACCTCCTTAGCGTTCGTGATGGATCATTCTGTTTAATATTAAATTTCAAATCATGGCCATCGGGAATATTTAAAAAAGAATTTAGAGTTCTAGCCAAATACGCCTTTTTTATCAAATACCAGGTCAGTAAATGAACCACAAGTTAAACGAAATGGCTTTTTGGTAGGAAATGTTCAACAAGAGATTCAAATACCTACTTATTCGCTATACTAACAAAATGTCAACAAAATGTATTCTAAAGAGACACAATTTTCTTTATAAACAAAACATCCATAGCTCTGAATTTTTTCCAAACGGCTTTGTCGTTTATAAATGTGGTCGATCGGCCAAAATTAGTAAAAAAAATAATCAGCAGATTGTGTTCTCTTAGCCATTCAAATGTCAGTTAGTAATGTAGAATTTGAATTGAACTTCTGTTGAACATGTGCATATGGTTAAAATATCTATGGCAAGAATACAAAGTATCTATATATACATTGCCTATATTCCACAACTATCTGGAAGCGAACTGCATGCTAAATGTTGTAATGCAATTGGAGAGATTTCCAACGCTGTAGAACCGTCAGATTCTTGTACTTGGCGATTTGAATCTACCGTATATTAAATAGAAATTTGATGAGGAGGTAAACTGTTATCTACTGTTCAATTTAACATCTAACTAGTGATTGTTCGTTGATTCAATGCATAGTTGTAACCTGAATCAGATTAGCAATATACCGAATGAGAATGGGCGGATCCTATGCATGACAAACCTATGGAAATTCTATTTTTTTGCGTGAAATGTCACTGAACAGCAACTATCGCAATAGAAAGGAGCAGTACAATTAGATTTAACATATATAAACATTCGAGCATCAGCCTACAATTTATACAGATATTTTAACTTATTCTCAGGCATCATTCGCAAACCGGCAAATGCTGGCTTTGTTTGTAGTCGGAATCAAAGAAACGGGCTGAACGGACCCACACAAATACAACCACAATTGTAAGGTGTATAAGGGAATTTTAGTAAATTATGCAATTAAAGTGAATTATTAAATTTTAATTAATTTTGTTGTTACTTTTTTTCAAATGTTTATAACAAGTTACAAAACCATAATTATATTAAGTATTTCTTCAGTTGGCTACCCGAGTATCCGGTTATACGAGTAGAACAAGGCAGTGCAAATATTAAAACAAACAAATCTCAACTTGAACAAACGTAATGTTCAGCTTCATTTTGAAAATCGCTAAAAATAAGTAATGTTTAGTGTATCGACTGGTTAGAACCTTGTAACTCAAAAATTAAAAATTATATGAGCATTTTAAAATCAAATGACATCGCAAATGAGTATCCGCTTATAAACATATAGGTTCAAGCAAAATGCATCCGCTCCGTCCGCTCCGTTTTATTTGAACTGTCAATACTGTTTTAAAAATGAAAAATTGAACAGAACGAACGGAAGGGAAAAAAGCGGAGCGGATACTAAATACAAATTTCCAATTTTGCGGACGACATAATTTCAAACTATACAAATATGACATTTGAACAACTTTTAAAAATATTCTGGAACAGCTAATACTGGAAACAGATGTGCAGAATTCTGCAAGCATCGAAATTAGAAAACACATTGATTCTGCTTGCCACGCAGAATCCTGCAAGTTCTCTCTATTTTTAATTTTGCTGCGAATTAGTAGGCTACATTATGTAAAAGAAAAAAAATCTAGTACAATTTGTATATTTTTAATTTTTGGTCAGTTAATTTTTTTAATTTGTTGACAGAAAATAAGTTTTGAGAGACAAGTGCCAAAATGGAGGATACAAATGGATTAATTTGTGGTGACAAAATAAGGCATCATACAATTAAAAAATTGTACATTAAAATTAACGTTCGATGTTGAAAGGCCAAATGGGTCGGAAGGGCCGAATGGGTCGGAAGGCCGATTGTCGAAATTCCGAATGCCGTATAGCCGAATGTGTCGAAAGGCCGAATGTCAAATGGCCGATAGGGTTGAAAGGCCGAAAGTCTTGCAAGGCCGAATGGGTCGAAAGGCCGATTGGGTCGAAAGGCTGAATTTTCATTAAATTGTCCTTCACTTAATTGATTGAAAT
The DNA here is from genome assembly GCA_958295665.1 of Tipula vernalis. NCBI lineage: Eukaryota > Metazoa > Arthropoda > Insecta > Diptera > Tipulidae > Tipula > Tipula vernalis. Next base: position 330,954,991 of record OY282558.1, on the reverse strand, counting down.
CAATATTTAAAACCATTGAATTTATTTCTTAATGTAAAATGATTTAAATAAATTGAAAATACGTGCTAATAAATTATAAATTTAAAATAAATTTTGAAAATTTTCATTCATAAAAAGATGAAAATTTAAAATCGCGATTATGCATAACATAATAAAACGAACATAATTTACCAATAACGCTAAAAAAATTTTTCCCCAGAGAATTCGGAGTTTTAAAATTTTTATATCTCGAGAATTCTCGACAATTTTTATATTTTTTAAATTAGTAAAAATGTACCAAAAAATACTTTCAAAAGTATTGATTTATTTCATGTTTCCGGACGAAGAATCATTTCTTTCATTTTGATTACAGGCCGCAGAGAAAACAGAACATTTTTATTGTATGAATATGCTCTTGAAAAAGTCACAATATTGCGGAATCCGCAAAAATGAAACAACTATGATTCTCTACTGCTGTTCTCTACACTCTCTCAGGACCGGCTGCAAGGAGGTACGACGAATGCAAGAGACTTCGACTCCCAGGCTGATGGGGCCTCAAGTAATTTGACAAGCAAAGAAAAACAGTGGCATATACACAAGAATTTACAACTGAAGAGGTCTGAAAAATTATACAAAAAGAAATCGACATCGAGAACCACTAATGAACCGCTTTTTGCTGAGGTAGCAAGGCAGATTTGCCTTCGGCCTTTCCGGACTAGAAGGGAAAATCCCGTTTTAATATAAGTAGATGCGGTTATCAGCACGTAACGACCATAGGTGTCTTATGGTGCCAATAAAACCAATAATGGTATTGGAAAATTCGAAAACGGCCCCAGTAAAGAATCAGCTTCAAAAACAATGAAAAAGTAAAGTTGATTAAGTATGCTCCTTTCTTGATCAGAAAAATAAATGAAGCCTTATCACCCCCATTGAGCAGAGTTGGTCGGACAGGTCTATTATACGTCGGCTGTTTGAATCTTGGTTGCCTGGGTGCATTATAGGCAAAAAGCGAATTGTTTCAAAATAAAATTTAAAACGAAAGATACATTCGCAAAACAATACCTACACAAATCGTGGAGCGACAAATCGAAGTTTAGTTTGTTTGAGTTTTAAGGCTGTATGTGAGACGACCGAAAAACAAGAATTGGACCTCATTTACACTATTAAGACCATAAAGCACGGAGGTAGGAACATGATGCCTTAGAAGCATTTGTATGGCACGGCTTTCGACTAATATTTACAATTAACTAGCGGAAATCGTGATGGAGCCTTATTCCTTCGAAAACGTGCCTGTTTCATTTATTTTCCAACAGCATTATGATCCTAAACACACTGCAAACTTAGTGTGCCGTTTGTTTACGGATCATAAAATTGATGCTTTGGGCGTCAGGTACCTGACATTAACCCAATCGAGATAGCTTATGGGCAGAATTTAAGCAAGGAATAAAGAGAAAAGCTCCTGCAGTTCAAACGAGCTGTCCTGCCATATGAAAGAAATCTGGAAAAATATTCCAGGGCTGGATTCTTGAAATTCACTTGAAAAAAGTCATCAGTAACTTTCTACTTGAATATGTGATTTCAATAAATCGCTGTATACTGAATTAACGCGTGAAAAGGATATGGATGGGCCCATTGTGAAAAACCAAAGGCTATCCCACTGATGGAGCACGAAAATTACGGGTCCTAATTCGCCCCTAGGGACAATTTTGGTCCGGACGGACCTGCAGGCCACCATAAGGATAACCTCTCCGATTAAGCCCATCTTGAAATCAGGGAAAGGAATGATATCTCATGTTACAGAGGTATTGGAACCACATTAATGATACCAAAGTTGTTTGAAGTTATTATGTGCAGAAGCTGGAAATCTAGCATCCCGCGTCATCTTTATAACTGTAAAAACAGGTTTAGACCCAGTTGAATTTACCACTAGGATTGTCAAAACAAGAAGCAAAAAAACAATCGCTCTTTACTGGAATCGAACTTGAGAACTTTTCCACTATAACCCCTGCTTAATGCTTCAGCTACTGAACTAAAATGATGATTTTTTTCTAAAGCCCATTTATATAAATTCATTTCGTTTTTTTATTTTATTTCAAATGCACATTACTTTCACTTCAAAAGCAAAAATAAGGAACGAAATTGAAAATCCTTTTCTATGATTTGGTATATTTTGTTGAATGCTTAGAAAACAATGTTTTGAGATCACTGTTCAGCTCCCTTCTAAGATATTGATATGATACATAGTAAACCGCACCATGAAAATTTTATGTTTCCAATACCTCGGAAAACAGGAAAATCTTATAGTTTGTATCAAACTCTATTTGAAATTGCAGAAGTGATTTTAGAGCTAGATGGTTAATTGATTCGGTATGCATTTCTATACTTCAGAATAGTGTCTCTTAATTATTTTTCTAACTAGTACAGATTTTGTGTGATTAAATTATACTCTATATAATTAAATATTGAAAGCTAAAGCTATAAAATAAATTTAAATAAAGAGCCCAAAACCAATAAAAAATTTGTTTAATTATTTAAATATTGGCTCAATAACCATAAATATAATTAAAAAATTCTCCTGGTTGAAAAATGGAGACTACAAATGGAAATCAAAATCAAAACTTTTTCCAGTTTATAAACAATGAATATGGCAGTCGCACAAAAAACAACATGAAATCCGTCATGAACGAACAATTTCATCTGGCAAAACTTATCAACAAACAACATTTTTTACTGAAATGCAGAAAGGAAAAAGTTTTCTCGAAATCTAGAAAATTAAAAAATTCCTTCGGCTTAAACAAGGACGTTTTCCAACGATTAGAAAATACGTTTGTTTTTGGAGTAATAAATGAAGAAATTTCGGCTACTATCAGAAATATAAAAACTAAAAAAATCAATCTAAATCTGCTAAACCAGTTTCTTCAAGAGAATTTACCAAACAACATTTACGAAGAATTTTTTCAGCGAACAGAATCAACATATGTCTATCATTTTAATCGGATTAAGGTAAGACAAAAGTCAAAATTTGATCAAATTATAAGAGAGGGTTTAAACGATACAACAAACGGTTTAATTTTAAATTGTGAAAAATGGTTAGGTTATGTTACCAATATCGATCTTCCATTTCACGTGAAATTCATTTTAAGTTTAGGGAATACATTTTGTCCGCCAACGGTTGGTACCGCAATACCATTTTGCAAAATTATATCAGATGTGGAAAGTGCAATTTTTAATTTGAATGACAGTGATCGAGTAAACATTCGGAACAATTTTATAAATATTATAACAAATTACAAAAACAGTACGAATACAAGAAATTTATTTAACACCTCATGAAAAAAGAATTACGTCATACCTAAAACAAACAAAGACTTTTTTGAAAGACAACCCAAATATTTTAGTCACAAGGGCAGACAAGAGAAATACAACAGTGTTAACTTTACGAACGGACTACAGTGACAAAATGTATAACCTTCTAATACCACATTTACATTATACGTACCTAATAAGTATGTACTTTTTTGCTATTTAATTATTTTTCCGCTGCAGTTCACACTAGTGTTGCGATTTGTAGTGTGAACGCATGCTATAAAAGTTTGTTGTTTTGACAGATATGCTTCTGTATTCAATTCAGTTTATGTGTTGTGAATTTCTTCTTCTCAAACTCTATTAGATTTATCGGCAAATTATTTGATTAACTCCCGAAATTGTATTGTATTTTAACAAAAAAAACGTAATAAATTTTTGTTTTGACAACAAATATACGAATGATATTAACATATAGTTATTTGTTAGGGTTCACATTACAACGTAATATACTAATACTTTTTTGATACATACTTTACCGAAATATCAAAAAAGTATGTAATAAAATATTTAAATATTTAAATTTGAGTTCACATGACGATACTTTTTTGCTACATACTTTTATTCTACTAATGTAAACGTGGTATAAATGACAATTCTACTTACAGTGGATCAAAAATAAAGTCGGACACCTACCATTTAATTCTTTATCACAGAATAAATAGTAAAATAGAAGCTTTTTTAAAATAGTCCAATACTTTGTTTAAAAGCTCTATTCATTACCTTACAAAAACACCAAAATAAAAAACAAAATTTTATTTCATTATAACAAAAAAAATCAATAATATAAAAAAAGTAAAAAAAAAACTCAAAAAAGAACTCGAACAGATGACAATACCTACTATGTTCATGGCAATTTTGATAAAACAAAAAGGGGAAATCACCAAAATCAACATGCAATGAAAATATGTATCTACAATTCGAAGAAAATATTTAGTCATATTGTGATATCAACGCCGAGCAGTTGCATTTTTACTAGTAAAATAAATATGGGAAGACAACGTGGCCAAACATCTGTAGAAGTTGGAGAACTGGTTATTAAATACTACAACGACCATAAATCTGTTAGAGAAATAGCAAAAATAATAAATAGGCCACACTCAACGGTTCATGACATAATTCGACGATTTAATTTATCGAAATCTCTGGAAAATAAACCAAAATCTGGTAGACCCAAAATATTTTCGTCAGCAGATGAGCGATGGATCGTCCACCAAATTAAAAAGGATCCGAAACTTAGTGCTCTGAAGCTTACCAAACAAGTTTCCATGGAGCTGGGAAAAAGTGTAAACCCAGAAACGATAAGATTAGTACTGAGGAGGCAAAACTTTCATGGAAGAGTACCTCGTAAAAAACCTTTCATTAGTAAGCGAAACCGCAAAAAACGTTTACAATTTGCAAAAACATATAAAAGTGCCAATTTAGAATTATGGAACAAAGTAATTTATTCAGACGAAAGTAAATTTAATTTATTCCGATCAGATGGCCAATGTTATATATGGAAACAACCAAACGAAGAACTACGAAAAAAAAACTTACAAGCTACTGTTAAACATGGTGGTGGTTCGGTGATGGTGTGGGGGTGTATGCCAGCTGCTGGCCTAGGAAAATTATGCATTATTGATGGCATCATGGATCAAACGAAATATTTGAACATTTTGAAGCAAAATTTAGAGTGCAGAGCGCTGAGCAATTGGGAATAAAAGAAAACTTTTATTTCTACCAGGATCACGACCCAAAGCACAAAGCTCAAAATGTTCGACTTTGGTTGCTTTACAATTGCCCACATGTTATAGACACGCCTCCACAATCACCGGATCTTAATGTGATTGAACATTTATGGGCTGTTTTAGAAAATAAATTAAAAAAGCACGTGATTTCGAATAAAGAACAGCTGAAACGTATTCTCAAGGAGGAATGGGCCAAAATTGATCCTTCTGTATGTCGAAATTTAGTAGAATCCATGCCTAGGAGGCTTCTGGCGGTGACCAAAAACAAGGGCTTACCAACAAAATATTGAATTATGCATACATGAAAACATTTCAAGACATAGTCTTAACTTAAATGAATTAAATTATAACACTGTCCGAGTTCTTTTTTGAGTTTTTTTTTTTTACTTTTTTTATATTATTGATTATTTTTGTTATAATGAAATAAAATTTTGTTTTTTATTTTGGTGTTTTTGTAAGGTAATGAATAGAGCTTTTAAACAAAGTATTGGACTTTTTTAAAAAAGCTTCTATTTTACTATTTATTCTGTGATAAAGAATTAAATGGTAGGTGTCCGATTTTATTTTTGATCCACTGTACATACAGATTTTTAAGGACAACTCGACACCAATACAGACAAAAATTAATACTTTAGTAAGAGACTGGGAGAAATCAGGCAACATAGATTTAATGACAAAGAAAAAATTAACAAGTTACACACCAGTGATTCCAAAATTATATGGCTTACCCAAAATTCATAAACCAAACATACCATTCAGACCAATTGTAAGTTTCATAGACAGTCCAATATACTCTTTATCATCATTATTTAGGCAATATTCTAAAACCTAGTGTCGGAAAAACAAGTTCCTTTATTCAAAATTCTGAAGATTTTAAAAATAAAATTAAAGATGTTACCATTCCACCAAATTTTCAAATAATCTCTCTAGATGTTACGTCGTTATTTACCAATGTCGACAGCCAAATTGTAATAATAAATATTGTCAGTAAAAATTGGAGAAATATAAAGAAAAATTCAAAATCAAAATTAACGAAAGTCCAGTTTCTTACCGCTTTAGATATCGTTTTAAACAATTCGGAATTTTCTTTTGATAACAAAATTTATAAGCAAATTTTTGACTCTCCTATGGGTTCTCCAATAAGTCCTATCATATCAAATTTATTAATGGAAAATTTAGAAATTTCAGTTTTAAACTCTTTAGACTTCCAATCTTTGTTCTATTATAGATATGTCGATGATATAATTACAGCGGTACCAATAAACAAAATTAATTCATTTTTAGAAGCTTTTAATTCAAAGAACAACAGAATAAAATTTACTTTAGAAAAAGAAACCAATAACCAAATTTCATTTTTAGACATTTTGTTGATTCGTGAACCAAACGGCAAAATTTCCTGCGATTGGTACCACAAAGATACTTGGTCTGGCCGATATCTAAATTTTCACTCTTGGCTTCCCACATCTTACAAAATTAACACCATACAAATTTTGACCCAAAAAATTCTAAAACTTTCTGATACTAAATTTCACAATAAAAATCTTAAAATTTTAAAAGATACATTATTTCGCAATCAATATCCTGAAAAATTAATAAATAACATAATTTGGAAACAAAGACATTTTCACATAAATCCTGTTTCTCGACCAGAAAATGAAACCACAAATTATTTGGCCATTCCTTATGTTAAAATCTTTACGAAAAAATAAAAAATCTTTTCAAAAATTATAACTTCAAAATTGTAGGACGGGCAGCCACAAGTTTAAACAACAAATTGTTTTCTAAAATTAAAGATAGCATACCTTTAAAGAAACAATCAAATGTTGTCTACTTATACAGGACAGACTAAACAATTTTTGGAAAAAAGATTTTACCAACACAGAAGAGACGTCAATAAAGATCAAAATTCAAGCATTAGTGCACTTTCCCGACATTTAAAATATACAAACCACCAAAACAGTTTAGATAATATCAAAATTCTAGATAAACAAACCAATTTTAGAAAAAGATCGATTTTGGAAATGCTACACATTAAATCAAGTATAAATTCAATAAACATTATAGAAGATTACGCCTGTATCGGAAACTCATATGATTTGTTCATCTAATTTGGTTTTGTCTCATCAAATTTATTTTTATTCAAGTGTACAACCTTTTTTATGTGAAAATGCCTTAGTATATAATTTTTTTCAAAAAATTGTGTGGCGGTGCGTTTCCATGAAAAGTCGGTTTTTTAAAAAAAAGAATTTGTGATTGCCATAGTTTTTGGTTGTTGTATGAAGGAAACAATTTTTGAAAAATAAAAAAATTCATTTTGCTTTTGAGAATGAATCCGAATAGGATTCGAAAGCAAAAGCTATAAAATAAATTTAAATAAAGAGCCCAAAACCAATAAAAAATTTGTTTAATTATTTAAATATTGGCTCAATAACCATAAATATAATTATAAAATTATACTCTGTTGAATTGGACTGAAAACGAATTCAACACCGCCAAAAATGTTGGCCCAACATGATGAAGGAAAACTTCTAGCCAGAAATCTAATCATAAACGTTTGGAATTACTTTAGAGGATGATTTAATATACTATGTTTAGAGAGCTGCCAACTCATCGAAACGGTTTAGGAATATAAACCAAGAGCTTTTGTCACTATAATTCGAGCTGGATACGAATGAATACTGACAAAATTATAACCATTAGAAGAGATTTCGCTCGGCGAGTAACTTTTCCCATTTAGAGATGGCACCATACTCTAATGGAAAACCGGGGAATTAATCTTAAGAGCAACCTCATATTATTTTCCAATCAACTTGGCATTTGTGGACATATGTTAGAATGCTGTGTATAAACCGTCAGATTTGAGACTTTAGTAAGCCACTTTACCAGAAAGTCGACGGTGGCTTTTTTCGGGTGAATGAATTTCAAGAATACCCTGAGCAAGAAGTTTTTCAAAATCGCGCGAAAACGTAGGGAACATTCAAAAATGAAAATTTTAAATACATATTTACATTTTGTATCTGAAATATTTTTTTACAGTTGAAATAAAAAAGTTGCAAAATCAACAAATAATGTGGGTCGGTGATACATATTTACATATGATCCTTCCTTCTACAATCAATATTTTTGACGTTATAACCAAAAATTCTAAAATTTTGTCAATTTTTACTTGTTATGGGGTTTCAATAAAAAAATCGTTGGACATACGAGTAACATATGCAGGAAAATAATTAAGAGACACTATACTGACGTAAACATTTATGCCAAACCGATTAAGCACCAATCCATTGTTTTGGGATGTCTTTTTTAGATAATGGGAGGTCCACGAGGTGGTCTAATACATAGCCTATTTTATTCCCAGAAAGTTTTGCCGTAATTGAGCAACAAACAACTCATAGTAGGATTATCAAGTATCACCAATGAAGGTCAATATTCTACAGTTTCAAAATTGTTAAACCTATGCTTTGTGCCTGATACCGACTTTTTGACTAAATCAGTTACGACAAATAAATCTAAAAATCTGGTTTATAAAATACAGTTAATTCCTAAGAAAAATGTTGACTACGCACGAGGCGTGATTTTTCAAAATGTCCTATTCCATATAAAACTCTTTTTTAAGAAAACACAAAATACTTGCGGTTTGTCATATTTTGACTTTTGATTATTAAAACTTGTTCATTCTTCGAAACAAATAGAATTTTTTAATATTTTCGAGTATTCATATTTTAAAAAAAACTTTGAAAATGAGCCCTTTGTAAAAAATGATTATCCTTTTGAAAAACAAAACACTAAATTTGTGTAGCAGTTTTGAAGATCATTTAAGGATTTTTGGAGAATTGATTGTTTTTACAATTGACTAAAAATCGAATTAAGACCTTTCAAAAATCTCTCATCGTACGATTTAGTTTCACATGAATTTTGGCTAAATTTGCATTGTACTCATATACATATGAGCATTATTCGACCGGTTTCACAAAAAAAGAGGCAATTCTCGTTCTATGAAAAAACCTAATAAAAAAAATGTTTTCATTTTGTTTCCATCAATTCTTTTTCATTTATAACATTTCACACAACGATAATAAAAGATTCTCGATGTCCAAGCTAAACTGTAAACAGACATTTTATCGAGTTTCATATATAGATTTCCGCTAGATGATAAAAAAAATGGTTTAAATACTAGCTAAATAAATGATAAAGTAGATTTAGCTAATCAGTTTTCATTGAATGTCAAAATATAAAATAAATTATAAAAATCACCAAATTAGTTTTAAAACTTAATTAAATTAATATATTTGGAGGCTTTTCTTAAATAAACGGAATAGTTTTTAATAGATTTACTTATTAGTTAAGTTTAAAGTGAATCATATTGTAGTTTCAATGGTCATTTTATGCTAAAAATACAAATTTAGTTTTTATAGAATTTTATTTCCATATTTATGATGTTCTCACCGCCAAAATGGTCGGTGAGAAAATTTTATTCATATGAAAAGATTTTGACGTCGATTTTTACTTCTAAAGGAATTTCTCACTGAAAATACTTTTCATTATACTTTTCACGGAACGAGAATTGAGCCCTTCAGATCTAGTTTTCGTAGAAATAATACCAGAATAGAAGACAAATGGAAGATTTATACAAATTCAATGCAAGCTAATTGTGTTTCTGTTTTACATGGACATTTTAACTGGAGGTGGAGACCTAAAATATTTGACTGTATAACTTCATCCAGCTAAATATTTCTTTCTAAAAAAAAAAAATTTAACCAACTTGCATTGAATTTGTATTATGAAACCAATGGAATTTCGTAAAGGACAGGGTGGGTATATTATGTAACTGGAGATTAGCTGTTTTTTTTTTGTGAAACCGAGCATGAGTTCTCAATTAAAAGGTTCTTTTTATCGTCGCTTGGTTGATTGCAGATTGTTAGTTTTTGTGAAAACAACGTTAACGTCAAAACGATACAGTTATTCTAGTATTATATTGAAACAATTATTGCGTTATAATTTAATAAGTTCAGTTCACATAGGGTTTAGTAGTAAAAACCTTCGCGTATTGCTTTGGAAAATAATGAAATCCAATCTAAAGCTGTATGCCACAGATCGATTTTCATTTCACTACATTACGCTGTTCACCACCGGACGGTTAACGAAAAGTCTCCTCGCGAGGTTACTTTTCAAAATAGTTGTCATTTATGGAGAGAATTGGATTATGACACTTTATGTAAAATTGAAATTCAGTTTCTCCATCATTGACATTTATAATTTAGCACAATTGAAGCACATACATATTGTCACAGATAAAAATATTAGATGAAACAAGTACAAATGATTTTTCGTTTTTTTTTTTTGAACTGGAACAAAATGGACTCAAAATATTACAAAAATATTTCAAGTAAAACATAAATAAACATAAATATTTTTGAACAAATATTTAGTTTTGTTGAACATTTTTATTTGTTGTATTATATTTTTAAAGTTAAATTAGTAAAACAAAAATTGTAATTGTAATTATTTGGTAAATTGTGTCCTTACTAAATGTCTTGTTTTGTTAAAGGCTAGATGGAGTAAAAATAATTTATAATGGTTTGAGTTTCAGGTGTTCCAGAAAGAATTGCCAAAAAATTGTCTATCTTGAAACATCTGAAAATATTGTGCCTAATACAGAACAAACATACAGTAAAACGGTTGTAAAATCGACTTACAAAAAACATACAGTAAAACGGTTGTATTATAAAATAATCCAATTTGCGATTTATAACAAACATTTCTGTTCAGCGTTAGAAAAGCTGAATGAAGTAACTCCACAAACCATACATGAAATAAGTTTCCAAATTTTGGAAAATAACTTCATTTTGGTAAGTTTTCAATTTCAATAGTAATATTGGGAACTTATTTCGTTTATTGTTTGGGGAGTTATTTCCCGTATCCCAGTTTTGAGTTTTAACGAATTATTTTTTATTTTTCAATCCCGTGAGTTTCATTAATAATAATATGTTCGTGACCACACGATTGTCAGTCCATCATAACTCTAATAACATTTTAAATTTCTTCAACGGATCATCTTTTTTTGTATATATAAAGATAGCTGACCAAATATTATTAATTAGCTCAACGAACCTGACTCGTTATATAATAAACAATAAACCACTTTCTTAATGGATACATTAATAAATCATCTATTATAAATACTTTGGGCAACAAGAGATAATGAAGAAATAACATTTTCGGAATCCAAAAATATTTCAAGATCATTGTTTCTTGAAATGTACAATGTAAATACATTGTTACTGCAGATCGCATAACACTACCAAGTGAAGTGATGTCATAATATTTATATCAGAAAACTTCGAGACAAACCATTTAATTTTACTGTTACTAGTTTTTATAACAACGTAAATAAAATAAAAAAATACTTCAATACCACTATTAACCTGCATTGTTCGAGTATACCGAAATAAAACAATACGCTAGTTTAAAAAAAGCTTTTTATGGATGAAGTAATGTTTAGCTTGATACTTCTACTATCTAATTGACAAATCCCTTACAGAATAATTCATAATTAAAAAAATCATAGTTAGTTGTTTATTATTTATTTGTTTTAACCAAAAAAAACAGATTCGAGAAAAGGTGCACGTATGTTATTCCTCTTGTATTTGATGAACAAAAAACAAATTTTCAATAATACGAATCTTACATAGCGGTAGTAAATTAATGAGTTGAAGACGATCCAGGTAGGGCGGCAAATTGTAACCGTCCATCCAGGGTAGTCGCCTTAGAGCAAAAGGAAGAAATCTACGTTGTACTGCCTCAATTCTGTTTATATGCACATTGTGATATGGAGAAAATATCTGCCTGTCATACTCGAGCAGGGGTCGAACGAAGATTATATAAAGAGCCTTCGTAACTTGTTTGTCAAGAAATTCCTTACAAAACTAAGCGCAGAGTTCGCTCTAATAATGATATTTTCTCTGGTGGTCTCTGAAATTCAGCTCATTCTCATCTGACTCAAGTCCCGTATGGACGTAGCTCTGACAACAACATTATTTTTGATTAAATTATTTTGAGGCAAGAATTACAAACGGGAAAATGTAATAGACCTGCATTTACGGCCGTTTGACAATATCGTTGATTGAAAATATGAAAAAATTGAACCCATATTACAGCCTTGCGGAACTCCGAATGTTGCTATGATGTTGACGACCTAAATAGCACTTGATACCTATGGCCCTTTAGGTGAGAGTCTACACACAGTGGGAAATGAGGCGGGAAGCCAATACTCTGATATTCTATAAAATGCTTTACTGAAATCGGTGGCAACAACATCAACATCATTCCCCGCTTCCATCAAATTCAACGTGCGTGACGCGAATTCTGTTAGGTCGATAGTCGTTGGTCGTCCTCTGAAAAAACGGTGTCGATTGTTAGAAAAGAGTGGTTTACATTGCACAGTGAATCGTACACAATACGTTCAAACAGCTTAGGAATACATGCAGTTTCGCGATTGGCCTATAGCTAGAGAAGTTCGATTTACTGCCATTCTTATGGATCAGAACTATGAAAGAGTCTTTCCAAATTGAAGGAAAATTTCAAATGAGAGCGAGTTTTAAAAATGAGCTGTAAGTGGCTGGACCGAACTGCTAGTGCATTTTTTAAGACTATTGAAATCACCCTTTAGTTTGTGAACTGTCGTTCATCAGTGTCATGATCAATCTGAGTGGATAACAGAGATCTTTTAGCACAGTTATTCATGTACAGTCGTCTGGGTCAGAAGTATTTCCTGAACAGGTCGGTAGTGATTTTGGGATCATTGGAAAAATGGTCACTGAATTTTAAGGTGATTTGATATCCATCAGGCTTGGTTCTCAAAAATATTTGCCAAAATTTGTTTCTAAGATGGCAAAGTGTCCCTACAGAGTTCCCTATCGTACCAGGGCGGAGACAATAAAGTATTTTGTTGACGAGTGTAAGGAACGGAGAGTAAAAATAACTAGCAGAGTAAAAAGAACAGCAATATTATTATTATTTAAAATGGTATTAAAATCATGTCCGTTAAATTTCACAAAATTGACTTTACAAAAATTAAAACGAAAGGGTAGAAAGGATTAAATTGGTTTCTGTAACTAAGGTGTTATTGACCTCGTAGTCTTCAATTCGCTCTTAAGACATGCGATTCGGATTTCGTCGATCTCTTTGTTCCTGTAGGTGTCATAAGAATAGAGCCGATTGTACTAGCTTAACGGTTCATTCAAAAATGTGCCGCGCCGCCGAAGATGACTTTTTGGCCGAAATTCGAGTCAACTTCTTGCGTACAACGAGAAATCAGAAGGTTTGAACTATCACGCACACTATCGTGGACGGTGGAAATATTCTCGTTTGACCGAGCGCCAAGACGATGCAAATGTGTTGCTTGTTCGAGTACAGAGCCAGTTGATTTAAATTTTTCAACAAAGCGGAGATGGAACGTTCATTTGGACGATCATGGTGGCCAAAACTTTCACGTAGCGAACGAAACGTAAGAATTACAGAACACGAATAGCGCTGGATAATTTCTAGCCGTTGTTGAACTTGGTTTGTTTCCAAGATGAAATGTCAAAGCTTACTGAATAATTTTGTCATAGGAGTGACATGGTCTAATGATCATTTTTTGATAGAATAACTGTATTTCTTTGCTAAAAATATAAAATTTTAAAACAGTTTAGTTCTAAGATACCGTTATTCTGTCAAAAATGAATCGATGTGAAAAAATGATGGTTAGAATATGTCAATAATTGGAAAATCCTTTAGTATGATCGTCTTTTTTTTATACATAAATGCATAAATTACATTTGAACGTTTTCACAAAAAGATGGAATGTGGTCCACATATGTATATGAATTGTTAGTGGTTTTAGGATTTGATAGAAATTTTTCATGTGGAGAACGTTAATTGCAATTAATTCTGGATAAGTTTATAGTAAATCTTTAGCATATCACAAGAAATTATAATGTTTTTTTTATCACCAAAATTTACGCTTGGCTCCGACCCTGAACTTCGAATTTGACCAGTTTTCAGAACTCAAATAACTGCAAAATAGTGTGAGGGTGGGCTTAATAATTTATGGAACTTAACAAATTTTTTCAACTAAAAGGTAAGATTTTGAATTTTAATTTTTAGCTATTTTAATTTACCTAAGTATAACCATCTGGCTTCTTACTTTTATCGAGAGGATCATCATCAGTGAGTCTAGTTTATAACGTAACGTGTTTAGCGAAAGATTTTAGAATAGAAATAATGCAGCAACCATTGTTTATAAAACTGCTAGAAAGAGAGATCGGAGGAATCTCTGCCATAAATATGAGAGCTTCGCTGCTAGATATAATCCGGAATAACCTGATATTTTTAACATACTAATATTTAGCAGGACTTGACTGTTTGGTGTGAGAAATTATACGGTATTGTTGAAAAAATATTATAATAGGAATTGAAACCACTTCTAGATATTAACGATTCCTTAGTTCGATTTAACCCATGAAATTCTGATTTGAAGCGACATAGGTTTTAAGCACAACTTTGTAATATTTTAGTTCAGAATTAAAATTTCGATATTTTAAAATATCCAAAAGATTAATAATTTTCGAAATTGAATAATTACAACGATATTTATTGAGAGTCGGATTCAAATTTTTATTTTAAATATCAGAAATTTTTATGTGCCGTTATAATGAGTTTCAAAATTATTTGTGCAACATGAAATTTGTTTGTAATGTCTAGTAAAATCGGAAATAAAATGTGGACCGTATTTTTTAATGAAATAAGTTTTTCTAATTAGGCAAAAGTATGTACTTTAAATTACATAAAGAAAATTTAGATTTTTTAGAGCCAACATAAAGAAAAATTAAATTAAGTTTATTTCAAAATTATTTGTGCTTGGGCTATTCAAATAATGATTTAGTTACTTAAATTTTATATGCTCCCAAAATCGAATGGGGTCTTCTGGCAATTAAATTTGTGTTTTTCGGGATTTTTTTTATTAAGATTTCGAGGGTATCCCGAGTTGTCTTATAATATCACAATCTTGCTTTTCCGTTTAGGTCATATTTTTGATTTTAAGAATTAAGGCCTAAAATAGAAAATTAGAAGAAAAAAATTATGAAAATCTAAGATGTTTTATATGTTTAGAAATATTTCAGAATATGTCAGAAATTTTGAAAATATCCACCACAAAACCATCTTTATGTTGCAAATTATTGTTATGTCGGTACGTTTAATAAAATCAACATGGTTCAAAAAAAAATATTAGGTCAACTACAATTTATTTTTAGATATACATACATATGTAAGTTCATAAAATTTTACTTCAAAATTGTTTAGTATATTAAACAGATTAAGCATAGCTTAAATGCTATAACTAGCAATTCAGGCGCTTTAGCCTCGGTGGCTATTTGTGAATTCGATTCGAACGTATTCGAGTCTTCCAAGTATACGTTTCTTATTTGTATTGAATCAGATTCGTTCGTTTCCTATTTAAATCAAATGCAAATCTTATACTTCATGGTCGCTGCAAGAAATTTGTCAATTGAGCTCGTCACGGAAATGGCAACTTAACGGAGATAAAACATGTTATCTCGTGACAATGAAACTGAATTCACAACGTTTTTTTTTATTTTTCCCACTCTATAATAAATATTTATGTGTCTTTTGACATCTACTGTATGTTTTTTTTTTAAATATTTGCATAAAAGCAAAAAGAAACAACCAATATTTTTAACTTCGTTAAGTTGCAATTTCCTTGACAAATTTCATGCAGCAAGCCTAACAGTTAAATAAATTAGTTAAACCGTGGTATTGTCAAAGAGTTTCTAAAAAATTTCTAAAAAAAAATCAAATGTCGAAAAACAACTGCAATAATATTGCCAATTTAACCTCAAAACTGAAGGACAAATTCAAATTGTAGACAAATTCAAATAACTAGAGTCTTTTTCACGTGCAGCATAATCCATGACCGCAGTGTAGTTCAAATTCTGAAATAATTTCGTTTAAAGTCAGAGCTGCAGCGATGGCCACATGCAAACGTGCATTTTTCGAACTCTCATTTTGAAAAATACATCAAAGTTGGCTCTGATGAAGTAAAATAGTGATTGCTAAGACAGGGGGGTTTAGACAACCAAAAATTCCATTAGAGTGACAAAGTTTTATGGTTACATATTCACAGATTTTTGTTAACATAACCAATAAATTTCATAATTTTTCGTAATTCACCGAGTGCGTTTCATTTTTATTGTATTGTACTACTTTTTTGCTCGTTCACAAACTTACCCTAATTATTCAGTTTTGAATTCATCAAATTTGAATTCAATTATTTATAATTATAATTTATTAAATTTATCATATATTAAACATATATCAAAACTTGGGGGGTTGATTTAATACTGAAGAAGATTTGTTTTGCTCTCACACTTCAAGCAAATCTATATTTTTATCTCGCTTTATTCATACTGATAAAAATATTTTCATAAAATAGCCTTTAGTTTCACTACCCTGTATGCACGATTCCGTGTCTATTTAAATCTCAGTAATAAAGTTTTACTATACAAAGCGATAATCAAACCCATATGGACATATGATGTTCAGTTATGGGGATCCACCAGCGCTTCAAACAGAGAACTCCTGTAACGAACACAAGCGAAAATACTTCACAATATTACCAATGCTCCTTGGTATATTCGAAATAGTAATATACATCACGACCTTGGGATTAAAACCGTTAAAGAAACGTTTAAAGAATTTAGTTCAAAATATTACTCAAAACTAGAAGCACATCCCAACGAATTGGCCAGGGAGATACTAGAACAGCCGCGATTTAGGCGACTGAGAAGAACAGATCCACTCGGACTGATGAACCTGTGAACCTGTAAATTTAATTCGACTGTGTATTATACATATAAGTATAATTTAAATTAATTAAATTGTGAGCACTAACAATAAGTATTAACTTTGGTTAAGACTTAGAATATGTAATAATTTTAGCTTAATATTTAATTACTTCTTATGAGTTTATTATGTAGAAAGATTCAAAAATAAAGCCATTGGCAACATTAAAAAGAAAAAAAAAATTTACGAACCCAAGTTGAATCAAAATTGACACCACACTTTTTATAAGAATTTTCATACAAGTGCACGCATACATACAAGTCAAACGCTACGTAAAATTTACTCGACTATATTCGTTAAGCAAGATCATATAGATACTCCTTTTTGTTTGTACAGATCATGGTGTCTTATCCCTGTTGTGCGACTGAGCGCTGTAATAGCGATCAATGAACAATCACGGTGATGCTCTCTTATACCTCACGGTGATCATCATTTTATTAAAAAGTATTGTGCTCATCCTTATGAAATATAAAATCGTATTAAACACAATAATAAAAATGTTGGAAATACAAAAGCTACAACATCCGAACATGTAGTAGCAAAACAGCAAAACAACGATTTAATATTTGAAGACGAAAACAAGGACAATGTGGAGAGTGAATCTTATTCTTCTGCATCTGACACTAGTATCCAGTTGGATAACTTTGAAATTATAAGTATTTCAAATGATATTGTTGAGTGTTGTGTTAAGCATAACATTAGCAATGATGCAGGAAATGCTCATACACTGTAACCAATATCAGTTGACAAAAATTATTATATAAAAAGAAACAGGATGTGGCAAACTCAGTAAAATACAGACATTAACAAAATTAAATGAACCTGTTTTGATTAGTATCAGCGCAAATAAATATTCTTTATAGAAACTCAAATTTCTTTGACGCGAGATCAAAGCATCAGAAAGCACATCATCCTCCTCAAATTCTGTTTCATCATTTGGTGTTCCATGCACCATGTCAGAACAATTTGAGGAGCTGAAACAACGAATAAAAAACCATGTCGGCGCCTGTAAAAATTTGGTAAGATTTGTCTATTTATTGATAATTGGAAAAGTTTTTGATCAGTCACTCGATATATTAAGAATTGCTTAGTTACCGTCCTAATTAATGAAGTAGCGGCAAAATATTCATGGTTTGGCAGAAATGGGAAGCTGCCGGTTAAATCGTATGATACATAAAACATGATGAATTAAATATTGTTTAAATTTACGGAAATGGCCATGAAAACATTTCCCACATCCAGGCTGTGTGATGTGCTAAATATCACTAAAAGGTGGTTCAACTATGCCAGAGACAAAATGAAGAGAAATGAAGAAAATAATGATCATGGCTTAATCATTATATTTAAATATTCGTAGTCTTAATTTGATGAGGAGAAATTTAAATTCCCCTTTTTGTTAAATTGCTATGATTTTTATTTATATGTATACACATTCTTATTTATACGGAATAGGGTCGAAAGGCCGAATGTCGAAAGGCCGTATGACGAAAGGCCGAATATCGAAAAGCCGAATTTCGAAAGGCCGGATGTGTCGAAAGGCCGAATGTCTAAAGGCCGAATGTGTCGAAAGGCCGAATAGGTCGAAGGCCGAATGTCTAAAGGCCGATTGTGTCGAAATTGATTTTAATTTTTCATCTTTTTATGAATGAAAATTTTCAAAATTTATATTTTTATGACAACCAAAATTTATATTTTTATCAAAATTTTTGCATAAAAATCCCCTTAAATATTAAAATCTTCTTTTTTGTCATATAATTAAAAATTAATTAATTATAATAAAAAAAGAAAAAGAAATAAATTTTTTTCCAACAAAATTTGATCACATTGATATGCTATGCTACATACACAGGATTTATTTGCACGTATTTTCAATTTATTTAAATCATTTCACATTAAGAAATAAATTCAATGGTTTTAAATATTGATTTCAATCAATCAAATGAAGGGAAATTTAATGAAAATTCGGCCTTTCGACTCAATCGGCCCGTTCCACACGTTCGGCCCTTCGACCCATTAACACTTTCGGCCTTTCGACCCAATTGGCCATTATACATTCGGACTTTCGACACATTCGGACATACGACATTCAGTCTTCCGACCCATTCGGCCTTTCGACACATTCGGACATACGACATTCGGTCTTTCAACTCATAATTTATTTTTAAAATTTTAAATATAATTTTCACATCTTTTTTGTTTACTTTTAAGAATACTACAAATGTTATGTTAGATACTAGATAAAAGAACAAAATTGCTGTTTATGTTGGCTTTATAACGTATTGATTGCAAATTAGTAATAAAATTGCGCGACAAAACCTGATTCACATTTACGAAGCTAAATCGAAATAAAAATCGTTTCGACAGTTTTTCTAATATTATCACACCATTTGTCTCTAAAAAATGATTCTAATTTAACATAAAAAGTTGTATTTAATTTGAGCTCTCCCTTAGGAGGCTTCAGAAGATGTCATTTTAGAGTCAATTTTGAGTCGGTTTGCTTAGAGCCTATCTCAGTTGATTAGAGGATATCTCAGTTGACTAAATTTGTTTACAGTTCTAATCATAAAATTTTCACACGTTCTTAATATTTTGTGAACTTGAAATTTTTCCAGGTGGTAGCTTTGGTACGATTTTACCAAATTCACGGCCATCGATAAAATGTGTATTGACTTAGTGACTTTTATTAGAATGCTGTTGTTGAGAATGCTTAGAATGCTGTTGTTACACAAATTTTAGTTTAAATAAATTATTTATTACAAGAAAATGAAAACGATTTTCTTAAACGTGTGTTCTTATTTGTTGAAATTCAAACAGTGACATTCAAATAGTCAGTGACGTTTTCGCTTAAAAATTTATCGTAGGAAAAAAATATGTTTTATATGAAAAGTTTAGTTTTTAGAAGGTTAGAATTATCAACTACACATTATAATATGGTATTTTATACTTAACTATAGGGCACAGAAGTATCGCACAAAAAGGACAGTTTTGACTTTATGCTAATTCATTTTTTGTATAAATTGAAGTTGAATTTTAATAAGTTTTCATATACAATTGAATTTTTCTCCCAACGTCTTAAAAGCCTCTTGTTTTAATACTGTTTTTTGGTATTAAAGTTGGCCTTTTTCTTACTATTTTATAAAATGTGTGTGTTGCTAAGCTACACTTTTAATCCTTGGTGTAAAAGTAGGTATTTTTAATACTATAGGAGAAAAATATTATAGTGAAGACACAATAATATGTATAATGTATATATGAAAGTATTTTTTATTTTTTTTATTTCGGAAAAACTTTTTTTATTCATTAACATACAAAACTCAATTTACATACTCATTTAAAAAAATTATTTGTTCTGGATATTAATGTTAAAAGTACAATTTGAACAACTTTGATAAAAATTAAGCAAACCGGATTTGTCAACATTATTATCATTTGTAACCATATTGCCAACAATATTGGTAATTGAACTGGTACTGGGATCTTCGGGGGGTAATATTTCTGCAGCAAAGGTATCCTCATTTTCTACAGTATCATGAGCGGTTATATTTTCATGAGTAGTACTGTAGCTGGTACTAGTACTGTAGCTGGTACTAAGTTCATCGGGCCGTAATATTTTTATAGCAGTGTTTGTTTTATTTGTTGTGGAATCTTCTAAGTATCCCTCAGCTACAGTATTAGATTTCCAACCACCATGCCTTTTAAGGCAAGTGAGGTCACCGCCAGAATCTACAAGGAGTGTAGCTGAAGTTCGACGCAAGCAATGACCGGTATATTCACTTGCATTTTTTAAATTTAAATGCAATGCCACCTCTTTTGCAACGCTACTAATTTTGTGAATACCAACTACTACCCGATGACATACTCCACCCTGGTATTTTATAAAAAGACGTCGTTCCTCGAAATTTTCTGGGCGAAGAGCAAAGTACTTTCTGCAAATCCCCAAATAATTTTCTCCCAAAACAGTAAAGAGGCGCGATTTGTTTGTTTTGGAGTTGGGAATTTTTACCAACAAAGCTGATTGAACGTCTTCAATGTCATCTATCTTTAAATTTACTAGTTCGTCGCAACGACATGCACCCGCTACTCCCAGTATTAAAACAACCTGCTAGAAAAATACCAAAATATAAGTATAAATATTATCTTTAAGTTTTAAAGCTTACCTTCATCATTAAATATGTTTTATCGGGAGCAAAATTTAAAAACAAGTCGATTTGTGCTTTATCGAGAACCCTCGATTTTTTTGCTGTGTAACCAACATTCTGTTTTTTTAAAAATGCTCGCAATTTGGAATATTTTTCGATGTTTACGCCATTTTTATAATTTAATGTGGCCTTAACCATAGAATATTGCGCCCAAAGAGTCGAACTTTTCATCTTCGTAGACAAATTGGCAAAGTATGCCAATAGAACGCTTTCTGAATATAATCCAGATTGCACATTTTTTTCAGTACACCACTTCAAAAATCGGTTATATGCGCACTCGTAAATCTTACGTGATTTTGATGGCAATAGGTTTAATACAATTTCCTTTGCTGTTTGAACCACATCCGGAGGTAAATTTGATAAATCTTCTGATTCAAACATTTTGTTCGCAAGAAAAATATTATAATTATAGCTTGGCAGTTTGACACTTACAATAGTCAAACCAAACAAAAGTCATGATCTCCTTAGTTTCACAAAATATTTCAACAAAATTACTTTCAATTTTGAAATTTTAATTACATAATTTGTACTTACTTGTATAATTAGTTTATAATAAGCATTTCTTCGTTGAAGAAAAAATAGTATGTGTTATTCGGATTAAAAGTGACTTTGTTTGACTCGCAAATATTTGCTTTTGCTCGGCTACGCTGCGCTTCGCCTCGCATGCAAATATAATTGCTCGTCAAACAAAGTATCACTTTTAATCCTAATGACACAATGTACTATTTTGATACAAATATTTGACAATCAAAATTTAAAACTAAAGCCTGATTTCCATTATGAAATATTTACTGACAAGTATAAACAAAAAGGGATAAAAATATATATTCGCGTGCTGTGTGAGCGAAAAAAAAAAACTTTTCAGTTTTACAGTACTGAGAAAATTATTATAGTGTACTGACATTTTTATACTACACTGACAAAATTTACTGAAAAATATATGAAGCGAAGTATATTTTTTCAGTACTGGAAAAATATTTCAATTTTTCAATGCAATTTTTCAAAAAAAATTAAAAACAAGAAATGATCTGTGTCACTTCAATGAAATTTTCGATTTTTATGTTTTTATTCAGTAAAAAATACTGTCAGTAAATGTTTCTTAATGAAAACCAGGCTTAATGAACTATAGTAGTTGAGGTAATGTCAATTTTGTGTATTTTGGTGCGTGTGAAAAGACTTATGAATATGTTGATGAATTATCAACTCCATTCCGGTAACGGAATTATGTATGTAAAATTTAGTTTAAAAAATCGGTCAAACTATCTCAAAAGGTGTATTTATGACATGTTCAAATTGGGAGAGAGAGACAAAATCTCGAGAGTCAAAATCTCGAGAGTCAAAATCCCGAGGGTACAACATCCCGATGATTTCAAAAAATTCCCGAGATTATAAAATCCCGAGGATACAAAATCCCGAGGATACTTAATCCCTAAGATACAAAACTATGAAAATTCCAAAATTTAGTTGTTGTACAATTGGTGCAATTTCCCCTTGATTTAAAAATGTATAGACACGAAAAATCGAACATCGAAAATAGTGATGGTTAGAACGTGATCGTAACGACGATATCACGCATTTTAAAATCCCGCTTAATTAAAATCGTGCCCAAAAAAAATCCCGCCCCCTGTTTTAAAAACCCCGGTTCCGCAAATATAAAAATCCCGGTTTTGATTTTTATTTCACTTTGAATTAAAAGTTTCCTTCACCAGAAGGAGTGGTCCTCGGGATTACGGGATTTTGTACCCTCGGAATTTTGTCTCTTCGGAATTTTGTACCGTCGTGATTTTATACCCTCGGGATTATGTACCCTCGGGATTTCGTACCCTCGCGATTTTTTACCCTCGGGATTTTGTCCCTCGGGAATATGTCACCAACCCGTTCAAATTAAAAAAAAATCTGACTGTTGGCATTTCAACTCTAGGAATTCCAGAAAATACTTACACACGTTAATATTATTAAAAAAAAAAAATCGAAAAAAATGAAATTAAGTTTTTGTTTTCAATCTGGCCAATTACAAATTGCGATTTTCCCTTTTTCATTAGAATAATTTTATAAAAATAATTTGGCGCGTTGAGATCATTCAAATCCTTGAGTTTATTTTACGATAACTTTATATGAAAAGTAATAACCAAATTACAATAATACAGTGAAACCGGAGAAATTTATTTATTTATTTTATTTACTTAAGTAAAGGTTTTTTATTTATTTCTAATTTATAACTCTTTTGGTTAGCGAATTAGCGATAGTGCATTTCCATATAACAAAATTTCCGAAGTTTAGTGAATAAAAATTCCTTGTGAAATTTCGTTAAACTGGAAAAAAAAATTGAATGTTAAACTGGTATTCGTTATAAAGAGATGTTACTCGATTAATAATAAATATAACAACAATGACAAATATTGCATTTGCGTCACAAAATCCTAAATTTCTTCTTTTTAATCGGCTTGTGTTTTTCTTAAGATGAAGAGAAGTTACCTAAAATCAAAGTTGTAATTAAAATAAAACATACACAATTGTCAAACGACCTATGATGCTTATTATTGTATACTCGTCAATTAATCACCTCTTCCACTCTCCAAATTAGGCATTAATAACAATAACACGTGTGAGATCAATTTTACAAAAGATTTTTGAAGATTTGTTTTTAAGCACAATCGTGAGAGCTCGTACATATTCGATTTATATTACCACTTGTTTCTTAAATATATGCGATATTGCAAAAGTTTGTTGTGCTAGTGGTTTAAAGATCATTTGGGAGCGGATTGTGACGTTTTAGTGGGTTTTGATATTATTGTTTCCAAAACATACTGTGGTGATTGGTGCTTTTTGAGGTTTTGTGAAAAAATAATCCTAACCAAATTTTTAGAGAAAGTAAACAACAAAATTGCTATGAAATGTAACAGAACATCTCTAATGAAAACCTTTTTATTTTTGTCTTTCACTTTAACTCAACAAATAGCATATACCCAAAATGGATAAGGAAAAGTCAAACTATGTGAAATTTTCAGTTTTCGTTTAGCAAAATCAAAAATACATTTTAGTTACATAAATTAAATTAAATTCGTTAGAACAAACAACAAACGTAATTATTAATTTTGTTAATTCGACAGAAAATTTTTGAGTTGTACTTATTCTAACAAACTTTTTCTAAACAAATTTTTTTACAATCCTGTAAATCAAAAGTATACAAATTATCAATTGCAACAATATGCTTTGGAAAAAATAATATCAAAATACACTAAAAAATCACACTAAATCAATTCTCAATTCGCTGGGAAAACCAGAATAGTGCCACTGGAGTATATTTTTCATGGTTCGAATGTATTTAATTTTCAACAAAATTTCAGTTTTCAATTGCAATTAACCGCGTCCCCTTTTTCGTTTCCTCTAAAATCTTAAAATCCATTTTTAAATTACTTGGTGTGAGTCTGGGCGCTTGTTCATGCCTTATGCACTTCATCTGTTAATAAATTAGATTCTATTGTGCTTTCGGATATAACATTGATAAGGTTTCGAATAAATGAAAATTCAACCAATTCACCGAGTAACAGGTTACTCGATAACCGGGTGCGGACCCCATTCATCATTAAGTAAGGTATGACAATTGAGATAATTATGTAATATTAGTTAGATAAATATTGAAGCAATAATTGTATATGATTAAAAAAAATTTTTATTGGTTTTAGGCTCGATTTTTATTTTTTATTTTTTGCTTGACCTTTCGGACTCAATTCAAGTCCATTAAAAACGCTTTTGAAAATGGAAGCAAAAAATAAAAAAGAAATAAATCGAGCCTAAAACCAATAAAAAAGTTTTTTAATCATGTAATATTAGGTTGGGGAACAAGTATTGAGAGGTTTTTGTCATTAGATGGTGTTTGGTGTCATATATCGGGCAAAACTTAACAGATTGCGTCATCCTGCCCGCATTTGAAAGATGACATTTCAGTCTACAATCATTAGTAGTTTTGTATTTCGTCAATAGTGTCAAAAGTGATATTAGTGTGAAAATATGAAAAAGATACAAAAGCACTGCCCAAGCACGGGAAGAAATTTGTGATGTTTACGGTCAAGATGATTTATCGAATGCAATAGTATGTAGATGGTTTGCAAAACTCCCTTGATGGTCTAACCACTTGACCAAGTTTTTCGCCGATAAACCACGGAAGCTCTACACCAATGGAATTATGAAACTTGCCGAATAATGGAAAAATTTAATCAAAAAATGAGAAAAATCTATCAATATTTTTTTCCCAACCTAATGATTGAAACTAATAATAAGTAGTAAAAATTAAAATTTTCATGAGCAGCATTTCTACATCAACATACAATTATTACACAATTTTTTACCTATTATCAGTTTTGTAAAGACAATCAATATAGTATATTGATTCAAAATCAGATATAAAATTCAACCTACCTACCGACCTTGATATCTTGCCTCTCGTGAACAAGTTTCCCCCACATAAAATTTTGAAAAGTGGATTAAATGCTAAAGGTAGGAGTCTGATATGGATAGGGCTCGCAATACCAGATAGATTTGAGCGTTTTCGGAACACGGAATTGAATAATTTTAAATCCCGGGGTCCAAAAATATTATAAATAAGCAAAATTTAATTAATTATTGGTTTAAGTAAACAAAAATTATTACATAACGATGAAAAACTAAACAATGGGACAAATACTCGCAATTCGCAAGCCGATAAATAAATCATTCGTATTGTAACCTACGAGCGATCAAGTTGTGTAGGGTTTTTTATACAGTCAATACAATTGTGTTTGTTTACCATTGGCTATGTTATTTTTTAATTAACTTTAGCTGTATGTGGGTTTATTGTCGAAATGTCCTGCAATACATGCACAAATATTTTTGCTGCTACTTTTATGGACATCGTTTCGTATAATCTATGCGATAACCAATTCGGCTATGATTGCAGTGGGATTGCCCGTGCCCAATTAAATTAAAAAGTATTCAATAATATGCTATTTTGGCAATTGCTCCAAACTTTTGAAGAAAATTAACATACAAATAATTGAATCGCAGGTTACTGAAAAACGCAAATTACATATAAAATCAATGCTTTGATAAATACGTTTGTTGACGATAACGCCACTAAGCCATTATTCGCAAATGTTGTTGAGTCTAGCTCCAACTCTAATAACCGTAATTCACCGAGGCTAGTGCAAGGAGTCGTGGGGGTGGGTACACTCATCAATTCACCGGAGGAAACCAATTGTAAACTGTTACTCTTGAAAGGTCGGGTTTTGGGAAGTTTACTGACGTGGTGTATTAATCCGGCCATTTAAAAATTAACCGCCCAAAGCAAAAAAACCGAGCTGTGACCAAATTTCTACATCTAAAGTGATTTCTCCGTTGTACAACACACCATTGTTTATCCGTCGTAGCAGTGAAGCTGTCCTCCAGCCACATTTACATCGTTGAATACTAGAATGAAGCTTGAAGCGCAAAGAAGGGATCAAAAAAATGGGAAAATTTTATCCTAATATGTTGTTAATTACAAGTATTTATTGCATAAGAATTGTATAAGTCTAAATCGATTTCTTTGCAGCAGTCATACTCTAGAATTTAGATCATTAATTAAATCAAATTAAAATAACTTTTAGCACTTTGTTAATTAGAAAAGAAAATCTAATGGGTTCGCTTCTTCAATGTATTTAAACGACCGTTCCTGCGATAACGTGCGGGATACTTGTGGTTTATTTGCTGATTTCTTTGAGTGTACATATATGTATAATTCAAAATCTAATCTTTGTAATTTGAATAATGTTGTAAGTAAGTAAAAATTTTGGTTACTATTTTTCGACAGATTCGATTCTATATCTCCAATACTTCCTATTGTAAATTAACTGTTAATACAATTTCTTTCCTATTTAATCGAAGTCTCACTGAGGG
Source organism: Tipula vernalis (assembly GCA_958295665.1). NCBI lineage: Eukaryota > Metazoa > Arthropoda > Insecta > Diptera > Tipulidae > Tipula > Tipula vernalis. The sequence continues at coordinate 330,927,903 of OY282558.1, read as the reverse complement.
TTGCTTCCCTATTCTATGGAAACGCTTTTGAGAAACTAGTTAAAGATCAATTGTTGTTTCATCCAAAGACCTTAGTTTCTCGCAGACAGCATGGATTTTCCTCTGGTAGGTCAACTGTTACTAATTTAGTTTTGTTTACAAATTGTAGTTCAAATTGTCTTTAAATGGCGCTTACACTGATTTTAGTAAAGATGAACATGGCAAATCGCATTTATAAAGATTTTCATGATCTCTTATGGTGACTAAAACTTAATAAGTCTCTTTTGTTCGGTAATTATTGGAATAAGGGTAATTATAATATATTAACTACACAGATCACATAGAGGGAGATATTGAGATTGCAAACGCGTTTTTTAATGAACCCTCTTCGAAGGCTACCTAGAGAATCAAGCCTGCCTACTTTCATACTTCCAGCATATTGAGCTATTAAGTTAGCTAAATTGTTCGAGACATACTAGCATTTAAAATCGATTGTCCGGAGATTTTGAATTGCCCGGTTTATATAGCCCGTTGTGTGTGCTGCGCGACAAAGAATTCCGAATTACGCCGCCACTTCTTACGCAAAACTACGGTAAATGTAAGGCGATTTACCATTCATCCGCTCTTTTTATTGTAATAAAGTATGGTCGCCTTTTGACTTTAATCTATCTAGAAATGCATTTAGGGAATTGAGGTCGAAACTTCTTTTAGATCATTAGTAACTAGTTCTACGTATAAGTACAATGAAATATGAAACATTTTTAACAACAATTTACCCAAATCGGTCAATAATTACTAATAGATATGTTATTTACAAATAACACAACTGATTTTTAGCGAAATACATTCCTCTCGCTGTCGGCTGTGATACTCCCTCATGTGGTCTGAAACCTCTGCTTTAAATTTTCTATTGAGGAAAAGGGCATCTAGCACACTTCCCTATCCAGCTCATCCCCAAAGCAGCATTATGGGATTCAGATCCGGTGACTGCGGCAGCCAAACCAAATTTACTAACTCTCCTTGGGTTTTTTTTGTTCAAACAATATTCTACATAATGTGAATGTGTAATTCGGGTCATTTATCTATTGCAACACGAACTGTTCACCGACTAACTTAATTACCATGGGAATAAAGAAACTACGACTACGATTTTATAAATTTTGGTTCAACATGGTGCAACTTTTACGAAAAAGATTCCACAAGACATTCCGTAGATTTTTGGTGCCGTTATAATATTGTTGTGCATAATAATTTATTAAGGTTATTTCAGTCAGGACTTTCACTCAACTCAAATACTCTTACATAAAAACAAAAACATCCATTTGGAGTGGTACTGTTAAAAAATCGGGATTTTAAAAATAGCTGTGTTTCATAACTATGTCACCACTTTTTGGAAAAAAGTACAAACTTCAATCAAATAAATAAAAAAAAACTAAATTTACATTTTGGGGCTCTCCTTTGTTTTCTCCCCATCGCTAAAATCCAGTTTGGTATCGGGCAGTAATTTACTACAGGCAAGTTCAAACGCTATTATCAGGTTATTAACCGTTTGGGGAGAGCCATTTTGGGGGAGGCCAGTTCCAAAGTTATTGCCACAGTATTGTGCTCTAGAAAGAATTTCATGTGGCGACCATCATCAAAAAGAGTGATTGTACATTTGACAATAAATCCGAACGTGTTTAAATTCGACTATTTCACCAAAATCAATTAGCAATTTGCTTAATTTTGTAATACAGTATTTATTACCGCCTGTAAACATTACCATGGGCTTGTCTTAATCGATATTTACTTTATCAAAAATATGTCTTACTTTGCTGAAATTTAAAAATTGGGGCTTTTTTTTTTGGTATTAATTATGAAAACTTGGAGTTAATCGATTATTACTGTCTACAAATTTAATTAATTAATAAGAACAACGTTGAGAGACGCGGTAACCCTGGTGAAGGTCAATTTTGGCATGTAAGCAATATAGATTTAAACAAAGTTACGTCAACGATTTGTGTCGTAATTTGAATGCAAAATATTGATTTAAATAATTACACATTTTTAATGTGGTGAAAGTTCACAGATCTGAATTTTAAATCTTTGATGCCGTAATTATTAGATTTGGTTTGAGTCGATGAGAAATTTTGCAAAATTTTAAACATATTTCGAAATGCTGCAATAATTATACATATATTTTATCGATTAGAAATCCTTTTTCTTAACCACGTATGGAGCACTGAAATTTAAGTCTACTCTAAAATTGTTGGTTTACAATCTTTTTTCGTTTAAGACATAATTAATACAGTTTATGTAACCAAAAGACATATTTAAAACAAAAAATGATGTTAAGTTACCTATAAAAATTCGTATGGCCTTGAAAAATAAAAAGTTTGCTTTTATTATGCAACTTTTACACAATTCTTGTTATTACGAAACAATTTTAAAATAATACATCTATGAAAAGATTAACAACCACAAATTGACCGTGGAAATTTTGGGAGAAAATTTCAATGTCTTCTCACCCATCATTGGAAATGTTTAATGTGACCAATAGATATTATTTTAACATAAAACGTGCTCACATTGTGTAAGTGTAAAGTGAAAAAAAAAAAAAAAAAAAATCAGGTCGCGCGTCATAAACTCAATACTTTTTATTTCATTCATTACGGCAACGCATCGAATTTTAACTGCCACTTATTTTCCAATTAATCTTGTTAATTTTAATTCTGTAGCGTATTTCTGACCTTGAAAAAATTACATATTCGGGTTATGGTAACTTAAGGTCAGAGTTTTTTTTTTTAGTAAACAAGTGCCCTAAAGAAAATTAAAATAAGCAGCTTCTAAAACGATTGCCCAGCCACAATGTCTTATAGTTTATCAGAATGCTACAATATATTCGTTTACACTGTACAACCATGCATGATTTACATCATGCCACGTAACTTTTAATGAATTATGTATTCGATTGTTATTATTATGTGATCCAAAAATTCGGTCCATCAATTTTTCATATATGTACATATTTAAGTATAAAATCTCGCTTATATGACATAATACGAGTAGTATAAACCAAATTTTTTTTCCAACCTGTATGGTTTCGTCATAATCTCAACTTTAGTTAAGTTGAGTAAAAATGAATAAATAAATTATAATAATTAAAAAATGATTTTTTTTGTATCTAATTAAACATGATCATTACACAAAAGATTAGCTTATTAAGTTATGATCGGGTAAACCATCGCGCGCAACAAACAGAGTAATAAAATTAAAGCCTTGTGAAATATTATTTTGGATCCCAAATAATTTGCTTTTTTACATTTTAATACGCTTATTAAGCAGAACAACATTTTTCTAAGGTATCAATGTCAGAAAAATTACAGAAAAAAAAAAAAAATTGAGAAAATATGTAAATTAATGTTTTATGTTTTTTTTCGTCGATCTTCACAAAAAACATCAAGGGTTGACTTGACATATGTCAACACTATAAACATTGTGTTTATAGTGTAATTTCAATGCCAGATTAATTATTCGGTGATTTACGACCATAATTATTATGTACGGTGTTCAGATGGCTGAAGCTAAATTGGAGGTAATTGGTCGACTCTTTTGTTGTGTTTAAGGTTTGTGTTCTTATAATGTTTAGTTAGTTGCCTGCAGGTCAATGATACATAATTTATAGTTAAAATCAAGTTATTTAGAATTTCTGATAAAAATATATTTTTATTTTTGTTTAAAATATTAACCCAAACAAACCTTGGAAAATCGTGGGCCAAACCGAATATTCATGGCAAGAAGCTAATGCTGTGCATCTGGTGGGATCGGAGTGATCTACTATGACCTACTCAGTTGCACCCGTTGTATTCACTTGACATTGCTCCTCCGACTACCACTTGTTCCGGTCGATAACTCATGGCCTGGCCGAGCAGCACTTCACTACTTACGAAGAAACCGAAAATTGGGGTCGATTCTTCGATCGCCTCAAAAGACGAGGAATTTTTCGACGCAGGATCCGTATGCTGCCTGAAAGATGGGAAAAAGTCGTACCTAACGATGGACAATACTTTGAATAAAATACGTTGTACCAATTTCTCTGAATAAAGCTTCCAAGTTATAAAAAAAACCTCAAAACTTATTTGTACCCCAATAAGTTATCAGGCTAAAAAAAATGGAACTGCGAAATTCCCTCAAAATAGTATGATCTGAAAGTCACAGATAGCTTATTTCAAGTAATACTGTAAAATGGTCTCTAGTCAATCTATAATCTGCTTTCAATTACCTTCAAGTTGTTCATTAGTTCAGCTAGAAATAAAGTCAGCTAAGTATTGTAAACGCCAGTGTAAAGCAAGCGTTTCACTGCGGTAAGTAATCCGACTACCAAGTGAGCTGTCATTACAGAAACATATTGCGAAAATTATCCGCCTGATAAGCAGGACGCAAATTTCCCTACATATCATGATAATAGAGGGTAGTAATCCAGAAAATGCTTAATTTATTAAACAAGGTGAGAGGCAAAGATGAAGATCAAATTTCAACCAATGTAGCTATTGTAAAATTAACTTTGTTTGAGTAATGTTATCCCATGTGTACATTTCCCAAAATTTGCTCAATTTTTGTTATGCTTACTAAGAAAGTTGTTTTTACTTTATTTTTTTAAATTTGTGATCATAACATGTTAAATCAGCTCTGTTGATTCATCTCTAATAACGAGACCTATAATCGTTGTCGTAATTATTTTGAAATATTGGTCCAAACACGTTTTTTATAGGGAAGAGATGTGCATCCCATATTACTTAAATTTTTGAATTTTAAATTTAAAAAAATAATAATAATGTAGGCTGGCTGGTGGTTCGAGTAAATACCACAATTATCAACCATGGTTTGTGCCATTCCTTATTCGGTGCAATATTAGCCGCATAGGGTTCCGGATCGATCAAAGTTTACATTTCAAGTAACATCAAAAATTGAGCATTTTTCGATTAAATCGTTACATGATCCGGATTAGATCAGGATCAGATCAAATGTCAAGAGATGTAGAAGCTATTGGTGATATCAAGTGAAATTCGAGTTGATCCGAAAAACTTCTAAATCAGTGGAAATTAGAATACGTCAAATCAGATATAATCACAGGCTTCTGAATTAAATTTTGACGCATGCAATAAATCGATATTTTGTACCAACTGAAGTTTTAACCATATACAAACAAATTAAATTATTTTAAAATATGAAATGGCCATACTTTGACACCACCGCTTAGCTGATGAAGACATTACTGCCTGCACCTTATACAACTTTTCGATATTTTATATAAAAAAATTGATAAACTGTGAAAATTCGCAAAATCAAGCTTTTCTTTTAACGAGTTTTACATTGATTATCTTACTTTTTAGAGAGGAAAACCAATTAAGGTTGATTGTTGAATGATTAGTCTAAATTTTCGGCTAATCAATCCAATATTAACCGATTTTTTACCGAGTATAATATTTATACTGAATCATTTATTGAATTTTGTAAAAAAATTCTCACGGAAAAATTTGCAATTTGTCAGCCGATTGTACTTCTATTCAAATACACTTGTTTCAGTTCCCAAGTTTCGATAACTTAAGGTTCACTTACTCGAGGATTGTTTGGCGTTGGGCGTTTTGTATTTGGACACAATACGAGATTTTTTAGATTTTTCGAGATTTTTTGGATAGTTTGGATTGAAAGAATCTAGATAGATAACTGGATTTGGGTAGTGTTAAGTTGCGTAGCATTTAATTTTTCGAAATTATCAACAATATTCAATATTTTCGAGATTATTTAAGGTTTCCAGTTATTTTTCCGAGAAAGAAGTTTTTTGCTTTTGAGTTGCTTAGCAATGAGATTTTTCAATATTATGTTGGGATTTAAGTTTATTCGAGATTTCCGGCAATATTCGATTTCTTTTTGGAGAATATCGTGGTTATTATAAAACTCTGAGATTATTCATTCGTGCTCGAAATTATAAATATGTATGTATATAAATTATTTCGATACAAGAATAGACTTAGATATTATTCGAGTGTCTCGATATTATTCGAGATTTTCAATATTGATCGAGTTTAGCTTGGTGTTGAATCGAGTAAGCATAACATTCATATTATAGTTAAAGTATCTTACAGAGAAGAGATTCTCGAAATTAAGATTTGTAGATTTGTGTATATTTCCAGATTTAATTAGAGTTAAGAAGCTTGACATCGAAATTATTCGAAATAATCGTCATTGTCATTTTTTCGAGATTATTCTCAAGTTTCGGCTCAGGCTCGTTTTTGAGCACTTTTCAGCACGTGGCCTAATGTTTCGGTCGAAATTCGATATGACACGTTAACGAAATATTTGAAGCAAAATGGTTATTGTTTGACCGGCTGGGTGGTACATAACACCATCCTATTTAAACCAAAGGCCATCCACACCAAGTCCACTTCTTTGTCCCAGAAAATCGAAATGTTCTTTGAGTGCAAGCAGCCGAATTATAACAAATTGCACGCGTGTACACTTCACAAAAAAGCAAACCAGACTGAGAAATGTCAAGAAATTCGAATAAGGCGCCAAATTAAATTTTTTATTTCAAATTTAGTACAAATTCGCAATCTGCGCTCCTATACATTGGTCGGTTCCATACAAACCCATCGAATTAAGCAAACCAAAATTCAACTTGGAACATTTCTGGTAAATCTATCAGGAGAATCAATACAAGCAATACAATTCCTTTGATCTGTGTCTGCAGGTTGACAAAGCGATTTCCAAGTTCTTTTTTTTGAAAAACTGGTTGAGTGCATGAGAGATAAAAGTGACTTGTTTGTTTGTGTTGATATGAATGTCCGACCCTTAAGACTCTGATTTGGTAACCTTGCTTCATGGGAAGAGGCCAACTAGGATGGCGAATGTGGGAGGTATGACCAGTACACTAGATCTGTCTGTGACATAAAAAATGGAAAGTAGAAGAAGAGAATAATAGAGTGTTTAGAAAAGACCGTGAATTAATTAATAATAAGAGGCAGGCGACAAAATGAATGAATGGTGTTTAAATGGTGATGAATTTCTTAGAATGATATAAATGTGAGCAATGATTTGAATGTGTCAAGTGAAGTTGAAAGAATGGGTAAGAATTAAGGAATGGATAAGAAATAACAATGATAAAAGCATCTTATATGTATCAAATAAGCTGTAAATGACGGGTGAAAATCCTAGAAAAGAGATAAGAAGAGTAAAGGTAGTAATATTATTCGATTAGCTGAGTGGTTTATGTTTCCCAAAATATGGAGGTGGAACGCCAATCTATATCTGGATTTGATTTTTGAATATATTCGTGTCTGTTAACGTGATGTGACCGTACATTGGGTTCCATCAGATAAGTAGATCAAAGAGAATGAACGAGCCGAATGTTTAGATAAATCTGTGGAGAAAATTGGAGAGCAAATATTATGAGAAAAGTTTTGCGAAGCTATTGAGAAACAACTTCTATGAGGAGCTAAATGGAAACACGCGAATGTTGACGATGATGTGACAATACCGTGAACCACGGTAATTGGGAAGGATGCTTGTGGAAATATATATTGAGTGAGGGCAAAGATTGTGATTTGTGTGGAAATGTGGAGGATGTTGAACATCTGATGTTGGTCTGTCCAAAATACAATAAATGCAGATCAAAATTCAACACCATTCGGAATACAAGCAATCTACCGATTGTAATGATTGAGGGAGTTGGACAACAATTTAACAGCAAATACTTAAGTAATTAGTACTGTAAAATATGAATGGAAATGTCCGGCTTCTTTTTTAACACTAAAATAATTGTAAAAAAATGAATTAAAATCACAAACATGTAAATATGTAAAAATTGTAAAATTGGATTTTGGCGTTACGGCTCGTTATTTTCGAATCCATTCTCGGTTTTGATTTTTTCGTTTTTATTTTTGATTTTTTCTTGATTTTTTTCGTGACATCGAGTTTCTGTATTTTTTCCTAGATAAGGTAAAGAGGAAGGAATAAAGTCGAAGAAATAATTTTGATGAATAGTTAATAAAAGCAGTTTTTAAGGGAATAACCACTAACTTTTTAGGATTGGTACCGATGACCGAAAGGCATAAGCTCGAAAATAAAAAACTCGAAAGTTATCTCTAGACTTCGTATTTACAACACGCCTATTCTCTCAGGGTAGCCTCGACTTGCTAAACAAAAAAATTGCAAAAAAAAAATCAATCCCGAAAAAGCAAGTTTTTTAATTATAACAAAATTTTGAAAGGTTATTTTAATTCGTTGTATTCCTTCCTTTCGCTGAAATTTTTGGCTGAAATCTCCCAATTTGGGCCTTATAAACTTCATAAAAAGGATTCCAAATCTGACTGCAGTCGAGTGATAAGAACTAATGAGTCACAAAACTCCTTTCCACGACGAAAAATAAACCCAAGCTTTTTAAGCGATTTAGCCCAAGCAGCTTTGATATGTAAGTCAAGCTTTAGCTTCGAATCAAAAGTTATGCCCAAATCAGTGGTCTCATTAACTCTCCCCAATATTAGATAACATGGTTGGTAGGTCATTAATAAAAATTAGAAAGAATAGAGGACCCAAGGTGGACCTCTGAGGGAGACCAGATCTAGCCACAAAGGGTTTTCAAAGCACACCATTAAATTTAACTTGTTGTACGCGCTCTGAAAGATATGACTATAACTAGTTAGTAATTTGCATGGGAAGATTCATGTTGACATATTTTTTATTAGAATTGTGTGAGAAACAGTATCAAAAGGTTTTTCTAAGTCAGAATACCAAGTCGGAGATTTTGACTTTACCTTAGAGTACCTATTACGCGGAATATAACTTTATATAGTATTTTATAGAATTTTTCTACAGGAATTTAAGATTCAGCGCAAATAACCGCTGGTAAGGCAAATATTTCATCAGACATAATTCAAAACTTATAAGTAATGCATCCTCCATTACTCTCATCCTCGTAAGCATCAATCTTAGTCAAAGGATTATTAACTGCTATTACTAACTAGTTACTATTTAAGAGCTGTTTTTCCCTCCGTTATTCTGATTACTATACTTAGAGCAATAAATCCCTCTAAACTATGGACTATACTTCTATAGCTAAGAAGAGAAGCGATTCCGCCCATGTTTCAAGCTTTTATAAAGTTTTAAATTTAAAATCCCATTTTTCTAAATAAGGGACGGAGTGAAGAGAGCTCAGTTTCTCGAATAAATAAAAAATATTTAGTTTAAAATTTTAAACTTAAATATTTTTTTTTCGGTTCAGCATACATAATATACAAAAAAGTTTCGTGACCCAGTTTTGAGTCGCGACATCCATTTAAGAATCACTGCCTTAGAAGCTATGGTCTGCTACCCCAAAACCTCTCTTTGATGATTTATAGAAATTTCAACATTTATACACCTTTAAACAATTTTCAAAAATTTTGTTTATTCACATACTAGAATAGAGTATTCCTCAAATCTGTTTAGCATGGAACCCTTTGCGCAAGCATGACAGAAAAATGACACAATTCGTTTGTGTTTCACATACTAAAATTGAGAGCGCAAGGATGGCAAGAAAGTATAAAGCATCCTTTTGCGGTTGATATTAGTTAACAAAAGTTTAATAGAGTCCTCTCCTTGTTGCTTTTCGACAAATTTTTTGGAGGGTTTTTATTTTTGTGAAATCGAAAAGCTCCCCTCGAAACCATTTAATCTGTCGATATTTTTTTCGTGGTTATAAAGCATCACTTTCCGTATGTTCGTAGAAAAACAACACACGCAAACCAAAACACAATCATTAAAATCCTGTCCACTAAATTTCTCCGCTCAATAAAGAATTTGGAGAGAAATTTGCAATTTAATTGAATCAAGTCAAAAATGTATGTTACATTAAAAATATTATGTTGAATAAAATTTGAAAACAAAATAAAATTGGATTTTTTACGTGATTAGAATAAATTAGAGAAGAAGTACATTTCTGAAATTCTTACAATTGAATTTGAGTTTAATGAGTTTCATTCTTATTCTATCGACATTCGATGTAACGTCTTTCCAAATGAGAACAGCTCATATCCTAAAAATTATATGTTGTTTGTTAATGATGGGCGCATGAAAGATTGAAAACGTAAGCAAACAAGGCACTAATAAATGTTCATTAATTTAAAAATGTTTAAATTTATTCTTGAAGCTGAAGGAATTTATTATTATTACCCTCGAAATAGACGAACAGTTTTGAAATAATTTCTAAAAGATACTTCAAATTTGATGCGACACCTTGATTAAATATAACACATTTTAGTGAAATTATTATTATGAAATCAGATAAGTGCCTGTAGTATACATATATATGTACATATAAGGTAAACTAACTTTTCATAATTTGGAAATTATTTTTCTCACTGGTCACATAAGATATTGTATCTTTTAAATATAAATCCCCGAATATAATTACAACAACTTTCTAGAATTACTCAGCATTCTAATCAAATATACTGTCGACTTTAACAGTTAGTATCTAAAGTTGATATTTCAAATATTTTTCTAATTAATTAGCATTTATGTATGTACGAGTATGTATAGTAAATACATGAGCAATTACAAACTATTAAATACCACAATATGTGGTTACTAAGTACTAAATATTATAAATTATTTATTAAAGATTTAACAAACCCATATATTATGTTTGTTAAATTTTCAATCAACCATAATATTTTATGTATGCGTATAAGACAGAATTTTTTTTTATCTATTTCTATTTGCCTATTCCTCTGTGCTATTTCCAAACACGCTAATAACAAAGCATTGCGCTATTATGTAATACATCAACAATAATTCAATTATGATATAATATAGCCGTGCATACAAACGAGTATATATTGAAAATATCTTAAAGAAGTGCGAATTTCGATTTCAATATCGTAGACCGATCAAACGACGACGATGTTAATGTTATTCATGTTAATTATGTTTAAAAATTGCAGACACATGGGTATTTTAAGTATTTCGCACTTTGTCTATATGTATAACTACGGTATGTACGATATTTACTTTTGTTTCTCTGAAAATGAAGGTAATAAGGCGAGGCGCGAATATATTTATATCGTTAAAACCATATGAGTAAATTAAATATTTAATTTAAATGATTAGAGGATGGGTCAAAAATATGTAGATGTATGTACATACGGTACGTACTTTATATGAATTTAGTTTGCGCATGTTTAACATTCAGATCTTGGCAGACAATAAAAAAATGTTAATTGTTATATTAAAAATTTTCATCACGGATCCAGAGGACTTTGTACATCTACAAGTTAACTTCCTCATGTTATATATTATAGTTTACGAGACATAAACTTTACAAGTTGTCATTGGCTTTGAACGAATTGTAATTATGTGTTTGCCATGTATAATCGAATGAGTGCAGGATGTCTATGTTTTTGAAACGTTTGGTACATAAAAAACCAAAACTAAATCAATATTTTACATGGATGTACACCCACTAATTTTTGTCACCAGGAAATAAAACCTGTGTATTGTGCAATTACAATTTGGCTAACACTTAACATACATGTTTGTAAATTTGAATAACCTTGATCTCTTTCATTTATTTATTAACGTTTTTAACTTGTGTAAGACGATCAATTTTCAATTATATAAGAATTTTCGAAAATTGTGCAAATTAAATTAAATATTATTAAATTAATCAATTTTGCAAATATCGTTAGGAAACTGCCTAAATAATAAATGTTTGAAATTAAATAAATTTGTCACATAAAAGTAATTGATGTAAGAATCAATAATTCATGATCATGAATCATTGTGTTACACTTACATCGAATAAACGAATATATGATAATTTATTGTTTAAATTTTAATATTGAAATAATATTTAATGTATAATCACAAATAAATACTTAACCAGATGAACAAGTTTCACGTAAACAAAATGTAGCTGAAATAAAATACACAAATTTTAAAGGGGAAATGTTTGTAACTCGAACGAAAGGCTATATAAGATCGTCCAAAAATTAATTATCTCTTTTCTTCCTACAGCATTTAGATTACGAAAAAAAAAATCGAAGGAATCTGTAGAAACGAAAAGCAAAAAATAATTAAAAACATAAGCAATGTACAAGAGGCGAAAATAAAATAAAATCTATTTGTGCATTTTGCGTTAGTATTTGTAGTCTTTACGAATGAAAAAGGCGTACTTTGTTGGCGAATTGTTGTTGTTTATTATAGATTGATGCGAATGTATGTATCACCGAAAGTACATATTACGCTATTCCTTTTCTTCTTTCACAAGAATTTTTATAAACAAACAATAATTATTGAAATTTTTAGAACGGCCTGCGTAGCCATAGATGAAATGACAACATACACAAATGCAATACATATAAGTAAAACTTTGTGTGTTGTGAAAATACATTAGCGAATTTAATAGGGAGGCTTATCGAAATCTCGGTTTTCAAAAGCTCGGTTTTCAAAATCTCGCTTTTTTAAATCTCATTTTAAAAATTTCGATTTTAAAAATCTTGGTTTTCTGACGAATTTTTTTTTTTTTTTTAAATTTTGGTTTTAGTTTTTTCTATTGTATTTCTAAATATTTTGCTATTAACGGTTATTGGATGGTTTTTAATATTTTTAGTTAATTAAATTTGCTGGTATTTTTGGGAGCGTATTGAAATTATGATTCTCAAAATCTTGTTGTTGTCAAAATGTTGGCTTGTAGAAAATCTTGGTTTTTTGAAAACTTTAAAATTAAATTCCCCATTTTCCACAATTTATAATTTTCAGTTATTTTCGTTTTAAAATGAAAAATCCCCATTTTTCAGAATTTAGAAAAAGCATGATTTTGAAAACCAAGATTTTTTCAACCAAGATTTAGTACCCAACTACCAATACACATATTTACACACCCACATACACATACACATAAACACACAAATTCGCAACTCTTAACAAGAGAGATACATAATCGCAAACGATATAAATCCTGATCTCAAAAGCTTGATTTTGAAAAATAAAATTTATTAGTTCGGGCGGCTCGAATTAATAAAAATTTATTTTTCAAAACCGAGCTTTTCAGAACCGAGATTTTCATATTGGAAAAAGCGGTTAAAACAAGAATGTTTGATTTTTTAAATGAAAATAACTTTTTCAGTAACAAACAATATGGTTATAAAAAAGGCATAAACAATGAAGACGGTCTAATTGATTTTTTGTCACCCATTTATAATGGTTTGAATAATAATATGAACCTTATTTTGCCGGTTTCAGAGGAATTTCTTATCAGTGGTTTAAGTCTTATTTAAGTGAAAGAAAGCAATGTGTAAGAATAAATGGGGTTCTTGGAGACTACATGTTAATAAAATCGGGCGTTCCTCAAGGTTCCGTTTTAGGACCGATTTTATTTTTAGTTTATTTTAATTCGTTATGCTTTAAGGGTCACTTGGTTGTTTTTGCTGATGACGCATCTCTTTCCTATACTGTTCCTACTCTAAAGGTTATTCATGATGACTTTCGCTATGATTTACAAATTATGCGTAAATGGTTCAATCTTCATTATATGATAATTAGTACAAAAACAAAATATATGAATTTCGATCTCAGAGATAAATCTGACATCATATTTCATCCATTTTTTATTTGTCATAGAATCGGGTGTACTAATACAAATTGCCATGGGTATTGTACCAAAATCGATAAAGTGAACCAGTTTAAATACCTAGGTGTGGTGATTGACGGCAAGTTAAAATTTGTTGATCACATAAAACAGGTAAAAACTAAGTTGTATTTCGCTTTAAGAAAATTATATATTCTTCGGTCTGTCTGTCGTAAAAGCTTTTTAAATTCGTTATATTTTTCTTTAGTTAATAGTGTAATTGAATATGGTATAACTGTTTGGGGTAGTGCATATTTCACCAATATTTTACCATTTTTTAAGATGCAAAAAGCCGCTATCAAAATTATACATTTCAAGCGTCAAAGAGATCATAATTTCCCGCTGTTTCTTAAATCTGGTATTTTAAATATTCGAAATTTGTACATTATAAAGTGTTAAAATTATTTATCTCTCGTAGTGGTTTTAAACAAAAAAGACAAGTCAAATATATTGGGTTGCGTTTTAGAGGTTTTTGTCAAGTGCCTTTTACAAGAAAGGAAAGTTGCAGAAGATTTTATGACTTTATCCCTTCTTTTCAATAAGCTTTCACACATTGTAAATGAGGAAATGACTATTAAAGTTTTTCGAACCGTTGTTTTAATGTAATGGTAAACATTGTAGTTGATTAGCTAAAGGAACGCTTTTACACGCACAAACCCAATCGTTTTGAAAGTCCCTTGTAGCATATTGTTCAATCTTTAGTCAGCGTTGATAATCGAATTCAGAGACCGGGCGTGATAGGAAACTGTTTTGGCCACTGCTCACATGATCAATCACATAACCAGCACCAAAACTCCAGTGGAATGATAATCAAAATCAAAATACAAAACATTTCCGTGAGCGGTTGTACAATGTGAGAAAATAGATATGTACTGTACTCAATTACTACTGAGAAACTTATTTAAATGAATTCTTTCAACATTAAAATCGGAAACCTAAACAAATTGAAATAGAGTTAGAACGAAATTACGTAATATTACGGCAAGTGTGATTTGGAAATCCAAAGACTTATTTTCCTTATTTGCAAATGTATTTATTATAGGTAGGTCAATAATCCACATAAGTAAATGAAACAACAAAAATAAGAAAATCGTTTGGTTCATGATTTTCCCATGGATCAAAAAATTAAAGTCACTAAGGCAAGGATGATAAGAAACGCAAGCAAGAATAATTATTATCAAAAATAAAATGGGCATTTGAATAATCATAACAAACTTTTGTGAATCAGAACAAACATTCCTCAAAATTCAAAATCGAAAAATTTAACAAAATAAAAAAGTTTATGTCGAATTTGTATACACACTGGGAAAGTGGCAAGAAATACATACAACTTGCTAGTTATTTTCCATAAACCAAACATTAGCATGGATAAATTCTGTGTAATTAAACAAAAACTGAATATTTACAAAAAATCATTTTTTTTATTTGTTGATGCAATTCGTTTCAGAATTTTACATAATTTTCAATATTTCCCGAGAAAATGTTCATCAAAACCAGTTATCTTAAATCTAGCAAAAAAAAAAATTAAATAACAAAAACACTTTATCTTCAGATATTCTGTACCCATCTATAAGTCAGAATTATATAAATTTGGAAAAAACTAGTTTTTTTTACTTATTTAGTTTTCTGCACTAGTTAGCTAATTTTAATTAAACATACCAAATTATCGAGAATTTTTTGTTTAACGAAAACATGATATGTTCAGAATCAGATACCGAAACTTAATTTGTTTAAAGATAAATGTGAATAAATTTATATCAGGACTTATCAAGTTTAGGAAACACAATATTTCGACCAGCAAATCAGATCTCTTAGTATTTGTTGAAATAAAGCTTTATTTTAGGTTGTTGTTCGGTTTTGATTAGTGAAGATTACGTAAAATTGGTATTAAACTTCAATGTAATTAACAGCTTTATTACATACAATACGTTACGTAAGACAAAATATCTCAAAACATATTTACACAAACTTTAAATGCGAGTTCCTAACATTTTGTTTTTTGCAGATATCCTGTTTTTTTTTTAATTCCAACGAATTTTGCAACGACCACAATACAAAAAATATTGTTTCAATTATTGTACGATTCATACAACCAACAAGAAGCAAATTTTAAGTTTTTTTCTTGAAACTACAATAATTATTTATTTTCTAGAAGGATAGAAGTATGTGTAATTCTGTTCCTGTGTGTAATATCTGAAAAACCCTAATGAAAACATTCTCAACACAATGAAATTTTGTAAACAAAATCAGCTGATGTAGGTACTTTTTAATTATCATCATCGAAAAGATCTTAGTAGGCCTAGACCTATTCTTATATTTGTTCCATTTTAAAATGGAAATGTGGCAACCAACAGAAAGAGATAGGTCCCATTATTTCAGAAATACATAGTAAAATAAATTAACATTCATATGTTCGAATGAGATATCCGAACTATGATATAGCTTTATCCTATTTACACTCTTTACTTCTAAAGTTACATATTTAGAATATTTTACTATTTTTGCTTTATGTACAAAAGAGATGTACGAGTAAATCTCTACCTGGGGCCCTATTCTCGAATTCCACATCCATTTTCCACATGTGGACATCTGTCAAAATTCATAAAAATTGAATTTTTTAGGTACTAAGGGAATATTTCCGAATGGGTATAAGCAGGTGGAAGAAATTCCCCATATAGGATAATGTCCATGCCCCATGTGTCTTATATACGAATTACAATTTCCGAACGTTTTGATGAATTTTGACAGATGTCCGCATGTGGAAAATGGATGTGGAATTCGAAAATAGGGCCCCCTGTTCATTCAAATTCGTTCAATTTCATTATCATTTCCTTATGCCCAGTAAAATAATTATCGTTTTTATTATTTTGTTTATCTAGCATACGAGTTGTATTAATTGGGTTGGCTATATAATCTCGGTTTTCAAAATCTCGGCTTTCAAAGTCTCGGTTTTCAAGATCTCGGTTTTCAATATTTCGGTTTTCAAAATCTCGATTTTGAAAATCTCGGTTCTGAAAAGCTCGGTTTTGAAAAATAAATTTTTATTAATTCGAGCCGCCCGAACTAATAAATTTTATTTTTCAAAATCAAGCTTTTGAGATCAGGATTTATATCGTTTGCGATTATGTATCTCTCTTGTTAAGAGTTGCGAATTTGTGTGTTTATGTGTATGTGTATGTGGGTGTGTAAATATGTGTATTGGTAGTTGGGTACTAAATCTTGGTTGAAAAAATCTTGGTTTTCAAAATCATGCTTTTTCTAAATTCTGAAAAATGGGGATTTTTCATTTTAAAACGAAAATAACTGAAAATTATAAATTGTGGAAAATGGGGAATTTAATTTTAAAGTTTTCAAAAAACCAAGATTTTCTACAAGCCAACATTTTGACAACAACAAGATTTTGAGAATCATAATTTCAATACGCTCCCAAAAATACCAGCAAATTTAATTAACTAAAAATATTAAAAACCATCCAATAACCGTTAATAGCAAAATATTTAGAAATACAATAGAAAAAACTAAAACCAAAATTTAAAAAAAAAAAAAAAATTCGTCAGAAAACCAAGATTTTTAAAATCGAAATTTTTAAAATGAGATTTAAAAAAGCGAGATTTTGAAAACCGAGATTTCGATAAGCCTCCCTATTAAATTCGCTAATGTATTTTCACAACACACAAAGTTTTACTTATATGTATTGCATTTGTGTATGTTGTCATTTCATCTATGGCTACGCAGGCCGTTCTAAAAATTTCAATAATTATTGTTTGTTTATAAAAATTCTTGTGAAAGAAGAAAAGGAATAGCGTAATATGTACTTTCGGTGATACATACATTCGCATCAATCTATAATAAACAACAACAATTCGCCAACAAAGTACGCCTTTTTCATTCGTAAAGACTACAAATACTAACGCAAAATGCACAAATAGATTTTATTTTATTTTCGCCTCTTGTACATTGCTTATGTTTTTAATTATTTTTTGCTTTTCGTTTCTACAGATTCCTTCGATTTTTTTTTTCGTAATCTAAATGCTGTAGGAAGAAAAGAGATAATTAATTTTTGGACGATCTTATATAGCCTTTCGTTCGAGTTACAAACATTTCCCCTTTAAAATTTGTGTATTTTATTTCAGCTACATTTTGTTTACGTGAAACTTGTTCATCTGGTTAAGTATTTATTTGTGGTATAATCTTGAACTAACAAATTTAGTTACAAACCTTTTTTGCTTTTTTAAAATTTTTTTTCGAATTTTTTGAATTTTCTTTTGTTTTTAATTTTGCCACGATAATAACGTCAGCGAGAAACACAATTTTCGTAAGTAAGACTTAAAACAATTATATTCAGGATGGAAAGAAAACTATCTCATTCTCCTTATTATCTATATGGAAACATTAATTTCTCAAAGGCAAAATTGGAAAAAATGGGCTTACACAATTTGCATTTCTCGCCGAAAATTATTTCAAAAGTGTTAACATTTTGTAAATTTCTTTAATAATTATTAAGTCATAATTGTACAAGGTTGAACATCATTATTTACACTAAATAACCGGACGTTGACTACAAGCTCATCTAATTTATTAGAGTTTTTGTGTTTAGTTGTAGATGACGAATAGAAATCTGTAAAATTAGTAATAACATTATAATCGAGCAATTCGCAAGTCGGAAAATATGGATCGATCTACATATTTTACAAAGCAAAAAAAAGTTTCGAATAATATTTGTTTTCTAATTTCGGTTTTTTTACAGGTTGCTAACATTAGTTGAATCTGCAAAAATAAAAACACGCGCCAATGAATACTAATAATAGACAATTGAATATCTGCTTCTACGTCCAGTGCTAAACGATTCTTTCATTGGCAAATGACGAATGCGAATATGCGATAATTGATTAATCAAACCGTACACATATTATATTTGATATATGTGGGTTTTGCGATTAAATCCTAAAGAATATTTTGATGTAGTTACAGTGATAAGTGACTTTTAAGGTGGAAGGTGCATTCAAGTGGTTGAATAATTAATTAAAATGTAGGATGCCAACATTGTTGGAAAGATGGCGAACCTGGATTGATAGTAGGTGAAATCGAATATTTTTAGATAAATTTTAGCTATATAGAAGAACCAACAGCATGAAGGTAGATAAACAACTTACTTCAGAGGCTTTTAGACCGTTTTGAAGTAAGTATTTGTTTAAAAACCATTGATTGGATCATTTTAAGTCGCACAAAGCAATTGAAACTTAATCCTTCCTTAATTTTAAATACAACTATGGAAATGCAAGTCACCTTGCTGAAACCACTCAATTTAATTTTCCAAGAAAATTTAAAAATAAAAAAGTTTTAAAAAATTTTGCGTGGATCTTCAGAGTTTTTGCGCAATTTATGAAAAAACCAATTGCAAAAAAAACTCTGAAAATGATCATAGAGCGACTGAAAGTTTAATTGATTAAAATACAACTTTTTATTTGCTACAATTTTTAAAAAATGTTTAATTTTTAAATTGTTTTTGAGAAATAGGGTGGTGAATGATTTCCAAATCTTGTAGTTTAAAATTTATTTCTTAATGAAATCATATCAAACTGGAGGAACAATTAGTGTCAAAAGTACAAATTTAATTTCAATGGAACTGATTAATTTTAAACCACGATAATTAAGAATTCCAAAACTGTTTCAAGACAGATGAAAATTGTTGCTTTTATTAGATACCATTTTATTGATTGCTAGAACACAAATCTTTCTTAAAAAATTTCGGAGCCTGGTTATAAAGTATGCAGTTTCCCAAAATAGAAAGTAATTCCCCAATTAAGAAATACGTCAAACCAATTCATTTACTCCAATAAAAAAAGTTAAAATTCAATTTTCTCGCTGTTTAATTTTCATGAATCTCGTGATTTAATTTCTTTTGGAAATTTAAACAATTTAAAAGTTTGTTTTACGATTTGACTTCTTTGAAAGAGTTTAACTTTGTAATTTGAATGATTTTTCAAAGGAATTTTTAATTTAAATTGATTGAAACCAAAGATTTATTTGAATTAACTGTTTCTAGTTAATAATCTATGGCTTATAACAACAGTTTCTAACTACTAATGCTGCTCCTTAGAAAAATAATGAACTCTTTCCAATTAAAAACTTTTCGAAACTTATCTAATTTATTATTAAGTTATCTATTTGAAATACTAGAAACAACTCCATAATCAGGACAGATATTCCAGTTGATGACTGCAATTTTGAAGTGATTAAACTGAAACCAAATGAAACAATTTCCCCAATTCTGGTCATTTGATAATAGAGTAGTAGTTGACCAATTGCTGAAGGCGAAATCTATCAAGAAGAATAAAATGATGCAGGGTCAATAAAGGCCATACTATCGTTATCAATGAAGAAGTTTTTTTATGTACCGGAAGAGGAACCGTTATGATTAAAAAAGATGTTGGGAGCTCAATTGTTTTCTTAAATGCAATGGTCGATCTTAATAAGTTCTCCGTTTAGTATAATGCGGAACTGTAACCGTCTTAAATATCTCGTTAAATAACTCATGTATAATAATTCTTTATTTGTAGGCTCAAAGTATGATACTGGAAAATTTGACTTATAAACCAGTATTATGCTTTTTCACTGAACTCTGGATCAATCCAATAATGATGTTTACCGGTTCCACGCTAATTATAATGCCGCATCCGAATAAATCTACTGGTATTGGTGTTTATGTGCATGAGAATGTGGACGTTGTTAATATAAACTGCCACAAAATTGAAACAGCTGATAGTTAGAGGTAATTATTTTAATTGGTAGTGTTTTACTTTCCTTTTGGTGTGTGCACAGATTTCTTTTCATTAAACAAATTAAACTCTTTCTGGAATAATTTAAAATTTTACTGGCTTCTGTTAAATCTAAAATTGTTTGTTCTTGGTGATTTTAATATAAATACACTTAACGTAAATAATACTACATACATTGTATCAAAAAAAAATTTAATTGGTTGAAGTCATGTAGCGCAATTGCGAAAAAAAATTTGACTGTAACTGAAACGTTTTTCCGAAAATAGTTTTTATCGGTTTAACTAATGTATTGCTAAATTACACAAATAAATTTTTTTTTTGACATTTACTTGCAAAAATCGCACACACCCAAATTATCACACTCAAATCCTACGATAATTTTTGACATAATATATTTATTGTGTAATTGATGTAGTCTCCTTAGCATTTTAGGTGCAGCTACTTATTATAAAGCAAGAAATCAAATCGAATTTTAAATTTAATTTTCTGAAATTCGTTAAACTGTTGTTTCAGACCCTTGCCCCTTTCTTTTAAATTTATATTACAGATGTGGGGCTAGAATCAAGCGCTCAGCGGAGGATACGTGTTTTTGTATCAACCATAAAATACAAAATAAAAATAATTAAATTTAGTCAAAATTAAATCAAAAGGGATTAAATTATATTAAATTGGTTTTTCATTTTTGAAAACATTTTTTGAGTTTGGGGTTTTTTAGAAATTTGATTTAATCTAAATTGTGGAAAAGAGTTGAATTGAGTTCGGCACAATTTTTTTTTAAATGTTTAACAAATTTATATTGAATACAAAATTACCATTTAATGATCCTACAAATTTAATTACGAATTACTTTTTTCACATTGCAGTGCTTGTGGCAACAGATTTTATCCGTCTGCATCAATTTTCATAGTGTTCATAAGCATTTTTCATTAACACCAAATATTTATATTTGTTGATTATTATCTAGAAAACATTGATAATTAAATAAGCAAATATTTTCCAATAATGAATATCCGTTCCGATAATATTTATTTTCGTTTAGAAAATTACCCGACACATGTCAACTTTCTAACCTTCAACTTCACAAATCTTAAAAAAATATTCTAACAAAAATATATTTGAACATTATTTCACATCATCTTCTTACGTAATGTTTGTTCTGAGATCTAAAAGTTCATCTCAGCTCATGCATACATTTACTGTATTTTTAGACGTTTGAATAGTAAAATTAATTTTCAAAAATGTTTCGTTGTAAGATTTTATCTAAAATTGTTATTTGCAAATTATGTATATTTACAATGCCATAATAATAGTTTTGAATATAATTTGGTTAATGTTATGGTTTCAATATTTTCAAGACGTCATTTAATCGATAAGAATTTTCATTTTAAAATACATTTTTCTGAAATCTAAAGAATACAATACAACACATTATCCTTAAAGAAACTTTCAAAGTAAACATTCAATTGTTTGTGTGCGCTATTAAGTATACGCATACGTAACGCATAATAATATTACATCAATCACTTATTAGCTGTATCTAATCCAATTTTCTTCATAATATAATTTTAAACAATCAACTTATTGAAAATGACCTTCACAAATTTATTTATTTGTTTAATTTTCTAATATAAAATAACAGTAATATAGAGATTTTGTTACTTCCGAGACCTTAACCTCATTCAAAATAATTTGGCCTCTTTATTATTTAAAACAAATAACAAAAGGCTTTTTATTGTTGCATCTGGCATTAATCTTAACGTTTATACGCCCATTAAAAGCTTCGTTTAAGCGCTAAATAATAACCGTTTAAATTACTATCGACACATTTTATGCACTTTAGCGTTCATGTTTATGTTGTTCTCGTTATTTAACGACACACTAAATAAAACATTGCAATTTCAAGGTGATTGTAATCATAATTTTCCTTGAATGGATGTATTAATTTGCACAAAATTAGTTTTATTAATTTTACAAACGAGATTTTTGCGCTAGAAAATTTCGTATACATACAAACAACACAAACCAAAAAAATAACGAAATTGTTTGTTTTTATAATCAATTTCTTAAATTGTAAATCTTTAAGATTTAGATATGTATATGTACAACTTATAAAAGAGTCTACGATCATACATATGTATGCATATAAAATAACGTTGCTCAAAAGAAGTCAAGGGCGACAACCAATTTCACTTTAGTTCATTTTTTTTTTATCTTTTTCTTATTTTGTACGACTATTATTATTTTTTCTTCGTCTTACGAGTATAAAGTTGTAAAAAAGTTTATAAGAGATGATACCGTATAATAAACCGAAATAAGTACTATTACCATATTTTTTATTGAACGAATATGAAAAATATTGTTATAACTAATGTGGGTTAAAAAAATTAGGAAATTTCAATGAAATGAGGAAAAGTAACAAGTTTTTTTTTTCTTTTTTTAAGAAACAAGTGTTGAAATTTTTTTCACAATAATTGTCGCATATTCACCACTATTTAATATAATTGTCACAGCATTTCTTGCTTTGAAATCGATTTGAACTCGTTGGGGAAAGCTTTACACTTGCATTTTATAATTTATCCTTTACCAAATTTACTGAACAATATTAGTGAAGCTTTGCCCATTTATTTTAAAATAAAGGATTGTTGGATAAGAAGTTACAATTTTCCAAAATACAAGATCGCTTTGATGGTTGGGGGATTTTTGTTGACAACCGAGCATGTGGCAAGGTGAAAAATGTAAAATTTTTTTTTTTGTTGGATTGTTTTTATTTTGTTTTGACACAAAATTTAGATAAATTACCATTCAACTTTAAATTTTTTTAAATATAATATAAAACAAAGTAAGCCGTAAATTAATGTGCTATAGACGCCGCCGCCGCCGAAATTTACGATAAATCTAATTATCTTTAAACGAAAATTTTGTTTTTTCAATTTTTATTGCAAATTATTATTGCAGATTTGCTTTTGATCGGGAAATCTTGGAATTTAAGAATGAAACTTCTCATACCATTGGAATCGAGTTAGTGCTAATTGGTTCCCATTGAAAAAATTAGTGTTAGTCCAGGAGCCGAGAAAATGGGAAAGCAATTTTCATATTTCGCCTAACAGACGGTAAAAAAATGCAAAACTTAAATCTGTTTTTCAACGAAAACCAGACAACTAAAATCAAATAATTTGTAAACGCATTGAACAATTTGTTGCTTTCCACAAAAATATAAATTTCACAATTTTCATGCATAAAACGCTGGAAAATGAAAATCAATTATTACCACTGAATGATACTATATCGAAATATCGAAGACCCATTATTCGTTAAATTATTTTTGAATTAAACAACATAAGTAATTAATTTAAACTATTTTAAAAATTTTGTGTCTGATTATCCATTCCGTTGCGACAGATCCATAGCCATTCAGCAGTTAAATTTGTGCTAATCTAAAATGGGCGTAACAATCGTGATTATATATAAAAACAAGTATTAAAATTAAAAATCGTTAATTTCCATCAACGAAAATTCTCTCTCGTCGAGTCAACGCTCATATTCCTATAAATAACAGATTTTGATGAATGATTTTGGTCGATTTTGGACGCCTTTTCTATTCTTTTCCACTTAAAATTATCCATCACAATTTCCCATTCATAAAGGCACCAGATTCGATTAGCGATTAATCGAAATTTTTTGGTACAGATTAATCAGCTAAAGCAAATTTTATTTATTTCAAAACTTTTAAGAAATATTTTTCTCGGCAAGAAATACCTTTAAGCGAAATATGAAAATTATTCCGAGGAGAAGATTTTAGTTCCATGCTGCCAATGATCCATGCTAGTCTATATTGATGAAATGAAAAATGGTTTGGTCCATGAATTCGGCATCCAAACAAAACACACAAATGTAACCATCAGTCCTCTTTACACGCCGCTTGTGGTATCCGAACTCGGGACAATCCAAACACCGCACAATTTTAATGGGTCACTCCCGAATTTTGTCCTACCTATAGAAAAACTCATATGTACATACAAATTTTTAAGGTTAATGGAGCTATGTTTAAAGGTCGGTAAAATGATTTAAACATTAACTATTTTTCTGGACCCAATTTCGGTTAAATCGAAATTGAAAAATATTTTATTCCTCTTATGGACACAAAATCGTTTAAATCGTCTAAGCTGTATAAAAGATATTATGTAATTGATATATTTCAAACTACATACATATATGTACCTATTTAAAATGTTAAATTTCAAACTATTTTAGCGACCTTTAAATATTGCTGAAATGACCTAATAAATTGTGTACATAGAATTTTCCTGAGGTATAATCAAATTAAGGGTATAATCAGACACAACATTTTTATTGGTTTCTAGAACATTTTATGTCGGAAATAGTTTAAAAACAGCAATGGTGAGGTCGACAATGACATGTCAATTATTCAATTGTCGACATGTCTGTTGGGAATTACCCGATTTTTATTATTTTGAAAATGTGTAAAACCAGTCGCAAAATCCAAATTAGTCGTTTATCGATTTATTTTATATGAACAAAAGTGAGTATTTCAAGGACGGGATGTTCCAGTCGTTATATGCCAAAAGTCTTTAAAATCGTAGTTGTTATAAATAAAATCCACTACATATTTCTAACAAGTTTATTTGAAAGGAATGTCCTAATAAACAACAATTAATATTTCTTAATGATCATATAATGATTATTTAATAATCATTTGACTGGCCTTATTGCAGCTGCAGGGACATTTACCCAACAAAATTAAAACACTTTCGATTTAATTTTTTTGGTTTTCACAAAACCTAATGATAGCTAAGTAGCAATAATTTAATTTATTGTTTAATTTAACTTCACTAATGCATTTTAATAAAAGAATCATGGATAAATGACACTCCATCTATTCTTACATTCCTTAAGGGGAAAAATAATAATTTTAGTACGATATCTTCATTGAGTTTCTCAAATAATGTTTCAATCGTCGTTCGAATTACGAGTAAGGTAGACCAAATAAAATTATAATAATTGTTTTGTCAATATTAATAAAATATTTCTATTTACATACAAGTAAATTTTCCTAAATATAAGTTTTTTGAATCACCCTTTCTTTAATCTAATTTATTGTAACTTCCAATTTCTTATAAATCTGACAAAATTTAAAGTTATCTTAACTGGTCCATCAGCCTAATTTTGACTCAAACTACTGCAAAAAAAGTCGAATAGCTAAAACTGAGGTTGACATAAAACGGCTAAACTCTGCGCCACGAACCTGGGGTTTCGTAACTAAAGTTTCGAGTTAACTTTAGTTTCAATCTAATGTGTTTAATTTGATTTTGGTTTCGAAATGATATAATTTCTCCAATTTCGTGGCATTTTAGCGGGAAGAGCGCGAAATTATTAGTTTATTAGTTAAAGGTTTCAAAAATATAGAAGTGTCTAAAATCATTGAAAAATGTGAAAACAGTTTAGCGAATTGAGTGCAGATTTATTATCGGTACCTACCGGCATAATATATTTATTTATCGATTTTCGGTTGCATTGTCTCCCAATCTGCTAAGTATAGTTGTTTTTCAATTATTCTTCAAATTTTGAACTTCAATCACCCACATTTTGTCGAACGGTGTTTACGGCAAATCAATAGCCAGTCAAAGGTTTAATTAAATTGGGTTATGCCAAATATATCAGACATGTCGAAAATGGAATCTCTACAAACGTACAGAACTTTTGGTATTATGTAAATTCCAAACGAAGTACAAAATCTCAACTCCCTTCGAGTATGTTCCTTGATAATATTGAGCTAAATTTTTCCAAAATAACTTTTCCGCCATTAAAATGAGCCAAATAGGTCAACGCTCTAATAGTTTGGTTGATATGTCTAATTTATCAATCACACCAGTTGAGGTTTATCATTCTTATTGAAATTGGGTACTAATCCTGGTCCTGACAATAACCCAGTATTATTTTTGAAGAAATGTGCAAAATTTTTAGCTTTACCATTATATATAATTTTTAACGCCTCACTTTCTCAGGTTTTTCCCTCCCTCAAGGGAAGGCTTCATTCATTACTCCTATACTCCTTAAAATAAGCCCACTAACGATATCTCGAATTATCGGCCAATATAAAATGTATCCCTAAGTTAGTTGAGAAAATCGTTTGTAACACATTATCCAAAATAATACCCTTGCTTATTATAGACCAACAGCATGGGCTTATTAAGGGCAAATTGATTGATACAAATTTATTTTTATTTTCCGAATACATTCGAAACTCGTTGGACGATAACAAACAGGTTGATATAATTTTTACTGGTATTTCGAAAGCCTTTGATCATGTAGGCCATAATACATTAAGAAGTAAATTGGAAAATTTTGGAATTCATGGTAACCCATGATTGGTTGGATGATTATATTAGAGCTCGAACCCAAAAGATTAGTATAAACGGTTGATAATCTAAACATATTAAAATATCTTCTGGTGTTGCGCAAGGTTCCCACCCAGGGCCACTATTGTTTTTAATTTTTCTTAATGATGTGAAGCACTGCTTCCGATACTGTCATTTCTTATTGTTTGCTGATGATTTAAAGATTTTTAAGTCAATTAACTTCCCTGATGATGCGGTATGTTTACAAGAAAATCTCGGTGGTTTTACAGATTATTGCAAGTTGAATTGTTTGGACATCAATGGAAACAAATGCTCGAAGTTTTCATTTACAGTTTTCATTTAAATTTTAAATAATAAAATCATAACCGGCCTTAATATCGCCTTCCTAAGGTGGACTTAGGTATTACTATCTCTTCAATAGATATGAATTTTATTACTCATGTCGAAGTTACAACTAATAAAATGTATACAAATTTGGGTTTTTTTCCTTAGAATTTATAAAGACTTTGCCACGTTCTGAGCTAGCCCCACGCGATGTATGTGAACCTTAAAACGGCCATGACCCGAAAGGGTGACGGCCAAAACTGTCCGCTGCTCCCTCTTTAAAGACAAACCAAACTTATGTAGAGAGAGTCTAATTGAGCCTACAAATAAAGTATTTAGCCAGACGACAGCTCGAGGTAGCAAATTATCTCTGGCTCAACACACACAGATCGAAATTCTTGACTGCTTTCTTACCACCATTGAATAATATGAAAGTGATCGGATCCGGCCGATAAATTTCTCCAGAGCTCCAGTTTGGGCTAAGGAATCGGCGTTCTCATTACCCTCCATATCACAATGAGCAGGAACCCACATGGTCGAAACACTGTTATTCGAATAAAGAAGATTGATGAAGTTTTTACAATCCCAATTGACTTCGACAATAATTTGTTATAATCCTGCAACCTCCACTGAACCCTAGATGGATGAACCACCGAAAGTGAAATTGATTGCATATCAATCTTACATAGCAATTTATCGGTACCAGGATTGACTTGTCCATCACTTTCGATTCGTTCTCGATAGTGTTTTGTCTCTTGTAACAAGAACAAAATTCTACTACATACCAAAAAACTTTCACGCAGCAATGTACACCAAGCGAAACACAGCAGAGTATGCTGGGCCTACAATGAAGGAATACAATTATGGAAGATACAAAATAACTTCCTTAGTAAGAAGTGGTGTTGAGGTCAACGCTCTAGTAATAGATTAACAATCAGGTGGTTTGGCGTTTATTGGAGGGGAGGGACCAAAGTTGAGTAGATTAATCTACCAGCTTCGTAACCTTCCAGTAGGGTGCGCATCACGTGAGCTGTTCTGGTCATGTATTGGGCAGCAGCATTATGGGTACAATTGCGTAAGGGGTGACATATTCACAAGTCGCAAGTGACGTGGTGCCCTCCTCGTGGCAACCACTGGCGCCTAAGGCCATTTGGCACATTGTGGCCATTTGGCACAGGCTAAAGTACGGCGCTAAAGGAGATACCCTTGACAAAAAAAAAAACCTAATCTACGGTGGAATAGCATATGCAGTTGGATGAATGGCTGATAGGTTAATCAGTCCAAAGCGTGCGGACTCTGGATATCAGGCACCCTCCAGTTTTATTTAGTCTTCCTGTAGTAAAGCTGGGTCACCTACAGGTGACTTTTCATTCCCAGCAACTCGTGGTCTTGGTTCCCAGCAGGTGGTTGAACACCCACAAGGCCCTTCAATAATAATAATAACCACTCTATAGAAGCATATGATAGCAATGGTAGAACCAGCGATTTATTTTACACACAACATCTTGGGAGATTAACACTAAGTATTCCCGAAGGCTTGATCCTTTTATAAAAATTTACTATCCAAGATAACACCGAAATGTTTAACGTAATCCGATCTGATAATCTTTGTCCCAAAAAGGGACGTAACAGATAGATCGTCGCTATGTCTATGCTTACTAAAGACAACTAAATCAGGGTTTAATCTGTCTGTCATCCTTTCTAATATTGTCAGAAAGGTTGAAGACCGGTTAAAGGACCGAAATGCATAATCAGATTTGCCAGGTTTCGAGATTCCTATTCCAGGAACGTGGGACAGAACTAAAGGCAATGCAAGTCCTGAAAAGGTGTAGCAACTGTTCTCTAATAAGAGGAAAACCATGCTGAAGTTCAGAGGAAAAAATTGAAACAGAACCACCAGTTGATGGTGTGAGCAGATCTTAAGTGATTTTTATAATTCTTTTGGGATATTAGGAATCTATCCCAATAATTTTGAAGATTGCTATCATCAAAGCCGATGCTTGCAATTCAATCCCTCTAGCCGACCGATTACTACTTGAAGGATCAAGGATTGAACTGGTTTACAGTTTTTATTGAGTATTTTAACAGTGCTTAAATAATTAAGCAGAGCAAAACACCTATTATTAACATTCGTGCTGCCCCATATAGTATGATGTGCATCAACACTACGACCAAGGATATTTTTATCCTTACAACCGGGATATTTTTATCCTTACACGGCCTCACGAGTCCGGTTAGTTCCTCATAAAGAGGAGGATAACCAGAGACGTAAGGCAGATATACTAAAGCTATACTCAGTCCAAAATAAGATATGCCGGATACAATATTGATAAGCACAGCCGCAAGATCAGAAGAGCTGCAGTAGATAAGAGATGAACTTTCTAAAAAAAAAGAATTTTAAAAACAAATACTACCGTTAGGAATATTAAGCCCATAAACGAAACCAACAAGATAAGGTTCCTAAGCAATTTCCTTAATCCAAATGAATCTGATTTGCTGTGGTGCAAGTTGATCTATTTTACATCAAGCATTGAAGTCACGAAAAAGGCCTAAACAAATTTACGAAGAGAAAAGTTACGGTCCATGACCTTCAACATAATCCTCTAAAGAACGTACTGAAGGCATGGATCGGAACCGATACTTGACAACCACTCTGAATATCCTTAAACTTAGCAACCTCCTCACAAAATCATTTAAAGGTTTCATCGTTGCTACATTTGTAAATAAAAACGCCATCGTTTAGGTAGTAACCCTGCATGAGAAGTGCAAACCTGAACTACTTTCACAGCTAAGATAACACGTTGACTAAACTTTATCCGGAAAATTCTCAAATTTTTCTCATCCAGAAAGTTTTCCGGGTTATTATCTCGCACATAAAATTCGCAGACCGGTAGAGTTGTTACGGCGGTTACGTTTGTCAAGGCGCTTGGCTCTAATTTTTTGGTTGGGTACGGTAGAAAACCCAGCCATCCGATTTCAAAAAGATGCTTTCTGAATTCGGTATTACTTCGGAATCGCAACCTATGACAATAATAATGTCTCTAGGTCATCACCCATATCGAACTCATAGACTGATCTCATCATGGATGCACAGATCTATGTAAAAAGCACTCGACGATTAAATGTTTTATTTAGTTTAAAGAATATCTGATTTATTTTATGATGAAAAACCATTTTTAAAAAATTGTTTGTATTCAATTGTGGGAATGGGTATATATTAAATAGAAAGTAACATTCTCCGATTTTTTGGAGGACACATAATTAGTTTCTTATACCCAATCTAGACCATCAGATGTGGCAATGCATATCAAAATACCGAATGCTGAACGACCTGGTTGTAAAGGAAAAGGCTACACATTTTTTTACAGTACTCATGTAATAAAACTAACAGGCTAAATATTAAATAAATACGGATTGGACATAGAAAAGTTATTTTGTAAAATGCAAGTTTTTAATAGACACAATATTTAATAAAACAAGAAATTAACACAATTGGCTTGGAAGTGAAAAAATTAATTTGGAAAAGTTAGTTAGTTTCAACCAACAGGATGGAATTCAAAATTACATCAAGCTTGTACGATGATACTTTAACTGCAAACACAATAAAAATGTTACACACTATTTATTGCAGGTTGATATTTAAAAGAAGACAGCTTCTTATCATGCCGCGCTAACATAACTGAATGAACAATCTAGTGAAAGTCTATTTTACTGAGATTAAAGTCACACTAGCTTTTGAGAAAATAAGTTATGCGAAAATATTTTCACCTTTGTTCTTTCTCCGTTGTTATAATCCATCAAAGATTAAACGCATTTCACAATTTCACGAATTATTGAAAAATTAAGTTTGGATTAATTCATTTGTGACATATTTCGATTAATTTTTGTTTAAAGGACATGTTTAGCCGATTCATAATTTAACCGAAGAAGTAAAAATTAGTGAAGACAAATTTCAAAAAATGAAGTTCACCATTATTTAGTTGATAAACAAGGTCAAGGTGCTGAGTTTTTCATTAAGCCAATGATTGATGATTTGGGATTTAAGACAATAAAGGATTGCTCTGTTAATTGAAGTATCTCTATCACTGCTTTCTTTAATATACAATACTGGAAAGAGAAAAGTTAACATACCCTAAGTATTGACGGTTTTACGTAAATTTTTCGTAAATAATAAAATAACGTATTAATTCATGAAAAATGGTTCATTCGACCATAGATATCAACAAGACTCAATTTAATGAAGAAAGAAAAAAGTAAACAAATCCCTACACTTTTTGGCAAAACCATTTTAAATTAAAAACTTGTTACAAGTGCACATATTTTAATGAATTATTTAGAATTATTCTCCATAAATTTTAGATCTGACAATTTATTTAACCAATATCGTTAGTGGAAATAAAGATTCAATGTTGACGTAAAAACACACAGTGAAATTGTTTCGGGAGAAACGAAAATAATCAATTTTCCAAAATACAACAAAACAAAATCAATCAATTTGGGAAAATAAATTGCAATGTAATTTTTTTGTGATGGTGTATTTTTACGAAGAAAACAGTATTTTTATAAATTTAATCGCGTCATCTTTATATTAAGGAGAAATATTTTGTATAAATTATATGGCAAATTTTATTATTGCGGATTTGAATCTCATATGATTGACAGGGTATTAAATAATATATCTCATTGTAAAAATATATATAATGCAACAAGCATCTGCAAAACATGGCGGTGCATTATTTTTATTAAGATGTTTCTCTGATATAGGCTTAATACTCTTGGCATCGACACGTTTTTCTTGTACATACAGTGTTTCGTATATCGTAATTCGTAATTATCGCATAAAAGGGTTAATTTATAATAAGAAATCCATTTAACATAAAATTTGTTTAAATGGAAAATTGCATTTTGGAATATCTCTTTACGGAGTTGTTGTGAATATATTGTTTAAATTAGACTTAATAAATATTTTTTATTGACGTGACGTTCTTCTATCAGTTTCTTGAAATGTCTTACTAAATAAATGTTGTTAATTCTGTTAATAATGTTTCTTGGTTACCAAGTTCCCCATAATTACCTATGTATATCCTAATGGTTTTTTAAATTATCTACAGTAGATTAAGTTGTCGACGGCTATCATTTTGTATTAGAAGATACAGGGAAACGGAACAAACAATAGTAATTTGTTCCTTACAATTCCATACAATTTTTTTTATAAATTTATAATTCAAGTTACCAAAATTTAAGAAAATTTCAAAATCACCAAGTTTCACTTATTTCCAATTCTTGGGAGGAAAAGCGAAAAATTAAAAAAACATGTGTTATATATTTCTGGATTATGAATACATTTTGCGGAATATAATAAATATACATTGTGTTTCAACCAAAAATTGTTTTCAAGTATAATTAAGAAACTTCAAAAGTATATGTACTAACGCTATATACAAATGGCGCGCGGGGCATGTGTTATTACTTACTACTTATTATTACGATATCGCTAGTGAAATAAAACATTTGAAAATTATAAAGATCAATTTGTAACACAAAAAATAATTTATAATGAGGCGATTTTTGAGTGAATAAATCATCAATAAATCTAAAATAAAAACCCATTCAACACTTACTGAACTACGATTTACGAGTATGTATGATGTTGGCTAACTGTAGGTTTTAAATGGATTAATAATTATACAGCCAAAGGAAAATAGATATTTCTTTATTTATTTATACATAGCTAAAACTTATTTGTTTACCGTTTGATAATTTTGTTTCTGATCATGAAATGGTTTTAAAATCTTCTAATTGATCTTCAATAGATTTATACATTGAGATCCAATTTTATATTTTCAAGATCAAGTTAATTTTTTATAATAGTTATTTATAGCAACCGGACTTACCCAAAATATATTTCGATCCCAACTTATGTAAATTACAAAATTGATAATAACAATAGAGTACGGCCGAACACCGAACAATTGTCATTAGAATAACGTCGGCTGCATTATATTCAGCTTCTAAACCTTCGCATGATTCGCGCCACCCCTGACACTGCCGATGTTTTGTAAACGACGTATTATTTGTTTCGTTTCCTTTGTCCACCGTTAGCATGCATGCTGTTAACGTGAGCAATGCTACTATCACCTCCCATGGATGGGATGCACAAAATTCTCCGTGTGCATGAAATAATTTACCAACCATCATTATATTTTTATAAAAACAATTTCTGTAATGAAAACAAAAAATTGTTTAATTAATTTCTATTTGACAAAAAAAAATAATAATAATAATTAAAACTAAAAAATTAGTCAATGATTGCAATATAATTTAAAACCGGAAGTATGTACATATCTAATATGTTTTAGTTGTAATTAAATTTGACATAATTCAATTAATTATTTATTCCTCCGCTGTTGTAGAAATTTGTATTTTTTGTTTAAATATAAGTTGCATATAAACGTACGTTACTATAAAAAAAAATTAAATTGAATTCTTTTAATTTGCTTTAAAGTTTAAACACAAAAAATTCCAATATCTATACACACCACAACTAAAAAAAATGAAAAACTATAAAAACGATGTCGACATTACATAATATGAAAATACTATGCAAACAAACATACATATATGCATATATATATGCTACATCTAGCTACATACATACCTACACACCATACACAAGCCATAATTTTTATTTAATATATACATACAGAAAACAAACTTTCTCTTGAGT
Source organism: Tipula vernalis (assembly GCA_958295665.1). Lineage (NCBI taxonomy): Eukaryota > Metazoa > Arthropoda > Insecta > Diptera > Tipulidae > Tipula > Tipula vernalis. The sequence continues at coordinate 330,894,072 of OY282558.1, read as the reverse complement.
ACGTTAAGTTTACGAGTAATATTCAGTCAACCTACTTGAAGACAGCATTGGGCATGTACATATTCCAGCGATATGCAACGGCTTAATAATTAGTGTCGCTCGGAAATGTTATCACTCATTAATCAGAAAGGCAAATTATGCCCGTTCGTTTTTAAAGAAACTAAAAACAAAATTCTTTCGTGTTGTAGTGTATTTCTTAAACTTTATTAATTACCGAGTAACTAAATCAAACCTTATCAGCATATGCGTAACAAATTGATTGTGTTTGTCAAATTTAAATATAAACGCTTGAAATTAATCATTTGTTTATTTTGAACAGAAGTTATTTTCCACTCCAAATATTTATTAAAAATCTATAATTTAATTAACAAAAATATTGCCGAATTTTTAATTAAAGACAATTCATGTTTAATTCGCTTCGTCAGATTATTGAAGCATTTATATTTCTGACCTGTACTTATTATATTTTGAGATTTATATAAATAGAATTTGCAAGTTACAAGAGATAGTTGCTCGTTCCATTTTAAATGCTGTCAGTTGTTTTGACACAACAAAAACAAAAACAAAAAAAAATGAAAGTGACCGGTGCCAAAAAATTGTCCTTATCTTTTGTTATTTGACTTTCATTTAAAATTTTTAACTTTTATACATAACTAAATTAAATTTGGAAGTCACAAAAAATAAACGTATCCTTTTTTTAGCTTTAGTTTTGTGAGTTAGAAGTAAAAAATTGTAATTATTTTTTTTGGCTTGAAATTAAAAGCCATTTCATATTTAAAAGGTTACATTATATTTAGTTATGTTTCCATAGAAAGTGTAAAACAATAAAACTGGGTAAAAAATTTGGGTTTGGGGGACAAATAGTATACAATTGTAGTTTGGGAGATATTAAGTTCCTTAAAAGTGCCTTTTCCCCGCTAAAAAAATTACCGTGTAAAAAAACATTTGGGTAAAGTTGCTTACAATTGTTTGAGTCTGTTAGCCAAGACAGCGAATATACTAACGATACAAATTGTCTCGCAAATATTTTGTTCCATTTGAAAAATTGAAAAATGCTTGGTTGTTAAACAATCGTTTATCTGGACCAACATTTAGAGTGGCCTTTAAAACAAACTTGTAGCTTTCATAACATGAATCGTTGGCTTGGAATTCTAACCAATGAATGACCAAGCTTTTCTGTCTTTTACCAAGAAAACATTTGTAGTTTACACTTATTTGAAGTTTCATTTCTACACATACATAAATAAAAATTCTTTTTCTCGACTATTCAAAGCAATTTTTGAGTAAAAATTTTTACTATTGATTAACAACCAAATTTTTAAAGGAAGAAACCTATTTTTAGAGGTAATTGTGAGTTTTGTGAGGTAATTGTGAATATACAACATTTTACAATCAGTTTTATTTCAAGTTCCTTAAGATTACCAAATTATGTTGTAGCTAAGCCCCTAAATTTTCAAATTAAATATAAATTTTTATAATTATGTACCAATATTTTTAAAATTGACTTAATTCTTAAATATTCAAATTAGTCTTTCAGTCTTACATTCTACTTTTTTAATGCTTAAACCTCTTTTTAATCCTACTGAACAATCGGCTTAAATGGTAACAATTTAGAATGGAATTTAAAATCTGAATTCTGGATTTAAAAATTATTTTAAAAGGCGAAGCCTTTTTTGTTTGTTTTTTTGGCTAAATTTTTGACTTAACAGTTGGGGGTTCTTGACAGTCATTCATAGATGGCAATAGATTCTATATTTTGAAATTTATCGGTATTTCTAGTCCATAAAATATTGGTCAATAACATAAACTTAACTGCTAGGACGACCGGGATGGAAAATATATGATCTATGGTTTTAAGAATATGATGCAATGAGCTTTAGTAGTAGTAAATATAAATGGGAGGAAGTGATGGAATTCCTTGCAACTATCAAAAGCCCCATTGTCATAATTGCAGGTGACAGTTGGGCGCTAATTGATGATTACGAAAGTTATAGCTCTTCAGCGACATTAGAGAGACCAGTCTTGTGTGTGCTATTTGACCGTATTATGGCATAAATGATTTCTGTAAAATCACAAAATCAGGAACTTGATGCAGAAAATCGAACGATGTAGTACATCGAAAAGATATCGACAATGCTGGGCATAGAATAATAAGGAAAGCTGGTTCGCCATTAAAATCGATGGAGCCAGATTGTTGACAAAGTTCGTGCCACCAATGGCTTCTTAAACCCACATGTATTATTATTGTTTTTACTACGAATGATGGGAGAACACTTATCTCAATGCCTAATAAATAAATCGTAATATCGTTTGGAAATTTAACAGTGTCTCTAGTTCATTTAGCACCCGAGTAAATCTGATAAGGCTCTTTATCTCCAAGGATCTTAGATCACAAAATCTGATCTTCGGGTGCATCTTCGTGATCTACATATTATACCGCCCGATTCTGACGGATAGTCACTGTCTAAAAAATGTCTTAGGTAAGACTTTTTCTGTTAGTTAAGACTTTTGTCTTAGTTAAGACCCATTTTGTATTTTACAAGTAAATTTAGCTATTATTGGTCTTACAAAATAGTCTTATGTAGGACCGACAATTTGGCTGGTTTTAATGATCTTAATTTAACGTTTCTTTTGTAGCAAAATGATGTCGCTTGTACAAAAAATGATGTCGCTTGTATTTAAAAATGTTTGTTTATATCTTTTATAACAGTGACAACGTCTCAAAATATAAATTAAAGCTAAAAAACTAATGAATACAAAAAAATTGCTGTTTGACAGATCTACAAATAATTTGAAGAATTTGCAACCAAAAAATTAAAGACTGTTGCGATCAAAATACCAGTACAATATTTAGTCTTAAAAAAAGTCTTTTCAAAAAAGTCTGCCTAAGACAGTCTTAGGAGTCTAAACGTCAGAATCGGGGGGATAAACTAATACAATTTGTAAAAGTTTCATATAAATTCTCACAATCTAAAATTTGGTTTCAAGTATACATTAACCAAGAAATTCGAACCAAGAAATTTGTCATGATTCATTCTAAATTGAGGTCAATATCTGATATAAATCCGGGAAAATTTAGAAGCTAAATTTAGGAATTTAGGAATTAGAAAATTTATAAGATTCGCTTAAATTCGCTTAATTTCAGTCACTTTCACTTGGCTTCAAAATTTTCAATTTATTTATGTGTTGAACATTTCAAACCGATTCAAAATTCTAAATAAAAAAAATTAAATTTCAAATTTTGAGTATCTTCGTATTATAAAATTGCTAAGTGAGATAACTTTCAAATTATTGGTAGATGAAAAACATTCGACAAATCTGAATTTTGTACAGAGCAATTTTAATTTTTAAATTTCTTAGATATTTAAAAGTTTTCATTTTTTACTACAGATTATAATTTTAAATGAAGCAGGTGATTCAAATTTATTAATTAAAATTTATTTTTATTATTGAAACGAACAAAAATTTAAATTTTTGACAATTTTAGAATAGTCAATAGCAAAAGCACAGAAACCGCCGTAAGATTGGTTGGTCCCAGTCAATAATAAAAGCATTTCGTTTAAATTGTACGAATTTTTTTTAAAGTTTTAACAAATATGGGTTGTTTGTAATATTTTGGAATAATACCGCATAGACACCAAAAATTCCGAATATAAATAGTTGAAACTTTAAAGTGTTAATATTTTGCAATATCGAGTGTCGTTAAATTTTAATGTGAATCTTTGTGCCGATCGGTGCTTTTTTAACATCCTGAATTTACGAGTACTAAATTAAATAAAGCCAGCGATGGCGAACCTTCTTATACTTCCGTCCCAAAAAAAAGTACAATAATATTATAAAATATCTGTCACGTGATGTTTTTATTAAAAACTTTAAGTGGAATTTCATTATTTTCACAAATAATATTTTTATAATTTGTTTGTGATTAAACAAAAATTATTGAATGATTTCTTCGTGTGCCAAAAAAAAATTTCCCTCGTGCCACGGTTGGGACGCATGCCGTAGGTTCGCCACAACACGTGTAATAATAAAGTAGATGTTAATCAAAGAAAAAACAGGAATAAACATAAAATTTATTTTAATTAAAGGCTTAATTTTTTTTGCAATTATTTGTTTTACTAATTATTGAAACATTTTTAATTTAGAGGATGTATGAAATGAAGTATTGGCAAATCATGTTTTAAAGAATTAAGTCTTGGAATTTGTTTTGATAAAATTGCCCTTGCTATATTTCTAATTTTTTGTTGAATGTTCAGACGTTTTGTTCTCGGTTTTTATTTTTTTTATTAATAAAATGGTTGCAAATATTATACAAATATTCAGCTAAATATTCTGACAATGCCGAAAATTAAGGAAAATAGCTTCCGGAAAAGATTATTTGATGAAATGGAAACATTGTGTAAGTCTAAAAGACCAAGAAGACATCGAATGTCGGGTAAAAGATACTGCAACCCACCTAGAGCTAACCCTAAGAGACACAACAGCATAACTAACAGCGGAACTAGGCTCTATACTGCCACTTCCAAAATCCATTAATCGACTGTTAAAAATTGTTTAACAGATAAAGTAATTTTTGAACGACATTTCTGCGAAAACTTTAAGGATCGACTCTAGTTTCATACCGTTCGCATTTTTTGTTTGGGTTGAAAGTATGAGTGTTGGGAGGAATGGATAGGAAAGCGGAGATGGGAAATATTTTTTTCGAAATACATCCCCAGTATTGTAGATAGAAGAAAACTTTGTCAAAATCGGTTCAACGTTAGGTGATTTCGGTGGTTTTATGGCGACGGAATTGGCAATATCCAAATCATGTATTGTTTTTCACAAGAAATTCCACAAATTTCAAAATACGTCAGGGATCCCAAAAATAATTTGTAATAATTGGTCTTATACAGCCGTGTAAATGACCAAACCATGTACGTACATAGTTGGTAATTTCGCTCTGTAATTTCTCTAGCTTTTTTACTCTGAAAATTGATTAACATTTATTAAAAATGAAATAAATGAAAAACTAGCCAAAAAGAATGATACTGGCTTCTCTATTCCATAAAACACTTTCGTTTCTAATGAAATCTTTAAAAATTTTCTGCACTGACTGTTTGAAGCTGAAAAATGTATAGAATAATTTCACTACTAGCGGGAAAAAGAAGAGGAAGTATGGTATATTACCAATTTCTCCGAAAGATTGATCATATCTATCTTAGATTAAAGGTTGATCGTACCTATCTTAGATTAAAACACCGATCAGTTCTGGGTTTTGAGAATTATGCAGGAAATGAAATTGCCTAAAATCATTCTAGATCATTGAGTGTTTCATTCATTTCAATTTATACCAGCCCAGACGCACAGACAATCTACTTATGTCGATTTTTATTTTAAATTTATTATTTTTACAAAAATATTTGAAAGGTTACAATATAATTTTTAAAATAATAACGATAATCAGCTTATTTCAAAAATTCATTTTAAGTTGTTTTGGGTTCGTCTACTATCGTATTAGGCCTCTGTTGTTCTTTAAAATGACTTTTATTCACTTTGACTTATCAAAACCAATTCTAGGCCGCTGGCACGTTAATCTGTGAATGGGGCTTAAGATAGCAGAAGATTTTGAAGGATGTCTAAATACTTATTACAATTATACTCCATTTTACTTATTAGAACAATATGAATACTACCAATGAATTGAAAGAAGGCAACGCCTTTATCTGTCTCTCAATATCACTTAAGCAAGAAATTAACCTTTCACTCCTCTTCATACAATTCTTCTACAGTAGGAAAATTTCGCTTTTAATTTTCAAACACTCCTCAATCTATACTCATTGCTCCAGGTTCCCGTACAATCAGGCAAATTAAACATGTTTTACCATTAAGAGTATAGTACATATGTGAGTGTGCCATTGTGTATGTACCATTATTTTTTAGTAGTACATTAGCTGCATTTCTTGACGAATAGTGATCAGCACACCAATCCTAGCCCTGCATAATTGTTAGCAAGTTGGTTTCTTACACTACTTTATAGTTCTTGTTATTAAAGCCCCCAGCAATTAAAGAATTTTGGCTGCATTACAATAAAGTAAAAAATTTAGAAATTTTGAAAACTTATTTAAAAATAAAAAGGTCTAAATGACTTGAAAGTCAAAGCTTATTCCAATTTATCTAAGAGACAACCAATTTATCGAAGAGACAATTGCACGTGTTCGTTTTCCACTCATAACATCTAAGATACACTTTGCAAATCCGGAAAACCTACTAATTGTAATCAGACGTACTACGTCGATGATTTGGTGTGTTGTTTATAAGTTAATTTCCATAAGTGCAGACGAAACAGTTACTACCAAATTATTTGAATCAATGACAAAATTAAAAGGATGCTGTTCATTGCAGCAGTATATGCTCCTCGAGCCAGTCAAACGTGGAATAAAGAGGTAGCTTCGATGCGATGCTCTTACTGGGTTCACATCCGATTTCAACATAAACTTTGGAAAATAACTTGAAGAAACTGGTGTGTCAATTAAGGAACCTTAATTGGTTAATTATGGCGAAAAGAAATTGAAGCGCAGTGAAGCAATATTTAAAAGCACATCGACCAGTCTTTTGTACGTGAAATTGGAAGACAACAAAGAGATTTTGGTATTTATTAATTGCCACAATCCAACGATGATGTTAGTTAAGCAAATGTTGAAGATAGGAGAAAAAGTGCAGGTGTAGATCTGGCAGACCAGATGAGTCGTCTCTACGAATGAAAGAAAATTGGTGAGCAACGTTTTTTATCGTTTGATAATGATGTCAGTTGTAAACGATTGAATAATTCAAAGCGGACTAAACAAAAAAAGTAAACCCTTTAAAATGGTTTTGGTATGCGTTAGAGGCGTGCGCACATCATTGAAACCTGGCCGTAGACCCCAACAAGTAAAAGCAAGCAAACATCTACCAATTGAAGGGAAACTAGACAACGATATGCCAATTGCTCCAGGCTAAAGAGACAAACACGTACAAAGAGTGCAATATTCCATTGTGCAAAACATGTTTCGCGCCATACCTCTCATAAATGTACCAAATTGAATGACTATGAATTAAGATTTTGTTAATTTTTGTGGTTTCCTATAGTTCAGTTTGTATTACAGGATGAATGGAAAACTCTTTTACCACTTAATATCTCGGATGGTACAATGTTCTCTATCACCACGCCATGGGTAAATAACCCCTTTCATTTAAATTTTTGTACCACACGAATTTTCTTTACGAAACAGTTAACATATTACTCACAAACACTTTTGCTTAATTCCACCAGCTTGTGGTTAATGTAACGGCGAAACTTATTTAAACCTAGTAATAGGCAAACAAACTGCGAAAAGAATTGAAGAAAATGTTCAAAACGATTGCGAAGAATATATTATGTGAGAATAAAATTCTTCTTAATTTTTATAATCAATTGGACAGTATTTTTATGTTTGTTGCATTAAATTGATATTCCAAAGTAACATACAAAATGTAAACATTATGATGTTTTTTTGTCAGCTGTTACTTTAATTTTGAACGTTTGGCATGGGAAATATGAAGCGCTCGGATCGCAGTTGAGTTTTATTATTAGAATAACAGCGATTTGAAAACTAAACTTTGCTCATTCAATTTGGCGGTTTTAACTAAGACATGACTAAACGAGTCCATCGATTTTGAGGAACTATTCACTCAAAGTTCTATATTTATCGGTGTGGCCCGACAGATGGTTTAACCAATCAAACTGAAACTTTAGATTTAAGCTTTTTTTGATAAATTGGGAGGTCCTAGTGAATTTTACTCCAAATCGGTCAACCGGAAGTGGCCACTCCCTTGGTCCAGAAAATTTATTTTGTAAATATCTTAAAAAGTATAAGGTTTACAAAAAAACTACTTAATTCAAAATGTTTCCAAAAATTAAAAACAAATAAAAATAAAAATTTAAAAATTATAAAAAAAAAAAATTTCGCATATGTATGTAATTCTCTGTTCGTAAAAGAAAGTCGTGTGTTGGCCACACCTCCATTTTTTATAATTATTTTATAATCCCTATTCATTTATCTTTAAAATGAGCCCAATTTTATAATTTTCGGATAGTTAGTTTTTGTTCTATTATTTCTATATCAATAAGCACAACACCAAGTGCATGAAATTTTTAAATATTTGTCACCCTGTTTCTTAAAAACCAATAACAACAGCAAAAAAATTATTTTCCATAAATGTTTTGTTTAACTAGTGCTACACATCCAAAACATAAAAATGATAAAATTCAAATGTTTAAATACCGACGATTTTTCTCAAAACTTTTTTTATCAGATAAGTCCGTCATAATTGGTTGGCAGATTTTTTTTGCCATAATTCACAATCATATTCTTAATTGTATGTATTTGACAGCATTTGAGGTTAGTAATAGCATCCTGAGGTGGATGTAAAAAATACTGAGAATGGTATGCCATCGCTGCCAGTCATTCGAGTTAAAATTGCAGGCAAACTATCATCACGTTTACTTCAGAAATAATCTCTATAAGTTTATTTTTTGTGGCGATTAAGTCTTCGATGGCGATATTATTCATTGTCATCAGTCTAATTTATTAAGGAAATATTAATATTGTGAATTGAGCTTATATGGGTATGTAGCATGTTCATTTTTTCCCCGTAGAAACTGACTCCTAATGGACGTTGGTGTTTCTTTCTTCACAATTTACAAATAAATTTGCTAATATTTTAATAATAATACAAATATTGTACATTAAATTAAATCAAATATCTGTTAACCCTCCGAGAACATACAGAGTAAATTTGAGCCTTACCTCAAATTCGATCGTAAATATCTTAAACGCATTTTGGTAATTGGTGAACTGAGGCTCTCTATAGGTCTAGTTTTCAGTACTAGCTACACGTTAAGGTGCTCCCTTTGTAAAGTGCAACCCGCAGTGGGAGTTTGGCATCATTCGAGGTTCGTTCAGGGTCATTCTGACCCTGTTGTGTATCAAGTGTCGGTTTACTCTGAAAAAAATACTTTTTATTTGACGTGATACAGGTTTTACACTTCAAATTGAACCTTTTACACTTCAAATTGAACCTTTAGCAAACTATATGTAAGGCTCGTTAGGGTAGAACTTATCTATTTCTTAGTGGAATTTGACATGTGCGTTTGAAATGGGACTCTAAAATGATTTTTAGATGATATTTGAAAGATGGAACTTGGCAATTTCTTAACCGGTTTTAGTGAAATTTGATATCCGCGACGGAAATGGGTTTCTAAAATGATTTTTGGACAAAGTTCTGGAATATGGCCAAGTAGGATGTAACTTGACTATTCCTTAACCGATTATGATGCAATTTGTCACGTGCGCTGTAAATGGAATTCAAAAATGATTTTTAAATGAAATTCTGGAATAAGGTCAATTAGGATATAACTTAGCTATTTGCAACCGATTATGAGGAATTTTAACGAAACTCCAACAAACAGAAGGAATTGTGACCCAAAAATTATTTTTGGATGAGGTTGTGAGAAATATGCCAATATTGCTTCTATAAGGTTGTCTATTGTATCATGCAGCTGTTGAGTTAGAAACTTTTCTCGCCGATCCTTCGCTTTAAACTTTCAGTTATGTTTTCTAAATAATTGCTGTCAGAGCGGTAAGTTTTGGCCATGATTAAAAAAATAGTGTGAGGCGGACGTGCGCCGTATAATTGAAATTACTAACGGTAGCGTAGACTCTCGAAATTATAAATATAAATTTACAATCTCATTTTCATCACAAATCTCGACCTTCATCATAATCGGTTAAGAAATATTCAAGGTCCAACCTAACTGGCCATATTCCAGAACTTCAACTAAAAATCATTTTAGAATCCCATTTCCAACGCACATGTCAAATTTCATCATAATCGGTTGAGAAATATCCAAGTTCCACCATACTTGGCCATATTCCAGAACTTCTAAAATCTCATTTCCATGGCGGATGTCTAATTTCACTAAAATCCGTTTAGAAATAGATAAGTTCAATTTGAAATGTAAAAGGTTCAATTTTAATTGTAAAACCTGTATTCGAGAGCGAGCGAGAGATTTTATGTGACTAAATTCTGTTTCGTTTGGAAATTTTAGTTGCGAAGTAGTGCAAAGGATAAAACGGAAGAATTTTGTATTCTGACAATTTCAAATTTTTTATTCTTGCAATTATGAAGCGAAAGTACATTTTTCTACTACGGATGGTATAAATCAACTTTTCTATCACCTACTTACTCCATACTTGCAAGACAAACTACAAAGTGACACGCTGCATTCTGAAATATGCAAAGGCATTCAGCTTATCCTTGATCATGAACCAGCTTTACAAGAAGATGATCGACCGCAATTACAAAAAAAAGCAAGATGTTCAGTTTACCCTTACGCGAACGATAAAAAACTAAAATGCAATATCCGTCTTGCTTGCGTCCGATGTGCGTTGAACATCAAGTCTATTTATGTAATCATTGCGCCGGAAGTGCAGAAATAAGTGCATTATTATCACACCTTCGTTAGTTAGCGAAATAAGTACCTTTTTTTAAAAGAAACACTAAAGCACCAATTTTTTCTCGATTCCACTACATTTCAGGAATATACGGGTCAAGCTTTAGCCAGAAATAATGAAAAATAAAAAAAAAATGCAATTTTTTTGCAAATTCTACTTTTTTTTAAATTTTCATGAATTTTTTTCGAAAATGTTAATTCCACCGGCACTTTTGAATTATATTAATCGATTTATCAATTTTTCAAGCATATCTGAGAATTTTTTTAAGCCAATTTAAAATGGTAGACAATCATAAAATGTGAAGGGCCAGGATTGACTCACAGTGATTCAAAAAATGGTTACAATAAAAATTCGTTTTTTTTATATTTTCTTTACGCGATAATTCGTCATATTTTGAGGTATCTATAAAATTGTTATCTTGTTTTAATTTTGTATAAGATTACAAATTTTACGTTTTTGCAGAAATGGGTGAAAGAGACATCAGCGACAAAGAAAAATCTGCTGCAACCGCTGTCATTGAAAATGGGCAACAATTTTATACAGCTGTAACCAGAAAACTGGACATATTGTTTCTAAATTTAAACATTGTAATCGACTTTTAAAAAAAATATTTATGTGGTTTCAACAGGTGCGCAAGCATTTTGGCCAACGACTGTATATGAAAAGCTTTGTACGTTGTGTAAGACTTTGATCCAGACATCAAATACAAGCTAAAACAAAAGGTTTCATTAACATTAAAGGTCAGAATCGCCGTAAAAAATATTTAGCTTCATTGACCTTGTTGGTTAAATAAGATACATTTGAGTGAAATTGCAGTTTAGTCGCAATAATTATTACGAAATTCGATGTTATACAATCTAACACTTAAGTGACAGAATGGGTATTAATACCCCTTTCCCCTTTGTATTTTAAAGATTCAATTTCACACAGTAATACACCAATTTTACTTACTTAAACACAAGATGGAACAAATTTTGAAGTATCATGCGAGGTGAAATAAAAGTTTAACTCCAGGATAAACTAACAACATAATAGCACAAAAATTCATAAAGGAAACTTTAAACATTTTTAACATTAAACGACACACAATTTAATAGAAAATGCAAACAACCATTTTTGAGTAAGTAATTCCATTAATACGAGGAGTATTGTTATATAAAAAAAATTAAATTAAATTTTTAAATGCCACTTTTTTACGAAAATTACGTGCAGTGTTTGGGATAAAATGCCAAATTTGCTCACCTTTAATATTTTAAGAACACTATTCTTTCATTATAAATATCGCTTAAAAGCTATTTATGTTTCCGCGATTTATGTATGTTCACTGAATAATAAAATACATAGCATGAAGTATTTAAATGGAAACATTCCCAAAGTATTGTGGAATTACCCCAAAATAAACGTGAAACGAGGGTTCCATTCGTAACTTATATTTTATAATGTTTAAGTTTATTTTAATTTATATTTCTTTTACATTTAGATGTTTGTAATAGAACTTATTATTTTTATCTATTATATATAATTTAATATTCTGCTGGCATATGGTGTATTATAAATTATTTTTAAATAGACGTATTGATAAATTTCTGAAAATTAAATCATTTATTAAAATTTAACGGCACAAAAAATGAGTAAAATTTACCTGGTAAAATTAAATTATTGTTTTGCGACCAATTTTAGGTTTTCTCGTTAAATTAATATCGGTAATAACCATTTTTAAGACAATATACAATTATTTATGAACCACAAACGAAAACAATAGACTTTTTTTTTTGCTTTTTTTTAATTTCCTCGACATTTTTCTGAAATCATAAAATGCATAATTGAATAAATTTAGATTATTCGTATTCATATAATTCTTAGACATGTAGACGCTGTACTACGGTGATTCAAGAAATTTATAAACACACATAAAAAGAGAACACGCATCTTTATCGCCTAAACACTGAAGTAATATTTTCTTAAAAAAATATAAACACATAATAGAATTGGGGAAATTTTTAGATGTCATCTCTCGTCTCAATATATTATTATCTCACAGAGATACATATTAGTTCAAGTAAAGCAATTAAAAAAATTCTTCGAAATTTCTAATGAAGTACTTTTTATAGAGATAATTTAGTTTAACAAACAAACAGAGTACATGAATCATTAAATCAATTGTTTAATTTTACACACTACAGATAATTGGATTTAATTTGAAAGATTGCCACAACAGTATTTATAAGAATTAGTGCGGTGGTCTAAAGCGTGACGTAAATAGCGTGTATGTTAATATTAAAAAATTCCCGCAATATAAAAGACAAAAAAAGAAAACTCATGATTTGTGATGAGAATAATTAATTAAATATTGATTTTGCTGTTTCAATTGTGGAATTTATTATTGTCCCGCTATACATTATAATACATATCGAAAAAACTAAGTATTGTTCATTAGCTTTATTAATGTATGTTGAGATATTACGAACAGCCAAGTACTTATAATTTTCAGAAAAATAATTAATTCATTAGTGCAGCGCCTATTATTGAATAAATCGGAATTAATTATTTAAGATCGAAATATTTGGAATAAACTACTTTTATAAACAATTACTCATTAATTAATAATTTTGGAATAAATTATTGATCAAGAAATTTTATTTTTAGATTTTACTTTACTGCATGATTGTTTTTTATAAGTTACGATTCATTGGGATCGAATTTTAGTCATGTCGCACTAATTTTAACAACCTAACTGAGTAACTAGGAAAGAAATAAGTAAGACAGACGGATGTCACTTCTGCGACCTGGAAGCGGAATCAGCGGAACATGTTCTGTGCCATTGCCCAACCATTTTCCGCCAAAGATGGCAACATCTAGGACGGAGAACAATGAGCCCAGGTAGTACGTATCACGTACCGGCCGGTAGTATTATCAGGTTCATTAAGAGTCTGAATATTGATTGGACGGCTAATTGATCAGGCTTCAAGCACAAAATATATTTAGGTCCAAGTTGTAGGTGGCTTGAACGCCCATATGGTCCTTCAATAATAATAACTATTATTATTATTATTATTGGAGGGCCATGTGGGGGATCAGCCACCTCACACTGCAACCTAAAAGATCTAATGCGCTGGACCCTCCTTAATTATCCGTCCAGTTAATATTCAGGTTCTTAATGAACTTGGTAATACTGCCAGCCGGTACGTGATACGTATTATCTGAGCTTATTGCTCTCCCTCCTAGATGTTTACTACAGCATGTAGTTCCTCTAGAAAGACGGTACCATTGGAGCCCAAGGACTTCGAGGGGGCTATGCTACTCCCGTATTTTCCTACCCATGCCCCGTCTTCTGGTTTGATTTTACTCTTACGAGTTGCTGGAAATTGCAAATCGCCTGTAGGTCACCCAGCTTTACTACAGGACGGCTAAATAAAACTGGAGGGTGCCTAGTATCCAGAGTCCGCATATTTTGGACTGATTAACCTGTCAGGCATTCATACATCGGCATATGCTGTTCCACCTTAGATTAGGGTTTTTTTGTCAAGGTTTTCTCCTTTAGCACTGTACTTTAGCCTGTGCCAAATGGCCTTAGTTACCAGTGGTTCAACGAGGAGGCAGCACGCACACTTGCAAATTGTGAACAAGTTACCCCTTACACAATTGTACTCATCGCGCAGCTGCCTAATACATGACCAGAACGGCCCACGTGATGCGCACCCTACTGGAATGTTACGGAGCTGGTAGATTAATCTACTCAACTTTGGTCCCCTCCTCCAATAGACACCAAACCACCATAATAATAACTAGGAAAGATCTCATTCAAAACATAATGATTTAAATTTTTTTTTTTTTTGCAAATTTTCGTGACAGCATCGACATAATTTTATGTTTAACAGATTTTCAAACACAATTTATCATATCATTTCCGATTTTATATTAATAAATATTATGAAGTTGTTATGCATGACTGCAGTGTGCACTAAATGAATTCTGATGATTTAGCTTTACAATTAATCCAATTCAACGAGTTGTTAAAACATTCACCTCGAAATAATTGTTAGAAGAAGCTTGTCATTCTCAAGTACGATACTTATATAATCGGTAGGTGGGGTCGAATTTCACACTTACTTGCCTGCAAACATGTACAAAAATGCAATGAAATGATGGTTTACATACCGATATGATTATTATTTAACAGTGCTTATGATTTAAGAGAAATGTGGGCCAGCAAATAAAAAATTACATTTACTGCTACAGAATCTTGAATAAGATCCAAAGTTGTTTTGTATTTTATGTACCTAATTCAAAGAAAGTTAGTTAAAAGAATAGGTTACCATTCTGCGGTTCCGAGTTAGGTCCTCGCCAATGATGACAAAATACATAATTACATAATATATACAACATGCTCTAACCAAGTCTTAGATTATTTTAATTTTATATTTCAATTGATCTCAAAGGGGAAAATATTTGTGGTAAAATTTAAGAATTTGAACAAATACACTTTCAGTGTCATCGTAAAGGGATGACGGTGATGTTTCAATCATTATATCTAAATATTACAGTTTAATTTGAAGCATTATGCCCAACATTTTATTTAAATATACTTGGGACAAATAACTCGCAAATTTGAAGCATTTTAACTTTATTGATGATCCTTTAAAAATGTTTCATTTATAAAAGCCCAAAAGTTATTTCTCCAGATGTCTAAAGATTAGAAATCCATGATTCGATCAATTATCATTTAAAACAAGGGACCCAACCATGCAATTCGAAGCTATTTTAGAAGGTATAGGAAGGAAAACAAAAAAAACTTTTGGTTTCCTTTTTCTTCCAGCACCTTTATAATACAAAACGATAGCCATAGTTAGCCATAGTTTGGCCTCTACTTCATGAAATGGTCGATTTTTAAACCTAATTCTGATGATGAAAACTTTATAAGTTGCGGAAAGTATTTCTTCAGTCAGTTTTCTTCGAATTGTTCATAAGCTACGACCAGCCCATGGACTATATGCTATAAACTTTTATTTTACAGAAATCTCAGTTTTCTTTTTTGTGGTTTTATTGCACTCGTAATGTTCGTAAATCCATTGCCGAATGTAGATCAGTGGATAAGGGAGTTGCAGCTTAGTAATGCGGTCTCGCATTTGATTCTCACCGTTAACCAAGAATTTAATTAATTGATTGCAAATTACAAAAATTTAATTTCTGGATAATTGAGTATTTGTCTTATATAAACAAATAATAATTATGTTCTAAAATTTAATTTTTCAAACAAATTATGTTTATTTGTTGCTTTACAATCAATACCAAAAACACCTTATAAATATACCTACTAAACATCGAAATATGCATAAACACATTGGTTATCACTTGAAGAACATCTAATATTATTGCCCAGCAAAAGGAAGGCTAAGCATCGGAGAAATTTCATGGAAGGTACGAATTCCGGAAAACGGTTTCTTACAATTTGTCGATATGCGACAACTGGAGAGGACGACCAAAAGTCACAAAGAGTTTGAGTTAATTTAGCTTTAGTCAACAGGTGAAACAATCGCAAACTTTAATAAATGCCGATCAAATGCAAACTGCAAAACTACCGTACAGGAGCAGTTTATGTGTGGTGGGCGTAGGATGTTTTATCGTCAAAAAGGCATTTCTTCGAAGCGTAAATAATGCAAAACTATTAAATGACAAACGTCGCATCGGTTGGTATTTGTAGGAATGAAACGACTAACATGGCCAAATGAAACAAGTCACACCAAATAACAGTCAAATTTTAATATTACTTTTATAAACCCTAGGAGACTACTATGAAAAACCTCAAATTGCACTGATTTTTTACGACTGAAGTCATTTCAAGTCATTTCAGTTTCTTCATCCAATTGAGAGAAGAGTGACGAAATAATTAAATAAAAAACCGTCACCAATCTAATTGATTAAAGTGATTGTAGAGGGCAACTTTTATGATTCTCTAAAAGATACAAACTTAATTGAATTAAACTGCTGATGTCCTTAAAAGCATTCAATAGCATGGAATTAACCATTTTAAATTACGGCAACCATTACCATACGTGTCAACTAAGTAAACAGGTAAAAAGCCTTGCGCTATCTACACGCTAAATGCTAGCCGCACTATTCGTGGTAAATTTCTTAATAAAAAGCAGTGCAATAAAAATAAAACAGGCGCTTCTGTGAAAAGATGTTTACATGCTCAATTGGTTGAAACGTGCTTTTGCCTCAGAGTTAATATTTTTGTTTCCAAAAAGTAAAAGTTTAAATTTTCCGGCATTTAATATTAAAATGTTAAGGTCAAACCAATTTTTTAATTTTGACAAGATCATTTTCCATTTCAGAGTGCATACTGCTGAGATTTTCATTGATTTTCATTTTCGTAGCATATTACCGCATCATCTGCGTAGAGAATAATAATATTACCAACTAGATCTAATTTCATGATGGCACTAATAAAAATATTGAACTAGGTTGGCCCTAGAATTGAACGTTGCGGAACACCATTAGTAATTTTCAAAATTTCACTTACTGTGTGTCCTACTTGTACTAATTGATCTTGAGAAAGAGCTAACTTTTTCAATTTCTTTAACAATAATCCGTGGTCTACAGTATCTAAAGCCTTTTTAATATCAATGAAGATACATCCATCGAAAGATTTTTTAATAAAAGTAGCATTCACAAAATTCACAAATCCCTTTCTCCCCTTAATATTTTTGTTGGTGGCCATCTTTTGATATTTATTATATTGTTCAACTAAATAAGAGTTATTTGAAGATTTTTTAACTATAATCATAACAATTTTTTCAGCTTGATCTAAATAACATCACACCCGATAAAACCACTAGCTATCATGAGTCTAAACAAAAATTTAACTATCGCTTATTTGTAATTATATTGCAATCTTAAATCCATTGAAAGCTATCAACACAGCAGCTTACATTAATGTATTTCAGGTATATTTATGAATAGGCCTGGTATAGACGTAAGAACAGGTCTGAATTGAAATCACCCAACATATTAAAAAATATTTGTATTAAACAAATAAATTTACAACATAAATGTACGTAACATACCACGAATAACACAATTTTATTTAAGACCGCACATTAATTACAATTAGCTAGTGTTGTTTACTTTTTGTACGGATTGCAACTATAAACGTCTAACATCTTCCAAATATTTACAAACCAAACCGAGAACAGAGATACACACAAAAATACACAAAAAAACAAATTAAGAGCTGCTATTAAAGTAGCAATAATTGCAAATTTGTATTTTGTGTTTATAGACAACTGGCAATATACATAAGAATGAATATACATAAATTATAAATACATAATATACTATTTTTAAAACAAATACCATTTCTATTTCTATTTTTGTGAAAAATGGAATCAAAACAAAAAAATTAGTAATATAATTAATTGCATAAATAAAAGAGCGAGATTATTATTTTTTATGCAAATAAATTTTCTAGAATTTTTTTTTTTTTTTGAAGTTATAAAAACTACAAAATCAATATGGAAATTTGAAAATAAAACAAAATTTGGATATTTATTTTATTTTTCCAAATTGAAATATTAATTATTTTATTATACATAGTTGCAGTTGTTGTATGTAAAATTTAAATTAATTTTAGATTTCGGCAATAAATAATTTCAACTCAAAATGTATAATATCGTATGTCATTAGTTGGGTAACCGCGTATTAAGAATTATGTATCACAGAAGGCTTTACGTAATAATTATCTAATTTTGTGGTATGATGGTCTGATGATTAAACCTTGGCCATAAGATAGATCAAACTGAAAACTTTTAATCAATGAATTTTTTATATTGTTGTTCTACAAAACTACACAGATTAAAATTATTGTTATTGGCATCTTCTGTTTTCCGTGTAAAAAAATTAATCGTAAATTTATTTTAATTTATTCATTGTCTGTCTCAAATAGAATTTGTTGTAAAAAAGTTTTAACTTTAGGCTCCACTAAGAATACAGAGATCTTAAGAAAATGGAATACGATAGGGGCTCCGATTCTAACAAGTTTATTAACTATAAGATTACTTGACCAGGGGGTGCTTTTTTTGAATTATTACGAAAATTTTACGAGTCCCGAAATATCCATATGAGAACGGGTAGAATAAAGAATTATAATCTACTTCGGACAAACAAATAGAGAAACAATAACTTTTTCGCTGGATGTAAGAAAATATTTTTTGAATGATTTTCACAGATTATAATAATTATTTTTGCATTCTTCTATGGTTTACTTAAAACATAAATTAATTGTAATAATTATGTTTAAGACATAATAATAACCTTTTATAACACTTAATAATTGACAAATGATATAAACTTTTTTTTTTAACAAAAGATGCAAAGTTAAAGTTGTAAACCAACCTGAACAATCTAAAATATTATTTCTTGGAAAAAATAATTTTTTAATGTCATTTTGTTATGTACTTGAACGCTATACAATTTTAAATAAGTGCATCGTTTTAAATATGAATAAATAAAATCGGGAAACTGCTAGACTAAAGGCGGCTAAGCTATTCAAATCAATCATATTTTTACTCAAATTAAACTTCTAGAGGAAACAAAACTGAATTTTATCTTTCCAAATCGATTAATAATATGTTCACTTTTACTTTAGGATGACAGTGAGCAGTGGCAGAGTGTAATTAGAAAATGTAAACGACGTTCGATTTGCATTCAAAGTCTGTTCAAATTAAATTTTACTCAATGAGATTTATGACAGAAAACAAACAGGCAACCGACTTTTAACCTTAATTCCTACACTTAAAGTTGGTACAATCCAATGGGTAGAACCTGATTGATTTGGGTGTTACTTTGTTGATATTGTTCTTTTATAAAAAGGGTTTAGTTAACAAACTTTTCTAAAACAGATAAAAAATACAAATTTTATTCAAATGAAACTTATTTATTCACGGTACGTTATGATTTGAAAATCGAGTGACGAAAAATATAAACACAGTAATTTTATGTGTTTCGGTTGAAATGATCATATTTTAAAATGATATAAGATACAAAACAGGGTAACTTGCTATTTCTTAACCGATTTTGATGAAATTCGACATGTGTGATGCTATAGAGTTTTCGAAAAAAACGTTTGTGTTAATTTATATCCACCACATATGGCAAGTGACAAAGGATAATGACACAACTCAAAAGTTCAAATTTTTTAAGTCAGGTTATGGAATCAATCGATAATTGCGCATTTTTTTGACGAATTATCTCAAAAATTCAATTTTTTGAGTTGCATAACTTTTCTATGTCATGTGCGATATGGTCAACTTAAAGTTTGGACTATAGTCTCAAAAATTCTGAAATAATCTAGAAAATTTGAAATAATCTTGAACAATATTCGACAATTTTAAATAATCTGTAACATCATGTAAATCAACGAATAAACTGGATACAAGCTATGTATTTCAAATATTCTCGAATATCTATATCCTGAAACGATCTCGCATAATATCACGAAAAATCCCAAAAAATCAATAAATTCTCAAATAATAATGAATAATCCGGATAATCTTAAAAACCTCGAATATTCATAGAAATATAAATCTCGAATAATAATCTGTAATACCTTGCTTGCATAATGCTAAACAAATCACACACAAATCTCGAATAAATAATCAGAAATTCTCTAATAATCTTAAAAATCTTGAACAATAATCTTTCATAAAATCTTATATAATCTCGAAGTTAGAGGATCCCTTCAGCTAAAAAAATAGACAAAACGATAGAAAAAAAAAACAAAAAAACAACAAAGAAGTTGCCTAATCTTCCTTTAGAGAGACTGCGGTTTAATAAATCCGATTTACCTACTCTATGAAATAAAATGTAATTACAAAAATAAAAGTTGACATATTGCGATTAAACGTGAAAAATTCAGTAAATCCATTTTATTAAATGGGAGTCTGTCAACATCACAGCTTAAATCCTTCGGAAGGCGAAACACTTTCTGCTTTACCATATATACATAGAGAGAATGATTTGGAAGAATTTTTATTTCACAATTTCAAATTACATTTAATTTCCAATCTCGAATCAACTAATGAAGTGCGGGATAGGAATTTTCCATGAAACTAGATTTTGGTTATAATTTTAATCTACATATATGAATAATTGTAGTCTTACCATAAACCCTTAGTATTAATATTGAATAAAATCTACAAACAAATTAGATTCTTCGGTTATGGCCCGAAACTTTTCGATCTTTTTGTTGGCCAAAAATCTAAGTTTGTAAACCTCATTTTCTATCAAAAGCTTCTTAGGCCGGATTCTGGGAAGTTTTATAAATTCTGTAATAGATGGTCCTGTTGCCTAAATTATGACCCTTACTCAATTAGGTAATTCTCGTATTGTATTAGGCATATTCGGGAATAGAAAATTAAGACGTAGTAAATTTTTTTTTTATTTTGTTCGTAACAAAATGGCAAATATTTAAAAAAAAACTAACGTTATTTGCTAAGTTTAATGGTTCATTATCAAATTACATATTATTTTAAACGACATTTAAATAATTCAACCTAAAACTAACCATGAATTTACTGTATACGTATATTGTAAATTTTATCTTTGGAAAATATTATGAATTTACTAAGATCTATTTTCGAACATGCCTTTTGTCCAATTAATTTATTGTAAAATTTTCGTATCTGAAATTTTCAGTATTCTCCATCGGGGACCGAATTAATTCCGCCGAAAATTGTGTAAGACGAATTCAAATCGTTTTCAATATGAAATTAATTCGCTACATCAAATTTTTAAAACCTAATTAAATTCGCACTAAATTAATTCACATTAAAAAAAAATTGATCAAATTCGATTTTAATTCATTTCCATAAATAGTTGCCCTACATTATTACAGCTTCATGAAAAAGTACTTAAAAAACTAAAATTAAAATAAAATTAATTAAATTAAATAAAAATAATCAAATTAAATTATTTTGCACGGAGTTAATTCATATTAATAATGAATTAATTCGTGTTGAAAATGTCGCGAAATTAATTCATTTTGTCGGCGGAATTAATTCAGGAGCCTTCTTTGACCCTCGTTATATTAAAAACAAACAATTTCAATTTCATTTATTTTCTAAAAATAAAAAGTTGTTAACGTAAATTAAATTTAATGGAAGAGAACCGGAACCGGAACAGGTTACTCCTAATAGTCAGCACCGAACCGAAACTGAAACTCTTGAAACATTTTAAGGGGTTTCAGAGCTCTGTCCAGAGCTGGACCCAATAAGTCACTTGCATGTCACAAAAATATTTAAAAAAATTTTAATTATTTTATTTTAATTAATATTTTTTGGAAATTTCAACAAGTGTCAACTATAAGTTGTTTGAAGATAATTTACACTTTATGTTCATTTGAAGGAAAATTAGACATACCCAAAGAATATTTTATTCTACACATGAAGTGTATTATAAATTCACGACTGAATTAATTTAAAAAGACATATTTTCCATGGTACAAGGTGATTGTTTCTTCAATGCTAAGCAGATAGCTCATAATCTAAAGGAGAATTACTACAAACAAAGAAGGTTCAATTTGTAGCTTGGCTTTACGATCAATATGACGATATATTATATATATATATATATATATATATATTTATATATATATATATATATATATATATATATATATATATATATATATATATATATATATATATATATATATATATATATATATATATATATATATATATAGTATATATATATATATATATATATATATATATATATATATATAATATATATATATATATATATATATATATATAATATATATATATATATATATATATAAATATATAAATATATAATATATATATATATATATATATATATATAAATATATAATATATATATATATATATAATATATATATAAATATATATATATATATATATATATATATATAATATATATATATATATATATAATATATATAATATATATATATATAT